>OU342738.1:221414096-224173533 GCA_910589765.1 Avena atlantica | reverse complement strand
TCTCAGTCGTCTTCTTTTCCGGTCTCAATTTCTCCCGGAATAGGTTCGCGCTGCTCCGATCTACCCTGTTCCAGTGTTGAGATCACCCGTGGTGCCTTGTTCTAGGCGGAATTGGCCGGAGATTGCTGGTTTGCGAGCGTTGATGTAGCATCCCAGTTGTCTAACCCCTGTAATGCTACATGTCATAATAATAAAATGGGCCACTTCCAACATATAATTGTTGCATCATCATCATATCATGCTCATATCATCATGTCCCCTTGCATTTGAGCATCATATAAAACCTTTTTCCTTGTTTGGTTCTTATCTCATGTTCATGATTAATTGTAGTTGTCTCTTGATATTGTATTTGGTTCTTACTAAATTGTTAAATGCCCAAGCTGAGTTGGGGGCATCTCTCTTTTGACTCCACCACCTTATCTTTCACCACCTTATAATTCCACCATCCTATAGTATGGGCTTGGCCTTTTACTGAGTTTCTCTAGCCCATGTTGTTGGTTGGATCCACTCATAATCTGTTGCTTGGCCTTTGCCACTTTTTGGGAATGCAAGGATTAAAGCCACATGGAATCATGTTGTTTCCACAATATAACCACTTGGCATTAATTGTCTTGCATGGGCCATGCAAGTACCCCTTTTTCCTAGTTTTGGTTTTTGTTGGATTCTAAATGGATCCTGCTACCTTGCTTCATTTTGTTGGGTAGTTCAAGACCCTAGCCCTCTTCCCCTTCTTGGTCCTTGCTTGGTTTGTAGGAATCATGCATGGGCCAAATAAAAACCACCCCATCATCTTAGGCACCTCTTCCTATCCTTTTCCTTTCTTTTTCCCTTGATCATGTGTATTGCATTTGAAGCATGCATGATCTAGAATAAGTACCTCCATCTCTTTTCTTACCCCTCTTAGCAAGCTTGGAATCTTCCCATGCCTTCTCTCTTTTATCCTAAACCAAAACCCTATTTTACCATCTACCTCTACTCAAACCCTAAACTACCTTTTCCCTCTAACTAAAACTAGCTACCACCTACCATGCGCCTACCCCAGCACCCCCCATGCCCCACTCGGCCAGGACCCCCCCCTAGCTGCCCCCACACGGCATGGCACCCCTCTTCCTACCCTAGATCCCACCCTAGCTAACCGAGGCCACCACCTCTTATCCCTCTAGCTCGCTCTCAGCCGTGGTGGCCCTGTCCACGCCCTACCCCCACCTGCCAGTCTCCCTTCTCCCTTTCCAACTCCACCACGCTACCCTGGCCCCCATGCGCAGCACGTGAGCAGGGAGGTGACCAACGCCACCCCCGCAGCTAACCTTTTCCCCCACGCCACCACCGCGCCTCCCCCTTCTTATCCTCTCCCTCTCCCCTCTCTGAGCCTATCCACATCCGCCCTGAGGCCTGCCTCGTTTTCCTTGCCCCCTCCTCCTCCGCAGAACCCCGACGCCGGCCACCGTCGGACCCTAGCTCGCGAGCACGTACCAGGAGGCCAGCGCGGATCCGAGGATGCCGAGGTAGCTCAGGAGGTTCCCAACGTAACCACGGTACACGGAGCAAGGAGGAGACGGCCGCAGCATCGCCAGAACCTGTCGCGCCGCCCGGAAACCCTAGATCGTCGGAGCGTCTGCCTCGCCGACGCTGCGCTGCACCCCGCTCCGATCCGACCACACCAGCACAATCCAGGTGAGCAGTCCCACCTCCCAGACAACCTCCTGCACGTTCTCGCTTCCTGGACGCGTAGATCTTTCCGTCGAACGCCCTCTGCGCGTCGGCGGCGAGTTGTTTCTTGCACGCTCCCAGGCGCGGCCATCTTATCTAGCTCGCGCGCGACACGCTGTCATCTAGCCTAGCCCACCCCAGTGGCAACGGACCCCGCTAGCACGCCAGAGAGCGCGGGTTCGAGCCCCGCCTGCGCTGCGCCGCGCGCCGCGCGCGTCAGGCGCACGCGAGGGGGAAGATCCACAGTGCGCCCGTCCTTTTTGCGAGAAACCCCCTGGCTGTTTCTTTTGCTTAACCCGCAATCCCTGAGGTCCCACCTGTCAGCGGCGGTGGCCTTTTTCTAAAAAGGCTCCCGCAAGACCCCGTGCTGAACCCGCAGTCCACCCCCTGGCCGCGTGTGCGTTTTGCAGAAATCCCCCGGCCCTTTTGTTTGCATCAACCCGCGGTCCCTGAGAGCCCTCGTGTCAGTGACTGTGAACCTTTTACATTTAGGCGCCTGTTGTTCGTTTCAATCAACCCGCGATCCAGAACGTGTTCAGACGCTGCCGCGTGGGCCAGAGATGCCCCCTGGCCCACCTGTCTGCGACTCAGGCTGGGCCAGCCTGAGTGGAAAACGTTTTCAGAGCTGTTTTCAAAATTCAAACCTGTTTAATTAATTCAAATTCAAATTTCTTTTCAGATTTCTAATAACTTTTACATCCTTTATCCAAATTGAGCAAATGATATATGTTTTGATATCAGGAAAATGAGGGGAATTTAAATATGCCATCTGTTTTGTATTCTTCTCAAGTAAAATTCCAAGTTCATGTTAATTACATCAGATGCCACTGGATTTTCAACAATTAATAACCTTTGTTTTATAAATCCAAATTTAGCAAGTAAATAGTCTAAATTGATCAGCTCGACGAGACCTTTCTGATTATGCTATCCATGACTTCAATTGCAGCATGCATCATATAAATATATGTTAAACAACAAATGTTATGGCAACAATTGTGATTCTAAAACCCAATTAAATGCTACCTTCTTGTTCTTCACACCTCACCATGCCATGCTACCTTTCTTGCCATGTAAATTGTGCATCATTCATCATGGCATGATTGTTTGCTTGACGCATCTTATTCATATGCTTGTGCTCTATATTTATGATGGCCTTGTTTGTTTGGTTTTTCTCGGATAGACACTGAGCAGGGGTTGTATCAAGAGAACCAGGAGCACTACCCAGAACCGTCCTTTGCTTCAACAGAGACACCAGGCAAGCACTACCACATGCTTGCATACATACAGTACCTATTGCCTCTATCTTATTCTTGCATCATTGAGTCGCGATTGCATTAAAATGAATCCCAAGTATGCATAGCCTTTACTTTTAAACCCCACCAAGCTTGTATCCTCCCTCCCATGAGCCACTACGATAGGAGTTGTTTGAGCCATGCGAGTCGTAGAACAGCATGTGTAGGGTTTGTGAGAGTCTGATGAATCATGAGGTACCTAAACAACTTAACCTGAGTAGTTCTGGGATAACTAAAGAAAGTGGCACCGGTGAGCAATATCTGCTATTTGGTTTTTCCTGCTCACTTGTGTCCCGTAAGACCCCGAGTACTTGATTCCTGTTCCTTGATTTATCGCGCTATCCACATCCGGGAGGTATATGGGACCCCCCTGGGCCAGAGCTTGATTCCGTCTTATTTCTTGGGGCCACACACTAGTTTGAGGTTTTATTTACGATCCTGTACTTATGCCATGGTTTACTGCTTTAATTACGATTGTGCGAGGTACTGCACACTGTACTGTTTTGGAAGCGGAGTGTTTACGCGGTGTCGACAAGCCCCGTTTGGGGTTCCCAGTCGCTCACAGCCACTGACGCAGACCTTGAGGCCGTCTCGGAGCTTGCTTACTCCGTTGCGGGTTCTACTTAAGGGGTGGCCCCCTGAAATAATTCTGAACCCTGTGATTGTTCAGTCGTGAAAGCCTCGTTGGGTTTTGATTTGGTTTTTCCGAGGTTGATCGAGTGTGTGTTGCTATTGGTGCACCCCGGCCGGGTAAAACTTTCTGAAAGCCGTGTCCACGGATATGGACGACTTGGAGCACAGTTTCTCGATCATAGATAAGCATAACTAAGGTACCGCCTTAATTTGACTAAGTAACTTGACTAGTAAATAGAGCAATACTCATGGAATGGTTAATAAATTGCCAACGGATGGGAGGATTGTTCGTCCGCTTCCTTGTTGGTAAGCAGGGAGGAGGATGGATCGGATGAGATTACCATTATAACTGTTGTATTTAAATTCACGGACATCCGTCTATCATTGGTTAGGCGGATGGTTAGCGCTTATCTGTAGAACTGCTAAGGTTTATCTTTCGCTGCAATTGCGTCACCCAGGTTGTGTCCCCTTTAGAGGCATTAAGACTTGCTGAGTACCCTTAGGGTCTCACACGATAAATTCTTGATTCAGATGAACAGGTACCTTCTCAGGACGGATACTGGGTGGAAGAAGCCGATGATGTGGGCAGCGATCGTTTGGTGTAGAGATTCCGGGATCGGGGATCCGTGAGACCTGTAGTTGGGATGTGCTTATTTTTCTCTGGCATCTTATGCCTATTTGCTTCTTATCCGTACTCGGATCTTGTTTGCCGCTTCCGCATGATACTCTGATGTGTGTTGTATGAGGAGCTATCCTAAATTATAGATGTATCTAGGTCATTTGAATCTTGCCGTATGGCGTTGGTAATTTCCTTTCTTTCTAGATGGTGTGGCTCTGATGTACTCTTGTATGGTGGCTTGCGTACATACCCACTTGTGTACGTAGTTGATCCCTTCGCCTGCCGACTACGCCGCCCGTACAGGTCCCGTTGAGAGGTTAGCGGTTGGGACGTCTGAAAGGACTACCAGTGAGTGGCTTTTGGGGCCCCGCCGTACTATTTCAACCGCTATCTCTCATCCAGGCTTGTATCTAGGAGCGTAGTTCACCGAGGTAGTTACAATTGGTATCAGAGCCATCCCGACCTTCAGGGTTTCAGCCAAACGGTCGTTGTCAGTCTAGCAAATATTTTTGGTAGTTATGTATATTAGGGAAAAACAAAACGCGAGAGTAGGACTGCTTCATTTTTTCTTCTTACCCTCCCACCCACCCTTTTCTGGTAAGGAAGTGCAACGTTTTCTATTCTCTTCTCAAAGTTCAAACTAGGATTCACGTGTTCGGGGTTTCCGTAGTACCATAGGTTGTGTGTGTGTGTGTGTGTGTAATTCCTTGTCTATCTGTTGCATCCAAGTTGTTATCTTATCTGCCTTTGGTTATCAACTGTTGGTACATTCCACACCGACAGGCTTTTGCAAACCGACGCAATCTATCTTCCTCTTGTATCCGACGCTATCTTGTTTGGGGTGTTCGTTTCCGTAGTTACCAATCTTTAGGTTTCGTCGGGAGAAGAAGGGGTTAGGATATGTGTTCCACTTGTTCATGTGCGGAGTAATGATTTGAGTGCGGGATGGAGTCGCGACCATACCACTACTCTTCTCATTCGCTTTTGTATATTGGATCGGTAGAGTCACTAATCTTGATTCGTTAAGTAATTTTGCGCATCTATTGGTATTGTAATGCCGAAATTTGTGGAAAATTTTTCTTTGATATATTTGTGTACCACACTCCTTTTCAGTCGTGTGCGATATGCTTAATATCTTTTTAGGTGCTATGAACTTTGTTGATATTTTAATATCATCTCAGTAAATTGTATCCTTTAAATCTTGGTTAATTCCATCTTGGTACTATTTTGGATTATTATCATTCTCCATTATAGTACTGACTTGAGTTTTATATCAATGGCAGGATGGCTCCACGCCGGGTTGATGAGGACATCCCTCCGGAACTGGGCTCAGCGCTGTCCAACATTGCGAATGCTTTGGCCGCGATGCAAGAGAACCAGCAGCGCTTTGAGGAGAGCGTCAGAAGGAACGAGTTTGCTCCACTCCCTCCACCTCCCAGACGTGGAGACATCAAGAGCTTCCTCAAATTCAACCCTCGTCAGTTTGATGTGTCTGACCGACCTCTGGACGCGGATGATTGGCTGCGTGAGATCTCAAGGTTGCTCGAGACTGCTGATGTTCCAGAACAGGAGTGGGTAAAGTGTGCTACTCACCTTCTCAAAGGAGATGCAGCTCTTTGGTGGGAGAACTACTTGAAGGCAAGCTGCACGGGTTTTCAGCCAACTTGGGAAAGGTTCACTGGAGCGTTCAAGGAGCAGTTTCTCTCAGAGATTGAAATGGAAAGGATGAAGGAGGCTTTTCTCAACCTGAAGCAGGGAAATGATAACGTCAACACCTACATCAGGAACTTCATGAATCTATCTCGCTATGGTGGTGATGAGGTATCTGATGACAAGAAAAAGCAGAAAAGGTTCAGGCAAGGGCTCAATGCGTCGATCAAGTATGCAATCACGCATGCGAGACCGGCAACCTTCCTGGAACTACAGCACACGGCACTGCAAGAGGAGGCAAGCAGGCAGATGTTTGAGGAGTCCAAGAAACATAACAGGGATGCATCAAGCTCTTCGGTTATGGCAGCTCCTTCGAAGCGGCGTGTCTGGGTTCCTAACACCCCACCGTTGCTTCCGGCTTCACCAAGACCTGCAAGTTACGCGTCAAGGCCACCAAACTTCACCACTGCGGCTTCCAGGGGCTACAACAACCACTACCCTGGAGCGCCTGGCGGAGTCCCTGGCCACTCTGCTCCACGTCCACGCGGTGCCTGTTACACGTGTGGAGATCCTGGACATCCCCACTGGAACTGTCCGTTGAAGAACAAAACTCTCCCTCCACCCCCGCCTAGATCTGCAACAAGCTCTCCTGCGGTTCGTGCACCACCGCCTCGGGCTCTCAACATCAACACTAAGCCCGGGTCTGCGGTTGTCCGTGCAAACTGCGTCAACGCCTCTCAAGCTGAGCTCGCACCAGGAGTTGTCATGGGTATGCTATCAGTTAACTCAGTCCCCGCACGAGTTCTCTTTGATTCTGGTGCATCGCATTCATTTGTGTCTCACAAGTTTGCATACGAGAATGAGTTAGTCCTGGTTCCTCTCCAAAAGAAGTTAATGGTCCTTTCTCCTGGAGAGAAGATGGCAGCTTCTAAGATCAGTCATGGCAACCAGATCGAGATTGGTGGTTCCTCATTCATGGCTTCTTTAATTCTCCTGGGCAACTCTGACATTGATGTCATTTTGGGCATGGATTGGTTGACAGCAAATGCAGCTGTGATTGATTGTGCTGAACGCTCAGTGTCTTTGAAGATTCCTGAAGGGCACATAGTCTTTTCTCCAAGTCTGTCTCCTGCTGTCCAGCTCTATTCCTTGGCTGCTCTTAATGATGATGCTATGGAAGCTATTCAAAAGGTACCAGTGGTCTGTGAGTTCCCGGACGTCTTTCCTGAAGAGTTGCCAGGTATGCCTCCGGATCGCGAGGTTGAATTCGTGATTGAGCTTGAACCTGGAACGGCTCCTATCTCCAAGAGGCCATATAAAATGGGTCCTTCTGAGTTGGCTGAACTCAAACGACAACTTGAGGAACAAGAGAAATTGGGTTTCATTCAACACAGCACTTCTTCTTGGGGTAGCCCAACAATCTTTGTGAAGAAGCATGACAGAACCGATAGGCTATGTGTTGATTATCGGGCTCTCAATGCTAAAACCATCAAGAACAAATATCCTCTTCCTCGGATAAATGATCTATTTGATCAGCTAGCAGGAGCTGTGGTGTTCTCTAAGCTGGACTTGAGAAGTGGTTATCACCAAATCAAAATTCGCAAAGAAGATGTGCCCAAAACAGCTTTCACCACTCGCTATGGCCTGTATGAGTACACGGTTATGTCTTTCGGTCTCACCAACGCACCTGCTACCTTCTCGAGGCTGATGAACTCCGTTTTCATGGAGTACCTGGACAAGTTTGTTGTGGTATATCTGGATGACATTCTGGTCTATTCCAAGTCCAAGGAGGAGCATGAAGAGCACCTGCGGTGTGTCCTGAACAAGCTTCGTGAAAACCGCTTGTATGCAAAGTTCTCAAAGTGTGAGTTTTGGCTGCCTGAAGTAACATACCTGGGTCATGTTATCTCTGCCAAGGGCATTGCAGTTAACCCGGAAACCGTGAAGACAATAGTTGAATGGCTTCCTCCTGCTAATGTCAAGGAAGTACGGAGTTTTCTCGGCTTGGCTAGCTATTGCCGTCGCTTTGTTCAGAACTTCTCGAAGATAGCAAAGCCTCTTACCGATCTCCTCAAGAAAGGCAAGAAATACCTGTGGACTCCTGCTTGTCAAGAAAGTTTTGAGACACTCAAACAGAAGCTCACTTCCACACCAGTCTTGGTTCCTCCGGATACATCTAAGCCTTTCCAGATATTCTGCGATGCCTCTTTACAAGGATTGGGTGCGGTCCTTATGCAAGAGAGACAGGTGGTTGCTTATGCCTCTCGTCAGTTGAAGACGCATGAGGTCAACTATCCCACACATGACCTTGAGCTAGCAGCAGTGGTCTTTGCCTTGAAGCTGTGGAGGCACTACTTGCTGGGTAACCGTTGTGAGATCTTCTCGGACCACAAGAGTTTGAAGTATATCTTCACTCAACCGGATCTCAATCTTCGTCAAAGGAGATGGATTGAAGCCATCAATGACTTCGATGTGACCATCAACTACACTCCTGGAAAAGCAAACGTCATGGCAGATGCGCTTAGTCGTAAAGCTTATGTCAACAACCTCATGGTGGAAGAGCAGCAGCCTCTCTTGTGCGAGGAATTCCGTCAGCTGAACCTGGAAATTGTGGAACAAGGGCATCTCCTGAACCTTCTGGCTACTCCTCTCTTGGAAGAACAGATTCGGTCTCGTCAGCGTGGTGATCCGCACACTAAGAAGCTCATCGCTAAGCTTGGCACTCCGAAGTATGAATCCTTCCATGTTGATGATCAGGGCACGCTCTTCTTTGATCACCGGATGTTTGTTCCAAACTACCCGGGTCTGAGAGATCAATTGCTCAAGGAGGCACATGATTCGGTCCTTTCTATCCATCCTGGCAGCACAAAGATGTACATGGACTTGAAAACACAGTACTGGTGGCCTGGGTTGAAACGGTATTGTGCCAAGTATGTCTCAGAATGTGATGTCTGCCGCAGAGTCAAGGCTGTTCATCAGAAACCATTTGGTCTTCTACAGCCATTGAAGCCTCCGGAATGGAAATGGGAGAAAGTTGAGATGGATTTCATCACGGGCTTTCCAAGGTCGCAGAAGGGCAACAATGCAATTTTTGTTGTCATCGACAGGCTTTCTAAAGTGGCACACTTCTTCCCAGTCAAAGAAACAATTTCTGGACTTCAGTTGGCTGAGCTCTACATCAACAGGATTGTCTCTTTGTATGGGGTTCCACTGGAAATCAGTTCAGACCGTGGGAGCATCTTCACCTCAAAGTTCTGGGAGAGTTTCCAAAAAGCTTTGGGAACGAAGTTGAACTTCAGCACTGCTTACCACCCTCAGTCGCAAGGACAAGTGGAGAGGATCAATCAGATTCTCGAGGACATGCTTAGAGCTTGCGTCATCTCGTTTGGCATGAAGTGGGAAGAATGCCTTCCATATGCTGAATTCTCCTACAACAACAGCTTCCAGAAGAGTCTGAAGATGGCACCATTCGAGGCTCTCTATGGTCGCAAGTGCAGAACTCCCATTGGTTGGTCAGGTGCAGGAGAAAGAATCTGGTTTGGCCCTGACATTGTGACTCAGGCAGAGGAGAAGGTGCATATCATTCTGGAGAACCTGAAGATTGCTCAAAGTCGTCAGAAGAGCAACTATGACAGGAAGCACACAGATATGGTATATGCCCCTGGTGATCTCGTCTACCTTCGTGTCACTCCCATGAGAGGAACACACCGCTTCGGTATCAAAGGAAAGTTGGCTCCTAGATACATCGGTCCTTTCAAGATACGTGGTAGAAGAGGAGAAGTTGCTTATGCACTCGAGCTTCCGGAAAAACTCAAAGTCCATGATGTTTTCCACATCTCTCAGCTCAAGAAGTGCTTCAAAGATCCCGGCAAGACTGTGGATCATGAGCTAATCGACCTCCAAGAAGATCTATCTTATCAAGAGCACCCCACCAAAATCCTCGAGACCGCAGAACGAAGGACTCGCAACAAGTCCATCAAATTCTGCAAGGTGCAGTGGTCACACCATTCTGTTGATGAAGCAACATGGGAGCGTGAAGATGAACTCCGTGCCAACCATCCTTCTCTCTTTGTGTCTTCTTCTTCTTCTTCTTCTTCCTAGAATCTCGGGGCGAGATTCCTGTTTAGTGGGGGAGAGTTGTAGCATCCCAGTTGTCTAACCCCTGTAATGCTACATGTCATAATAATAAAATGGGCCACTTCCAACATATAATTGTTGCATCATCATCATATCATGCTCATATCATCATGTCCCCTTGCATTTGAGCATCATATAAAACCTTTTTCCTTGTTTGGTTCTTATCTCATGTTCATGATTAATTGTAGTTGTCTCTTGATATTGTATTTGGTTCTTACTAAATTGTTAAATGCCCAAGCTGAGTTGGGGGCATCTCTCTTTTGACTCCACCACCTTATCTTTCACCACCTTATAATTCCACCATCCTATAGTATGGGCTTGGCCTTTTACTGAGTTTCTCTAGCCCATGTTGTTGGTTGGATCCACTCATAATCTGTTGCTTGGCCTTTGCCACTTTTTGGGAATGCAAGGATTAAAGCCACATGGAATCATGTTGTTTCCACAATATAACCACTTGGCATTAATTGTCTTGCATGGGCCATGCAAGTACCCCTTTTTCCTAGTTTTGGTTTTTGTTGGATTCTAAATGGATCCTGCTACCTTGCTTCATTTTGTTGGGTAGTTCAAGACCCTAGCCCTCTTCCCCTTCTTGGTCCTTGCTTGGTTTGTAGGAATCATGCATGGGCCAAATAAAAACCACCCCATCATCTTAGGCACCTCTTCCTATCCTTTTCCTTTCTTTTTCCCTTGATCATGTGTATTGCATTTGAAGCATGCATGATCTAGAATAAGTACCTCCATCTCTTTTCTTACCCCTCTTAGCAAGCTTGGAATCTTCCCATGCCTTCTCTCTTTTATCCTAAACCAAAACCCTATTTTACCATCTACCTCTACTCAAACCCTAAACTACCTTTTCCCTCTAACTAAAACTAGCTACCACCTACCATGCGCCTACCCCAGCACCCCCCATGCCCCACTCGGCCAGGACCCCCCCCTAGCTGCCCCCACACGGCATGGCACCCCTCTTCCTACCCTAGATCCCACCCTAGCTAACCGAGGCCACCACCTCTTATCCCTCTAGCTCGCTCTCAGCCGTGGTGGCCCTGTCCACGCCCTACCCCCACCTGCCAGTCTCCCTTCTCCCTTTCCAACTCCACCACGCTACCCTGGCCCCCATGCGCAGCACGTGAGCAGGGAGGTGACCAACGCCACCCCCGCAGCTAACCTTTTCCCCCACGCCACCACCGCGCCTCCCCCTTCTTATCCTCTCCCTCTCCCCTCTCTGAGCCTATCCACATCCGCCCTGAGGCCTGCCTCGTTTTCCTTGCCCCCTCCTCCTCCGCAGAACCCCGACGCCGGCCACCGTCGGACCCTAGCTCGCGAGCACGTACCAGGAGGCCAGCGCGGATCCGAGGATGCCGAGGTAGCTCAGGAGGTTCCCAACGTAACCACGGTACACGGAGCAAGGAGGAGACGGCCGCAGCATCGCCAGAACCTGTCGCGCCGCCCGGAAACCCTAGATCGTCGGAGCGTCTGCCTCGCCGACGCTGCGCTGCACCCCGCTCCGATCCGACCACACCAGCACAATCCAGGTGAGCAGTCCCACCTCCCAGACAACCTCCTGCACGTTCTCGCTTCCTGGACGCGTAGATCTTTCCGTCGAACGCCCTCTGCGCGTCGGCGGCGAGTTGTTTCTTGCACGCTCCCAGGCGCGGCCATCTTATCTAGCTCGCGCGCGACACGCTGTCATCTAGCCTAGCCCACCCCAGTGGCAACGGACCCCGCTAGCACGCCAGAGAGCGCGGGTTCGAGCCCCGCCTGCGCTGCGCCGCGCGCCGCGCGCGTCAGGCGCACGCGAGGGGGAAGATCCACAGTGCGCCCGTCCTTTTTGCGAGAAACCCCCTGGCTGTTTCTTTTGCTTAACCCGCAATCCCTGAGGTCCCACCTGTCAGCGGCGGTGGCCTTTTTCTAAAAAGGCTCCCGCAAGACCCCGTGCTGAACCCGCAGTCCACCCCCTGGCCGCGTGTGCGTTTTGCAGAAATCCCCCGGCCCTTTTGTTTGCATCAACCCGCGGTCCCTGAGAGCCCTCGTGTCAGTGACTGTGAACCTTTTACATTTAGGCGCCTGTTGTTCGTTTCAATCAACCCGCGATCCAGAACGTGTTCAGACGCTGCCGCGTGGGCCAGAGATGCCCCCTGGCCCACCTGTCTGCGACTCAGGCTGGGCCAGCCTGAGTGGAAAACGTTTTCAGAGCTGTTTTCAAAATTCAAACCTGTTTAATTAATTCAAATTCAAATTTCTTTTCAGATTTCTAATAACTTTTACATCCTTTATCCAAATTGAGCAAATGATATATGTTTTGATATCAGGAAAATGAGGGGAATTTAAATATGCCATCTGTTTTGTATTCTTCTCAAGTAAAATTCCAAGTTCATGTTAATTACATCAGATGCCACTGGATTTTCAACAATTAATAACCTTTGTTTTATAAATCCAAATTTAGCAAGTAAATAGTCTAAATTGATCAGCTCGACGAGACCTTTCTGATTATGCTATCCATGACTTCAATTGCAGCATGCATCATATAAATATATGTTAAACAACAAATGTTATGGCAACAATTGTGATTCTAAAACCCAATTAAATGCTACCTTCTTGTTCTTCACACCTCACCATGCCATGCTACCTTTCTTGCCATGTAAATTGTGCATCATTCATCATGGCATGATTGTTTGCTTGACGCATCTTATTCATATGCTTGTGCTCTATATTTATGATGGCCTTGTTTGTTTGGTTTTTCTCGGATAGACACTGAGCAGGGGTTGTATCAAGAGAACCAGGAGCACTACCCAGAACCGTCCTTTGCTTCAACAGAGACACCAGGCAAGCACTACCACATGCTTGCATACATACAGTACCTATTGCCTCTATCTTATTCTTGCATCATTGAGTCGCGATTGCATTAAAATGAATCCCAAGTATGCATAGCCTTTACTTTTAAACCCCACCAAGCTTGTATCCTCCCTCCCATGAGCCACTACGATAGGAGTTGTTTGAGCCATGCGAGTCGTAGAACAGCATGTGTAGGGTTTGTGAGAGTCTGATGAATCATGAGGTACCTAAACAACTTAACCTGAGTAGTTCTGGGATAACTAAAGAAAGTGGCACCGGTGAGCAATATCTGCTATTTGGTTTTTCCTGCTCACTTGTGTCCCGTAAGACCCCGAGTACTTGATTCCTGTTCCTTGATTTATCGCGCTATCCACATCCGGGAGGTATATGGGACCCCCCTGGGCCAGAGCTTGATTCCGTCTTATTTCTTGGGGCCACACACTAGTTTGAGGTTTTATTTACGATCCTGTACTTATGCCATGGTTTACTGCTTTAATTACGATTGTGCGAGGTACTGCACACTGTACTGTTTTGGAAGCGGAGTGTTTACGCGGTGTCGACAAGCCCCGTTTGGGGTTCCCAGTCGCTCACAGCCACTGACGCAGACCTTGAGGCCGTCTCGGAGCTTGCTTACTCCGTTGCGGGTTCTACTTAAGGGGTGGCCCCCTGAAATAATTCTGAACCCTGTGATTGTTCAGTCGTGAAAGCCTCGTTGGGTTTTGATTTGGTTTTTCCGAGGTTGATCGAGTGTGTGTTGCTATTGGTGCACCCCGGCCGGGTAAAACTTTCTGAAAGCCGTGTCCACGGATATGGACGACTTGGAGCACAGTTTCTCGATCATAGATAAGCATAACTAAGGTACCGCCTTAATTTGACTAAGTAACTTGACTAGTAAATAGAGCAATACTCATGGAATGGTTAATAAATTGCCAACGGATGGGAGGATTGTTCGTCCGCTTCCTTGTTGGTAAGCAGGGAGGAGGATGGATCGGATGAGATTACCATTATAACTGTTGTATTTAAATTCACGGACATCCGTCTATCATTGGTTAGGCGGATGGTTAGCGCTTATCTGTAGAACTGCTAAGGTTTATCTTTCGCTGCAATTGCGTCACCCAGGTTGTGTCCCCTTTAGAGGCATTAAGACTTGCTGAGTACCCTTAGGGTCTCACACGATAAATTCTTGATTCAGATGAACAGGTACCTTCTCAGGACGGATACTGGGTGGAAGAAGCCGATGATGTGGGCAGCGATCGTTTGGTGTAGAGATTCCGGGATCGGGGATCCGTGAGACCTGTAGTTGGGATGTGCTTATTTTTCTCTGGCATCTTATGCCTATTTGCTTCTTATCCGTACTCGGATCTTGTTTGCCGCTTCCGCATGATACTCTGATGTGTGTTGTATGAGGAGCTATCCTAAATTATAGATGTATCTAGGTCATTTGAATCTTGCCGTATGGCGTTGGTAATTTCCTTTCTTTCTAGATGGTGTGGCTCTGATGTACTCTTGTATGGTGGCTTGCGTACATACCCACTTGTGTACGTAGTTGATCCCTTCGCCTGCCGACTACGCCGCCCGTACAGGTCCCGTTGAGAGGTTAGCGGTTGGGACGTCTGAAAGGACTACCAGTGAGTGGCTTTTGGGGCCCCGCCGTACTATTTCAACCGCTATCTCTCATCCAGGCTTGTATCTAGGAGCGTAGTTCACCGAGGTAGTTACAGTTGACTTCCAGTCAGATCTAGTCAAAAAAAAAGATGTCTTCTTCATCGGGTTATGTTGCGATTCCTCGCTGCCCGGTGATCTTTGATGGCGCGAATTATCCTGATTTCGCTGCCTTTATGCGTGTTCACATGCGCGGTCTCCGTCTTTGGGGTGTTCTCTCCGGAGAGGTCTCCTGTCCGCCGTGCCCCCTGCTCCTGTGGCTCCTCTTCCGCCGACGCCGATTGTTCTCGGCGCTGATGCTTCTCAGGAGGCCAAGGATGCTGCTCAGAGTGCTGATGATAGTGCTATTGCTGCTTATGATCTGAAGTTCAAGCAGTACTCTTCTGATCTCGAGGCCTATCGTCACGCTCTGACTGCCTACACTTAGTGGGTCGATGAGGATGCTCGTGCTGCTGCTGTTCTCACCTCCAGTGTTCTGCCCCAGTATGCTGCTGAGTTCATGAGTCTCCCTACTGTTGCCGCTCAGTGGGCACATCTTCGTCAGTGCTATCAGCCGTCTGGGGATGCTCTTTACCTGTCTGTGGTTCGCCAGGAGCATGATCTTCAGCAGGGTGATTCCACGATTGATGAGTTTTATACTCAGAGTGCTGCTATCTGGCGTCAGCTTGATTCTCTCCGTACTGCTATTTGTGGCACATGCTCGTGCTGCCAGATTGTGCGTTCGGATTTGGAGTTTCACCGCATCTATGAGTTTCTGTCTCGGCTCCGCCAGGAGTTTGAGCCCCGGCGTGCTCAGCTGAATGCTCGTGGTCGTGTTCCACTCTCTGAGGCGTTGTCTGAGCTTTGGGCTGAGGAGACCCGTCTCCGTGGTGCTGGTCTTCTTGCGGTTCCATCTGTGCTTGCTACTCGTGGTCCTCCTATGCAGTCTGCTCCCTCGACTCAGCTGCGGTCCTCTGTGCCGCCGCCGATACTACCCACTCCTCCAGGTCAGGTTCAGAGTCAGCACCAGCAGTCTCAGGGTCAGAGTCAGCACCAGCAGGCTCGTGGTCAGGGTCGCCGTGGTTCTCTTCGTCACTGCTCTTACTGTAACAAGGATGGCCACACTTGGGCCACCTGTTATACACGGGGTCCTAGTCTATGTCAGCAGCACCAGGATCGTGGGCAGTCGGCCCCTTCCGGCTCTTCAGCAGTTGCTCTCTCTGATCAGGACATTATCAGGAGTCTTCGAGGTCTGCTTGCTGCTACAGGCTCTTCTTAGACAGGCACTGCTGGTTCTGTGACTGATTCTTTAGGCACTGCGCGACCACCACCTTCCACACAGTCAGGTACGTCCCCATGGTATCTGGATTCTGGAGCTTCCTTTCATATGACCTCTGAGTCTTCTTTTCTATCCGCTCTTCGTTCTCTCCCTTCTCCTGTCCGTGTTTTCACGGCTGATGGTACCTCTCTTCCTGTTTCTAGTCGGGGCACCCTTTCTACTTCTTCTTTTTCTGTTCCTGATATTTCTCATGTTCCTCTTCTTAAGATGAATCTCTTCTCTGCTAGCCAGCTTACTGACTCTGGTTGTCGCGTCATTCTTGATGTTGATTCTTGTGTTGTCCAGGACCGTCGCACACAGGTCCTGGTTGGAGCTGGCCCTCGTAGCCGTGACTCTTCAGGACTTTGGGAGTTAGACTGGCTTCGTGTTCCTTTCGCTACCACTTCATCTGCCAGTTCTTCTCCGGTCGTCGCCTCTGCTACCAGCTCCTTTCAGCAGTGGCATCACCGTCTTGTTCACCTTTGTGACTCTCGCCTGCCGTCATTAGTTCATCGTGGTCTTCTGGGGTCTGTCTAAGGAGATGGGTCTTTGCATTGTCAGGGTTGTAGGTTGGGTAAACAGATTCAGCTTCCCTCTCCTACTAGCGCATCTGTATCTCAGCGACCTTTTGATTTAGTTCATTCCGATGTTTGGGGTCCAGCTCCTTTCTCTTCGAAAGGGGGCCATCGCTACTATATTTATTCATCGATGATTTTTCTCGGTATACTTGGTTGTATTTTATGCGCTCTCGCAGTGAAGTGCTCTCCATATATCAGCGTTTTGCGGCCATGGTCCGTACTCAGTACTCTACCCCCATTCGTGTGTTTCGTGCTGATTCTGCTGGTGAGTATATCTCCCAGATGTTGCGAAGTGTTCTTGTTGAGCAGGGCACCCTTGCTCAGTTCTCCTGTCCTGGAGCACATGCCCAGAATGGCGTTGCTGAGCATAAGCATCGTCATCTTCTTGAGACCACTCGTGCCATGATGATTGCTTCTTCCCTCCCGCCGCATTTCTGGGCTGAGGCTGTCGCTACGTCGGCTTACCTCATCAATATTCAGCCGTCTGCCGCCTTGCAGGGTGGTATCCCTCTTGAGCGCCTATCTGGACAGTCTCCAGACTACTCCATGCTTCGCTTGTTTGGTTGTGTTTGCTATGTTCTCCTTGCTCCTCGCGAACGCACCAAACTGACCGCTCAGTCCGTTCAGTGTGTCTTCCTTAGATACAGTGATGAGCATAAGGGCTATCGCTGTTGGGACCCTGTTGGTCGTCGGATGCGTATCTCTCGTGATGTTACTTTTGATGAGACGCGTCCTTTTTATCCTCGTCCCACCGCTGGTACCTACCCGGTGGAAGATATCTCTTTTCTTCTCTTTCCTGACACACCTCCTTCTACTCCTATTGTGTCTTCTTCAGGATCTCCTCCCCCTATTGTCTCTTCTTCGACACCGTCCTCCTCTGCTCCGTCTAGTTCTCCTAGTTCTCCTCGTTCTCCGGAGTCTTCCTCTGCTATTCCTGCTTCTTCATCGTCGTCTCCTGCGTCGTCTTCCTCTGATGATCTTCCCTCTACTCGTCTTGTTCTTCAGCGTCGTGCCCCCAACCGTTACTCTCCTAGTCAGTATGGTCTTTCTGTTGCCTCCGAGCCGACCTCTTATCGGGATGCTGAGCATCATCCTGAGTGGCTGAGGAGATTGCTGCGCTTGAGCGTACTGGCACCTGGGATCTTGTTTCTCCCCCTCCCGGTGTTCGTCCTATCACGTGTAAGTGGGTCTATAAGGTTAAGACCCGCTTTGATGGATCTCTTGAGCGCTATAAAGTGCGTCTTGTGGCTCGTGGTTTTCAGCAGGAGCATGGTCGTGACTATGATGAGACATTTGCTCCTGTGGCTCATATGACCACTGTGCGTACTCTCCTTGCTGTTGCTTCTGTTCGTCACTGGTCTGTGTCACAGCTTGATGTTCAGAACGCCTTTCTCAATGGTGAGTTGAGTGAGGAGGTTTATATGCAGCCTCCTCCTAGGTATTCTGTTCCCGAGGGGATGGTTTGTCGTCTCGACGTTCTCTTTATGGCCTCAAACAGGCCCCTCGTGCCTAGTTTGAGCGCTTTGCTTCTGTGGTGACTGCTGCTGGTTTCTCCCCTAGTGTTCATGATCCAGCGCTGTTTGTTCACATTTCTCCTCATGGACGCACTCTTCTTCTTCTCTATGTTGATGATATGATCATTACTGGTGATGATTCTGAGTATATCGCCTTTGTTAAGGCTCGTCTTCGTGATCAGTTTCTTATGACTGATCTTGGTCCTCTTCGATACTTTCTTGGGATTGAGGTTTCCTCCACTTCTGATGGCTTTTACATCTCTCAGGAAAAGTATATTCAGGATCTTCTTGCTCGTGCTGCTCTTGGGGATGAGCGCACTGTTGATACCCCTATGGAGCTTAATGTTAAGCTTCAACCTACTAACGGTGATCCTCTTCCTGATCCGACGCGTTATCGTCATCTTGTTGGGAGTCTTGTTTATCTTGCTGTCACTCGTGCTGACATCTCTTTCCTGTTCATATTCTGAGTCAGTTTGTTTCTGCTCCTACCACTGTTCATTATAGTCATCTTCTTCGTGTTCTTCGTTATCTTCGTGGTACGATCACTCGTCGCCTTTTCTTTCCTCGTTCCAGCTCCCTCCAGCTCCAGTGTTATTCGGACGCTACGTGGGCGAGTGATCCTTCGGATCACCGTTCACTTTCTTCTTACTGTGTGTTTCTTGGTGGTTCGCTCATTGCTTGGAAGAGGAAGAAACAGACAGCGGTTTCCCGTTCGAGTGTTGAGGCTGGTTTGCGTGCTATGGCCTTATTGACTGCTGAGGTGACCTGGTTACGGTGGTTACTTGCGGATTTTGGGGTCTCTATTACCACACGCACTCTAGTTTTGTCTGACAGTACATGTGCTATTAGTGTTGCACGTGATCCGGTCAAGCATGAGCTTACTAAGCATATTGGTGTTGATGCTTTCTATACACGTGCTCAGGTGCAGGCTTAGGTTGTTGCGCTTCAGTATGTGCCTTCAGATTTATAGTTAGTGGATTTCTTTATGAAGGCACAGACCAGAGCGCAGCATGATTTCTTACTCTCCAAACTCAGTGTTGTGGATCCACCATGAGTTTTAGGGGGGGTGTTAGATGTATATATTTGTATATTGTAGTTTCCCCATATGTTAGGGGGCTTCCTGCATATTTGCACCTATACCTTTACTATATATTGTGGCCTTTTGTAAGATCCCTCCTTTGTAAAGGAAAAGGATCCCTGTGATTGCAATGCTAGTCCCTGGATCAATGCTAGCATCCACAGTTTAAGATGAAGTACACAGATACAAAGGTCGTTTATTACATTCATTCCAGAGATAAAACATAGTCTTTTACAACTCAGGGCCATAGTCCTAATACAAGAGTTTTTGGAATAAGTAAATAAACATAAGTCTTCATCTTCATGTGCCACAGGCAAGCATGTTGAGTGTAGACTCATGACTCCTACTCATCATCGGAGTAACCTGCAACATCACAAGTTACAGCCACAGTGGGTCAATACTTTGGAATAGTATTGGCAAGTGATACCTTAGTAATTTTAAGTGGACTATATTGCTATATGCATTTTGGCTAAGTGTAGCTTGGCTTGCTTTGCTTGAAAATAGGTTTTTCCTATTAGTTGAAATCACTAAGTTTTTCTTTGTCAAAAACTTTCCCAAGAATCCACCAATAGACATTGGGGTCCTTCACCCTTGTTCACCCACAAGTTTTACTTAGAAGTTGGAGTGATGAGATTCTTGTAGCTTCCATGTCTTGATGCTCAATTTGTCCATTGCCATGGACTTGGCTAAGTACTTAGATTTTCCATCTGCAGAGGTTGTGCACTTTCCCCACCAGACTTGGTTTCCCAAGACAGGACCTTTCAGAAGCCTTTCCTTCGTCAAATGGACGCGTTCCAACCTATCATCCCACTACCACCAACTGTCCAAATGACTAAGTTCTAGCAACCTATATGATCAAGGCAGAGCCCATATTGCCAAGTGGCTGCACTTATAAGCTTCTCAACACGTGGCCTCCAAATCCCTTTGTGTCTGGGTGGCATACCACAAGTGAGATACACAAGCCATATCCATGGCCTTGTGTAACCACTCAACCAAAAACCACCATTCAAGTCCCATTCCACCCAGGAAGTTCATTGACTTAGTTATTTTATTAAGAAAAGCATAAGTCCAAAAGACTTAGAATTATTTTCATCATAGCATGTACATACTTTACCAACCCTTGTTTTCTACTAGCTAGGCTAAGCATGGCATAGTAACTTAACTTAGGAAATTCCCTAGCAATTCTACAATTCTATAACTACATAGGATTTCCCAACATAGCATTTGGCAAAAGTAGCATGCAAGACTTAGCAAAATAATTCTAATGCTTATTCAAAATAAAGGGGTGGAAATATCATGAAGTATAGGAAAATAAAGTTTCTTGGTGGCGCTCTAAAACCAAACTTGTACGAAAACAGTCATATCATTGGTTCAACATATAGGAAAATAAAGTTAGCATGTGATTTGCTCGTTAGCATGTTCAGGGTAAAACCCTGCAATCTGACGAAGAACGGATGGAAGGCAGAATTACATGAAAACAACACTACAGTCCGAGGACCTTCATTTACCCAAGATTCTATGCAGGAATACATTGGCTTAGACAAACAGAAATCGATTACTCATGAAGTTGTTCCATGGTGCCATTTTCTTAGCGGAAAAGGCGGATGCTTCATGGTTTACCAGCTACAGGTTTCTGCATCATGTTCTATTTGCTGAGGTATGTTCTCAAAAGATTAGTCGATTACAATCATGCATGATGCACATAGTACAAAGAGGCTTGGCCCCTCGGGGCCTAGTCTAGCCAGAAGGATCAGGTAAAGATACAGAAGAAAATTTGGCAGTTAAATGGGCAGCCATGTTCATGCCGAGTCTAACAAAAAACATCAAAAGAAGTGAAATTCCTACTAATTGGCAGCACACTGGCACGAATGCTCGAGGATTTTTCTCCACAGCTAAACCTAGTGGACAAGGCGGCGAATCCAGCCAAGTGTACATGGAGTTCCTGTTCAGTGAGTTCATAGAGGTGTACAACGCCGCTGACGCCAGCAGGGAGGACGTGCACAAGTCCTACAAGATACACCAGACTATTCCGACGACGAGCGCCGGACTCCTTAGTTTCCACAGCTGCCATGCCGATGGTATCGGAGATAAACAGAGCAGGGGAACACAAATTTGGTAGTTGTGTGTGTGGGTTCTATTTGTTTGAATTTGGGTCGTCCCTCGTAAGTCATATGGGTCTCATAACTTTGTAGTTTGTACACATAAATGAACTGCCTCCTTTATAATTTAAGAGAACAACATGCATAATTTCTGGTTGCAACCTCTGAAGTTTATGCATTGCAAATTCTGAAATGAGAATGAATAGAGATAAGAAGAGCAATGCATGGAGCAGATAATATAAAAAAGCAACAATTTCAATCGGTTTCAGGAGTATTACCAGTGGTGCACTTGTAGGTCAAGTTGCCAGAGTTGCAGCAAATCTTCCTGACAAAAACTCCATCGCCACATTTCTAACTAGTCCTCCCCTATAAAAATTATTGACAATGCCCAGAACTTCTACGGTGAGGTCTGATGGCACCGCGCTGGAACACATGGATTCAGCAAAATCTTGGATGATAACAGTAGAAGGCTTGGTCAATCAGTACATAGCTCCCACCTCAAGTAATCCGAAGTTGAGAAGAATTCATCCTTCTCAAACGGAGATAGAGATGACAATTAGTACCTGCAGCTTACAGGCAGGTAACAATTTCGATTTCAATTTGGAATTAGCCACTCCCAGATATAAACCAGAGTCAATATGCTAAAAATTCAAATAGTAGTATATCTATTTTGAAGTGACGCGCTAAACAATATCTACAACAGGCATTGTCCTAAAAAACAATTCAAGACAGTGCATCTTACGCATTAAACTTTACATCTTAGGACAATCAGGAACTGAAAGTGCACATTCAATCGCCACGAACCAGAGCACCACCCTTCACGTGCAGCCGTGTAGGTGTAGTTCTGACCAAAAAGGCACAACAGAGATTCAGCATAGCTAATTTAGAAACAACATCACATATATCATCAAATATTAAACTGACAATGACTGACATCATTCAGATACATGGAATATCTGGTTGCATGTTTTGAAGTGTACATATTTTTAGTAGGCAGTCTACACTAAGCTCGTGTCCTTCAGCAGTAAGTTTCAGACAACCACATCAGTGTCACCCAATCAGGGCAGGCGCAAGTTACCAACCACCAGATGGAGATTGTCACCAATGGGGTTCTGGCCAGCATGGTACACCGTGCCATCACCAACTCCGCTGCAGCGAGGATGTCGGTGGCCACGCATGTGCATCCGCCGGACGGGTGCCTCATCAGACTGGCGCCAGAGCTAGTGTACGAGGTGGCAAATCCAGCCAAGTATAGGGAGTTCCTGTTCAGTGAGTTCATGGAGGTGTACGACACCAGCAGGGAGGATGTGCTCGAGTCCTTCAAGATCCACCGCGCCGAGCAACGAACCACTACAAGATTTCTGCTGCTGCCTTTCTCAGGGTACGAAGTAACAGAGAAGGGGAACAAAAAGTTTGCTGTTGTGTGTGCTCCTCTATTTCTCTGAATTTGAGTCATCAGTCATGGGTGTGCCTCCTGGGTCATCAGTCATTGTCTAATTCACAATAAGAGAAAAAAAAAAACATAACATTTATCATGGAATATTGAACTGACATCATTCAAAAATACAGAATTTCTGGTTGCAAGCTTTGAAGTATTACCAGTGGGTCACTTGCCATGGAGCAGACAGTATAAAAAAAAGCATCAAATTCAATAGCTCTCAGGAGTATTACCACATTACCAGTGGGGCACTTGCCATGTTGCCAGAGCTGCAGCAAATTTCCTGACAAAAACTCCATCGCCACGACTATAATTTCTCCTTGCCCATCAGAATAAAACCATCGAGCATGCCCAAAAAAATTCCAGTAACCACTGCGCCAGAACACATGGATTCAGAAATTTAAAGAAGGGACCATAGCATCTTGGATGATTACAGTACAACGATTGGCTCATCAGTACATAGCTCCCAACTCAAGTAATTCGAAGTTCAAAAGAGTTCATTCACTTCTCAAACGGAGATAAATATTGCAATTAGTATCTGCAGCTTAGGAGCAGGTAACAATTTCGATCCCAACTTAACATTAGCCACTCCCAGACATAAACCACAGTTGATATCATAAAACTTCATACAGTGAATCTAATTTGGCAGCAGCCATTGTCCTAAAAAATTCAGGACAGTGCATCTTACGCATTACATTTTAGCACTCAGAAAAAACTAAGAATAGCCTACAAGTACAGGAACATACTCCACCAAGGAAAACCGTCAAATTCAGATAGTTTCTTGGTGGAGCTTTGAGACCAACCATGTACCTAAATCCTCCTCCTGCATCAGTTTCAAGGTAGGCAGAGACCATGAAAAACTGAGATATATGTTTTCTTGGTTGTTGCTGTGATGTTTCCACTTTCCTAACTTCTATCTCCTTTGGTTTGGTTGCTTATGTCCTTGCTTTCTTTAAACCTACACCGCTCATTAAATTTGTCACACAAAAAACTTCAATATTATGAACTTCTTTTGTTTCGTGGAACATATTATGGTCGGAAATTATAGTCAGTCTTGACAAAAACTTCTGATAACACTAATCATAGGTATCCTGTTTTGCGAACAGTACAGTAAAATAAAGGATCTATAAATCAGATAACAGATGTGGATGATCTTTCATTTTCCAAGATGAATCTATAAATCACAATGGCTTTGCTGCCAAAACATATGTGTTGTGAAGGGACACGGTTACACCTATGAGAGCACTGAATACTGGACATATATGAACAAAGAACTTTTTCCTTGGTCCAAGCTGTAGCTTGCAGCAGCCAAATCTCATATTCTTTCCATTTTCAAGTTCACCAAAAAATCTAAGTTCATCATTCGTTGGATTTGCTTGTTATTCAGGGCACCTCCGTTGTTCCAACTATTAATGACAAATCTAAATAAAAAGACTACTTCATTTGCAGATCATACTTTAGTCCCAGATAGGTTACAATGTCAAATTTGAAAATTCCAAACTAAGGTAAGGTCAACTATGGTACTTAGCAACAAGTAGTATGATAAATCAATAAGAGAAAGGTTAAGGAAATCAGAAAGCAAAAAGAAAAACAGAATCCCATTAGAAATTTATTTCTAATCATAATCTAAGTATTAAGCAGAACTGCATAGTTATAGTACTAACTGATATAAGATGTGGAACCTATAAGACAATGAAATGAAAATGAAACATGTTGTATATAACTTGGCATGAAAGCAGAACATACAGAAGTTCTTAATAGAAAACAACATGAGAATATTGTTTTTGTTTATGGTTTTCCAGGTGCTGTTTTGATAAGAAATTGATCCAACTACACATTCAATTTTCATGATCTTCAACGAAGTTTGAAACACAAATATCCATGGGCTTCTCATTTTCCAGAGATCTTCTCTAATGAATGACAACATTAACATATCAGGGTTCATGAACCAAATTATCAGTTTCACAGGGAGTTAGCAGTGATCAAACATTCAAACTGGCATGCAACATGCAGACTATAGAATACAACCAGCACCTAGTTAGGCAAAGAACACCAAAATAGGGTTTACCAGCTTACTATGAGTGAAACTCTGTTGCGCCATATGCAATTACAATTTACAAATCTTCATAGGCTTGTTGTTGGTTCATGTAAATATGAAATTAGTTGGCACTTCCCCTTTGCAAGTGGCTGCATAGTCTTCAGTGAGGTGTGGTGCAGCTTCCTTGTGAGGGCATATGAACTTCTTCATGAACACTTCTTCCCTCATCTTGAATATATAATAGTAGTCCCAGTTCCGATCTAACAATCCATTCACCTTAAGAAACTTGAGAACGTAGTACCGGGGTCTGAGCCGGCCCACCATGCCAAAACCAATAATTACCGGTCGATGAGCAATGTATGTCGGTTCCAACCCCACCTCCGAGATGAAGAACTCAGACCTGCGCTGCAGCCTGTCTTTGGATCTCTGCAGCAGCATTGGAGCCCTAGACAAAGCGACCCTCACTTCGGCATCAGACCAGCTGAACGTCTTCTTCAAGTAGTCCACTTTGGCAGTGATCTTCTCCTTGCTGAGGAATGCGACAGCCTGCAGCGCTTGCCTGAACATCCCAGAGCCACGGGGCACACCTAGACCTTCGGCGCATCTCACCATTTACTACCAATCTCCATAACCTTGTTCTTGGTTCAAGTAAACCTGAATCTAGTCGGTAGTTCCCCTCTGCAAGCGGTTTCATAGTCTTCAGCGAGGTGTGGTGCGGCTTCCTTGTGAGGGCATATGAACTTCTTCACAAATACTTCCTTGCTCGGCAAGATTGTACTATAGTAGTCCCGGTTCTGATCTAGCAATCCATTAGCCTTAAGAAACTTGAGAACGTGGTACCGGGGCCAGAGCCGGCCATCCATGCTATAAGTGAGCAGTACCGATCGACGAGCAATGTACGCCGGTTCCAGCCCCACCTCAGAGATCAGGAACTCAGACATACACAGCAGCGTGTCTTCGGACCTCCTCAGCAGAATCGGAGCTTTGGACAAAGCGACCTTCACTTCGGCATCCGACCACCTGAATGTCTTCTTCAAGAAGTCCACTTTGGCGGCCATCTTCTCCTCGGCAAAGAATGTGACAGCCTTCAGTGCTTGCCTGAACATCCCAGAGCGGCGGGGCACACCTAGACCTTCGACGCATCTCACCATTGCCCGGATGCGTTCCGGTTTGGTGGAGAGCATCATCGGCTCAGAGATGCACATCTTGGCAACATCGCAAGAATCTAGCACGCACTCCCGTAGTAACGCGATGTTGGGCTTGACCTTCCGCTCGAGGTCAAAGCTGAGGAGGTAGGAGTTGCGCTTGACCGACCGGAAGAAGTTCTCTGTGGAGCCGAAGAAGAGCAGGTAGAAGTGCACCTTGGAGACGACGAATCTGAGGCGAAAGTGCGGGCCGACGATGGAGATGAGGCGCGCGATGTCAGGACCTGACAAGCCGAGGCCGGTGAGCCCGACGAATCTAGGATCCAGCGTCATCTCCACGCCAGAGCAGAGTAGCTTCGGATACTTGGCGACGGTGGCGGCGACGTCGGCGCTGGAGAAGCCGCGTCCGGCGAGGAAGGCGAGCACGGCATCGGGCTTGGAGGAGGACTTGAGGTGGGACAGCAGCCTGGAGGCCTCAATGGCTTGAGGTCGGGTGAGGCCGCAGGTGTCGACGAGGTAGTCCTCGGCGGCGAAACCGGGCTTCGGGGAAACGGGCGGCGCGGTGGCGGAGAGGAGGCGGTGGTGACGGGAGACAAGGGAGGTGGAGGGAGGGGAGAGGAGCTGGGAAACGAGGCAGCTACGCAGACGGAGCATGGCTCTGAGGCGGCGGCGGCGGCGGCGGTAGCGCCAGAGAGATTTCCGACGATGGTAGCACAGCACAGGCCATCGAATGTTTACCGAGCCGGGCCGGAATTAGGTGCTTGCAAGTTGCAACGATGGGCTAGTTAGTTCCATCTCAAAATAACAAAAACGATGGGCTAGTTTCTTGCTGGCCCGAAGAATCTTGATGGCCATGAAGTTTTGATGACGCTGGGAATTTTAGAGAGCGAAAAATCACATGTGAATTTCCCACAAAAAAAATAAAAAATTACCTGTGAACAACAAAACGATATCTCCTGCTCCCTCCGTTTGGAAATATAAGATGTTTTAGGTTTATGAAAGAGATGTATCTAGACACATTTTAGTGTCTAGATTCATTTGAACATATACACTAAAAGGTGTCTAGATATATCTCACTCACAAACCTAAAACATCTTATATTTCTAAACGGAGGGAGTATATGCTAAAAACAGGACATTTTCATGCCTAAAATTATTTTCTATACCTATTACCTCCATTCCAATAAATAAGACTTATATTTTTTTTAAAGGTCAAACTATGTAAAGTTTGACCAGGTTTTTACAAAAAATCATTGATATGTACAATCCGAAGTTAACACCTTTGATATATCAATAAATATATTTTATATAATATAATAGTTATTGATATTTTTTTAAGTTTGGTCAAACTTTACTTAGCTGTGAGAAAGAGAGAGCACTGGGAATCCGGTAAAGACACACTTTCCCCTCCGCTCTCGTCCCCTCTCTCTTCCTTCTCTGATTCTTCTTCCTCCGGGCCGGTAGGCCCCTCTCCCCCTCCTCTCCGGCTGTGGCCGGCGTTGAGATTGGGTGAGGGACCCTTCCCCCTGTACAGCAGTAGATAGGGTAGGCTTGTTTGGTGTGTGCCCCTGTGGCGTCTGGCGCCATGCCGTTTGGGATCTTGTCGTTGGGGTTTGGGAGCGACCTCCGGCGGCGGGTGGTGGTGATCTGCTTGCTTGTGGTGCTCCATTGGTGGGAGCCGGAGACAAGTTGTGGTATTGCGACCACGATCCCCTCAATAAAGCTCCTTTTGCTCTCCCCAGATCGAGGCGGAGCGGCTGGAGTTCTTCCTCCAAGCCATCGAGGTGATGGTGTTAAGGGAAAGCTTCGATTCGCTGCGACCCTTTGCCGATCTGAGGAGCGGGAAGATGGGAAGACTGCGGCGGTCTTCTGGAGCGGATCCTCGGTGGCCCTTCGCCGGCATCGTGTCGGCCCGCCACCGACTCTTCTGGCCGAATGGCGGCTGCTCCGAGCTCTGGTACCGGCCACTGCCCGGTGCCATCTCACCTTCAACCTCCAGGTCGATGTGCCATGTCGGAGGCCCTTCATCTGCTTCGTCGCCGGGAGCCCCGTCTGCATCACACCAAGTGGTTCTGTCCCCGGTCGTGGTGGAGAGGGACCCGATTGCTTTTCCTTTTTTAGTTTTAAGGTCTTGTATGCAATGTGGGAGGACTATATTACAATTTTTACTTTCTTTGAGATTCTCCCTATATCTTGTAAGCCCACCATTGAAGATTAATGCAGTGTTCTGGGCCCTTCGGGGCCCTTCCCGTGTTCAAAAAACTTTACTTAGCTTGACTTTTAAAAAATAAGCCTTATTTATTAGAACAGATAGAGTAATAGTAATAATAAATACATGCCTTATTCGTCTTTTGAGTTGAAACCGTTACCTACTCCCAACCCAGGCAACATGGGGGAGGGGGGAAATGCCGCTATCGGCTATGGAGCCCCCCCTTCCCCCTCATTCCCAATTCCTCGCTACCGCAAAAGGGCTCGCAAACGAAGCCCCGTTGTCGTCAGGATCCATGGGACCCAGTGAATGGTGGGTGTCGCTGGATCCGCCTGACATTGGGCACTGCGGGGGCGCTTCTAGATCTACTAGATGTAGGTGAGAGGCAGATTGTTGCCAGAATCCACGGGATGTAGGGAACTACGAGGTCGTCGGTTGTTGGGATGGGCCTTGGGAGGGCTGGTAGGTCGAGGGAATGGAGGCGCGAGTTCGAAAGGTACCATGGCATTCCACCGTCCAATGGGTCTCATTTTGACCGATGTTTTTTTACTTTCGTACACTCTTATAAGTAATATACTCACTAAAAATATCAATGCCATGAAACACCAACAAATTCATAAAATTTAGGTGTATTCGCACTCAAGGAAGTCAACTAAAAACAGAATTAAGGGCGTGATTGGTCGCTTGCACCCTTTTGGGGGCTCTCGGTGGCATCTCTCGTGTGGCATGGCCAGGAGATACGACCTTTGGGTCATGTTATCCACTTCGTCATCCGTGGGACAATTTTCTACATGGTGTTTACTTACCTCCACGATAGCAAAAATTGCTCTGGCAATGCAAGGTTGCATATTTGGTTCCATGCGGCCTATGTTTGTTCTAACATGTTCTCTCTAGTGGTGACCTTAACATACTTCACCACCATCACACACAACGACTAGGTAATGAAATAATAGCTCATCACTTCAAGGCATAACTATTAGGGTACCTAATTCAATCTAGTCCCTAGCTACTATGAATGGCAGGTCATCATTACAACCCTAACTACAAATGAAATAGTAATTTAATCATTACGGTCTGATGGGTTCATCAACGGAATAGAAGAGAAGTTCAAACTTATTTCTCTTTATTCTTCATTCATTCGTCTCCCTTCTTCTTCTTCTTCTTCTTGTTCTTCTTCTTCTTCTTTCTTCTTCATTATTATGTCTTGTTCTTCTTCATGTTGAGATCCTTGCATTACCTCTATTATTCCACATTGCCTACGCCTAGTGCATCCTCTTGTTTTTTTAAACTTTGGTGTCTCCTTGTTCGACACCATGCCCAGTCTCAATGTCGTTAGTATTTACACTTGCCTCGTCAAGTACAAGATCATCAAGACCCCACCCTAAGATCCATTTGTGCAGAATGAAAGCATGCAAGAACAAGGTTAACTTGGGTGACGAAAGGATGGAATGGATTTTCTAGTCAAGGATCTTGAATCTATTCTTTAGAGAAGCAAAAGCCCTCTCTATGGTGACTCGAAGGTTAGAGTGTATGAGATTGAACAATTCCATGGTATTATGTGGTTTATTCGTTGTAGAGAATTTGTTTAGATGGTTCCTGATTTTCCTGAATGGTGGAAGAATCCTAGTTCAAAATGCATATCCCACACCTCAGGTAGAAATTACCACCAGGAATATTAATCCCATCAGCTCTTGACAAAATTTCAGCTAGAATGCTTGTATCATGGGCTAATCCTTCTCAATCATCTAGCACATATGTGAGCTTGAAATCGAAAGCAACAACAATAAGCACATTCTGGTTGGTGTAGTGCTTCCTTCCTATGTATTCTGCATATTGTGATCTCAACACTCTAGTAATAACATGAGTAACATCAATTGTGTCAATAAAATCCTATGATGACATGAAAAAACGTTCATGTTTATGTCCATGTTAGTGATTCATGGAAATAAAATACATAATTAGTACTCACCCTAAAATATGACCATCTCTAGCTGTTTTCTAACTTCCTGGAGTTTGAATAGTTGGCGTATTGATCATCTCTTCTCTCAGCTCCCCAATTGCAAAAAGGACTTGCTTGAAATAGCATAATAATGTCTCTATCGATATCTTAAATATGGTATTGATCACCCTGAACCTCTAATTATGCCCTACGACATGAAAAAACATAGCAACATGCTCTTTCACAAAGGTGTGGATGTTATCTTGCAACAATCCTCTTTGCCTAAATATTTTAACAAGTTCAAAGAAGGGCCTATTTTCATCTGAATCATTTGGACAACATCTTCATCCTTTGAGTTGTAGGTATAGCTCAAATTTGCAATTCTCTCCCGATCTCAGAGCAACATTGGACCATAAGTGGCTAGTGGATAGGCAACACACCTAACTGCTCTTTTGTGGACGAGTAGGATCTAGACCTATATCACAGTTATGAGTTTTGTTGCGTGTTGGATAAGATTCATCGGGGTCAACCTATTGAAATTGATCTAGCATGAGTACTTGCAAATTCCACCCTTAATGTTATCTACTCACTATGGATAAAAAAATAGTTAGAGTAGCTAGGGTCGGAGAAGAAAGGGCAGTTTACCTCCACCATGGAAAAATGGGTAGAGTAGTTGAGGACGGGGAAAAAAAAGAAGAGTATCGCATTTATGGACATAAAGTTGTGGATCCTATGCCAGAGAAGTAGGAGATGAGATGCTAGGAAGGTTCTGTGTCGGAGTGGATGCAATCGGACAATAGATCTGCATCTTTGTTGCCGCTGGTGTTGAAAGAAAAATGAAGATTTTTTTGGAAGGTGACCAAAAAGAGGAGGTGAGACTAACCTTTGCCGCGAAATGGAGATGCAAAAACTAGGTCTCTCACCATATCTCTCGCCGGGCTCCCACGCGCACTACATCTCCTGTACACATGACTCCATGGCATATTTTTAAAAACTGGACCGGTTTGGTGACCCGACCACAAAAAACCTGAACCAACGGCCTCACCGGTTTTTTAAGAGGCGGTGGTCCAAACAACAAAAAACCAATGGAAAAAATATGTTGCTAGACGCACCAAAGGAACGAGGACAGGACGGGGAGGACATAATTTTAACTTCGGCATGTAGTCATCGCCTCACCATCCCAAAAAGAACATGGAAAAATAGTTTAAACAAAAAAAAACCTTGCGCTGAACAGGGGCCGTGGTCCGACACACCTCCAAGAACCCAAGTGAAGGGGTTCATAGAAGAAAACAAAAAATCATGATTATCGTAATACCAAACTGCCTAGATCTATCTAAGAGTAATGTTATAACAGAGAGAGGCTTTGGTAATATACCCGTGTAGACCGAAAGCGCTTAACATTCATGCGGAACATGAATGATGCAGTTGTGATCATCCAACATCAAGGTCGTGAAGCTCCTCGCAAGTCATCCTTGGTCCTTGTACGATGATCCTGGTGCCACAACTAGCAGCACCCCCGAGGTAACGCACACGTCCAGTGCTTGAAGATGACTCCCGGTTCTCTGATCCCTGCTAAGAAGTGCGGAGGTAGATCTTCTGGCCGAAGTCAATGTAGCACAACGGCGTGCCGTAGCGAAGCAGACTCCTACTCGTGCAACTCTTACTTAGGGCCACAGTCGCAAGAGAAAAGAGAGAGAAATCCCGTAAGGAAAATGTCTTAGAGAATATTGGGTGTTCTCTTTCCCTCCCATATAGACCTCTATATATAGGAGAAAAGAGGGCACCCCCAACTAATAAAGTCCCGGGGTGAGACTAAAAGGAGGAGGAGGTGGAGGGAGGCGCGCGCACAAAGGGGAGGAGGCTGTATGGGCCAGGGGTAGGCCCCATGCATGCGGCCCAAGGTGGGCTAGTGGTCGGGCGGGCCCCATACCGCGCGCCCCATCAAGGCGGCGGCTACCCCTTGTGGTCTTCCCTCTTGGGCCTTGTTCCCTCCGGGAACTTGGTCCATTAGGGAAGTTGCCCCATTAAATTTAATTTAAATATTATTAATTATAATAATTAATAGAAAATACATATTCATTAAATCATTTTTGATCTAAACACCTTTCGGTTCACTCCAATTTCCTTCGGAATTTTCCAGAACGATTCCGGTTCTCACTTGGAATACCTATGATATTCCCATCTCTTTCTTCCTATGATTCCATCAATCGTACAAAGATCTCCAAGCATCAAAAAACCCTTAAATGTGTTACCCTATAGTTTAGGAACATCACATACATGATCGAGATGATTCTCGTATCAATGATTAATAGTGGAACCAGGATACTCATAATGACCCTTGTGCATTCCACGATTTCAACGTTGTTTGAACCATAAAAGTCGAGTCCAATTCTATTTGTTACTTTAATATCTGAGTTGTCCGAGATCTGATCATCAGTATTATAATATCTTGTTCAATATCGTTTCCCACAAGTGTTGCTTTACTCGTTCCCGTGATATTACATCCCCATGACCTAGTCATACGTTACGCGGGTTATGCATGTAATTCACCTAGTGGGCCTAGTGTATATTCCCATACGCAGGAGAACAAATCTCGATCTTGATGCATATGCCTCAACATGCCCCTTTGGAATACCCAACATTCACCTTTATGTTAACCCTGTTATGGTGTGGCGGTTGATGCAGTCAAAGAAGCCGCCGATGACAGTTATTATATATGATCTCACGGTCTAAGAATTAGGATACTTCATTTCTAACTATTGCAATAATGAACTTTGTGACTTGATTGTATTGTAATACTTATATGGATAATGTCCATCACATCATTTTACCAATGATATGTGATACGTCCATTTTGCATCACTATTCTATATCATAATTTACTGTTGTTCATTGATATATTTAATATTAAGAGGTGATACTTATGTTATTTCATCTGTTTTTGCATGTTGGATGACTTTTGGAGGATGAACTGTCGGAGTCAGGATTATGATGGAAAGAGCGGTGTATAGATGCAATATTCGCAAAGATCAGAAAATTCCAGAAAATACACGGAAAATCCTATTTTTCCAGAAGACGAAGGAAGCCGGAAGGGGAGGCGAAGATGGGCCACAGGGGGGCCACACCACCCCTGGCGCGGGCCCACCATGGGTTGCGCCAGCAGGGGGTGTGGCCACCATGGCCCATCTCCTGCTTCGCCCCTTCGCCTATAACTTCCTCCCGAAACCCTAATATTTGGAGAGCGACCACAGAAAGATTCCGCCGCCTCTGCGGAAACTACAGAGAGAGAAAGAGCTCTCCGGCAGGCAGATTTCTGCTGGGGAAATTCCTTCCCGGAGAGGGGAGATCGTCGCCATCAACACCGTCATCAAGCTAGACTTCATCGGGATCATCATCATCATCATCATCCTCATCCTCACCACCATCTCCACCAGCATCATCATCACTACTCCATCCCGTTGTAACAATTGGGTTGAATCTTACATAATTCTTAGGGGAAACTTTCCCGGTGTTGATTACTTTTGTAGTTGATGTCTTGATCCATAATTGCTAAGTATTTATAGATAATTCCTGCTCCAAACCACTAGAGAACACCTTCCGCTCCTCGTTGGGATCAACACTCCTATTTATCTAAATTACTACGATACACCCCCTATACTTGTGGGTCATCAAGACTATTTTCTGGTGTTGTTGCCAGGGAGTAAAGCGCTATTGAAGAGTGGAACTGGTAAAGGAAACTTCTACTGTGAGTATTGCTTTTTATTTATGTTTTTACTTTGTTTCCAATATGGATAACCCACTTGGTTTCCTATTTGGGAAAGCTACTACCACTTCTAGGCTAGTAGATGAACCACCACCTGCTGAGATAGATCCTTTTAAGATACCTACCAGAATTGTTGATCGTGTTATGGATAACTATTATTTTGGGGATGGAACTGTCCATACTGGTGTTCACTTGCTTTTTATCCATGAATTATGCGGGTTGTTTAAGTGTGCAGGTATCACAACGGAACAAGTCAAGAAAAAGTTACTCTCTATATCATTGAAAGGAAGAGCTTAAGAATGGTACAAGTTGCTGAAGAATGGACAATCTATGGAATGGGAGGAAACAGTACCTCTCTTTTATTCTAAATTCTATCCTCCCAGTGAGATTCATAAGGATAGGAGTCAAATATATAAATTTTGGCCTCGTGATGGAGAGAGTACAACCCAAGCTTGAGGGATATTGAAGTTACTAATGCTCAAATGTCCTATTCATGAGATCCCCAATAATATTATTAATAACTTTTATGCAAGGCTTTCTCTTCATGATAAAGATTTATTAGATGCTTCTTGTGCTGGATCATTCACACGTATGAAAGAAGAAGCTAAATGGGATCTTCTAGACCGTATTCAAGAGAATACTGAAGCATGGGAGAATGACAAACGAAGAAAGTCAGGTGTAAATTATGATTATGAATGCATTAAATCTTTTAAGGAAACTGGTGACTTTCAAGATATTAGTACCGAGTATGGTATTGATTCTCAAGTTCTTGCAAATTGCTTTAAGGCCTTTGCCTCTTATATTGAAATTCCCCAAAAGAAGTGGAACAAGTACCATGCACCTTATAAAGATATTGTTAATCATGTTCCTGCTAGAAACACTGAAGTTTATACTGTTGATCATATTTTGCATGAACCCTATATTGAGAAAATACATTTTCATTCTAAGGTAAAGGAACATTCTATTATAGCTAATGTGGTTAGCAAAAGCACAAAGAAAGCTGTAGAACCTAATGAACAAATAAATATTGAACCTGTAGTGGCCATTGTGAAAGACCTTGTCACTAAGAATGTAGAAGATGGGCACATTATATTTTGTGAAGATGCTTCTAATATTGTCGCACATCCTGGTAAAACTAGGAGAGCTAGTGTCCCTGTGCTTTCTGTTAGAATTAGTGATCATTGCTATTATGGTTTATGTGATATTGGTGCAAGTTCTAGTGTTATTCCTTATGAGCTTTACAGAGAAATTATGCATGAAATTGGTCCTTGTGAACTTGAGGACATTGATGTGGTTATTCACCTTGCTAATAGAGAGACAGTCTATCCAATTGGTATTGTAAGAGATGTGGAAGTACTTTGTGGTAATATTAAATATCCTGCTGATTTTCTAGTGCTTGGTAAGGAAGCTAGTAAAACTTGTCCTATCATTTTTGGTAGACCTTTTCTGAACACTTGTGGAGCTATTATAGATTGTAAGAAGGAGAACATTTTAACTAAGTTTGATGGAGAATCTTATGAGTTTAATTTTTCCAAATTTGCTAAATTTCCTTATGAAAATGAATTGCCTAATGAGGATTTTAGAGTTGAACAACTTGATTCTGTTGATCCAATTTTTGACCTTAAACCTCTTTTTGATGATTTTAAGTATGCTCATTCTGATGATAAGGATGTTTCTTGTGACAGTTACATTGTTAACTTTATTCAAAGTGCTACTAAAATTTAATATGAGAGAGAGAAACATGGTTTTATGCATCTCAATAATATTAAGTTTCCTCGCTTTATGTTGGAAGATTTGAAGTTGCACTTGTTTTGTCTTCCTATGCTAGTAGCCTTTTGTTCCAATAATTTGTTTTCTTACAAAAATCCCTTGTATAGGAAGAGGGTTAGACTTAAATGTGTTAGATATTTGCTTCTTGATGCTCTCTTTCACTTCAAATTCATATCTCCTGTGAGAGCATCATTGAAATTATTATGCCCATCTTAATGGCTATAAAGAAAGAGCTTTTGGGAGACAACCCATTTTAGTTTACTTTCGGTTTTTGTTTCTTTAAGTCTTGGAAGTTATTATCTCTGTAATAACCTATCCTTATCCTTTTGTTTGGTTTTTGTGTCAAGATTTGCCCTTTTTGAGAAGTAGGTGAGTTGTGGGAAGTTGTTGTCCCGGAACAGATTTTTGTGCTTCACTATAAAAATTTCGTAAAAAATCCCAGTACGTCAGATGGAGCTGTAATTTTCTGTGCTTGTGCCCCAATTTTTTATCCAACTTTTGTTAGTTTTGCACTTTTTGATTGGAGCAACAGAATATTTTCGAAAAAATCAATCTTTACCTGCTGGTCTGTTTTGACAGATTTTTGCCATTTTTTTGCATTTGCCTCTCAAATCGATTTCCTTTCAAAAAAAATTGGGATTTTGAAAGTAGTTGCTACAGTAGATTTTGTTTTGATGGATTTCGGTTGAAATTTGAACCAAAAGGTCTATTGTATTTTCATACACTAATGTTCTTAATAAAGATTGTGTGGAGCTTTGTATGAAAGAGATTTTCAAATATTGGGAGGCAATGATGTAAGGAGATGAAGAATGGTTGAAGGTTCAAACATTATATTTTTCGAGATTCTTATAATGAAGATGTTGATATTATTCAAATGGCGACTCCAGGAGAATTTATTAGAGACCAAACTCAGGAACCTGCAGAGTCCGTTTTTGAATAGGTAAAAGTGCTGAAAATAGAAGGTTCGCGAAAACTTTTATTTTTATATTTCTGCAGCTTTTATTCCATATGGAAGGTAACAAGACGAAAAAGGGAAGGAAATGGAGCCCGGGTGGCCCACACCACCCAGTGGTGTGGGACCTACCTGGTCGCGCCACCAGGGGGTGTGATCACCCCGGAGCCCGTCTCCGTCCCGTTTTCGCCTAGTACCTTCCTTATGTCGTAAAACTTCGTAATATATAACCCCCCGGACCCCCCGAGGTTCGTATATCATGTTCTCGTCATATTTGCATTTCGATATGTTTCTGTCAGGAAATATTCTCAAGTTTAGAGGCATCATGGTCTCCGCCAACGACAAGGGCAAGAAGCCCGTGGAAGATGATCTTCAAGACACCAAGCAAGAGGAGGAGATCTTGGTTGGAGATGAAGAAGAAGTGGAGGAAGACAAGCGTCCGCACACCCGCGCTACCATTGCGAGCATTGGAGTGGTATCTAACCCTATCAAGCTCAAGAGGACGACACATATGTCTACGGGAGGGAAAACTCCACGTCATTGCCTAGCTCCACGGTCACTTCCTACACGCACCAAGAACCCCTTCCATACTCTTATACATGAGCAGAAATTCCAAAAGTTTCCCAAAGGGAATTTGCCCTCTAGTTGGGATATGCCTCGTTCTAACCATGCAGGGAAAGAACACTCTAAGGAGGAAGAGTGGGGAAAGAATCACAAAGACTAGGATTCTCGGCCCACATGATCATAAACCGCATTGAGCATAATTCGGAGTTGATTCGTACTCTAGCCTTCGAGATTGAGGATTTGAGGAAGTTTATTGAAAAGCTTATCGAGAGGACACCACCACCACCGAAGGAGTAATTTGTCATCAGGTTTTGGCATCCCCTTGGCTTATTCCAAGCTTGGGGGAGTGCCGCGGTATCACATCATTATCTTTCATCTTTTTACCTTTTTTTAGTAGAGTCATATATTAAATAGAGAAGTTATCATATAGGATGGTTTGCATTGTGGAAGTATCTCTCCTTTAGTTGGTTATCTATGTATCCCTTGGTGTGAGTGCCTTTATGGAATATTAATGAGAAGTTTCATCATTTACTTTTTGCACTTATTATTTTAGTTTGCAATCTCTATTATATGATTGATCATGTCGATTAGTATTGGTATCACTTTGGGAGCATAAAGTAAATTTAAATTGGTTTTGGCAAACCGAGCTCTAGTTAGTAGGAACACTTTTTGAGGTTTGAAAGGAAAAGAGAAAAGCACTTACATGTATTTTATATCGTTCATTTTATTTATTTCTTGATTGGCTCATAAGCTTAGTATTCTTTAGTTAAGATCTTTTGTGTTTTCAAGAAAGATTGCATGTTTGTTTTTATCACTTTTATGTTTGCTTGTTTCCTTCAACTCTTTTGCTTGCTACCCAGCCTTACTAGCCAAAAACCTCTACTGAGAGGGAATACTTCTCGTGCATCCAATCCTTGAACTTAAACCTATGACATTTGTGTCCACCATATCTACCTATTAGCATCATTGCTATTCAAAGTAAATTCTCGAGTTTCATCTATCTTTCAGATTAAAAATTCTTTTGTTATGTGAAAACTGGTTAGTAAAGCTCCCGTGAACTTGATGGCACACCTTATTTTTTTGCCCATAATAAACTTGAACCATTGTGTCATCTATGTTGTACATGCTTGCACTTATAAGTTGGGAATTAGCAGAACCGTGCTGTCACGGGGAACGCTTTCAACACGTGTAAATATCTACCCTGTTGATATCATGATCTTTTGTTTATGGATGTCGGCGGTGTGAAATAAAAGGGGAGCTTGTAAGTCCATGGAGTTATTTATATGTGTTAGAGAAACGCCTGGGGTGCTAGCCTAAGCCATGCCTAATCATGGTGGAAACTTGTAGCATCACCATAGTGAACAATTTATGAAGCATCCTTAGAAAAAATATACAGAAAAAAAGAAGAGAGAAAAAATATATGTACCATTCTCATGGTAAATAAATGATTGCTGAGATGCTCACTGTCTGTTGCCTTGTCATTTTGATATGAGATAGCTCCTATGTCATGGGGCAAGGGGTACCCCGTTGGCGGTTCTCTATGATACACATATATTTACAATGACAAGAACTTACCGGTAATTAAAGTTGAGTAGCATGAGGAACGACCCTCGTACTTAAGGGACATGAGATTGCCAACTTATGATTTCTTAAGCATATACTTCATCTTTGTTCACTTTAACCTTAATCACCTTAAGATGCTTATGATAGGGGCAATGAGAGCTCAAAGCTAGTAAGTACCATAATCTTTTGGAAGCTCTTTATGAAACTTGAAATCCCTGCTTCCCTCTGCGAAGGGCCTTTCTTTTACTTATTAGTTGAGTCAGTAAACCTATTCCTCTCTATCTCCAGCAAGCATTTGAGTTGTTGTGTTTCAATCATTCATATGATGATTTATTTAATCATGTTTCTTATCTTCTTTGTTTTGCACAAAAATCTTATCTGAATGAGTATTACTTTGAAAGCCATCATTGTGAAAAGATTCTTATGTTTGAGCAAAAGGAATCCTGTTATAAACTTAGTTACAAAAGCTTTGCTTGAAAACCAAGTATGATTTGTCAACTGTTCTCTAACCAAGAACAAAGTTTGCCATTACTAATTATGATTTGTCTTTATGTATCTTTGATACGTCAGAAACGTATCTATAATTTTTGATGCTCCATGCTTGTTTAGTATCTACTTTTCTTTGTCTATACTTTGAGGTGCTTTTTACATGTTTTTTGGTACTAACCTATTAACAAATTGCCACAGTGCCAGTTGCTTGTTTTCTATTGTTTTTGGTTCCAGAAAAGCTAGTAAAGAAATATTCCCGGAATTGGACGGGACAAACTTCAAAGTCAATTACCCGATAAGGGGAACAAGAAGTCCAGAGGGGAGACGGAGAGGCGTGCCAAGGCGCCCAGACCCCCCTAGGCACGGGTGGGCCCTGCCCCACGCCTTGGCAGGGTGTAGGGCCCCTGGCCACTGCCTCGTCCTCCCCCTTTGCCTATAATAAGCCCCCGATGTAGAAACCCTAAGTACCCGATAAAATCTCCACCAAACCTTCTGTAGCCGCCGCCACCGTCGTCCCTAGATCAGGGGATCTGAAGTTCTTCCCGGAACCCTGCCGAATGGGAGATCATCCCGGAGGCCTTCTCTCTGGTATGATGCGTGAGTAGTTCCACCTTGGACTATGGGTCCATGTAGTAGCTAGATGGTTGTATCTCCTCCTTGTGCTTTCATGTATAGATCTTGTGAGCTCCGTTCATGATCAAGATCTAATATATTTGTATTCATGCATGTTGTGTTTGTGGTGATCCGATGGATATTGAGATTATTATGTTGGTTTGATTAATGGTTTGGTCTTTATGTTTCTATCATGTCAGTGTTGTTTGTGATCTTGCATGCTCTCTGTTGTTAGTAGCTATCTTGGACGAATAGTTGCTAGTAACTCCAAGAGGGGGTATTTATGCTCGATAGTGGGTTCATGCTTCTAGTTTCCAAGGGAAGTGACAATAATCTCTTCAGTTGTAGATGTGTTGTTGCTACTAGGGAGAAAACAATGGTCTCTTGTTCATGGAACATGTGGACTATTTACCTTACATACTTTGCTTAAAGCAGTTGTCTATTACTTGCAACTTAATACTGGAAGGGGTTCGGATGATAACGTGAAGGTGGAATTCTAGTCATAGATGCAGTTGGATGGTGGTCTATGTATCTTATTGTATTGCCAATCGAATCTCATAGGATCTTGCTGACTAGTAATTGCTTTGTTATGCCTTGCTCAGTTCCTGTCAATTGCCCTGCTGTAATTTGTTTACCCTTCATGCCATGTTATTTATCTAAGGAGAGGACCTCTAGTGAACTATGGGCCCGGTCCAATATTTACCATTGATACATCTTCCACTGTTACTTGTTTACTTGTTGCAAACCACCATTACCTTACACACCATACGTTTAATCCTTTGTTACAGCAAACCGGTGAGCTTGACAACCTCACTGATTCGTTGGGGGCAAAGTCTTGAGTTTGTGTTGTGCAGGTCTCCGAGTTGCTTTCAACACATGTGTGACGTTTCCTTCCTCCTTTTGGTTCGATAACTTCGGTATCTACTGAGGGAAGACTTGATGTTGTGCTCATCACACCTTGATCTTGGAGTTTCCAACGAAGTGCTCCACGTCAAGCACCATCAACAAGTTTTCTGGCGCCGTTGTCGGGGAGGCTAACAACGTCTTCACTAGGGGAGTCCTTCACTTCCTTTCTCTTTACTTTGTTTTTAGTTTTCTTTGTTTCTTTTGCTTGGTTTTGTTTGCCTCTTTTCAAAAACTCCAAAAAAATTAGTCTAGTTTGGTTTGCTTTCTTTATTCAAAAACACAAAAAAAATATTTCTTGCTCTAGCTGCTGCTGCTGTTGTTTTTGGCTTGCCCACCTTTGCCAAAACGAACTCTGCTGAGAACACCAAGTTGTGTGACTTCACTAGCACCAACAACAATGATTTCCTTAGCACACCTATTGCTCCACCTGCTCCTGATGCAACCTTTTATGAAATTAATCCTGCTTTGTTGAATCTTGTGATGAGAGAGCAATTTTCTGGTGCTAGTTCTGATGATCCTGCTGCCCATCTCAATAGATTTGTTGAACTTTGTGAGATGCAAAAGTATAAGGATGTAGATGGAGATATTATTAAGCTCAAGATTTTTTCCTTTCTCCTTGAGAGAAAAAGCTAACGAATGTTTGCTATCTTTGCCTAAAAATAGTATTGATTCTTGGACTAAGTGCAAAGATGCTTTTATTGGAAAGTACTATCCTCCTGCTAAGATTATATCTATGAGAAGTGACATTATGAAATTTAAACAACTTGATAGTGAACATGTTGCTCCAGATTGGGAAAGAATGAAATCTTTTGTTAAGAATTTCCCCACTCATGGACTCACTGCTTGGATGATTATCCATACTTTTTATGCAGGTTTGAACTTCTCCTCAAGAAATCTGTTGGATTCCGCTGCTGGAGGTACCTTTATGGGCCTTACTTTGGGTGCTGCAACAAGGCTCCTTGATAATATGATGGTTAACTACTCTGAATGGCATGTTGAGAGAGCTCCACATGGTAAGAAGGTAAATTCTGTTGAGGAAACTTCCTCTTTGAGTTAAAATATTGATGTTATTATGGCTATGCTTGTTAATGGGAAAGCTCCTCTAGATCCTAATAGTGTTCCCTTAGCCTCCTTGGTTGCTCAAGAAGAGCAAGTTGATGTGAACTCCATTAAAAACAACAATTTCAACAATAATGCTTATAGGATTAATTTTGGTGGTAACAATTATAGGCCTTATCCTCCTAATAATGGCAATTCCTATGGAAACTCTTACAATAATGCTAGAAGTGTCCCCTCTGAACTTGAGGTCATGCTCAAAGACTTTATTAGTAAACAAACCACTTTCAATAATGCTATAGAGGAAAAGCTTTTAAATGTTGAGAAAAATATATCCTCTTTGTCTGAAGCTCAAACTTCATTGGTTAATAAAATGGCTGCTAAACTTGAAACTATGGAAAGTACCTTTGCTTCCACTCATGCCATACAAGTTACTATTGATGAAAATGTTAGAATGTTAGCCCAACTACTTGCTAAGTGGGAAAGGGAAGCTGAAATTGATAGAAACAATAGTGTGTGCACCATCACCACTAAACCACAAGTAGTCCCTATTCCTCCTCCTACTATGCCTACTACTAGTGATGCTAAGTTTGACTTTGATATTGATGGTTGCAATATTTCTGAAGTGATTATGTTCCTACAAAAGCTTGCTAGAAGTCCTGATGCTAGTGATATGCATGTTGCTTTCACTAAACACATTATAGATTCTCTTGTTAAGATTAAGGAAGAGAAGCTAAAACACAAAGCTTATATTCCTAGGAAGGTAGAACATAGTTGGGAACCCATTATTAATGTGCAAGTGAATGACTTTGACCTCAAAGCTTCATGCGATCTTGGTTCTAGTGTCTCTATTATTCCTAGGAAGATTTGTGAAATGCTTGATTTGCCACCGTTGGAAGATTGCTATTTGGATGTCCCACTTCATGATAATGCTAAGAAGAAACTCATGGGGAGTATTAATGATGTTCTCATTATGGTTAACAATGCTTATGTCCCTGTTGACTTATATGTTTTGGATGTTTAATACAATGTTTCTTGTCATATTACTTTGGGAAGACCTTTTCTTAGAACAGTTGGTGCCATCATTGATATGAAAGAAGGCACCATTAAATATCATTTTCCATTCAAGAAAGGTATTGAACACTTCCCTATGAGGAGAGAGAAGTTGCCTTTTTCTCCTCCTTTGAAAGCAAGGTTTGATGTTAATGCTTCTTCATTTGAAAATACTTGATTCTTCTTGCTTCTTGTGCCTAACTTAAATGCGTTAAAGAAAATTACTTGTTGGGAGATAACCCAAGAGTTTCCTTGAGTCTTGGAAGTTATTATTTCAGTAATGACCTCTCCTTATCCTTTTTTGTTTTGTTTTTTGTGCCAAGAATGACCTATGATGAGAGGGAAGTAAGATTTGGGGAGTTGCTGTCCCGAAACAGATTTCTGTCCTCCACCATTAAAATTCATGAGGAGTCTCTGTATCTCGGATTGAGCTCAAAATTTACGAATAAATCTCCCATTATGTTAGCTAACTTAGTTCAACACTTTTTGATTTGAGCAACAGAAGATGTTCAAAAAAATCGGTTTCTACCTGCTGGTCTGTTTTGACAGATTTCTGCCATTATTTGCATTTGCTTCTTATTGATTCCTTTTTGAGTTCTCTTTAGGTTAATTGAGCTTTTTGAAGGAGTTACCACAGTATCTTGTGTTTTTAGTGAAAGCCTTGTTGTTACAAGGCTTTGCCAAAGGTCTAATATCTTTTGAATAAGTTAACGATGCTAATGAATATTGTGTGAAGTTTTGTATGAAGGAAAATTTTCGAGTGTAGAGAGAGAATGATGTAATGAGATGAATAATGGACAAAAGCTCAATCTTGGGGATGCCACCATGGTTTCACCCCGAGAAATATCCAAGAGGTACAAGCATCAAAGCTTGGGGATGCCCAAGGCATCCCCCTTCTTCATCAATAAAAAGCTCAGGTCTGTCTAGACACTTCGTTTTTATTGTTTCATGCCAAGTTGTGTTGTTCTTGGAGCGTCTTAGTTTTGTTTTGTTTTGCTTAGGTTGTTTAGTTTGCTTGATTAGTTTGGACCCCCGTTCTCGCTGTGTTGTTTTGCAAATAAGTTGCTTGGTGTTGGAAAGGAGTAGTAAGTTCTTGCTTAGAAGTGTAAGAGGAGCTTGCATTGACTATGACTTATACTTTAGCATGACATGCTAGGTGTTGTTTTGACCTTATGCTTATTGATTATTGCTGTAGCATGTCTTGTTCCAAACAATTGGGATAGTGCCTTGAAGAAATTATGCGTTGTTTTAGCATGCAAAAGCATAGTATTGTGGTATTCTCCTTTGATGCTTTGCTTGGGTTGACTTGGCACATGCTTACACCATGTTATGACTATGAAAAGTCACCATTAGCCTCTATGATCATTTAGTCCTTGACTTGTAGTACCACTCTTATGCCTTGATTAGTAATGCTTTGTTACACTGCATGATTATGGCCATTATTGCTCTCTTATTTGGTTGCTCCCAGTCTTTTGCTAGCCCCCACTTGTATGAGTAAGCTCTACTCATGCTTCCAACTCCCAAGAAACCAAGTTATTCCAAAGTTTCCACTATAAACTCCTATGCATGGTGTGTTACACCATTCCAAGTATATTCTTGTTTTCAGCTATCTTCCAATTTAAAACTATTTTGTTATGTGAAAACTTAGTGATTAAAGCCCTCACAAACTTGATGGCACACTTTATATTCTTTGCCCCTAATAAACTTGAACCATTGTGTCATATTTGTTGTATATGCTTGCACTTATACGTTGGAATTAGCAGAACCATGTTGTCATGGGGAATGTTTTCAACATTGCACTTGTACTTTGTACTTAGTTGATATCATGCTCTTTTGTCTATGGATGTCACCGGTGTGAAATAAAGAGGGAATTTGTAAGTTCATGGAGTTTGTATCCTGTGTTAGAGAAACGCCTGGGCCACTAGCCTAAGCCATGCCTAATCATGGTGGAAACTTGCAGCATCACCATAGTGACATCTATGAAGCACTCTTCTTGTAAAAAAAGAGAGAGACATTGAGAAAAGAGGAAAGAGAGAAAAAGCACCATATTCCCATGGCAAATAAGAAGATTGCTGAGATGCTCATTGTCTGCTTGCCTTGTCATTTTGGTTATGGGATAGCTCCTATACCATGTGCAAGGGGTACCCCGTTGGCGGTTCTCTATGATATGCAAATACTTACAATGACAAGAACTTACAGGTGACTAAAATTGAGTAGCATGAGGTGTGGCCCTCATATTCAAGGGACTTGAGATTGCCAACTTATACTTCGTCAAGCATATACTCCATCTTTGTTCACTTTAACCTTAATCACTTCAAGATGCTTATGATAGGGGCAATGAGGGATGAAAGCTAACAAGTAGCATAATTTTTGGAAGCTCTTTTTGAAACTTTAAATCCCTGCTTCCTTTATAAAAGGCCTTTCTTCCACCACTATTGAGTATCCACCTTCTACCTTTAGGCACCATTAAGAGAGCATAGTTGTCATTCTATGTGCAGTGTTCCAAAGCTTATTGATTGATGCATATTGTGATATTACTTGTTCTTGTGCTATTTGTTTCTAGTCACCCTTGTGAACTTTGAAGGTGTCATATGCATCTATTTGCTACTCTATGAGGGACAAGCTGATTGCCACTATGCTATGTTTTTTGTATATGAATCAAACAAACGTTTTTCAATGCATGTTATTCATGATATTTGTTTGTAGCTTGTCATGTTGCATGCATAGTTACTATGTCCTATTGTTAGAACTCCATCTACCATGATCATTTTTAGAGTTCTTTGATCCCAGCTTTCAATGCTTGCAAATTGTTAGATCTTTATTGTGAGGGTGCATGTCACCTCAAAAATTATTATTTTTATCACTTACCTACTCGAGGACGAGCAGGAGTTAAGCTTGAGGATGCTTTATATGTCGAAAACATATCTATAATTTTTGATGTTCCATGCTTGTTTAGTATCTAATTTGCTTTTCTTTGTCTATACTTTGAGGTGCTTTTTACATGTTTTCTGGTACTAACCTATTAACAAGTTGCCAGCTAGTTGTCTGTTTTTGATGTTTTTGGTTGCAGAAAAGCTAGTAAAGAAATATTCTCGGAATTGGACGAGACAAACGTCAAAGTCAATTACTTTCCTTGGGGAACAAGAAGTCCAGAGGGGAGACGGAGAGGCGTGCCAGGGCGCCCAGACCCCCCTAGGCGCGGGTGGGCCCTGCCCCGCGCCTAGGCAGGGTGTGGGGCTCCTGGCCACCGCATCGGCCTCCCCCTTCGCCTATAAGAAGCCCCCGATGAAGAAACCCCAAGTACCCAATAAAATCTCCACGAAACCTTCTATAGCCGCCGCCATCGTCGTCCCTAGATCGGGGGGGATCTGAAGTTCTTCTCGGCACCCTGCCGGAGGGGAGATCATCCCGGAGGCCTTCTCTCCGGTATGATGCGTGAGTAGTTCCACCTTAGACTATGGGTCCATGTAGTAGCTAGATGGTTGTATATCCTCCTTGTGCTTTCATGTATAGATCTTGTGAGCTCCGTTCATGATCAAGATCTAATCTATTTGTATTCATGCATGTTGTGTTTGTAGGGATCCGATGGATATTGAGATTATTATGTTGGTTTGATTAATGGTTTTGTCTTTATGATTCTATCATGTCTGTGTTGTTTGTGATCTTGCATGATCTCCGTTTTTAGTAGCTATCTTGGCCGAATAGTTGCTAGTAACTCCAAGATGGGGTATTTATGCTCGATAGTGGGTTCATGCCTCTAGTTTCCAAGGGAAGTGACAATAATCTCTTCGGTTGTAGATGTGTTGTTTCTACTAGGGAGAAAATAACGGTCTCTTGTTCATGGAACATGTGGACGGTTTACCTTACACACTTTGCTTAAAGCAGTTGTCTGTTGCTTGCAACTTAATACTAGAAGGGGTTCGGATGATAAACTGAAGGTGGACTTCTAGTCATAGATGCAGTTGGATGGCGGTCTATGTATCTTGTTGTATTGCCCAATCGAATCTCATAGGATCTTGCTGACTAGTAATTGCATTGTTATGCCTTGCTCAGTTCCTGTCAATTGCCCTGCTGTAATTTGTTTACCCTTCATGCCATGTTATTTATCTAATGAGAGCACCTCTATTGAACTATGGACCCCGGTCCAATCTTTACCATTGATATATCTTCCACTATTACTTGTTTACTTGCTGCAAACCACCATTACCTTCCACACCATACATTTAATCCTTTGTTACAGCAAACCGGTAAGCTTGACAACCTCACTGATTCGTTGGGGCAAAGTCTTGAGTTTGTGTTGTGCAGGTCTCCGCGTTGCTTACAACACCTGTGTGACGTTTCCTTCCTCCTTCTGGTTCGATAACCTCGGTATCTTCTGAGGGAAGACTTGCTGCTGTGCTCATCACACCTTGCTCTTGGGGTTTCCAACGAAGTGCTCCACGTCAAGCTCCATCAATCTTTATTGTGACTCCCATACTCGTTGCAAGTTAAGTTATATATTGGTGAGTTGCCTTCTGATGACCCACAAGTGTAGGGGATCGCAACAGTCTTCGCGGGTAGTATTACCCAATTTCTTGATTCGACACGAGGGCAGCCAAAGAATACTTGCAAGCCTTGACAACTGAGTTGTCAATTCATCTGCACCTATAAATAGTTCTTGCTCACAGAAGTTTATCAGTAGCAATAGTTTGTAGTAGCAACATCAAAGCAACAGTAGCAGCAAAACAGGGGCAATAGTAACAGTAACGGTAAACAGTGGGATTCGAGTGCGGTAGGCATAGGGATGGATGGACGAGCGTTGCATGGACGAGTATAAACATGTAACTTCAAGATCTAGGGCATTGCATATAGATAAGAATAAGCATCCAAGTACTAAACAATCCTAGGCATGTGCTCCATATATAGTCATACGTGCTCGAAATGAGAACTTGCACAACATCTTCTGTCCAGCCAGCCCGTGGCAGCGTGGCCTCTAGGGAACTACTGGAAATTAAGGTGCTCCTTTTAATAGAGCACCGGAGCAAAGCATTAACACTCCATGAACACATGTGATCCTCACATCACAGCCATCCCCTCCGGTTGTCCCAATTATTGTCACTTCGAGGCCTTTGGATCCGGACAATGATATGTGTACACAACTTGCAAATAAAATCACAAACAATACTATCATAATGATTCAATAATAAGTTCAGATCTGAGATCATGGCACTCGGGCCCTAGTGACAAGAATTAAGCACAACAAGTTGCAACAAAGTCAAATAGCACTAATAGAGATATTAGGCACTATGCCCTAACAATATTATTCGAATACATGATAGAACTCATCCAATCACTACCATCCCCAAGCCTACAGCGGGGGATTACTCACTCATGGATGAGGGAAACATCGATGGTTGATGGAGAGGCGTTGGTGATGACGATGGCGATGATCCTCTCCAAATTCCACGTCCCGGCATGGGTGCCAGAACGGAGTTTCTGGATCCGAATCTTGGTTTCTGATGGTGGCGGTGGAGCAGAACTCTTCTCTGGAAAACGTCGACCCCCCCTGGGTTTTTAGGTCAAGGGGCAACTTATAGGCGTCGAGGGAGCCCGAGGGGTGCCTGGGGTGGCCGTACCCCCTAGGCACGGGGTAGGGCCCACCCGCGCCTGGCAGGGGTGTGGGCCCCTAGGCCTCCACTCCGTTTTGTCTTCTGGCTCCGTGGGTCTTCTGTTGAAATATAATTTTTGGCATATTTTCCGGGATTTTTCCTGATAGTTGATTTTCTGCACAAAAACTAGACACCAAGGTAATTCTGCTGAAAATATCGTCAGTCTGTGTTAGTTGTATCCAAATCATAGAAGTTTAGAGGAGAAACAATAGCAAAATTGTTCAAGAAAGTAGATATGTTTTGGACGTATCAACTCCCCCAAGCTTAGCTTATTGCTTGTCCTCAAGCAATTCAGTTGAAAACTGAGTGCGATAAAAGAACTTTCACGAACACATTTGCTTCATCTAATGTATATATTCTCAGCACAGTAGAAGATGCTTAAACCATTCATAATAGGAAGTATGCAACCAAGTCTACTCAATAGTCATTGCAAGCTATGAAGAGAAACCAACTCAATAATAATAAGTAGCATGGAACATAAACATAAGCAACATTGCAATGCTCATAGTAAGTTATGATAGAGTGGTATCTCGCTTGTATTTGTTTGTAGAGCACAATATAAATGCCAAGGCACCTATGAAGTTCAAGTGAATACTAGAGGTAAAAATATCAGAGATACAAGCATCAAAGTCATGACATAATTAACCAAGTTTTGGAACAAACACAAGAATGACAAGTATGCTCTCAAGAAGGTGCTCATAGAATACGTGGTGACTCAACAAGTTTGTGAAAATGGTTTTGAAAAGTTTGAAAGGCATCCTAATGCTGAATGGAATGTATGCAATAGCTTTGAGCTCTCATTGCCCCTATCATAGGCATTTTCATGTGGTTAAGGTGAAAGTGAGGTCTTGTATGAGTTATATGCTTGACAGACCATAAATTGGAAATCTCAAGTCCCTTGAGTATGAGGGCCGCTCCGCATGCTACTGTAAGACCCCACCTTTTATAAAGGTAAAGGTCCCTGTGATTGTAATGCTAGTCCCTAGATCAATTGCTAGCATCTACAGTTTAAGATGAAGTACATAGAAACAAAGGTCATTATTACATTGTCATTTCAGAGATAACATAGTCTTTTACAACTCCATAGCCATAGGCTAGTACAAGAGTTTAACTTTAACAATATAAATAGAAGTCTTCATCTTCATGTGCCACAGGCAAGCATGTTGAGTATAGACTCATAACCCTAATCCTCATCGGAGTAACCTGCAACATCACAAGTTACAACCATAGTGGGTCAATACATTGGAATAGTATTGGCAAGTGATACCTTAGTAGAATAATAGTATCTAACTTCTACATGAATTTGGCTAAGTGTATCTTAGGCTTGCTTTGCTCAAAATAGGTTTACCTATCAGTTGAAAACACTAAGTTTTTGTTTGACAAAAACTCCCAAGGAACCACCAATAGAAATTGGTGAACCTTCACCCTTGTTCAACCACAAGTTTTAACTTAGAAAATTGGGATGAGGAGATTCTTGATAGCTTCCATGTCTTGATGCTCAAATTGTCCATTACCGGGGACACGACTAAGTACTTAGTTTTCTTCCTTCTGCAGAGGTGGTGCACTTTCCCCACAAGACTTGATTTTCACCAAGACAGGACCTTTCAGAAGCCTTCCCTTAGACAAAAATGGACGCGCTCCAAACCTATCATCCCCTACCACCAACTGTCCATTTGACTAAGTTATTGCAACCTATATGATCCAGGCAGAGCCCATAATGCCATGTGGCTACACTAGAAGCTTCTAAACACTAAGTATCTCAAATCCCTTTGTTCCTGGGTGGCATTCCACAAGTGAGATACACAAGGTTCACCAGTCCCCTGGCCTTGTGTAACCACTCAACATAAACCAATCCACCATTCCACCCAGGTGTTTCATTCACTTAGTTGTTTTATTAAGCAAAACATAAGTCAAGGACTTAGAAATATTTTCCATAGCATGTGTATATAATCCACCCTTAGTTGCTACTAGCTAGGCTAAGCATGGCAATAGTAAGTATCTTAACTTAGAGAAAATTCTAACAATTCTACAACTACTAGGATTTCCCAAGCATAGCTTATAGATACTTAGCAAAAATATTCATGCAAGCCCTATACAAAAAATTTCTAATGCAAAGTCAAAATATTGGGACAAAAGTATGAAGCACCACTTGCCTTGGTAGTTGGGGGAGTAACAACAATCCTCACAGTCACAATCACCACTAGCACCAAAATCTACACATAAAATGATAGCACTAAACTCACATATCAAAATAAACAAGCAAAAATACATGAATGCATGCAAATGACATGTGATGATTTTTCTAAACCAAACAAGACAAATGAAACAGTACTGAACAATAAACAAAACAATTATACACCAAATAAACTTTATTTGGCTTTTAAAATATTTTCCAATTAATTTTTATACACAAAATAAGCCTACAAATGTCTCTGCAAAAACAACCAATTTTATAGAAGCAATTCATTAAACAAAATACATGGTTGGATATAATTCTTTTTCCTGATTCCATTGATATAAAATTTGCAAAATTTGGACGTGTGGATCAAAAGTTATAAATTTTGCAACTTTAAATGACTAATAGATCTAAATTTAGATTTTAAATCCAAACCCTAGCCACGCGGCAGCTTCTGATTGGTGCGTACCGGTTCGACCGGATCACGCTAGCGGGCCGTAGGATCTAACTAACGTTGCACGTCCCAGATCTAAACATACCGTTTCGCTAACAGATCTAATCGAGGCCTTTGGATCTAGATCCAATGGATCAGATCCATCTGACCAAGACACGGCGGCGTGAATGGTGCTGGCGGCGGCGATGTCTCTGGCGGTGACACACCGGCGATGCCAGAGGGGCAGGAGAGGTGCGCTGGTGCTTACCGAGGCCGCGAAGACATGGAGATGCTCAACGTGGTCGCGGTTGGGGCAGAGCTGCACGAACACGAACAGAATTGCTCGCCGGAGTCCTTCTCGCCGTCGGATGCTCCCAGTTGAAGACGAAGGCGACGTCCTAGGCCACAAGGGATCAAGCGGCAAGCATTAGAATGAGCGCAAGAACCTGGCGAACACAGGCGCGTGAACCAGAGACAAGGGGGTGCTCAGAGCTCACCACAATAGCTCGCCGGAGCTCGTCGGAACTACGACAGTGTTTTGCGAAATATGGGCATCCTGGTGGAGGAGCGAGCGAGTGGAGTGAGGGGAAATGTGCGGGGTGGGGAGGAGGTTATGTAGCCAGAGCAGGGGCGAGAATTACGCGCTGCATCAATGGGATTTAAGCGGGGTTTAAACGCGGCGTCACTGCGAGCTGGTAACGGCTAAACGGGTCATCGCGCGGTGATTGAGGACGACGATGACGGGGCAGGTGGGTCCAAGGTGTTAGCGAGTGGGTGCGCGCTGGCAGAGTGAGAAACAGAGAGGATAGGGGGAGGTTCTCGGGTGGGCTCGTGGGCTGTTTTCGGTGCTAGGCCTGTTTGGTGGCGCCGGCCTTTTCTGCTTTCTTATATTCTTTTTCATTTTTATTTTGATTTTCTGAAGTCATTTTCAAATGCTTTTCATATGGGTATGAATTTAAACTTGTTCTGAATTTTTGTAAAGTGGTCCTTTCACATATTTGACTATAAAACAATGTTGTCCACTAAAAAAATACCTTGGCCCATTGGATTTTAGAAATAAATCCTGCTTTAATTATTTATTTATATTAGGCTTATGAATGGTTTTGAAATCATATTTTGTTTTGAAATTTTTGACCAATCTTTGGAAATATAAATCAAACCTATGTTCAAATCCTTTCTGGTTAAAACAAGTGTTCTCATAATAGAGAGTAGCAATAAGGCCATTGCCTTGCTTACATAAAATAATAGACAACAAATGCTTCTGTTTTTTAAATCTTATTTGAAAATGATCCTAAAATGATTATGAATGCATGAATGATATGCAAACTTTGAAATCATGATTTTTGGGATGTTAAAAATCTAACCCCCTTAAGGTGAATCTCGCCCTCGAGATTCATATTGGCTAGCAAATAGGTGAGGGTGGTCTTTTCGAAGGTCATCTTCTCTTTCCCATGTTGCTTCTTCTTCGGAATGATGGTTCCACTGAACTTTGCAGAATTTGATAGTCTTTGTCCGTGTAACTCTTTCTGCAGTCTCAAGAATCTTGATAGGTTTTTATTCATAAGTGAGATCACTTCCCAATTGGACCTCCTCCAAAGTTATAGTATCCTTCAAAGAAGTCTCTTCCATCTCCGGATGGCATTTATTTAGCTGACTCACATGAAACATGTTGTGAACGGAAGACAAAGATTCAGGCAATTCAATCTCATATGCTACTTATCCTTTATGGCTCAGAATCTTGAATGGTCCAACATATCTTGGGGATAATTTTCCTTTGACTCCAAATCTCTTCACTCCATGAAGTGGTGATACTCTAAGATATGCTCTATCACCCACCTCATAGGTGACTTCCCTATGCTTTGGGTCTGCGTAGCTCTTTTGTCGGGACTAGGCTATCTTCATTATGTCCTTTACTAACTTGACTTTCTCTTCTGCTTCCTTGATTAGTTCTGGCCCAAACAAGTTTCTTTCTCCAACACCATTCCATAACAATGGTGTAGTACATTTTCTCCCATAGAGAAACTCAAATGGTGCCATCTCAATACTGGCTTGATAGCTGTTGTTGTAAGAGAACTCTGCGTATGGCAGACTTTCATCCCAACTAGCTCCATAGTCTAGGGCACATGCCCTCAACATATCCTCTAAAATTTGGTTGGTCCTTTCTATCTGTCCATCAGTCTAGGGATGAAAAGCAGTACTGAATTCCAATCTCGTTCCCAATGACTCATGCAGTTGCCTCCAAAAATGGGAAGTGAATTGAGTTCCCCTATCAGACATAATACTCTTGGGTACTCCATGTAGACACACAATCCTATTCATAGAGATCTTGGCTAACTTAGCACTTGTATAGGTTGTCTTCACGGGTATGAAATGAGCCACTTTAGTTAGGCGATCCACTACGACCCAAATAGAATCATATCCCGATCTAGTCCTTGGCAGTCCGGTGATGAAATCCATGCCAACCTTTTCCCACTTCTAATCAGGAATAGGTAGTGGTTGTAACAATCCTGTTGGTTACTGATGTTATGCTTTCACTCTACTACATACATCACACAAAGCAATATGTTCGGCGATGTCCTTCTTGAGATTATTCCACCAAAATATTTCCTTCACATCCATGTACATTTTGGTGTTACCCGGATGAATGGAATATGGTGAGTTGTGTGCTTCCTGTAAAATCAGTTTCCGAAGCTCCGGATCTTGAGGAATGCAGATATGTTTTCCATACCATAAAGTACCCTGTTCGTCTTCATGGAATCCTTTGGCTTTTACTTTACCAATCATTTCCTTAATCTCTTCAATTTCCTTGTCCGTCTTTTGGGCTTCCTTGATTTTATCCAACAAGGTGGGTTGAACATCCAATGACATGAGATGTCCTTCAGGCATAGTCTCCAATCTGAGATCTTTGAATTGGGCACACAGATAATCTGGCAACTCTCCCTTAGTAATGCCATTCACATAAACCTTACGGCTTAATGCATCCGCTACAACATTTGCTTTATTGGGGTGGTATTGCAAACTCAAGTCATAGTCTTTGATGAGTTCTAGACATCTTCTTTGTCTCATGTTGATCTCTTTCTGAGTGAAGATATACTTCAAACTTTTGTGATATGTGAACACTTCACATCGCTTTCCCAAAAGATAATGTCTCCATGTTTTGAGTGCATGGACAACAGAGGCTAACTCTAAATCATGAGTAGGATAATTCACTTCATGAGTTTTGAGTTGTCTCGAGGCATAAGCCACAACTTTCCCTTCTTGCATTAAAACTGCACCTAATCCTTGATGAGATGCATCACAATACACCTGGAAATCCTTCTCCAAATCTGGCAGACATAAGACTGGTGCTGTCACTAGTCTCTTCTTCAACTCTTGGAAACTGAGTTCACATCCTTCAGTCCAATCAAATTTCTCGTCTTTCTTGAGTAACTCCGTCATTGGTTTAGCTACCTTTGAGAAATTCTCAATAAACCTTCTATAGTATCCTGCCAAACCAAGGAAACTACGGACTTCTTTCACTGACTTAGGAGATTCCCATTCGGTTACAGGTGACACTTTTGCGGGATCAACTGCTACACCATCTCCTGACACAATGTGTCAAAGAAATCCAACCTCATTCAGCCAGAATTCACACTTGCTGAATTTGGCATACAGTTTATGCTCTCTAAGCTTCTGAAGTATCAAACGTAAATGTCCTTCATGCTCTTCATTGCTCTTGGAGTAGATCAAAATGTCATCAATGAAAACGACAACAAACTTGTCAAGAAACTCCATGAACACCTTGTTCATCATATTCATGAAGTAAGCTGGTGCATTGGTTAAACCAAACGGCATTACGGTGTATTCATACACCTAGTGGTGAAAACAGTCTTAGGTATGTCTTGTTCCTGTTAGATGTATATATTTGTATATTGTAGTTTCCCCATATGTTAGGGAGCTTCCTGCATATTTGCACCTATACCTGTACTATATATTGTGGCCTTTGGCCCCCAGAGGAATACAAGTTGCCTATTCCTAACATGGTATCAGAGCCTCGTTAGCCTCGTCCTCTTTCTTGCAACTTCGTCGGCCGCCACCGTCCCTGTCGCCGCCGATCTAGCCGTTGTCTTCGCCGCCGGTCGCCGCCCGTTTTGCCCCGTTTCAGATCTGGATCGAGCCGGTCGCAGTTTCAGATCTGGATTAATCTGTGTCCAGATCGGAATTTTTCTTGGTCAGAACTTCTTGGTTGATCGGAACTCATCAACTCCGTTGGGCCACCCGTCGCTCCTGCCTCACGTCCCGTTGGGCCCCGTCTCTGCTCCTCACGTCCCGTCCACTGCTGGGAGCCAACACTGCTGGGAGCCAACTCCCCACGTCACCGCCTGTGCCCGCCGTCCACGCGGGGCCAGCCCCGTCCCCGTCCAAGCGGGACCAGCCCCGACACCACCCGTCCACGCCTGTTCAGCGGGACACAACCCATCGCGCTGCCCGACACAGCCTCTTCAGCGGGAGTCAGATCCCATCGCCACGCGGGACCCGCCTTGACCAGCCTCTGCTGACAACGTCGGGAGCCAGATCCCATCGCCTCGACGCTGCTGGCCCGCCGTCTCTCGCCCAAGCAGCCGTCTGCGTGTTGGACGCATCTTGTCCGTCTCAGTCGTCTTCTTTTCCGGTCTCAATTTCTCCCGGAATAGGTTCACGCTGCTCCGATCTACCCTGTTCCAGTGCTGAGATCACCCGTGGTGCCCTGTTCTAGGCAGAATTGGCCGGAGATTGCTGGTTTGCGAGCGTTGACTTCCAGTCAGATCTAGTAAAAAAAAAGATGTCTTCTTCATCGGGTTATGTTGCGATTCCTCGCTGCCCGGTGATCTTTGATGGCGCGAATTATCCTGATTTCGCTGCCTTTATGCGTGTTCACATGCGCGGTCTCCGTCTTTGGGGTGTTCTCTCCGGAGAGGTCTCCTGTCCGCCGTGCCCCCTGCTCCTGTGGCTCCTCTTCCGCCGACGCCGATTGTTCTCGGCGCTGATGCTTCTCAGGAGGCCAAGGATGCTGCTCAGAGTGCTGATGATAGTGCTATTGCTGCTTATGATCTGAAGTTCAAGCAGTACTCTTCTGATCTCGAGGCCTATCGTCACGCTCTGACTGCCTACACTTAGTGGGTCGATGAGGATGCTCGTGCTGCTGCTGTTCTCACCTCCAGTGTTCTGCCCCAGTATGCTGCTGAGTTCATGAGTCTCCCTACTGTTGCCGCTCAGTGGGCACATCTTCGTCAGTGCTATCAGCCGTCTGGGGATGCTCTTTACCTGTCTGTGGTTCGCCAGGAGCATGATCTTCAGCAGGGTGATTCCACGATTGATGAGTTTTATACTCAGAGTGCTGCTATCTGGCGTCAGCTTGATTCTCTCCGTACTGCTATTTGTGGCACATGCTCGTGCTGCCAGATTGTGCGTTCGGATTTGGAGTTTCACCGCATCTATGAGTTTCTGTCTCGGCTCCGCCAGGAGTTTGAGCCCCGGCGTGCTCAGCTGAATGCTCGTGGTCGTGTTCCACTCTCTGAGGCGTTGTCTGAGCTTTGGGCTGAGGAGACCCGTCTCCGTGGTGCTGGTCTTCTTGCGGTTCCATCTGTGCTTGCTACTCGTGGTCCTCCTATGCAGTCTGCTCCCTCGACTCAGCTGCGGTCCTCTGTGCCGCCGCCGATACTACCCACTCCTCCAGGTCAGGTTCAGAGTCAGCACCAGCAGTCTCAGGGTCAGAGTCAGCACCAGCAGGCTCGTGGTCAGGGTCGCCGTGGTTCTCTTCGTCACTGCTCTTACTGTAACAAGGATGGCCACACTTGGGCCACCTGTTATACACGGGGTCCTAGTCTATGTCAGCAGCACCAGGATCGTGGGCAGTCGGCCCCTTCCGGCTCTTCAGCAGTTGCTCTCTCTGATCAGGACATTATCAGGAGTCTTCGAGGTCTGCTTGCTGCTACAGGCTCTTCTTAGACAGGCACTGCTGGTTCTGTGACTGATTCTTTAGGCACTGCGCGACCACCACCTTCCACACAGTCAGGTACGTCCCCATGGTATCTGGATTCTGGAGCTTCCTTTCATATGACCTCTGAGTCTTCTTTTCTATCCGCTCTTCGTTCTCTCCCTTCTCCTGTCCGTGTTTTCACGGCTGATGGTACCTTCTTCCTGTTTCTAGTCGGGGCACCCTTTCTACTTCTTCTTTTTCTGTTCCTGATATTTCTCATGTTCCTCTTCTTAAGATGAATCTCTTCTCTACTAGCCAGCTTACTGACTCTGGTTGTCGCGTCATTCTTGATGTTGATTCTTGTGTTGTCCAGGACCGTCGCACACAGGTCCTGGTTGGAGCTGGCCCTCGTAGTCGTGACTCTTCAGGACTTTGGGAGTTAGACTGGCTTCGTGTTCCTTCCGCTACCACTTCATCTGCCAGTTCTTCTCCGGTCGTCGCCTCTGCTACCAGCTCCTTTCAGCAGTGGCATCACCGTCTTGTTCACCTTTGTGACTCTCGCCTGCCGTCATTAGTTCATCGTGGTCTTCTGGGGTCTGTCTAAGGAGATGGGTCTTTGCATTGTCAGGGTTGTAGGTTGGGTAAACAGATTCAGCTTCCCTATCCTACTAGCGCATCTGTATCTCAGCGACCTTTTGATTTAGTTCATTCCGATGTTTGGGGTCCAGCTCCTTTCTCTTCGAAAGGGGGCCATCGCTACTATATTTATTCATCGATGATTTTTCTCGGTATACTTGGTTGTATTTTATGCGCTCTCGCAGTGAAGTGCTCTCCATATATCAGCGTTTTGCGTCCATGGTCCGTACTCAGTACTCTACCCCCATTCGTGTGTTTCGTGCTGATTCTGCTGGTGAGTATATCTCCCAGATGTTGCGAAGTGTTCTTGTTGAGCAGGGCACCCTTGCTCAGTTCTCCTGTCCTGGAGCACATGCCCAGAATGGCGTTGCTGAGCATAAGCATCGTCATCTTCTTGAGACCACTCGTGCCATGATGATTGCTTCTTCCCTCCCGCCGCATTTCTGGGCTGAGGCTGTCGCTACGTCGGCTTACCTCATCAATATTCAGCCGTCTGCCGCCTTGCAGGGTGGTATCCCTCTTGAGCGCCTATCTGGACAGTCTCCAGACTACTCCATGCTTCGCTTGTTTGGTTGTGTTTGCTATGTTCTCCTTGCTCCTCGCGAACGCACCAAACTGACCGCTCAGTCCGTTCAGTGTGTCTTCCTTAGATACAGTGATGAGCATAAGGGCTATCGCTGTTGGGACCCTGTTGGTCGTCGGATGCGTATCTCTCGTGATGTTACTTTTGATGAGACGCGTCCTTTTTATCCTCGTCCCACCGCTGGTACCTACCCGGTGGAAGATATCTCTTTTCTTCTCTTTCCTGACACACCTCCTTCTACTCCTATTGTGTCTTCTTCAGGATCTCCTCCCCCTATTGTCTCTTCTTCGACACCGTCCTCCTCTGCTCCGTCTAGTTCTCCTAGTTCTCCTCGTTCTCCGGAGTCTTCCTCTGCTATTCCTGCTTCTTCATCGTCGTCTCCTGCGTCGTCTTCCTCTGATGATCTTCCCTCTACTCGTCCTGTTCTTCAGCGTCGTGCCCCCAACCGTTACTCTCCTAGTCAGTATGGTCTTTCTGTTGCCTCCGAGCCGACCTCTTATCGGGATGCTGAGCATCATCCTGAGTGGCAGCTGGCCATGGCTGAGGAGATTGCTGCGCTTGAGCGTACTGGCACCTGGGATCTTGTTTCTCCCCCTCCCGGTGTTCGTCCTATCACGTGTAAGTGGGTCTATAAGGTTAAGACCCGCTTTGATGGATCTCTTGAGCGCTATAAAGTGCGTCTTGTGGCTCGTGGTTTTCAGCAGGAGCATGGTCGTGACTATGATGAGACATTTGCTCCTGTGGCTCATATGACCACTGTGCGTACTCTCCTTGCTGTTGCTTCTGTTCGTCACTGGTCTGTGTCACAGCTTGATGTTCAGAACGCCTTTCTCAATGGTGAGTTGAGTGAGGAGGTTTATATGCAGCCTCCTCCTAGGTATTCTGTTCCCGAGGGGATGGTTTGTCGTCTCGACGTTCTCTTTATGGCCTCAAACAGGCCCCTCGTGCCTAGTTTGAGCGCTTTGCTTCTGTGGTGACTGCTGCTGGTTTCTCCCCTAGTGTTCATGATCCAGCGCTGTTTGTTCACATTTCTCCTCATGGACGCACTCTTCTTCTTCTCTATGTTGATGATATGATCATTACTGGTGATGATTCTGAGTATATCGCCTTTGTTAAGGCTCGTCTTCGTGATCAGTTTCTTATGACTGATCTTGGTCCTCTTCGATACTTTCTTGGGATTGAGGTTTCCTCCACTTCTGATGGCTTTTACATCTCTCAGGAAAAGTATATTCAGGATCTTCTTGCTCGTGCTGCTCTTGGGGATGAGCGCACTGTTGATACCCCTATGGAGCTTAATGTTAAGCTTCAACCTACTAACGGTGATCCTCTTCCTGATCCGACGCGTTATCGTCATCTTGTTGGGAGTCTTGTTTATCTTGCTGTCACTCGTGCTGACATCTCTTTCCTGTTCATATTCTGAGTCAGTTTGTTTCTGCTCCTACCACTGTTCATTATAGTCATCTTCTTCGTGTTCTTCGTTATCTTCGTGGTACGATCACTCGTCGCCTTTTCTTTCCTCGTTCCAGCTCCCTCCAGCTCCAGTGTTATTCGGACGCTACGTGGGCGAGTGATCCTTCGGATCACCGTTCACTTTCTTCTTACTGTGTGTTTCTTGGTGGTTCGCTCATTGCTTGGAAGAGGAAGAAACAGACAGCGGTTTCCCGTTCGAGTGTTGAGGCTGGTTTGCGTGCTATGGCCTTATTGACTGCTGAGGTGACCTGGTTACGGTGGTTACTTGCGGATTTTGGGGTCTCTATTACCACACGCACTCTAGTTTTGTCTGACAGTACATGTGCTATTAGTGTTGCACGTGATCCGGTCAAGCATGAGCTTACTAAGCATATTGGTGTTGATGCTTTCTATACACGTGCTCAGGTGCAGGCTTAGGTTGTTGCGCTTCAGTATGTGCCTTCAGATTTATAGTTAGTGGATTTCTTTATGAAGGCACAGACCAGAGCGCAGCATGATTTCTTACTCTCCAAACTCAGTGTTGTGGATCCACCATGAGTTTTAGGGGGGGGGGTGTTAGATGTATATATTTGTATATTGTAGTTTCCCCATATGTTAGGGGGCTTCCTGCATATTTGCACCTATACCTTTACTATATATTGTGGCCTTTTGTAAGATCCCTCCTTTGTAAAGGAAAAGGATCCCTGTGATTGCAATGCTAGTCCCTGGATCAATGCTAGCATCCACAGTTTAAGATGAAGTACACAGATACAAAGGTCGTTTATTACATTCATTCCAGAGATAAAACATAGTCTTTTACAACTCAGGGCCATAGTCCTAATACAAGAGTTTTTGGAATAAGTAAATAAACATAAGTCTTCATCTTCATGTGCCACAGGCAAGCATGTTGAGTGTAGACTCATGACTCCTACTCATCATCGGAGTAACCTGCAACATCACAAGTTACAGCCACAGTGGGTCAATACTTTGGAATAGTATTGGCAAGTGATACCTTAGTAATTTTAAGTGGACTATATTGCTATATGCATTTTGGCTAAGTGTAGCTTGGCTTGCTTTGCTTGAAAATAGGTTTTTCCTATTAGTTGAAATCACTAAGTTTTTCTTTGTCAAAAACTTTCCCAAGAATCCACCAATAGACATTGGGGTCCTTCACCCTTGTTCACCCACAAGTTTTACTTAGAAGTTGGAGTGATGAGATTCTTGTAGCTTCCATGTCTTGATGCTCAATTTGTCCATTGCCATGGACTTGGCTAAGTACTTAGATTTTCCATCTGCAGAGGTTGTGCAATTTCCCCACCAGACTTGGTTTCCCAAGACAGGACCTTTCAGAAGCCTTTCCTTAGTCAAATGGACGCGTTCCAACCTATCATCCCACTACCACCAACTGTCCAAATGACTAAGTTCTAGCAACCTATATGATCAAGGCAGAGCCCATATTGCCAAGTGGCTGCACTTATAAGCTTCTCAACACGTGGCCTCCAAATCCCTTTGTGCCTGGGTGGCATACCACAAGTGAGATACACAAGCCATATCCATGGCCTTGTGTAACCACTCAACCAAAAACCACCATTCAAGTCCCATTCCACCCAGGAAGTTCATTGACTTAGTTATTTTATTAAGAAAAGCATAAGTCCAAAAGACTTAGAATTATTTTCATCATAGCATGTACATACTTTACCAACCCTTGTTTTCTACTAGCTAGGCTAAGCATGGCATAGTAACTTAACTTAGGAAATTCCCTAGCAATTCTACAATTCTATAACTACATAGGATTTCCCAACATAGCATTTGGCAAAAGTAGCATGCAAGACTTAGCAAAATAATTCTAATGCTTATTCAAAATAAAGGGGTGGAAATATCATGAAGTATCACTTGCCTTGGTAATGGGGAGAGTAGCACTCTTCACAATCACATTCACTAGCAAAATCTACACAAAAATTTGTAGCATACAATTACACACAATTTATATACAAGCAAAAATATGAATGCATGCATGCAAGAAATCACTAAGTGATGATTTTGAAAACTCTACCAAGCAAGTGCATGATACAGAAACATAACAAGTCACAAAGTTTGCTAACTAAACTTATTTAGCACTAATACAAATTACTAAACTAAATCTATGCTCAAAATAGACCTAAATATGTTTCTGCATACAAAGTCATTTTAACAGATACTTTTTGTTAAACACATTGCAGATTCATAAAGGGCTTGACTCGCTGATTCCAACGGTATAAAATTTGCAAAAATCTAACGTGGGAATCAAAAGTTATAGCCAATTGAAGTTTGGATCTAAAGCTGATTTGAAATCTGTTTTTGAACTGAACTGGTGACACGCGTCGTGTTTTGGTTGGTCGGTACCGATTCGTTCGGATCGACAGACGCAGACCGTAGGATCTAACTTAGATCTAGCAGCGCAGAGACATATGATACCTCTTCGATTATAATCTATCATAGCCCTACGATATTGATCCAACGGACGCAAACAACAAGCCACTAACTGGCGGCGCTTAACGGCTGCGCGCGGCGGTGACGGTCAGATGGTGGCGGCGCTGGCGATACAGGAAGCTAGAAGGGTAGGGGAGGTACTCACCGTGATCGCAAGGACATGGTGATGCTCAATGTATGGTCAGCTCGGCAAGGGGCGCTCAGGTTTGCGGTGGATTGCTCGCCGGAGTAGGGTCTGGCGACGGGTGGCTCTGTTCGAGGTCGAAGGCGACGCTGTCGATCACGAGGAGGCAAACTAAGGGTGTGGTCAGATGCAGGAGATCACGGAGAAGACGCGTGTGTGAAGAAGAAGGCTTGGGGCGGTCTGGACTTACCGGAGGAGCTCGACGGAGTTGAAGCCGAAGGCGGTGGCGCTCAGTCGCTTGCGTTGCCGACGTTCTGGGTCACGCGCGGGCGAGCTAGTGGTACTGGGAGGTGTGCGAGGTCAAATGGAGCCTGCTCGTGTGAACCAGGATCAGAGGGGTGGCCGAGGTTGGCCGGAATCGTGGCTGCGGTTCATTGGAGACAGCGGGGTTGCGGTGAGCAATTCTTGCAGCCTAGGGGCGCTCTGGGCTTGGGGTTTGGGGGGAGAATGGAGAGGGTGCAGATGGGGTTTTAGTAGCCAGGATACGAGCGAGATTTACTCGTGCATTTACGCGAATTGAAGCTGTGAATCAAAACAGGAAACGCCCGGCGTCAATTGGGGAAGAACCAGTCGCGGGGGTGGAGACGACGATACCCGTGTGGGCCACGGTTGTCAGGGAGAGGGGAGGAGAGGGAGTGGGTCCTTCCTGTCATCGAGCCAGTGGGTGCGGGGGCGGGTGAAATAAAACGTTTCGCGGGGGTGGGAACTGCTGGGCTAGCTGGGCCGAGTTGGGCTGGGTTGGCCAGATTGGCTGGTTGTCTATTTTTTTCCTCTTTACTCCTTTTCTTTTTCTGATTGTTTTTCTAGAAATGGTTTTCAAACCCTATTTCAAATAATTTTGAATACAAACCTTCTCTAGCTTTTGTACAGTGTTCCTTGCACCCAAATAAGTGTCAAACTCCTCTGTTCATTCAGACTTACTTGGGTCATTTGAAAATAATAAAATAAAACCAAGCCTTTTAGGAGATATAAATAGGCATGAATTTGGTTTTATTTTATACATTGCTTTGAAACTTTTCTCAAGCTTTTGGAAACACTTAAGTTTGAACTCAAAACATTCTGAATGAATAAAATCACCTTTCTCATTAGCATGTAGCACAAAGGCTAGAGTTTTTATACATAAATTAATGAGCAACATTTGCTCCTGTTTTTGAAATGATTTTGAGATGAAACCCTAAATGATGATGGATGCATGGATGATATGCATGAGTTTTGAAACATGATTTTAGGGATGTTACAAATCTGACCCCCTTAAGGTGAATCTCGCCCTCGAGATTCGGATTGGCTAGCAAATAGGTGAGGGTGGTCTTTCCGAAGATCATCTTCTCTTTCCCATGTTGCTTCCTCCTCGGTATGATGGTTCCATTGCACTTTGCAAAACTTGATAGTATTTTTTCTCGCGACTCTTTCTGCAGTCTCAAGAATCTTGATAGGCGTTTCTTCATAAGCGAGATCACTTTCTAGTTGAACTTCTTCCAAAGGTATGGTATCCTTCAAAGAAGATTCTTCCATTTCTGGGTGACATTTCTTAAGCTGACTCACATGAAACACATTATGGACTGCTGATAGAGATGCTGGCAGTTCAATTTCATAAGCAACTTCTCCTTTGCGACTCATAATCTTGAATGGCCCAACATATCTTGGTGCCAACTTTCCTTTGACTCCGAATCTTTTCACTCCACGGAGTGGTGATACTCTAAGATAGGCTCTATCACCAACTTCGTAGGTGACTTCTCTACGCTTAGGATCTGCGTAGCTTTTCTGTCGGGACTGTGCTATCTTCAACCTGTCCTTAACCAATTTGACCTTCTCTTCGGCTTCTTTGATAAGATCTGGCCCAAATAAACTTCTTTCTCCCACACCATTCCATAACAATGGGGTGGTACATTTTCTTCCATAGAGAAACTCAAACGGTGCCATCTCAATGCTGGCTTGATAGCTGTTGTTATAAGAAAATTCTGCGTAAGGCAGACTTTCATCCCAACTTGCTCCATAATCTAGGGCACATGCCCTCAACATGTCTTCCAGAATTTGATTCGTCCTTTCTGTTTGTCCATCGGTCTGAGGATGAAAAGTAGTGCTGAATTCCAACCTCGTTCCCAATGACTCATGTAGCTGTCTCCAAAAATGGGAAGTGAATTGGGTTCCCCTATCGGACACAATACTCTTAGGCACACCGTGAAGGCATACAATTCTACTCATGTAGATTTTGGCTAACTTTGCACTGGTATAAGTTGTCTTCACGGGTATGAAATGAGCCACTTTGGTTAGGCGATCCACTACTACCCATATGGAGTCATATCCTGATATGGTCCTTGGCAATCCGGTAATGAAATACATACCAATTTTGTCCCATTTCCAATCAGGAATAGGTAGTGGTTGAAGCAAACCTGCTGGTTTCTGATGCTCCGCCTTTACTCTACTACATACATCACACAAAGTAATATGTTCGGCGATGTCTCTCTTGAGATTGTTCCACCAAAATCTTTCCTTCATGTCCATGTACATTTTGGTGTTACCCGGATGAATAGAATACGGAGAGTTGTGCGCTTCTTGCAAAATCAGTTTCCGTAACTCCGGATCTTGTGGAACACAGATACGTTTCCCATGCCATAATGTACCCTGTTCGTCTTCGTGGAAATTCTTAGCTTTCCCTAGACCAATATTTTTCTTAATCTCTTCAATTTCCTTATCGGTCTTCTGAGCTTCTCGGATCTTGTCCAACAAAGTGGGTTGAACATCCAAAGACATGAGATGTCCTTCAGGCACAATTTCCAATCTGAGTTCTTTGAATTGATTACACAAATCATCTGGAAATTCTCCTTTGGTAAGGCCATTTACAAACACCTTACGACTTAGAGCATCCGCTACCACGTTTGCTTTACGGGGGTGGTATTGCAAACTTAAGTCGTAATCCTTGATAAGCTCTAACCATCTTCTTTGTCTCATATTGATTTCCTTCTGGGTGAAGATATACTTCAAACTTTTGTGGTCTGTGAACACTTCACAATGCTTACCCAAAAGGTAATGCCTCCATGTTTTGAGTGCATGGACGACAGAGGCTAACTCTAAGTCATGAGTAGGATAGTTTACCTCATGAGTTTTGAGTTATCTCGAGGCATAGGCCACAAATTTATCGTCTTGCATAAGTACGGCACCCAAACCTTGATGAGACGCATCACAGTATACTTGGAAATCCTTTTCCAAATCTGGCAGACATAGAACGGGTGCAGTCACAAGTCTCTTCTTCAATTCTTGAAAGCTGACTTCACAACCTTCAGACCAAGCAAACTTCTTGTCTTTCCTTAATAATTCAGTCATGGGCTTAGAAACCTTTGAGAAATTTTCAATGAACCTTCTGTAGTAACCTGCTAAGCCGAGGAAACTACGAACTTCTTTCACATTCTTAGGAGATTCCCATTCTTTTACAGCTGATACTTTAGCAGGATCAACTGCTACTCCATCCTTCGTCATTACATGACCAAGAAAACCAACTTCTTCCAACCAGAACTCACACTTGCTGAATTTGGCATAAAGTTTATGCTCTCTCAATTTCTCGAGTATCAAACGCAAGTGACCTTCATGCTCTTCTTTGCTCTTGGAGTATACTAAGATGTCATCGATGAAAACGACAATGAACTTGTCAAGAAATTCCATGAACACTTTGTTCATCATATTCATGGTATGCTGGAGCGGTGGTTAAGCCGAAAGGCATTACGGTATACTCATACAATCCATACCTTGTGGTGAATGCTGTTTTAGGTATGTCTTGGTCTCTTATCTTGAGTTGGAAATAGCCTGACCGAAGGTCAATCTTCGAGAACACACATGCTCCCTCTAGCTGATCAAACAAGTCATTGATTCTAGGCAAAGGATATTTGTTCTTGATAGTTACTTCGTTGAGTGAACGGTAATCTATGCATAACCTTTGACTTCTATCCTTCTTCTCCACAAACAAGACTGGGGCTCCCCAAGAGGAAGAACTTGGTTGAATGAATCCTTTCTGCAATTGTTCTCCTAGTTGCTTCTTGAGCTCCTTCAGTTCATCAACTGACATTTTGTATGGTCTCTTTGCCATTGGTCCAGCACCTGGTACCAAATCTATCAGAAATTCCACGTCTCTATCTGGTGGCATTCCTGGCAATTCTTCCGGAAACACATCCGGATACTCACATACAATTGGCACACTGTCCATTCTAACCCCCTTAAGATAATTTAGCATACTCCTCTTTGCTCCAAAGCTGGTCTTGAATCTGATCCTTTTATTATCTGGAGTTGTAAGTGAGACAGTACGGCTGGCACAATCTATCACTCCTTTGTACTTAGTCATCTAGTCCATTCCCAGAATGACATCCAAACCTTGGGAGTTTAATATTATCAAGTTTACGGGAAACTTATACTTCCCAAATTCTATGACTAGGTCATGGCATCCTGAATTCACTATCATTTCTCCACCAGGAGAACTTACTTTTATAGGACACCCAATAGTTTCTACCGGTAGTTCATTTCTTTCCACAAATGCTCTTGATATGAATGAATGAGATGCACCAGTATCAAAGAGTACAAATGCTGGAATGGAATTGAGTCTGAACTTACCAGCAACAGCGTCAGGTTCTTCATAGATCTCCTCCACATTAATGTGGTTCACCTGACCTTTCTGGAAAGGATTGGGCTTGACAGGTCCTTCAACTTTCTTTTCGGGGCACTCATTTGCATAGTGTCCCATCTTCTTGCATTTGAAGCATTCAACCTGACTGATGTCCCTTTTAGCAGGCTGACTTCCACTTCCACTACCATTTCCACTGTGGTGGCTCTTATGTCCACTCTTGTGGTTCTTGTACTTGTCATTGTCATGACTGCGGTGATGCTTGTTGTCATGACGGTTGTGGTTGTGGTGCTTGTTGAATTTCCCATGCTTATGGGATCCTGAGCTTCCACTGTTATCATAGTGAGATCGTTTGTGAGACGATCCCGAGCTGTGCTTGTCGGAGTGTTTCCTCTTCCTACTCTCGACTTGCTTCATTTTGTTCTCCAATATGGCAGCCTTGTCACAGAGCGACTGATAAGTGGGAACATATGCCACAGCCAGCTGCAGGTTCAGCTCATCATTTAAGCCTTCCAGAAACTTTTCCTTTCTTTTGGCCTCTGTGTCAACCTCATCCGGTGCATAACGCGCCAGATTGTTGAACTCTTCAATGTATTCAGCCACGCTGCGGTGGCGCTGCTTCAGATTGTGGAACTCTTTCTTCTTCAGGCTCATTATTCCTGATGAGATGTGAGCAGTGCGAAAGCCATCTTCAAAGATAGCCCAAGTCAACTCATCTATAGGAGTGGTGATTTGGAAGTTGTCCCACCATGTGGCGGCTGGCCCTTCCAGCAGATGTGGTGCAAACCGGACCTTTTCAGCATCCGTGCAGCCCACGGTCACTAAGTCCTTGTTCACAGAACGTAGCCAATCATTGGCCACCATGGGATCAGTTGTCCCCGAGAACTTAGCTGGCCTCAAACGCAGAAATCTGGTGAGCACATCAAAGCCCGGAGGGTTGTTTTTTTATTGTTGTTGTTGTTGGGGTTGTTGTTGTTGTTATTCTGGTTTTGGATGAATGTTGTCATCATCTGCATAAGTTGTGTTTGAGCATTCATCATTTGCTGCATTTCCGGGGTGATGTTGTTGGGGTTGGGGTTTGCGCGACGGGGAGGCATCTGTGGTTTGTTCAAATAGAGATAAGAATGAGATACCCATAGATGTTTTATGCACATTACATCACAAGCAAACACAAGCATGCAACACAAGAATAAAAGATCAACAACCAGATAACAAGTTTCATGAAGTAAAACACACAAGTGGCAAGCCATCCACATGTCGGATGGTCCAATAATAAGTTCACAAATAACAAGTACAATAATGAAAGATAAACGAGTAGTCAAGTCTACTCATCAGCATCAATCTCCTCCTCGACAAAAGTAAGACCTGCATTCTCCATCGCGGTCTTGTTCTCCTCAATAGTAGTAGTCAAGGAATCGATCTTGGTCTTGAGAGCCCTCTTCTGGGAGCGAAGCCTCTCGATCACCATGTGCTGCTGCTCTAGCTCGAAATCCTTGGACTTCAGTTCTTCAGTCATGTCCCGGATCTTCTTGTTCCTATCTTGGACGCGTTTCTCCTGACTCTTGAACTTACGGTCCTGGGTCTCGAACTTCGCCTCCATTTCCTTGACTATCTCGTCCTACTGTGCGAAAAGCTTGTCTTTCTCGCGAAGCTGCACCTGGAGCTCGTCATTGTTGAGCATGACATTGGTCCTGTCCGTATCCACGTGCCTGATGAGAGACTCTAAGTCCTGGAGATAGAGACGTATCGGCTCTGCTGCGTCCCTCGAGTCGTCCTCGAAGTCAATGGACTCTCCATCATCATCACGTCTTCCGAAGACGTGGAAGTGGGTGCCCCTAACCTGTCGGGAGTGACGGCCTAGCAGACGTCCTATCAGGTCCTGCATGACTACCTCCATGCCTCTCTCCCTGTCATCGTGCATCAGCTTGAAGACGATGGCCTCCGTAGTAGGCTCTGTCTGGCGTCCGGGCTGGTTCACCTTGAAGCCCCAGAGGTCCTTCCTCTCGAACTTGGTGAGTGGATGCACCATGATGGTGGGAAGAGGGAGATCGAGCAAAGTGGTAAGCTCAACAATACGAGGACCAAAGCGGGTAACCTGGAACTCCTCAACAGTGCTGATGGTAATAGGCATCTATTTATAAGATAGAAAAGTTAGAACAACACTATTTAAGATAAACAAAGACAAACATCACATACACATCCTTGGAACACAAAATCACACAAGTCATGCATACATGAATCCATTACATCAATCAAGGTCCAAACTTATTTAAGGTATCATTTTGGAAAATAAGGTGATAAGTGGTGGTCCAACTAACGAAGTGCGTTTACAATCCTATCTCACTGGATCTGTTGGCTAACACAATGTTCCTAGAGGCAATCCACCTATCTTGTTCACATGATTCCATCACTAAGTCTATAATATCTCCCCTTAAGGTTTGGTTGGTGGCTTCCAACTCTTGGGTAAGCTCCTTCTCTTTCTCTAAGTCTTTTTGGAGGTTGAGCATTCTGCACTTGACTCTAGCACTTAGTTCTTTGATAGTCCTCCATGCTGCTTCTCTTGCTGACTCAAAGAATGTGGTGTGCATCATAGTGTTGGTGTACATGCAGAATCCTCTTTCTTTGTGGTTGTCTTCCTTGTTTTTGTACAAGTGAAGTTGTACCCACCAATACTCCACTCCTTCATTCATCACTGGAAAGCCTTTGTACACAGCTGCACCATGTGCTTCCATTGCCACCATGAGGTCCTTGAGAATTTTGGGAAACTCAGTTTCACACTCCAAGGTCATGGTCATGAGTGGTCCTTTCTTCACGGCTTCGTTGATGGAGTTCATCTACAAATAGAGATGAGAATGAGAAGATTAGAAAAGTTTTACGAGAAGAATAGACAAGTGTACAAGTAGTTGAAAATTTTTCCTTAGTGGTTTTCCAATCCTAGGGTCATAATCCTACAGGCAACACAGTGCTCTGATACCATCTGTAAGATCCCTCCTTTGTAAAGGAAAAGGATCCCTGTGATTGCAATGCTAGTCCCTGGATCAATGCTAGCATCCACAGTTTAAGATGAAGTACACAGATACAAAGGTCGTTTATTACATTCATTCCAGATATAAAACATAGTCTTTTACAACTCAGGGCCATAGGCCTAATACAAGAGTTTTTGGAATAAGTAAATAAACATAAGTCTTCATCTTCATGTGCCACAGGCAAGCATGTTGAGTGTAGACTCATGACTCATACTCATCATCGGAGTAACCTGCAACATCACAAGTTACAACCACAGTGGGTCAATACTTTGGAATAGTATTGGCAAGTGATACCTTAGTAATTTTAAGTGGACTATATTGCTATATGCATTTTGGCTAAGTGTAGCTTGGCTTGCTTTGCTTGAAAATAGGTTTTTCCTATTAGTTGAAATCACTAAGTTTTTCTTTGTCAAAAACTTTCCCAAGAATCCACCAATAGACATTGGGGTCCTTCACCCTTGTTCACCCACAAGTTTTACTTAGAAGTTGGAGTGATGAGATTCTTGTAGCTTCCATGTCTTGATGCTCAATTTGTCCATTGCCATGGACTTGGCTAAGTACTTAGATTTTCCATCTGCAGAGGTTGTGCACTTTCCCCACCAGACTTGGTTTCCCAAGACAGGACCTTTCAGAAGCCTTTCCTTAGTCAAATGGACGCGTTCCAACCTATCATCCCACTACCACCAACTGTCCAAATGACTAAGTTCTAGCAACCTATATGATCAAGGCAGAGCCCATATTGCCAAGTGGCTGCACTTATAAGCTTCTCAACACTTGGCCTCCAAATCCCTTTGTGCCTGGGTGGCATACCACAAGTGATATACACAAGCCATATCCATGGCCTTGTGTAACCACTCAACCAAAAACCACCATTCAAGTCCCATTCCACCCAGGAAGTTCATTGACTTAGTTGTTTTATTAAGAAAAGCATAAGTCCAAAAGACTTAGAATTATTTTCATCATAGCATGTACATACTTTACCAACCCTTGTTTTCTACTAGCTAGACTAAGCATGGCATAGTAACTTAACTTCGGAAATTCCCTAGCAATTCTACAATTCTACAACTACATAGGATTTCCCAACATAGCATTTGGCAAAAGTAGCATGCAAGACTTAGCAAAATAATTCTAATGCTTATTCAAAATAAAGGGGTGGAAATATCATGAAGTATCACTTGCCTTGGTAATGGGGAGAGTAGCACTCTTCACAATCACAGTCACTAGCAAAATCTACACAAAAATTTGTAGCATACAATTACACACAATTTATATACAAGCAAAAATATGAATGCATGCATGCAAGAAATCACTAAGTGATGATTTTGAAAACTCTACCAAGCAAGTGCATGATACAGAAACATAACAAGTCACAAAGTTTGCTAACTAAACTTATTTAGCACTAATACAAATTACTAAACTAAATCTATGCTCAAAATAGACCTAAATATGTTTCTGCATACAAAGTCATTTTAACAGATACTTTTTGTTAAACACATTGCAGATTCAGAAAGGGCTTGACTCACTGATTCCAACGGTATAAAATTTGCAAAAATCTAACGTGGGAATCAAAAGTTATAGCCAATTGAAGTTTGGATCTAAATCTGATTTGAAATCTGTTTTTGAACTGAACTGGTGACACGCGTCGTGTTTTGGTTGGTCGGTACCGATTCGTTCGGATCGACAGACACAGACCGTAGGATCTAACTTAGATCTAGCGGCGCAGAGACATACGATACCTCTTCGATTATAATCTATCATAGCCCTACGATATTGATCCAACGGACGCAAACAACAAGCCACTAACTGGCGGCGCTTAACGGCTGCGCGCGGCGGCGACGGTCAGATGGTGGCGGTGCCGGCGATACAGGAAGCTAGAAGGGTAGGGGAGGTACTCACCGTGATCGCAATGACATGGTGATGCTCAACGTATGGTCGGCTCGGCAAGGGGCGCTCAGGTTTGCGGTGGATTGCTCGCCGGAGTAGGGTCTGGCGACGGGTGGCTCTGTTCGAGGTCGAAGGCGACGCTGTCGATCACGAGGAGGCAAACGGAGGGTGTGGTTAGATGCAGGAGATCACGGAGAAGACTTGTGTGTGAAGGAGAAGGCTTGGGGCGGTCTGGACTTACCGGAGGAGCTCGACGGAGTTGAAGCCGAAGACGGTGGCGCTCAGTCGCTTGCGTTGCCGATGTTCTGGGTCACGCGCGGGCGAGCTAGTGGTACTGGGAGGTGTGCGAGGTCAAATGGAGCCTGCTCGTGTGAACCAGGAGCAGAGGGGTGGCCGAGGTTGGCCGGAATCGTGGTTGCGGTTCGTCGGAGACAGCGGGGTTGCGGTGAGCAATTCTTGCAGCCTGGGGGCGCTCTGGGCTTGGGGTTTGGGGGAGAATGGAGAGGGGGCAGAGGGGGTTTTAGTAGCCAGGATACGAGCAAGATTTACTCGTTCATTTACGCGAATTGAAGCTGCGAGTCAAAACAGGAAACGCCCGGCGTCAATTGGGGAAGAACCAGTCGCGAGGGTGGAGACGACGATACCCGTGTGGGCCGCGGTTGTCAGCGAGAGGGGAGGAGAGGGAGTGGGTCCTTCCTATCATCGAGCCAGTGGGTGCGGGGGCGGGTGAAATAAAACGTTTCGTGGGGGTGGGAACTGCTGGGCTAGCTGGGCCGAGTTGGGCTGGGTTGGCCATATTGGCTGGTTGTCTATTTTTTTCCTCTTTACTCCTTTTCTTTTTCTTATTGTTTTTCTAGAAATGGTTTTCAAACCCTATTTCAAATAATTTTGAATACAAACCTTCTCTAGCTTTTGTACAGTGTTCCTTGCACCCAAATAAGTGTCAAACTCCTCTGTTCACTCAGACTTACTTGGGTCATTTGAAAATAATAAAATAAAACCAAGCCTTTTAGGAGATATAAATAGGCATGAATTTGGTTTTATTTTATACATTGCTTTGAAACTTTGCTCAAGCTTTTGGAAACACTTAAGTTTGAACTCAAAACATTCTGAATGAATAAAAGCACCTTTCTCATTAGCATGTAGCACAAAGGCTAGAGTTTTTATACATAAATTAATGAGCAACATTTGCTCCTGTTTTTGAAATGATTTTGAGATGAAACCCTAAATGATGATGGATGCATGGATGATATGCATGAGTTTTGAAACATGATTTTAGGGATGTTACACCTTTGGCCCCCAGAGGAATACAAGTTGCCGATTCCTAACAGTTCCCTTATCTTAAGTTGAAAATAGCCTGGCCGGAGATCAATCTTTGAGAACACACAGGCTCCTTCTAACTGATCAAACAAATCATTGATTCTGGGCAAAGGATATTTGTTCTTGATAGTCACCTCATTGAGGGAACGATAATCTATGCATAACCTTTGACTTCTATCTTTGTTTTCAACAAACAAGACCGATGCTCCCCAAGATGAAGAACTTGGTTGAATAAATCCTTTCTGCAACTGCTCTCCAAGTTGTTTCTTGAGTTCCTTCAACTCATCAACTGACATTTTGTAAGGTCTCTTTGCTATTGGTCCAGATCCTGGCAGCAAGTCAATCAGAAACTCTACATCCCTATCTGGTGGCATTCCCGGCAATTCCTCTGGAAACACATCTGGGTATTCTCTCACAATTAGAACACTGTCTATGCTAACCCCCTTAATAGAATTTAGCTTACTCCCTTTTGATTTAAAGTTAGACTTGAATCTAATCCGTTTCTTATCCGGGGTTGTGAGTGCGACATTACAATTGGCACAATCTAATACTCCTTTATACTTGGTCATCCAGTCCATTCCCAAAATTACATCCAGTCCTTGGGAATCTAAGATTACCAGACTAACTAGAAACTTATGCTTTCCAAATACTATCACTAGATCATGACATCCAAGACTTACTATCATATCTCCACCGGGAGAACTTACTTTTATTGGACACCCAATATTCTCAGTTGGAAACCCATTTCTATCAACAAATGCTTTTGATATGAATGAATGTGATGCACCAGTATCAAAAAGAACAAGTGCTGGAATAGAATTGAGTTTGAACTTACCAGCCACAACATCAGGTTCCTCATATATCTCTTCCACATTGATGTGGTTCACTTGTCCCTTCTGGAAAGGGTTGGGCTTGTTGGCACCTTCAACTTTCTTTTCTGGGCACTCATTAGCATAGTGCCCCATCTTCTTACACTTGAAGCATTCAACCTAACTGAGATCTTTCTTGATAGGCCGACTTCCACCTCCATTGTGGTGGCTCTTGTATCCACTCTTGTGGTTCTTGTACTTGTCATTATCATGACTGCGGTGATGCTTGTTGTCATGATGGCGGTTATGGCCGTGGTGGTTGTTGTACTTTCCATGTTTGTGAGATCCAGAACTCCCACTGTCATCATGATGGGAACGCTTGTGAGACTATCCCGAGCTGTATTTATCAAAGTTGTGCTTCCTCTTCCTACTGTTAACCTGTTTCATCTTGTTCTCCAAGATGGTAGCCTTGTCACAAAGTGATTGGTAGGTTGGGATATAGGCAATAGACAGCTGGAGATTTAGTTCATCATTCAGTACTTTGAGGATTTCTCCTTCCTCTTGGCATCAGTATCAACTTCATCCGGTGCATAACACGCCAGATTGTTGAATTCCTCAATATATTCAGCCACGCTGCGGTGACGCTGCTTCAGATTATGGAACTCCTTCTTCTTCAAATTCATCACCCCGGATGAGATGTGAGCTGTACGAAATCCATCTTCAAAGATAGCCCAAGTCACATCCTCAATGGGAGTGGTGATCTGAAAGTTGTCCCACCAGGTTGCTACTGGCCCTTCCAACAGATGTGCTGCAAACTTGACCTTCTCTTCATTGGTGCAGCCGACAGTCACCAAATCCTTGTTCACCAAACGTAACCAATCATTGGCCACCATTGGATCAGTGGTTACTGAGAACTTTGCAGGCCTCAGTCTTACGAATCTGGTGAGCATGTCAAATCCTGGCGGATTATTCTGATTGTTGTTGTTGTTATTGTTGTTTTTGTTGTTGTTGTTGTTGTTGTTGTTGTTGTTGTTGTTGTTGTTGTTGTTGTTGTTGTTGTTGTTGTTGTTGTTGTTGTTGTTGTTGTTGTTGTTGTTGTTGTTGTTGTTGTTGTTGTTGTTGTTGTTGTTGTTGTTGTTGTTGTTGTTGTTGTTGTTGTTGTTGTTGTTGTTGTTGTTGTTGTTGTTGTTGTTGTTGTTGTTGTTGTTGTTGTTTTTGTTGTTGTTGCTGTTGTTGTTGTTGCTGTTGTTGTTGTTGCTGTTGTTGTTGCTGCTGTTGTTGTTGCTGCTGTTGTTGTTGATGCTGTTGTTGTTGATGCTGTTGTTGTTGATGCTGTTGTTGTTGATGCTGTTGTTGTTGATGTTGTTGTTGTTGATGTTGTTGTTGTTGTTGCTGTTGTTGTTGTTGCTGTTGTTGTTGTTGTTGTTGTTGTTGTTGTGATTCTGGTTCTGCATGAAAGTGGTCATCATCTGCATTAGTTGTGTCTGTGCTGTCATCAACTGTTGTATCTCGGGAGTGACATTGTTGTTGTTTGGGTTGGGGTTGGCACGTCGAGGAGGCATCTGTGGTTTTCATAAGGATAAGAATGAGATACCCATAAATGATTAACATGCACAATACATCACATAGACAGTCACAATAACCAAGCATCAAAATAACGAAGAGTTTGAACGACAAAAACAACAAGTTTTGGAAAAAGCAAACACACCATAGCAAGCCATCCACATGTTGGATGGTCATTGCGACTCAATAAACAAAGTACGGTAGATGAAAGATAATTGAGTAGTCTACACTAATCCTCCGCATCAATCTCCTCGTCAACAAGTGTAAGACCTGCACTCTCCATGGCGGTCTTGTACTCATCAACACTAGTAGTCAAGGCCTCAATCCTGGCCCTAAGGCACGAGAAGGCACGAGATGTCATCGCGTCGGAAAACACCGGAAGGCACGAGAAGGAACAAAGAGAAGTCCACCAGACGAAGGATTCCTCGGATAGCATGAAGACCAGATGTAGCAGCACCGTTACCAAAGGAGGAAGCAAAAACCTAAAGGTACGACGAAAACCCAACCACGAGATATCCTGGACTCGAAGAGAGAGAAGAGAGCGGATTCAAAACACGCAGAGGTGAGAGGAGAGCAGCAGAGGGGTAAGGAGTAAAATCAGACCTAATCAGAACTATCCAACCGATTTTTAAAAATAGTTTTGACACTCTACTTCGGCCGTTAGCTAGGTTATCCTACAGGCTGGACTTGTGGGGTATCGCAACTGCTGAGCTCTGATACCACTCTGTAACACCCTCAGAATCGACCCTATGCAAGTTTCAGCGCTTCCCGCCAAACCCGCATAGAAACGATTCAAAGGTGCCCACCAGGCACTTTCGTGCGGGTGGAAAACGAAGTAATAACATTGCACAACAGTCCTCGAAGGGACCCACAGAACAGATAGATATACAACAGTGACTCAATGAGTCAAGAATACAGATATAATATACAAAGATCCAAATCACCTTGAAAATGATAGAGCGTACGACTACGGACAAGATGCAAATGGGGCTAAGAGCCCTGAAGAATAACCAATGGCATCCATAACCCTGCCCAGGCCAAGCCGGAAGGGTAACCCTGCTAACGACGTCGATCTCAAAAACTGCTTAAACAAAAGGGGTGCCGACAAAGGGCAAAGGAAAAAGAGAGAGCGGTCAGTACTGAGGCCAGTACACGGCGAGGCTAGAATTCGGCGGTCCTCGCCTACATAGGTATGGTGGACTGAAGCGGCAGCGGCAGCACTTAACAACCTATAGAGACTCGATATAACTGTCGGCTATCAGAGAGGGGTAAGAAATACCTATCCGGAACCAACCTGATACTACCATCAAACAAACCCATCCTGGTGTTTCCCCCTCGAGACCAAACGAGGAAGTCAACCGAGGAACTCACACAGTTGGCAGTTTTATTCATTCTGTTATCGTTGCAGCAATTACTAGTCAAGTACAGATAATCATCCTGATAAAATAAGCAGTGGGCCGTTTTGGTTATCCATTCCGTTGTAGTTGCAACATTTACTAGTCAAATACAATTAGCATGAGATAACCCAAAACCCAGCAGTTGTTGGTACTTTTATTTAGCCATTTCGTTGTAGTTGCAATACTTACTAGTCAGATACAATGGTCGCAAGCGACAACCCAAGCAAGCAGTTGTTGGCAGTTTTACTTATCCATTCCATTATAGTGAAGCTGATTACTAGTCATTATAAAGTCAAATATATAGCACTACTTTAGTTATAGTTGTCTATGATCGAGATACTGTGATCCAAGTCGTCCATAACCGCGAACACGGCTTTCAGAAAGTTTTACCCTGCAGGGGTGCACAAATAGCAACACACACTCGATCAACCTCGGAAAAACCAAATCAAAACCCAACGAGGCCTTCACGACAAAGCAATCACAGGATTCAGAAATATTTCAGGGGGCCACCCCTTAGAGTAGACCCGCAACGAAGCCGGCCGGCTCCGAGACGGACTCAAGGTTGTGGGGACGGTTGTAAACGACTGGGAACCCGAAAGTGTGGCTGGGCTTGTCGATACCGCGGAATCGTGCCACGATCCTAAACAGTGCAGGTGCTCCTCGCACAATCGTAATAAAGCAGTAAAACATGGCATAAGTACATGATCGTAAATAAAACCTCAAACTAGTTTGTGGCCCCAAGAAATAAGAATGAATCAAGCTCTGGCTCAGGGGGGTCCCATAATCCTCCCGGATGTGGATAGCGCGAATATTCAAGGAACAGGTATCAAGTACTCGGGGTCCTACGGGACACAAGTGGACGGTTAACAACCAAATAACATCTATTGCCCACCTGTGCCTCTGCTTACCTACTTCAATTTTAGTTGTTAAACAGTAATTAAAGTCTTGACCATCTCCAACAAATAAACATGCGGCAATACTCCAACAACTGTGGTACTTGGCGACACGCAACAGCACTTGAGTAAGCGACTACGACGCACAGGTCCAACTATCTACCAAACAATAGGTAATAGGAGGTGTCCAAGGCAATATAAGGCTGCACGGGATACCACGGGTACGAAAACTATAGCAACGCAACACAGATAGAAATAGATCAACAGGAGGGAATAAATACTATAAAAGTAAGATAGGTAGAAAGGGGGAGATGCTTGCCTGAAAACATTGCTGAAGTTTTCATTCGAAGATCGGGTCGACACTCGCATCAACTCAACGGCCTTATCCGCGAAGAAGCAAAACACTAAAATAAACACCGGATGCACTATTTAATACTACGACAGAAGATCGGGCATGATGCATGTATGATGTATGACATGGCAAAGGTGCGATGCAATTGGGCAATATTAAGTGGAACCGGGGTCCCGACATTTAATTCAATGGTTCAAGTTGTTTAACTACCCCGCAAATTAAATGTTGGATTAACAGGGAGAAACATGGTATCGGTTCGCTACACACATTTAAATGGAACCAATATGAGACTAGATTTGTCCGCATATGGGCCCCATATTTAATTATAGGGTGAATCGGCATAAGGCCCCCAAACCAAACAAATATGCATGCATGAACATTTATTATGCAACAGGTTTTATGTATAGCTTTTATAAAATAGGGGCTCGGGAAAAGGGTTCACACATTAGGGTTCGGCGAGCTTGGGGTTCGATGGATCGGGTTCGGTCTCAGGGTTCAGGGTCCGACGGGATCGGTCTCGGGGTTGGATACAAGGTGAAGAGCTTGGCGTTCCGGGAAGAAGGACTTGGTTCGGTGTCGGGGCGCATCGGTCTCGCCCTGGTCGGTGTCGATCTTGTCGCATTCGAGGTCTTCGGGTCCGCGTAGACGGTCATGGCGTTCCGAGGAGAAGATCTTGACATGCCGAGGGTTTGGTCTTCGGGGAACTTTTCGTTCCATGCCGGAGATCTTGGAAGTAGGCATCATCGTGTCGAAGGTCTCGGGGTTCACCGTCGGCGGCCTTCGGGTTCTCCTCTCGGTCTCTCGAAGGGCACTGCAGATCTTGTCGCTTTGTCAGAGTTCTCCGCCTTGTTGGTATCGGCACGAAACAAAACGGGTGCAGGGCATCTTGTACTGGAAGGTGAGGTAACGCTGGCCTCAAACAGCTTGTGTGCGGAGCTTAGATAGAAGAACGGACATCACTTCAGCAGGGCCTCAACCGCAGGCACCAATGATTAGAGCTGAGAGGCCTCGGTGTCGCCCTCGACGGCTGGGAGGCAGAGCATCGTGGCCTAGAAGCTGAGCACGGAACCGAGGCGAGGCATGGCGTCCTGGTTCGCAGACGAAGGAGGCGGGGACAGGCACTTGCAGAGGCAGTGCAGAGCCTTCGACGGGGAGATGCTGGGAGCGGGCAGCGAGGTAGGAGGCACTGGGCACGGCCGGAGAAGGCGGTGCCGAGCAGAGGATGAGGGCGAGCTTGGCGGCGCTCGCGGACGCGGGAGGAGGAGGCCGGCGCCGGGACTATGGACCGGCATGCTGCGGGGTGCAGACGGGGCCACCGAGAGGCGCGGGCGAGGTGGACCGTGGCGGTTGACACCGGCGCCTGGGGCCCGACGAGGAAGAGGGCAGGCGCGCGGACGATGGAGCGGCCGGCGTCAGGTTGAGGCCGGGGCCGGCGACAAGGCGGAGGCGCTTGCAGGCGGTGGCATGGACGGCTTCCGGCGAGGAGAGGAGGGGCGGTCCGGCGGCGACGAGGTGGAGGTTGCCGGCGGCGTGGAGCGAGGCCGCCGAGAAGGAAGGCAGGCATGGCGGGGTTCGTCGGCTCGGAGGCGCAGAGGAGGGAGACGGCCTGGCGACGGAGGCGCGCTCGCGGGGACACGGCCGAGGAGGGCGGAAGGCACGGCCGGCTGCAGGCCTGCGTGGCGGCGGGGCTGCAGAGAGGAGGGAGGAAGAAGGGCGAGGTCGGGGGAGCGGGGTGGATGGGGAGAGAGACGTGGCGAGGTGGGACAGGACGGACGCGGGGCCAGGGGGTGGGGCCGCGCGGGAGTGGGCATTGGGGCAGAGGGAGGAGACGCGGGGTGGGGCGCAGGTGGGGGTCAGGTGGGCGTGGGGATCGGTGGGGTGGGACCCACGGGATGGGCCAGGGTGGAGTTTGGCTGAGGGGGCGTGGGTGTGTTGTGTTGTGTGCTGCTGCGGGTGGGGCCAGGTGAGGCGTGGGACCGAGGCGGCAGGGAGAGAAGGGAGGGGCAGGCGGGTGAGAGAGGAAGTGGGGATGGGGTGTGGATTGGTGAGGTGGCGGTGGGTGTGATGAGGTGGAGGGAAGGTGAGGTGGCGTGCTGTGGTTGGTGGGTAGACTAGGTTTGGGTAGGAATAGATTAGGGTTTGGGTTTTATTAGCTTGTAAAATATTTATGGTGTTGTTTGGTTTCAAATCTTTTAGCAAAATAATTTTTAGGTAATTAATTTAACAGATAATTATAAGACTTGTTTTGAAATAAGAGAAGAGGTATTGTATCAGACAAAAATAGTTTTTAGCTACAATATTCTGAGAGCCAAAGATGCATGATGATGTCATGGTGATGCAATGCACAAAAACAACGCGATTTTCTAGTAGTGGTTTTTGCGGGATGCCACAGGGGGCCACCCCACTAAGCTACCCGCAACGAAGTCGGCCGGTCTCCGAGACGGACTCAGGGTTTGTGTAGACGGCTGTAAACGACTGGGAACCCGAAAGTGTGACTGGGCTTGTCGATACAGCGAAAACGTGTCACGATCCTAAATAGTACAGGTGCTCCTCGCACAATCGTAAATAAAGGAGTAAAGCATGGCATAAGTACAGGATAGTAATAAAGCCCCAAACAACTTTGTGGCCCCCAGTACAGTACTTGGAATCAGGTACTAAATCGATGGGGGTTCCCACACACCCCACCTGTGGTTAGCGCGCTCGATCTCGGAACAGGTGTCAAGAACTTGGGGTCCTACAGGACACCAGTGAGCGGTTAAAATCCAAATATTGTCTATTACCCACCGGTGCCTCTGCATTTACCTACTTTCAATTTTAGTTATTAAACAGTAATTAAAGCCATGATCATCTCCAACATTAAACATGCGGCAATACTCCAACAACTGTGGTACTGGACGACACGCAACAACACTTGAGCAAGCGACTACGACGCGCAGGTCCAACTATCTACCAAATAACAGGTAATAGGATGTGTCCAAGGAAATATAAGGCCGTAAGGGATATCACGGGTACGAAAACTAGAGCAACGCAACACAGATAGCAATATATCAACAGGAGGAAATAAAGACTATAAATGCAAAATAGGTAGAAGGGGAAGGGATGCTCGCCTGAAAACATTGCCGAAGTTTCATCCGAAGATCGGGTCGACACTCGCATCAACTCATCGGCCTAATCCGTGAAGAAGCAAAGCACTAGCAGAAACACCAGATGCACTATTTAATACTACGGCAAAAGATCGGGCATGATGCATGTATGATGTATGGCATGGCAAGAATGCGATGCAATTAGGCAATATTAAGCGGAACCGGAATTCCGACATTTAATTACTAAGTTCATATTGTTTAGATACCCCGCAATTTAAATGTTGTATTAACGAGACAAAACATGGCATCGGTTTGCTACACAAATTTAAATGGGGCCAAAATTAGACTAGATTCGTCCGCATATGGCCTCCATATTTAATTATGAGGTGAATCGACATAAGGCCCCCAACCCACTTGACAATATGTATGCAAGCATGGCAATTTTATATGCAACAAGTAATATTATTTATAAAAAAGAGGTCACACTTTGGGGTTCGGCGAACTTGGGGCTCGGAGGGGGCACACATTGGATCGGTGATCTTGGGCTCCAGGGTTCGCCGGGGTTCGGTCTTGGCGGGATCGGCTTCGGATCGGGGCCTCAGGGTCTTGGGATTCGCTTGCGTGTGGCGATCTTGTCGCTCCGGGTAGGCATCCTCGGCGTCGGGGTGGTCGATGTCGGACTCGGATGGGCACCGGGGTTCATTTGATTCGGGTAGGAGGACTTGGCGTTCGATGTCGGCGTAGCTCGACTGACGAGCTTGGCGAGGTGGTGAACTTGGGGTTTGGGGATTGACGGCACACGACATGGCCTTGGTGAATATCTTGCGGTGACATCCAAAGACGATCTTGGCGAGTCTTGGTGTCGCAAACTCTTGTCCAGGCCACGAGTACCCGACACCCGCAGAACTCACAAACATAGAGATTACACACGTGTGCTCGCGGTACATTGAGGCAAAAACAAGAGGCTTCCGGTCAGCAACACAAGCAAAAAACGGCGACAACAGGGGATTGCGGAGGAGCGCTTGCAGGGCTCACGCGTGGGTCGGCCGGCGATTCAGAGGGACGAGATGTCGATCGGCGTGGAGGAGAAAAGACGCAGGACGACGACGTGGTCGCGAGCTCGAGGGCAGGGGCGCTGAGCGGCCAAAAGCGGGTAGCGAGGGAACAGGGGCGGCCGGCGGACTCGAGTAGAGCGGCGGGCCGGCGGTCGCGAGGAAGGGGTGGCGCTCGCGGGCCTGACGAGGAGGGCGGTGGCGGGGACCCGCGACTGCGCTGCCCGGTCGGAGAGACGGCGCCAGGACCGAGCGGAGAAGATCCGGCGGGACTTGGCGGCGGGGACGAAACGGAGGAGGGGCCCGGCGGTCGGTGCTCGGGCGGGGAAGATGCGGACGGCCGGGGGCGGTCGAGGCGAGGCGACGAGGAGGGGGAGGAAGGTCGCTACGGGCACGGAGCCCGCGACAGCGGCGAGCTCGAGGTTGGCGGCTCGCGCGGAGAGGAGGAGAAGAGGCGGTGGCGGTTGCTGGCAGCCAGGGACGGGTACCGCGAGGGGGAGGAGAGAGGATACGGGGTGGGGATCGAGGGAGACGGGGGTGGCTGTCGGTCGTGGGGTGGGGCTCCGTTGCGAGGTGAGTGCGGCAGGTGGCGGTGGGGGGTTGGGCCAGGTGGTGGGGCTGGGAAGGACTGGCGGTAGGGGCTGGCGCCCAGGTGACGACGGGGTGGGTCCGCAGGTGGGGGTGGTGGCGCGTGGTGTTTGGCTGGAGGATTGGGCCAGGGTGAGGTGGCGACATGGGATTGGAGGGGGTGAGGTGGAGGGGCTGGGTAGGGAAAATAGGGTAGGGTTTTTGGTAGAAAGGTTAGGGTAGATTCTGGGTAGGTAGGATTTTATCTAGAGGTGGCCGGCTAGGCTTTCGGGCCTGGCTGACTACCTCCCAAAAATAATTTAACTATTTTATTTATTTAAAACGAGGCTTTTGCAAACCGCTGGTAGACAAAACAAAATAATCCGGAGAACCGGGTTTTAATTTTAATTTGAATTAAAGACGGGGCATTTAGGAAACAAAACCAGGCTTTTCAAAAATAGTTTTGAACAAACACAGGCAAGATGACATGACGATGCTAAAATGCAAGGTGGCATGATGACATGAGCATGCGGTCATGATGATGCAATGCACAAAAACAACGCGATTTTCTAGTAGTGGTTTTTGCGGGATGCCACACTCAGCGAGGTACTAACACCAACAAAGCAAAGGTACCCTCACTACCAGAAGCTAGCCTACGGCGTATTCATGACGGCTCGACGGCTGAGCCATTACTTCCAGGAGCACCAAGTGATGGTCGTCAACGAAGCACCCCTGAATAGCATCCTGAATAATCCAGAGGCCACAGGACGGGTGGCCCTGTGGGGCATCGAACTATCACCCTTGGACATCGTCTACGAGAAGCGACACGCAATCAAATCTCAAGTCCTTCCGGACTTCCTGGTACACTGGATGGAGCTGCAGCTGCCAGACACCCCAGACATGTCGCAGTCATGGACAATGCATTTCAACGGCTCCAAGCGCGAAGCCGGAGCAGGGGTCATACTGACCTCCCCGCAAGGTGACAAGATGAAGTACGTTCTTCAGATGAAATTCAGAGCCTCCAACAATGAAGCCGAATACGAAGCCCTCATCCATGGCATGAGGATGGCAAAGATATGCGGCGCAACTCGCCTGGTCATCTACGATGACTCCAACCTCGTCGTCCAGCAAATGATGAATGAGTGTGACACACACGCCGAAAACATGATCGCGTACCGCGCACTCTACAACGCACTCGAAGGATAATTCGACGGCTGCAAACTTTGGCACGTTGGAAGAGAGAGCAACGAGGAAGCCGATAGACTCGCCAACATCGGCTCCACTTGCACAAAGGTGCCACCAGGTGTGTTCCTCGAACAAATCTGCGTGCCATCCATCAAGCGGAAATTCCCCAAGGGATCACCCGAAGAAGCAGAGCACTCGGGAGCTACGCTACCCGAAGGACACGAAGGACCCGAAAAGCTGGACACAGAGGTATCCATGGTCAACCTAATGCAGGTCATGGCAGTCGAAGAAGCTTGGACACGACCATACCTCCAGTTCTTGATAACCGGAGAATTGCCTGACAGCCCAACAGATGCCCGGCGCATATCTCGCCGGTCAAAAGCCTTCACCATCATCAACGGCGAGCTGTACAAGCGCAGCATCACGGGTGTACTTCAATGGTGCGTCACCATCAACGACGGCAAGGCCATACTCCAAGACATCCACGAAGGCATCTGCGGCCACCACGCAGGCAGCCGCTCCCTTATCGCTAAAGCTCTACAAGCAGGATTCTACTGGCCAACGGCCATAAGCGACGCAAATGACATCGTCCGAAGATGCAACGGATGCCAAAGGTTCTCCGACAAACCGCACGCACCTGGGTCCGAGCTCAGGCCCATACCTATAGCTTGGCCTTTCACTCAAGGGCCTCAACATGATCGGCAAACTGCCAAAATCCTCGAAAGGAGGACACGTCTTCCTCCTGGTTGCAGTCGACAAATTCACCAAGTGGATCGAGGCCATGCCGGTCACCAACCAGAAAGGCAAAACTGCCGTCAAGTTCTTCGAGTCCATTGTCTACAGGTTCGGCGTACCACACAGCATCATCACCGACAACGAATCGAACTTCATCTCCGAAGAATTCCAGGACTTCTGCGAAGGCCTTGGGATCAACATCACATATGCCTCAGTGGCACACCCGCAAACGAACGGGCAAGTGGAAAAGGCCAACGGCCTAATCGGCGCCGGCATCAAGAAGCGCCTCATGAGCTCACTCGAACAAAATGCTGGAAATTGGACGAAGGAGCTACCCTCCGTCCTATGGAGCTTACGAACTACACCAAACAGCTCCACCGGCTACACACCGTTCTTCATGGTACACGGAGCCAAAGCCGTGCTACCAGCCGAAGTATGCCACCAGGCCCCACGGGTCGTCGCCTACAGTGAAGCCGAATCCACGGCTGCACTCGAAGACGCTGTCGATACACTCGACGAAGCACGGGATATAGCAGCAGCTCGATCAGCGGTGTACCAGCAGAGTCTCCGCAACTACCACAGCCGCTGGCTACGCCCAAGGTCCTTCGTCGAAGGAGACCTCGTCTTGCGACTCAAGCAAAAGCGACCGAATAAATTCGAGTCGCCATGGGAAGGATCCTACGTCATCACCGAAGTCAACCCAGGTGGCGCCTATCGCCTCAAGCACGTGGAGTCTGGAGTCGCATACTCCAACCCATGGAATATCTCGCACCTGCGACGATTCTATCCGTAGCAACCTACCCCCTTTTTTTTACTTTCAATAAGGCTTCCAGCCAAGGCTACTCAGCCGAACAATGTACCTCCTCCATTACGATATAAATAAAGCTAAGTGTCTCGCCCCAAAACTTCGGTTCACTATTTTCTGCAACTGTACTACATGCTACAAACGCACTCGGGGGCTCCCCCCACCTCACGATTTCATCGACTGAGGACCAAACGTGTACACCTGAGTAGCTGACAATGTCAGGCAAACAAAAAGGACACGTACCCAATTAAAGCACTGTGTGCTCACAAACAAATAAACCTTTACAACAAAGGGCACAACACGCCCAGCCGAAATATACAAATTTTACATCTCTATCTTTTTTACAGGTACTACCTATGTTGAAGAATAATCTGGGCACGCTGCTCAAACAAATCTACAACCTGTTCGGCATACTGCCTTACAGCCGCGTAATGCGGACGCATGTCCCACTCGCCACCATCAGGGCAAAGAGGTGGCCCAGCAGCCACGGCAGCCAAATCCATGTCAGGCCGGTGCAGCCTCACAAGAGACAACACAGCTTTCACTCCTGCGACAAGCTGCTACCGCACCAACTCCTTGACATTGCTTACGTTTCGAAATTTCGACAGAAGACCCGAAGGCTTGTTGGCACAGCATCCAAAGGGAACATCACTTGCAGTACCGAGGAAAGCGATGTCTGCACTTGGCGGAGCACCCGTGAAACTTGATGAACACGATCCTGCACCGTCGCCAGGGCAATGGCGCGATCACGATCCATCCAGAAGAAGCCACCGGCCTCCATGTCCTGTTGAGTCAAGCAATTGACCCGAACAGCGGCATGCACTTTTTCTTCCCTCGGAGCAAGATTTGCACCTGCAACAATCAGACAAAATAAGAATAAGGCCAGCAGGCTCATCCGAAGAACAGATCTACATCTCGACCAAAGAACAACTTACATTGCAGCTGCTCGGACAGCCGAACCAACTCCGCCATAAAGTACTCCTCTCTGGCTGCACCACGATCCGCCTTGGACTTCCAAACGTCGGCATGACCGCGTAACCCGAGCAACTCCCTCTCTAGACTGCGCACACGATCCCGAAGGAAAGTGAGCTGCGAGGAGTCATCCAAGGATGGATGCAACGGCATTGCGAATGGGGCGTCAACAGGGTCAGCACCCGAAGGAACCTAGAGCGGCAGCAAAAGAAAGGAACACAAACATTCAGGCAAGGATAGAGCACAACTCAGAGGAATTCATTAAATATATAAGGCCACTACGTGGCACAAGGATGGTGTTCTTCAAGATATTTACAACAAAAACAGACTACAAACTATCCTACGTCTACTACGCCTAAGATGCTGGGCCCTGAGTCGCCTCGGAGCCAGACTGCCTAGCTTTGGCCCCGCCCTGCTGCCGCAGTGCATACTCAGACAACAAATCAATGAGCTTGGGCCCATATCGCTTGCAGTGAGAAGAATAGGCAGCAAAGGCTACCTCGGATCCATCCGCAGCCGTCGGCATCCGAGAAGTGATCTGGGGCAGATCCAGCTCCGCTCCAGTCGCCATGGCCATCGCCAGCTGACGGACGCGCCGATGCCCTTCTGTTTGCGTTTGTACGCCGCAGGCACTTCGGCTGACAGAGCCTCCGCCAGAGCATCCACATCGTCAAGGGTTGCGCCCTTCAGGACAAGCTCCTTGTAGAAATGACCAAGGACTTCTTTCGCCTTGGCGAGGGAGTTGATGACGGTGCTGCAGCGGTCTTCGACCGCCATAGTGGCATCATCTAGAGCACTCCCGTGCTCCAGAGCACCGCGGTCGAACTCGATGCCTGCGGCATCTGAGATAAAAGAAGAAAAGCATGAAGAAAAGCCGCATAGAAGAATACCCGAAGAAAAAGAAACAAGTACAAAACTAGCACTCACCCGAAATAGCCTTGGCAGCAGCCATGAGCTTCGCCGCCACCACTTTTTCACGAGCAGCGGCAACCGTGGCCAGCTGCTCCTCACAATCTGCGGCTTCCCGCTGCAGACGCTCCTTCGCTTCGGCTGCCTTAGTCAGCTCTAGCTCGGGCGTTCTTTCGCGCCAACGGCGGCTCCGACCTTCTGCTCCGATTGACCAAGGCTCTTTTTAAGAGCGTCAACCTCACGGAGAGACTTGTTATGCTCCTCTGCATTCAAAATAAACAAATGTCAAAGAACAGAACCAGGATAAATAAGAGAAGCGCTAAAAGGCAGATAGATACCTTGAAGCTGCCGAAGGTTTGCCTCCAGCGCCAGGCGCTCCTGCACCAGCCGCTTGGCCTCCTGCACAAAAGGCTGAAGAAAAATATAGCAGTAAGAAAAGTACTTGGGGGCTACGCCCAACACAAAGGAGTAAAAACAAAATTCGCACACGAAGATACTCGGGGGATCCCCCCGTGATATGAAGCAGAAAAACTTACATGCTCTGATGATGACTCCGAAGGACCGCCTGCGAAATTCTGAGGCGCAACCACCTGCACCTCCTATAACGGAGGATCCGGAGGCGCGCCACATGAAGTCGCCACCGTCTGAGGAGGAGGAGACGCAATCTTCGACTCCCCCATCATCTCCCGCACACCATCACTGGAGGAATCATGGGAGGAATGTCTGCACACGAACCAATCAGCACAAGCACAACAATCATGAAGGAAAAAGGATAATAGTACAGTAAGAAACTTACGAGCCCAGTGAGCTCAGGTCAAAGACAGGAGGAGACCTTCGGGCTCTCTTCTCATTTTTCTTCTCTTCCTTCTTCTCCTCCTTCTTTTCTTCCTTCTTCCGCTTCGCTGGCGGGTGCGGCGCTACAGCCCGCACAGGAATGGCAGGAATGGGAGGGGAAGAGCCTCCATGACCATCACTATGACGCTCAAGGACCAGAGGGTTTCTGGGAGTCGGAGGAGTCGAGGCATCCGAAGACTCGCTGGAGCTCCGTGACCGTTTTCGCGTATGGTCCTCACTCGACTCGTCGGCATCCTCCGCTGGAGATCGCGCCGACGGTAGCTCGGACACGGAATCAACCACTTCATTATCCGGGGCATTTGGATACCTTTCGGGCAACGGTGGTACCATGCCCGGCACTTTGAAGCTCTGCAAGATCAGAAGGAACTTTGTTAGCAAACAAAGGAAACAAATACACAGCCGACAAACAAAAAAGGAGTACTACGTGCACAAATCTACACCTGCGGTACAACCAACGTCGAAGAAAAGGGAGGAGTCAGCGACTTCCCCGGGATTTTTTCTCCGGTCTTGAACTTCAGCAGCGCGCGAAGGGCCCTGTCAAGATCCCCCTCGGAGATTTTCTCACTCAAAACCCTCGTCGGATCACGGCGCCCAGAATAAAGAAACATCGGGTGCGCCCTCGCTTGGAGAGGCTGCACCCGACGCTCGAGAAACGTCCGGATGATGTCCACGCCGTTCACCTCTTTCTCCGGAATCAGTTGGAGATCCTCCACCCGACGGTAAAGGGCCTCTATCTCCGCCACCTCACCGTCCAAGATTTGGTTTTTCCAAGACCTTTTCTTCTCAATCATTTGGGAGGGGTCAAAGGGAACAAGACCAAAATCTTGCCCAGGCACTACGGAGTCGCGGATATAAAACCATCGCCTCCGCCAGTACTGGACAGATTCGGACATGAAAAAATAAAAGAAGAGAAGATTGGGACTAAGGGAGATGATGCAACCCCCAATGGGATACACACCATCCGAACCAGACTGCCTCTTCACGGAATAGAGCTTCCGGAAGAGGCCAAAGTGCGGCTCAATGCCAAGCCAGCACTCGCAAAAAGTGATAAAACACGCAATGTGGAGAAGAGAATTGGGAGACAGATGATGAAGCTGAATCCCATAGAAGAAGAGCAGTCCACGAAGGAAGTCATGGACTGGAAACGAAAACCCACGCAAAACGAAGGCGAGAAACATAACCCGGTACCCAGATGGGGGACGGGGGATTACCTCATTACCAGGAAGTTTGGCGGCCTCCCAATCTTGCGGGATCAAGCCCCGCTCACGCAGCTTGCGGAGATCGCTCTCCCGCGTCTCTGATCGCCGCGAGCCACCATCGGTGACGCGAGTAGCGGCGGTGCCCTTCTTTCCTCTGGCGGCGCTGGTCCCAACCACAGATGAAGATTTCTTTGGTTTCCCCATCACGCTACGGCGGCGCCGGCGGTGAAAACGTAGAAAGAACGACGGAAATGTGGAAGGAAATCCTAGCGCGAAGCAAGAATAGCTTGAGCGCAAGGAGGCAGTGAACACAAGAACTGGTGCGGTGAAAACAAACCACGGTTTCCCTCAATGATTATAACAGCGAAAATGATGCACGGCAGCCGTTCATCCAGAAGACCTAACGCCAATGGCAGATCTGGCCATACACGTGTCAACATCACAACGAACCGTCGTTACCACGCCGTACACTACGCGCGGAAATCGAGGAGACGCCGTAATTATCTCCACGCCGCGCGTGACCGGTCAATTCAAAGTCAGCAAGTGGGACCCACGTTCGTCCAGTCAAGTCATCTCTGGCGTAGCAGACGCTTGAGGTCATCGATCGTCAGCACTGATGTCATCAAAAGCTATACTAGCACCAACTACAATTCTTCGGCTCCATAGCTAAGAGTACTCACTCGAATCATCGGTTCGACTAAATACTCGGGGGCTACTCCTATCAGGAGCGCTGGCCGCGCACCCGGAAGATGAATAGCGACAAAGTATTTCTTCGAGTCCTACGTCGAGTCTACGACTCCACTACGGACTCGGGGGCTACTCCCATAGGGAGGATGGATTTAAACATCCGAAAAAATTTGAGTCTTACGGACTTAGCAACCGAACAATGCTTGAACTAAAGTCTCTGCTCGAGTCTACGACTCGAACAGACACTCGGGGGGCTACTCCCATAGGGAGCGCTGGTCGCGCACCCTATGAATTCTTCGACTGTGGTCTTTCGGATCAGCACGCAAAAACTTTTTGGCATCTCTGCCCCAACAAAACGCTGAGTGAGCAACGATCTCCTTGGCCACCCGAAACACCTCCGCGGTGACAAACATTCGGATGCTGTGTCTGCGACACAAAGATAAGACCTGCAGATATCATCTGACGGCCTGGCAACGTACATGACTACGCTCTGCTAGTACAAATCCATGTCGACAGGCGTGATGAAAAATCCCGACGGACGCGTTGGGTACATTAATTAAAATCACTGGAATTCCACTCCTGTAAGTCCTCCGCGGCCTGAGTCGAATTACGCCAGCATATGTTCCAGGTCCGAGTAAAGGGACTCGAACTTGAAGAAGATCGTGTTGTTTCGTCCTAAGACAGTTAACTAACCCTGATCCGTTGGGTGAGTCAGGCACACGCGTCAACAATCCCTACACACATATACTATTAATACATAGTTGCACCCGAAAGATGGAAGAGTCCTCAGCCGAATCTACGATTCGACTGATCACTCGGGGGCTACTGACATGGTTATACCCTACGGGTACGTGACTTCAGCATACCTGGTCCAGCTCAAGGAAGGCCCACAGCAGATATACGCTGGCCCATGAAGATTTTCGGGTGGCCAAGGCCCATGACGCTTTCGGATCCTTGGAGAGCAAGACTAGCATAGATAGGAAATTCAAAGGGGTAAAACCCTATAACTTGTAACCGACTAGGACTATGCCCGGGACCTGCCTAAGTCTATATAAATGCCAGGAGGGCACGTCCTAGATCTCTCGACTCATACTTTCACACACACCTCCACGCCAGATCGAATCTACGCACCCTGTAACCTCCGGTTCCGCCGTAATCAAGAGCAGACAAGCAGGAGTAGAGTTTTCCCTTCGGGGGCCTGAACCTGGGTAAATCTCGTGTCCCCTGGTTGCTTGTCTATTAACCGTGCCACGATCTCCAGCATCCCCATCTTCTCCAAAACCCAAGTCCATAACAATGGGCATTGACGAGATTAAACCTCGTCACTTGTCCTTCTCTCGGAGCTGAACCTAGAGCTCTTCATTGCTAATCATGACGTTGGTCCTATCAGTATCTAGGTGTATAATAAGACCCTCTAGGTCCTGGAGGTACAGACGAATCGGCTCCATCGTCTCTCTAGGAGCATCCTTGTACTCTATAGCTTCACCCTCCTTGTTGCGTCTCCCGAAGGGGTGAAAGTAAAGACCTCTAAGCTCGATGGTGTGTTTCCCTACCAGGCGCCCGAGTAACTCCTGCATGACTACATCTAAGCCTTTATCTTTGTCGTCATGCATCATCTTGAAAGTGATGGTCTCCGTGGTTGGCTCTGTCTGGCGTCCCGGCTGAGTGACTCTGAAGCCCCAAAGGTCCTTCCTCTCAAACTTGGTGAGTGGAAGTGTCATGATGCTAGGAAGTGGAAGGTTGAGCACACTAGTGAGCTCAATGAGACGAGCACCAAAACGAGTTCCCTTGAACTCCTCGACCATGTTGATAATAACATTAGGCATCTATTTTTATAAGATAGAGAAAAGTTAGAATCAACATCAAATAGAGAAATAATCACAAGACAAAATATCACAAGCACATCTTTTGCAACAAACACACAAGTCATGGCATACACAAATCCATTACAAGCATCAAAGATTCAACATAACTTAGGCAAAAATTTTGGAAGTAAAAACGATAAGTGTGGTGGTCCAACTAACGAAGTACGTTACAACTCTCACTCACTAGACAAAATAGCTATCAGGGCATCCTTAGTAGCCATCTGTCCATCTTGTTCACAAGACTCCCATATTAAGTCTATGATGTCTCCCCTTAGCTGTTGGTTGGTAGTCTCTAACTCTTGGGTATGCTTATTTTCTTCTCTAAGGTCATTTTTGGTGTTGAGCATTCTGCACTTGAGTCTATCACCAAGCTCCTTGATAGCATTCCAAGCTGCATTTCTTGCAGAGTCAAAGAATGTTGTGTGCATTTCTGAGTTGGTGACCATGCAGAATCCTGACTCCTTGTGGTTGTCTTCCTTGTTTTTGTACAAGTGAAGTTGCACCCACCAATACTCCTCTCCTTCATCCATCACAGGGAATCCTTTGTACACAGCTGCACCATGTATCCCCATAGTAACCATAAGGTTCTTGAGGGCCTTGGGAAATTCAGTCTCACACTCCAAAGTCATGGTCATGAGTGGTACCTTCCTTACGGCTTCGTTGATGGAGTTCATCTACAAATAGAGATGAGAAAGAAGATTAGAAAAGTTTACAAGAAGAAAAAGACAAGTGTGGAAATTTTTCAAAGTGTTGAAATTTTTTCCTTAGTGGTTTCTAATCCAATCCTAGGGTCATAATCCTACAGGCAACACAGTGCTCTGATACCATCTGTAATACCCCACCTTTATAAAGGTAAAGGTCCCTGTAATACCCCACCCTAGATGAATTGCTAGCATCCATAGTTTAAGATGAAGTACACAGAAAAAAGGTCATTATTACATTGTCATTCCAGAGATAACATAGTCTTTTACAAATCCATATCCATAGGCTAGTAAAAGAGTTTAACTTTAACAATATAAATAAAAGTCTTCATCTTCATGTGCCACAGGCAAGCATGTTGAGTGTAGACTCATAACCCTAATCCTCATCAGAGTAACCTGCAACATCACAAGTTACAGCCATAGTGGGTCAATATACTGGCATAGTATTGGCAAGTGATACCTTAGTAGAATAATAGTATCTAACTTCTACATGAATTTGGCTAAGTGTAGCTTAGGCTTTCTTTGCTCAAAATAGGTTTTACCTATCAGTTGAAAACACTAAGTTTTTATTTGACAAAAACTCCCAAGGAACCACCAATAGAAATTGGTGAACCTTCACCCTTGTTTAACCACAAGTTTTAACTTAGAAAATTGGGATGAGGAGATTCTTGATAGCTTCCATGTCTTGATGCTCAAATTGTCCATTACCGGGGACACGGCTAAGTACTTAGTTTTCTTCCTTCTGCAGAGGTGGTGCACTTTCCCCACAAGACTTGATTTTCACCAAGACAGGACCTTTTAGAAGCCTTCCCTTAGACCAAAATGGACGCGCTCCAAACCTATCATCCCCTACCACCAACTGTCCATTTGGCTAAGTTATTGCAACCTATATGATCCAGGCAGAGCCCATAATGCCATGTGGCTGCACTAGAAGCTTCTAAACACTAAGTATCTCAAATCCCTTTGTTCCTCGGTGGCATTCCACAAGTGAGATACACAAGGTTCACCAGTCCCCTGGCCTTGTGTAACCACTCAACATAAACCAATCCACCATTCCACCCAGGTGTTTCATTCACTTAGTTGTTTTATTAAGCAAAACATAAGTCAAAGACTTAGAAATATTTTCCATAGCATGTGTATATAATCCACCCTTAGTTGCTACTAGCTAGGATAATCATGGAAATAGTAAGTATCTTAACTTAGAGAAAATTCTAACAATTCTACAACTACTAGGATTTCCCAAGCATAGCTTATAGATACTTAGCAAAAATATTCATGCAAGCCCTATACAAAATATTTCTAATGCAAAGTCAAAATATTGAGACAAAAGTATGAAGCACCACTTGCCTTGGTAGTTGGGGGAGTAACAACAATCCTCACAGTCACAATCACCACTAGCATCAAAATCTACACATAAAATGATAGCACTAAATTCACATATCAAAATAAACAAGCAAAAATACATGAATGCATGCAAATGACATGTGATGATTTTTCTAAAACAAACAAGACAAGTGAAATAGTACTGAACAATAAACAAAACAATTATACACAAATAAACTTTATTTGGCTTTTAAACATTTTCCAATTAATTTTTATACACAAAATAAGCCTACAAATGTCTCTGCAAAAACAACCAATTTTACAGAAGAAATTCATTGAACAAAATACATGGTTGGATATAAATCTTTTTCCTGATTCCATTGATATAAAATTTGCAAAATTTGGACGTGTGGATCAAAAGTTATGAATTTTGCAAGTTTAAATGACTAATAGATCTAATTTAGATTTTAAATCCAAACCCTAGCCACGCAGCAGCTTCTGATTGGTGCGTACCGGTTCGGCCGGATCACGCTCGCGGGCCATAGGATCTAACTAACATTGCACGGCCCAGATCTAAACATACCGTTTCGCTAATAGATCTAATCGAGGCCTTTGGATCTAGATCCAATGGATCAGATCCATCTGACCAAGAAACGGCGGCGCGAATGGCGCTGGTGGCGGCGACGCCTCTGGAGGTGACACGCTGGCGAGGCCAGAGGGCCAGGGGAGGTGCGCTGGTGCTTACCGAGGTCGCAAAGACATGGAGATGCTCAACGCGGCGCGGTTGGGGCGGAGCTGCACAGACACGAACATAATCGCTCACCGGAGTCCTTCTCGCCGTCGGGTGCTCCCAGTTGAAGACGAAGGCGACGTCCTAGGCCACGAGGGATCAAGCGGAAAGCATTAGAATGAGCGCAATAACCTGGCGAACACAGGTGCGTGAACCAGAGACAAGGGGGTGCTCGGAGCTCACCACAATAGCTCGCCGGAGCTCGTCGGAACTGCGGCAGTGTTCTGCGAAATATGGGCAGCCTGGTAGTGGAGCGAGCGAGTGGAGTGAGGGGAAATGTGCAGGGTGGGGAGGAGGTTATGTAGCCAGAGCGGGGGCGATTATTACACGCTGCATCAATGGGATTTAACCGAGGTTTAAACGCGGCGTCACTGCGAGCTGGTAACAGCGGAGCGGGTCGTCGCGTGGTGATTGAGGACGACGATGATGGGGCAGGTGGGTCCAAGGTGTCAGCGAGTGGGTGCGCGCGGGCAGAGTGAGAAACAGAGAGGAGAGGGGGAGGTTACCGGGTGGGCTCGTGGGCTGTTTTCAGTGCTGGGCATGTTTGGTGGCGCCGGCCTTTTCTGCTTTCTTTTATTCTTTTCCATTTTTATTTTGATTTTCTGAAGTCATTTTCAAATGATTTTCATATGGGTTTGAATTCAAACTTGTTCTGAATTTTTGTAAAGTGGTCCTTTCACATATTTGACTATAAAACAATGTTGTCCACTCAAAAATACCTTGGCCCATTGGATTTTAGAAATAAATCCTGCTTTAATTATTTATTTATATTAGGCTTATGAATGGTTTTGAAATCATATTTTGTTTTGAAAATTTCGACCAATCTTTGGAAATATAAATCAAACCTATGTTCAAATCCTTTTTGGTTAAAACAAGTGTTCTCATAATAGAGAGTAGCAATAAGGCCATTGCCTTGCTTACATAAAATAATAGACAACAAATGCTTTTGTTTTTGAAATCTTATTTGAAAATGATCCTAAAATGATTATGAATGCATGAATGATATGCAAACTTTGTAATCATGATTTTTGGGATGTTACAGCTACTCAACTTTGGTCACCTGCAAGTTCTTGTCATTGTACATACATGCATATCATAGAGAACTGCCAATGGGGTACCCCTTGCACATGGTACAGGAGCTATCCCGTGATCAAAATGACAAGGAAAGCAGACAATGATCATCTCAGCGATATTTTTATATACTTGCACATAGCTTTTTATTGAGGATGCTTCATAGAATGCTCATTATGGTGGTGCTGCAAGTTTCCACCATGATTAGGCATGCCTTAGGCTAGCGGCCCAGACGTTTCTCTAACACATATATATACTCCATGAACTCATAAGCTCCCCTTTTATTTCACATCGTCGACATCCGCAAACAAAAGAGCAAAGTATCAACTAGATAGGATATCCAAAAAGTGTTGAAAGCGTTCCTCGTGGCAGCACGGTTCTGCTGACTCCCGGCATATAATTTGCAAGCATATAACTTTCATGGACATGTCACAATGGTTCAAGATTATTAAGTGCAAGGAATAAAGTGTGCCATCAAGTTCGTGAGAGCTTTACTAACTAACTTTCTTAAAACAGACAAACATTTTATTTGGAAGAAAACAAGGCATATAGAATATGCACTGAAATAGCAAACGATGCTAATAGGTAGGTATGGTGGACACAGTTGGAAATATTGGTTTTGGGGAGCTGGAAGCACGGGTAGAGCTCATACTCGGTGCAAGTGAAGGCTAGCAAAAGAGAGTGAGAGACAAATGAGAGAGCAATAACTGTCATAATCATGCTTGCAACAAAACAAGACTAATTATGGCATGAAAGTGATACAAGAACTCTGAGGCAAAATAAATCATTGAGGCTTACTGACTATTGTTTAGTCATATGCATGCGTGAGCATGTGCCAAGTCGATTCACATGAAACTTCCAGAGGAGGATACCACAATATCATACCAAAATATGAATAAAACAATGCAAGCAAATATTCATATGACATGCTACAAACTATTAGCAAACTGGAGCTAATCATAGACAAGCAAGAACTACTAAGCATCCATCAGTAACATACGCCTTACAATGAACAGACTAAGCATGTTCACAATGATGAGTGTATGTACAAAAATGAAAACAAATAGAGTTTGTTACCGGCCTCTTACCACACCTCGAGTTATCTTAATCTTCATTATTGCCCTTCACCTGTGTGACTTGAATAATAACATGAAACCCAAAATCCACTAAGGACGGCTGAACCCTGCGAAGAACTCACAAAACCAAAGAAGAACAACAAATATTTTTGGTGTTTTCGATTTTTCAAACAAGCCAACAAAGCAAAGACAAGCAAAGCAAATACAAACCAAGCAAAGCAAAATCTTTTTGGATTTTTCTTTTAAGGCAAACCAAAACAAAAAAGCAAAGAAACAAACCAAGAGAAACAACGAAAATATTTTTGGTATTTTTATGTTTTTGAGAAAGAAGCAACAAAAACCAAAAATAAAGCGCAACAATGGATATACAAAGAACCGACCGAACATGATATATAGATGAGTGTGATGTTGGTATATCTCCCCAATCTTAGGCGTTTGGCCTAAGTGGGGCTCAATCCCATGGTGCCCAAGTAGATGCACCTTCGTAGTACGACGAGGAGGCTCCCTCATGCTGGTACGATCTCGAGGACTCCCATGTGCAGTGTACAACGGGGTCATACGAGGGTGCTTCCTCCTGAAAGTGCCCATAGAATCTAAGAGAGCGCAGCTTGTCATCCATCTCCTCCTTGGAGCGTGACAAAGGTCCCTGAGAAATACTGAACAAAGTGGTTTGGGGGAGAGGGATCTCTCTCTCTTCCCCGTTAATAAACAACATTTTATAGACCAAGTTCTCAAGGGTAGAGCCATTAGTGACAAAGTGGTGCGCCTTCATGGCAGCAAGATCAAGCCTCTCAGGAGCCAAAACTGTATCATTTGGATCAACAACAATTTCCAAGGCAGTAGCAACACGCATAGCAATAATTCCCCCACAAATGGGTCCCTTAGCAGTTAAACGATGAGCAATGAGAGAACCAAGATTGTACTTGGTATCATTGTTGAGTGCAGCGGCTAAGAAAACCAAATGATAGCTGGAAATATTACTAGTGTTCTCCCTATCAAGAACACTAGTGGCAAGATAGTAAGTGAAGTACTTGATGGATGGAAGCTGAATGTTTCTTATATTTCCCTGTTGAGCTCTACGGTTATCATCATTGGTTATTCCACGGTAGAGCTCCAACAAATCAGCGGGTTGAGCTGGAATCTTCTTTGCTGACCCAGCTGTACCAAATCCCAGAGCCTCACAAAATTTCTACAATGTCATATGATAAGACCTGCCATAAATCTTGAAAGAAACATCGGGGTTGAACATGCTGCTAGTAAAGGAGAAGCTCTCCACAAATGTTTTAGTGAGCATAGCATATTGCATGATCTCATCCTGCATAAGACTTGTTAGACCAGCCCTCCGAACCAAGGTCATAAACTCATCAAAAATCCCAGCAGCCCGCAAGAAGGTTTGGCAAGGAAAGGCGGAGGGGTGCACATCCCCCTCATCTCCCTCATCGCCGAATCGCGGAGTCATGATATCCTCATTGTATGAGGGCCTAGCACGGGAGGATGATCTTGAAGGCCTTGCCCTTCTAGGTGCATCACTCTCAAATATCTCTCCAAATGTGTGGTTGTCCATGACCACTCTTTTCTAAAAAATTTATAGAAACATCAAACCAAGTGATTTCCAAGTTAATAAATGATGAGAAACTACTATACTTGTTAGAGGGCTACACATGCATCAAAATGAAATCTCTAAGCATAGAACAAGCATGCAAGCTCACACAACATGTCATCTATAGCAGCAAAATACTCAAGATACAATCTACCAATCACAAATCTAATTGGACAAGTGGAGGAGGCACATACCAAGGAGCAATCCCTCCAAAAATCAGCAGCAAAGATGGGCTGAGCAAGGAGATCGAAAATCGCGAGCAAGAACATCAAGAACTCGAGCTTGAGCAAGTTTTCCGGCGTTTTTCAGGAGAGAGAAAGAAGATGGCTGTGAGGGGGCACTTTGGAGGCCCCCAGGTGGGCCAGAACCCCCTAGGCGCCACCCATGGGCAGGCCGCGCCTACCTGGGGTGTGGGCGCCTGGGGTGCCCCCTGGGTCACTCCAGGTGTCCCTCTACCCTTTTTTCAAGGAAAAATTTATTTTGAATTTTCTGGGATTGTTTGGGAACTTTATTTTGGCCAATTTTCAGGGTATGAAAATTGATTTTCTCGCAGAAACAGTTTTTTCAGAAGAAGCAAAAGCAAACCAAAAGCCAAACTATAGAAGTTCTAAGACACTCTAACAAACAAGCAACTAACAAAACCAAAGCTAGCAAAAGAAAGGCAAAGACTAGTAAGGAGAAAAGTAAAAGAAAGTTAGTACAACCACGGTGAAAACATTATTTTGTTCATTAAAATCCTTTTGTTAACAAGGTTGATCAAGTCTTGTTACCAAAACAATCTTATATGAAACAAAACTTTGTATTCCACAAGGTGATTATGTTACCTCATACCTGATAGAAATGGTCCCAATCATAATAGTTTCAAATTTTTCTTGTGGAATGGGACAATATATTTCTCCAACCTTGATGCTCTCAATATTTCAATGGAATTCAGGCAATAGCTCTTAACAACCTTCTTGGGGAAATAAACAGTATGCTCTTTGTCATCAACATTGAATGTTACTTTTCCTTGATTACAATTAATAACAGCACCTGCAGTATTGAGAAAAGGTCTCCCAAGAATAATAGACATATTATCATCTTCAGACATTTCAAGCACAACAAAATCAATCAAAACCAAGCAATTATGAGCCACTTTAACAGGAACATCCTCACATATACCAACAAGAATAGTAGTTGACTTATCAGCCATTTGAAAAGATATATCAGTTGGTATCAAATTTTCTAGCTGGAGTCTCTTGTAGAGAGAAAAAGGCATAACACTAACTCTAGCTCCCAAATCACATAAAGCAGTTCTAACATAATTATTCTTAATAGAGCAAGGAATAGTTAGTATACCTGGATCACCAAGTTTCTTTGGAACCTTACCATTGAAGGAGTAATTAGCAAGCAAAGTAGAAATCTCCTCATTAGGAATCTTCCTTTTATTAGAGACAATATCCTTCATATACTTTGAATAAGGAGGCAATTTAATAGCATCAGTCAAAGGAATTTGCAAAAATAAAGGTTTCATCCACTCACAAAACTTTTTGTAGTGATCTTCCTCCTTTGACTTGTGTTTCTTACCTGGAAAAGGCATAGGTTTCTGCACCCAAGGTTCTCTCTCACTACCATGTTTCTTAGCAATAAAATCTTCCTCAGTGTACCTAGTGTTCTTAGTGTGCTTCTCAGGCTCTTCCTTAACTTCCTCCTTTTCAGGAGCATCATTATTATTACCACTCTCAGTTTCAGCATCAGAGACAGATATACTATTAGGATATACAGCAGGTTCAAGTGGTTCCTCAACTATCTTATGTTTCTTTTTCTTTCTCTTACAAGGACTACCACTACTTTCACCTTGTTGAGAATCCTGCTCAATTCTTTTAGGGTGTCCTTTAGGATATAAAGGATCTTGAGTAGCTATACCACTCCTAGTTCTAATTCCATAAGCATGTTTATCTCCTGAGGCATTAACTAGCATATCTTTTTGTACCTTAGAAAGTTGATCAAGTTGGGTTTGAACCATTTGAAAGTGTTTACAAAGCATTTTAATATCATTAGGAGTTCTTTCCACAATATCTTTCAACTCATTGATAGCTATAGAGTTTTCCAATAAATGATTATGAACTTGTTTATTAAAATTACCTTGTTTAACAGTAAATGTGTCAAGTTCCTCCAAGCATTGATCAGGAGGCTTACCATATGGAATATCACCTTCATTAAGTGGAGATAGTGTACCTCAATAGTAGATGAGTGGGGAATTGGCTTACATAATTCTTCTATAGGAGGTAAATTCTTCACATCTTCAGCTCTAATACCTTTATCCTTTAGACATTTCTTAGCTTCCTTCATCACTTAATCATTTAATGCAATAACTCCTCTCTTCTTTGGTGTTGGTGTTGGAACTGGTTCAGGCACAACTGGTTCAGGAGTAATAGGCCTAGGTGTATTTAGCTCAGTTGAAGTCCAATCATCATAATTCTTGCTTATCTTAGCCATTAATTCTTCAGTATCTGTAGGAGTTCTTTTCCTGAAAACACAATCAGCAAAGCTATCTAGGTATGTCCTAGAATCATCAGTTAGTCCATTATAATAAATATCAAAAATATCATTCTTAGGCAATGGACATCTAGGATGTGCATGAATCAAGGCACAGAACCTTGTCCATGACTCAGGCAATTTCTCTTCTTCTCCCTGTTTAAAATAAAAAAAAGTCTCTACAAAGCAGCATGTCTAGCACTGGGAGGAAAATATTTCTGGAAGAAATAAGCAATCAAGCAATCAAGGCTATTAATGGAACCAGGAGGTAATCTATTAAACCAAGCCCTATCTTCTCCTTTTAGTGAAAAGGGGGAGATCTTAGGAACAAAATACTTGCGCATCTTAAAATCATCAGAGAACAAAGCACTCATAGTAGAAAGCTCATTCATATGAGCCACAATACTCTCATTTTCAGTCCCACAAAAAAGTTCTTTCTCAACAATGTCCAAATAGGATAAATCAAGAGAGAAATCATAATCTTTATCTTTAATATCTATTGGAGAGGTGGAAAACTTAGGATCATAGGACAACTTAGGAATAATGGTGCGTCTAGCAAGGAGACTCTTAATAGCACTAGTACCATGTGTGTTTCGGCACTCTTCAACAAATTCATCAGTGAACTCAATGTAACCATCATTAATATCATAACTATCTCTAGACTCAGGTGATCTAACAGGTGTAACTGTGTCTTCACTAGGAGTTTTGGTAATTCCTAGACTAGCCATAGTAGCATCTAGAAAAGGACCTAATGAACCACTCGCATCAAGCACAGTAAAAGTAACATCATGAGCATCAAAAGCAGTTTCAGATTCAGCGGTAGTAGCAGTCTGTGTAGCATGAGTATGTGGTGGTGGTGTAATAAGCTTACTTATAATAGACGGTGAATCAAGAGCAACAAAGGTGTTTAGGACTGTACCTCTTCTTGTAGTGGATGGTAAAATAGGGAACTTTCCATCACGAGACTTCCCCATGATGAAAGGAGTAGCAGTCAACAAAAATTGATCCAAGTGAACTTACAAATAAAGCTATACTCCCCGGCAACGGCGCCAAAAATAGTCTTGATGACCCAAAAGTGTAGGGATCACAACAGTCTTCGCGGGTATTATTACCCAATTTATTGATTCGACACAAGGGGAGCCAAAGAATACTTGCAAGCCTTGACAACTGAGTTGTCAATTCAGCTGCACCTAGAAATAGTTCTTGCTCATAGAAGTTTATTACTAGCAATAGTTTGTAGTAGCAACATCAAATCAATAGTAGCAGCAAAACAGGGGCAATAGTAACAGTAACGGTAAACAGTGGGATTCGAGTGCGGTAGGCATAGGGATGGATGGACGAGCGTTGCATGGATGAGTATAAACATGTAACTTCAAGATCTAGAGCATTGTAGATAGATAAGAATAAGCATCCAAGTACTAAACAATCCTAGACATGTGCTCCATATATAGTCATACGTGCTCGCAATGAGAACTTGCACACCATCTTCTGTCCAGCCAGCCCGTGGCAGCGGGGCCTCTAGGGAACTACTGGCAATTAAGGTGCTCCTTTTAATAGAGCACCGGAGCAAAGCATTAACACTCCATGAACACATGTGATCCTCACACCACAGACATCCCCTAATTAAGCACAACAAGTTGCAACAAAGTCAAATAGCACTAATAGAGATACTAGGCACTATGCCGTAACAATCTTATTCGATTACATGATAGAACTCATCCAATCCCTACCATCCCCAAGCCTACATCGGGGGATTACTCACTCATGGATGATGGAAACATCGATGGTTGATGGAGAGGCGTTGGTGATGACGATGGCGATGATCCTCTCCAAATTCCCCATCCCTGCAGGGTGCCAAAACGGAGTTTCTGGATCCGAATCTTGGTTTCTGATGGTGGCGGCGGAGCGGAACTCTTCTCTAGAAAACATTGACCCTCCCTAGGTTTTTAGGTCAAGGGGCAACTTATAGGCGCCGAGGGAGCCCGAGGGGGTGCCTGGGGTGGCCGCACCCCCTAGGCGCGGGGCAGGGCCCACCCACGCCTGGCAGGGGTGTGGGCCCCCCAGGCCTCCACTCTATTTTGTCTTCTGGATTCGTGGGTCTTCTGGTGAAATATAATTTTTGGCATATTTTCCGGGATTTTTCCCGATAGTTGATTTTCTGCACAAAAACTAGACACCAAGGTAATTCTGTTAAAAACAGCGTCAGACCGTGTTAGTTGTATCCAAATCAGAACAGTTTAGAGGAGAAACAATAGTAAAAGTGTTTGAGAAAGTAGATACGTTTTGGACGTATCACCTTCTATTATGAGTTGTGTATTGGTGAATGTGATGCTTATTGGCCGTATTTTTATCGACACTTCACTCCATAAACCTGGGTCGTGCCAGCAGGGGGTGTGGCCACCCTGGCCCATCTCCTTCTTCGCCCCTTCACCTATAACTTCCTCCCGAAACCCTAATATTTGGAGAGCAACCATAGAAAGATTCCGCCGCCTCTGTGGGGCGGAAACTACAGAGAGAGAAAGAGCTCTCCGGCAGGCAGATTTTTGCCGGGGAAATTCCTTCCCGGAGAGGGGATATCATCGCCATCAACACCGTCATTAAGCTAGACTTCATAGGGATCATCATCATCATCCTCACCACCATTTCCACCAGCACCATCATCACCACACCATCCCGCTGTAACAATTGGGTTGAATCTTGCATAGTTCTTAGGGGAAACTTTCCCGGTGTTGATTACTTTTGTAGTTGATGCTTGTGAGTGGAATCATTGAATTATTGTTTATGTTCAGATTTTTATTCATCATCATATCATTTCTGATCTTGATCCATATGATGTCTCATGAGTAGTTCGTTTAGTTCTTGAGGACATGGGAGAAGTCATGTTGTTAGTAGTGGAATTGTGTTGAATTAATATTCAATGGTTGATATTTAAGTTGTGGTGCTATTCTTCTAGTGGTGTCATGTGAACATTGACTACATGATACATCACCATTTATGGGCCTAGGGTAATGCATTGTGTATTTGGCTACTAATTGTGGGGTTACCGGAGTGACAGAAACCTAAACCACTGTTAGGAAACCTTTGCACAAGGGAGTGTAGGATCTGAGAGTTTAATGTTGTGGTTAGGTTTTTATATTAATTAATTTCTTGTAGTTGCGGATGCTTACAAGGGTTTTAATCACAAGTATGTATTAGTCCAAGTAAGGTCGGTACATTAGCACAGGTTCAACCACACAACACTTATCAAACCAAAGAAGATTAATCAACTATATGCAGCGAAAGCACTTGACAATATTCTCATGTGTCCTCGAGAACGTTTGGTCCTCATAAGTAATACAACATCTTGTACCTTTCTAAGAAAGGATTGGTCCGGCTGCAATTATTTGTTGTCTTTATTTACTTGCACTTTATTTCTTTGCATTATCAAAAAAAACTAAAAATCCGTTTGCTAAGTATTTACAGAGAATTACTACTCCAAACCACTAGTCAACACCTTCTACTCCTCGTTGGGATCGACACTCCTATTTATCGAAAGTACTTTGATACACACCCTATCCTTGCGGGTCATCAATATGACTTCATTGTCAATTGGAATAAATGCTCCATGATCAGGAAACCTTGATCATCAGTTGCCCAATGAATTAGTTGTATAGATGATACTAGGGGTTGTTGGTTTGCTTATATATCACACTTGTTCCAATGTTTCCGATTGATACAGTTATATCATGATATAAAATAAAACTAGTATCAATTATTTGAGATATGATAATAAAGCATCTTTATTATTTGCCTCTAGGGTATATATCCTTCACCAAGGCTACTAGAGACAAATCGGACTGACATCATAACCGGTGAGGGGATCTAGAACCCTAGATGGGTTTTTTGGCTGCCGCCCTGGTCTCTCTCCTGATACCAGTTCAGAATATGATCTTCTTTTCATATTCAATGTTCAGTGTATTGCTGCCAAATCGATGTTAAGAGCATTTTTGCCAAGTGTTCAAGGGGCAAGGGCAGGTGAGTGTTCAACACACTAGTAGGCGCCATCGATGACCATATGTCGTCCCTCTGACCATCTTGTTTTGACTCAGTGTCAGGCACTATCGACCAAAGGCAGGTAGGAATTTAGTTGGATGACATCGGGGATGCTGTAGGCACGATTTGATCTAGGGGGCGGCGGTCAGGCAGAATCGTTGTCATCCAAATCCCTATGTTGCCCTTCCTAGGAAACATCATTCATCAAACTAAGATCAACTCTGATAGACACCATCGTAAACCCGTGCGAACTGGGAAATAACCTCCCGTTCTCGGTTTTGCGTCGAAAAAGTGACCCAAATAGACACCGAAAACACTATTTGGCGTGAAAACAAATTTGGAACCCCGGGAATTCACCCCGAGCCCCCATAACCTAGTTGGCGCGACCGACCTGAGGGTTCCCTGTTGATACCTTCGATCCGGATTACGGATGCAGTATAGTAGCTTTTTCCCTAGTAGACCTAGGTTTAATCGAACCTTGGGAAACAACGCTAATAGGAATGAAAATAAGGACACGTCTACAAGACTTTGTTTTTTTGTTTTACCTTTGTTTACCTGATCAATCTAGTTTACTTTATATTGTGGGTTGAATGAATGGATGGAGATAGGCCAGGGTTGAAGATCCACCTGCAACTGCATATCATATGGGATAAAAGATAATAATAATAAGCATAGTCATGTGTAAGGTTCCAATAGAGATAATCTTTTGTGGGCAACACATCTAATATACTAGAGCCCCTAAGAGGCCACATGCATAGAAATAGTCTTTTGATCCAACCGGGTGTACCACGAAGCACCAGGATACAAATGATTATTAAGTATAAAACATAGATCAAAGCATTAAGTGATGATGTTGTTGTGATCCTTGGTCGCTAAGCCAAGACCGTAATGCCATTTCCGTCACTTGGTTTACTATGATATCGCCACTAGCCAAGTATCTCACCTCAAGCCTTGATTGATATCGGGGCTCTTGGGTACCTACAAGTCCAAAGATCGAGACTAGAGAAAAAGAAACAAAATATACAAATCCCTCTTTCAAACAATACATAGATTAGATGCACATAGACACTGCAAGGTTTCTCCCCAACCCGTAGCCCGTGAGGACTACTCACTCATAACAATAAGATGAAGGATAGAAAAAATTGTATAAAATATTTAGATTGAAATCAAATATTCTTACAATGGTCGCCGAATCATAAGAAGATCTTAAGTACAAAGTAATGTCCATGGCTAATGGAGTGGATGGGGATGGAAGGGATGGACTATGGTGTGGATCTCCTTTGGTGGTGTCGTGATGCAATCTAAGAATGGCGGCCCTCTAAACGACGGCTGGGACATAGGCGCCTTCAGGATAGTTATATGGTTTGACGAGACGAAGCCGCTGCCACCCTGTATGGGCAGGCCGTATGGGCGGTATGCGCCTGTACCAGTGGTTGTTATATTGGCTGGTGATGACTGCAAGTGCACAAATCGTTTCTAGCTAGTTTTGAAATAAAGATATAGATCCCACAGGGAGCACGAGTCTAAAGTCTAAATAACTCTTGAGCTAAATACTTAAATAGAACTGGTAAATAAAGTTCTAAGTAATAAGATAAAATGCGATTGTTGTATAAAATATATTTTTGGGTTTTTAAATAAGAGAATAATAAGTAAACTAAAGCTGTAAGTAAACACGAGCATGCGATTATGATTACAAAGGTTTGCAGCTGATGGAAAGAGTTCTCAGGGAATAGTGGATCCACCACTAGTAATTAGAAAGAGTGATCAAAATCATTATAATGAATAAGACCAGTTATGATATGTGTGGGAGTAGCTCCATATATGGACGAATAGGCAGCAACCACTGCTCACATCATCTATCATAACCACAGCAGACAACAATCGACATCAATCGAATTACTGTGTTATTAAGGGATTTCTCCGGTGGCATGGACATGGCTTGATGAGTTCTCCTTGATTCCCCAAGTTAGTACATAAAGAATGACAACTACTTTATAGCAGTAAGTGATATCATCCTTCCATCTACCAACAAGTAATCCCCTTCATCAAGTCCCCGCAAGAGGCAAATATTGAGTTGCGCGCTTCACCCAACATCAAGATGAAGACAATTAACCCAAACACATAATGAACGATATCACATAATAATCTTTATCTCAATTCAATCACATACTAGGGTTTCTCCATCTCCCCAAGAACAAAGTAAACTACTCACACATGAAGGCAATCAACATCATGGATAGAATATGGATGAAGTATGATGATACAATTGAGAACAAGTGCAAATCCAAGATTCAATCTAGAATTACAACAAGTAACCAAAGGGGATCGGTGATGGAGACGTTGTTGATGAAGATGACGATGTAGATCAATGTGTAGAACTTCAAGATCCTAGTCCCTTCTCCTCTTATGTGGTGGTGATGGTATAGATCTGATTGGAGGCGTCTATGGCGGTAGCACGACAGCAGGGCACCGCCATGGTGGAGGGTATGGCTTTGTGGCTCTCTCTTGGCTCCTCCCCTCCTTATATAGGCCTTGGGGGTGCCCTAGGGTACCTCTAATACCGTAATATGCCTTTGAGAAGCTTCTGGAGCTTTTCTGGGGCCAATTTCCGCAGTTCCCGACCTTTTTGGCAACTATACAACCGAAGTTATACGGCCTATTTGGTCGTCATACTTGCAGTACCCTTTCGTATTTTGGTCTCCATTTCTTCATACGAACTCCATTTTGGGTGTTCTTTGGATAGTTGGATTCGTATTGATGAGGGCTACAACCCCATGGTCTTGGATATTTATTTTGAGAAGTTTGAAAAAAATCACTTTTTCAACCTCTCAAATGGCTAAGTTATGCCCCTGTAGCTCCACCATACTATGCTCTCTTTGTTCCTTTTGGCTCTACGTTATCCATAATCATAATCAATACCTACACACATGTCATAGACAAGGAAAGTGATAAAATTCTACCTAAACTACTAAATTTGCAAAGCTTATATTGAAAGTAGAATGAAAATTAGAAGTCATTGATGACCCACAAGTATAGGGGATCGCAACAGTCTTCGTGAGAAGTATAACCCAAATTTATTGATTCGACACAAGGGGAGCCAAAGAATATTTATAAGCCTTAACAACTGAGTTGTAAATTCAGCTGCACCTGGAAATAGGCTTGCTCGCCGTACTTTATCAGTAGCAACAGTTTTGAAGTAACAATAGCAAAGTAACAATAGTAGTAAAATAAAGACACTGGTCACAATTGTAGCAAACAACAGGATTGACGTACGGTAGGCATAGGGATGGATGGACGGGCGTTGCATGGACAAGACAATTCATGTAATATCAAGACCAAGGGCATTTGCAGATAAATAAGATAAAGCATCCAAGTATTAAGTAACTATAGGCATGTGTTCCATATATAGTCATACATGCTCGCAATGAGAACTTGCACAACATATTTTGTCCTGCCAGCCTGTTGCAGCGGGGCCTCAAGGGAATCTACTGGCAATTAAGGTACTCCTTTTAATAGAGTACCGGAGCAAAGCATTAACACTCCATGAACACACATGATCCTCATATCACAGCCATCCCCTCCGGTTATCCCGATTTTTCTGTCACTTCGGGGCCTCGGGTTCCGGACAATAATATGTATAAACAACTTGCAGGTAAGATCATAAACAATAATATCACCATGAATCAATAGCATGTTCAGATCTGAGATCATGGAACTCGGGCCCTAGTGACAAGCATTAAACATAACAAGTTCCAACAATGTCAAAAAGCACTACTAGGCACCATGCCCTAACAATCTTATGCAATTACATGATAGATCTCATCCAATCCGTACCATCCCCATAACCTACTGCGGGGGATTACTCACTCATTGTAGAGGTCCCAACCTTTAATAAGGTAGATATCCCTATGTTTACAATGCGAGTCCCTGGATCAATAGCTAGCATCCACAGTTAAGATGTAATATAAAGAAACAAAAGGTCATAATACAACTTTATAACCAGGAATAAAATAATTCATTACATCTTACATAGTTCATTTGGCTATCTCATTACAATGCAGCAGAAATAACTATAGCATGGGGTCCTTCATCTTCAAAGTGCCACAGGCAAACATGTTGGTTGTAGACTTGTAATCCTAATCAATAACCTTCACTAATATTAAACAAACCTGCAACATAACAAGTTACAGCCACAAGGGTCAATACATTTGAATTGTATTGGCAAGTGATACTATGGTAGTATAGTGGAGTCTATCATCTATATGCATTTGGCTAAGTGGAGCTTAGGCTTGATTTGCTCAAAATAGATTTTCCTTATCTTTTTAAAAAACTAAGTTTTTGTTTGTCAAAACACCCAAGGCATCTCCCAATAGAAATTGGTGATCCTTTAACCCTTGTTCAACCACAAGTTTTTAACTTAGAAATTGGGATGAGGAGATTCTTGATAGCTTCCATGTCTTGATGCTCAAATTGTACTTTACCAGGGACATGGCTAAGTACTTAGATTTTACACTCTGCAGAGGTGGTGCACTTTCCCCACAAGACTTGGTTTCACCAAGACAAGATTTTTCAGAAGCCTTCCCTTAGACCAGAATGGACGCGTTCCAACCAATCATCCCCTACCACCAACTGTCCATTTGGCTAAGTTATTGCAACCTATATGATCCAGGCAGAGCCCATAATTCCAAGTGGTTGCACTTGAAGCTTCTCAACATTTGACATATCAAATCTCTTTGTTCCTGGGTGGCATTCCACAAGTGAGATACCAAGTTTTCCCCAGCATACTGGACTTGGTGATGCCCAAGTTTTGTTGGCAACACATCTAATATACTAGAGCCCCTAAGAGGCCACATGCATAGAAATAGTCTTTTGATCCAACCGGGTGTACCACGAAGCACCAGGATACAAATGATTATTAAGTATAAAACATAGATCAAAGCATTAAGTGATGATGTTGTTGTGATCCTTGGTCGCTAAGCCAAGACCGTAATGCCATTTCCGTCACTTGGTTTACTATGATATCGCCACTAGCCAAGTATCTCATCTCAAGCCTTGATTGATATCGGGGCTCTTGGGTACCTACAAGTCCAAAGATCGAGACTAGAGAAAAAGAAACAAAATATACAAATCCCTCTTTCAAACAATACATAGATTAGATGCACATAGACACTGCAAGGTTTCTCCCCAACCCGTAGCCCGTGAGGACTACTCACTCATAACAATAAGATGAAGGATAGAAAAAATTGTATAAAATATTTAGATTGAAATCAAATATTCTTACAATGGTCGCCGAATCATAAGAAGATCTTAAGTACAAAGTAATGTCTATGGCTAATGGAGTGGATGGGGATGGAAGGGATGGACTATGGTGTGGATCTCCTTTGGTGGTGTCGTGATGCAATCTAAGAATGGCGGCCCTCTAAACGACGGCTGGGACATAGGCGCCTTCAGGATAGTTATATGGTTTGACGAGACGAAGCCGCTGCCACCCTATATGGGCAGGCCGTATGGGCGGTATGCGCCTGTACCAGTGGTTGTTATATTGGCTGGTGATGACTGCAAGTGCACAAATCGTTTCTAGCTTGTTTTGAAATAAAGATATAGATCCCACAGGGAGCACGAGTCTAAAGTCTAAATAACTCTTGATCTAAATACTTAAATAGAACTGGTAAATAAAGTTCTAAGTAATAAGATAAAATGCGATTGTTGTATAAAATATATTTTTGGGTTTTTAAATAAGAGAATAATAAGTAAACTAAAGCTGTAAGTAAACACGAGCATGCGATTATGATTACAAAGGTTTGCAGATGATGGAAAGAGTTCTCAGGGAATAGTGGATCCACCACTAGTAATTAGAAAGAGTGATCAAAATCATTATAATGAATAAGACCAGTTATGATATGTGTGGGAAGAGCTCCATATATGGACGAATAGGCAGCAACCACTGCTCACATCATCTATCATAACCACAGCAGACAACAATCAACATCAATCGAATTACTGTGCTATTAAGGGATTTCTCCAGTGGCATGAACATGGCTTGATGAGATCTCCTTGATTCCCCAAGTTAGTACATAAAGAATGACAACTACTTTATAGCAGTAAGTGATATCATTCTTCCATCTACCAACAAGTAATCCCCTTCATCAAGTCCCCGCAAGAGGCAAATATTGAGTTGCGCGCTTCACCCAACATCAAGATGAAGACAATTAACCCAAACACATAATGAACGATATCACATAATAATCTTTATCTCAATTCAATCACATACTAGGGTTTCTCCATCTCCCCAAGAACAAAGTAAACTACTCACACATGAAGGCAATCAACATCATGGATAGAATATGGATGAAGTATGATGATACAATTGAGAACAAGTGCAAATCCAAGATTCAATCTAGAATTACAACAAGTAACCAAAGGGGATCGGTGATGGAGACGTTGTTGATGAAGATGACGATGTAGATCGATGTGTAGAACTTCAAGATCCTAGTCCCTTCTCCTCTTATGTGGTGGTGATGGTATAGATCTGATTGGAGGCGTCTATGGCGGTAGCACGACAGCAGGGCACCGCCATGGTGGAGGGTATGGCTTTGTGGCTCTCTCTTGGCTCCTCCCCTCCTTATATAGGCCTTGGGGGTGCCCTAGGGTACCTCTAATACCGTCATATGCCTTTGAGAAGCTTCTGGAGCTTTTCTGGGGCCAATTTCCGCAGTTCCCGACCTTTTTGGCAACTATACAACTGAAGTTATACGGCCTATAGTTGGTCGTCATACTTTCAGTACCCTTTCGTATTTTGGTCTCCATTTCTTCATACGAACTCCATTTTGGGTGTTCTTTGGATAGTTGGATTCGTATTGATGAGAGCTACAACCCCATGGTCTTGGATATTTATTTTGAGAAGTTTGAAAAAAATCACTTTTTCAACCTCTCAAATGGCTAAGTTATGCCCCTGTAGCTCCACCATACTATGCTCTCTTTGTTCCTTTTGGCTCTACTTTATCCATAATCATAATCAACACCTACACACATGTCATAGACAAGGAAAGTGATAAAATTCTACCTAAACTACTAAATTTTCAAAGCTTATATTGAAAGTAGAATGAAAATTAGAAGTCATTGATGACCCACAAGTATAGGGGACCGCAACAGTCTTCGTGAGAAGTATAACCCAAATTTATTGATTCGACACAAGGGGAGCCAAAGAATATTTATAAGCCTTAACAACTGAGTTGTAAATTCAGCTGCACCTGGAAATAGTCTTGCTCGCAGTAGTTTATCAGTAGCAACAGTTTTGAAGTAACAATAGCAAAGTAACAATAGTAGTAAAATAAAGACACTGGTCACAATTGTAGCAAACAACAGGATTGACGTACGGTAGGCATAGGGATGGATGGACGGGCGTTGCATGGACAAGGCAATTCATGTAATATCAAGACCAATGGAATTAGCAGATAAATAAGATAAAGCATCCAAGTATTAAGTAACTATAGGCATGTGTTCCATATATAGTCATACATGCTCGCAATGAGAACTTGCACAACATATTTTGTCCTGCCAGCCTGTTGCAGCGGGGCCTCAAGGGAATCTACTGGCAATTAAGGTACTCCTTTTAATAGAGTACCGGAGCAAAGCATTAACACTCCATGAACACACATGATCCTCATATCACAGCCATCCCCTCCGGTTATCCCGATTTTTCTGTCACTTCGGGGCCTCGGGTTCCGGACAATAATATGTATAAACAACTTGCAGGTAAGATCATAAACAATAATATCACCATGAATCAATAGCAAGTTTAGATCTGAGATCATGGAACTCGGGCCCTAGTGACAAGCATTAAACATAACAAGTTCCAACAATGTCAAAAAGCACTACTAGGCACCATGCCCTAACAATCTTATGCAATTACATGATAGATCTCATCCAATCTGTACCATCCCCATAACCTACTGCGGGGGATTACTCACTCATTGTAGAGGTCCCAACCTTTAATAAGGTAGATATCCCTGTGTTTACAATGCGAGTCCCTGGATCAATAGCTAGCATCCACAGTTAAGATGTAATATAAAGAAGCAAAAGGTCATAATACAACTTTATAACCAGGAATAAAATAATTCATTACATCTTACATAGTTCATTTGGCTATCTCATTACAATGCAGCAGAAATAACTATAGCATGGGGTCCTTCATCTTCAAAGTGCCACAGGCAAACATGTTGGTTGTAGACTTGTAATCCTAATCAATAACCTTCACTAATATTAAACAAACCTGCAACATAACAAGTTACAGCCACAAGGGTCAATACATTTGAATTGTATTGGCAAGTGATACTATGGTAGTATAGTGGAGTCTATCATCTATATGCATTTGGCTAAGTGGAGCTTAGGCTTGCTTTGCTCAAAATAGATTTTCCTTATATTTTTAAAAAACTAAGTTTTTGTTTGTCAAAACACCCAAGGCATCTCCCAATAGAAATTGGTGATCCTTTAACCCTTGTTCAACCACAAGTTTTTAACTTAGAAATTGGGATGAGGAGATTCTTGATAGCTTCCATGTCTTGATGCTCAAATTGTCCTTTACCAGGGACATGGCTAAGTACTTAGATTTTACACTCTGCAGAGGTGGTGCACTTTCCCCACAAGACTTGGTTTCACCAAGACAAGATTTTTCAGAAGCCTTCCCTTAGACCAGAATGGACGCGTTCCAACCAATCATCCCCTACCACCAACTGTCCATTTGGCTAAGTTATTGCAACCTATATGATCCAGGCAGAGCCCATAATTCCAAGTGGTTGCACTTGAAGCTTCTCAACATTTGACATCTCAAATCTCTTTGTTCCTGCGTGGCATTCCACAAGTGAGATACCAAGTTTTCCCCAGCATACTTGACTTGGTGATGCCCAAGTTTTCCCCAGCATACTGGACTTTCATAACCACTCAACACAAACCATTCCTTCCATTCCACCCAGGTGTTTCATTCACTTAGTTGTTTTATTAAACAAAACACAAGTCCTTGACTTAGAAATATTCCATAGCATGAATATAATCAACCCTTGTTTTCTACCAGCTAAGCTAAGCATGATAGTAGTAGGAATCTTAACTTAGGAAATTTCTACTAAGGTTTCATCTACTTGGATTTCCCATGGCATAGTTTATACTTAGCAAAATTCCATGCAAGTCTTACTTAGAAATATCACTAATGCATAGTGAAAATAATGGGACAAAAGTATGAAGCATCACTTGCCTTTTTGGTAGAGAATATAAGTTCACTCCTTGCCCTTGAAATATTCACACTCTTCAAATTACTACAATTCAATCAAGCAAGCAAGAATTCGATCTACCATTCAAGCAACATCACATGAAATAATAGAACCAAAGCAATGCATGCAAGCATGCCAAAGTTTGTTTTATTTGGAAAAGTGGTTTGTAATAGGTTATAAACATTCTAAAACAGCTATTGGTCATTTTATAAAAGTGGAAAATCATTTGCAAAAGATTTTACTCATAAACCATTTTTAAACCAAATCATTATTTTATGTGATTGAAAATGCTTTTAGCAAAGTAATAATCTTTATAGGGTTCACCAAATACATTTTCAAATCATAAAATTTGGTGTTTAGGGTCAGAGAGTTTAAATCAAAACATTTCCCAAAGGGTTTCTTCAAAAACCATTTTTAATAAATAAACATTATTTTTATTTGACTAGAAATGTTTTAAATCAAAGATTTATTCTTTTGCTTCACCAAATATGTTTTTGAAACCAAAAGTTGATTTCTATGGTCAGTAGGTTCAAAACAACCCATTTTCCAAAGATTTTATCCCCAAAATAATTTTATAAAGAATTTTATATTCAAAACATGCCTACACAAGTTTCTGCATAAACAATCATTTTACCAGAAGAAATTTACTAAACAAAGGGCATGGTTGGATTGGGCTTGTCTTGCTGATTCCATTGATATAAAATTTGCAAAATTTGGACGTGTGGTTTGAAAGTTATGAATTTTACAAATTGGAACATCTAATATATCATTTCTGATTTTTAAAACAGAAGTTGGGCCACGTGGCGCGTTTCTATAGGTTGGTACCGGTTCGTGTGGATCAGACTTTCTGGTGCGTTGGATCTAAACAGATCGTGCGGCACAGAGACACTCGTACCTCTTCGTTTAAGTGGATATGTCAACGCCACAGGATGAGGATCTAACGGCTGCTGCGCGTTTGACCAAAGGTTGGCGGCGCTGGCGGCGCGCTCGGCAAGCGAGGTTGCCGGCGATGCAGGAAGCAAAAGAGGCAGGGGAGGGGCTCACCGAGATCGTCGTGCTTCGCTGATGCTCAACGTAGTCTTCTCCGTCGAAGGGGCTCTCGGGGTGGATGGCAATCGCTCGCCGGAGTTCAGGACAGCGTCGGGCACGCACTGGCATCGTAGTTGGCGAGGCTACAGGCCACGGAAAGGCAAAACAGGGGTCTGTTAGACTCGCGAGAGAGAGGGGAGCGTAGGAGTATCATCTTGAGAGGGAGGGGAGGTCTGTGTTACCGGGGAGACATCGACGGAGTTGGAGACAGACGGCGGCGCTGCTCTGGGAAGACGTTGCCGACGACACGGTGCTCGCGCGGATGAATGGAAAGCACAGGGAGATGCGCCAGGTTCTGTGGAACACGCGTGTGTGGTCGAGGGGGAGAGGGGCAACGTGGAGCTGCCGGAATTGACGTCAGAGTCTGTCGGAGGCTGCGGCGGTGCAAACGAAAATGGGGACGGCCTAGGGGCGCTCTTGCAGCGGTTTCTGAGGGGAAAGGGTGGGGAGAGGGAGGTGTTTAAACGAGCGTGGTCGCGGCGAGGTTAGAGCGAGGAATTGACGCGTATTTATGCGAATTAAAACCAGCAGAAACAGCCGGCAAGGGGGGCGTGGTTGTCGCGGGTGAGGAAGAGGAATCTGGCAGGTGGGGCTCAGCGTCAGTGAGAGAGAGAGAGAGGGAGAGTGGGGCCTGGTTGTCATTCACTGCGCGGGTCATTTTGTGAGTGAGAGAAAAACGCTTCGGGGGAGAGAGGAGAGAGGCGGGCTGCTGGGCCAGATGGGCTTAGTTGGGCTGGGCTGCTCCTTTTCATTTTTTTGAACTAATTGTTTTTCCTTTTCTATTTCTAATATTCTGTTTTGATTTTGATTAATCATTTCAAACAACAATTTGATTTCAAACTTTGTGTGTAATCAAATATTGATTAATAATACATTCTGAAGTCATATTTAGAATATTTCATTTATTCTTTTTAGGGTCTTTTAATTATTTTAAAATAGGCCCTTGCATTTATTCAAATAAGATCAAATATATTTTTAATCCTTATTTAAATTTCATTTTTCCACAAAACCTTTTCAGTAAGATTTATTCAATTATTAGGGTGTCAAATAATTCACTTTGAATTATTTGGAATAATTTTAATATGATTTATTAATCATTTTAAATTGTGTACTTGTCTTTATTCCAATGAAATTAAATATAGTTTTAATTCCATAAATTTTATTTGTAACATTTTCTTTGATCTTATTTGAGTTAATTAAATAACTTTTATTCCACTTGGTTAAATTCCAATTATTCTTTTCCCATGATTTAATTAATCATTTCTAATAGGGATTTTGTCTTTATTCAAATAGAATTTGGTTAATGCCATTTTATTTGGAAATTCTTTATCCTTTTATTTTATTTGGATTTGGATTCTATTCATTCCATTTGCTTAATGGATTAGGCCAAGATTTAATTTGGTATTTAAATATTCCTTATTTAATATTTCTATCTTTATCTTATAAAAACCATATCTTTTTATTTATAGATCTAAAGTTGGTGATTCCAATTGGTAAAATCTTACTTAATATATATTTATCCTTTTAAATTTCTTTAGGATTATTTGCTCACCATTTGGTATGGATTTTATATAAGTGATTTATTAGCTTTGGAAATTACTTTTCCTTATCTTATTAAATTCATAAGATTTTATTTATGGCTCCAAATTAAGTGAAACCAATGGTTTTATAATATTTCCATTTGTCATTCTTGATCATTTTGAAATGTTTGTTTGACCAATTTTTATATGGATCAGAGATAACTTGGAAATGTTTTTCTTCCATTAGGGTTTTAGGGTTTTGGTTTATTCTCCAAGTGTTTAAATTTCAAGATGCATTTTATGAGAAAAGCATTCCACTTTATTTGAATTTAGTTGGATTCAAATGTTAACCAAAGTTTGTTCAAGATGGGATTTTAAGTTTCCATTTAGAAACAAAAGTTTCTTTTCACCCTAATTTTCAACAATTATTTATTTTGTTTATTTATTTTTCACATTACAAGATTTGGAAAAATCTTGGGATGTGACAGGCTACCACCCTTAAAATAAATCTCGTCCCGAGATTTGGGGAGGCTAGGGGTTACAAGGCGGCTCAAAGCAACTAGGGTACTACCACCCTTAAAAAAATTCCAACTAGATTACTTCTTGGCTTGCTTGGAATCTTGTTGAAGCCTCTCTGGGCAAACATCTGCATAGTGTCCTTTGTTTCCACACTTGAAACATGTGACAAGGCTAAGATCCTTCATAGGCTTTATCTTATGCTTCATCTTTTCTGCACAGTTGCTTGCATAGTGTCCTTGGTTACCACAATTGTAACATGTGACAAGATTGAGTTCTTCACGTATCTTCTGTGGACAAGTTGATACATAATGGCCTAGCTCTTTGCAGTTGTTGCACCACACTTGGCTAATCTCTTTATATTTTTGTTTCTTCTCAGGACATTAATTGGCATAGTGTCCCATTTCTTTACAATGGCAACATTGCACTTGGCTTTTGTCCTTCTTCTTCTTGGGTTTCTCCAAAGCTAGGAGTGCTTCTAGTTCATGCTCTTCATATCTTATCTCAAAGGTGGGAAAGTTTCCTGGTCTCCTTTATCTTTTCCTTGGATAATACATATGTCTCCTCTTTGGTCCATCAAATTGAGTCATATTGCATGGAGGTGCAAGATGAGATTTTCCTTTGTCTTCATCCTTCTTGGTAGAAGTTGTTCTCTCATGGTAGTCTGTAATCAGTTGTTACACTCCACCTTGTTTCCTTTGTTGAACTATGGAATAGATGGGGCATTGGATAGGGATATGATTATTTCCTTCACATAGGAAACAAGTAGCTTGAGATGTGAGGCATTGATTATTTGGATGTTTCTCTTCACAATTGGGGCATTGATCTTCATGCTCTTTGGAAGTGTGATCCTTGTCTCCACAAATATTGCAAGCTTGGGTTCCTTCTAGAATATCATCCTTGACATCCTTGTTGTCACAAAATCCTTGGGAAGAGTTGTCTCCCATGTTGATCATTTTATTTGTCACCTTATGCAACAATTGGGTTTGGGTTTCCAAAAACCTTTGCATGGTTGGATCTAACTCATTGTTGTTGGCCCACAATTGAGATGTCACTTGGTTCAACTGGGTTTGGGTTACTATGAGTTCTCTCATGTTGTCCTCTTTGTTGTTGTTGTTGTCACCATTCTTGATGTTGGAGTTTCTTAGAGTAGTCATCTGTTTGGGTTGGATTGGGATTAGAATAGGCAAAAGATTTCTAAGGAATTAATTCTAACCACACACTTCACAATTCACACAAGCAATGTGCAAGCAATCACAAATAAACATTCCACTCAAACAACAAGTTTCAAGCACAATTTTAAGCAACAAAATATTTTTGATACACCACATAAGTTGGTGTGTTGATACTAAATATGGTGGTCCAACTATATGGTTCACTTGAGATCATTCCATCCTTCTTAGTTGGTTCTTCTTGATCAACATCTTTGTATCCTTGGAGAATTTCTTGCATCTTGGTCACAAAACTTCAAAGGTGATGATGGTTCCTTCTAAGTTGTGTTTCCTTAGTCTTCAAGTCTTGAGTAATATTTCTTGTCTCACTTGTAGTCCTTAGTGACATCCAAGTTGAAGTCCTTGTTGAGAATAAGGTTGAAATCACTTGAGTTGGTGAAGTCCTTTGCTCATGTTGAAGTCTTTGCTCATGGTGAAGGCTTTATCCATCAAGTTTGAAAAGGAAGAGATGTAGAATTAAAACCAAAATGGTTGAGGAAAGAGTATACAAGATTGTTTGTAAATAAGTTTTGAACAAATACAAATCCTATTTTTCTAAGGGGTTTTGTCCAATCCTAGGGTTACAATCCTACATGCAACACAATGCTCTGATACCATCTGTAGAGGTCCCAACCTTTAATAACGTAGAGATCCCTGTGTTTACAATACTAGTCCCTGGATCAATAGCTAGCATCCACAGTTAAGATGTAATATCAAGAAACAAAAGGTCATAATACAACTTTATAACCAAGAATAAAATAATTCATTACATCTTACATAGTTCATTTGCTATCTCATTACAATGCAGCAGAAATAACTATAGCATGGGGTCCTTCATCTTCAAAGTGCCACGGGCAAACATGTTGGTTGTAGACTTGTAATCCTAATCAATAACCTTCACTAATATTAAACAAACCTGCAACATAACAAGTTACAGCCACAAGGGTCAATACATTTGAATTGTATTGGCAAGTGATACTATGGTAGTATAGTGGAGTCTATCATCTATATGCATTTTGCTAAGTGGAGCATAGGCTTGCTTTGCTCAAACTAGATTTTCCTTATCTTTTGAAAACACTAAGTTTTTGTTTGTCAAAACACCCAAGGCATCTCCCAATAGAAATTGGTGATCCTTTAACCCTTGTTCAACCACAAGTTTTTAACTTAGAAATTGGGATGAGGAGATTCTTGATAGCTTCCATGTCTTGATGCTCAAATTGTCCTTTACCAGGGACATGGCTAAGTACTTAGATTTTACACTCTGCAGAGGTGGTGCACTTTCCCCACAAGACTTGGTTTCACCAAGACAAGATCTTTCAGAAGCCTTCCCTTAGACCAGAATGGACGCGTTCCAACCTATCATCCCCTACCACCAACTGTCCATTTGGCTAAGTTATTGCAACCTATATGATCCAGGCAGAGCCCATAATGCCAAGTGGTTGCACTTGAAGCTTCTCAACATTTGACATCTCAAATCTCTTTGTTCCTGGGTGGCATTCCACAAGTCAGATACCAAGTTTTCCCCAGCATACTGGACTTGGTGATGCCTAAGTTTTCCCCAGCATACTGGACTTGCATAACTACTCAACACAAACCATTCCTTCCATTCCACCCAGGTGTTTCATTCACTTAGTTGTTTTATTAAACAAAACACAAGTCCTTGACTTAGAAATATTCCATAGCATGAATATAATCCACCCTTGTTTCCTACCAGCTAAGCTAAGCATGATAGTAGTAGGAATCTTAACTTAGGAAATTTCTACTAAGGTTTCATCTACTAGGATTTCCCATGGCATAGTTTATACTTAGCAAAATTCCATGCAAGTCTTACTTAGAAATATCACTAATGCATAGTGAAGATAATGGGACAAAAGTATGAAGAATCACTTGCCTTTTTGGTAGAGAATATAAGTTCACTCCTTGTCCTTGAAATATTCACACTCTTAAAATCACTACAATTCAATCAAGCAAGCAAGAATTCAATCTACCATTCAAGCAACATCACATGAAATAATAGAACCAAAGCAATGCATGCCAAAGTTTGTTTTATATGGAAAAGTGGTTTGTCATAGGTTATAAACATTCTAAAACACCTATTGGTCATTTTATAAAAGTGGAAAAATCATTTGCAAAAGATTTTAATCATAAACCATTTTTAAACCAAATCAATATTTTATGTGATTGAAAATGATTTTAGCAAAGTAATAATCTTTATAGGGTTCACCAAATACATTTTCAAATCATAAAACTTGGTGTTTAGGGTCAGAGAGTTTAAATCAAAACATTTCCCAAAGGGTTTCTTCAAAAAGCATTTTTAATAAATAAACATTATTTTTATTAGACTAGAAATGTTTTAAATCAAAGATTTATTCTTTTGCTTCACCAAATATGTTTTTGAAACCACAAGTTGATTTCTATGATCAGTAGGTTCAAAACAACCCATTTTCCAAAGATTTTATCCCCAAAATAATTTTAGAAAGAATTTTATATTCAAAACATGCCTACACAAGTTTCTGCATAAACAATCATTTTACCAGAAGCAATTTACTAAACAAAGGGCATGGTTGTATAGGGATTGTCTTGCTGATTCCATTGATATAAAATTTGCAAAATTTGGACGTGTGGTTTGAAAGTTATGAATTTTACAAATTGGAACATCTAATAGATCATTTCTGATTTTTAAAACAGAAGCTGGGCCACGTGGCGCGTTTCTATAGGCTGGTACCGGTTCGTGTGGATCAGCCTTTCTGGTGCGTTGGATCTAAACAGATCGTGCGGCACAGAGACACTCGTACCTCTTCGTTTAAGTGGATATGTCAACGCCACATGATGAGGATCTAACGGCTGCTGCGCGTTTGACCAAAGGTTGGCGGCGCTGGCGGCAAGCGAGGTTGCCGGCGATGCAGGCAGCAAAAGAGGCAGGGGAGGGGCTCACCGAGATCGTCGTGCTTCGCTGATGCTCAACGTAGTCTTCTACGTCGAAGGGGCGCTCGGGGTGGATGGCAATCGCTCACCGGAGTTCAGGACAGCGTCGGGCACGCACTGGCGTCGTAGTTGGCGAGGCTACAGGCCACGGAAAGGCAAAACAGGGGGTCTGTTAGACGCGCGAGAGAGAGGGGAGCGTAGGAGTATCATCCTGAGAGGGAGGGGAGGTCGGTGTTACCGGGGAGACGTCGACGGAGTTGGAGACAGACGGCGGCGCTGCTCTGGGAAGACGTTGTCGACGACACGATGCTCGCGCGGACGAATGGAAAGCACAGGGAGATGCGCCAGGTTCTGTGGAACACGCGTGTGTGGTCAAGGGGGCTAGGGGCGACATGGAGCTGCCGGAATTGACGTCGGAGTCCGTCGGAGGCTGCGGCGGTGCAAACGAAAATGGGGATGGCGTGGGGCGCTCTTGCAGCGGTTTCTGAGGGGAAAGGGGGGATAGGGAGGTGTTTAAATGAGCATGGTTGATGCGAGGTTAGAGCGAGGAATTGACGCGTATTGATGCGAATTAAAACCAGCAGAAACGGACGGCGAGGGGGGCATGGTCGTCGCGGGTGAGGAAGAGGAATCTGGCAGGTGGGGCTCAGCGTCAGTGAGAGAGAGAGGGAGAGTGGGGCCTGGTTGTCATTCACTGCGCGGGTCGTTTCGTGAGTGAGAGAAAAACGCTTCGGGGGAGAGAGGAGAGAGGCGGGCTGCTGGGTCAGATGGGCTTAGTTGGGCTGGGCTGCTCCTTTTCATTTTTTTTGTACTGATTGTTTTTCCTTTTCTATTTCTAATATTCTGTTTTGATTTTGATTAATCATTTCAAACAACAATTTGATTTCAAACTTCTCTCAAACTTTGTGTGTAATCAAATATTGATTAATAATACATTCTGAAGTCATATTTAGAATATTTCATTTATTCTTTTTAGGGTCTTTTAATTATTTTAAAATAGGCCCTTGCATTTATTCAAATAAGATCAAATATATTTTTAATCCTTATTTAAATTTCATTTTTCCACAAAACCTTTTCAGTAATATTTATTCAATTATTAGGGTGTCAAAAATTTCATTTTTCCACAAAACCTTTGAATTATTTGGAATAATTTTAATATGATTTATTAATCATTTTAAATTGGGTACTTGTCTTTATTCCAATGAAATTAAATATAGTTTTAATTCCATAAATTTTATTTGGAAGATTTTCTTTGATCTTATTTGAGTTAATTAAATAACTTTTATTCCACTTGGGTAAATTCCAATTATTCTTTTCCCATGATTTAATTAATCATTTCTAATAGGGATTTTGTCTTTATTCAAATAGAATTTGGTTAGTGCCATTTTATTTGGAAATTCTTTATCCTTTTATTTTATTTGGATTTGGATTCTATTCATTCCATTTGCTTAATGGATTAGGCCAAGATTTAATTTGGTCTTTAAATATTCCTTATTTAATATTTCTATCTTTAACTTATAAAACCATATCTTTTTATTTATAGATCCAAAGTTGGTGATTCCAATTGGTAAAATCTTACTTAATATTTATTTATCCTTTTAAATTTCTTTAGGATTATTTGCTCACCATTTTGGTATGGATTTTAGATAAGTGCTTTATTAGCTTTGGAAATTACTTTTCCTTATCTTATTAAATTCATAAGATTTTATTTATGGCTCCAAATTAAGTGAAACCAATGGTTTTATAATATTTACATTTGTCATTCTTGATCATTTTGAAATGTTTGTTTGACCAATTTTTATATGGATCAAATCCAAAGTCTTAGAGATAACTTGGAAATGTTTTTCTTCCATTAGGGTTTTAGGGTTTTGGTTTATTCTCCAAGTGTTTAAATTTCAAGATGCATTTTATGAGAAAAGCATTCCACTTGATTTGAATTTAGTTGGATTCAAATGTTAACCAAAGTTTGTTCAAGATGGGATTTTAAGTTTCCATTTAGAAACAAAAGTTTCTTTTCGCCCTAATTTTCAACAATTATTTATTTTGTTTATTTATTTTTCACATTACAAGATTTGGAAAAATCTTGGGATGTGACACTCATGGATGGGGGAATCATGGATGGTTGATCGAGAGGCATTGGTGATGATGATGGTGATTATCTCCTCCAATTCCCCGTCCCGGCAGGGTGCCAGAACGGAGTTTCTGGTTCCGAATCGCGGTTTCTGGTGGTGGCGGCGCAGCGGAACTCTATCTATAAAAACGTCGACCTCCCCCCCCCCCCGGTGTTTTTAGGCTAGAGGCTATTTGAAGGCAGAAGGAGAGGTCGAGGGGGAGACCGAGGCGGCCATACCACCCCCTGGCGGGGCCTGGCCTGGCCCGCGCCACCAGGTGGTGTGGGCCCCTCGTGGCCCCTCTCCATCTCGTCTTTTGGCTCCATGAGTCTTCTGGTAAAATAGGAGTTTTGCGATATTTTTCGGGATTTTTCCTGAAAGTTTATTTCGTGCACAAAAATGATACACCAAAGCAATTCTGTTGAAAACAGCGTCAGTCCGTGTTAGTTATATCCAAATCACACAAATTAGAGGAGAAACAATAGCAAAAGTGTTCGGGAAAGTAGATACGTTTTGGACGTATCAAGTCCCCCCAAGCTTAGCTTATTGCTTGTCCTCAAGCAATTCAGTTGAAAACTGCGTGCGATAAAAGAAACTTTCACGAACACATTTGCTTCATAAGATGTATATATTCTCAGCATATGATCAAATACTTAGGCAGTTCATAATAAAGAGTATGCAAATAAGTCTACCTAATAGTCATGCAAGCTTATGGAGAGATTCCAACACAATAATAATAAGAAACATGAAGCATATGCAAGATTGTAATGCTCATAATAAGGTATGATAAATTGGTATCTCGCTTGCCTTTCTTTTGGGGCAAAACATAAATGCCAAGGCACCTCTAAAGTTCAAGTGAAGACTAGAAGTAAAAAATATCAAAGATATAAGCATCAACGTTATGTCACAATTAACCGTGTTCTGGGACAAGCACATTACACTAAGAATGACAATTATGCTCTAGGAAAGGTGCTCATAGAATAAATGGTGACTCAACATAAAAGTGAAAGAAAAGATTTTTTTTTGAAAGGCTTACAAATGTTGTAAGTATGGTACTCATTAGCTTTGAGCTCTCATTGCCCCTATCATAAGCATCTTGAAGTGGTTAAGGTTAAAGTGAGGTAAAATATGAGTTATATACTTGACAGATCATAAGCTGAAAATGTCATGTCCCTTGAGTACGAGGGCCGTTCCTCATGCTACTCAACTTTAGTCACCATTAAGTTCTTGTCATTGTAAGTATATGTGTATCATAGAGAACCACCAACGGGTTACCCCTTGCCCCATGACACAGGAGCTATCCCATATCAAAATGACAAGGCAACAGACAATGAACATCTCAGCGATCTTTTTATTTACCATGAGTATGGTGCCTCTCTCTTTTTTTCTTTTCTCTTATTTTCTCTTATATTTTTTTCTGAAGATGCTTCATAGATTGCTCACTATGGTTATGCTGCAAGTTTCCACCATGATTAGGCATGGCTTAGGCTAGCTGCCCAGACGTTTCTCTAACACATATACATAACTCCATGGACTTACAAGCTCCCCTTTTATTTCACTGCTGACATCCATAAACAAAAGAACATGATATCAACTGGATAGATATGTATAGGTGTTGAAAGCGTTCCCTATGACAGCATGGTTCTGCTAACTCCCAACTTATAATTTGCAAGCATATAACTACATAGATCATCACAATGGTTCAGGTTTATTAAGTGCAAGAAAATAAAGTGTGCCATCAAGTTCGTGAGAGCTTTACTAAGTAATTTTATCATAACAAGCAGACATTTTATTTGGAAGAAAACAAGGCATAATAAATATGCACAGAATAACAATGATGCTAATAGGTAGATACGGTGGATACTTTTTGACAATTTTGGTTTTGGGGAGTTGGATGCACGAGTAGAGTGATGTGTGCACCAAGTGTTGATGTGGAGCACTTCGTTGGAACCCCAAGAGCAACGTGTGATGGAGCACAGCAGCAAGTTTCCCTCAGTAGAGACCGAGGTTATCGAACCAGAAGGAGGAAGGAAACATCACACAGGTGTTGCTAGCAACGTGGAGACCTGCACAACACAAACTCAAGACTTTGCCCCAACGAATCAGTGAGGTTGTCAAGCTCACCGGTTTTCTGTAACAAAGGATGAAACGTATGGTGTGGAAGATAATGGTTCGTAGCAAGTAAACAAGTAACAGTGAAGATGTATCAATGGTAAAGATTGGACCGGGGTCCATAGTTCACTAGAGGTGCTCTCCTTAGATAAACAACATGGCATGAAGGGTAAACAAATTACAGCGGGGCAATTGATAGGAACTGAGCAAGGCATAACAATGCAATTACTAGCTAGAAAGATCCTATGAAGTTGATTGGGAAATACAATAATATACATAGACCGTAATCCAACTGCGTCTATGACTAGAAGTCCACCTTTAGGTTATCATCCGAACCCCCTCCAGTATTAAGTTGCAAGCAACAGACAACTGCTTTAAGCAAAGTGTATAAGGTAAACAATCCACATGTTCTATGAACAAGAGACCGTTGTTTTATCCCTAGTAGCAACAACACATCTACAACCGAAGAGATTTCTATCACTTCCCTTGGAAACTAGAGGCATGAACCCACTATCGAGCATAAATACTCCCTCTTGGAGTCACTAGCAACTACTTGGCCAAGATAACCACTAGCAACGGAGAGCATGCAAGATCACAAACAGCACAGACATGATAGAATCATAAAGATAAAACCATTAACCAAACCAACATAATAATCTCAATATCCATCGGATCCCTGCAAACACAACATGCATGATTACAAATAGATTAGATCTTGATCATGAACGGAGCTCACAAGATCTATACATGAAAGCACAAAGGAGGAGATACAACCATCTAGCTACTACATGGAAACATAGTCCAAGGTGGAACTACTCACGAATCATACCGGGGAGAAGGCCTCCGGGATGATCTCCCCTCCGGCAGGGTGCTGGGAAGAGCTTCAGATCCCCCCGATCTAGGGACGACGGTGGCGGCGGCTACAGACGGTTTCGTGGATTTCTAATCGGGTACCGAGAGTTTCTGTATCGGGGGCTTCTTATAGGCGAAGGGGCTAGTCCGGGAGGCGACCAGGGTCGCCAAAACCTACCCAGGCGTGGGTCCACCTGACCCCGCGCCTAGGGTGGGTCTGCCCCCCTGGACAGCCCCTCCCGCTCTCCTCTGGACTTCTTGTTCCCCACGGAAAGTTATTGACTTTGGCGTTTGTCCCGTCCAATTCCGAGAATATTTCTTTACTAACTTTTCTGAAACCAAAAACAGCAGAAAATAGGCATCTAGCACTGTTGCAACTTGTTAATAGTTTATTACCAGAAAACATGTAAAAATCACCTCAAAGTGTAGACAAGTAAAGAAAAGTAGATACTAAACAAGCATGGAGCATCAAAAATTATAGATATGTTTCCAACGTATCAGCATCCCCAAGCTTAACTTTTGCTCGTCCTCGAGTAGGTAAGTGATAAAAGAATAATTTTTGAGGTAACATGCACCCTCACAATAAAGATCCAACCATTTGCAAGCATTGAAAGCTAGGATCAAAGAACTCTAAACATGTGCATGAAATATGGAGTTCTAACAATAGGATATAGTAACTATGCATGCAACATGACAAGCTACAAACAAAGATCATGAATAATATGTATTGAAAAACGTTTGTTTGTTTCACATGCAGAAAACATAGCATAGTGGTAATCAGCTTGTCCCTCATAGAGTAGCAATATAATGGATAGGACACCTGCAAAGTTCACAAGGGTGACTAGAAACAAGTAGCACAAGAGCAAGTAATAACACAATATCCATCAATTAGTAAGCTTTGGAACATTGCACACAGAATGACAACTATGCTCTCTTAATGGTGCCTAAATGTAGAAGGTGGAGACTCAAATAATGGTGGAAGAAAGGCCTTTTTGTAAAGGAAGCAGGATTACAAGTTTCAAAAAGAGCTTCCAAAAATTATGGTACTTATTAGCTTTCAGCCCTCATTGCCCCTATCTTAAGCATCTTGAAGTGGTTAAGGTTAAAGTGGCAAAGCTGGAGTATATGCTTGACAAAGTATAAATTGGCAATCTCAAGTCCCTTGACTATGAGGGCTACACCTCATGGATACTCAACTTAGGGCCCAGGCAAGTTCTTGTCACTGTAAGTATTTTCATATCATTGAGAACCGCCAACAGGGTACCCCTTGCACATGGTACAGGAGCTTTCCCATAACCAAAATGACAAGGCAAGCAGACAATGAGCATCTCAGCAATCTTTTTTATTTACCATATGCATAGATTTTTATTGAGGATGCTTCATAGATAGCTCACTATGGTGATGCTGCAAGTTTCCACCATGATTAGGCATGGATTAGGCTAGCGACCCAGGCGTTTCTCTAACACAGAATACAAACTCCATGGACTTACAAGTTCCCACTTCATTTCACGCCGGTAACATCCATAGACAAAAGAGCATGATATCAACGAAGTACAAAAAGTACAAGTGCAATGTTGAAAATGTTCCCCGTGACAGCACGGTTCTGCTAATCCCAACTTATAAGTGCAAGCATATACAACAAAGTTGCGTCAATGGTTCAAGTTTATTAGGGGCAAAGAATAAAATGTGCCATCAAGTTTGTGAGGGCTTTAATCGCTAAGTTTTCACATAAAAAAATAGTTTTTAATTGGAAGATAGTTCAAAACAAGAATATACTTGGAATGGTGTAACACACCATGCATAGGAGTTTATAGTGGACACTTTGGAATAACTTGGTTTCTTGGGAGTTGTAAGCATGAGTAGAACTTACTCATACAAGTGGAGGCTAGCAAAAGACTGGGAGCAACCAACTAAGAGAGCAATAATGGCCATAATTATGCAATACAACAAAGCAAACTAATCAAAGCAAAGAGTGGTACTACAAGTCAAGGACTAAATGATCATAGAGGCTAATGGTGACTTGTCATAGTCAAAGCATGGTGTGAGCATGTGCCAAGTCAACCCAAGCAAAACATCAAAGGATAATACCACAATACTATGCTTTTGCATGCTAAAACAACGGATAATTTCTTTAAGGCACACTAAGCAATCCCAATTGTTTGGAACAAGACATGCTACAACAATAATCACTAAGCATAATGCAAAAACAACACCTAGCATGTCATGCTAAAGTCTTAGTCACAGTCAATGCAAGCTCCTCTTGCACTTCAAGCAAGAACTTACTACTCCTTTCCAAACACCAAGAAAACTTATTTGCAAAACAACACAGCGAGAGCGGGGGTCCAAACTTACTTTATTCAAGCAAAATAAAAAACTAAGCAAAGAAAACAAAAACTAAGATGTTCCAGGAACAACACAACTGTGCATGAAACAATAAAAGTGAAGTGTCTAAACAGACCTGAACTTTTTATTGATGAAGAAGGGGATGCCTTGGGCATCCCCAAGCTTTGACGCTTGTACCTCTTGGATATTCCTTGGGGTGAAACAATGGTGGAATCCCCAAGCGTAAGATTTTGTCCATCCTTCATCTCATTGCATCATTCTCTCTCTACACCTGAAATTTTTCTTTCATACAAAACTTCACACAATTCTTCATTAGCAACATTAGCTTATTCAAAAGATATTAGACCGCGGGCAAATCTTTGGAACAGCAAGGCTTTTCACTAAAAACACAAGCTACTGTAGTAACTCATTCAAAGAAACTCAATTTACCTGAAGAGAGCTCAAGAAGGAATCAATAAGAAGCAAATGCAAATAATGGCAGAAATCTGTCAAAACAGACCAGCAGGTAGAAACAAATTTTTTCGAACATCTTCTGTTACTCAAATCAAAAGGTGTTGAACTAAACAAAGTTATCCAACATACTGGGGGATTTATTAATAAATTTTTAGATCAATGCAAGTTACAGATACTCCTCACAAATTTTTTTGGTGGAGGACAGAAATCTGTTTCGGGACAGCAACTCCCCAAATCTTAGTTCCCTCTCATTAGAGGTTATTCTTGGCACAAAAAGCAAACAAAAAGGATAAGGAGAGTCATTACAGTAGTAATAACTTTCAAGACTCAAGGAAACTCTTGGGTTATCTCCCAACAAGTACTTTTCTTTAACACCTTCAAGTTAGGCACAAGAAGCAAGAAGAATCAAGTATTTTCAAATGAGGAAGCATTAACATCAAATCTTGCAAATTCTTCAACTATGAAAGGTATCTCATACAAATGGGTTTTGGAGTATCCCTTATCATCTCTCTTTGGTCTACTACTTTCGTCAAAAATATTTTCAGGGGCAATCCAATCAAAGTTATTTCAAAGGCTTCATGCATTCCAACAAGCTTATAGGGTATGGGTATATTGAATTCCTCTCTAGGCTTAGTTTTGTCAGAAATACCCACAACATCTACACTTGAACCTAGCATATTGAAACGTTCAAAAACCTTTTTGGCCTCCCTAGCAACATCATGGAATTATTTTGATAAAGTTTCAAGGATGAATTCCCTTTTTTCAACATTCTTCTCTTCTTTTAGTTTTAGGAATAAGAATTGTATGAAGGGGTTAATGCTAACAAACCTAGCCTCCAACATATGAACTAAAGAAGCTATAGCAATCTCATAATTAGGAGCAAGTTAAGCTATAGATTTATCCTCAATATCCTCATGCTTTCTAACATAATTAAAGAATTCTTCAATATTATCTTTCCCAATTATGGAACCACTACCTATTGCAAGATTTTTCAGAGAGAACTGGGGGAGCAACATGGTGAGCTAGAGCAGGAACTATTTTTTTTGTGTTTTTGAATAAAGCAAGCAAACCAAGCTAGACTATTTTTTTTGGGGTTTTTTGAAAAGAGGCAAACAAAACCAAGCAAAAGAAACTAAGCAAACTAAAAACAAAGTAAAGAGAAAGGAAGTGAAGGACTCCCCTAGTGAAGACGTCCTTAGCCTCCCCGATAACGGCGCCAGAAATCTTGGTGCTTGACAGGGAGGAAGAGGTTAAAGCTATCCTGTCGATCCCCGGCAAGGGCGCCAGAAATTTTTGATGCGTGCACCAAGTATTGATGTGGAGCACTTCGTTGGAACCCCAAGAGCAAGGTGTGATGGAGCACATCAGCAAGTTTCCCTCAGTAGAGACCAAGGTTATCGAACCAGAAGGAGGAAGGAAACATCACACAGGTGTTGCTAGCAACGTGGAGACCTGCACAACACAAACTCAAGACTTTGCCCCAACGAATCAGTGAGGTTGTCAAGCTCACCTGTTCGTTGTAACAAAGGATTAAACGTATGGTGAGGAAGATAATGGTTTGCAACAATTAAACAAGTAACAGTGAAGATGTATCAATGGTAAAGATTGGACCGGGATCCATAGTTCACTAGAGTTTCTCTCCTTAGATAAACAACATGGCATGAAGGGTAAACAAATTACAATGGGGCAATTGACAGGAACTGAGCAAGGCATAACAATGCAATTACTAGCTATAAAGATCCTATGAAGTTGATTAGGAAATACAACAATATACATAGACCGTAATCCAACTGCATCTATGACTAGAAGTCCACCTTCAGGTTATCATCCGAACCCCCTCCAGTATTAAGTTGCAAGCAACAGACAACTGCTTTAAGCAAAGTGTGTAAGGTAAACAATCCACATGTTCTATGAACAAGAGACCGTTGTTTTCTCCATAGTAGCAACAACACATCTACAACCGAAGAGATTTCTGTCACTTCCCTTGGAAACTAGAGGCATGAACCCACTATGGAGCATAAATATTCCCTCTTGGAGTCACTAGCAACTACTTGGCCAAGATAACCACTAGCAACAGAGAGCATGCAAGATCACAAACAGCACATACATGATAGAATCATAAAGATAAAACCATTAATCAAACCAACATAATAATCTCAATATCCATCGGATCCCCGTAAACACAACATGCATAATTACAAATAGATTCGATCTTGATCATGAACGGAGCTCACAAGATCTATACATGAAAGCACAAAGGAGGAGATACAACCATCTAGCTACTACATGGACCCATAGTCCAAGGTGGAACTACTCATGAATCATACCAGAGATAAGGCCTCCGGGATGATCTCCCCTCCGGCAGGGTGCCGGGAAGAGCTTCAGATCCCCCCGATCTAGGGACGACGGTGGCAGCGGCTACCGACGGTTTCGTGGATTTCTGATCGGGTACCGAGAGTTTCTCTATCGGGGGCTTCTTATAGGCGAAGGGGCGAGTCCGGGAGGCGAACAGGGTCACCAAACCCTACCCAGGCGCGGGTCCACCTGACCCCGTGCCAGGGGTGGGTCTGCCCCCCTGTCTAGCCCCTCCGGCTCTCCTCTGTACTTCTTGTTCCCCACGGAAAGTTATTGACTTTGGCGTTTGTCCCATCGAATTCCGAGAATATTTCTTTACTAACTTTTCTAAAACCAAAAATAGCAGAAAACAAGCATCTGACAGTGTTGCAACTTGTTAATAGGTTAGTACCAGAAAACATGTAAAAATCACCTCAAAGTGTAGACAAGTAAAGCAAAGTAGATAATAAACAAGCATGGAGCATCAAAACTTATAGATACGTTTCTAACGTATCATAGAGCTCATACTCATTGCAAGTGAAGGCTAGCAATAGAAATAGAGCGACAATCGAGAGAGCAGTAACTGTCATAATCATGCTTGCGACAAAACAAAATTAATTATGGCATAAAAGTGACACAAGAACTCTGAGGCAAAATAAATCATCAAGGCTTAACTGAATTTTTGTTTAGTCATATGCATGTGTGAGCATGTGCCAAGTCGATTCAAATAAAACATTCAGAGGAGGATACCACAATGCCATACCAAGTTATGAATAGAACAATGCAAGCAAACATTTATATGACATGCTACAAATTATTAGCAGGGTGGAAATCATAAGATAGCAAGAACTACTAAGCATCCATTAAATAACATACACCTTAAATGAATAGACTAAGCATGCCCACAATGATGAGTATATTTACAAAAATTAAAACAAATAGAGTTCATACCAGCCTCTTACCACACCTCGAGTTGTCATAAATCATTATTGCCTTTCACTTGTGTGGTTTTAATAATAAGATAAACCAAATTCCAAGGAGTCACTGAGGACCGCTGAACCCTGCAATGAACTTTACAAAACCAGAGAAGAAGAACAAATATTTTTGGGTTTTTTGATTTTTTAAAAGAAGAACTGAAGGCAAAATCAAACAAAGCAAAATCTTTTTGGATTTTTCTTATAACAAATTAAGCTAAAAAGGGTGAAACAAACCAAAGATAAAAGATAAAGAAGCGACAAAGAGAAATAACTAAAATATTTTTGGTCTTTTTGTGTTTTGGAAAGATGAAACAAAGCAAGAACAAAAACTAAAAAGAAAGCGAAACATGGATATGCAAAGTACCGACAGAACATGATATGTAGATGAGTGTGGTGTCGGTATACCTCCCCCCAAGCTTAGGCTTTTGGCCTAAGTGGAGATCAATCCCAACGCTGGTAGGAACTCCAAGTCGGCGGGTCATCATAAGGATAATCATAATCAGGCCCTCGTGAATAAGAAAAAGTGCCCCAATCATAAGTGGGCTGCTGGTTTGAAGGTTCCCCAGTGTTGGAGGGCTAGACCGAATTATCCTCGGCCTCCCTTCCAACATTCTGCTCTTGCTGGGAGAGCTCCTCCTCCGTGAGTGACCATCCTTCCCTGGCATCAAGGTTAAACAAGGCAGGCGCGGGCAAAAGGACCGTTCGCTCGGACTTACCTCCTCTCCATCCACTCTTGAGAAAGGTTATTTCATAAGATAAATTGCTCAAATTAGCCCACAAAGAAAAAAAATTATGTTGTATCATGGAATTAAGATCAAGCCTCTCTATGGGAATCTGTAAGTCTGAATGATGAGGCGCTACACCATGCAAAGCTAATAAACGAGAGGCAATGAGGCCTCCACAAATTCCACCTTTATCGCAGTTAGCAGAAAGGCGGAAAGCTATCAAAGCACCCAAGTTATAAGTCCTATCCCGTTTCAAAGCAGCTGAGATAAAAGCTAGATCATATGAAGATAATTTACTAGCAGTCTTCCAAGCAAGAACACACTTGGCAATAAAATAGGCAAAATATCGAATATATGGGAGATGAGTATTTCGAATTTTACCACTCTCTTTTGAGAAACTGCTCCCTTGGCAAATCTCTGCATATAAGTCCACAAGTGGCGTAGGCCGCTCTCTAATCCTCTCGCGCAAACCCCACTGTGGCACTTTAATAGCTGCACAAAAATCATCAAAAGGGTGATCGACAGCTACATTGTAAATTTTGTAGTGAACCATGGGGTTAGTCAAGGACCAAATAAATCGAAAATCCTACACCATAGACATAGTTAGTTTCACATATTGGTAAGTTTCATCTCCAACAAAATGCTCCAACCCTGCATTAGAAATTAGATTCTGGAAACCTTGAAAAATCCCTGCAGCTCTCATGAATTCGGGGCATGGATAAATAGAAGGGAAAACTTCCTCCTCACGGTGGACTTTAATAATCTCAGGTACCCTTAATTCATGTTGATTGAGATGGTGTTCACTCATCTTATTTTCTGAAATTTTTAGACAAACATCAAACAAAGTAATTTCAAATCTAATAAGTGATGGGGAACTAATATAAGGACTTGTAAGCGGGATAAACATGCATCAAAATGATTTATCTAAGCATAGAATAAGCATGACAACTCATATACCCTATCACATACAGTAGCAAAATACTCAAGATATTGTCCACCAATCAAAAATCTAATTGGACAAGCGGAGGAGTCACATACCGAAGAGGAAACCCTCCAAAAATCAGCAGCTAAGGTGGGTTGAGCAAGGAGATCGAAAATTGCGAGCAAGAACAGCAAGAACATGAGCTTTGAGAAATTTTTCGATGTTTTCTTGGGAGAGAGAGTGGAGTGGCATGTGGGAGAGTAAGTGAAGGGCCAGGGGTGGCCCACACCATGGCTAGGCGCGCCCCTGGTCTGGCCGCGCCACCAGGTGGTGTGTCTGCCTGGTGCCCCCTGGGTCACTCTAGGTACCTCTCTGCCACTTTTTTGGCGTAAAAATTTAATATGAATTTTCTGAAATTTTTCGAGAAACTTTATTTTTGAGCAATTTTCCGGTATTGACAAATGATTTTCTTGCATAAAAATGATTTTGGAATGATGCAAAAACAAATCGAAACTTAAAACTACAGAAGTTCTAAGACACTCTAATATGCAAGCAACTATCAATACTAAGATGAACAAGATGAAGAGCAAAGATTGGAAATGAGAAAGTAAAAGTGAGCAAGGATAATCATGGTGAAAACATTGTTGTGTTCATTAAAATCCCTTTGTTAACAAGGTTGATCAGATTTTGTTACCAAAACAATTTAATATGAAACAAAACCTTGCATTTCACTAAATGATTATTTTACCTCAATCTTGATAGCAATAGTCCCAATCATAATAGTTTCATAATTTTCTTGTGGTATGGGACAATATATTTCTCTAACTTTGATGCCCTCAATATTTTCAATTGAATTTAGGCCATAAGTATTATCAATCTTCTTAGGGAAATAAACAGTATGCTCCTTGTCATTAATATTAAAAGTTACTTTTCCTTGATTACAATTAATGATAGCACCTGTAGTATTAATAAAAAGTCTCCCAAGAATAATAGACATATTATCATCTTTAGGCATTTCAAGCACAACAAAGTTAGTTAATGTCAAACAATTATGAGACACTTGAATAGGAACATCCTCACATATACCAACAGGAATAGTAGTAGACATATCAACCATTTGCAAACATATATCAGTTGGTATCAATTTTTCTAGTTGAAGTCTCTTGTAGAGAGAAAAAGGCATAACACTAACTCATGCTCCCAAATCACACAAAGAAGTTCTAACATAATTATTCTTAATAGAGCAAGGAATAGTTGGAATCCATGGGTCTCCAAGTTTGTTTGGAACCTTACCATTGAAGTTATAATTAGCAAGCAAAGTGGATTTTTCCTCATTAGGAATCTTCCTTTTATTAGAAACAATATCCTTCATATACTTTGAATAAGGAGGCAATTTAATAGCATCAGTCAAAGGAATTTGCAAAAATAAAAGTTTCATCCACTCACAAAACTTGTTATAGTTTTCTTCTTCCTTTGACTTGTGTTTCTTTTCGGGAAAAGGCATTGGTTTTTGTACCCAAGGCTCTCTTTCACTACCATGTTTGTTAACAACAAAATCTTATTTAGTGTACTTAGTATTCTTAGTGTGCCTTTCAGGTTCCTCTTCAATTTCTTCCTTATCAGGAGCATCATTTTTATCATTACCACTTTCAGTTTCAGCATCAGAGGCAGATATACTATTAGGATCTATAGAAGGTTCAGAAGATTCTACGACTGTTTTATGTTTCTTTTTCTTTCTCTTAGAAGAAGTACCAATATTTCAGCTTGTTGATAATCCTGCTCAATTCTTTTAGGATGTCCCTCAGGATATAAAGGATCCTGAGTGGAAGCACCACTCCTAGTTCTAATTTCATATGCATGTTTTTGTCCAGAAGCATTAACTAGCAAATCTTTTTGTACCTTAGTAAGCTGATCAATTTGAGTTTGAACCATTTGGAAATGTTTAACAAGCATTTTAACATCATTGGAGGTTCTTTCCGCAATATCTTTCAATTCATTAATATCTCTAGAGTTTTCCATTAAATGATTCTGCACCCTCTTATTAAAATTATCTAGCTTAACAATAAACATATCAAATTCTTCTAAGAATTGATCAGGAGGTTTAGAATAAGGAATATCACCTTCATCAAAATGTTGGAGAGAGTGTACCTCAATAGTGTATGAGTGGGAGATTGGATTACATAATTCTTCTATAGGAGGTAAATTCTTCACATCTTCAGATTTAATACCCTTCTCCTTAAGACATTTCTTAGCTTCCTTCATCACTTCATCATTTAGTTCAATAACTCCCCTCTTCTTTGGTGTTAGTGTTGGGGTTGGCTCAGGCATAGTTGGTTCACGTGTAGTTGACTCAGGTGTAGTTGGCTCAGATGTATTCCAATCATCATAATTCTTGCTTATTTTAGCCATTAATTCCCCATCTTCTTCGGGAGTTCTTTTCCTGAAAACACAATCAGCACAACAATCTAGGTATGTCCTAGATTCATCAATTAGTCCATTATAGTATATACCAAGAAGCTCATTTTTAGGTATTGGATATCCAGGCTGTGTGTGAATTAAAGCACAAAACTTTTCCCATGATTCAGGCAATTTCACCTTTTCTCCCTGTTTAAAATCAAAAAGTTCCTGCAAAATGGCATGTCGAGCACTAGGAGGGAAATATTTCTGAAATAAAGTATTAATCAAGCAATCAGGGCTATCAATAGATCCAGGAGGTAAATTATTAAACCAAGCTTTAGCTTCTCCTTTCAATGAAAAAGGGAAAATTTTAGCAACAAAGTAGGTGCGCATCTTAATATCATCAGAAAATAAGCCACTCATGGTAGAAAGCTCAGTCATATGTGCCACAGCACTTTCATTTTCAGTCCCACAAAAAGGTTATTTCTCAACAATGGTTTCGTAAGATAAATCAAGTGAGAAATCATAATCCTTATCTTTAATGTTTATGGGAGATGTGGCAAACTTAGCATCAGTAAATAGTTTAGGTCTAATAGTACATCTCTCAAGAAGACTTCTAATAGCACTTTCACCATGAATGTTTCGACATTCTTCAATAAATTCATCAGTCAATTCAATATAACCATCATTAATATCATAGCTAGGACTCTCTCTGGACTCAAGTGAGCTAACAGGTGTAGTAGTATCTTCATTAGGAGTTTCAGTGTTTCCCATTATAGTTCTAGCAATTATAGCATCTAGGAAAGGACCTAATGAACCACTCTCATCAAGCATAGTAGAAGTAACATCATGAGTATCAGAAGCAATTTCAGATTCAGCAGAAGTAGCAGTATGTGTAACATGTGTATGTGGTGGTGGTGTAAGGAGCTTACTCATAACAGATGGTGAATCAAGAGCAACAGAGGTGTTCAGAAATGTACCTCTTCTTGTAGTGGATGGCAATATTGGATCTTTTCCATCACGAGTTTTACCCATGATGAATGGATAGCATCGAACAATAATAATTCCAAGTGACCTTATAAATAAATCTATGCTCCCCGACAACGGCGCCAGAAAATGGTCTTGATGGCCCACAAGTATAGGGGATCACAATAGTCTTCGAGGTAAGTATAACCCAAATTTATTGATTCGACATGAGGGGAGCCAAAGAATATTTATAAGCCTTAACAACTGAGTTGTCAATTCAGCTGCACATGGAAATAGTCTTGCTCGCAGTAGTTTATCAGTAGCAACAGTTTTGAAGTAACAATACCAAAGTAACAGTAGTAGTAAAATAAATACAGTGGTAACAATTGTAGCAAACAGCAGAATTAAAGTGCGGTAGGCATAGTGATGGATGGACGGGTGTTGCATGGACAAGACAATTCATGTAATATAAAGACCAAGGGAATTTTTGCAGATAAATAAGATATAACATCCAAGTACTAAGTAATCATAGGCATGTGTTCCATATATAGTCATACATGCTCGCATTGAGAACTTGCACAACATCTTTTGTCCTGCCAGCCCGTTGCAGCGGGGTCTCAAGGGAATCTACTGGCAATTAAGGTACTCCTTTTAATAGAGTACCGGAGCAAAGCATTACCACTCCATGAACACATGTGATCCTCACATCACAGCCATCCCCTCCGGTTATCCCGATTTTTTTCACTTCGGGGACTCGGGTTCCGGACAATAATATGTGTAAACAACTTGCAGGTAAGATCATAAACAATAATATCATCATGAATCAATAACACGTTCACATCTGAGATCATGGCACTCGGGCCCTAGTGACAAGCATTAAGCATAACAAGTTGCAACAATGTCAAATAGTACTAACAATAGATACTAGGCACCATGCCCTAACAATCTAATGCAATTACATGATAGATCTCATCCAATCCCTACCATCCCCATAGCCTACTATGGGGGATTACTCACTCATGGATGGGGGAATCATGGATGGTTGATGGAGAGGCGTTGGTGATGATGATGCCGACGATCTCCTCCAATTCCCTGTCCCAACATGGTGCTAGAACGGAGTTTCTGGTTCTGAATCATGGTTTCTAGTGGCGGCGGCGCACCGGAACTCTATCTGGAAAAACGTCGAACCCCCCGGTGTGTTTAGGCCAGAGGCTATTTGTAGGCGGAAGGAGAGGTCGAGGGGGAGACCGAGGCGGCCACACCACCCCCTGGCACGGTCTGGCCTGGCCCGCGCCACCAGGTGGTGTGGGGCCCTCGTAGCCCCTCTCCGTCTTGTCTCCTGGCTCCGTGAGTCTTCTGGTATAATAGGAGTTTTCGATATTTTCTCGGATTTTTCCTGAAAGTTGATTTCCTGCACAAAAACGAGACACCAAAGCAATTCTGCTGAAAACAGTGTCAGTCCGTGTTAGTTATATCCAAATCACACAAATTAGAGGAGAAACAATAGCAAAAGTGTTCGGGAAAGTAGATACGTTTTGGATGTATCAGTCATGCATATAAGGCATAGTTATAGCTAGAAGAAACATGATATGAGAGATAAATGGCACATTCTATATGGCTAAAAGAGGTGGTATCTCATAGCCATCAACTTCCCCAAGCTGGACCTTGCTCGTCCTCGAGCAGGAAGGGTCGATAATAAATTAATGGTTGTGAAATAGCTTATCATTGGAAATCAATGCATTGGATCCTTATTTCCTCTACAAGTTCGAAGAGAGAAAACGTGTATTCATACAAGGTAATACAAGCTCAGTTATAAAGACCACTAAAGATTCATCAAAACTTATATGATCCATGTCAACCGTGAATCTAACTTGCAAACAAATTTATGATCCTCTTATTGCACCTTTTGTATAACTTTTCATATTTTTATGAGACAAAACTTAGTCACAAATAGATGTCAAGCATAAATAGGAGTAAAGTTTATCGACTCTACCCAATCATGTCATCTAGTTAAGGCTCTCAAGTGCAAACATCAGTTATTGAACTTTCAGAAAGTTTATCTCTTAGTAACGAGATTTATGCCAAAACCAAATGCGAGAACATGTAAAAATAAGCATAGCATTAGAGTGTCTGATTTGGTCATCCACATAAATGAATAATGGCTATCAAACAATCATTTATATTCTTTGTCTTTCGAAAACTTTAGTTCATCAGTAATGAGATCATGCCAAAACTTAGTGTGTTTAATCAAACTGTGCAGGCTAAGAATGGATACTCGTGACCATTACCAAGGTTTCCCTTTTTGTTATAATGATTTCTCATAATGGTCAGAGGATTATTCCCTCTTTTGCTTTGAACTTGGGCCCATGAGAATACTAATGCATACCCAAATATAGCATTTCGGCTACATATGTTGGGCAACTCATAGCCAAACTCCAAGAGTTTCCTCTTTTTGGATTGTTCAAAGTCCAGTGGAGTTGTTAGCATCCCATGTTGTGCGACAATGGTGCAGACACGCGTAAAGCAATATCATACTTTAATCAATAGGTCAAGATTTGGCATGCATCTCAATTACCGCTAAACATTAGTTTCTTCAAACAAATCCTTTCAAAGAGTACTATAAAGTCGATCATCACATCTATGGTGTTGAGTATCTTTAAGGCTAAACTCTTAAGACAATTAAACAACACTTTATTTAGCATAGAACTCAAAACTTCGAAATATCATTTCCAACTGACAACTCCTTCCGTAAGCAAACTATCAAGTCTATTGTTTTGACATTATGGGGTCGAGCATAACCTATTTATTTAAGACAAAGCTATTAGGTGACATCCAACAAATTTCAAAAGATCTTGATCAAGTATTCTTTCTTTCCAAGTGTAGATATTGTAGCAATGTTTTCTAGAGTATCACAAATAGTGTCACAAGCTTGATAAACAATTTGGCAAGATGCATACAAGCTCTAAGTCGACTCCTATGGTGCCTACCATGAGCAAGTGTATCCCCATATAAATACAAAACTAAACTCACTTAAGCAAGCATTCAAAAACAGCGGGATACATGATTGCATTAAACATTCATCGAATATGAACATTGCACAAGACTCTACACATGCAGAAGTAACCTCCCCAAGCTTAGAACTTTGCAAGAACCAAACTTGAGTATCATCGGGATGGACAAATTCCACTCTTGATCCATGAGCCTCAACATAATACCTTCGTAGCACTGAACCCATCTTTATAGTCACCATGTTACGGTGTGACGTTTGATGTTATCAAGATACTCTTCCGGTGTTAGTGATTGACATGATCTCATGGTCTAAGGACTAAGATTACTTTGTATGTTGTTATAGCAATACAAACACAATGACCTTGATCGTAATGCTATACTTCGAATGAATGTTCATCACATCATTCCAACAATGTTGTGACCTTATTATTAACAACATCCAATGTCCATGATCAGGAAACCTTTGATCATCTTGTTAATCAACGAGCTAGTTTATAAGAGAGGCATAACTAGCAACTTCCTTTTTGTTTATTAAACACACATGTTTTAACGTTTCCATATTAATACAATTATAGCATGCAAAATAAACATTTATCATCAATAAGGAATAAGATAATAACCACTTTATTATTGCCTCTCGGGCATATTCCCTCCAGTCTCCCACTTGCACTAGAGACAATAATCTAGTTTGAAAACTTTGCGTATTGAACATCTATGGCTTTCTGGTGTTAACATAATCTACGGATCTAACGCTTTCAGATCCGTGTGTATTTGCATGTCTTTGCGCCTTCACGCATCACTCATTCTCCAATGAGATGGCATTGTATAAATTTGGTCTTTTGGTGAGACCTTTAGTTCCTTGGGGTTAAATCATGTCGATACTATTGTCGTAAAATATATCTTTAGTGTTAGCCCGTTGTGAACCACACCTTAGTTTGATAACAAACTACTTGACATAAATGCCCTCCTTTGCTGCTACTATAGTAGTCATATACTTAGCCTTTTGTTGTAGTATCCGTCACAATGTATTAACTTTGGAATTCATCCAAATCCATCATGGAAACTTTCTTTCCATTTCATTGTGCCACCCATAGTTTAAATTGAGATAAACTTGATTTGTATCTTGTGACAAAACTAGTATCATTTTTCAATGAACTATTTGTCTCTTATACAAATGGAATATATTCTTAATTCTTCCAAAAGATTATAAGAATATCCTTACTATCGTCCAATGATCATTTTATAATTCATCCTGGTATATGCTCATAACACTTAGAGCATATGACATATCTGTATGTGTACATATCATGGTATGATTGATCAAAACATTCTTGTGATTTCACTCACCAAGTGTCAAAGCACTTGAATCTTGTTTCACTTATCAAGTGTCGATACACTTGAATCTTGATTCAATTCTTTTCCATGCAACAAGATCCTTTACTCGTCGTTTCTATATTGAACCCCTTCAATATATCATATATGTATGTTTGGCACGACCATATTAGCGTCACTGTCTATCCATGTAGACATTCATGCTAAATATTCGGGTTTTGCCTAAGTCTTTCATCAAAATGAAATTCTCAACCTTTGTCAATAAAAGATACATCATTTTCAATCAACAAGATGTCCTCCACATAATGTATTAGAAATATGTCTCGGTGCTTCCACTTAATTTATTGCAAATGCAAGCATCTTCATCGTCTCCCGATGAAAACTCCTTTAACAGTTTCATCACGGTGAAGATTCCAACTCCGCGATGCTTCAACCATTGAAGTTTGCATGACCTTTTTAGCATCCTTTGAATTAACAAAACCCTTTGGATCGTGTCATGCACACGTCCTAGGTAACCATTCTATTAGAAGAACTTTGTTTTGTTTATTCATCTACCATATACCAAATTATATGTAGTGGTTGCTACTTTAATCCGTCCAGACTAAATATCGGTATGAAAGATCAAATCTTGTCATAGTCAACTCCTTGAACATTGTTGTAAAATACTTTACGACATGTCGACTATTTCATAGATGTGAAACATCTATGTCTGTTTCTTTATAGATCCAAATACGACCGATAGGTTTTTACACCTTTCCGGAGGGTCTTCCAAGTTAAAAAAACTTGATTTCTCGCGTATGGAACTATCATAGTTTTTATGGATTCAAGCCATTTGACGGAGTCAGGACCCATCATCGCTTCTTTGCATGTAGTCGGTTCATTATTGTCAACCAATAATAATTTACTCTCAAATCTTAGCATTTGATTATTTATCCGACCTACTTAGTTCAATAGGAACTTAAATCTTCGTGACCACAACCTTTGAGGCACGTGAGACATGAGCATTGTGGCTGCCTCCGGAACATTTTCCGGCGCTGTGCAACTCAGCACATATAGCTAAGGTTCGTTAACCTTATCAAAGTTCTATTGTCCTCTCACTTAACTTTTACAAAAAAATCCTTTTTCAAGAAACTTGACATTCTAAGCGACAAACGCTTTTGTCTTCAGTGTTATAGAGGAATACCCAATGATTATTCGAAATAACCTACAAAGACATGCTCATCCGACTTTGGTTGTAAACATCTTACTTATGCTTAGTATACCAAAATTTAAGAAAGGACAACTTGGGTTTTACCCCAAACCATAACTTACATGGTGTCATTTCAATGGATCAATATGGAACGCTTTTTAGTGTAAAAGCGGTAGTCTCTAAAGCTTTAATCTTTTAAAACATAATGGCAGTTTTATAAATAACACCTTTGATCCAACTATGTCAAACAAGGTTTCATTACAAATCTCAAACACTCCATATTCCTATGTTGTTTCGGGAGATGCAAATCTAGGTGTTTTGCTAAACTTGCAACTCAAATAAATCCCTTTATGATAAAATCATAAATCATTTATTTTCTTGTTACAATGATTTTCCACTTCATCTTGAAAGTCTTTGAACGTTTTGTCACATCCCAAATTTTTGATTTGGTCTCGCATATCATTCATATCATTGCATCATGCTTTTTCATGCAAAACCGTCGAGTGAAAGGTTCGGTGAAACGCTATTTCCAAAACCCTATTCTATTTTGCTACGAGGCTCCTGCGGGAGGCTTTATCTAGTGTTGCCACCCTTGTAGCCTAGTGTTTTCGCTCAAACCTTGGGCCTAGATTGTTCCCCTCGACCATACGAACCCGTAGGAGCAAGAATCGCTCGAATCGGAGCTCGCACGGAGAAGTTGTCGCCGTTTTAGTGAATCGTCGGAAAACGGTCCGAATTTTTGGACCGATTTCCGAGTTTGTGTCCAGTTTCGCACCGAATCAGAGTAGGACCCGCAGAGGGGCCCCACATAAAGAGGCCACCTGGCCTCGGGATCCGCACCCGATCGCCCCCACCTCGCCTCGGTACCCGCGCGCCTCCAGGAGCCGCAATCGCCGCCACCCGCCGCCTCCGGCCGCGCCGCCGCCGCCGTCGCCTTCCCGCCTCGCCGGCGGCTCCGTCCCCGCCGCCAGGTACTGCGCGCGCCGCCACCTCTCTCCTCTCCCTCTCTCTCTCTCTCTGCGCGCCGCCGCCATCGCCGCCCTCCACCGCGCGCACCCGCGCGCCTCGCCGCCGCGGCCAACCGCCTGCCCCGCCGCCCGCAGCAGCCGTTGCCGCAGCCGCCGACGCGCCACGGCCTTGCTGCCGCCGCCTCGCTGCCGTTGCTGCTGCGCGCGCTGCCGCTGCCGCTGCCTCGCTTCGCGTGCGCACACGCACACGCATGCATGCATGCACGTACACACCCGCACGCCGTTTTGCGTCGCGCCGTTTCGTCCGTACCGCGTCGCACGCGCGCTGTCTTGCACGCCGCGTTGACGATCTTGGACCGTTTGTTGACCGTCTCCCTCCGTGCAGGAAAAACCCTGACGCCGGAACCGATCGCCGCCGCTGTCCGGAACTCGCCGCCGTCCGTTTCGTCGTTTGTTTCCGGTAAGACTGTAGCCACCGTCAGATCTCAGATCGGCGGCTTAGATCGTTCGTTGACCGGTCAGACTCGGGCGTTGACTAGTCAGACGCCCAGTCAGACGCCCAGTCAGCGCCCAGTCAGCAGACGCTTTGACCAGTCAACAGACACAGTTGACTGGTTAATTTCGTTAATCCTTTTAGTTGACAGATTTCGGTAGAATCTTGTAAATTGCATAGTAATTAAACAGCTTGGCCAAAAATTGCAAATAATATATGTGTAGATTCAGTGAGTCGCGTAGAATCTCGCTGTACCTTTGGTTCAGGCTTTTGCAGCAAGGTTTAGTACAGTTTAATCAAACAAGTTAGTGGCCTTTTCGGAGTAATAAATTCGTAGAAAAAGATCCGTAGCTCCAAAAATCGCGTATGATATGTCCTTGGATTCAGTGAAACGAGGGGAATCTCATCGTGAATTAAAAAGATAGGCTTACAGTAAAAACTTTTGCAGAAACTGTCTAGTGGCTTTCTGTAGTGTTTTAATTACTCGGCGAGTTTTATAATTCCTTTTTGAGTAATTCCAATTGTTATTGTTTCTAATCAGCGATGCCCATACTGTAGATTTTTCCCACGATTTTACAAATAGTATATTACCAGTAGTGAATTATTTAAGTTCTAGCTCTGGTTTTGAGCATTACTTTTACTTAATAGTTTTCCTAGCGCTAAAACTATTTCCCATGCATGCAATCGGTAGTATTATGGTATAGGATGTTGTGGTGCAGCTGTAGCACCAATTCACTTGTCGTTCTTGCATTCATGCATCATCTTCGTTGCATATGCTTGTGGATGGTTTGTTTATCATTGCAATTGTATCGTGTAGATTGTGACGAGTGCAACGCTTGCTCGTGTGTGGATTGTTCTTCCGACCGCTATAACCAAGGCAAGTAGATGCTACTTTGTTCATGATATCGTCCTACTACTTTCAATGCATTGTCGTGTATTTTGTAGATGCATGTGTAGGATGATACTATCGCTATGCTATGTCCTATTATGTGGTAGGGCCTTCCTTGTAGATGAACCATCGTTGGTAGATGTGCTTAGCCATGCTTTGTTGAACGAGGGCTGGGTTACATCATTGATACTTGTTTCTAAAAGTATTGGTTTGTGAAAACTAAAACAACTTAATCAATAAAACCCCTGGGTGTGATGGTATTGATAATTTTTGGTGGTTTCATTGCGAAAAGGCACCCAGGTATCAAGAGAAAATGATTGGCTTCTTTATTGTGTAGCTTACGTGTACAATCATGTGCCAATAATTGAATAGACGGTTGGTTGGACTTAGTAGGTTGTGGTAACTCGAACCCGCGTATCCAGAAATGTAGAATTTTGGTAGGTTGGACCGGTGCGCGTCGGGATTGAGGAGCTACTTCCCGAACAGTCTCTTCTTGGTTTTCTCCCTATCATCACCCAAAATGAGAGTGATGGTACGAGCTGGGCTAGCCAAGTCACATGGGTAAAATGTACTAACCTCTGCAGGGTGTATAATCTAATCGATTAGCCGTGTCCCCGGTTATGGACAACTGAGTTGCTTGATATTGATTCTATGACATGTTTCTCGCTCATTCTAATTTCATAATGTTTTAATATTGTTGGGTTAACTTAATTGGGATCTTTTCAAAGAAAATTAAAAACTGTTTATGAAAGTAGGACAAACGTATTTGCAAATGCAAGCCAGACACAGCTCCAATTGCCAAATATGCATGTAGATGTTAGTACTATTGTCTCCATTACTAGCTCTACTTGCCATACATTCCATGTATTGACCCTTCGGGGCTGCTACGTTTCATGTTGCAGGTTATTCCGATTCTGAGTAATCGATATAGGCCACGGTACTCCACTCGGCACTTGTTCACTTGTGGGCAATTTGAAGAATGGAGGATTTACTTGTTTATGTTGGAGGATTTACTTGTTTATGTTGCTACCTGAATAATTTGAGCTAGCTTTGTGCTAATCTTTTATTGTAATAATGGTACTCTGGATCATCGTTACTTATGATACACGGATATTTTGCTATGTATCTATCTTACTCTATTGTGGGCCAATGAACCGATCCAGGGATTGGCATGTCACATAGAGGCCACGGTCTTTTCAGAACCGGGGTGTTACAGGATGGTATCAGAGCCCGTGTGTCGACTGTAGGATCGTGACCTAGGATTGGATTAGGAAGCCATAGAATTATTAAAGCCTATATTAACTCTGTCTTTCCTCTTATGCCTTTCACCCTCGTAAATTCTTACCATATGCTATTCTCACACTTTCCTCTTTTACTTGATAGATGGGAGACGTCAGGACTGAGTATGTCACCATGGAGTCACCAAGGCCCTTTGCAAGGCAGTTAGCTCAGCTTTCGCAGTCATTGGGATTGCCACTGCCTATGTTCAAGGGAAGAAGGTTGTACAACTATGGATATGGAGAGGATGCATGGGAGATCACTACCTTCATATTCAGAGATGACGCCTTGCCAAACCCCGTGCACTTGGTCTACACCAAGACATACTGCAACTGGGGACTTGGAATCAACTTGGCCATACATGAAGCCCTGTCTCGCCAGTGCCATTATGTCCGACACCTACTGCCAGCAGATTCACCCTACCGTGACTAGGGAAGGCGTGATGAAGATGGGAACATTGTGGTTACCCCGGGCGACAGAAACAACATGCCGCCCCGTCGGAGGCACATAGAGGACATGGAAAGGGAGAATGGAGCTCTAGCAGAGAAGGTGAGGATGATAAAGGAGATTGCAGATTTTACTAGCAATGGTATGGTGGTCCAAGGACAGGAGATTGACACTTTGCATGAAGCTGTGGGAGTTCTGGAGAATGCCCTGATAGACAGAGATGCAACCATAGCTCATCTCCATGGTACGGTGCAGGAGAACACCCAGAACATACAACAGTTGCAAGGGACCGTCCAGGAAAGGGATCAAACTATTGAAGCTATGACAGCCCAGATTGCCGCTCTCCAAGCGCAGCTGAATCCACCTTCTGATGATGACAATGGAGATGATGGCAACAATGGGGATGATGATGATAGTGGGAACGATGATGATGATGAGGACGAGGATGATGATGATGGAGACGATGATGGTGGAGGAGATGAAACTGTTGCAGTTGCAGCTGAGAGTGAAGAAGAAGAGGAGGATCCAGAAGAGGTGGAGTTTGAGATCTCAAGTGATGATTCAGGAGAAGTGTACACTCCGCCGCCATGGTTGTACCGCGAGCCGAAGCGCCAACGCATGACAGCAAGGACCTACCTCAACCTCTTCAAGAAGTAGATAGAAGTCCACCAATTAGTCCACGTTAGGCGAATTCGTTAGGATTAGTATCGATCGATGTGAAACTTAGTTCGTGTTAGTTTAAGAGTGTTTAGTTGCTTATTTGTGTACTCCAATATCCCAGGATTTATTTGTGCGAATTTTATGAAAGAGTTAAGGCAATTTTGGTTACTATCTGTGTTATTTTCGCTGTAGTTTTCTGCTGATACAGCAGTACTGCGCGATTTTTCATATTTTTCTGGTAACTCAGAAAAATCTGAAAACAATTAGGCTGATGCGAAACTCTCTGTACTATATGTGCAAAAATCAGCTAAATTTTCTGACGAGTTTAAGTCAGGCGGAAAAATTCGTGAACGCTGCTGGACTATTCTGGCAGATTGTTGTTTTTGTTGATTAGTTGATCGACTGTTTGGTTAACCATTGTCAACTCTTGTAAAACTATTTCAGTAGTTATATACCGCTAGGATAACCCCTGGGATGTTGCTGGATCACTTGTTTGTTGATGTGTTGCTTGCTTGTGATTGTCTGCTATTGTTTGTTGTTGATTGATCATATGCATGGGTAGAATCCTATTGTCGTAGTTGATTCTTCTAAACTTACCTGTGCTGAACCGCAGATGCCTCCCCGCCGTCACCCCACTGAGATGGAGCAGCTCATGGCAGCTCAGGCACAGCTGACCCAAGTGATGACTCAGTTCATGGCAAATCAGAACAACAACAACAACAACAATGGAAATAATCAGCCCCAGGGAGATGCTCTCACCAGATTTCTGAGGTTAAGGCCAGCTAAGTTCTCTACTGCAACGGAACCAATGGTTACTCTCGACTGGTTGCGTTCAGTCAGCAAGGATCTAGTAACTGTCGGATGCACTGATGCTGAGAAGGTGAGGTTTGCCGCTCACCTACTGGAGGGACCAGCCGCTTCTTGGTGGGACACATTTCAGATCACCCACCCGCTGGATACCGTGACTTGGGCAATGTTTGAGGAAGGTTTTAGGACCAACCACGTGTCTTCAGGAGTTCTGAGCCTAAAGAGGAAGGAGTTCCGCAACTTGCGCCAAACCAATCGCACCGTGGCCGAGTACATTGAGGAGTTCAACAACCTGTCCCGTTATGCACCTGAGGATGTTGACACTGATGCCAAAAGGAGGGAGAGATTCCTGGATGGCCTTAGTGATGAACTTTCAGTGCATCTACTGGTGGTTTACTGCCCCACTTTCCAGGAGCTTATGGACAAGGCCAGGATCTTGGAAGGGAATCACAAACAGGTGGAGAACTGCAAGAGAAAGAGCAACAATCACCACTCTGGTTCTCACCACAAGTCTCGCACTTCATATGATGGATACTCCAAGCATGGAGGGAGTGACCATGGGAGCCATGACCGCCACCACCATGGAGGCGATGGGCGTCGTCATGACAACCATAGGAGCAACCACCACAGCCACAAGGGAGGACACTCTCACCACTCTGGAGGACACGGTGGACATGACCGCAACCGTGATCGCAGCTTTGTGAAGAAGGATCTGAGAGAAGTGACGTGCTTCAAGTGCAAGCAGAAGGGACACTATGCTGATAACTGTCCGGAGAGGAGAGGACTGAAGCCAACCAACGGCGAGAAGGCCACAGTGAACCACATGAATGTGGAGGAGATTCCAGATGAGCCTGACCTTGTGATTGGTAAGTTCCCAATCAACACTTACCATGCACTTATACTTTTCGATACTGGTGCATCGCATTCATTCATATCAAGGGTATTTGTGGATAAGTATAAGTTACCTACTGAGTCTATGAAAAGGTCCATTAGAGCGAGTTCACCTGGAGGAGATATGATAGCTAGCGCGGGATGTCGCGACTTAACTGTGAGGATTGGAACACACAACTTCATTGCATATTTGGTAGTGTTGGATTCACAGGGATTAGACGTTATTCTGGGTATGGATTGGATGTCTATGCATGGGGGACACATAGATTGTGCACAGCGAGCTGTTTCACTCAAAACCCCGGATGGTAAGAGGATTAGATTCAAGTCGGCTGCACGACCGAGAAGGTGTAAGTTGAATTCTCTTAAGGGGGTTAGCATGGATACTGTGCTAGTGATTAGGGATTACCCTGACGTGTTTCCGGAAGAGCTGCCAGGGATGCCACCTGACAGGGATGTGGAGTTTCTTATCGAACTGATGCCGGGAACAGGACCAATAGCAAAGAAACCATATAAGATGGATGTGGATGAGCTGAAGGAATTGAAGAAGCAGTTGAAAGAGCAGCTGGAAAAGGGATTCATTCATCCTAGTTCGTCGTCATGGGGTGCACCTATTCTGTTTGTGGAGAAGAAAGATAGCAGCAAGAGATTAGTGGTGGACTATCGCTCGCTGAATGAAGTAACCATCAAGAACAAGTACCCTCTACCGAACATAAATGATTTGTTTGATCAACTGGAAGGATCAAAGGTGTTCAGCAAGATTGATCTGCGATCAGGCTACTTCCAATTGAAGATCCGGGAGGAGGACGTACCAAAAACCGCCTTCACCACTAGGTATGGTTTGTATGAGTATACGGTTATGTCTTTTGGACTAACGAATGCCCCGGCATACTTCATGACCATGATGAACAAGGTATTTATGGAGTACTTGGACAAGTTCGTGGTGGTGTTTATTGACGACATACTGATATATTCCAAGGATGATGCCGAGCATGAGAAACATCTGCGACTGATTATGGAGAAACTAAGGGAACACAAGTTGTATGCCAAATTCAGCAAGTGTGAATTCTGGCTTAACACCGTTGGGTTTCTTGGACACGTAGTGTCAGGAGAAGGAATTTTTGTTGATCCAAGCAAAGTGACTGCAGTGATAGAGTGGAAGCACCCAAGAATGCGGGAGAGATTCGAAGCTTTCTGGGACTTGCTGGATATTACAGGAGGTTCATTGAAAACTTTTCCAAGATTGCTAAGCCGATGACTGAACTTCTGAAGAAAGAGAGGAAGTTTGAATGGTCAGACGTATGTGAAGCCAGCTTTCAGGAACTGAAGCGTCGACTGGTGACCGCCCCAATTCTATGTTTACCAGATATTCAGAAGGATTTCCAAGTGTACTGTGATGCTTCTCGACAGGGACTTGGGAGTGTGCTGATGCAAGATGGGAGAGTAGTGTCGTATGACTCGCGACAACTCAAGCACCATGAGCCGAATTACCCCACACATGACTTGGAGTTAGCGTCAGTGGTTCATGCGCTCAAGGTATGGAGGCATTACTTAATGGGAAAACACTGTGATGTGTACACCGACCAAAAGAGCCTGAAGTACATATTTACACAGAAGGAACTGAACATGAGGCAAAGGATATGGTTGGAACTTATCAAGGACTATGATATGAATCTACAATACCACCCAGGAAAGGCCAATGTAGTAGCAGATGCTCTGAGCCGGAAGGTTTATGCCAATGGATTGACAATTGGTGAGTTGCCTGAGGATTTGTGCAAGCAATTCAAGGACCTTAGACTGGAAGTAGTGTCTGAAGGATACTTGGCAACAATGGAAGTCCAACCAACGCTACAGGACAAGATCATAAAGGCTCAGGTGGGAGACAAGGAAATAGAGGAGATAAAGGAAAAGATGAAGGAGAATCGGGAAAAGGATATTCGCGAGGATGAGCATGGTACCTTGTGGTACGGAGATCGTTTGTGTGTGCCCAGCGACCCGGAGATAAGGGAGTTGATTTTGCAGGAGGCTCATAACTCACCATATTCCATACATCCAGGCAACACAAAGATGTATATGGATTTGAAGAGCAGATTTTGGTGGAACAACATGAAGGGAGATATCGCCAAGCATATTGCCCTATGTGATGTATGTAGCCGAGTGAAGGCAGAACACCAGAAGCCAGCAGGACTGCTACAGCCATTGCCTGTGCCGGATTGGAAGTGGGATAGAGTGGGAATGGACTTTATCACGGGATTGCCCAGGACCAGGTCAGGATATGACTCTATTTGGGTAGTGGTCGACCATTTGACCAAGGTAGCCCACTTTATACCTGTGAAGACGACCTATACGAGTGCAAAGTTGGCCAAGATTTACATGGACAGGATTGTGTGCTTACATGGAGTACCCAATAGTATTGTATCAGATAGAGGCACCCAATTTACCTCACACTTCTGGCACCAGCTACACGAGTCACTTGGTACTAGATTGGAGTTTAGCACAGCGTTTCACCCGCAGACTGATGGACAGACCGAGAGGGTGAACCAGATTTTGGAGGACATGCTGAGAGCTTGCGCTTTGGCTCATGGTTCTAGTTGGGATGAGAATTTGCTGTATGCGGAGTTTTCCTACAACAACAGCTATCAAACCAGCATCAAGACGTCACCGTTCGATGTGCTGTATGGGAAACGGTGCCGAACACCATTTCTATGGGATGGAGTAGGGGAACGTCAGTTGTTTGGACCTGATTTGATCAATGATGCTGAGGAGAAGGTCGCCTTGATTAGGGACAGGCTGAAGGTAGCACAATCAAGGCAGAAGAGCTACGCTGACGCCAAGCGCAAGGAAGTGGTGTATGAGATAGGTGATAGAGCATACCTCAGAGTATCGCCGCTTCGTGGAATCAAGAGATTTGGAATTAAGGGTAAGCTGGCACCTCGATTTATTGGAACGTACAGGGTCTTATCACGCAAAGGAGAAGTTGCTTATCAGTTGGAGTTGCTAGAAGCTCTGTCCGCTGTTCACAATGTGTTCCACGTATCCCAGCTGAAGAAGTGCCATCCAGAGATGGTGGATACACCATTGAGAGACACTGTACCGCTAGAGGAGGTTCAGCTGGAGAATGACTTGACCTATGAGGAGAAACCGGTCAAGATTCTGGAGACAGCGGAGAGGATTACCCGTACCAAGAGGATCAGGTTTTGCAAGGTGCAGTGGAGCCACAGCACCGAAGAAGAAGCCACTTGGGAGCGTGAAGATGACCTCCGAGAGGACTACCCACACCTATTTGCTAGCCGCGCTGAATCTCGAGGACGAGATTCATCTTAAGGGGGTTAGTCTTGTCACATCCCAAATTTTTGATTTGGTCTCGCATATCATTCATATCATTGCATCATGCTTTTTCATGCAAAACCGTCGAGTGAAAGGTTCGGCGAAACGCTATTTCCAAAACCCTATTCTATTTTGCTACGAGGCTCCTGCGGGAGGCTTTATCTAGTGTTGCCACCCTTGTAGCCTAGTGTTTTCGCTCAAACCTTGGGCCTAGATTGTTCCCCTCGACCATACGAACCCGTAGGAGCAAGAATCGCTCGAATCGGAGCTCGCACGGAGAAGTTGTCGCCATTTTAGTGAATCGTCGGAAAACGGTCCGAATTTTTGGACCGATTTCCGAGTTTGTGTCCAGTTTCGCACCGAATCAGAGTAGGACCCGCAGAAGGGCCCCACATAAAGAGGCCATCTGGCCTCGGGATCCGCACCCGATCGCCCCCACCTCGCCTCGGTACCCGCGCGCCGCCAGGAGCCGCAATCGCCGCCGCCCGCCGCCTCCGGCCGCGCCGCCTTCGCCGGGAATCCGCCCGCCGCCGCCGTCGCCTTCCCGCCTCGCCGCCGGCTCCGTCCCCGCCGCCAGGTACTGCGCGCGCCGCCACCTCTCTCCTCTCCCTCTCTCTCTCTGCGCGCCGCCGCCATCGCCGCCCTCCACCGCGCGCACCCGCGCGCCTCGCCGCCAGCGCGCCGCCCGCCGCCGCGGCCAATCGCCTGCCCCGCCGCCCGCAGCAGCCGCTGCCGCAGCCGCCTCCGCCGCCCGCTGCTGCTGCGCGCGCCTGCCGCCGTCGCGCCACCGCCTTGCTGCCGCCGCCGCAGCGCGCCGCCTCGCTGCCGCTGCTGCTGCGCGCGCCGCCGCTGCCGCTGCCTCGCTTCGCGTGCGCACACGCACACGCATGCATGCATGCACGTACACACCCGCGCGCCATTTTGCGTCGCGCCGTTTCGTCAGTACCGCGTCGCACACGCGCCGTCTTACGCGCCGCGTTGACGATCTTGGACCGTTCGTTGACCGTCTCCCTCTGTGCAGGAAAAACCCCGACGCCGGAACCGATCACCGCCGCTGTCTGGAACTCGCCGCCGTCCGTTTCGTCGTTTGTTTCCGGTAAGACTGCAGCCACCGTCAGATCTCAGATCGGCGGCTTAGATCGTTCGTTGACCGGCCAGACTCAGGCGTTGACTAGTCAGACGCCCAGTCAGCGCCCAATCAGCAGACGCTTTGACCAGTCAACAGACACAGTTGACTGGTTAATTTCGTTAATCCTTTTAGTTGACAAATTTCGGTAGAATCTTGTAAATTGCGTAGTAATTAAACCGCTTGGCCAAAAATTGCAAATAAAATATGTGTAGATTCAGTGAGTCGCGTAGAATCTCGCTGTACCTTTGGTTCAGGCTTTTGCAGCAAGGTTTAGTACAGTTTAATCAAACAAGTTAGTGGCCTTTTCGGAGTAATAAATTCGTAGAAAAAGATCCGTGGCTCCAAAAATCGCGTATGATATGTCCCTGGATTCAGTGGAACGAGGGGAATCTCATCGTGAATTAAAAAGATAGGCTTACAGTAAAAATTTCTGCAGAAACTGTCTAGTGGCTTTCTGTAGTATTTTAATTACTCGGGGAGTTTTATAATTCCTTTTTGAGTAATTCCAATTGGTACTGTTTCTAATCAGCGATGCCCATACAGTACATTTTTCCCACGATTTTAAAAACAGTATACTACCGGTAGTGAATTATTTAAGTTCTAGCTCTAGTTTTGAGCATTACTTTTACTTAATAGTTTTCCTAGCGCTAAAACTATTTCACATGCATGCAATCGGTAGTATTATGGTATAGGATGTTGTGGTGCAGCTGTAGCACCAATTCACTTGTCGTTCTTGCATTCATGCATCATCTTTGTTGCATATGCTTGTGGATTGTTTGTTTATGATTGCAATTGTATCGTGTAGATTGTGACGAGTGCAACGCTTGCTCGTGTGTGGATTGTTCTTCCGACCGCTACAACCAAGGCAAGTAGATGCTACTTTGTTCATGATATCGTCCTACTACTTTCAATGCATTGTCGTGTATTTTGTAGATGCATGTATAGGATGATACTATCGCTATGCTATGTCCTATTATGTGGTAGGGCCTTCCTTGTAGATGAACCACCGTTGGTAGATGTGCTTAGCCATGCTTTGTTGAACGAGGGCTGGGTTACATCATTGATACTTGTTTCTAAAAGTATTGGTTTGTGAAAACTAAAACAACTTAATCAATGAAACCCCTGGGTGTGATGGTATTGATAATTTTTGGTGGTTTCATTGCGGAAAGGCACCCAGGTATCAAGAGAGAATGATTGGCTTCTTTATTGTGTAGCTTACGTGTACAACCATGTGCCAATAATGGAATAGACGGTTGGTTGGACTTAGTAGGTTGTGGTAACTCGAACCCGCGTATCCAGAGATGTAGAATTTTGGTAGGTTGGACCGGTGCGCGTCGGGATTGAGGAGCTACTTCCCGAACAGTCTCTTCTTGGTTTTCTCCCTATCATCACCCAAAATGAGAGTGATGGTACAAGCTGGGCTGGCCAAGTCACATGGGTAAAATGTACTAACCTCTGCAGGGTGTATAATCTAATCGATTAGCCGTGTCCCCGGTTATGGACAACTGAGTTGCTTGATATTGATTCTATGACATGTTTCTCGCTCATTCTAATTTCATAATTGTTTTAATATTGTTGGGTTAACTTAATTGGGATCTTTTCAAAGAAAATTAAAAATTGTTTATGAAAGTAGGACAAACGTATTTGCAAATGCAAGCCAGACACAGCTCCAAATTCCAAATATGCATGTAGATATTAGTACTATTGTCTCCATTACTAGCTCTACTTGCCATACATTCCATGTATTGACCCTTCGGGGCTGCTACGTTTCATGTTGCAGGTTATTCCGATTCTGAGTAATCGATATAGGCCACGGTACTCCACTCGGCACTTGTTCACTTGTGGGCAATTTGAAGAATGGAGGATTTACTTGTTTATGTTGCTACCTGAATAATTTGAGCTAGCTTTGTGCTAAGCTTTTATTGTAATAATGGTACTCTGGATCATCGTTACTTATGATACACGGATATTTTTCTATGTATCTAACTTACTCTATTGTGGGCCAATGAACCGATCCAGGGATTGGCATGTCACATAGAGGCCACGGTCTTTTCAGAACCGGGGTGTTACACGTTTTAAAATATTTCATACTTCTTTCTCATTAAGTGAATATCCACTCAAATTTCTAGAGAAAGCATATGAAGTTGAAATCCATCGCTTACGAATACACATAATGGACTACATACATCGATATGTATAAATTCCAATATTTTAGTCGTTCGTTCTTCTTTGGCCTTTGAAAGAAGTATTAATTATCCCAATGAAAGTATCACACGCGTCACTTGATCAAATCAAAGACTCCAAAAATCCATGAATATGGAGATTCTTCATGTTTTCTTTCCAATATAATTTAAACGGCGATGTCACTTCGTAAGTGATCTTTCAATCATTTGTCTTGTGACATTTTAGCATTAGTTTTTATGGATGTGATTTCTCCAACTAGATTTGTAAATCATCCATCTTATATGGAATACGGTAATTATTTGAACAATCTTTGTTCTCATAATACCTTATTTAAATAACGATTATTAAAACAAATCTTGAATGCAAGCTTTGATGTCAACGAGAAATACAAACAACGGTTTGTTTGTTTTCGATGAACATCATCACATATTCTCTTGCTAGTTACTTAGGCCACTGTAGTTCATGAATTGTGTTGTTCTGTATGAAATTTCATACCAACCAATTCGGTATTCAATACCCAAGAACCACATTGTTTAACAAGCAAAGAATACAACCATAACATGTATATCATCTATATACCTAAACTGGATATTTCCAATCTTTTCTTTTCTGCCAAATATATTTTATAGATTCTCTTTCAGCATTTCCTTTTCCTTTTAAAAGAATCTATCAACATCAAAAGTGGCGCCATATACATGACACATAGTCCAAAGCGTGTATATTTAAATACTAATACCTTTGGACTTGCACTTTGAAGTAGATCACCATCATTAAATGATTGGTGTTCTTTCAAAATCTATTCTTTAGTAATCTTTTAGTGTAGTAAACACTTTACATACATCTTCTATTTATCCTTATCATGATGACTTTCATGATCAAGCTAATGTAGCTTATAAAGGCGAATCGTGAGTATAACATTACTTTCCAAAACCCTTTTAGATGATTAGGATGTCTAGCATCTCCAACCTTCGCAAATTCTCATCCAATATGAGAACATATATTATACTCTATCATATTGCAACCAAAAAATTGTTTTAGATATCGTTATATATGCCACACATTATGGTTTCTGAAACAATTCTTTCAGCTCCTAGATAAACTTGATATTAAAAACAATCAAGAATCATGGAGGCAAACATGATACTTAAGATACTAACACTAGAATTATTACTCTCGATTTAATACCAATTATTAAATTTCACGGAGTAAACAAAGTTTGCTAAAAGTTTGCAATAGGACTTTAAACTTTAAATTGACACTAAACACAATACGATACCAGTTCGTAAAGTAAATATCCAGAATTCTATAGTTCTATTATCTCAATTACAACTAAGCATAAGGTGGTGAACGGATGCCAATGACTACAATAAATTATGCAAGTTCATTTTGATTTAATTTATGATAAATTGAGTTCTACTAATCCAAATTAGAAATGAACTCCCACTCAAAAACGACATCTGAAAGGATACGGATGTCGCTTAGAGGGGGGGTGAATAGGCGATTAAAACTTTTTCTAGAGTGGCTCAACAAAGGCGGAATAAAACTAGCATTTTACTTTGTCAAACACAACCTAGAACAACTAGGGTTTACCTATGTGCACTAACAACTTATGCTAAGCAATACAAGCAACAAAGTGATAGCAAGGTATAGATTACTTCAAGCACGAAGGCTATCACAATGTAAAGTGCATAAGTAAAAGCTCGGGTATAGAGATAACCGAGGCACGTGGGGACGACGATATTTTACCGAGTTCCTCCCAACATGGAGTACGTCTCGTTTGGAGAGGGGGTGGTATCAAACCACCAACGCCACAAAAGGCCTCCCTTATTCTCCGGTGAATCTCACCCCAACGGGATCGATCCACGCTCCCACTATCGGTGCACTTGTCGGTGGCAACCGGAACCTCTCACAAGGTTGGGGCACTTCTCCACAACTTAATTGGAGGCTCCCAACAAATGCCACAAAAGGCCACAATGCCACCAAGGCCACAAACCGTCTAGGGTTCCAAGAACCCAAGAGGGACAAGCTCCAATGAGTAAATCAAACCAAATCCTCCGAGGAGAACTCAAACCGATGCACCAAATGCAAATGACAAGAACACCACAAAGATGCTCAAATTCCTCACTCTTTCCAACAAAGCTACTAAATCTATTGTGGGAAACAATAGAGGAGGAATCAAAGAGAGACACAAAATCCCCCAAAATCTAGATCCCCAAAGATACACTCACAAAGAGATGTTTTGATTTGGTCAAAACGTAGATCTAGATCACCTCCAACAACCCCTCAAATATATGCAAGAATCAATAGAGGGGTGTGAAGAAATCAAGCTTAAAGAGTAAAGCAAATGGGGGCAAAGCTTGGACAAGAGGAGGAGGAAGAAGTAACCCTAAATGAAAATGGACAAAAGACTTATATAGCTAGACAAAATATGGTTGTTGAGGTATTTTTCTGGACGGTCCGGTAATACCGGATTGGGCCGGTACTACCGGTCCCAACAAACCGGACAGCAGCGAGCGAGCCAGGAAGAGAAAGCAGCAGCAGCACGTGGTCAACGGGGGAGGCCACCAAGCAGCAGCGGGGCCCGCGTGGGCCCAGGCGTGTGCGCGCATGCGAGCGGAGGCCAGCAGGCTCGACAACAGCAGCTGCTGCAGTGCAGCGCAGCGACAACAGCTGGGCCGCAGCAGCGCGCGCAGCGCAGCGCGGCTGGCAGCAAGCGCGCGCAGCGGGTGGGGCCAAGCAGCAGGCGTGCAACAGCAACGCGGCAGCTCGCGGGGCCCGCAGGCGGCAGGCGTGCAGCAGCAGCGCGCGCGGGATTAGGCGGGCGAGCGAGCGCGCGCGTGCAGCAGCGAGGGCCCAACAGCGGCAGCGCATCGCGCGAGCGGGCGAGCGCGGGTCAACGCGCCAGCGAGGTGGGCAGGAAAACTAGATCTGGGTCTGGGCGAATCTGGGAAAGAAACTGGGCCGACCGGTACTACCGGCCCACCCGGGCGGTACTACCGGGCCGGCCGATAGTACCGAATTTAGGTAGCTAGCGAGGCAGAAAGAAAATAGGACGTTTTTAGGCCCGGGCGGTAGTACCGGCCCGGCCCGGGCGGTACTACCGCTCGGCCCAGAAAACAGATTGACAAACAAATATTCAAACGGCAATAACTTTTGACCGGAAGCTCCGATTGACCCGATTCAAATTGCGTTGGATAGAGGACGACAAGGACTTCCCAATAGAGGACGACAAGAAATATTGATTATCACCAAGTGAGAAAGTATTAAGTAGAATAATATGATATACCTCACTTGGTGAGAAACCGAAAAGCCGCATAAATCAAAATCGCAACAAGATACAAATGGGAGATCCGATTTTGATGAACAAGAGCTTGTTATGGAGATTACCACAAGCTCTATATCCTCACATGGATAAGACCAAATAACAACCAAAAACGATGATGCAAGTATGCAAAGGTTTGATCTCTCTCCGAACGATGTGACTGAATTACTCATACGAGAGCCCCTCTTGATAGTACGGTTATATATCCTAAACCCGGTCTTCTACACACAACAAGAGACCGGAAAAAGGGAAAACCTATCAAGATTATACCTTTGACTTGAGCATTCCACTTGAGCTCGATGTAGACGATCTTGCCCTTCTCAAGATGGAACGCCTTTCTTAATTCCTCATCATCGACCTCGCATATTGAGCTTGCCCAACATATCTTCTTTGAATTTCATCGACCTTGAAGCCAACACATGCTCCAAGCGATGCCAATGGACAAATCCTACAAGTATAACTTAATACTCATATTAGTCCATAAAGATTGTCATTAATTACCAAAACCACACATGGGGGCCCAACATGTTCTTTCAACATCCATCGTGTCCTTTTGGTGATTACATGAACCAAATCCACTACACCAAGTCCGATCATCATGTGAGTCGGTGTAGCTTCAAAGGCGAGCATCCATATGGTCATCATATCAAAACATATGACTCATGCTTAATCTTTTGGTCCGTGTTTCGATTCCATGTTTGCACATGCTAGGCTCGCCAAGTAAGAACCATAGTATTCGAGTGTGTAAAAATGTCTTACACCCGAGATATGCTCGTGGATTCAAGTATACCCGATCATCACGTGATGTCTTGAAGTGGCGAAACATTGTCGATGCATACTTAAGGAAGAATATATTTTTATATTGATATCTAAATGAGGGATCATCTTATTATGCTAATAAAACGCCAAACAAGCAATATAAGATGCAACAAACATCACTTGTGAAAAATGAAATGATATGGTCCTTGCACTTGATCGTTATCATGTGCATCGTGGTATGATCTTCATCATTCCTTTATGTGTAAGGCAAAGGTCTATGGAACTTACATGTTATGTGTTTTGTAAGGGTATCGACTTATACTTTTACTTACAACATCACCATATCATGACACTAGTCCAACAACAATCTAAACTAGACGCTTCTAATTTATCCATTACAAGTTTTACGTGGCTTAGGGCTTTCGAAGATAGAACCGTTCTTACCTACGAACATGGAACCACAATGATGATAATAAAATTATTGACAACTCGTTGTAAATCAGATATTGACTATAGTAGGAGGGACAGACACCCGCAAGCCACTTATGCAAAACTAGTTGCATGTCAAGCGTGGAACAGGTCTCATGTGCGAGGACATGTAAAGTTTGTCCGAGTCGCTTCATCCCACTATGCCACCAATATCCAAAGTACAAGGAAGAAGTAATAACATGACCATCAGTGCCCACATATTCATATGTGTACTATCCATGCAAAGCATCTACGCATAGATCCGGCTCCGATACCACTGAAGCGTTCGCAACATAGAAAACAGATTTTTTTCCTACGATGGGAATGACTATGCACCAAGATCTATCTACTATATACAAGCAACGGGTGGATATACATCCATAGAATACATATCCTCGAAGACTAAATAGCGTTAAAGAGGTTGTACTCGTGGATGATGTAGTCGAACGCTTGCCGATCTCAAGATCGTGATGAAGTCCATCTGGTCCAGCAGGTCCAGCACCATCAAGTCCAGCACCGAAAAACAGTGGTGCATCCGTGATCGCACACACGTCCGGGTACCCCGACAACCTCCGCACCCTCGCTCCAGCGAAGCAGCGGAAGCAACAAATCCTTCCAGAAAAAGCCACCGGGAACTGAAGGGAATATGCCCTGAGAGGCAATAATAAAATGTTTATTATGTGTATTCCAAGTATATGATAGATGTTTATTTTGCATGCTATAATTGTATTAATACGGAAACGTTAATACATGTGTGTTTAATAAACAAACAGAAAGTTCCTAGTTATGCCTCTCTCATAAACTAGTTTGTTGATTAACAAGATGATCACGGTTTCCTGATCATAGACATTGGATGTTGTTAATAACGAGATCACAACATTAGTGTAATGGTGTGATGAACATTCATCCGAAGTATAGCATTACGATCAAAGTCATTGAGTTTATATTTCTATAAACAAACTACGAAGTAGTCCTAATCCTTAGACCATGAGATCATGCCAATCACTAACACCGGAAGAGTTTCTTGTTGACATCAAACGTCACTCCATAACTGGGTGATTATAAAGATGGCTTCAAAGCTACTAAAGTGTTATTTGAGAATCATGGATCAAGAGTGGAATTTGTTCATCCCTATGACGGATAGATATGCTCTGGGCCCTCTCGGTGATATCACATTGGTTAGCTTGCAAGCAAGTGATTTGATCACTAGAATGTTATATCACGGGAACAAGAAAAGAGTGCATGTCAGTAACGAGATCAAACTAGGTATGGAGATACCGATGATCGAATCTCGGACATGTAATATATCGTGAAACAAAGGGATTAAGATACAAGCGTAGAAGGTTCCGACGATCACAGGAAAAGTCATCGTTGAATGTGTGGGAGTCAGTATGGATCTCCAGGTCCCGCTACTGATTATTGATCGGAGAAGGGTCTCGATCATGTCCGCATTATTCGCGAACCGTAGGGTGACACACTTAAGGGACACTGGCATCCAGTTGGAGCAATTGTTTTATGCCGAAAGAATAAACAAGCGCAGGAATTTATTTCACTAGATACCGAAACAGGTTTTCGGGTGAAATTGCATAAAGTGGTTATGCATGTGAAATGGAATTCTAGCAAGGGGTTATTTGTGAATGTTTGTCATTAAAGTAATTGACAAAATTCTGAATAAAATAAAAGAGTTTTATTTAATGAGAGTTTGCATTAAATTTGGTGGAAATTTAATGGGAATTTGAGTGGACTTTTGAGTGGAGAAAATTGAAGGGACATTTTGTGAGTGGAGTGTCCACCCACATGAATGAAGGAGGGGAGGGGGAAGCCCCCATGGCCGGCGGCCACCCCCTTGGGTGCCTCCCTCCTCCTATAAAAGGAGTCCCTCCTCTCACTTGTCTCTCACACCTCCTCGTGAAGGATCTCTCTCCCCCTCTAGAATTTATCCCCATGGTCTCGGACTAGCGAGATACATGTTCCCAGTGGATATTCGGCAAGAAAGGGTTGTGCTTCCGCTGCATCGCTGGAGCGAAGAGGCGGAGGTTGCCCGGTGTCTTGTACGTGTGTGCGAGCACGGATGCGCTGCTGCTTTGCGGCGCTAGGACTTCCTCTCGATCTTGAGATCGGCAAGAGATCGTCTACATCAAACACGAGTTGAACTCGTTAAGCTTTGTCGGTCTTTAAGGGTATGTTCTCTACGGATATACATCCGCCCGTTGTTTGTATCTAGTAGATAGATCTTGGTACATAGTTCCCATCGTAGGAAATTTTTTGTTTTCTGTGCTGCGAACCCTACAGTGGTATCAGAGCCGGATCTATGCGTAGATACTTTACACGGGTAGTACACATATGAGTATGTGGGCGATGATGATCATGTTGTTGCTCCTTTGTTGTAATTTTGGATATTGGTGGCATAGTGGGATGAAGCGGCCCGGACAAACTTTACATGTCCTCGCACATGAGACCTGTTCCACGCTTGACATGCAACAAGTTTGCATAAGTGGCTAGCGGGTGTCTGTCTCTCCTACTATAGTCAATATCTATTTAGCAAACGAGTTTTCAACAATTTGGTTATCCTCGTTGTGGTTCATGTTTGCAGGTAAGAACGGTTCTATCTCGAAAGCCCCAAGCCACGTAAAACTTGCAATGGATAAATTAGAGGCGTCTAGTTTAGATTATTGCTGGGCTAGTGTTATGATATGGTAATGTTGTAAGTAGAAGTATGAGATGATACTCTTACAACACACATAGCGTGTAAACTCCATAGACCTTAGATTTACACATATAGGTATAATAGTGATCATACCACGGTGCACATGATAGAGATCATATGCGGGAACCATATCATTTCACTAATAAACATGTGATGTTTGATAGCATCTTATATTGCTTGTTTAGCGCTTTGTTAGCATAATAAGATGATCCCTCTTTTAAATATCAAGATAAGAATGTGTTCTTCCTTTAGTATGCACCGATTATGTTTTCGTCGCTCCAAGATATCACGTGATGATCGGGTGTTCTTGGATCCACGACCATATTTCGGGTGTAAAACAGTTACACACGCGGATACTAAGGTTCTAACTTGGCGAGCCTAGCATGTACAGACATGGCCTCGGAACACGGACCGAAAGGTTAATCATGAGTCATATAGTTGATATGATGCCCATTTGATGCTCGCCTTTGAAGCTACACCGACTCACCTGATGATCGGACTTGGTGTAGTGGATTTGGTTCATGTAATCACCAAAAAGGCACGAGGGATGTCGTTTTTGAGTGGGAGTTCATTCGTAATATGGATTAGTTGAACTCAATCTATCATACAATTAGTCTAAACTTTACAAATTTTGTTGTAGATGGCACCACCTGCTTTTAATTTCAATGTGTTCATGGAGAAAGAGAAACTTGCAACGAACGGTAGCAACTTTACCGAATGGGCCATGAATTTGAGGATTCTCCTCTCTGCTGCACAAAAGAAATATGTGCTAGAAGCGCCACTAGGCCCCCACCTTTTGATGATGCCCCTGACGAGGAGAAGAATGTCTATCAGACTCGTCAGGAGGACCACAACTTAGTTCATTGCGGCATATTGTATGGGCTAGAGCCGGAACTTCGAAAGCGTTTCGAAAATGGCAATGCTTTTGACACAATGGGTGAGTTGAAAATGATTTTCGACACACATGCTGCTGTAGAGAGCTACAACGCTTCAGAAAAGTTCTTTAGCTGCATGATGGAAGAGCACAACTCCGTTAGTGAGCATGTACTCAAGATGTCGGGTTACGCCGATAAGCTTGTGTCCTTGGGAATATCGATTCCCATTGACTTAGGCATCCATCGTGTTCTGCAGTCTCTGCCACCTAGCTATAAGAGCTTTGTGATGAACTATAATATGCAAGGCATGAAGAAGTCTCTCCCCGAGCTTCTGTCAATGCTTAAAACTGTAGAAGTGGAGATCAAAAAGGAACATCAAGTGTTGATGATCAATAGGAACACTGGTTTCAAGAAAGACAAGAAGGGAAAACGGAAGGGAAGTAAGGGCGGCAAGCCTATTGCCGTGCCTGAAAAGAAACCCCGAGTTGGACCCAAGTCTGATATCGAGTGCTACTATTATAAGGGGACTGGCCACTGGAAGCGCAACTACCCCAAGTATTTGGCAGACAAGAAAGCCGGCAAGGCAAACAAAGGTATATATGATATACATGTTATTGATGTGTACTTGACTAGTGCTCGCAGTAGCACCTGGGTATTTGATACCGGTTCAGTTGCTAATATTTGTAACTCGAATCAAGGGCTGCGGAACAAGCGACCGCTAGCAAGGGGTGAGGTCAAGATGCGTGTCGGCAATGGATCAAGCGTTTATGTGATTGCCGTTGGAACGCTGCCTCTCCACTTGCCGTCGGGATTAGTTATAAACTTGAATAATTGTTATCTGGTGCCTGCACTGAGCATGAACATTGTATCTGGATCGTGTTTGATGCGAAGTGGTTATTCATTTAAATTCGAGAACAATGGTTGTTCCATTTATATGAATGAAATCTTTTATGGTCATGCACCGATGATGAATGGTTTATTTCTTTTGGATCTCGATAATAATGTTACACATATTCATAATGTTGATGCTAAAAGGATTAAACTAAATGATGATATATCTGCATATATGTGGCACTGCCGTCTAGGTCATATTGGCGTTAAACGCATGAAGAAGCTCCATTCGGATGGACTTTTAGAATCACTTGATTATGAATCATTTGATACATGTGAGCCATGCCTTATGGGCAAGATGACTAGAACGACGTTTTCCGGTTCAATGGAACGGGCGACAGATTTATTGGAAATCATACATTCTGATGTATGTAGTCCAATGAGTGTGTCGACGCGAGGTGGATATCGTTATTTTGTTACTTTCACGGATGATTTGAGTAGATATGGTTATATCTACTTGATGAAACACAAGTCTGAAACCTTTGAAAAGTTCAAGGAATTTCAGAATGAAGTGGAAAATCATCATAATAGAAAGATCAAATTTCTATGGTCCGACCGTGGAGGTGAGTATCTAAGTTACGAGTTTAGCACTCACATGAAAGTGTGGAATTGTTTCACAACTCACACCTGCCGGAACACCACAGCGAAATGGTGTGTCGGAACGTCGTAGTCGTACTTTATTAGATATGGTTCGATCTATGATGTCTCTGACAGACTTGCCGTTGTCATTTTGGGGCTATGCACTAGAAACTGCTGCATTCACTTTAAATCGGGCACCATCTAAATCCGTTGAAAAGACACCGTATAAATTATGGTTTGGAAACAAACCTAAGCTGTCATTTCTTAAATTTTGGGGATGTGATGTTTATGTGAAGAAACTTCAATCGGATAAACTCGAACCCAAAGCGGAAAAATGCGTCTTCATAGGATACCCTAAGGAAACTATTGGGTATTCCTTCTATCACAGATCCGAGGGCAAGGTTTTTGTTGCCAAGAATGGATCCTTTCTAGAGAAAGAGTTTCTCGCGAAAGGTGTGAGTAGTCGGAAGGTAGAACTCGAAGAGGTTATTGAACCTTATCTTCAAAGTATGGCGAGTAGCGCAGCGCCGGAAGTTGTTCCGGAGTTGGCTCCACCTGTTGAAGAGGGAACTAATGATAATGATCATGAAACGCCGAAAGGGAGTACTACCGAACCTCGCAGGTCAAGCAGGACGCGTGCAGCTCCCGAGCTGTACGGAAATCCTGTCATGAATTTCATGGTTGATGAAAATGATGACCCTGCGACGTATGAAGAAGCGATGATGAGCCCGGATTCCAACAAATGGTTAGAACCCATGAAATCCGAGATGGAATCCATGTATGAAAAACAAGTTTGGAACTTGGTGGACTTACCTCACGACCGAAAGGCCGTGGAGAACAAATGGATTTTCAAAAGTAAAACTGATGCTGATGGTAATGTAACTGTCTATAAAGCTCGACTTGTCGCAAAGGGGTTTCGACAAATTCAAGGAGTTGACTACGATGAGACATTCTCTCCCGTAGCGATGCTAAAGTCAGTTAGGATTATGTTAGCAATTGCTGCATATTTCGATTATGAGATATGGCAGATGGATGTCAAAACCGCGTTTCTCAATGGTAATATTGAAGAAAAGTTGTATATGATACAACCAAAGGGTTTTGTCGATCCTAAGGATGCTAACAAGGTGTGCAAGCTTCAGCGATCCATCTATGGATTGAAGCAAGCATCACGAAGTTGGAATCTCCGCTTTGATGAGGTGATCAAAGAGTTTGGATTTGTCCAAACTTTTGGAGAAGCTTGTATTTACAAGAAAGTGAGTGGGAGCAATGTGGCATTTCTGATATTATATGTGGATGACATATTATTGATCGGAAATGATATAGATCTTTTAAACAGTGTTAAAAGTTATCTAAACAGCAAATTTTCAATGAAGGACCTAGGTGAAGCGTCATACATATTAGGCATAAAGATCTATAGAGATAGATCTAGGCGCCTAATAGGGCTATCGCAAAGTACATACCTTGATAAGATTTTAAAGAAGTTTAAAATGGAAGATAGTAAGAAGGGGTTCTTACCTATGACACAAGGCACGACATTGAGTAAGACTCAAAGTCCGGCTTCGGCGGAAGAAAGAGAGATAATGGACAAGTTCCCCTATGCTTTAGCCATAGGCTCTATAATGTACGCCATGCTATGTACAAGACCGGATGTGGCACATGCTATTAGTTTGACTAGTAGGTACCAATCGGATCCAGGTTCAGAACACTGGAAAGCGGTCAAGAATATCCTTAAGTACTTGCGAAGAACTAAGGATATGTTTCTGCATACGGAGGTGAAGAAGAGCTCGTCGCTAAGTGTTATGTCGACGCTAGCTTTGACACCGATCCATATGACTCTAAGTCTCAATCCGGATACGTATTTCTCATGAATGGCGGAGCGGTTAGTTGGAGGAGCTCCAAACAACCTGTGGTGACGGGATCAACAACGGAGGCCGAATATGTTGCTGCTTCAGAAGCGGCTCAGGAAGCAGTTTGGATGAAGGAGTTCATATCCGAACTAGGTGTGGTTGCAAACGCGTTGGACCCAATGGTGATATATTGTGACAACAATGGTTCCATTGCCAATGCCAAAGAGCCAAGGTCTCACAAGCATTCCAAGCATATTAAGCGCCGGTTTTACTCCATCCGCGAGCATGTCAAGGATGGAGATATAAAGATTTGTAAAGTACATACGGATCTCAATGTAGCATATCCGTTGACTAACTCTCCCTAGAGAAAAACATGATCTACACCAGAACTCCATGGGTGTTAGATACATCACAATGTAACTAGATTATTGTCTCTAGTGCAAGTAGGAGACTGAAGGAAATATGCCCTGAGAGGCAATAATAAAATGTTTATTATGTGTATTCCAAGTATATGATAGATGTTTATTTTGCATGCTATAGTTGTATTAATACGGAAATATTAATACATGTGTGTTTAATAAACAAACAGAAAGTTCCTAGTTATGCCTCTCTCATAAACTAGTTCGTTGATTAACAAGATGATCACGGTTTCCTGATCATAGACATTGGATGTTGTTAATAACGAGATCACAACATTAGTGTAATGGTGTGATGAACATTCATACGAAGTATAGCGTTACGATCAAAGTCATTGAGTTTATATTGCTATAAACAAACTACGAAGTAGTCCTAATCCTTAGACCATGAGATCATGCCAATCATTAACACCGGAAGAGTTTCTTGTTGACATCAAACGTTACTCCGTAACTGGGTGATTATAAAGATGGCTTCAAAGCTACTAAAGTGTTATGTTGAGAATCATGGATCAAGAGTGGAATTTGTTCATCCCGATGACGGATAGATATGCTCTGGGCCCTCTCGGTGATATCACATTGGTTAGCTTGCAAGCAAGTGATTTGATCACTAGAATGTTATATCACGGGAACAAGAAAAGAGTGCATGTCAGTAACGAGATCAAACTAGGTATGGAGATACCGATGATCGAATCTCGGACATGTAATATATCGTAAAACAAAGGGATTAAGATACAAGCGTAGAAGGTTCCGACGATCACAGGAAAAGTCATCGTTGAATGTGTGGGAGTCAGTATGGATCTCCAGGTCCCACTACTGATTATTGATCGGAGAAGGGTCTCGATCATGTCCGCATTATTCGTGAACCGTAGGGTGAAACACTTAAGGGACACTGGCATCCAGTTGGAGCAAATGTTTCATGCCGAAAGAATAAACAAGCGCAGGAATTTATTTCACTAGATACCGAAATAGGTTTTCGGGTGAAATTGCATAAAGTGGTTATGCATGTGAAATGGAATTCTAGCAAGGGGTTATTTGTGAATGTTTGTCATTAAAGTAATTGACAAAATTCTGAATAAAATAAAAGAGTTTTATTTAATGAGAGTTTGCATTAAATTTGGTGGAAATTTAATGGGAATTTGAGTGGACTTTTGAGTGGAGAAAATTGAAGGGACATTTTGTGAGTGGAGTGTCCACCCACATGAATGAAGGAGGGGAGGGGGCAGCCCCCATGGCCGGCGGCCACCCCCTTGGGTGCCCCCCTCCTCCTATAAAAGGAGCCCCTCCTCTCTCTTGTCTCTCACACCTCCTCGTGAAGGATCTCTCTCCCCCTCTAGAATTTATCCCCCATGGTCTCGGACTAGCGAGATACATGTTCCCGGTGGCTATTCGGCAAGAAAGGGTTGTGCTTCCACTGCATCGCTGGAGCGAGGAGGCGGAGGTTGCCCGGTGTCTTGTACGTGTGTGCGAGCACGGATGCGCTGCTGCTTTGCGGCGCTAGGACTTCCTCTCGATCTTGAGATCGGCAAGAGATCGTCTACATCAACCACGAGTTGAACTCGTTAAGCTTTGTCGGTCTTCAAGGGTATGTTCTCTACGGATATACATCCGCCCGTTGTTTGTATCTAGTAGATAGATCTTGGTACATAGTTCCCATCGTAGGAAATTTTTTGTTTTCTATGATGCGAACCCTACAGGAACATGTATCTCGCTGATCCGAGACCATGGGGAAATTCTAAAGGGGGAAGAGAGATCCTTCACGAGGAGGTGTGTGATGAGAGGGGGAGTGGGGTGCCTTTTATAGGGAGAGGGGGGAATCCCCCTCCCATGGCGTGGCAGCCATGGAGGTGGCCCCACCTCTTCCACATTCATGTGGGTGGATCTCCCACTCACATAAATAGCCACCCACTCAAAATTCCACTCACCTCCATTAAATTTCTACCAAATTTAATGCAATCTCTCATTAAATAAAACTCTTTTATTTATTTATTCAGAATTTTGTTAATTACTTTAATTAACAAACATTCACATAAAACCCCTTACAACATTTCAATTTCACATGCAGAACCAGTTTCAGCAATTTCAACTGAAATGATTCCGGTGTCTAGTGAAATAAATTCCTGCGCTTTCTTTTTCTTTCTCTGGCATATTATTTTCTCCAAATGGTGTCGGTATTCCTTAAGTGTGTCACCCTACGGTTCGTGAATAATGTATACATGATCGAGACCCTCTCCAATCAATAATCAATAGCGGGACCTGGAGATCTGTACTGACTCCCACACATTCAACGATGACTTCTGTAGTCGTGTGAACCTTATACGCATGCAACTCAATCCCTTTGTCTCGCGATATATTACATGTCCGAGATTCTATCATTGGTATCTCCATACCTAGTTTGATCTCATTACCGACATGCACTCTTTTCTCGTTCCCGTGATATAACATTCTAGTGATCAAATCACTTGCTTGTAAGCTAACTAATGTGATATCACCGAGAGGGCCCAGAGTATATCTCTCCATCATTGGGATGGACAAATTCCACTCTTGATCCATGAGCCTCAACATAATACCTTCGTAGCACTGAATCCATCTTTATAGTCACCATGTTACGGTGTGACGTTTGATGTTATCAAGATACTCTTCCGGTGTTAGTGATTGACATGATCTCATGGTCTAAGGACTAAGATTACTTCGTATGTTGTTATAGCAATATAAACACAATGACCTTGAGCGTAATGCTATACTTCGGATGAATGTTCATCACATTATTTCAATAATGTTGTGATCTCGTTATTAACAACATCCAATATCCATGATCAGGAAACCTTTGATCATCTTATTAATCAACGAGCTAGTTTATAAGAGAGTCATAACTAGGAACTTTCTTTTTGTTTATTAAACACAAATATATTAACGTTTATGTATTAATACAATTATAGTATGCAAAATAAACATTTATCATAAATAAGAAATAAGATAGTAACCACTTTATTATTGTCTCTCGGGAATATTCCCTTCATGTTCAAGCTTTGTTCTTTGGGAGGGGTGAAGGTGCCATACCACGAGTTTGTCTGGAAAAATTATGCCCCTTCCAAGGTCCAGTTTTTCGCCTGGCTGCTGTCCAGGGCACGCATTCAGTCCCCCAGCATTCTGGCCATGAAAAAGATCATCCCAAATGAGGAAAACCTCTGCCTTGTCTGTTCTGCTCCTGACAAAACTGCCAACCATATCATCTTCGACTGTAGTTTTGCCCGGCTATTCTGGAGATCTGTGCATTGCGCATTCCCACCCAATATGGAGGTCCAACAACTATTCTTGCACTGCCACTGCACCTCGGTCCCGACTACCACCGCCTCCACCTTCCTCCTGCTGTGTTGCTGGAACTTCTGGAAGCATAGAAATGCGGTGGCCTTCCGCGACCAGCAACCAAGCCTGCAATCCCTCCTTCAGGCCTACAGGAATGATGCCCACCTGTGGAGGGCTCGCCTTCCTCTGAATCGTCAAACTGATGCCGATGTGTGGCTTAGCAACCAGGGCCTCGGCCCCGGATAATTTGCTACCCCTTGTAATCTGCTCTCCCTACCTCCTTCCCTGTAAACATCCGACCTGTTGGGTCTGCTGGTAGCATCAATGAAATATTTAGGTGGGGAACCTCTCCCCTGCGGTGACCATTAAAAAAACCTAGTTTTAAATCTAATAAAATCTGAAAAATGTAATATTACATATCATTACTAGTACCTACGGCCAAATTTCCTTCAGATTATAGTATAGTCCGTTATCAACATAAAAAGACAAAAAGCAGGCCCAATGCTGACTTTTCCCTCTTAGGGCCACGATTTTGTGTAGCCTAAAATTCGACGTCGTATTTTGTAGAGAAATATTGCAGATACATAGATCATATCAGTATGCATCCATGTACAACAAATTAGAAATTTTCGAAACCTAATATCATTTTCCTTTTTTTCTAAATTCATGACTCCATGGAACTCGGGACCCAAAATGACGCATTCGACCTCCGGCTGCTTCCTTCTACTAGTGGGCATGGCCTTCTACAGCTACGGCACACGAAAAAAAAAGACAATTTTCTTGATCTTTAGTGATGTCTACATCAAGAAAGGGTCAAGTAGTACGAGGGCTATGTTCAATATTTAGCTGCAGGAAATCCACACAGAATCATTGAATACATGGAACGTGCAACTAGCCACCTAACTGCAAACCAACTGTCGCCATTTATCCAGTTGCAAAGGAGCCCAGAATCCAGCCCGACACTGGAAAACGGAGACAGGCAGCAGCAACGAACCAAGGTCGCTGTCTATGATCACGATTCACGATTGGAACCCTAGCTAAGACCAAGTCCATTATAACTGCCATACAACCGCGTTGCGGGGATCCTTTGCGGCGTGATTCCTTCCACTGGAGTGTGTTCCCCGGCCAAAAAGAAAGCGTCAGCTCATCCATATTAGCTCGCTCGCCATTTTGAGTTAATAGCATAAAACTACTACATTGCAGCGGAAATTTATAAATTGGTATTACTTTACGATTTGGGTACCAAAATCTATCACTCTACAACATGCTTTTTGCAATTCGGGCAAATGACACGCTAAGAGCAAATGAACTCCAGATGCTTAAACCTAGAAATGAGTCAATATCCCTGTTGTGCTAATTACATGATTCGTCATAAAAATAATTACATGATTCGTCATAAAAAAAGAGATAATTAGTTTTTCTTTGTAACAACATTTCTTTGTTGTGCTTCTCTAGAACATTTTCCAGGACCTGGGAAATAGAAAAAAGATTGAAATGTCAATGAACTTCGGTCTTAACTTGTATAATTCACCTGATCCCATACTACGAGCTCCATACGCATACAGGTCAACCTGGAATGTGATTTTCAGCTGTCAACATTCGAGCTCCTCTTTTATAGAAAAATCGAGAACATATGAGAAAAAATCATCAATTTTCAACCACTCAATATTGGCCAACAGGTTAATGATCTAAATCTTCACGATTAGGGCCACCTCCCACGAAAGCTCGGGGTACAACACGGTCTCCCCAAATGCCCCCTCTCAATTATACATTATGGTTCCGCCCCTGACCAAGTATATATAAGTGTTTATGGACTACTCTGCATTATTTATCGTGTCACGGTTATTCTCCGCTTATGTACTACTCTATAGCGAGTGGACATTTAAGACCTGTTTATAGAGAGGTATACGCGATTGAAGTACGACAAAAGATATTTTCTCCTGACATGGATGATCGTGTGATCTACGGCTAGCTCCTCCATAGCTCTAGGCCATTTTACTAAAACAATGTTTGTTGTAATGTTGGCCTAGTTTTTTTTGTTGCTTTCTTTTGTGATTGATCGGCTATGTGCATCCTAATTATGCAGATGTCAGGTGTAATTGTTACTTTTATAAGTAATAAAGCGTCTATTTTCTAAAAAAAAATATAGGTGCTTGAATGCAGAATTGAGCCAATTGCCTCTATTTTTTCCTAGACCAAAAGATATAACAATGCAAATATCCGTACGCAATCTGCTGCTGTCTTGCAAAGAAAATCCCAAGACCAACGGGCACCAACGGCTGTGCATAGATGAGAAACCACATGTGGACGAAACTACTAGTACCGAGCTTCACTGTCAAGAGACGTTGCTGTCACAACACAAGACAGCCGGGCTGCCAAGGAGCAGAATGGCCCAGCCGGCCGGCCCACATCCGTGCCATGCCTGCGCGTCGCGTGGGTCCCCATCCTCACTCCCACGAGCTCCAGCTGGTTCGGCCCCAGTTAAACGCCCCGACCCCGAGCCCAACACCGTCCCGACCCAGCAAGTCGCTCTACCTGGCTGGCGCCTCTCGTGCCACACCGCGTCGACCCGTGCACGCGGACACGTCGCACTCCACGCGCTAAACTATATAAATCGCCACCTTTCCCTCCCAAATCCAAACCCAATTCCTCCCTCGCTCCCTCCCCCCGCTCCATACGTACACTCGACTAGACTACTCCAGCAGCTAGCCAGCCATGGACCTTGCTGCGCTCAGCAGCGACTACTCCTCGTCGGGGACGCCGTCCCCCGTGGCGGCGGACGACCAGGGCTTCCCGGCGACCTACATGACGGTGTCGTCCGCTCCCCCGAAGCGGCGGGCGGGGCGCACCAAGTTCAAGGAGACGCGGCACCCGGTGTACAAGGGCGTGCGCAGGAGGAACCCCGGCAGGTGGATCTGCGAGGTGCGGGAGCCGCACAGCAAGAAGAGGATCTGGCTCGGGACCTTCGAGACCGCCGAGATGGCGGCGCGCGCGCACGACGTCGCCGCACTGGCGCTGCGCGGCCGCGCCGCGTGCCTCAACTTCGCCGACTCGCCTCGCCTGCTCCGGGTCCCGCCCCTGGGCGCCGGCCACGACGAGATACGGCGTGCGGCAGCCGAGGCGGCAGAGGCGTTCCTGCCGGCGCCCGATCAGAGCCAGAGCAATGCGGCCGCCGAGGAAGCAGCAGCCGCTGCGCCAGCAGCGGTGCAGTTCGCCGGCGGTGACTCGTCGTCGTACTACGAGATGGACGACGGGATGATGGACTTCGGGATGCAGGGCTACCTAGACATGGCGCAAGGGATGCTCATTGCCCCTCCTCCGATGGCAGGTTCGTCGGCGAATTTCGCAGCAGACGGCGACGATGATGGCGAGGTCAACCTGTGGAGCTACTGACTGCACGCATTTGAACTGTGGCGCGAAGAACTTCGAATGCCATGTGCAGCTTTACATAGCAATCTAGTACGGTATAATAAATGTACTGCATGGTTGCCCTTTTCTTTCCTCTTCTGAACTTTTCTGGTAATGTACGTACGATATATGTTTGCTCTCTGATGAACTGCCATCAGAAGAAGCAGAAGGCATGATATTAAGTTAGTACTCCCAAGGAGTGTTGGCGCTAGCTTGACCTTGTTTATTATGGATCAGATGAGTGTCTTTGTGAGTGTTTGTTTAAACTAGGTGTGTTGCTCCTCGTAATAATCAGTGGCGGATACAGGAACTTCTCCAAAGCATCTGCAGACCAGAAGCTGATGCCAGTTTTTCTGAAAAATCGCTGTCAAAATCACATGAGTTAAGGTTTTGCGCCACCACGATATAGTAGAACTGACAATGGTTATAATTGGTAGTTACCTGGTAATGCCCCCGGTGGCACCTGATTTTTTTTCAGATTTGGCATGTTGTGGCTGACCTTATGCAGTGACAAAAGAGGGAAATGCTGAGCTAAAAATTAAACTTTGCATTTTAATAGTATGTAATAACTTGTGGCAATTCATTGTTTGAAATGAGATTCATGTGCAACCCAGATATAGCTTGAACGGAAATTCTAGCAGGAGGATGTTCTCTCACTAGCCTTATCCAGCGATCGATCAGGGCAACCCAATGCGCACCAACCTCTAGATCCAAACATGCTATGAGGAGGACGACAACACATGGACAAGGGGTGAGGGGGAGGAGACAGACGATTCTAGCATGCACGCGATATAACGTGCATGGCCCACCTTCTCTTTCTATTTTTTCATTATTGTGTCAGCTTCTTTCTCTCTCCTTTCACAATTTAGGGAATCTAATTCTTAACTTGAAACTTATGTAGATTTTAAACCATGAGTTCAATTTAAAAATCGTTTGAATATTTGGGTTCCTAGCAAAAAGAACTTCGAAACAATAACAACATTGAGTATTTGTAACAATATTTGAAAATTTGATTTTGAAACGTAGTGAAACTTTGAAAAACATTGTGTAACCTGACAAAAATGTTTATTGGAACAATTTATTTCACCATATTTCAAACTTGGTTCATCAAAGTTAGAAAAATAATTGACAATTGACTTAGAGTTCCAACCATAAATATATTTATGAAAAACAAGATAAACAAATTTTATTGGGTTTCATATTGTCAACCATAACGTTTCATTATGTTTTCAGAATTCAATTTTCATTTTTTTTTTAATTTTAGGATTATTTAAAAAATTAATCATAATAAATACATAGGTTCAAACAAATTGTTAATTTAATAATTATTCTGAATTTTATGGGCCATTTAATCTAGGATCAAGAACTAAATGAATGGGACAGAGAGTTGTCATTCATTGTACCATATGCGTTGAAAAGATTCCCTTGTTGTCCAAATCTTAAAGCAAATTGCCCAAATGGATGGCTATACTATGCATGCTAGAATTTCAGTTCTCGAGGGAGGAGGAGGAGAAGAGGGGCTAATACGATATCAGATGAGTTCATCATAGCTAGACGTGTGCACTCGTACCCAATAGGCTTACATATAGGTAGTTACTAGGGGACTCAGGGGTTTACCTGGTGAAAAATCACAGTAAGGGCTACTGGCGAGGCAGAGGTACTGAGGGTGAGTTGCCGGAGAAGGGAGACGAGGGAGGTAGATTGGGTGGTCGTCTATGCTACATGTTCGGGCGATACATGAGAAGTTTTGCCTACCTTGGTTCGTAAATTGTCTTTTTACAACAACCATTGAGGTATTTAGATACTTCAGTCAATCCAAATTAGAAGCTTCCTTCGATATCATGTGATCTTCACTATGATAATTTGACCATTGTTATTGACATCTTCGTAGAGTAAGGTCTCTTTGGCTCAAAGGTATTTCATTGAGTAAAAACAGAAGTTCGGACTCTTCAAAAAAATATAGAGCTAGTTTTCCTTGTAGAATTTAGGTATAATGTGTTTCACGTGCAATTTGAAAAGTTTATGTCCATTGCTTTTATGGCAAGTATGACATGCACTATATCTATTACTCCAAACTATTTCTTCCGTAGTGCAACCAACCAAACTATTTCTACTCCCTCCATCCCAGTTTAAAGGACCCAATTTGCAAATCTCTGGGTCCTAGGTGTGCTCTAATTGGGCTAATTTGTCTCTCCACCAGCACTAAGAATTAAATGCAAAGGAGGAAACCTGCCTACTCTATGCGTGATACAATAGCCCGAGTTAATTTCCGTTACATGCATGCAAGAAATCAGCTCCATTCACACTTGTTCACATGCATGCACTAGTAGCAGATACGGGAGGGGAAAGGACCGTGCGGGAGGTGAGGAGAGCACATGGAGTACTAAATACAGGAATTAAATGTTATTGTGTCAAGATATTTTGGGATTGCATGGTTTCTATATTGTGTCATTTAAACTGGGATGGAGGGAGTATCATGGATTCATATTTTCTACTTCTACTATGCTCCGATCGAATAGTAATTGTCGTGGTTTTAGTTTAGATTTGAAGTAAAATCCCGATAAATATTTTGGATCGGAGGAAGTACAAGATTCAATATAACATGATATGCCAATCATAGCCATTCACATCTCTTGGAATCGTGCGACATAAAGAAGCCCCAACATCTATTTAGTAATCCGTTTCATAAAAACTTCTATTAATCCACATAAAAAGTATAATCAGGAAGCTTCTCCAGCTGGTCGAATATCCAAGTCGTGGTTCTGAGCTAACGTCTACCAGAATTTGCCATGAGCCCTTGACGATGTCAATGAAGCTTCTAGGCCTAGGTTGGCAAGCCGCGGGAGAAAAGGTGGTCCAGTTAGTTCAGGTCACTTCAACGGAAACCACTCACCACTCACACCCGTCACCACTCGCTAGCGCGGAGACGAGAGTGCGAGACTGAAAGCTCTATCGATCGGTCTCGGACCGCAAGCTTTTTTCATAGCGAAAGCAATTGCGTTTTGCCAGCTCACTTGCCATCTTGTCGCCTCTTTTACCCGGTCATCTCGAGGTGAGGCTTATGCTAGGCTGGAGGCTGCAACAAGAAATGTTTCGCCGCGTTGGTGTCTGTCGGCTGACACCGTTCTTTGGCTCTTGTTAGGCCAACTCCGTTGCTCCGACGTGAGCCGCAAACGGATCAAGCCGTTCGAAAGTGTCCTCGCCAACAGAGTCCGAGACCTAACATGACAACGCGAACAGACCGCGCGTCGCGTACCGATCTATCTCGACAGTCTGGCATATACCAAGGTTAGATTTAAGCGGCTTTGCGGTCTAGACTCTAGCGGATAGTGTCGACCCGAGTCCCCTCGTCACCCACTCACCAGCCATCAATCCGTTGAACAGCCTCTGTCGGCTGGCCGGTCCCGAAGCTGCTTCACGTCCGAAGAAAAAGGCTAGAGTCAAAGACACATAAGATTATACAAGAAATTGACACAGGGAACAGGGAGAACTTTATTTCTATGTCTCTGGTAAAGTCTGTACAATGATTGCTCCTCTATTTATAGACTAAGGGGGATATGATACCCACATGGGCTAACCCTAGCCTGGTAGAGGCCACACCGAATGGGCCTCTACCGGCCCAGTTTCCCAACACTCCCCCTGGGTATCTTATCTGTATAACCATGGCTTAAAACTCCGAAAAAACCAGTGGAAAAAATATGGAGAAATGCATATGGCATACTTCTTGCTATGTTGCACGAATTGCCTCATTAAAATCCTCATGTGAGAAACTTCATAAAAACTCACTAAGGAAAAAAGAGTACAATTCACTTAACTATAAAGTTAAGCACTCAATCATCGGGATCAAGATTTCAGCGATGAGTTCGTGAAGATTCTCCCCCTGAACCTTGCAACTCCCTAAGTCTCATCATGCCGATCCCACGGACACATCTCTCGAAAGAAGATGCTGACAATGATTTAGTGAACAGATCAGTGAGATTTTCACACGACTTAGTATGCAAGACTTTCACTTCGTTCAACTTATGTGCATAAAAGAACTTGGGGTTTATATGCTTTGTGAGATTACTCTTCACGTAACCCGTCTGGACTTGTGCAACACAAGCAGCATTATCATCATAGATAATTGTTGGGGTTTGTACGATGTTCAGCCCACATGACATCTGGATGTGGCTGACTACTCGTCGAAGCCATACACATTCTCGTGATGCTTCATATAGTGCTATGATTTCCGAGTGGTTCGTCAAAGTTGACACAAGCATTTGCTTAGACAATTTTTAGGAAATCGCTGTTCCATCACAAAGGAAAACATATCCAGTATGCGACTTGGATGTGTACGGGTACGAAAGGTACCCAGCATCTGCATAGCCTACAACAGATAGGTCTTGGTTTTTTTGGTAAAATAAGCCAATGTCTTTGGTCCCTTGTATGTACCTTTAACACCTTTCTAATGCCTCTTGGTAGGCTCGGAACTATACCTAGCAAGCAGATTGACGGCGAATGCAATATCCGGCCGTGTACAATTTATGAGGTACATAAGTGCGCCAACTGCACTTAAGTAGGGGAATTCCGGTCCCAGAATTTCCTCTTCCTCTTCTTTAGGTCTGAACGGGTCCTTGTCTTGCTGCAAAGATCTTCTGACCATCGGGATCTTAGAAGGATATGCCTTTTCAAACCCAAATCGTTCCAACACCTTCTGGGTGTAGACTGACTGGTAAACTAGAATCCCAGCAGGGGAATGCTCAAGTTGCAGACCTAGGCAGAACTTGGTTTTGCCTAAGTCTTTCATCTCGAATTCCGACATCAGGTAGGAACTCGCTTTCTCAATATCGTCAGGTGTACCGGTTATATTCAAATTGTCCACGTACACCGAGATAATACAGAAACCATCCTGGGATCTCCGTATAAAAACACATGGGCAATCTTCATTGCTTACGTAGCCCTTCTGATGAAGGAAATCGCTTAAACGATTATACCACATCCTACCTGACTGTTTTAGTCCATACAATGACTTCTTAAGCTGAACACTGTATAAGCTCTTGTTTGCTCTATCCTGGTTCGGGACAGGAATACCTTCTGGTACTTTCATGTATATGTCCGAATCCAAGTTACCATATAGGTAAGCGATGACAACATCCATCAGTTTCATTTTTAAGTCCATGTTTACTGCCATTGAGATCAAGTATCTAAAGGTAATTCCATCCATGACCGAGGAGTAAGTTTCCTCAAAGTCGACACCTGGTCGTTGAGTGAAACCTTGAGCAACGAGCATTGCTTTGTACCTTGCTACTTCATTATTCTCGTTTCTATTTCGAATAAAAACCCACTTATGGCCAACGGGGCGAATGTGGGGAGGAGTTAGACAAACAGGTCCAAATACCTCTCTTTTGTTTAACGATAATAATTCAGCAGTGATTGCCTTCTGCCAATCTTTCCAATCCGACGTTTTCTTACAATCAGCAAGCGTGTTAGGCTCGGGGTCAAGATCTATGATTGAGGCAATTTTCTTGGCAAAATTAACGTCGACATTTTCCATGGCTCGGTTGTATGACTCGCCCGATGTAAGGTTCACAACCTTTAATAAGGTAGATATCCATGTGTTTACAATGCTAGTCCCTGGATCAATAGCTAGCATCCACAGTTAAGATGTAATATCAAGAAACAAAGGTCATAATACAACTTTATAACCAGAAATAAAATAATTCATTACATCTTACATAGCTCATTTGGCTATTACATTACATTGCAGCAGAATATCTATAAGCATGGGGTCCTTCATCTTCAAAGTGCCACAGGCAATCATGTTGGTTGTAGACTTGTAATCCTATTCAACACACTTCACTAACATCAAACAAACCTGCAACATAATAAGTTGCAGCCACAAGGGTCAATACATTTGAATTGTATTGGCAAGTTTCACTACTATGTAGAAGTAAGTGGATCCTATCATTACATGCATATTAGGCTAAGTAGGGTTTAGGCTCATTTGCAGAAAGCAATATAGTTTTATCCTATCTTTTCAAAATAGTTTTGATCTTTTGTCAAATCTTTATGAACTTCTTGGAAAACTCCAAGTGCTTCAAATCCCTTGTTGTCACCCTCAAGTTTTACTTTGAGAAATTGGAATGTGGAGATCTTCCATAGCTTCAGGCCTTAGTTGCTCAGTATTGTCCATAACAGAGGACACGGCTAAGTACTTAGAATTTGATCTTCTGCAGAAGTTGTACACTTTACCCACATGACATAATCTCATCTTGACGCCACCAGTGGCCGCTGGATAAGTACTCACCAAGATGGAGTACTGGCAGATTGAGAATGTGACAAAGTCTTTCCATAGAAGTCCTCCCAATACACAATGCCAGCTTGTCATCCAGGCACCAATGTAGGGTTTCAAGTTTCCTTACACAATTCTAGTTAACCTGAAGATGCCAATGCATGGGTCTTCCACTATATAGTTGACTAAGCCAGAGCCCATTTAGCATGTGGCTGTACACGGAAGCCACTGTACGAGAAACATGTTCAATCTCTAAGTTCCTGGGTGGTTTTCTTATAGTGCACATACAAAAAGAGATAGCCATATAAACATGGTTTTTTTGTTGCCACCTTGTCCATCCTTGAGTATCCTTGTCCACCTAGGTGGTTCATTGAGTACTTGTTTTATTATATAAAACATATGTCTTTTCAACTCTTCATATAGTCATCACATGTATCCCATCCCAAATATATAGCAGGGCTAAGCATACTACAACTACATTGTTTCCACTAATAAATATATAAGGGTATCCTATTAGGATTTATCATAGCATAAAATTTAGTAAACCTTTCCATGCATGTTACAAAAATCCACTAAGTGCAATAAAAATAGTAGGACATGGATGATAATGTCACTTGCCTTTTTAGTAGAGAATGTTGGTTCACTTCTTGATCTTGCAAATATCACACTCTTCTAACTTCACTACAGTTCAATCAAACAAACACAAATTCAACACAACATTCAAACAATTTGTCACACATAAAATATCAAAAACAAGGTCATGCATGCAAGCATGCAAAAGATAGTTTTATTTGCAAAGGTGGTTTCTACTAAGCTCTAAACATTATAAGGTTCAAAGTGGTCATTTACTAAAGTGGTAAAACCATTTGCAAAAGGTTTTATCTATAAACCATTTTTAAATCAATTCATTATTTTATATGGTTGAAAATGCTTTTAGTAAAGCAATATTCTTTAAAGAGTTCACCAATATATTTTAATTCTCAAAACTTGGTGTTTAGGGTCAGAAGGTTTTAATCAAATCATTTCCCAAAGGTTTCACTCAAAAACCATTTCTAAAACAAAATCAATATTTTTATTTGACTAGAAATGAGCTAATTCAATTATTTATTTCTAAACTTCACAAAATACATTTTTAAATCTATAAGTTGGTTCCTAGGGTCAGTAGGTTCACAAAAATCCATTTTGCAAAGATTTCACATTAAAATTATATCTGGAACAATTTTTATATTCAAAATAAGCCTACACATGTTTCTGCAATTTCAACCAATTTACGAGAAGCAAAACATTAAACAAAGTGCATGGTTGTAAAGTACATGTTCTGCTGATTCCATTGATATAAAATTTGCAAAATTTGGACGTGTAGATTTAAAGTTATGAATTTTACAAGTTTGCATATCAATCAGATTCAAAATTCTGTTTTAAACTAAACCAAGTCCACATGGCGCAATTTCTATTGGCCGGTACCGCTTCATTGCGGATCAGCCTCTGTGAGTCGTTGGATCTAACTTAAATCGCTCGGCTCAGATGCGCTCATACCCTTTCAGTTAAAATCTAATCACAGCCAGACGATTCGCATCGCACGGCTCACATCAGCTCGACCAAGATCTGGCGGCGCTGGCGGTTGCAGACGGAGGCGCGTGGTCAGACGGCGGCGTCGCGGTGGTTACAGGAAGCAAGGGAAGAAGCGGAGGTGCTCACCGTGCTCGCAGAGGGTTGGTTAAGCTCAAGGCGTGGTCGGCTTGGCAAGGGGCGCTCGGAGCTGCTGGCAATTCCACGCCGGAGTTTGCAACGGCGTCTGGCGGCTCTGTTTGACGACGGGGCGACGCTGCAGTTCACCCCAAGGCAAAACAAAGACATGGTTAGATGCGGGCGAACATGGGGTTCACGTGAGCGTCATCGAGAGGGCTCGGGACGGTCGGAGTTCACCTGGGAAGTTCGCCGGAGGCGGAACAGACGGCGGTGGCGAGGTGAGGTCGTCCTTGCCGACGCTCTGGGGCAAGCGCGGGCGAATGAGTGGCACAGGGAGATGCGCCAGGAGGTAGGGAGCAGGCTCGCGTGCAGAGAAAGGTGAGGCACGGCTGTGGTTCGCCGGAATTGGCCGGGGAAGTCGTCGGAGACAGGGAAGCTTGAGCTAAAAATTCCGGCAGCCTAGTGGCAGAGGGGAGGCGATGTTTGAGGGGAAAGAGAGTGCGGGGAGGGGCGCTTATGTGTGCGTGATTACAGCGAGGTTTTACTCGACCAATTACGCGTATTGACGCCGGCAGTAACTCGGCAGCAACGGCAGTGCGACGAGGTCGCGAGGTTGATGATGCCTAGCTGGCGGTGGGGTCCGTCTGTCTGTGACTCAGTGGGTTCTTTTTCGGGTGAAAAACGTTTCACTGAGAGGGGGAGAGTTGGGCTGCGAGTTGGGCTGTTGGGCCTGTTGGGTTGGGCTGTGTCTGTTTCATTTTTTTATGCAGATTGCTTTTTCTTGTTCTATTTGATTTTCTGTTTTGATTTTCAAACAAACAATTCAAACAACAAATGATTTCAAACCTTTGCCAAACTTTGTATTTATTTTAACTCTGATTAACCACATAATCCAAAGACCAAAATAGAATAATTTTTATTCTTTTTAGGATCTATTAAAAATAGACTTTAGTCTTTAATTCAAATAGGATTTTATTTATTTAAAAACTCTATTTGAAATCTAAATAACACCAAAATCAATTCAGTAGGTTTTATTTGAATAAATCAAACACTTGGAAAATTTATTTAAAATAAATTAACAAGTTTTAGTGTTTATTTAAAATGGAAAAGCCTTTACTTTAATAAAATTGGATATTAATAAATCCTCATTATTTTATTTAAATAAACCTTTACTCTTTTTATCAAATAGAAATATTTTATTCAAAAGCTAGGCCACGAATTAATTTGGCTTTATAAAATAATCCTTATTTATAATTCTACCTTTTCATTTGAAAACCAAATCTTTTTATTAAAAGATCCAAAATAGTAATTCCAACTATCATAACTTTATTTATTATTTGTTTATTTTTTAAAATCCCTTTAGGATTTTATTTGATCAAATAGGTTTGGATATTTCCAATTGGAATCAAAAGTTTCTTCTCACCCTAAATTTCAACAAAATTTTATTTTGTTTATTTTTTTTTCACATTTCAAAATTTGGAAAATTTTGGGATGTGACAGGCTACCACCCTTAAAATAAATCTTGTCCCGAGATTTGGGAAGGCTAGGGGTTACAAGTTGGCTTGAAGACAACTAGGGTACTACCACCCTTAAAATAAAGTCTCATAGGACTACATTGATGGTTCAGTTGACCATGGGTTCAACATTTTATATCCTGACAAGGAATCCTTATTTGACTCAACTGAGTTAACTAGTTCCTGATATCCACTTCTTCTATCTCTTCAAAGTTTCCATCCATGTCAATGTGGTTCACATGTCCTTTCTGGGTCACATTGGAGTCATTTCCATTGGCTCTTCTAGCATCCTTTTTCTTTTTCTTCTCAGGACAGTCTGATGCATAGTGTCCAAGCTCCTTGCAATTATAGCATTACAACTGGCTAATGTCTTTCTTCTTGAAAGTGTCATGTTGGTTCTGACCAAGGTCATATCCATTGTCAGTATCATTTCCATTATTCTCACTTCCATTGTTGTTGTGGGAATACTGATGTGGTTCAGAATCTTCCTTGCTCTTTTTGAATGAATGCTTCTCTTTTGATGATCCTGAGTGATTCTTTAGTTTATGTTTCCTCTTTCTGTTCTCAACTTGATTCATCTTGTTTTCCAATATAGTGGCTTTGTCACAGAGTGATTGATAAGTTGGGACATAGGCAACAGCTAGCTGCAGGTTCAACTCATCTTTAAGTCCTTCAAGAAACTTTTCTTTTCTCTTAGCATCTGTATCAACTTCATCCGGTGCATAGCGTGCCAGATTGTTGAATTCTTCAATATACTCAGCCACACTGAGGTGACGCTGCTTCAGATTGTGAAACTCCTTTTTCTTCAAGTACATCACTCCAGGTGAGATGTGAGTTGTTCTGAGTTACATCTTCAAGGGGAGTGGTGATTTGAAAGTTGTACCACCATGTTGTTGTTGGTCCTTCAAGTAGAAATGCTGCAAACCTAACTTTTTCTTCATCGGTGCAGCCAACAGTCACTAAGTCTTTGTTCACTGAACGTAACCAGTCATTGGCTTCCATTGGATCAGTTGTTCCAGAGAATCTTGCAGACCTAAGTTTCAGAAACTTGGTGAGCATATCAAGTGTTGGAGGATTATTCTGATTGTTGTTGTTGTTGTTGTTGTTGTTGTTGTTCTGATTCTGTATGAATGTGGTCATCTCCTGCATCAACTGTGTTTGAACTGCCAACATCTGCTGCATCTCAGGAGTGATGTTGTTGTTTTGGTTGGGGTTGGCACGACGAGGAGGCATCTGTTGGTTTGAGAGGGATAAGTATTGGTGGATAGGTTTTTAAGAAGTTTTAACACACAACTCAAAAACAACCAAGTTCAATCAAACAATCAAGCAATCAACAAGCAACCATTCACTTAACAACTTATGAGATTAACTCATGAGTTGAAGGAAACAACAAGTTTTCTTGAAAATAATAACTTAGTATAGTCATACCTCATAGGTCAATATGATCCATACTCTAACTTGATATCAATGCCTTTGGTAGGAAATCTAATGTCTCTTGGTTTTTCACTTGTAGTCCTTAGTGAAACTAAAGTTGAAATCACTTGAAGATGTTGAAGTCATTAGAGTTGATGAAATCTTTTGCACATGGTGAAGTCTTTGGCCATGGGGTAGGTTTTGTCCATCAAGTTGAAATAGAAGAGATGTAAAATTAATACAAAAAAGGTTGAGGAGAGAGTTTACAAGATTGTTTGTAAATAAGTTTTGGAACAAATACAACTCCTATTTTTCTAAGGGGTTTTTGCCCAATCCTAGGGTTACAATCCTATAGGCAACACAGTGCTCTAATACCATCTGTAAGGTTCCCAACCTATAATAAGGTAGAGATCCCTATGTTTACAATGCTAGTCTCTGGATCAATAGCTAGCATCCACAATTAAGATGAAATATCAAGAAACAAAGGTCATAATACAACTTTATAACCAGGAATAAAATAATTCATTACATCTTACATAGCTCATTTGGCTATTACATTACATTGCAGCAGAATATCTATAAGCATGGGGTCCTTCATCTTCAAAGTGCCACAGGCAATCATGTTGGTTGTTGACATGGTTATACCCTACGGGTACGTGACTTCAGCATACCTGGTCCAGCCCAAGGAAGGCCCACAGCAGATATACGCTGGCCCATGAAGATTTTCGGGTGGCCAAGGCCCATGACGCCTTCGGATCCTTGGAGAGCAAGACTAGCATAGATAGGGAATTCAAAGGGGTAAAACCCTAGAACCTGTAACCGACTAGGACTATGCCCGGGACCTGCCTAAGTCTATAAAAATTCCAGGAGGGCACGTCCTAGATCCCTCGACTCATACTTCCACACACACCTCCACGCCAGATCGAATCTGCGCACCCTGTAACCTTCGGTTCTGCCGTAATCAAGAGCAGACAAGAAGGAGTAGGGTTTTCCCTCCGGGGGCCTGAACCTGGGTAAATCTCGTGTCCCCTGGTTGCTTGTCTGTTAACCATGCCACGATCTCCAGCATCCCCATCTTCTCCAAAACCCAAGTCCATAACAATGGGCATTGACGAGATTAAACCTCGTCAATTGGCGCCGTCTGTGGGAATCGGGGCTGCTGATTGTGCGATCGTGACGGTCGCGACCCGATCGATCTACAACTCCGCGGCGACGGAGAATCACCTCCTCTTCGGCACTTTCGACTTCACCGCCCACTCGCCGGCCACCATGAAGGATTTCGAGCCCGTAGGCGACGGACTCGAAATTTTGTTCGGGAGCTTCTGCTTCCAGGTGGGAAAAACTGCACACTCTGCCTTCCTGAGCGGGTGCCCGTGCCATCGATCAGGCCCGCCTCATGGGCTCCACACCCCGTGCTACGCACATCACCATCGACAGATGAGTTCTACAACAGCAGCAGCTGCAACTCCGATCTGTGCGATCCGCCTTCGGATGAAGGGACCTACGGTTCCGGATCTGAAAGCTGTGGCAGCAGCGAACCGATCTACGAGCGCTAGCAATGCGCCGCAGTCATCCAGGAGCAACAAACGCCTAACCCGCCGCCCAACACGAACCCTAACCCGTAGGATAGAAACGGCGGAAACGGCGGGAACAGAAGAAGCCAGTCCCCCCCCCCACCCAAAGGGGAAAACAACGGCCACGTCATCCAACTTAGCAAAGAAGGATGGGTCCAGGCACGCCGTGCCGTTGCAGGCGACATAGTCCTACCTGTGGACTCCCCACGTGACCTACTGATGGCGTACCGCTACCTCCTCATCGAGGAGCACAAGAAGCAAGTCAAGTTGCAGGAGACGCTCGACAAACGCAAGCAAGCAGCCTCCGAGTCCAGCGCGTGACGAGCTGCGCTCTCCGCCATGGCACCCGGCTCTAGCACGAACGGAAACCAGGGAAACAAGCACCGCTCACGGGTGGAGAACATGGATCCCAAGGAACGCCGTGATGTGACCCAAACTCTCCACACATCGTTCATGTATATGGATGCCGACGGCAACATCATCCCGAAGACACCGCAAGCTGCGATCATGGCAGCCACTGCGTATCTCGCGGCCCACCAACCTCCGGAAGGGGACCCGAAAAGAGCCATGCATAATTCCGCACTCACCGGACTCGGACTCGTTGGAGCTGCGCTCCACGAAGATGCTCCTGCGGAACCGAAGAAGAAAGCTCCGGTCAGGCGCGACCGGAGCCCCACCCCTTCATCCGAAGAGCAGGAGGAGCACGACCTTCCTCGAAGGAAGAAGAGCTCACATCGCCATAAACGCGACTAAGACGCCAGAGACGCGCTTACACAGCGCAAAATCGACAAAGCACGAGCCAAACGCGCATGCTCGTCCGAGTCTGAGATGGATGAAGATGAAGGAGAACTCTGTGGAGCTCGATGGTTCAGCAGATCTGTTCGGAGAACACAGATGCCACGCAATTTCAAGCTTCCTTCGGATTCTCCGAAGTTCAACGGCACGCAAGATCCAAAATCTTGGCTCAGCGATCATCTGTCATCCGTCAAGCTGCATGGCGGTAACAAAGAAACCGCCATGCAATGCCTCCAGCTGTAGCTGACAGGCGCGGCGCGGGTCTGGCTCAGCAGCCTATCATCAGGATCCATCCGAAGTTGGGAGGAGCTAGCTTATAGCTTCATCCGAAATTTCAAGGGCACCAGCAAGAGGCCCGCCTCAATCGAAGAGTTGCGAGCCTGCACTCAGAGAACGGGGGAATCTATTCGCTCGTACATATTACGCTGGTCACCACCAAGAACTCCGCAGCACATATCTCCGAGGAGAGGGCCATCGACGCCTTCAGAGACGGCGTCAAACGCCAAGATTTCAAGGAGGAACTTGGGCATGTCAAGCCCAATACACTCGACCACCTCATGGAAATTGCCAACAGTTGGGCAGACGGCGAAGATTGCATCCAGCGAGCGCAATCAGATGAAGAGGACGACTACGGCCGAAGGCGAGAACGCCGCAGCAAGAGGAGATCGCGTGTCTACGAAGACCGCGACGGACCCAACATGGTCACGGCTGGCTACGCCGACCGCCGCAACGACAACAGCCGCAACAACGGAGGAAATTTCCGCGACAGCGGACGACCAGCACAGTCGTGGCAACGCTGCGACTGCGACAACGGACCCTCAGCATTCGACAAACTTTTGGGTCCATGCACCATCCACTTCTACATCGACAAACAAGACGGCAAAAAGAAAGTCAGTCACATGCTCAAGGACTGCCGCGAGTTCCAGAAACTCAGCGAAAGCATGGTGCAGATGAGGCAACAAGCCCCAACCCCTGCGTTCGGAAACGCACCCGCGCCAGGAGAAATAGCACACGGAGCTCCTCCACCGCCACCTATTGGAGGCCCAAACCAACCAGTCGCACCAGCGCAAAACAACGCCGGGGTCGGATACCCCCCACCAAAGGGAGCACTAAATATGATCCAGAAGGGACGCCCCACAAACAGGGTGCAGAAGAAAATCACCCGACAAATCAACTTGGCCGTGGCAACTCCGCCTGCAATCCCTGAGTACCTCAGCGGATCGGAGTCCTGCATCACATTCACTCGCGCGGATCACCCTTGCCAGATCCGTCGCCCAGGCCATGCTGCCCTGGTGCTGGAGGCGCAGATCGGAGGCTTCGAGATGAGCCGCGTCTTCATGGACGGCGGCAGCGGCATAAATCTAATGTTCGCAAGCACTCTAGCAGCTATGCGGATCCCGCAATGCAGCCTGGAACAATCAGACACAACGTTCCACGGCATTGTCCCAGGAAAGGGCATATTCCCCCTAGGCAAAATAGTGCTCGATGTTATCTTCGGGAAACCGGACAACTTCCGGCAGGAGCGCCTAGAATTCGAAGTGGTGGACTGGCCGTCGGAATACCACGCCATCCTGGGGCGTGTAGCATTCGCAAGGTTCCTGGCCGTCCCGCACTACGCATACCTACTACTCAAGATGCCAGGACCAAGGGGCGTCATCACAGTCCACGGGAGCTTCACCCGATCGGACCAACGTGACAGGGATTTCAACAAAATCTCCCAGTCTTTCGGCATGCAAGACGAGCTTGTAAGGCTCCGTGAAGTAACGGACAATGGGGTACCCCCAGTCACAAGGCAGAACGCACCTGACATGTCCTTTGACTCCACCATCAACACCACGAAAGTGCAGGTCCATCCGACGGATGCCTCCAAGACGGCCTTGATCTCCAATGACCTCAGCATCGCATAGGAAGGCGCGCTCGTCGAATTCCTCCGTGAGCGCTGGGAAATCTTCGCCTGGTGTCCTGCGGACATGCCAGGAGTTACCAGGGAATTCGCCGAGCACGCACTCAATGTCTTTCCAGACACCAAGCCAGTCAAGCAGTCCATCCGAAGACTGGTCGGAGCCATGAGCCGAAGCTATCGGCAAGGAAATCAATAGACTACTCGCTGCAGACTTCATCAGGGAAATCAAAGAAAGCGAGTGGCTTGCAAACACGGTGATGGTCCCGAAGAAGGACACGGACATCCTGCGGATGTGCGTGGACTTCACGTCACTAAATAAGCATTGCCCAAAGGACCACTTCCCTCTTCCACGGATCGACCAGTTCATCGATTCAACTGCAGGTTGCGAGAAACTCTCCTTCCTCGACGCCTACTCAGGTTATAACCAGATTCGACTCAAGGTCGAAGATCAGGAGAAAACGGCGTTTATCACACCGTTTGGAGTATTCTGTTACAACACAATGCCCTTCGGGCTAAAGAATGCGGGTGCCACGTACCAGCGATGCATGCAGACCTGCCTCAAGGACCAGATCGGTCGCAATGTCCAAGTCTATGTCGACGACATAGTAATAAAAACTAAGGAGGCAAGGACACTTATCGACGATCTCCGCGAGACGTTCGAAAACCTTGATCGCTATAGGATCAAACTCAATCCAGAAAAGTGCGCCTTCGGCGTCCCATCAGGTCAGCTGCTCGGGTACTTCATCTCTCAACGAGGGATCGAGGCGAACCCGAAGAAAATCAGAGCCATCATGACAATGGAGAAGCCGAAAAACCTCAAGGGCGTCCAACAGCTCGCAGGACGAGTAGCAGCACTAAGCAGGTTTATCAGCCGCATGGGCGAGAAGGCCCTACCATTCTACCAGCTACTGCGCAAGGCAAACAAGTTCGAGTGGACACCAGAAGCCAACGACGCATTCGAAAGCCTCAAGCGGCTCCTCTCCACATCGCCCGTTTGGTCACGCCAAAGGAGCGCGAGCCCCTGCTGCTGTACATAGCAGCCACACACCAGGTGGTCAGCACCGTACTCGTGGTCGAACGACCCGAAGAAGGCAGGACCCACGGGGTCCAGCGCCCAATTTACTACCTCAGCGAGGTACTAACACCAACAAAGCAGAGGTACACTCGCTACCAAAAGCTAGCCTACGGCGTGTTCATGACGGCTCGACGGCTGAGCCATTACTTCCAGGAGCACCAAGTGATGGTGGTCAACGAGGCACCCCTGAACAGCATCCTGAATAATCCAGAGGCCACAGGACGGGTGGCCCTGTGGGGCATCGAACTGTCACCCTTGGACATCGTCTACGAGAAGCGACACGCAATTAATTCTCAAGTCCTTCCGGACTTCCTGGTACATTGGATGGAGCTGCAGCTGCCAGACACCCCAGACATGTCGCAGTCATGGACAATGCACTTCGACGGCTCCAAGCGTGAAGCCGGAGCAGGGGCAGGGGTCATACTGACCTCCCCGCAAGGCGACAAGATGAAGTACGTTCTTCGGATGAAATTCAGAGCCTCCAACAACGAGGCCGAATACGAAGCCCTCATCCATGGCATGAGGATGGCAAAGATATGCGGCGCAACGCGCCTGGTCATCTACGGTGACTCCAACCTCGTCGTCCAGCAGACGATGAATGAGTGCGACGCACACGCCGAAAACATGATCGCATACTGGGCGCTCTACAACGCACTCGAAGGCGAATTCGACGGCTGCGAACTTTGGCACGTTGGAAGGGAGAGCAACGAGGAAGCCGATAGACTCGCCAACATCGGCTCCACTTGCGCAAAAGTGCCACCAGGAGTGTTCCTCGAACAGATCTGCGTACCATCCATCAAGCGAAAGTTCCCCAAGGGATCACCCGAAGAAGCAGAACACTCGGGAGCTACGCTACCCGAAGGACATGAAGGACCCGAAAAGCTGGACACCGAGGTAGCCATGGTCAACCTAATGCAGGTCATGGCAGTCGAAGAAGCTTGGACGCGACCATACCTCCAGTTCTTGATAACCGTAGAATTGCCTGACAGCCCAACAGACGCCCGGCGCATATCTCGCCGGTCAAAAGCCTTCACCATCATCAACGGCGAGCTGTACAAGCGCAGCATCACGGGTGTACTTCAACGGTGCGTCACCATCAACGACGGCAAGGCCATACTCCAAGACATCCATGAAGGCATCTACGGCCACCACGCAGGCAGCCGCTCCCTTGTCGCTAATGCTCTACGAGCAGGATTCTACTGGCCAACGGCCATGAGCGACGCAAAGGACATCGTCCGAAGTTGCAACGGATGCCAACGGTTCGCCGACAAACCGCACGCACCTGGGTCCGAGCTCAGACCCATACCTATAGCTTAGCCTTTCGCTCAATGGGGCATCGACATGATCGGCAAACTGCCAAAATCCTCGAAAGGTGGACACGTCTTCCTCCTGGTTGCAGTCGACAAATTCACCAAGTGGATCGAGGCCATGCCGGTCACCAACCAGAAAGGCAAAACTGCCGTCAAGTTCTTCGAGTCCATTGTCTACAGGTTAGGCGTACCACACAGCATCATCACCGACAACGAATCGAACTTCATCTCCGAAGAATTCCAGGACTTCTGCGAAGTCCTTGGGATCAACATCACGTATGCCTCAGTGGCACACCCACAAACGAACGGGCAAGTGGAAAAGGCCAACGGCCTAATCGGCGCCGGCATCAAGAAGCGCCTCATGAGCTCACTCGAACAAAAAGCTGGAAACTGGATGAAAGAGCTACCATTCGTCCTGTGCAGCTTACGGACTACGCCAAACAGCTCCACCGGCTACACATCGTTCTTCATGGTACACGGAGCCGAGGCCGTGCTACCAGCTGAAGTACGCCACCAGGCCCCACGGGTCGTCGCTTACAGCGAAGCCGAATCCACGAGTGCACTTGAAGACGATGTCGACACACTCGACGAAGCACGGGATATAGCAGCAGCTCGATCAGCGGTGTACCAGCAGAGTCTCCGCAACTACCACAGCCGCCGGCTGCGCCCAAGATCCTTCGTCGAAGGAGACCTCGTCTTGCGACTCAAGCAAAAGCGACCGAATAAATTCGAGTCACCATGGGAAGGACCCTACGTCATCACCGAAGTCATCCCAGGTGGCGCCTATCGCCTCAAGCACGTGGAGTCTAGAGTCGCATACTCCAACCCATGGAATATCTCGCATCTGCGACGATTCTATCCGTAGAAACCTACCCCCTTTTACTTTCAATAAGGCTTCCAGCCAAAGCTATTCAGCCGAACAATGTACCTCCGCCATTATGATATAAATAAAGCTAAGTGTCTGGCCCCAAATCTTCAGTTCACTACTTTTGCAACTTTACTACATGCTACAAACACACTCGGGGGCTCCCCCCACCTCACGATTTCATCGACTGAGGATCAAACGTGTACACCTGAGTAGCTGACAACGTCAGGCAAACGAAAAGGACATGTACTCAATCAAAAGCACTGCGTGCTCACAACAAACAAACCTTTACAACAAAGGGCACAACACGTCCAGCCGAAATATACAAATTTTACATCTATCTCTTTTTATAGGTACTACCTATGTTGAAGAATAATCTGGGCACGCTGCTCAAACAAATCTACAATCTGTTCGGCATACTGCCTTACAGCCGCGTAATGCGGACGCATGTCCCACTCACCGCCATCAGGGCGAAGAGGTGGCCCAGCGGCCACAGCAGCCAAATCCACGTCAGGACGGTGCAGCCTCACAAGAGACAATGCAGCCTTCACTCCTGTGGCGAGTTGTTGCCGCACCAACTCCTTGACATTGCTCACGTTCCGAAACTTCGACACAAGACCCGCAAGGCTTGTCGGTACGGCATCCAAAGGGAACATGACGTGCAACACCGAGGCAAGCGATGTCTGCACTTGGTGGAGCACCCGCGAAACTTGATGAACCCGATCCTGCACCGTCGCCAGAGCTATGGCGCGATCACGATCCATCCAGAAAAAGCCGCCGGCCTCCATGTCTTGTTGAGTCAAGCAATTGACCCGAACAGCGACACGCTCATTTTCCTCCCTCGGAGCAAGATTCGCACCTGCAACAATCGCACAAAACAAGAGTAAGGCTAGCAGGCTCATCCGAAGAACCGATCTACAGCTCGAACCAAAGAACAACTTACATTGTAGCTGCTCGGACAGCCGAACCAGCTCCGCCATCAAGTACTCCTCTCTGGCTGCACCACGATCCGCTTTGGACTTCCAAACGTCGGCATGACCGCGTAACCCGAGCAACTCCCTCTCCAGACTACGCACACGATCCCGAAGGAAAGTGAGCTGCGAGGAATCATCCAAGGATGGTCGCAACAGCATTGCGGATGGGGCGTCAACAGGGTTAGCACCCGAAGGAACCTGGAGCAGCAGAAAAAGAAAGGGACAAACACATTTCAGACAATGATAGAGCACAACTCAGAAGAATCCATTAAACATATAAGGCCACTACGTGGCACAAGGATGGTGTTCTTCAGGATATTTACAACAAAAGTAGACTACAAACTACCCTACGTCTACTACGCCTAAGATGCGGGACCCTGAGTCGCCTCGAAGCCAGACTGCCTAGCTTTGGCCCCGCCCTGCTGCCGCAGTGCATACTCAGATAGCAAATCAATGAGCTTGGGCCCATATCGGTTGCATCGAGCAAAATAGGCAGCAAAGGCTACCTCAGATCCATCCGCAGCCGTCGGCATCCGAGAGGTGATCTGGGGCAGATCCAGCTCCGCTCCAGCCGCCAAGGCCATCGCCAGCCCGACGGACGCGCCCTTCTGCTTGCGCTTGTACGCCGCAGGCGCTTCGGCTGACAGAGCCTCCGCCAGAGCATCCACATCATCAAGTGTTGCGCCCTTCAGGACAAGCTCCTTGTAGAAGCGACCAAGGACCTATTTCGCCTTGGCAAGGGAGTTGACGACGGTGCTGCAGCGGTCTTCGACCGCCACAGTGGCATCATCTAGAGCACTACCGTGCTCCAGAGCACCATAGTCGAACTCGATGCCTGCGGCATCTGAGACAAAAAATAAGAAGGAAAGCATGAAGAAAAGCAGCACAGAAGAAGACCCGACGAAAAAGAAACAAGTACAAAACTAGCACTCACCCGAAATAGCCTTGGCAACAGCCATGAGCTTCGCCGCCACCTCTCTTTCACGAGCAGCCGCAACGGTGGCCAGCTGCTCCTCACGATCTGCGGCCTCCTGCTGCAGACGCTCCTTCGCTTCGGCTGCCTTAGTCAGCTCTAGCTCGAGGCGTTATTTCGCGCCAATGGCGGCTTCGGCCTTCTGCTCGGATTGACCAAGGCTCTTTTTGAGAGCGTCGACCTCACGGAGGGAATTGTTATGCTCCTCTGCATTCAAGACAAGCTAGTGTCAAAGAACAGGACCAGGATAAATAAGAGAGGCGTTAAAAGGCAGATAGATACCTTGAAGCTGCCGAAGGTTCGCCTCCAGCGCCAGGCGCTCCTGCACCAGCCGCTTGGCCTCCTGCACAAAAGGCTGCAGAAAAAGAAATTGCAGTAAGAAAAGGGCTTGGGGGCTACGCCCAACACGAAGAAGCAATAACAAAATTCGCACACGAAGACACTCGGGGGCTCCCCCCGTGACATGAAGCAGAAAACTTACATGCTCTGATGGTGACTCCGAGGAACCGCCTGCGAAATTCTGAGGCGCAACCACCTGCACCTCCTGCAACGGAGGATCCGGAGCCGCGCCACCCGAAGTCGCCACCGTCTAAGGAGGAGGAGACGCAATTTTCGACTCCCCCATCATATCCCGCGCACCGCCACTGGAGGAATCATGGGAGGAATGCCTGCACACGAACCAATCAGCAAAAAGCACAAAATCATGAAGGAAAAAGGACAATAGTACAGCAAGAAACTTACGAGCCCAGTGAGCTCAGGTCAAAGACAGGAGGAGTCCTTCGGGCTCTCTTCTCCTCCTTCTTTTCTTCCTTCTTCTCCTCCTTTTTCTCTTCCTTCTTCCGCTTCGCTGGCGGGTGCGGCGCTACAGCCCGCACAGGAATGGCAGGAATGGGAGAAGTAGAACCTCCATGACCGCCACTATGACGCTCAAGGCCCAGAGGGTTTCTGGGAGTCGGAGGAGTCGAGGCATCCGTAGAATCGCTAGAGTTCCGTGACCGTTTTTGCGTATGGTGCTCACTCGACTCGTCGGCATCCTCCGCCGGAGATCGCGCCGACGGTAGCTCGGACACGGAATCAACCACTTCATTATCCGGTGCATTCGGATACCTTTCGGGCAACGGCGGTACCATGCCCGGCACTTTGAAGCTCTGCAAAATCAGAAGGAACTTTGTTAGCAAACAAAGGAAATAAAAACACAGCCGATAAAAAGCACTACGTGACAAATATACACCTGCGGTACGACCAACGTCGAAGAAAATGGAGGAGTTAGCGACTTCCCCGGGATTTCTTCTCCGGCTTTGAACTTCAGCAGCGCGTGAAGGGCCCTGTCGAGATCCCCCTCGGACATTTTCTCAGCCGAAACTCTCGTCGGATCACGGCGCCCAGAATAAAGAAACATCGGGTGCGCCCTCGCTTGGAGAGGCTGCACCCGACGCTCAAGAAATGTCTGGATGATGTCCACGCCGTTCACCTCCTTCTCCAGAATCAGCTGGAGATCCTCCACCCGACGGTAAAGGGCCTCTATCTCCGCCACCTCACCGTCCAAGATTTGGTTTTTCCAAGACCTTTTTCGCTCAATCATTTGGGAGGGGTCAAACGGAACAGGACCAAAATCTTGCCCGGGCACTACGGAGTCGCGGATATAAAACCATCGCCTCCGCCAGTACTGGACAGATTCGGACATGGAAAAGGAAAAGAAGAGCAGATTGGGACTAAGTGAGATGATGAAACCCCCAATGGGATACACACCATCCGAACCAGATTGCCTCTTCACGGAATAGAGCTTCCGGAAGAGGCCAAAGTGCGGCTCAATGCCAAGCCAGCACTCGCAAAAAGTGATAAAACACGCAATGTGGAGAAGAGAATTGGGAGACAGATGATGAAGCTGAATCCCATAGAAGAAGAGCAGTCCACGGAGGAAGTCGTGGACCGGAAAAGAAAACCCACGCAAAACGAAGGCGAGAAACATAACCCGATACCCAGATGGGGGACGGGGGATTACCTCATTGCCGAGTAGTTTGGCAGCCTCCCTATCTTGCGGGATCAGGCCCCGCTCGCGAAGCTTGCGGAGATCGCTCTCCCGCGTCTCTGATCGCCACCAGCCACCATCGGTGACCTTTTTTCCTCCGGAGGCAGTGGTCCCAACCGCAGTTGAAGATTTCTTTGATTTCCCCATTGCGCTACGGCGGCGCCGGCGGTGAAAACGTAGAAAGAACGACGGAAATGTGGAAGGAAATCCCAGCGCGAAGCAAGAATCGCTCGAGCACAAGGAGGCAGTGAACACAAGAACTGGTGCGGTGAAAACAAACCACGGTTTCCCCCAATGATTATAATAGCGAAGATGACGAACGGCAGCCGTCCATCCAGAAGACCTAACGCCAACGGCAGATCTGACCGTACACGTGTCAGCATCACAACGAACCGTCGTTACCACGCCGTCCACCATGCGCGGAAATCGAGGAGACACTGTAATTATCTCCACGCCGCGCGTGACCGGTCAATTCAAAGTCAGCAAGTGGGACCCACGTTCGTCCAGTCAAGTCATCTCTGGCATAGCAGACGCTTGAGGTCATCGATCGTCAGCACTGATGTCATCAAAAGCTATACTAGCACCAACTACAATTCTTCGGCTCCACATCTAAGAGTACTCACTCGAATCTTCGATTCGACTAAATACTCGGGGGCTACTCCTATCAGGAGCGCTGGCCACGCACCCGGAGGACGAATAACGACAAAGTATTTTTTTCGAGTCCTACGTTGAGTCTACGACTCCACTACGGACTCGGGGGCTACTCCCATAGGGAGGGTGGATTTAAGCATCCGATTTTTTTTGAGTCTTACGGCCTTAACAACTGAACAATGATTGAACTAAAGTCTCTGCTCGAGTCTATGACTCGAACAGACACTTGGGGGCTACTCCCATAGGGAGCGCTGGTCGCGCACCCTATGAATTCTTCGACTGCGATCTTTCGGATCAGCACGCAAAAAACTTTTTGGCATCTCTGCCCCAACAAGCGCTGAGTGAGCGACAATCTCCTTGGCCACCCGAAACACCTCTGTGGTGACAAATGTTCGGATGTTGCGTCCGCGACGCAAAGATAAGACCTGCAGATATCATCTGACGGCCTGACAACGTATATGACTGCGCTCTGCTAGTACAAATCCATGTCAACATGCATGATGAAAAATCCCGACGGACGCGTTGGGTACATTAATTAAAATCACTTGAATTCCACTCCTGTAAGTCCTCCGCGGCCTGAGTCGAATTACGCCAGCATATGTTCCAGGTCCGAGTTGAGGGACTCGAACTTGAAGAAGATCGTGTTGTTTCGTCCTAAGACAGTTAACTGACCCTGATCCGTCGGGTTAGTCAGGCACACGCGTCAACAATCCCTACACACATATACTATTAATACATAGTTGCACCCGAAAGATGAAAGAGTCCTCAGCCGAATCTACGATTCAACTGATCACTCGGGGGCTACTGACATGGTTATACCCTACGTGTACGTGACTTCAGCATACCTGGTCCAGCCCAAGGAAGGCCCACAGCAGATATACGCTGGCCCATGAAGATTTTCGGGTGGCCAAGGCCCATGACGCCTTCGGATCCTTGGAGAGCAAGACTAGCATAGATAGGAAATTCAAAGGGGTAAAACCCTAGAACCTGTAACCGACTAGGACTATGCCCGGGACCTGCCTAAGTCTATATAAAGGCCAGGAGGGCACGTCCTAGATCCCTTGACTCATACTTCCGCACACACCTCCACGCTAGATCGAATCTGCGCACCCTGTAACCTTCGGTTCCGCCGTAATCAAGAGCAGACAAGCAGGAGTAGGGTTTTCCCTCCGGGGGCCTGAACCTGGGTAAATCTCGTGTCCCCTGGTTGCTTGTCTGTTAACCGTGCCACGATCTCCAGCATCCCCATCTTCTCCAAAACCCAAGTCCATAACAATGGGCATTGACGAGATTAAACCTCGTCAGTTGTAGACTTGTAATCCTATTCAACACACTTCACTAACATCAAACAAACCTGCAACATAATAAGTTGCAGCCACAAGGGTCAATACATTTGAATTGTATTGGAAAGTTTCACTACTATGTAGAAGTAAGTGGATCCTATCATTACATGCATATTTGGCTAAGTAGGGTTTAGGCTCATTTGTAGAAAGCAATATAGTTTTATCCTATCTTTTCAAAATAGTTTTGATCTTTTGTCAAATCTTTCTGAACTTCTTGGAAAACTCCAAGTGCTTCAAATCCCTTGTTGTCACCCTCAAGTTTTACTTTGAGAAATTGGAATGTCGAGATCTTCCATAGCTTCAGGCCTTAGTTGCTCAGTATTGTCCATAACCGGAGACACGGCTAAGTACTTAGAATTTGATCTTCTGCAGAAGTTGTACACTTTACCCACATGACACAATCTCATCTTGATGCCACCAGTGCCCGCTGGATAAGTACTCACCAAGATGGAGTACTAGCAGATTGAGAATGTGACAAAGTCTTTCCATAGAATTCCTCCCAATACACAATGCCAGCTTGTCACCCAGGCACCAATGTAGGGTTTCAAGTTCCCTTACACAATTCTAGTTAACCTTAAGATGCCAATCCATGGGTCTTCCACTATGTAGTTGACTAAGCCAGAGCCCATTTAGCATGTGGCTGTACACGGAAGCCACTATACGAGAAACATGTTCAATCTCTAAGTCCCTGGGTGGTTTTCTTCTAGTGCACATACAAAAAGAGATAGCCATATAAACATGGTTCTTTTTGTTGCCACCTTGTCCATCCTTGAGTATCCTTGTCCAACCAGGTGCTTCATTGAGTACTTGTTTTATTATATAAAACATATGTCTTTTCAACTCTTCATATAGTCATAACATGTATCCCATCCCAAATATATAGCAGGGCTAAGCATACTACAACTACATTGTTTCCACTAAGGAATATATAAGGGTATTCTATTAGGATTTAGCATAGCATAAAATTTAGTAAACCTTTCCATGCATGTTACAAAAATCCACTAAGTGCAATGAAAATAGTAGGACATGGATGTCAGTGTCACTTGCCTTTTTAGTGAAGAATGTTGGTTCACTTCTTGATCTTGCAAATATCACACTCTTCTAACTTCACTACAGTTCAATCAAACAAACACAAATTCAACACAACATTCAAACAATTTGTCACACATAAAATATCAAAAACAAGGTCATGCATGCAAGCATGCAAAATATAGTTTTATTTGCAAAGGTGGTTTCTACTAAGCTCTAAACATTATAAGGTTCAAAGTGGTCATTTACTAAAGTGGTAAAACCATTTGCAAAAGGTTTTATCTATAAAGCATTTTTAAATCAATTCATTATTTTATGTGGTTGAAAATGCTTTTAGTAAAGCAATATTCTTTAAAGAGTTCACCAATATATTTTAATTCTAAAAACTTGGTGTTTAGGGTCAGAAGGTTTTAATCAAATCATTTCCCAAAGGTTTCACTCAAAAACCATTTCTAAAACAAAATCAATATTTTTATTTGATTAGAAATGAGCTAATTCAATTATTTATTTCTAAACTTCACAAAATACATTTTTGAATCTATAAGTTGTTTCCTAGGGTCAGTAGGTTCACAGCAATCCATTTTGCAAAGATTTCACATTAAAATTATATCTAGAACAATTTTTATATTCAAAATAAGCCTACACATGTTTCTCAATTTCAACCAATTTACCAGAAGCAAAACATTAAACAAAGTGCATGGTTGCAAATTACATGTTCTGGACGTGTAGATTTAAATTTATGAATTTTACAAGTTTGCATATCAATCAGATTTAAAATTCTGTTTTAAACTAAACCATGTCCACGTGGCGCAATTCTATTGGCCGGTACCGCTTCGTTGCGGATCAGCCTCCGTGAGTCTTTGGATCTAACTTAAATCGCTCGGCTCAGATGCGCTCATATCCTTTCAGTTAAAATCTAATCACAGCCAGACGATTCGCATCGCATGGGTCACAGCAGCTCGACCAAGATCTGGCGGCGCTGGCGGTGGCAGACGGTGGTGTCGCGGCGGTTACAGGAAGCAAGGGAAGAAGCGGAGGTGCTCACCGTGCTCGCAGAGGGTTGGTGAAGCTCAAGGCGTGGTCGGCTTGGCAAGGGGCGCTCGGAGCTGCTGGCAATTCCTCGCCGGAGTTTGCAACGGCGTCTGGCGGCTCTGTTTGACGACGAGGCGACGCTGCAGTTCACCCCAAGGCAAAACAAAAACATGGTTAGATGCGGGCGAACATGGGGTTCACGTGAGCGTCATCGAGAGGGCTCGGGGCGGTCGGAGTTCACCTGGGAAGTTCGTCGGAGGCGGAACAGACGGCGGTTGCGAGGTGAGGTCGTCCTTGCGGACGCTCTGGGGCAAGCGCGGGCGAATGAGTGGCACGTGGAGATGCGCCAGGAGGTAGGGAGCAGGCTCGCGTGCAGAGAAAGGTGAGGCACAGCTGTGGTTCGCCAAAATTGGCCGGGGAAGTCGTCGGAGACAGGGAAGCTTGAGCTAAAAATTCCGGCAGCCTAGTGGCAGAGGGGAGGCGATGTTTGGGGGGAAAGAGAGTGCGGGGAGGGACGCTTATGTGTGCGTGATTAGAGCGAGGTTTTACTCGGCGAATGACGTGTATTGACGCCGGCAGTAACTCGGCAGCAACGGCAGTGCGACGAGGTCGCGAGGTTGATGATGCCTAGCTGGCGGTAGGGTCCGTCTGTCTGTGACTCAGTGGGTTCTTTTTCAGGTGAAAAACGTTTCACTGAGAGGGGGGAGCGTTGGGCTGCGAGTTGGGCTACTAGGCCTGTTGGGTTGGGCTGTGTCTGTTTCATTTTTTTATGCAGATTGCTTTTTCTTTTTCTATTTGATTTTCTATTTTGATTTTCAAACAAACAATTCAAACAACAAATGAATTCAAACCTTTGCCAAACTTTGTATTTATTTTAACTCTGATTAACCACATAATCCAAAGACCAAAATAGAATAATTTTTATTCTTTTTAGGATCCATTAAAAATAGACTTTAGTCTTTAATTCAAATAGGATTTTATTTATTTAAAAACTCTATTTGAAATATAAATAACACCAAAATCAATTCAGTAGGTTTTATTTGAATAAATCAACACTTGGAAAATTTATTTAAAATAAATTAACAAGTTTTAGTGTTTATTTAAAATGGAAAATCCTTTACTTTAATAAAATTGGATATTAATAAATCCTCATTATTTTATTTAAATAAACCTTTACTCTTTTTATCAAATAGAAATATTTTATTTCAAAAGCTAGGCCAAGATTTAATTTGGCTTTATAAAATAATCCTTATTTATAATTCTACCTTTTCATTTGAAAACCAAATCTTTTTATTAAAAGATCCAAAATAGTAATTCCAACTGTCATAACTTTATTTATTATTTGTTTATTTTTTTAAAATCCCTTTAGGATTTTATTTGATCAAATAGGTTTGGATATTTCCAATTGGAATCAAAAGTTTCTTCTCACCCTAAATTTCAACAAAATTTTATTTTGTTTATATATTTTTTTCACATTTCGAAATTTGGAAAATTTTGGGATGTGACACCCGAATTAACATAGTTAATGGCCATTTCGTCATGGAGTGCATCAGACACATCCTCTTGCTCCACCGGATTTCCCAATCCAGGGGCTAGGTCCTGTAGCTTTCCCGCTCCGATGTGTGCGCACACAACTTTGCTGGGTATTTCCGATATAGGAAAACTCAAGTACGGAATTTTATGCACTGAAATATCCGTACTTGTGCCAGGTCTCAACTGGCTCCCCTCAACAGGGGCAGACTGTAATAAATCTCTCTTATTATTTTTCTTCGGGCGTCCCCGGGTACTTGGGATTTGAGAAACCGGATTCCGCGTCCTCTTAGGCCTTGGAGCAGGAGCGGGTATACCATCATTTTTCTTCGGTATTTCAACCCTTTCCGGTGCATTGCATGCATGCACATGCGACTTTGTCACAATCTTTAAATCACTAAAATGATCAGGCAGTTGATTCGCTAGGGAGTGCAAATCTAGTATCTATTGGACTTCTCTATTAGTCTCAACAGTGCGCGGGTCATGAGCGTGGATTCCCGTGGCTTTCCACGTGATTTCTCGACTTTTGTCATCCAGGGGTTGATTACCTCCCCCCAAAGTCGGAAAAAGATCCTCGTCAAAAATGCAGTCAGCAAAACGGGTCGTGTGACAGTCACCTGTCAAGGGGTCCAAGAACCTGATTATGGACACAGCCTCATAACCAACGTATATCCCCGACTTACGGAGCGGTCCCATTGCTGATCGCTGGGGTGATGGTATACGTACATATACCTGGCAGCCGAACCTATGTAGGTGGGAAATTTTCGGTGCCGACCCTTGCGCAAGTTGAATAGGAGAGTGGATATTGTAGGCCGATGGTCGAAAGTTGATGAGATTATCAGCGTGTAACACCGCGTGTCCCCAACATGTAGTTGGTAAATTACAACCCTGAAGGAGTGGTCTGGCAATGAATTTAATCCTTTTAATCAATGCCTCCGCAAGTCCATTTTGAGCGTGGACATGCGGTACAGAGTGCTCAAGTTTGATTCTTGTTGCCATGCAATAATCATCGAATGTCTTTGAAGTAAATTCTCCGGCATTGTCCATTCGAATAGACTTTAAACGATAATCAGGGAATTTATTCCTTATTTGTATGATCTGAGAGATCAACTTTTTAAAAGCATGGTTCCTTGTTGACAACAGGCAAATATTGGACCATTTAGAGGAAGCATCGATGAGCACCATGAAGTACCGAAACGGCCCTGAGAGGGGCTGAATTGGACCACATATATCCCCTTGTATACGTTCCAAGAATGCGGGGAGTTCATCCTTCACCTTTAGGGGTACGGTCTAATGATCAATTTCCTCGTAGCACATGCGGAGCACACGAAATCATCGGGATTCGGGAAATTTTTCACATTAACATTATGACCATTCGAGTTGTTAATTATATTTCTCATCATCCTAAGACGTGGGGTGGCCTAACCTATCATGCCAAAGACATAATAGTTCAGAGCTTCTAAAGACAGTCTTAAGGGTAGTGTAAATAGGTGGTGCTACTATCTTAGTGTAGTATAGCCCAGTAGCTAATGAAGGAAGTCTTTCGACAACATGTTTACCATTTTCGTCGCGCTTGGTGATGAGTAGGAACTCCTTTCCATTCTCATCATCATCGGTTTCTACATGGAAACCATTTGCGCGGATGTCTCTAAAACTCAAGAGAGTACGAGTCGACTCCGGATACAACAATGCCTCTTCAATGATCAGAGTTGTTCCATTTGGGAGTATGATAGTTGCTCTTCCAGAGCCAACTACATTCGGACCGCAGCCGGCGATCGTCATTATGTTACCGGGATTTTTGGTAATAGACTCAAAGTACTTTGTTTCTCTCAAGATGGTATTTGTGGTGCCGCTATCAGCAAGGCACGTTTCCTCCATTTAGACGCCACACGCGTTCTAAAATATAGTGCCTAATTAATATAATGGAGAGAGGAAGATGCTACATCAAGTAAGTAAAACACATAAACATTTCAGAACATAACACAACCAAATAATAGAATAAATGAATGAAATAAATGTCATCCAATCGCCGAAAACAAATAAATGTTATGCTCTCATAGAGCTTACAACCATATCGAAGAATTGTATCAGATTATTTGCGGAAAAGAAATCATCACAACAAAAAGAAGCTAGGTGGATTCTGTAAAGAAACCATCAATCTCAGCCTGTATCTCAAGATCGTTGAGCTTCTCTTTGTTGGCTATCATCATCGAGGCAGCAGAAATGTCTAGCTGGGGCGGGGGGCACGACGTGCTCAACCTCCATGGGCACAGTGGCGTTCGTGGGAACCGCCGAAGGTGCTGCCACTTGTGCTACGTCCTGCGCCACTACGGGCGCGACGTTGTGCACGGGCGCCGCTCCGGGCGCCAGTGGTGCCTCAACCTGGACGAGGTGCGCCTCGCGCGCCTTCTTGTTGGCCTTGAACGCGTCCACGACATGCTTAGGGGAGAAACACTGCCTGGAGAAGTGAGTCTTGGAGCCACAGCGGAAGCAGTCCTGGGGCCTTGCCTCCCCCTAGCCCGCCTTGCGTTGCTTGGCCGGGTTGGAGGAGTTGGGGCCCTTCTTGCCTCGCTTCTTATGGATGGGCTTGCGCACCTTGTAGGCGCTGGCATTGGCCTCATGACTTGGGCCCCCCGCGAAGGGTTGCGCGGAGAAGTTCTTTTTCAGAACATTATCATGCGCCTCGACCACCTGGAGAGCATCAATAAGCGCTGCATATTCCGTGAATCCTTCCTAGCGAAAGTGTTGCGAGAACTGGATGTTGTCCGGATGGAATGTGGAGAGAGTTTTGTCTATCTTCTGCTGATTTGTGGTACTGGTCCCGCACAGCTGAAGAATGGTACAAATCCGGTGTAACCTGGAGTTGTACTCTCCCACGGTCTTGAAGTCCGCAAAACTCAGACGAATCCAATCTGCCTCCGCCTGTGGCTGAATGGTTTACTTAAGCCTAGAGAACCGCTTGTTCAGGGCGGTCCAAAGGGCAGAAGCACTCCGTTCTGCCATGTACTCGTTCTTGATAGTCTCACACATGTGATGGCGGAGGAAATGCAGGGCTTTGGCGTTGTCCGCCGGGATGGTGGTGCTGGGGGCCGTCGGGGTCCCCGCAATCAGCGCATCCTTGATGCATCGGCCCTCGAGGACGATTTCAACGTCCGAGGCCCAAGTCAGGTAGTTAAGCCCATCCTGGTTCAACTCCGGTAACTCGCGGCTGACGATTCCGGTCATCTGTAATTTATGCAAAGTGTGTAAGATTACAGCAGGTAATCGGTTGCATAAATGCAATAATCGATACAATAATTCAAATATGACGGCGTTCCAAAATTTAAATTAAAAACGGTACAAGCTAACTATGAGATACAAAGTATTAAAATCGTGCGATAATTAATAACTGTAGTAAAACATAGTACAAAAACTTGTGCAAAAACATATACAATGAGATGTTATGTTACGCGCAGTCGAATGTAAAGAAAACGGCTTCATAAAGTCGTTTACAACAAGTTCTGTGCGTTTTTTTCATTAGTTTGCGCGGGGGGCCGAAAAGCGTATAGGAAATGGGCCAACAGCCCATTCGGCTCTGCCATCCAGCTACCCCTGATTTTTTTTCACACCTCGTGGGCCGGCCCATCCCCACACAGTCCCAACCCATTCTATGGTGGGGGGGGGGGGTGGAGCTGAATGCAGCTCCCGAGTGGGGCGGACTGTGGCGACGGAGGTGGTGGGCCCGCTGGCGGCCAGCAGGGCCCCAGGGCGGCGGCGGGGGGGGGGGGGGGGGTGTAAGGTTCCCAACCTTTAATAAGGTAGAGATTCCTGTGTTTACAATGCTAGTCCCTGGATCAATAGCTAGCATCCACAGTTAAGATGTAATATCAAGATACAAAGGTCATAATGCAACTTTATAACCAGGAATAAAATAATTTATTACATTTTACATAGCTCATTTGGCTATCTCATTACAATGCATCAGAATATAACAATAGCATGGGGTCCATCATCTTCAAAGTGCCACAGGCAATCATGTTGGTTGTAGACTTGTAATCCTATTCAACACACTTCACTAACGTCAAACAAACCTGCAACATAATAAGTTGCAGCCACAAGGGTCAATACATTTGAATTGTATTGGCAAGTTTCACTACTATGTAGAAACAAGTGGATCCTATCATTACATGCATATTTGGCTAAGTAGGGTTTAGCCTCATTTGCAGAAGGCAAAATAGTTTTATCCTATCTTTTCAAAATAGTTTTGATCTTTTGTCAAAACTTTCTGAACTTCTTGGAAAACTCCGAGTGCTTCTAATCCCTTGTTGTCACCATCAAGTTTTACTTTGAGAAATTGGAATGTCGAGATCTTCCATAGCTTCAGGCCTTAGTTTCTCAGAGTTGTTCATAACCGGGGACACGGCTAAGTACTTAGAATTTGATCTTCTGCAGAAGTTGTACACTTTACCCACATGACACAATCTCGTCTTGATGCTACCAGTGGCCGCTGGATAAGTACACACCAAATGGAGTACCGGCAGATCGAGAATGTGACAAAGTCTTTCCATAGGATTCCTCCCAATACACAATGCTAGCTTGTCAACCAGGCACCAATGTAGGGATAAATTTCCCTTACACAATTCTAGTTAACCCGAAGATGCCAATGCATGGGTCTTCCACTATGTAGTTGACTAAGCCAGAGCCCATTTAGCATGTGGCTGTACACGGAAGCCACTGTACGAGAAACATGTTCAATCTCTAAGTCCCTGGGTGGTTTTCTTCTAGTGCACATCCAAAAAGATAGCCATATAAACATGGTTGTTGCCACCTTGTCCAAAACTTGAGTATCCTTGTCCACCCAGGTGGTTCATTGAGTACTTGTTTTATTATATAAAACAAATATCTTTTCAACTCTTCATATAATCATATCATTATCCCATCCCAAATATACAAGAGGGCTAAGCATACTACAACTACAATGTTTTCACTAAGGATGATATAAGGGTATCCTATTAGGATTTAGCATAGCATAAAATATAGTAGTCCTTATCATGCATGTTACAAAAATCCACTAAGTGTAATGGAAATAGTAGGACATGGATGATAGTGTCACTTGCCTTTTTAGTAGAGAATGATGGTTCACTTCTTGATCTTGCAAATATCACACTCTTCTAACTTCACTACAATTCAATCAAGCAAACACAAAATCAACTAGCATTCAAACCATTTCACCACATAAAATAACAAAAACAAGGCCATGCATGCAAGCATGCAAAAGATAGTTTTATTTGGAAAAGTGGTTTCTACTAGGCTCTAAACATTTTAAGGTTCAAAGTGGTCATTTACAAAAGTGGTAAAACCATTTGCAAAAGATTTTTCATATAAACCATTTTTAAATCAAATCTATATTTTATGTGGTTGAAAATGCTTTTAGCAAAACAATAATCTTTAATGGGTTCACCAAATATATTTTAATTTTCAAAACTTGGTGTTTAGTGTCAGAAGGTTTGAATCACAACATTTCCCAAAGGCTTTACTCAAAAATCATTTCTAAACCATAAACAATATTTTTATTTGACTAGAAATGGTTTAAATCAAGGATTTATTCCTTAGCCTTACAAAATACATTTTTAAATCCATAAGTTGGTTCCTATGGTCAGTAGGTTCACAACAATCCATTTTGCAAAGATTTCACCTTAAAATTATATCTAGAATATTTTTTGTATTCAAATTATGCCTACACAAGTTTCTGCAAATTCAACCAATTTTTCAGAAGCAAAACATTAAACAAAATGCATGGTTGGGTAGGATTTGTCTTGCTCATTCCATTGATATAAAATTTGCAAAATTTAGACGTGTAGAACTAAAGTTATGAATTTTACAAGTTTGCATATCTAATAGATTCTAATTTCTGTTTTTAAACAAAACCCTGTCTACGTGGCTTGATTCTATTGGACGGTACCGCGTCGTTCAGATCAGCCTCTGCGAGTCGTTGGATCTTATTTAAAACGCACGGCTCAGATGCACACATACCCCTTCGGTTAAGATCTAATCATAGCCACTGGATCAAAATCTAACGGACACAGTGCGGTTGACCATTGTCTGGCGGCGCTAGGCGGTAGTGCTGGCGATGATGCAGGAAGCAAGGGAGACAGAGGAGTAGCTTACAGTGTTCGCGTGGTCGAGGTGAATCTCGAGGTGTGGTCTGCTAGTCGAGGGGCGTGCTGGAGGTGCGTGGATTTATCGTCGGAGTCAGTGACGGCGTCGGGCTCGCTCAGTTGTCGACGGGGGCGAGGCTACAGGTCACCCTAAGGCAAACGGAAGGTACGGTTAGATGCGCACGACACTAGGGATAATGGGAGCATCCAAGGGAAGGCTCGGGACGGTCGGTGCTTACCAGGAAATTCGCCGGAGGAAATGGCAGACGGCGGCGACGCTCTGTGTCGAGGTTATCGACGCTAGGGGACGCGCGCGGGTGAGTGGAGCACACGGGCAGGTGCGCACGGGACTGAGGAGCAAGCTTGTGTGCTCTGGGAGGAGAGGGGCGGCTGCGGTTCGCCGGAATTGATCAAAAAGTTCGCCGGAGGCAGTGGGGTGCGAGCTCGGAATTGCGGTAGCCCGGTGGCCGAGAGGGAGCGTGGCTTGGGGGGAAAGAGAGAGGAGGGCGAGGTGTTTAATCGAGCGTGGTCACTGTCGATTTTAATCCAGCCATCAACGCGTATTGATCGCCGCATTCAAGGTCAGAAACGGTGAGGGGGCGTGGTCGCGGTGAAGACGACGATGAGGTGGCCAGTGGGGTCCAGTGGTCAGCGAATGTGAGGGAGAGGGAGTAGGGTCCGGTTGTCATTCGTTGTGCGGGTAAAGACTCTGGTGCGAAGCGTTTTCCGCGGGAGAGAAGGAGTGGGCTGGTGTTGGGCTTAGTGGGCTGGCCAGATGGGTTGGGTCTGTTTCTATATTTTTTTATACTAAACCTTTTTCTTTTCTGTTTTGGATATTCTGATTTGATTTTTATTCAAACAATTCAAATTCCAAATCAATTCAAACCACCACCAATCTTTGGGTAAATTTCAAGTCCGTTTAACAACATAATCCAAAGTTCAAAATAAAATAGTTCTTTTATTATTTTAGGATCTATTAATAATTAAATAAATAGACCTTAGTCTTTAATTCAAATAGGGTTTAATTCAATTTACATCTCTATTTGAAATCTAAAATAATACCAAAACCTTTTCAGTAGGTTTCATTTGAAAAACAAAACACTTGGAATTTTTATTTAAAAACTTTTAATAAGTTTTAGTGTCTATTTAAAATGGAAAAAGCCTTTACTTAAATAAAATTGGATATTAATAAATCCTTATTATTTTATTTAAATAAACCTTTACTCTTTTTATCAAATAGAAATATTTTATTTTAAAAAATTTAGCCAAGATGTATTTGGCTCTTTAAAATAGTCCTTATTTAATAATTCCAACTTTGCTTATCAAAACCATATCTTTTTATTTAAAGATCAAAAATAGTGATTTCAACTATTATAACTTTATTATTTATTTACTTATCTTTTTAAATCCCTTTGATCAAAATAGGTTTTGATGTTTCCAATTGGAATCAAAAAGTTTTTTCTCACCCTAAACTTCAACCATTATTTATTTTGTTTATTTATTTTTCACATTTCAAAATTTGGAAAATTTTGGGATGTGACAGGGGGACAGCGCGCGGCCGCGGAACGAGCGTGCGGGCGTGGCAGCAGGCCGGCAGCGCGCGAGCGCGCGTGCGGGCGGCAACAACGCTGCATCTGCGCGCGTCACGGGTGCGGCAGGCGGCGCGGACATGGTCGGCGGCGTGCGGCGGCTGCACGCGGTGCTTGCGGCAAGCGGCGCGCACACGGCGCGGACGCAGTCGGCGACGCGCGGCGCGGTCCTTGGGCACGGGTGCGGCAGGCGGCGCACATACGGCGAGCGACCAGCGACAGGCGGCACGGGCGCACGGCGACGCGCGACCAGCGCGGCCAGCGGCGCGCGGCGGCTCGTAGCGGCAGGCACGCCAGCAGCAGCGCGGGCACGGCGGCCAGTGGGGTGGCTCGGCACGAGCGACGCGCGGCAAGCGGGGCCAGCGGCGCGCGGTGGCTCGCAGCAGCACACATGCAGCAGGCACGCCAGCAGCAGCGCGGGCACGGCGGCCAGCGGGACCACCAGTGAGGCGCGGCCGCGGCGGGCGGTGCACGCGGGCGAGCGGCCGTCATCGCGTGGCAGACAGGGCGTGGTGCGGTGCGCGGGCGGCCAGCGAGGCCTGCTCGGTAGCCATGGCGCGAGTACGTACGGGTGCAAAAAGTACAGAAAAAAATATAGATCGATCGGATCTAATACATAAAACGTCCAAGATTAATCCGATCTATATAAAAAAAACTAGATCGGCACAGCGGGTGCACGGTACAGTCAACAAGATCCTAAGCCGAGAGTGATTAAATCGACATTGGTCAACGACAGCAGGTCAGCTCGACTCCCGGGAGTAAAATCCGTACCATAGATGAGATCTGATCTATGAACTAAACGCAAAAATTGAAAGGAAATCGTCTAACGAATCCATTTTTGCGGTCAATTTTAGATTACCTTCAACGAAAGCACGCGTGATGCAGGCTCGACGATGGCTTGACGGAGGCTCAACGGAGAGACACGTGTTGAACAACCCCTGCCGGCTGGTCGGTCCCGAGGCTGCTTCACACCCGAGGAAGAAGACTAGAGTCGAAGGCACACAAGAAATTGACAGAGAGAACAGGGAGAAGCTTTATTGATATGTCTCTGGTAAAGTCACCTACAATGATTGCTCTTCTATTTATAAACTAAAGGGGATATGATACCCACATCGGCTAACCCTAGCGTGGTAGAGGCCACACCGAATGGGCCTTTACCGGTCTAGTTTCCTAACACAATCCTCCCCACATCCCTGATTCTCACCTCGCCCCCGCCGCCGCGCTACCACCTTTGTCCGCCATGACCCAAGTCTCTCCATATTAGGTGTATAAACTCATTGGTGACAGCCAAGTCTCTCCATATAAGTTGTATCCACCTTGTCGCATGCCAAAAAAGGAAAATAAAAAAGAGAAGCAGAAATGACAGAAAGGAAATTGAGTGTCACGCTCCCGCGCGAGATCCTCCGCCAGAGAGGATCTTTGTTTGACCTTACATGGTCTTTAATGCACGAATTTGACCATTGAAATACACCAGTATGTTTGGATATGTACAAATGGTATCATTGTATTTGTTTTGTGAAATAGTTTAGTTCACATGTCTTTGTACTAGCTGTGTAAGAGTAACTCTATAAGACACATGAAAAAACGAGCTTTAGAAAAGGGCCAATTTAAGGATACATGCCACTTTGAGGGCCACAGTCAGCAAATCCCCACCTCCTCCACTGCTCTCTTTGCCGCACAATGAGACCGTTTTGTTTTTCATCGTTGGCGACCAAATTAGCCACCTTCCCCACCAGATCCGGCACCTTCGCGGCGTGATGTGGCCATTTAACTCCCCATTCGGGGTGGGGTGTGGCCTTGGTAGTGAACTCTAGTCGGGCATGGTCGTGGCGGAGTGCTTTTCGACACCGATGGGAGGAGGAGCGCAAGCGGCGAGTCCGGTTGGGGGCAATGAGGAAGTGCCACTGGACCAACTGGGGTCTCCTACAACCGCGTAAGCATGACGCCGAGGCAGGAAGCTCGCGTGTCGCCACTCGTTGGTCCCCCTCACCACCGATGGCCTCCACCGACGAGGAAGACCCTGATGAAGTCATGTCGTACACTGACGAGGACGAGGTAGTCGACTTAATCGATCACGACTCTGACAAGGAGAGGGTGACGACGCGATTGAAGAGGCACTTTCTCTGTACCGCGGCCGTGGAAGAGAAGCGCCACCGCATGGAGGAGACCTTTGACAACCTCCAGCTGCAGCGGGGGCTCGCACCAGGTATGATGCACATGGCTCGCCCAAAGTTGTGACGCGCCAGAACTTCGTCGACCTCTCCGGCATCGAGTGAAGCTTGCTGATGGCGCCACGATCGTGCCTATAGGCTCCGGTGAGGTATTTTGGAGCTGCATTTGGTAGTTAGGGTTAGGGTTTAGATGTTGGTAGATTTATTTTTTTAAGATTTTGTGTAAATCCAACTATGTATGCATGTTCAATCGAACTAATTATCTATGTTTTAGCTATGTGTTGTATGAACTGTGACCTTGCAATCATTGTTGAATTTTGCCGTGAAGGTTTTAGTTACAGGTGAGAGTTCGGTTTCCTTTCTGGCCTAGGTACTTTTAGACCGAAAAAGGATCTTTTAGGGTGCACCTTATATGTGTTTTAAAGGACGGCTTTTTATTGATGTCTACTAGAGTTGCTCAAAGCCTATAACAAACCAAAATCATGGTCAGAGGTATGCGTTGAAGACCATAAAAATATCAAACGAGTCTTACATCTTGGGATGGAGGGAGAAGCATATATGCTACTACTACAACCGTTTGAGCAAGCATCCGAAATGTCAAGACCTGGAAAGAGACAATCAGCTAGCCCTGGCGATGGAGATGGTGGCGCTCAAGTAAGCAATGCACTCGGTAGGCAGGTTGAGGAATGTGTTCATGAACACGTCATCAATTGGGTCGAGGGCGGCCACGCCGACCAGCTTGCATCTCCCTTCACCGTCCAACCTTTCTCCATTCCCGCGTCTTATGGCTCCAATGGACTCCTCGGACGTCAGTGTCGTGTCGACGAACAACGGCGGCGCCTGGTAGATACTCCCGACCGAGAAACAGAACCTCGACCTGAAGTTCAGGTCAACCTGAAACGAACACACACTCTTGAGCTGGAACTGTAACACTAACGCCGCATGGATGCGGAGAAGCAGTGCGGTTACCTGGCCAGTCGTCCGGTCGATGCTCCCGCGCAGAACCTCGGGCAAGATGTCGATCTTGAGGAACGGCGGCAGCGGCAGCCCGAGGAACCTGGTGGTGGCGCCGGACATCGCCGGGATGTACAGGGTATCCACATCGAAATCGACGAGTACCGTGGCATCCGCCGACCCGCCCGCGCTCGCGCCACGTCCGGCGCCCACGCCGCGGCCGCCCTGGGCGTTGTACGCGAAGTCCGGGTACCTGGAGATGCCGAGCCGGCAGCCGTCCCTCGTCAGGAACTCGACGGTGAACGTGCCGCCGGCCTCGGGCCGAGCCTGCGGCGCCGCGACGGCAGGGGCAGACGCAGACTGCTGCTCGCCTTGGCTGGTGGATGATACCGTGACCGCGTGTTTGTTGCTGCGTCGTGGATGTCGAAGTCCTGGCAGTGCGCCGGAGCCGGAGGCGCGTGGTTTCTTTGGATTTGCGAGTTTTTGCAGAGCTGGGAGGCTCCACGACGAGGTGTTGATACCGCCCGGCGTTGCCATTTGGGTTTTTGGAGTATGCGCCGCTGCAGCGATGGAGAAGAGGGACCCAGTGCGGCTTCGCAGTTGTGGCTGTGCGATGGACCTCGGTAGCCTTATCTCATCTTTATTTACTTTTTTTTTCTGTATTTCTCTTGCACTCTTTTGAGGATCGTTGAATTCAGTTTTTGTTCCTGAATTGTTGATCGTAAGTTTAACACGTAGGATTTGTCCCGCTCACCCGCTGTACGCACCAAATTTTGAATTCGTTATTTGATTATTAAATATGGGCAACAAAGTCAAACTAAATGTATCGCAATGTGCACACAATTGCTGCAAGTGACTATCATATGTGAGTTATCATATGTCGATTTGGCACCGCTGATGCTCAAGCATTGTCGATGGGGCTGTGAGCCTGTGAAGAATTTTTTTTTTGAGCGGAACTACGGCGGGCTTACGCCAGCCTGAACGATTTTATACCACACAAATAAGTTGTTCAGTTACAAAGATTTTAGAGGACAGAGAAGAGGAAGCGAGGGGGAGAATCAAGGGGGATATCATATGGTGACACTTTTGCTTCCGTGTATGTTGATTCATTCCGATGTTTGAATTTTTCACGTCGTCTCTGGTAGAGAGAAGTGTTTTATCACTCTTGTCGACTGTTCCACAGTAGATTTTAGTTTTTCTATACAAACATGGTACAAATACAAAACGCTTACAAACACAAACGCTCACATCTGTGAGCGCACATATAGACACCCTGCTCCTAAGATCATCTCTAAGAGACCATGCCGACATATCTAGAGTTTAACGAAGTCACTATGGACATCTCGCCATTAACATCGGACACATTCCTTACCACTAAAAGAAATTTCTCGATTCCTAAATTAAATCCAGATAAATGAAACACATTTTCCAAGTATACAAATTGAACCATGGGTTCACTGGTTCAATCTTGGCAACTTAAGTATACCTTTAAGAATAAATGATAGTATCTTTATTTTCATCTCCTCTAATTTTTTTAGTGGTGACATCTCTTTTTTAGGAAAAGCCATTATGGCAGATTTTATTAAATAGAAATATGGAATATATCAACCGCAATTACACCCATTACTCTTTTAATACAAAATACAAGTATAGCTGCGAGAGCGGTGTTTTGTCTCTTGGCTGGTTATGTTCCCTTTATTTGAAACATATTTTAGACGCATTTAAAATGTTTAAAATATCCAAAAAATACCTATGCGTACTTCTTTACATTTTAGGCGCGCCTAGGTGTAGCTTATACGAAAATAAAAAATTATCCTATAAGTAAAAACATAAAGTGGGTGCTAAAATAAAAACTTGTCACGAGATATTTCTTTGTCTTTTTCACATACCACAAAATATAATGGTTCTTCACAAAATAGATGAGTACATAGAAAGTGAAGAAGAACATGTGTGATTTTTTTTTGAATTTTTTAGCAAAATTGATATGTCTATTTTGTAAAGCGAGCATATGCACCGGGATGAAAAAGTGAATTTCCCTATAGTTGCTTACCTACAAAATTAACGAAACATATATCATCGGCGCGTTCGGGCCATTTGCTTCGGCGGCGTCAGCCGGCCCTAACCAGAGCCGGGCCCATTCTTTCGACACACGAGCTAAATCCGACCAAGGGCCACACCGCCTCCTCTCCCCGCTCCGATCCGGATCTTCCCATCCAGTCCGGCGAGCCCCCGCCGCGTAGCTTCCACGCGACCCTACTCCCCGGTATATCCAACCTCCCGGCCGCTGATCCTGCCAAACCCCCAATACTATCCGATTACTTCCTCCCCTGACCGCGCCGCCTCCCGAGCCCAACAAACCCTAGGCGCCGCCCATGGATTTGGAAGCCGACGGTCGCTTCGGCAACAAGCGCGTGCACAACCGCTTGGGCCCTGCCCCCGGCGCCCCCTCTTCGTCGTCATCTGGGAAGGTCTGCATCCATTGGCGCGCAGGGCGATGCAATCGCTTCCCCTGCCCCTACCTCCATAGCGAGCTACCCGAGGCCACCGCCAACTCCAAGCGCCCGAACCAAAGGGATGGCCCCGGCGGCAGCGGGCACGTCTGGCGCAATCCCAACTCTGGAGGAGGAGGGGGGCGCGGCGGCGGTGGCTATAATAGATGGGGGAGGGGTCCCGGCGGCGCAGACGGCGGCATGAGGAGCAAGGTGCAGGACCGGCCCTGCAAGCACTTCCTCGCCGGAGAACACTGCAGCTACGGCGAGAAGTGCCGCTACGCCCACACATACTGCATGAGCAATAGCATCACGCTGCTCACCCCGCTCCAGGGCCACGAGAAGGTACTCCCTTCATCTACAGATTAGACGGCTTTTTGAAATCTGAGAAGTTGCTGATCGAAACTTTCAGGTTGTCACTGGGATCGCACTGCCTACTGGATCAGACAAGTTATATTCTGGGAGTAAGGATGGAACAGTGCGCCTTTGGGATTGCCAAACTGGGCAGGTAGCTGAGGCATCATTGAATTGCATCCTTGGAAGGACTCTTTGTTCTGTAGATTATTTTCAGTACCTTTATTTTTCTATATGGTGTGTGATAGTGTGCCAGTGTCATCAAAGTGGGGGGTGAGGTTGGTTGCATGATCAGCGAGGGCCCATTTGTGTTTGTTGGAATACCTGATGCGGTGAAGGTTGGTAATGGTGATTGAGATTTGTCGTTTTAACCCAATGCTATTGCTCTTCCACGTGTGTCTGACTGTATGACCTGTTGTGGCAGGTTTGGAATATGCAAACACAAGCAGAAATGAACCTTACTGGGCCGACCGGTCAAGTCTATGCTCTTGCAGTTGGAAATGAGCTGCTCTTTGCCGCAACACAGGTGAACTTTTCCTCCCTTTTGGCTTGTCTGTGGTTCTAACATTTTTCTAGGAAAATACCATTTCCGTTGTTGATGCATTCTCTTGTATTACACTTGGTGCAGGATGGAAGAATTTTGGCATGGAGATTTAGCGCCGCAACAAATTGTTTTGAGCCGGCTGCTTCCCTTGTAGGGCACCAGCTTGCTGTTGTTTCGTTAATAGTAGGAGGCATGCGGCTATACTCTGGTTCAATGGATAAAACCATTAGAGTAAGGACTAAGGAGAACTTGTGCTATATTGTTCAGACATTCTTAGATACAGTTGATGTAGGAGCCTTTGGTGCATGCATCAGATCACGAATATATGTTACCTTGTAACACCCCCATCTCTTTATGTCAACTTCTGCTCAACATCATATTGATTTTATCCTTGGTATTTCTAATGGTGGAGCCCGGGAGTTTACAATGCACAAGCTCAGTAGACCCATATATTTACATAGTGTTACACTTGTGACTTCTCCCATTAATTAAAGAGCCGGATATTGCTAATTAATTACTCTGAAGGTACCAGTCAGATGTAAAATGGATGATGCTTGAGATTTTTGCTGCCATGTAGTCACAAACTCACAATAGATACAACTCTAGAATAAAGCTATTATTTAATGGTGGTGCAAATCTACATCTTGTTAGGTACTGTTAGTCTGTTACTATGGTGTTGCAGGCCTGTATCATGTATAAATTAAATGTTAGAGCAGGTGCTCACTTTGATAATTTAGTGTCAGTTCACATGAACATACTATCGTGATATGTCAACCGTATGTGGAGCATTGGTAACAAATAGTTAGGGAAAAATGATGTACAACAGTGGAAAAGCTCAAATACAAAAAAGGCTGTGGAACTTACCAATGGTGTCTGATGCTATTTGAACTCTGTTATTTCTTGGATGCTACAAGTGAAAGTTTTACCCAACTCCAATCTTAATTCGACATGAAGTGTCTCCTCTATTTTAATGTGCATGATTTGTCAGTCACCTGGATTATTTTGGTTCACGTCACAGATGACTGTGCATTACATTGTTCAATGAAGATCAGAAACCGGAACATATTCTTGTCACTTTGGTTTACTCCCATTCTACAAATAATAATAATAGTAGCACTACTACTACTACTAATAATAAATTGACAAATGTTTCAGGTTTGGGATCTGTCAACGTTGCAGTGCATACAGACTCTTTCTGATCATACAAGTGTAGTTATGTCTCTACTGTGCTGGGATCAGTTTCTATTATCTTGTTCTTTGGATCAAACAATAAAGGTTAGTCTCTCTTGTCCTTTTTTATTATTGAGCAATTCTGCCAATTCTCCTGTTCTTATTACACATTAATACTTTTCAATATATTTTATACTTCTAAGTTCTGTTTTGCTTAGGTCTGGGCAGCTACAGAAAGTGGAAACTTAGAAGTAACCTATACACACAAAGAGGAGAATGTATGTGATCCAACAGCCTTATACACCTCTATGTTGTGCAATTTTATTTTATTTTATTACAACCATATATATGATTTTATCCATGTTATGAAGTCACCCTTTCCTGTTAACATCCGATCCATCATTTGTTGGCCCTTTTTGTAAATTTGTACTATTGTTATTTTCTAGGTCCTGCTCCGTTTTATATGCAGTTTGATTGATAATCTTATGATATCTTGTTATCAGTCCTTTGGATTTACCATTAGGCTTTCCTGTTGAATTATCGTATGCTAAATATCTTCAGAATTTTGTGCATGCACGTTTACAGTACTTCGAATTTACCGTTAGGCTTTCCTGTTGAATTATCGTGTGCTATACATCTTCAGAATTCTGTGCATGCACGTTTACAGTCCTTCGAATTTACCATTAGGATTTCCTGTTGAATTATCATATGCTATTAATCTTCAGAATGTTGGGCATGTCCGTTCAACATCTACACAATGTCCAGAAGTCTACATCCATCATCCATGTAAACATATTTTTCTACCATTGAAAATAGATATTAAAACTAGACCAGTGAACGACTGGTCAAAAATCCAGTACAATTCAATATGTTATTATTTAAACATTTTATATGTACATTTCTTACGGGTTATTATTTTCTTGGTATGCAAGCTATTGCCCTTATAAATATCTAAACTAAGAAAGGTCGTCTAAGAAAACAAGACCATACATGACTCTCGGTCGAGCTTTAGTAATCATGACCTGAAAAATTACACCCCAAGTTGAAATAAACAAAAATTGACAAGGAAATTGTGTCTCCTGAAAATAACACGAGGCTCTGGTTAGCCGGCAGACAGAGTTTATCTTCCTAGAGGGTCTCCTTTGTAGCCACCAGCTTGGAAATGCCTAAAGAGTCTTCATCAAGAAGCTGGCTGAGAATAGTAGACGCCTTCTTCTGACTCGTACAACAATTTGATCCTTTTCCAAACCGAGTAAACCGCCCTATAAAAGAATTGAGAATTGCAGACTGCATGCGGTCTAGGTCACTTCACACAGTGACCATGTTGTTTCTTGTGACCACCCACCTAACAACCAACTTAAATAAGAGATCAAAAGTTATCTTGTGACTCGAGGCTTCCAGAGCATGATAGTTGGGCTGCACTTGCCCACACAGTTTACAGTTGATATCTGCCTGTTTAATATTATTTCCTCCTTTTTTGTAGTTATCATTGTCATTCAGCAGAACACTTCTCTAGTTAGAAAAGCTGTTTTGCTCCTGCGAATGGCCTTGTTTGTTGCTCTTTCCAGCCACTGAGCACATACTTATGTAATGCTTCTGTAGCTCATCTCATGTTCCAACAACTCACAGTTGTTCAGTTATATTGGCTTTCCTGATATTTGTAGTCTGTATCCCATTTTTAGTTTTCTAAATTCAAGCTTTTCCCCTTGCTATAGTTCATCGAATAATTCTTCAAAGTCATGCATTTTGATCCTCATGAAATATTATCCATTAGTTTCCAGAGTTGTGCTCAGTGGTGATTCACAGGATGCTTGTTCACACTTCAGTCCATTATTTGGTCACTGGAATATCTAAGAGTATTGAAGTTTTCATCTGCAGGCCCTGTGGGTTGTGGGCCATTGTGCACTGATGGACCTTAGTTTTCTCCTTTCTACATTTATTTTCACTCTGATCTCTCACATTTGCTAGTAGGCCAAAGGGACCAAGGCGCTAGGCACTGGTCCCACGGAAAATGCCTAGGCGCGCTTAGGTGCCACTTAAGCGACCAAGATGCTAGGCACTGGTCAAATGCCTGCTTAGCACCAAACTCCCTTTTGAACCGTTGTGTAGAGTATAGTACACTCACTTCGAGTCAGGACAAACTTCTTAAGAATCTGCTCCTTTTTGTGCATCATCCACCTTACCAAAATTTTGTGAGCATGCATATGTGATGCACCCACTTTCTTATGTTCTGCTGTATCTGTGAATTAATGGTGTGTCCTGTTTGTAGGGAGCACTTGCTCTTACTGGCATGCCTGATGCGCAATCGAAACCTGTGCTAGTATGTTCATTAAATGACAACACAGCCCGCCTCTATGACCTGCCATCGTAAGAGAAGTTACCATTCTAAGATCATTTCTGTATGCTTTTTTTTTTCTTATTTTCGTCTGAAGTGACTCTTGTTTGTTTTATAGGTTCAGTGATAGGGGCAAAATATTCGGTAAGCAGGAAATTAGGGCAATACAAACTGGCCCTGGTGGTTTATTTTTTACCGGGGATGGAACTGGTGAGCTTAAGGTTTGGCAATGGATTATTGATGCCTCCCAAACCTGATGAATATATAGTGTATTCTAGATTAGTTTCCCAATGTATGTTATGATGGATTTCTCAAAGCTATGCATTACGAGTTGAGGTGTGTTTTGATGGCCAGTTCATTTTTCTGTTATATCCTACATTTATTCTCCAAGGATATGAGATTCAGCTGGACTGGCGGGCAGTTAGAATACATGCAGAGGCTATGTAGTATCAGTATGGACGCTAGTGCTGTCCTGGGATGAGTTTGAACGTCGGGGGCAATAATTCATCGTATTCTGTAAAGCACCGGAACCAAGAAGTGTCTGATAACTTATCTCCGATCTGCTTATAGCTTCAAAAGGATGTAATACAAAGATTTTGTTTGGCCACATTCGTGTTTAGGGGAAGCTCTCCTTTTCGTCTTGTGACAAGTTCAGTTTCTTCTCCGAGTACTACGCCTTTCTATCTCCATGACTACGTGCTGCTCTTTTCATCGTCTCTGGTGTAATGGTGGTCATCCATTGCTATTCCCGTCCGGAAGCGGGTCTTGTGTTTGCACCGGGTTGCTCGGAGGCATGCACATTCTTGGAATGTTATCTGCATAGTTGCTTCTGATCTGATCTTTTGATAGGGCGATCCTACGTACGTCAACATAAGAGTTTCTATGAAGAAGGATAAGTGTCTTGTAACTGGGGTAACTTTAGTTTTGAATGCAGAATCACCTTACACCGAAGCGTGTGTAAGCTTCAGGCTCCAGCCAGCTTCGCAAAACTTGGAGCAGTATTGTACGTCTCCGCGTCTCCGCCTGACCTGCTGCACGCTTCAATCCCAGGTTTAGCAAGGGCGCGTTTGGTAGGTTGCAGCAGTTTTGGAGAACATGGCTGGCCCTGGGTGCAATGTCAGTTTTGGAGAACATGGCCCTGGGTGCAATGTCCTGTCGACAACGTGACTAGGTCACCCCCCCCCCCCCCCCCCCCCCCCCCCCCCCACCTTTCTCGTCCCTTCCACCAACCCCTCCCCTTGAGAGTTGACTCTCGTGCTCCCGTCGACGGCGTCGCTGGCCAGTGGAGGAGAGGAGCCGGCCTAAGTAGAGTAGTTTGTAGGTTTAGATGTTGTAGTTTTTATGCCATAGTGCCGACTGAGAGTAGGTCATCGGGCTCCATCGGCCGGGTCCGGTGCGTCCACTGCTTCGTCTTTCTCAACGTTCTTCTCTGGTGGCAAGAGTGGCGGTGCGGAGGAAGCTCGGAGCGCGACATCTCCGTCAATAAGGATGTCTTCCCCTCTTTTCGGAGGCCGTCCTTTCTGACGCTTCGCCGCGGTGTCAGGCGGTCGCCGAAGATGCCCTGGGTCAAGCCATCGAGGTGGTGGCTAGGCGCTGGGTGCAGATCTGGTGAAGCCCCCTTCAATAAGCGGTTCTGCCCGGCTTGCCTTCACCGCTATCATCTTCACTCGCCTCTCCAAGCCCGTGGCAGGAGCTCTGGATCTGATGGTGAGCCATTTTTCTTGCTGCGATGTGGGTGCGCCTTTGCTACTCTGGTCCTTCTGCTGGATTCGACTCTCTTCTTCTCTTCAAGCGCCAAGGCGGCGATGGATGAAGTGTTGGGCCACGCGGAGATAAAACAAAATTTTCCTCTAACGTGGTGATCCCAAGACCTAGCTGAGGTAGAAGGCCACGAGGTTTACCACTAGACGCGCGGTTGCGGATTACTGATGAAGCGCGTCAGTTGATGCAGTGCAGTCCTCACGATGCGATCGTCCTGGTGCTGATCGTACAACACCTCTGCTGGTATCCACACGTACAAGGAGGAGCGTCGGCGGCGAACTGCTAGGTTCGTTACGGCGGCTGGACTGCTGTGGAGCTAGGGTTTCCAACACATGGAATGACCTAACCGAACAACGATTAACCTTTCTGGGTTACTGTGCTCCACTATATATAGGGAGTGAACGTGGGCTCTGCTCGCGCGACCCATTCACTAAAGCCCATATAACACTAGTCACCGTGAGTCCAACTCACTAACTCAGTCCTAATCTGGTTTAGGTCCAACCCAACCAGATTACAGATTCGGATCCAATCCGAACTTGCTCCCGCTCTTAAGTGTGTGACCCCGCAGACTCATGGTTACTTGGACACGATTAGAGTCCGACTCACAATCGATCAATCGGCATCGGCTCCTAGCAGAACGTGCCGATTCCCAAGTACCAAAGAGTCATGACGACTTGCCTTTCCAATGCGACTTACGTCCGAGTCCCTTTTGCCTCACGATATACCTTGTCAGACTATAGGCGAATATATGTCATCCCTTAAATAGTCCGACTCTCTTCTCGATCCGAGATAAGTGATTCACCCGACTAACTCTTAGCCGATCGCCTCGGTCAACACTTAACCGAGTCGTGCATGGCCATGCTTTCCGAATCATATCTCACGAGAGGGCCCAGAGAATATCTCTCCGAGTGGAGGGGCAAAATCCCATCTTGGTTATTCACATCACGCAGCTTGATTCTCAGTCGACCCGAACCCTGCCTTTATAACTGCCCAGTTACGGATCAGCGTTTGACAGAACCTAAGTCGGTGATCCTCAACTCGGACTATGCAACAACCTCAGGTCTAAGGATTACATTGATTGAGATATACAAATGACAGCTTAGTTCGTTGTACCTCAATATGGGTCAATCCGACTCGCTAAACTCTTTAGCCTAGTCTGTGTAAGTTGGAATAGCATCTCCATGCCCATGACAAGTGGAACCGAGTCATCAAGCCAACTTTCACATTGGTCTAAGTTGTGTGTCCAGCACAACCTTAATGACCAAGGATATTTAGTGCAAACAACATGAATGCATAGTTCCACAACTGAATCACATATTCAATGATACACATCAGATGTTTATACAAGGACTACTTAATAACTTTATGAATACAATGGGAAAAATCATCATACATGATTGCCTCTAGGGCATATTCCCAACAGTCTCCCACTTGCACTAGAGTCAATCTTCCGACATCACATGTCTAAGCATCTAATGCCCATGGCTCTCAGGTGCGCCTCATGCTTCGGCTGGGGTAACGGCTTTGTCAACGGATCCGCAATATTTGCATCCGTGTGTACCTTGCATAACTTGATATCACCCTGATCCACGAACTGGCGAATTAGGTGGTACCGCATGAGTATGTGCTTGTTCTTCTGGTGTTGTCTAGGTTCCTTGGCTTGTGCAATAGCACCATTGTTGTCACAATACACGTCCAACGGATTGGACGAGCCCTGAACCACACCAAGATCCATGAGGAAATTCCTCATCCAAACAGCTTCCTTTGCTGCCTCCGAGGCAGCAATATACTCAGCCTCTGTTGTAGACGCAGACACAGTCTCCTGCTTGGAACTTTTCCAGCTCACAGCACCTCCGTTTATAATAAACACGTATCCGGATTGCGAACGAGAATCTTCAGAGTCGGTGAGATAACTCGCATCCGTGTAACCCTTTACACTGAGTTCATCTTCACCACCATAAACCAAGAACATATCCTTAGTCCTTCTCAAGTACTTTAGGATATTTTTAGCCGCTGTCCAGTGGATCTCTCCAGGATCAGCCTGGTATCTGCTCACAACACTTAGAGCATAGGAAACATCCGGCCTAGTACAAATCATGGCGTACATGATGGATCCGACTGCAGAAGCATATGGAATCGCACTCATCCGACTTCGCTCATCAGTTGTCGAAGGACACTGAGTCTTGCTAAGTTTTACACCATGGGACATCGGTAAGAACCCCTTCTTAGACGATTCCATGTTGAACTTTTTCAACACTTTGTCCAAATAAGTACTCTGACTCAATCCAATGAGCCTCCTTGATCTATCTCTATAGATCCGGATTCCGAGGATGTATGTTGCCTCACCCAAGTCTTTCATTGAGAAACTCCTTTCCAATGATTCCTTGGTTTCTTGCAACATCTGGACATCATTTCCAATCAGTAATATGTCATCCACATATAAGATTAGAAAATTTACTTTGTTCCCACTAAACTTCTTGTACAAACAAGAATCATGATCACTCTTGATGAAGCCAAACGATTTGACTACCTCATCAAAGCGAATATTCCAACTCCGAGATGCTTGATTCAACCCATAAATGGATTTCTGAAGTTTGCATACCTTGTCAGCATTAGCCGGATCGACAAAACCCTCGGGCTGTATCATATACACGTCTTCGGTTAAATTTCCGTTAAGGAAAGCCGTTTTGACATCCATCTGCCATATCTCATAGTCGAAATAGGCTGCTATAGCTAACATGATCCGAACTGATTTAAGCATCGCTACGGGCGAGAAGGTCTCGTCGTAATCAACTCCTTGAACTTGTCGGAACCCCTTCGCGACAAGGCGTGCTTTATAGATTGAAACATTTCCATCCATATCAGTTTTCTTCTTAAAGACCCATTTGCACTCGACGGGTCTTGCACCGTCTGGCAGATCAACCAAGTTCCAAACTTGATTTTCATCCATGGACTTTATCTCGGATCTCATGGCTCCAAGCCATGACTCGGAATCAGATCCCACCATCGCTTCCGAATAATTTGCCGGCTCATCACTGTCTAACAGTAACACATCACGAACACTTCGTAATCTTGCCGATCTTCGTAGTACAGGTGCTGCTGTCGGCTCAGCTGCCACGATCGGCTCAACCTCCAAGGTTTTTGCCGATTCGCTATTAGCCGATTCCTCTCGAATTTCTTCGAGTTGCACCGTGCTCCCACTTACTCCCCGACTGAGAAACTCTTTCTCAAGGAAGACACCGTTCCGAGCGACAAACACTTTGCCCTCTTCTCGGTTGTAGAAGTAGTAACCTAAGGTTTCCCTCGGATACCCCACGAAAATACATTTATCCGACTTGGCCGTAAGCTTGTCCGACTGAAGTCGCTTGACAAAAGCTTCACAACCCCAAATCTTAAGAAAAGACAAACTCGGCTTTTTGCCTGTCCACATCTCATGCGGTATCTTCTCTACCGATTTTGATGGTACTTTGTTTAGTGTGAAAGCCGCTGTTTCTAGACAATAACCCCAAAATGATAAAGGCAGATCTGTCCGACTCATCATTGATCGTACCATGTCCAACAAGGTCCGATTCCGCCTTTCCGAAACACCATTCCTTTGTGGCGTTCCTGGCGGAGTAAGTTGAGGAACTATTCCACAACTTTTCAGATGGTCATCAAACTCATGGCTCATGTACTCGCCTCCTCGGTCCGACCGAAGAAACTTTATTTTCTTGCCGAGTTGATTCTGTGCTTCATTCTGGAATTCTTTGAACTTTTCAAAGGCTTCCGACTTATGTTTCATCAAGTAGATATATCCATACCTACTCAAATCATCAGTGAAGGTAATGAAGTACTCATAACCACCCCTGGCTGTCGTGCTCATTGGTCCACATACATCACTATGTACTAGTCCCAACAAGTCGGACGCCCTTTCGCAACTCTTTGCAAAAGGTGTCTTGGTCATTTTGCCGAGTAGGCAAGATTCGCATGTCTCGAACGACTCTAAGTCGAACGAAGTTAGGAGTCCATCATCATGGAGCTTCTTCATGCGTTTCCAACTTATATGACCAAGCCGACAGTGCCAAAAGTAAGTCATATTCAGATCATTTGGTTTCAACCTTTTAACATTTATGTTATAAACCAACTCACCATCAAGATTCAAAATAAATAACCCGTCCTGGATGGGTGCAAAGCCGTGAAACATATAATTCAAATACAAAGAACAACCATTATTCTTGATATTCGACTCATAGCCTTGCCTCATCAAACATGAAGCAGAAATAATGTTTCGACTGAGCACTAGAACATAATAACAATTATTTAGTTCCATAATGAATCCGGAAGGTAAATGAAGTTGCATCGTGCCGACTTCCAACGCAGCAACTCTTGCTTTGTTGCCGACTCGAATATCAACCTCGCCTCTTGCTACGCTCCTAGTTCTTACCAGTCCCTGCAACGAGTTGCAGATGTGAATAACTGATCCGGTATCATATACCCAAGAACTATTAGGTGCATCAGCAAGATATATGTCTATAACATTGCAAACAAGTGTACCTGAGTCGGAAGTCATACCTCTACTCTTGGCTTTGTCGGCCAAGTACTTGCTGCAGTTCCTCTTCCAATGGCCATCCGCCTTGCAGTAGAAGCAAGTGGATCCGGCTGAAGGAGATGGCTTAGCCCCTGAGGAAGCGCTTGGGACAGGGTCCTGAGCCTGCTTTCCTCCTGATTTAGCCTTCTTCTTAGTCCAAGAACTCTTCTTGAACTTAGCCTTATTCTGCACCATCAACACTTGACTGGTGCCCTTCTTGAGATCCGCCTCTGCCTGCTTGAGCATCCCATGCAATTCAGTGAGCTTCTTATCCATACCATGCATGTGGTAGTTCGAAATGAACTGCCCATATGCACTAGGAAGAGAGTTCAGAATTACATCCGTAGCGAACTCTTCGCTTATGGGGTAGCCAAGCCTCTCCAGAGACTGCACGTAACCAACCATTTTGATCACATGCGGACTCAGTGGATCACCATCCTTAAGCTTGCAACTCAGCAAAGCCTGAGAGACTTGATACCTCTCAGTCTTCGCCTGAGCCTGGAACATACTTTTGAGGCTTTCGATCATATCGTAGGCCTCAACATGCTCGAACTGCTTTTGCAAGTCCGGTTCCATGTGAGCAAGCATAAGACAGCTGATATCCGTGGACTCATCCTTAGCCCGACGGTAGGCATTGGTGGCTGCGACAGTCGCATTCTCATTCGGCTCATCTGGAAGTGGGTTGTCTAGGACATGGTCCTTCTTTTCTTGTTTGAGAACAATTCTCAGATTTCGATACCAGTTGGTAAAATTAGTGTCGTTCAGTTTATCTTTCTCAAGAATGGTTCTCAACGCAAAACCGGATATCTGAGAGTGACTGCTACTTGGTGCCATGATCTACAACAGAAAATATGCAAAGCACTTAAGACATGTATTCATAAAAGAGCAAGCATATTAAACATTTTAATATTTTATGCTCCCACTAGAACCAACACCCCTCCGATGGTTACTTAGTGATTCAGGATCCTAAATAAGCAAGTCGGCTAGTGAGCTTTAGCATCACCGCTAGCCGCCAAGTGATCTAGGTAGACAACTCCTTGTCAATCGCATCTCATGCGACTCCTGTTGGACGGGTGGCATCACATGCCCCGGCTCCCATCCGACCTTTCCCCGAGTCCCACAACCGTTGTGATAGACCCGTCTAGCTTACCGAATGTTTCTGCAGTAAGAGTCCGACTCGAACCCACCTAGTCGGAAAGAATTGGCAGCACCTCAATTTTATGAGCCCACTACCAAAAATGTCCGACTTGTGATGGTGCAAACACTGGCGGGAAAACCGACTAGACCTTCTTTGAGGGATTAAATTTTACCGACTATCTAATAGAGGTAAAACTGAGACATAACAATAACACAAAATAAATCAATTATAATGTGAAATGGTATGGCTCTCTTCATGGCGATCTCCATCTCCACAAAACCTGTAATCCGACTCGTGCCAACTCTTGTCACTTGCCGTCTTACTCCATGTCGCCGACATGTATAACGCCTTGCATGCCTTCCGGGTTCTCAAACAGCTACACTAGCTTAGTAAAGTAAATTACATAGAGAATCCGACACGCAGGTCGTTATACAATAAAGTGACAGCACCTAGGCTCCAGCCGGCTGACAAAAACCGTGATTCGCAGATCACGTATGGATTACACACATACATCACATGCACATGAACCATACCATTCACAACTTCCTGCAAAAACAAGTTATGCATAGATACAATATCTACCGGCGTTGTGAAACTCGCAACGACATGTAAGGCGCTACGACAGGGCGAAGCCGGCGGTCCCGCTATTTTACCGGCGTTGTGAAACTCGCATAGATACAATATCTACCGGCGTTGTGAAACTCGCAACGACATGTAAGTCGCGGGTGCGGGCAGCGCCCGACGATTTTTCCGAAAACGTAGATCTCATCTACGATCCGAACATGGATTCCGACCATCGTTCCGATTCGATCAAACCTTTTTTGATCTTCGATCACCGCTTCTGGATTTACGTGTCACAGTCTACCCCGATGGCGGAAGCCGACCGGTAGGGGTATGTCGTTCCACGACCTCAGCAGTATGATCACGGAAATCAGATCTACCATTCCCCGAGTACAGTTGATCCAATCAACTTCATACAAAACCGATCTATCTCATAGATCGACCACCAAAACAGCACATATATCTCATCTATAGCCTACCGCATATCTCATATGCGAGATCTCGAGCCTAAAACCAGAAGCTATCGCTCTGATACCACTGTTGGGCCACGCGGAGATAAAACAAAATTTTCCTCTAACGTGGTGATCCCAAGACCTAGCTGAGGTAGAAGGCCACGAGGTTTACCACTAGACGCGCGGTTGCGGATTACTGATGAAGCGCCTCAGTTGATGCAGTGCAGTCCTCACGATGCGATCGTCCTGGTGCTGATCGTACAGCACCTCTGCTGGTATCCACACGTACAAGGAGGAGTGCCGGCGGCGAACTGCTAGGTTCGTTACGGCGGCTGGACTGCTGTGGAGCTAGGGTTTCCAACACATGGAATGACCTAACCGAACAACGATTAACCTTTCTGGGTTACTGTGCTCCACTATATATAGGGAGTGAACGTGGGCTCTGCTCGCGCGACCCATTCACTAAAGCCCATATAACACTAGTCACCGTGAGTCCAACTCACTAACTCAGTCCTAATCTGGTTTAGGTCCAACCCAACCAGATTACAGATTCGGATCCAATCCGAACTTGCTCCCGCTCTTAAGTGTGTGACCCCGCAGGCTCATGGTTACTTGGACACGATTAGAGTCCGACTCACAATCGATCAATCGGCATCGGCTCCTAGCAGAACGTGCCGATTCCCAAGTACCAAAGAGTCATGACGACTTGCCTTTCCAATGCGACTTACGTCCGAGTCCCTTTTGCCTCACGATATACCTTGTCAGACTATAGGCGAATATATGTCATCCCTTAAATAGTCCGACTCTCTTCTCGATCCGAGATAAGTGATTCACCCGACTAACTCTTAGCCGATCGCCTCGGTCAACACTTAACCGAGTCGTGCATGGCCATGCTTTCCGAATCATATCTCACGAGAGGGCCCAGAGAATATCTCTCCGAGTGGAGGGGCAAAATCCCATCTTGGTTATTCACATCACGCAGCTTGATTCTCAGTCGACCCGAACCCTGCCTTTATAACTGCCCAGTTACGGATCAGCGTTTGACAGAACCTAAGTCGGTGATCCTCAACTCGGACTATGCAACAACCTCAGGTCTAAGGATTACATTGATTGAGATATACAAATGACAGCTTAGTTCGTTGTACCTCAATATGGGTCAATCCGACTCGCTAAACTCTTTAGCCTAGTCTGTGTAAGTTGGAATAGCATCTCCATGCCCATGACAAGTGGAACCGAGTCATCAAGCCAACTTTCACATTGGTCTAAGTTGTGTGTCCAGCACAACCTTAATGACCAAGGATATTTAGTGCAAACAACATGAATGCATAGTTCCACAACTGAATCACATATTCAATGATACACATCAGATGTTTATACAAGGACTACTTAATAACTTTATGAATACAATGGGAAAAATCATCATACATGATTGCCTCTAGGGCATATTCCCAACATGAAGAAGTCGTCGAATTGGGTGTCGAGCTGGGGTGGTGTCGGAGTTCTAGAACCATTCTGCTTTGGAGCATCTCCTCTGCTTCTTTCAAGAAGCCGAAATCCTTGGCCAAGAAGGCCTTCCTTAAGCCGGTGAGCTCCGGCAAGACTTCAACCTCCACCTAAAGGCCCTTTTCGGGCGCAGTTGTTGAGGGATTCGCTAGGCCAAGGGCAAGTGGTCGCGTCCCCGCCTCTGTCCATGGCTGCAAGATGTTGAGCTCGCTGCTCCACAGTGGAGAAGAGGAAGGACTAGAATGTAATTCCAATCTTTTAGCAAGGTCTTTTCTACATATTCTAAGGACCTATGTGTTATTTTCTTATTTCATGAGGCCCTTTGTAATCTTTGTACCCCTCCACTGTTGTATTAATACATGGTTCTAGCCCTTCTGGGGCACTCCGCCGTTCAAATTTTTTCCCTCTTCGTTTGTTTGCCCGCAAACTGGTTACTTGTGTGTTAGTAGGGCAACTAAGATAGATGCATGTGTTGCCTGTTTAGTTGCAAGGTGCTAGCTGTTGTGATAATCTCTTCCATTTAAGTGGTGAGGGTTTATGATTTAAAAAGGAAAAGTGGTGAGGATACATAACACTCATTACAGAACATACAATAAGTTCATTAGCATAACGGTACTTCCAACAACATTTACCTGTAGTGTGATGTACCACAATAGTGATGCATCACAAGATCACCAGCAATATTACATACCATGGTTTTGCTTTATCAGCAACCTAGCTAAAGAAGTGATATCAAACCACCTCCCAAAATGTACATGACCTCAAACAACAAATCATAACCACCATCGGCAGCGCACAATGGCAAATTAGTAGCACATCAAACTGTTGGCGTAGCCAGTTCCTAAGCCAGTGCCTCCTGTCAATCTCTGCCATGTTAGCATAGGTTGTACCTGCTTCTTTGTTGCACGCAAGGAAGTCAATAGCCCTTGTCATCATCTTCGGATCCCAAAGTTAGTTCTTGTTAACAAACTTGGGTGTAGCATAGTTCGTTATGGGGGTGTTTAGGAACTCAGCATGCTTTGGGCAGGCCTGTGATTGACACACGATAGTGTGTTAGTGCAATGCTAGGAACAAGTGAAAGGAATAATAGTGGGCTACGATTCAGAAGCACTGTGCACCAGCTTGTCCTCATCCTTGAACAAGAAGGTCGTGCTATCTAGACACTGTTTGATGCCTTCAACCGTTCTAGGACGAAGTACGCGGTTCCACTTCATCCTCTTCTTCCTAGTGTGGTTGTACAACTGATTGTAGGTTACTATGATCTTGGTGTAAGCAAGAACATCATCAACAACTTTCTTCATGTCAGGATCTCTGATCCCGGAGTAAACGTCTACTCCGCTCGTCATGAATTCAACAATCCTATTCAGGACGAACTCTGACAAAGCAGGCTCTGATACGTCCATTTTGCATCACTATTCTATATCATGATATATTGTTATTCATTGATATATTTCTTATTAAGAGGTGATACTTATGTCATTTCATCTATTTTTGCATGTTGGATGATTCTTCGAGGATGAACTGCCGAAGTCAGGATTCTGATGGAAAAGGCGGTGTCTAGATACAATTTTCGCGAAGATCAGAAAAATATCAGAAAATATATGGAAAATCATATTTTTTCCAGAAGACGAAGGAAGCCAGAAGGGGAGGCTGAGATGGGCCATAGGGGGCCCACACCCCCCATGCGCGGGCCACCTTGGGCCGTGCCACCAGGGGGTGTGGCCACCCTGGCCCACCTCCTACTCTGCCCCTTCGCCTATATCTTCCTCCCGGAACCCTAAAGTTCGGGGGCGACCAAAGAAAGATTCCGCCGCCTCTGCGAGGTGGAAACTACAGAGAGAGAAAGAGCTCTCCGGCAGACAGATTTCTATCGGGGAAATTCCTTCCCGGAGAGGGGAGATCGTCGCCATCAACACCGTCATCAAGCTAGACTTCATCAGGATCATCATCATCATCCACACCACCATCTCCACCAGCACCATCATCACCACTCCATCCCGATGTAACAATTGTGTTGAATCTTGCATAGTTCTTAGAGGAAACTTTCCCGATGTTGATTACATTTGTAGTTGATGCTTGTGAGTGGAACCATTGAATTATTGTTTATGTTCAGATTGTTATTCATCATCATATCATCTCTGATATTGATCCATATGATGTATCGTGAGTAGTTCGTTTAGTTCTTGAGGACATGGGAGAAGTCATGTTGTTAGTGGTGGAATTGTGTTGAGGTATTATTCAATGGTTTAATATTTAAGTTGTGGTGCTATTCTTCTAGTGGTGTCATGTGAACGTCGACTACATGTACTTCACCATTTATGGGCCTAGGGGAATGCATTGTGTATTTGGCTACTAATTGTGGGGTTGCCGGAGTGAGAGAAACTTGAACCCCCGTTAGGAAACCTTTGCACAAGGGAGTGTAGGATCTCAGAGTTTAAGGCTGTGGTTTGGTTTTTTATCTTAATTACTTTCTTGTAGTTGCGGATGCTTGCAAGGGGTTTAATCACAAGTATGTATTAGTCCTAGTAAGTTTAGTACATTAGCACAGGTTCACCCACACAACACTTATCAAACCAAAGAAGATTAATCAACTATATGAAGCGAAAGCACTTGACAGTATTCCCATGTGTCCTCGAGAACGTTTGGTCCTTATAAGTATTACAACCGGCTTGCCCTTTGCTAAGAAAGGATTGGGACACTTTGCTGCAATTATTTGTCGTCTTTATTTACTTGCACTTTATTTCCTTGCTTTATCAAAAAACCCTAAAATCCGTTTGCTAAGTATTTACAGAGAATTCCTGCTCCAAACCACTAGTCAACACCTTCTGCTCGTCGTTGGGACCGACACTCCTATTTATCAAAAGTACTACGATACACCCCCTATACTTGTGGGTCATCAAGACTATTTTTTGGCATCGTTGCCGGGGAGTGAGCGCTATTGAAGAGTGGAACTGGTAAAGGAAACTTCTACTATGAGTATTTCTTTTTATTTATGTTTGTTACTTTGTTTCCAATATGGATAACCCACTTGGTTTTCTATTTGAGTAAGCTACTACCACTGCTAGGGTAGTAGATGAACCACCACTTGTTGAGATAGATTCTTTTAAGATACCTACAAGAATTGTTGATCATGTTATGGATAATTATTTTTTTAGGGATGGAACTGTCCATCCTGGTGATCACTTGCTTTTTATCCATGAATTATGCGAGTTGTTTAAGTGTGCAGGTATCACAACAGAACAAGTTAAGAAGAAGTTACTCTCTATATCATTGAAAGGAAGAGTTGAAGAATGGTATAAGCTGTTGAAGAATGGACAAACTATGGAATGGGAGGAAATAGTACCTCTCTTTTACTCTAAATTATATCCTCCCAATGAGATTCATAAGGATAGGAATCAAATATATAACTTTTCGCCTCGTGATGGAGAGAGTACAGCCCAAGCTTGGAGGAGATTGAAGTTACTAATGCTTAAATGTCCTATTCATGAAATCCCTAATAATATGATTATCAATAACTTTTACGCAAGGATTTCTCTTCATGATAAAGATTTACTAGATGCTTCTTGTGCTGGATCATTCACACGTATGAAGGAAGATTCTAAATGGGATCTTCTAGACCGTATTATAGAAAACACTGAAGCATGGGAGAATGACAAAGGAAGAAAGTCAGGTATAAATTATGATTATGAATGTATTAAATCTTTTATGGGAACTGATGACTTTCATGATATTAGTACTGAGTATGGTCTTGATTCTCAAAGTATTGCCAATTTTTTTAAGGCCTTTGCCTCTTATATAGAAATTCCTAAAAATAAGTGGAACAAGTACCATGCACCTTATAAAGATGTTGTTAATCGTGTTCCTGTTAGAAATATTGAAGTTTGTACTGTTGATCCTATTTTGCCCGAACCTTATATTGAGAAAATACCTTTCCCTGCCAAGGTAAAGGAACATTCTATTATTGCTAATGTGGTTAGCAAAAGTACAAAGAAAGCTGTGGAACCTTATGAACAAATAAATATTGAACCAGTATTAGCCATTGAGAAAGACCTTGTCACTAAAAATGTAGATGGGCACATTATATTTAGTGAAGATGCTTCTAATATTATCTCTCATCCTAGTAAAGCTAGGAAAGCTAGTGTCCCTGTGCTTTCTGTTAGAATTGGTGATCATTGCTATTATGGTTTATGTGACATTGATGCTAGTTCTAGTGCTATTCCTTATAAGATTTACAGAGAAATTATGCATGAAATTGGTCCTTGTGAACTTGAGGACATTGATGTGGTTATTCACCTTGCTAATAAGGAAACCATTTGTCCAATTGGCATTGTAATAGATGTGGAAGTCGTTTGTGGTAAGATTAAGTATCCTGCCGATTTTCTAGTGCTTGGTTCAGCAGCTGGTAAAACTTGTCCTATCATTTTTGGTAGACCCTTTTTGAACACTTGTGGAGCTATTATAGATTGTAAGAAGGAGAAAGTTTTAACTAAGTTTGATGGAGAATCTTATGAGTTTAACTTTTCCAAATTTGCTAAAGCTCCTTATGAAAATAATTTGCCTAATGAGGACTATAGGGTTGAACAACTTGCTTCTATTGATCCAGTTTATGACCTTAGACCTCCTTTTGATGATTGTAAGTATGCTCATTCTGATGATAAAGTTGTTTCTTGTGACAGTTATATTGTCAACTTTATTCAAAGTGCTACTGAAAGTTATTATGAGAGAGGGAAACATGGTTTTATGCATATCAATAATATTAAGTTTTCCCGCTTTATGTTGAAAGTTTTGAAGTTGCACTTGTTTTGTCTTACTATGCTAATAGCCCTTTGTTTCAATAATTTGTTTTCTCATGAAACTCCCTTGCATAGGAAGTGGGTTAGACTCAGATGTGTTGGATATTTGCTTCTTGATGCTCTATTTCACTTAAAATCCATATCCCCTATGTGAGCATCGTTGAAATTATTATGCCCATCTTAATGGCTATAAAGAAAGAGCTTTTGGGAGACAACCCATTTTAGTTTGCTTTCAGGTTTTTTCTTTGAGTCTTAGAAGTTATTACCTCTATAATAACCGCTCCTTATCCTTTTTGTTTTTTTGTCAAGATCAACCTATTTTGAGAAGTAGAGGAGTTGTGTAAAGTTGTTGTTCAGGGACATATTTTTGTGCTGCATTGTAAAAATTCGTGAAAAAGCCCAGTATGTCGGATGGAGCTGTAATTTTCTGTGCTTGTGCCCCAAGTTGTTATCAAACTTTCGTTTGTTTTGCACTTTTTGATTTGAGTATCAGAAGAATTTCGACAAAATCAATCTTTACATGCTGGTCTGTTTTGACAGATTTCTGCCATCATTTGCAGTTGCCTCTTAAATCAACTTCCCTTTAAATTCGTTTTGGGATTTTGAAAGGATTTGCTACAGTAGCTTTTGCTTTGTTGGATTTCAGTTGAAATTTGAACCCAAAGGTTTATTGTTTTTGCATACACTAATGTTGCTAATGAAGATTGTGTGAGGCTTTGTATGAAAAGAACTTTCAAGTGTTGGAGAGAAGGAATCTGCAGAGTCCGTTTCCGAATAGGTAGAAGTGCTGAAAATAGAAGGTTTGCGAAAAACTTTTCTTTTTATACTTTTGCTATTTTTATCCCATATGGAAGGTTACGAGACGAAAAAGAGGAGGAAACGGAGCCCGGGTGGGCCACACCACCCAGTGGCGCGGGCCCTCCCTGGCCGCTCGCCACCAGGGGGTGTTATCACCCCGGAGTCCATCTCCATCCCGTTTTCGCCTTGTACCTTCCTTATGTTGTAAAACTTCATAATATATAATCCCCCGGATTCCCCGAGGTTCGTATATCGTGTTCTCATCGTGTTTTTGTTTAGATCTATTTCTGTCAAGAAATATTCTCAAGTTTAGAGGCACCATGGTCTCCGTCAATGACAAGGGCAAGAAGCCCGTGGAAGATGATCTTGAAGACCCCAAGGAGGAGGAGATCTTGGTTGAGGATGAAGAAGAAGTGAAGGAAGACAAGCATCCGGACTCCCGCGCTACCGTCACGAGCATTGGAGTGGTGGCAAACCCTATCAAGCTCAGGAGGACATCACGGATGTCTATAGGAGGGAAACCTCCGCGTCATTGCCTTGCTCCACGGTCACTTCCTCCACGCACCAAGAACCCCTTCCATACTCTTATTGATGAGGTTTAATCTCGTCAATGCCCATTGTTATGAGCTTGGGTTTTGGGGATGCTGGAGATCGTGGAACGGTTAGCAAACAAGAAACACGGGGACACGAGGTTTACCCAGGTTCAGGCCCCTAGAGGGAAAACCCTACTCCTGCTTGTTTGCTCTTGATTACGGCAGAACCGAAAGTTACAGGGGTGCACAGATGCAATCTGGCGTGGAGGTGTGTATGCGGTGGTATGCAAAGTGCCTCCTCGTCATGCCCTCCTAGCCTTTATATAGAGGTAGGGAGGTACCGGGCACAGACCGAGTCGGTTACAAATTTAGGGTTTGCCCCTTTGAATATTCTATCTAATCTAGTCTTGCTCTCCAAGGATCCGAAGACGTCATGGGCTTGGGCCACCCGAAAGTCTTCATGGGCCGTGTATATTCTCGTGGGCCTTCCTTGGGCTGGACCAGGTATGCTAAGGTCGTGTACCCGTGGGGTATAACCATGTCAGTAGCCCCCGAGTGTTCAGTTAAATCGTAGATTCGGCTGAGGACTCTTCAATCTTTCGGGTGCAGCTGTTTTCTGTTCATCAGAGAATGATTTTAGTGTGTAGGGATTGTTGATGCGTGTGCCTGACTCTCCCGACGGATTAGGGACAGTTAACTGTCTTAGGACAAAACAACACGATCTTCTTCAGATTCGAGTCCCTCGACTCAAACCCGGAACAAATGCTAGCGTAATTCAACTCAGGCTGTTGAGGACTTACAAGAGTAGAATTCCAGTAACTTTTGAATGGTGTACCCAACGCGTCCGTCGGGATTTTCATCGCACCTGCTGGCACGGATTATTACTAGCAGAGCGCAGTCGTGTGCGTTGCCAGGCCATCATATGGTATCTGTAGGTCTTATCTTTGCGTCGCAGACACAACATCCGAAATTTTATCACCGCGAGGTGTTTCGGATGGCCAAGGAGGATGCTTCTCACTTAGCGTTGACTGGGGCAGAGTTGCCAAAAAGTTTTTGCATTCTGATCTGAAGGATCACATTCGAAGAATTCATAGGGTGTGCAACCAGCGCTCCCTATGGGAATAGCCCCCGAGTGTTTGTTTGAGTCGTAGACTCGAGCGGATACTTTAATTCAGCCGTTGTTGACTTTAGGTTCGTAGGACACAAATTTTTCGGATGCTTGAATCCATGCTCCCTATGGGAGTAGCCCCCGAGTCCGTAGTGGAGTCATAGACTCGACGCATGACTCGAAGAATAGTTCAGCGGTGTCGTACCTTAGTCATACTTCGGGTGCGCGGCCAACGCTCCTGATAGGAGTAGCCCCCGAGTAGTTACTTGAATCGTATATTTGAGTGAGTACTTTAGCTGTGTAGTCGAAGATTTGTAACCGTTGCTAGTATAGCTTTGATGACGTCAGTGCTGACGATCGGTGACCTCAAGCGTCTGCGGCGCCAGAGGTGACATGACTTGGCAAGCGTGGGTCCCACCTTCTTACTTTGAATTGACTGGTCACGCGCGACGTGAGATAATTACAGCGTCACCTCGGTTTCTGTGCATAGTGGACGACGTGCGAGCGACGGCTCGCTGCTGTGCTGACACGTGGACGGTTGGATTTTGATGCTGGATCTAGGGCTTCCCGATGAACGGTCCTTGTGTATCGTCTTCGTCCTTATAATCTTGTGGGGAAAACTTTGTTTGTTTTCACCGCAGCCATTCGCGTTTCACTGCTTCCACTTTCTTGAGCTTTTCTCGTCGCGTCCTAGAAGTTCTTCGATCCTTACCATCTGCTTTTCTGCGCTCACGCTGCCGCCATCGTACTGCAATGGGGAAGCCGAAGAAGGCCTCTGCCGTAGTGGGCACCAGTGCTGCTGCCGGCGGCAAGAAGGGTACCGCCGCCACTCGCATCATCGACGGTGGTTGGCGGCGATCGGAGACGCGCGAGGGCGACCTTCTTAAGCTTCGTGAGCGGGGTCTGATCCCGCAAGACAAGGAGGCCGTCAAGATTCCCGACGACAAGGTAATTCCCCGTCCACCCGCTGGGTTTTGGGTCATGTTTGTTGCTTTTGTCCTTCAGGGCCTCTCTCTCCCAGTCCACAATTTTCTCCGTGGATTGCTTTTCTTCTATGGCATCCAACTCCATCATCTTTCACCAAATTCCCTTCTCCACATCACCTGTTTCATCACGTTCTACGAGTGCTGGCTTGGTGTCGAGCCGCGATTCGGCCTTTTTCGGAAGCTCTACTCCGTGAAGAGGCAATCTAGCTCCGATGGTGTTTATCCCATCGGCGGCTGCATCATTTCCCTTAAATCCAATTTTCTCTTCTTATCTTTTTATATGTCTGAGTCTGTCCAATACTGGAGGAGGCGATGGTTTTACATCCGCGACTCCACAGTGGACGAGCAAAATTTTGGCCTTGCTCCCTTCGACTCCACCCAGATAATCCAGCCGAAAAGGTCCTGAAAGAACCATATCTTGGATGGCGAGGTGGCAGAGATAGAGGAGTTCTATTGTAGGGTGGAGGACCTCCAGGTGATTCCGGATAAGGAGGTGACCGGTGTGGATATTATCCGCACCTTCCTCAAACGTCGGGTGTAGCCGCTCCAGGCTAGGGCGCACCCGATGTTCCTTTATTCTGGCCGCCACGATCCAACTAGGGTTTCGAGTGAGGAACTCTCCAGGGGAGATCTCGACAAAATCCTTCAGCCGCTGCTGAAGTTCAAAGCTGAAGAGGACCTTCCGGGGAAGTCGTTGACCCCTCTGTTCGCCGCCTCTCGTCTAGTTCCACAGGTCTAGATCTGGGACGTGCGCGTAGCGCTATTTTCGAGTGTTTTTTTCTTGTACTTGCCTGAAAGTTTGCTTTCTTTGTGCATGAATTCAAGGTACCGGGCATGGTGCCTCCACTACCCGAACATTTTCCGGATGCGCCAGACAATGAGGTAGTGGACTCCATGTCTGAGCTTCCCTCGGCACGGTCACCGGCTGAGGAAACCTTTGAGTCGAGCGAGGAGGAGACTCGAAAGCGGACACGGAGCTCGAGCGAATCGTCGGATGCCTCGACTCTGCCGACGCCTAACCCGCCATGCCTTGTGCGTCACAGTGGAGGTGATGGTGGCTCTTCCTCTCCTATTCTGGCCGTGCCTATGCGGGCTGTAGCGCCGCAGCCGCCGGCGAAGCGGAAGAAGGAAGAGAAAAAGGGCAAGAGGGATTTGCCTGTGTTCAACTTGAGAGATATGGACTCTTAAGTACCTTCAGTTGCCTTTTGCTATCTTTCATTGTTACTTGCTTGTATTTGACTGATGTTTTATTTTGCAGCCACTCCTCCGATGGCTCATTTAGCAATGGAACTCGGGAGATGGTGGGGGAGTCGAAGATTGCGCCTCCTCCTTCTCAGACGGTGGCCGCCTATGGGGACATTGCTCCGAACCCTTCTCTGCAGGAGGCTCGGTTGATCGTCTCCCAGAATACTACAGCCGGACCTTCGGAGTCTCCATGTGATCACGTAAGTATTTTTATTCTTGCTGTGGGGGGAGCCCCGAGCATTTTTTGTGTGATCTGCTGATCATTGATTTTGTTTTGTGCGTGTCTCGGGGGGATCCCCCGAGCGCCTTTGTGTGCTTGATTTTTTTTTGCTCACTTCTTGGGCGCAGCCCCCGAGCCTTTTTCCTGATAATTTTCGTTTTTCGCAGCCTTTTGTGCAAGGCGTCAACCAGCTGGTGAAGCAGCATCTGGCATTGGAGGCCAGCCTTCAGTGGCTTCAAGGTTCATCTTTTAGATAGATCTTCTACTTCTTTGTCTGCTTGCTTACTTGTGAGTCTCATGCCTGCTCTTTGTTGTAGATGCGAATAACACTGCCCTCCGCGAGCTTGATGCTCTCAAAAAGAGCCTCGGGCGAGCGGAGAAAAAAGCTAAGGACGCCGTTGTCGCTAAGGAGCGCCTCGAGCAGGAGCTAGTCGACGTAGTTGCGGCCAAGGAGCACTTGCAGCAAGAGGGCACAGACCGCGAGGAGCAGCTCGCCACCGCTGCGGCCTCGCGTGAGAAGGAGGTAGCCGACAAGCTGATGGCCACTGCCAAGGCTATTGCGGGTGAGTATTTTCGTTTGTGAATTGTTCTTTTTCGGCTTCCTTGTCTCTCTGGTTTTATTTGATTATCACTTTGCCTTTTCCGTTTATCTAGATGCCGTGGGCATTGAGTTTGACCGCAGTGCTCTGGAGCACGGAAGTGCTCTGGATGATGCTACTGCGGCGGTCGAAGACCGCTGCAACACTATGGTTAGCTCCCTTGCGAAAGCCAAGGAGGTGCTCAGGCGCTTCTACAAGGAGCTCGTCCCTAAGGGCGTTGCCCTCGAGGATGTCGACTTGTTGGCGGACGCGTTGTCAGCCGAGGCGCCCGCGGCGTACAAGCGCAAGCAAAGGCATCGGTGCGTTCATGGGGCTGGCGATGACCATGGCGTCTAGAGTGGAGCTGGATCTTCATCTGGTCACCTCCCAGATGCCAACGGCTCCAGATGGATCCGAGGTAGCTTTTGCCCTCTATGATGCCCGTTGTAAGCGATATGGGCCGAAGATGATTGACCTGCTGGCGGAGTATGCGGTGAGGCAGCAGGGGGAGGCCAAGAGCAGGCAATCCAGCTCCGAGGCCACTCAGGATGCAACTTCTTAGGCCTTGTAGTTATAGGATAGCTTCCGTGTGCTTTTGTTGTAATATATTTATGAACACTCCTTGTGCCACGCAGTGGCTTTTGCTGTATATAATGAATCTCCGAGCTTTTTTCCCATTCGTGTGTTTGTTCACATCCTTGCTTCATTTCCTCTAGGGGCCTTCGGGTGATGATCCCGTCGATACTTCGTCCGCGCCGCAGCTGCGGCCATCCTTGGATGATGCGTCACAGCTTGTATTTCTTAGTGACCGTGTCCGTAGTCTTGAGAAGGAGTTGCTTGGCATCCGAGGCCACGCGGATGTGTGGAAGTCGAAGGAGGAACGAGGAGCCGCTAGAGAGGAGTATCTGATGGGAGAGTTGCGGCGTTTGGCCGAACAGCTTCAGTGTGAGTTTCTTCGAGCTGCTGCTCGTTTTTTGGATGCGTCTGTTGGCTTGTCATATTACTTTGTAGGTGTTGCAGGTGCTAACCTTGTTCCTAGGGAGGAAAAGGAGCGCGTTGCTATTTGGATCAACTGCCTGACCCAGCAAGATATGGAGGCTGGCGGCTTTTTATGGATGGACCGTGATTGTGCCATGGTCCTTGCGACTGTGCAGGATCGTGTTCACCAGGTGTCGCGGGTGCTGCGGCAAGCGAAGACTTCTTTGGCGTTTCTGCATGTAATGTTTCCCCTGGATGAGGCACCATCGACCCTCTGGGGATTGCTGGCGAAGTTTCGAGATGTGCATCATGTCAGGGAGATGGTGCGGCATCAGTTGGTTGCGGGGGTGAAGGCCACGCTTTCCCTTGTGTGGCTGCATCACCCTGATGTAGATCTTGCTGCTGTTGCGGCTAGGCCGCCTCTTCGGCCAGATGGTGGCATGTGGGACATGCGTCTGCACTATGCGGATGTAAGGCAGTATGCCGAACAAATTGTAGATCTCTTTGAGCATCGTGCGCAGGTGATTCTTCAGAATAGGTAGGACCTGTAAAAAAGATAGATGTAAAACTTGTATGTATTCGACTGGGCATGTTGTGCCCCTTGCTGTAAAGGTTGATTGTTTCTAGCACGTGGTGCTTTGTTTGTATGCGTGCCCTTTTCGTTAGCCTGACGTGATCAGCTACTCAGGTGTACACGCATTATCCTCAGCCGACGAAGTCGTGAGGTGAGGGGAGCCGCCGAGTGTGTTGTAACATGAAGAAAATGCGAATAAGGGATAAATTTTAGTGTCGAGGCACTTAGCTTTATTCATATCATAATGGGCAGGTACATTGTTGAGTAGCCTTGGCTGAATAGCCTTATTGAAAGTAAAAGGAGGGGGGGTAGATAGGGGTAGAATCGTCGCAGTTGTGCGACGTTCCATCGGTTGGAGTATGCGACTCCAGACTCCACGTGCTTGAGGCGATAGGCGCCACCTGGGATGACTTCGGTGACGATGTAGGGTCCTTCCCAGGGTGACTCGAGCTTCTTCGGTTGAACTTGCTTGAGTCATAAGACTAGGTCTCCTTCGACGAAGGACCTTGGGCGCAACCGACGGCTGTGATAGTTGCGGAGGCTTTGTTGATAGACCGCCGATCGAGCCGCAGCTATGTCACGTGCCTCGTCGAGTGTGTCGACGGTGTCTTCCAGCGCGACCGTCGATTAGGCTTCACTGTAGGCGATGACCCGTTGGGCCTTGTGGCGTACTTCTGCAGGCAACACGGCTTCGGCTCCGTGCACCATGAAGAAAGGCGTGTAGCCAGTTGAGCTATTTGGCGTTGTGCGTAGGCTCCAAAGGACGGAGGGTAGCTCTTCTGGCCAGGCTCCCGCAAGTCGCTGAAGCAGGCTCATCAGGCGTTTCTTGATGCCGCCGCCGAGGCCGTTTGCCTTTTCGACCTGTCCATTCGTTTGCGGGTGCGCCACTGAGGCGTATGTTATGTTGATCCCGAGGTCTTCGCAGAAGTGCTAGAATTCTTTAGAGATGAAGTTCGACCCGTTGTCAGTGATGATGCTGTGCGGCACGCCGAACCTATAGACTATGGATTGGAAGAACTTCACAGCCATTTTACCCTTTTGATTGGTAACGGGCATGGCTTCGATCCACTTGGTGAACTTGTCGACTGTGACCAGGAGGTAGACATGGCCTCCTTTCGAGGATTTGGGCAGTTTGCCGATCATGTCGAGGCCCTATTGGGCGAAGGGCCAGGCCAAGGGTATGGGCCTGAGCTCCGATCCTGGTGCGTGTGGTTTATCTGCGAACCTCTGGCACCCGTTGCATCTTTGGACGATGTCCTTGGCATTGTTCATGGCCGTTGGCCAGTAGAATCCAGCTCGTAGAGCTTTGGCGACAAGGGCGCGGCTGCCCGCGTGATGGCCGCAGATGCCCTCGTGGATGTCTTGGAGAATAGTTTTGCTGTCACCGATGGTGACACATCTTTGTGGTACACCTGAAATGTTGCGCTTGTACAACTCACCATTGATGATGGTGAAGGCCTTGGACCGGCGAGATATGCGCCGGGCATCTGTCGGGTCATCAGGCAGTTCCCTGTCTATCAGGTATCAGAGGTATGGCTGTGTCCATGTTTCTTCGACTGCCATGACCTGCATCAGGTTGACCATTGCGACCTATGTGTCGAGTTTTTCTGGTCCTTCCTGTCCTTCGGGTAGCGCAGACCCCGAGTGTTATGCTTCTTCGGGTGATCCCTTGGGGAATTTCCTTTTGATGGATGGCACGCAGATCTGTTCGAGGAACACACCTGGTGGCACCCACGCGCAGGTGGAGCCGATGTTGGCGAGTCTGTCGGCCTCTTCATTGCTTTCTCTTCCGACGTGCCGAAGCTCGCAGCCGTCGAAGTCTCTTTCGAGTGAGTTATAGAGTGTGTGGTACGCAATCATGTTGGCGGCGTGCACGTCGCACTCGTTCATCGTCTGCTAGATGACGAGATTTGAGTCGCCGTAGATGACTAGGCGCATTGCGCCGCAGATCTTGGCCATCCTCATGCCGTGGATGAGGCCTCGTATTCGGCTTCATTATTGTAAGCTCGAAATTTCATCCAGAGGACGTATTTCATCTTGTCGCCCTGCGGGGACATTAGTATGACCCCGGCTCCTGCTCCTGCCTCGCGCTTGGAGCCGTCGAAGTGTCTCGTCCATGACTGTGTCATGTCCGGGGTATCCGGCAACTGCAGCTCCATCCAGTGGACGAGGAAGTCCGGAAGGACCTGGTACTTGATCGCATGGCGCTTCTCATAGACTATGTCTAGAGGTGACAACTCGATGCCCCACAGGGCCACGCGTCCTGTGGCCTCCGGGTTGTTCAGGATGCTGTTCAGGGGTGCTTCGTTGACGACTATCACCTGATGCTCCTGGAAGTAATGGCTCAGCCGACGAGCCGTCATGAACATGCCCTAGGCGAGTTTCTGGTAGCGAGGGTACCTCTCCTTTGTCGGCGTCAATACCTCGCTAAGGTAGTAGATTGGGCGTTGGACCCCATGGGTCTTGCCATCTTCGGGTCGTTTGACCACAAGCATGGTGCTTAACAACTGGTGTGTAGCTGCTATGTATAGCAGTAGAGGCTCACTCTCCTTTGGCGTGACCAAGACGGGCGAGGTGGAGAGCAGCCGCTTCAGATCTTCGAATGCGTCGTCTGCTTCAGGCGTCCACTCGAATTTGTATGCCTTGCGTAGAAGCTGATAGAAAGGCAGGGTTTTTTTTGCCCATGCAGCTGATGAACCTGCTCAACGCCGCGATTCACCCAGCGAGCTGCTGGACGCCTTTGAGGTTCTTCGGCTTCTCCATGGACATTATGGCCCGGATTTTCTTCGGGTTCGCCTCGATCCCTTGCTGGGAGATGAAGTAGCCGAGCAGTTGGCCAGATGGGACGCCGAAGGCGCACTTTTCTAGGTTTAGCTTGATCTTGTATCGATCAAGGTTGTCGAACGTCTCGCGGAGATCGTCGATCAGTGTCTTGGCCTCCCTTGTTTTGATTACTATGTCGTCGACATAGACTTGTATGTTTCTGCCGATCTGGTTCTTCAGGCATGCTTGCATGCACCGCTAGTACGTGGCACATGCGTTCTTCAGCCCGAAGGGCATTGTGTTGAAGCAGAACACTCCGAACGGCGTGATGAACACCGTTTTCTCCTGATCTTCGACCTTCAGTCGAATCCGATTGTAGCCTGAGTAGGCGTCGAGGAAGGAGATATTATTGCATCCTGCAGTCGAATCGATGATCTGATCGATCCGAGGGAGAGGGAAGTGATCCTTCGGGTAGTGCTTGTTCAGGGATGTGAAGTCCACGCACATCTGCAGGATGTCCGTGTCCTTTTTGGGGACCATCACGGTATTGGCCAGCCACTCACTCTCATTGATCTCTCTGATGAAGTCAGCGTCGAGCAGTCTGTTGACCTCGACTCAGATGGCTTCAGCCCGTGGCTCGGACAGTCATCGGATGGACTGTTTGACGGGCTTGGCGTCTGGAAATACGTTAAGTGCGTGCTCGGCAAATTCCCTGGGAACTCCTGGCATGTCCGCAAGACACCAGGAGAAGATTTCCCAGCGCTCACGGAGGAATTCGACGAACGCACTTTCCTATGCGGGGCTGGGGTTGTTGGCGATCAGTGCCGTCTTGGAGGCATCCGTCGGGTGGACCTGCACCTTCTTTGTGTTGACTGTGGAGTCGAAGGACATGTCAGGTGCGTTCTGCCTTGAGACTGGGGTGAAGGGATACGAGTAGGCTATACTAGCGCAAATCAAAATTTTCTACCGCGTAAACCAGGAATACTGTTGTCATAGATCACGAGATTACCACTAGACGTGCAGTTGCGGAATTGATGAAGCGCGTTGAGGCAGTGCAGACGTTCCACATCTCCTCCTTGTTCTCGTCCCACGAGCAAGTCCCTTTGCGCGACTCGTCCAAGTGCCACAGATGCAACACCTCCGAGGTATCCACACGTGCGGGATGGAAGCGTCAGACGCCGGACTGCTAGGTCCACGCGCGCGACACATGCGTGAGGAGTGGCGGCTGGCTGAAATGGTCTAACCCTGGTCAGCTCGCCCCACCCTCTCTTATATAGGCATCCCTAGTGGGCTTCTACATTAGCAGCCCATTAGTATCATAAGCCTGGTCTAATTCGGATCCAATCCTCATTAGGCTTCCAGCCCCTTAAGTGTGTGTGACCCTATAGGTTCGTATACGTATAGACATGACACGAATACACCTATTCTGTCAATAGTTGGTAGCGGCCTCTAGCAAGACGTGCCAACTCCTAAACGCATACAAAGATCATATCGGACGAACCATCACAAGGTTTAGTACATGTCTTTCCCTTTTCCTCACGATATTTGTTCTAGCTCCAAGCTGACCTCTCTTTCTCGATATCGTAACTCGGAATCCCTTTACTAGGTTAACTCTTAACCTTATGTAGCATGGACATGCATTTCTGGATACGGTCACTCGAGGGGTCCAGAGATATCTCTCTCAAGTAGAGAGGGGAAAATCCCATCTTGATTGACCATGCCTTGCAGCATGTTTCAGGACAAACCTGAAAGCTACCTTTATAACTACCCAGTTACAGTGCAGCGTTTGATAGCCCCAAAGTAGGTCGATCCACATCTCAAGTACATGCGACAATCTCAGGTCTAAGGACAAAACGTACACGATGTATAGAGAGAGAGATGCAAATAATTGCCAGTCTCAAGTTGGGTCAGTCCAACCCCATGTTCATAACATGTGTCCACATCATTGGTTTGACATCTCCATGTCTATGACTTGCGAAACATAGTCATCAACCAATCGATGTGCTAGTCTAATATTCACGTGTGTCCTCACATGAACTCCGACTAGGGATAACTATTAAATAACCATACAAGTAAAGAGTTTCACAAAAAATTCATATAATTGCCAATCAATACAAGTTGCCTGATATGGATATTCAAGGAACATTACAATAACTCATCGATACATATGAAATATAATCATCTCTATGATTGCCTCTAGGGCATATTTCCTTCATGGGGGTGCCCCGTTGTCTGTCACCTCTCAGAGCCTTATGATCTCCTCCTACATGCCGAATGACTGGGATATTCTATTGAAGTCCCTATCGCAGTGGTCCAATCGGGTGAAGCTCCCGTGGACCGTGATGACGCTCCTGGTCCTGGCATCTTGAGTAGCAGGTATGCGTAGTGCGGTACCACCAGGAACCGTGCGAATGCCACGCGCCCGAGGATGGCGTGGTATTGTGATGGCCAGTCCACCACTTCAAACTCGAGTCGTTCGCACCAAAAGTTATCGGGCTTGCCGAAGATGACGTCGAGCCATATCTTTCCCAGGGGTAATATGCCTTTCTCTGGAACGATGCCGTGGAACGTTGTGTCGGATTGTTCCAGGCTACACAGCGGGATCCTTATTGCTGCTAAGGTGCTAGTGAACATCAGATTGATGTCGCTGCCGCCGTTCATGAAGACGCGGCTCATGTCGAACCCTCCGATCTGTGCCTCGAGCACCAGGGCAGCATGACCTGGGCGAGGGATCTGGCAGGGGTGATCTGAATGGCTGAATGTGATGCAAGACTCCAAACCGCTGAGGTACTCAGGGATGGCGGGTGGAGCGGTCATAGCTAGACTGACCCGACGAGTGATTTTCTTTTGCATCATGTTTGTTGGGTGCCCTTTTTGGATCATCAGTGACCCTTTCGGCACGGGGTACCCGTTTCCGCCGTTGTTCTACGCAGGTGAGATTGGGTGATTCGAAGGTCCCACAGGTGGTGGTGGAGGAGCTCCGTGGGCGATGTCACTTGGTGCGGGTGTGTTCCCATACCCAGGGTTCGGGGCTTGTTGCCTCATCTAGGACATGCTCTCACTGAGTTTCTGGAACTCGCGGCAGTCTTTGAGCATGTGGCTTGCCTTCTTTTTACCATCCTGCTTGTCGATGTAGAAGTGGATGGTGCATGGGCCCGACAACTTGTCGTATGCCGAGGGTACGTCGTCGCGGTCGCGGCGTTGCCATGACTGCGCTGGGCGTCCTCCATCGCGGAAGTTGTTTCCACGGTATCCGCCGCTGCTGCGGTTGCCTTCATTGCGGCGATCGGCATAGCCAGCCACGACCATGTCGGGTCCATCGCGATCGTCATAGACGCGCGATCTTCGCTTGCTATGGCGTTCACGTCGACGGCCGTAGTCATCTTCCTCCTCTGAGTGTGCTCGGTGGACGGAGTCCTCGCCATCTGCCCACCTGTTGGCGATGTCCATAAGGTCGTCGAGTGTCTTGGGCTTGACGCGCCCAAGTTCTTCCTTGAAGTCTTGGCGTTTGACGCCGTCCTTGAAGGCGTCGATTGCTCTCTCCTCAGAGATGTGCGCCGCGGAGTTCTTGGTGTTGGACCAGCGTAATATATACGAGCGAATGGATTCGCCCGTTCCCTGGGTACATGCCCTCAGCTCTTCGATCGAGGATGGCCTCTTGCTGGTGCCCTTGAAGTTTCGGATGAAACTGTACGCCAGTTCCTCCCAGCTTCAGATGGATCCGGAGGATAGGCTGCTGAGCCAGATCTGGGCTATGCCTGTCAGATGCAGATGAAGGCATTGCAGGGCGGTGTTTTTGTTTCCGCCGCGTAGCTTGACGGACGATAGGTGGTCGCTGAGCCACGCCTTGGGGTCCTGTGTGCCGTCAAACTTCCGAGTGTCCGAAGGAAGCTTGAAGTTCCACGGCATCCGCGTCCGCTGAACGGATCTGCTGAAGCATCGAGCTCCGCAGAGTTCTCCTTCGTCGTCGTCCTCTCCGGATTCGGACGAGCATACGCGTTTGGCGCGTGCCTTGTCGATCTTGCATTGGGTGAGCTCGCTTCGAGCGTCGTAGTCGCGGCTGTGATATCGCGAGCTCTTATGCCTTCGAGGTAGGTCGTGTTCTTCCTCGTCGGATGAAGGTGTGGGACTGCGGTTGAACCTGACCGCAGCCTTCTTATTTGGCTCCGCAGGAGCTTCTCCGTGGAGCGCAGCTCCAATGAGTCCGAGTCCGGCTAGTGCGGATTTGTGCATGGCCCTTTTCGGGTCCCCCACCGGAGGTGGATGGGACGCAAGGTATGTGGTGGCTGCCATGATTGCAGTTTGCGGTGTCTTCTCGATGACGTTGCCGTTGGCATCCATCTCCATGAAGGACATGTTGAGGGTTCAGGTCACCTCGCAACGTAGTGGGGTCCATGTTCTCTACATGAGAAGGTGCTTGATGCCGTGGTTGCCGTGCGAGCTGGAGCCACCCATGGCGGAGAGCGCAGCTCGCCGCGCACTGGACTCTGAGGCCGCTTGCTTGCGTTTGTCAAGCACCTCTTGCATCTTCACCTGCTTTTTGTGCTCTTCGACGAGCAGCAGGTGGTACGCCATCAGTAGGTCTCGTGAGGCACCCACAGGCAGGATCTTGTTGCATGCCACGGCTTCACGTGCTTTGCTCCATCCTTCCTCGCCGAGGTGGATTACCCGATTGGGATCAGTGTCCTCCTCGTTGGGCGGGGGGACTGGTTCCTCCTGTTTTCGCCGTTTCTACCTTGCGGGTTGGGTGGCGGGTTGGGTTGTATCTGATCCACATCGCTCTCGATGACCGCGGAGGATTGGTAATGCTTGTAGATTGGGTCGCTGCTGCAGCAACTTTTGGATCCGGAACTGTAGGTCCCTTCATCCGATGGTGGATCGCACAGATCTGAGTTGCAGCTGCTGCTGTCATAGGACTCACCTGTCGATGGTGATGTGCGTAGCACGGGGTGCGGAACCCACGAGGAGGGCCTGATCTATGGCAGGGGCACCCGCTCTGGGAGGCGGAGGGTGCCGGTATGCCCCACCTGGAAGCAGAAGCTCCCGAAGAGGATCTCGAGCCCGTCGCTAATGGGCTCGACGTCCTTCAGAGTGGCTGCCGAGTGGGCAGTGAAGTCGAAACCGCCGAAGAGGAGATGGCTCTCCATCGCCGAGGAGTTGCAGATCTCTTTGGTTGGGACCGTCACGGTCGCACAATCAGCGCCCCCAGTTCCCACAGACGGCGCCAATTGACGAGGTTTAATCTCGTCAATGCCCATTGTTATGAGCTTGGGTTTTGGAGAAGATGGGGATGCCGGAGATCATGGAACGGTTAGAAAACAAGCAACGCGGGGACACGAGGTTTACCCAGGTTCAGGCCCCCGGAGGGAAAACCCTACTCCTGCTTGTCTGCTCTTGATCATGGCGGAACCGAAAGTTACATGGGTGCGCAAATGCAATCTGGCGTGGAGGTGTGTATGCGGTGGTATGCGAAGTGCCCTCCTCGTCGTGCCCTCCTAGCCTTTATATAGAGGTAGGCAGGTCCCAGGCACAGACCGAGTCGGTTACAAATTTAGGGTTTGCCCCTTTAAATATTCTATCTAATCTAGTCTTGCTCTCCAAGGATCCAAAGACGTCATGGGCTTGGGCCACCCAAAAGTCTTCATGGGCCGTGTATATTCTCGTGGGCCTTCCTTGGGCTGGACCAGCTATCGTGTACCTGTGGGGTATAACCATGTCACTTATACATGAGTATCAATTCCAAAAGTTGCCCAAAGGGAAGTTGCCCTCTAGTTGGGATATGCCTCGTTCTAACCATGCAGGGAAAGAACATTATAAGGAGGAATAATGGGGAAAGAATAACAAGGATTGGTATTCTCGGTCCGACATGATCATGAACTGCATTGAGCATAATTCGGATTTGATTCGTACTCTAACCTTCGAGATTGAAGATTTGAGGAAGCTGGTTGAAAATCTTATCAAGGGAACACCACCACCACCGAAGGAGTAATTCGTCATCAGGTTTTGGCATCCCCTTGGTTTGTTCCAAGATTGGGGGAGTGCCACAGTGTCACATCATTATCTTTCATCTTTTTATCTTTTTAGTAGAGTCATATCTTGAATAGAGAAGTTATCATATGGGATGGTTTGCATTATGGAAGTATCTCTCCTTTAGTTGGTTACCTATGTATCCCTTGGCGTGAGTGCGTTTATGGAATATTAATGATTCATCTTTTACTTTTTGCACTTCTTATTTTAGTTTACAATCTCTATTATATGATTGATCTTGTTTATGAGTATTGGTATCACTTTGGGAGCATCAAGCAAATCTAAATTGGTTTTGGCAAACCGAGCTCTGGTCAGTAGCAACACTTTTTGAGGTTTGAAAGGAAAAGAGAAGAGCACTTACAGATATTTTATATCATTTTCCTTCTTTCTTGATCGGCTCATAAGCATCGTATTCCTTACTTAAGATATTTTGTGTTTTCAAGGAAGATTGCATGTTTGACTTTTCACTTGTATGTTTGCTTGTTTCCTTCAACTCTTTTGCTTGCTACCCAGCCTTGCTAGCCAAAAACCTGTACTCAGAGGGAATACTTATCGTGCATCCAATCCTTTAAACAAAAACCTATATCATTTGTGTCCACCATATCTACCTATTAGCATTATTGCAATTCCAAGTAAATTCTCGAGTTTCATCTATCTTTCAAATTAAAAATCCTTTTGTTATGTGAAAACTAGTTAGTAAAGCTCTCACGAACCTGATGGCACACCTTATTTTCTCACCCTTAATAAACTTGAACCATTGTGTCATCTATGTTGTATATGCTTGCACCTATAAGTTGGGATTAGTAGAACCGTGCTGTCACGGGGAACGCTTTCAACACCTGTAAATATCTACCCAGTTGATATCATGATATTTTGTTTGTGGATGTCGTCGGTGTGAAATAAAAGGAGAGCTCGTAAGTTGTAACACCCTCAGAATCGGCCCTATGCGAGTTTCAGCGCTTCCCGCCAAACCCGCATAGAAAAGATTCGAAGGTGCCCACCAGGCACTTGCGTGCGGGTGGAAAACGAAGTAATATCATTACACAATAGTCCTCGATGGAACCCACAGAACAGATATATACAACAACGACTCAAAGAGTCAAGAATGCAGATATACAGTACAAAGATCCAAATCACCTTGAAAATGATACAGCGTCCGACTACGGACAAGATGCAAATGGGGCTAAGAGCCCTGAAGAATAACCAATGGCGTCCATAACCCTGCCCAGGCCAAGCCGGAAGGGTAACCCTGCTAACGACGTCGATCTCAAAACCTGCTTAAACAAAAGGGGTGCCGACAAAGGGCAAAGGAAAAAGAGAGAGCGTCAGTACTCAGGCCAGTACACGGCGAGGCTAGAATTCGGCGGTCCTCGCCTACATAGGTATGGTGGACTGAAGCGGCAGCGCAACATGCACTAAACACCCTATAGAGACTCGATATAACTGTCGGCTATCAGAAAGGGATAAGAAAGACCTATTCGGAACCAACCTGATACTACCACCAAACATACCCATCCTGGTATTTCCCCCTCGAGACCAAACGAGAAAGTCAACCGAGGAACTCACACCGTTGGCAGTTTTATTTATTCAGTTATCGTTGCATCAATTACTAGTCAGGTATAGCTAGTCATCCTGATATAATAAGCAGTGGGCACTTTTAGTTAACCATTCCGTTGTAGTTGCAACACTTACTAGTCAGATACAATTAGCATGAGATATCCCCAAACCCAGCAGTTGTTGGTACTTTTATTTAGCCATTCCTTTGTAGTGAAGCTGATTACTAGTCATATCGTATACAAGTCAAATTATAGCAGTAAACTTTAGTTATAGTTGTCTATGATCGAGAACTGTGCTCCAAGTCATCCATAACCGCGGACACGGCTTCTCGAAAAGATTTAACCCTGCAGGGGTGCACCAAAGTTCCCACACGCACATACACCCTTGTTGTCAGATCAGGTAGGTACAAGATCACAAAACATACACCCAACGGTATGTCGACGGGGTTTCGGACACGACGTTTCCCAGACCCAAAGCAAGCACAGGGGGCCACCCCACTAAGCTACCCGCAACGAAGTCGGCCGGTCTCCGAGACGGACTCAGGGTTTGCGTCAATGGCTGTAAACGACTGGGAACCCGAAAGTGTGACTGGGCTTGTCGATACCGCGAAAACACTCCGCTTACCTAAACAGTACAGGTGCATTCCTCGCACAATCTTAAATTAAGCGGTAAAGCATGGCATAAGTACATGATAGTAATAAAGCCCAAACTACTTGTGGCCCCCAGTACAGTACTTGGAATCAGGTACTAAATCGATGGGGGTGCCCATACACCCCACCTGTGGTTAGCGCGCTCGATCTCGGAACAGGTGTCAAGAACTCGGGGTCCTACGGGACACAAGTGGACGGTTAACAACCAAATAACATCTATTGCCCACCTGTGCCTCTGCATTTACCTACTTTCAATTTTAGTTATTAAACAGTAATTAAATTAAACGATAATTAAAGCCATGATCACCTACAACATTAAACATGCGGCATAACTTCAACAACTGTGGTACTTGGCGACACGCAACATCACTTGAGCAAGCGACTACGATGCACAGGTCCAACTATCTACCAAACAACAGGTAATAGGATGTGTCCAAGGCAATATAAGGCTGCAAGGGATGTCCCGGGTACGAAAACTAGAGCATCGCAACACAGATAGCAATAGATCAACAGGAGGGAATAAATACTATAAAAGTAAGATAGGTAGAAAAGGGGAGATGCTCGCCTGAAAACATTTCCGAAGGTTCATCCAAGATCGGGTCGACACTCGCATCAACTCAACGGCCTTATCCGCGAAGAAGCAAAACACTAGAATAAACACCGGATGCACTATTTAATACTACGGCAAAAGATCGGGCATGATGCATGTATGATGTATGACATGGCAAAGGTGCAATGCAATTAGACCATATTAACGGAACCGGGGTCCCGACAAATATTTAAGTGGTTCAAGTTGTTTAGATACCCCACAATTTAAATGTTGTCTTAACATGGCAAAAGATAGCACCGGTTCGCTACACCAATTTAAATGGGACCAATATAAGACTAGATTTGCCCGCATATGGATCCCATATTTAATTTAGGTGAATCATCTAGATACCCCCAAACACCCACAATATGTATGCAAACATGTTCATTTAATATGCAATAAGATCAATAACATATATTATAAAAATATGAGGGGTCTCGGATAGGGGTCACACATCGAATGGCGATCTTGGGGTTCACCGCGGGTTCGGGTTTTGGATCGGGCTCAGGGTCTTGGCGTCTTCGGGTCCCCGAGGAGAGCTTGTTTTCCATGATGAGGTTACTAGCGGACCGTGTTGGAGATCATGTCGGTCCTTTATTCGTTTGTGGCGAACTTGGTCGATGGCCTTCGGATCACACCAACGGAGGGTCGATCTTGTCTAGCACCCATGGAAGAGACCTTGGCAGAATGCCAAGATAACAAACACGACAAAAGGTACACATGTCAAATTGTGCCATAACCAAACATGTAATAGCACACGATGAACAGAGGCACGAGGCAGTGCCTGGCTTGAACAACAACCAGGGCGGCGGACGTGGAGCCAAAGAGGTGGGGTCGGCGCTGGCCGGAGCACCGCTGCGGCGACGGCTTGGTGAGGCGCGGCCGATGCAGGGTTCTGGAGAAGAGGCGGCTCGGCGAAGGCGAGCGGGCCGGACGCGGGCCCGGTGCTGGAGGCCGGAGGGGTAGCACAGAGAGGAGAGCGCGGTGACGCAACAGCGTCGGTGCAGAGGAGGTCGCAGTCGAGAGGAAGGGCGCAGACCGGCGGTCGGCGACGACGGGGACGAAACGGAGGAGGGGCCCGGCGGTCGGAGACGAACGCGGGAGGAAGGGGGTCGCGGGAAGGAAGCTGTGACCGAGGGAGAGGGGGCGCTCAGGTCGCGAGGAGCTCGACGGGCGGCTGCAGAGGGGCGCCGGCGGGCTCGGGCGGTGCTCCTGCCGATGGGGAAGGGCGACATAGGGTCGGCCGGCTCTGGCTCGAGAAGCTTGAGGGGGCGGCATCCTGCGAGGAGAGGGAGGGTCGCGGTCGGCGACGAGGTCCGCGCGGGACGGGACGGAGCCGGGGAGGAGAGCCGCGGAGTACCGGCGGCGGCGAGGCTGACGGAGGAGCGGCCGAAGAAGCGGGTGGAGGCGGCCGAGGTGGACTTCCGTCGGCGATGAGGCGCGCCGGGACGGCCGCGGGGCAAGGCGACAGCGACGCGGAGCTCTGCGGAAGGAGAGGGCGGCAGAGGCCTGGCTGCGGCGCCGATCGGAGAGGGGGAAGGAGGTGGCGTGCGGGACGGGATTAGGAGGTTGGGGACGAGGGTATCCCGTGTGGGGAGGTGTGCGTGCGGGCCAGGTGCGGGTCGGGGCACGGGAGAGAGGCTGGCGGGGTGGGGCCAGGCTGGTCGGTGCGTGGGGGATGGGGAGTGGTTGGTGGGCGGGAAGGAGTGGAGGGCAGGTGGGGGGCTGTGTGTGAGTGCGTGTGTGGTGTGCAGGTGGCGTTGGGGTGTGGGCAGGGGGTGTGGGCTGGTGAGGTGGCAAGACAGGGTTGGTCGGGATGAGGTGGAGGGGTGCCAGTGTGGCGGCGGCTGGGAGGGAAAAGAGGGAGGAGGGGTTAGGCGGCTAGGGTTTGGTAACGGGGTGGTAGGCTGCTACTAGCTGGGCTTTTGGGCCTGGCTGGCGGCGGCCTTCCCTGATTAAATATTTATTTTATCTGTTTTAATTTTAAAGACTTTTGTAAATAGTTTTTAGACAAATAAAAGACCCGGAAAAGACCGGAGTTCTGATTTGAAATTAAGACGGAGATATTTGGAAGACAGGGATAGGCTTTTAGCAAAAATACTTTCAAACAAAAAAAAGATGCATGCTAATGTCAGGATGATGCTCATAGATAAAACATCGCGATTTTCTAGTAGTGGTTTTAGCGGGATGCCACAATTCGACACCACTAACAATGGATCTCGCCCTCGAGATCCGCCTCATGGTACCGGGAAGAAGGGCGGCGATCTGAATCTTCTCGCATCGTGTAGATCCTCGCGACACCACTAACAATAGGTCGTTGTCCGTGATCGCTGAGAGAACACTCCGGGAACAAAAGGCGAAGGCAGATGTATCAATCAATCAATCCACCTCTAACTTCGATAGAAAGAGAGAACCGATGCATTCTCATCCACTTCAATGTACACAAGCGAATAGAGTGAGTAGTCGGCATAGGGGCCAATCCATCACGCACCCAAACTATTACTCCGCACAATCAGTGGAAAAGCGTGCAACCATTCTCGGAATCAGACTGAAGATCTTGACAATCGAGGTTCAGAAACAAAGGAGTGATGCAGACTCTGCATCGGATCTAGCGTAGATGATGTCGTCGCGTCGGAAAACACCGGAAGGCACGAGAAGGAACAAAGAGAAGTCCACCAGACGAAGGGTTCCTCGGATAGCATGAAGACCAGATGTAGCAACACCGTTACCAAAGGAGGACGCGAAACCCTGAAGGTACGATGGAACCCAACCACGAGAAATCCTGGACTCGAAGAGAGAGAAGAGAGCGGATTCAAAACACGCAGAGGTGAGAGGAGAGCAGCAGAGGGGTAAGGAGTAAAATCAGACCTAACCAGAACTATCCAACCGATTTTGCAAAAATAGTTTTGACACTCTACTTCGGCCGTTAGCTAGGTTATCCTACAGGCTGGACTTGTGGGGTATCGCAACTGCTGAGCTCTGATACCACTCTGTAACACCCTCAGAATCGGCCCTATGCGAGTTTCAGCGCTTCCCGCCAAACCCGCATAGAAAAGATTCGAAGGTGCCCACCAGGCACTTGCGTGCGGGTGGAAAACGAAGTAATATCATTACACAATAGTCCTCGATGGAACCCACAGAACAGATATATACAACAACGACTCAAAGAGTCAAGAATGCAGATATACAGTACAAAGATCCAAATCACCTTGAAAATGATACAGCGTCCGACTACGGACAAGATGCAAATGGGGCTAAGAGCCCTGAAGAATAACCAATGGCGTCCATAACCCTGCCCAGGCCAAGCCGGAAGGGTAACCCTGCTAACGACGTCGATCTCAAAACCTGCTTAAACAAAAGGGGTGCCGACAAAGGGCAAAGAAAAAAGAGAGAGCGGTCAGTACTGAGGCCAGTACACGGCGAGGCTAGAATTCGGCGGTCCTCGCCTACATAGGTATGGTGGACTGAAGCGGCAGCGCAGCATGCACTAAACACCCTATAGAGACTCGATATAACTGTCGGCTATCAGAAAGGGATAAGAAATACCTATTCGGAACCAACCTGATACTACCCCCAAACATACCCATCCTGGTATTTCCCCCTCGAGACCAAACGAGGAAGTCAACCGAGGAACTCACACCGTTGGCAGTTTTATTTATTCAGTTATCGTTGCATCAATTACTAGTCAGGTATAGCTAGTCATCCTGATATAATAAGCAGTGGGCACTTTTAGTTAACCATTCCGTTGTAGTTGCAACACTTACTAGTCAGATACAATTAGCATGAGATATCCCCAAACCCAGCAGTTGTTGGTACTTTTATTTAGCCATTCCGTTGTAGTGAAGCTGATTACTAGTCATATCGGATACAAGTCAAATTATAGCAGTAAACTTTAGTTATAGTTGTCTATGATCGAGAACTGTGCTCCAAGTCGTCCATAACCGCGGACACGGCTTCTCGAAAAGATTTAACCCTGCAGGGGTGCACCAAAGTTCCCACACGCACCTACACCCTTGTTGTCAGATCAGGTAGGTACAAGATCACAAAACATACACCCAACGGTATGTCGACGGGGTTTCGGACACGACGTTTCCCAGACCCAAAGCAAGCACAGGGGGCCACCCCACTAAGCTACCCGCAACAAAGTCGGCCGGTCTCCGAGACGGACTCAGGGTTTGCATCAATGGCTGTAAACGACTGGGAACCCGAAAGTGTGACTGGGCTTGTCGATACCGCGAAAACACTCCGCTTACCTAAACAGTACAGGTGCATTCCTCGCACAATCTTAAATTAAGCGGTAAAGCATGGCATAAGTACAGGATAGTAATAAAGCCCCAAACTACTTGTGTCCCCCAGTACAGTACTTGGAATCAGGTACTAAATCGATGGGGGTGCCCATACACCCCACCTGTGGTTAGCGCGCTCGATCTCGGAACAGGTGTCAAGAACTCGGGGTCCTACGGGACACAAGTGGACGGTTAACAACAAAATAACATCTATTGCCCACCTGTGCCTCTGCATTTACCTACTTTCAATTTTAGTTATTAAACAGTAATTAAATTAAACGATAATTAAAGCCATGATCACCTACAACATTAAACATGCGGCATAACTTCAACAACTGTTGGTACTTGGCGACACGCAACATCACTTGAGCAAGCGACTACGACGCGCAGGTCCAACTATCTACCAAACAACAGGTAATAGGATGTGTCCAAGGCAATATAAGGCTGCAAGGGATGTCCCGGGTACGAAAACTAGAGCATCGCAACACAGATAGCAATAGATCAACATGAGGGAATAAATACTATAAAAGTAAGATAGGTAGAAAAGGGGAGATGCTCGCCTGAAAACATTGCCGAAGGTTCATCCAAGATCGGGTCGACACTCGCGTCAACTCAACGGCCTTATCCGCGAAGAAGCAAAACACTAGAATAAACACCGGATGCACTATTTAATACTACGACAGAAGATCGGGCATGATGCATGTATGATGTATGACATGGCAAAGGTGCAATGCAATTAGACCATATTAACGGAACCGGGGTCCCGGCAAATATTTAAGTGGTTCAAGTTGTTTAGATACCCCACAATTTAAATGTTGTCTTAACATGGCAAAAGATAGCACCGATTCGCTACACCAATTTAAATGGGACCAATATAAGACTAGATTTGCCCGCATATGGATCCCATATTTAATTTAGGTGAATCATCTAGATACCCCCAAACACCCACAATATGTATGCAAACATGTTCATTTAATATGCAATAAGATCAATAACATATATTATAAAAATATGAGGGGTCTCGGATAGGGGTCACACATCGAATGGCGATCTTGGGGTTCACCGAGGGTTCGGGTTTTGGATCGGGCTCAGGGTCTTGGCGTCTTCGGGTCCCCGAGGAGAGCTTGGTTTCCACGATGAGGTTACTAGCGGACCGTGTTGGAGATCATGTCGGTCCTTTCTTCGTTTGTGGCGAACTTGGTCGATGGCCTTCGGATCACACCAACGGACGGTCGATCTTGTCTAGCACCCATGGAAGAGACCTTGGCAGAATGCCAAGATAACAAACACGACAAAAGGTACACATGTCAAATTGTGCCATAACCAAACAGGTAATAGCACACGATGAACAGAGGCACGAGGCAGTGCCTGGCTTGAACGACGACCAGGGCGGCGGACGTGGAGCCAAAGAGGTGGGGTCGGCGCTGGCCGGAGCACCGTTGCGGCGACGGCTTGGTGAGGCGTGACCGGTGCAGGGGTCTGGAGAAGAGGCGGCTCGGCAAAGGCGAGCGGGCCGGACGCGGCCCGGTGCTGGAGGCCGGAGGGGCAGCACAGAGAGGAGAGCGCGGTGACGCGACGACGTCGGTGCAGAGGAGGTCGCAGTCGAGAGGAAGGGCGCAGGACGGCGGACGGCGACGACGGGGACGAAACGGAGGAGGGGCCCGGCGGTCGGAGATGAACGCGGGAGGAAGGGGGTCGCGGGAAGGAAGCTACGGCCGAGGGAGAGGGGGCGCTCGGGTCGCGAGGAGCTCGACGGACGGCTGCAGAGGGGCGCCGACGGGCTCGGGCGGTGCTCCTGCCGATGGGGAAGGGCGACAGAGGGTCGGCCGGCTCTGGCTCGAGAAGCTTGAGTGGGCGGCATCCGGCGAGGAGAGGGAGGGTCGCGGTCGGCGACGAGGTCCGCGCGGGACGGGACGGAGCCGGGGAGGAGAGCCGCGGAGTACCGGCGACGGCGAGGCTGACGGAGGAGCGACCGAAGAAGCGGGTGGAGGCGACCGAGGTGGACTTCCGTCGGCGATGAGGCGTGCCGGGACGGCCGCAGGGCAAGGCGACAGCGACGCGGAGCTCTGCGGAAGGAGAGGGCGGCAGAGGCCTGGCGACGGCGCCGATCAGAGAGGGGGAAGGAGGTGGCGTGCGGGACGGGATTAGGAGGTTGGGGACGAGGGGATCCCATGTGGGGAGGCGTGCGTGCGGGCCAGGTGCGGGTCGGGGCACGGGAGAGAGGCTGGCGGGGTGGGGCTAGGCTGGTCGGTGCGTGGGGGATGGGGAGTGGTTGGTGGGCGGGAAGGAGTGGAGGGCAGGTGGGGGGCTGTGTGTGAGTGCGTGTGTGGTGTGCAGGTGGCGTTGGGGTGTGGGCAGGGGGTGTGGGCTGGTGAGGTGGCAAGACAGGGTTGGTCGGGATGAGGTGGAGGGGTGCCAGGGTGGCGGCGGCTGGGAGGGAAAAGAGGGAGGAGGGGTTAGGCGGCTAGGGTTTGGTAACAGGGTGGTAGGCTGCTACTAGCTGGGCTTTTGGGTCTGGCTGGCGGCGGCCTTCCCTGATTAAATATTTATTTTATCTGTTTTAATTTTAAAGACTTTTGTAAATAGTTTTTAGACAAATAAAAGACCCGGAAAAGACCGGAGTTCTGATTTGAAATTAAGACGGAGATATTTGGAAGACAGGGATAGGCTTTTAGCAAAAATACTTTCAAACAAAAAAAAGATGCATGCTAATGTCAGGATGATGCTCATAGATAAAACATCGCGATTTTCTAGTAGTGGTTTTAGCGGGATGCCACATAAGTCCATGGAGTTATGTATGTGTGTTAGAGAAACGCCTAGGCCGCTAGCCTAAGCCATGCCTAATCATGGTGGAAATTTGTAGCATAACCATTGTGAGAAATCTATTAAGCCTTCTTCTTATAAAAAAGTGAGATATGGAAAAGAGGAAATAAGATAAAAAAGCACCATTTTCCCATGGTAAATAAGAAGATTGCTGAGATGCTCATTGTCTGCTTGCCTTGTCATTTTGATATGGGATAGCTCCTGTGTCATGGGGCAAGGGGTACCCCATTGGTGGTTCTCTATGATACACATGTACTTAATATGACAAGAATTTGCCGGTAACTAAAGTTGAGTAGCATGAGGAGCGGCCCTCGTACTCAAGGGACATGAGATTGCCAACTTATATTTCATCAAGCATATACTCCATCTTTGTTCACTTTAACTTTAATCACCTCAAGATGCTTATGATAGGGACAATGAGAGCTCAAAGCTAGTAAGTACCATAATCTTTTGGAAGCTCTTTATGAACTTGAAATCCCTGCTTCCCTCTGCGAAGGGCCTTTCTTTTTACCTCCAAGTTGAGTTAGTAAACATATTCCTCTCTATCTCCAGCAAGCATTTGAGTTTTTGTGTTTCAATCATTCATATGATGATTTATTCAATCATGTTCCTTATCTTCTTTGTTTTGCACAAAACTCTTATCTGAATGAGTATTACTTTGAAAGCCATCATTGTGAAAATCCTTTTATGTTTGAGCAAAGAGTACTCATGTTATAAACTTCTTTACAAAAGCTTTGCTTGAAAACTGTTTGTCAACTGTTCTCTGTCCAAGAACAAAGTTTGCCATTAGCAATTATGATTTATCTTTATGCATCTTTATTGTGACTCCCATACTCATTGCAAGTTAAGTTATATAATGGTGAGTTGCTATATATTATGAGTTGTGTATTGGTAAGTGTGCTGCTTCTTGTCCGTATTCTTTTTATCGACACTTCACTCCATAAACTTGTGGACATGTTTACTGAGCTCAGTTTTCGCTTGGGGACAAGCGAGGTCTAAGCTTGGGTGGAGTTGATACTTACATTTTGCATCACTATTCTATATCATAATTTACTGTTATTCATTGATATATTTCTTATTAAGAGGTGATACTTATGTCATTTTATCTATTTTTGCATGTTGGATGATTCTTGGAGGATGAACTGCCGGAGTCAGGATTCTGATGGAAAAAGCGGTGTCTAGATGCAATTTTTGCGAAGATAAGAAAAATACCAGAAAATATATGGAAAATCATATTTTTCAAGAAGACAAAGGAAGCCAGAAGGGGAGGATGAGATGGGCCACAGGGGTCCCACACACCCCATGCGCGGGCCACCCTAGGCCGCGCCACCAGGGGTGTGGCCACCCTAGCCCACCTCCTGCTCTGCCCCTTCGCCTATATCCTCATCCCTAAACCCTAAAGTTTGGGGGGCGACCAAAGAAATATTTTGCCGCCTCTGCGGGGCAGAAACTACAGAGAGAGAAAGAGCACTCCGGCAGACAGATTTCTGCTGGGGAAATTCCTTCCCGGAGAGGGGAGATCGTCGCCATCAACACCATCATCAAGCTAGGATTCATCGGGATCATCATCATCATCCACACCACCATCTCCACCAGCACCACTCCATCCCGATATAACAATTGTGTTGAATCTTGCATAGTTCTTAGGGGAAACTTTCCTGGTCTTGATTACATTTGTAGTTGATGCTTGTGAGTGGAACCATTGAATTATTGTTTATGTTCATATTTTTATTCATCATCATATCATCTCCGATATTGATCCATATGATGTCTCGTGAGTAGTTCGTTTAGTTCTTGAGGACATGGGGAAGTCATGTTGTTAGTGGTGGAATTGTGTTGAGGTATTATTCAATGGTTTAATATTTAATTTGTGGTGCTATTCTTCTAGTGGTGTCATGCGAATGTTGACTACATGTACTTCACCATTTATGGGCCTAGGGGAATGCATTGTGTATTTGGCTACTAATTCTGGGGTTGCCGGAGTGAGAGAAACCTGAACCCCCGTTAGGAAACCTTTGCACAAGGGAGTGTAGGATCTCAGAGTTTAAGGCTGTGGTTAGGTTTTTTTTATCTTAATTACTTTCTTGTAGTTGCAGATGCTTGCAAGGGGTTTAATCACAAGTATGTATTAGTCATAGTAAGTTCAATACATTAGCATAGGTTTACCCACACAACACTTATCAAAACACTAGACAGTATTCCCATATGTCCTCGAGAATGTTTGGTCCTCATAAGTATTACAACCGGCTTGCCCTTTGCTAAGAAAGGATTGGGACACTTTGCTGCAATTATTTGTCGTATTTATTTACTTGTACTTTATTTCCTTGCTTTATCAAAACCCCCCTAAAAATCCGTTTGCTAAGTATCTACAGAGAATTCCTGCCCCAAACCACTAGTCAACACCTTCTGCTCCTCGTTGGGATCGACACTCCTATTTATCGAAAGTACTATGATACACCCCTATACTTGTGGGTTTAGAGCTGGATCGAGGATAATGTTGTCAGGTTGCATCCATCTTAAGCCAATATTGTTCTTCAAGGAAGCATACTTAGATGAATCGAGGACAATGAATTCTTACAGTACAACACATCGTTAAGCATGGTAAAACTCCAATTTGCAGTCATATCTACAGTCCTACATCGCCGCTAAGCATGATACATGTTGACTATAGAGAACATCGTATGGAAATCATACATCAGTAGACATCAATCTGATTTTGAAACCCTACATTTCTAAGAAAAACAACCTATGGAATCACGAATATGCATACAGATCTAGCCTACAACATCAAGGGTTAGAGAATCTTACAACCTTTTTATTCATGAGAAAGGTCGGAGAAGGAGTTGATGTCAGCTAAACGGTTTTGACAACGGTCACCGGGATGGAGGGAGTACCTGGCAGGGCTAGCATCACCATGCTAGAGGAGTTTCTGGCACGACAAACATCGCCGTGCTGTATGGAGAACCCGTGAGATCCACCGTCTCCAGGGTGGATAGAGATGCTGGTAGCACCGCCAGCGAAACAATAGCCATCGAAGGGATCAGGGGAGAAGGGACCCCATTAGGTCTACAAACTCATATCCACAAACTCCCTCCATGGTCATCGATTTTGAACTATGGAGGATCTCGAAGGGGAAGGGGAATGGTGGATTTTGAGTTGGGGGAGATGGCGGCGCTGCTAAAAAGGGGGAGGATTTTTTGCGGGCGGTGACCGACCCCTCCCCCTCCCCGCATTTCGCCACAGCACTGGAGCTCGCGTCATCTCACTCAACTGCATTCGCGGAATGCTGCGTTCCCCTTTTTAGCCACAATGAGGGTGACTCGCTGAAAACGGCCAGGTCGGCAGTTCCTAGCGGGACTGGCCCAGAAGTTCTTTGAGAAGGGTATACTCGTTTCCACAGGCTGATCCAACCCATTTATCACGGTTTTACGTCTTTGCATTCTATGTTTTAAATTTTTATTGTTGCGGCTATATACCTCCCGATTTCCGCCTTTCCGCAGGCACGTGAGTGTACGTATACAATGAGTACATGTCTAAGCAACCATAAAGGCTTTAGATAGGTTCGTACGGTCTTTGAAACTAATCAGTATCGATTTTTTTGGTCAAAGTTTGAAGACAGAAGACACCTAACTACATTGATACCTTCGATGCAGATTACGGATGTAGTATAGCTCTTTTTCCCTAGTAGACCTAGGTTATCGAATCCTCGGAAAGCAGAAAGCGTAGTAAGGTTACTTTAACGAACCTTTGAGAGTTTTAGAATTCCTTTTGCGTTTTACCGGACCAAGAGTTTGCGATCTTTTGTTGTTGTTGATGATGGAGAGAGAGGGCCTAGGGCTTTCGCTTTCACCAGTAGCTGTGTAAAACATCTGATGGGAATAGAAGAGAATAATAAAATATGCATGTAATTGTTAGAGTAGGATAATTATATGTGGGCAGTGCATCCATAATTTCTATTGCCTCCGCAACCTCTTATAGCAATAACCTACTAGTCTCATCCATAGAAGAAAGAGAACTAATGATATGCATAGTGATGTCACCATTAATCCCAAGTAAATCCCTCACATACAGTCGTACTACCCTTTCTGTCACTGGGGTTCCCATCCTACATATTAGTCATTACTCACACTCCCTATACCTGGATCAATCCTTGGGGTCTTGGGTACCTGACAAGTCCTTATATTGAGGCAAGAGAGGGTACAATAATCATCATGTCATACAAACTAATACATGATCCCGTCTATGATAAATAACATGCACAAAGCTACATGGATAGGCCGAACCCCTTAGCCCAAGGAGAATTACTCACACATAGAGCTAAAATCAACAATCATAAACATTATAATATAAATCATGAGATTGATAGTAATAGTATTACAATGTCGCCAATCGGAGATAAGATCTACTATTACAAGTGGTGGAATATGGATATGGTGGTGGAGAAGGGTTTGGAGATTAGATCTAGATCTATTCCTCCGGCGGCTCTTCGGTGTTGTGTTCTGTGGGGTGTGGCTCTAGTTTCTCGTCGCCCCATGCCTTTTTATACAGGGTCCCCTTCACGAAAGTTGTTCTGTTTGACCTAATAGTGTTGGTGGCAACTATACGGCCAGAATTTTATTCCCGCTGTATAGTTGGTCGTTAAAGCTTCTGCCTCCACTTCACGACTCCTGGTTTCTTTGGGTCGTTGGAAATTTTGTATCTTTGAATTTAATGTAGTGATCCCCATCATCAAATGTCATTATCTGCGCAGGGAAAAATAGAAAGAAAGGATTACATACCCCTTTGATCATTAGGCATTAGTGGCAAGGTTTAGAGAGATATTTTATTAAAAATATGAATAATATCTAGTTTAAATGTGGACGTGGATGGCTATATTTCACAGCCATCAACCATCTCCACTCATTGGCTATTCCCAGGCCGAAATCTGGACTTCAATTTGGCCGAACAAAACAAGTTTTTGGCCTCGGAACACCGAGTTTCCTACTCGTGTTCCCATGTCGTGTTCCCAGGCGAAGCAGAAATGGTAAAACATTTGAATATTATCGCTCCCACCGGCGAACTCTCGGCAAAATGTGATCAACATAAATAAGCTCAAAATGGTCAGCGGCAAAATTATTACAGAACTGGATGAAACGTCTCGACGGTCAGTCGTCAAAGGGGATGGGCTCCTCCGGCATGGCCGATGCGATGGGGTTGATCATGTCGACGGTGTTGTCGGCCGAGTGGTTGGAGGAGGTGGAAGCAGAGCTCCGCAAAGCAGTGGCGACGGAGACGTTCGATGCAATGGTTGGCGTGATCTCGGCGTTGTCCTCCTGCAGGATGGCGTTGCAACGCGCCATGTACCAGGCCTTGACCGGCGTGCTCATCGCCGATGTGTCTTCGCCGCCCATGAGGAACTGGAGATCCGTGTTCCTCTTCTTGGTGGCGTAGTTGTCCTTGCGTAGGTCGATCTTGCGGTCCTGGTTTTGCAGCAGCTGCGCCCACCTCTCGTCGGTCTTATCCGCCCTCTTCTCGGCATGTGACTTCATGTCGGCGATGCACTTCTCGATATAATCCTGGAGGTGCTCGATGGGAGGTGCATTGGCTTTGAGCATCTTCGCCTTCTTTTGGCTGAGCACCGGCCTTCCTTCGCCGGCAGCAGGGGAGGAGCCTCCGGATTGTACATGTCGTCCTTGGTCTTGGCGAGGGTCTTGCGACTGTCCAATCACTTCTCGCAGTGCTCTATCACGGTAAACATATGGTGAAACTTAAAATCCATCTTTGTGTCGTCCCGGTACAGACCGAGTGCACGAAGGAGCTGCAAATGCAAGAGAAAGTGTGTCAGGACAGGCTCGAGCTCGTCATACCTTTGGCTATTGCTGGCGAAGTACCTTGTTGTCCATGTTTTCACCACTGACGGGTGTGCGTTCGAACTTCTCCATACAGCTGTGCCACTTGCTACACGCCTGATGGATGATCCCCCAATGGTTGGTCATTGCTTTCTCCCCTCGCTCCATGTGAACTTTGCTATACTTCGGGTCGCAAAGGCTACACTCGTCGAACGCTTTCTGGTTGGCACCGGTGATAGGACCCATGCTCATCGATTTCCAGGCGTCGGCGAGGCAAAGGTCCCGAGGCACCGTCCACTTGATTCGTGGCACCAACGCCGACATGCGCGACTTCCTCTTGCCCCGTCCTTTCACCGGAGCCAAGGCAGAACCCTCGGCGTTCTCCACATCCTCAACCTGTGTCCGTTTGGCCTGCGACTGTTCGGCCTGGCCCTCGACGAAATCCTGAGACTCGATGTTGTGTTCGGCATTAGCTCGAGATTGTTCTTGAGTGAAGAAGGATGGGCTGCTGGGACCTTGGGCGATGATGTCCTGCATGTACGCCTCGGCCGACATTCCGCCGAATAGGATGTGCGTGTCGGCCTCGCCGAAGGTCGCGGGCGAGGAGCTGCCGCCGAATGGAAGCGGACTGCGGTGCATTGACGATGAAAGGCCTGCGTACACTGGAGAGGTGGAGTAGGGGACATTGATGTCAACGTTGAAGGCCGAAGGAGGGCGAGGCGCGGGGCAGGGGAAGACCATGTTCGGGTTGAACCCGCTGTCGAACTCGGGGAGCACCTCTGGCACGGGTTCGCCTGGTTCTCCTGGAAGCCGTCCGACGAGATCGGCGAGAACCCGGCCGGCGAGCCGACGCTTGGCTGGCTCCCTAGTGGGCGTCGTACTGCGGGGGGACGATTGACCTCGGGCGCGACATCGCCGCGTGCGACACCGCCGCCTGGTTTGCCCTTATCGTATGCTCTTCGGTGAGACCCTGGGTCTCGGCGAGCTCCTTCGCCGCTTTTGCCCTCTCCTTCCTCTCCCTCCGTTCGTCCGACGCGTACTTCCTCTTCTAGAAAAGGGCAAGACACTCGGTGTTGGTCAAGCCTTTCGACCTCTTCGTCGGCGCTCTCGGTTTCCTTACCTTTTTCTCCTCCGGTTCGCCAAGGTTGGATCTGGGTTTGATGAAACCCTTGGGTGGCATGGCGGGCGGGAGCTCGACGAACTGGCTGGAGTGGGGGGGGGGGGATGGGGAGGAAAGGCAGGAGTGGGAGAAGAAAAGGACGGGAGTTCCGCCTAGCGTCGCTGACAGAGTTGGCCCACCGTCATTTTCATTCCGTCCGGCGTTCCCAGAAACCTGGGATCGGTCTGCAGACCAAAGTTGGCCCAAATTAAAATGAAACCGGAATCCTAAAAACGTGAGTAAATTTTCGACGTTCGGACAAAAAATCCGAGTGGAAATGCTCTACTCCGTAACCAAAATTGAATTAAAACTCGCCCCAAGCCTACACATGGTCTTCGCGGCACACAGTGGGGCAGCGAGCCCACCCCTGTCAGTTCAAATCATCACCGTGCCACGTGTAAACGCAACCCGGAAATAGAGCAAAGTTTGTGGCGTGACGACTGGCGTGCCCATGTTCATAGTAGTATCTCACTAGGTGGAAAGTATTGCTGTGCTGAAACTTTGGAAAGGAGCTGCTGCGGGCGATATGAACAGGCGGCCTCAATCATTTTGCAATCATACTCATACCATCCGCGGGCGTCATATCACAAATTTGGAGTACTATTTTCTCGCGGCCACAAGTGACAACAATTGCCACCCAGGAAACAGTCTTGGCTTTGCCGTGGTTGCAACAGCACTCTCTTAACAATTTCTGATAAATGATAGTACTAGTACAGTATTACATGAGAAAAATGTTACGGAGTAAGTACAAATATCGGATCATTTCGAGATGACATCCATCTTTTCGTCCGAGTGGACGCACATCTCGAGATGATAGTGCATGCTTTGATGCCTGTAGCATCCAATGGCCAGACTCTTGTCAACTTCACTTTTCAGAAAACGATACTAGTACCTTTGGGAGTTGGGACTCCGGGCTAGCTAGTGGCTTCTGCTGAATGGCTCTCTCGCAGGCTCGCTTGCACCTTTGTGTTGATTCTTCCTGCGGCTTCCCTATCCACGAGGGCGATCTCCGGAAAGAGACGGTGAAAACGAGGGAATATCCTTTGGTACATTCCTCTGCACTAGTGCAGTGGTAGCAGGCTAGCGGCCACTCCTTTTTTTTTCATCGACCGTTCAGCAGCTGCAGTTGGGTCATGTGCCACACAGACTAGAGCGACAGCGCTTGCTTATGTGGCTCCTCTATCCTTGAGCCACATCCAGCGATTTCGTTAAAAAAAAGCTCCTTAGTAGCAAAGTAGATCCGCTAGTTGAAATGACCTTTTGTTAGTGTAGATGTAGATAGGGATAAGCTACTGATTTGTTTTTCTGTGGATATGTAGGTCTGTCATACTGCTGCCTTTGTTTTTTCTACAACAGATCCGTCCTGCCTGGCGCGCTGCGTCTGGATCATGCCCGCACGGGTCATGCTAAAATTGGCTAGCCAATTATTTAGCGTGGGGTTCCACCGCCCTGGGTTGGCTAAAAAAGTTGGCTACATTTAAATGACATTGCATAGATTATCCTTGACTTTTTAGACTGGTCATAATACATATTGTTGAGTAACATATTGTACTACGTATAGGTTCCGTGTTTGTCAGGGTTATACCTGTAATTGTACATGTGTCCGTCTATATATACATGAGCAGCCGGCCCAATTGGTGCTGTGCAATCTCCAATTCCTCTCTACATGGTATCAGAGACCCTCTGGTCCTGACCTAGCCGCCGCCCCTCCCCTCTCTACCTTAGCCGCCGCTGGCCCTCCCCCAAAGCCGCCGCCTCACCCCCCTCCCTAGGGCGCCGCCGGCCCTCCTTCCAAGCCGCCGCCCCCCCCCCTCCCCTACCTAGGGCGCCGCCGGCCCCTCCCTCCAGCCGCCGCCCCCCCTCCCACTACCCCTAGCCACCACCCACCCACCACGTTCCGCCATGGCCGGGTTCTCCTCCTCCGGCCCCTCCGATGCCTTCAACTCCTCCCGCTCCGGCAGCAGCAACCCCTTCGCCGGGCCCTCCGTCGCCGTCATCCGCGACATCCCCATCGCCGAGCGCGTACTGGTGAAGCTCTCTACCACCGCTGCCAACTTCTTCCCGTGGAAGACGTACTTCGGGCTGCTCTTCCGCGAGTATGATCTCCTCGACCACGTCGACGGCACCATCGACCTCCTCGCCATGCCGCACGACCCCGAGTGGCTCGCGATCGACGCCACCATCATCCGCTGGTTTTACCAGACCGTCTCCAACGACATCTTCCGCACCGTCGTCCGGGACGGCGACACCGCGCACACGGTGTGGGAGAAAATCACCGGCCTCTTCACCGACAACAAGATCCAGCGGGTCACCTTCCTCCAGCAGGAGTTCCTCGGCACCCACCAGAACGACCACTCTCTCGACGAGTACGTTCTCAAGCTGAAGAGCCTCTCCGACGAGCTTCGCGACTTGGAGTTTCCGATCGATGACAAGATCATGCTCTCCACCCTGTCGGCCGGCCTCGGCGAGGATCTCAGCAACGCCGCCTCCAATCTCACGCTCCTCACCATGCCCTCCTTCGAGCAGGCCGTCGCCTACCTGCGCCTTGAGGAGCGCCGCCTCAAGCATCTCCGGGCTCGGGCGGCTCACACCGCCTTCGTCGCTGGCCTCTCACGCGGCGCCCCGGCACCGGCGCCTCGCGCCCCCGCCCCCGCCTCCGCGCCTCGCCCGATGGGACCGCCTCCGGGCTTCTACGCCCCGCCGCACCCGCCTCCGCCTCCCGCCACCAGCGGCAGTGGCACCGGCGGTGGTCGTCGCGGGCGCCGTCGCCGTGGCGGCGGTGGCAACGGCGGCGGCCATGGTGGCGCCACCGCCCCCGCGCCTCGTCCACCCCCGCACGTCGCTCCCACTCCGCCATGGCTCGCGGGTCACAACCCGTGGACCGGGGTCGTCCACGCCTACTCCATGCCCCTGCCGCGCGCCCCCTACCCGGGCATCATGGGGCCGCGTCCGGCCACTCACCAGGTCTTCTACGCGGCGCCCCAACCCGCCGTCACGCCGAGCTACGACAGCGCCCCAGGCTACGGTGCCACGCCCTACTCCGCCCCGGCCTACGTCGCCCCCCCCCCGAGCTCGGCCCCATGGGACCCCGCGCTCCTGACCGCCCTCCAGAGCGCCCCCACCGCTGGGGCGTATGGTGGCGGCGGCGACTGGTTCATGGACACCGGCGCCTCCGCGCATATGGCTGCGCACCCTGGTACCCTCTCTTCTTCTACACCCTCCTCCACCTCTTCTCGCATCATCGTTGGCAACGGTCATGCGCTTCCCATTACTCACACCGGTTCCGTCTCTTTTCCCTCTACTTCCACTCCTCTCTCTCTCAACAACGTTCTTGTTTCTCCTGCCTTGATTAAAAATCTGGTTTCTGTTAAATCTTTCTGTCGTGATAATCCTGTGACTGTGGAATTTGACGCTTTTGGTTTTTCTGTCAAGGATGGTCGTACTCGGATGCTCCTCCACCGATGTGACAACCCCGGCGATCTGTACCCTGTTGGTTCGGCCTCCACCACCGCCAGCAGCTCACTCGCCCTCTCCACCGGTGTCGATCTCTGGCACGCTCGCCTTGGCCATCCTAGCTCCGCTGCTCTCCGTCAAATAATGCAAGGCTTTTCTTTTACCTGTAATAAAACGGATGACCACTCTTGTGACGCATGTCGTCTAGGCAAACATGTTCGCCTCCCGTTTAGTTCCTCCTCCACAGTCGCGTCTTTTCCGTTTCAACTTATTCATAGTGATGTTTGGACCTCGCATGTTCCCAGTAATTCTGGTTATAATTATTATCTCGTGATTCTGGATGATTACTCTCATTTTGTATGGACGTTTCCTCTTTGTCGCAAGTCCGAGTTGCCGCCACTCTCACCGCGTTTTCGCCTTCGTTTCCACTCAGTTTGGTCGTCCTATCCACGCCTTACAAACTGACAACGGCAAAGAGTTCGACAACATCACTATTCGCTCACTTCTCGCCGCCCATGGCGCCATCTTCCGCCTCACGTGTCCCTACACTTCTCCACAGAATGGTCATGCTGAACGGATGCTACGTACTCTCAACGACTGTGTCCGCACCCTTCCGTTCCACGCCCACATGCCTCCACGGTTCTGGCCGGATGCTCTTGTCATGGCGACTCTCCTCGTCAACATCCGCTCGTGTCGCGTGCGTTGGTCTTACACGTCGCACCACCTTCTCTACGATGCGCCGCCCGCCTATGATGACCTCCGCGTCTTTGGCTGCAGGTGTTATCCCAACACTGTTGCTACCGCCGCGCACAAGCTTGCGCCTCGCTCTCTCCCTTGCGTGTTTTTAGGCTACCCCGCCAACACCAAGGGCTACCGCTGCTATGACCCAGTCTCACATCGCGTCCTCACCTCCCGGCACGTGTACTTTGACGAGTTGTCTTTTCCGTTTCAGCAGGGACTCTTGGCGACACCTCTGATGACGCCCCCGGCGCCCACTGGCTGCACTGTGGCCGGACCCGCGCGCCGCCGACTGCGCCCGGTGGCCCCAGCGGCCTCCCCTGCGTCGGCCCCGGCTGGGCCCACGGCGCCGACGTCACCCGTGGCGCCGCCGTCGCCCGCGGCGCCCCCGGCGCCCGCGTCGCCTCCTCCTGCGGCGCCTCCGGCGCCGTCGACCAGCTCGAGCACTTCCTCGTCACCGCCTTCATCGGCCACCTCAGGCTCCACCTCGACGCCCGTCCCTGTGGCTCCTGCGCCCATGCTCACCCGAGCACGTGCGAGAGTGCGGCGGCCGTCTACGCGCTACCCCGCCGACCAGTGGGCCTTCTGGGCCAGCGGGAACAGTGTCCTGCCGCATGACGGCGGGGCGCCGTCGTCCCGCGATCGGGAGGCGTCCTACTCGCGGCCGAGCGCGCCGTCCACCTCCGCTCCCTCGCCGGTGCCCACCTCGGCTCGCGCCGCTCTGCGCAACCCGCACTGGCGCGCCGCCATGCAGGAGGAGTATGACGCGCTGCAGCGCAACCGGACCCGGGGGCTGGTTCCTCGGCCCCCTCGCGCCAACGTCATCACCGGCAAGTGGGTCTTCAAGCACAAGCTCGGCTCCGATGGTACTCTCGAGCGCTACAAGGCGCGCTGGGTCGTCCGCGGCTTTCGGCAACGCGCGGGTGTCGACTTCACGAATACGTTTGCCCCGGTTGTCAAACCGGGCACGATCCGCACGGTCCTGCACCTCGCCGCTTCTCGCGCGTGGCCGGTGCATCAGATGGACGTCTCCAACGCCTTCCTCCATGGCCACCTGTCGGAGCAGGTCTACTATCAGCAGCCCATTGGCTTCGTTGACGCCGAGCGCCCCGATGACGTGTGCTTGCTCTCTCGGTCCTTGTATGGACTGAAGCAGGCGCCCCGCGCCTGGTACCAGCGCATCGCCGCGTTTCTGCATCAGCTCGGCTTCTGCTCCACGCGCTCCGATGCGTCGCTGTTCGTCTTCCGGACCGGCAACGACATGGCCTACCTGCTGTTGTACGTCGACGACATCATCCTGACGGCATCCACCGCCGGTCTTCTTCAACAGCTCACCGACAGTCTTCGTGCTGAGTTCGCGTTGAAGGACCTCGGCCCGCTCCACTACTTCCTCGGCATCGAGGTTGTCCGGCGTGCGGACGGGTTCTTTCTTCATCAGCAGAAGTACGCCCGCGAGCTTCTCGAGCGTGCAGGGATGCTTAATTGCAATCCCGCGCCTACTCCTGTCGACACGAAGGCCAAGCTTTCCGCCACTGATGGTTCGCTGGCTTCCGATGCCCCGTTCTACCGCTCCATCGTCGGCGCCCTACAGTACTTGACGTTGACACGTCCGGAGCTCCAGTATGCTGTGCAGCAGGTGTGCTTGCACATGCATGCTCCTCGGGACGCCCATTGGGCTGCGGTGAAGCGGATTCTCCGCTACATCTGTGGCACGATGGGCTACGGTCTGTCGCTGCATGCCTCGCCATCGACATCTACTGACCTCGTCGCCTACTCGGACGCGGACTGGGCGGGCTGCCCGGACACGCGGCGCTCCACCAGCGGCTACTGCGTCTACCTTGGCTCGTCGCTCGTCTCTTGGTCCTCCAAGAGGCAGCCCACCGTGTCTCGTGTAGGGGTTCGTAGCATGGAAAACAAAAATTTTCTATCGCATACAAACAAACAAGCCAAGATCTATCTACTAGATTGTAGCAACGAGTTGATGGTATAACTTACCCTCGAAGATTCCAAAGCGTTTAACGAGAGCAGATTCTCGTGGGTGATGTAGTCGTACTCTTTCCGATCTCAAGATCGTGTAGACGATCCTTCCGGCGCCACGTTCCGGCAGCGCTCCCGCAGTCGGTCACACGTTCGGTACTCGACGAAGACCTTCCTCTCCCTTGTTCCAGCAGGCAGCGGAGGTTGTAGCACTCTTCTCGCAATTCCGGCAGCACAACGGCGTGGTACCGGAAATAGAGGGGAAATCCCGCAGGGCTTCGCCTTAAGCCGGTGCGAGTATGGTGGAGCTTATGAGAGAGGCTATTAGTGGTCTAGTAATTAGACACACCAATTAGAAGGCTCTAAACCAATTAGAAGGCTCTAAACCGCTGGCTAAAGCAATTAGAAGCTCTAAACCAAAACGGCTCTAAACCGGAGATTTAGAGGTAGAAAGTTGTGTGTCTAGGAGGGGAGCCCTGCCCCTCCTTTTATGGGTGGGGAGGCGCGGCCAGGGGAGGGGAGTCCCTCCCCAAGTCGGACTTGGGTGGCGCGCCGACTTGGGGAGGAGACTCCTCCCTCAAGTCGGTTCCCAACTCCTCTTTCTTGTTTCCCACAGTTTCTTGTTTTAGCCGTTTGACTTTCAAACTGGACATTTGACTTTTCTGTTTTAGGATTCAATTTAATCCTTTATTTGGGACAGAAAGAACACTTAGTACATGATGCAATCATACCAATATGTAATGACACATTCATGTACCCCTCCCCCCCCGGAGTGCCGGACAATCCGGAACCTTCTAGAACATTCCCGATGAAAACACCGGAATCATTCCCGAACTCCGAAACGGGACTTTCCTTATATGAATCTTATTCTCCGGACCATTCCGGATCACCTCGTGATATCCCGGATCCCATCCGAGACTCCGAACAACATTCGGTCTCTTTCTCATAATACCATAACTACTCAAACAACGTCGAATCCTTAAGTGTGTCTCCCTACGGTTCGTGAATTATGCGGACATGATCGAGACACTTCTCCGAACAATAACCAATAGAGGAATCTGGAAATTCATATGGCTCCCACATATTTCTACGATTACTTTGCGATCGAATGAACCACTTACATACGATACCAATTTCCCTTTGTCTCACGATATGTTACTTATCCGAGGTTATGATCGTCGGTATCTCTGCATACCTAGTTCAACCTCGTTACTGACAAGTACTCTTTTCTTGTTCCCGTGATATGTGATCCCTTGTGACCAAGTCACATGCTTGCAAGCTAATTGGATGACATTCCACCGAGAGGGCCCAGAGTATATCTATCCGTCATGTGGATGGACAAATCCCACTCTTGATCCATGTGTCTCAACCAATACTTTCCGAACACTCAATGCCACCTTTATAACCACCCAGTTACGGTGTGGTGTTTGATGTCATCAAAGCATCCATCCGGTAAAGGTGATATGCATGATCTCATGGTCGAAGGAATTAGGTTACTATGTATCAGAAAGCATATAGCAATTGAACTATTGAAATGACTTGATCTTTATGCTACGCTTATCTATAGGAGTATGTCCACCATATCATTCTCCTAACGATATGATCTTGTTGTTGATAACATCTCAATGTTCATGATAGGGAAACCACAATCATTAATCAACCAACAAGCTAGTGAAGTATAGAGGCTATACTAGAGACTTCAAATTAAGTTTACAAATCACACAAGTATCAATGTTTCCTTGTTAATACTATTATAGCATGAATGTAAACATTTATCATAAACACAAAGATATAATAATAACTACATTTATTATTGCCTCTAGGGCATATCTCCAACAGTCTCCCACTTGCACTAGAGTCATCTAATCTAGATTACATGGTAATATACCGAACACCCATGGCAGTTTGGTGTTGGTCATGTTTTGCCCTCGGGAGAGGTTTAGTCAACGGATCCGCCACATTCAGATCTGTGTGTACTTTGCAAATCTTTATATCCCCATCCTGAATATGTTCTCGAATAGCGTGAAAACGTAGCTTGATATGCTTCAGCTTCTTGTGTGACCTTGGTTCTTGCGCATTGGCTATGGCGCCCATGTTATCACAGTAGATAGACATTGGGTCCAGCGCACTAGGAACCACACCCAGCTCTGTAATGAACTCTTTCATCCATATCGCTTCTTGTGAAGCCTCCGAAGCAGCCATGTATTCCGATTCAGTTGAAGATCTCGCCACAACGCTTTGCTTTGCACTCCTCCAGCTAACTGCTGCACCATTCAAAATAAATACGTATCCGGATTGCGATTTAGAATCATCCGGATCAGTGTTCCAACTAGCATCGGTGTAACCATTAACAACGAGCTGTTCATCACCTCCATAAGAAAGAACCATATCCTTAGTTCTTCTCAAGTACTTAAGGATGTTTTTGACCGCTGTCCAATGATCCACTCCTGGATCACTTTGATATCTGCTAGTTAAACTAACAGCATATGCAATGTCGGGTCTAGTACATAGCATGGCATACATTAGAGATCCTATGGCTGAGGCATAGGGAGTCTTACTCATCCTTTCTCTATCTTCTGCCGATGTCGTACTTTGAGTTTTACTCAAGGTCGTATTGGGCAACATGGGCAAGAACCCTTTCTTGCTTTCTTCCATTCCAAATCTCTTTAGAACTTTGTCCAAATATGTACTCTGTGACAATGATATTTGGCGTTTCGATCTATCTCTATAAATCTTTATGCCTAATATGTAAGCTGCTTCGCCAAGATCCTTCATTGAAAAACTATTATTCAAATATTCCTTGACACTATTAAGAAGGTCTACATCATTCCCAGTCAACAATATGTCATCCACATATAGTATTAAGAATGCTACAGAGCTCCCACTCACTTTCTTGTAAATACAAGCTTCTCCATAAGTTTGTACAAAACCAAAACTTTTGATTACCTTATCAAAACGTTGATTCCAACTTCGGGATGCTTGCTTCAATCCATAGATGGACCGTTGAAGTTTGCATACCTTGTTAGCATCTTTAGGATCGACAAAACCTTTGGGTTGCATCATATACAACTCTTCATCAATGTCTCCATTGAGGAATGCTGTTTTGACATCCATCTGCCATATCTCATAATCATAATATGCAGCGATTGCTAACATAATCCTCACAGACTTTAGCTTCGCTACCGGTGAGAAAGTCTCATCGTATTCAACTCCTTGAATTTGTCGAAACCCTTTTGCGACAAGTCGAGCTTTATAGACAGTAACATTACCATCAGCATCTGTTTTCTTCTTGAAAATCCATTTGTTCTCGACAGCCTTTCGGCCATCCGGTAAGTCCACCAAAGTCCATACTTGGTTTTCGTACATGGATCCAATCTCGATTTCATGGCTTCTTGCCATTTATTGGAATCTGGGCTCATCATCGCTTCCTCATATGTCTCGGGGTCATCGGTGTTATCCACCACCATGACATTCATAACGGAATCATACCAATCTGGAGTGGTACGAGTTCTCGTTGACCTCCGAGGCTCTGTAGCAACTTCAACCGAAGTTTCATGATCACCATCATTAGCTTCCTCTCTTATTGGTGCAGGCACCACAGGAACTTCTTCCGCTGCTGCGCTACTCGCAATTTCGAGAGAAGGTTCGACAACCTCGTCGAGTTCTACTTTCCTTCCAGTCAATTCTTTCGAGAGAAATTCCTTCTCTAGAAAGGATCCATTCTTGGCAACAAAGATTTTGCCTTCGGATCTATGATAGAAGGTATACCCAATAGTTTCCTTCGGGTATCCTATGAAGACGCATTTTTCCGCTTTGGGTTCAAGCTTGTCCGGCTGTAACTTCTTTACATAGGCTTCGCATCCCCAAACTTTAAGGAACGACAATTTAGGTTTCTTCCCAAACCATAATTCATACGGTGTCGTTTCAACGGATTTAGACGGTGCCCTATTTAAAGTGAATGCGGTTGTTTCTAATGCATAACCCCAAAATGATAGCGGTAAATCTGTAAGTGACATCATAGAACGAACCATATCTAAGAGAGTTCGATTACGACGTTCGGACACACCATTACGCTGTGGTGTTCCCGGCGGTGTCAATTGTGAAAGTATTCCGCATTTCTTCAAATGCTCGCCAAACTCGTAACTTAGATATTCACCTCCACGATCAGAACATAGAAATTTAATCTTCTTGTTACGTTGATTCTCTACCTCACTTTGAAACTCCTTAAACTTCTCGAAAGTTTCGGACTTATGTTTCATGAAATAGATATACCCATATCTACTCAAGTCATCCGTGAAGGTAAGAACATAACGATAACCACCGCGCGATGCTACACTCATTGGACCACACACATCAGTATGTATGATTTCCAATAATTCCGTAGCTCGCTCCATCATACCAGAAAATGGAGTCTTAGTCATTTTACCCATCAGACATGCTTCGCATCTTTCAAGTGATTCAAAATCAAGTGATTCAAGAAGTCCATCGGAATGGAGTTTCTTCATACGTTTCACTCCGATGTGACCAAGACGACAGTGCCACATATAGGTCGAATTATCGCTTGATTTCAATCGTTTAGCCTCAATGTTGTTGATATGTGTATTTCCACTATCGAGATTCAATAAGAATAGACCATCTATCAAAGGTGCATGTGCATAAAACATATTACTCATATAAATAGAACAACCATTATTCTCGGATTTAAACAAGTAACCGTCTCGCAATAAACAAGATCCCGATATAATGTTCATGCTCAACGCAGGCACCAAGTAACAATTATTTAAGTATAAAACTAATCCCGATGGTAGATGAAGGGGTAGCGTGCCGACCGCGATCACATCAACCTTTGATCCGTTTCCCACGCGCATCGTCACCTCGTTCTTCGCTAGCTTCCGTTTATTCTGCAGCACCTGTTTCGAGTTACAAATATGAGCAACCGAACCAGTATCAAATACCCAGGAACTACTACGAGTACTAGTGAGATACACATCAATAACATGTATATCAGATATACCTTTCTTCTTGATGTTGCCGTTCTTCAAATCCGCCAAGTACTTTGGGCAATTCCGCTTCCAGTGACCTTCTCCCTTGCAGTAAAAGCACTCAGTATCAGGCTTAGGTCCAGCTCTGGTCTTCTTCGTCGGCGTGGTAGCTTTCTTACCACCCTTCTTGAAGTGTCCCTTTTGCTTAGACTTGCCTTTCTTGAATTTGGTGGTCTTATTGACCAACAACACTTGGTGCTCTTTCTTGATCTCCACTTCTGCAGATTTCAACATGGCAAAGAGTTCTGGCAACGTCTTGTTCATGTTCTGCATGTTGTAGTTCATCACAAAGTTCTTGTAACTTGGTGGTAGTGATTGGAGGACACGGTAAATCCCCAAAGCATTAGGAATCACTATACCCAAGCTTTGAAGTTTGTTTGCGTGCCCAGACATCTTAAGCACATGCTCACTGACGGAGCTGCCCTCTTCCATCTTGCAGTTAAAGAACTTTTCAGAAGCCTCATAGCTTTCAATTGCCGCATGAGTCTCAAAAATAAATTTGAGATCCTCAACAATATCATATGGGTCTGAATCCTTAAACCTTTTCTGAAGCTCCGATTCCAAACCATACAAGATAGCACACTGAACTATGGAGTACTGATTCTTCCGAGCGAGGTAAACATTCTTTACTTCATCGGGAGCATCAGCTGCAGGTGGGTCACCTAGCGGTGCATCCAGCACATAGGTCAAATTACCAGCTGTGAGGACAATCCTCAAATTGCGGAACCAATCCGCGAAGTTGCTTCCATTGTTTTTCAACTTTTCTTTCTCTAGGAACGCATTAAAATTGATGGTAGGGGCTGCCATTGATCTACAACATATTTGCAATAGTTTAGACTAAGTTTATGACAAATTGAGTTCAAATTAATTAATGTAATTAAACTAGGTGAACTCCCACTCAAAACAACATCCCTCACATTGTTTTAGTGATCACACGAACCACATCCACTACATCAACACCGATCATCACGAGAGTTGATATAGTTTCAATGGCGAACAATCGTCATGTTCATCATATCTACTATATGATTCATGCTTTACCTTTCGGTGATCCGTGTTCCGAGACCATGTCTGTACATGCTAGGCTCGTCAAGATCAAACCTTAGTTTCCGCATGAGCAAATCTGGCTTGCTCATGTTGTATACACTTGCGGAATCTAACACACCCGATCATCACGTGGTGCTTCGAAACAACAAGCTTTAGCAACGGTGCTGACTAAGGGTGAACACTTTATGATTTGAAATTCATGTGCATGAGGGATCATCTTATAATGCTACCGTCATCTACTAAGCAATACAAGATGCATAAAGGATTAACATCACATGCAATTCAATATATATGTGATATGATATGGCCTTTCTTCTTTGTGCTTCCGATCTCCATCTTCAAGCACGAACATGATCTCCATCATCACCGGCTTTGCATCAAGGTCAATGACGCTACTCCATGGTTGTCGTCCACCGGCTTCAACTATTACAACTACTTTGAATAGACACGCGGGTCTTAACATAAATTAAAGACAACCATATGGCTCCTGCCGGTTGCCGACTTACAATAAGGAACATTGCATACATCAAATATAATCACAATCATGGCCATATCACATCACTGCACACTCCTGCAAAACAAAGTTAGACGCCTCTACTTTCTTTGCATATTTTACGTGGTTTGGGGCTTTCAATAAGTGTCGTTCTAACTTACGAACAAGAACCACAACATTGATACTAGTATTGTTAATCACCCATTGTAAATTGGATCTTAACTATGCTAGGAGAAACAGGCACCCGCAAAGCCACTTATGCAATACAAGTTGCATGTCAAGCGTGGAGCAAGTCTCATGAACGATGTCATGTAAGGTTAGCCCGGGCCGCTTCATCCCAACATACCGCAAGATGCAAAGTACACAAGAAGCAATCGACAATAAAAGCATCAACGCCCACAATGACCATTGTGTTCTACTCGTGCAACAGATCTACATATAGACACGGCTCTGATACCACTGTAGGGGTTCGTAGCATGGAAAACAAAAATTTTCTATCGCATACAAACAAACAAGCCAAGATCTATCTATTAGATTGTAGCAACGAGTTGATGGTATAACTTACCCTCGAAGATTCCAAAGCGTTTAACGAGAGCAGATTCTCGTGGGTGATGTAGTCGTACTCTTTCCGATCTCAAGATCGTGTAGACGATCCTTCCGGCGCCACGTTCCGGCAGCGCTCCCGCAGTCGGTCACACGTTCGGTACTCGACGAAGACCTTCCTCTCCCTTGTTCCAGCAGGCAGCGGAGGTTGTAGCACTCTTCTCGCGATTTCGGCAGCACAACGGCGTGGTACCGGAAGTAGAGGGGAAATCCCGCAGGGCTTCGCCTTAAGCCGGTGCGAGTATGGTGGAGCTTATGAGAGAGGCTATTTGTGGTCTAGTAATTAGACACACCAATTAGAAGGCTCTAAACCAATTAGAAGGCTCTAAACCGCTGGCTAAAGCAATTAGAAGCTCTAAACCAAAACGGCTCTAAACCGGAGATTTAGAGGTAGAAAGTTGTGTGTCTAGGAGGGGAGCCCTGCCCCTCCTTTTATGGGTGGGGAGGCGCGGCCAGGGGAGGGGAGTCCCTCCCCAAGTCGGCCTTGGGTGGCACGCCGGCTTGGGGAGGAGACTCCTCCCTCAAGTCGGTTCCCAACTCCTCTTTCTTGTTTCCCACAGTTTCTTGTTTTAGCCGTTTGACTTTCAAACTGGACATTTGACTTTTCTGTTTTAGGATTCAATTTAATCCTTTATTTGGGACAGCAAGAACACTTAGTACATGATGCAATCATTCCAATATGTAATGACACATTCATGTACCCCTCCCTCCCGGAGTGCCGGACAATCCGGAACCTTCTAGAACATTCCCGATGAAAACACCGGAATCATTCCCGAACTCCGAAACGGGACTTTCCTTATATGAATCTTATTCTCCGGACCATTCCGGATCACCTCGTGATATCCCGGATCCCATCCGAGACTCCGAACAACATTCGGTCTCTTTCTCATAATACCATAACTACTCAAACAACGTCGAATCCTTAAGTGTGTCTCCCTACGGTTCGTGAATTATGCGGACATGATCGAGACACTTCTCCGAACAATAACCAATAGAGGAATCTGGAAATTCATATGGCTCCCACATATTTCTACGATTACTTTGCGATCGAATGAACCACTTACATACGATACCAATTTCCCTTTGTCTCACGATATGTTACTTATCCGAGGTTATGATCGTCGGTATCTCTGCATACCTAGTTCAACCTCGTTACTGACAAGTACTCTTTTCTCGTTCCCGTGATATGTGATCCCTTGTGACCAAGTCACATGCTTGCAAGCTAATTGGATGACATTCCACCGAGAGGGCCCAGAGTATATCTATCCGTCATGTGGATGGACAAATCCCACTCTTGATCCATGTGTCTCAACCAATACTTTCCGAACACTCAATGCCACCTTTATAACCACCCAGTTACGGTGTGGTGTTTGATGTCATCAAAGCATCCATCCGGTAAAGGTGATATGCATGATCTCATGGTCGAAGGAATTAGGTTACTATGTATCAGAAAGCATATAGCAATTGAACTATTGAAATGACTTGATCTTTATGCTACGCTTATCTATAGGAGTATGTCCACCATATCATTCTCCTAACGATATGATCTTGTTGTTGATAACATCTCAATGTTCATGATAGGGAAACCACAATCATTAATCAACCAACAAGCTAGTGAAGTATAGAGGCTATACTAGGGACTTCAAATTAAGTTTACAAATCACACAAGTATCAATGTTTCCTTGTTAATACTATTATAGCATGAATGTAAACATTTATCATAAACACAAAGATATAATAATAACTACATTTATTATTGCCTCTAGGGCATATCTCCAACATCTCGCTCCAGTGCCGAGGCCGAGTACCGCGCCGTGGCTAATGCTGTGGCCGAGTGCACGTGGCTTCGCCAGCTTCTCTACGAGCTTTCTTGTCCCGTTGACAAGGCCACGGTGGTCTTCTGCGACAACGTGTCGGCTGTCTACCTCTCCGCCAACCCCGTTCATCATCGACGCACCAAGCATATTGAGTTGGACATCCACTTTGTTGGTGAGCAAGTTGCCCTCGGTCACGTTCGAGTTCTTCACGTACCGACGTCTTAGCAGTTTGCCGATATCATGACGAAGGGATTACCGTCCACGACTTTTCCTGAGTTTCGCTCCAGTCTATGTGTCGGTGCCGACCCTTCGACTGCGGGGGGGGGGTGTTGAGTAACATATTGTACTACGTATAGGTCCCCGTGTTTTGTCAGGGTTGTACCTGTAATTGTACATGTGTCCGTCTATATATACATGAGCAGCCGGCCCAATTGGTGCTGTGCAATCTCCAATTCCTCTCTACACATATTAATTTGGACTATTAACATATGTTACTAGTCTAGTTACTACCTCCATAGTGGAAAATAACTTAAGCGTAGTAACATACAATGCCACATTAATACGTTGTAGACTCACGTTGCCTTGATATGTGTGATATTACAGTAAGACTAGTCATAGTGGGAGTAAGAGCAAGTACAATAAGGTCCAGTCAGCAGGCTATATGGCTTAAACTAGTATATTTTTGCTTAGTTGGATGAGAGAGAAGAGGAGAGAGAAGAGGAGTGAGCTCTTAGTTAAGAGTCAGCTGCAGCACGTGCTCCTAGGCACTACGTGAGAGTGTAAAGTGAGACATATATTAATAAAGTAGTATATTTTTATCTCTAGCTATTTTACATGTTGGTTATTAGATTGACTCTAGATGATATGGACATGGCTTATAGCCAGCAGTTGGCTCTACTATTGGTCTTGCTCTAACATAGGTAGTAACATGCATTTACATACAGTGCCAACTAAGCAATTTGGTGATGTGGCATGTCATTAAATGATGAAAGAGAGCCTTGTGGTAACTAGCTATGTTACCATAACATCACACACCCCAAGATAAGATGAGTCTATATGCTAATAAATAAAACCTTGCATGATACTAGTCACAAGTTACTACCCACTATGAAGGTAGTAGCATGGACTAGTAACTTATGCATGTTACTAGTCTATGTTACTCTTCACTATGACCAGCTTAACATAGTTAGTTACTCTATCTCTCTCTTTCCTCATTAACACATTGCCACATAAGCAAAAGTACTGAGTTGGACTCTTAGTTACTAGTGAAGTTACCCCCACTATGACCAGCCTTAGGGCAAAACCACCCGGTAATAAAACTCAATTTTCTATTTACCTTTCTATGGTGTGTTTGGAAAGCAAGAAACGATCAATTGTTTTGCCGGAGAAAATCGACTCCTCAGCAAGTGGTCATCAATACCTTTGCGTTGCTTAATGATTTGGAGATGGAGCAACTTATTCCAACAAAAGCAATATCTCCAATTACTAACTGTCCTTGTATTTCTGTTCCAACCGATTTCCACTTCACATGACCCAAGTTTTTTTTTCAAGGATACGTCCTGGGAGACGTATCGTTTTCATAGAAGGAGGGCCAAGCGGCCAAGTTTTACAATGCACCGTGGCACAGACGCCAGGGATACAACTCCACGCCATCCTAAAGACAGCAGACACATAACCTAAACAACTACTCGCGGCATCTCCACCTATCTACCTGTCCTAGACAGTCGCGGAAAAGCCGAGCAGTCCTCCAGATGTCTGCCTCCGTGGTGATCTTACGGATGACCTCTCTAGGAGAGGGAGCGGCCCCTCCGAAGACCACGTCGTTCCGGTGGCGCCATAGCGTCCAGCAAACCAAGGCGATTCCTGTCCAGAGATCGCGCTTGCGGCCCTTGCCGCCCCGCTTATCTTGGAGCCAAGGAACAAACTTGGAATCGTGTTCCGGCATCCAGTGTCTCTTGTTCCACCAGCCCAGGCAGACTGCCCAAACCTCACGGGCCAGGACGCAACCCATGAAAAGGTGATCGATGGTCTCTCCACACTGGTCGCAGAAGGGGCAGGCCGCCGGATGTTGGAGGCCACGCCGGCTAAGCCGATCGGCGGTCCAGCACCTGTTTCTCACGGCTAACCAAAGGGTCACCTTGCAACTAGCAGGGGCTCGAGAGCGCCAGATCTGAAGGGCCCCTGCCATAGAAGTCCGGCCGGCAAAGACGGCCAGGTAGCAAGACCGGGCCGTGTAGCAGTTACTTGGGTCCCAGTTCCACTTGAGGATGTCCTGCGATCCCTCGGTCAGGGTGATTGCTTCAATACGGTCTGCCACTTCAAGGAGCTCCCTGATGGCTGCTGCGCCAAGATCTGGGGTGATATCATGCAGCCAACCCCCTGCAAGACCTTCGCGCACACGCCGCGTGGATACTGCGCTTGGTGGGACCGCAACAAAGAGTCTTGGTGCCACGTCACAGAGCCGCCCGCATGGGAGCCACTTGTCCGTCCAAAAGAAAGTAGACGCGCCATCCCCAATCACCGAGGAAGTCGCCGTGTCGAAGAGACGCCTCGAGAGCTCTGGGACACGGATGTCGAGGCCATGCCATGGCCTATTCACCTCCACGCGCTTCAACCACAGCCATCTGGCTCTCAAAGCGATGTTCATGAGGCGCAGGTTGGGGATGCCAAGCCCCCTAGATCTTTCGGCATGCACACCCTGTCCCAAGCCACTAGGCAGTGCCCGCCGTGTATGTCTTTCCTCCCCTTCCAGAGGAACCCGCGGATGATCTTCTCGATGGTGGTGATAATCTCTATGGGAATATCGAGGGACATCATGGCGAAAATAGGCATGGCGGATAAAGTTGTCTTGACGAGTTCGAGCCGCCCCCCTCTGTTGAGCATGGAGGCTTTCCACGATGGCAATTTGGCGGCCACCAGATCTACCAGCGCTTGGAGCTGCGCTGCCGACGGCTTCCGCAGGGAGAGTGGTAACCCTAGATAGCGGAGGCGGAACTGCTTGATGGGGCAGTGCAACTCCCGCTCCACCAGGTCTCTGTCCTGAGCCGAGCACCTAATCAGGTTGGCCAAGCATTTGTCGAGGTTGGTACAGAGACCAGAAGCCTCCCCAAAGTCCTCGATGATCCCGGAGATCACCTGGAAATCCACCGCTGATGGCCTTAGGAATGTGACCACATCGTCAGCGTAAATCCATGTGCGGTGTTGGAGGCCTGTGGTTGCAAGTCGTGTGAGCAGTCCCTGAGCCTCTGCCTTTACGACCATTAGGTGGAAAACCTCCATGATCAGGATGAAAAGCTGTGGGGAGAGCGGGTCTCCTTGCCGAAGGCCACGCCTGTTGGCCATCTTCGCCCCTGGGCACCCGTTCATCAAGACGCGTGTGGAGGATGTGGAGAGTAGCGCGCATATGCACGTGAGGAGGCGCTCTCCAAACCCCAACTTCCTTAGCACTTCCAACAGGAAGGCCCAGTCCACAGTGTCAAAAGCTTTGGTGATGTCCAGCTTGAGTAGCACCGCTGGAGTCTTGCTGGTGTGTAGCTTGCGGGCTGTCCCCTGCACCATCATGAAGTTATCGTGCAAACACCGTCCACGCACGAAAGCACTCTGATGCACCCCCACTAGTTGTGGGAGGATCGGGGCAACACGGTTGCAATCACCTTTGCCACCCACTTAGCGATTCCGTGAATCAGACTGATCGGTCGGAAGTCCCGCACTTCTTCGGCGTCTGGCTTCTTGGGTAGGAGAGTAACCAAAGCACTGTTTACCGATCCAAACCCACGGCTATCCAGCCTAGAGAGTGAGTGGAAAGCATCCATAACATCCTCTTTGATGATGCTCCAACAAGATACGTAGAAGCGGGCAGAGAATCCATCAGGTCCAGGGCACTTGTCCAACGGCATGCCTCTGATGGCTGCCAAAACTTCCTCCTCCGTGAATGCACTGTCAATGTGTTGGAGATCAACCGATTGTACACCTAAGAAGTCCAAGTCCAAAGAGAACGCCCTGTCTCCTGCCACACCGAGCAGGTTCTCGAAGAAAGTGTCCACGGCTTCTGCCTTTTCTGCGTGGTCCGAGATCCGCACATTGTCCACCAGGAGATGATTTATGAAGTTCTTACGCCTCCGATGGATGGCATGAGTGTGGAAGAAGCGAGTGCATGCATCTCCCTCTCGTAGCCAGAGGATCCTCGATCTTTGTCGTGCCAGCGTCCTCTCAAGGGAAGCTAGTCCCAAGAGCTTCTTCTTGAGAAGGCAACGCAGTCCACGCTCCTGAGGCGACAACTGTCTACTCTCCATGGCAACATCAAAGCGGAGGATCAACTCTGTGGCTAGGAGTATCTGTAGCTTAACATTCCCGATGAATTTGGAGCTCCAACAAGAAAGTCTTTTAGCCACAACTCGCAATTTTGCATCGAGTCTCTTGAAGGGGTTCGGCTCCCACTGTTGTGAGGCCCACGCTTCCTGCACCACTTCTAGGAAGCCATCAACTTTGGGCCAGAAGGACTGAAACTAGAAACGTCGTCCACGTTGAAGGTCTGGGGCAAGGCACAACAACAAGGGGCAGTGGTCTGACGGGCCTGAGGACATAGCCGAGAGGAAAGCGTCGGGGTAGCGCGCCTCCCAGTCCACTGTCGCGAAAACCCTGTCTAGTCTCTCAAAAGTGGGGTGTTCCCGTTCATTTGTCGATGTGAATCTGCGGCCGTTGAGGTAGAGTTCCTTGAGCTCCAGAACCGCAAGGGTCCGCCTAAACTTGGCCATCATGCGGCGATGTAGGGTCCCTTGGTTCTTATCCTCCGGATTGAGGATGAGGTTGAAGTCACCGACAATGATCCACGGACCGGCGTGCAGGTCCCTGATGTCTTGCGTGTCTTGGAGGAAGACACACTTGTCCACGTCGCTCTGGGGGCCATACACACTAGTGAACCACCAACTATGATCCACACCCGTAGAAATGCGAGCAGTGATCGCATTGTCAGTGTAGTGGGGGTGAGTGACGGATACCAGACTAGATTGCCATGCAAGAAGGATTCCACCACGGGTCCCTATCGCCGGCAAGAAGAAAAAGTTGTCGTAGGAGGGGCCAAGGCAATCCCTCATCACGCGGTCTGAGATTACCGCCATCTTGGTCTCCTGCAGGCACACCACAGCGGCTCGAGCTGGGGATAGAACCCGCGAAATTGCTAAGCAATGAGCCGGGGAGTTTAAACCACGCGTGTTCCAAATTCCAATGGAGAAGTCCGGATCATCCATTATTACAAAAAGAGAAAATATGGTGAGGGATCAAGATTGGGCGGTCGCTACTCAAACTAGGCACTCCACCGGTGCATCGTCATACATGGGCAGGGCCTTAGGCATCCATCCAAACAAGCGAAGTACCACATCGATGTGCTGCTGACGTAGGGGCCTCGCGAACAGGTCCAGGTAGGCATCCAAAGCTTCGTCGCCAATCACCTCGCCCTCCCTAGCAATCCCCAGTCTGGTGATGAGGGTGCGTTGCTGCTACCGGATCGGGGTTCCCGGGGCAAAGCGTCCACGGATGCGCCCACTCCTTCTCACCGGCCCCGAATACTTCCTCTTGTTGCGGCAACGCTTGGCTACCGGCCTGCTCAAGACAGTGTTGATGGGTTGCCTGCAGGCCTCACGGAAGGCAGCAGGGCTACGTGTCACCACAGTTGTAGCGCTAGCGATCGTGATCTCGGGCCCCGCCCGTTGATCTGAATCCACGCCCACGGAGGACAAGCTGACTGAGAAAACATCCATCAGGTCAAGCACTGATCTAGGGGAATCCTGCTAATCAGAGGACATTGTCCAGCAGGTGTCAACTAGCGGAGATTAGGCCAGACGAGTGTAGCTGGCGGCCCAAACTGATTTGAATCGAGTCCCCGCGGTCCACAAGATTGGCAGGTTCCACGACCGCAAAAAAGGGAACAACTGACGTGACTGCGCCCTTTTCCTGGTCCACAGAAGCAACGTCTGATCTTATGGGGATCAACACGGGCCCCACCTGGCCAGGAGTATTGGACACGGGTGGGTCAAATTCTTGGTCCACAACAACACGCAGCAGGTTAGCAGCTGTCTCCCTGCCATGCATGCGAACCAAATGTGGTTGAGGAAAAGCAACGTTTGTGGTGGGACCCGTTGCATGCAGATAAGGCCAGCTCTCCCGCTCCCCTGCAACGCCTTTCACCCGCTCGTTTTCCAACCCGTTTGAATCCACAGGCGAGGAGGTGGTCTCGGTCAAAAAAAGCGTGCGACGCGGCCCACACTTTGCCTTTTCTTGGTCAAAAGCCGAAATGGTTGTCAGGGGCGGTTCGCTCTGCGACCAATCTGTTTCGGACAGCTGCTCAGCGTGGGCCCCAGACTCGTCCTCCTCTGAACCGCCATCGTCTTCTTCCTCCAGGTCTTCTCCGTATACCTCGGGCCATGGCAAAACCTCCAAGGGGGCAGCAATGGCGACGCGTCAGCTGCGACCCCAACCGACGTTGTAGGATCGCCGGCGGCGTCCCACATCCCCAGGCCCATCACCACGCCTGTCGCCATGGGGCCCTGGCCTGTCCGCGGCGCCTCGGTCAAGCCCACCATGCACGTCACCTCCATCTCGCCTGCCACCTCTATCACGCCTCCCCGTGTCCTCCTCGTCACTGTCTCCTCCGTCTCCCGGTGGAGGGTCGAGCCCCGCCGTCGCCATATCTTCAGCTCGGACCAGCCAAATCTTCACCGCGTACCGAAGCATGAGCTTCTCCAAGGGAATGAGAGCATCTTCAGGGAGAACCAGGCCGTCGTCTTCCTCCATCAAATCGTCGGGCTCTTCAATGAGGAGGGCCTTTTCCGGCGGAAGATGACTGATACTATCAATCCATGCCACCACCTGGAAATGTCCCAGATCCTCGCGACTCGCTGTTGCAGCGCCCAGGCGCTCAATCCACGCCGCGGAACCGAGTAGCGCCACCGCCGTGGTACGATTCCATGCGTGCGCGGGAATACCGGTGAGCTCGAGATGCGCCCGGTAGCGGAGCGGCCGGCGCACTGCTTGCAACTGGCGATTCCAAGGCGAGAACCGAAGGGAGAAACCCCGGCCATCTATCACCCCTGCCGCCACGATATCGTCTCGCACCCGCCTACTGTTGCAGACCAAAAGGAAATCAGCCGACCAGGACCAGTGGACAGTGAGGTTGTCCTCCGCGCGCGCCACCTGCACCATCACCGTCGCTCCGGCCTCAATCAGGGAGACGCTAGACCGCTGCCCGGAGACGAAGGCGACAAGAGCCCATCGAAGAGCACCCTCGGCCGCGACGATCTCCGCAGACCTAGGAAGGATCACCGTTTCCATGGCCGGGCGGACGGGCGCCTCGCGCTGGGAGCCATCGAGACCATCACGACCGACATCTCCACTGCGACGTGGATGGGGTGGGCTTCTGCCCCGCTCGCGCCCGTCAGCACCACCACGGCCATCGCGGCCAACACGCCCGTCACGGCCACCACGGCCGTTGCTGCCGCCACGCGAGTCTCGCTCGCCATGTTCTCCACCGCGGCCGGCATGTTCGCCACGTCCGGCACGCACGCCACGCTCACCGCCCTCGTCCCGCATGCTGCCATGAGCACTGCGTCCGCCATGCTCGCCCCAGTCGCCTCGGTCAGCACCCGATGCTCCGTCGCGGCCTACCCACCTGGAGCCAGCGGAGCTCGGCTGGGGGAGGGGGGAGAGGTGGCCCGTGCCCAGGCGACGCCGTGCCGGGACGCGGTATGCCTCCGCGCCTGGCAAGGTGGGCTCGGGAGGCGACGCCGGAGTGGGTGCTGGCCGGATGTGGCTTCCTAGCCTGTCATGGACATTTCCACGGCGGCTGTTCGCCTCGGGCTCACGCTGCAGCTGCCTTTCCTGCGGCTGCTCGTGTCCCTGTCCACGCGCCTCAGGCCGTCGCGGCTGCTCATGCCCTTGTCCACGCGTTTCCGGCCGCCGCCGTCGCTGCTCCATGATTCCACGCGGCTGGGGCCGCTGACGCCCGCCACGACACTCCGGGCACTCCCGCGCATGGTGGCCTTCCTCCCTGCAGCGCAAGCACACCGTCTCGAAGGTGCAGTCCTTCGAGATGTGGCATCTGCGCAGGCAGTTGAAGCAGCAGCCGGCGAGGTCCGGCGGCAGGTCGTCCCGGATGGCGAGCGCTGGAAGCTCCGCCCCCGCCGTGCCATCTCTTCCGCACTCCAGCTTGCTGCCAGAGGCCCTCCTCGTCACGCCTCACAGCAGCGCGGCTTGCCGCCGGGGAAGTGCGATGGGGGGGTGGGGCAGGTCGAGAAGCGGCCGCCAGAGCTGGGGGTGGAGGCACCACCGGGGAGGGAGGGCGGCTCGCCGGGGAAGGGGTGCCGCTCCGGAGCACCTCGCAGTACGAGCTAGGCGTATGCTCCTGCTCGTCGCCATCGTCGGAGTAGTCCGCCCACCGGCGGGCCCGGGAGGAGGAAGGGGAGGAGATGGAAGGGGTGGGGGAGGCCATGGCGGAGGGGGCGGAATGGGTGGCCGCCAGCGCCAGAGGGGCGGCCAGCATGGGGCTGGGGACGTCGCCGCCGGAGTGGCAGGCGACGGTGGGTTACTTGGTCAAGGGAGCTCTCGCCTTGTTTAGGTCAGCTGTTCTGAAGCCCTTTCGAAAATAAACATGACCCAAGTTATATGCATATGCATCCTGGAAAAAGAAGAGGAATGAATCAATTGCAACTTCAGGCATAGGCATATATTATGCAGAAACACTAGACGAAGGAAGACTATATGTGTTCATCATGGCATCCAACAAGGAAATTGCTTCTCTTTTGCAGGCTGAAGCCCATGTGATAGTCCTGGAAGCTCTCTTTGCTTCAGCTATGAACCTCACGTGGCCAACATTTTTCACTGATAATCTAAACTTTGCAAAGGCGGCAGCAGCGCCCGAAGCAACTGACCACAACATGCTCTGGGAAATAAGAAGGCAAGCCATACAATTTCAGAACATAGTGTTGGAATTATGCCCTAGAGGCAATAATAAAGATGTTATTATTATAATTCTTGTTCATGATAATGTTTATATTCCATGCTAGAATTGTATTAAGCGGAAACTTTAATACTTGTGTGGTTTGTGAACAACACCGTGTCCCTAGTACGCCTCTATGGACTAGCTCATTGATTAATGATGGTTAAGGTTTCCTAACCATAGACATGAGTTGTCGATTAATAATGAGATCATATCATTGGGAGAATGATATGATGGACAGACCCAAACTAAGCGAAGCAATTAGATCGTGTCATCGTGTTCATCTTTGCGAACTTTTCTTATGTCAAATATTGTATTCCTTAGACCATGAGATAATACAACTCCCTGGTATCGGAAGAAAGCTTTGAGGCCATCAAACGTCATCCTATGAGAGGGTGATCATAAAGGTGTCTCTCAGGTGATCGGAAAGTACCTGTTGGGTTGTATGTATCGAGATGGGATTTGCCCCTCCCAAGTCGGAGAGATATACTTCGGGCCCACTCGGTAATCGATATCAACACCGCTTGCAAGCATGTGGTTAAGGATTTAATCACAAAGTGATATCGGATTACGAACGAGTAAAGTACTTGCTGTGAACGAGATTGAACTAGGTATGACGGTACCGACGATCAAATCTCGGGCAAGTAAAATATCGCGAGACAAAGGGAATATATATATGGGATTGATTGAATCCTGGCATCGTGGTTCATCCGATATGATCATCGATGAATGTGTGGGAGTCAATATGGGTTTCCAGACCCCGCTATTGATTATTGATATAGGATCATGTCTGCATGTTCTCGAACCCGAAGGGTCACACACTTAACGTGTCTCGACGCTAGGATAGATTGGATGATTGGTTTATGAGTTTTTGTTCGGAGTCTCGGATGGGATCCGGGACATCACGAGAGGTTTCGGAATGGTCCGGAGAATAAGATTCATATAAGGCAATGCAGTTTTTGGAGTTCGGAATTGTTTCGGGTTAATCGGTATTGTACCGGAAGCTTCGAGAACCTTCCGGAAGGGGACCAACGTGGTCCCACTTGTCGGGAGGGGGCATGGGCCTATGAGGGAGTGACCTGGCCGCATTGGGCCAGGGGCACAAGGCCCCATAGGGCCCAGCCGGCCAAATCAAGGGGAAACCCTAAAGGGGGCTTCTAGAAGGAGGGGGGAGACTTGCCCCCCACTCTTCCCTCCTTGGCCGCCGGCCTAGGCTTGGGGGAGGGGATAGGGTTGCCGCCCACCTCTCTATATAAAGAGGGCTGGGGGCGCACCACCCCCCCCCAACACCTCCTCCTCAACCCTAGCCGCCCTGCTGCCCTCCTCTCTCTCTCCCTCCTGACTGCGTGTAGGCGAAGCCTTGCTGCAGAAACTCTCCACCACTTGCACCGTGCCGTCGCGTTGTAGATCCAATCCGTCTCTCCACCATACTTGCTGGACCGAGGAAGGAGGAGACGTCGAGGTGCCGCACGTGTGCATCTCTCGGAGGCATCGCCACTTGCGGTGTTAGATCGGAGCGGATCACGAGGAGGAGAAGCGAGTACGACTACATCACCCACGTTCCGACGAACGTTCCGCTGTGCGAATCTTCAAGGGTATGAAGATCTCATCTAATCTCTCTCATTGTTTGCATCTCCTAGACTAGATCTTGGCTTTCCCGTTCGCATCCATAGGAAAAATTTTAATTTACTATGCTGCGAAACCCTTCACATAGCTCAAGAGATGCATACCTCAACATATCACATATCTAGGGAGATTAATGGAGCTGCACACCAGTGCGCACACCAGGCAAAAAGATCGCTGAGATCAGTGCCTACTAGTTCTTGTAGGAACACAGCTCACAACAACACTTCATGCCCTGTGTTTGTCGCAATCGACTCGATTCGGCACCTCGGCTATGTAATTCACGATATACAATATTTTTAGCTGATATAAATTTAGGGTGCATTCTTGCACCCTTTCCCGTTTAAAAAAAAGTTAGTCCATAGGCAGCTAAAAAACTATGCAACAATCCAAACAACTGGGAGGTTAATTGGTATGACCAATATTTTGGTAGGATAGGATGGTGACATAAACCAAACAGAACGAAAATCTCTCCTAGCTTTTTCTTTATTCACAAAGCGGGGAAAATGCCTATTTTGAGAAATCTCCCCTAGCCACGTCCCTCGAGATCACGTTTCTTTTAGCGCGGTCCAACATGCTACCCGACACACCCAGGGCAACACCTCGCCACAGGGAGACTTCTAGGCGCGTCGAACACAAGCCGTGTGCACAGTGGGCCACACTTGGCAGTGATCGAACACCTCGACTGGCGTTTTTTAATGCAACGCCAATGGCCAATCAGCCTAATTAAAGACGGCGCGTGGCGTGGCGGGTTTTACAAGGTGACGTTAATGCGAGCCACCACCCCCTCACCTGGCTCTGACGTTAATAGGCCTGGTACGCACCACCTTCTCCCATAGCCCTTCTCACCTTCCTCCAACTCCCTCTCATCGCACGGTTCTCGTATCGAGAACCACCGCCATGGCGCACCACCACCACACCAGAGGCACGGTCGCAAATGGCTTTGGCCTGCACAACCTTACAGTGGAGGAGTCATGGGTGTTGTACCGCGAGGGGTACACGCCGCTGTCGCCGCCACTAGATTTCCACCTCCCCAGCACGTGGCGACTGAGAACGGGTAGGTGTCTCATTGCTACTGGTCATCACCCATCGGAAGCTGCTCCAGAGCGCGAATGATATTGTAGATAGCCCAGGGTATCTGCAGGAGATTATCGACTCGATGAATGGCCATAGGGCCTAGGCGGTGCCGCTCTCCGTTGGGACCAGATAGTCGATCTGCGATTCATGCGACAAGATTGTTGAACTCAAAACCATAGTGTCAGTTCCTCCAACGGCGCTGGCCCTAGCGAGTCAAGGGCAAGACCGACGAGGACGAGGAGGCCGCCGAGTCCTATTGGTTCTATTACCATGGTGATTAGTTTTAGTTTTAGTGGAAGTCTATGTTTATATTTAGTCAAATTTCGTTTAAGTTTGCAATCAAAGTTTGAATGAATTTCAATTTTTCCTAAACTTAAGTCAAATCTTGGTGTGGGGTGGCGGCATAGGGTGGTGTTGCTGGACGTTGTTTGGGTTCACGGCTGAAGATGCTCTAACCCATAACATATTCCAAGTGGTTGGACATGCTATGTCCTTTAGAAAATGCTATGTCGTGTGCGTGCAATGTGTTCCTTGGCAAACATATGTTGTAATAACATTATTAAAAACAGTTTCGTAACAATATAATCGTCTTCACTGACCTGTCACGATATCAAGTTGCTGGAAGATAAAAGGATAAACAACACCGATGAAAGGGCATGTATGCCCCCATATGTGGTTTTGGTAATTAATGACAATCTCTATGGACTAATGTGTAAATTGAGTTTCACTTGTAGGTTTGTCCATTGGCATCGCTTGGGCCATGTGTTGGTCTCAAGGTTGGAAGATGAAGAAATGTCCAAGGGCTTTGTGCCCATTGGAATCATGAAGAAAGAAGGAGCTTGAAGGTCGATCAAGGCATGTGCAAAGAGTTGCATCAAGATGGATCAACCTCAAGTAAGGATGAAGAAGGACGAGCTCAAGATGTGCCATCTCTAGAAGATCTCATGCTTGAAGCTTGCCATCCTCGTGCTCATGGAATGATGAAGACAAGTTCAAAGAATAGGTTTCCCCATGGAATATGGGGGAGCATTTTGCAAGTCTTCATCAAGCAAGAGCAAGCAAGAGCAAACAAGAAAGGTGTTCCCACTATAGAAGAACAAGATGGTCTACATTAAGTTCAAGTGGGACGCTCAAGGCAAAGGTATGTTGATATGGCTTCTCTTTTGCCGGTCTCGTGTTGTTAGTTGGGAGACCGGGTTTAGGATAGATAGCCGTACTATCAAGAGGGGCTCTCAAGCGGGTGTCTTGTTTGCATCGTTCGGAGAGAGCTCAAACCTTTGCATTCATAGCATCATCTTTCTTGGTTGTTATTTGGTTCTTGTCCATGAGAGGATCTAGAGCTTGTGGTCATCATCATAACAAGCTCTAGTTCATCATCTAAGGATTTCACTTGCATATCTTATTGCGGTTTTTGATCTTGCGAGTTTTCCGGCTCCACACCTTGGGGGATACTTCACATATATATATTTATGATATTTTCTCCCAAGGTGATACCCAATATTTCATCGTTATCTTTCCAACAAAATTGGTTTCATCCCATTTGGAGTTCGGATGCAAAAGTTATTGCGTTTCTGGTTTTCTGGTTTTTGGAATTTCTCTGACCGGAAGTTCCGGCTTCCCACCGGAAGTTCCGCTAGGGCATCTTTGCCGCCGAAAGTTCCGGTGGAAGTTCCGGGTCTTCTTCCGCTCACGCTCAGTAACCTTCTGTTTTGAAGCGTTCTATTTGCCGGAACTTTGTCGGAACTTGCTCGGAAGTTCACGGGAACTTCCGGTCTGTTTTGACCGGAACTTCCGGTTGCGCTTCTGGAGCGGGCGTCAACGGTCTGATGACCGTTGGAGCCAGGCTGGGCGGAACTTCCGCCCCAGAGCCGGAAGTTCCGGCCATGTTTCGTTTTTTCAGTTTCTCGCTCCGCAGTTTTCGTCCGTTGGCTGGGTGCCACCGGAACTTCCGGCCTCCCACCGGAAGTTCCGGCCAGGTGTCGCGAATGCCCATAACTGGCAGATCTGGGAGCCCTTTAAAAGGGGCTCCTCTTCCCCTTCGTGGGTACTAGCTTTTCTTCTTGGTTCTTGGCTTTCTCTCTCTCCTCCATTGTCAACCTTGAAGAAGCTTTCCCTCTCCCTTTCCCCTCCTATGATTCTTGCATCTTTTTGAGGGATTTGAGAGAGGAGATCTAGATCTACAATCCCCCCAAGTCAAACCCCTTCTTTGTGAAGGAATCATTGGGATCTAGATCTTGGAGAGTTTTGTGTTCTCCTCTTGTGTTCTTCCTCCCTTATTCCCCCAATAGCTTTTGTAGCTTTGTTGGAATTTGGGGGAGAAGGACTTGCCCTTGCATTTGGTGCATAGGTTTGAGTTCTCCTCGGAGATTCGGCGAGTTCAAGCTTGTGAGCTTGTTTCTCTTGGGTTCTTTGGAACCCTAGACGGTTGTGTGGTTGGATTGTTGACCTTTTGTGGTCTTGTTGACCTTTTGTGGTCTTGTAGCCTTTTGTGGCGTTGTTGGCCTTTTGTGGCATTGTTGGCCTTTTGTGGCTTTGTTGTTGGGAGCCTCCAATTGAGTTGTGGAGTTAGCCCCAATCTTGTACGGGTTCGGTGACCACCCTCAAGCGTCCCATAGTGGAGCAAGTGCCCGCCTTTTGTGGTGCGCACTTGGGAGAATAGGGTGAGCCTTTTGTGGCATCGGTGAGTTGCGTGCTTCCGCATCCGGGGTGAGGCCTTGTGTGGCGTTGGGTGAGCATCGAGCCACCACACCTCGAGGTGAGCCATTTGTGGCGTTCGGAGAGCATTGCGCCATCGCACCTCTCCAATGGAGACGTAGCTTCTTTGGAAGTGAATTTCGGAAAACAAATCTTCGTCTCCGCGTCCATCGGTTATCTCTAAACCGAACCCTTTACTTATGCACTTTACATTGTGATAGCCATCGTGCTTGAAGTACTTATACCTTGATATCACCTTGTTGCTTGTATTGCTTAGCATAGGTTGTTGGTGCACCTAGGTGAACTTAGTGGCTAGGTTTTGTGCTCAATAAATTAAACGTTAGTTTTATTCCGCATTTACTTGAGCCTAAACCGTAATATTTTTAAAAGCCTATTCACCCCCCCTCTAGGCGACTTCCTTTGTACTTTCAACCCAGTTGCCACATTTGGCAAATAAGTGAGGACACAATGTGCTTCTCAAGAACAAAAAGACGAGTGAGACACGAGACACGGTACCTGTCTAGTATAATATGGACCTTTTTTCGGAGGTGGCTATTCGGCTCATGGGTGTATTTGCACCTATTATGAAAAAACGTACTTTGAAATATCAAAAATTTAAGAAAATATTAATATATATATTATATTCGAATATTTTACGTTAGTTTACAAGTTTTCGGGATGAAATAATATTCTACGTGTCCCGTGCAAAAAAAAACAAAAAATATAATGTGAATACTCGTACTCACATGACAATTTTGTCTTTTTATACATGCCACATAAAATGTTCTTTCATCCCGAAAACTTGTATATGAACATAAAATGTTCGAATATACATGTAGACATTTTCTTCGATTGGATATTTTAAAATATATTTTCTTAAAATGAGTGCAAATACACCCGTGATCCAAAAGGGATTTCCACCTTTCCCCCCTTCAGAATAGTGTTATATGGAACGTGTGCATATCATCCTCGATATCGAGAGCAGATGAAGAAGTGTTTGATGTTCGTACTTCGTAGCCCATCTAGGGATAAGACGGATGAAAAACCATATTAACCTTTTCTCTTAACTTTGGCAAAAATTGCAAATTTGACCCTTGATATTGAAGATCAAACATATTTAACCCCTGAACCCAAGTCAAAATAGTACAATCAACGACATGACGTGGTCTCGCACATGGTAGCCTCGTCAAGAAAAAAACGAGAACACATATGGAAAAAATCACTAAAACGTAAAGAATGTAAAATGATTCCATATGTTACATTGTTTGGAAAGTCCATGAACTCTAAACACGGGAAATCATAAACATTGTAATAAGGAGACAATTAAAGTAGCGAGGAAGAATGGAAAATTTCAAGTGATTTGGTACTTTATTTGTAAGTTCTCTCAAACTTCTTGTTTTCTACTAACAATTCAGATTTTGTTCATTTTCTTGTTAGCCTGAATTTTGGTTTGGTTTATACATACATGTTTTTCTTCTATATCGGTTGATCATTCTTTGCTCTTAGTATTTTCAATTCATTTTAACTTTACTTGATTTTCATATTTTTTTTTGCTGACTATGTTGCTACATATGAGAATCACCGCTTTGAGTAGATCTAGAAACTAAATATTTTCATGCTCGTAGCTAAGTGTCATTTTGTTTCTAGTTTTAGAGTTCAGAAACCATAAGCTCAACCGGCATTTAAAGGACTTTCTTGCCTGATAATATTTTTTGTACTACCACTTGGGACATGGGAAGTCAGAAGAGTCTACTCAGGTGTCCATAAAACAATATTTGCCTTTGATGAGCATCACAAAGTTTTTATTAGCGGAAGTTGCGAAAAAAAAACTAGTATATGTACTCAAATATGAAAATTTACCTTTACACCTAGTACTGTCCTATGGATATCTCTACATAAATTGTTTGTCCTCTTATGAGTGGAGTTTTGGTGCACATGGGCACTAGTGGCACATTTTCCAAAAATATAATATGATACTTTTAAGTTCCCAAAAACTATGAAAATAAACGAGGATGTAGCCAATGATGTTTACCACAAACATGCAAACTATCAATTCAAAATAATGTGTATTTCGAGCTACCCAAAACTAACAAAATATAGATTTGAGTATCACATCATCAAATCTCTAAAAAAAATATCAACTTTTGTCATTTTTGTGCAGTCCATAACAGAGTCCAGTATTTTTTGTTTAAAATTTTATGCATTATTTATGAATTTTTATATAGAGGAATCACTAGAATTCATGTGCTAGAAGAACTGTGGAGGCCACAGTTAGTACACTAGTACTCTCTCCGTTCATAACTGATTTGAATTTATCTAGATTCAAACACATCTAAGAATATTTTAGTGTATAAATACATCATAAATTTATGTCAGTTATTTCTGTACGGAGAGAGTAATATTTTGTGTGTGTGTGCGCGCGTGTGTGCGGCTAAACGTGCTAATTGCATGCTCTATCGCAATCATCATGTGTCCTTGATATTTGTAGAGTGGTAGGGCCCTGTGAACCAATAGCTTACCAGCACGTTCGCCACACTTTCAGAGATTCTGAAGAGAAAAAGGCCAATCCACAAAGTTTGCTAGCGACTGCGATAAAGAAAATAAGAAGCGGACGGTGGGTGATTCGCCCACCTTCACTTCAGTCTTCAGCAGCTCTCCCTGCGCTGATCGTTGCATTCTCTATTGGCCGAAAGCCAACGAGACAGAAAGGAATCTAGGATATTCTCCGGTTTATTCCGTAACACACTGACAGAGGACACTGCGTTTTCCATTGAAAAAGTACCGAGGATGAAAAGGAGATTTCAAGGCATCTCGAGTTGAAGAAGGACATAAGGCCGGTCGTAGCGGGTATCATAATACTAGTATCATGCATGTGATACTAGTATATAATAATATTATGTCTATAGTACATTGTATCATGTAGTAGTATATTTATTGATTTATAAAATCTTTAAGTAAAATTTATGTACAAAATTATTTGTCATTAGGATTTTTAGTTTTACATGCTATGATACTATATACCAATGATACTTTAACCATCTCTTTCCTTATTAATTATTGTATCCCGTCAGATTTTTGTCAACATGACATAGATGATATACCAGTTATGATACTCTCACTGTGGGTAGCCTAAGATTTAAGAAATGATATAAACATTCATGGCAATCCATACCATATAATATCTCCGTCCCTAATTAAATGTCACAAATTTATCAATATTCGCATGTATCTATTCAATATACACTAAAATATGTCTAGGAAAGATACAATATAAAAGCATTGGAGTTATTTGATGATCTAATTGATTATGACCATCCTAAAAGAATCGTCCTAATAAAATATTGCAACATATAATCGTTCCCACACTAATTATCCCGAGGGATGCACAATTACTACTATATTAGTTGTTAATTAATTAATTCCACCTTCTTGGTTTTTGGTTTATCACGCTAACTTTATTCCATTTACAACATGGATGATTCAGTAAGACGAGTGTACATCTTTGGTGTATAGAGCTTTATGGGGTTCATTGTACTGCAGTTGATAATTATTAATGGATTTGTTAAATTTTTAAAGAAAAAAAAGACGACGAGAAAGATGATGATGGACACCTACTTATTCGGATACGATTTATTTGTCCTAGCTTTAAGCAAAATTTCGTCTAGAAAATTAAATCGGCTCGGAGTTGGTACATTATTTATCAAATTTGTGACAGAGTTACCTCACACAAAACTAGGGGCAGTGAGGCGAGAGGCGTTTTTGTCCACAGCCACGGGCAGGGGCACGCTATGCCAAATCGGGGCCGCGAGCCGTGCCGGTCGAATCCGCCACGTCCGCATCGGCGACCAGGAGAGCGACCGCCCGGAGCCAAACAGCTCCTCCTGTCCCGGCCACATCCCCGGCGAGAGACCCCCTCGCTCCATGTCCTCCTTCGTCCCCCTCCCCTCCTCCGCCCGTCGCCGCTATAAATACCTCGCTCCTCCTCTCTCGCTCGCACCTCCCAAGCCGACCACAGATACAGCCGAACCTAGCCATTGCATTCGCAGATACTTTGTGCAGATACGCAATTGCCATTGCCATTGCGATTGCACCCCCTCTTCCGAATTCCAGCCGCTTCATCTCCGCGTGCCCTGCGTCTCCATTCACAAGGAATCGCCGCGTCTGTAATTCTCCGTGCGTTTGCGCGTATCTGCTTTTTTATCTTTTGATTTTGGTCTGTGTAATTTGTGTTCTGAATGCGTGATTAATTTGTTGGTGTGCAGGCCCGATCATCATTTCGTTGGTTTGTTGATGGCTATCTAATTCGAGGAGATTGTCTCGCGGAGAGGAAGGGATCGACCGATCGACCGAAGAACACGAGCGGTAACTAATCTCTTATAGTCGAATCCGAGACTCGTTTGGCTTGGTGTGTGTGCCTATCGGCTTTAATTTTGGATTCTCCTGGAATTGTTTTTTCTTTTAAATTGGAATACCTTTCTTTCAAATTTGGAAGACCTTTTCTGATTGATAATGCCAGAATCGTTTTCACGCTCCCACTGTCTCGCCAAACTAGTTATGCTCCCACTGTCGCCATTTATGCTATGGTTCACAAACTCATAGGAGCATTTTCGTGGATAAAAAGGCACCGAACGCCTGGCTAAAATTTAATAAATCCCAAACGGCTAGGACGAGACACGGTCTGCTGAGGTTATCAGCTTGAGTTTACAACACAACCAAGAAGTAGCAGTTAAACTGTTAAAAAGAGACAGAGGCCAGTGATGATGATAAAACAAAAGGAAAATGCCTGAACAGCATGCTGGGTAGTAGCCGGATGCGAATTAGGTGTAAGCAAAGAGCTTATAAAGCAGGATTAACACCTCTCCTAGCATTCGATGATATGATATGACATCCTCCTGAGTTAGGAGATGGTTTCTTTGTTTTATTCAAGAGAAGCATGATACTGACAAGAGGAGCAGAACACCATGTTTTCCTATCGCAATTTCATTTTCCTTGGATGTGTCACCCTCAGCCTCTCTGGGTCGCTTAGTCCCATATCATTTGGCCTGATAGTTCACTTTCCTGTAGTACACTAACTATGTGGCAAAGTACACAGCAAAAACATGGAAAACAACTACACCTGGGCCTGGTAGGTCACTTTCCTGTAGTACACTACTAACTATGTAGGTGATCTTGTAATATTATTTCCCTTGTCTAGGCACGTGCTTTAAAAGCCTTAAAATCAGCAATGGAATACCGCGAGTATGGAAAAGAAGTGCCATAGTAACAAAGGTGCCTAGCTCTTGGGAGGCCATTGAGCCATTTATTATGTGTTTCTGAATCCTAAAGATGCCCTCTCCAGGGTGTGGTTTTGTCTGGCTATGTCACTAGGCGATTCTGTGCCATCTTGCTACGTGTCCCATCCTTTTTTTTTTGGAGCTGTCTCGAATATATTAGGCTTTTCTCCAGACATGTTAACATTATCTTAGGTTCCCCACTTATTAAAAGCTATGTCTTTTGTCCGTTTAAGCACTGACATGTCTGTCTTTGGCACTTCCTGTGCGCATTTTGTCTTGATCTCATTAAGATCTTTGGCTGACAGCTACGGATTAGCAGTGTATCTTAATTACTCTGACATCTGAGCCAATAATCTGGCTGGTATTTTAAAGCGTTAACCCGAAAAAATGCTGTGCTTCAGTTGATTGGTTCTAAACTAGCATCTATTGCCATGCTAACAATTTTCTTATATTTTGTTTCAGGTAGTGAAACGCCAAGATGGTTAATTTCGGGAAGGTCTTGATGTCGGATCAATTCGAAGATTGGAAAGAGTATGTTGCTCTGCTACACCAAAAATTATCATGTTCCCTAACATTTCACTGTTATGACTGCACTGGTTAGATATGCATAAACTCGGTGTTACCGTTTCTCTTCGCAAGCATAAATAAAAAAACATTGGAATCATCAAGTTATTATAAGCTTGCTCAGTGATGTTTTGTAATCTGATGACTTCTTTGTTAACCATTTCCAGATACTACATTAATTACAAAATGATGAAGAAAAAGTTAAAACAGTATGTCCAGCAGACTCAAGATGGTGGAAGAAATCATGAGCAGGTTCTTAAAGAGTTCTCAAGGATGCTTGACGATCAGGTAAACACAGAGCTGAGTTTCTGATGTACTCCCTCCGTTCCGAAATGTAAAACTTTTTAGTAGTTCAATTTCAACTGCTAGAAAGGCTTACATTTAGGAACAGAGGTAAGTAATTTTTTAACCACCAATGTTTATTCCTAAAGAGTGCTAATGTAAGCTTCTTCGTTTCAGATTGAAAAGGTTGTGCTCTTTCTACTGAAACAGCAAGGCCATCTTGCTAGCAGGATCGAAAAGTTGGGAGAACAGCGTGCCATGCTTACGGAACAGTCCGATATAGCACAAGTTTCTCAAGTGCGAGAAGCTTATAGGGAAGTTGGCCTTGATCTTGTGAAGCTTCTTAGATTTGTCGATATGAATGCTACCGGAATCCGAAAGATACTTAAGAAGTTCGATAAGCGCTTCGGCTATAGATTTACAGACTATTACGTCTCAACTCGTGCAAACCATCCCTATTCACAGCTTCAGCCGATCTTCAAGCAAGTGGTAATTTAACCTTTCTGGCATCTTTAATTCATAAGTGGGGCTATGGTAATTTGCTTTGATGGTGCGTGTCCTTGAGTCCCTGTATCCTTCACCATCTTTTGGACTTATGATGAAGTTCTGAATGCAGGGTATTGTAGCTGTTGCTGGTGCGTTGACACGTAACCTCGCATCTCTGCAAAATCACCAAGGAAGCTTTACGTCAATCTATGACCATCCATCAATTACCTTCGAGGTCTCTACTGGATCTTCTCCTTGTTCCTTAATCAGATGATACATTTCTCATATGCTCTAACAAAAGAAATACTATACACCTTTTCTGTATGTGCAGGACCCTGTCATAGAACAAATAAATAATTCAGTACAGAAACTCACGAACTCCACAACCTTCCTGAAATTCCTAGGGCAACATGCACTCATTGTTCCAGAAGATGTGCATACTAGCTCGGACGATCTTGTCGATGAACAGAGCTACCATTTCATGTCGCTGATGCTCAACCTTGTGAACACATTCCTCTACATGGTGAACACATATATCATCGTCCCTACTGCAGATGATTATTCAGTGAGCCTTGGCGCAGCCGCAACCGTCTGCGGTGTGATTATCGGGTCGATGGCAGTTGCCCAGGTGTTCTCTTCGGTTTACTTCAGTGCCTGGTCGAATAGGTCGTACTTCCGGCCCCTCGTATTCAGCAGCATCATGCTGTTTTTAGGGAACCTGCTGTATGCTTTGGCGTATGATCTGAATTCCATAACTGTTCTCATACTTGGCCGGCTGCTCTGCGGGTACGGATTATTTTCTCTTCTCTAATTTACTTGTGTCATGTTCAGTTTCTGCTTTTATATGTGCAAATCTTGAAATGCTTGTCCAATCGATCATATTGGCGACATGGTATGCAGGTTGGGTTCTGCCAGAGCTGTGAACCGTCGGTATATCAGCGACTGCGTGCCGCTCAAAATCAGGCTGAAAGCCTCTGCAGGATTCGTCAGTGCTAGTGCGCTTGGAATGGCCTGCGGTCCTGCGCTCGCCGGTTTGCTGCAGACAGAGTTTAAGGTCTACGGAGTTACGTTTAGTGAGAACACCTTGCCCGGGTGGGTCATGTGCCTTGCTTGGGTTGTTAACTTGATTTGGCTGTGGGTTTCATTCAAAGAGCCGGATCACTTTGCTAGAGAGAATGCAGCCAAAGCAGCGGCAACTGATTCCGGTAAACTAACTCACTTAATTTCATCGTTACAAGCAGATCATTACTGATTTTTTTTTTTTGGGGAAAAAATTACTACCAACTCTTTCCGTGGTCACAAAACATAGGCTCTGGGCAGCGGGCACAATTGTTAAGCTAACTCTTTGTCGTAACAGGCCATCGACAAAGTGATAATTTGGAGGATGGTCTAGCACAGCCTTTGCTCACAGAGGCAAAGGAGAGGCAGGATGAAACTGTCCAGGATGATGACGATAATGAAGAAAACCCTAAAGGTTGTCATAAACCGGCAACATCGCTTGCTGCAGCATACAGATTGCTCACGCCCTCTGTGAAGGTTTCCCCCTGGCCCCTTGAATGTGATCATTTTTCTGTTGTTGGATGTACCAGCTTCGCGTTTGCATTGGCTTACATACATATGCTCTTCACGAAATATCAGGTCCAGTTATTGATCTACTTCATGCTCAAGTTCACAATGGAAATTCTACTCTCGGAGTCGAGTGTTGTGACCTCGTTCTATTTTAACTGGTCCACGGGCAGCGTGGCCATCTTTCTAGCTGTTCTTGGGCTCACCGTTCTTCCAGTCAATATCATCGTCGGAAGCTACATTACAAACTTGTTTGAAGACAGGTAACTTTTGTACGCTCTTTACACTAGATGTGCTAGAGCAGCTCTTGCCTTGCCCACTGTAAATTTTCAACATTTTCGATTCCCTTTCTTTTCCCTGAAGGCAAATTTTGGTGGCATCTGAAATCATGGTCCTGATCGGCATCGCCGCGAGCTTCCAGTTCACCTCTAGCTACTCCGTTCCACAATACGTCGTGTCGGCTATCATCACGTTCGTGTTCGCCGAGGTGCTTGAAGGTAAGAAACCCTATACCACCAACGCGAATGAAGTCTGAAAAAGATGGCGCAAAGCGTTCCTGAAACTAGCATTTGCGTTTCTGAAACATCGCAGGGGTGAACCTGTCCCTCCTCTCCCGGGTGATGTCGTCGAGGCTTTCCCGGGGCACCTACAACGGCGGGCTCCTCTCGACGGAGGCCGGGACGCTGGCCCGCGTCGCCGCCGACGTGACGATCACCGCCGCGGGGTACCTGGGGCAGAGCCAGCTCCTGAACGTCACCCTGCTCCCGTCCTTGGCCATCTGCGTGGCCTCCATCGCCGCGACGTTCTGCACTTACAACAGCCTGTACTGAGTGAGTAACAACTACCTCGATGAACTGGATCAGCAGCAAGCTGCTGTCCGAAGCTTTGCAGTGACGCTGTAAATGTTAGCTCCGTCGCTGCTGGTGCTAGATGCTGCGTCCCAAAGTGCTGTATGGAAGCTTGTGGTAAACAAGCTACTACCAAATGTTGTACTACTAGCAGATACAGTACACTTCAAATAATAAACACGCCCACTAAATGTACTCTGGCCGCCAGCACGTCTAGGTGGTCCCACCTGTAAGGTACAAGGCAACGTCTGGGTAAGTGCCACGCCAAGGTTAGGGCGCTTTCGAGGTGATTAAGGCAAAGGATACAGGTGGTTTTGCCGTTTCGGTGGCTAATGTTTTCTTTGCTCACGCCCCTGGCATGCTCATACGGTCATACCGTGGCTTGATGCATTCAAGCTTGTAACAGAGCAGGCCTTAGCTATTTGCCTGTTTTTACAGGCCGAATTATTTTAGCAGGCGTGCATCTGGTGTTGAAACTGAGTAATACTGACTACATGTCGACAAAAATGAGCAGTTGGCAATCATGTTCTTTGACTGTAAAGTGTGCACTAACAAGCATCTTTTTTTCCTTGGAAAGAATCCTCAGTCACTTTCGGTCAACATCGGACCCAATCGATCTATAGTTGGTCAATATCTTTGATTAATATGTAATCATACAAATGTAATATCGGAAAAAACATTTCACTAAATTATTTATGAAGTACTAGAGTTATCTTTAGAGGTCTGACATGAAGTCATATGATTTATTTATTTTTGAAATAAGCGCGATGCTAGAGTCTTCCGGCATCACTTCTCCACCGCGGTCATGGTCGTCACCAAGAAAAAAAAAAGGCTAGAGAAAATGAGGCTAGAGCGTGGAGTTTAGCCGGTGCTAATCTTTTGGATTATGTAATCTCATGAGAGTAGCCTTTGGTAAAATTTCCAGGGCTTGCCTAGGCATTTGTTCTAAAAACTTCTTCTCTATTAATGAAAATGTCAAATCTTTTGTCTTTTTTTTTTAAAAATTGAAGTCATATGAAATGTTTTGCAAAGTAGAAACAAGTTGATTCAAGGGTGCAGTAATTGATTGCATCTGATAATATTTTTTACAAGGTTCAAGAACAATAAGTAATTTGTGTTGCCGTTGTGGAGACATCTAGAGAGAGCGGACGGTCTCTAGGTGAGTAGTCCAATGCAATGTTACTAGATATGTGTATTGAGGGCTTTTATAGGAATGTCCTTGTATTGTCACAGGCTCGGTATCATGTCGACCTACTCCTATGTTAGGAGAGGCGAGTATATAGTCGTTCAAGAGGGGCTCAAGCACCAAGCAAGGATACTTCGTAGATCCACGAGAGAAGCGCTCGACCGGTGGCTACAACCTCTAGATAAATGCAACATTGATGCTCCCATTCTCTCTTTGGACCGAGCCTTACGAGGTCCCTCGACCTTCGATATCCAACCCCAAGCTTTACAAAGACCCTTGGATTGCGACTCTCCGTTTGTGTTTGATTAAAGTGAGAGTGAGTCACTGAGTGGTTACATGTCCATAGGGACTATTTATAAGCTAAATGTACTTAATAAATGATCAAGACTATCTTGAGCAAGAGAGAAAGCAAAGGCAAGAAAGTAAATATATGTTTGTAAGTCTAAGATGGACTAGGAGAGGAGTGGTACACTGGACTAGCCCACCTATGGAGAGGACGAGTGTTACACTCACTGTGTTGGGCTTCTTATCTTATCTTGACTTTTATTTTCCTTTGAATCGTTGACTATTATTAGTCTTGTGAACTTTTATTAAGTTTAGCAATTTGCTATGCAGATTCAACATAGGACTAGATGGGAGACCCTGGTTGAAACTAGATATTCCCCACTCCGCAATAGTTTGGTTTAGTGGATTAAGACCGAGTCACAGACGCTTAGATACCATGTCTTACCATACAATCACATGTTGTACTAGATCTTAGTTGGTTAATTATTTTATTTATTTAGAGTACCATTTTCTTGCTTAGGATACCTAAATATTTTTTTAATTATATAAAGAATTACATGCATGTCAAAGAGTCAAAATGTTTACATCTTTAAAATATGTTTGATACTTGTAGATTATTGATAGAATATAGTGTTCATCGTGGGAGCACATGCTCCTAGAATCCACCTCCCCTTCTCATTATATTTTTCTTGATGAAAACAGTTACTGAGATTGATTGATCTTAAGAAGAAAGGTGGTTCAATTTATGAGGGAAACCTGACCTAAAAACCACACAACCCTAGCAAATCTAGGATAGCGACACACACCAAAACATGGCACAACAACATACAAACAACAACAACAACAACACTATACCAACAATAATAATGATAACACTATGCCAATAACAACAATGAAAACACTACAACATCAAGACCACATCCGCAACAACACCTCGACCAAAACTCACACCAAGATCAACCTGCCGAGCAACTAGCCAAAAGGCGAGGATGTAGAGAACCAAGCTTCATGGGCCGCGTCACCGATGATGTAGCATTTGAGACTCACCACTACCACAAGACTTCTCCCACGATTTCACACCATAAAATCCTATAGAATATGGCATACCAAGAGGGGACCTATCCTGACAAGTGGAAGGCGCCAAACTAGAATCAGACCAAGGGTTTGCCTCTGTGACGCCACTGAGCAAGTACATTGCATCCCTCGAAACTCCACGTCCTTGACAGAGGCCGACGTCCCAGCACCATCCTTCATGAAACGAGAAACCCAGAGCATCAAAGCGATACCTTAGAGAAGGAGTGCGACATCATCGCCTAGACCAACGGGCCAGTATTGGGGTTCCCCCTACACTTAGGGAGAAGTGTAAATTCGGTTTACATGACACATTCCAAGGAGGGGTGATGATGCCCACAGATGTAGCCATGTTGCAGTGGGACACACCAGGAGGATTTCCCCCATATCCCCAATTCATCCCTCTAAATATCCCTATCCAAGAAGAAGAGGTGGGTTACCATGTGTCAGGACAACCTCCGTCGAGGATGGAGAACAAATGGGAACATGCAGACCAACGAAAATGACGACCACCATCGAGCCTGATAGGAGTTGGCGCCATGGATGATGGACCTATATCCAATCATAGAGTCACGACCTACAAGCCAAGATCAGGCCCATGTGCCCGCATCACCGCTGGCAGATTTGGCCTACATGGGCATGGACGTCATTGTTGCATAATTCAATTAACCAATAAATCCATACACAAATTATTGCGGGAATTCTTCAATATATACATGCTATATAAGTTAATAAATGAAGTAATGTGGTTGTACACTATGGATATGTATTGTTTGAAGGGAATATGCCCTAGAGTCAAATATTAGATGGCATATTTCATAAAGTTTATGATTAAGTTTTGTACCATGGTATAACTGTATTGATAGGAAACACTGATACACGTGTGATATACAAACAAAACAATAGTTCCTGGTGAGACTCTAGTCACCAGTTCATTGGTCAACTGATGATCAAAGGTTTCCTGATCATGAAGGTGCCTAACCTCCTAATTGACAATGAAATTATTTTATTAGGGAATGAGATGATGAACATATCCTATATATAGCATCGTATCAAGATCATGTCACGAAGTTCAGGTTATGATGTTTAGGAAACATAGTGACTCTTTCCTTAGACTGTGAGACTAGATCAAATCAATGTTACCCAAGGATACTTTAACAACACACAACATCACTCGGTGATATGGTGATTATAAAGGTGATGTTGAATATCCGAAGGAACATGTTGAAGAGACCTAGTCAAGAAAAGGATTTGTCCATCCGCGTGGCGGAAAATACTCTGGGACCACTCGGATAAGTTATATCCATAAGCTGTGCAGCGTGTAACTAGGTCACGAGAATATTACTTATCGGAACGAGTAAAGAAGGTATTGTCGGTAACGAGATTGAACACTGACATAGGAATGTCACTTGATCGAACCTCGGACAATATAGTATCATAGAGACAAATGGAATAAGACACCATGTTTAACGGTTCAACGACAAATATCGTTGAGTATACAGGTGGTCGTTAATAATGTCGAGATCCCGATATTAATCATTGGTCATAGAGGAGTCTTGGCCATGTCTGTAGTATTCATGAACTATTGGATAGCACGCTTAAGGGCTTGATGAAGCTTGGAGATAGTTAATGGCTAGTTTGAATCACTAAAAAAGTGAGAAGAGAAAAATCAGAAAAGTTCTGGGGAGATCTGAAGTCGTTTGGAGAAAGAATAAGGAAAAAGACCAGAAAAGGGTTTTCAGATAAATGGTTATTTAAATATAATTATTATATATTCATTATGAATTAATATATTGTAAAAGAATATTTAAATAAAGATTTATAAAAGGCGTCTTAAAAGTTAGGCAAAATCCTGTAGGGATTTTACCTAAAAAGAAATAGACGGAAAAAAGGCAAAAGGAGAGCTACATTGAAACAACCCACATGGGCAACGAATAGTTCGCGCCGCACGTGGGCGGCGAGTATTAAGCGCCGCCTGCTCCAGCTGCTGAGCCGCTGGTCGGCCCACCCGATCCGGGGGTGGGGGGGTAGCACAGCCGCTGGGCCACGCACGCGCCCGCGTGGGCCGCGGCCGGACCACTCGCTCTGGCTGCCGCCTCTCCCTCCCCGCACGCTGGGTGCCTCTTGCTGGGTGGCCCACCTGGGTCACCCAAAGGGCCCAACCGACTGCTGCCCGAATTTCCCACTTTTTCCTATTGTTTTTAGCCCTACATTGGGACCTAAATAAAAGGCATATATAGAGCTGGAGGGACCCCTCCCTCCGCCTATATAAAGAGGTGCCCATGGAAATATTAGAACACACCAATTTCCACCTGGAAATAAATAAAAGGCATGTGTTGCCTCTCTCTCCTCTCTCTCTCTCTCTCCCTCCCTCCCTTCCTCTCTCTCTCTCTCTCTCTCTCTCTCTCTCTCTCTCTCTCTCTCTCTTGCGACCCTGGCCCCCTTGTAAGGGCTGTGCAAGCAAGGATTTCTTCACCGCGGAGCGCTGTCTCTCTACGGGTTTCGGAGCCGGGAGATCTACTTCTGCAATCTCGGCTGGATCAGGGAGAAGCGAGGGTCGCCGTCAAGCATCGTACGTGTGTGAATCCCTCTGGCGGCACCGTGCTTTTGGTGCTAGGAGTTGTCGTGGAGCCACAAGGACATCGTGACCTCGAGGTCAGCGTCGGGGCGTCTTCTTCATCCACGTTACTCGTGGTATGTTAACCGCGCTCGGTCTTCAAAGGTATGAATACCGTATCTCCTTCCCATTACTTCATTACTAGTAGATAGATCTGATGGTGCTCGACGTGGCACTTTGTTGATAACCCCAAACGCAGGGTGTGAAGAGCACAACAGCAAGTTTTCCCTTAGTTGAGACCAAGGTTATCGAACCAGAAGGAGGAAGGAAACGTCACACAGGTGTTGCAAACAACATGGATACGTGCACAACACAAACTCAAGACTTTGTCCCAACGAATCAGTGAGGTTGTCAAGCTCACTGGTTTGCTGTAACAAAGGATTAAATGTATGGTGTGGAAGGTAATGGTGGTTTGCAGCAAGTAAACAAGTAACAGTGGAAGATGTATCAATGGTAAAGATTGGACCGGGGTCCATAGTTCACTAGAGGTGCTCTCCTTAGATAAACAACATGTCATGAAGGGTAAACAAATTACAGCAGGGCAATTGACAGGAACTGAGCAAGGCATAACAATGCAATTACTAGTCAGAAAGATCCTATGAGATTCGATTGGGCAATACAACAAGATACATAGACCGCCATCCAACTGCATCTATGACTAGAAGTCCACCTTCAGGTTATCATCCGAATCCCCTCTAGTATTAAGTTGCAAGCAACAGACAACTACTTTAAGCAAAGTGTGTAAGGTAAATAGTCCACATGTTCCATGAACAAGAGACCGTTGTTTTCTCCCTAGTAGCAACATCACATCTACAACCGAAGAGATTATTGTCACTTCCCTTGGAAACTAGAGGCATGAACCCACTATCGAGCATAAATACCCCCTCTTGGAGTCACTAGCAACTACTTGGCCAAGATAGCTACTAACAACGGAGAGCATGCAAGATCACAAACAACACAGACATGATAGAGTCATAAAGACAAAACCATTAATCAAACCAACATAATAATCTCAATACCCATCGGATCCCCGCAAACACAACATGCATGATTACAAATAGATTAGATCTTGATCATGAACGGAGCTCACAAGGTCTATACATGAAAGCACAAAGGAGGAGATACAACCATCTAGATACTACATGGACCCATAGTCCAAGGTGGAACTACTCACGCTTCATACCGGAGAAGAAGGCCTCCGGGATGATCTCCCCTCCGGTAGGGTGCCGGGAAGAACTTCAGATCCCCCGATCTAGGGATGATGGTGGCGGCGGCTACAGACGGTTTCGTGGATATTTGATCGGGTACTCAGGGTTTCTGCATCGGGGGATTCTTATAGGCGAAGGGGGAGACCGAGGCGGCCGCCAGGGCGACCAAACCCTAGCCAGGCGCGGGTGGGGCCCACCCGCGCCTAGGGTGGGTCTGGCCCCTTTGGTCTCCTTTGGACTTCTTATTCCCCATGGAAAGTAATTGCAAAATAAAACAAAAGACTTTGTCCTTTGTCCCGTCCAATTTCGAGAATATTTCTTTACTAACTTTTCTAAAACCAAAAACAGCAGAAAACAAGCATCTGACACTGTTGCAACTTGTTAATAGGTTAGTACAAGAAAACATGTAAAAAACACCTCAAAGTGTGGACAAGTAAAGCAAAGTAGATACTAAACAAGCATGGAGCATCAAAAATTATAGATACTGAAATATATCGTATGGGCACCTAGAGGGGAGGGGGTGAATAGGTGCTAATCAATTTTTAATACTTTTTCAATTTAAGTCTTGACACAAAGTAAATTCTCTAGATATGTAACTACGAGAATTTCCCTATATGCAACCCTAGCTACTAAGCACGTAAAGAGAGGAGCGAAGGAACCCTAGTGGAGCACGCGGAGACACAGGGATTTGTTTTACTGCAGTTCCTTCCTTGTTAAGGGAAGTACATCTGCGTTGGAGGGGTGGGCGGTTCTAAGACCACCACGCCACAATAGGCCTCACCCTATTCTCCGATGGATCTCGCCACGAGAGGCCTGATCCACCTTCTCCACCATTGGAACCCTTCGAGGCGGGAACCGGTGCCTTTTACAACGCTACCGGGGCACACACCCACAAATGAATTGGGGGCTCCCGAGATGACAACAAGCTGTCACAAGAACAAGGTTTATCAATATAAACAAAACAAGGATCTAGGTATTTGCAAGAAATACTAGATCGGTGATTCCCCAAATGAATGGAGAGGAGATGAAGCGCTTGATTGCTGATGATGAAGATCGAGTTCTCCTCCTTTGATTCCCCAATGGACGGGGCCTTTGGGTGGATCTAGGTGGAGCTCTCTTGGATGAAGGTTGCAGATCAGATCTTGACTTTTTCGAATGAACCAAGAGGTCTGGCAGGACAGGGAAGGCTGGCTTAAATACCCCTTCCTAGATCTGGCCGTTGAACAACTTTGGGGGCGGATTATCCACCCCCACTTGGGGCGGATTATCCGTCCCTGGGAAAACTCCGCCCCCTCTCTGGGGCTGGAACCTGCGAAACTTGATGAAGATCTTGGGGAGGGGGGGGGGATAATCCGGCCCCCTCCTAGGGTGGATTATCCGGCCAAGCCGAAAAGTCCGGCCGAAACTCCGCCTCCTCTCTGGGGCTTGCGCCTTGGTCGTGAGCAAGATGGGCAGACTATCTGGCCCCCCTGAGGGGCGGATTATCCGGCGGGGCCAGAAAATCCGGCCAAAACTCCGCCCCTCTTCTAGGGCTTGCGCCTATTTGGGAAGAGGGAGGGGCAGATTATCCGCCCCTGGTGGGGCCGGATTATCTGCCCCCCAAATGCAGAATCCTTTTCCTTTGATCCTTAGAGAGAGCTGCAACACTTCAACACACATTAAATAATCCTTGATATTGTTATCTAACACACAAAACACTAGGGGTTATAAAATGTTCTTTCAGATACATTTCCAACGTATCAACATCCCCAAGCTTAATTCCTTCTCGTCCTCGAGTAGGTAAGTGATAAACAGAATAATTTTTGAGGTGACATGCACCCTCACAATAAAGACCCAACCATTTGCAAACATTGAAAGCTGGGATCAAAGAACTCTAAATATGTGCATGAAAGGTGGAGTTCTAACAATAGGACATAGTAACTATGTGTAACACCCCACTTTTAGCTAATTGTATAATTAGGGTTTGATTGTGCATCATTAGCATCATCTTTTAAAATTGCACGCAACAAGAAGTAATAAAACCCTAAACTCTAATCCTTTCCTCTCTATTTGAAATCCATTCAAATGGTTTTGAAAATATTTGAAAAGTACAAAGTATGTGGAGCCCAAATAGTATGGAGGTCCCCCATGTGTTTCAAATAAATTTTATAAGTTCTACTATTTTTAGAATGTTCAAAATTAAAAAGGATTGGAAAACACAAAACAGAAATTTGAAAACACAAAAAAGAAAAGCTTCTGGGAAAGAAAAATAGTAGCAGCAGACAGTGGGCCGCAGCCCATCTTCCTCCTCCTTCCCTCTCTCCCGCGTGTGCAGCAGCCAGCGGCCCAGCAAGAGCCCAGCAGCGGCCCAGCCCGCATACCGGTTCGCTCATGTCGTCTTCCTCGCGCAGCCAAGCAGCCGCCTGGCGCAGCAACCGCCGCTTGCCAGCGTCGGGATGCCCGCTCGGCGCCGCGATGCGCACCGCTGCCCCTGGAGGCCTACAAGTACCTCGACGCCGCTGCGGAGAAGCCCTAGCAGGCCTCTATCCCTTCCCCCCTCTCTTCCATGCGCCATACCGAACCCTAGCTCCGGCCAGAGCCTCCCGTCGCCGTCGTCCCCGACATTCCCTTGCTGTTCTGAGCAAGCGCCTGGAACCGCCGTGCTCCCCTGGGTCTTCTTGTCGAAGCACGCAAGCTGGAAAGACACCTGCAGCTCCAATCGGCACCTCGGTCTCCGACGACCTCCGCCGCCTTCGCCATTGATTCCAGCGACCTTCTGCATCATCGACCACTCCTCAGCAACCGTGGTGAGCCACTGGTGCCTATGGCACCCTCCTCTTGTTAGCGTGCTTGCTTTAGCGATGCCGCCACCTTGAGGTCGCCCGCGTAGAGCTGCGTCCAACGCACCCCTCATCGAGGCTCCGCGCTGTAACATCCCAAAAATACTAAACTCAGATCATCAAACTCTAATCATCAAAATTAGGGTTAACAAAAACTTTTCCAACTAAAAATATGAAAGCATTCATATGTGTGTGTATTCAAAATTTGGATTCTTTTGAATTGCCATGGTTCTGTGTTTCATTGCTTGTAAAATGATTCTTAGGTGAAATAAACATCATCTAAATCATTCCCAAACTTTTCCCAAAGACAAACAACTCAAAATGAACAAATGAAGTGAATGGTCACTTTGGCCAAATTAACTCTCATGCCTACTTTGGCTATCCCTAGTTTTCAAAACTCAATAGAAACATTTGTGGATCTTTGCACCCCTTTTTAGTACTCATAATAAGGTACCAAGGCCCACTTTGTGATCATCCAAAAACATTCAAATGCTAAGTTTAAATGACAATTTAAAATTGAATCTATCTCATATGGGAAGATCCCACTATTTCAAAAACCACTCAAACAAGCTCAATTTTCAAAACCCAAGCACCCACATAATACTCAGCACATGCCTAGCACACCCACCAAAAATATTTTCAAAATTAAAAAGTAAGTTTCTTGCGGCTATTTTATCAAACACCTTACAAACTCAATTCAAACAAATCACAAACACTATTGTGTGCAGTAAATTGGGCCTAACTTGTTCCCTCCCTGGTTGCAACTAGCCTTAGTAGATCATGTAGCTCCTTTAACTAACCTCTAGCACCACTAATCTTGCCTTGCCATCAATGGTGAGCAGGCCGAGCCTCACCATGTCACCCCAGTGTGGACAGCAAGCTAGAAGAAGAACTAGCCATGCCCACCTTATCTAGCATGCAGCAAATGCCTCACCGCTCCCTCTCGACCAGCCCTATCTCGAAGACAGAGATAGGAACCGCCAAGAACGCCGTGCCCGTGCCGCTATCGACCATGCCGACGCGCACCACCGAGCACGCGCCGTTCCCACTCAACCCGACCACCTCGAGCCCTTGCCGCCCGCCAGCATGAACTCCACCGTCCCAGGAGACCATTAGACATGTTCGTTTCCTCGCTCGTACCCCGTAGCCACCGCTCGCCGTGGAGTTCGCCGCCTCTGCCGTGCAGAGCACCGCACATTCCCGACCGATTGCCACCGCCCCTAAGCGCGCATTCAAGCTCTAGAGCATCGCCAGGAGACCGCCCGTCGATCGCCACCCTCAGCCATGCCGCTAGTCACCCATAGCCATGTCACCACCGTCGCCTGCCCATCCCTCTCGGTCTCGCCGTCGAGCCTATAAAAGGAGGCCACCCCCAGCCATTTGAAGCACACCATTCCATTCCACTCCCCCACCTCACTGATCATTCCACCCTCTAGCCGGAGCACGAGGAGCAGAAGCTCGCCGGAATTGCGCTGGAGTAGGCCGCCTCTGGAGAAGAAGGGAGCCGTTGATTTCGACCACCCCCGGAGCTGCCTCGACCGTCCCTGAGCTCGCCGTCGACCAATCGTTCGTTTGCCCGCCTCGCCGTCGTCGCTGGAGCCCTGGTATGCCCCCTATGCACCCCCACTGAGCCACTAGGGTTCGAGCTCGCCGGTGACATGTTCATCGTCGACGACGATCCCCAACCGTCGATCCCCCTTCTAATCCAACGACCCACGTAGCCCCATACCGCTTCGCGTGTTATGAGCCACTGACTAGTGGAACCCCCCTGTCAGCTGATCCCCGCGCTGCGGAGTGACATTGGGCCGGCCCATTAACCTTTCCCGCGCAGCCCAACCGTTTGAATTTAGATTTTTCTATTTTAATTCAAACTCAGTTCTGTACCTATATTCAAAAATCAACCCAGCTCGATTCAGTGAACCAAATTGCATGAAACTAATTTTGTTAGAAAGTTACTGGAATGCTTAATCCAATCCCGTTGGATTCAAATCATTTGGATCTGTAGATCAACCTTAGTAAAAATAACAAGTCAGAAGCTCAAACATTTTTCAAAATTTAACCATAATAGATTTTGAGTTGATTCGAACTCTCAAAGATCACATTTGATCATACCTTTCAGATTATATAAAACATATGGGTTTACTTACAGAAATAATATTTAAGTAATAAAAGAAGGCCACATAGGCATTTCTAGTCACTTTATTTATTTAAAATAAAAAGGTTAAACCTTATTAAATTGTGACACCACTTTAAATCACATTCCCATGTACTGAAATATATGGTGATGACATGTGTCAAAATGATCCCATGTTTGAGTTGGAGAATATTAAATCTTAAGTAGTTTTTCAACGAGTAGAAATTACTTTTCTCAAATTAAAATAAATAAGACAAAAGCTTTAATCTTGTGATTATGCTAGATCATCTATAGTGCACCTTTGTGTGATGATTGAAAATAGTTAAGTATTGTTTGGTGATTGTGTACCTCATATTTATTTATAGACGCTAGTACCGACCAAGGATACGAGGAGGAAGGAGGATACTACGAGGAAGAAGCCGAGGAGATCTTCAACCACTGCTCTGCACAAGGCAAGCCTTACTAACCAAGTTGACCTATGCAAGCTAACACTTGCAACCTAGCAAGCTTATACCACTTGATAAACCATCCTAGTTTTACTTACAAGCTTTCTACTTTATTTCTTTATCAAAGCTTTTCTTAGAGTTTACTTAAGTGACTTGTAGATTCTAGAAATATCATTGAAGGTTGCATAAAGAGCATTAAATTTGGCCTAAGCTAGATAATCTGGATGTCATCCTAAGGCATGAGATTGAACTTCATTAATCTCCACTTGTTTACCACCCCTCCCTTAGTACTTAACCCCACTTGTAGATGCTAGTGCTAAGCATAAAACTTGATCAACTTTAGATGGGAATACTGGGTGAAAATGGTTATGAAAACCTTGGAATGATGAGTCATTCTACTGAAATGTTTTGACATGTGTTTCCGAACACCAGATGATTTTGATGATGAAAATGTTGAGGCATGAGCCTTAGCCCTTTATAAAACTGATGGTTGTCTGGATGCGATACCATTCCAATTTTACCGTATAACCACAATACCCGAAAATTGGGTAGGGCTTGACTGGGAACTTATATACCTTAGTATGGGTTCCTTCACGACCAAGGTCTGAGCTGAGGCTACCTTGTGAAGATTGTCCACCTGTGCAGTACCCAAGATGACAGTTGGTCATGGTTGGGAGGCCAAACTCACAGGAGAGGTGCCTATACTAGGGCGTGTAATTGAAAGGTTAGGATTGATTATCCGCATACTGAGTATGGTGAATTCAGGATTTGTTCCTGATGGATGTATCGAATGTTGTGGTGAAAGTGTACAATCTCTGCAGAGTGTCAAACTATTCGAATAGCCGCGTCCGCAGTTATGGACAGTTGGAGTGGCCATATTGTTCCCCTGTCAGATGTTTTCAAAATGACTTGTGAAATGAATTGAGACTTTGACTTGAGCACAACGGAGTTGTGACATGAAATTCAAGTTCCCACTTAGGTGTTATAAAATTTGAACTAGCTTTCTTTGCTTCTGAACTTAGTAGAGGTAAATCTAGCTTTTTGAAAAACAACCCTAGAACTTAGTATCCTACTACAATACCCCCCTTAACTTGTTAGTATTAGTTTGCGAGTACTTAAATAGTACTCATGGCTTTGTCCCTGGCTATTCCCGTGGCCAGACTATGAAGAGGAGTACCAGGATGCTGAACCACAGGAAGGTTATGACAACTAGGATCATCTCCCATCGTCAGCATTGCCTGTGACCCCAAAGATGGAGCTTCGCCTACGCTACCTTTATTATTACGTTATTACGCTGCTTGAGTTGTATTAAGAACTGGATCATGAGATCCTTATTTGTGTAAGAACTTATGTATGGTTTGTAATGGATGATGTACTCTGATACCCAAATCTGTTATGTCTCGCAAAAATGGTAATCCTGGGATTGCGATGTATGGCATAACAGGCATCTGGCATTAAAAATCCGGGTGTTGACAAGTTGGTATCAGAGCCATCCTGACCATAGGAGACCCTAGTTAGACTGGACGTTTGAATCAAAAACTTAGTTTCAAAACCCAGGAAAGTGAGTATTTACAAAACCTTATTCCCATTCTTATTACTTTGATTCTTTCATTAAAAAATTCATGTTCCTCAAAAACTCTTGCAAAATACATAAAATTTGACACACTTGATCACTCTACTAACTTACTCATCCTATATTCTTATAGATGGACGTGAAGTACATCAAGTTTTATCAGTTGGGGAATGGAGGATACCTCATCTTTGAGCAGGATTTGGACCATCTTTCGGAATTTTTGGAGTGTCCGCACCCTGAGTTCTTCGGATCTCAGCTCAATGATCAGGAAGGAGAAGATCGGTAGTGACTAGTTGTTGCAAGTCTCCGAGGAAAGATTGAACCTCCCACTGCAGAAGGAATTTAGTTCACCTTAAGACAGAACAACTGGCTCGATGGACTTGCCAGGGCCATGCAGGAAGCTCTTGCCCGTCTATGTGGGCAGAGTATCAATCAGATCAAGGGTACTCGCTTTGAGTTTTGTCCAAGGCGTGATGCTATGGGATAGCCTCTAGAAGCCCCATACCACCCCCAGCTGAAGACTCAGTTGGACCACCTTAGCTTCATGATGTATGATCGTCAGCAGGAACTGGACAATGCCCGTGACTACTCCAACCACAAGTCCGCCATCATCAAGACGAAGGATCAGACCATCGCCATGCTAGCGAAGGACCGCAAGTCTCGTCGCCGTCAGCTTGACAAGAAGGAGCGCATCATTGCCCGTCTTCGTCACCGTATCTCGGATTTGGAGGAGACCATCCACGAGAGAGACATGCAGTTGGAGGAAAGGGAGCATGCCGGAGAAGATCTTCGTGGAGACCCCTACTCCTATCTCAACGATGATGATGATTTTCTGGAGGATCAGGCCATGGACTTCTTCACCGATGAGAAGGATTTCACCTTCATCGATGACGATGAGGATGATGAGGATGACGATTACACCGACTCCGAGGAGTAGTAGCACTTGAGCACTAGCATAGTGAGTTGTATTCGGTCCCACTGTATCGTAGTTTCAGAATGGTTCTTAAAACCATCTGTTTTTCCTTTGTTATGGTGTGTGTTGTATCGTGTGCTATGAATGAATGAATGAAAAGCAAGTTGCTAGAAAATCTGAGTCGAACTTTAAAAACTTTTCAAAGTCCCTGAACCTTAGAAATTTCCCTCTTTTCTCATGATCTATCTCAATCTTCAGATGCCTCGCGGAGGAAGTGGTTCATCCCCGGACCCGATGTTGCAGATCCTGCAAATGTTGGTTTCTGACCGTGAAGCTGAAAGAGCCGAACGTCAAGCCAACTTAGCCACCCTTCAACACATAGCTCAGATGGCCAACAACAATCAAGGCCTAGTAAATCAGGACAACCATGGCTCTAAGCTCAAGAATTTCTAGAACACCAACCCACTTGTTTTTACTAAGTCGGAAGAGCCCCTAGATGCAGATGATTGGCTGCAAACCATGGAAAACAACCTAGAAGTCGCCGGAGTGGAAGCTAACGAGAAAGTTCTGTTCGCCACCCACTATCTAGCCGGAGATGCAAGAGCATGGTGGAACAATGTTCGTGCAATGACCGAAGGACAGATGATGACCTGGGAGGAATTCAAGGTCAAGTTCAGCAGAACCCATGTGCCACCGGGTTTGATCAAGAGGATGAGAGATGAATTCAGAGAGATAAAGCAAGGAAGGATGACCGTAGTGGAATACCATGACAAATTCTTGTCATTAGCTAGGTATGCCCCGGATGAGATCGACACGGAAGCCAAGAAGAAAGAAAGATTCTTGAATGGTATGCACAATGAGATGCAAACAGTGTTAGTCAATATCCCCTTTGCTGATATTGAAGCCTTAGTTGACTCCGCCATTCAGATGGAAGGAAATATCAAGCAAGTCAATGAGAACCGCAAGCGCCGCATGATGCATCAGCCAGGAACCCATCATACCCCAAAGTATCGCCCCAACCCTTCTCCAGGATTTGCCCCGAGAACCAATAGACCCCCGATGAACCGTCCGACCTATCCCAACCGTGAAAACCCAAGGCCCGGAGGAAATCACAACAACCCTAGCAACTCTGGCAATTTCAACCGTGCCCCACCAAAGTTCAACAACAACAATGCTGCCGCCAACACCAACACTGCCCCGAGGACTGGAAGCAATGTTGTGCCTGTTGCAGCAAAGGACAAGTCGCAAGTGACTTGTTATGACCATGGAAATAAGGGTCACTACTCCAATGAGTGCCCCAAGAAGAATGCCGCAACCCCCAATGCAAATGCCCCAGCTCAGCAGCAGCATCGTGTTCAACCAGGAAGAAGTTTTGCCCCAGGGAATTCGCTCAACCGCAACGGCCGTCTTTTTCTCATGCATGCTGAAGAAGCCCAGGAAGCGTCAGATGTCATGCTGGGTATGTTTTCTGTTAATTCAGTACTTGCAAGAGTCTTGTTTGATTCTGAAGCATCGCACTCATTTGTCACCGAAGAATTTGCATGCACTAGTAAGATTCAACCAACCAAACTGAAGCATGTTATGATTGTTCAAATCCCCGGTTCAACCACCAAAGCTAGGAAAATTTGCAAAGCCGTCCCTATCTGAATCCATGGCATAGATTTTTATGCTACTGATAGTACTCGAAACTAAAGGTTTGGAAGTAGTACTAGGAATGGATTGGATGTCCAAACATAAAGGATTAATTAACTGTGCCAAGAAAGCTATAACCATGACCAGTATAGCCGGAATATCAGTCGAGCATGTATCTGAAACCTTACCTCGTCAATTCAAGTGCAACAAGAGTATAGCCCAACCTACCATTGACCAATTCCGGATAGTCTGTGAATACCCCGATGTATTTCCAGATGTTTTGCCCGGTATGCCCCCAGATAGGGATATCGAGTTTATCATCGAACTAATCCCCGGAACAGGACCTATAGCCCAGAGACCATATAGTATGAACCCGTCTGAACTAGCGGAACTGAAGAAGCAACTGGATGCCATGCTGGAAATTGGATTGATTCAACCAAGTGCGTCACCATGGAGATCACCTGTCTTGTTTGTGGACAAGAAGGATGGAGGTAACCATTTGTGTACGGATTATCGGAAGTTGAATGATGTCACTATCAAGAACAAATACCTATTGCCCAAGATAGAAGATTTGTTTGATCAGTTGCTCGGTGCCAAAGTGTTTTCTAAGATTGATCTTAGAACTGGCTATCATCAACTCAAGATTCGTGCAGAGGATATTCCCAAGACTGCCTTTACCACCAAATATGGATTATACGAGTATAATGTCATGTCTTTTGGATTAACCAATGCCCCCGCTTATTTCATGAATCTCATGAATAAGATTTTTATGGACTTCCTAGATAAGTTTATCGTTGTTTTCATTGATGACATTCTGATTTTTTCCAAATCAGAAGAAGAACATGAGCTACACCTAAGGACCATTCTTGGAACCCTTAGAGAGCATCAGTTGTATGCCAATTTTAGCAAATGTGAATTCTGGTTACAGGAGGTAGGATTCCTCGACCACATTGTATCAGCCGGAGGAATTGCCGTTGACCCTGAAAAGGTGAAAGATGTCAAAGATTGGCAAGCTCCAACCACCCAAACCCAAGTTCGTGCATTTCTCGGATTGGCGGGATACTACCGCAAGTTCGTAGAAGGATTCTCGAGTATCGCCAGACCCATGACCCAATTGTTGAAGAAGGACAAGAAGTTTGAATGGACGGACAAATGTGAAGCGAGTTTTCAAGAACTCAAGAGAAGATAGATTTCAGCCCCAATCTTAATCATGCCGGATATCACGAAGCCCTTTGACGTGTATTGTGACGCATCCAAGATCGGTCTCGAATGTGTGCTAATCCAAGAAGGCAAAGTTATATCCTATCTATCCCGACAACTGAAACAACATGAGCAAACCTACCCAACCCATGACCTCGAGCTCGCAGCTGTAGTTCTAGCCCTGAAGACATGGAGGCATTACCTGATGGGAAACCATTGTGAGATATATTCGGATCACAAGAGCCTGAAGTATATATTCACTCAGAAGGAGCTGAATATGAGACAGAAGATGGATTGAGCTAATCAAGGATTACGATCTGGACATTCACTATCACCCCGGTAAATCCAATGTGGTAGCAGATGCCCTTAGCAGATTGCCGTGCCGCTTGAACTCCATGATTTTGAAGGAGCAACCAAGTCTGCACAAAGATATGGAGGATTTCCGAATGGAATTAGTGAGTGAAGGATTTTTGGCTAGCATAGAACTTCAACCCACTTTGATCAGCCAGATCAAGGAGGTGCAGAAAGGAAATGCTAGTATCGATAGAATCAAGCATCGTATCGGTACAGGCAAAGTACCCGGATTTACCGAAGACGAAGGAGTTCTGTGGTACAAAGGACGCCTTGGTGTACCGGCAGATTCTAAGTTGAAGGAAGTTATTCTGAAGGAAGCCCATGATACCCTTTATTCTATCCACCCCGGAGGAACGAAGATGTATCAAGATTTGAAAGAGCAATTTTGGTGGCATAAGATGAAGAGAGAAATCGGAAGCTATATCGCCAAGTGTGATATATGTAAGAGAGTCAAGGCGGGACATCAAAGACCCGCTGGATTGTTGCAACCATTGCAGATTCCAGAATGGAAATGGGATTCCGTTGGAATGGAATTTATCACCAGATTGCCTACTTCTAGTAGGGGAAATGACTCTATCTGGGTCATAGTGGACAGATTGTCCAAAATTGCCCATTTCTTACCAGTCAAGACCACATATCAGAGTTCGACGCTAGCGGAGTTATACATCGCTAGAATCGCCAGTTTGCATGGAGTCCCCAAGAACATCGTATATGATCGAGGAACTCAGTTTACCTTGAGATTCTAGAAGAAAGTCCAAGAAGGTTTAGGAACCCGACTAGATTTCAGGACAGCTTATCACCTGTAGACCGATGGACAAACGGAGCGAGTAAATCAAATACTCGAAGACATGTTGAGAGCATGTGTGTTAGAGTATGGATCTAAATGGGAAGACTGTCTGCCGTTCGCAGATTTTTCGTACAACAACAGTTATCAAGCAAGTCTGCAAATGGCCTCATTTTAATTCATGTACGGAAGGAAGTGTCACACCCCTTTGAATTGCTCGGAAGTAGGAGGAGAGTCAGATTTTTGGACCCGACATCCTACGAGAAGCAGAAGAGAAAGTCCACAAGATTCGTGAGCACCTCAAGACCGCCCAGTCGAGACAAAAGAGTTACGCTGACAAGAGACGTCGAGACCTCGACTTCAACATTGGAGATTTTGTGTATCTGAAAGTGTCGCCATTGAAAGGAATGCAGCGTTTCCAACTGAAGGGAAAGTTAGCCCCCAGATATATCGGCCCCTTCAAAATTCTGAACCGTCGAGGATAAGTGTCGTATCAATTGGAACTGCCAGAAGAAATGTCAGCCGTGCACAATGTGTTCCATATCTCATTACTTCACAAGTGCCTCGAAGTTCCGGATAAGACTGAAGTGTTCAAGAATATTGATCACCAGACCATAGAGATCAACGATGACCTGACCTATCCCGAAGTACCCATCCATATTTTGGAAGAAGCTTTAAGAACTACCAGAACCCGAAGCATCAAGTTTCTCAAGATTCAGTGGAGCAACCACACAGAAGAAGAAGCTACCTGGGAGCGCGAAGATCACATCAGGACGGAGTTTCCCGATCTCTTGAAATCTTAGGTAATCTTTTTTGTCATTTTTCAAATCTCGGGACGAGATTTTGTTTAAGGGGGTAAGGTTTGTAACATCCCAAAAATACTAAACTTGGATCATCAAACTCTAATAATCAAAATTAGGGTTAACAAAAACTTTCCCAACTAAAAATATGAAAGCATTCATATGTGTGTGTATTCAAAATTTGGATTCTTTTGAATTGCCATGGTTCTGTGTTTCATTGCTTATAAAATGATTCTTAGGTGAAATAAACATCATCTAAATCATTCCCAAACTTTTCCCAAAGACAAACAACTCAAAATGAACAAATGAAGTGAATGGTCACTTTGGCCAAATTAACTCTCATGCCTACTTTGGCTATCCCTAGTTTTCAAAACTCAACAGAAACATTTGTGGATCTTTGCACCCCTTCTTATTACTCATAATAAGGTAGCAAGGCCCACATTGTGATTATCCAAAAACATTCAAATGCTAAGTTTAAATGACAGTTTAAAATTGAATCTATCTCATATGGGAAGATCCCACTATTTCAAAAACCACTCAAACAAGCTCAATTTTCAAAACCCAAGCACCCACAGAATCCTCAGCACATGCCTAGCACACCCACCAAAAATCTTTTCAAAATTCAAAAATAAGTTTCTTGCGGCCATTTCATCAAACACCTTGCAGACTCAAATCCAACAAATCACAAACACTATTGTGTGTAGTAAATTGGGTCTAACTTGTTCCCTCTCTGGTTGCAACTAGCCTTAGTAGATCATCTAGCTCCTTTAACTAACCTCTAGCACCACTGTAAGCTTGCCTTGACATCAATGGTGAGCAGGCCGAGCCTCACCATGTCACCCCAGTGTGGACAGCAAGCTAGAAGAAGAACTAGCCGTGCCTACCTTGTCTAGCATGAAGCCCATGCCTCACCGCCCCCTCTCGACCAGCCCTAGCTCGAAGACAGAGACATGAACCACCAGGAACGCCGTGCCCGCGCCGCTGTCGACCATGCCGACACGCACCACCGTGCACGCGCTGTTCCCACTCAACCCGACCACCTCGAGCCCTTGCCGCCCGCCAGCATGAACTCCACCGTCCCAGGAGACCATTAGACATGTTCGTTTCCTCGCTCGTACCCCGTAGCCACCGCTCGCCGTGGAGTTCGCCGCCTCTGCCGTGCAGAGCACCGCACATTCCCGACCGATTGCCACCGCCCCTAAGCGCGCATTCAAGCTCTAGAGCATCGCCAGGAGACCGCCCGTCGATCGCCACCCTCAGCCATGCCGCTAGTCACCCATAGCCATGTCACCACCGTCGCCTGCCCATCCCTCTCGGTCTCGCCGTCGAGCCTATAAAAGGAGGCCACCCCCAGCCATTTGAAGCACACCATTCCATTCCACTCCCCCACCTCACTGATCATTCCACCCTCTATCCGGAGCACGAGGAGCAGAAGCTCGCCGGACTTGCGCCGAAGCAGGCCGCCTCTAGAGAAGAAGGGAGCCGTTGATTTCGACCACCCCCGGAGCTGCCTCGACCGTACCTAAGCTCGCCGTCGACCACTCGTTCGTTTGACCACCTCGCCGTTGTCGCTGGAGCCCTGGTATGCCCCCTATGCACCCCCATTGAGCCGCTAGGGTTCAAGCTCGCCGGTGACATGTTCATCGTCGATGACGATCCCCAACCGTCGATCCCCCTTCTAATCCAACGACCCACGTAGCCCCGTACTGCTTCGCGTGTTATGAGCCACTGACTGGTGGAACCCCCTGTCAGCTGAGCCCCGTGCTGTGGAGTGACACTGGGCCGGCCCATTAACCTTTCCCGCGCAGCCCAACCGTTTGAATTTAGATTTTTGTACTTTAATTCAAACTAAGTTCTGTACCTATATTCAAAAATCAACCCAGCTCGATTCAGTGAACCAAATTGCATGAAACTAATTTTGTTAGAAAGATACTGAAATGCTTAATCCAAGCCCATTGGATTCAAATCATTTGGATCTGTAGATAAACCTTAGTAAAAATAACAAGTCTGAAGCTTTTCTGCATTCAAACATTTTTCAAAATTTAACCATAATAGCTTTTGAGTTGATTCCAACTCTCAAAGATCACATTTGATCATACCTTTCAGAATATATAAAAACATATGGGTTTACTTATAGAAATAATGCTCAAGTAATAAAAAAAGGCTACATAGGCATTTCTAGTCACTTTATTTATTTAAAATAAAAAGGTTAAACCTTATTAAATTGTGACACCACTTTAAATCACATTCCCATGTACTGAAATATATGGTGATGACATGTGTCAACATGATCCCATGTTTGAGTTGGAGAATATTAAATCTTAAGTAGTTTTTCAATGAGTAGAAATTACTTTTCTCAAATTAAAATAAATAAGACAAAAGCTTTAATCTTGTGATGTTAGTGATGATGCTAGATCATCTATAGTGCACCTTTGTGTGATGATTGAAAATAGTTAAGTATTGTTTGTTGATTGTGTACCTGATATTTATTTATAGACGCTAGTACCGACCAAGGATACGAGGAGGAAGGAGGATACTATGAGGAAGAAGCCGAGGAGAACTTCAACCACTGCTCTGCACAAGGCAAGCCTTACTAACCAAGTTGACCTATGCAAGCTAACACTTGTAACCTAGCAAGCTTATACCACTTGATAAACCATCCTAGTTTTACTTACAAGCTTTCTACTTTATTACTTTATCAAAGCTTTTCTTAGAGTTTACTTGAGTGACTTGTAGATTCTAGAAATATCATTGAAGGTTGCATAAAGAGCATTAAATTTGGCCTAAGCTAGATAATCTGGATGTCATCCTCAGGCATGAGATTGAACTTCATTAATCTCCACTTGTTTACCACCCCTCCCTTAGTACTTAACCCCACTTGTAGATGCTAGTGATAAGCATAAAACTTGATCAACTTTAGATGGGAATACTTGGTGAAAATGGTTATGAAAACCTTGGAATGATTATTCATTCTACTGAAATGTTTTGACATGTGTTTCCGAACACCAGATGATTTTGATGATAAAAATGTTGAGGCATGAGCCTTAGCCCTTTATAAAACTGATGGTTGTCTGGATGCGATACCATTCCAATTTTACCGTACAACCACAATACCCAAAAATTGGGTAGGGCTTGACTGGGAACTTATATACCTTAGTATGGGTTCCTTCACGGACAAGGTCTGAGCTGAGGCTACCTTGTGAAGATTGTCCACCTGTGCAGTACCCAAGATGACAGTTGGTCATGGTTGGGAGGCCAAACTCACAGGAGAGGTGCCTATACTAGGGCATGTAATTGAAAGGTTAGGATTGATTATCCGCATATTGAGTATGGTGAATTCAAGATTTGTTCCTGACGGATGTATCGAATGTTGTGGTGAAAGTGTACAATCCCTGCAGAGTGTCAAACTATTCGAATAGCCACGTCTGTAGTTATGGACAGATGGAGTGGCCATACTGTTCCCCCGTCAGATGTTTTCAAAATGACTTGTGAAATGAATTGAGACTTTGACTTGACCACAACGGAGTTGTGACATGAAATTCAAGTTCCCACTTAGGTGTTATAAAATTTCAACTAGCTTTCTTTGCTTCTGAACTTAGTAGAGGTAAATCTAGATTTTTGAAAAACAACCCTAGACCTTAGTATCCTACTACAGAACCCCCCCTAACTTGTTAGTATTAGTTTGCGAGTACTTAAATAGTACTCATGGCTTTGTCCCTGGCTATTCCCGTCACCAGACTATGAAGAGGAGTACGAGGATGCTGGACCACAGGAAGGTTACGACAACTAGGATCATCTCCCATCGTCAGCATTGCCTGTGACCCCGAAGATGGAGCTTCGCCTACGCTAGCTTTATTATTACGTTATTCCGCTGCTTGAGTTGTATTAAGAACTGGATCATGAGATCCTTACTTGTGTAAGACCTTATGTATGGTTTGTAATGGATGATGTACTATGATATCCAAATATGTTATGTCTCGCAAAAATGGTAATCCTGGGATTGCGATGTATGGCATAACAGGCATGTGGGATTAAAAATCCGGGTGTTGACAAGTTGGTATCAGAGCCATCCTGATCATAGGAGACCCTAGTTAGACTGGACGTTTGAATCAAAAACTTAGTTTCAAAACCCAGGAAAGTGAGTATTTACAAAAACTTATTCCCATTCTTATCACTTTGATCATTTCATAAAAAAATTCATGTTCCTCAAAAACTCTTGCAAAATACATAAAATTTGACACACTTGATCACTCTACTAACTTACTCATCCTATATTCTTATAGATGGACGTGAAGTACAACAAGTTTTATCAGTTGGGGAATGGAGGAGACCTCATCTTTGAGCGGGATTTGGACCAGCTTTTGGAATTTTTGGAGCGTCCGCACCCCGAGTTCTTCGGAGCTCAGCTCAATGATCAAGAAGGAGAAGATCGGCAGTGGCTAGTTGTTGCAAGTATCTGAGGAAAAATTGAACCTCCCACCATAGAAGGAATTCAGTTCACCTTAAGAGAGAATAACTGGCTCGATTGACTTCCCAGGGCCATGTAGGAAGCTCTTGCCCGTCTGTGTGGGCAGAGTATCAATCAGATCAAGGGTACCCGCTTTGAGTTTTGTCCACGGCGTGATGCTATGGGACGGCCTCTGGAAGCCCCATACCACCCCGAGCTGAAGACTCAGTTGGACCACCTTAGCTTCATGATGTATGATCGTCAGCAGGAAATGGACAATGCCCGTGACTACTCCAACCACAAGTCTGCCATCATCAAGACGAAGGATCAGACCATCGCCATGCTAGAGAAGGACCGCAAGTCTCGTCGCCGTCATCTCCACAAGAAGGAGCGCATCATTGCCCGTCTTCGTCACCGTATCTCGGATTTGGAGGAGACCATCCACGAGAGAGACATGCAGTTGGAGGAAAGTGAGCATGCCGGAGAAGATCTTCGTGGAGACCCCTACTCCTATCTCAACGATGATGATGATTTTCTAGAGGATCAGGCCATGGACTTCTTCACCGATGAGGAGGATTTCGCCTTCATCGATGACGATGAGGATGATGAGGATGACGATTACACCGACTCCAAGGAGTAGTAGCACTTGAGCACTAGCATAGCGAGTTGTATTCGGTCCCACTATATCATAGTTTCAGAATGGTTCTTAAAACCATCTGGTGGTACTGGAGTGTGCGCCTGGCGATGGGGAGTAGTCTCATGGTGGTTAGGGGGGCAAGGGGAGGCGGTGTCTGGCCGAAATTTTCTCGGAGGCTTGTCAGAGCAGAAGGAGGTCTCGGGCAAAATCGGAGCGGCATGGTGGCGATCTGGTGCGAGCGAGAGAGGTGAAATGGAGAGGGGGGGGGGACAGGCGTTTAGTAGGGCATGATCACGGTGAGTAACGGCCTCGGTGTTAAGGCGAATTAAACCTGCAAAAATTAAGCCAGAAACCGGCGTAGAGGAGAGGAAGAATCAGTCACGCGGGTGGGAACGACGGTCTGGCAAGTGGGGCCACGACGTCAGTGAGAGAGAGAGGGAGGAGGTGGGTCCGTCTCGTCAGGGACAATGCAGGTGCGCTAATGAGTAGGAAAACGCTTGGGGGGAGAGTGGAAGGTGGGCTCGCTGGGCCAGTTGGGCTAGGGTTAGATGGGCTGGGTTGTTTCCCTTTTTTTATTCTGAAACCTTTTTCTTTTTCTATTTTTAATTTCAAACCACCATTTGAATTTCAGATTTCCTTTTTAAATCTTTTCCAAACATTCAGTATATTTCTATACTGTTTTAAATATGTATTTAAAGTCTATTTTAGAATAATTATTTTATTCACATGGTTTATTCTTTATATAAATTAGGCACTTGCCTTTATTTAAATAGGATTTTAATTATATTGAAAATCTTACTTAAATTCAAATTTTCACCAAGCCTTTTTCAATAGGTTTTATTTCTTTAATAGGGTGTTTGAATAATTCATTTTGAATTATTTGAAGTATTTTTAATATGATTTATTAATCATTTAAATTGAGCATTTGTCTTCATTCAAATAAAATCCAATATGGTTTTAAATCCATATAAATTTGTATTCAAATGATTCTTTTATTCCATTTAAGTTAATTAAATAACTTTTATTCCACTTGAGGAAATTCCAATTATTATTTTCCCATAATTTAATTAATCATTTACTTTAGGGCTTTTGTCTTTATTAGGATATAATTGGAATAGGGTTTAATTCCATATACTTTTATTTTGAATATACCTTATCCCTTTATTTCATTTGGATTAGGATTATCTTTATTTGATTATGGATTTGGCCAAGATTTAATTTGGCTTTTAAATATTCCTTATTTTTTCTTTCTTTCTTTATCTTATAAAATCCATATCTTTTTATTTATGGATCCAAAATTAGTGATTCCAATTTGTAGAATTTTATTTATTATTTGTTTATCCTTTTAAATCTCTTTAGGGTTATTTTGCTCACAATTTAATATGTATTTTAGGTAGGAGCTTTATTATCTTTAGAATTTATTTCCTTTCATCTTATTAAATTCATAAGTTTTTATCTATGGTTCCAAATTGAATGAAATCAATTTCTATGGTTTTATAATATTTTTATTTATCATTTTGATCATTTATAAATGTTTATTGGTAGATTTTTATATGGAACAAATCCATAGTTTTTAGAGATATCTTGGAAATGATTCATTCCATTAGGGTTTTGGGGTTTTGGTTTAACTTCTCCAAGTGTTTAAATTTCAATATACATTCATTGATGAATGCATTTCACTTGATTGAAATTTTTTGGATTAAAATTTGTTCAAAGTTTGTTCAAGATGATTTTTGATGTTTCTATTTGAAACAAAAAGTTTCTTTTCACCCTAAATTTCAACAATTATTTATTTTGTTTATTTATTTTTCACATTTCAAAATTTGGAAAATTTTGGGATGTGACAGGCTACCACCCTTAAAAGAAATCTCGTCCCGTGATTTGGGATGGCTAGAGGTTACAAGTTGGCTTCAAGGCAACTAGGGTACTACCACCCTTAAAAAGGTTTTCATCTAGATTACATCTTGGCTTACTTGGGATCTTGATGTATCTTCTCTGGACACTTGTTTGCATAATGGCCTAACTCTTTGCATTTGAAACACATCACTTGGATATTATCTTTCTTCTTCTTTGGTATCATTGCCTCTTGTTTATTTCTTTGGTTCTTCTTCTTTTCTGGGCAATCACTGGCATAGTGTCCCATCTCCTTGCAATTGTAACATTGCAACTGGCTTATGTCCTTCTTCTTCTTCTTCTTCTTCTTGGGTCTCTCCAAAGCTAGGAGTTCTTCTAGTTCATGCTCTTCATATATCACCTCAAAGGTGGGAAATCTTTCTCTCTTCTTGGGGCAGTTACTAGAGATATGACCTTCTTCTTCACAAGAGTAGCAACACTTTTTGGTCACTTTGAATTTGGCCATATGAGGCATGGTTCTGACTTTGCCTTCATCCTTCTTGGTAGAAGTTGTTCCCTTATGGAGGTTTCCAAACATTTGATGCATTCCATCTTGCTTAATTTGTTGAACTATAGGATAGGTGGGGCATTGGATAGGGACATGATCATTTCCTTCACATAGGAAACAAGTCACTTGAGATGTCGGGCATTGTTTAGTTGGATGTTTCTCTTCACAATTAGGGCATTGATCTTCATGCTATTTGGAAGTGTGATCCATGTATCCACAAAAATTGCAAGCTTGAGTTCCCTCTATACTATCATCCTTGACATCATTGTTGTCACAATCTCCTTGGAAAGAGTTGCTTATCATGTTGATCATTTGATTGGTCATCCTTTGCAACAATTGGGATTGGGTTTCCAAATTTTTTTGCATGGTTGGGTCTAACTCATTGTTGTTGGCTAAAAACTGAGTTGTCATCATATTCAACTGGTTTGATTTGCTAGTAGTTGTTCTCTCATGTGCATCTCTTGGTTGTTGTTGTCACCATTCTTGATGTTGGAGTTTCTTGGAGTAGTCATCTGTTTGGGTTGGATTGGGATTAGAATAGGCAAAATATTTCTAAGGAAGAAGTCTAATCACACACAACAATTCACACAAGCAATGTGCAAGCAATCACAAACAAACATTCCACTCAAACAACAAGTTCAAACACATTTTTAGGCAACAAAAATATTTTTTTCTATACCACATATGTTGGTGTGTTTGACCTAAACAAATCACTTGTATGGTGGTCCAACTATATGGTTCACTTGAGATCATTCCATTCTTCTTGAATGAGATCATGGTTTCCTTGGAAAAATTCTTGAGTCTTGGTCACAAAACTTCAAAGGCGATGATGGTTCCTTCTAAGTTGTGTTTCCTTAGTCTTCAAGTCTTGAGTAATATTTCTTGTCTCACTTGTAGTCCTTGGTGATGTCTAAGTTTAAGTCCTTGGTGAAACTAAAGTTGAAGTCATTGGTGATGTTGAAGTTGAAGTCACTTGAGTTGGTGAAGTCCTTTGCTCATGTTGAATTCTTTGCTCATGGTGGATGCTTTGTCCATAAAGTTTGAAAAGAGGAGAGATGTAGAATCAAAACCCAAAGGTTGAGGAAAGAGTTTACAAGATTGTTTGTAAATAAGTTTTGGAACAAATACAACTCCTATTTTTCTAAGGGGTTTTGTCAAATCCTAGGGTTACAATCCTACAGGCAACACAGTACTCTAATACCATCTATAGAGGTCCCAACCTTTAATAAGGTAGAGATCCCTGTGTTTACAATGCTAGTCCCTGGATCAATAGCTAGCATCCACAGTTAAGATGTAATATCAAGAAACAAAGGTCATAATACAACTTTATAACCAGGAATAAAATAATTCATTACATCTTACATAGCTCATTTGGCTATCTCATTACAGTGCAGCAGAAATAACTATAGCATGGAGTCCTTCATCTTCGAAGTGCCACAGGCAATCATGTTGGCTGTAGACTTGTAATCCTAATCAACACACTTCACTAACATCAAACAAACCTTCAACATAATAAGTTATAGCCACAAGGGTCAATACATTTGAATTGTATTGGCAAGTGATACTATGGTAGAATATTGGTATCTATCATCTATATGCATTTGGCTAAGTGGAGCTTAGGCTTGCTTTGCTCAAAATAGATTTTCCTTATCATTTGAAAATACTAAGATTTGTTTGTCAAAATCACCCAAGGCATCTACTAATCATTGATTGAAGATCCTTTAACCCTTGTTCAACCACAAGTTTTTAACTTAGAAATTGGTATGAGGAGATTCTTGATAGCTTCCATGTCTTCATGCTCAAATTTTCCATTGCCAGGGGACACGGCTAAGTACTTAGATTTTACTCTTTGTAGAGGTGGTTCACTTTCCCCACAAGACTCGACATGCATCGAGACAAGATCTTTCAGAAGCCTTCCCTTAGACCAGAATGGACGCGTTCCAAATCTATCATCCCCTACCACCAACTTTCCATTTGGCTAAGTTATTGCAACCTATATGATCTAGGCAGAGCCCATAATGCCAAGTTGCTACACTTGAAGCTTCTCAACATTTGACATCTCAAATATCTTTGTTCCTGGGTGGCATTCCACAAGTGAGATACACAGGGTAAACCATTGAAAAATGGGCCCTGGTAACCACTCAACAAAAATCCAACCAAGAAATTACCATTCCACCCAGGTGTTTCATTCACTTAGTTGTTTTATTAAACCAAACATAAGTCCTTGACTTAGAAATATTCCATAGCATGAATATAATCCACCCTTGTTTTCTACTAGCTAAGCTAAGCATGATAGTAGTAGGAATCTTAACTTAGGAAAAATCTACTAAGGTTTCATCTACTAGGATTTCCCATGGCATAGTTTATACTTAGAAAATTCCATGCAAGTCCTACTCAAAACATCCCTAATGCATAGTGAAAATAATGGGACAAAAGTATGAAGCATCACTTGCCTTTTTGGTAGATAATATAAGTTCACTCCTTGATATTGCAATAGTCACACTCTTCAAATTCTACTACAATTCAATAAAGCAAGGCACAATTTCAAAACTAACATCCAAACAATTCAACACATAAAAATAATAAAAACAAAGCAATGCATGCAAGCATGCCAAAGATTGTTTTATTTGGAAAAGTGGTTTATAATAGGTTATAAACATTTGAAAACACCTATTGGTCATTTATAAAAGTGGTAAAACCATTTGATATTTAAGTTAGTGAAAATGGCCACTTTAATTCATTTTTGTTTTGTTAGAAATGATTTAATCAAAGTAATAATTTCTAGTGTTTGACAAATATATTTTTAAACACAAATGTTAGTGTTTATGGTCATAGTGTTTAATATCAAAACCATTTGCAAAAGGTTTCATCTAAAAACCATTTTTAATTCAAAGTAACATTTTATTTTGTTGGAAATGCCTTTAAACAAAGTAATAATTTTCTAGGGTTCACCCAATATATTTTTAAATCCTAAAACTTTGTGTTTAGGGTCAGAGAGTTTAAATCAAACCATTTTCAAAAGGTTTTATTCAAAAAGCATTTTTGAAACATATTCAACAATTTTATTTAGATAGAAATGCTTTAATTCAAAGGAATAATTCCTAAGTGTCACAAAATATATTTTAAATCCAAAAGTTGGTTTTTATGGTCAGTAGGTTAAAAACAAACCATTTACCAAAGATTTTATCCTAAAAACATTTTTAGAATGGATTTTATGCACAAAGTAAGCCTAAACAAGTTTCTGCAAAAACAACCATTTTTACAGAAGCAATTCATTAAAAAAAAGTGCATGGTTGGAAAGTAGTCTCTTTGATGATTCCATTGATATAAAATTTGTAAAATTTGTACGTGTAGATTTAAAGTTATGGTTTTTTCAAATCTAACATCAAATAGACATGTTTTCTATTTTTAAAACAAACTACAGGCCACGTGGTGTGTTCTTATTGGTCCATACCGGTTCGCGTGGATCAGGCTCTCTGGATCGTCAGATTTAAAGTGCATCACATGACTCAGATGGGTTCGTACCCCTTCACTTAAGTCATCTATCCTATGCGTCGGATCTAGATCTAACGGCTGACGATCAAACGACCACTAACTGGCAGCGCTCAACGACGGCACGCGGCGGCAACGCTCGGCCAGAGGTGTTCCGGCGATTACAGGAAGCGACGAAGGATGTGGAGTAGCTCAACGGGTTCGTGGTGACGAGAGGATGCTCGAGGTGGTCGCCATTGTCGAAGGGGCGCACGAGGCTGCTATCAATTCCTCGTCGGAGTCGTCGTTGGCGTCCGACACGCTCTGGTGTCGTCAGTGGCGAGGTTACGAAGCGCGCTAGGAAACGAAACTAGTCGCTTTAGATGCGCACGGGAGAGTATAACATGTGTGTGTCAACGAGAGGGGAGAGGACGGTCAGAAAGTACCGAGGGATCTCATCGGAGGGGAGGCAGACGGCGGCACTGCTCTAGCGAAGACGTAGTCGAGGTTTCAGGGCACGTGTCTAGAGGTACCAACCTTTAATAAGGTAGAGATCCCTGTGTTTACAATGCTAGTCCCTGGATCAATAGCTAGCATCCACAGTTAAGATGTAATATCAAGAAACAAAGGTCATAATACAACTTTATAACCAGGAATAAAATAATTCATTACATCTTACATAGCTCATTTGGCTATCTCATTACAATGCAGCAGAAATAACTATAGCATGGAGTCCTTAATCTTCAAAGTGCCACAGGCAATCATGTTGGTTGTAGACTTGTAATCCTAATCAACACACTTCACTAACATCAAACAAACCTGCAACATAATAAGTTACATCCACAAGGGTCAATACATTTGAATTTGTATTGGCAAGTGATACTATGGTAGTATAGTGGAGTCTATAATCTATATGCATTTGGCTAGGTGGAGCTTAGGCTTGCTTTGCTCAAAATAGATTTTTCCTTATCCTTTGAAAACACTAAGTTTTTGCTTGTCAAAAACACCCAAGGAACCACCAATAGAAATTGGTGAACCTTCAACCCTTGTTCAACCACAAATTTTTACTTAGAAATTGGGATGAGGAGATTCTTTATAGCTTCCATGTCTTGATGCTCAAATTGTCCTTTGCCAGGGACATGGCTAAGTACTTAGATTTTACACTCTGCAGAGGTGGTGCACTTTCCCCACAAGACTTGGTTTCCCAAGACAAGATCTTTCAGAAGCCTTCCCTTAGACCGGAATGGATGCGTTCCAACCTATCATCCCCTACCACCAACTATCCATTTGGATAAGTTATTGCAACTTATATGATCCAGACAGAGCCCATAATGCCATGTGGCTGCACTTGAAGCTTATCAACATTTGACATCTCAAATCTATTTGTTCCTGGGTGGCATTCCACAAGTGTGATACACCAGGGTAGTCCATTGAAATGGGCCCTGAGTAACCACTCAACACAAACCATTCCCACCATTCCACCAAGGTGATTCATTCACATTTTTGTTTTATTAAATAAAACACAAGTCCTTGACTTAGAAATATTCCATAGCATAAATATAATCCACCCTTGTTTGCTACTAGCTAGGCTAAGAATAATAGTAGTAGGAATATTAACTTAGGAAATTTCTACTAAGGTTTCATCTACTAGGATTTCCCATGGCATAGTTTATACTTAACAAAAATTCCATGCAAGTCCTACTTAGAAATATCACTAATGCATGGTGAAAATAATGGGATGAAAGTATGAAGCATCACTTTCCTTTTTGGTAGAGAATTATAAGTTCACTCCTTGATCTTGCAATGATCACACTCTTCAAATTCCACTACAATTCAATCAAGCAAGCAAAAATTCAATCTACCATTCAAGCAATTCATCATATAAAATAATAGAAACAAAACAATGCATGCAAGCATGCCAAAGATTGTTTTATTTGGAAAAGTGGTTTCTAATTAGTTATAAACATTCTAAAACACCTATTGGTCATTTTATATAAGTGGCAAAATCATTTGCAAAAGATTTTACTTATAAATCATTTTTAAACCAAATCAATATTTTATGTGGTTGAAAATGCCTTTAGCAAGGCAATAATCTTTATAGGGTTCACCAAATATATTTTTAGATCATAAATCTTTGTGTTTAGGGTCAGAGAGTTTAATCCAAATCATTTCCCAAAGGTTTTTCTCCAAAAAGTATTTTTAACATATAAACAACATTTTTATTTGACTAGAAATGTTCTAAATCAAAGATTTATTCTTTTGCCTCACAAAATATGTTTTTTAATCCACAAGTTGGTTTATATGGTCAGTAGGTTCAAAAAAATCCATTTGCCAAAGATTTTATCACAAAAATAATTTTAGAATGAATTTTATATTCAAAACATGCCTACACAAGTTTCTGAAAAACCACCATTTTACCAGAAGAAATTCATTAAAAAAAGTGCATGGTTGGATAGTACTTGGTCTACTGATTCCATTGATATAAAATTTGCAAAATTTGGACGTGTGGATCAAAAGTTATGAATTTTACAAACTTGATCATCTAATAGATCATTTCTGGTTTTTATAAAACAGACTGGGCCACGTGGAATGTTTTGATTGGCCAAAAATGGTTCGTGCGGATCGGCTATCGTGGAGCGTCAGATGTAATGTGCATCGCACGGCTCGCAACACTCGATACCTCTTCGGTTAGTGATTCTATCGCATATGTCAAATTCAAATCTAACGGCGCATAGGTGCTTGGCCAAAGATGGGCGGCGCTGGCGGCGGCGAGTGGCGGCGGCACGCTCGGCAAGCGAGGTTGCCGGTGATACAGGGGAGAGAAGAGGAGTGGAGTGGTTCACCAGAATCGCATGGTCTTGCTGATGCTCGTCGTATCCTTGGTTGGCGAAGGGGCGCTCGTGGTTGCCGTGGATTGCTCACCGGAGTCCGCATGATGTCGGGAACGCTCTGGTCGTTGTTGTTGGCGAGGCTACAGGCCATGGGAAAACCAGATAAAGGCGGCGTTAGACGCGCAAGAGAGTGGCGAAGACATGAGCGTCAGAGAGAGGAGGAGGCGTGGTCAGAAACTACCAGAGGGATTCGCCGGAACTGCTGCAGACCGTGGCGGCGCTCGGTGTTGACATTGCCGACGATGTGGAGCGCGCGGGGGCGAGTGGAGGCTACAGAGAGGTTCGCCGAGTGATGGGGAGTGCGATCGTGTGGTCGAGGGGGCGAGGGGCGATGGTGGATGGCCGGAATCGTCGCTGAAGTGCGTCGTAGGCCGCGGCGGTGCAAGGTAAATTCGAGGTAGCCTGGTGGCTTTCTGGCAGCGGGGTTTGAGGGGAAAGAGAGAGAAGAGAGAGTGTATTTATCGAGCGTGATCGCGAGGAGAGGTTACTGCACCATCAACGCATATCGGGTGGAAGGGATGATGACGAGGCATTTGACGTGGCGTGGGATTCGCGGGTCAGTGGGAGAGGAGGGTAGGTGCGCGAGTGAGAAAATTCCAGGAAGAGAGGGGAGCCGGGTGGGCTGCTGGGCTTGTTGGGCTAGGGTTGGATGGGCTAGGTCTTTTCTTATTTTTTTTCAGAAACTTTTTCTCTATTCTGATTTCATTTTCTGTTTTGATTTTATTCAAATAATTTCAAATCCTTTTTCTTTTCAAATCCTTTCAAACATTTCAGTATCCTTTAATACTGTTTTAAACCTCTATTTTAAATACCATTTTGGTATAATTCTTTTATGATTTATATTTTATTTTAAAAAAGCACTTGCCTTTATTCAAATAAGATTTTAAATATAAAACCCACTCTTATTTGAATTCAAACTTTCACCAAACCTTTTTCAGTATGTTTTATTTATTTATTAGGGTGTCAAATAATTCACCTTGAATTATTTGGAATATTTTTAATATGATTTATTAATCATTTAAATTGGGTATTTGTCTTTATTCCCATGAAATTAAATATGGGTTTAATTCCATAAATTTTATTTAAATGATTCTTGTATTTCATTTAAGTCAATTAAATAACTTTTATTACACTGGGGTAAATTCGAATTATTTTTCCCCTGATTTACTTAATCTTTTCCATTAAGAATTTTGTGTTTATTCAAATAGAAATAGAATTTGGTTAATGCCATTATTTGAAAATTCTTTATCCAATATTTTATTTGGATTTGGATTGTATTTATTCCATTAGCTTATGGATTAGGCCAAGTTTTAATTTGGCTTTTAAATATTCCCTATTAATTATTTCTTTCTTTATTTTGTAAAAATCCATATCTTTTTATTTATAGATCCAAACTTGGTGATTCCAATTTGTATAAATTTATTTAGTATTTGTTTATCCTTTTAAATATCTTTAGGATTAATTGCTCACCATGTGGTATGGATTTTAGGTAGGAGCTTTATTAGCTTTGGAAATTCAATTTCCTGATCTTACTGAATTCATAAGTTTTTATCTATGATTCCAAATTAAGGGAAATCATTTTCTATGGTTTTGTAATATTTCTATTTGTCATTCTTGATAATTTTGAAAAGTTTGTTGACAAATTTTTATATGGATCAAAACCATGGTCTTAGAGATAGCTTGGAAAACTCCCATTAGGGTTTTAGGGTTTTGATTTAATTTTCCAAGTGTTTAAATTTTCCACATGCATTTATGAAGAATGCATTTCACTTGATTTGAATTTTAGTTGGATTCAAATTTTATCCAAGTTTTGTTCAAGATGGGTTTTGATGAATTCATTTAGGAACAAAAAGTTTCTTTTCATCCTAAATTTTCAACAATTATTTATTTTGTTTATTTATTTTTCACATTACAAAATTTGGAAAATTTTGGGATGTGACAGGCTATCACCCTTAAAAGAAATCTCGTCCCGAGATTTTGGGAAAGATAGGGGTTACAAGTTGGCTTCAAGGCAACTAGGGTACTACCACCCTTAAAAATTTTCCAACTAGATTACATCCTGGCTTGCTTGGGATCTTGATGAAACTTCTCTGGGCAAACATCTGCATTGTGTCCTTTGTTTCCACACTTGAAATAGGTGACAAGGCTGAGATCCTTCTTAGGCTTGTTTACTTTGTGCTTCATCTTTTCTAGACAATTGCTGGCATAATGTCTTTGATCATCACAATTGTAACATGTGACAAGATTGAGTTCTTCACGTATCTTTGGACAAGTTGATACATAATGGCCCAGCTCTTTGCAGTTGTTGCACCACACTTGGTTGATTTCCTTATACTTCTTCTTCTTCTCTAGACATTCATTGGCATAGTGTCCCATCTCTTTGCAATGGCAACACTGCACTTGACTTTTGTCCTTCTTCTTCTTGGGTTTCTCCAAAGCTAGGAGTGCTTCTAGTTCATGTTCTTCATATCTCACCTCAAAGGTGGGAAAGTTTCCTGGTCTCCTTAATCTTTTCCTTGGATAATACATATGTCTCCTCTTTTGTCCATAAAATTGAGTCATATTGCATGGAGGTGCAAGCTGAGATTTTCCTTTGTCTTCATCCTTCTTGGTAGAAGTTGTTCCCTCATGGGAGTTTACAATCTGTTGATGCACTCCACCTTGTTTCCTTTGTTGAACTATGTAATAGATGGCGCATTGGATAGGGACATGATTATTTCCTTCACATAGGAAGCAAGTAGCTTGAGATGTGGGGCATTGATTATTTGGATGTTTCTCTTCACAATTGGGGCATTGATCTTCATGCTCTTTGGAAGTGTGATCCTTGTCTCCACAAACATTGCAAGCTTGGGTTCCTTCTAGAATATCATCCTTGACACCCTTGTTGTCACAAATTCTTTGGGAAGGGTTGTCTCCCATGTTGATCATTTGACTTGTCATCCTATGCAACAATTGGGTTTGGGTTTCCAAAAACCTTTGCATGGTTGGGTCTAAATCATTGTTGTTGGCCCAAAATTGAGTTGTCACTTGGTTCAACTTGGTTTGGATTACTATGAGTTCTCTCATGTGCATCTCTTGGTTGTTGTTGTCACCATTCTTGATGTTGGAGTTTCTTGGAGTAGTCATCTGTTTGGGTTGGATTGGGATTATAATAGGCAAAATATTTCGAAGGAAATAATTCTAATCACACACAAAAATTTCACACAAGCAATGTGCAAGCAATCAAAAACAACATTTCAATCAAACAACAAAGTTTCAAGCATATTTTTTTTAAGCAACAAAATATTTTTGGCTACACCACATAAGTTGGTGTGTTTGATTTAATCTAAATATGGTGGTCCCACTATATGGTTCACTTGAGACCCTTCCATTTATTCTTTTTTGTTTCTTCTTGAATGAGATCATGGTTTCCTTGGAAAAATTCTTGTGTCTTGGTCACAAAACTTAAAAGGTGATGATGGTTCCTTCTAAGTTGTGTTTCCTTAGTCTTCAAGTCTTGAGTAATATTTCTTGTCTCACTTGTAGTCCTTAGTGATATCCAAGTTGAAGTCCTTGGTGAAAATAAAGTTGGAGTCTTTGGCCATGGGGAGGCTTTGTCCATCAAGTTTTAAATAGAAGAGATATATAATCAAAACCAAAAGGTTGATGAAAGAGTTTACAAGATTGTTTGTAAATAAGTTTTGGAACAAATACAACTCCTATTTTTCTAAGGGGTTTTGTCCAATCCTAGGGAGACAATCCTACAGGCAACACAGTGCTCTGATACCATCTATAGAGGTCCCAACCTTTAATAAGGTAGAGATCCATGTGTTTACAATGCTAGTCCTTGGATCAATAGCTATCATCCACAGTTAAGATGTAATATCAAGAAACAAAGGTCATAATACAACTTTATAACCAGGAATAAAATAATTCATTACATCTTACATAGCTCATTTGGCTATCTCATTACAATGCAGCAGAAATAACTATAGCATGGAGTCCTTCATCTTCAAAGTGCCATAGGTAATCATGTTGGTTGTATACTTGTAATCCTAATCAACACACTTCACTAACATCAAACAAACCTGCAACATAATAAGTTACAGCCACAAGGGTCAATACATTTGAATTTGTATTGGCAAGTGATACTATGGTAGTATAGTGGAGTCTATCATCTATATGCATTTGGCTAGGTGGAGCTTAGGCTTGGTTTGCTCAAAATAAATTTTTCCTTATCCTTTGAAAACACTAAGTTTTTGCTTGTCAAAAACACCCAAGGAACCACCAATAGAAATTGGTGAACCTTCAACCCTTGTTTAAGATGGGTTTTGGTGAATTCATTTAGGAACAAAAAGTTTCTTTTCATCCTAAATTTTCAACAATTATTTATTTTGTTTATTTATTTTTCACATTACAAAATTTCTAAAATTTTGGGATGTGACAACGTGCGAGTGAGCTAGTGGTACTGGAGTGTGCGCCTGGCGATGGGGAGTAGTCTCATGGTGGTTAGGGGGAAAGGGGAGGCGGTGTCTGGCCGGAATTTGCTCGGAGGCTCGTCGGAGCAGAAGGAGGTCTCGGGCAAAATCGGAGCGGCCTGGTGGCGATCTGGTGCGAGCGAGAGAGGGGAAATAGAGAGGGGGATATGTGTTTAGTAGGGCGTGATCACGGTGAGTAACGGCCTCGGCGTTAAGGCGAATTAAACCTATGAAAATAAAGCCAGAAATTGACGAAGAGGGGAGGAAGAATCAGTCACGCGGGTGGGAACGACGGTCTGGCAAGTGGGGCCACGACGTTAGCGAGAGAGGGAGGGAGGAGGTGGGCCATCTTGTCAGGGACAGGGCAGGTGCGTTAGTGAGTAGGAAAACACTGGGGGGGAGAGTGGAAGGTGGGCTCACTGGGCCAGTTGGGCTAGGGTTAGATGGGCTGGGTTGTTTCCCTTTTTTTATTCTGAAACCTTTTTCTTTTTCTATTTTGATTTTCTGTTTTGAATTTCAAACCACCATTTGAATTTCAGATTTCCTTTTTAAATCTTTTCCAAACATTCAGTATATTTCTATAATGTTTTAAATATGTATTTAAAGTCCATTTTAGAATAATTATTTTATTCACATATGGTTTATTATTTATATAAATTAGGCACTTGCCTTTATTTAAATAGGAATTTAATTATATTTAAAATCTTACTTAAATTCAAATTTTCACCAAACCTTTTTCAGTTGGTTTTATTTCTTTAATAGGGTGTTTGAATAATTCATTTTGAATTATTTTAAATACTTTTAATATGATTTATTAATCATTTAAATTGATAATTTGTCTTCATTCAAATAAAATCCAATATGGTTTTAAATCCATATAGATTTTTATTCAAATGATTCTTTTATTCCATTTAAGTTAATTGAATAATTTTTATTCCACTTGGGCAAATCCCAATTATTATTTTCCCATAATTTAATTAATCATTTACTTTAGGGCTTTTGTCTTTATTAGGATATAATTGGAATAGGGTTTAATTCCATATACTTTTATTTTGAATATTCCTTATTCCTTTATTTCATTTGGATTTGGATTATCTTTATTTGATTATGGGTTTGTCCAAGATTTAATTTGGCTTTTAAATATTCCTTATTTCTTTCTTTCTTTATCTTATAAAATCCAAATCTTTTTATTTATGGATCCAAAATTAGTGATTCCAATTTGTAGAATTTTATTTATTATTTGTTTATCCTTTTAAATCTCTTTAGGGTTATTTGCTCACAATTTAATACGGATTTTAGATAGTAGCTTTATTATCTTTGGAATTTATTTCCTTTCATCTTATTAAATTCATAAGTTTTTATCTATGGTTCCAAATTGAATGAAATCAATTTCTATGGTTTTATAATATTTTTATTTATCATTTTGATCATTTATAAATGTTTGTTGATATATTTTTATATGGAAAAAATCCATAGTTTTTAGAGATATCTTGGAAATGATTCATTCCATTAGGGTTTTGGGGTTTTGGTTTAACTTCTCCAAGTGTTTAAATTTCAAGATACATTCATTGATGAATGCATTTCACTTGATTAAAATTCGTTGGATTCAAATTTGTTAAAAGTTTGTTCAAGATGAGTTTTGATGTTTCTATTTTGAAACAAAAAGTTTCTCTTCACCCTAAATTTCAACAATTATTTATTTTGTTTATTTATTTTTCACATTTCAAAATTTGGAAAATTTTGGGATGTGACACTTGCTTTGTTGATACTTTTGGCAGAGTAAGTGTTCACCTGAAGACGAGTTCCGTACTACATCAAGACCAGATCCGCAACAACACCTCGACCACATCAAGACCACATCCGCAATAACACCTCGACCAAAACTCACACCAAGATCTGCCTGCCGAGCAATTAGCCAAAAGGCGAGGATGTAGAGAACCAAGCTTCATGGGCCATATCACCGGTGATGTAGCATTTGAGACTCACCACTACCACAAGACTTCTCCCATGATTTCACACCATAAAATCCTATAGAATATGGCATACTAAGAGGGGACCTATCCTGACAAGTGGAAGGCTCCAAACTAGAATCAGACCAAGGGTTTGCCTCTGTGACGCCACTGAGCAAGTACATTGCATCCCTCGAAACTCCATGTCCTTGACATAGGCCGACGTCCCAGCACCATCCTTCATGGAACGAGAAACCCAGAGCATCAAAGCGATACCTTAGAGAAGGAGTGCGACATCATCGCCTAGACCAACGAGCCAGTCTTGGGGTCCCCCTTACACTTAGGGAGAAGTGTAAATTCGGTTTACAGGACACAATCCAAGGAGGGGTGATGATGCCCACAGATGTAGCCATGTTGCAGTCGGACACACCGGGAGGATTTCCCCCATATCCCCAATTCATCCCTCTAAATATCCCTATCCAAGAAGAAGAGGTGGGTTACCATGTGTCAGGACAACCTCCGCCGAGGATGGAGAACAAATGGGAACATGCGGACCAACGCAAATGACGACCACCATTGAGCTTGATAGGAGTTGGCGCCATGGATGATGGACCTATATCCAATCATAGAGTCACGACCTACAAGCCAAGATCAGGCCCATGGGAACGCATCACCGCTGGCAGATTTGGCCTACACGGGCATGGACGTCATTGTTGCATAATTCAATTAACCAATAAATCCATACACAAATTATTGCAGAAATTCTTCAATATATACATGCTATATAAGTTAATAAATGAAGTAATGTGGTTGTACACTATGGATATGTATTGTTTGAAGGGAATATGCCCTAGAGTCAAATATTAGATGGCATATTTCATAAAGTTTATGATTAAGTTTTGTATCGCTATAACTGTATTGATAGGAAACACTGATACACGTGTGATATACAAACAAAACAGTAGTTCCTAGTGAGACTCTAGTCACCAGTTCATTGGTCAACTGATGATCAAAGGTTTCCTGATCATGAAGGTGCCTAACCTGCTAATTGACAATGAGATTATTTTATTAGGGAATGAGATGATGAACATATCCTATCTATAGCATCGTATCAAGATCATGTCACGAAGTTCAGGTTATGATGTTTAGGAAACATAGTGACTCATTCCTTAGACTGTGAGACCAGATCAAATCAATGTTACCCAAGGATACTTTAACGACACACAACATAACTCAGTGATATGGTGATTATAAAGGTGATGTTGAATATCCAAAGGAACATGTTGAAGAGACCTAGTCAAGAAAAGGATTTGTCCATCCGCGTGGCGGAAAATACTCTGGGACCACTTGGATAAGTCATATCCATAAGTTGTGCAGCGTGTAACTAGGTCACGAGAATATTACTTATCGGAACGAGTAAAGAAGGTACTGTCGGTAACGAGATTGAAAACTGACATAGGAATGTCACTTGATCGAACCTCGGAAAATATAGTATCATAGAGACAAAGGGCATAAGACACAATGTTTAACGGTTCAACGACAAATATTGTTGAGTATACAGGTGGTCGTTACTAATGTCCAGATCCCGATATTGATCATTGGTCATAGAGGAGTCTTGGCCATGTCTGTAGTATTCATGAACTATTGGATAACACGCTTAAGAGCTTGATGAAGCTTGGAGATCGTTAATGGCTAGTTTGAATCACTGAAAAAGTGAGAAGAGAAAAATCAGAAAAGTTCTGGGGAGATCCGAAGTCGTTTGGAGAAAGAATAAGGAAAAGGACCAGAAAAGGGTTTTCAGATAAATGGTTATTTAAATATAATTATTATATATTCATTATGAATTAATATATTGTAAAAGAATATTTAAATAAAGATTTACAAAAGGCGTCTTAAAAGTTAGGCAAAATCCTGTAGGGGTTTTACCTAAAAAGAAACAGACGAAAAAAGGGCAAAAGGAGAGCTATATTGAAACAACCCACATGGGCAACGAATAGTTCGCGCCGCACGTGGGCGGCGAGTATTAAGCGCCTCCTGCTCCAGCTGCTGAGCCGCTGGTCGGCCCACCCGATCCGGGGGTGGGGGGCAGCACAGCCGCTGGGCCATGCGCGCGCCCGCGTGGGCCGTGGCCGGACCACTCGCTCTGGATGCCGCCTCTCCCTCCCCGCATGCTGGCTGCATCCTGCTGGGTGGCCCACCTGGGTCACCCAAAGGGCCCAGCCGACTGCTGCCCAAATCTCCCACTTTTTCCTATTGTTTTTAGCCCTACATTGGGACCTAAATAAAAGGCATATATAGAGCTGGAGGGACCCCCTCCCTCCGCCTATATAAAGAGGTGCCCATGGAAAGATTAAAACACACCAATTTCTCTCTCCCTCTCTCTCTCTCTCTTGTGACCTGGCCCCCTTGTCAGGGCTGTGTAAGCAAGGATTTCTTCACCGCGGAGCGCCGTCGCTCTGCGGGTTTCGGAGCCTGGAGATCTACTTCTGCAATCTCGGCTGGATCGGGGAGAAGCGAGGGTCGCCGTCAAGCATCGTACGTGTGTGACTCCCTCTGGCGTCACCGTGCTTTTGGTGCTAGGAGTTGTCGTGGAGCCACAAGGACATCGTGACCTCAAGGTCAGCGTCGGGGCGTCTTCTTCATCCACGTTCCTCGTGGTATGTTAACCGCGCTCGGTCTTCAAAGGTATGAATACCATATCTCCTTCCCATTACTTCATTACTAGTAGATAGATCTGATGGTGCTCGACGTGGCACTTGGTTGATAACCCCAAGCGCAGGGTGTGAAGAGCACAACAACAAGTTTTCCCTCAGTTGAGACCAAGGTTATCGAACCAGAAGGAGGAAGGAAACGTCACACATGTGTTGCAAACAACGTGGATACCTACACAACACACACTCAAGTCTTTGTCCCAACGAATCAGTGAGGTTGTCAAGCTCACCAGTTTGTTGTAACAAAGGATTAAACATATGGTGTGGAAGGTAATGGTGGTTTGCAGCAAGTAAACAAGTAAGAGTGGAAGATGTATCAATGGTAAAGATTGGACCAGGGTCCATAGTTCACTAGAGGTGCTCTCCTTAGATAAACAACATGGCATGAAGGGTAAACAAATTACAGCAGGGCAATTGACAGGAACTGGGCAAGGCATAACAATGCAATTACTAGTCAGATAGATCCTATGAGGTTGATTGGGCAATACAACAAGATACATAGACCGCCATCCAACTACATCTATGACTAGAAGTCCACCTTCAGGTTATCATCCGGACCCCCTCTAGTATTAAGTTGCAAGCAACATGCAACTGCTTTAAGAAAAGTGTGTAAGGTAAAACAGTCCACATGTTCCATGAACAAGAGACCGTTGTTTTCTCCCTAGTATAAATAACACATCAACAACCGAAGAGATTTCTGTCAGATCCCTTGGAAACTAGAGGCATGAACCCACTATCGAGCATAAATACCCCCTCTTAGAGTCACTAGCAACTACTTGGCCACGATAGCTACTAACAACGGAGATCATGCAAGATCACAAACAACACAGACATGATAGAGTCATAAAGACAAAACCATTAATCAAACCAACATAATAATCTTAATATCCATCAGATCCCCGCAAACACAACATGCATGATTACAAATAGATTAGATCTTGATCATGAACGGAGCTCACAAGATCTATACATGAAAGCACAAAGGAGGAGATACAACCATCTAGCTACTACATGGACCCATAGTCCAAGGTGGAACTACTCACGCATCATACCGGAGAAAAGGCCTCCGGGATGCTCTCCCCTCCTGTAGGGTGCCACGAAGAAGTTCAGATCCCCCCGATCTAGGGATGATGATGGAGGCGGCTACAAACGGTTTCGTGGATATTTGATCGGGTACTCAGGGTTTCTGCATCGGGGGCTTCTTATAGGCGAAGGGGGAGACCGAGGCGGCCGCCAGGGCGACCAAACGCTAGCCAGGCGCGGGGTGGGGCCCACCCGCGCCTGGGGTGGGTCTGGCCCCTCTGGCTAGCCCCTCCGGCTCTCCTTTGGACTTCTTGTTCCCCACGGAAAGTAATTGACTTTGTCCTTTGTCCCGTCCAATTCAGAGAATATTTCTTTACTAACTTTTCTGAAACCAAAAACAGGAGAAAACAGGCATCTGACACTGTTGCAACTTGTTAATAGGTTAGTACCAGAAAACATGTAAAAAGCACCTCAAAGTGTGGACAAGTAAAGCAAAGTAGATACTAAACAAGCATGGAGCATAAAAAATTATAGATACTGAAATGGATCGTATGGGCACCTAGAGGGGGGTGAATAGGTGCTAATCAATTTTTAATACTTTTTCAATTTAAGGCTTGACACAAAGTAAATTCTCTAGATATGTAACTACGAGAATTTCCCAATATGCAACCCTAGCTACTAAGCATGTAAAGAGAGGAGCGAAGGAACCGTAGTGGAGCACGCGGAGACACAGGGATTTGTTTTACCGCAGTTCCTTCCTTGTTAAGGGAAGTACATCTGCGTTGGAGGGGTGGGCGGTTCTAAGACCACCACGCCACAATAGTCCTCACCCTATTATCCGATGGATCTCGCCACGAGAGGCCTGATCCACCTTCTCCACTATTGGAACCCTTCGAGACGGGAACCGGTGCATTTTACCACGCTACCGGGGCACACACCCACAACTGAATTGGGGGCTCCCGAGATGACAACAAGCTATCACAAGAACAACGTTTATCAATATAAACAAAACAGGGATCTAGGTATTTGCAAGAAATACTAGATCGGTGATTCTCCAAATGAATGGAGAGGAGATGAAGCGCTTGATTGCTGATGATGAAGATCGAGTTCTCCTCCTTTGATTCCCCAATGGATGGGGTCTTTCTTTGGATCTAGGTGGAGATCTCTTGGATGAAGGTTGCAGATCAGATCTTGACTTTTTCGAATGAACCAAGAGGTCTGGCAGGAGGGGTAAGGCTGGCTTAAATACCCCTGCCCAGATCTCGCCTTTGAACAACTTTGGGGGCGGATTATCCGCCCCCTGGGAAAACTCCGCCCCAAGGGCGGATATTCCAAGAGAAAATCCGCCCCCTCTATGGGGCTGGTGCCTGCGAAACTTGATGAAGATCTTGGGGGGGGGGGGGCGGATAATCCGACCCCTCCTGGGGCGGATTATCCGGCCAAGCCGGAAAGTCCGGCCGAAACTCCGCCCCCTCTCTGGGGCTTGTGCCTTGGTCGTGAGCAAGAGGGGCAGACTATCCGGCCCCCCTGAGGGGTGGATTATCCAGCGGGGCCGGAAAATCCGACCGAAACTCCGCCCCCTTCTGGGGCTTGCGCCTATTTGGGAAGAGGGAGGGGCGGATTATCCGCCCCCCAAATGCAGAATCCTTTCCTTTGATTCTTAGAGAGAGCTACAACACTTTAACACACATTAAATAATCCTTGATATTGTTATCTAAGACACAAAACAGTAGGGGTTATAAAGTGTTTTGTCAGATACGTTTCCAACGTATCAACATCCCCAATCTTAATTCCTACTCGTCCTCGAGTAGGTAAGTGATAAACAGAATAATTTTTGAGGTGACATGCACCCTCACAATAAAGATCCAACCATTTGCAAGCATTGAAAGCTAGGATCAAAGAACTCTAAATATGTGCATGAAAGATGGAGTTCTAACAATAGGACATAGTAACTATGTGTAACACCCCACTTTTAGCTAATTGTATAATTAGGGTTTGATTGTGCATCATTAGCATCATCTTTTAAAATTGCATGCAACAAGAAGTAATAAAATCCTAAACTCTAATCCTTTCCTCTCTATTTGAAATCCATTCAAATGGTTTTGAAAATATTTGAAAAGTACAAAGTATGTGGAGCCCAAATAGTATGGAGGGCCCCCATGTGTTTCAAATAAATTTTATAAGTTCTAGTATTTTTAGAATGTTCAAAACTGAAAAGGATTGGAAAACACAAAATAGAAATTTGAAAACAAAAAAAGAAAAGATTCTGGGAAAGAAAAATAGTAGCAGAAGCCAGTGGGCCGCAGCCCATCTTCCTCCTCCTTCCCTCTCTCTCGCGTGTGCAGCAGTCAGCGGCCTAGCAAGAGCCCAGCAGCGGCCCAGCCCGCATACCCGTCTGCTCCTGTCGTCTTCCTCGCGCAGCCAAGCAGCTTCCTGGCGCAGCAACCGCCACTCGCTGGCGTCGCGATGCCCGCTCGGCACCGTGATGCACGCCGCCGCCCCTGGAGGCCTACAAGTACCTCGACGCCGCCGCAGAGAAGCCCTAGCACGCCTCTATCCCTTCCCCCCTCGCTTCCATCCGCCATACCGAACCCTAGCTCCGGCCAGAGCCTCCCGTCGCTGTCGTCCCCGATGTTCCCTCGCTGTTCTGAGCAAGCGCCTGGCACCGCCGTGCTCCCCTGGGTCTTCTTGTCGAAGCACGCAAGCTGGAAAGACCCCTACAGCTCCAATCGGCACCTCGGTCTCCGACGACCTCCGCCGCCTTCGCCATCGATTCCGGCGACCTTCTTCCTTGTCGACCACTCCTCAGCAACCGTGGTGAGCCACTAGTGCCTATGGCACCCTCCTCTAGTTAGCGTGCTTGCTGTAGCGATGCCGCGCCGATGACCTGCAAGCACCGCTGCCTCCGCCCGCAGTAGCCGCTGCTCCGGCGGCCCAATCCGAGCGGCGCTACCACCTTGAGGTCGCTCGCGTAGAGCTGCGTCCAATGCACCCCTTCTCGAGGCCCTGCACGCTCTCCTCCGCCGTCTCTGGCGACCATCTGGCGGTGGCCACCGAGATGATGTCACCCTGGCGTCACGCTAACGTGGCCCATGGGCGCGCTGACCTTTGACCGCCACGGTGTCTTGCTGAGGTGGCTCCGGGCCCCTCTGTCAGTCACTGTGTCTAGGTATGCCTGTGGTGTAAAAAGTTTAAACGCCTATGCTGACATCATATTGACGTAGTAAATCAATTAAATTGGTTTAAATAATTCTAGAAAATGTAATAAAGTTATAAAATCAATAACTAATTATATGTTTATCAGAAAAATACAAATAATATACCAAAATGTTTAGAAAAATGAAAGCTAGCTATTTAACCTATAATCATGCATTGTTAAGCAACTAAAATGACAAGTTTAATTAGATAACAAAATCAACCCCTCTCATGTGTTTCCGGAGTTTTCCCGAGTTAGGGTTTGAACCCCGATTAAGTTGTCGAGCATGCTTAGTGTTACTTTTCAATACAATTCCACTTGTCATATAATCATACTTTCTTGAGCATTGCATCGATGCCATGTGTTGATTGTTTCCCTCTCTTTTAGGTGTTTGGTTCTTCCCCGTAGAATACGTGATCGAGACCAAGATCAAAGCCAGCAATCAACAACGTCGAAGATCGACGAACAATACTTGACCAACTATAATCAAGTCAAGTATAAGGCTCCTGAAGATCTGCTTATTGGCTATCAACTGGCAAAGGCAAGCATAGCCCCACCATGATACAATCCTATGTTTACGATAGTATTTCAATTCCTGCCATGATGCATACGATTCTACTATGGTCTTTTATCAATAGATAGAGTATCCTATATGTTTCATTACCCCCTTGAGCTTATATTACCTGATCCACTACTCCTAGCATAACTAGGTTTGGCTTGTGTGCACTGCTAGAGCTTATATCTGTGTCCTGCTAGCCATGCATAGCTGTTGAGTCTGGTCCATCCAGATGATGTATCAGATGCAGATAATCTAGTATAACAGGAGAATGTGATGAGATTATATCGAGGTGATATGAGTTAAACATGCTAAGGCTTGTATGGGAGGCCACAGTGGGATGTGGTTTTTCTAGTCCCATGCTCGCCACCACTAGGAACTGAGTTCTTGCCTTTGGAACCGAGACGAGCATACAGCCACACGGGGCTTGGGAACCCCTTGCCTGATTAAATTGCCTAGTATATTCCATGAGTCACATAGTTCGGGCGTTCCATTCAACATATGCATAGAAAACCTTTTGAAATATTTGCCGGGTGAAGGTGCATCATAACAGGTAGGTAAGCGTGGCCGATGCTACTTGGGGTAGATGCGTCCCTGGTAAACCAACCTCGCCTCACATCTTTAAGTACCAACTTCGGGATTTGACCCGTTACGGCGGAACCATACTTATTGCGTGACTCATGGTGTCGGCGAAAGCAAGGTAAAGGTCGTGTCCAACCACACCCTCTGTCGGCCTTCCAAGGAAGAGGGCTAATGACCTGGCATTAAGAGTCGGTTGGTACGTGTGGGTAAAGTTGTACACCCCTGGAGGGTTAAATATTTTCGAAAAGCCGTGTTCACGGTTATGAACGCTTGGTGACCAGATTCTAAGATCATAGAGAACTTTAACCTAATCGTAATACTTGGCAGATCAACATGTGCTTAAGGATGCTTCCTCTTGGGTACGAGGGGGTGATCCTAGTTGGTAGATGATGATGACTTGGTGGATATCAAAAGATGATCAATATTTCAGAGATGTCGCTCTCTCATCCCCTTTTAAAATACTCTGATTAGACGAGATTCTTCTCCCTCTCTCGTTTTATAAAGAAAGATGGCTTTACGCAAAACAACTCCACTAGCCATAAGTCTTGCGGAGTACACCCTGTAATCACCCTTGCTGTAGAGGTCCCAACCTTTAATAAGGTAGAGATCCCTATGTTTACAATGCTAGTCCCTGGATCAATAGCTAGCATCCACAGTAAAGATGTAATATCAAGAAACAAATGTCATAATACAAATTTATAACCAAGAATAAAATAATTCATTACATCTTACATAGCTCATTTGGCTATCTCATTACAGTGCAGCAGAAATAACTATAGCATGGAGTCCTTCATCTTCAAAGTGCCACAGGCAATCATGTTGGTTGTAGACTTGTAATCCTAATCAACACACTTCACTAACATCAAACAAACCTGTAACATAATAAGTTACAACCACAAGGGTTAATACATTTGAATTGTATTGGCAAGTGATACTATCGTAGAATATTGGTATCTATCATCTATATGCATTTGGCTAAGTGGATCTTAGGTTTGCTTTGATCAAAATAGATTTTCCTTATCATTTGAAAATACTAAGTTTTATTTGTCAAAATCACCCAAGGCATCTACCAATCATTGATTGAAGATCCTTTAACGCTTGTTCAACCACAAGTTTTTAACTTAGAAATTGGGATGAGGAGATTCTTGATAGCTTCCATGTCTTGATGCTCAAATTTTCCATTGCAGGGACACAGCTAAGTACTTAGATTTTACTCTCTATAGAGGTGGTGCACTTTCCCACAAGACTCGACATGCATCGAGACAAGATCTTTCAGAAGCCTTTGCTTAGACCAGAATGGACGCGTTCCAAACCTATCATCCCCTACCACCAACAGTCCATTTGGCTAAGTTATTGCAACCTATATGATCGAGGCAGAGCCCATAATGCCAAGTGGCTGCACTTGAAGCTTCTCAATATTTGACATCTCAAATCTCTTTGTTCCTGGGTGGCATTCCACAAGTGAGATACACAGGGTAAACCATTAAAAAATGGGCCTTGGTAACCACTCAACAAAAATCCAACCAAGCAATTACCATTCCACCCAGGTGTTTCATTCACTTAGTTGTTTTATTAAACAAAACATAAGTCCTTGACTTAGAAATATTCCATATCATGAATATAATCCACCCTTGTTTTATACTAGCTAAGCTAAGCATGATAGTAGAAGGAATCTTAACTTGGGAAAATTCTACTAAGGTTTCATCTACTAGGATTTCCCATGGCATAGTTTATACTTAGAAAATTCAATGCAAGTCCTAGTCAAAACATCCCTAATGCATAGTGAAAATAATGGAACAAAAATATGAAGCATCACTTGCATTTTTGGTAGAGAATATAAGTTCACTCCTTGATCTTGCAATAGTAACACTCTTCAAATTCCACTACAATTCAATCAAGCAAGGCACAATTTCAAAACTAACATTCAAACAATTCAAGACATAAAATAATAAAAACAAAGCAATGCATGCAAGCATGCCAAAGATTGTTTTATTTGGAAAAGTGGTTTATAATAGGTTATAAACATTTGAAAACAGCTATTGGTCATTTATAAAAGTGGTAAAACCATTTGATAATTAAGTTAGTGAAAATGGCCACTTTAATTCATTTTTGTTTTGTTAGAAATGATTTAATCAAAGTAATATTTTCTAGTGTTTGACAAATATATTTTTAAACACAAATGTTAGTGTTTATGGTCATAGTGTGTAATATCAAAACCATTTGCAAAAGGTTTCATCTAAAAACCATTCTTAATTCAAAGTAACATATTATTTTGTTGGAAATGCCTTTAAAAAAGTAATAGTTTTCTAGGGTTCACCCAATATATTTTTAAATCCTAAAATTTGGTTTTTAGGGCCAGAGAGTTTAAATCAAACCATTTTCAAAAGGTTTTATTCAAAAAGAATTTTTGAAACATATTCAACAATTTTATTTAGCTAGAAATGCTTTAATTCAAAGTAATAATTCCTAAGTGTCACAAAATATATTTTTAAATCCAAAAGTTAGTTTCTATGGTCAGTAGGTTCAAAACAAACCATTTACCAAAGATTTTATCCTAAAACAAATTTTAGAATGGATTTTATGCAAAAATTTAGCCTAAACAAGTTTCTGCAACAACAACCAATTTTACAGAAGCAATTCATTAAACAAAGTGCATGGTTGTAAAGTACTCTCTTTGCTGATTCCATTGATATAAAATTTGTAAAATTTGGACGTGTAGATTAAAAGTTATGAATTTTTCAAATCTAACATCAAATAGACATGTTTTATGTTTTTAAAACAAACTACAGGCCACATGGTGTGTTCTTATTAGTCCATACCGGTTCGTGTGGATCAGGCTCTCTGGATCGTTAGATTTAAAGTGCATCGCATGGCTCAGATGGGTTCGTACCCCTTCACTTAAGTCGTTTATCCTATGCATCGGATCTAGATCTAACGGCTGATGATCAAACGACCACTAACTGGCGGCGCTCAACGACGGCACGCGGCGGCGACGCTCGGCCAGAGGCGTTCCGGCGATTACAGGAAGTGAGGAAGGATGTGGAGTAGCTCACCGGGTTCGTGGTGACGAGAGGATGCTCGAGGTGGTCGCCATCGTCGAAGGGGCGCACGGTGCTGCTGTAAATTCCTCGTCGGAGTCGTTGTTGGCGTCCGGAGCGCTCTGGTGTTGTCGGTGGCGAGGTTACGAAGCGCGCTAGGACACGAAACTAGTCACATTAGATGCGCACGGGAGAGTATAACATGTGTGTGTCAACGAGAGGGGAGAGGACGGTCAGAAAGTACTGAGGGAGCTTGTCGAAGAGGAGGCAGACGGCAGCGCTGCTCTGGCGAAGACATAGTCGAGGTTTCAGGGCACGCGCGAGTGAGCTGGTGGTACCGGAGTGTGCGCCTGGCAATGGGGAGTAGTCTCATGGTGGTTAGGGGGAAAGGGGAGGCGGTGTCTGGCCAGAATTTGCTCGGAGGCTCGTCGGAGCAGAAGGTCTCGGGCAAAATCGGAGCGGCCTGGTGGCGATCTGGTGCGAGCGAGAGAGGGGAATGGAGAGGTGGGACGGGCGCTTAGTACAGCGTTATCACGGTGAGTAACGGCCTCGGCGTTAAGGAGAATTAAACCTGCGAAAATTAAGCCAGAAACCGGCGAAGAGGGGAGGAAGAATCAGTCACGCGGGTGGGAACGACGGTCTGGCAAGTGGGGCCACGACGTCAGCAAGAGAGAGAGGGAGGAGGTGGGGCCATCTCGTCAGGGATAGTGCAGGTGCGTTAGTGAGTAGGAAAACACTTGGGGGGAGAGTGGAAGGTGGGCTCGCTGGGCCAGTTGGGCTAGGGTTAGATGGGATGGGTTGTTACCCTTTTTTTATTCTGAAACCTTTTTCTTTTTCTATTTTGATTTTCTGTTTGAATTTCAAACCACCATTTGAATTTCAGATTTCCTTTATGAATCTTTTCCAAAAATTCAGTATATTTCTATACTGTTTTAAATATGTATTTAAAGTCCATTTTAGAATAATTATTTTATTCACATATGGTTTATTATTTATATAAATTAGGCACTTTCCTTTATTTAAATAGGATTTTAATTATATCTAAAATCTTATTTGAATTCAATTTTTCACGAAACCTTTTTCAGTAGGTTTTATTTCTTTAATAGGGTGTTTGAATAATTCATTTTGAATTATTTGAAATATTTTTAATATGATTTATTAATCATTTAAATTGAGCATTTGTCTTCTTTCGAATAAAATCCAATATGGTTTTAAATCCATATAGATTTTTATTCAAATGATTCTTTTATTCCATTTAAGTTAATTAAAGAACTTTTATTCCACTTGGGAAATTCCAATTATTATTTTCCCATAATTTAATTAATCATTTACTTTAGGGCTTTTGTCTTTATTAGGATATAATTGGAATAGGGTTTAATTCCATATACTTTTATTTTGAATATTCCTTATCCCTTTATTTCATTTGGATTTGGATTATCTTTATTTGATTATGGATTTGGCCAAGATTTAATTTGGCTTTTAAATATTCCTTATTTATTTATTGATTTATTTATTTCTTTTTCTTATAAAATCCATATCTTTTTATTTATGGATCCAAAATTAGTGATTCCAATTTGTAGAATTTTATTTATTATTTGTTTATACTTCTAAATCTCTTTAGGGTTATTTTTCTCACAATTTAATATGGATTTTAGATAGGAGCTTTATTATCTTTGGAATTTATTTCCTGTCATCTTATTAAATTCATAAGTTTTTATCTATGGTTCCAAATTGAATGAAATCAATTTCTATGGTTTTATAATATTTTTATTTATCATTTTGATCATTTATAAATGTTTGTTGGTTGATTTTTATATGGAACAAATCCATAGTTTTTAGAGATATCTTGGAAATGATTCATTCCATTAGGGTTTTGGGGTTTTGGTTTAACTTCTCAAAGTGATTAAATTTCAAGATACATTCATTGATGAATGAATTTCAATTGATTGAAATTTGTTGGATTCAAATTTGTTCAAAGTTTGTTAAAGATGAGTTTTGATGTTTCTATTTTGAAACAAAAAGTTTCTTTTCACCCTAAATTTCAACAATTATTTATTTTGTTTATTTATTTTTCACATTTCAAAATTTGGAAATTTTTGGGATGTGACACTTGCTTTGTTGATGCTTTTGGAAGAGTAAGTGTTCACCTGAAGACGAGTTCCGTACTACATCGACATCGACGAGTAGCTTAGGGTTCCCGGTCGGCAGCCTGGAATCTATGGGCTGGGACATCATCGTTATGCTTTAGGCCTCTTAGGCCATTTGTTAAGTTTGATATACTTAATAGCATAATTTGCCTTCCGTTGTTTGATGTTTGTGGTCAGTGACCGCTGCTTGTAATAATTTGGTTCTTTGCTCAATTATGAACTTGCTGTAATAAATTTTGTGTCGTAGGGTCACTGTTGTGTTACCGATTTCTTCACTGGATATTCTCAAGCTCAAGGTTAAGATTATGTTAGACGGAGGTCTGGGATTTGTTTAGCCCTGATCCCGGGGGTGTCACACTATGCATGCAACATGACAAGCTACAAACAAAGATCATGAATAACATGCATTAAAAACGTTTGCTTGTTTCATATGCAAAAAACATAGCATAGTGGAAATCAGCTTGTCTCTCATAGAGTACCAAATAGATGCATAGGACACCTGCAAAGTTCACAAGGGTAACTAGAAACAAATAGCACAAGAACAAGTAATAACACAATATGCATAAATTAATAAGCTTTGGAACACTGCACATAGAACGACAACTATGCTCTCTTAATGGTTCCTAAAGGTAGAAGGTGGAGACTCAATAGTGGTGGAAGAAAGGCCTTTTTTTAAAGGAAGCAGGGATTACAAGTTTCAAAAAGAGCTTCCAAAAATTATGGTACTTGTTAGCTTTCAGCCATCATTGCCCCTATCATAAGCATCTTGAAGTGGTTAAGGTTAAAGTGGCAAAGCTGGAGTATATGCTTGACGAAGTATAAGTTGGCAATCTCAAGTACCTTGAATATGAGGGCCACACCTCATGCATACTGAACTTTGGGTCCAGGTAAGTTCTTGTCACTGTAAGTATTTGCATATCATTAAGAACCGCCAACAGGGTACCCCTTGCACATGGTACATGAGCTTTCCCATAACCAAAATGACAAGGCAAGCAGACAATGAGCATCTCAGCAATATTTTTATTTACCATATGCATAGCTTTTTATGAGGATGCTTCATAGATAGCTCATTATGGTGATGCTGCAAGTTTCCACCATGATTAGGCATGGCTTAGGCTAGCGGCCCAGGCGTTTCTCTACCACAGAATACAAACTCCATGGACTTACAAGTCCCCTCTTTATTTCACACCGGTGACATCCATAGATAAAAGAACATGATATCAACTAAGTACAACAAGGTACAAGTGCAATGTTGAAAACGTTCCCCGTGACAACACGGTTCGGCTAATTCCAACTTATAAGTGCAAGCATATACAACAAAGTTGTCACAATGGTTCAAGTTTATTAGGGACAAAGAATAAACTGTGCCATCAAGTTCTTGAGGTCTTTAATCACTAAGTTCTCACATAACAAAATAATTTTTAATTGGAAGATAGTTGAAAACAAGAATATACTTGGAATGGTGTAACACACCATGCATAGTAATTTATAGTGGACACTTTGGAATAACTTGGTTTCTTGGAAGTTGGAGGCATGAGTAGAACTTACTCATACAAGTGGAGGCTAGCAAAAGACTGGGAGCAACCAACTAAGAGAGCAATAATGGCCATAATCATGCAGTGCAACAAAGCATACTAATCAAAGCAAAGAGTGGTACTACAAGTCAAGGACTAAATGATCATAGAGGCTAATGGTGACTTGTGAGATTCATAACATGGTGTAAGCATGTGCCAAGTCAACCCAAGCAAAACATCAAAGGAGAATACCATAATACTATGCTTTTGCATGCTAAAACAACGCATAATTTCTTCAAGGCACACTAAGAAATCCCAATTGTTTGGAACAAGACATGCTACAGCAATAATCACTAAGCATGAGGTCAAAACAACACCTAGAATGTCATGCTAAAGTCTAAGTCACAGTCAATGCAAGCTCCTCTTGCACTTCAAGCAAGAACTTACTACTCCTTTCCAAACACCAAGCAAACTTATTTGCCAAACAACACAGTGAGAACGGGGGACCAAACTACTAAAGCAAACTAAAAAAACTAAGCAAAGCAAACGAAAACTAAGACGTTCCAAGAACAATACAACTGTGCATGAAACAATAAAAACAAAGTGTCTAGACAGACCTAAGCTTTTTATTGATGAAGAAGGGGATGCCTTGGGCATCCCCAAGCTTTGATGCTTGTACCTCTTGTATATTTCTTGGGGTGACACCATGGTGGCATCCCCAAGCTTGATCTTTTGTCCATTCTTCATCTCATTGCATCATTCTTTCTCTACACCTGAAATTTTTCCTTCATACAAAACTTCACACAATCTTCATTAGCAACATTAGTTTATTCAAAAGATATTAGACCACTCGCAAAGCTTGATAACAGCAAGGCTTTTCACTAAAACACAAGATACTGTAGTAAATCCTTCAAAAAGCTCAATTTACCTGAAGAAAACTCAAAAAGGAATCAATAAGAAGCAAATGCAAATAATGGCAGAAATGTGTCAAAACAGACTAGCAAGTAGAAACCGATTTTTTTGAACATCTTATGTTGCTCAAATAAAAAAGTGTTGAACTAACGTAAGTTAGATAACATACTGGGGGATTTATTCGTAAATTTTGAGCTCAATCCGAGTTACAAATACTCCTCACGAATTCTTTTGGTGGAGGACAGAAATCTGTTTCAGGACAACAACTCCCCAAATCTTACTTCCCTCTCATTAGAGGTCATTCTTGGCACAAAAAGCAAACAAAAAGGATAAGGGGAGGTCATTACTAAAGTAATAACTTCCAATACTCAAGTAAACTCTTGGGTTATCTCCTAACAAGTACTTTTCTTTAACGCCTTTAAGTTAGACACAAGAAGCAAGAAGAATCAAGTATTTTCAAATGAAGAAGCAACCTTCTTGTTCTTCCTTTCTTACCTTTCTTCTTTTCCTTAGGGAAGATATGATTGCTTACCGGAGGAGCAAAATTCATGATACCTTTTCCCACATCTATCACTTCTCCAAGGTGTTTAAGTAGAGACCTTCCAAGTGTGATCTGTCCCTTGCCAACACATTCAATAACAAGATAATCAGTAGTCACCATTTTTCTTGAGATTTATGTAAACACACCTTCAGCTATTCCAATGGGTTATATAGTGGTATTGTTGGTAAGATATATTTCCTCTCCTCCTTCAATAATCCCCCAAAGACTCAAGGAATCAAAAATATCTTTAGGCATGAAACAAAATTCAGACATGATATCACAACGAGCATCAAAAAGTGTAGTATTTATTGAAACTTTGATTGTGGGAAGCCACTTCGAAGGCTCAGAATTTATGGGAACATAATAATGGTAGGCCCTAAGAGTGTGATAGCAAATATTCATAGCAGCAATACCGATCTCAAGAGTGTTCAACCTAGCAAAAATATTTATGAAAGCAGAATCAGACTTGCCAAGTGTACCATAGATCATGATTAATTTCCTTATGGCATCAAAAGCTTCATCCTCAGTACATAGCAAAAAATCTTTCTCAGCCACAACATCTAAAGCATATCTATAACGAAGAGCAATACCGCGGTAAAAACTATCAATAACCAAGCTGAGGCTCACTTCAGGCTCAGTTTCCCTCTGGAAAGCAGAGATTCTGGACCAAGCCTCCTTGAAACTTTCTTCACTTTTTTGCTTAAAAGTGGAGATTTCTACCATAGGGGAAATAGAGGTTGATCCAAAACCATACATGGTAGCAACTAGAGCAGGAACTAATTTTTTTGTGTTTTTGAATAAAGAAAGCAAACCAAACTAGACTATTTTTTTTAAGTTTTTTGGAAAGAGGCAATCAAAACCAAGCAAACTAAAATTAAGTAAAGAGAAAGGAAGTGAAGGACTCCCCTAGTGAAGACGTCCTTAGCCTCCCCGACAATGGTGCCAGAAAGACTTGATGGTGCTCGACGTGGCACTTTGTTGGTAACCCCAAGCGCAGGGTGTGAAGAGCACAACAGCAAGTTTTCCCTCAGTTGAAACTGAGGTTATCGAACCAGAAAGAGGAAGGAAACGTCACACAGGTGTTCCAAACAACGTGGATACCTGCACAACACAAACGCAAGACTTTGTCCCAATGAATCAGTGAGGTTGTCAAGCTCACTAGTTTGCTGTAACAAAGGATTAAACGTATGGTGTGGAAGGTAATGGTGGTTTGCAGCAAGTAAACAAGTAACAGTGGAAGATGTATCAATGGTAAAGATTGGACCGGGTTCCATAGTTCACTAGAGGTGCTCTCCTTAGATAAACAACATGGTATGAAGGGTAAACAAATTACAGCAGGGCAATTGACAGGAACTAAGCAAGGCATAACAATGCAATTACTAGTTAGAAAGATACTATGAGGTTGATTGGGCAATACAACAAGATACATACACCGCCATCCAACTACATATATGCTAGAAGTCCACCTTCAGGTTATCATCCGAACCCCCTCCAGTATTAAGTTGCAAGCAACAGACAACTGCTTTAAGCAAAGTGTATAAGGTAAACAGTCCACATGTTCCATGAAAAAGAGACCGTTGTTTTTCCCTAGTAGCAACAACACATCTACAACCGAAGAGATTTCTGTCACTTCCCTTGGAAACTAGAGGCATGAACCCACTATCGAGCATAAATACCCCCTCTTGGAGTCACTAGCAACTACTTGTCCAAGATAGCTACTAACAATGGAGAGCATGCAAGATCACAAACAACACAGACATGATAGAGTCATAAAGACAAAACCATTAATCAAACCAACATAATAATCTCAATATCCATCGGATCCCCGCAAACACAACATGCATGATTACAAATAGATTAGATCTTGATCATGAATGGAGCTCACAAGATCTATACATGAAAGCACAAAGGAGGAGATACAACCATCTAGCTACTACATGGACCTATAGTCCAAGGTGGAAGTACTCATGCATCATACCGGAGAGAAGGCCTACAGGATGATCTCCCCTCCGGCAGGGTGCCGGGAAGAACTTCAGATCCCCCCGATCCAGGGACGATGGTGGCGGCGGCTACAGACGGTTTCGTGGATATTTTATCGGGTACTCGGGTTTCTCCATCGGGGGCTTATTATAGGTAAAGGGGGATACCGAGGCGGCCGCCAGGGCGACCAAACCCTAGCCTAGCGCGAGGTGGGGCCCACCCGTGCCTGGGGTGGGTCTGGCCCCTCTGGCCAGCCCCTCCGGCTCTCCTCTGGACTTCTTGTTCCCCATGGAAAGTAATTGACTTTGTCCTTTGTCCCGTCCAATTCCGAGAATATTTCTTTACTAAATTTTCTGAAACCAAAAACACCAGAAAACAGGCATCTGGCACTGTTGCAACTTGTTAATAGGTTAGTACCAGAAAACATGTAAAAAGCACCTCAAAGTGTGGACAAGTAAATCAAAGTAGATACTAAACAAGCATGGAGCATCAAAAATTATAGATATGTTTCCAACTTATCAAGATCTTGGGCTTCCGAGGTTGCTGCGTAGTAATTTTTTTGATTTTCTTTACCGAACCCCAACAATGGTATTAGAGACGATCTATGTGTATTAATGCTAGTATGGGTATAACACACGAGTTGTGACGTGTGGGCGTTGACTTTATGATTGTTATCCTCCCACATGTACTTGTTTATATCGCGGCATTGATTGAAGAAGCGGTCCATACCGACCTTACACGTACTCTTATGCGAGACTAGTTCCACGCTCGACATATGGCTTGTTCCGTATAAGTGGCTAGCAGGTGTTTGTCTCTCTCTCAATAGTTGATATAGCATTTACAAAGGAGGGCCCCAAGAGGGGGTTAGTATAGACAATCATCTAATGGCGTTGTGGTCGAAGTTCGTAGGTAAGAAACAGTTCTTGTGCGAAAGCCTATACAGCCACGCAAAACTTGCAAAAGATAAAGTAGAGGCATCTAACTTTGTTTTGCAGGAGCGTTGTGATGTGATATGGTAATAGTCAAGGTAAAGTAGTTTATTTTCTATTGCTAAGTAGTAGTAACGGTCATCATCGTGATGGTGGACTATGAAGTCGGAGGCACAAGGCCATGGCGCAGGACCCGGAGGTGCCGGCTCCCTGGCGCCGGACCCCAAAGCATTGTTCCCTTGGCACCAGATCCGAGGGCGCCGATATGGAGATCACAGCGCGAATACTATATCACATCGCACTTACATTTGATGTATGATTGTTGTGTGTATCTTATTATGTGCTTAGTATTAGATACTTGATGGTGGCATTAATAAGATGATCCCTAAACAACTGGATTCCACTATTTGTGTTCCCCTTGTGTGTGTACCACCAAGAAAGTTCTTAGGTATGGGCAGGCTATGATGATCGGGTGTCAGATATACCTACGTTCGCATATAGTGTGTGTAAGAAAGGTTACACTTCAATACACACAAGTTAGAGTTGGCGAGACTATCATGTACAGACATGGCATCGGAACATGGATGATAGAAAGATCAAGCATGAGTCGCATGAATGATATGATCGACATGTAGCATCCACCTTTGGAACTATATTGCCAGCCGTGAAGATCGGGGGTGATATAGTGAATAATAATCATGTAATCACTAAGAAATTTGGTTAGGGATAATGTTTTTATTGGAGTTTCTTGAACTCATATTTTCATAAGCTTAGTCTAAAACCATTGCAAACTTTAAATATAGATCATGGCCGACCACAAAGCCTATTTCAGTGCTGATGAGTGGGTAGTTGCCGAGAAACTCAAGTTAGATGGATCCAACCTCTCGGATTGGATGGTGCGTCCGAACTGTCTCCTTCTGAACATGACGTGGTAGACTATATACACTATGGTATGGATTTGGAGCCACCAAAAGATGGAATGAAGACCCGACAACAATGTATTGACCGCTATTTTCACCATGACATGTGACTGTTCATCCACTTACTTATGGTCTACGAGATGGTTGAATAGCTGAAGCCACTCATGGGTGATCTTGATCCACATGAGATGGTGGATCTATTGAGATCCCAGTTCAAAGACCAAGTGCGTCTGTGGAAGCACGATCTGGTTGGAGATTTCCTTGCCATACAGATGGGAGAGAATACCTTCCTGGAGATCCACCTGATATGCATGCATGATGCCGATATGAGGATGGGTTTATTTATGGATCATTGGAGGGATGATGATTTTTCCAATGGGGTACTTGTGCAATCGCTACCCCTCAGGGATCAGGAGTATGCCAAGGGATGCATCAAGATAGGTGAAGTGGAAACTTACAATTTTCATGACTTCATATCAGAGAAGTGTGAAGGTTGATCCCATTGCTGGAGAAGTCATCGACAGCGAAGGTATATGTGATATACAAAAGTTTATAAATGTTATAATCTTGAAAACATTTGTTGTAGTGACGAAGTATCTGATACTTATTCTGTTTTATGAAAACAAGTCGTTCTGCATGATGATATCTGCAAGAGAGGATGTGACATTGCGTGTTCATGGCAAGCATGATGATGATGGCCGATGACACTCTCCCTCAAGATTTATCATATAGTTCATAGTTTTTGAATAATTATTGTAATCGTGGAATATGAACCTTTTATATTTTGTCTTGCATTTCGTGAGATGGTTATTCATACAAGTTTGCAACAAGTCAGTTGCTCTGCTTTTATGAGTGATTTCTATTTATGTTCATATGATTTCTTTGATTATGTTTGAATTTTTCTAATTAAGGAAACTAATTGATAAGAGATGAACATTTGTAAAGTGCCCTAGTCGGCATAATGTCGGAAAGACATCTGGCAATAAACCAAATAGTTCATAGTGGCGTTAATAACAAACCATCAATTGTAAATAGCAAACACTCACCTAGAATAAAGTAAACCATCTAAACATATGTGGAAGCTTTTGGCTCTATGAGATAAAACCAAAGCATTAACGAATAAGTCCTTGGAAAGTTGTAAGACAAATTTCATAACTAGAACCAAATAAGGAAAAGCTAGTATTTCTTTAAAAGTTGGTGCATTCTCAAGAAAGTGTGTTTACCGACAATGGTGTTCATGAAATGAAAGTAGGAGCATGATGAAGGTCTATGACCATGCATCAGAATGGTTGAGAAGCGCACGTGGAAAGTGTTCCAGAACACTGACTCTTCATAACATGATGAAAAAGGAGTCAATGATTTGATCATTCTAGTTTTCAGTTATGCCTTTACATAAAGTAGTAGGATTCGTATGCCCTACATATGATATAGAGATAAATATGAAATCATTGTCGTGTTATTGAACAAGACATACCTACGAACAAACAAGGAAGATGGTGGTAAACTAAGGTTCCAAGAAATCCTAAAATTAAAACTTCACTTGAGATTAGAAAGTAAAACTATTACTGAATCTTGACAAGTAAGGAGTTACTTGATATTTCTAAAGAACCGTAAAGTTATAAGAAATAAGTGGGAGTCTTAGAAATACAAAGCGCAATTCGTCAAGAAGGGTCTTGAGTGAATTTGATTTTGAGTGCTGAATTTCTAATGAATTTTAGAATCTTGTAAAAGGAGTAAGGTCTCGAATTGATAATTGATTAAGGGATTTTGAATTATTCGAAATTTCAAGAATTTATATGCAAAATGCATGAGGCTAAGTGGGAGCTAGGGAGTTTTCCCGAATTAATATGTGAATGACATATTTGTGAAGAAGTATTTTTAAGTTCAAAGCTCGCATATGTAGCTCACATATTTTGAGTGGGAGCGTCATAGGATTCATATGTGTGAGTATCACATTATGAATAAAATACTAGATGGCCAATACATGAATATATGATGATTTATAGAACATGCGACATTATTAATTATGAATATATGATGATTTATATAGCTTCATAGGAGAGATATGTAGACATGTTTCTGGATCTATAAAGACATGTGTCTGGATCTCGACAAAGCTTGGAGATCGTTAATGGCTAGTTTGAATCACTGAAGAAGTGATACGAGAGAAACCAGAAAAGTTCTGGGGAGATCCAAAATCGTTCAGAGAAAGAATAAGGAAAAAAGGACCGGAAAAGGGTTTTCAGATAAATGGTTATTTAAATATAATTATGATATATTAATTATGAATTAATATATTGTAAAAGAATATTTAAATAAAGATTTATAAAACACATCTTAACAGTTAGGCAAAATCTCCTAGGGATTTTACCTAAAAAGAAACGGATGGAAAAAGGGCAAAGGAAAGCTGTTTTAAAATAGCCCACGTGGGCAGCAAATTGTTCGCGCCGCACATGGGAGGCGAGTATTAAACATCAAGTGCGCCAGCTGCTGAGACGCTTGGGCCGCTGGCCGGCCCACCCGGCCGGGGGGAACGGGGGCAGCGCAGCCGCTGGGCCATGCACGCGCCTACGTTGGCTGCGGCCATCCCACACGTGCTGGCTGCCACCTCTCCCTCACCGCGTGCTGGCTGCCGCCTGCTAGGCCGAGGTTGGGTGGCCCACTCGGGGTCACCCAAAGGGCCCAGCCGGCTGCTGCCCGAATTTCCCCCTTTTTCTATTGTTTTTAGTCCCACATTGGGACTTAAATATGGAGGGATCCCCTTCCTCCGCCTATATGAAGAGGTGCCCATGGAAGGATTAAAACACACTAATTTTTATGTGGAAATAAATAAAAGGCTTGTGTTGCCTCTCTCCTCTCTATCTCTCTCTTGCGACCGTGCCCCCCTTGTCAGGGTTGTGCAAGCAAGGAGTTCTTCACCACGGAGCACCGCCGCTCTGCGGGATTCGGAGCCGGGAGATCTACTTCCTCAATCTCGGGCAGATCAGGGAGAAGCGGGGGTCGGCGTCAAGCACCGTACGCGTGTGACTCCCTCTAGCGGCACCGTGATTTTGGTGCTAGGAGTTGGCATGGAGCCGCAAGGACATCGTGACCTCGAGGTCAGCGTCGGGGCGTCTTCTTCATCCATGTTCCTCCCGGTACATTAACCATGCTCGGTCTTCAAAGGTATGCATATCGTATCTCCTTCCCGTTACTGCATTACTAGTAGATAGATCTTGGGCTTTCGCGGTTGCTGCATAGTAATTTTTTGATTTTCTACACTGAACCACAACATTGTTGGATCCGTAATATGGCACATATGATTTGTTTCCAGTTTTCTAAAGGAGTTTACATAGCATAGTTTGGACTATTTCGATCAAGATTCTTTTGGCTAGGGGATAGTGAGAAAAAGTATTGACTGGCTAAATGGAGTATGATTTGTCATCCAGAATAATTGTGGGCTAGGTATGATTACAAGCTCCTTAACAAAGATGGATATGGCAAACTCTTCTATAAAAATATGTTGGCACAAATTTTTGATTCCAAGATTTTCGGGCTAGTATAATGACGACGAAAAAACACTTCTTTCGATCCATATTGTTTACAATTAAGAATGACTCGCACGGTGACCTAGTACACCATTGAATGTTGTAGTGTACAAGTTGTTGATATAACACTTACGAAAGTCCTCTTTCATAAATATAACATCTCTTAGAGTGGTACAACAAAACCGATGTGGGTCCAACAATTTATTCATTCTTTGTTAACATAAATAAGGAAATACAAGCTTCAAGATCCTCCTCGGTCAAATGTGGATTCAAAACTACAAACAAAATTAAAGGCACTATCTTGGAAGTCAATGGTACTACTTGGATTAGCACCATTGGGGTGTTGCAAATTTATTGGTATGGATCAAGTTTGCTTAACCCGAAAATCCTATGTTTGCTTTATAAATCATATAATTCTACACTTTTGTCTTTGTTTCCAAACTCTATTCCATAATCTACACCTTCAATGCCTCTTGAGAGATTTGGTTCCTTGTAGTAGACCTCCTCCTCTTTGGTTTATTTTGTAGTAGTTCCTTCGGTCTTCTTTGTTCCTAAGCAAGTTCTATTGTGGTCGTTTGATGTTCTAACTACGACCGTGGTCTCCTAGATCTATGTAGATTTTCAAATCGGATTATTATAAAAGGTAAGTTTTACTTTTAGGAAAACTATGTCTGCCAGTCTTCATGCGTCGTACATGTCTTTATTGAGTCCCTTTTCTATTGTGTCCGCGGTTTTTTTCTAGAACAGGAAGTAACATGTCACATTTTACACACTCTCGGGAAGTGTGCTACTTTATCCATAAACAATCTTAAGCCTGAGTGCATAATGGGGTATGCCTTCCCATTCAAACTTCCTTGGTTCGAGTCTTCGTTAAAGATACAAGCTAATCATTATCCTTCGTTGTGACATGTAGTCCACCCTTTGTAACGAGTTTCAGTTACTGATGTCTCTGCACTTCTATTCTTGTAGATAGTTGTTGGGCCTTAAAGTGCAGAAGTTTGTAGAATAGCAGCAAGTTTCCCTTAAGTGGATTACCCAAGGTTTATCGAACTCAGGGAGGAAGTGGTCAAAGGTATTCCTCTCAAGCAACCCTTCAATTAAGATACAAGAAGTCTCTTGTGTCCCCAACACAACCAATACACTTGTCAGGTGTATAGGTGCACTAGTTCGACAAAGAGATAGTTAAATGCATGTGGTAACGGTGCCAGAAAAGAGCTTCTAACTTGTTGTCGACGTGGATAAACTAAAGGCAAACTGAAATAAAGGTAGAAGCAAGCAAACATGCAATATATCTAGATGCAAACGGTGTTTCAATGCTTAGAAATAAGGCCTAGGGATCATACTTTCACTAGTGAACACTCTCTCATATAAATATCCTCTCTTAATGATACTACTCTTAACTACTCTCCGGTTGGTCACTCTAATCCACGGTAAGCCTACAAAAGCACACCTCAAAGTTTGCCTTCCCCTTCTAGATAACCCCACACTATCACCTTGAGCGATAGATGGTTTCAACAAACACCACAATTTCATAAAGACAACCAACTCAAAATATAACTCATGAATATATATGTAATCTAGCTTAAGTTCCACACATGGTGTGCACGCTGTCACTGTCACACACATGGGGAAAAACATAGATCTATTAAAGCACGATGGGTATTTATGTAGACTCTAGCCTAAGTGCCACCATGGCGTGCATGCTGTCACTTCCACACACATGGGGAGAGAAGATATCTACTGAAGCACTTGAGTAGCAAGGTAGATGTACTTGATTACAAAGGTCATGACCATAACAAGATCATGCATAGAGAGAGATGAACACATATCTATCGATAGAGCCCTTAGCCTCGAGGAAGAACTACTCCCTCCTCATCATGGGAATCAGCAACAGTGATGAAGATGGGGGTGGAGATCAATGGAGATGGCTTCGGGGGCACTTCCTCGTCCCGGCAGGGTGCCGGAATAGACTTTCTGTCCCCCAAATATCCCCTTCAGTGGCGGCGGTGCTGTGGAGGTTTTCGTGGATTTTCGCCAGATTATTTAGGGTTTTTGGGTCAGAGGCTTCTTATAGGCGAAGGAGGCAAGGTCGATGGTGGGCCAGGCGGCCCACACCCCCTGTGGGATGATACGTCCAAAACGTATCTACTTTCCTGAACACTTTTGCTATTGTTTCTCCTCTAAACTTGTGTGATTTGGATACAACTAACACGGACTGACGCTGTTTTCAGCAGAATTACCTTGGTGTTTAGTTTTTGTGTAGAATATCAACTATCAGGAAAAATCTCGGAAAACATGCCAAAAATTATATTTCACCAGAAGACCCACGGAGCCAGAAGACGAGACGGAGAAGGGGCCTGGGGGGCCCACACCCCTGCCAGGCGTGGGCCCACCTCTGGCCGCGCCTAGGGGGTGCAGCCACCCTAGGCACCCCCTCGTTAATGGCTAGTTTGAATCACTAAAGAAGTCATAAGAGAGAAACCAGAAAAGTTTTGGGGAATCGGAAGTCGTTCGGAGAAAGAATAAGGAAAAAAGGACCAGAAAAGGGTTTTCAGATAAATGGTTATTTAAATATAATTATGATATATTAATTATGAATTAATATTGTAAAACAATATTTCAATAAAGATTTATAAAAGACATCTTAAAATTTAGGAAAAATCTCCTAGGGATTTTACCTAAAAAGAAACGGATGGAAAAAGGGCAAAAGGAAAGCTGTTTTAAAATAGCCCACGTGGGTAGCAAATTGTTCGCGCCGCATGTGGGTGGCGAGTATTAAACGCCGCGCGCGCCAGCTGTTGAGAGGTTTGGGCCGCTGGCTGGCCCACCCGGATGGGGGGACAGCGTAGCCTCTGGGCCGCGCACGCGCCCGCGTTGGCCGCGGCCGGCCCACACGTGCTGGCTGCCGCCTCTCCCTCCCCGCGTGCTGGCTTCCGCCTGCTAGGCCGAGGCTAGGTGGCCCACTCGGGGTCACCCAAAGGGCCCAGCCGGCTGCTGCCCGAATTTCTCCCTTTTTCTATTGTTTTTAGTCCCACATTGGGACTTAAATATGGAGGGATCCCCTCCCTCCGCCTATATGAAGAGGTGCCCATGGAAGGATTAAAACCCACTAATTTCTATCTGGAAATAAATAAAAGGCTTGTGTTGCCTCTCTCTTCTCTATCTCTCTCTTGCGACCGTACCCCCCTTGTCATGCTTTTTCAAGCAAGGAGTTCTTCACCACGGAGCACTGCCGCTTTGCGGGATTCGGAGCCGGGAGATATACTTCCATAATCTCGGCTGGATTAGGGAGAAGCGGGGGTCGGCGTCAAGCACCGTATGCCTGTGACTCCCTCTAGCGGCACCGTGCTTTCGGTGCTTGGAGTTGTCGTGGAGCCGCAAGGACATCGTGACCTCGAGGTCAGCATCGAGGCGTCTTCTTCATCCATGTTCCTCGCGATACATTAACCATGCTCGATCTGCAAAGGTATGCATATCGTATCTCCTTCCCGTTACTGCATTACTAGTAGATAGATCTTGGGCTTTCGCGGTTGCTGCGTAGTAAATTTTTTGATTTTCTACACTGAACCACAACATTGTTGGATCCGTAATATGGCACATATGATTTGTTTCCAGTTTTCCAAAGGAGTTTACATAGCATAGATTGGACTATTTTCGATCAAGATTCTTTTGGCTAGGGGATAGTGAGAAAAAAGTATTGACTGGCTAAAAGGAGTATGATTTGTCATCCAGAATAATTGTGGGATAGGTATGATTACAAGCTCCTTAACAAAGATGGATATGGCAAACTCTTCTATAAAAATATGTTGGCTCAAATTTTTGACTCCAAGTTTATTGGAAACCCGGTGACTCGCATTTTTGGGCTAGTATAATGACGACGAAAAATCACTTCTTTCGATCCGTATCATTTACAATTAAGAATGACTCACACGGTGACCTACTACACCATTGAATGCTGTAGTGTACAAGTTGTTGATATAACACTTACGAAAGTCCTCTTTCATAAATATAACATCTCTTAGAGTGGTACAACAGAACTGATGTGGGTCCTTCTTTGGTAACATAAATAAGGAAATACAAGCTTCAAGATCCTCCTCGGTCAAATGTGGATTCACAACTACAAACAAAATTAAAGGCACTAGCTTGGAAGTCAATGGTACTACTAGGATTAGCACCATTGGGGTGTTGCAACTTTATTGGTTCGGATCAAGGTTGCTTAACCCGATAATCCTATGTTGCGTTATAAATCCTCTAATTATACACTTTTGTCTTTGTTTCGTGTCGTGGGAATGGCCACGGCAGATGCTACAATCGGCAGCGAGTAGTAGATCGAGGGGCAAGGGCGGCCAGCCATCTGCGGTGCGAGATGAGGGCGGAGACACAAGGTTTTACCCAGGTTCGGTCCCCCGGAGGGTAAAGACCTACTCCTGCTAGATTGTATTATGGAGAGAGTACAAGGGCGAGCTCGACGACTAGGTGGCGAGTCGCTGGGGTGTATGATGGAATGTGTCCCCTATGTGTACCCTAGGGAGGTATATATAGGCTCACCTCGCCAGGGTTTACAGATCTACAACCGAATTAGTTAAGGATTCGAAGGCTTCTTGACCTAATTCGACTAGGCCTACCTATGCTTTTGGGCCTCCAGCTTCTAGTCGTCTGGGTCCTTGTCAAGTCTCGATCTAGTCGCCATCCTGCAGGCCCACTCGCTAGCAGCTTGGGCCAGTAGGAAACGTCCTGCTGGGTATACCCCGGTTGGCATATCCCCATCAGTAGTCCCCGAGGCCATCGTTGATTCGTCGTAGGTGTTTGTTGGCAGTTGGAGTATGCGGGTCCAATTCGGACACCTAGTCGAATCAACGGTGGACTCCCTGAATAAAATAAGGAACTAGTCATTTTAGTCGTAATAACGGAGACCAGTCAAATCGCAGCTTGGCGAATGGGTCGGTGAGTAGTCGAGTCACTGCTATGGTGATCAGGTCGGCGAATCGTCAAGTCGTTGAAGACAGCGAGTCGAGTAGATGAAGTTGGACCGTCAGCGCTGGTCAAACTAGCAATTGGGTAATCCAATTGTAATATCGATGTAATTACCGCGTGGTAATGGCTCCCCGAAGATGTAGGGTAAAAAACGCTATATAAGAAAAGTGATGGGTGAAGGACAAATATTTCCCACACTTCCTCCGATCTTGCGCACTCCCAATCTTCCATTCCGCGCAGCGACCATAGCGACCCAGAGCGACTCATAACCCTAGATCCTCCAATCGATGGCGCCTTTGACGGAGCCATGGGGCAGATCCAAGTGCATGAAAGTGCTGTTGAAATCGTTCGAGGAGGCAGGGATCTTCCGCACTGGGAGATGGCGCATCCCCACGGACGGAGAGGTGACTCCAGATCCACACGAGGGAGAGTTCATCTGCTTCACTAGCCACCTGGAGTGGGGGCTCGGATTCCCCACTTCCCTCTTCTTCCGCTGCTTCTGCGCCTACTACGGCATCCAACCGTCGGACCTAGGACCACACAGCATCGAGCAACTCACCATATTTGTGGCTTTTTGTGAGTGCTACCTGGGTTGCCGGCCGTATTTCCCCCTATGGCAAGATCTGTTCCACTGGAGAATCGGCCGTGAAGAGGCAGGCGACCCGATGTTGGCCGCGGGCGGCCTGACCTTCTAGCTGAAGTCGAAGGCGTCCTTCTTTAACCTGATGCTGCAGAAGAAGGCGACAAACGAATGGAAAAAGAGTTGGTTCTATGTGACTGAGTCGCCACCGACCGACGATATGGCACTTCCGATGTACTCCGCCGACCGGCCCGAGCCGCGTCGGCTCCAGGTCACCAAGATCTTGTTGGACCAACGGATGGTCGTCGATGAGATGTTGCAGACGATCCGCAACTTGAAGAAGAAGGGCCTTCAAACCATCAATTTGTACAATTGTTGGTTCGGGCGGCGACTAGTGCCTCTGGCCAGTCGTGCCCACTACATGTATAAGTATACAGGCAAGGACGACCCGACGAAGTCCTGCCAAGCCGAATGGAGGCTCAACGACTAGACCTCAGCCTTGAAGAAGATCACCGAGGCGGAGTATCTTGACGCGAAGGCCGGTGTCGCCCTTACACCGCGAAGTGCAAAGCTCCAACGGTGAGTCCTTTTATTTCATGTGCACTCGCAGTCGCAGTTTTGCATTCGCGGTCGTGCTAATTTCGTTTTGTTGTTGCATTTGTTCCAAGTGGTGGAAGGTTGGCTTCCACCCGCAGACGACGAGAACTCGAACTCGTCCGCCGAGGATGAGAGCGAGTCTTCGCCCGACAAGGGCGATGTCAGAAGTGACGGGGGCGATGATGACGACGATGATGATGACGGTGGCGACGAGGCCGTGGAAGTCGCCGCACCCACGGTCCGCAAGACCCACGGACAACATCAACGTGAGCTCGAGGCCAGCAAGAGCCTCGAGGCTCACGACGAAAATAATGACGAGCTCCCCGAGCACACCTCGCAACGCGAGGCTACACCATCAAAGAATAAACCACCGCCACTTAGGAAGAAGAAGCCGGCTAAGCCGGTATCACCAGATCGGTCCACGAGTAGCTCTGATGCTACCAGCATGGCCGAGGAAGCTAGGGCCGACGCACCGGCACATGTGACTGCGGCGGCCGGTGCGTCCGTTGTGGAAGGCGATATGCCGTTGGCATCACTGCCGCCGCCTTTTGTCCTAGTCACCGGGCTCATGGCCGATCCAGCCGCGGGGACCTCGCCACCGAGGGGATCACCCGTAGCAGTCGCCGCTGATCCTCCTGCCGCGGCCTCGTCCTCGAAGAAGCCGTCGGTGTCTTGGGAACAGAGTGTGTTCGAGACGGGCCTCAGTCGGAAACTAGGGCCAGAGTTGGAGAAGCCAGCCAGTATTTGTACTGGCCTGCATTTTATTCTAGTCGCCAAGTGAGTATTTCTGATTCTTTCATTTATCCACTCGATTAATGTCTTACTGGCGAGTTTACTGACAACATTGTTCTGCAGGACTGGGGTGAAGAAAATAGGTTACCCTTCGGTGGCCAAGGTCCCATTGGGTGCCGCGGAGGCACTAGTCGACCCTTCAAAGAAGAGGAAGGGTGACAAGGTCGAGGCGCCTGTTGAAGGCGCAAAGAAGGCAAAGGGCGATGAGGTCGTCACGATTTCGGACGAGCCGGTGGTCGCCCCGAATGAAGCTCCGATTGGAGTGGATGCGGCCTCGAATGCCATGGTGGACATGGAGTCGCAGCGGGTGGAACCCGTGGCATTGGTCGGGGCAACAGGCCCATCCTTGAGTGGAGCGGGCGCCGCGGTGGCAATGTTCCCTCGCTTCGTAACAAGGGCCTCCGCGGTGAGTGCATTGGTACCATCGAGCCAGTTGCCTGAGGTCGTCGGCACGGAGGTCGAGCAGCGTCGCGGGCGTACTCCGTTCATGCTCCCATCGGAGGATGCAATGGAGCTTCACGGCATGCTAGGTGCCGCCATCCAGGTATGTCCAGTACCCGAGGATCGGGCCACTGAATTTCAGTGGTCGGATTCTTATTGTTTTTGGAGTCCAGTCCCCGAGTGTCGAGTCATTGAATTTCAACGGCTGGGCACTTGGGAATTTTTCACTGTCCAGACCCTGAGTGGTTGGTCGCTGAATTTCAGCGGCTAGGCACTTAAGAATTTTGTTGCTAATTCTTCCATGGTTGCGCAGGGCCTAGAGCGCGAGTCGGCGGAGCGACTTGCCATGAGGGACCGTCTGGAGAGGGAGATCCTCGTTATAAGGGAAACGAACGAGCAGTTTCGAGCGACTGCGGGTGAGTGGTTGTCATGCTTGCCACTGGTCGTAGACTTTTTTCTTCTTGTATTCATGGTTTTGTTGATGCAGAGGATAATGCGGCCGCGGTGGAGAAGGCTCGTCAGGGTCTGGTCCTGGCGAGTGAAATGACGGCTGTGCAGTCGTCCTTGAGCGCCGCGGAGAAGCGAATCATCGACCTGGAGCGGGAGCTCAAGGAGGAAAAGGAGGAGGCGACCTCGGCGGATGGGAGGGCCAAGGCAGCCGTTGCTTTCGCTGCGGAGGAGCGGAAGATGTCAGATGCTCTCGTCGTCGGGCTGCAGGATGACCTCTCCGGTGTTCAGGACTTCATCACGAAGCACTGTCGCCCGTTGATTGGTGAGTTTTTCTTGGTGAGTCCCCGAGCGAGCGGGTCGCGTTATTTTGCTGGAGCCTTCCTTAATTTCTGCTTGTGTGTTGCAGGCAGGATTACTGATGACGCTGATGAGGCGCAGTCATATGACACATGGCAATGCGTCACCACTCTGGTGGACTCTGTCGCGCTGTTAGCGACCTACATCCGGGCGTACCTTCAGGAAATCTCGCCCACGGAGGTGATCCCTAGCGACCCCGTCGAGGTCTGGCGCTACTTGGAGAAGGCCTCAGCTGTGGTTGAATTCATGACGCGGTCATCCTTTCATTGTGGTGCGGCAACTGCGCTGAGCCTTGGGCTCGCGCACTTCCCTGATGATTTCGACCTTGACGACGTCACGAGCGGGTACCCTTCGTCGACGGGCGCAGTCGAGATCGCCGAAGTGCTGAAGCTGACCGAGCGGGCTGGAGTGTATGCCGATCTGGTGTGGGCGATGGGTGACCTCATTCCATACCAGGAAACGGTCGTCGCCCTGAACTACCCCGAGACGGCGCACCACGACTTCAAGATGGAGCAGCCGTTCCACGTGGCCATGGCGGGTGAACTCACGACGTACCCTTCGAACCCGTGGGTTCCCTTTATATGCCGTCGCAGGAGTGGTGGCGCCTCGTCGTTGAAGCCTGCGGAGTAGAATAGTTTGCCGATCGGCGTTAATTAGAATAGATATGTGACTGCCCTTGTAAGCGAACAAATTTTGCTGCTTGAAGGAATGCAAGGATGCTTTTGTCAATGTTTTTCGATTTGATTGTTGGTTGTGCGAGTCCCCGAGCGCGTCCGCCCTTTTAAGGGGTTTACCTCGGTTTTATGTGTGTTGTTTGAACTTTTAGTAAGTTAAGGTCGACTCACCATGGCTTGGAAAGCCAGTCGCATGGCGACTCCAAGGGGTGCTCTGTACTTGGCGGTTCGAGTCGCATGCCCGAGGTAGGTGAGGATGTGGTCCGTTGTTTTGGCGCGTCACTCCACCTGATCCGTAGGACCAGTCGCGTGGCGAGTCCAGGACGCGCTCTCATACTTGGCGTTTTCCCTCGTCGATCATGATTGGACTGGCGTCAGTCCCCGAGCGTGCTACTTAGCCGTTCGAGTACTGCGCCAAGGATGTGGAGGACTGGGTAGCTATGGGAAGCGAATGCAGTTGTCGTGGCTCGAAAAGCCAGTCGGGCGAGGCGACTCCGATGGGGCTCCGGGTTGGCTTTTTTCGTCGACGATGCGAGGCCCGAAATTTCTGGTGCCCTCATACCGCACTACTTGGCCGTGCCGGTCGCATAACCAAGGGTTGACTTCCGCGAGTAGCATAACACTGTTAGTACAAGTGTGAGTGGCACAAGGTACGGAGAGTGGACACGATTTGTGCGAATCGATCTTCTTTATTTCATAGCGGGTAGGAGGTACATGTCTGGAGTTCTAGGAGTAAAACTTCCGTAGGAGGTTTACATTCCATGGTCACTTGATGTCGAGTTTTCCATCGCCTCGGACGTCGGTGAGGTAGTAGGCATCATTGCCCAGGACGCGCCCGATGGCGAATGGTCCCTCCCAAGGGGGAGAGAGCTTGTGCATGCCTTTCTTGTCCTGGATCAGACGCAGTACCAGGTTGCCTTCCTGGAAGGTGCAGGTCCGTACTCGCTGGCTGTGGTAGCGACGAAGCTCTTGCTGGTAGATGGCGGTGCGGGAGCGAGCTAGGTCGCGTGCTTCGTCGAGCTGGCCGACTCCGTCCTGACGTGTGAGCTCGTTGTCGGCCTCCGCGTAGTTGACCACCCGAGGTGAGTCGTGCTTAAGGTCGGTTGGCATGACAGCCTTAGCACCGTACACCATGAAGATGGGAGTGAATCCTGTCGACCTGTTGACGGAGGTGCGAATGCCCCAGATGACAGAGGGGAGCTCTTCGACCCAGCACCCAGGGGTTCGCTCGAGTGGAACTTGCAGTTCACGGCTTCAGGCCATGGAGGATGCTCTGGTTGGCGCGTTCTGCCTAGCCATTGGACTCCGGGTGGGCGACTGAGGTGAGGTCAAGTCGTATGTTGTGTTCCTCGCAGAATTCCGCCATGGCTCCTTTTGGCGAAGTTTGTGCCATTGTCTGTGATGAGGCTGTGCGGGAACCCGTAGCGATAGATGAGCTCGCGTAGGAATTTGGTGGCAGTCTTCCCATCTCACTTGCGGACTGGCTTGGCCTCCGCCCATTTTGTGAACTTGTCGACTGCGACTAGGAGGTGGGTGAAGCCAGAGGGGGCCTTATTTAATGGGCCCACCATTTCCATGCCCCACCCATTTTGTGAACTTGCCTTGAGCGCCGAGATCGGCACGTGAGTCTGGTTGGCGTACTTTTGGCACCCGACGCAGCGTTGGACGATGTTGACCGCGTCGGCGTGTGCGGTGAGCCAGTAAAAGCCATGTCGCATGGCCTTGGCGACTAGGGAGCGGGAGCCAGCATGATGGCCGCAGTCGCCAGTGTGGATGTCCTAGAGGATCTTGCTTCCTTTTGCGGGTTGGACGCAGCGCTGGAACACGCCGGTCACGCTGCGCTTGTGGAGCTCGCCGTTGATGATGACGAAGGATTTGCGGCAGCGTGCTATCATCCGGGCCTCCGTATCGTCAGCGGGTAGGGTGCCTCCCTCTAGGTAGGCGACGTATGGCGCGGTACAGTCGCTTGGCTCGGCGATCATTGCAACCAAGGCCGCGTCTGGTTGCAGCGGAATTCCGATGTCGACCTCCCTCGGGAGATAGACGGAAGGCTTGGTGATGGTGTCGAGGAAGACACCGATGGGCGGCACGAGTCGAGCCGAGCCGATGCGGGAGAGTGAGTCGGCATCCTCGTTCTTCCACCGGTCGATACACTAGATGGAGTAGCCCGCAAAGTGGCCTCCCAGTTGGTCCACTGCTTGGCAGTATGCCGCCATGGTGGGGGATACTGCATCGCAAGTGCTGCAGACTTGCCCGGCGACGAGGTTGGAGTCGCCGTAGTAGCACAGACGATTGATGTTCATATCCGTGGAGGAACGCCTCGTACTCAGCCATCTTGTTGGTGCAGGGTGAAGTCAAGGTACAGGACGTAGCGTAGCTTGTCGCCCTTTGGAGATGTGAGGACGATCCCTACCCCTACACCATCTGCATTCTTGGAGTCGTCGAAGTGTAGGGACTAGTAGTGGAGGTATGACAGTTTCTCTGGCTGCTGTGCCTCCTCCCAGTTGGCAAAAAAGTCTGCTAGAGCCTGCAACTTGATCGCCTTGCGTGGCCCGTACCTGATGTTGTGGACTCCGATCTCGACGGCCCACTTGGCGGCTCGCCCGGTCGCCTCACGGTTGCGGATGATGTCCTGCAACGGTGCTAAGGAAATGACCGTGATTGGGTGCTCCTGTAAGTAGTGCCGCAGTCGCCGCTGGGCTCTGAAGACCGCATATACCAATTTCTGGTACTGCGGGTAGCGCTGGCACGACTCGGTGAGGACTTCGCCGATGTAGTATACAGGTCGCTGCACCGGGAGCTCCTTGCCCTCCTCTGGCTGTTTGACGACCATGACGGCGCTGACGACTCGCTTAGAGGCCGCGGCATAGACGAGCATGGGTTCCTTGTCCACGAGGTTGGTGAGTAGCGTTGCCGCGAGTAGCACCTCCTTGAGAGCGTGGAGCGCGTCATGTACCTCTTTGTCCCACTGGAACATGGGGTTCTTGCACATTAGGCGATAGAGGGGCATCGCCTTCTCACCTAGCCGGGAGATGAAGCGACTGAGAGCCGCGACTTGCCCGGCCAACTTCTAGATGTCGCGCGGGCACTCGGGTTTACCGAGTCGGGCGATCGTGTTGATCTTGGTGGGGTTCGCCTTGATCCTGCGCTTGGAGACGACGTACCCCACAACTGTCCAGTGGGTACACTGAAGGTGCACTTTCCTGGGTTTAGCTTTATGTTGTACCTCCACAGGTTTGCGAAGGTTTCCGCCAGTTCGGCGAGTAGGTCTCCCTGGCGAGTGGACTTCAACACCACGTCGTCGATGTAGACGTGGATGTTGCGGCCAATTTAGCTCGCAAGGCACTCCTGCATGCACCTCTGGTAGGTCGCCACGGCGTTCTTGAGACCGAAGTGTTGGAATTATGCCCTAGAGGCAATAATAAAGATGTTATTATTATAATTCTTGTTCATGATAAAGTTTATATTCCATGCTAGAATTGTATTAAGCGGAAACTTTAATACTTGTGTGGTTTGTGAACAACACCGTGTCCCTAGTACGCCTCTATGGACTAGCTCATTGATCAATGATGGTTAAGGTTTCCTAACCATAGACATGAGTTGTCAATTGATAATGAGATCATATCATTGGGAGAATGATATGGTGGATAGACCCAAACAAAGCAGAGCAATTAGATCGTGTCATCGTGTTCGTCTTTGCGAAGCTTTTCCTATGTCAAATATTGTATTCCTTAGACCATGAGATAATGCAACTCCCTGGTATCGGAAGAAAGCTTTGAGGTCATCAAACGTCATCCTATGAGAGGGTGATCATAAAGGTGTCTCTCAGGTGATCGGAAAGTATCTGTTGGGTTGTATGTATCGAGATGGAATTTGTCCCTCCCAAGTCGGAGAGATATACTTCGGGCCCACTCGGTAATCGATATCAACACCGCTTGCAAGCATGTGGTTAAGGAGTTAATCACAAAGTGATATCGGATTACGGAACGAGTAAAGTACTTGCTGTGAACGAGATTGAACTAGGTATGACGGTACCGACGATCGAATCTCGGGCAAGTAAAATATCGCGAGACGAAGGGAATATATATATGGGATTGATTGAATCCTGGCATCATGGTTCATCCGATATGATCATCGATGAATGTGTGGGAGTCAATATGGGTGCCCAGACCCCGCTGTTGATTATTGATAGAAGATCATGTCTGCATATTCTCGAACCCGCAGGGTCACACACTTAACGTATCTCGACGCTAGGATAGATTGGATAATTGGTTTATGAATTTTTTGTTCGGAGTCTCGGATGGGATCCGGGATATCACGAGAGGTTCCGGAATGGTCCGGAGAATAAGATTCATATAAGGCAGTGCAGTTTTTGGAGTTCGGAATTGTTCCGGGTTAATCTGTATTGTACCGGAAGCTTCTAGAACCTTCCAGAAGGGGACCAACGTGGCCCCACCTTCCGGGAGGGGGCATGGGCCTATGAGGGAGTGTCCTGGCCGCATTGGGCCAGGGGCACAAGGCCCCATAGGGCCCAGCCGATTCTAGAGAGATTTGACTCGTAAAATCTCGGGATAGAATTTCTAGATAAGGGAGAGTTTAAATCGTTTAAACTAGAGATAGGATTTCTAGATAAGGGAGAGTTTAAATTGTTTAAACTGGAGATAGGCTTGGAGGAGGGGCAAGGGCTGGCCGCCCCCCTCTATATATAGAGGGGTGGTGCGCCCCTCCCCCCACACACCTTCCTCCAAGCCCTAGCCGCCTTGCTACCTTCCTATCTCCCTCCCGACTGTTGGTAGGCGAAGCCCTGCAGCAGAAATTCTCCACCATATACACCACGACGTCGTGTTGTAGATCCAATCTATCTCTCCACCATACTCGCTGGTCCGAGGAAGGAGGAGACGTCGAGGTACTGCACGTGTGCATCTCACGGAGGCACCGCCACTTGTGGTGCTAGATCGGATCGGATCGCGAGGAGGAGAAGCGAGTACGACTACATCACCCACGTTCCGACGAACATTCCGCTGTGCGAATCTTCAAGGGTATGAAGATCTAATCCAATCTCTCTCGTTGTTTGCATCTCCTAGATTAGATCTTGGCTTTCCCTCTGTTCGCTCCGTAGAAAACTTTGATTTACTATGCCGCGAAACCCTTCACGAAGGTCATGGCGGTGTAGCAGAAGGCTCTGAATGGCGTGATGAGTGTCGTCTTCTCCTCGTCCTTGACTGCCATTTTGATCTGGTTGTAACTAGAGTAGGCGTCAAGGAAGCATAGCGACTTCGAGCCCGCGGTCGAGTCGATAATTTGGTTGATCCGTGGGAGGACGAATTGCTCCTTCGGGCAGGCGCTGTTGAGGTTTCTATAGTCGATACACATTCTCTAGGTCCCATTTTTCTTCTCGACCAGGACTGGTTTTGCCAGCCACTTGGAGTACTTCATTGGCCGTATGAAGCCTGCAGCGAGTAGACGCTGCACCTCCTCGGCGATTGCTCGGCAGAGCTCTTCATTGAAGGGCCGCAGCGACTGCTTGACGGGTCGCGCTTTGGGGTCGGCGTTGAGTTTGTGCTCAGCGAGTTCCCTCGGGACACCAAGCATGTCAGAAGGTTTCCATGCGAAGATGTCGCGATTCTCATGTAGGAACTCGATGAGCGCGCCTTCCTATGTTGGGCTCATGCCCCTTCCGATCGTCACCGTCTGGCTGGAGTCGCCTGGGACCAGCTCAATGGAGCGAGTGTGCGTCATTGCCTCAAATGCGGTGGAGCCGCCGCCCTCCGATTTGGGCTTCTTGAGTATGGTGGGGTCGTCGTTGTTGACCCCGCTCGTGTACTTGGCGAGCTCCTCCACATGGTTCGCCTCTGCGGCTATGACGGCGTCGGCGAGCTCGGCGCCTTTGGCCTCGCACTCTGCGGCCATGTCGGGGTCACCGTGGACAGTGATGATGCCGCATGGCCCGGGGAGCTTCATCGCGTTGTACGCGTAGTGGGGCGCTGCCATGAATTTGGAGAACGCCTGCCGCCCCAGGACGCAGTGGTAGGGGCTGTTGAAAGGCACCAGCTCGAAGATGATCCGCTCGGTGCAGAAGTTCGCTGGTGTGCCAAAGGTGACTGGCAACGTCACCTTTCCGATCGGGTACGCCTTCCGACCAGGGACGATGTCGTCGAAGCTGGTGTAGGTCGTCTCGATCATCGACTGCAGGAGCCGCAGTCGTGTCCAGGTACAGAATGTTGATGGAGCTGCCGCCGTCCATCAGCGTCTTGGGGAGCCAGTAGTCCCCCAACTTGGGCTTGACCACCAAGGCGACTCGACGCGGATATTTGATCCGTGGTGAGTGGTCTTCGCGGCTCCAGGTGATTTGTTGCTCAAGCTAGTTGAGGAACTGGGGGATGTCGACCTGGGACACCGCATTGACGGTGACGGCGCGGGCGATGACCTTCTTCTCACGCTTCGTGTTGAAGCCGGTGAAGTGAGCCGGCGTTGTGGCCAAATTTCCCGCTGTTTGGCGGGTGGTTGTCGGGGTCCTCCCTTGCGCGCCGTGCCTTCTCGATCTCCCTCAGGGAGTGGCAGTCTTCGGTCGTGTGCGTGGCGGGCTTCCCCTCCCTGTTGTGGAACACACAGGGCTGGTTAAGGAGAGCTGCAGGGTCGAACCTTGGCTTTGCCTTGTAGTTGCCGCCGTCGCGGCGCTGGCCTCCGTCGTGGCGAAAGCTCTTAGGCTCGCACGGAGCATAGCCGGTGTTGGCGACAAAGTTGACTCGCCCATCATCGCGGCGCTTGCCGGTGAGGCAAATGTTGCTGTAGCATAGCTCGGGTTTTCTCCCGTTGTCGTGGCCGCTCGTGCGGCGGTTCCCTCCCGACTCGTCATCGGTTTCTTGGTTTGGGTCCTCCTCCGCGTACCGATCTCGAGGAGGTCTGGGATGTTGTCGAGTGTCTTGTACACTCGCTTGTGCTTGGCGACCAGGCGATCAGAGCGACACGGGGTCTTGAAGCAGTGAATTGCGGTGTCCGGGTGGATGCCGGCTGTGTTATACCATAGGTTTTGCCATCGCTGGACCCAGCTGCGGGTCGACTCGTGGGGTCCCTGGACGCATCGCTCTAGGTCCTCGATGGTGGTGGCGCGGGTGTAGGAGCCTTCGAAGTGCCTGACGAAGGCGTCGCGCATTTCCTCCCAGGAGCCGATGCTATCTGCGGGGAGGGTGTTGATCCATTGTCGGCATGCTCCTTCGATCATCAGGGGGAGGTAGCGGGAGGCGAGTAGGTCGGTGTGGACGGTGATTGCCATCACCATGAGGTACATGTCCATCCACACGGAGGGGTTTTACTTCTCGATCTCCTTCAGTGCCTTGAAGTTCGCCGGGTATTTTTCGCCTTAGATCATTGGTCCAAAGCACTGGGGTCCGACTGGGCTTAGCGATCCCCTTGGTTCACCATCGCGGCGATTGGTGAGGGTATGCCTCAAGTCATCGGGCTAGCGTGCGCGCCATCTCTGGTTGTTGATGATGTGGGTTCACGCGTTGACTGGCTGCCCGTTGGCAGCGACGAAGTTGTTTTTCGGTCGCGGGTCGTTGGTGGAGAGTGTCGCGTGTGCGGGCCGGTGTTGGAGCTGCAGGGGATCGGGTGGTGGGCAGTTGAGGGTGTTTGCCACCATTGGGTGGCCGCTCGAGGCCGCCCTGCTGCCTGACGAATGTGAGTACACGCGACCATGTGATTCGGCTCCCGCGTTTTGTTGCTCGACAGCTTTGGCGAGTAAAGCCTTGGTGTATTGGATCTGCAGGGCGCCTTCCCCGGTCACATTGATGTTGTCGACCGCGGCTCGGCTCACGACGATGTTGTCCATCAGAGTGGAAAACAGCGGGATGTCGTTCGCGTCTTTCTCCCTCGAGGAGACCAGGATTCTTGGCTGGTCCCGGGGTGGCGTGCGGCCGGGTGGTAGTGGGGGAGCGCCATTGGCCATCGCACCTGGTGGTGGCCGGGAGCTCCCTCCTGGCGGCGCGTCTTGCAAATCGCGCGATCGGCCATGTGGGCCGGGTCGTTCTCATCGTCGAAGTTCAGGGCACGACCCTGAATGGCGAGGTTCAGGCGCGACCTGATGCGGAGCTGGTGGTAGCACGAAAGTTCCTGCGCTGTCACCTACTCGAGGCGAAATTTTTCGCGTTCAGCTTGTTCCTTGCGGACCGCCTCCTACAATCACAGGCGGAGTTCTTCGACCTCCATTGCCCTGCCGGTCGGTGGGATCGGCAAGGAGAAGGGGTCTGGCGGGGCGTCCGCGCCACTCGCCATGTAGGTCGCGACGTTGCGACCGGATCCGACGTGGAAGTGGCCGCCAACCTGGAGTAGGAGTCGGAGATCCCAAGGATGGAAGGGTCCTCGAAATCTCCCATGTTGGAGACCTGGGTGATGGAGCCCGCGGGTGACGCGGTGATGATGGTTCCGGCGACTGACACCGGGGTCGCTGAGTCAGCATCCTCGTTGAGGGCCGTGTCGTCCGTGACAACGGTGGTTTCGGCCATGTTGCTAGGCCGAGTCGTACTCGGAGGCGAGGTGGTGGATGGTGTGGACCTGACTCTCGGAGAGCCAGTCGCGTGGTCCCGACTCACGGATGTGAGCCGAGTCCTCCGAGACGATGACATCGATGAAGCCGACGAAGAGGCTGATCATGCCGACCGGCATGATCACGTTGTGCGTGACGGGGCCTGCCACCGGGACGTAGCTGCTCGGCAAGATCTGGAGGATCTCACCGATCGCGATCATGCGGCCGGTGGCGATCATCTCGTTGATGGACAGATTGGATCTCGCCGCAGAACACCGGCCTGACCGGCCAGGCCCCACGGCGGGCGCTACTGTCGTGGGAATGGCCATGGCAGATGCTGCAATCGGCAACAAGTAGTAGAACGAGGGGCCAGGGCGGCCGGCCATCTGCGGTGCGATATGAGGGCGGAGACACAAGGGTTTACCCAGGTTCGCCCCCGGAGGGTAAATACCTACTCCTGCTAGATTGTATTATTGAGAGAGTACAAGGGCGAGCTCAACGACTAGGCGGCGAGTCGCTCGGGTGTATGATGGAGCATGTCCCCTATGCGTACCCTAGGGAGGTTTATATAGGCTCACCTCGCTAGGGTTTACAGATATACAACCAAATTAGTTAAGGATTTGGAGGCTTCTTGACCTAATCCGGCTGGGCCTAGCGACGCTTCTGGGCCTCCAGCTTCCAGTCGCCTGGGTGCTTGTCAAGTCTCGATCCAGTCGCGTCCTGCAGGCCCACTCGCTGGCATATTGGGCCAGTAGGAAACGTCCTACTGGGTATACCCCGGTCAGCATATCCCCATCATTTCCAAACTCTATTCCATAATCTACACCTTCAATGCCTCTTGAGAGATCTGGTTCCTTATAGTAGACCTCCTCCTCTTTGGTTTATTCTGTAGTAGTTCCTTTGGTCTTCTTTGTTCCTAAGCAAGTTCTATTGTGGTCGTTTGATGTTCTAACTACGACCGTGGTCTCCTAGATCTGTGTATATTTTCAAATCGGATTCTTAGGAATGGTAAGTTTTGGTTTTAGGAAAACTATGTTTGCCAGTCTTCATGCGTCGTACATGTCTTTATTGTTGAAATTATGCCCTAGAGGCAATAATAAAGATGTTATTATTATAATTCATGTTCATGATAAAGTTTATATTCCATGCTAGAATTGTATTAAGCGGAAACTTTAATACTTGTGTGGTTTGTGAAAAACACCGTGTCCCTAGTATGCCTCTATGGATTAGCTCATTGATCAATGATGGTTAAGGTTTCCTAACCATAGACATGAGTTGTCAATTGATAATGAGATCATATCATTGGAGAATGATATGATGGACAGACCCAAACTAAGCAAAGCAATTAGATCGTGTCATCGTGTTCGTCTTTGCGAAGCTTTTCTTATGTCAAATATTGTATTCCTTAGACCATGAGATAATACAACTCCCTGGTATCGGAAGAAAGCTTTGAGGTCATCAAACGTCATCCTATGAGAGGGTGATCATAAAGGTGTCTCTCAGGTGATCGGAAAGTATCTGTTGGGTTGTATGTATCGAGATGGAATTTGTCCCTCCCAAGTCGGAGAGATATACTTCGGGCCCACTCGGTAATCGATATCAACACCGCTTGCAAGCATGTGGTTAAGGAGTTAATCACAAAGTGATATCGGATTACGGAACGAGTAAAGTACTTGCTGTGAACGAGATTGAACTAGGTATGACAGTACCGACGATCGAATCTCGGGCAAGTAAAATATCACGAGACGAAGGGAATATATATATGGGATTGATTGAATCCTGGCATCGTGGTTCATCCGATATGATCATCGATGAATGTGTGGGAGTCAATATGGGTGCCCAGACCCCGCTGTTGATTATTGATAGAAGATCATGTCTGCATATTCTCGAACCCGCAGGGTCACACACTTAACGTATCTCGACGCTAGGATAGATTGGATAATTGGTTTATGAATTTTTGTTCGGAGTCTCGGATGGGATCCGGGATATCACGAGAGGTTCCGGAATGGTCCGGAGAATAAGATTCATATAAGGCAATGCAGTTTTTGGAGTTCGGAATTGTTCCGGGTTAATCGGTATTCTACCGAAAGCTTCTAGAACCTTCCGGAAGGGGACCAACGTGGCCCCACCTTCCGGGAGGGGGCATGGGCCTATGAGGGAGTGTCCTGGCCGCATTGGGCCAGGGGCACAAGGCCCCATAGGGCCCAGCCGATCCTAGAGAGTTTAAATCGTTTAAACTAGAGATAGGGTTTCTAGAAGAGGGGAGAGTCCATGCCCCCCACTCCTTATCCTTTGGGCTTGGGGGAGGGGCTAGGGCTGCGACCCCCCCTCTATATAAAGAGGGGTGGGGGCGCACCAAACCCCTACACCTCTCCTCCAAACCCTAGCCGCCTTGCTGCCTTCCTCTCTCCCTCCCGACTATTTGTAGGCGAAGCCCTGCGGCAGAAATTCTCCACCATATACACCACGCCGTCGTGTTGTAGATCCAATCTACCTCTCCACCATACTTTCTGGTCCGAGGAAGGAGGAGACGTCGAGGTGCTGCACGTGTGCATCTCACGGAGGCACCGCCACTTGTGGTGCTAGATCGGATCGGATCGCGAGGAGGAGAAGCGAGTACGACTACATCACCCACGTTCCGACGAACGTTCCGCTGTGCGAATCTTCAAGGGTATGAAGATCTAATCCAATCTCTCTCGTCTTTTCCATCTCCTAGATTAGATCTTGGCTTTCCCTCTGTTCGCTCCGTAGAAAATTTTGATTTACTATGCCGCGAAGCCCTTCAGTGGTATCAGAGCTAGATCTATGCGTAGATGTGTTTCACGAGTAGAACGCAACATGGTTGTTGTGGGCATTGATGTTTTCTGTTGCAAGCCTCTTGTTTGTGTTCTTCTTATGACGCGGGATAGTGAGATTAAAGCGGTCCAGGCCAACCTTACGCGACGTCGTTCGCGAGACCGGCTCCTCACTTGACGTGTGGCTTGTTCCACACATGCGGCTGGTGGATGTCAGTTTCTCTCACTATAGTTGTCATGGGATTAACACCGGAGTTTGGCAACCATAATATCACCGTTGTGGATTTCCATAGGTAAGAATCGTTCTTAGCATCTACTCCCATAAGCCACGTAAAACATGCAACAACAAAGTAGAGGCGTCTAACTTGTTTTTGCAGGGAGTGTTTTCTGTGATATGGTATGGCCCAAGATGTGATGTGTATAATGTATGCGATGATCATGTTTTGTAATGTTTCACGACTTGCATGTCGATGAGTACACAACCGGCAGGAGCCATATGGTTGTCTTTATAATTGTGTATGACCTGCGAGTCAACTTCTTATACGACATGTAATAGCTTTACTTTATCGCTAAGTAGTTAGCAATAGTTGTAGTTGCTATTCGTGGTGAAGGCAATCATGGTGGAGTGATGGAGATCATGCCGGAACGCATAAGATGGAGATCATTGCGCGAAGATTGGCTATACCATGTCACATAAAGTTATATGCATGTGATGTTTATCCTTTATGTATCTTATTATGCTTAGATCACGACGGTAGCATTATAAGATGATTCCTCACTTAAAGATCAAGATAAAACTGTGTTCTCCCCAAGTATGCACCGTTGCGAAAGTTCGTCGTGTCCAAGCATCACGTGATGATCGGGTGCTATAGACTCTACGCTCACATACAACGGGTGCAAGCCAGTTTTGCACACGCAGAAATACTTGGGTCTAGCTTGACGAGCCTAGCATGTACAGACATGGCCTCAGAACACAAGAACCGAAAGGTTAAGCATGAGTCATATGAATGATATGATCGACACTTTGTTGTCCACCATTGAAACCACATATCTTCTCGTGATGATCGGATTAGGTGTGGTGAATTTGGATCGTGTTCACTAAACAACTTGAGGGATGTTGAATTTAGTGGGAGTTCATCTAGTAATTTGATTAAGTTGAACTATTTATCATGAACATAGTCTAAATTGTACTTGCAAATACTGTAGATCACATGGCCAAATCCAACTTCAACTTCAACGTTTTTGCTGAGAAGGAAAAGCTTAGAAACAATGGGTCTAACTTCACCAATTGGTTCCGCAATCTAAGAATCATTCTGTCTGGCGGACAAAAGGACTATGTCCTTGGGAAAGCGTTAGGTGACCCCCCTGCTGCAACTGCGCCGGCTGATGAGAAAGCTGTCTATCAGTCGCGCAAAGATGATTATGGTGTGATTAAGAGCACCATGTTGTTTGCTATGGAACCGGAACTTCAAAATCGTTTTGAAACCTATCCCGGGCCCTTTGAGATTCTCGAGGAGGTGAAAACCATGTTTCAGACTCAAGCCCGTTCTGAGAGATATGAGATCTCTGAGAAGTTCTTTAACTGCAAGATGGAGGAAGGGAGTTCCGTTAGTGAGCACGCCATAAAGATGTCGGGCTACACTCAACGTCTTGAGCAACTGGAATGCACGATTCCAGAGGAGCTCAAGATTGACAGGGTTCTGCAATCACTCCCTCCCAGCTACAAAAGTTTTGTAGTGACTCATAATCAGATTGGCTCCACTGATACGATCACCGAGCTCTTCGCAAAGCTGAAGGCTGCGGAGGTGGACATCAAAAAGGATAATCATGTGTTAATGGTCAACAAGCCCTCCTTTAAGAAAGGTAAGGGAGCAAAGAAGCCCTTCAAGAAGGGCGGCGGCAAGCGCAATGCTCCTGCTGAGAAGAAGCTCAAGTCTGGTCCTAAGCCCGACACTGAGTGCTTCTATTGCAAGGACAAGGGTCACTGGAAGCGCAACTGTCCGAAGTACTTAGCGTACAAGAAGGCTGGCACCATCAAAGGTATATTTGATATACATGTTATTGATGTTTTCCTTACTAGCCCTCGTTGTAGTGCCTGGGTATTTGATACCGGTTCAATTGCTAATATTTGTAACTCGAAATAGGAGCTACGGAATAAACGGCGGCTTGCGAGGGATGAGGTGACGATGCGCGTTGGCAACGGATCAATAGTTGATGTGATGGCCGTCGGCACGCTCTCCTTAGTTTTAACTTCGGGATTAGTTTTAAACCTTAATAAGTGTTATTATGTGCCTGCGTTGAGCATGAACATTATTTCTGGATCGTGTTTATTGCAAGACGGTTATTCATTTAAATCGGAGAATAATGGTTGTTCTATTTATATGAGTAACATCTTTTATGGTCATGCACCTCTTGTAAATGGTTTATTTCTTCTAAATCTCGAAAGGGATGAAACACACATCCATAACATTGAGGCTAAGAGATGCAAAGTAGATAGTGATAATACTACTTATTTGTGGCACTGTCGTCTAGGTCATATTGGTGTAAAGCGCATGAAGAAACTCCATTCTGATGGACTTTTGGAGTCTCTTGATTTTGAATCATTTGACACATGCGAACCATGCCTCATGGGCAAGATGATCAAAACCCTGTTCTCCGGTATGATGGAGCGAGCAACGGACTTGTTGGAAATCATACATACCGATGTATGCGGACCGATGAGTATTTCGATGCGCGGTGGATATCGCTATTTCCTTACTTTTACCGATGACTTAAGTAGATATGGGTATATCTATTTAATGAAACATAAATCTGAAACATGAAAAGTTCAAGGAATTTCAGAATGAAGTGGAGAACCATCATAACAGAAAGATTAAGTTTCTACGATCCGATCGTGGAGGTGAATATTTGAGTTATGATTTTCTCACGCATCTTAAAGCAAGTGGAATCGTTTCACAACTCACGCCACCCGGAACACCACAGCGCAATGGTGTGTCTGAACGCCGGAATCGAACCCTATTAGATATGGTCCGATCAATGATGTCTCTTACTGATTTGCCGTTATCATTTTGGGGTTATGCATTAGAAACCGCTGCATTCACTTTAAATAGGGATCCATCTAAATCCGTTGAGACGACACCGTATGAACTGTGGTTTGGTGCTAAACCTAAGTTGTCGTTTCTTAAAGTTTGGGGATGCGAAGCTTACGTCAAGAAGTTGATGCCGGACAAGCTCGAACCCAAAGCGGAGAAATGCGTCTTCATAGGATACCCTAAGGAAACTATTGGGTATACCTTCTATCACAGAACCGAAGACAAAGTGTTTGTCGCAAAGAACGGTTCCTTTCTTGAGAAGGAGTTTCTCTCGAAAGAAGTGAGTGGGAGGAAAGTAGAGCTTGACGAGGTTATTGAACCTTCTCTTGAATTGGAGAGTAGCGCAGCACCTGAAATTGTTCCAGTGCCGCCTGCACCAACAATAGAGGAAGCTAATGACAAGGATCATGAAGCTTTGGACGATGCTGCTACTGAACGTCGCAGGTCGACAAGGTCGCGTGCCCCTCCTGAGTGGTATGGCAACCCTATCTTGACTGTCTTGTTAGTAGAAGACAGTGAACCTACGAACTATGAGGAAGCGATGATGAGCCCAGACTCTGAGAAATGGCTAGAAGCCATGAAATCCGAATTGGGATCCATGAGCGAAAACCAAGTATGGACTTTGGTGGACCCTCCTAGCGACCGAAAGGCCGTTGAGTGCAAATGGATCTTCAAGAAGAAAACGGACGCGGATGGTAATGTTACCGTCTATAAAGCACGGCTTGTCGCGAAAGGTTTTCGACAAGTTCAAGGTGTTGACTACGATGAGACTTTTTCTCCCGTAGCAATGTTTAAGTCCATTCGGATTTTATTAGCAATTGTTGCGTTTCATGATTATGAAATATGGCATATGGATGTCAAGACTGCGTTCCTCAATGGCAACATTGATGAAGAATTGTATATGATGCAACCCGAAGGTTTTGTCGATCCTAAGGATGTTGATAAAGTATGCAAACTTCAGCGTTCCATTTATGGACTGAAGCAAGCATCTCAGAGTTGGAACCTTCGTTTTGATCAAGTGATCAAGAGCTTTGGATTTGTTCCAAATTGCTACGAAGCTTGCATCTACAAGAAAGTGAGTGGGAGCTCGGTGACGTTTCTGGTACTATATGTGGATGACATATTGATTATAGGAAATGACATCAACATGCTTAGCAATGTGAAGAGTTATTTGAACAAGTGTTTTTCAATGAAAGACCTAGGTGAAGCTGCTTATATATTGGGCATCAAGATCTATAGAGATAGACAAAGACGCCTGATATCTTTAAGCCAGAGTACATACCTAGACAAAGTTATGAAAAGGTTCAGAATGGATAAGGCAAAGAAAGGTTCAGTGCCTATGTTATCAGGTAAGATATTGAGCAAGGCTCAGTGTCCAGCTACGGTAAATGATAGGGAAGCTATGAGCAAAGTGCCTTATGCCTCGGCCATAGGTTCCATCATGTATGCCATGTTGTGTACTAGACCGGATGTGTCCAATGCTCTTAGTTTGACGAGCAGATATCAAAGTGATCCAGGAGTGGAACACTGGACAGCCGTGAAGAACATCCTAAAGTACCTAAATAGGACTAAAGAAATGTTCTTAGTCTATGGGGGTGATGAACAGCTTGTCGTAAAAGGTTACGTCGACGCTAGTTTTGACACCGATAAGGATGATTCCAAATCTCAGACAGGACACGTTTATATTTTGAATGGAGGAGCTGTGAGCTGGAGAAGCTGCAAGCAAAGCGTGATCGCGGGATCTGAAGCGGAATACATGGCTGCTGCAGAAGCGTCAAGTGAAGGAGTTTGGATCAGAAACTTCATCACTGAGCTTGGCATGGTTCCAAGTGCATTGGACCCACTGGAGATATTGTGTGACAACACTGGCGCCAGAGCACTCGCTAAGGAATCAAGATATCATCCAAAGACCAAGCATATCAACCGCAAGTTTCATATAATCCGAGATTATATTGCAGATGGAGATCTGAAGATTAGCAAAGTACATACAGATCTGAATGTCGCAGATCCATTGACTAAACCTCTTCCACGTGTAAAACATGATCAACACCTCAGTGCCATGGGTGTGAGATTGTTACCAGATGTAAACTAGATTATTGACTCTAGTGCAAGTGGGAGACTGTTGGAATTATGCCCTAGAGGCAATAATAAAGATGTTATTATTATAATTCATGTTTATGATAAAGTTTATATTCCATGCTAGAATTGTATTAAGCGAAAACTTTAATACTTGTGTGGTTTGTGAACAACACCGTATCCCTAGTACGCCTCTATGGATTAGCTCATTAATCAATGATGGTTAAGGTTTCCTAACCATAGACATGAGTTGTCAATTGATAATGAGATCATATCATTGGAGAATGATATGATGGACATACCCAAACTAAGCAAAGCAATTAGATCGTGTCATCGTGTTCGTCTTTGCGAAGCTTTTCTTATGTCAAATATTGTATTCCTTAGACCATGAGATAATACAACTCCCTAGTATTGGAAGAAAGCTTTGAGGTCATCAAACGTCATCCTATGAGAGGGTGATCATAAAGGTGTCTCTCAGGTGATCGGAAAGTATCTGTTGGGTTGTATGTATCGAGATGGAATTTGTCCCTCCCAAGTCGGAGAGATATACTTCGGGCCCACTCGGTAATCGATATCAACACCGCTTGCAAGCATGTGGTTAAGGAGTTAATCACAAAGTGATATCGGATTACGGAACGAGTAAAGTACTTGCTGTGAACGAGATTGAACTAGGTATGACAGTACCGACGATCGAATCTCGGGCAAGTAAAATATCACGAGACGAAGGGAATATATATATGGGATTGATTGAATCCTGGCATCGTGGTTCATCCGATATGATCATCGATGAATGTGTGGGAGTCAATATGGGTGCCCAGACCCCGCTGTTGATTATTGATAGAAGATCATGTCTGCATATTCTCGAACCCGCAGGGTCACACACTTAACGTATCTCGACGCTAGGATAGATTGGATAATTGGTTTATGAATTTTTGTTCGGAGTCTCGGATGGGATCCGGGATATCACGAGAGGTTCCGGAATGGTCCGGAGAATAAGATTCATATAAGGCAATGCAGTTTTTGGAGTTCGGAATTGTTCCGGGTTAATCGGTATTCTACCGAAAGCTTCTAGAACCTTCCGGAAGGGGACCAACGTGGCCCCACCTTCCGGGAGGGGGCATGGGCCTATGAGGGAGTGTCCTGGCCGCATTGGGCCAGGGGCACAAGGCCCCATAGGTCCCAGCCGATCCTAGAGAGTTTAAATCGTTTAAACTAGAGATAGGGTTTCTAGAAGAGGGGAGAGTCCATGCCCCCCACTCCTTATCCTTTGGGCTTGGGGGAGGGGCTAGGGCTGCGACCCCCCCTCTATATAAAGAGGGGTGGGGGCGCACCAAACCCCTACACCTCTCCTCCAAACCCTAGCCGCCTTGCTGCCTTCCTCTCTCCCTCCCGACTGTTTGTAGGCGAAGCCCTGCGGCAGAAATTCTCCACCATATACACCACGCCGTCGTGTTGTAGATCCAATCTACCTCTCCACCATACTTGCTGGTCCGAGGAAGGAGGAGACGTCGAGGTGCTGCACGTGTGCATCTCACGGAGGCACCGCCACTTGTGGTGCTAGATCGGATCGGATCGCGAGGAGGAGAAGCGAGTACGACTACATCACCCACGTTCCGACGAACGTTCCGCTGTGCGAATCTTCAAGGGTATGAAGATCTAATCCAATCTCTCTCGTCGTTTGTATCTCCTAGATTAGATCTTGGCTTTCCCTCTGTTCGCTCCGTAGAAAATTTTGATTTACTATGCCGCGAAGCCCTTCATTTATTGAGTCCCTTTTCTATTGTGTTCGCAGTTTTTTTCTAGAACAGGAAGTAACATGTCACATTTTACACACTCTCGAGAAGTGTGCTACTTTAAACATAAACAATATTAAGACTGAGTGCATAATGGGGTATGCCTTCCCATTCAAACTTCCTAGGTTCGAGTCTCGGTTAAAGATACAAGCTAATCATTCTCCTTGTTGCGACATGTAGTCCACCCTTTGTAACGAGTTTCAGTTACTGATGTCTATGCACTTCTTGTAACACCCTCAGAATCGGCCCTATGCAAGTTTCAGCGCTTCCCGCCAAACCCGCATAGAAACGATTCAAAGGTGCCCACCAGGCACTTGCGTGCGGGTGGAAAATGAAGTAATAACATTTACACAGCAGTCCTCGATGGGACCCACAGAACAGATATATACAACGGCGACTCAAAGAGTCAAGAATACAGATGTACAATACAAAGATCCAAATCACCTTTAAAACGATATAGCGTCCGAGTACGGACAAGATGCAAATTGAGCTAAGAGCCCTGAAGAATAACCAATGGCGTCCATAACCCTGCCCAGGCCAAGCCGGAAGGGTAGCCCTGCTAACGACGTCGATCTCAAAACCTGCTTAAACAAAAGGGGTGCCGACGAAGGGCAAAGGAAAAAGAGAGAGCGGTCAGTACTGAGGCCAGTACACGGCGAGGCTAGAATTCGGCGGTCCTCGCCTACATAGGTATGGTGGACTGAAGCGGCAGCGGCAGCATGCACTAAACAACCTATAGAGACTCGATACAACGGTCGGCTATCAGAGAGGGATAAGAAAGACCTATTCGGAACCAACCTGATACTATCACCAAGCATACCCATCCTGGTATTTCCCCCTCGAGACCAAACGAGGAAGTCAACCGAGGAACTCACACAGTTGGCAGTTTTATTTATTCAGTTATCGTTGCAGAAATTACTAGTCAGGTATAGATAGTCATCCTGATATAATAAGCAGTGGGCAGTTTTAGTTAACCATTCCATTGTAGTTGCACTCTTACTAGTCAGATACAGTTAGCATGAGATATCCCCAAAACCCAGCAGTTGTTGGTACTTTTATTTAGCCATTCCGTTATAGTTGCAATACTTACTAGTCAGGTACAATGGTAGCAAGCGACAACCCAAACAAGCAATTGTTGGCAATTTTATTTAGCCATTCCATTATAATGAAGCTGATTACTAGTCATTATAAAGTCAAATTTATAGCACTACTTTAGTTATAGTTGTCTATGATCGAGATACTGTGCTCCAAGTCGTCCATAACCGCGGACACGGATTTCAGAAAGTTTTACCCTGCAGGGGTGCACAAATAGCAACACACACTCGATCAACCTCGGAAAAACCAAATCAAAACCCAACGAGGCCTTCACGACAAAGCAATCGCAAGATTCAGAAATATTTCAGGGGGCCACCCCATTAAGCTACCCGCAATGAAGTTAGCTGACTCTGAAACGGACTCAAGGTTTGGGTGGACGGCTGTAAACGACTGGGAACCCGAAAGTGTGACTGGGCTTGTCGATACCGCGAAATCATGTCCCGATCCTAAACAGTACAGTGTGCAGTACCTCGCACAATTTAAATAAAGCAGTAAAGCATGGCATAAGTACAGGATAGTAAATAAAACCTCAAACTAGTTTGTGGCCCCAAGAAATAAGAATGACTCGAGCTATGGCTCAGGGGGGGTCCCATAATCCTCCCGGATGTGGATAGCGCGAATATTCAAGGAACAGGTATCAAGTACCCGGGGTCCAACGGGACACAAGTGGATGGTTAACAACCAAATAACATCTATTGCCCACCTGTGCCTCTGCATTTACCTACTTCAATTTTAGTTGTTAAACAATAATTAAAGTCTTGATCATCTCCAACAATAAACACACGGCAATACTCCAACAACTGTGGTACTTGACGACACGCAACAGCACTTGAGCAAGCGACTACGACGCGCAGGTCCAACTATCTACCAAACAACAGGTAATAGGAGGTGTCCATGGCAATATAAGGCTGCAAGGGATATCACGGGTACGAAAACTAGAGCATCGCAACACAGATAGCAATAGATCAACAGGAGGGAAATAAATACTATAAAAGTTAGATAGGTAGAAAGGGGGAGATGCTCGCCTGAAAACATTGCCGAAGGTTCATCCGAAGATCGGGTCGACGCTCGCATCAACTCATCGGCCTAATCCGCGAAGAAGCAAAACACTAGCACAAACACCGGATGCACTATTTAATACTACGGCAAAAGATCGGGCATGATGCATGTATGATGTATGACATGGCAACGGTGCAATGCAATTAGATCATATTAAGCGGAACCGGGGTCCCAACAATTAATTATATGGTTCATGTTGTTTAGATGCTCCCAATTTAAATGTTGTAATAAAAGGGCAAGATAAGTTACCGGTTCGCTACACAAATTTAAATGAGGCCAATATGAGACTAGATTTGCCCGCATATGGGCCCCATATTTAATTATGAAGTGAATCGGCATAATGCCCCCAACCCACACAAATATGCATGCATGATCAATTTAATATGCGACAAGTTAAACATCATGTTATAAAAATATAGAGGCTTAGGGTCACACATGGAGGGGGTCTCGGCGATCTTGGGGTCCCGAGGTTTTGGCCTTCGGGCACCGGGAAGGAGAACTTGACGCGGCGCTGGGTTCGGGATCGATCTTCGGACCCTTAGGATCGGGTCTTCGGGTTTGACGGGAGAACGGCTCGACGAGGTCGGGATTGGTACGAGAAGGAGGCCTTGGGGTCTTCGGGTTCAGCCCTCGGTGCTCCAAGTCGAAGGCCTTGGGGTTCCATGAGGCGGATCTTGTCCAACGGGAGGGTCTTGAGCAGCTGAATAAACCTCACCACATCTTCTCACGGCAGCAGCATCAACACATCTGTACAACGGAAACACGGTGCACCTAGGGCATCATCACCACTCCAATGATCATCTTCTGACACCAAACAAAGATCACCACATGAGCTAGTTCCACTTGGTTCAGTCAAAAGAACAAACACCTCATGCACGTAGAAGCTTGGTTGATCGGTTTAAGTGGAGCATACACAGCAGAGACACAAACACGTGCGCGGGAGCAAGGGCCAAGGCCGGCGCGGGAGGCGTCGAGGCGGCCGACCGGGGAGGCGACGAACTCGGGGGAAGACACAGCAGGGAGGAGGACACAGAAAGAGGGAGGAGACAGGCGGCTCCCTGGCGATAGGGCAGCTCGGAGCAGATGAGTGGGCCGGTAGTGGTGGGGCTCGTGCTGGCGGAGTTTGCTGGGAAGGGGCGACATCGGGCCCAGGGTCGATCCGGAGATGGAGTCGGCGACGGTCGGCGGTGACTTCCTGAGGCGGAGAGGCGAAGAAGAGGCCGCACGGCGGGGACGGGCGCGACTCGGTGCTCGCTGGCGGCGGCCTAAGGCGAGGCGGGCGAGCGCCGGGCGCGGCTGCTGCTGCCGGGGGGTGAGGCCGACGGAAACACGGCAGAGGCGGGGAGGAGGAGTCGCCAGCGCGTCGGCGGCCAGAGGAGGCAGAGGCGCTCGCGCCTGTGCTGGAGGCCGGAGGAGCTGCGTGGGCCGGAGAGGAAGGAGGACGGCGCGCGGCCGGAAGGGGAGGCGAGGGTGCGAGCGGGCGAGGCGGAGCTTATCGGCGGGAAACGTGGGGGAAGGCGGGAGGAGGAAGGCGACGCGGTTGCGGCGAGCTCGACGCGTGCAGGGACGGCGAGGTCGACGGCCTGCAGGCGGCGGAACAGGGTCCGGCCTCGACGTGGGCTTGAGGAGGGCGGCGTCGGGCTTGGCGGCAAGGGACCCTGGAGGCGAAGGAGGGAGCACGGCGGTCGGCGGTGTCGCGGCCGGAGGAGCGAGCGCGGCTACTGCCGGAGGTCGGCGGCCGCGGGGACGAGGTCCAGCGAGGAGGCGACAGACGGTGACGACGACGGGGAGGGGCGCACGTCGGGGAAGCGGGGCGCGGGCCACGGCAGGCGAGGAGGTCCAGGGCGACGCCGCGTCTTGGTGGGGGGCGATGCGGCGAGGCGAGAGGCCAGGGGAGGGAGGAGGTACGGGGAGCGTGAGGGAGAGGAGGGAGTGGGACCCGCGGGGTGGGGCTGGCGTCGGTGGGTGGAGGGAGTGGGTCGCGTGGCATGCGTGTGTGGTGAGGGAGTGGGGCCGTGGGCCAGGGAGAGAGGCAGGTGGTGGGGCCGGGTTCCAGGGAGTAGGGGGAAGTGCGTCAGGTGGGTGAGGGGGTTGGGGCATCTGTGTGGTGTGTACGTGGGTGAGGAAGGGGAGGTGAGGTGGCAGGTGGCTATTGGTGGGGATTTGGGGAGAGGTGAGGTGGAGACATAGGATAGGTTGGGGTGAGGTGGAGGGGTTTGGGTAGACTAGGATTAGGTAGAAAAGGGTTTAGGGTTTTTCTTTAGATGGGTCGGGTGGTAGGTAGTCTGGTCAGGTTGGGCCTCTGGCCTGACTGATCGGACTGCCTCCCCGGACAAAACATTTGATTATTTATTTTATTTGTAAAACATTTTCGTAAATACTTTTTAGATAAATAAAGATCTGAACAGACCGATGTTTTAATTTGAAATAAAGACGGGGGTTATTTAGAAAACAAAACTAGGCGTTTTCGAAATAGTTTCAGACAAAAAATGCATGATGATGACGATGCAATGCACAAAAACAACGCGATTTTCTAGTAGCGGTTTTGCGGGATGCCACAATTCGACACCACTAACAATGGATCTCGCCCTCGAGATCCGCCTCATGGTACGGGGAAGAAGGCCGACGACCTGACTCTTCTCGCTTCGTGTAGATCCTCGCGACACCACTAACGAGGGTTCCTTCTTCATCTTGAAATTGGCGACACCACCAACAAGGGTCGGGGCTCACGTCCATCGAGAGAACACTCCGGAGAAACAAAGGACGAAGGTAGAGGTATCCAAAAGATAAGGCAACCTCTAACTTCCACGGAATGAGTATAATTGCATCGATCCACCGACTCAATGTACAAGAGAGAATGATAAGAGTAGTCGGATGGTGATCAGTCCATCGCGCACCCAAAGCATTACTCCGCACATGAATAGGAAATTATGCAACCAACTCTCAGAATTCAGATTGTAGATCTCGACAAGCGAGGTTCGGAAACAGAGGAGTGATGCAGACTCTGCATCGGATCTGGCGTAGATGATGTCGTCGCGTCGGAAAACACCGGAAGGCACGAGAAGGAACAAAGAGAAGTACACCAGACGGAGGATTCCTCGGATAGCATGAAGACCAGATGTAGACACACCATTACCAAAAGAGGAAGCGAAACCCTGAAGGTACGACGGAACCCAACCACGAGAAATCCTGGACTCGAAGAGAGAGAAGAGAGCGGATTCAAAACACGCAGAGGTGAGAGGAGAGCAGCAGAGGGGTAAGGAGTAAAATCAGACCTAACCAGAACTATCCAACCGATTTTCAAAAATAGTTTTGACACTCTACATCGGCCGTTAGCTAGGTTATCCTATAGGCTGGACTTGTGGGGTATCGCAACTTCTGAGCTCTGATACCACTCTGTAACACCCTCAGAATCGGCCCTATGCAAGTTTCAGCGCTTCCCGCCAAACCCGCATAGAAACGATTCAAAGGTGCCCACCAGGCACTTGCGTGCGGGTGGAAAACGAAGTAATAACATTTACACAGCAGTCCTCGATGGGACCCACAGAACAGATATATACAACGGCGACTCAAAGAGTCAAGAATACAGATGTACAATACAAAGATCCAAATCACCTTTAAAACGATATAGCGTCCGAGTACGGACAAGATGCAAATTGAGCTAAGAGCCCTGAAGAATAACCAATGGCGTCCATAACCCTGCCCAGGCCAAGCCGGAAGGGTAACCCTGCTAACGACGTCGATCTCAAAACCTGCTTAAACAAAAGGGGTGCCGACGAAGGGCAAAGGAAAAAGAGAGAGCGGTCAGTACTGAGGCCAGTACACGGCGAGGCTAGAATTCGGCGGTCCTCGCCTACATAGGTATGGTGGACTGAAGCGACAGCGGCAGCATGCACTAAACAACCTATAGAGACTCGATACAACGGTCGGCTATCAGAGAGGGATAAGAAAGACCTATTCGGAACCAACCTGATACTATCACCAAGCATACCCATCCTGGTATTTCCCCCTCGAGACCAAACGAGGAAGTCAACCGAGGAACACACACAGTTGGCAGTTTTATTTATTCAGTTATTGTTGCGGAAATTACTAGTCAGGTATAGATAGTCATCCTGATATAATAAGCAGTGGGCAGTTTTAGTTAACCATTCCATTGTAGTTGCACTCTTACTAGTCAGATACAGTTAGCATGAGATATCCCCAAAACCCAGCAGTTGTTGGTACTTTTATTTAGCCATTCCGTTATAGTTGCAATACTTACTAGTCAGGTACAATGGTAGCAAGCGACAACCCAAACAAGCAATTGTTGGCAATTTTATTTAGCCATTCCATTATAATGAAGCTGATTACTAGTCATTATAAAGTCAAATTTATAGCACTACTTTAGTTATAGTTGTCTATGATCGAGATACTGTGCTCCAAGTCGTCCATAACCGCGGACACGGCTTTCAGAAAGTTTTACCCTGCAGGGGTGCACAAATAGCAACACACACTCGATCAACCTCGGAAAAACCAAATCAAAACCCAACGAGGCCTTCACGACAAAGCAATCGCAAGATTCAGAAATATTTCAGGGGGCCACCCCATTAAGCTACCCGCAACGAAGTTAGCTGACTCCGAAACGGACTCAAGGTTTGGGTGGACGGCTGTAAACGACTGGGAACCCGAAAGTGTGACTGGGCTTGTCGATACCGCGAAATCGTGTCCCGATCCTAAACAGTACAGTGTGCAGTACCTCGCACAATTTAAATAAAGCAGTAAAGCATGGCATAAGTACAGGATAGTAAATAATACCTCAAACTAGTTTGTGGCCCCAAGAAATAAGAATGAATCAAGCTCTGGCTCAGGGGGGTCCCATAATCCTCCGGGATGTGGATAGCGCGAATATTCAAGGAACAGGTATCAAGTACTCGGGGTCCTACGGGACACAAGTGGACGGTTAACAACCAAATAACATCTATTGCCCACCTGTGCCTCTGCATTTACCTACTTCAATTTTAGTTGTTAAACAGTAATTAAAGTCTTGATCATCTCCAACAATAAACACACGGCAATACTCCAACAACTGTGGTACTTGACGACACGCAACAGCACTTGAGCAAGCGACTATGATGCGCAGGTCCAACTATCTACCAAACAACAGGTAATAGGAGGTGTCCATGGCAATATAAGGCTGCAAGGGATATCACGGGTACAAAAACTAGAGCATCGCAACATAGATAGCAATAGATCAACAGGAGGGAAATAAATACTATAAAAGTAAGATAGGTAGAAAGGGGGAGATGCTCGCCTGAAAACATTGCCGAAGGTTCATCCGAAGATCAGGTCGACGCTCACATCAACTCATCGGCCTAATCCGCGAAGAAGCAAAACACTAGCACAAACACCGGATGCACTATTTAATACTACGACAAAAGATCGGCCATGATGCATGTATGATGTATGACATGGCAACGGTGCAATGCAATTAGATCATATTAAGCGGAACCGGGGTCCCGACAATTAATTATATGGTTCATGTTGTTTAGATGCTCCCAATTTAAATGTTTTAATAACAGGGCAAGATAAGTTACCGGTTCGCTACACAAATTTAAATGAGGCCAATATGAGACTAGATTTGCCCGCATATGGGCCCCATATTTAATTATGAAGTGAATCGGCATAATGCCCCCAACCCACACAAATATGCATGCATGATCAATTTAATATGCGACAAGTTAAACATCATGTTATAAAAATATAGAGGCTTAGGGTCACACATGGAGGGGGTCTCGGCGATCTTGGGGTCCTGAGGTTTTGGCCTTCGGGCACCGGGAAGGAGAACTTGACGTGGCGCTGGGTTCGGGATCGATCTTCGGACCCTTAGGATCGGGTCTTCGGGTTTGATGGGAGAACGGCTCGACGAGGTCGGGATTGGTACGGGAAGGAGGCCTTGGGGTCTTCGGGTTCAGCCCTCGGTGCTCCAAGTCGAAGGCCTTGGGGTTCCATGAGGCGGATCTTGTCCAACGGGAGGGTCTTGAGCAGCTGAATAAACCTCACCACATCTTCTCACGGCAGCAGCATCAACACATCTGTACAACGGAAACACGGTGCACCTAGGGCATCATCACCACTCCAATGATCATCTTCTGACACCAAACAAAGATCACCACATGAGCTGGTTCCACTTGGTTCAGTCAAAAGAACAAACACCTCATGCACGTAGAAGCTTGGTTGATCGGTTTAAGTGGAGCATACACAGCAGAGACGCAAACACGTGCGCGGGAGCAAGGGCCGAGGCCGACACGGGAGGCATCGAGGCGGCCGACCGGGGGGGCGACGAACTCGGGGGAAGACGCAGCAGGGAGGAGGACACAGAAAGAGGGAGGAGACAGGCGGCTCCCTGGCGATAGGGCAGCTCGGAGCAGATGAGTGGGCCGGTAGTGGTGGGGCTCATGCTGGCGGAGTTCGCTGGGAAGGGGCGACATCGGGCCCAGGGTCGATCCGGAGATGGAGTCGGCGACGGTCGGCGGTGACTTCCTGAGGCGGAGAGGCGAAGAAGAGGCCGCACGGCAGGGACGGGCGCGGCTCGGTGCTCGCTGGCGGCGGCCGAAGGCGAGGCGGGCGAGCGCCGGGCGCGGCTGCTGCTGCCGGGGGGGTAAGGCCGACGGAAACACGGCAGAGGCGGGGAGGAGGAGTCGCCGGCGCGTCGGCGGCCAGAGGAGGCAGAGGCGTCCGCGCCTGCGCTGGAGGCCGGAGGAGCTGCGTGGGCCGGAGAGGAGGGAGGACGGCGCGCGGCCGGAAGGGGAGGCGAGGGTGCGAGCGGGCGAGGCGGAGCTTGTCGGCGGGGAACGTGGGGGAAGGCGGGAGGAGGAAGGCGACGCGGTTGCGGCGAGCTCGACGTGTGCAGGGACGGCGAGGTCGACGGCCTGCAGGAGGCGGAACAGGGTCCGGCCTCGACGTGGGCTTGAGGAGGGCGGCGTCGGGCTTGGAGGCAAGGGACCCTGGAGGCGAAGGAGGGAGCACGGCGGTCGGCGGTGTCGCGGCCGGAGGAGCGAGCGCGGCTACGGCCGGAGGTCGGCGGCCGCAGGGACGAGGTCCAGCGAGGAGGCGACAGACGGTGACGACGACGGGGAGGGGCGCACGTCGGGGAAGCGGGGCGCGGGCCACGGCAGGCGAGGAGGTCCAGGGCGACGCCGCGGCTTGGTGGGGGGCGATGCGGCGAGGCGAGAGGCCAGGGGAGGGAGGAGGTGCGGGGAGCGTGAGGGAGAGGAGGGAGTGGGACCCGTGGGGTGGGGCTGGCGTCGGTGGGTGGAGGGAGTGGGTCGCGTGGCATGCGTGTGTGGTGAGGGAGTGGGGCCGTGGGCTAGGGAGAGAGGCAGGTGGTGGGGCCGGGTTCCAGGGAGTGGGGGGGAAGTGCGGCAGGTGGGTGAGGGGGTTGGGGCAGCTGTGTGGTGTGTACGTGGGTGAGGAAGGGGAGGTGAGGTGGCGGGTGGCTATTGGTGGGGATTTGGGGAGAGGTGAGGTGGCAACATAGGATAGGTTGGGGTGAGGTGGAGGGGTTTGGGTAGACTAGGATTAGGTAGAAAAGGGTTTAGGGTTTTTCTTTAGATGGGCCGGGTGGTAGGTAGTCTGGTCAGGTTGGGCCTCTGGCCTGACTGATCGGACTGCCTCCCCGGACAAAACATTTGATTATTTATTTTATTTGTAAAACATTTTTGTAAATACTTTTTAGATAAATAAAGGTCTTAACAGACCGATGTTTTAATTTGAAATAAAGACGGGGGTTATTTAGAAAACAAAACTAGGCGTTTTCGAAATAATTTCAGACAAACAATGCATGATGATGACGATGCAATGCACAAAAACAACGCGATTTTCTAGTAGCGGTTTTGCGGGATGCCACACTTCTATTCTTGTAAACAGTTGTTGGGCCTTCAAGTGTAGAGGTTTGTAGAACAGCAGCAAGTTTCCCTTAAGTGGATTACCCAAGGTTTATCGAACTCAGGGAGGAAGTGGTCAAAGGTATTCCTCTCAAGCAACCCTGCAATTAAGATACAAGAAGTCTCTTGTGTCCCCAAAACAACCAATACAGTTGTCAGGTGTATAGGTGCACTAGTTCGGCGAAGAGATAGTGAAATGCAAGTGGTAACGGTGCCAGAAAAGAGCTTCTGACTTGTTGTTGACGTGGAGAAACTAAAGGCAAACTGAAATAAAGGTGGAAGCAAGCAAACATGCAACAGATCTAGATGCAAACGGTGTTTCAATGCTTAGAAACAAGACCTAGGGATCATACTTTCACTAGTGAACACTCTCTCATATAAATATCTTCTCTTAATGATACTACTCTTAACTACTCTCCGGTTGGTCACTCTAATCCACGGTAGGCCTACAAAAGCACACCTCAAAGTTCGCCTTCCCCAACTAGATAACCCCACACTGTCACCTTGAGCGCTAGATGGTTCCAACAAACACCACAATTTCATAGACACAACCAACTCAAAATATAACTCATGAATATATAAATGTAATCTAGCTTAAGTGCCACACACAGCGCGCACGCTGTCACTGTCACACACATGGGAAAAAATATAGATCTATTAAAGAACGATGAGTATTTATGTAGACTCTAGCCTAAGTGCCCCCATGGAGTGCATGTTGTCACTTTCACACACATGGGGAGCACAGAGATATATTGAAGCACTTGAGTAGCAAGGTAGATCTACTTGATTACAAAGCTCATGACCACAACAAGATCATGCATAGAGAGAGAGAGATGAACACATAGCTAACGATAGAGCCCTTATCCTCGAGGAAGAACTACTCCCTCCTCATCATGGGAATCAGCAACAGTGATGAATATGGGGGTGGAGATCGATGGAGATGGCTCCGGGGGCACTTCCCCATCCCGACAGGGTGCCGGAACAGACTTTCTATCCCCCGAATCTCCCCTTCGGTGGCGGCGGCGCTGTGGAGGTTTTCGTGGATTTTTCCCAGATTATTTAGGGTTTTTGGGTCGGAGGCTTCTTATAGGCGAAGGAGGCAAGGTCGATGGAGGTCCAAGGGGCCCACACCCCTTGTGGGATGATACGCCCAAAACGTATCTACTTTCCCGAACACTTTTGCTATTGTTTCTCCTCTAAACTTGTGTGATTTGGATACAACTAACATGGACTGACGCTGTTTTCAGCAGAATTACCTTGGTGTCTAGTTTTTGTGCAGAAAATCAACTATTAGGAAAAATTCCGAAAAATATGCCAAAAATTATATTTCACCAGAAGACCCACGGAGCCATAAGACGAGACGGAGAAGGGGCCTGGGGGGCCCACACCCCTGCCAAGCGCGGGCCCACCACTGGCCGCGCCTAGGGGCTGCAGCCACCCCAGGCACCCCCTCGTTAATGGCTAGTTTGAATCACTGAAGAAGTGATAAGAGAGAAACCAGAAAAGTTCTGGGGAGATCTGAAGTCGTTCGGAGAAAGAATAAGGGAAAAAAGGACCGGAAAAGGGTTTTCGGATAAATGGTTATTTAAATATAATTATGATGTATTAATTATGAATTAATATATTATAAAAGAATATTTAAATAAAGATTTATAGAAGACATCTTAAGAGTTAGGAAAAATCTCCTAGGGATTTTACCTAAAAAGAAACGGATGGAAAAAGGGCAAAAGGAAAGCTATTTTAAAATATCCCACGTGGGCAGCAAATTGTCCGCGCCGCACGTGGGTGGTGAGTATTAAACGCCGCATGCGTCAGCTGCTGAGACGCTTGGGCCACTGGCCGGCCCACCCGGCCGGGGGTGGGGGGCAGCGCAGCCACTAGGCCGTGCACGCGCCCGCGTTGGCCGCGGCCGGCCCACATGTGCTGGCTACCACCTCTCCCTCCCCGCGTGCTAGCTACCGCCTGCTAGGCCGAGGCCAGGTGGCCCACTCGGGGTCACCCAAAGGGCCCAGTCGGTTGCTGCCCGAATTTCCCCCTTTTTTCTATTGTTTTTAGTCCCACATTGGGACTTAAAGATGGAGGGATCCCCTCCCTCTGCCTATATGAAGAGGTGCCCATGGAAGGAATAAAACACACTAATTTCTATCTCGAAATAAATAAAAGGCATGTGTTGCCTCTCTCCTCTCTATCTCTCTCTTGCGACCGTGCACCCCTTGTTAGGGTTGTGCAAGCAAGGAGTTCTTCATCACGGATCATCGCCGCTCTGCGGGATTTGGAACCGAGAGATCTACTTCCACAATCTCGGCTGGATCAGGGAGAAGCGGGGGTCGGCGTCAAGCACCGTACGGGTGTGACTCCCTCTAGCGGCACCGTGCTTTCGGTGCTAGGAGTTATCATGGAGACGCAAGGACATCGTGACCTCGAGGTCAGCGTCGGGGCGTCTTCTTCATCCATGTTCCCCGCGGTACATTAACCACGCTCCGTTTTGGCACCCTGTCGGGACGGGGAATTTGGAGAGGATCATCGCCATCGTCATCAACAATGCCTCTCCATCAACCACCAATGTTTCCCTCATCCATGAGTGAGTAATCCCTCGCTGTAGGCTTGGGGATGGTAGGGATTGGATGAGTTCTATCATGTAATCGAATAATATTGTTAGGGCATAATGCCTAGTATCTCTATTAGTGCTATTTGACTTTGTTGCAACTTGTTGTGCTTAATGCTTGTCACTAGGGCCCGAGTGCCATGATCTCAGATCTGAACTTATTATTGAATCATTATGATAGTATTGTTTGTGATCTTATCTGCAAGTTGTGTACACATATCATTGTCTGGATCCAAAGGCCCCAAAGTGACAATAATTGGGACAACCGTAGGGGATGGCTGTGGTGTGAGGATCACATGTGTTCATGGAGTGTTAATGCTTTGCTCCGGTGCTCTATTAAAAGGAGCACCTTAATTGCCAGTAGTTCCCTAGAGGCCCCGCTACCACGGGCTGGCTAGACAGGAGATGTTGTGCAAGTTCTCATTGCGAGCACGTATGACTATATTTGGAGCACATGCCTAGGATTGTTTAGTACTTGGATGCTTGTTATTATTTATCTGCAATGCCCTAGATCTTGAAGTTACATGTTTAGACTCGTCCATGCAACGCCCGTCCATCCATCCCTATGCCTAACGCACTCGAATTCCACTGTTACTGTTACTATTGCTACTGTTTCACTACTGCTGTTGCTACTACAAACTGTTGCTACTGATAAACTTCTGTGAGCAAGAACTATTTCCAGGTGCGGCTGAACTGACAACTCAGTTGTTAAGGCTTGCAAGTATTCTTTGGCTCCCCTTGTGTCGAATCAATAAATTGGGTAATACTACCCGCGAAGACTATTGCGATCCCCTATACTTGTGGGTCATCAAGACTATTTTCTGGTGCCGTTGCCGGGGAGCATAGCTTTATTTGTAAGTTTACTTGGATCTATTATTGTTCACTGCTACTCGTTTCATCATGGGGAAGTCTCGTGATGGAAAGTTCCCTATTTTAGCATCCACCACAAGAAGAGGTACAGTCCTAAATACCTCTTCTGCTCTTGATTCACCGTCTGTTATAAGTAAGCTTGTTACACCACCACCACATACTCATGCTACACACACTGCTACTACTGCTGAGTCTAAAACTGGTTTTGATGCTCATGATGTTACTTCTACTGTGCTTGATGCGAGTGGTTCATTAGGTCCTTTTCTAGATGCTACTATGGCTAGTCTAGGAAATACCGAAACTCCTAGTTAAGACACTGTTACACCTGTTAACTCACCTGAGTCTAGTGAGAGTTATGATATTAATGATGGTTACATTGAGTTCACTGATGATTTTGTTGAAGAGTGCCGAAACACACATGGTGCTAGTGTTATTAAGAGTCTCCTTGCTAGACGTTCTATTATGCCTAAGTTGTCCTCTGATCCTAAGTTTGCCACCTCTCCCATAGATATTAAAGATAAAGATTATGATTTCTCTCTTGATTTATCTTATTTAGATATTGTTGAGAAAGAACCTTTCTGTGGGACTGAAAACGGGAGTGTTGTGGCTCATATGAATGAGCTTTCTACTATGAGTGCTTTGTTGTCTGATGATTTTAAGATGCGCAAGTACTTTGTTGGTAAGATCTTCCCTTTTTCACTAAAAGGAGAAACTAGGGCTTGGTTTAATAGATTACGTTCTGGTTCCATTGATAGCCCTGATTGCTTCTTTCTTCCAGAAATATTTTCCTCCCAGTGCTAGACATGCTGCTTTGCAGAGACTTTTTGATTTTAAACAGGGAGAAGAAGAGAAATTGCTTGAGTCATGGACAAGGTTCTGTGCCTTGATTCATGCACATCCTGGATGTCCATTACCTAAGAATGAGCTTCTTGATATTTATTATAATGGACTAACTGATGATTCTAGGACCTACCTAGATAGCTTTGTTGATTGTGTTTTCAGGAAAAGAACTCCTACAGATGCTGAAGAATTAATGGCTAAAATAAGCAAGAATTATGATGATTGGATTTCAATTGAGCTAAGTACACCTGAGCCTATTACTCCTGAACCAGTTATGCCTGAACCAGTTCCAACACCAACAAAAAAGAAGAGGGGAGTTATTGCATTAAATGATGAAGTGATGAAGGAAGCTAAGAAGTGTCTAAAGGAGAAAGGTATTAGAGCTGAAGATGTGAATAACCTACCTCCTATAGAATAATTATGTAAGCCAATTCCCCACTCATCCACTATTGAGGTACACTCTCTCGAAAACTTTGATGAAGGTGATATTCCTTATGGTAAGCCTCCTGATCAATGTTTAGAGGAACTTGACACATTTATTGTTAAACAAGGGTATTTTAATAAACAAGTTCAGAATCATTTATTGGAAAACTCTAGAGATATCAATGACTTGAAAAATATTGTGGAAAGAACTTCTAATGATATTAAAATGCTTTGTAAACACTTTCAAATGGTTCAAACTCAACTTGATCAACTTGCTAAGGTACAAAAGGACATGCTAGTTAATGCTTCAGGAGATAAACATGCTTATGGAATTAGAACTAGGAGTGGTATAGCTACTCAAGATCCTTTATATCCTGAAGGAAACCCTAAAAGAATAGAGCAGGATTCCCAACAAGGTGAAGATAGTGGTAGTCCTCGTAAGAGAAAGAAAAAGAAACATAAGATAGTTGAGGAACCACTTGAACCTGCTATAGATCCTAATAGTATATATGTCTATGATGCTAAAACTGAGAGTGGTAATGATAAAAATGATTCTCCTGATAAGGAGGAAGGTGAGGAAGAACCTGAGAAGCACACTAAGAACACTAGGTACACAAAGGAATATTTTATTGCTAATAAACATGGTAAAGAGAGAGAACCTTGGGTGCAGAAACCTATGCCTTTTCCAGGTAAGAGACACAAGTCAAAGGAGGAAGAACACTACAACAAGTTTTGTGAGTGGATGAAACCTTTATTCTTGCAAATTCCTTTGACTGATGCTATTAAGTTGCCTCCTTATTCAAAGTATATGAAGGATATTGTCTCTAATAAAAGGAAGATTCCTAATGAGGATATTTCTACTCTACTTGCAATTATTCCTTCAATGGTAAGGTTCCAAAGAAACTTAGTGATCCAGGTATACCAACTATTCCTTGCTCTATTAAGAATAATTATGTTAGAACTGCTTTATGTGACTTGGGAGCTAGAGTTAGTGTTATGCATTTTTATCTCTACAAGAGACTTTAGCTAGAAAAGTTGATACCAACTGATATATCTTTGCAAATGGCTGATAAGTCAACTATTATTCATGTTGGTATATGTGAGGATGTTCCTGTTCAAGTAGCTCATAATTGCATGGTTTTAACTGATTTTGTTGTGCTTGAAATGCCTGAAGATGATAATATGTATATTATTCTTGGGAGACCTTTTCTTAATACTGCAGGTGCTGTCATCAATTGCAATCAAGGAAAAGTAACATTCAATATTAATGACAAAGAGCATACTGTCTATTTCCCCAAGAAGGTTGTTAAAAGCTATTGCCTGAATTCCATTGAAAGTATTGAGAGCATCAAGGTTGGAGAAATATATTGTCCCATTCCACAAGAAAATTTTGAAACTATTATGATTGGGACCATTGCTATGAAGTATGAGGTAACATAATCACCTTGTGGATTGCAAAGTTTTGCTTCATATAAGATTGTTTTGGTAACAAGATTTGATCAACCTTGTTAACAAAAGGATTTTAATGAACAAAATAATGTTTCCACTATGGTTATACTTGCTTTCTTTTACTTTTCTCCTTAGTAGTCTTTGCTTTTCTTTTGATAGCTTTGGTTTTGTTAGGTGTTTGTTTGTTAGAGTTTCTTAGAGCTGCTGTAGTTTGGCTTTTGGTTTGCTTTTGCTTCTTCTGAAAAACTGTTTCTGCGAGAAAATCAATTTTCATACCCTGAAAATTGGCCAAAAAAAGTTTCCTGAAATTTTAAAATAAATTTTTCCTCGAAAAAAGGGGCAGAGAGACACCTGAAGTGATCCAGGGGCCACCCTAGGCCACCACACCCATGGTAGCCGCGGCCTACCAGGGGGTGGCGCCTAGGGGGGGTCTGGCCCACCTGGCCCCTCCAGGCTGCCTCCTCAAAGCCATCTTCTTTCTCTCTCCCGAAAAACACCAGAAAACTTTCTCAAGCTCGAGTTCTTGCTGTTATTGCTTGCGATTTTCGATCTCCTTGTTCAGCCCATCTCAAGTGCTAATTTTTGGAGGGATTGCTCCTTGGTATGTGCCTCCTCCACTTGTCCAATTAGATTTGTGATTGGTAGATTGTATCTTGAGTATTTTTCTGCTATAGGTGACAGGTTGTTTGAGCTTGCATGCTTGGTCTATGCTTAGAAACTTTATTTTGATGCATGTGTAGTCCTCTAGCAAGTTCCTATAGTAGTTGCTCACCATTTATCAACTTATAAATCACTTGGTTTAATGTTTGTCTAAAAATTTCAGAATTAAAGAAAGGTCATGGGCAACCATACATTTGGTGAAATATTTGAGAGTGATGTACCTAGAAGGGCAAGGCTTCCAAGGTCATCCACCAGTACTAGACCCACATACAATGAGGATCTCATTACTCCACGATTTGGTGACGAGGGAGATGAAGGGAATGCGCACCCCTCCACCTTTCCTTGCCAAACTTTCTTGTGGGCTGCTGGGATTCTTAATGATTTTATGACTTTGGTTCGGAAGGCTGGACTAAAAAGTTACATGCAGGATGAGAGCGCACAATATGCTTTGCTCACTAAAACGTTTGTGGAAAGTTTTTCTTTTACTAACAGCGTGTTCAAGCCTGCTGTGTCTTTCAAAATTTATGGCAGGGCTCATTCTATGACTTTTAAGCAATTTGCAAGGCCCTGGGACTTGGTACAACTGGGTCGTCAAAGAAGATTCCAGCTCTTCCCGCTGATTTGTTGGAGCTTTACCGAGGAATAACCAATGATGATGACTGCAGAGCTCAGCAAGGGAAGATGAAGAATATTCAACTCCCAGCCATCAGTTACTTTGCCTATTATCTTGCCACAAGTGCTCTTGGTAGGGAGAACACTGGTAATATTTCCAACTGTTAATTGGCCTTCTTAGCTTCTGCGCTCAACAATGAGGATAAGTATAATCTTGGTTCTCTCATTGCTCGTCGCTTAGCTGCTAAGGGGCCCATTTATGGGGAAATTATTGCTACTCATGTTGCTACTGCCTTGAACATTGCTATTGATCCACATGATACAGTTTTGGCTCCTCAGAGGCTAGATCTTGCTGCCATGAAGGCGCACCACTTTGTCACCACTAGCTCTACTCTTGAGAACTTGGTTTATAGAATGATGTTTATTGACGGGGAAGAGAGAGATATCCCTCCACCCCAAACCACTTTGTTCAGTATTTCTCAGGGACCTTGGTCACGCTCGAAGGTGGAGATGTATGGCAAGTTGCGCTCTCTTAACTTCCACGGGCACTATCAGGAGGAAGCACCATCATATGACCCCTCTGTGTACTACATAGGGGAGGCCTCGAGCTCATACCAGGACGAGGGAGCTTCCTCGACATACTACGGAGGTGCATCCTCTTGGACACCATGGGACTGAGCCCCACTTAGGCCAAAAGCCTAAGCTTGGGGGGAGGTATATCGACGTCACACTCATTTATATATCATGTTCGGTCGGTTCTTTGTATATCCATTGTTTTGCTTCTTGTTGCTTCTTTATCAAAAACATAAAAATACCAAAAATATTTTCGTTGTTTCTCTTGGTTTGTTTCTTTGTTTTGGTTTGCCTTAAAAGAAAAAAATCCAAAAAGATTTTGCCTTGTTTGTTTTGCTTTGTTTGCTTCTTGTTTGCTTTGCTTGTTTTTTCTTTGTTTTGATTTCTTTAAAAAATCAAAAACACCAAAAATATTTGTTGTTCTTGTTTGGTTTTGTGAGTTCTTTGCAAGGTTCAGCCGTCCTCAGTGGATTTTGGTTTCATGTTATTATTCAAGTCACACAAGTGAAGGGCAATAATGGAGATTAATACAACTCGAGGTGTGGTAAGAGGCTGGTAACAAACTCTATCTGTTTCATTCTTGTACATATACTCTTCATTGTGAGCATGCTTAGCCTGTTTGGGTAAGGTGTATGTAATTATGGATGCATAGTAGATCTTGCTTGTCTATGATTAGCTCCAGCTTGCTAATAGTTTGTAGCATGTCATATGAATGTTTGCTTGCATTGTTTTATTCATATTTTGGTATGATATTGTGGTATCCTCCTCTGAAATTTTCATGTGAATCGACTTGGCACGTGCTCACACATGCATATGACTAAACAATAGTTAGTAAGCCTCGATGATTTATTTTTCCTCAGAGTTCTGGTATCACTTTCATGCCATAATTAGTCATGTTTGGTTGCAAGCATAATTATGACAGCTATTGCTCTCTCGTTTGTCGCTTCCTCTCTATTGCTAGCCTTCACTTGCACTGAGTATGTGCTTTGCCTGTGCTTCCAACTCCCCAAAACCAATATTGCTAGCTGTGTCCACCATACCTACCTATTATCATCATTTGCTACTTCAAGGCATATTCTATATGCCGTGTTTTCTTCCAAAATAAAATGTTTGTCTGTTTTTAGAAAGTTAATTAGTAAAGCTCTCATGAACTTGATGGCACACTTTATTCCTTGCGCTTAATAATCCTGAACCATTGTGACATGTCCATGAAAGTTATATGCTTGCAAATTATATGCTGGGAGTCAGCAAAACCGTGTTGTCACGGGGAACGCTTTCAACACTTTTTGGATATCCTATCCAGTTGATACCTTGATATTTTGTTTACGAATGTCGACGATGTGAAATAAAAGGAGAGGTTGTGAGTTCATGGAGTATATACATTGTGTTAGAGAAACGCCTGGGCCGCTAGCCTAATACATGCCTAATCATGGTGGAAACTTGCAGCATCACCATAATGAGCATTTATGAAGCATCCTCAATAAAAAGCTATACACATAGTAAATAAAAAGATTGCTGAGATGCTCATTGTATGCTTGCCTTGTCATTTTGGTTATGGGAAAGCTCCTGTACCATGTGCAAGGGGTACCCCATTGGCGGTTCTCGATGATATGCATGTATTTACAATGACAAGAACTTTCAGGTGACCAAACTTGAGTAGCATGCGGAGCAGCCCTCGTACTCAAGGGACTTGGGATTTCCAGTCTATGGTCTGTCAAGCATATGATTCAGAGTGGACCTCACTTTCACCTTAACCACATGAAGATGCCTATGATAGGGGCAATGAGATCTCAAAGCTAATGAGTACCTTCCTTTCAGCATTGGGAAGCCTTTCAAACCTTTCAAAACCGTTTTCACAACTTTGTTGAGTCACCACTTATTCTATGAGCACCTTCCTGAGAGCATAGTTGTCATTCTTGTGTTTGTTCCAAAACTTGGTTAATTATATCATGACTTTGATGCTTGTATCTCTGATATCTTTACTTCTAGTCTTCACTTGAACTTCAAAGGTGCCTTGGCATTCATATTGTGCTCTACAAACAAAGGCAAGCGAGATACCACTCTATCATACCTTACTATGAGCATTGCAATGTTGCTTATGTTTATGTTCCATGCTACTTATTATTATTGAGTTGGTTTCTCTTCATAGCTTGCAATTACTATTGAGTAGACTTAGTTGCATACTTCTTATTATGAATGGTTTAAGCATCTACTCTTGTGCTGAGAATATATACATCATATGAAGCAAATGTGTTCGTGAAAGTTCTTTTATCGCACTCAGTTTTCAACTGAATTGCTTGAGGACAAGCAATAAGCTAAGCTTGGGGGAGTTGATACGTCCAAAATGTATCTACTTTCTTGAACACTTTTGTTATTTTTTCTCCTCTAAACTTGTGTGATTTGGATACAACTAACACGGACTGATGATGTTTTCAGCAGAATTATCTTGGTGTCTAGTTTTTGTGCAGAAAATCAACTATCAGGAAAAATCCTGGAAAATATGTCAAAAATTATATTTCACCAGAAGACCCACGGAGCCAAAAGACGAGACGGAGAAGGGGCCTAGGGGTCCCACACCCCTGCCAGGCACGGGCCCACCTCTGGCCACGCCTAGGGGGGTGCAACCACCCCAGGCACCCCCTCGGCCTCCCTCTATGCCTATAAGTTTCCTTTCGACCTAAAAACCGAGGGGGGGTTCGATAGTTTTCCAAAAAGAATTTCGCTCCGCCGCCGCCACTAGAAACCAAGATTCGGATCCAGAAACTCCATTCTGGCACCCTGCCGGGATGGGGAATTTGGAGAGGATCATCGCCATCGTCATCACCAACGCCTATCCATCAACCACCAATGTTTCCCTCATCCATGAGTGAGTAATCCCCCGATGTAGGCTTGGGGATGGTAGGGATTGGATGAGTTCTATCATGTAATCGAATAAGATTGTTAGGGCATCGTGCCTAGTATCTCTATTAGTGCTATTTGACTTTGTTGCAACTTGTTGTGCTTAATGCTTGTCACTAGGGCCCGAGTGCCATGATCTCAGATCTGAACTTATTATTGAATCATTATGATAGTATCGTTTGTGATCTTATCTACAAGTTGTATACACATATCATTGTCCGGATCCAAAGGCCCCAAAGTGACAATAATTGGGACAACCAGAGGGGATGGCTGTGGTGTGAGGATCACATGTGTTCACGGAGTGTTAATGCTTTGCTCTGGTGCTCTATTAAAAGGAGCACCTTAATTTCCAGTAGTTCCCTAGAGGCCCCGCTGCCACGGGCAGGCTGGACAGAAGATGGTGTGCAAGTTCTCATTGCGAGCACGTATGACTATATTTGGAGCACATTCCTAGGATTTTTTAGTACTTGGATGCTTGTTATTATTTATCTGCAATGCCCTAGTTCTTGAAGTTACATGTTTAGACTCGTCTATGCAATGCCCGTCAATCCATCCCTATGCCTACCGCACTCGAATTACACTGTTACCGTTACTATTGCTACTATTTCACTGTTGTTGTTGCTTTGCTGTTGCTACTATAAACTATTGCTACTGATAAACTTCTGTGAGCAAGAACTATTTCCAGGTGCAGCTGAACTGACAACTCAGTTGTTAAGGCTTGCAAGTATTCTTTGGCTCCCCTTGTGTCGAATCAATAAATTGGGTAATACTGCCCGCGAAGACTGTTGTGATCCCCTATACTTGTGGGTCATCATGGGCGCGGCCAGGGTGGGCCCCGCGCCCACTTAGGGTGTGGCCACCCTGGTTTCCTCCTCTTTCTCGTCTTCGATTTTCTGTATCGCTACCGGAAAAATATGAACTTCGGCTTTTGTCCCGTCCAATTCCGAGAATATTCATTTTTTAGCTTTCTGAAACCAAAAACAGCAGAAAACAGGCAACTGGCACTGTGGCAGCTTGTCAATAGGTTAGTTCCAAAAAGTGTATAAAAATACCTCAAAGTGTAGACAAAACATAGCAAAGTAGAACTAAACAAGCAAGGAACATCAAAAATTATAGATACGTTTACGACGTATCAAGCATCCCCGAGCTTAATTCCTGGTCGTGCTCGAGTAGGTAAGTGATAAAAAGAATAATTTTTGAGGTGACATGCACCATCAAAATCAAGATCAAACCATTTGCAAGCATTGAAAGTTGGGATCAAAGAACTCTAAACATGAGCAAGAAAGATGGAGTTCTAACAGTAAGACATAGTAACTATGTTTCAACATGAAAGGATACAAACAAAGATCATGAATAACAATGCATTAAAAGACATTTGTTTATTTCACATACAGAAAACATAGCATAGTGGCATTCAGCTTGTCCCTCATGGAGTAGAAAATATATGCATAGGACACCTTCAAAGTTCATAAGAATGACTAGATACAAATAGCACATGATCAATTAATACAACAATGTGCATCAATCAATAAGTTTTGGGACAATGAACATAGAACTAAGAATGGCAACTATGCTCTCTTAACTGGTGCCTAAAGGTATAAGGTGGAGACTCAATATAATAGTGGAAGAAAGGCCCTTCATAGAGGGAATCAGGGATTTCAAGTTTCAAAAAGAGCTTCCAGAAATTATGATACTTGTTAACTTTCATCTCCCATTGCCCCTATCATAAGCATCTTGAAGTGATTAAGGTTTAAAGTGAACAAACTATGGATTATATGCTTGGCAAAGTATAGTTTGGCAATCTCATGTCCCTTGAATACGAAGGCCGCTCCTTAGGCTACTCAAGTTTAGTTACTTGCAAGTTCTTGTCATAGTAAGTACATGTGTATCATAGAGAACCGCCAACAGGGTACCCCTTGCACATGGTACAGGAGCTTTCCATAACCAAAATGATAAGGCAAGCAGACAATGAGCATCTTAGCATCCTTCTTATTTACCATGGGATATGGTGCTTTTTTCTCTCTTTCCTCTTTTCTCATATATGTCTCTTTTTCTCAATCTCTTTTTTAATAAGAAGAATGCTTCATACATTTTACTATGGTGATGCTGCAAGTTTCTACCATGATTAGGCATGGCTTAGGCTAGTGGCCCAGGTGTTTCTCTAACACACATACATAACTCCATGGACTTACAAGCTCCCCTTTCATTTCACACCAACGACATCCATAGACAAAAGAGCATGATATCAGCTGGGTACAAAGTACAAGTGCAATGTTGAAAGCGTTCCCCATGAAAACATGGTTCTGCTAATTCCAATGTATAAGTGCAACATAGATGACACAATGGTTCAAGTTTATTAGGGGCAAGGAATATAAAGTGTGCCATCAAGTTCGTGAGAGCTTTAATCACTAAGTTTTCACATAACAAAATACTCTTTAATTGAAAGATAGATGAAAACAAGAATATACTTGGAATGGTGTAACACACCATGCATAGGAATTTATATTTTTTCTCGCATGACAAAGAACAAATTCAAGATAATTGAAGAGGCAAAGGGAAAGAGAGAGATATGCACGAAACAAAGATGAGATACTAAAAAAGAGACAAGAGGCCTGGGAGCTGAGGCAACATACATCCGCTATTCTTTGTGGACAACGAACCCCATCTAACACATCGGATTCCATAACACCTGGTACGTCCATTCATTTGATCCACCGAGTATGCTAATAAAAATCTTGATGAAAAGATATTTGATAACTTCTCTGTGTCAGGAATTCACAAGGCGGATAATGCCACCGGGCAATCTGTTGTCACCCAGCTACAAAACACTTTAACTGCAGAAGGTGATGTGTACTAAACATAGAAAGAAGCATTGTTCATGTATCACTACTTATATTGCAATATACAATTGTGATGTAGGCATACCCACTGGTGTGGTGCCCTCCAGTGTGACTCCAGTTGATGGACCCAACTCATATCAGTCAAAACATTATGCCTTTTCTAACAAGGATAATTCCAATTATGATGATGAACATGGTATTTGGTCTACGCATGGATGTGGGTTATTACAAATGCCAGTTGAATCCTTAAGCAGATTGGGTAATGATGAACAATTTCTGCCCACACCTCGCTTTTGTTGTGCCTACACTAATGTACATTTCTCATACAGAATATAAGCAATCACAAAAGAGCGAGAGAGAAAATGCCCTATATGAGAACAACAAAGATGTGACATTACAGAGGCTATGCGAGACACGCCGTCAAACGAAAGCTACAGTTGTCCTTACAAGTGGAGAACACACTCAATCTGATTCACCAATGACAAACAGTGGTACAATAGGAAATAACACACTCAATCTGATTCACCAATGACAAATAGTGGTACAATGTAACACCCCAAAAATATTAATGAGGATCAATTTCTAATTAAACAAGATTAGGGTTAACAAAAGCTTTTATTAATTAAATTCAAATCTTAATGCTTGTGTGTATGAATGCTTGCAATGCCATGTTTGATTGTTGTAAATGATGAGAGATGGTTTAGAGATCAAAACTATATCATAGTGGACACTTTGGAATAACTTGGTTTCTTGGGAGTTGGAAGCATGCGTAGAGCTTACTCATACAAGTGGAGGCTAGCAAAAGACTGGGAGCGACCAACTAAGAGATCAATAATGGCCATAATCATGCAGAGCGACAAAACATTACTAATCAAAGCATAAAGTGGTACTACAAGTCAAGGACTAAATGATCATAGAGGTTGTGGTGACTTGTTCATAGTCATAACATGGTGTGCGCATGTTCCAAGTAAACCCAAACAAAGCATCAAAGGAGAATACCACAATACTATGCTTTTGTATGCTAAAACAACGCATGATTCTTTCAAGGCACACTAATCAATCCCAATTGTTTGGAGCAAGTCATGCTACAACAATAATCACTAAGCATAAGGTCAAAACAACACCTAGCATGACATGCTAAAGTCTAAGTCACAGTCAAAGCAAGATCCTCTTGTACTATTCAAGCAAGAACTTTCTACTCCTCTCCAACACCAATCAACTTATTTGAAACAACTCACAAAGATAATAATCAACAAAGATCAGTGAGCTTGTCTCACAAATCCACAAAGAAGAACTAAAAAGTTCTGAGCTAAAGGCACAAGAAAACTAAGGTTAAACACAGTGCTAGCAAAAGTGAACACTCACAGAACAATAAGAGTGAAAACTAGAGTGTTCTAGGCAATGAAAACAGAGTGTCTCTCTCCAAAAGAAGTGTGTTGTGATCAACCAACTTTGTTCAAGCAAACTAAGCAAAATAAAACTAAAAACAAAAACAAAGACGCTCCAACAACAACACAACTGTGCATGAAACAATAAAAACCTGAACTTTGATGAAGAAGGGGATGCCTTGGGCATCCCCAAGCTTTGATGTTTGTATCTCTTGGATATTTCTTGGGGTTACACCGGGGGTGGCATCCCCAATCTTGAGCTTTTTTCCATTCTTCATCTCATTACATCATTCTTTCTCTACACCTGAAAATTTTCCTTCATACAAAACTTCACACAATCTTCATTAGCAACATTAGTGTATTCAAAAGATAATAGACCTTTGGGTTTAGCTTTAGAACAGAAAAACTTTTACTAAAAACACAAGCTACTGTAGCAATTCCCTCAAAAAGCTCACTTTCCCAAAAAGAACCCAAAAAGGAATCAATAAGAAGCAAATGCAAATAATGGCAGAAATCTGTCAAAACAGACCAGCAGGTAGAAACCGATTTTTTCGAAGACCTTATGTTGGTAAACTCAAAAAGTGTTGAACTAACGAAAGTTATCTAACATACTAGGTGATTGATTCACAAAATATCAGCTTAATCCGACTTATAGAGATTCTTCATGAATTTTTACGGTGGAGCACAAAAATCTGTTTCGGGACAGCAACTCCCCAAATCTTACTTCCCTATCATTAGAGGTCATTCTTGGCACAAAAAGCAAATAAAAAGGATAAGGAGAGGTCATTACTAAAGTAATAACTTCCAAGACTCAAGAAAACTCTTGGGTTATCTCCCAACAAGTACTTTTCTTTAACGCCTTTAAGTTAGGCCTCATAGTTTGAGAAGATGCTCACATAAGAAATATGAATTGAAGTGAAAGAGAGCATAAAGAAGCAAATTCAAAACATATTTAAGTCTAACCCACTTCCTATGCATAGGAATCTTGTAAAGAAACAAGTCATGAAAGCACAAGCAACAAGCATAGGGAAGTAAAACAAGTGCAACTTCAAGACTTTCAACATAAAGAGTGGAAACTTAATATTGTTGAGATACATAAGACCATGTTCCCCTATATCATAATAACTTTCAGTAGCATAATGAATAAACTTAACAATATAACTATCACATAAAACATACTTATCATGAGCCACATGCATATAATAATTATTACTCTCCACATAAGCATAGTCATTCTTATTAATTGTAGTGGGAGCAAATTCAACAAAATAGCTATCATTATTATTCTCATCACCATAATCATCAAATATAGGAGGCATATTGTAATCACAATCAATTTTATCCTCAATAGTAGGTGGACAGAAAATATCATATTCATCATTGTAATCATCATATATTGGAGGTTTGGTATCATCATAAGCAATAGAATACCTATCTTCCAAAGCTGGGGAACTAAAAAGATCATTTTCATAAAAAACTAGTTTCCCCAAGCTTAGACGTTTCCATAACATTAGCAATAATGGTGTTCAAAGAATTCATACTAATAACGTTGCTATTAGCATGCAAATAAAGTTCCATAGTTTTTTTAATTTTCTCTTCAAACACTTCATGTCCTAACTCAAGGTAAACACTATAAAGCTCTCTATTTTTTTTGTTTTCCATTAAGCCTAACTAGTGAAAACAAGAAACAAAAATACAAAACTGCAGAATCTAAAGGAAATAACTTCGAGCACTCACACCGGAGGATGTGAGTACCTTTTAGCTTACCTCCCCGGCAACGGCGCCATAAAATAGCTTTCTGGCTTGCTGTTGCCGTGGGGTAACATGTGTGAGTGCCTTTTACCTTTTCTCCCCGGCAATGCGCCAGAAAATAGCTTGATGTCTACGCACTTTTATTCTTGTAGATAGTTGTTGGGCCTCCAAATATAGAGGTTTGTAGAATAGCAGCAAGTTTCCCTTAAGTAGATTACCCAAGGTTTATCGAACTCAGGGAGAAAGTGGTCAAAGGTATTCCTCTCAAGCAACCCTACAATTAAGATACAAGAAGTCTCTTGTGTCCCCAACACACCCAATACACTTGTCAGGTGTATAGGTGCACTAGTTCAGCGAAGAGATAGTGAAATATAAGTGGTAATGGTGCCAGAAAAGAGCTTCTGACTTGTTGTTGACGTGGAGAAACTAAAGGTGAACTAAAATAAAGGTGGAAGGAAGCAAACATGCAATAGATCTAGATGCAAACGGTGTTTCAATGCTTAGAAACAAGGCCTAGGGATCATACTTTCACTAGTGAACACTCTCTTATATAAATATCCTCTCTTCATGATACTACTCTTAACTACTCTTCGGTTGGTCACTCTAATCCACTGTAGGCCTACAAAAGCACACCTCAAAGTTCGCCTTCCCCATCTAGATAACCCCATATCGTCACCTTGAGCGCTAGATGGTTCCAACAAACACCACAATTTCATAGAGACAACCAACTCAAAATATAACTCATGAATATATATGTAATCTAGCTTAAGTGCCACACATGGCGCGTGTGCTGTCACTGTCACACACATGGGGAAAACATAGATCTATTAAAGCACTATGAGTATTTATGTAGACTCTAGCCTAAGTGCCACCATGGCGTGCATGCTGTCACTTTCACATACATGGGGAGAGCAGAGATCTATTGAAGCACTTGAGTAGCAAGGTAGATCTACTTGATTACAAAGCTCATGAACACAACAAGATCATGCATAGAGAGAGATGAACACATAGCTACCGGTAGAGCCCTTAGCCTCGAGAAAGAACTACTCCCTCCTCATCATGGGAATCAGCAACGATGATCAAGATGGTGGTGGAGATTGATGGACATGGCTCTGAGGGCACGTCCCCGTCCCGGCAGGGTGCCGAAACAAAGACTTTTTGTCCCCCGAATCTCCCCTTCGGTGGCGGCGACACTGTGGAGGTTTTCGTGGATTTCCGCCAGATTATTTAGTGTTTTTGGATCGGAGGCTTTTTATAGGCGAAGGAGGCAAGGTCGGTGGAGGGCTAGGGGGCCCACACCCCCTGTGGGCGCGGCCAGGGTGGGCCCCGTTCCCACCTAGGGTGTGGCCACCCTGGTTTCCTCCTACGTCTCGTTTTCGATTTTCTGTATCGCTCCCGAAAAAATATGAACTTTGGCTTTTGTCCCGTCCAATTCCAAGAATATTAATTTTTTAGCTTTCTAAAACCAAAAACAGCCAACTGGCACTGTGGCATCTTGTCAATAGGTTAGTTCTAGAAAGTGTATAAAAATACCTCAAAGTGTAGACAAAACATAGCAAAGTAGATACTAAACAAGCATGAACATCAAAAATTATAGATACATTTACGACGTATCAGTTACACAACCTACACTCATTTATCATCCCTTCTAATATTCTAATAAGTCATTATCTTGGAGCACAACATACGTACGTCATGGACTTCCATCCACTGATCTCCACTTTGGATAACAACCCGATTTAGGATGCGATGACATGAGAAAGGAAAAATGTACGACCAATTTTCCCACCCCAAAACAAAATTTATGGTCAGCGCTTTTGTTATGGCGCAAAAATCACTAACTATATCTGTTGTTAGTCCTATGTGTAACTTCACTGATACAATGGAATATTCACCACATGATTCTACAACCATGTATTTCAACCATGATTCTACTGTCCACCATAATAGATTATCTGACTACCCTGAGCCGATAATATCTACTCCAGATTCATTATGGAAATGATATTTTTCTTTAGGGTACAAAGGTAAATAATACTTTTGAAAGTAGTTTGCTAGAAAATATCCAAAGGACATGCAAGATTGAAATTGCAAATGGTATTCAAGTTTGGTATTGCAAGATATATGCAAGAATGAACTTGCCTTGTGACTGCGAACTATTATAGCTCTAGTGATATATGGTACCCTGGACCTCAGGTTCTAAAAAATGGCATCATTGTCTGGTAAGGACCATGTTTAAAGATCCAAATGCATGCTATTATGGATAGGTATAAATGCTTTACTTTTAATGTGTTGTTCCCTCCCTTAGTTTTTAAGTGTTTCATAATTGTTTAAATTTTAATTGGAATTTAAATAAATTCTCATATATTCCTTAGTATGAACTTTCCTCTTAGAATATTCCGGTTTAACTCATTTTGAATAAAATATTTGTAAGGGTATTTTACTCTCAACTATCTTTTGTTAAGAATGACATTGGAGTTAGTTGCGGACTAATGTTGACATCTAGTTTCTTACACAGGTCTTAGTCCGATGGTGTGCTGGAAGATCATTGGAGACCCCCATTTGCTAAAATAAGACAAGTGCCAAAGTTTAGCTTTTTTACTTTGTTTGAGTCAATAGGAAATGCCACACTATTCAGAGAGGTTTTCGCAATGATCTTGATGGGATGTTATCTAAGACAAATACGCATCCTAACACATACATTTTCCATCACATATAAAGAGAGGAGAGAAAAAACTAATTTTGAGATATTGTGGCTTTCTGGATCCCTAGCCCAGTCTGTCTGACCGCCACACCGAACGTGTCGGTGCCAGCATGAGTGGACCAGAATGTGCATTGACTGGCCTGATTTAACTTCCAAATCAATACCGACTGGTATACATACATGTCCCGGACTATGGACCGGCTAGGGAATCGGAGCATCCGGACTAGGAGCCGATTGGACCGACTTAAGACCAGAATGCTCGCAGGATTGCCTCTACATGGCTAGATTTCTCCTTGAGCTATAACCCCTTCTTCCACCTTGAGAAAGTTATGGAAATCACTAATATTCATTCTTTGAGCTCTCTTTATCACTCCATTGTTGAAACACCAAAGCTTGAGGATCTCTCATTCTACTCAACCAAATCCAATTCCCTATGGTAGAAAGAAAGAAGAGGTATCGATCTACATTTATACCAAACTATATTTCATTCCTATTTGAGTTCATTGAGTTTGTTGTTACTTTTGGGTTCGTGGGAAACCCTAGGCGTCTAGTGTCGCTCGGAGGCTTTCGGCTTGTGATGCTCCATGAAAATTTTGTGAGGGTTTCGAGACTACCTTAAAGTCTATCACGAGTAAGTGAGATATTCCTTCGTGGGATAGGCTCAGAGAAGAAGCTTAGCCTTCGTGGAACCTCACACCTCTCCAACATGGCATACCTTCCCCCAAAGGAAGGGAACATGGGAATATATCTTCGTTTGTGCATGCTTTGGTTATTCCTAACTGATCTCTTTACTTGTGTTGTTTACTTGTGATAACCTTCGTGCTTGGAGTGTCTTATCATCATCTAGGTTGATTCACCTGGTTTGTATTTAGGCACACTTATATTCCACAAAGCCTAAAACTTTCAAAACATTATAATGAATTTTGTAGAAACCAATTCATCCTGCCTCTAGGTTAACCATCTATATCCTTTCAATATCTCTTGCAAAGGATGAATTTTGTATCACACATCATTTTTCATGAATCTTGTGGAATGGATTTTAGATCAAATTGGTGTACTTTAAGTTGGAAATAATATTTTAAATTTTTAGGACTTATTACTTGGCATGAAATATTTTTAGAGAATTTTATTCTTTTTAAAAGAATTTCTTAAGCTGAATATTTAATATTCAATTGTATTTACTCCTAGAGGTATTTTTAATAACTCCAAAAAATAGGATTTAGATTCCTTGCATTTTCCCAGTTGGAACTATTTTTAAATAATTTTTTAGGTTTTTTTGTCAATTGACATTTGGAAGTAACCGTGGAATTACCAAAATGCCCCTAGGCCACTGGTTAGTCCAATCAATTAAGTGACCGGACTGAACTGGTCCAACCCGACCCGGCCCACTCTTCCTATGCGCTCTCTCTCACACTCACGTGCTCGACCTTGTTCCAACGACTGCGTTTCCGTCGACATCACCTTGGAGATTCTGGCCGACTCTGACCGTCTCCGCCACCGTGCCTCACTCAAAATATTCCACCTACCAGATTCTCCTCCCACTCACTCTACTACTCTAGCGCAATCTCTAACCCCATGGTTCAGTGAGGATGCGGTCGTCGAGCTCCGGCGATACTCTAGCACTGGCTCCAGTTTTGGGAACCTTGTCGTCGCCCTCATATCGCAGGTGTGGCCTGACGCGGGTTGAGTTTCCATGTGGTGTCTCCCTATCACCCTATGTCCTCATCGTTACCTCACTATCTAGTGCCTCTACTCAATCAGTGTGAGCTCGGCTCGCACTTTCTTATGGTAAGCTCCTCCTGGTCCCTATTTCTCTCTTTCTTTCTACAACAATTTCTACCGTTGGTTCACTCTTTTGAATTTCCCCAATCTATAGGGTTTGGCCTACTATTTCTGTCAATTTTTATTCTAGAGTTTTCTTCTATAAGTTTTAAGAATACTTTAGCATAATAGACTACATGTAGTATCTCCAGCTCGTGTAGTTCATAGATTTTAGGTATTGGTCTTTGTCTAAGTTAACGGAAGCTTGCAGTGTTGACACCTTCTTCAGATAAAAAGTGTTTCTCTGAAGTTGAAATGTGATGTTTGTTGACATAATGAATTAGTGTAGTATTTGTCTAAAGCGTTCTATGGTTGAATTAACAATGGTTATTACTATGGAATTTCCTAAGTTTTACAATTTGGATTGAGTTGATGGTTTCTATTGAGGTCCTGAGTTGGTTTACTGTATAATTGCACTTTACTTGTCTCACTCTTAGTCAAAATCCACAACTCATGTGGTTGTAGGTAATTAAATAGTAATTTTACTTATTTTTTATATTCTTGCAGATACATGCTTGATGTGTGTTATTGTATCCTCATCTTCTAGAGGTTTTTTTCCAGGAGGTGAGGATGATATCGTTTGTTGATTATGTGTCATCTTATTTAATACATGTAAATTCTTTTTTACTATAATGATGTGTGTGCTTGACAATTGATTAATTAAGGTCTAATTGGGTTGTGCATTGAGTGAAAATCATGATTTTTATTTGGGGTTAATTGGATAGACGCCACTACAATTTCTAGTTATTTGAGAAACACCACGGTATCTTTGACCTTCAGAAAAACACCACTACAATTATGTGTACATCTCACGTATGCCATTACACCCACTTAAACATATATAGCAAACAATATACACTATGATACTATATAAGGTGGGAAGGTGACTGGATCGCTTCACTGGTCGAGTCAGAACAGAGAAGTGCGTCCTGCTCAACCCAATCATGAGTCCGTCACCCAAATCCTAGAAAGATGGCACTAGCGAGCATGGGATTGGCGGCGACAGACGCCGATGATCCTGGCTACAGGGAGCACCTTGTTCCCGCGCTCCTTTCCCACCTCTCCTACATGACAGAAGCCCCCCCTTAATCCTTCCTCCCCTTGCGGCCAAAGGTGGCGAGCATGGTAGCGGTGGTGCCGGTGGGAGGCAGCGAGCACCTCCTTATCGCATTCCCTCCCATCCTCTTCGATCCGACGGAAGTTCCCCCAAGACCCTCTCCCCTTGGTGACGGAAGGCAGTCACGTCGGACATGACCCGACTACACCCCCGGATCCCCTCTCACGGTATCACCACAAGTATAAGAAGCCCCGAATCCTCTCTCTGTCTCGATTTGATTCTGTTTTGTGGTAAAGCAGTACATGTGACACCAAAGAAGAAGAGTAAGGAAAATATGAAGAAGACCCCAACGAAGCAGGCAACACCAGCAAATACGGGGACATAATCAGGCCATGGCCTGGGGCATATGAATTTTTTCCCTTTGTATTTTAGTTGATTTGATAGATTTAATCCTAATCTTGCTTGGTAATGTTCATGATCTAAGGCAATGGCCATTTTATCCTCGACTATGTTGAATGTCTGTGATGAAAAACAGAACCAGATGGGTGCATGTCTCATGTATAACTTGTTGGTATGTTTCCAGAGATATACTGAATGTTTATGATGGTATAACCTATAGGTGTGTTTCTTCATGCATGTTAAACCATGTATTTGAAATTTGTGAAGCTTTAGGCATCTCAACGTGGAGCTATATGATATGTATTTTTATTTATCCATTTATATCTTATGGCTCATTTATATTCTCTGATAATTTTTCGCATGCTTTCTCTAATTTTAAGCCTGATTCTGGTGGAGCCCACTATTCATACGTATACGATGGAAATACAAGTGTATATGTGTCTAAGTGGGTGTAATGGCTATGTGAGATGTACACAAATTTTAGTGGCATTTTTCCAAAGTTCAAAGTTGTGGTGGTGTTTCTCAAATAACTAAAAAGTGTTGTGACGTCTATCCAATTAACCCTTTCATTTGTGATGCCTCTTAACTGCGTGTATACAAATGGTGATCATGCATTTGTGCTTATGCTTGACTTCCAATAAAAGGATCATGATGTGACATGATCTAATAGTGCACTGCACTATAATAACTACAATTACTTTTCCCCTCCCTGGATCCAAATGATCCCTAGGTACAATTTTTCCTATATATATATACATATATATTCTTTCTACCCATTTCCTAGAGAGTTTGTAAGCTAAAACCTTTGTAGATTCCACTCTCCCGGATCTCTCTCTAAAGTGTGAGTGTGTGGTTTTGGTCTGAGCTTGACATGTGAGTTGTGAGCTCTAGGGTCTAGGATGCTCAACTATTTATAGTGTTCTCAAGTCAATGAGGCATTGACATCTCCTCATACATGCATTTAGGTCATTCATCTGCTTAAGTATGTGTGAAACCGTCTCTCTAGGTTGTTTTATGTGTAGGTGGCACATTTGCTTTCGGTGGTCAACCCCATACTATTTTGTATTTAGTGAATTTGCCAATTTTGGCATATGGGATCCTTGTTCTTATGTACACATACCTATTTGGGCATGTCAGTTTAGTTTGTCTTGTCCAAGTCTTGGACAGAAACAAGTTGCAATTCTTGGATTAAACCTTATTTTTTCTGTGTTTAATTTTTTAATACTTAGTCTAAATTTTATTGGAGTGGAGTGATGAATTGTTCAGTGTTCATCCTTCAAGGATTAGACTTTTTCTTAAGGAATCCATGGCTTGGGAAATTTTAATTTGCACTCACTCTCTCTTAGCTTATGATTTCCTAAGTAGGGCTTCTAGTTTTCTATTTATTCTGGATACTTGTATGAGTTTAGGTGCACTACTACATGTTCTTATTGATCTATCTTCACCACTGGTACTATTGACATATGCTCATGTTTACTAGGTTTTGCTCGAATGCAATCTTATACTCTACTAGTACCGCGGTTCATTGCACTCTTATATGGCTGCTATGCACTTGATCCTATTGATGCTACCCCTCTAGATAATTGTTTTGGTGTTTTCCTAGACTTTGGTGGTGACACTCCACTTGTACTAGTTTGAGATATTTCTATTGTTTTCATGCATATTTCCCCTCTTCCTAGATGTTTTGGATTTTCTAACCCTAGGCGGTGAGTTGCATTACAAGTTCCCGAAGCTCCAATTTGGATTCCACATTGAATGGTTTCACCTTAGGGTGGAACCAACATTTTAACCAAATTTTGGTTTCTTTTCTTGTTTTCTTTTCCTTGTAGGTTCAGCAAGAATCAAGAGTTATAGATGAAAATAATGTGAGAAGATGAGAATAATAGAGATGAGAAGATCAGATGAGATGTTGTAGATAGATGTAGTTTAGGTATTTTCCCCCCTTTTAGTTTTTGTTAAGTTTTCTTCCTTCATTTGTAATATTCTTTTTGAATTTTTGTAAGGTCGAAGCCTTGTATCCATTTTGAAATGACCAAAAGTTTATTCCTTACATATATTGTCTTGAGTTACTTTGATTATTATGAATTTTATTTTAGTCAATATTTTTTGAACTTTTGAACTTAGGTTTTACTAAGTCAAACTTCCATTTTGAATTCCAATGATTAAATTTGTTCTTCATGTCCTTTAGGTTCTTATTTCAAAGATGGTTATTATGTATGGTGTCAAGTCTTTGGTTGTTTACATTACAACTTAAATGACCTTAGAAAAACAATCAAGGTCATATTTGAAATTTGAATTTCAAATCCTAGTATTGACTTGAGTCAAACTCAACACTAGAGTCAAATTTCAATATCTAACACTCAAAACATCAAAATTTTAAATCCCCCCCTCATTTTTAGATGCATGAGATGGAATGCACGTATTCAGCATCGACCCTTTCCCCTTTCTTTTCTTCGGGATGTTACAACTTGAAAATTAGACTCTGGGAGGACAAGTGGATAAAAAATGCTACACTCTAGGAACAATAGACAATTGTATACAATATTGTTCGTCACGAGATCTGATACTATTGCTATGGTTTGGAGTCTTCTCCACCAAATGTGATGTCCAAAAGAGATTTAGTTGCCACCAAACTTGCATGTTGGTATGTACTTCTGGAGCCTTTGGCAACGGTCCAATTATCGCAAGGGGCCAATGAGTTATGCTGGAATCTACACGAGATGTATCAATTCTGAGTGAATTCTACGTATAGATCAATTGTCCACCCTGAGGTGCCAGATGGTAATAACAAAAAATTTAAAAGATGAAAATACTGCTAACGATAAAAATCTTTGCTTGGTATCTTCATTGAGGAGTCATCCTCACCAAAGACATCTTTGTAAAGGGGAATTAGCATGAAAGTACAAAATATGTATTTTATCATCATGAGACAATTAAACATTTATTATTTCAGTGCAAAATTTTCTATTCTATATGTTCAGCCATCCAAATAGCTTTTAGCTTGTATCCCCCACATAGTGTTTCTAATATATTGGCAGCTCCCTACATGGTATAGATCATAAGTTTACAATTCTTATAAGGATGTGAGCGTTTGTCTTTATTTGGTCGTGTTGGCTATATAGAGATGGAAATTGTTTTAGGGCATGTACAACGGTAGAGAATGCGAGTCTTCTCTTAGCCCTCTATGTCATATGGAGAAGACAACAAATACAAGTTGTATAATGCATTATCTCTTATTGTCTTCTCTAACAACTTATGAGAATTAATTAAATTTTAGTAGAGAATTGAGTTAATAAGGTAAGTAATATGATACAATGGAGAAAATTAATAGTTCCTTATTTTCTAAGGGATCATCCTTAGCTAAGAGAGACAACCTTCTCTTCCCCGATTCTCTCTTCTCTAACTAAGCAAAAAATCCAATGTGACAACTCTAAGGGAAGACTCATGTCACCCTATTGTATATGTCTTTAATAAACACAAATTCTCTATTATGTAAGTTATCTACACGGTTGGAGAACATGACGAGAGATATTTTTATGGTAGAGTGGCTTGATCTACGGATTAGTCCTCCATCATCACAGGTGTTAGGTAGTTTCTTGATGATTATATATATTGTTTTCCTTTTTCTCTTTTTTTTTATCTTGGACATGTTACAGCTATGTACATACTTGTTATACAGATAGCAAGTGTAATGGTTAAATCTCCTAAATACTTTGTCGAAAAAAGTACTGCCTCCGATTCATAATAAGTGTCGTTTATCTAGTACAAAGTTTATAGTAGCTTAGTACAAACGAGCGACACTTATTATGGATTTGAGTGAGTATTTTTAAAAACAATGATGGTCAAGATGCTGATGTATGCATCAACAGCGAAATAGCTAATTTAATGACTTGGCGTGTACGCAAGTATATTAAAAAATATTGATTCAGCTAAAAATAGTATGCTACTGATGTGCGTCATCTGAATAAGGAATCGGATGATGATATGAGTGGACGCACGAGCAGCAGAATAGGTAATTGTAACCTTGTCGTTGAGTTCATCAGATTTGTGAATATAGGTTCGTAACTTGGAAGTTTTATTGACTGCATTTTGGACCCTGTATTGATACAGGCCTGTACTCAGACTAAAGAGATATACTGCACGCCAGAGTCTCAAAAGAGGGGGTGACATATTTGAGCTCCAGAACGCCCCCGCGTTTGCCTGCAGAAACAGCAGACAAAGCCAATTATCATAAGCCGAACCCGTGGAAGAATTCCAGCCGACACAAAGGCTGCGGAGCACCAAGAGCGGAGGACGGTTCCATGCAACAACGGTTTCTTGTGGTCGCTACGCTACGCCAGTATATAAGCACCCCTGGTTCTGCAAGCCAGCCACACCAAAACACAAGTCAACACAACACAATGGCGCTCTTCATCGTCACTACGGGCTTGTTCGCGCTCCTCTGCGTCTCTCAACTAGGTGACGACCATCTTCGATCGTGTCTTACTTATCCTTTGCGTTATGAGATGTTCATTACTGATTCTTCTTGCCATTATGCTTGCTTGCGCGTGTGTGTGTGACAGCGCGAGGCCAGAACTACACGTTCATGAGGGAGGCGATCCACGCGCCGCCGGTGGCCTACTACGACTACATCATCATCGGCGGCGGCACGGCGGGCTGCCCGCTGGCGGCGACGCTGTCGAGGCGGTACCGCGTGCTGGTGCTGGAGCGCGGGGGCTCCCCGTACGACGACGACCGCGTGCTCAACATGGCGCACTTCTCGGACGTGCTCTCGGACACGTCCGCGTCGTCGCCCTCGCAGCGGTTCGTGTCGGAGGACGGCGTGATCAACTCGCGGCCCCGGGTGCTGGGCGGCGGCAGCTGCCTCAACGCGGGCTTCTTCACGCGCGCCGGCGCCGGCTACGTCAGGGCCGTCGGGTGGGACCCCAGGGAGGTGCTCAGCGCCTACAGGTGGGTGGAGGACGTGGTGGCGTTCCAGCCGGAGCTGGGGCCATGGCAGGCGGCGGTGCGGAGGGGGCTGCTGGAGACCGGGATCGTGCCGGACAACGGGTTCACCTACGACCACATCCCCGGCACCAAGGTCGGGGGATCCATCTTTGACCCGGAGGGCCGGCGGCACACTGCGGCCGACCTGCTGCGCTACTCCCGCCCCGAAGGGATCGACGTGCTTCTCCGGGCTAGAGTCGCCAGGATCTTGTTCAGTTACAGAGGTACTATACTAATCTTCTTGTCTTGTTTATTAAAGGTAGCACTACCAATTCGACCGTTAAGTTAGTTAGAAGCCAAGCCGCACACTGTTTCCGTGGCGCGAACAATTTGATCGACGGGTTCGGGCGCCAACAACCTCAAGATTCATTTTTGTGTGTGTTTTGCAGGGGGCAAGCCCGTGGCGCGTGGCGTGGTGTTCCGCGACTCGCAGGGAATTATCCACGTGGCGTACCTCAACCGGGGCGACGCCAACGAGATCATCCTCTCCGCGGGGGCGCTGGGCAGCCCGCAGCTGCTGATGCTCAGCGGCGTCGGGCCCTCCGACCACCTCCGTTCCTTCGGCCTCGACGTGGTCGTGGACAACCCGGAGGTCGGGCGGGGCATGTCCGACAACCCCATGAACGCCATCTACGTGCCGTCGCCGTCCCCCGTGGAGCTGTCGCTCATCCAGGTCGTCGGCATCACCAGGTTCGGCAGCTACATCGAGGGCGCCAGCGGCTCTGACTGGACCACCCGCTCCGCCTCCACCAGCACGGGCGAGCGGGCGCGCAGCTTCGGCATGTTCTCCCCGCAGACGGGCCAGCTGGCCACGGTGCCACCGAAGCAGCGCACGCCGGAGGCCATCGCGCGCGCCGTGGAGGCCATGAGCCGGGTGCCCGACGCGGCGATGCGCGGCGGGTTCATCCTGGAGAAGGTGATGGGCCCGCAGTCCACGGGCAGCCTCGCGCTCCGGAACCTCGACCCCGACGACAACCCCGTCGTCAGCTTCAACTACTTCGCCCACCCGGACGACCTCCGCCGCTGCGTCGCCGGCATCGAGGCCATCGAGCGGGTCATCCGCTCCAGGGGGTTCGCGCGGTTCGCGTACCCGAACTTCGCATTCCCGGCGATGCTCAACGTGACGGCGGAGTTCCCCGTGAACCTGATGCGCGCCGGCGTGCGTGGCGGCAGCGACCCCGCGGCGCTCGAGCGCTTCTGCAGGGACACCGTCACCACCATCTGGCACTACCACGGCGGCTGCCAGGTCGGCAGAGTCGTGGACCGCGACTACCGGGTCCTCGGCATCGACGCGCTCCGCGTCATCGACGGATCCACCTTCAATGCCTCGCCGGGGACAAACCCGCAGGCCACCGTCATGATGCTCGGCAGGTACTATTCTCTTCTCTTGAATCTTCTTCTTTCTTGTAATTTTGAGCAATGTTCTTGCCACGATGGACCAACTGATATATGTTTGCTCGTGTTTTTTATCTGACAGGTACATGGGAGTCAAAATCGAAAAGGAGAGGATGCTGACCGAAGGATCAGGGTGAAAGATGTAGACACCCAGCCTCTTGCTCTCTCCTGCATACATGCGTGTTGCATTATTTGCAAGTTTTATTCCGGGATTCTTTTAGTGAGCACCCTATACAGCTCGGAAGTATACTACAGTACTAATTGTAATATGCCAAGTTCTATTGTCAACTACTTTGCACAATTTATGAAAGCCTACGCCTCACTCTGTTGTAGCAATCGTTTGCGGTTAATTTTAATTGTGCCATGTACTGAAGTAGTAGATGCAAGTACGTGACTACATTATTGCCGAAAATAATGAAACACGGATAACTTGAGGGGGTCCTACGGTCTCGGTCGATTGAGATCTTCTTTAAGTCTTAGTCAATTCTGAAAAGTGTAACCTTAATCTAATGAAAACTAGTGTTCATTTAGTTGCACTTTCCTAAATGAAAGCTCCAATTGTGTGCTTTGCTTACAAGGAACCCTGGATAGTACTATGTATCTTTTCATGTGAATTTAGTCAAAAAAAAATTGGTGTACAATCAGGAATGGAGCATGGACCTCCCCATATGGATTATGGAGATGCTCATGGAGTCTAGACACTAGACAAAGACATACATTGGGCGCCTATGGATCTGTTGCTAGGCTCTTTGGATGGTAGGAATAACATCATCTTCAGAGGAGAACAAATGAGCCCATCAAGTTGTCTTTTCATGTGTAGAGGATATTTTCGTACAATTAGACATAGAGCTAAACCAGTGCTAAAAGACCGTTCAAAAAAACCAGTGCTAAAAGAAGACATGCAAGACTGGATAGATTGTAATTTTCATTTGTTTTTCCTTGTATGTCTAACCATCTATACATGGCCATCCTTCTGCGGGTAAACCAAGACTATATTAAGCAAGAAGGGTCACAAAGCGATCGAGATCTAGCAATCGGATAGCATCCTATGGTCGAGGACTCAACCAAGTCATAATACGACACTGCACTCTCGCAAAGTTAGCAAGAGAATCACTAATCCTAACCTGCATGCGATCAACTTTTACAAAAATGCACTCTCTATCTTGTCTAGTTAAGCTTCTAATCTCATTGACGAAATGAACAAAAAAAGAGACATGTCTGGAGCCCGAGGAATTGATCACATCAATAAGTAGAACAATCTAACTCCACTATGATCGACAGCTAAGAGAACCGAAGAGCCGAGCATAAACCCTATAAACAAGCTCAGATTTCCTCCTCAAAAGGATCTTGGCAATTGGCAAGATGGCCGTATAACATGAATACTGTTAAATCCACTTCCGGCATATTGAAGGGAAAAGATCCAGTCTGAAGTTGTGGGTTCCTAAGAAAGGCACGGATAAACCATGGTCAAGACCAAAACCAGGGTGGGTCAAACTCACGGTTGATGGATCCTTTAGCGATGTCAATCGCTCGACGGGTGCAGGTATTGTCTTGAGGGATGAGGATGTCAAATCAACTTTGATCTCTCAAAGTAGCTTCAGATACCCACACAAGAATCTCTTGGATCCCTCCACTGTGGGGAGAGGTTTATCACGAGTCAATCCATTCCGCGCAAACCAAGCATGCCATGCAACGAGGAGAGTACAGTCCATCATATGACTCGGGATGCATTGCAGCACCATTTGTAACCAATTGTCAGTAGGCTGGAGGAACACGTCCTCATTCGGTAAACACCAGGTGTCAGTGGTGGGTGGATTCAGGCCTATATTTAGGTCTTCATCCACATTCTTTCCCACGAAGACCTTGGCGCCAGCGACCAGAAGGCCCACACCCTGAAGCTCTCAACTGACCTGACCTATCTGGATGCAAGACGGCTCTTGAGGATCCCAAAGACTTGACGTACATCCAAGGGATATTAAAGGGAAACTTAACGTGCAAGGAAAGATGAAGACCTGTTGTGACCAGGGAAGACTCCTACATTAACAACTATATTTATAGTAAGACATTCACCTAAAGAGAACACGCCATATTCTCCCAAGACGTAGCCATTAGCAAAAATCCCGGGATTCATATTCTCGTCATATATTGTTATAAACATGTTGAGATCCATCTTGTAAACCCCTTATACGATCTCTCGATCACCTTATGAATAAAGTCTGAGGGAATCCTCCCCATTATGCCAATGTCTTTGTCTTTGATATCCAAACATGTTGACCCAAGTCGATTATCGAACAAATAAACTCTTTTTCGATCTTCGAAAGTGAGACTGTCGTTGGATTGTGAAACCAATCCTTCGTCACCAGGTGCGTCGCATCTCACTCCAAAGTGCATGAGCATGAGGGCAGCCATATAGCGCATGTAGATCATCCTCCGATGCAGCTCCATGGATCCTACACTGGCCTATCACTCGCATATGACGTAGACGCTTGTTAACCTCAATAGCAAGAGTGTCTCACGCTGCCTTCCACGCAAATAATTTAACATTAGGTGGCATAGATGACTTCCAAATTTTGCCCAAGCCCAACACGGATGTTGGCCCTCTCGATATGCGCTTGACGTAGCAAAAGTTACATTGATCTTGTTGGTCATTTAATGTTGATCTATAAGTTCCTAATTTTTCAAGCTGCCAGACCAGCAGGGACGGAGCGAGAAGGGGCCAAGCTAGGGCCATGGCCCCCCTCATGATGGAATTTTTTGGAAATCATCCAAGTAAAAGTGTGTAGATTTGATCCCTAATTTAGCTAAATTTTTCCACATGCCCCCCTCCAAGTTATTTTACATTTTTTCGATAAAGAGCGTGATGGCTCAATTGATGTGGAGCCCGTTGGGAACCCCAAGAGCAAGGTCTGAAGCAGCACAACAACAAGTATTCCCTCAGCAAGAAACCGAGGTTATCGAACCAGTAGGAGGAAGGAAACGTCACATAAGCAACGTGGAAACCTGCACAACACAAACTCAAGACTTTGCCCCAACTAACAGTGAGGTTATCAATCTCACTGGTTGCTGTAACAAAGGATTAAACGTATGGTGTGGAAGGTAATGATGGTTTGCAGCAAGTAAACAAGTAACAGTGGAGGATGTGTCAATGGTAAAGATTGGACCGGGGTCCATAGTTCACTAGAGGTGCTCTCCTTAGATAAACAACATGGCATGAAGGGTAAACAAATTACATCGGGGCAATTGACAGGAACCGAACAAGGCATAACAATGCAATACCAGACAAAAAGATTTTATGAGATTCAATTGGGCAATACAACGATATACATAGACCGTCATCCAACTATATCTATGACTAGAAGTCCACCTTCAGGTTATCATCCGAACCCCCTCCAGTATTAAGTTGCAAGCAACAGAAACTGCTTTAAGCAAAGTGTGTAAGGTAAACAATCCACTTGTTCTATAAACAAGAGACTGTTGTTTTCTCCATAGTGGCAACAACACATCTACAACCAAAGAGATTTCTGTCACTTCCCTTGGAAACTAGAGGCATGAACCCACTATCAAGCATAAATACCCCCTCTTGGAGTCACTAGCAACTACTTGGCCAAGATAGCTACTAACAACGGAGAGCATGCAAGATCACAAACAACACAGACATGATAGAATCAAATAGATAAAACCATTAATCAATCTGACATAGTAATCTCAATATCCATCGGATCCCTGCAAATACAACATGCATGATTACAAATAGATTAGATCTTGATCATGAACGGGGCTCACAAGATCTATACATGAAAGCATCAGGAGGAGATACAACCATCTAGCTACTACATGGACCCGTAGTCCAAGGTGGAACTACTCACGCTTCATACCGGAGACGGAGGCCTCCGGGATGATCTCCCCTCCGGCAGGATGCTGTGAAGAACTTCAGATCCCCCCGATCTAGGGACGACGGTGGAGGCGACTAAAGAAGGTTTCGTGGAGTTTTGATCGGGTGCCTAGGGTTTCTGCATCGGGGGATTCTTATAGGCGAAGAGGCGAGGTTGGGAGGCGGCCAGAGGGCCCACACCCTACCCAGGCGCGGGGTGGGCCCACCCATGCCTAGGGGGGTGTGGTGGCCCTGGCTCGCCTCTTCGTCTCTCCTCTGGACTTCGTGTTGCCCACGGTAAAATATTGACTTTGGCTTTTGTTCCGTACAATTCTGAGAATATTGATTTTTTGCCTTTCTGGAACCAAAAACAGGAGAAAACAGGCAATTGACACAGTGACAACTTGCTAATAGGTTAGTTCCAGAAAAGATATGAAAACACCTCAAAGTGTAGACAAAGCAAAATAAAGTAGATACAAAATAAGCATGGAGCATCAAAATTATAGATACGTTTCCGACGTATCAGGGCGCTTTTATTACTTGAAGTAAGTATTACACCCAACCTATACATATCAGATGCACATAGCCAACACCAGTCCACAAGGTCCAATATAAATAAAACGATACACATGTATTACATATCAGAATAAGAAATTGTAATAATGCCTAGGGTGCATAGGGCAAGTCTATCCGAAGATTATGCTGCCATCCATGTCTGGTAAAAAAGTCCCATGCCGTATCCTCCAGCCGTGCACACACCTTCATGAAGAGCTCGCGATATTCCTCACGATGCAAAGTCGACCAAGCCCGAAGGGTATGAGTACACCTGTAGAGAACCTGCAATAGAGAACAGTTTATATCATTTAAAACCTTATTATTTCTACATAGCCATAGCGACCATATAATGGCTATCGCTCCGACCCGAAAAAGGTTTTTGTACTTGTTATCAATACCATGTAACCAATTCCCAAAAACGTTGGCAATACTACGTGGTGGATACAAGCCTCAAGCTTCTTGGGTGATTGACCATATAGACCGAGCAAAACTACATTGGAAAAATAGGTGTTTGATTATCTCATCGTGGTGATAAAACACACAGCCAGGATTTCCATGCCAATTCCGCTTGATAAGGTTGTCTTTCATAAGGATAATCCCTCGGCGAAGATACCACACAATTTTTTGTTTTTAAGAGATATCTTCATCTTTCAGATCATCCTATTATCTACCGCTGGAATAGTCGGCTGAGCTAAAGCATTGTACAAAGAATTAACAGAAAAGGAACCATTCTTAGTTAGATTCCATCGGAATTCATATGGCTCGTCCGACAATTGTACATGCGCCAGGAGATGTAGCAACATGATCCAAGAGTCAAGTCTAGCACCAATTAGATCCCTTCTGAATATTATATTTGGTGGAAATGATTCGAACACTGTGGCAACCATTTCCTCCTTATAATGGACAATGGAATATAACGCGGGATATTGCTCTCGCAGGGTAGCATTATCTAGCCATTTATCCCCCTAGAACCTTATATGTGCCCCATTATTAATAGAAAAAGTCACGAAGCGTAAAAAATGGTTCTTTAACGCCATCAGACCGACCCAAAAGTAAGAGTCATCAGGTTTACAAACCATTTGGGACAATGCCTTTGAACCAATATACTTTATTTTAATAATAGTTTGCCAAATACCTTACTTATTTAATAACTTGTATAACCATTTACTAAGAAAGGCTGTATTCTTATTTTGCAGATCATGAATACCGAGCCCACCTTGTTCTTTGAGTCTACACAACACACTTCATTTAGCCAGCCTATACTTTTTTCTCATTATTTTCCTGCTAAAAAAATCTTGATCGGAAGTAATCCAACCTTTTAAAACACCTTTTGGTAGTTGAAAAAAAGAAAGCATATACAAAACCGTATTACTAAGTACTGAGTTCATGAGCACCAATCTCCCCCCTATAGAGAGAAGTTTGCCTTTCCAACTACTCAAACGTATATGTAGTCTTTCCTTGACAATTTTCCACTCAGCATTTGTAAGCCTTCGGTAGTATACCAGAATGCCCAAATATCTGATCGGAACAACGCCATGACAACAATCGAAGAGCTCATTATAAACACCGGCCACCTCCTGGGCCTCACCGAAACAAAACAATTCACTTTTATGGAAATTAATTTTTAATCTGGAAAGCTGCTCAAAAGCCAAAAGTATGAGTTTCAGATTCTTGGCCTTTTCAAGATCATGTTTCATAAAAAGAATTATATCGCCCGCATATTAAAGTATAGATAATCCCCCATCGACAAGGTGGGGGATCACACCTTCAATTTGACCATCAGACTTAGCACGCTAAATCAAGACGAATAACATATCAGCTAGTATATTGAAAAGCATTGGTGATAGTGGGTCTCCTTGTCTTAGCCCTTTCTTAGCCTGGAAGTAGTTGCCAACATCGTCATTGACTTTGATGGCAACACTACCTCCGACTATAAAGTTATCGATCAAGGCACGCTATTTCGCTGAAAAACCTTTCATTCTAAGAGCCCGTTGTAGAAAAGACCATTTAACTTTGTCGTAAGCTTTCTCAAAATCGATTTTGAGTATTGCCCCATTCAATTTCTTTCTATGAAGCTCATGAACCGTTTCATGCAAGGTAGCCACACCGTCTAGAATGTGTCTACCTTGCATGAAGACGGTTTGCGAAGGCCTAACAACATGATCAACCACCGAATTCAACCTGATAGTGATGCCCTTGGTAAAAATCTTAAAGCTAACATTAAGAAGACAGATCGGTCTATATTGTTATATCCGTTCTTGGAATCGTCCCGTGTAACTTTCCTGGCTCCGTCCCTGCACACATCATCACATAACCTTCTAGATGGAGTAATTATCAAAATCGTCTCTGAATCAAGGGGCATAAAACTATTGCGGATTAAATCAACCTTCCAAGAACCATCATCAGATAGAAGCACATGGCCATCCTTGACGGAAAAAAAAATCACAAAATAGGGGCCTACCTTACTGTTTTTGATTAGAAACGCAAGCAGCAATGCTATCATCGTGTTTAATTCGTTTTTCTAAGATGGTTTGTAATGGAATTTTAAGCTTTCATATCTCCAAGGTATCATTAGAGATCTTGGTGTAACATGATTAGTGATCGCTGAGGCCCTCCTCTGATCCTCTCTCCCACCGCCAAAATCACGTGGCCAATACAAAAATTGAAGAAGCCAATCGGTTCACTCATCACTGACTCCCTCCCCGGCAACCTGTCGCTGTCGGTGGATGGCATCTCGCTCCCAACGCCAACGCAACTCGGATGCCCAAACCGATTTTATTGATCACGATTCACGGACAGCGCTGCAGCCTGCAGCGTCACCGTCGGTGTTCCATTCCACCACTCCGCCCCCATTCCCATTCCCATTCCCCCCGGGGACACAGAATATCAGCTCGCCTCCCTCGCCTCCGTATTATAATCCCCGTCGTCCCCTTCTCTCGTCTCCGTCCCCATCTCGATCTCGCCACCACTCCCCCGTTCCCACTCCCCTCCCCTCCCATCCCCTCCGGATCTCGCGGCCTCGCCATGACGATCTCCACCAACGGCTCCTCGGCGCCGGCGCTCAAGTTCCTCATCTACGGCCGCACCGGCTGGATCGGGGGCCTCCTCGGCAAGCTCTGCACCGCGCAGGGCATCCCCTACGCCTACGGCGCCGGCCGCCTCGAGCAGCGCGCCCAGCTCGAGGCCGACATCGACGAGGTCGCGCCCACCCACGTCTTCAATGCCGCGGGCGTCACCGGCCGCCCCAACGTCGACTGGTGCGAGACGCACAAGGTCGAGACCATCCGCGCCAATGTCTGCGGCACGCTCACGCTCGCCGACGTCTGCCGCGGCAGGGGCCTCGTCCTCATTAACTACGCCACGGGCTGCATCTTCGAGTACGACGAGGGCCACAAGCTCGGCTCGGGGGTCGGGTTCAAGGAGGAGGACACCCCCAACTTCGTCGGGTCCTTCTACTCCAAAACCAAGGCCATGGTACGCTGACTTGCTTTATGCTCCCGGCTATCCACATGCGTGTCTCTGGTGTAGCAAAGGGGGCAAATATATCGGCCCCATTTTGCTCAATTTACAATGTCAGATTGTGAGTGTCCGATTACAAGCTACATACTCTGCCGAGCGGTCTAATCACCTAGGGAAATGTGGCTTGTCTGTGGTTGACATTCCATTGTTGTGCAGTTAAGGCCTCAATTGAGATTTGCCTACTTTCACGCGAACAGTAATATTTTATTGACTATCCTCTGGTTAGATCCGGCATGGTTTGTTGAATATCCCTAGTTTCTTGGTTATCGTAATGCAGAAGATGTTTAAGCTTGGTAACCATGGTGTTAGCTTGGGTTGACTAAATCAAAATAAAGTCAACTAAATCATGCTTGCTAGTGGAATCAAGTTATGAGATCTATATAGATTGTCAGAGTATATTCTAGTTGGTTTTCCTCATCCACGCACACTAGTTAAGTGTTTTGATAATTGGGTGCTCCTTTGAATTTTTGTCACCCTTTCGTGGAGCTTGCACAATCTGGATCATGCAAAATGATTAGGAACTTTCCATTGAATGAACAGCCTGCATTGGTTATTTCTGCTAGTAGTAGATCTTGTCATGTTTTGTGCTTTGGTGATCATACCAAAGTCATGTCATCTTATTTTAGGATGGTTGCTTTATTGGTACTGTAACATTGTCGTTTAAATTCTTGAATTGCACTCTAAGTACAGTACACTCAAAACTAACATGGCCTTATAACTCAGCACATTTTCTGGAGGACGGCCTGTTATGCCACCACCCTATTGGATAGAAAAAGGACTAACATTAGCTACTATATATCGAAAAATTGTAATGCAAAATTAACCAGATGAATGTTACATTGGGTGAAAATTTGAAAGATAGTATTGAGAATAGCGATGTCAGGCCTGGGAAAGAGTCTTGTTTATTGGGCATAACCTCATACTCTTATTAATTAGATTAGCAGTTTAGAAGTGTGCTTAGTGTCATCGGGTAAAGCAGCCGACAAGTATGTCTTGTGTTCTTACCTGCCTGAATGCCATGAGCTCTTATCCTGGAAAGCAAATGCTTATTTTGAAAGCAAAAAGTATGTCCTAGCGGGACCATTCTCTATTAGACATTATTTTTCCTAATCTCTTAGTTGACACTTGACAATGACACATAAGAACATACGTAGTTCAAGTATTTGCACTGCATGTACAGCTGTCAGATAGCCTGGTGTGCGATCTCCTTACCTGTGCACCTTGAGACAAGTGTGCAATACTGCACTGTAGTTTGAACTATGGGAGGTACTGTAGATTTTCATATGTACTTCCTGCGCCTCAAAATATAAGATTTTTTTAGCATTTTTTAAACTGTATGTATCTAGACAACTTTTAGTGTGTAGGTTCAGAGCAACATGGGTGAACCTACACACTAAAGGGCATCTCGATACATATGTTTTAAAAAAGGATAAAACATCTTATATTTTGAAACAGAGGGAGTAGATACTAAGAAACTGGTCCTTTAGTGAGTACATGCTACCTTTGTTTAGTGTTAACTTATTAGTTTCTTTTTTGTGGCACACCAACTCCACGTGGCCATTGTGCTACAATTGGTGTGCACAAGATATTGTTTAACCATCTTTTGAAGAATATACACTGATATGTACATTCGATTTGGTATATATATATAATGGTATTAGATGAATAAGGAATGTATGTGTGCGCATTACCATGCTATCTCTTAGTCTCGTATATTTATGATAGTTGCTACTTCTATTTAGAGTTATTAGAAGAGGTTTTCATGGTGAAGCTAACATCTACCTCTAATAGGTTGAGGAACTGCTGAAAAACTACGAAAATGTGTGCACCCTTCGTGTAAGGATGCCTATTTCATCTGATCTGTCCAACCCACGCAACTTCATCACCAAAATCACTCGGTATGACAAGGTTGTGGATATCCCTAACTCAATGACAATATTGGATGAGCTTCTTCCCATCTCAATTGAAATGGCAAAGAGAAACCTCACTGGAATTTGGAACTTCACAAATCCTGGTGTGGTGAGCCACAACGAGATATTGGAGATGTACAGAGACTACATCGACCCAAGCTTCTCTTGGAAGAACTTCAACTTGGAGGAGCAAGCCAAGGTAATAGTAGCACCGAGGAGCAACAATGAACTTGACACTGTTAAATTGAAGACTGAATTCCCAGAACTTCTGTCAATCAAGGAGTCGCTGATCAAAAATGTTTTCAAACCAAATCAGAAGACGTCCAAGGCTTGACAAATGGAACAGTCTGCACACAGCCACCTCTCATGTTCATGTTATTTACTTCGACATACATTTATATTGCTCTCCGGTGTCAACCCAATAAGCATGCATGGTGTTGTATTATTCTGTACCTGTCGTGTGCATTGTTTTGCAGAAGATAGTTCCTCATAGGACTTGACACCCCTTGTTATTACCAGACACAGAACACCCGCACCGTGTTACTATTGTATCCTATTAATACGGTGGGAAATGGACTATAGTGAGGAAGAAGTTCCTCTGTTGTATTGTACTATTACTCAATTTGAGCACATCTTCATTCATGAAGCTCAGTAGGAAATGGCTTTGGGCCCTATTATATGTTGCATGCTTGTGAGTTCCTACATTGCATCCCCAGCCAATATTATAGGATCATGTTGAGTATCGCCATTTGTGTCTGAATGGTGTAACGGTTACTGTTAATATCTTTGGTATTAATCGATTTTGTGTGCTATCTCTTCTTCCGGAGCACCGCACCCTCTCAGTGGCCTTTGGGTCAGGCCAAAAACGCGGTTCGTCTTTCTATCCGTTTTTTTTTGCCTTCCTGTCTGGTTTTCATGATTGTTGGTTTTGGATTATTTTTTTAGAAAAAGCTCAAACATTTTCAAAATTGAACATTTTTTAAGTTTGAACAATTTTTAAATTTGGACAATGATGAAAGATTGTTTCAGTCTCACTTTTAAAGATCAAAAGAGAGTTAATCGGCTCGGGCCAGCAAGTTTGAATCTTAAAGACAAAAGTAATACTCCCTCCGGCCCATATTAATTGACTTGGATTTGTCAAAATTGGATGAATCTAGACACTATTTAGGCTCAGTTCTTTTGGCGGCTTTTCCGAGAAGCCGCTCTACCCCCAGCTTCCTGGGGAAGCCGGTTCCAAAATTTTGTGAGGCTTCCAAATTAGTTTAGCCTTAATCACTTTGGAAGCCTTCTAATTTTTTTTAAACCGGCTTCCCCAGGAAGCTAGGGTAGGGCGGCTTCTCGAAGAAGCCGCCAAAAGAACTGGGCCTTACATAGGTTTATCCAAAATTTGATAAATCAAAGTCAATTAATATGGGCCGGAGGGAGTAGGATTTTCTCGTACTTTATTTATAAATAAGATGGTCGAGATAGGCTAGAGATGTCCTTAGCAAGTTGTAGTTACATCTTATATTACGGGAAGAAGGTGTAGGAGTGAACCAGTTGCTTCCCATCCTGTTGATCCTTCCTTCCATACGGATCAAGTTTCTCGTGCCGTCCTCGCAACCTCTGTGCTCTATCTCCATGAACCCCGAGTGTCAAAGACCAAATCAATTGGCGCCTAACGAATTTCGTGGATTTTATACCTAAGGCTTCTATACCAGCTCTATCCTTAGTCCTTCTAGCTATCAAAGACGACCTTACAGTTGTTGTCTCTCGCACATACTTTATATGACGGCTAGGGTTTCTCCCGATCCTGCACCAAAGGAGCAGCGTGGGGGCGGTACATTAGTTCTTTCTAGACGTGTCCGGCTTTTTGTTAACACATTCATGGTACCGCTCTTGTTAGCCACCGTTTTGATAAGTTACACACTGTATAAGATTAACTGAGCCGAAATTATGTGACTTCTTTTTTTTTAGAGGAAAATTGTGTAATTTCGGGTCGATGAGTCTTGTTAATTATTGTAGTAACTAGTAGAACAGAGAAAAAAGAATGAACATGAAATGGAGTTGTACTACAGCTTCCACTGAACAATAGTGTATATTACCTTAAACGCGACCAAAATTAAGGTACTTTTCTCTGTTCTATAATGTATAGTACTATATTGGCAATAGTTCGCAAAACAAACTAGTAAGTTAAGTGGCTAAAACATACTACATTATAGAATAAAGGATGTAACATATATTTGTCCATAAGAAGAACATGAGTCTGTGTTTGAACATGAGTCTGTGTTGTTTGGTTCACGATCATGTTGTTAATAACCGCGATGACATAGGCAAACTAACCACACACGTACCCGGTGCTCTCCATACTCCAACTATTTGGCCAAATCTTTCTTTTGACTCCTCGCCAATCCAAACTCCAAGCTTCTGGTAACTAAGGCGGAACACCAAGATTGTGTGCATCTCTATGTCAGAACTGATACGGATATAACCACGACCATTATAAATTTATCAAATACGAATGTAGCATAATTCAGATTATTCACTACCAGTTAGCATCCCTAAGTATAGGTCCTAGATTTTTAATATTCACATTCTATTGTCCACACACATGCGGCGGCGTGGACGCCTTTGGATATGAGTAAGCACATCCGATCTTTTGTTCAATTAGGCCCTCGTCGGCTGAGATGTGTTCTTATGAACCTGATTGTGAAAATCGGTCGGTGTGTTTTTGTGGGTTTTATACGTTATTACCTTCTTCAGTCCCGGCTTCTACGAGCATCTCCTCCAGCAGCCCCCGTTGACCTAAGGGGAATTCGGACATGAAAACATTCCTCAGAGGAACCCCTATCGGTCCAAGCATCCCCAAGAGTGGCATGCACTTCCTTGCCGGCCCAAGTCACACTATAATTTTTTTTGACAATCAATATCACGATATATTCATATTAGCAAATAGTTCATAGTAGAAATACAAATGTTTTCTTCAGCAATTACAAAATAAAGCCTAAAACAAACTAGCAAATCTTCGAGGTCTTCAAACTTTTTCTTCTTTAAGACACCATCCCGTATTTTTCTGAAGACAGCCGAAAACTAATAGATATCAAACCATAACCTGTAAATACCAATTAAGGTTCTCTCATAAGTTTAATCTGCAAGGCTACGTGCATGCACATAGCCGTTAGAGTAATCAACCTATATCAGCAAGAGTACCAACACCAATATTCCAGTAAAAAAATAACCGAATAGCTTGGTCGACGTCACTGGCGAACCGAGAATCACCATTGTCGAGGAGCGTAGCAACCGGGACAAATATTACAAGAAATTTAAAATCTATTGTGACCAAGAAAAACGCACCTGATCAGTCATTTGACTCCATGATCAACACCAAGGAGATCGAGGTCCACCTGACGGACCCCACCAAGATGGCCCTTATCACCGACAACCTGAGTTCCGCATAGGAACTCGCGCTCGTCGAATTCCTTCGTGGGCGCTGGGAAAAAATATTTGCTTGGTGTCCCGTGGACATACCGGGAGTTCCCAGGAAATTCGCCAAGCACACACTTAACGTGTATCATGATGCATGACCAGTCAAGCAGTCGATGCATCGATTGTCAGAAGAAAGAGCCAAGGCGATCGGTATGGAAGTCAACAGACTCCTATACACCGATTTTATCTAAGAGATCAAGGAAAGCACCTGGGTATCTAACCCCGTGCTGATACCAAAGAAGGACATGGAAATACTGCAGATGTGTGTGGACTTCACAGCCCTCAACAAGCACTACATGAAGGACCACTTCCCATTACCGCGCATCGATCAAATCATCTATTCCACTGCGGGGTGCGAGAACCTATCCTTCCTCGACGCCTACTCAGACTATCACCATATTTGGATGAAGGTGGAGGACCAGGAAAAACCAGCCTTCATCACTCCATTCGGGGTCTACTGCTACAACACAATGCCCTTCGGGCTGAAGAACGCGGGCGCAATCTACCAACAGTGCATGCCTGCCTGCCTAAAAAGTCAGCTTGGTCGCAACATCCAAGTCCATTTCGACGACATAGTGGTCAAGACCAAAGAGAGCACGACACTGATCGACGATCTCCGCGAGATGTTCGGCAACCTTGATAGATACAAGATCAAGATGAACCCTGAAAAGTTCGCCTTCGGCGGCCCCTCCGGTCAATTACTCGGGTACCTTATCTCCACGAGAGGAATTGAAGCAAACCCGAAGAAGATAAAGGTCATACTGTCCATGGAGAAGCCACAAAAATCAAGGGCGTCCAGCAGCTAGCTGGCGAATCGTGGCGCTCAGCCGATTCAAGTCAAATGTGAGAAGATGCTCTTCCCTTTTATCAACTCCTCCGCAAGATGGAAAGGTTCAAGTGGACAGCTGAAGCGCAAAAAGCATTCAAAGACCTCAAGTGCCTACTATCAACTTCGCTAGTCCTGGTGACGCCTAAGGAGAAGGAGCCTATGCTGCTATACATAGCCGCGGCGCACGAGGTGGTCAGCACCGTGCTTGTCTTCAAACAAACCGAGGAGGGCAAGATCCACGGGGTACATCACCTAGTGTACTACCTCAGCAAGGTACTTACACCAACGAAGCACTGGTACCCTCATTACCAGAAGCTGGCTTATGGCGTATTTATGACTGCACATCGACTACGCCACTACTTTCAGGAGCACCAGATCGTCGTGGTCAACGACGCGCCGTTGTCCCATATCCTCATAAACCCAGAAGAAACTAGGCGAGTGGCCCTCTGGGGCATAGAGTTGTCCACGTGGGACATCATCTACGAACGACGCACCACAATCAAGTCACAAGTGCTCCTTGACTTCCTCTTCCACTAGATGGAACTCCAACTGCTAGATACCCCAGACATGTCTTTGATGGGTCCAAGCGTCGAGAAGGAGCCAGAGCCGGAGCCAGAGTGATTCTGACGTCCCCGCAAGGTGACATGTGGTACATACCATGGATGAAATTTCGTGTGTCCAACAACGAAGCAGAGTATGAGGCCCTACTCCATGGGATGTGGATGGCCAAAGCCTGTGAAGCCACCATATTAGTCATCTACGGTGACTCCAACCTCTTCGTGCAGCAGACAATGCACCAGTGTGACGCTGTTAGTGACAATATGATTGCCTACCGCGATCTTTACAACACACTCGAAGGTGACTTTGACGGTTGCGAGCTTTGACACGTTGGCCGCAACAGCAATGAGGAAGCCAACACACTCGCAAACATTGGATCTACCTGTGCTCCGGTTCCACCGGTCGTATTCCTGGAGCAAATATGCGAGCGCTCTATCAAAATCAAGCCATCCTAGGACTCACTCGAAGAAGCCACACACTCGTGGGCTATGTCACCCGAGGGCTAGGGAGCACTCGCGGAAGAGGAACCAGGCCCCTCACTCAAGGGACCTATGGAGGTCATGCTCCTCGAACCCTCCTAGACTCAGCCGTACATCACGTATCTGCTGAGCAAGAAGCTGTCAGATGGCCCAAGGATGCGGGACATATTGCTCATTGTTCCAAGGCCTTCACCATCATCAACAACAAGCTCTACAAGCGGAGCATAGCGGGCATCCTCCAGTGATGTGTCACTAATAGTGACAGAAGAAGTATCCTCCTCGATATCCACAAAGGCATCTGCGTCCATCATGCCAGTGTCGTGCCCTGGTCGCCAAAGCCCTCTGGGATGGCTTCTACTGGCCAACGGCGATGCGCGACGCTAAGAGCATAGTCAAAAACTGCAACGCTAGCTGCCAAAGATTTGTGAACAAGCCACATGCGCTAGGCTCTGAGCTGTGGCCAATACCCTTGGCCAGGCCCTTTCACAATAGGGAGTCGACATGGTCGGCAAGCTACAAAGGTCGTCACCTTTGGGCTATGTCTACCTCCTCATCCCCGTCGACAAGTTCACCAAGTGGATCGAATCTATGTGTAGAGGTCCCAACCTTGATAAGGTAGAGATACATGTGTTAAAATGCTAGTCCCTGGATTAATAGCTAGCACCCACATTTAAGATGTAATATCAAGAAACAAAGGTCATATTACAACTTTATAACCAGGAATAAAATAATTCATTACATCTTACATAGCTCATTTGGCTATCTCATTACAATGCAACAGAAATAACTATATAGCATGGAGTCCTTCATATTCAAAGTGCCACAGACAATCATGTTGGTTGTATACTTGTAATCCTATTCAACACACTTCACTAACATCAAACAAACCTGCAACATAATAAGTTAGAGCCACAAGGGTCAATACATTTGAATTGTATTGGCAAGTGACACTATGGTAGAATAGTGGTATCTATCATCTATATGCATTTGGATAAGTGGAGCTTAGGCTTGCTTTGCTCAAAATAGATTTTCCTTATCATTTGAAAACACTAAGTTTTTGTTTTTCAAAATCACCCAAGGCATCTACCAATATAAATTGGTGATCCTTTAACCCTTGTTCAACCACAATTTTTTAACTTAGAAATTGGGATGAGGAGATTCTTGATAGGTTCCATGTCTTGATGCTCAAATTGTCCATTCCCGGGGACACGGCTAATTACTTAGATTTTACTATCTCGAGAGGTGGTGCACTTTCCCCACAAGACTCGACATGCATCGAGACAAGATCTTTCAGAAGCCTTCCCTTAGACCAAAATGGACGCGCTCCAAACCTATCACCCCCTACCACCAACTGTCCATCTGGGTAAGTTATTGCAACCTATATGATCCAGGCAGAGCCCATAATGCCATGTGGCTGCACTTGAAGCTTCTCAACATTTGACATCTCAAATCTCTTTGTTCCTGGGTGGCTTTCCACAAGTGAGATACACTAGGGTAGGCCATATATATGGGGCCCTATGTAACCACTCAACATAACCCATTCACAACCATTCCACCCAGATGATTCATTCACATAGTTGTTTTATTAAACAAAACACAAGTCAATGACTTAGAAATATTTCCTAGCATGAATATAATCCACCCTGGTTTCGTACTAGCTAGGCTTAGCATGATAGTAGTAGGAATCCTAACTTAGGGAAAATTTCTACTAAGGCATCATCTACTAGGATTTCCCATGGCATAGCATACTTAGTAAAAATTCCATGCAAGTCCTAAGAAATATCACTAATGCATAGTGAAAATAATGGGACAAAAGTATGAAGCACCACTTGCCTTTTTGGTAGAGATTATACGTTAACTCCTTGATCTTGCAATAGTCACACTCTTCAAATTTCACTACAATTCAATCAAGCAAGCAAATATTCAAACTAGCATTCAAACAATTCATCACATAAAATAAATAAAACAAAGCAATGCATGCAAAAGATTGCTTTATTGGAAAAGTGGTTTCTACTAAGGCTATAAACATTTTAAAACACCTATTGGTCATTTATAAAAGTGGCAAAACCATTTGATATTAAGTTAGTGAAAATGGCCATTTAAATCATTTTTGTTTTGCTAGAAATGATTTAAATCAAAGTAATAATTTCTAGTGTTTGACAAATATATTTTTAAACACAAATGCTAGTGTTTTAAGGTCAAGTGTTTATTATTAAACCATTTGCAAAAGGTTTCATCTAAAAACCATTTTTAAATCAAAGCAATATTTTATTTTGTTGGAAATGCCTTTAAACAAAGTAATAATTTTCTAGGGTTAACCAAATATATTTTTAAATCCAAAAACTTGGTGTTTAGGGTCAGAGAGTTTAAATCAACCAATTTCCAAAAGGTTTTACTAAAAAAACATTTTTAAACCATAATCAACATTTTTATTTAACTAGAAATGCTTTTATTCAAAGATTTATTCTTTAGCATCACAAAATATACTTTTAAATCTACAAGTTGGTTTTTATGGTCAGTGGGTTCAAAACAAATCATTTGCAAAATATTTTACCCAAAAAATCATTTCTAGAATAAATTACTCAAAATAGGCCTAAACATGGTTCTGCAAAAACAACCAATTTTACAAAAGCAATTCACTAAACAAAGGGCATGGTTGCAAAGGTTTCTTTTTTATGATTCCATTGATATAAGGTTTGCAAAATTTGGACGTGTAGATTTAAAGTTATGAATTTTTCAAATCTAAACATCTAATAGAAATGTTTCTGTCTATTTTAAAACAAAACTGTGCCACGCGTCTTATTCCTATTCGCTGGTACCGGTTCATTTGGATCGAGCGATACAGTGTGTTGGATCTAATGGAAATTGTGCGTCTCAGAGTGCTTGACACCGCTTCAGTTAAGTCATCTACCTACGCCGTGCGATCGTGATCTGAGGCTGGTGAGCGAGTGACCAAAGATGGGCGGCGCTGGCGGCGGCGCTCAGGCGATGGCGTACCGGTGATACTAGCAAGCGTGGGAGAGGGAGGAGATCGTTACCGAACTCGCAGTGGCATGCTGAAGCTCGAGATGTTCATTGCAGGGACATGGGCGCACAGAGTCTTCGTGGATTCCTCGCCAGAGTTGCTGCTACTGTCGGGCTTGTCTGTTCGTCGACGGAGGCGAAGATTTACGGCATGCTAAGACAAACGGAGGGCGCCGTTAGGTTCGTAAGAGAGTCGCGAGCATGTGAGCATCAAAGAGGGGAGAAGGGGAGGTCAGGGCTCACCAGTAGAGCTTGCCGGAGAAGTGGCAGACGGTGGCGACGTGCTGAAAGGATCGTATGGGCACCTAGAGGGGGTGTGTGAATAGGTGCTACTTCAAATTTTCTTCTTTTTCAAATTAGGGCTTGACAAGAAAGGTAAATTCTCTATATTATGCAACTATGGTGAATTTACCTATATGTCAACCATGCAATGATTATCATAACACTAAGCAAGAACAACTAAGTAAAGTGCGGTAAAGGATAGAAGTAACCAAAGGAGTGGACGCGGAGACACAAGGATTTGTTTCCCGTAGTTCCTTCCTTTTGAGGGGAAGTACGTCTACGTTTGGAGAGCAGGTGGTTTCAAACCACCAACGCCACGAGAGGCCTCCCTTATTCTCCGATGAACCTCACCCCAACGGGCTCGATCCACCTTCCACTATATCGACAACCTTCGAGGTGGAAGCCGGCAACTTTACAACAAGTTCGGGGCACACATCCACAACTTAATTGGAGGCTCCCAAATACAAGCAAGCTGTCAAGACAAATCAAAGACAAGCTTGTAAGAACCAAATCAAAGTTAGGGTTTCCAATGAAACACTAGAGCTTGGGGGCCCTCAAGTGAATGAGGGGGAAATGAAGATCTCTCTTGGTGAAGATGTAGATCAAGGCCTCCTCCTTCGATTCTCCAAAGATCAATGACTTTGGATGGTTGGATGAAGAGATCTTGTAGATTTGGTGGCTCTAATGGGGTTGGTGTTCTTGAGCAGCTCGAGCAAATGGAGGAAGAAGATAAGGGTCCCTTTTTATAGGCAGCCCCCTCCACGAACCGTTTTCTGACCATTGGAGAAAAGTCAGACCGGAGACTCCGGTCTACACCGGAGATTCCGGCCAATCTCCGGACCAGCCTCCGAACTGCCCATCTGAATGACCCAGGCCTTCCATGACCCAACAAGACCGGATACTCCGGTCTATCAACACCGGAGACTCCGGACTGATCCAACATCGGAGACTCCAGAGTATCCTCCAGAGCAGGCTCTGAACCCCCAGACAGAATGTCCCAGCCTAGATCCTGAAGTCACCACCGGAGACAGATCCGGAAACTCCAGACCACACTGGAGACTCCGGTCTTGGCAGACCGGAGCAGACCGGAGACTCCGGTCTGGAGTTTCCAGAACTGTGACACATGAGTGTGGTCTTTTCCCAAGAGTGAGGGTGCTTTTCATTTATCATAGTACCAACCTGTGGACAATGACAAACTGTAAAATGATCTACTTGTTGTTAACGAACACCAAAAGTGATTATGACAATAAATGCCCTTTCAATCTCCCCCTTTTTGGTGTTCGATGACAACAAGTGATTTGCATGGAATAAATATATATGGGCTCCCCCTGACTATGTGCAGTAAGATAATTAAGTAAATCATGTAAGGTAGATAGTATCAACGGTAACACACATAAATCTCACATGAGTTACAAAAGATAGTGCACATAAGCACATAGTCACACACATGAACAACAAATAACACACATGAAGTTCAAGTTCGAATATGGCAAATAAAAGCAGATAGTAGCAAATCCAAAGCCCAATCCCATGCAAAGCGATGAGAATGTCTTCTCCCCCTTTGGCATCGAGACGCCGAAAAAGGGAAAATACCTAAACTAGCGCCCCAACAGCTCAGTAGTCATCGTCATCCTCGTCATCCTCATACTCATCCTGGTCATCACCACCCTCATCATAGTCATCATCATCATCTTCAGGGATAGCAGTCCCTTTGCCGTGCGGGCGAGAGGAGGAGGTATCCTAGTACCCGAAACCAGAGGTGACATCAGCAAATGTTTTCCAATCCACCAGACTATCCTATTGGGCATTCCATGCCCCAAATGAGAGTGTATGATCAGACTCTGTGGACTGCTGAGCCCCATGCTCATCATTGTATTCATCCTCACCTTCCTCATTATCCTCAGCACCCTGTTCCTTGATCTCTTTGAGGAGCTTCTCAATGCGACGGTTGCTTTGGTAGGATGCATGCTGCTGCTTACGGATGTCGACGTTCATGCAACAAAGGTTCCTCTCCCAAAAGCTGGCCTTCTTGACCCGCTCATGCACTGTAAGATCTCTCCTTTATAAAGGAAAAGGATCCCTGTGATTGCAATGCTAGTCCCTGGATCATTGCTAGCATCCATAGTTTAAGATGAAGTACACAGAAACAAAGGTCATTATTACAGGCATTCCAGAGACAAACATAGTCTTTACAACTCCAAGGCCACGGGCCTAGTACAAGAGTTTGAATAAGTAAATAAACAAAAGTCTTCATCTTCATGTGCCACAGGCAAACATGTTGAGTGTAGACTCATGACTCCTAATCCTCATCAGAGTAACCTGCAACATCACAAGTTACAGGCACAGTGGGTCAATACATTGGAATAGTATTGGCAAGTGATACCTTAGTATAATTTAGGTGGACTAGATTACTATATGCAATTTGGCTAAGTGTAGCTTGGCTTGCTTGCTCAAAATAGGTTTTGCCTATTAGTTGAAATCACTAAGTTTTTCTTTGTCAAAACTTTTCCCAAGGAACCACCAATAGACATTGAGGTCCTTCACCCTTGTTCACCCACATGTTTTTACTTAGAAATTGGGATGATGAGATTCTTGATAGCTTCCATGTCTTGATGCTCAAGTTGTCCTTTTCCAGGGACATGGCTAAGTACTTAGATTTTTCCATCTGCAGAGGTTGTGCACTTTCTCCACCAGACTTGATTTTCACCAAGACAGGACCTTTCAGAAGCCTTCCCTTAGACCAAATGGACGCGTTCCAACCTATCATCCCACTACCACCAACTGTCCAAATGACTAATTTCTAGCAACTTATGTGATCCAGGCAGAGCCCATATTGCCAAGTGGCTGCACTAGAAGCTTCTCAACACTTGGCCTCTAAAATCTCTTTGTTCCTGGGTGGCTTTCCACAAGTGAGATACACAAGGTTCACCAGTCCCTGGCCTTGTGTAACCACTCAACACAAACCATTCCTTCCATTCCACCCAGGTGTTTCATTTACTTAGTTGTTTTATTAGGCAAAACACAAGTCCAAAGACTTAGAAATATTTTTATCATAGCATGTATACTTCACCAACCCTTGGTTGCTGCTAGCTAGGCTAAGCATGGCATAGATAAGTATCCTAACTTAGAAATTTCCTAGCAATTATACAACTACTAGGATTTCCCAACATGGCATATAAGCAAAATATAGCATGCAAGACTAGCAAAAATATTTCTAATGCTTAATAGAAAACATAGGGATAAAATATTCATGAAGTACCACTTGCCTTGGTAGTTTGGAGAGTAGCTACACTCCTCACAATCACAATCACTAGCACCAAAATCTACACAAAGAATCATAGCCACAAATCACATACAAAACATATACAAACAAAAATATATGCATGCATGCAATATGATATGTGATGATTTTTAAAACTCAACAAAGCAAGTGTACAGTACTGGTTCAAAAACAAGTTAAAAACTTTCCAAACAACATTTAATTAAACCCTAAATCAATTCTTGAATAATTCATATACTCAAATTAGCCCTACACAAGTTTCTGCAAATAAAACCATTTTAACAGAAGCAAAACATTAAACACATTGCATATTTAGAAAGGGCTTGTTCTCCTGATTCCAACGATATAAAATTTGTCAAATTCTAACGTGGGGATCAAAAGTTATAGCCAAAACAAATTTAAACATCTAATAGATTCAAATTCTGTTTTTAAACCTAAACAGCTGCCACGCGTCTTAATCTAATTGGCCTGTACCGCTTCGTTCAGGATCGCGCATGTGAGCCGTTAGATCAACATAACCTGCACGTCCCAGATCTACTCGTAACGGTTTGTTAAGTGATCTAATCTCGCACGCTGGATCCAGATCCAATGGCTCTAGATCAAACGACCAAAGCTGGGCGGCGCTGGCGGTGGCTACTGGCGGCGGCGAGCTCTGCCTACGGCAGCACGGTGCTACAGATGGTTAGGGGGTCGTCGGAGACGCTTACCAGAAACACGACGACGTGCTGATGCTCAACCTGGCGACGGCTTGGCAAGGGGCGCACGGACACAGTCGCTGGAGCTCGTCGGAGTTGCGGGCGGCGTATGTTGCTTGATGTCGTGGTCGTTGCTGAGGCTCTGCATCGACCTAGCACAAGTCTGAGGGTTTAGGAGACGCGCAAGGGTCTGGCGAACATGACAGTACCAAAGGGAAGGCAAGGGGCGCTCGATTCTTACCGCTATTGCTCGTCGGAGTCGAGCGGCGGCTCTGGTGGTTGCGGGCGTGAACGAAGACGGCGACCTGGGTCACGAGCAGACAAACCAGGGGTGTTAGCAGATGCATAAGGACGTGGCGGTCACGCTCTTTTGAACCAGGGACAGAGGGGCGGTCGGAGCTTACCGGAATCGCCTGCCGGAGTTGTTCTGTCTGCGGCGGTGCAGAGGCAATTGTGGGTAGCCTGGGGGCGTAGAGGTGGCGCTAGGTGAGGGGAAATGGCCGCGGTGCAGAGGGGTTCTTATAGCCAGAGCGGGGGCGAGGATCACGCGGCGTATCAATGGCAATTAAGCCTGCAGTAACAGCGGCGAGGTAACGGCGGAGCGAGCGTCGCGGCCGCGCGTGATTAACGACGAAGGCGACGTGGTCGCAGGGTCCACTCGCCAGCGAGTTAAACAGAGAGGGGGTGGGGTCCTGGCGTCAGTCTCTCAGCGGGTTCGTTTGCGAGTGAGAAGGAGAGAGGGGGAACCCGGGTGGGCTAACTGGGCTGGATCTGTTGCCGGGCTCAATTGCTGGCGCTGGCCTTTTTCTATTTCTTTTCTCCTTTTCTTTTTCAGTTTTGATTTTCTGAAATGATTTTCAAATCCAAATCAAATGAGTTTGAATTCAAAACTTCTCTAGGTTTTTATACTGTAAACCTTGCACTCATAAGTGTGTCAAACACTACTGGTTAATCAAAACACTTTGATCAAATGAAAATAAAATAAAACCAAGCCTTTATGATATATATTCAAATAGGCATAATATTGGTTTATTCACTCATTTTGTTTTTGAAATTTTGTTCAAACTTTTGGTGGTTCCTAAGTTAAACTTTACTGAATCAAAACAAGTATTCTTCTCATTGGAAGATAGCACTAAGGCTAGAGCAAACTTACATGAAATAATAAGCATAAATGCTTCTGTTTTTGAAATGATTTGTTTGAAATGAAATTCATATGATCATGGATGCATGGATGATATGCATAAGTTTGAAACATGGTTTTAGGGATGTTACATGCACATAGTCTCAAGTCATAGTAGGCATAGGGGCATTGGAGGCATTCTTCCTCCAAACTCTAGGTGGGGAGGGAGCCCTCTCCGTCTCAATCTCCTCATCATCATCCCCATAGCGACGCCTCGGAGCAGGCCCCATACGCCCCTTCTGCTGCAGTGTGACCAGAGTGTGCTCAGTGAGGTGTGGTGGTATGCCAAATGGAGAATCATGCTCCTTGGAGTTGATGAGCCTCATAACCAAGGGTGCATATGTAGGAGATTTCTTGTAAAAAATGGCATGGAACATCTCCTCGAAAATAAAGTCCATCACATCAATAGGTGCAGCATCTACCTCAGGTCCACCATTGAAGGTCCGGTGAGTATGGTACAGAAGGTTGACAAGCCCACCCCTAATTGCATCATCATTTCCATCACTTGGTGCAATAGTATGACGGAAGATCCTCAACATAAGGTTGTAGAGGGTCTTGAGTCCCTTGGAACCCCCTACACCACCATCATCATACAGAGGTGCCAGCTTCAACTTGTTCTCACCCAAAGCTGCAGAGTGCATGCGCAGCCCCACAGGAGTGGATACTCCATGAAAGGTCTCAAAGATGACGTTGGCAAAGTCATGAAATGTAGCTGTGCAGCGAGTGGTACCAGACATCCACACCATGGTCCTATCAAGATCAGACCCAAACACAACGGTGGCATAGAACTTCTGTACAAGGTGGATATTGTAGTCTTCATGCAGCTCCATCAAGTTATACAGTACCAGCTTCTCACAGATCCACAAAGCATCATTGAAGTAGGGACTGAGGCGCATTTGCTCAACACTCATGAACTTCTAGGGGCAGACAGGTGACTTGGTGAGCACACCATACACATCCTTCATGAAAACAACTCGTTCTTTCCTCCAGTAACGAGGGTCCTCACTGGTACGAGGCAGCGCATAGAAATCTGTCTTTCTCAGCTCACGGTACTCCTCTTTAGACATTTTGGCTAAGGACTGAAGGTTTTCATACTTGGCCTTCTTGGCACGGTCCTCCCGTTCAGCCCTCTCCTGATCCCTCTATAAGTAAGCTGCATCACGTGCCTGCTATTTCCGGTTGGACGGAGGCACGATGAATTGACCCCGAGCATCATCATAGCGAGGATTTCCCCTTTGGGACTTGGCCTTGGTACGACGAGGACGACTAGAACCATCACCTGTGAACAACAGTGAGGAAGATAGCATGGAGATGAGTATATATGTCCCAATAATACAGTACAAGAGCTTTGATACATTTCTGGTCTGTTTTGATTCACCCAACACCGGAGTCTCCGCACCTCATACCGGAGTCTCCGGCTCAGACCGGAGTCTCCGGTCCTGGGGACCGGAGTCTCCGGCCTGGACCAGAGTCTCCGGACCTGGGGCCGGAATCTCCGGTCGGGAGGCTCGGGCATGAGATGGAGAGATGCCTGTGGGGGTGAATCTAGCAGATCGGGCAATGCATCAAGGCTAAAGTACTAAAGTGCACGCAATCAAGTGATTCCAATGGACAAATCAGCACCAATCCTCAAAAACACATCTAGGGATGAACCCTAGGAGAAAAAAGTAGAGGGAAGGTACCAGATCTGTCCATGGGATCAATTCCTCCGGTGGGAATGACCCAATAGAGGAGGGGGGAAGATTGGCTGGCGACACGGCAGATCTCGAGGGCTTCTTGACCTCCGGGGAGGATTTTTGGAAGAGGAGGCGACGGGTTTGGAGGTAGGGGACGGGGTGAAGAATGAGGAACTATTGTACCAGTTCACCCCGCCCCCCTTCTTTAAGTGGCAGAAACCGTCTGGATCGGATATTTCGGCCTACACCGGAGACTCCGGTCTACACCGAAGACTCTGGTGTATGTACACCAGAGACTCCAGTCCTCCTCAACCAAAAGTACCAGGACATGTGTTTTGGGGACATATATGAGAGATAGACAGTTTTAAGATAGAGAAAGGGCTTGGGTTGAGACATCAAACTGTGAAGAACCAATCAAGAGCCATAGGAATTCACAAAAGTATTCAGAAAAGCTCCAGGAGACTAGATTCAAGCAAATGACAAACATGAGTAAGTACCAACCTCTCTATTGTGAGAGGGCGGTGGCCCAGGACACCATATTTGAGTATATTCAGCTTGGCACCACGAAGATATATCTTGTGTCCATTACCAAAACTCATCATTAAGCTCACATATCACAACATGATATTAAGAGGAATGATTTTGATTGCTTTGGGCATAATGGAGGGAGGGATAGTCCAATTAATTAGAACCGCACTCCCCCTATCTCCATGCCTACACCTAAACCAAATATGAGTTGAAACATATGTGAGAATGCAAGAAGATCAAGTCAAGCTCCTTGAATCTACGACATTTAGTTCATTCCTCAAATAGAAAAACCTTGCTTCATCAAGTGGCTTCGTGAAGATATCTGCAAGTTGATCTTTGGTTGACACATATGATAGATCAATATCACCTCGAGCAACATGATCTCTAATGAAGTGATGACGAATCTCAATATGCTTTGTCCTTGTGTGATCCACCGGGTTGTAGGAAATCTTGATGGCACTTTCATTGTCACATAGAAGAGGCACTTTGTCACAATGGACACCGTATTCCTCATCCATAGAAATTGGGTGCAAGCACTAGCAGCAGCCACATACTCGGCTTCGGCGGTAGAGAGAGATATACAATTTTGCTTCTTAGAAGACCAACATACCAAGGACCTAAAGGAATTGCCAAGCCCCGGATGTTGATTTTCTATCATCCTTATCACCCGCCCAATCCAAATCCGTGTATCCACAAAGAGAAAATGTTGAGCCTCGAGGATACCAAAGACCATAATATGGGGTATGAACTAAATATCGAAAGATTCTCTTGACCGCCATTAAATGGCTTTCTTTAGGAGCCGCTTGATATCTTGCACACACACCTACACTCAACACAATATCGGGTCTAGATGCACAAAGGTAAAGCAAAGAACCAACCATAGACCAGTATACCTTTTGATCCACATCTTTACCATTTGGATTTTGTTCTAGATGAGTCTTTGTAGCCATGGGAGTAGGAGCTCCATTTAAATCTTGCATATTGAATCTCTTGAGCATATCTTGAGTATACTTGGCTTGATTGAAGAATGTCCCTCCTCTAACTTGCTTGATTTCAAAACCAAGAAATACTCTCAACTCCCCCATCAAGGACATTCGGAACCTACTAGTCATTAGCTTTGATAATTCATCATTAAAAGCTTTGTTAGATGAGCCAAAGATAATATCATCAACATATATTTGGCATACAAAAAGCTCCCCATTGACTTTCTTAGTAAAAAGAGTGGGATCGATTTTCCCAACCTCGAATCCACGGTCAAACAATAACTCTCTAAGGTGCTCATACCACGTGTGTGGGGCTTGCTTGAGCCCATAGATCTCCTTATCAAGTTTGTAGACATGGTTTGGGAAGTTGGGGTCCTCAAATCCCGGGGGTTGCTTAACATATACCAATTCATTTAGTGGACCATAAAGAAATGCCCTTTCTACATCCATTTGTTGCAACTTGAAGTTGTGATGTGCCGCATAAGCAAGAAGTATACGGATGGACTCAAGGCGAGCCACGGGTGCATAAGTCTCTCCATAGTCAATGCCTTCAATTTGAGAGAACCCTTCTGGAACCAATCTAGCTTTGTTCCTTACTATAAATCCATGCTCATCTTGCTTGTTCTTGAATATCTGTCGTGGTATTGCACGACAGATGCTACTGGGGTAGCTTACGTAGAGGGAGCAAGGCGACGTAGGAGAATCCGGGAGCGAGATTGGCACACGATGTACCCAGGTTCACGTCCCCTTGGTGGAGGATCGCTACGTCCTGCTATCAATCCAGTATATGATCATAGATTGGTTTACAATGGAGTCGCCGGAGGCGGTGGGAGAGACTAGATCTAGTTTGATGTGGGAGAGCCTGCCCCGTGGGGGTGCCCCTGGTGGCTTTATATATGCAGCCAGCTAGGGTTTACAATATTTGGTGGGCTTTCTATTGGATTCGCCGTCTTGGGCCTCCAGTCGGCGAGTCACCCAGATCTAGTATGTGCCAGTCGCCTCATTGGGCGAGTCGACCCGCTCTAGTATTGGCTTCGGTAAGCTCAGTACCAGCTGGCGACTCCGCTTCACGGGTATACCCCAATTGGTATTCCCCCATCAGTAGTCCCTGAGCACGTTGTTGATTCGATGCGGGCTTGAGGCAGGGCGCGGAGAGTCTTGACGATGGGTCATAGAGAATCGGCGACGAGCTCCTGAACAGAGAAAAGAACCGTGAAGCGGGAGGCGGTCGGCGTGAGCCAGTCGGTGATGGCCAGTTGGCAAAATACGCAGGATGTCGGTGAAGCCGCCAGTTGCAGCGAGTCCCCGAATGTGGAGCATGCCGAGTCCCCGAGCGCGGCGAGTGGTGAGGTCGAGCGACCGACAAGTGCCGAGTCCCCGAGCATGCCGAGTGGAGAGGTTGGGAGACCGGCGAGTGGCGCTTCCTGTAGCGCGTCGAGTCCCCGAGTGCGTTGAGTACGCGAGGGCCAGTCCGCGGTGCCGAGTCCCCAAGCGCATTGAGTACGCGAGGGCGAGTCCGCAGTGGAGAATCCCCGAGCGTGTCGAGAACACGAGGGCGAGTCCGCGGTGGCGAGTCCCCGAGTGTGTTGAGTACGCGAGGGCAAGTCCATGGTGGCGATTCCCCGAACGTGGAGAGCCACGGTCATAGAACCATGCGTACACGCAACATGCCTAGGAGTAGTCCCCGAGGCTCGAGTTGGCTTGGAGAGGCGACTTGAGGCTCTTTAGAGATGCATATTCTGAAAATAGTAGTGGTTGCTGCCGAGCACGGAGAGTACGCGAGTGGAGAGTCCGCGGTGGCGAGTCCCCGAGCGTGTTGAGTACGCGAGGGCGAGCCGCGGTCGTGGAACCACGCGTATACAATGCATGCCTAGGAGTAGTCCCCGAGGCTCGAGTTGGCTTGTAGAGGCGACTTGAGGCTCTTTAGGGATGCATATTCTGAAAATATTAGCGGTTGCTGCCGAGCGCGGCGAGTTGCGAGGTCGAGCGACCGGCGAGCTTCGAGTCCCCGAGCGCGGCGAGTGGAGCGGTCGAGCGACGCTGTCTGTAACGTGCCGAGTGGCGAGGTCGAGTTACCGGCGATTGCCGAGTCTCCGAGCGCGGCGAGTGGCGCGGTCTAGCGTGCCGAGTCCCCGAGCGCGGCGAGTGGCGAGAAAGACACCGCTTTGCTGAGAAGGAGGAAAAAGTACGATGTTAGCATGGCGAGTCCGCGAGGGCGAGGTCGCGATGGCGAGGCCGTGATGGCGTGTCTACGGCGGGCGAGTCACCGATCGTGGCGTGTCGTTGATGATAGAGAGTCCGCGAGGGGAGAGTCCCCGAGTGTGGCGAGTCCGCGATGATTGCGAGTCGGCGAGGGGAGAGTCCCCGAGTGTGGCGAGTCCGCGATGATTGCGAGTCCGCGAGGGGAGAGTCCCCGAGTGTGGCGAGTCCGCGATGATTGCGAGTCCGCGAGGGGAGAGTCCCCGAGTGTGGCGAGTCCGCGATGATTGCGAGTCCGCGATGATGTTGATTGCGCTGTTTTTGTTAGCGAGTCTCTCGTCTTGGCCCGGGGGGCCAGTCGCATGGCGACTCCAAAGATGGCTCTCGACTTGGCGTTCTTTCTGGACGATCCGAGGCTCGGTTTGCGAGTCCTCGTCCGCAGTACTTGGCCGTGCGAGTCGTGCTATCTAAGGTTGAGGAGGACATGGTGCTGTTTGTGTAGCACTACCATTTGTCTTGGCCCGGAAGGCCAGTCGAGCAAGGCGGCTCCAATGATGGCTCTCGGTTAGCGTTTTTCGTGGATGAACCGAGGCTCAGTTTGCGAGTCCTTGTCTGCACTACTTGTCCATTGCGAGTCGCTCTATCAAAGGTTGACAAAGGCGAATTAATTTTTCCCGGAGGGAAGAGAAGCCCAGTGGTGAGTCCAAGCAGCGTGGCATGCGACCCTCTCTGGCGACTCGGACGATGAAGGTCCCCTAGCAGACGCGGCGTACGCATTTGTCGTAGCGGATGGGGTCGCACTATGGCGAAGTCGACGCGGCGGACACGGGGTCGATGCGGCGGACGGAGGTCGCGCTATGACGAAGTCGACGCGGCGGACACAGGGTCGACGCGGCGGACGGGGGTCGCGCTATGGCGAAGTCGACGCGGCGGACACAGGGTCGACGCGGCGGACGGTGGTCGCGCTATGGCGAAGTCGACGCGGCGGACACAGGGTCGACGCGGCGGACGGGGGTCGCGCTATGGCGAAGTCGACGCGACGGACACAGGGTCGACGCGGCGGACGGTGGTCACGCTATGGCGAAGTCGACGCGGCAGGTGAGTCCGCAACGGGCGAGTCCCCGAGCCTAGCGAGTCCGCGTTTAGGTGAATTCTGGAGCATGGCGAGTCTGCGAGAGTGACGACTTTCCAATCATGGAGAGTCCGCGAGTGGGAAAGTTCCCGGATGCCGAGTCGATGTGGGCGTGGCGATCCGACGATGGGCGAGTCCTTGATGGATGAGTCCGCCACGAATCAGTCCACGACGGGCAAGTGACGAGTTTGCAACAGCGCACAGATCGATCGCCTCGATCGCCTCTCCTTCGCGGATTAATTCTCCAGTGGTTACGGTCCTTCATAAGCGAGTTCAAGTCTTGTACGTCTAGAGCCGGGTAAATCTGGATCATGCGTTGCTTTCGTGCTCACAAAACAAAACGTTAAGGTACATGATATTTATAATATTGAATAGAATAATCGGTAGCCAAAATCAATAAGAAAAAAGGGATTGACTCATTGGAGATTGATTTCTCGCCGTGCATGAAGTAAGCTTCTGACGCAGCCAATCAGGATGGTTGTAAAACCAACTCGGCATACTCGCTTCAATCAAGGCCTGGAACTAAAAGCATGACGATCCAATCTTGTAGTTATGGGCAGTAAACCAAATTATAAAAAGAGGTAACGTGAATTGGATGCGAATAAATTAATCATCTGGAAGAGTAACGAGAGAGGGAATTAATAGAAAACTCATCAAACCGATCATGCTTGTTCACGCTGCCAATATTTTACTAGGCGATTGTACATGTGATCTGGAGTCTCCGGATAGCAGTCCATAAATACTCGTTGAGTCTTGATACTACACTCGCCGGTCATGGTGGAATCAGTCGTCTATAAAAAATTGCATACAAGCATCAAATCCAAATAGAATAATCAATGAACAATGAATTGGAGACAAACTGAATTAAAAACTAGATAGAGGGGACCGATCGGTGTACGCTGGTTTAAAACCAGATCGACGTGTGCACATGCGTGTGCTTGGCTGACAGAACAAATCGATCAGCACATGGCACACGCGTAGTAAAGGCAAATAAGTCGCCGCCTGATGTCGTTGAACAAATCCGGCGTGCCGATGATGACTCTATCTTACTGTTGATGGCGAGGGATCCCGCCCGGATTATCACTCTCCAAGCGCCGCTTGCCCCACGGTGGGCGCCAACTGTCGTGGTATTGCACGGCAGATGCTACTGGGGGTAGCTTACGTAGAGGGAGCAAGGCGACGTAGGAGAATCCGGGAGCGAGATTGGCACGCGATGTACCCAGGTTCACGTCCTCTCGGTGGAGGATCGCTACGTCCTGCTATCAATCCAGTATATGATCATAGATTGGTTTACAATGGAGTCGCCGGAGGCGGTGGGGGAGACTAGATCTAGTTTGATGTGAGAGAGCCTGACCCGTGGAGGTGCCCCTGGTGGCTTTATATATGCAGCCAGCTAGGGTTTACAATATTTGGTGGGCTTTCTATTGGATTCGCCGTCTTGGGCCTCCAGTCGGCGAGTCATCCAGATCTAGTATGCGCCAGTCGCCTCATTGGGCGAGTCGACCCGCTCTAGTATTGGCTTCGGTAAGCTCGGTACCAGCTGGCGACTTCATGGGTATACCTCGATTGGTATTCCCCCATCAATATCCACTTTGTTCCAATAACATTGCGGCAATTCTTTGGCTTCTCTACTAACTTCCATACTTTGTTTCTCTCAAAGTTGTTGAGCTCTTTGTGCATAGCTTCTAACCAATCCGAATCTTCAAGAGCTTCCCACACTTTCTTTGGTTCAATCATGGAGATGTGTGCTTGGTGTTCACGGAACCTCTTCAATTGTGCTCTTGTGGAAATACCTTTCCTTAGATCACCAACTACATTTTGTAGAGAGTGGTCTCTCAATTCCAACATTCTTTCCTTTCTAGCTTTGCGACGAGCGTGGATCTCCGTGTTGTTTCTTGGAGGACCCTCTTCATCATTTTGATCCTCGTCTTGACCATCAATTCAACCTTGATCATTAACGGAATCATTCTCTTCATTTAGAGGCAAAGATTGACCTTGGTCTTGATCAAGTACTCTTCTAGCATCAATTTCTGCTTGTCTCAAAGCATTTTGTATAGATCTTCCTTGAGTAATTGCCTTGGCACCACTTGACATCCTCGCGAATGAATCAACCTCACCTTGACTAGAGTTATCACTATGATCATCATGTTGAGGGTCCACATCTTGTATTTGGCTTGAGTCATTGTCCTCCTTGGTGGATGGAGCTTGTTGATGTTGTGAAGATGAGGGCTCCACTTGAGTGGAGCATAGTTCTTCTCGATCCGCCATAAGGGGTTCCTCAATGGGGCGGATATATCCCACACCCATTCTTCCTATGGCATCCTGAGGCATTTCATCGTCTACATCACAAGCATCAACACGCCCCCTTGGGGACCATCATATTCTTCGAAGGTCACACTACAAGATTCTATGACGGCTCCGGAGAGCTTATCATAGATTCTATAAGTGTGAGATTCGAGACCATAACCAACAAAAATACCCTCTAATGCTTTAGACTCAAATTTGGATAAACGAACACCTTTTATGAGATAAAAACACTTACATCCGAACACCCGGAAGTAAGATACATTGGGCTTGTTACCGGTAAGTATTTCATATGGAGTCTTGTTGATTTCTTTGCGGAGGTAGAGCCGGTTTGAAGCATGGAAAGCGGTGGAAATGGCTTCGTCCCAAAAGTTGTATGGAGATTTAAACTCCGCCAACATGGTCCTAGCCATCTCAATAAGAGTTCGGTTCTTCCTTTCGGCCAAACCATTTTGTTGAGGGGTGTATGCAGCAGAATATTGATGTTTTATCCCCTCATCACTAAGGAAATCATTCAAGGTGTAGTTCTTGAACTCGGTGCTGTTGCCGCTTCTTATAATCAACACGGGAACATTGTATTGCCGTTGGACCAAATTGATGAAGTCGATGAAGGTCTTTTGAGTCTCACTCTTCAACTTGAAGAAATAAACCCAAGAGTATCTTGAAAAGTCATCAACAATCACCAAGCAATATTTCTTCCCACCAAGACTTGCATGAGATGGAGGACCAAAGAGGTCCACACGGAGGAGCTCCAAGATCTTGGTGGACTTGATGCGGTTCTTAGGCTTGTGAGGAGCATCATGCATCTTCCCTAGAGCACATGTCCTGCAAACACGATCTTTTGCAAAGGAGACATTTTCTTTTAGTCCAACAATATGGCCTTCCTTGTGGAGACTTTGCAAAGTTCTCATATGACATGGGCTAGTCGGCGATGCCATAACCAACCTACATCGGCCTTTCCGAATAAGCACATCGCACTTGTAGTGGCTTGCCCCGAAAAGTCCACCACATACAAGTCATGTTCGACATACCCAACGAAAGCGACCTTGAGAGACTTGCTCCACATTAGAACCACAAGATCATTATGTAAAAATACGAAAAAACCCATCTTTCGAAGAGCACAGACTGAAAGTAAATTGTACCCAAGGGTCTCAACAGCATGACGTTCACGAGTGTAATGTCGTGATCAACCACAACTTTGCCAAAACCCATTACCTTAGACTTTAACTTGTCGACATAAGTGACAGATATTTGATCATCATTTGGTCTTAGATCTTATAGAGGAGCTTCCGGTCATATGACTTGTGCAACCACTATCAAGCACCCACTTAGACCCCCGGAAGCATACGTCTACAAAAGATCAAACTGATTTTTAGGTATGGGTCCTCTTTTGTTAGAAACAAGGGTCTTGGGAACCCCAATAGACCAAGCAATATAACCATCATATGGGCCAACATATTGTGCATACACATCACCATAATAATCACGCATTAGAACATAGTGAGGGTTAGCACTTCCCGCAAAGTCATCATGAGACATAGTTTTACCACTTGTGGTCTTACTATCCACAATGGCCTTGTTGGTCTCTTGTGTGGGTTTGGCATTCTTCTTCTTCTTCTTCTTCTTTTTTTCTTCTTCTTCTTCTTCTTCTTCTTCTTCTTCTTCTTCTTCTTCTTTTTCTTCTTTTTCTTCTTCTTATTCTTCTTCTTCTTCTTCTTCTTCTTATTCTTCTTATTCTTAGTTTTGGAGACAAAACCAATGCCCCCTTGATCACCATTAGCCCTCGGCTTACTCAAAAGATCATCAATGGACTTGTGGCCTTGTGGAAATGTGGCCTTAGAAAGTTCCCCCTTCAACCTAGCATTCTCTTCAATAATAGTTGTACTACTAGATGGAATGAAGTTACTAGGTGAAGGAATATTGGCCAATTGAGTTTGAAGCATTTCATGGGACTTTGTGAGTGACAAGAGTTCACTTTTCAAAGCCTTATGAGCCTTGTTAAGCAAGCTAAAGTCCTCGGCAAGTTTTTCATGAACCACACCAAACTCAATCTTGTCCTTTTTAGCCCTTTTGTATTTACAATAGCATGATCACGCTCTTTGATGAGTTTGTTAACAATGATGTCGTTTGCCTCATCAAGCCCTTCAAGTTTTAATTCAAGAGACAATCTTGTTTCTTGTTCTTCTTCTAGAGCATTGTTTAAAGCCTCTAGCTCAATCATGTGATCATGCCGAAGTTTACATCTTACATCTAGTATCTATTATGTGTGGGAAATTTGATCTAAGATGTTACCAAAATGTATCTTAGCATCCCCTTGTAGGTTAGTCATAAACTCATCAAAAGCAATTAATTCCCTTTTAACCTCAAGAGACATCTCATCATCAATTTCATCATTAGCTAAAGGAGTGGAGTGAGATGATGAGGATACCTTTGTTCCTCTTGCCATAAGGCAAGTGCCGTTCTTGACGGGAGAATTCTCATTTGGAGAATCGAAGAGTGAGAATGTTGGAGTAGAAGTAGTGGCTAGAGCCGCCACACCATTGGGAGTTTCCTCTTCCTCATCTTCATCATCATCATTGTCGAAGGAGTATTCTTCATGAGTGATCAAGACGATTTCTCCTGACTTCTTGTTGATGGGATTCTTCTTGATGAAGGGTTTCTTGTAAGGTGCTTTGAGAGTTTTCTTCAACACAAGCTTACCCCCATGATCTTCCCTCTTCTCATAGGGGCAACTTGCCACAAAGTGATAGTGGTCGCCACAATTGAAGCAAGTTCTCAATCTAGTAGTATTTTCTCTTTTCCCATTTGGGTTGCTTCTTTGTTGCATTTCCATCTTGGCCTTGGCGGGATTCTTCCAAAAGTTCTTTGCATAGAAGGCCATATATTGACTATGAGCAATCTTGACTTCATCGGGGTGATCCATGGAGAGGCCTTCATCACTATCATATTCATCCCCATGGTCCACAACTTGGGCTTTCAAAGCAACATTCACAACGTTGCTCATACCAAGGGCACGATCACAGGCATCTTTGGCATTCTTGGCGGCAACTTTGAAAGTGGCCATCTCTTGCATAACTTCATTGGAGGTCATGAGATGGTAGTTGTGTCTTACTTGAAGGCTCTTCAAGTCGGTGGTCTCAAAGGTCATGAGTGCACTCACATATTTCCTTTTTATCCACGCATCATCCACATGTGAGGCACCCACGTTTCTAAAAGCGGTGGCGGTGGTCTTGAGCCTTCGGTACATGTCTTCGTGATATTCACCTTCCTTCATGTAGAAGCCTTCGGCTTCATTGCTTAGGGCATCATACCGGTTCCTCCTGATACTCTCATTTCCAACAAACAAAACAGTGAGGGCATCCCAAGCTTCCTTGGCAATGCTCAAGTGCTCAATGTGTGGATAATCTTTTGTACCTAAACCTTGTTGAATCATATGCAAGGAAGTGGCATTGAGTTGACTATTGATGACCTCTGTTCTTGTCAAGTTGTCTGGATCCCCAATAAAGAGTCCATGCTCGATGATGTTCCATAGTTCAATGCAAGAGCTGCGCACATGAGTTCTCATTAGTGATTGCCATTGAGAAAATGTAGCAGATTATTCAAGCTTAGGAGGGTCACCTCTATTGTATACATGAGGGTGAGGGATGGGAGGGTCAGGGTAGTACCATGAATCACGGTGCTCACCCTTCCCACCATATTTTTGTGTAGACGAATTAGTGTTGTCTTGTTTACCCCTAACCATCATATCCTCGGGGGATACCGGAGTATTCCCTTTAGGTAAAACGGATGGAGGATCCTCTTGAGGAGATGGGGATGATGAGCCATCTTTGTCTTTAAGAAGTTGCTCAAGCATCTTCTTGACTTCGTTGACCAAGGAAGAGCTCAATCTTGTTTCCAAGTTTTTGAGATCTTCTATGGTCACCGTGGTAGGCTCACCATCACCATCCCCATCGCGGCTACCCGTATTCTCTTAGGCGGTAAAGCCCAATTAAAGAGCCGAGGCTCTAATACCAATTGAAAGGATCGTATGGGCACCTAGAGGGGGGGGGTGAATAGGTGCTACTTCAAATTTTCTTCCTTTTCAAATTAGGGCTTGACAAGAAAGGTAAATTCTCTAGATTATGCAACTATGGTGAATTTACCTATATGTCAACCATGCAATGATTATCACAACACTAAGCAAGAACAAGTAAGTAAAGTGCGGTAAAGGATAGAAGTAACCAAAGGAGTGGACGCGGAGACACAAGGATTTGATTCCCGTAGTTCCTTCCTTTTGAGGGGAAGTACGTCTACGTTTTGAGAGGGGGTGGTTTCAAACCACCAACGCCACGAGAGGCCTCCCTTGTTCTCCGATGAACCTCACCCCAACGGGCTCGATCCACCTTCCACTATATCGGCAACCTTCGAGGTGGAAGCCGGCAACTTTACAACAAGTTCGGGGCACACATCCACAACTTAATTGGAGGCTCCCAAATATAAGCAAGCTGTCAAGACAAATCAAAGACAAGCTTGTAAGAACCAAATCAAAGTTAGGGTTTCCAATGAAACACTAGAGCTTGGGGGCCCTCAAGTGAATGAGGGGGAAATGAAGATCTCTCTTGGTGAAGATGTAGATCAAGGCCTCCTCCTTCGATTCTCCAAAGATCAATGACTTTGGATGGTTGGATGAAGAGATCTTGTAGATTTGGTGGCTCTAATGGGGTTGGTGTTCTTGAGCAGCTCGAGCAACTGGAGGAAGAAGATAAGGGTCCCTTTTTATAGGCAGCCCCCTCCACGAACCGTTTTATGACCGTTGGAGAAAAGTCAGACCGGAGACACCGGTCTGCAGACCGGAGACACCGGTCTGCAGACTGGAGACTCCGGTCTACACCGGAGATTCTGGCCAATCTCCGGACCTGCCTCCGGACCGCCCATCTGAATGACCCAGGCCTTCCATGACCCAACAAGACCGGAGGCTCCGGTCTATCAACACCAGATACTCCAGACTGATCCAACAGCGGAGACTCCGGAGTATCCTCCGGAGCAGGCTCCGGACCCCCAGACAGAATGTCCCAGCCCAGATCCTGAAGTCACCACCGGAGACAGATCCGGAAACTCCGGACCGGACCGCACCAGAGACTCCGGTCTTGGCAGACCGGAGACTCCGGTCTGGAGTTTCCAGAACTGTGACACATGAGTGTGGTATTTTCCCAAGAGTGAGGGTGCTTTTCATTTATCATAATACCAACATGTGGACAATGACAAACTGTAAAATGATTTACTTGTTGTTAACGAACACCAAAAGCGATTATGACAATAAATGCCCTTTCACATGCTATCGTCGAGGTTGCCGATGATGTGGAGCGCGCGCGGGCGAGATGGTGCTACGGAAAAATCTGCAAGGAGATGGGGAGTGTCCTCGTGGAAACTAGGAGGCAAGGGGTGGTAAGGGACGACCGGAATTCGCCGTTGTGCTCGTCGGAGGCAGAGGCGTTCGCAAGTAAAATTGTGGCAGCCTAGTGGCTCTCTGGCAACGGAGTGTGAGGGGAAAGGGAGAGGATACATGAGCGCTTAAATGGGCGAGATGACTGGGCAAGTTATGCGCGCATTAAAGAGAATTTAAGCAGAGGAATCAGCGCAGCAAACGATAGCTAGGTTGGGGATGAACTGGTCGCGGTGGGGAAGAAGGTGAGCTGGCAGTAATGCCGTCAAAGGGCAAAGGAAAAAGAGAGCGGTCAGTACTGAGGCCAGTACACGGCGAGACTAGAATTCGGCGGTCCTCGCCTACATAGGTATGGTGGACTGAGGCGGCAGCGCGGCATGCACTAAACAACCTATAGAGACCCAATATAACTGGCGGCTATCAGATAGGGATAAGAAAGACCTATTCGGATCCAACCTAAAACTATCATCAAGCATATCCATCCTGGTATTTCCCCCTCGAGACCAAACGAGGAAGTCAACCGAGGAACTCACCCAGTTGGCAGTTTTATTCATTTCGTTATACTTGCGGCAATTACTAGTTAGGTATAGATAGCATGAATCATCTTGATATAATAAGCAGTGGACAGTTTTAGTTAATCATTCTGTTGTAGTTGTAGTACTTACTAGTCCGATACATATAGCATGAGGCATCCCAAAAACCCAACATTTGTTGGTACTTTTATTTAGCCATTCCGTTGTAGTTGCAATACTTACTAGTCAGATACAATGGTAACAGGTGACAACCCAAACCAGCAATTGTTGGCACTTTTATTTAGCCGTTCCATTATAGTGAAGCTGATTACTAGTCATTATAAAGTCAAATTTATAGCACTACTTTAGTTATAGTTGTCTATGATCGAGATACTATGCTCCAAGTCGTCCATAACTGCGGACACGGCTTTCAGAAAGTTTTACCCTGCAGGGGGGCACAAATAGCAACACACTCACGATCAACCTCGAGAAAAAACCAAATGAAAACCCAACGAGGCATCACGACAGAGCAATTGCAAGATTCATATAAATTTTAGGGGGCCACCCCACCAAGCTACCCGCGATGAAGTTGGCCGGCTCCGAGACGGACCCAGAGGTTTGTGCCAATGGCTGTAAACGACTGGGAACCCGAAAGTGTTACTGGGCTTGTCGATACCGTGAAAATATTCCACATTTGTTCCTAAATAGTACAGGTGCTCCACGCGCAATCGTAAATAAAGCAGTAAAGCATGGCATAAGTACAGGATAGTAATAAAGCCCCAAACTACTTTGTGGCCCCAAGAAATAATATATGACTCAAGCTCTGGCTAGGGGGATTCATGGTCCCACATGCGGATAGTGCGAATATTCAAAGAACAAGTATCAAGTACTCGGGGTCCTACGCAACACAAGTGGACGGTTAAAAACCAAATAACATCTATTGCCCACCTGTGCCTCTGCATTATTTACTTACTTCAATTTTAGTTATTAAACGGTAATTAAAGTCATGATCATCTCCAACATTAAACATGAGGCATTACTCCAACAATTGTGGAACATCGACGACGCGAAACAACACAACACAAGCGACTCGCAAGACCGACTATCTACCAAACAACAGGTAATAGGAGGTGTCCATGGCAATATAGTGGCTGCAAGGGATATCACGGGTACAAAAACTAGAGCATCGCAACACAGATAGCAATAGATTAACAGGAGGAAATAAAGACTATAAAAGTAAGATAGGTAGAAAGGGGGAGAATGCTCGCCTGAAAACATTGCCGAAGGTTCATCCGAAGATCGGGTCGACACTCGCATCAACTCATCGGCCTAATCCGTGAAGAAGCAAAGCACTAGAAGAAACACCGGTTGCACTATTTAATACTACGGCAGAATATCGGGCATGATGCATGTATGACGTATGACATGGCAATGATGCGATGCAATTAGGCAATATTAAGCGGAACTGGGGTCCCGACAATTAATTAGGTGGTTTATGTTGTTTAGATACCCTGCAATTTAAATGTTGTCTTAACATGGCAAAAGATAGCACCGGTTCGCTACACAAATTTAAATGGGGCCAATATAAGTCTAGATTCGCTTGCGTATGGCCTCCATATTTATTATTAGATGAGTCGACAAAATACCCCAAACACCCACAATATGTATGCGAGATGAATAATTTATATGCAACAAGAATATATTATATATCATAAAAATATAGGGGTCTCGGAAAAAGGGTCACACTTGGGTTTCGGCGATCTTAGGGTTCATCGAGGGTTCGGGTTTGGTCTTTAAATTCGAGAAGAAGCAATTGAGTGGGCATCGTCTTCGGGTACCGGGAAGGAGAACTTGAGATTCCGATGAGGCGATCTTGAGGTTCCCACTCGTCCACCAGTTGCGAGCATCGGTCGACGCGAACGGAAGTAGATCTTGGCGGGGATCGATACACTTGTTGTATCTTCAGTGACGACAGATATCTTGCCGAGATAACTAATCTCACCACACTGACAGCACATCCAGACATCTTCACCTCAAACAGCACCATATTTCACCCCACATGTAGCGACACTTGAAGAAAGACAACGGAGCATGGGGTCCAACGCGGGCTTGTGCTAGCTGGAGCACGTGTGAGGGCGAGACGACAGCGAGCAAGTCCAGGAGCAGAAGGCAACCGCCGTGGGCATGTTCAGCAGGCAACACGCACGCGGAAGAGGGCATGGCGGCCGGGCGAGGCAGAGGATCACCGCAACAGTGCTCTAGCGGAGAGGAGGCGCGCGTTCGGCAGACGAAGGAGAGCAGGGAGGACGCGGTCGTCGGGGCTTGGATGTGGAGATGGAGGCCGGCCGCGGGGGGTCAGCGACGAGCGGTGGAGGGGAGTGGCGAGCGCCTACGGCCCACGGGGCTCGCAGGAGCTGATGCAGAGGAGGCGGGCCGGGCCCCACGGCGGTGTAGAGGGGCGCAAGCGGCGAAGGTCAAAGAGCTCGGAGTCGGGCAGAGCATGACGGAGGAGGGGCGCGGGTCAGGGGAGGATGGTTGGCGGCGGGGCTTCGCGAGGAAGGAGGTGCGAGGTCTCGGGCGGCCAGAGGCGAGTGGAGGCTGCCGCGGGAAAACTCGGCGAGGTGTGAGCGGGGGGAGCGATGCAGGCAGCGGTGGAAGGATTCGAGGCCGAGCAGAGACGGGGTGAATACGCGTACAGTAGAGAGGGGAAACGAGGGAGATCGATGCGAGGTGGGACCAGGGTCGGATGTGGCGGTAGGTGGCTGTGGGAGTGTGGGTCGTGGGTGTGCAGCGGCAGGGTGGGGACGTGGGACGAGGTAAGGGTGGTTCTAGGGTTAGGGTTAGGCTTAGGAATTTATATGGGGTAGTAGGTGGTCTGGCCGGTTGGGCCTTTGGGCCGGCCGGCTAGACTGCCTCACAGATTAAAAAAATATTTTATTATTTTTATAAAACAACTATTTTGAAACATAGTTTTAGGCAAATACAAGATCCGGAAAACACCGAGGTTTCACATTTGACTAAATAGAGGGGCATTTGTAGAAAACAAATAGGGCTTTTGATAATAGTTTAGTGCAAAAATATGCATGATATCATGATGATGCAAGAAATAAAATAACAAGCAATTTTTCTAGTTCGAGTTTTCCCGGGATGCTACAGGTACTACCACCCTTGAAAAGGTTTTCAACTAGATTACATCTTGGCTTACTTTGGATCTTGATGTAATTTCTGTGGACACTTGTTGGAATAATGGCCTAGCTCTTTGCATTTGAAACACACCACTTGGCTAATATCTTTCTTTTCCTTTGGTATCATTGCCTCTTGCTTGTTTCCTTGGTTCTTCTTCTTTTCTGGGCAATCACTGGCATAGTGTCCCATCTCTTTGCAATTGTAACATTGCACTTGGATTTTGTCCTTCTTCTTCTTTTTGGGTCTCTCCAAAGCTAGGAGTTCTTCTAGTTCATGCTCTTCATATCTCACCTCAAAGGTGGGAAATCTTTCTCTCTTATTGTGGAAGTTACTGGAGATGTGTCCTTCTTATCCACAAGAGTAGCAACACTTCGTGGTCACTTTGGATTTGGCCTTATGAGGCATGGTTCTGACTTTGCCTTCATCCTTCTTGGTATAAGTTGTTCCCTTATGGAGGTTTCCAAAAATTTGGTTCATTCCATCTTGTTTCATTTGTTGAACTATAGGATAGATGGGGCATTGGATAGGGACATGATCATTTCCTTCACATAGGAAACAAGTAACTTGAGATGTGGGGCATTGATTAGTTGGATGTTTCTCTTCACAATTAGGGCATTGATCCACATGCTCCTTAGAAGTGTGTCCTATATCTCCACAAATATTGCAAGCTTGAGTTCCTTCTATAATATCATCGTTGATATCATTGTTGTCACAATCTCCTTGGGAAAGGTTGTCTCTCATGTTGATCATTTGATTGGTCATCCTTTGGAACAATTCGGATTGGATTTCCATAACCTTTTGCATGGTTGGGTCTAACTCATTATTGTTGGCTAAAAACTGAGTTGTCACTTGATTCAACTAGGCTTGGGTTGCTAGAAGTTGTTCTATCATGTGCATCTCTTGGTTGTTGTTGTTTTCACCATTCTTGATGTTGGAGTCTCTTGGAGAAGTCAACTGTTTGGGTTGGATTGGGATTAGAATAGGATAAAGATTTCTAGGGAAGAAGTCTAATCACACACAACAATTCACACAAACAATGTGCAAGCAATCACAATAAAACATTCCACTCAAACAACAAGGTTCATGCACATTTTTAGGCAACAAAATATTTTTGCTACACCACATAAGTTGGTGTGTTTGATATAAACTAAACATTAGTATAGTGGTCCAACTATATGGTTTTCGTGAGATCATTCCATTCTTCTTAGTTGTTTCTTCATGAATAGGATCATTGCTTCCTTGGAATTTTTTTTGCATCTTGGTCACAAAACTTCAAAGGTGATGATGATTTCTTCTAAGTTATGTTTCCTTAATCTCCAAGTCTTGAGTAATATTTCTTGTCTTACTTGTAGTCCTTAGTGATGTCCAAGTTGAAGTCCTTGATGAAACTAAAGTTGAAGTCATTGGTGATGGTGAAGTTGAAGTCATTTGAGTTGGTGAAGTCCTTTGCTCAAGTTGAAGTCTTTGCTCATGGTGGAGGCTTTGTCCATCAAGTTGAAAAGACGGGAGATGTAGAATCAAACAAAACGGTTGAGGAAAGAGTTTACAAGATTGTTTGTAAATAAGTTTTGGAACAAATACAACTCCTATTTTTCTAAGGGGTTTTGTCCATTCCTAGGGTTACAATCCTACATGCAACACAATGCTCTGATACCATATGTAGAGGTCCCAACCTTGATAAGGTAGAGATCCATGTGTTTACAATGCTAGTCCCTGGATCAATAGCTAGCATCCACAGTTAAGATGTAATATCAAGAAACAAAGGTCATATTACAACTTTATAACCAGGAATAAAATTATTCATTACATCTTACATAGCTCATTTGGCTATCTCATTACAATGTAGCAGAAAAAACTATATAGCATGGAGTCCTTCATCTTCAAAGTGCCACAGGCAATCATGTTGGTTGTAGACTTGTAATCCTATTCAACACACTTTACTAACATCAAACAAACCTGCAACATAATAAGTTATAGCCACAAGGGTCAATACATTTTAATTGTATTGGCAAGTGATAATATGGTAGAATAGTGGTATCTATCATCTATATGCATTTGGCTAAGTGGAGCTTAGGCTTGCTTTGCTCAAAATAGATTTTCCTTATCATTTGAAAACACTAAGTTTTTGTTTGTCAAAATCACCCAAGGCATCTACCAATAGAAATTGGTGATCCTTTAACCCTTGTTCAACCACAAGTTTTTAACTTAGAAATTGGGATGAGGAGATTCTTGATAGCTTCCATGTCTTGATGCTCAAATTGTCCATTGCCGGGGACACGGCTAATTACTTAGATTTTACTATCTCGAGAGGTGGTGCACTTTCCCCACAAGACTCGACATGCATCGAGACAAGATCTTTCAGAAGCCTTCCCTTAGACCAAAATGGACGCGCTCCAAACCTATCACCCCCTACCACCAACTGTCCATCTTGGTAAGTTATTGCAACCTATATGATCCAGGCAGAGCCCATAATGCCATGTGGCTGCACTTGAAGCTTCTCAACATTTGACATCTCAAATCTCTTTGTTCCTGGGTGGCTTTCCACAAGTGAGATACACTAGGGTAGGCCATATATATGGGGCCCTGTGTAACCACTCAACATAACCCATTCACAACCATTCCACCCAGATGATTCATTCACATAGTTGTTTTATTAAACAAAACACAAGTCAATGACTTAGAAATATTTCATAGCATGAATATAATCCACCCTGGTTTCGTACTAGCTAGGCTTAGCATGATAGTAGTAGGAATCCTAACTTAGGGAAAATTTCTACTAAGGCATCAGCTACTAGGATTTCCCATGGCATAGCATACTTAGTAAAAATTCCATGCAAGTCCTACTTAGAAATATCACTAATGCATAGTGAAAATAATGGGACAAAAGTATGAAGCACCACTTGCCTTTTTGGTAGAGATTATAAGTTCACTCCTTGATCTTGCAATATTCACACTCTTCAAATTTCACTACAATTCAAATAAGCAAGCAAATATTCAAACTAGCATTCAAACAATTCATCACATAAAATAAATAAAACAAAGCAAAGCATGCAAAAGATTTTTTTATTGGAAAAGTGGTTTCTACTAAGGCTATAAACATTTTAAAACACCTATTGGTCATTTATAAAAGTGGCAAAACAATTTGATATTAAGTTAGTGAAAATGGCCCTTTAAATCATTTTTGTTTTGCTAGAAATGATTTAAATCAAAGTAATAATTTCTAGTGTTTGACAAATATATTTTTAAACACAAATGTTAGTGTTTTAAGGTCAAGTGTTTAATATTAAACCATTTGCAAAAGGTTTCATCTAAAAACCATTTTTAAATCAAAGCAATATTTTATTTTGTTGGAAATGCCTTTAAACAAAGTAATAATTTTATAGGGTTCACCTAATATATTTTTAAATCCAAAAACTTGGTGTTTAGGGTCAAAGAGTTTAAATCAACCCATTTCCAAAAGGTTTTACTCAAAAAGAATTTTTAAACCATAATCAACATTTTTATTTAACTAGAAATGCTTTTATTCAAAGATTTATTCTTTACCATCACAAAATATAATTTTAAATCTACAAGTTGGTTTTTATGGTCAGTGGGTTCAAAACAAATCATTTTCAAAAGATTTTACCCAAAAAATCATTTCTAGAATAAATTTTATACTCAAAATAGGCCTAAACATGGTTCTGCAAAAACAACCAATTTTACAGAAGCAATTCACTAAACAAAGGGAATGGTTGCAAAGGTTTCTTTTTGCTGATTCCATTGATATAAATTTTGTAAAATTTGGACGTGTAGATTTAAAGTTATGAATTTTTCAAATCTAAACATCTAATAGAAATGTTTCTGTCTATTTAAAAACAAAACTGTGCCACGCGTCTTATTCCTATTCGCTGGTACCGGTTTGTTTGTATCGAGCGATATAGTGCGTTGGATCTAATGGAAATCGTGTGGCTCAGAGTGCTTGACACCGCTTCAGTTAAGTCATCTATTTACGCCGTGTGATCGTGATCTGGCGGCTGGTGAGCGAATGACCAAAGATGGCGGCGCTGGCGGCGGCTGTGCGGCGGCGGCGCTCATGCGATGACGTACCAGAGATACTAGCAAGCGCGGGAGAGGGAGGAGATCATTACCAACTCGCCGTGGCATGCTGAAGCTCGAGATGGTCGTTGAAGGGGCAGGGGCGCACGGAGTCTTCGTGGATTCCTCGCCGGAGTTGCTGCTACTGTCGGGCTCATCTGTTTTTTCGACGGAGGCTAAGATTTACGGCATGATAAGACAAACGAGGGCACCGTTAGGTTCCTTAGAGAGCCGCGAGCAAGTGAGCATCAAAGATAGGGGAAGGGGAGGTCAGGGCTCACCAGTAGAGCTTACCGGAGAAGTGGTAGACGGTGGCGACGTGCTGTCGTCGAGGTTGCCGACGATGTGGAGCACGCGCGGGCGAGCTGGTGCTACGAAAAGATTCTCAAGGAGATGGGGAGTGTCCTCGTGGAAACTAGGAGGCAAGGGGTGGTGAGGGACGGCTGGAATTCGCTGTTGTGCTCATCGGAGGCAGAGGCGTTCGCAAGCGAAATTGCGGTAGCCCGGTGGCTCTCTAGCAATGGAGTGTGAGGGGAAAGGGAGAGGAGACATGAGCGCTTAAATGGGCGAGATTACTGGGCGAGTTATGCGCGCATTAAAGAGAATTTAAGCAGAGGAATCAACGCAGCAAACGACAACGAGTTTGGGGATGAACTGGTCCCGGTGGGGAAGAAGGTGAGCTGGCAGGTGGGGACTGGTGTCAGCGAGGTTAGGGGGGTGCATGTGGGGTCAGATAGTCAGTGGCTGAGGGGGTGTAAACGTTCTGGTGTGAAACGTTTTCTGCGGGGGAGAAAGAGAGAGATGGGCTGCAAGTTGGGACTGGGGCTTGTTGGGCTCGCTGGGCTGCTTCTTTTTATTTTTTCTTCTTCTGCTTTATTTTTCTTTTTCCATTTTGATTTTTTGTTTTGAATTCAAATTATCATTTCAATTCAGATTTATTTTTCAAATCTTTTCCAAATATTCAGTATGTTTCTATACTGTTTTAAATATGTATTTAAAATCCATTTTTGGAATAATTATTTTATTCATTTATGGTTTATTATTTATTTATAATAGGCACTTGCCTTTATTCAAATAAGATTTTAATTATAATTTCAAACTCTTATTTGAATTCCAATTTTCACCAAACCTTTTTCAGTAGTATTTTAGTGCAAATAATTCACTTTGAATTATTGAAAACAATTGAATATGATTTATTAATCATTTAAATTGGGCATTTGTGTTTATTCCAATAATATCAAATATGGTTTTAATTGTCATATAAATTTTATTTAAATGATTCTTTTATTCCATTTAAGTTAATTAAATAACTTTTATATCCACCTTGGGAAATTTCTATTTATTATTTTCTCATGATTTAATTAATCCTTTAAATTAGGGATTTTATTTTTATTCAATATAATTTGAATATGGTTTAATCCCATATACTTTTATTTGATTATTCTTTATCCCTTTATTTTAATTGGATTATCTTTACTCCATTTTCTCATGGATTTAATTCAAGTTTTCAATTGTCTTTTAAATAATTCCTTTGGAATTTATTATTTAGTTTAGGCAATTTGTCTTCATTTAAATAAAATTGGATATTGATCAATCCTTATGATTTTATTTAAATAATGTTTTACTCCTTTTTATTATTCAGTAAACTTTCATTTTATTTGTTTGGCCAAGATTTATTTTGGCTTTTAAATATTCCTTATTTATTTATTTATTTCCTTTGCCTTATAAAATCCATATCTTTTTATTTATAGATCCAAAATTGGTGATTCCAATTTGTATAATTTTATTTAATATTTGATTATCTTTTTAAATCCTCTTAGGATTAATTTCTCACAATTTGGCATGGATTTTAGTTAGGAGCTTTATTAGCTTTAGAAATTATTTCCTTATCTTATTATATTAATAAGTTTTTATCCATGGTTCCAAATTAAGTGAAACCAATTTCTATGGTTTTATAATATTTTTATTTGTCATTTTGATTACTTATAAATGTTTGTTGACAAATTTTTATATGGAACAATCTATAGTCTTAGAGTGATCTTAGAAATGATTTTATTCCATTAGAGTTTTAGGGTTTTGGTTTAACTTTTCCAAGTGTTTAAATTTCAAGATACATTCATTGATGAATGCATTTCACTTGATTGAAATTTGTTGGATTCCATTTTATTCAAATTTTATTTAAGAGGGCTTTTGATGTTTCCATTTTGAAACAAAAAGTTTCTTTTCACCCTAATTTTCAACAATTATTTATTTTGTTTATTTATTTTTCTCATTTCAAAATTTGGAAAATTTTGGGATGTGACACTATGCCTGTCACCAACCAAACCGGCACAACCGCCATCAAGTTATACAAGTCCATCGTCTTCAGGTTTGGGGTGCCATACAACATCATCACCGACAAAGGAACAAACTTCACCTCGAAGGAGTTCCAAGACTTCTGCGACAACCTCAACATCAACATCAGTTACGCCTTAGTAACACACCCTCATACTAACGATCAAGTCGAAAAGGCCAACTTCCTCGGCTGGAACAACATCAAGAAGTGACTCCTTCGGCCTCTCGAGCGAGTAGTAGGAGCCTACACAGGGGAGCTGCCTTCGGTGCTTTGGATCTTACAGATAACGCCAAACATCACCACCGGATACACGCCTTTATTCATGGTGCACGGCTAAAAGATCACGGATGTCGCCTGGAGGAGGGTGAATAAGGGGTTTAAAACTTTTACGAGTGGGGCTCAACAAATGCAGAATTAAACTAGCATTTACTTTTTCAAGCACAAAACCTAGAACAACTAGGGTTCACCAATGTGCACCAACAACTTATGCTAAGCAAGACAAGCAACTATGTGATATCAAGATATGGACTTCAAGCATGAAGGCTATCACAAAGTAAGGTGCATAAGTAAGAGCTTGAGTATAGATATAACCAAGGAACACGGAGAAAATGATGTTTTACCGAGTTCCTCCCAACAATGAAGTACGTCTCGTTTGGAGAGGGGTGGCACCAACACCACAAATGGGCTCCCTTGTTCTCTTGTGAATCTCACCCCAACGGGATCGATCCACACTTCCACTATCGGTGCACTTGTCGGTGCCAATCCGGAACCTCTCACAATATTGGGGCACTTCTCCATAACTCAATTGGAGGCTCCCAAAAAACAAGCTTGGGAAAAGCTCGACAACTTAATTGGAGGTCCCAAGAAATCCACAACACCACAACAATCCATCTAGGGTTCCAAGAACACAAGAGGTAACCGCTTCTCAATTTCACCAACCAAATCCTCCATAGAGAACTCAAACCAATGCACCTAATGAAATGGCAAGAACACAAGAAGTGCTCAAGTCCTTCTCTCCCAAATTCCACCAACAAAAGCTTATGGGTAATAAGAGAGGAAAAACAATGGAGGAAATCCACAAAAGACTTCAAGATCTAGACCCCAAGATGTTCCCCTCACTTAGAGGAGAGATTGATTGGTGGGGTTGTAGATCTAGATATCCTCTTTCAAATCCCTCAAGAATATGTAAGAATAATAGGAGGGATTGAGAGATAGAAAGCTCAATAAGGTCAACAACAGAGAGGAAAACTTGAAAAAATAGGTAGGTAACCATTGGGGAAGAAGGGCCCCTTACATAGATCCTCCAAAATCCAACCGTTAGAGATATAGAGCGCACGGGCCGGACATTTCAGCCAGTTTACGGATGATTTCTGATACGGGACACAGAATGGCAACCATGGGACAGAAATCGGAGATTTTTGCACGACACTGGAGTGTCCGGCAGTTTCACTCCGGACATTCCGCCCAAGGCAAAACTGACAGAAACAACAAAACTGAAACGAACATAACTTTTGCATCGAGACTCCGATTTTGATGATCTTGGGCTCGTTTCAAAGATAGTAATGAGATCTAAAAGATCACGAAGAGAATCATCATATTCCAGCAAGGTAGGATGATGACAAATATGCAAAGATTTAAGCTCTCACCGATGTATATGATCAAGTTACTCACTCGAGAGCCCCTCTTGATAGTATGGTTATATATCCTATAAACCGGTGTCCCCAACTAACACCACGAGAAAGGTAAGAAAGAAACCCTATCAAGATCATACCTTTTCCTTGTGCATATTCCACTTGATCTTGATGATGACGATCTTCTACACCTCAATATGGAATACCTTTCTTGATTGCGCTAGCTTGGTGAGGACTTGGAATTTTCTCCCCCATACTCCATTATGTAAGAGCCTCTATTTTAGGAATATCCTCACATATCCATGATCACCATAAGGATGGAAAGCTTCAAGCATATGATCTCTTCGAGATGGCCCATCTTGAACTTGCACAACATTTCTTCTAACTCCATTTGGATGATGTCTTGAAGATACACATGAGGAACTCTATCTTCTTCTTCAAGACACACTTGATCTTCTTTTCTTCATTCTTCTTCTTCATTTCTTCTACTTTGAAGCCAATACATGCTCCAGGCGATGCCAATGGGCAATTCCTGCAAGTGTAACTTGATACAAGCATTAGTCCATAGAGATTATCATTAATTACTAAAACCACACATGGGGGCCCACATGCTCTTTCAATCTCCCCCATTTTGGTAAGTGATGACAACCCCTTTGATATGGTTTATATAAGGAATTTAATGAATAAAATGGTAGCACAATATAAAATACTACACAAGTATGTGATATTGGTACCACCACCATATATAGAGCAAATGCCCCCACAATTATATGCTTGTGTGATGAACTTGAATTTCATTGCATATATTGACAATCATTATCATTGGTGGAGTTTCCTCTATATATCCCACATGCTAGGCAACAACGAAGATGCAAGAGCATGAAAGGAAAATGCTTAAGAACAAACTCAAAGAATAAACCAAATTCCCTTAAACCCTCTAAAACTTATCCCCATTGGAATCGATTGCCAAAATGGGTGACAAGTTCTAGAAGGCCAATATAGTGATAATTCCTCCAAAGGTGCGCATTCACACATATCCAATGATGAATACTATGGAGGAAGTAGAACTATATTGAGGACCCGAAGATTGCAAAATAAATAAAATGAAAAATTATCAACAAATGATGCAAGCAATCACAAGATTTGACAAACCAATTAAAAACAACAAATGAGACCAAATGGAAATGACAAGATATTATGATACGAGCAAAAGAGTGTTTTAAATGAAAATAGAAGCTTCCCAAGATTTGTGCATACATTAGAACAGTTGCATTTGAATACAACATGCACAAATATGGAATCCTCACTCCCCCATAAACATTTAAGACACAATAAATGAGAAAGAAGGCAAATGAGCATTATTAAATGAATTAGAGAAGCTCCCAAAAGATAATGCACCAATTATGATAATTGCATTTGGGAAAAAAGTGCATAATCATGGTATCCTCACTCATACAAATTCATTTAACAATACAAGACATGAGAGAACAAATATGAGTGCCCAAAGATGCAAACACAAGAGACAATCACTCATTGGCAAAAAATTGGAAGCCACTAAAGCATAAAAAATTAATAGAAAGGTGGTATCCAAGGAATAAAATCTCAACTAAAATTATCTTCTCTTGTGTGTATAAGTTTCTAAGTGGAAAACATCACAAAGAAATATTCTCACAAGGAAACAAGGACACACAAAGAGGATATACAAGAAGGCACATGTAAAGCAAAATGAAGTCATGACAATACACCACTAAGATCTTTTCTTCATAGCATGGCCAAAAGGCTCAATTTTATATTATTGTATATGGATGAACTTCAACCATGAACATATCAAATACATCACAAAATCACTAAGGGAAGAAGATATAGTTGGAATGTATTGAAAAATGAAACAAGTATCACACAAAAAGAATCAACTTTGCACATGAGAGTACTTTGAGGAAACGATGGGCAATATAATTGCTAGATTGACATATTTGGGATTGGTGAATCATGAGTATGATTTTGTATAGTCCCAATTATATGCACTTATATCAAATTACTCACATATGCAATAGAGAGTCTTATTTAAGGCCAAAGAAAGAACCACAACAACTGCAAATACATAAAATTTATGCCAAGATGCAACCTACCATAGGTTGGAAGATGATATGTATGCATGAGTAAGAGATACTTGTTACCGAGATATCATTGGTGAGATGAAGTAGATAGGATCTCGTTGACCATCCTAGCTTATCTCTAATTTTCATTGAGTCAACTCTTCTTCCTTATGAAAGAGACAAGCACCAATGCATCTCCAATGTACATAGAACAAAATTCAAGTACAATATGGTCCCCAAACTTATTGGGTCCAAAGTAGTTAGACAACTACAATACATAGGAGAGACTCCACATAAATATGTGCATATTGATATGAAATTGAATTTCATGCACATCTTAGCCAATTAGATTTGGTGGAGTTTCCCTTAAGTATTGTATCAAGGAAACCAAGCATGCCATAATATATATTTAGTACATATGCATGCACATGATTTTCAAGAACCAAACGAGATATTTTTTGAAAAAAATACGAAGTAAACTAAGAAGGCACACCAAAGTGTGACAAGACTAACAGTTGTCCAAATAATATCAATGACCAAATCAACACATGAAAGAGCACAATTTCAAAAAATGAACTGGGCAAAAGCTAAAGAGCAAGAGATAGACAAAAACACAAATGCTCAAAGGTTTATCTCATTCTAAAAGGTCAAAATAATTAACAAAGAATGAGACAAAACCAACTCTCCAAAAGAGCAAGGTTCCAACAAATAAACCAAGCTCTCCACACTTTTCATGATGGCACAAAATACCAAAATAAAAAGGTCAAACTTTCGAGCACATAAAACAAGATATGGAACAAAACAAGAAGCATAAAGTATTCTAAATAATATAGGAGAGCTCCCCCATGGATAATTCATTATGTAGGATTTTCCTTTTGAATGCAAAATGCACACAAATTGGATCATCACTCGTACCTACATTAAATAAAACAAAATAGGATACCAATAAAATAATAAGATCCACAAGAGGAAAGAAAAGCTTGGGAGACAACACAAAACATTTTCTTGGCAAGAGATAGTACAAGATTAAGCAAAGGCCAAAGTGAATATGATCAATAAATTCTACCATAAATCTAGTACTAATTGTCCAAGGACAAGAAGTAATGGGAGTAATCTTCCTAAGTTAGTTCACATGGATATCCAAGATCATATTCACACAAAGAAGCATATAACAAAGTATAATAATTAAGTTTGATGCTCCGAAAAAGATTCTTGGTAGCTTCCAATAGTCACACAATCACTAGTGATTATAGTAACTTGAAGCTGATGGTTTCCATGAGGATATAGAGTTCCAAATATGAGGAAACACATACCAAGAAACACTCTCACAAACAAGATCCAAAATATGAGAAATAAAGGCATTCAAGCAAATTTGGACTTGTTTGAGAAAATGTGTCACATAGGAGCTAGATAATTATCAGTATCAATTCTAAGTGACACAACCTCAAATTTTCACATTTTCTAGGCTTGTAATATGCACTAAACATATGACTCCCCCATAATGTGATAAACCATGAATCTCAACATGATGCAAAAATATCCAAATGGATATAATTAATGGACATTATAGAACTTAAATTTCTCATGAGAAACATACTATATAGAGACTAGATAATATTGCAATATCAATACTTGGTGGTATTCCTCATGTACACATCTTTTTAGGATTGTGGAATGTCCAAGCATAACATTACCCCAAAATGGGATAGTCCATTAATCTCCCACAAGAGCCAAATAGGATACCAAATATAATCAAGAAAGGCTCCAACACAAGAAACACACATACATGCTCCTCATTGAGTCTTACTCATTTTATCAATGGTGTTCTCATGCTCCTCAATTTGTGCCACCCAACATACACAAATATACTTGATAAGTCAAGATAATTACATGGAAGGCACAACATTTATAAAAGCATGCAAGGTACAAACACATGCATAAGGGGGCGAGTAACTTTCAATGTAATGAGTTGAGCACATGTTACCGCAAGGAGGAACATTGGAAATATGATAGAGACAATATAATCCACATGACTTCGCTTGACAAATATAATTGATGATGAAGTTCCCTTAGTTCTTCATGATGTAGTCAAGTCTCCAATGACCTCCAAACACACCTATTGATCAAGTTTTGGCTTTTTGGTCCCCAACTAGGTTGGGTCTTAAGAAGTTAGTCACAATAGGCTTGGAAACCCAAATGGTTCTTTTCTTGACACCACATTGGGAATCAACAAATTTGGCAAACACCTCGCGAACCTCATCTCTGTATGAAGAGAATAAGTATCATAAATCATGATAGGGTTGTATGAGGATATACCAATGTTACATGAGTAAGAAATGTGCCCTTTCTCGCAGAAAATGTAGCAATTTCTTCTCTTGCCATCTTTCTTGTTGGGTGAAGCAACAACTTGAGGAAGACCTTGAGTCTTATTGGGAGGAGGCCCATATCTAACAAGAGGTAGAGCTTGAGGACACTTCCCTTGTTGCTTCTTGCCAAGGGGCTTCTTCTTCAATGGGAAATACTTGACATGATGCCCTTATTCCTTACACTTGAAGAAAACAATGTTGGCCAGATTCTTGACATGATCTTGTCCATTCTTCTTGTGGATCTTGTGCTTCAACTTGATAGTGGACTTGTTGTTGATATTGGATTTTAATCCAAGCCCTCTTATCATCGGGGGATTTTTGCACACTCAAGATGTTGTTGAGTGTGGCCTTCCCTTTATGACCCTTTATCAAGTAATTATTCAAAGAAGTCACTTGAGCCTTGATATCTTTAATTTCCTCTATATGGTTAGTGTGAACAACAATACTAGAGGAAGTAGATTCTACATTGTCAGAGCAAAAAGGAATGAAATGTAATTCATCACAAGATGTAGCAATGGCATGAGTGGATGAATTACAAGGATTAGCACATAGCAACATGACATTTGAAGTAGAAGTAGTGATAATGTCCACATGAGGCTCATTAGATGTTACCTTTGACACAATAGCCTCATGAGCCAACTTTAGCCTACTATGGGAGACTAGAAGATCGTCATGCGATCTTGAAAGCTTAACATGCTTTTCTTCCAATTTCACTAGTTTCTAGTTAGCAAAGCAAGTTGAGCCTTTAGCTCAACATTCTCCTTCACGGTAGATGCTACACAAGAAAAAGAGTTAGTAGCACAAGCATCATCATTTAAAGCAAGAAGTGAGGGCAACTTGGAAAGATCTTTTGAGTATGAAGCTTTAAGTTGCTCATGTGACTCCATGAGTTTGATGAGCTTGCTCTTGATGACCCTAGAGCCATTTTAAGGTGATCAAAATCCTCAAGGAGTTTAGCATAAGCAACTTGAAGCTCATCATTTTTACTTTTGAGATCACTTGCCACCTCAAGATCTCTATCATGAGATTCCTTCACTCTAGACAGCTCTAGATCAAAAGCCTCCTCAAGAGATTCTTTAGTGGTTTGTTCTCTTCAAGGGCTTCATTTTGATTTGCAATTTTGTTAGCATACTCATGCTTACGGCTACTCATTTTATCAATGGTGTTCTCATGCTCCTCAATTTGTGCTTCTAACTTATCAATATGTTCTTCGCTCTTAATAGCAAAGTCCAAGATTTCAAGAAGTTAGAGCAAGCAATATTATTCTTAACAAGAGCATGATAAACAATCTCACCCTTTTCATATAAATCATCAACATCAAACTCTTCTTCCTCATTATCCTCATCCTCATCATCACAAGAGGTATTGGGTTCCAAAGTAGGAGTTACCTTTGAATCCCTTGCCATAAGGCATAAGTAGGTACCATGAGATGATGATGATGAATTATTTGAAGCTTCATTCAAGATCTTTTTTTGGACAATAAAATCTTTGTTTTCCTATATATTGTTAGAAACACAACAACTAGAGGAAATAGAAGAATTTATATCATGGCAACAAGGCATAGCAAGCATATCATCACGATATTTATTCAAACAACTTACGCATGATATGCAAGGACTATCAACATGAGCATGTAAATCATAGATAGTGCTAGAAGTGTTTAGGTACAAAGATGAAGCATTTTAGTGAGATAGAGATGAAAGATCATCAAGAATAAGCTTACTATCAACATTGCAATGTTCATCACCTGCCACATCCCAAGATTTTAGAAATTGGGACTAGAAAAAAATTACATGTCAGTCATGAACATTGCATTTCATCATGGCATCATGCACATTTTTCAAATTTAAATAATGAACGAAAACCCTAATTAAAATTCTCAAAACCACACTATAGGGTTCTATTTGAATAATAGAGTTAGTATTAAAATTGGACAAGGAAAAGTATGCTCTAAATGTCCTAAACAAAACATGGAATTATCCAATTTAAACCAAGTTACAAAAACCTTAATTGGTATTCTCCAAAATGCTATATTGGCATTTTTATGCAATGACATTGCTGACATTTCAACCTTGGTAAAACATTCTCTATACATCCTAAAAAGTGTATCTTGAATTTAGAAATTTTTAGAAATTTGTTTGGATTCATTTGGATTCTTAGAACTCAAACTAGACAAGAAATAAGAAACAGGAAAAGGATAAACAAAAAATCTGACCTACCTCGCGGACCCGCCCGGCCTACCTAGGCCAAGGCCCATCTCACCACACCTAACTAACGCCCGTGTAGGCTGAATCAGCCGCGCAGCAGACAACCGCGCGCAGTAGCTAGCGCCAACTAGTGGGCCGACCCATTTCTTCCGCCAGCCGCCAGCCCGCTTCCCCCCTCTCCCTGCCAAGCGGCACCCACCCAGTTCGTCTTCCTTGCCGAGCTAGGATACCCCGAAAATACGAGTTCATGCCGAACTCCAACCCCCTCCGATTTCCGCGTGTTTCGGCCACTCCTTGCCCCCTTCTCCATGCTAGCACCCCCTTATAATCCCCCTCCTCTCTATCCTGTTTGTTTTTCTCGAATTGCGAAACCCTAAGATGCTAAATCGAACGATTCCAATATGCAGTCGTCGCCGCCATTACCAAGCTTCAGAGGTCGATCTTGTCGCCGATGTAGACCTCCCTTGTTTCTCTTTTCCTCCTATACTCTTTCCCTACTTTGACTGCTTCTCCCTGACCTCCTTCCTCGTCCGCAGGAGCACCACAGAGCCCACCCGATGCCACAGGAATACCACTGCCACCCGAACAACTGTCCGCCCGCTGTGGTCGCGCAAGGCAGCAAGCGCCCGCGCCGAGGTTTCCATTATGCTACTTGTCTCCTCCCGCATCCCGTAGACCATCTCGTGAAGCTTGGAGATCGCCAGAGCACCACCGCCATCAACCACCTAAGATGCACGCCACTGTCCGCTGTCGGTCGCTGTTGTCACACCGGCGAGTTAGCAAGGATCGATTCCTGGTCGTCGGATCTGTCATCAACGCTCATGATTAGATTGTCCTATAAACTGGTACATGCCAATCAGTGAGCGCCGCGTGTCGCCCAGTTATCAGCGTTGTGTCGTCGTGCCACATCAGCCAGGTGAACGACACATCACTACACCGTCAGCCTAGGTCAGCAATTTAAGCACTGAGCATATCCTTTAAATAAATAAGAATAGCAGAAAATTGTGCAATCTTGCAAAATTTATAGAAAAATAACTACATGTCCAAAAATTATAAATAATATACCCGTGGATTCATAAAAATTTGTAGAATAATAATATATGATTATATCTAATACTAACAGTATATATTTACTATAGTAAATTAATTAGTTTAATGGACACTTTAGACTAAATAAATCATAATAAATTATTTATAGGTGATAAAAATATGAATAATATATAAAATTGAAGATAATTTTATTTGAGTTATTAATATATGATTGTATCTAATTTTCGCATTATAGTTAACTAGTAATAACTTAATTAGTTGTAATGGTATTTTTTAGGTTATTAAATTCATAAAAAAACATTTATAGTTCTAAAAATATGAATAATATGTCCATAGATTTACAATCTCGTATTGATTACCGATCTGGTCTTAGATTTAATTTTAGACCATGTTAAATATTTAAATTATTTAAACTCTATTAAATAGTTATTAAATCATAGAAAAAGATCTACAACTTCAATTAGAGTAAATCCAATTCTAATTGGTTCGTATTAACGTCTTCTATCCAGTACACCCTAGACCCAAATTTAATATGACAATTAGAGCAAACGTTGCAACAAATCTATTAAAACCTCTTTATTGACAATCAAGATTTAGTTATAAATACCCTATTGCATTAAATAATCTCCTGCATGCATCATATGATCTAGTAATGTTTAGAGAACTAATTACAACGATTATGACATATTAAATAGCCATGCATGTATTTGTTCATCATTGTTTTATTATATTGTGTATAATTTTATTGTTTTGAATGGTGTGTTTGTTGTGCTTGTTTCCAACATTACATCACGAGGAGTGCAACTACTGCGATTGCAACTACTATGATTGCAAGTATTATGGTTATTACGAATGAAGCCTTTATAATTGTGAAGATTATCTGCATCTACAACAAAGACAAGTGATGCTATCTTGGTCATAAATGTCCTACTGTTTTCCTATGCATTGTAGAAGTTTTTGTAGAACTGCATGTGTAGGAATTGATGTGTATAAACTATGTTATGTCGCATACTATACTCCATAGTATTCCCTGTTTATAAGACATTGTATTGGTAGATTGCTTAGCCATGATATTGTAGATGGGGGAATGGATTACATCATGCTATGGTAGTGTATATGTTTTGCTCAAACCAAAACAACATAATCTTAATGGATCACCTGGGCGGAATGGTTTGAGTGTCATTAGAGTAAAGATTTATGGTGGGGAATACTGCTCAGGATACTAAGAAAGGATTGGTTTCTTTGTTTGGTAGCTTACATGTGCAACCATGTGCCAATAAGAAATAGGTGGTTGGCTGGACTTAGTAGGTTGTGGCAACTCGGACCCAACGTAGCCAGAGATGTAGATAGCGTAGGTTTCTATGGTGCATGGATGGGTTTGGGAAGCTCTTCCCAAATGGTCTCGTCTTGGACTTTTCCCTATCATCACATAATATGAGTGTGGTGGTATGAGCTGGGTTGGCCAGGTCACATGGGTAAAGTGTACAAACCCCTATAGGGTGTGTGTCTAAACTAAGTACTTAGCCATGTACCCGGTTATGGACAATTTGAGTGACCTGATACTGATGCTATGGCATATTTCTCACTCATCAAAATTTCTCAATTACTTAAAACTTGTTGGGTAAACTTAATTGGGTAGGAGCACCTGGAAGTGAACCAGAGTGTACTATTTATCGTATTGGAAAGTAATTTTATTACGATTGTTAGGGTAAAACTACTGCTTTATGCGAATGATCCTGAACTTCACCTAGCCAAATAAGCATGTACTCGCTAGGTATTTTGCTAACCACTTTAGCCTACTTGCCATACATTTAATGTATTAACCATTCATGTCTACAACGTTTCATGCTGCAGGTTATATCGTCTCTGAGTGATCGTTCATAGGTCGCGAGACTCCACTCAATAATTGTTCGCATGTGGCACATTTGAAGGATGGAGATCTATCTTGTATTCCTTTTCCGCTGTGTACTTAAATAAATAATATAAGTTCTAGATCATATTCATTGTATTTATGATGCACAGTTATATTTGGTATCATTTTGTACCGTGTGTGCTACTGAATAGATCCAGGGATTAGCACTATACACAAGAACTCAACCTTATCAAGCGAGGTGTCACACCACCTCTCACCATTTAATTACGTTGATTCTTACCACACTTTGGTGAAGTGGAAGAAAATGAGAACTCATATCGACCATAAGCGGAAGCAACATAATCATCCTGAAAAATATTGGACACAACATATTTATCTTGAAGTTTGTCCATAACTCATGAGCACTCCAAAAAGGAATGATTGAAGAAGTAAATACATAGCTCAAAGCATTAACAAGCACATTAGAAGCTTGAGCATCAGGATATAAGTTTTTCTCACCCTCGTAAGATAGATTTTCGAAATCCATAGGAGGAGAAAAACCTATATCTACAATATGCTCCATATTTGGATCCATGTCTCAAAAATGAATAAACATACAAGTTTTTCATATATCATAATTTGTGCCATCGAAATGCACATGTCATTATGCACTAATCCCCTATCGATATATTTACTCTCAAGGCGGTGAAGCCTAAAATGAGAAACCGGGCTCTGATACCAATTGAAAGAGCACGAATGTCTCCTAGAGTCGGGTGATACGTCGGAAACGTATCTATATTTTTTGATGTTCCATGCTTGTTAGTATCTACTTTGCTTTGCTTTGTCTACACTTTGAGGTGCTTTTTACATGTTTTCTGGTACTAACCTATTAACAAGTTGCCACAGTGCCAGTTGCCTTTTTTTGTTGTTTTGGTTTCAGAAAATCTAGTAAAGAAATTTTCTCGGATTTGGACGGGACACACGTCAAAGTCAATTACTTTCCATGGGGAACAAGAAGTCTAGAGGGGAGACGGAGAGGGGTGCCAGGGCGCCCTAGGCAGGGTGTGGGGCCACTGGCCACCTCCTCGGCCTCCCCCTTCGCCTATAAGAATCCCCCGATGCAGAAACCCTAAGCACCCGATAAAATCTCCACGAAACCGCCTGTAGCCGTCACCACCATCGTCCCTAGATTGGGGGGATCTGAAGTTCTTCTCGGCACCCTGCCAGAGGGGAGATCATCCCGGAGGCCTTCTCTCCGGTATGATGCATTAGTAGTTCCACCTTGGACTATGGGTCCATGTAGTAGCTAGATAGTTGTATCTCCTCCTTGTGCTTTCATGTATAGATCTTGTCAGCTCCATTCATGATCAAGATCTAATCTATTTTTAATCATGCATGTTGTGTTTGCGGGGATCCGATGGATATTGAGATTATTATGTTGGTTTGATTAATGGTTTTTTCTTTATGATTCTATCATGTATATGTTGTTTGTGATCTTGCATGCTCTCCATTGTTAGTAGCTATCTTGGCCAAGTAGTTGCTAGTGACTCCAAGAGGGGGTATTTATGCTCGATAGTGGGTTCATGCCTCTAGTTTCTAAGGGAAGTGACAATAATCTCTTCGGTTGTAGATGTGTTGTTGCTACTAGGGAGAAAACAACGGTCTCTTGTTCATGGAACATGTGGACTGTTTACCTTACACACTTTGCTTAAAGCAGTTGTTTGTTGCTTGCAAATTAATACTGGAGGGAGTTTGGATGATAACCTGAAGGTGGACTTCTAGTCATAGATGTAGTTGGATGGCGGTCTATGTATCTTGTTGTATTGCCCAATCGAATCTCATAGGATCTTTCTGACTAGTAATTGCATTGTTATGCCTTGCTTAGTTCCTGTCAATTTTCCTGCTGTAATTTGTTTACCCTTCATGCCATGTTGTTTATCTAAGGAGAGCACCTCTAGTGAACTATGGACCCTGGTCCAATCTTTACCATTGATACATCTTCCACTATTACTTGTGTACTTACTGCAAACCATTACCTTCCACATCTGCGGTGACCCAGCATACCACTGCATGTGTAGTACACTATAGTCGTTGACATGACATCTACAGAACACCGTTCCGTAAATATCACATCCCTCAGAGTGGTACAACAGAAACATTGCGGGTCCATATTACAAAAGTACGCACATTATTATTATTACAACTAGATGATTCCCCGCGCGTTGCGGCGGGAATTAGCTGCAACACATTTGATATGATAAGTTTAGGACATGGGAGGCATAGCATAAATCAAGTTAAGAACATTTTGATTTTCTTGAATATCAATAAGTCAATCATTGCTTACTACACCTGAAGTATTCATGTGGTTTTAGAAGGCATCCATACCATGAAATATCATTCTTTTTCTTATGTTTTTTCAAAGCTTTCAAGAATGATATAGTGAAATAGCGAGTCCACGAAGCATTTCCAAACAGATAAATTGTTAGGGAAACTGGTATGAGGTTGATGCTCAAAGACATTCATTTCACTTCCAATACACTTAATTCTACAAAATTTTGTCAGAATTTTTTTTTGGTTTTCACATATTCCCTCTTTAATCTGCAAAGGAGACAACATATATGATCACTGTAATATTTATTGTAGATGTTCTTGTAAAGATAAGCACGCATGTCATTTCCACAAACAATATGCTGGTCGAGACTCGAGGATGATGCGCCGCCAATCTCTCCGAGAGAGGTTATGCACCTGAGATGGGATGACTTGTGCCAGGGCATTAGATTCTTCCGTTGCAGAATATAATATGGGAGTATTGGTTCAGCTGGATAGTTGTAGAAGCACGTTATCACATAATAAAATGACCTACTTCATGGTGCTGGTGAAAGATGAGGATTAAATTTGCAAGGGGAGATCGAGGAGTTGGAAATTCACCTATCTCTATGTGCCGGAGATTTAATGGTACTCTTTATACTTATTTTTTCGTGGGGTTCGTGTTGGTCTTCTTGGCATTATCGACACACCTGCAGTTCAACTACACGAAGCACACAAAATAAAATAGAAATTTTGGCAATTTAAAACACATAATGCTAAATAGTTTTTTTCAAAGATAGATGCATATCCAAAAGAAATTTTACATCTTTTTCAACGATACGAAATATATTCTAGTAATAAACATCTGTTCAGCAAAAGATGATGGCAATATTTAACAAACTAAAATGGTATGACAAAGTTTTATAAATACAAATGGTTTAACTATGCAAAAAATTACACACTGAAAGGTATTGTTTTTTTGAGAATGCACATAGCAGTACTGTTCCATATCTTAGTATATAATAACTATTTCTACAACATACATCTTGAAGCATCTGAATAATTGTACAGATCGAAAGATTGTTGTGCATATCAACAAATACACTGCGTTTTATAGGTTTGTATGAGCGCTTCAATATTTTCTTTAGCAACAGTTTGAACATACGCATGTATATTACTCTAAAGGATAGCTGACATAAAGAGTGATGGGCTTAGTAACCGGAACAAAAGCAGAATAGAACACGGAATAAAACTATGGGCATGACATTTACATGCTTCGTGGATATATGTATCGGAATTTGGAAACCAATTGGACTGAACTCAGTCACTCACATTAGCACACTCACATTAGCAGGTAAAGAAATGATGGAGGTACAGATCAGGGTTGTAAAACAAATCAAATCCTTGTAAATCTTGTGCTGAAATTCAATGGGAACAAAACAAAAATAGAGGCACACACCACTTATTCGTCTTCTAGCTCCGTATAGATTCCTTCAAGGGAAGCGATACCTGAAAGAGAGAAAGGGAGGCAAGCAAATCATGAGGTCAGCATGAGATGTGATCCTAAGGAGTGGAGGTTTGCTACCTGCGGGAGTGGAGCTCATTGGCTAGACCTGAGTTACTCGATGAGCATGAGAGGGAGGCTTAGTTGATGGGAAGCAGATGCAGCCGTATTCATGACGGTAGAGCCTTGTGGGCCATGGGGATGCAGCAGCAGACGATGGTCATCGAGGGCAGGGGCTTCAAATTCATTGCATGGAGCAGGCTAGTCCAAGGAAAGTAGCATATCTGGTGCTTAAAAGAGAAATTAAAATTATCAGTCATCCTTGATTCTATCATGGGGAATCCATCCAGAGTTCAACCTGTAGGTAGAATCAGTTAAATCAATCCAAATAAAATCAGGCGTAGGGACAGAACCGAGATCCAAAGAAATCAACTCCATCCACATCCCAACCTGAATCGGAATCCAATCCAATCGAATCGAATCGGGTACAGAGCAGAATTAAATCAAATCCGGCCAGAGCTCAACCTACTTAATTAGGACAATACGTTGAGGAAGGAGTAGGAATAATCCAATCAAAACCGGGGGGAATTAGAATGGAGAACGAACAGGTACCAGCTTGGAGGTCGCTGGTGGAGGTTGTGGCGCAAGGAGGCCACCGTGGTTGAATCAGATGGTGTGATGGATGGTTTTTAACCTTGAGGAGGCGGCGGCAACGGATGATCTCCATCGAGCAGTTTCCAGTCATTGAATGCTACGATTGATGAGGAGCATTTGTGAGGAGCCATTAGGTGGCGGAGGGAACAATCTTGGCGAAGAGGACGGAAGGTCGCAACGGCGGAGGAGTTACTGTCAGGATTCGTCGAGCGAGTCTTCTAGTGAATGGTCGAGCCGAGGAAAGGATTTCCAGTCCATTACATGTGTTGAAGCGGGCACAACCGAGGTCACGATGATTCTCCGTGCGACGATAAAAAGGATGACGTGTCAGCAAAATAGACTAGTGGGGGACTCCTATTTAGAGATAGAAGATACCGGAAGTTCAAGACTTCCAAAGATCTAACTTACAAATCAAAATATAAAGTGTTCAGCGGAAATTTAAAAGTAGCAACTCCGACTAGGAGTGGGGCTCAACAGCTTATTCTATAGAGTTCATGCTGCTCGGCTCCATTAGTTACTACTAACTAGGTACTTAGTTGGTCTCATTCTCATCGACACCGTAGCGGATCTCGTAATCCACGGATAGATCAGGTTCCTCGTAGAACACGTCTTCTTGGCATTCGGCTGCATACATTGGCACGTCTTCGGGATACTCAGAGTCTAAGCAAGGGATCAAAGGAAAGGATGAGTAACAGCGTTACCCAACAAATTCATTATATACAAGGTGGGAAGTTTGATACTCTAACTACCACCTTGGATTATAAATCCTTGACACTATGCAGTTTTTGTAAATCTTTCTTCAAAGGTTGATTTATTCCGAAAAACTATGACAATCAATCTTCACAGGTTGACCAGAACTTTCATGGAGTTCCTTTCCTGCCGCGTTCGTAGCTCCTTCTCGGAACAGGGAGTAACAAGTTACAGTTCTTACACTCTGCAGAGGTGCGTTACTTTACCCATGAGAGATCAACTCCTTGTTGCACAACCGGGCGTACTTTCCCGTCCACAATTCCATGATGTGGGGCCCAGTAGTTGGTCCAAGCCAATCACTGCCCCCTTCGCGACCCCGCATGCCTCCTTGGTGTACACCATGCCCACATAATGAATTACGGCAATGGTTTGTACAAACCGTTAGATGCCAGAACTATCGTGGGATGATGAGGGTTTCTACCCATATGCTGCATATCCTCTACGAATTACCAATTAATATGCACGCTACGAGGATAATAGCCACGACCTGCACATCCGGCTTCATGCGAGAGGAAGAAGATACAGCTGACTTCTCTGTCCCATTCCAAATCTCATGGCTAACGCGTAATATACGGCACTAGAATCACTGATGTCAGGGGTTATTAAGTCCCTACTTGATCATCATTGTTGCAATTAGAACTCTAAGTTCTATTTCTCCATTATATCACCACTTAGGATGATATCTATGATTTCTGTGTTTATGAAAATAATATTTTATTTCTTTTATAGCATATATGATAACACACAATTTGCAAATACTTTGATAAAGACTCTTCAAAGGACATGAGCAAGTGATGAACTTTCCTTGTGATGGCAAGGTAGTGAAGTCTGATGCTTGCACTGGACCTTGAGCTTCTAGTTCTACAAAAACATCATTATTGCCCGGTAAGGACAATATTTAAAGAAGCAAAATGATTATGCAAGTAATGTAATGCATTCTTTAATTCTATATGCATTTTCCGTATATAAGGTGCCTTTTATTAAAGCATTTATAAATATTAGCTTTTTATATTTATTGTATATATTGAATTATTTTATTTTATTTCCCTTTTATTTGAATTTTATTGATTTAATAATTCTTTTAGGAATTATTAATTATACATTAGAATTTATTAGTAAATATTTATTTAGTATTTTTCAAAAATACTATAATATTAATAAATAATGAAAGTGATTTTTATTTATTTTTATCACTTTTCCATAATTTTGTAAAATTCCATAAGGAATATATAAATTACAAAATTCTTATAAAAGTTTAAGTGTTCAAAACTTTATATTTTATTTTATTTGAACAAATTGGATTATTGTGAATCCAAAAATATTTTATTTATAATTTTGGACTTTTATTTTATTTTCTATAATTTTATTGAGGTCAGGGGCATTTTGGTCTTTTCCAATTGATCAAAAAGATTTATTAAGCAACTTGGGCTGGCCCCTTGGGCTTATTGGGCCAGGGTGGCCCAATAGGGCAGGGTCAAAAGATAACCCCGAAGGGTTTTGGCCCACCCAGCCCACTCTGTCTCCTTTCTCCCTCGACCTTATCCCCTCCTCCTCTGTCTCGACCCCGTGGCCAGCGATGCCGCCACCATCGATTCCCGCCGCCGGCCGTTCTGGCCGCCACCATGACGCGAGTTGAGATTGTCGATGATGCTCATTCGTTTTATCCACTTGGATTTGTCTCTGGGGTTCCCCCGTGGCTAGTTCCACCCTATTTCCGAACCCTAGGGTTCAGAAAAGATGATGTTGCCACCGCCGCGAGCCCGCCTGCGGTGGTGTGCTGGTCTCGTGCGATGCTGCGGCCGCCGCCGTGGCAGGTGCAGGTTGCAGCGCCTCTCTGGGTGCTCCCTGTGCCGCCGCGGTTCGTCGGCCCCTCTGCTTCCTCTTCGATTCTTTAGCAAGGACGTCGGGTAAGTTGTTTTTGTGGTGCTTGTCCATGCTACTGCCATGATTCTCTCTATGTATCCAGTGGCTTTCATGCCGAGTGACTATGTGCTAGTTGAGTTCATCTCTGGATTAGAGTTCTTGCTCTGATTAGGATTCATAACCCCCTGTTGATCATATCTAAGATGCTTTAGATCTAGTATTATTCATATGGGAAATGACTCTCTGATGTGGTAAATGATTGATGGTGGCTTTGATGATACTAGTTGCCTGTCAGATTTATTCTAGTGGTAATCCCCTATGATTCATGTTAATGTTTCAATGGAATCCTTAATTGGATTATGCTGTTGATCTGAGAGTGTACTCTACTCTCAGAATGCTCAAACTGACAGTAGTTTCTTTCAGTGGTTGCTTACTGTAATTATAGTGTTAGCTTGCATGAGATTATACATACTGAATCAAATCATTACATGTAATGATTTTTGTGGATGTATAAATTTAAGATTGATTCCTGGCACTTGGCTTCAGGTAAATGATATGTAGTGGTTTGTCCCTTTTCCTGTGGGAACTAAGAAAGATGATTTTAGCTCATTAAGAACTTGTCCTTGTGATACCATTGTATTATGGCACACAAGTGATTGGGTTTTTCTTTCTGGATTAGCTTGATCATGCTTGTGATTTAAACTGATAAGATGATATGAAAGCTTTCTTATTTTGTATGCCTATGATGTTGGTCTGAGGCTCTAGGATTTAATTCCTAGTTAGTTGGGCAATAATTTGTTTGAAACTTATAGGATTAGAGGTGCTAATCTCTCTCTCTGAGAGATGTGCCCTGATCTGTTAAGATCAAATGAAAATGATCTAAGTTGCAAAAATAATACTAAACCCAGTGATGCTGGTCTGAGGGTTTAGTGCTTGTGGTTTGAGCTTGATTTCTTATCCTTATACTTGTAATCTCTAGGATAGATGCACTCCTCTTGGGTGATTATTGAGAGATTATCTCATAAAACAACACATGCTTTTATGTAGATAATATGATGAAATCATGTGATGGTTTTGTGAGGCTCACCACAGATTCTGATGTGGATGTAGTAGATTGATGATGATCTTGATCTTGATCTTGATCTTGATCTTGATGGGCTCCTGAGCTTGCTCTTGAGCTTGCCTGCTCCTCCTAGCTCCTGGGCTTGACCTTGCTATCCACCAGATCCATCCCCCTCCTTATGTCACCATCCTGGTGATGTTTGGGTTGATCTGGGTGGTTGGTTTTGGCTGCTGTTCTTGGTTTGGTTGCTGTTCACCCTGGTTGTGCTGGTGTGTTGTGTAATGGAGTGATGCACTGATGTGCTCCTCCACGATTGTGCTGTGGTTTTGTGATGCTAGTTGTTCATGTGTGGTCGACAGCACACCATCTGCATGCTTGTGTGTGCAGCCTGTGTGCCTTCTATGCACATATGGATAGGTTCAGAAAGTTTGAACTTACTATTACCAATCTACTTTTACCTTGGCTGGTGAATTGGTCCCTTTTGGCTGTCATTTGCATTCTGGCTTGAATTTATGAAAGATGAAATCTTTCATATTGGTGAAACTTTCCCCTTTTTAACATTTCTCAATGATGAGTTTGTCAAGTGCACCTCACTGACATATCTGAGAGAAATATACTAACACTAATCCTGTTTTGTTTTCTTATTTATTCTTTGTTTTGCAGGTACAAAGATAAAGATGAATGTTTAGTGTTTTAGTTATAGGATAGTTAGTAGATATATAAATGTTATTTTCTTAATCTTTTGTAATTTTTCTTTTATAATACTTGTAATCTTTATTTGGTTCATTTATAATAAAGATTATATATTTATTAATAAAGAATATTCTTTTGCTTTATTCTTTTTGTAAATTGTGAAGTTTTGAATAACTTCAGTAAGTTCATTCTTTGTAACTTATTTATGTATATAAAATGAATTTCATATATAATATTGTTTTTAGATAAGATTTAAATTATAATACCTTTTTCTTAATTAATTTAAGATTCAAATCTTATATCAAAATCATTTAAATTATAAAACACTTAAGTTTTACAAATCCAAACTCATTTCAAAACACACATAATTCCTTTAAGATCATATCAAAGTTTATAGCAACCCTCCTTTAAGACTAAACCTACTCTCAAAGTAAGAAAGAAACATTGATCAGTCAAGGTTTTTATTTGGCGAAAATTTTACCCACATTTTCTCAAATGAATGCATGCAACAATACATATTCCTAAATCTACCCTTTGTTAGGTCCTATATGCTGGGATGTTACAACATCATACGCTTAATCCTTTGTTAAAGCAAACCGGTGAGCTTGACAACCTCACTGATTCATTGAGGCAAAGTCTTGAGTTTGTGTTGTGCAGGTCTCCGCGTTGCTTGCAACACCTGTGTGACATTTCCTTCATCCTTCTAGTTCGATAACCTCGGCATCTAATGAGGGAAGACTCGCTGTTGTGCTCATCACACCTTGCTCTTGGGGTTTCCAACAAAGTGCTCCACACCAGCGCATCAACAAGTTTTCTGGCGCCGCTGCCGGGGAGACTAAGGACGTCTTCACAAGGGGAGTCCTCCACTTCCTTTCTCTTTACTTTGTTTTTAGTTTTCTTTGTTTCTTTTGCTTGGTTTTGTTTGCCTCTCTTCAAAAAAACCCAAAAAAAATTAGTCTAGTTTGGTTTGCTTGCTTTGTTCAAAAACACAAAAAATTAGTTCCTGCTCTAGCTGCTGCTGCTATTTTTGGCTTGCCCACCTTTGCCAAAATGAACTCTAGTGAGAACACCAAGTTGTGTGACTTCACTAGCACCAACAACAATGATTTACTTAGCACACCTATTGCTCCACCTGCTCCTGATGCTACCTTTTATGAAATTAAGCCTGCTTTGTTGAATCTTGTGATGAGAGAGCAATTTTCTAGTGCTAGTTCTGATGATCCTGATGCCCATCTCAATAGCTTTGTTGAACTTTGTGAGATGCAAAAATATAAGGATGTAGATGGAGATATTATTAATCTCAAGCTTTTTTCCTTTCTCCTTGAGAGGAAAAGCTAAAGAATGGTTGCTTTCCTTGCCTAAAAATAGTATTGATTCTTGGACTAAGTGCAAAGATGCTTTTATTGGAAAATACTATCCTCCTGCTAAGATTATATCTATGAGAAGTGAAATTATGAAATTTAAACAACTTGATAGTGAACATGTTGCTCCAGCTTGGGAAATAATGAAGTCTTTGGTTAAGAATTGCCCCACTCATGGATTCACTGCTTGGATGATTATCTAGACTTTTTATGCAGGTTTGAACTTCTCCTCAAGAAATCTGTTGGATTCAGCTGCTGGTGGTACCTTCATGGGCCTCACTTTGGGTGCTGCAACAAGGCTCCTTGATAATATGATGGTTAACTACTCTGAATGGCATGTTGAGAGAGCTCCACATGGTAAAAAGGTAAATTCTGTTTAGGAAGCTTCCTCTTTGAGTGATAAGATTGATGTCATTATGGCTATGCTTGTTAATGGGAAATCTCCTTTAGATCCTAATAGTGTTCCCTTAGCCTCTTTGGTTGCTCAGGAAGAGCAAGTTGATGTGAACTTCATTAGAAACAACAATTTTGGCAACAACACTTATGGTAATTATAGGCCTTATCCTCCCAGTGGAAATGTTTATCATGGTAGATCTGGAATGCTTAGTGAAGAAAGGATTCTAGAAGTAGAGAGATCCACTAAATTTTTTATGCAAATGCAATATGACCAAAATAAGATTTTCACTAAAACTATGGAGGAACAATCTATTATCTTGAAAAACATTAGTCATCGGCTTGAGAATTTAAATAGAGAAATTCCTTGTTTACAGTCAAAATTTTTGAGTGCTGAGAAAAATATATCCTCTTTATCTGAAGCTCAGTCCTCCTTGATTAATAAAATGGCTGCTAAACCTGAAACTATGGAAAATACCTTTGCTACTGCTCATGACAAACAAGTTACTATTGATGAAAATGTTAGGCTGTTAGCTCAACTTCATGCTAGGTGGGAAAGGGAAGATGAAATTGATAGAAACAATAGTGTGTGCACCATCACCACTAAACCACAAGTAGTCCCTATTTCTCCTCCTACTATGCCTAAGCCTATTGAGCCTACTACTAGTGATGCTAAGTTTGACTTTGATATTGATGGTTGCAATATTTCTGAAGTGATTATGTTCGTACAAAAGCTTGCTAGAAGTCCTGATGCTAGTGATATGCATGTTTCTTTCACTAAACACATTACATATGCTCTTGTTAAAATTAAGGAAGAGAAGCTAAAACACAAAGCTTCTATTCATAGGAAAGTAGAAGATAGTTGGGAACCCATTATTAATATGCAAGTGAATGACTTTGATCTCAAAGCTTCATGTGATCTTGGTTCTAGTGTCTCTATTATGCCTATGAAGATTTATGAAATGCTTGATTTGCCACCATTGGAAGATTGTTATTTGGATGTCCCACTCAATGATAATGCTAAGAAGAAACTCATGGGGAGTATTAATGATGTTCTCATTATGGTTAACAATGCATATGTCCCTGTTGATTTCTATGTTTTGGATGTTGAATACAATGCTTCTTGTCCTATTACTTTGGGAAGACCTTTTCTTAGAACAGTTGGTGCCATCATTGATATGAAAGAATACACCATTAGATATCATTTTCCATTCAAGAAAGGTATTGAACACTTCCCTATGAGGAGAGAGAAGTTGCTTTTTGCTCCTCTTTTGAAAGCAAGGTTTGATGTTAATGCTTCTTCATTTGAAAATACTTGATTCTTCTTGCTTCTTGTGCCTAACTTAAAGGCATTAAAGAAAAGTACTTGTTGGGAGATAACCCAAGAGTTTTCTTGAGTCTTGGAAGTTATTACTTCGGTAATGACCTCTCCTTATCCTTTTTGTTTGCTTTTTGTGCCAAGAATGACCTCTAATGAGAGGGAAGTAAGATTTGGGGAGTTGCTATCCCGAAACAGATTTCTGTCCTCCGCCATACAAATTCGTGAGGAGTCTCTATAACTCGGATTGAGCTCAAAATTTACGAATAAATCCCCGAGTATGTTAGATAACTTTCGTTAGTTCAACACCTTTTGATTTAAGCAACAAAAGATGTTCTAAAAAATCGGTTTCTACTTGCTGGTCTGTTTTACCGAGTTCCTCCCAACAATGGAGTACGTCCCTTTGGATAGGGGGTGGTTACAAACCACCAACGCCACAAAAGGCCTCCCTTGTTATATTGTGAATCTCACCCAATGGGATCGATCCACACTTCCACTATCGGTGCACTTGTCGGTGTCAATCCGGAACGTCTCACAAGATTGGGGCACTTCTCCACAAATCAATTGGAGGCTCCCAACAAACACGCTTGGGGAAAGATCGACAACTTAATTGGAGGCATCAAGAAATCCACAACACCACAACAAGCCGTCTAGGGTTCCAAGAACCCAAGAGGTAAAAGCTTCTCACTTTCACCAACCAAATCTTCCATAGAGAACTCAAACCGATGCACCTAATGCAATGGCAAGAACACAAGAAGTGCTCAAGTCCTTCTCTCACAAATTCCACCAAATCTAGCAAAGCTTATGGGGAATAAGAGAGGAAGAACAATGGAGGAAATCCACAACAAACTTCAAGATCTAGATCCCAAGATGTTCCCCTCACTTAGAGGATAGATTGATTGGTGGAGTTATAGATCTAGATCTCCTCTTTCAAATCTCTCAAAAATATGCAAGAATCATAGGAGAGATTGAGGAATAGCAAGATCAAGAAGGTCAACAGTGGAGGGGAAAACTTGCAAGAATAGGTAGGTAACCATTGGGGAAGAAGGGCCCCTTATATAGGTCCTCCAAAATCCAACCGTTAGAGATATGGAGCGCACAGACCGGACATTCCAGCCATTTTATGGATGGTTTCCAATATGGGACACAGAATGGCAACCACGGGACATAAATCGGAAATTTCTGTGCGACATCGGAGTGTTCGGCGTTTTCACTCTGGACATTCCACCCAAGGCAAAACTGACATAAACAAATAAACTGAAACGAACATAACATTTGTATACATACTCTGATTTTGATGATCTTGGGCTCGTTTCGAAGATAGTAACGGGGTATAAAAGTTCATGCAGAGAACCATCATAGTACAAAAAGGGTGGATATAACCAAATTATGGAAGGTTTAACCTATCTATAAAATACAAACTGTTTAGACCTTCGAAAATTGAAAACACCATAGAGAATGCATATGAATTCCATTTTTGATGAACTTGAGATTGTAGTGGAGATTGAAACAAGATCTAAATCCTCTCATGTATAAGAACCAAATGAGAACCAAGATATGATGATAAGTATGCAAAGGTTTGAGCTCTCACCGAGGGATATGATCAAGTTACTCACTCGAGAGCCCCTCTTGATAGTATGGTTATATCCTATAAACCGGTCTCCCCAACTAACACCACGAGACCAGTAAGAAAGAAAACCTATCAAGATCATACCTTTTACTTGCGCATATTCCACTTGATCTTGATGATGGCGATCTTCTACACCTCAAGATGGAGCACCTTTCTTGATTGCGCTAGCTTAGTAAGGATTTGGAATTTGCTCCCCCATACTCCACTATGGAAGAGCCTATCTTTTAGGAATATCCTCACATATCCATGATCACCATAAGGATGGCAAGCTTCAAGCATATGATATCTTCGAGATGGCCCATCTTGAACTTGCACAACATTTCTTCTAACTCCATTTGGATGATGTCTTGAAGATAAACATGAGGAACTCTATATTCTTCTTCAAGACACCCTTGATATTATTTTATTTATTCTTATTCTTCATTTATTCTTCCTTGAAGCCAATACATGCTCCAAGCGATGCCAATGGAAAATTCCTACAAGTGTAACTTTATACAAGCATTAGTCCATTGAGATTGTCATTAATTACCAAAATCACACATGGGACCCCACATGCTCTTTCAACAGAGCCGATGTATTACTAACTGAAGTGCGCTACAAGGCCCCACAGGTCATCGTGTACAACTAGGCCAAACCAGAGGACCCAACGGACGCTCGACACATCGCTCGTTGTTCCAAGGCCTTCACCATCATCAACGGCGAGCTCTACAAACGGAGCTTCACCGGCTTCCTCCAGAGATGTGTCACAAGGATGATGGAAGAAGCATCCTCCTCGACATTCACAAAGGCATCTGTGTCCATCACACCGTCTATCAAACCCTGGTCGCCAAATCCCTCCAGGTTGGCTTCTAATGGCCAACGATGATGTGCGACGCCAAGAGCATAGTCGAGAAGTTCAATGCCTGCCAAAGATTTGTGGACAAGCCACATGCGCCAGGATCCGAGCTGCGGCCAATACCATTGGCCAGGCGCTTTGCACAATGGGGACTCGACATGGTCGACAAGCTACAAAGATCGTCACCTGGGGACTACATCTACCTCCTCGTCGTCATTGACAAGTTCACCAAGTGGATCGAAGCTACGCCCGTCACCAACCAAACCGGCACCACCGCCGTCAAGTTCTACGAGTCCATCGTCTTCAGGTTCAGGGTGCCGCACAACATCATCACCGACAATGGAACAAATGTCACCTCAAAGGAGTTCCAAGACTTCTGCGACAACCTCAGCATCATCATCAGTTACGCCTTAGTAGCGCACTCTCAGACCAACGATCAAGTCGAAAATGCAAACGGCCTCGTCTGCAACCGCATCAAGAAGCGACTCCTTCGGCCTCTCGAGCGAGCATCAGGAGCCTGGGAAGATGAGCTGTCCTCGATGCTTTGGAGCTTACGGACAACGCCAAAGAGCGCCACCGGATACACACCTTTCTTCATGGTGCATGGCGCTGAGGAGGTACTAACTGAAGTGTGTTACAGGGCCCTCGGGTTTTCGCTTACAACAAGGCCGAATCTACGACCACACTCGAAGACTCTGTCGACCTACTAGATGAAGCACGTGACAATGTCGCCGCTTGTTTGACGGTGTACCAACAAAGCCTCCACAACTACCACAGCCGACAACTGCGGCCAAGGTCCTTGGTCGAAGGCGAACTCGTACTGTGAATCAAGCAGAAGGGGCATATGAAGCTCGAGTCCCTCTGGGAAGTACCCTACATGGTCACCGAAGTAATCCTAGGAGGCACCTACCTCCTCAAGTACATAGAATACAGAGTAACATACTCCAATCTCTAGAACGTCACTCAGTTGTGGCGTTTCTACCCCTAAATGTTTTTACTTTCGAATAAGGCTTCTCGGCCAGACTACTTAGCTGAAACATGTACCTGCTATTCTGAAATAAATAAAGCTAAGTCCCTAGCCCAATGAGTCTATTATTTACATTTTTTCGTACATATTACACTCAGGGGCTACGCCTCACCCGACGACCTCGTCGGGTCAACACTATCATATTCACCTGATTAGCTGACTACGCTAACAATAGAACCCTTGAAAACCCCAATCCAGTTGCAACCCAACTGACAGGTTGGCAAGGAGCCGATATTCGCAAACGTCAAGGTAACAAAAAGGAAAATGCCGTTTAAAACAATCAAATACATAACATGCACTACTTAAAAAATTACAAGGGCAATGTCAACCAGCCGAAACTATACGACCTTTTCATCCTATAGATATTCTACGCAGGGAAGCCCGCTACTACTACCGTTGAAGGATGGCATTGGTACGTTCATCGAAGAGCTGCACTATACTCTCAGCAAGCTGAGCAACTGCACCGTAATGTAGCCGCATGGTCCATGCCATACCATAAAGAGGAACTGACAGGCCCACCATAATGTACGCCAGGTTTACGTCGAGAGGATACACGTGCACAAGGGATAACGCAGCATTGGCACATGCGACGGGGTGTTGGTGCACGCACTCCTTCATCGCGCTCATATTACAGAACTTCTGGAGCAGCCCAAGCACGCCGGAAGGAGCCTCATCTAGAGTAAACATGGAGCTAAATATCGACTCAAGTGTCGACCGTGCGCTCTTCAGCACCTCAAGCACTTGGTGAACATGGTCCTGCACCATTGCCAGCACGACCGCTAATTTTGGTCCATCCAGAAGAACCCCCAACTTCTATCTCCTACTGGGTCAAGCAGTTCAGTCGAATGCACGACCGCTAATTTCTCATGAAGCAGAGGAAGCTGCATCAATTCAGGAGCTGAAAGGACATGCGAGGTCATCGGGACAACACCCGATGAACCCTATGCAAGTAAAGTGATATCATATAAGAACAATATGAAGGTAAAGAGAAGAGCATATATTTACATAAAAGGCTACCATGTAGCAGTTCAAGATACAATCTAGTAAAGGCATGGCAAACTACTACAACAAACAACTACAAGTAATTAAAGGCATCTATGTGGAGGCACCTGAGGGCTTCATGGTGTCCGTGGCAGCCTCTGTCTCCGTGGCTTGTGTCACAGCCAACCTCTTCTGCTCCGCCGAGTACTTCGCAAGCAACTCTATGAGTCGCGGACCATACTTTATTGTTGTGAGAAGAAAAAGGAGCAAAGGATACCTCGACACCCTCCGTCGTCACCGCCGTCTTGGAGATAACTTTGCTGAGATACAAACGAGCACCACACGCCTGAGCCATCGCCAGGACAAGGGAAGCACCTGCGCCCCTCTGCATCTTCTTGTACTTAGCTGGCGCGTCCCCCGCAAGCTCTTCTGCGAGAGCGTCGACATCCTCCAGTTCTACTGCTTTTGGGAATATCTTCCAGTGGAAGAAACCAAGCACCTCCTTAGCCTTGACCAAGGTGTCCCGAGTGGATCTGCACTGGTCTTCGACTGCAGCAATAACACTAGCTAGGGGGTCACCACGCTCTAGCACATGGCGGTCAAAGACAATGCCAGACGCTTCCGTGAACGTACAACACTCCAAATCAACAAAGTAATGACGAATCCAAAAGAATGGAAGAACCCATATGACGTGTGTAACTCACCTGATAATGCTTGGGCAGCAGTCATGAGTTGGTCGGCGAGGTTCCTTTATCGCTCAGCCATTTCCGCCAACAATTTCTCCTCGCGCTAATTCGCCTCTAGCTGAAAGCACTCGAGAGCCTCCAAGGCGTTCTTCTCCTTAGTTTTCGCCATGCTGCGACTCTTGTTGAGAGAGGTCAGCTGACAGATTACCTCGTTTTTCTCATCTGCAGTCAAAGCAAGAAGACTAGTCAAGTTTGTCAAGGGAAAATCAAAAAGCATCGATAGTAAAAAAACAACTCACACTGGAGCTGTTGGAACTCTACTTCCAGGCACACGTGCTTCTAGCCTAGGCAAGTCATATCCTATAGAAAAGGCTGGACAAGGAAACTCAAGTTAGAATAGAAAATCTTGGGGGCTTGTCAAAGTAGTTCGAGAACACTTACGATCACCCGAAGACTCCAAGGGTCACAAATTGGTCTTTTGGATTATAATCCCGCGAGTCCCCGGCTTGGAGGAACTCGAAAATCTACTGCCATAGGTGGCCTCTATATTCGGGGAACGCGTCGCTGCCTCAGCACTCATATCCTTGGAGTCCACGGCTCCATCATCGGCCTTGTACTTGACGGACCCGTCTAGGGTGGACCCCCCTATCAAATGCAGTCAGCAAAACATACTCATTAGTCAAAAACCAAGAAAAGCACTCGAAGGAAAAGTATGCACAAGTACTCACGTGGCAATGTTAGAGAGGTCGAACTCCTCTTTCTTCTTCAGCTTCTTGGCTCAAGGCTCAGGACCCATGGCTTGGATGGGCACTGCCGGAACTGGCCTAGTAGCACGCGTGGCCGATACAGGCTCCTTCGTAGAAGCATGACCCTTTGGCGACACGGGAGTAGAGGAATCCGAGCCCTCTCTTCGGCCTGTCTTGCGGGAATTTCCATCGCTAGGCTGGGGGGCTTAGCCTCTAGGAGACTATGCAGCACAGACGGTCGACTTTGACTCATCCATGTCCCCACCATCCGGAGCATCCTTAAACTCCCCGGGCAACGGAGGCATCATCTTATCCACCTTCAGATCCTACAAATGCAATGATGCTGCATTAGATACGATCACATAATCCAATCGCAGCATCACAAATGGAAAGTATAGCAAGGACCTTACTTATGTTATAGGATTGGTCGCGCTAAACAGCGCAGATGACGTTTCCGCTGATAGAGCTTCATCAGCAGTCAAGCTTATCAAAGGCCTGATCTTCCTATCGAGCTCTGACGATGAAAACTCTTCAGCCGACACTCTCATCGGATCACTGGAACTAGTGTACAAAAACATCGGGTACACCCTGGCTTGCAGGGGTTGCACCCGATGCTTCAAGACGACACGAACGATGTCAAGGCCAATAACCTCCCGACCGCGCCTCAACTGAAGGATCTCCACTCGCTTGTATAGCGCTTCGAACACTTTAGTTTCACCCGAAGGAACGTCACTCTTACAGGAGCGCTTCCTCTTGATCTCTGTGTCTGCATCGAAGGGAGGAAGGCCATAGACTTGGTCGACCAGTGGGTTTGCCAAAGAAAACTAATTATACTATACAACAGGTTTCTAGATCTCATGTATATATGGATCATCACTAACTGTATGTGTTGCGCAAAAATACATCAATCCAACGCGATCATTCGCTCGACCACCGTATATGGAACATATCATATGCCATATGTGGTGTGTGTATTGACGTGGCTAATTCAATTGCAGAGCTTAGTTGGGAGACCCAAGAGCAAGGTGTGATGAGAAAGCAGCAAGTCTTCCCTCAGTTATGAAACCAAGGTTATCGAACCAGTAGGAGCAAGGAAATAACTCCAAGGAGTTGCTAGCAACTTGGAATCCTGCACAACACAAACTCAAGACTTTGCCCCAACTTACAATGAGGTTGTCAATTTCACTAGTTTGCTAAAAACAAAGGATTAAACGTATAGTGTGGAAGGTAATGGTTACTGGTAGAAAGTAAACGGTAACAGTAGATGATGTATCAATGGTAAAGATTGGACCGGGGTCCACAGTTCACTAGAGGTGTTCTCCTTAAGATAGATAACACGCTCGGTGAACAAATTACAACGGGGCAATTGACAGACTGAGCAAGCATAACAATACAAATACTAGACATCATTATTCCTATGATATTTGATTGGGCATTACAACAATATACATAGACCGTAATCCAACTGCATCTATGACTAATAATCCACCTTTAGGTTATCATCCGAACCCCCTCAGGTATTAAGTTCCAAGCAACGGATAACTGCATTAAGCAATGTGTGTAAAGTAAACAATACAATTGTTCCATGAACAAAAGATTGTTGTTTTCTCCCTAGTAGCAACAACACATCTACAACCTTAGAGATTCCTGTCACTTCCCCAGATTACTAGAGGCATGAACCTACAATCGAGCATAAATACTCCCTGTTGGAGTCACAAGCATCTACGTGGCCAAGATAGCTACTAGCAACGAAGAGCATGCAAGATCACAAACAACACAGACTTGATAGAATCAATAATCAATATGACATGATAGAATCAATAATCAATCTAACATAGTATGTCAATATCCATCGGATGCCCGCAAACACAACATGTATGATTACAAATAGCTGATCTTGATGATGAACGGAGCTCACAAGATCTAAACATGATAGCACAAAGGAGGAGAAACAACCATCTAGCTACAGTATGGACCCATAGTACAAGGGTGAACTATTCGCACATCATACCAGAGGTTGGCATGGTGATGAAGAAGGACTCCAGGATGATCTCTTCCCTCTGCCAGGGTGCCAGGAAGAGCTTTAGATCCCCCGATCTAGGGACGACGGTGGCGGCAGCTACGAACTGTTTCGTCGAGATATGATCGGGTGTTTAGGGTTTCTGCATCGGGGAGATTTTATAGGCGAAGAGGCAAGGCGGGAGGCCGGCTAGGGGGCACACACCATAGGGCGGCGCTCCCTAGGGTGGGCCCGTGCGGCCCTAGTGTGTGGCCACCCTGTGGCCCCCTTCGGCTGCCCTTCGGTCTCCGTGTTCTCCTCGGTGAAATATTGTCTTTGGCTTTTGTCCTGTCTAATTCCGAGAATATTTCCTTACTAGATTTCCTGAAACCAAAAACAACAGAAAACAAGCAACTGGCATTGCGGCATCTTGTTAATAGGTTAGTCCCAGAAAATGTATAAAAATACCTCAAAGTGTAGACAAAGCATAACAAAGTTGATACTAAACAAGCATGGAACATTAAAAATTATAGATACATTTACGACGTATCAAGCATCCCCAAGCTTAACTCCTGCTCGTCCTCGAGTAGGTAAGTGATAAAAAGAATAATTTTTTAGGTGACATGCACCATCACAATCTTGATCAAACCATTTGCAAAGAATTGAAAGCTGGGATCAAAGTAGTCTAAACATGAGCATGAAAGATGAAGTTCTAACAATAGGACATAGAAACTATGTTGCAACATGAAAGGTTACAAACAAAGATCATGAATAACAATGCATTAAAAGACGTTTGTTGTTTCACATATAGAAAACATAGCATAGTGGTATTCGGCTTGTCCATCATGGAGTAGCAAAACATAAAATGCATAGGACACCTTCAAAGTTCATAAGTGTGACTAGATAAAAATAGTTCAAGAACAAGCAATATCAACATTATGAATCAATCAATAAGGTTTGGGACAATGCACATAAAACTAGGAATGACAACTATGCTATCTTAATTGGTGCATAAAGATAGAAGGTGGAGACTCAATTAAAAAAAGTATGAAGAAAGGCCCTTCCATTGGAAGCAGGGATTTCAAGTTTCATAAAGAGCTTCGAAAAATTACGATACTTATTAGCTTTCATCTCTCATTTCCCCTATCATCAGCATCTTTAAGTGATTAAGGTTAAAGTGAACAAAGTATGGAGTATATGCTTGAAAAATCATAAGTTGGCAATCTTATGTCCCTTGAGTATGAGGGCCGTTCCTCATGCTACTAAACTTTAGTCACAAGCAAGTTCTTGTCATTGTAAGTATATGTGTATCATAGAGAACTGCCAACGGGGTACCCCTTTCCCCACGACATAGGAGATATCCCATATCAAAATAACAAGTGAAAGGATCGTATGGGCACCTAGAGGGGAGGGGGGGGGGGGTGAATAGGTGCTACTCCAAATTTTCTTCTTTTTCAAATTAAGGTTCGACAAGAAAGGTAAATTCTCTAGATAATGCAACTAAGGTGAATTTACCTATATGACAAACTAGCACTACCAAACACAACACTAAGCAAGAACAAGTAAGTAAAGTGCGGTAAAGGATAGAAGTAACCAAAGTGGTGGACGCGGAGACACAAGGATTTGTTTCCCGTAGTTCCTTCCTTTTGAGGGGAAGTACGTCTACGTTTGGAGAGGGGGTGGTTTCAAACCACCAATTCCATGAGAGGCCTCCCTTGTTCTCCGATGAATCTCACCCCAACGGGATTGATCCACCTTCCAGTATATCGGCAACCTTCGAGGTGGAAGTCGGCACCTTTACAACAAGTTCGGGGCACACATCCACAACTTAATTGGAGGCTCCCAAATACAAGCAAGCTGTCAAGACAATCAAAGACAAGCTTGTAAGAACCAAATCTAGAACTAGGGTTTCCAAAGAAAACACTAGAGCAATGGGGCCCTCAAATGAATGAGGGGGAAATGAAGATCTCTTTTGGTGAAGTAGTAGATCAAGGCCTCCTCCTTCGATTCTCCAAAGATCAAAGACTTTGGATGGTGGAGTGAAGAGATCTGGGCGATTTGGTGGCTCAAATGGAGGTGGTAGTCTTCAATGCAACGAGCACCTTTTCCCAAGGTGGGTGGAGGGGTATTTATAGCCTTCTGAGCAGATCTGACCGTTGAGCATTTATTGCAGCGATAGTACCGGATTTCCAAGAGGTAGTACCGGAAAACACTGGTACTACCGGCCTGGTACGAGAAGTGCGTTAATCAAAGCACACAAGCCCTAGCCACCAACGGTATCAATTTGTGGTGCTACCGCAAAGCAGTAGTACCGCCCCTAGGGCGCGGTACTACCGGACGCATGCGGTAGTGCCGCATTTTGGTACCACGGAGGGCAGTGGCATTTGCCAACTTGCCAAAAACCCTCTGCCACGCTAGGTACTAAAATGCAGTACTACCGCATTTTGGTACCTAGGCGGGCAGTAGCTTTTGGCAACTTGCCAAAACCTTCTGCCGCCCTAGGTACTAAAATGTGGTACTACCGCTTTTTGGTACCGAGGCGGGTAGTAGCTTTTGACAACTTGCAAAAAGCTTCTGCCACGCTAGGTACAAAAATGCGGTGCTACCGCTTTTTGGTACCTAGCCTGGCAGAGGCATTTGGTAACTTGCCAAAACCCACTGCCACACTAGGTAGTAAAAAGCAGTACTAGCGTTGGTACCTAGCCTGGCAGAGGCTTTTGGAAACTTTCCAAAACCTACTCACGCGCTAGGTAGTAAAAAGCGGTACTGCCACTTTTTTTACCTAGCCTGGCAGAAGGTTTTGGGCATTTTTTCCAAACACACTGCCAAGCCTAGTAGCAAATTCCGGTACACCCGGTAACTCTGCAAACCCCTTTTTGGGAGGAATGAGCCACGGATTTCTTGATACAACCTGTGGTACACTTGGCAAATAATTAGTCCGATATGTGTGTTGTTATAAACACCAAAATCACTAGGGATAGGAAATTCTCTTTCAATCTCCCCCTTTTTGGTGTTTGATGACAACACACATTTGCATGATAATATTGTGATGACAAACAAGGTTTTGAAAAATAGAGATGGGGCTCCCCCTAGATAAGTAGAATCTAGCCCCCTTCTATTTTACAAGCTAGCTGGGAGTGTAAAGTCGCACTTAGAGCACATACCTTTGCATAATAAAGTGCGATGAGAAATATTGATAACGAATAGATAATGTCATCACACACACCACATAAGATGGATCCATATGAGAATACCCATACCACACAAATGATGGATCCATACAATAACCACATAGTCTCACCATACATAGCACAAATAGTTAGTTCACAAGATTCACACATAATAAGAGGCAAGCAAATAAAGTTCACAAGCGAATAAAAATCAATGGCAAGAACGAGCTTGTGACTTTACCCATGCAAATCCCGCATGCCTAATGTAAAACTTCTCCCCCTTTGTCATCAAGACGCCAAAAAGGGACAAGAGCAACACTAACGTCCCGGATATCACTCGTCATCATCATCCCAGGCATCCCAGGCATCATCATGAGTCGGCGGGGCACGGAAGGAGGAGGTGGCATCATCATCCTAGTGGCTGTTCTTGGAAATCCATTGGTCTTCAGGGGTGATGTTGTTCTCGGATCCCTTGGAGACGGTCAAACCTTGAGCCTCCATCAATTCCTTCTGACGAGCACATGATTTCTTGGCATAGACATGAGCCTCATACATGCTCTTCTGATTGTCAACTTGGAAGCAAAATACTTTCTTGAGCTTAGCCTCAATCCTCTAGGCCCAAGATGGTTGACCATGCTTGCGACATGAGATCACAAAGACAGCATCCTGGGCATCATCGTCATCATCGGACCCCTCCTCAAGTGGGTTACCATCCTCATCAACAAGTTTACCATCCGCATTGCGAGGTTTGGGATGGGTCTTGGTTAACTGATTCTTGTGCCGGTGAGTAACAAGGCGTTGAGAAGTAATGTCACGAGCAATCGATGGGCACTTGCTAAGAATGAGAGCCATGATATAGGGAGCAAAAGTAGGCACCCTCCAAGTGTAGGTGTCACAGACCATCTCATTCCAAATAACATCCATCACATCCATTGGTTGGCCGGAATCACGGTGGTGAAAGGTGGTGATCATGAGATCCACCATGAATGCATGCATCTCATCAACATTTCCAGCTCGAGGGGCAATGGTGTAACACCCTCAGAATCGGACCTATGCAAGTTTGAGCAAAATTCGCCAAACCCGCATAGAAACGATTCAAAGGTGCCCACCAGGCACTTTCGTGCGGGTGGAAAACGAAGTAATAACATTACACAACAGTCCTCGATGGGACCCACAGAACATATATATAACAGCGACTCGATGAGTCAAGAATACAGATATAATATACAAAGATCCAAATCACCTTGAAAACGGTAGGGCGTCCGACTACGGACAAGAAGCAAATGGGGCTAAGAGCCCTGAAGAATAACCAATGCGTCCATAACCCTGCCCAGGCCAAGCCGGAAGGGTAACCCTGCTAACGGCGTCGAGCTCAAAACCTGCTTAACAAAAGGGGTGCCGACAAAGGGCAAAGCAGAAAAACAAAGAAGGAGCGTCAGTACTGAGGCCAGTACACGGCGAGGCTAGAATTCGGCGGCCCTCGCCTACATAGGTATGGTGGACTGAGCGGCACGGCAGCATGCGCTAAACAAACTATGGAGACTCGATACAACTGGCGATTATCAGAGAGGGGTAAGAATGACCTATCCGGATCCATCCTGAAGCTAACACCAAACAAACCCATCCTGATGTTTCCCCCTCGAGACCAATCGAGGAAGTCAACCGAGGAACTCACACAGTTGGCAGTTTTATTTATTCAGTTATAGTTGTGGCACTTTACTAGTCAGATTTAGATAATCGTCCTGATAAAGTAAACAGTGGGCACTTTCAGTTAACCATTCCGTTATAGTTGCGACAATTACTAAACAGATACAGATAGCATGAGGTAAACCCAAAACCTAGCAGTTGTTGGTACTTTTATTCAGCCAATTCGTTGTAGTTGCAATACTTACTAGTCAGGTACAATGGTCGCAAGCGACCACACAAGCAAGCAATTGTTGGCAGTTTTAGTTAGCCATTCCGTTGTAGTTGAAGCTGATTACTAGTCATATCAGATACAAGTCAATTTATAACAGTAAACTTTAGTTATGCTTGTCTATGATCGAGAAACTGTGCTCCAAGTCGTCCATATCCGCGGACACGGCTTTCAGAAAGTTTTACCCGGCCGGGGTGCACCAATAGCAACACACACTCGATCAACCTCGGAAAAACCAAATCAAAACCCAACGAGGCCTTCACGACAAAGCAATCACAAGATTCAGAAATATTTCAGGGGGCCACCCCTTAAGTAGAATCCGCAACGGAATAAGCAAGCTCCGAGACGGCCTCAAGGTTTGGGTGGACGGCTGTGAACGACTGGGAACCCGAAAGTGTGGCTGGGCTTGTCGACACCGCGGAATCGTGTCCCGCTCCTAAACAGTACAGTGTGCTTCTCGCACAATCGTAAATAAAGCAGTAAAACATGGCATAAGTACAGGATCGTAATAAAACCTCAAACTAGTTAGTGGCCCCAAGAAATAAGACGGAATCAAGCTCTGGCTAAGGGGGGTCCCATATACCTCCCGGATGTGGATAGCGCGAAAAATCAAGGAACAGGAATCAAGTACTCGGGGTCTTACGGGACACAAGTGGGCGTTCGGAAACCAAATATTATCTATCACCCACCGATGCCTCTGCTTATTCAATTTTAGTTGTTAAACAGAAATTAAAGTGAACAATAAGTAAAACTATGATCAGCTCCGACAACAACATGCGGCAATACATCAACAGCTGTGGCATTTGACAACACGCAACATCACTTGAGCAAGCGACTACGACGCGCAAGTCCAACTATCTACCAAACAACAGGTAATAGGATGTGTCCAAGGCAATATAAGGCTGCAGGGGATATCACGGGTACGAAAACTAGATCAACGCAACACAGATAGCAATAGAACAACAGGAGGGAATAAATGCTATAAAAGTAAGATAGGTAGAAAGGGGGAGATGCTCGCCTGAAAACATTGTCGAAGGTTCAACCGAAGATCGGGGCGAAGCTCACATCAACTCAACGGCCTTATCCGCGAAGAACCAAAACACTAGAAGAAACACCGGATGCAGTATTTAATACTAAGGCAAAAGATCGGCATGATGCAGGCATGATGAATGACATGGCAAGGTGCGGTGCAATTAGGTCATATTAAGCGGAACCGGGGTCCCGACAATTATTAAGGTGGTTCGTGTTATTTAGAAACCCCGCAATTTAAATGTTGTTATAACAAGGCAAGATAAGATACCGGTTCGCTACACAAGTTTAAATGAGGCCAATATGAGACTAGATTTGCCCGCATATGGGCCCCATATTTAATTATTAGGTGAATCGGCATAAGGCCCCCAAACCACATGATATGCATGCGCGATGAATGATTTGATGTGCAACAATTGTATTATATTATGAAATTAGGGTTTCGAAAAGAGGTTCACACATTAGGGGTTCGACGATCTTGTTAGGGTTCCGGGGTTCGGGGTCGGTCTCAGGGTTCGACGGATCTGGGGTCCGGGGGGAATCCAGGGTACGACGGAAGCGTTCTCGGTCACGGGGCAGATCTTGTCGCATCGGGGTCTCGATGTCCGGGGAGCAGAACTTGGTTCGGTGTCGGGGCGCATCGGCTTCTTCCGGGTCGGTGCCGTTCTCAGTCATCGCGAAGGTCTTGCCGGGTCCACGGGGTCGGTCTTGCCGTTGCGAGGGTCTTGTCGGGTCCGCGCCATTGAGGCGGTCTTGGTATCCGGGAGGGAGAACTTGGCGTTCCGCGGCGAAGTGCTTGTAGAACCGGTGGCGTTCTTGGCGGTCATCGGGTCCGGACTTGGTGCTCGGATTCAGTCTTCGGATCCTGATAGGAGGTCTTGGCGTTCGTGAGGCGGACTTGGCGTTGGCGGGTTTCACCGAATCCGTGGCGCGTCCGTGCCGTAGATCTTGTCGGTTCCCTGTCGGAGGCCTGCGGGGTTCGACGGCGTCTCGGTGACTTGGCGCTTTGACTCCGAGAGGGTGTGCCGGGTTCGGTTCCGGGGTCCGGTCTTCTTATCCATGACGAAGCACTTGGTGGTCTTGTGCGATCTGGCGACCGGGGGATCGGAGGGCCGCCGGAGAGGTGCATCGCGAGGGGTTGCGCACGGGGCGACCGCGGCCTGAACGCATGCAGCAGGAGAGGGCCCGACGAGCTTGCGACGAACGGAGGCGGGGTCCAGCGGACTGGCGAGCGAGGTCGCAGGGAGATGGGGCAGAGGCCGCTGGGCTCCGGCCGGCTGCAGGGCGGCGCCGGCGACTCCTGGGCGGCGGACGGCGGCGGGCGCATAGGTCCGATTCTGAGGTGCCCACCAGGCACTTTCGTGCGGGTGGAAAACGAAGTAATAACATTACACAACAGTCCTCGATGGGACCCACAGAACATATATATAACAGCGACTCGATGAGTCAAGAATACAGATATAATATACAAAGATCCAAATCACCTTGAAAACGGTAGGGCGTCCGACTACGGACAAGAAGCAAATGGGGCTAAGAGCCCTGAAGAATAACCAATGCGTCCATAACCCTGCCCAGGCCAAGCCGGAAGGGTAACCCTGCTAACGGCGTCGAGCTCAAAACCTGCTTAACAAAAGGGGTGCCGACAAAGGGCAAAGCAGAAAAACAAAGAAGGAGCGTCAGTACTGAGGCCAGTACACGGCGAGGCTAGAATTCGGCGGCCCTCGCCTACATAGGTATGGTGGACTGAGCGGCACGGCAGCATGCGCTAAACAAACTATGGAGACTCGATACAACTGGCGATTATCAGAGAGGGGTAAGAATGACCTATCCGGATCCATCCTGAAGCTAACACCAAACAAACCCATCCTGATGTTTCCCCCTCGAGACCAATCGAGGAAGTCAACCGAGGAACTCACACAGTTGGCAGTTTTATTTATTCAGTTATAGTTGTGGCACTTTACTAGTCAGATTTAGATAATCGTCCTGATAAAGTAAACAGTGGGCACTTTCAGTTAACCATTCCGTTATAGTTGCGACAATTACTAAACAGATACAGATAGCATGAGGTAAACCCAAAACCCAGCAGTTGTTGGTACTTTTATTCAGCCAATTCGTTGTAGTTGCAATACTTACTAGTCAGGTACAATGGTCGCAAGCGACCACACAAGCAAGCAATTGTTGGCAGTTTTAGTTAGCCATTCCGTTGTAGTTGAAGCTGATTACTAGTCATATCAGATACAAGTCAATTTATAACAGTAAACTTTAGTTATGCTTGTCTATGATCGAGAAACTGTGCTCCAAGTCGTCCATATCCGCGGACACGGCTTTCAGAAAGTTTTACCCGGCCGGGGTGCACCAATAGCAACACACACTCGATCAACCTCGGAAAAACCAAATCAAAACCCAACGAGGCCTTCACGACAAAGCAATCACAAGATTCAGAAATATTTCAGGGGGCCACCCCTTAAGTAGAATCCGCAACGGAGTAAGCAAGCTCCGAGACGGCCTCAAGGTTTGGGTGGACGGTTGTGAACGACTGGGAACCCGAAAGTGTGGCTGGGCTTGTCGACACCGCGGAATCGTGTCCCGCTCCTAAACAGTACAGTGTGCTTCTCGCACAATCGTAAATAAAGCAGTAAAACATGGCATAAGTACAGGATCGTAATAAAACCTCAAACTAGTTAGTGGCCCCAAGAAATAAGACGGAATCAAGCTCTGGCTAAGGGGGGTCCCATATACCTCCCGGATGTGGATAGCGCGAAAAATCAAGGAACAGGAATCAAGTACTCGGGGTCTTACGGGACACAAGTGGGCGTTCGGAAACCAAATATTATCTATCACCCACCGATGCCTCTGCTTATTCAATTTTAGTTGTTAAACAGAAATTAAAGTGAACAATAAGTAAAACTATGATCAGCTCCGACAACAACATGCGGCAATACATCAACAGCTGTGGCATTTGACAACACGCAACATCACTTGAGCAAGCGACTACGACGCGCAAGTCCAACTATCTACCAAACAACAGGTAATAGGATGTGTCCAAGGCAATATAAGGCTGCAGGGGATATCACGGGTACGAAAACTAGAGCAACGCAACACAGATAGCAATAGAACAACAGGAGGGAATAAATGCTATAAAAGTAAGATAGGTAGAAAGGGGGAGATGCTCGCCTGAAAACATTGTCGAAGGTTCAACCGAAGATCGGGGCGAAGCTCACATCAACTCAACGGCCTTATCCGCGAAGAACCAAAACACTAGAAGAAACACCGGATGCAGTATTTAATACTAAGGCAAAAGATCGGCATGATGCAGGCATGATGAATGACATGGCAAGGTGCGGTGCAATTAGGTCATATTAAGCGGAACCGGGGTCCCGACAATTATTAAGGTGGTTCGTGTTATTTAGAAACCCCGCAATTTAAATGTTGTTATAACAAGGCAAGATAAGATACCGGTTCGCTACACAAGTTTAAATGAGGCCAATATGAGACTAGATTTGCCCGCATATGGGCCCCATATTTAATTATTAGGTGAATCTGCATAAGGCCCCCAAACCACATGATATGCATGCGCGATGAATGATTTGATGTGCAACAATTGTATTATATTATGAAATTAGGGTTTCGAAAAGAGGTTCACACATTAGGGGTTCGACGATCTTGTTAGGGTTCCGGGGTTCGGGGTCGGTCTCAGGGTTCGACGGATCTGGGGTCCGGGGGGAATCCAGGGTACGACGGAAGCGTTCTCGGTCACGGGGCAGATCTTGTCGCATCGGGGTCTCGATGTCCGGGGAGCAGAACTTGGTTCGGTGTCGGGGCGCATCGGCTTCTTCCGGGTCGGTGCCGTTCTCAGTCATCGCGAAGGTCTTGCCGGGTCCACGGGGTCGGTCTTGCCGTTGCGAGGGTCTTGTCGGGTCCGCGCCATTGAGGCGGTCTTGGTATCCGGGAGGGAGAACTTGGCGTTCCGCGGCGAAGTGCTTGTAGAACCGGTGGCGTTCTTGGCGGTCATCGGGTCCGGACTTGGTGCTCGGATTCAGTCTTCGGATCCTGATAGGAGGTCTTGGCGTTCGTGAGGCGGACTTGGCGTTGGCGGGTTTCACCGAATTCGTGGCGCGTCCGTGCCGTAGATCTTGTCGGTTCCCTGTCGGAGGCCTGCGGGGTTCGACGGCGTCTCGGTGACTTGGCGCTTCGACTCCGAGAGGGTGTGCCGGGTTCGGTTCCGGGGTCCGGTCTTCTTATCCATGACGAAGCACTTGGTGGTCTTGTGCGATCTGGCGACCGGGGGATCGGAGGGCCGCCGGAGAGGTGCATCGCGAGGGGTTGCGCACGGGGCGACCGCGGCCTGAACGCATGCAGCAGGAGAGGGCCCGACGAGCTTGCGACGAACGGAGGCGGGGTCCAGCGGACTGGCGAGCGAGGTCGCAGGGAGATGGGGCAGAGGCCGCTGGGCTCCGGCCGGCTGCAGGGTGGCGCCGGCGACTCCTGGGCGGCGGACGGCGGCGGGAGAAGGTGGCGAGGACGGCGAAGCAGAGCGGCGCACGGGGAGCGGAGGACGGGGCGGAGCTAGGTCGCTGGGGCGCGGGGTCGGTGCAGGCGGGCGGGCGACGGGGCAGGCCGGGTCCTGGCCGGAGCGGGGGGAGGCGGATGCGCGGCGGCGCTTGGGGCGACGGGCTCGGTGGCGGAGACGCGCGGACAGGAGAGCGGGGCGTCGGGGAAGGGCAGGCCGGCGGCGGTGGTTGCGGGGAGGAGCCGGAGGCGGGCTCCGCGGAGGGAGGCGCGGCGGAGCACGGAGGGTGCGGAGGCGAGCGCGGAGGTGGTCGTCGGGGCTTGCGCCGAGGAGGGCCGGAGGGGGTCGCGGAAGGCGAGGTGAGGCTGGGACGGCGGAGCCTGGCCGTCGCGCGCGGCAGCTCCGGCGGCAGGGGCTGTCGCCGGCGGCGGAAGGCGGCGGGCAGAGGCGGGGACTGGAGGGCGGCGGGGCTGGCCGGCGCAGAGGGAGACGGGAGAGGGTGCGACGGCGCGCGGGGTGCTGCGGGTGAGCGGTTGCGGGGGAAAGAGAGCCAGGGAGAAGAGAGAGAGGGCCGGGGGACAGGCAGGTGGAGGCGGGCCCGCGTGGGACCGGGGGCATCTGGGGAGGGTGCTAGCTGCCAGGGGGAGGTGGGGTTGAGCCAGGGCTGGGCGCGGGGCCACGCTGTGGGGGCCGCGCGTCAGGGAGGGAAGAGGGGAGAGGGTAGCACAGCTAGGGGTGGACCGGGGTGGGAACTGGCAGGGGGTTGGTCTGGCAGCGTGCGTGCGTGCTGAGAGGGAGGGAAGCTGGTGGGTGGGGGTGATGTGGCATAGGCTGATTGGGTGAGGGAGAGGGGGAGCTGAGGTGGAGAAGTCTGATAGGAGGGGGTGAGGTGGCTGGAGAGAGAGGGTAGATTTTAGGTGGGTATAGGATTAGATGGGGTAGGCAGGTTGGACCGATTTAGTTTTCTGGGGCGGTCGTTTGGTCGGTTCGGACCGTTCGACTGCCCCTATTAAAAATAATCTTAATATTTTATTTATTTTCAAATAGCTTTGTTAACTAGTTTTAGACAAACAAAAATATCCGGGACATCCGGGGGTTTGGCGTTTAAATAAAAGACGGGGCGTTTTAGAAAACAACCCGGGTTTCCGAAATAGTTTATACAAACAATGCCTGATGATGACGATGCAATGCACAAATTCAACGCGATTTTCTAGTAGTGGTTTTGCGGGATGCCACAATTCGACACCACTAACAATGGATCTCGCCCTCGAGATCCGCCTCATGGTACCGGAAGGAAGGTCGGCGATCTGCGTCTTCTCGCTTCGTGTAGATCTTCGCGACACCACTAACAAGAGGTCGTTGTCCCTGTTCGTCAAGAGAACACTCCGGATAAACAACGGACGAGGTTAAAGGTAAGGCCACCTCTAACTTCCATGGACGGGGTAAAATTGCATCGATCCACCATTCAATATACAAAGCAAATGATAAGAGTAGTGGTATGGTCGCGACTCCATCCCGCACTCAAAGCATTACCCTGTACACGAATAGACGGATTATGCAACCAACCCTCGGATTCAGACTGAAGATCTCGACAAGCGAGGTTCGGATCAAGGAGTGATGCAGACTCTGCATCGGATCTAGCGTAGAGGATGTCGTCGCGTCGGAAAACACCAGAAAAACACGAGAAGGAACAAGAGAAGTCCATCAGACGGAGGATTCCTCGGATAGCAGGAAAACCAGATGTAGCAACACCGTTAACAAAGGAGGAAGCGAAACCCTAAAGGTACGACGGAACCCAACCACGAGAAATCCTGGACTCGAAGAAAAGATAAGAGAGCAGATTCAAAACACGTCGAGGTAAGAGGAGAACAGCAGAGGGGTAAGGAGTAAAATCAGACCTAATTAGAACTATCCAACCGATTTTTCGAAAATAGTTTTGACACTCTACTTCGGCCGTTAGCTAGGTTATCCTACAGGCTGGACTTGTGGGGTATCGCAACTGCTGAGCTCTGATACCACTCTGTAACACCCTCAGAATCGGACCTATGCAAGTTTGAGCAAAATTCGCCAAACCCGCATAGAAACGATTCAAAGGTGCCCACCAGGCACTTTCGTGCGGGTGGAAAACGAAGTAATAACATTACACAACAGTCCTCGATGGGACCCACAGAACATATATATAACAGCGACTCGATGAGTCAAGAATACAGATATAATATACAAAGATCCAAATCACCTTGAAAACGGTAGGGCGTCCGACTACGGACAAGAAGCAAATGGGGCTAAGAGCCCTGAAGAATAACCAATGCGTCCATAACCCTGCCCAGGCCAAGCCGGAAGGGTAACCCTGCTAACGGCGTCGAGCTCAAAACCTGCTTAACAAAAGGGGTGCCGACAAAGGGCAAAGCAGAAAAACAAAGAAGGAGCGTCAGTACTGAGGCCAGTACACGGCGAGGCTAGAATTCGGCGGCCCTCGCCTACATAGGTATGGTGGACTGAGCGGCACGGCAGCATGCGCTAAACAAACTATGGAGACTCGATACAACTGGCGATTATCAGAGAGGGGTAAGAATGACCTATCCGGATCCATCCTGAAGCTAACACCAAACAAACCCATCCTGATGTTTCCCCCTCGAGACCAATCGAGGAAGTCAACCGAGGAACTCACACAGTTGGCAGTTTTATTTATTCAGTTATAGTTGTGGCACTTTACTAGTCAGATTTAGATAATCGTCCTGATAAAGTAAACAGTGGGCACTTTCAGTTAACCATTCCGTTATAGTTGCGACAATTACTAAACAGATACAGATAGCATGAGGTAAACCCAAAACCCAGCAGTTGTTGGTACTTTTATTCAGCCAATTCGTTGTAGTTGCAATACTTACTAGTCAGGTACAATGGTCGCAAGCGACCACACAAGCAAGCAATTGTTGGCAGTTTTAGTTAGCCATTCCGTTGTAGTTGAAGCTGATTACTAGTCATATCAGATACAAGTCAATTTATAACAGTAAACTTTAGTTATGCTTGTCTATGATCGAGAAACTGTGCTCCAAGTCGTCCATATCCGCGGACACGGCTTTCAGAAAGTTTTACCCGGCCGGGGTGCACCAATAGCAACACACACTCGATCAACCTCGGAAAAACCAAATCAAAACCCAACGAGGCCTTCACGACAAAGCAATCACAAGATTCAGAAATATTTCAGGGGGCCACCCCTTAAGTAGAATCCGCAACGGAGTAAGCAAGCTCCGAGACGGCCTCAAGGTTTGGGTGGACGGCTGTGAACGACTGGGAACCCGAAAGTGTGGCTGGGCTTGTCGACACCGCGGAATCGTGTCCCGCTCCTAAACAGTACAGTGTGCTTCTCGCACAATCGTAAATAAAGCAGTAAAACATGGCATAAGTACAGGATCGTAATAAAACCTCAAACTAGTTAGTGGCCCCAAGAAATAAGACGGAATCAAGCTCTGGCTAAGGGGGGTCCCATATACCTCCCGGATGTGGATAGCGCGAAAAATCAAGGAACAGGAATCAAGTACTCGGGGTCTTACGGGACACAAGTGGGCGTTCGGAAACCAAATATTATCTATCACCCACCGATGCCTCTGCTTATTCAATTTTAGTTGTTAAACAGAAATTAAAGTGAACAATAAGTAAAACTATGATCAGCTCCGACAACAACATGCGGCAATACATCAACAGCTGTGGCATTTGACAACACGCAACATCACTTGAGCAAGCGACTACGACGCGCAAGTCCAACTATCTACCAAACAACAGGTAATAGGATGTGTCCAAGGCAATATAAGGCTGCAGGGGATATCACGGGTACGAAAACTAGAGCAACGCAACACAGATAGCAATAGAACAACAGGAGGGAATAAATGCTATAAAAGTAAGATAGGTAGAAAGGGGGAGATGCTCGCCTGAAAACATTGTCGAAGGTTCAACCGAAGATCGGGGCGAAGCTCACATCAACTCAACGGCCTTATCCGCGAAGAACCAAAACACTAGAAGAAACACCGGATGCAGTATTTAATACTAAGGCAAAAGATCGGCATGATGCAGGCATGATGAATGACATGGCAAGGTGCGGTGCAATTAGGTCATATTAAGCGGAACCGGGGTCCCGACAATTATTAAGGTGGTTCGTGTTATTTAGAAACCCCGCAATTTAAATGTTGTTATAACAAGGCAAGATAAGATACCGGTTCGCTACACAAGTTTAAATGAGGCCAATATGAGACTAGATTTGCCCGCATATGGGCCCCATATTTAATTATTAGGTGAATCGGCATAAGGCCCCCAAACCACATGATATGCATGCGCGATGAATGATTTGATGTGCAACAATTGTATTATATTATGAAATTAGGGTTTCGAAAAGAGGTTCACACATTAGGGGTTCGACGATCTTGTTAGGGTTCCGGGGTTCGGGGTCGGTCTCAGGGTTCGACGGATCTGGGGTCCGGGGGGAATCCAGGGTACGACGGAAGCGTTCTCGGTCACGGGGCAGATCTTGTCGCATCGGGGTCTCGATGTCCGGGGAGCAGAACTTGGTTCGGTGTCGGGGCGCATCGGCTTCTTCCGGGTCGGTGCCGTTCTCAGTCATCGCGAAGGTCTTGCCGGGTCCACGGGGTCGGTCTTGCCGTTGCGAGGGTCTTGTCGGGTCCGCGCCATTGAGGCGGTCTTGGTATCCGGGAGGGAGAACTTGGCGTTCCGCGGCGAAGTGCTTGTAGAACCGGTGGCGTTCTTGGCGGTCATCGGGTCCGGACTTGGTGCTCGGATTCAGTCTTCGGATCCTGATAGGAGGTCTTGGCGTTCGTGAGGCGGACTTGGCGTTGGCGGGTTTCACCGAATTCGTGGCGCGTCCGTGCCGTAGATCTTGTCGGTTCCCTGTCGGAGGCCTGCGGGGTTCGACGGCGTCTCGGTGACTTGGCGCTTCGACTCCGAGAGGGTGTGCCGGGTTCGGTTCCGGGGTCCGGTCTTCTTATCCATGACGAAGCACTTGGTGGTCTTGTGCGATCTGGCGACCGGGGGATCGGAGGGCCGCCGGAGAGGTGCATCGCGAGGGGTTGCGCACGGGGCGACCGCGGCCTGAACGCATGCAGCAGGAGAGGGCCCGACGAGCTTGCGACGAACGGAGGCGGGGTCCAGCGGACTGGCGAGCGAGGTCGCAGGGAGATGGGGCAGAGGCCGCTGGGCTCCGGCCGGCTGCAGGGCGGCGCCGGCGACTCCTGGGCGGCGGACGGCGGCGGGAGAAGGTGGCGAGGACGGCGAAGCAGAGCGGCGCACGGGGAGCGGAGGACGGGGCGGAGCTAGGTCGCTGGGGCGCGGGGTCGGTGCAGGCGGGCGGGCGACGGGGCAGGCCGGGTCCTGGCCGGGCGGGGGGAGGCGGATGCGCGGCGGCGCTTGGGGCGACGGGCTCGGTGGCGGAGACGCGCGGACAGGAGAGCGGGGCGTCGGGGAAGGGCAGGCCGGCGGCGGCGGTTGCGGGGAGGAGCCGGAGGCGGGCTCCGCGGAGGGAGGCGCGGCGGAGCACGGAGGGTGCGGAGGCGAGCGCGGAGGTGGTCGTCGGGGCTTGCGCCGAGGAGGGCCGGAGGGGGTCGCGGAAGGCGAGGTGAGGCTGGGACGGCGGAGCCTGGCCGTCGCGCGCGGCAGCTCCGGCGGCAGGGGCTGTCGCCGGCGGCGGAAGGCGGCGGGCAGAGGCGGGGACTGGAGGGCGGCGGGGCTGGCCGGCGCAGAGGGAGACGGGAGAGGGTGCGACGGCGCGCGGGGTGCTGCGGGTGAGCGGTTGCGGGGGAAAGAGAGCCAGGGAGAAGAGAGAGAGGGCCGGGGGACAGGCAGGTGGAGGCGGGCCCGCGTGGGACCGGGGGCATCTGGGGAGGGTGCTAGCTGCCAGGGGGAGGTGGGGTTGAGCCAGGGCTGGGCGCGGGGCCACGCTGTGGGGGCCGCGCGTCAGGGAGGGAAGAGGGGAGAGGGTAGCACAGCTAGGGGTGGACCGGGGTGGGAACTGGCAGGGGGTTGGTCTGGCAGCGTGCGTGCGTGCTGAGAGGGAGGGAAGCTGGTGGGTGGGGGTGATGTGGCATAGGCTGATTGGGTGAGGGAGAGGGGGAGCTGAGGTGGCGAAGTCTGATAGGAGGGGGTGAGGTGGCTGGAGAGAGAGGGTAGATTTTTAGGTGGGTATAGGATTAGATGGGGTAGGCAGGTTGGACCGATTTAGTTTTCTGGGGCGGTCGTTCGGTCGGTTCGGACCGTTCGACTGCCCCTATTAAAAATAATCTTAATATTTTATTTATTTTCAAATAGCTTTGTTAACTAGTTTTAGACAAACAAAAATATCCGGGACATCCGGGGGTTTGGCGTTTAAATAAAAGACGGGGCGTTTTAGAAAACAACCCGGGTTTCCGAAATAGTTTATACAAACAATGCCTGATGATGACGATGCAATGCACAAATTCAACGCGATTTTCTAGTAGTGGTTTTGCGGGATGCCACAAATGGTCTCACGGGATATACGGTGCAAGATGTCATATGTGGGGAGAATCCCCTTGATCTTCCTAGGAATACCCCCCCGGATGTACAGTGGATCAAGAACATCCTTCTTCATGGGGCGATCATTGTTGTGACAACGAAAGCCAACAGGAGTGTCCTTGCCACAGTCCTCGTGCCCAAGGATAGCCGCAAACTCAGCCAAGGTTGCTTGCTTGACAACGCCCTTGGTCATCCAGGTGATAGTCCGAGACTGATCCTTGGAGAAGTGAACGTTGGCATAAAACTGAGTAATGAGCATTGGGCCATAGTTGCACCGGAACTGCATAATGGGAAGCAAGCCAATGTTTGTGCAAATCTCAAGGGCTTCACCGAAGTACTGCAGGTTCTTCTTCACATGATTCATCTCAATCCACTTCTGAGGGACCACATGATTTTCATCCTTCATGAGTATCTCATGGAACACATGCTCATGTAAATCCGTATAAAATAGGCTATTTTTCGAGCATGAGAGAGAGCAGCAACATATGGATTGATAGACCTCAAGGCATGAAACTCAACCTCAGACAAATCAGATAGTAGCTTTGGCCCAGATGGCCCAGAACTTTGACTCTTGAGATGACTCGAGGGAGGAGGAGGAGGAGCCTTACCACGGCCAGCACTTTGCTTAACTCCCCCTCCACGTCGACCACGAGTGGTTTTCAGCTTCAGATGGGTGCTAGGTTGAGGCATGATCTCTTCTTCTAACTCTGTCTCAGGCTCGGACTCTGACTCATAGTCCTCGATATCATGATGAGCTTTGGAGAGTTTGCGTGAACCCCGGGAACCCCCTGCACCTGTGAAAGAATGAGGGAGATAGCAGTGGGGTAAGGGCACAAGAACCCGAGACAAACAGATGATGAAACTCAAGTTTTAGAGGAAATATTGCTGTCAGTCCTGGACGGTAGTACCGGATCTCACGGGCGGTAGTACCGCACAGCGGTAGTACCGGAAAATATTTCTAGTACTACCGGTCATGCGACCATAGTGCAGATCTGGTATTATCGATCCATGAACGGGCATCAAAATTTATACAAAACAAGAATGCCATCGGACAAGGAGTAATATCAGGTAACGAGCACACGGTACAACCTCAAAAACACTTGTTTTGACCAAGAATCAAAGTCCCCCTAGATTCAATGGAGAAAACATGTGAGAAGAAGAGAAGGGCAGTAGTACTGGTGTCCATGGCGGTGGATAATGAGGAGGAGCCCGCGAGGAGGCCGGATCCGGTGCGGATCCGGGGAAAGGAGGAGGGGGCGGGGCTCCGGTGGTGTTCTCTGCTCCAGCGGTGGCGGTGGTTAGGATTGGAGATGGGGGAACAATAAGGCACTGAGAGGTGCCCCTCCCCGCGTCTCTACCCTTAACCAAGACACAGAGCGGTAGTACCGGGCAGACGAGTGGTAGTACCGCTAGGCGGTACTGCCGCACGTACAAAAGGTAGTGCCGCCAGCCGGTAGTACCGCGGAAAACGACCGGTAGTACCGCGGAAAACGACCGGTAGTACCGCACCTGGGAAGTTTCCAGAAAATGACCTGGAAACTGACCCATGAGTGGTAGTACCGCTAGTTTTTCACGGTAGTACCGTTTGACGGTAGTACCGCGTATTTGCACCGGTAGTACCATAACCACCAGAACAGAGAGCCAGGTATAAAGTGGAAGTTTCTTGTGCAGAGTAGATGAGTTTTGTTGGAGGATAAGAAAGGCTTGGGTTAAGAGAGTCACACTGGTATGGACATATGCACTCTAAAAATGGGGAAAAACATATGAAGAGCCAAACGAGAGTGCATGACCGTAAGAACAAACCCTGCGCGAGAATGACAAACATGAGTAAGCACCAACCTCTCGAATGAGAGAGTGCGGTGGCATAGGCCACCATATTTGAGTATACTCGGCTTGGCACCACTAAGATATATCTTGGGTCCATTACCGAAACTCATCATTTAAGCTCACATATCACAAAATTATATTAAGAAGAATGATTTTGATTACTTTGGGCATAGGGGGGGAGGGATAGTCCAATCAATTAGGACCGCACTCCCCCTATATCCATGCCTACACCTAAACCAAATATGGGTCAAGTCATAGGTGCGAATGCAAGATAATCAAGTCAAGCTCCTTGAATCTATGATATTTAGTTCATTCCTCAAATAGCAAAACCTTGATTCATCAAGTGGCTTTGTGAATATGTCGGCAAGTTGGTATTTGGTTGACACATATGATAGATCAATATCACCTCGAGCAACATGATCTCTAATGAAGTAATGGCGAATCTCAATATGCTTTGTCCTTGTGTGGTCCACCGGATTATAGGCAATCTTGATAGCACTTTCATTGTCACATAGAAGAGGCACTTTGTCACAATGGACACCGTATTCCTTTAAAGTTTGCCTCATACATAGCAATTGGGTGCAAGCACTAGCAGCTGCGACATACTCAGCTTCGGCGGTGGAGAAAGATATACAATTTTGCTTCTTAGAAGACCAACATACCAAGGACCTACCAAGGAATTGTCAAGCCCCGGATGTTGATTTTCTATCATCCTTATCACCCGCCCAATCCGAATCCATGTATCCACAAAGAGCAAATGTTGACCCTCAAGGATACCAAAGACCATAAAATGGGGTATGTACTAAATATAGAAAGATTCTCTTGACCGCCATTAAATGGATTTCTTTAGGAGCCTCTTGATATCTTGCATACACACCTACACTCAACACAATATCGGGTCTAGATGCACAAAGGTAAAGCAAAGAACCAATCATAGACCGGTATACCTTTTGATCCACATCTTTACCATTTGGATTGTGTTCTAGATGAGTCTTTGTAGCCATGGGAGTAGGAGCTCCATTTAAGTCTTGCATTTTGAATCTCTTGAGCATATCTTGAGTATACTTGGCTTGGTTGAAGAATGTCCCTCCTCTAACTTGCTTGATCTCAAAACCAAGAAATACTCTCAACTCCCCCATCAAAGACATCCGGAACCTACTAGTCATAAGCTTTGAGAATTCATCATTAAAATCTTTGTTAGATGAGCCAAAGATAATTTCATCAAAATATATTTGGCATACAAAAATATCCCCATTGACCTTCTTAGTAAAAAGAGTGGGATCGATTTTCCCAACCTCAAATCCACGGTCAAACAACAACTCCCTAAGGTGCTCATACCACGTGCTTGGGGCTTGCTTGAGCCCATAGAGCGCCTTATCAAGTTTGTAGACATGGTTTGGGAAGTTGGGATCCTCAAATCCCAGGAGTTGCTTTACATATACCAACTCATTTAATGGACCATAAAGAAATGCACTTTCTACATCCATTTGTTGCAATTTAAAGTTACGATGTGTCACATAAGCAAGAAGGATACGGATGGACTCAAGGCGAGCCACGGGTGCATATGTCTCTCCATAGTCAATGCCTTCAATTTGAGAGAACCCTTGTGCGACCAATCTAGCCTTGTTCCTTACTATAATTCCATGCTCATCTTGCTTGTTCTTGAATATCCACTTCATGCCTATAACATTGCGGCAATCCTTTGGCTTCTCAACTAACTTCCATATTTTTTCTCTCTCAAAGTTGTTGAGCTCTTTGTGCATAACTTCCAACCAATCTGAATCTTCAAGAGCTTCCCACAATTTCTTTGGTTCAATCATGGAGATGTGTGCTTGGTGTTCACTGAACCTCTTCAATTGTGCTCTTGTGGAAATGCCTTTCCTTAGGTCACCAACCACATTTTGTAGAGAGTGGTCTCTCAATTACAACATTCTCTCCTTTCTAGCTTCACGACGAGCGTGGATCTCCTCATTGTTTCTTGGGGGACCCTCTTCATCATTTTGGTCCTCGTCTTGACCATCAACTTGACCTTGATCATCACGGGAATCATTCTCTTCATTAAGAGGAAAAGATTGACCTTGGTCTTGATCAGGCACACTTCTGGAATTGAGTTAAGCTTGTCTCAAGGCAGTTTGTATGGATCTTCCTTGTGTAATTGACTTGGCAGCACTTGACATTCTAGAGAATGATGACTCAAGCTCCTCCTCACTAGAGATGTCACCTTGATCAACATGTTGAGGGTCCACAACTTGTATTTGGCTTGGGTCATTGTCCTCCTCGGTGGATGGAGCTTGTTGTTGTTGTTATTGTTGTTGTGAAGATGAGGGCTCCACTTGAGTAGAGCATAGTTCTTCTCGATCCGCCATAAGGGGTTCCTCAACGGGGCGGATATCTCCCACACCCATTCTTCCTATGGCATCCTGTCAACACCCGGATTTTTCAATCCTAGATGACTGTTATGCCATACATCACAATCCCAGGATTACCATTTTTGCGAGACATAACAGAATTGGATACCATAGTACTCCTCTCCATTACAAACGATACATAAGTTCTTACACAAATAGGGATCTCATGATCCAGTTCTTAATACAACATCAAGCAGCGGAATACGTAGTAATAACGGGAGCGTAGGCGAAGCTCCATCTTCGGGATCACAGGCAATGCTGACGATGGGATATGATCCTAGTTGTCATAACCTTCCTGGGGTCCATCTTCCAGGTACTCCTCTTCATAGTCTGGCCATGGGAATAGCCAGGGACAAAGCCATGAGTACTCTTTAAGTACTCGCAAAATAATACTAACATGTAAAGGGGTTTTTGTGGATAATAGGACACTAGGCTCTAGGGTTGTTTTGCAAAATCCAGATTTATCTCTACTAAGTTCTGAAGCTAGTCATAATTTTATAACTCCTACGTGGGATCTTGTAACTCAGGTCACAACTCTGTTGTGGTCAAGTCAAAGTCTCAATTCATTTCACAAGTCATTTTGAAAAGTCTGACGGGGGAACAGTACGGCCTCTCCGACTGTCCATAACCGCGGACGCGGCTATTCGAATAGTTTGACACTCTGCAGAGATTGTACACTTTCACCACAACATTTGATACATCCGTCAGGAACAAATCCTGAACTCACCATACTCAGTATGCGGATAATCAATCCTAACCTTTCAATTACACGCCCTGGTATAAGTAAGGAGCTTGCAAGTAAAACTAGGATTGGTTTATCAAGTGGGTATGATCTCATAGGCTTAAAGCATATGATAGGCATAGTAACAAGTAGGGGTTTGTTGCATCAGTAGGGTAATCTTGCAAGGGTTAGCTTGCATCAATGTCATATAAGCTTGCTAACTTGCAAGTGTTAGATTGCAAGGTTAATAGCTTGCTCATTCACTAGTAGTATTAGTCTTGCCTTGTGCAGAGTAGTGGTTGAAGTTCTCCTCGGCTTCTTCTTCGTAGTATCCTCCTTCCTCCTCGTAGCCTTGGTCGGTACTAGCGTCTATGAATAAATACGAGGTACACAATCACCAAACAATACTTAACTACTTGCAATCATCACCACAAGGGTCTTATAGATGATCTAACATCATCTCTAACCTTACAAGGTTAAGGCTTGATTTGATTCTTTTTATTTTTAGAAAATTAATTTCTACTCATTGAAAAACTACTTAAGATTTACTATTATCCAAACCAAACATGGGATCATGTTGACACATGTCATCACCACATATTGTAGTCTATGGGAATGTGATTTAAAGTGGTGTGACAATTTAATAAGGTTTTACCCTTTTATTTTAATTAATTAAAGTGGCTAGAAATGCTTATGTAGCATTCTTTTATTACTTTGAACATTATTTCTGCAAGTAAACCTATATATTTTTATATATTCTGAAAGGTATGGTTAAATGTGATTTTTGAGAGTTGGAATCAAGTCAAAAGCTTTTATGGTTTAAATTTGAAAAATGTTTGAATGCAGAAAAGCTTCTGCCTTGTTATTTTTACTATGGGTGATCTACAGATCCAAATGACGTGAATTCAACGGGTTTGGATTCAGCATTCACAGACCTTTCCAACAAAATTGGTTTCATTCAATTTGGTGCACTGAATCGATCTGGGTTGATTTTTGAAGTTGGGTACAGAAGTGTGTTTGAATTTAAAAAGAAAAAGGTTTAATTTGAATCGCTGGGCTGCGTGGGAAAAATTACTGGGCCGGCCTGCTAAGCGTAGTGCTCCCGCGGGCTGCTTAAGTGGGTGTCCCCACTCGTCAGTGACACGGGGCTGGGCGAAGCGGTATGGGGCAACGTGGATCGTTCGATCTAGTTCTAATCCAACGGTTGGGGGTCATCGTCGACGCGAGACAACTCCGACGAGAATGAAACCTAGCGCGGCCAGTGAGGGGTGCTGGGGGCTCACCGGGGTACGGGCGAGGGTAGGCGAGGCGGGCGAACGACGAAGTCGACGATGGCGAATCTCCTAGTTCTGGTGGCTTCTCCTAGGGCGGCTCCAATCGCTGGCTCCCTTCTTCTCCAGAGGCGGCGGGCTCCGGTGAAATTCCGGCGGGGTGGTGCTCGCCTTGCTCTGAGAACGGTGTGGCACAATCAGTGAGGAGAGGGGAATGAGATGTTCTGAAGAAATCGTGCGGGGGTGGCCTCTATTTATAGTCGAGCGAGGGGACCGTCGGGGCGCACGGTGAGCTCGTCGGGGGCGAGGTTACAGGCGGCTAAAGGCATGGGCAAGGGTAGGGGATGGTGCAGTGTCTCCTGGCGATGCTCAACGACATGGTCTCGAGGCATGGGGCGGTGCGGCTTGGTCTGGAACGGGCGATGCTCTGCGCGACAGAGGCGGCGTCTTCGACGGCGGGCGGTGGCTGTATGGCACGGGGCGGCAAACGGGGATGTCTGGCAGTCTCCTGGGTCAGTGGTGATCGTGTGTGCACGCGGTGAGGGTGGCGTGCGGTCTGTGGGCGCTGGTCGAGGATGGTGCTCCGGCGCGTGCTCGGCATGCTCTCTGGCGGTCTGGGCGCGGCTTGTGCGCGTGGTCCAGGTCTTGGCAACACTCGCGGCTGGGATAGGGAGTGGCGGTGGACGGTGGGCTGCCTCCCAGACATGCTGTCTAGGCTTGCTGCTGCTCCTAGCTTGCTGTCGACTATGGGGTGGCAAGAGGGTGCTCGGCTATTCACCATTGATGACAATGGCGAGCTCACAGTGGTGCTAGTGCCTGGCTAATCTTCCTAGATGATCTACTGAGTTGTGTGTGAGCTAAATGGGGAACCAGTTAGGCAAGAATCACTGCTCACAATAGTGTTTGATGTTTGTTTGATTTGTGTCTGCAACCTGTTTGATGAAATGGCCGCATGAAGTCAAGTTTTGAATTTTGAAATGAATTTTGGTGGGTTTGCTAGATTGTTGCTGGTGAGTCTGCAGATGCTTGGGTTTTGAAAGTTGAGCATGTTTGAGTGGTTTTTGAATAAGTGGGATCTTCCCATATGATAAAGATTCAATTTTGAATTGTCATTTAAACTATGCATTTGAAAGTTTCTGGATGATCACAAGGTGGGCCTTGATACCTTGTTATGAGTACATTCAAGGGGTGCAAAGATCCAGAGAAGTTTTTGTTAGGTTTTGAAAGTTTGAGACAGCCAAAGTAGGCATGAGAGTTAAATTGGTCAAAGTGACCATTCATTTAATATATGTGTTTTGATTTACTTGTCTTTAGGAAGAGTGTGGGAAATGTTTTAGATGATGTTTATTTCACCTAAGAAACATTTTACAAGCAATGAAACAAACAAACAAACAAGGTGGGTTTAACAGAATTCAAAAATCAATGCATACACATATGCATGCATTCATAATTTTATTTAGAAAAGTTTTTGTTAACCCTAAATGTGAGGATTACAATTTGATGATCCAAGTTTAGTATTTTTGGGATGTTACAAACCTTCCCCCCTTATACAAAATCTCGTCCCGAGATTTGAAAAAGGACGAAAAGATTACCTAGGATTTGAAGAGATCTGGAAACTCCGTCCTGATGTGATCTTCGCGTTCCCAGGTAGCTTCCTCTTCTGTGTGGTTGCTCCACTGAATCTTGAGAAACTTGATACTTCGGGTTCGGGTGGTCCGAAAAGCTTCGTCCAAAATGCGGATGGGTATTTCAGGATAGGTCAGGTCATCGTTGATCTCTATGGTCCGATGATCGATATTTTTGAACACTTTGGTCTTCTCGGGGACTTCGAGACACTTGCGAATTAACGAGATATGGAACACATTATGCACAGCTGACATCTCTTCAGGTAGTTCCAATTGATACGATACTTCTCCTCGACGGTTCAGAATTTGAAAGGTCCGATATATCTGGGGGCTAACTTTCCTTTAAGTTGGAAACGTTGCATTCCCTTCAATGGCGACACTTTCAGATAAACAAAATCTCCTATGTTGAAGGCGAGGTCTCTACGTCTCTTGTCGGCGTAACTCTTCTGTCGGGATTGGGCGGTCTTGAGGTGCTCACAAATCTTGTGAACCTTCTCTTCTGCTTCTCGTAGGGTGTCGGGTCCGAAAATCTGACTCTCTCCTACTTCTGACCAGTTCAAGGGGGTGCGACACTTCCTTCCGTACATAAATTCGAATGGGGCCATTTGCAAACAGGCTTGATAACTGTTGTTGTATGAAAATTCTGCAAACGGCAGACAGTCTTCCCATTTGGATCCATATTCTAACACACATGCTCTCAGCATATCTTCGAGTATTTGATTTACTCGCTCCGTTTGTCCATCGGTCTGAGGGTGATACGCGTTACTGAAATCTAGGCGGGTTCCTAAAACTTCTTGGACTTTCTTCCAGAATCTCGAGGTAAACTGAGTTCCTCGATCCGATACGATGTTCTTGGGGACTCCATGCAAACTAACGATTCTAGCGATGTACAACTCTGCTAGCTTCGAACTCTGATAGGTGGTTTTGACGGGCAAGAAATGGGCGACTTTGGACAATCTGTCCACTATGACCCAAATAGAGTCATTTCCCCTACTAGAAGTAGGTAGTCCAGTGATAAAGTCCATTCCTACAGAATCCCATTTCCATTCCGGAATCTGCAATGGTTGCAACAATCCAGCGGGTCTTTGATGTCCTGCCTTGACTCGCTGACATATATCACATTTGGCGATATAGCTTCCGATTTCTCTCTTCATCTTATGCCACCAAAATTGCTTTTTCAAATCTTGATACATCTTAGTTCCTCCGGGATGGATAGAATAAAGAGTATCATGAGCCTCCTTCAAGATAACTTCTTTTAACTCAGAATCTGATGGTACACAAAGGCGTCCTTTGTACCACAAAACGCCTTCTTCGTCCTCGGTGAATCCGGGTACTTTGCCTGTACCGATACGACGCTTGATTCCGTCGATACTGGCATTTCCCTTCTGCGCCTCTTTAATCTGACTGATCAAAGTGGGCTGAAGTTCTATGCTAGCCAAAAATCCTTCACTTACTAACTCCATTCGAAAATATTCCATCTCTTTGTGCAAACTCGGTTGCTCCTTCAAAATCATGGAGTTCAAGCGGCACGGCAATCTGCTAAGGGCATCGGCTACCACGTTGGCTTTACCAGGGTGATAGTGAATGTCCAGGTCGTAATCCTTGATTAGCTCAATCCATCTTCTCTGCCTCATATTCAGCTCCTTCTGAGTGAATATATACTTTAGGCTCTTGTGATCCGAATAAATCTCACAACGGTTTCCCATCAGGTAATGTCTCCATGTCTTCAGGGCTAGAACTACAGCTGCGAGTTCGAGGTCATGGGTTGGGTAATTTTGTTCATGTTGCTTCAGTTGTCGCGATAGATAAGATATAACTTTTCCTTCTTGCATTAGCACACATCCGAGACCACTCTTGGATGCGTCAGAATACACATCGAAGGGCTTCGTCATATCCGGCATGATCAAGATTGGGGCTGAAATCAATCTCCTTTTGAGTTCTTGAAAACTTGCTTCACATTTGTCGGTCCATTCAAACTTCCTGTCCTTCTTCAGCAGTTGGATCATGGGTCTGGTGATACTAGAGAATCCTTCTACAAATTTGCGGTAATATCCCGCCAATCCGAGAAAAGCACGAACTTGGGTTTGAGTGGTTGGGGCTTGCCAATCTTCTACATCTTTCACTTTGGCAGGGTCAACGGAAATTCCTCCAGCTGATACAATGTGACTGAGGAATCCTACTTCCTGTAACCAGAATTCACATTTGCTGAACTTGGCATACAACTGATGCTCTCTAAGGGTTCCAAGAACGGTCCTTAGGTGTAGCTCATGTTCTTCTTCTGATTTGGAATAAATTAGAATGTCATCGATGAAAACAATGACAAACTTATCCAGGAAGTCCATAAAAATCTTATTCATGAGGTTCATGAAATAAGCGGGGGCATTGGTTAATCCGAAAGACATGACGGTATACTCATACAATCCATATCTGGTGGTAAAGGCAGTCTTTGGAATATCCTCTGCACGAATTTTGAGTTGATGATAGCCAGTCCTAAGATCAATCTTAGAAAACACTTTGGCACCGGTCAACTGAGCAAACAAATCTTCTATCTTAGGAAAGGGGTACTTGTTCTTGATGGTGACATCATTCAACTTCCAATAATCCGTACACAAACGGTTACCTCCATCCTTCTTGTCCAGAAATAAGAAAGGTGATCTCCATGGGGACGCACTTGGTTGAATCAATCCGATTTCCAACATGGAATCCAGTTGCTTCTTCAGTTCTGCGAGCTCTGACGGGTTCATACTATAGGGTCTCTGGGCTATGGGTCCGGTTCCAGGGATTAGTTCGATGATAAACTCGATATCCCGATCTGGGGGCATACCGGGCAAAACATCTGGAAATACATCGGGGTATTCGCAGACTATCCGGACTTGGTCAATGGTAGGTTGGGCTATACTCTTGTTGCATTTGAATTGGCAAGGTAAGGTTTCAGATATATGTTCGACTGATATTCCGGCTGTACTGGTCATGGTGATGGCCTTCTTAGCACAGTCAATCAATCCTTTATGTTTGGACATCCAATCCATTCCTAGTACTACTTCCAAACCTTTAGTTTCGAGTACTATTAGGTTAGCATAAAAATATATGCCATGGATTTGGATAGGGACGGCTTTGCAAATTTGCCTAGCCTTGGTGGTTGATCCGGGAATTTGCACAATCATCACATGCTTCAATTTGGTTGGTTGAATTTTACTAGTGCATGCAAATTCTTCGGTGACAAATGAATGCGATGCACCAGAGTCAAACAACACTCTTGCAAGTACTGAATTAACAGAAAACATACCCGGCACGACGTCTGGCGCTTCCTGAGCTTCTTCAGCATGCATGAGAAAAAGACGGCCATTGCGATTGAGTGAATTCCATGGGGCAAATCTTCTCCCTGGCTGGACACGACGCTGCTGCTGAGCTGGGACATTGGCATTGGGGGCTGTAGCATTCTTCTTGTTGGGGCACTCGTTGGAATAGTGGCCTTTATTTCCACAGTCATAACAGGTGTCCTTGGCTGCGACATGCACAACATTGCTTCCAGTCCTCGGGGCAGTATTGGGGTTGGCGGTAGCATTGTTGGTGTTGAACTTGGGTGGGGCACGGGTGAAATTGCTAGAGTTGCTGGGGTTGTTGTGATTTCCTCCTGGTCTAGGGTTTCCACGGTTGGAATAGGTTGGACGGTTCATCAGGGGTCTGTTGGTTCTTGGGGAAAATCCGGGAGATGGGTTGGGGCGATACTTTGGGGTCTGATGGGTTCCTGGTTGATGCATCATACGACGCTTGCGGTTCTCATTGTCCTGGTTGATCTTTCCTTCCATCTGGATAGCAGAGTCGACAAGGGCTTCAATATCAACAAAGGGAATATTGACTAACATTGTCTGCATCTCGTCATGCAGACCATTCAGGAACCTTTCTTTCTTCTTGGCTTCGGTGTCTATCTCGTCCGGGGCATACCTAGCTAATGACAAAAATTTGTCACGGTATTCCACTACAGTCATCCTTCCTTGCTTCAACTCTCTGAACTCGTCTCTCATTCTCTTGATCAAACCCGGTGGCACATGGGTTCTGCTGAACTTGACCTTGAATTCCTCCCAGGTCATCATTTGGCCTCCGGTCATGGCGCGAACACTGTTCCACCATGCCCTGGTATCTCCGGCTAGATAATGGGTGGCGCACAGGACTTTCTCGTTGGCTTCCACTCCGGCGACTTCTAAGTTATTTTCCATGGTTTGCAGCCAATCATCAGCATCTAGGGGTTCTTCTGACTTGGTGAAAACGGGTGGGTTGGTATTCTGGAAATTCTTGAGCTTAGATCCGTGGTTGTCCTGATTTCCGTGGCCTTGGTTGTTGTGGGCTAGCTGGGCTATCTGTTGCAGAGTGGCTAGGTTGGCTTGACGTTCCGCTCTTTCAGCTTCGCGGTCAGAAGTCAACATTTGCAGAATCTGCAACATCGGGTCCGGGGCTGAACCACTTCCTCCACGTGGCATCTGAAGGTTGAGATAGATCATGAGAAAAGAGGGAATTTCTAAGGTTCTGGGACTTTGAAAAGTTTTTAAAGGTTTGACTCAGGTTTTTTTTAGCAACTTGCTTTTTCATTCATTCATTCACACGATACAACGCACACCACAGCAAGGAAAAACAGATGGTTTTAAGAACCATTCTGGAATCTACGATACAGTGGGACCAAATACTACTCAGTACGCTAGTGCTCAAGTTCTACTAGTCCTCGAAATCTGTGGCTTCATCATCTTCATCATCATCGATGAAGGCGAAATCATCCTCATCGGTGAAGAAGTCCATGGCCTGATCCTCCAGAAAATCATCGTCATCACTGAGATAGGAATAAGGGTCTCCACGAAGATCCTCTCCGGCATTCTCCCTTTCCTCTAACTACATGTCTCTCTCGTGGATGGTCTCCTCCAGAGATGAGATGCGGTGGCGAAGACGGGCAATAATGCGCTCCTTTTTGTCGAGCTGAAGGCGGCGAGACTTGCGATCCTTTGCTAGCATGGAGATGGTCTGGTCCTTCGTCTTGATGATAGCAGACTTGTGATTGCAATAGTCACGGCTGTTGTCCAATTCCTGCTGACGATCATACATCATGAAGCTAAGGTGGTCCAATTGAGTCTTCAGCTCAGGGTGGTATGGGGCTTCCAGTGGTTGTCCATTTGCATCACGTCTTGGGCAAAACTCAAAGCGAGTACCCTTGATCTGATGGATGCTCTGCCCACACAGACGGGAAAGAGCTTCCTGCATTGCTCTGGCAAGTCCATCGAGCCAGTTGTTTTCCCTCAAGGTAAACTGAATTCCCTCCGTAGTGGTAGGTTCAATCTTTCCTCGAAGACTTGCAACAATTAGCCACTACAGATCTTCTCCTCCTTGATCATTGAGCTGAGCTCCGAAGAACTCGGGGTGCGGACGCTCTAGAAGTTCCGAAAGATGATCCAGATCCCTGTCAAAGATAAGGTCTCCACCATTCCCCAGTTGGTAAAACTTGTTGTACTTCACGTCCATCTATAAATATAGAGGATGAGTAGATTAGCAGAGTGATCAAGTGTGTCAAAATTTTATCTATTTTGCAAGAGTTTTTGAGGAACATGAATTTTTATGAAAGAATTAAAGAGGTAAGAATGAGAATAAGTTTTCGTAAATATTTGTTTTCTTTGGTTTTGAAACTAAGTTTTTGGTTCAACGTCCAATCTAACTAGGGTATCCTATGGTCAGGATGGCTCTGATACCAACTTGTCAACACCCGGATTTTTCAATCCTAGATGCCTGTTATGCCATACATCGCAATCCCAGGATTACCATTTTTGCGAGACATAACAAAATTGGATACCATAGTACTTCATCCATTACAAACGATACATAAGTTCTTACACAAATAGGGATCTCATGATCCAGTTCTTAATACAACATCAAGCAGCGGAATACGTAGTAATAACGGTAGCGTAGGCGAAGCTCCATCTTTGGGATCACAGGCAATGCTGACGATGGGAGATGATCCTAGTTGTCGTAACCTTCCTAGGGTCCATCTTCCAGGTACTCCTCTTCATAGTCTGGCCATGGGAATAGCCAGGGACAAAGCCATGAGTACTCTTTAAGTACTCGCAAACTAATACTAACAGGTAAAGGGGTTTTTGTGGATAATAGGACACTAGGCTCTAGGGTTGTTTTGCAAAAGCCAGATTTATCTCTACTAAGTTCTGAAGCTAGTCATAATTTTATAACTCCTACGTGGGATCTTGTAACTCAGGTCACAACTCTGTTGTGGTCAAGTCAAAGTCTCAATTCATTTCACAAGTCATTTTGAAAAGTCTGACGGGGGAACAGTATGGCCTCTCCAACTGTCCATAACCGCGGACGCGGCTATTCGAATAGTTTGACACTCTGCAGAGATTGTACACTTTCACCACAACATTTGATACATCCGTCAGGAACAAATCCTGAACTCACCATACTCAGTATGCGGATAATCAATCCTAACCTTTCAATTACACGCCCTGGTATAAGCACCTCTCCTGTGAGTTTGGCCTCCCAACCATGACCAGCTGTCATCTTGGGTACTGCACAGGTGGACAATCTTCACAAGGTAGCCTCAGCTCAGACCTTGGCCGTGAGGGAACTAATACTAAGGTATATAAGTTTCCAGTCAAGCCCTACCCAATCTTCGGGTATTGTGGTTGTACAATAAAATTGGAATGGTATCCCATCCAGACAACCATTAGTTTTATAAAGGGCTAAGGCTCATGCCTCAACATTTTCATCACCAAAATCATCAAGTGTTTGGAAACACATGTCCAAAACATTTCAATAGAATGATCCATCATTCCAAGGTTTTCATAACCATTTTTCCTCCAGGTATTCCCATCTAAAGTTGATCAAGTTTTAAGCTTAGCACTAGCATCTACAGGTGGGGGTAAGCACTGATGAGGGGTGGTAAACTAGTGGGGTTTTAACTAAGTTCAATCTCATGCCTTAGGATGACATCAAGGTTATCTAGCTTAGGCCAAATTTAATGCTCTTTATGCAACTTTCAGAACCTTTCCAGTATCTAAAAGTCACTTAAGTCAAATCTAAGTTGAGGCTTTGCTAAAGAGATAAAGTAAGGAGCTTGCAAGTAAAACTAGGATTGGTTTATCAAGTGGGTATGATCTCATAGGCTTAAAGCATATGATAGGCATAGTAACAAGTAGGGGTTTGTTGCATCAGTAGGGTAATCCTGCAAGGGTTAGCTTGCATCAATGTCCATATAAGCTTGCTAACTTGCAAGTGTTAGATTGCAAGGTTAATAGCTTGCTCATTCACTAGTAGTATTAGGCTTGCCTTGTGCAGAGCAGTGGTTGAAGTTCTCCTCGGTTCTTCTTCGTAGTATCCTCCTTCCTCCTCGTAGCCTTGGTCGGTACTAGCGTCTATGAATAAATACGACGTACACAATCACCAAACAATACTTAACTACTTGCAATCATCACACACAAGGGTCTTATAGATGATCTAACATCATCTCTAACCTTACAAGGTTAAGGCTTGATTTGATTCTTTTTATTTTTAGAAAAGTATTTTCTACTCATTGAAACACTACTTAAGATTTAATATTCTCCAAACAAACACGGGATCAAGTTGACACATGTCATCACCACATATTGTAGTCTATGGGAATGTGATTTAAAGTGGTGTCACAATTTAATAAGGTTTTACCCTTTTATTTATTTTAATTAAAGTGGCTAGAAATGCTTATGTAGCATTCTTTTATTACTTTGAACATTATTTATGCAAGTAAACCTATATATTTTTATATATTCTGAAAGGTATGGTTAAATGTGATTTTTGAGAGTTGGAATCAACTCAAAAGCTTTTATGGTTTAAATTTGAAAAATGTTTGAATGCAGAAAAGCTTTTGCCTTGTTATTTTTTACTATGGGTGATCTACAGATCCAAATGACTTGAATCCAACGGGCTTGGATTCAGCATTCACATGCCTTTCCAACAAAATTGGTTTCATTCAATTTGGTGCACTGAATCGATCTGGGTTGATTTTTGAAGTTGGGTACAGAAGTGTGTTTGAATTTAAAAAGAAAAAGGTTTAACTTGAATCGCTGGGCTGCGCGGGAAAAATTACCGGGCCGGCCTGCTAAGCGCAGTGCTCCTGCGGGCTGCTTAAGTGGGTGTCCCCACTCGTCAGTGACACGGGGCTGGGCGAAGCGGTATGGGGCAACGTGGATCGTTCGATCTAGTTCTAATCCAACGGCTGGGGGTCATCGTCGATGCGAGACAACTCCGGCGAGAACGAAACCTAGCGCGGCCAGTGAGGGGTGCTGGGGGCTCACCGGGGTACGGGCGAGGGTCGGCGAGGCGGGCGAACGACGAAGTCGACAACGGCGAATCTCCTGGTATTGGTGGATTCTCCTGGGGCGAATCCAATCGCTGGCTCCCTTCTTCTCCAGAGGCGGCGGGCTCCGGTGAAATTCCGGCGGGGTGGTGCTCGCCTTGCTCTGAGAACGGTGTGGCACAATCAGTGAGGAGAGGGGAGTGAGATGGTGTGAAGAAATCATGCGGGGGTGGCCTCTATTTATAGTCGAGGGAGGGGACCGTCGGGGCGCACGGTGAGCTCGTCGGGGGCGAGGTTACAGGCGGCTAAAGGCATGGGCAAGGGTAGGGGAGGGTGCGGTGTCTCCTGGCGATGCTCAATGACATGGTCTCGAGGCATGGGGCGGTGCGGCTTGGTCTGGAACGGGCGATGCTCTGCGCGGCAGAGGCGGCGTCTTCGACGGCGGGCGGTGGCTGTATGGCACGAGGCGGCAAACGGGGATGTCTGGCAGTCTCCTGGGTTGGTGGTGATCGTGTGTGCACGCGGTGAGGGCGGCGCGCGGTCTGTGGGCGTTGGTCGAGGGTGGTGCTCCGGCGCGCGCTCGGCATGCTCTCTGGCGGTCTGGGCGCGGCTTGTGCGTGTGGTCCAGGGCTTGGCAACGCTCGCGGCTGGGACATGGAGTGGCGGTGGACGGTGGGCTGCCTCCCAGACATGCTGGCTAGGCTTGCTGCTGCTCCTAGCTTGCTGTCGACTATGGGGTGGCAAGATGGAGCTCGGCTATTCACCATTGATGACAATGGCAAGCTCACAGTGGTGCTAGTGCCTGGCTAATCTTCCTAGATGATCTACTGAGTTGTGTGTGATCTAAATGGGGAACCAGTTAGGCAAGAATCACTGCTCACAATAGTGTTTGATGTTTGTTTGATTTGTGTCTGCAACCTGTTTGATGAAATGGCCGCATGAAATCAAGTTTTGAATTTTGAAATGAATTTTGGTGGGTTTGCTAGATGGTGCTGGTGAGTCTGCAGATGCTTGGGTTTTGAAAGTTGAGCTTGTTTGAGTGGTTTTTGAATAAGTGGGATCTTCCCATATGATAAAGATTCAATTTTGAATTGTCATTTAAACTATGCATTTGAAAGTTTCTGGATGATCACAAGGTGGGACTTGATACCTTGTTATGAGTACATTCAAGGGGTGCAAAGATCCAGAAAAGTTTTTGTTAGGTTTTGAAAGTTTGAGACAGCCAAAGTAGGCATGAGAGTTAAATTGGTCAAAGTGACCATTCATTTAATATATGTGTTTTGATTTACTTGTCTTTAGGAAGAGTGTGGGAAATGTTTTAGATGATGTTTATTTCACCTAAGAAACATTTTACAAGCAATGAAACAAACAAACAAACAAACAAACAAACAAGGTGGGTTTAAAAGAATTCAAAAATCAATGCATACACATATGCATGCATTCATAATTTTATTTAGAAAAGTTTTTGTTAACCCTAAATGTGAGGATTAGAATTTGATGATCCAAGTTTAGTATTTTTGGGATGTTACACATCCTAAGGCATTTAATCATCTACATCACAAGCATCAACACGCCCCCTTGGGGACCATCATATTCTTCGAAGGGCACACTACAAGATTCTATGACGGCTCCGAAGAGCTTATCATAGATTATATAAGTGTGAGATTCGATACCATAGCCAACAAAAATACCATCTAATGCTTTAGAATTGAATTTGGACAAACGAACACCTTTTATGAGATAGAAACACTTACAACCGAAGACCCGGAAGTAAGATATATTGGGCTTGTTACTGGTAAGTATTTCATATGGAGTCTTGTTGATTTCTTTGCGGAGGTAGAGCCGGTTTGATGCATGGCAAGCAGTGGAGATGGCTTCGGCCCAAAAGTTGTATGGAGATTTAAACTCCGCCAACATGGTCCTAGCCATCTCAATAAGAGTCCGGTTCTTCCTCTCGGCCACACCATTTTGTTGAGGGGTATATGAAGCGGATTATTGGTGTTTTATCCCCTCATCACTAAGGAAATCATTCAAGGTGTAGTTCTTGAACTCGGTGCCGTTGTCACTTCTTATAATCAACACGGGAAGATTGTATTGACGTTGAACCATGTTGATGAAGTCGATGAAGGTCTTTTGGTCTCACTCTTTAACTTGAAGAAATATACCCATGAGTATCTTGAAAAGTCATCAACAATCACCAAACAATATTTCTTCCCACCAAGACTTGCATGAGAAGGAGGACTAAAGAGGTCCACATGAAGGAGCTCCAAGATTTTTGTGGACTTTATGCGGTTCTTTGGCTTGTGGGGAGCCTCGTGCATTTTTCCTAGAACACAAGCCCTGCAAACACGATCTTTGGCAAAGGAAACATTTTCTTTTAGTCCAACAATATGGCCCTCCTTGTGGAGACTTTGCAAAGTTCTCGTATTAACATGGGCTAGTCGGTGATGCCATAACAAACCGACATCGGCCTTTCCGAATAAGCACATCGCACTTGTAGTGGTTTGCCCCGAAAAGTCCACCACATACAAGTCATGTTCGACGTGCCCAACAAAAGCGACCTTGAGAGACTTGCTCCACATAAGGACCACAATATCATCATCAATAAAGACGGCAAAGCCCATCTTTCCAAGAGCACGGACTGAAAGTAAATTGTATCCAAGGGTCTCAACAAGCATGACGTTCACGGGTGTAATGTCGTGAGCAACCACTACCTTGCTGAAACCCATTACCTTAGACTTTGACTTGTCGGCATATGTCACGATTATTTGATCATCATTTGGCTTTAAGTCCTTGACAATAGACGATCTTCCGGTAATATGACTTGTGCAACCACTATCAAGCGCCCACTTTGACCCTCCAGAAGCATACGTCTACAGAACATCAAGCTAATTTTTAGGTACCCATTTCTCAATGGGTCCTCTTTTGTTAGCAACAAGGGTCTTGGGGACCAAAATAGTCCAAGCAATATAACCATCATATGGGACAACATATTGTGCATACACATCACCATAATAATCACGCATTAGAACATAGTGAGGGTTATCACTTCCCGCAAAGTCATCGTGAGACATAGTTTTACCACTTGTGGTCTTACTATCCACAATGACCTTGTTTTTCTCTTGTGCGGGCTTGGCCTTCTTCTTGTTGTTCTTCTTATTGGTCTCTGAGACAAAACCAATGCCCCCTTTCTCACCACTAGGCCTTTTCTTACTCAAAAGATCATCAATGGACTTGTTGCCGTGTGGAAATGTGGCCTTGGCTAGCTCCCCCTTCAACCTAGCATTTTCTTCAAGAATAGTTGTACTACTATATGGAATGAAGTTACTAGGTGAGGGAATATTGGTCAATTGAGTTCGAAGTGTTTCATAGGACTTTGTGAGAGACAAGAGTTCACTTTCCAATGCCTTGTGAGCCTTGTCAAGTGAACTAAAGTCCTCGGGAATTTTTTTATGAACCACACCAAACTCAATCTTGTCCTTTTAGCCTTTTTATATTTAGCAATAACATGATCACGTTCCTTGATGAGTCTATTAACAATTACATCATTGGCCTCATCAAGCCCTTCAAGTTTTAGTTCAAGAGACATTATAGTCTCTTGTTCTTCTTCTAGAGCATTATTTAGGGCTTTTAGTTCAATCACGTGTTCATGCCCAAGTTTACATCTTACATCTAGAAGCTCTTGAGTGTGGGAAAGTTGATCTAAGATATTCCTAAAATGTGTCTTGGCCTCCCCTTGTAAGTTGGTCACAAACTCATCAAAAGCAATTAATTCCCTTTTTACGTTAAGAGACATCTCATCATCAATTTCATCATTAGCTAAGGGGGTGGAGTGAGATGATGAGGATATCTCCGTTCCTCTTGCCATAAGGCAAGTGACGTTCTTGTTGGGAGCATTCTCATTTGGAGAATCGAAGAGTGAGAGTGTTGGAGTAGAAGTGGTGGCTAGAGCATCCACACCACTTGATGTTTCTTCTTCCTCATCTTCATCATCTTCATTGTCGGAGGATAATTCTTCATGAGTGATCAAAACAATTTCCCCCGACTTCTTGTTGGTGGGATTCTTCTTGATGAAGGGTTTCTTGTAAGGATCTTTGGGAGTTTTCTTCAAGACAAGCTTACCCCAATGATCTTCTCTCTTCTCATAGGGGCAACTCGCCAAAAAGTGATAGCGGTCACCACAATGAAGCAAGTTCTCAATCTAGTGGTATTTTCTCTTTTCCCATTTGGGTTGCTTCTTCGTTGCATTTCCATCTTAGCCTTGGCGGGGTTCTTCCAAAAGTTCTTTGCATAGAAGGCCATATATTGACTATGAGCAATCTTTACATCATCGGGGTGGTCCATGGAGAGGCCTTCATCACTATCATCTTCATCTCCATGTTCCACAACTTTGGCCTTCAAAGCAACATTGACAACATTGCTTATACCAAGGGCATGAGCACGGGCATCTTTGGCATTCTTGGCGGCAACCTTGAACGAGGCCATCTCTTGCATAACTTCATTGGAGGTCATGAGATGGTAGTTGTGTCTTCCTTGTAGGCTCTTCAAGTCAGTGGGCTCAAAGGGCATGAGTGCACTCACATATTTCTTTTTTATCATAGCATCATCCACATGTGAGGCACCCACATTTCTAAAAGCGGCGGCGGTGGTCTTTATCCTACGGTACATGTCTTCATGATTTTCACCTTCCTTCATGTAGAAGCCTCCGGCTTCATTGCTTAGTGCATCATACCGGTTCCTCCTCATGCTCTCATTCCCAACAATCAACACCGTCAGAGCATCCCAAGCTTCCTTGGCGATGCTGAGGTGCTCAATGTGTGGGTAATCCTTTGTACCCAATCCTTTTTGAATCATGTGCAAAGCGGTGGCATTGAGTTGACTATTGACAACTTCTCTTCTTGTCAAGTTGTTTGGATCCCCAATATAGAGTCCTTGTTCGATGGTGTTCCAAAGTTCAATGCAACAACTGTGCAGATGAGTTTTCATTAGAGATTGCCATTGAGAAAAAGTAGTAGAGCTTCAAGCTTAGGTGGGTCACCTCTATTGTTTACATGAGGGTGAGGGATTGGAGGGTCAAGAGAGTACCATGAGTCACGGTGCTCACCTTTCCCACCATCATTTTGTGTGGAGGAATTAGTGTTGTCTTGTTTACCCCCCCACTGCCATACCTTCGGGTGATACTGGAGCATTACCCTTAGGTACCACAGATGGAGGATCCTCTTGAGGAGAAGGGGATGATGAGCCATCTTTATCTTTAACAAGTTGCTCAAGTAACTTGTGCAATTGTTTGATCTCGTTGCCCAAGGTGGAGCTCAATCTTGTTTCCAAGTTATTGAGATCATCCATGGTCACCGAGTGGATAGACTCACCATCACCTTCCCTACTTTCCTACCCATATACTCTTAGGCGGTAAAGCCCGAATAAAGAGCCGAGGCTCTGATACCAATTGAAAGGATCGTATGGGCACCTAGAGGGGGGTGAATAGTTGCTACTTCAAATTTCTTATTTTTCAAATTAAGGTTCGACAAGAAAGGTAAATTCTCTAGATAATGCAACTAAGGTGAATTTATCTATATGACAAACTAGCACTAGCAAACACACCACTAAGGAAGAACAAGTAAGTAAAGTGCGGTAAAGGATAGAAGTAACCAAAGTGGTGGACGCGGAGACACAAGGATTTGTTTCCCTTAGTTTCTTCCTTTTGAGGGGAAGTATGTCTACGTTTGGAGAGGGGGTGGTTTCAAACCACCAACGCCACAAGAGGCCTCCCTTGTTCTCCGATGAATCTCACCCCAACAGGATCAATCCACCTTCCACAATATCAGCAACCTTCGAGGTGGAAGCCGGCACCTTTACAACAAGTTCGGGGCACACATCCACAACTTAATTGGAGGCTCCCAAATACAAGCAAGTTGTCAAGACAATCAAAGACAAGCTTGTAAGAACCAAATCTAGAACTAGGGTTTCCAAAGAAAACGCTAGAGCAATGGGGGCCCTCAAATGAATGAGGGGGAAATGAAGATCTCTTTTGGTGAAGTAGTAGATCAAGGCCTCCTCCTTCGATTCTCCAAAGATCAAATACTTTGGATGGTGGAGTGAAGAGATCTTGGCGATTTGGTGGCTCAAATGGAGGTGGTAGTCTTCAATGCAATGAGCACCTTGTCCCAAGGTAGGTGGAGGGGTATTTATAGCCTTCTGAGAAGATCTGACCGTTGAGCATTTATTGCAGCGGTAGTATCGGATTTCCAAGCGGTAGTACCGGACAACACCGGTACTCTCGGCCTGGTACCGGAAGTGCGTTAATAAAAGCACACAAGCCCGAGCCACCAGCGGTATCAATTTGTGGTGCTACCGTAAAGCGGTAGTACCGCCCCTGGGGCGCGGTACTACCGGACGCATGCGGTAGTGCCGCACTTTGGTATCGCGGAGGGCAGTGGCATTTGCCAACTTGCCAAAAACCCTCTGCCGCGCTAGGTACTATAATACGGTACTACCGCATTTTGGTACCTAGGCGGGCAGTAGCTTTTGACAACTTGCCAAGAGCTTCTGCCGCGCTAGGTACCAAAATGCGATACTACCGCTTTTTGGTTCCAAGGCGGGTAGTATCTTTTGACAACTTGCAAAAAGCTTCTTCCGCACTAGGAACTAAAATGCGATACTACCGCTTTTTGGTACCTAGCCTGGCAGAGGCATTTGGCAACTTGCCAAAACCTACTGCCACGGTAGGTAGTAAAAAGCGGTACTACCGCTTTTCGTTACCTAGCCTGGCAGAGGCTTTTGGAAACTTGCCAAAACCTACTGCCGCGCTAGGTAGTAAAAAGCGGTTACCTAACCTGGCAGAAGGTTTTGGGCATTTTGTCCAAACACACTTCCAAGCCTAGTAGCAAATTCCGGTACACCCGGTAAATCTGGAAACCCCTTTTTGGGAGGAATGGGCCACAGATTTCTTGATACAACCTGTGGTACACTTGGCAAATAATTAGTATGATATGTTTGTTGTTATAAACACCAAAATCACTAGGGATGGGAAATGCTCTTTCAACAAGGCAACAGACAGTGAGCATCTCAGCGATCCTTTTATTTACCATGAGCATGGTGCATTTTTTCTTTTTATTTTTCTCTTTTTTTCTGAGAATGCTTCATGGATTTCTCACTTTGGTGATGCTGCAAGTTTCCACCATGATTAGTCTTGGCTTAGGCTAGCGGCCCAGGCATTTCTCTAACACATATACATAACTCCATGGACTTACAAGCTCCCCTTTTATTTCACACCGCCGACATCCATAAACAAAAGATCATGATATCAACTGGGTAATATTTATAGGTGTTGAGAGCGTTACCTGTGACAGCACAGTTCTGCTAATTCCCAACTTATAAGTGCAAGCATATACAACATAGATGACACAATGGTTCAAGTTTATTAGGGGCAAGAAAAATAAAGTGTGCCATCAAGTTTGTGAGAGCTTTAATCACTAATTTTCTCATAACAAGTTTAATTTGGAAGATAGATAAAACAACAATATACTTGGAATGGTGTAACACACCATGCATAGGAATTTATAGTGGACTCTTTGGAATAACTTGGTTTCTTGGGAGTTGGATGCATGGGTAGATCTTACTCAATACAAGTGTAGGCTAGCAAAAGACTAGGAGCGACCAGCTAAGAGAGCAATAATGACCATAACCATGCAGAGCGACAAAACATTATCAATCAAAGCACAAAGTGGTATCACAAGTAAAAAAACTAAATGATCATAAAGGCTAAGGTGACTGGTTCATAGTCATAACATGGTGTGAGCATGTGCCAAGTCAACCCAAACAAAGCATCAAAGGAGAATACCACAATATTATGCTTTTGTATGCTAAAACAACGCATGATTCTTTCAAGGCACATTAAGAAATCTCAATTGTTTAGAACAAGTAATTCTACAACAATAATCACTAAGCATAGGGTCAAAACAACATCTAGAATGACATGATAAAGTCTAAGCCATAGTCAAAACAAGCTCCCTTTTGTACCACTTAAGCATGAAACTTTCTACTCTTTTCCAACACCAATCAACTTATTTGAACCAAAAGAGTGAATGCGGGGTACAACTACTTTATTCAAGCAAACTAAGAAAACGAAAACTAAAAACGAAAACTAAGACGCTCTAAGAACAACACAACAATGCATGAAACAATAAAAACAAAGTGTCTAGAAAGAGACTTGAGATTTTTATTGATGAAGAAGGGGATGCCTTGGGCATCCCCAAGCTTTGACACTTGTACCTCTTGAATATTTATTGGGGTGATATGGGGTGGAATCCCCAACCCTGTGCTTTTTTCCATTTTTCATCTCATCACATCATTCTTCCCCTACACTTGAAAATTTCCTTCATACAAAACTTCACACAATCTTCATTAGCAACATTAGTGTATTCAAAATAATAGGAATTTGGTTTAGTTTCAACACAAGTAAAACTTTAATTACACAAGGTACTATAGAAATTCCTTTAAAAATCTCAAGTGATCAAGAAGAACTCAAAAAGAAACCGATAAAGAGGCAAATGCAAATAATGGCAGAATCTATCAAAACTGACCAGCAGGTAAAAACCGATTTTTTCGAAGACCTTATGTTATTGAAATCGAAAAGTGTCGAACTAAAGAAATATATATCATAACCTGGGGCATTTACTCAGAAAATTACAGCTCAATCCGACATACATAGATTTGTCACGAAATTTTACAATGAAGCACAAAAATCTGTTTCGGGACAGCAACTTCCCCAAATCTTACTTCTCTCTCATTAGAGGTTATTATTGGCACAAAAATCACACAAAAAGGATAAGGAGAGGTTATTACATAAGTAATAACTTCCAAGACTCAATAAAACTATTGGGTTATCTCCTAAGAAGTAATTTTCTTTAACGCCTTTAAGTTAGGCACAGAAAGATGCCCACATAAGAAATATGAATTGAAGTAAAAGAGATTATTAAGAAGCAAATTCAAAACACATTTAAGTCTAACCCACTTTCTATGCATAGGTATCTTGTAAGAAAATAAATCAAAGAAGCACATAGTAACAATAATGGGTAGATAAAACAAGAGCAACTTCAAAACTTTCAGCACATAGAAAGGTGTTTCAGTACCATGAAAACTTCTACAACCATATTTTCCTCTCTCATAATAATTTTCAGTAGCCTCATGAATAAACTCAAAAATATAACTATCACATAAAGTATGCTTTTCATGATCTACAAACAAATAATTTTTATCAAGCTCAAAAATAATGGGATTAAAACCTTCAAACCCACTTTTAACAATTTTATAACAAGATGACTGATCATTATCAAGAGGTATGGGGTTACAAGATAAATTCAAGACCCCTCCAATCTCACTTTTAATAATAGTACAATTAATATTATCAACTAATATAGGACCATCATCTAGAGCTTTATCATAAAAAAATTCTAAGCAAAACTCTTGAGTACCATGCATTTCGAATTTAGGCACAAATAAAGGATTATCATAGATACCAGGAGCATAATTATTATCACAAGTTTTACCCATAGTAGATATTTAAAAAGAATCCACAGGAACATAACATTCATCCTCCTTTGGTGAGCATAGGGGACAATCAAATAATTAAGGGATAAAGAGTTACTCTGAAAGAACATTTCTTAATCCCTAGTGTTTTGCGTGTTAGATAACAATATCAAGGATTATTTAATGTGTGTTGAAGTGTTGCAGCTCTCCCTAGGAAAAAGGGAAATTTTTCTGCCTTTGGGGGGGCGGATAATCTGCCCCCACCAGGGCCGAATAATCCGCCCCTCCCTCTTCCCAAGAGTGCGTGAGCCCCAGAGAGGGGGCGGAGTTTGTGGCCGGATTTTCCGGCCCGGCTGGATAGTCCGCCCCTGGGGCGGACAGTTCGCCCCCTCGAGGATTTCCTTCAAGCCAAGGCATGCGTCGCTCTCTGTATGGGGGGCGGAGTTTCCCTCGGACTGTCCGGTCCTTGGGCGGACTTTCTCCCAAGGGCGGATAGTCCGCCCCTGGCAGGGGCGGATAATTCCCCCCCCTGGAATTTTCTTCAAGTCAAGGATGCGTCGCTCTCAATATGGGGGCGGAGTTTGCCTCGGAGTTTCCATCCTGGGGGGCGGATAGTCCGCCCCAAAGGGGGCGGATAATCCTCCCCCAAACTTCTCCAACAGCTTGTTCTGGGAAGGGGGTATTTAAGCCTGTCTTCCCCCTCTGTCCAGAACTCTTGATTGATCCAAAAAAGAAAAGACCTGACCTGCAACCTTCATCCAAGAGAACTCCACCTAGATCCACTCAAAGGCTCCGTCCATTGGGGAATCAAAGGAGGAGGACTCGATCATCATCAACTACAATCAAGCACTTCATCTCCTCTCCATTCATTTGGAGAACCACCGATCTAGTATTTCTTGCAAATACCTAGATCCTTGTTTTTGTTTATATTGATAAACTTTGTTCTTGTGGCAGCTTGTTGTCATCTCGGGAGCCCCCAATTAGGTTGTGGGTGTGTGCCCCGATAGTGTTGTAAAAGGCATCGGTTCCCGCCTCGAAGGGATCCAATAGTGGAGAAGGTGGATCAGGCCTCTCGTGGCGAGATCCATTGAAGAATAGGGTGAGGCCTATTGTGGTGTGGTGGTCTTAGAACCGCCCATCCCTCCAACGCAGATGTACTTCCCTTAACAAGGAAGGAACTGCGGTAAAACAAATCCCTGTGTCTCCGTGTTCTCCACTATGGTTCCTTCGCTCCTCTCTTTACGTGCTTAGTAGTTAGGGTTGCATATAGGGAAATTCTCGTAGTTGCATATCTAGAGAATTTACTTTGTGTCAAGCCTAAAATTGAAAAAGTATTAAAAATTGGTTAGCACCTATTCACCCCCCCTCTAGGTGCCCATACGATCCATTTCAATTGGTATCAGAGCCCCATCTCTCATTTCGGGCTTAACCGCCTAAGAGAAGTATGGGTTCCAAGGTAGATGGGAGTGATGCTCCGGAGGTAGTCACCATGAACGATGTCAAGACGTTGGAAACAACCTTGGTGAGTTCAATGGAGGCTAAGATGGAAGAGATGCGTCAATTGATAATGCGTCTCTCCACATCCGCAGCATCACCTCCATCTAACTCCGAGGCTACCACTCCGCAATCCAAGGAAATGGGTAAAATTGTTTCCAAAGATAACGAAGTGGTTGGTGATGACACTAGCAAGAGCTCCTCCTCGAAAAAGGATAGCGGTAAGGATGGATACAATGAGGTTTCCCATGTGTATTCCCCTGATCCACCTATCCCTCACCCACATATACATAATAGGTGTGATCCACCCAAACTTTCAGCATCTAATTTTACTGAATGGCAATTTTTGATGAAATCTCATGTGTGCAGTTCCTCCATAGAGTTGTGGAAGATCATCGAAAATGGTCTTCATGTTGGAAACCCCAACAATCTTACAAGAAGAGAAGTTGTCGATAGCCAACTCAACGCTACTGCTCTACACATGATACAGCTTGGTGTGGGTGACAAAGATATGCCACACATTCAGCATCTTAGTACAACTAAGGAAGCTTGGGATGCTCTCACCGAGCTCTTCATCGGAAATGAAAGTATGAAAAGGAATAGATATGATGCGTTGAGCAACGAAGCTGAAGGATTCTATATGTTGGATGGAGAAGACCATGAAGACATGTATAGGAGGCTTAAGGCAATAGCCACAAATTTCAGAAACCATGGTGCTGCTCATGTTGATGATGCATGGATCAAGCGCAAGTATGTTAGTGCTCTTATGCCTTTTGAGCCCACAGATTTGAAAAGTCTCCAAGGTAGGCATAACTATCACCTCATGACATCCAATGAGGTAATGCAAGAAATGGCCGCTTTCAAAGTGGCTGCCAAGAATGCCGAAGATGCTCGTGCTCGAGCTATGGGGATAAAAAAGGGGGTCAACGTGGCCTTGAAGACTAGTGTGATTGATCATGATGAATATGCCATAGAAGGTCTGGACTGTCCCGAGGATATAAAAAGGATCCACGGACAATACTTGGCTCTTTATGCTATAAAATTTTGGAAAGATCCAGCCAAGGCTAAAGCTGAACTAGAACGCAAGAGTGGAGCGTATGGAAGAAAATAAAATGGTCCCAAGCTGAGAACATGCTTCAACTGTGGTGACCGGCTGCACTTTGTATCTGAGTGTCAATATCAAAGTAGGGAAGATAATGGAGGAAGACTTATTTTCAAGGACAAGTCAAAGGCTCCACGCAAGAAACAGTTTGTAAAGAAGAATGCTCCCTTCAAGAAGCAACCAAAGATTGTTCTAGTGGCTCAAGAAGAATATTCATTGGGAAGTGAAGATGAGGACGAGGACGATAGCTCTCAAGAGGTGGCTGATATAGCCACCACATCTACATCAACATCTCTCTTCGACTCTCCGAATGAAAACATCATCAACAAGAATGCTACTTGTCTCATGGCAAGAAGCTCCGAGGTAACGACTTCTAACTCTTCTTTTTCTAAGGCTATGATTGACATGGATGATCCTACTAGTATTAAGGTTAAAGAAGAGATTATTGCTTTGGATTACTTCTACACTAACTTGCAAGGTGAGCACAAAGTTCGTTTTGAAGATCTTATGGATCAGCTGGCCCAAAACGTCCTTAAAAAATGCCCTTGAGGAAGAAGAAGCTCGAGTCTCTCTTGAAGAGAGGCTTGAGTCCATTGAAGAGTCACATGAAGAAATTGTGGCTAAACTTGTTAAGGAACGTGACAATGCAGTCACCAAAGCAAAGAAGTTAAAGAAGGAAAAGATTGACTTTGCGGGTGCTCATGATAGACTCTCCGAGGAATTGGAGAAACTTGACAATGCTCACAAGGCATTGAAAAATGATTTCTCCAATCTCAATGAGTCACATGATCAGCTTCAAAGTCGATTGGCCAAATATGATGTTCCTAGCTCATCCAACTCAACATATAGTCACAAGGAAAACGCTAGTGTGGAAAAAGAAGTGGTCAAGGACATCATCCCAAGGATAAGGGTGTGCTTGATGAAGTTCTTGGAAAGCAAAGGTCAAATCATGGTAAAGAGGGACTTGGGTATGTCACAAAGTTCAAGAAAAAGAAAAACAAGAAGAACAAGACCAAGAATGTGCAATCAAAGACAAGCACTGCCGAGAAGAATGTCACAAAAGACAAGACTAACAATATTGGTTTTGCAGGGTCTCACAATCCAAATTATGAACTCTTTTGTGATGATTATGGCGATGTTTATGCTTATTATGTCGGTCCCTTTGATGAATATATTGATTGGTCTATTTGGGTCCCAAATACCCTTGTTACTAACATGAAAGGACCCATTGAAAAATGGGTACCTAAAACCAAGAAGTAATTCTCATGCAGGGTTATGCTTCCGGTGGGTCGAAATGGGTGCTGGATAGTGGATGCACTAGTCATATGATCGGAAGCAAGGAGATCATCAAGGAGATGCGTCCAAATCATGATAATATCACAGTCTCCTATGGTGATAAGTCTAAATCTTAGGTATTGGGTCTTGGCAAGGTTGTGGTTGCCCACGATATCTCTCTCGTGGACGTCATGCTTCTTGAGACCCTCGGTTACAACCTTATTTCTGTTCGTGCCCTTGGCAAGATGGGCTTTGCTGTTTTTATCGATGATGATTTGGTGGTACTCTTGTGGAGCAAGTCTCTAAAGGTCGCTTTCGTTGGATATGTCAAAAATGACCTGTATGTGGTGGACTTTTCGGGGAAAACCACTTCGGGTCCGATGTGTCTATCCGGGAAGTACGACGTGGGCTGGCTATGGCATCGCCGTTTAGACCATGTCAACATGAGAACTTTGCAAAGTCTCCACAAGGGTGGCCACATCCTTGGACTAAAAGACAATGTCTCCTTGGCCAAAGATCGTGTTTGCAGGGCTTGTGTTGAAGGCAAAATGCACGACTCTCCCCACAAGAGGAAGACTATTGTGTCTTCAAAGAGGATCTTGGAATTACTTCATGTGGATTTATTTGGTCCTCCTTGTCATGCAAGTCTTGGTGGGAAGAAATATTGCTTGGTCATTGTTGATGATTACGCAAGATATACATGGGTCCATTTCTTCAAACTAAAGAGTGAGACTCAACAAACAGTCATTGACTTTTCCAATGAAGTTCAACGTCAACACAATGTTCCTATCTTGGCAATAAGGAGTGACAACGGCTCTGAATTCAAAAACTACACCTTGAATGAGTTTCTAAGCGAAGAGGGGATTAGACATCAATATTCCGCTGCGTACACCCCTCAACAAAATGGTGTAGCTGAGAGGAAGAACCAGACTTTGATGGATATGGCAAGATCAATGTTGTAACATCCCAAAAATACTAAAGTTGGATCATCAAACTCTAATCATCAAAATTAGGGTTAACAAAAACTTTTCTAAATAAAAATATGAAAGCATGCATGGTGTATGCATTTCATTTGGAATTCTTTTGAACCACCTTGTTTGTGTGTTCCTTTGCTTGTAAATGGATTCTAAGGTGAAATAAACATCATCTAAACAATTCCCAAACTTTTCTCAAAGACAAATAAATCAAAACAAAGCTAAATGAGTGAATGGTCATTTTGACCAATTTAACTCCCATGCCTACTTTGGCTGTCTCAAACTTTCATAACCCAGTAGAAACTTTTTTGAATCTTTGCACCCCTTGATTGTACTCATAACAAAGTATCAAGGCCCACTTTGTGATCATCCATAAACTTTCAAATACATAGTTTAAATGGAAATTCAAAATTGAATCTTTGTCATATGGGAAGATCCCACTTTTTCAAAAACCACTCAAACAAGCTCAACTTTCAAAACCCAAGAATCTACAGACTCACCAACACCAACCTAGCACACCCACCAAAAATCTTTTCCAAATTCAAAACTTGAATTCTTGCGGCCATTTCATCAAACACCTCGCAGATACAAATCAAACAAAATCCAAACACTATTGTGAGCAGTGATTGAAGCCTAACTTGTTCCCTCTCTGGTTGCAACTAGGCTTTAGTAGATCATCTAGCTCAATTGCACACCCTTAGCATCACTGTAAGCTTGGCAATGCCATCAATGGTGAGCAGGCCGAGTGCACACTTGTCACCCCCATGTCGATAGCAAGCTAGGAGGAGAACCAAGCCTAGCCAACAAGTCTGGGAGGCATCCAACCATCCATCGCCACTCCCTGTCCACCACTCGAACCCTGCCAGCCACTGGACCACATGCACGGACCATGCCAACCTCGCCAGCAACCTGTTAGACCCCTCCTTTATAGAGGAAAGGATCCCTGTGATTGCAATGCTAGTCCCTGGATCAATGCTAGCATCCACGGTTTTAGATGAAGTACACAGATACAAAGGTCGTTTATTACATTCATTCCAGAGATAAAACATAGTCTTTTACAACTCAAGGCCAAAGGCCTAATACAAGAGTTTATGGAATAAGTAAATAAACACAAGTCTTCATCTTCATGTGCCACAGGCAAGCATGTTGAGTGTAGACTCATGACTCCTAATCATCATCGGAGTAACCTGCAACATCACAAGTTACAGCCACAGAGGGTCAATACTTTGGAATAGTATTGGCAAGTGATACCTTAGTATATTTTAAGTGGACTATATTACTATATGCATTTTGGCTAAGTGTAGCTTGGCTTGCTTTGCTTAAAATAGATTTTTCCTATTAGTTGAAACTCTAAGTTTTTCTTTGTCAAAAACTTTCCCAAGGAAATCACCAATAGACATTGGGGTCCTTCACCCTTGTTCACCCACCAATTTTTAGTGTAGAAGTTGGAGTGATGATATTCTTGTAGCTTCCATGTCTTGATGCTCAAAAGTGTCCATTCCCTTGGACTAGGCTAAGTACTTAGGTTTTCCATCTGCAGAGGTTGTGCACTTTCCCCACCAGACTTGGTTTCCCAAGACAGGACCTTTCAGAAGCTTTTCCTTAGTCAAAATGGACGCGCTCCAACCTATCAACCCAACTACCACCAACTGTCCAAGTGACTAAGTTCTAGCAACTTATATGATCATGGCAGAGCCCATATTGCCAAGTGGTTGCACTGTAAGCTTTCTCAACACTTGGCCTCCAAATCCCTTTGTGCCTGGGTGGCATACCACAAGTGAGATACACAACCCAAGTCCATGGCCTTGTGTAACCACTCAACATAACCCAAACATTCCATTCCACCCAGGAGGTTCATTTAACTTGGTTGTTTTATTAAGAAATCATAAGTCTCTTGACTTAGAATATTTTATCATAAACTATATAGATGTCACCACCCTTGTTTGCTAAGTAGCTAGACTAAGCAGAATATGGCAACCTACCATAGGATAATTTCCTTAGCATTTCTACTATTCCATTCTACTTAGGATTTCCCATCTTAGCACTTGGCAAAATATCATGCAACAAATTCTAGCAAAATAACTAATGCTAGTACAAAACATAGGACATAAATGTTGATGAAAATATCACTTGCCTTGGTAGTGGGGAGAGTAGCACTCTTCACAATCACAATCACTAGCAAAATCTACACAAGAAATCATAGCATACAATTACACACAATTTATATACAAGCAAAAATAATATGAATGCATGCATGCAAGAATTTACCAAGTGTGATTTCTTTGAAAATTCCACTAAGTATGCTCATGAGTTCAGAAACTTAACATAACACAAAATTTTGCCAACTAAACTCATTTGGCATCCACATAATTTACCAACATAATTTCCATTTAAAATGGTCCCAAAACATGTTCTACAATTAAAATCATTTTTAACTGTTATTATATGCTAAATAAAGTGGATATTCTGAAGGGCCTTGTTTCACTGAATCCAACGATATAAAGTTTGCAAAAATCTAACGTGGCATTCAAAAGTTATAAGCATTTGAAGTTTGAATCTAAATCAGGTTTTAAATTCTGTTTTTAGTTTAAACCTTGCCACGCGTCGCATCCTTACTGGTGCGTACCGCTTCGCGCGGATTGCGTTCTGTGGACCGTACGATCTAAGTGGGATCTGGCGGCTCAGATGCGCGCTTACCCTTTCGTTTAATGTTCTATCCTAACCCTACGATGCAGATCCAATGGCTGCTATCGATCTGACCAAGAACTGGCGGCGGAGCGGTGGCTACCGGCGGCGGAACAGTCAGTCGACGACGGAGGCGGCGCTACAGGGGGTAGGAGAGATCGAGGAGTAGCTCACCGGGCTCAGGGGGTCACGGCGAAGCTCGTCGTAGACGCGGTTGGTCAAGGGGCGCTCGGGCACGGCTGCGATTGCTCACCGGAGTTCGTGGCGGCGTCGGGTGCGTCAGGTGGTCGTCGTGGACGTCGCTGTGAACCACCCCAAGGCAAGACGAGGACACGGTTAGGTTCACAGAGTCAAGGCAGAGTCGTGTGTTTGAACTATAAGACGCGGGGCGGTCGGGGCTTACCACTAGAACTCGCCGGAGTTTGTGCAGAAGACGGTGGCGGTCCAGTCGTCGACGTTGCCGAAGCTATGGGTCATGCGAAGGCAAACGGAGAGTGTCAGAAGATGCACAGAGGTTCACTGAACAAGATAGCATGAACGCGAGACCGAGGGGAACTCGAGACTCACCGGAATTCGCCGGCGCAGTCATCGGAGACGGCGGGGTTGCAGAGAGAAATGCGCGCAGCCTGGGGGCGTTCTGTGCTTGGGGTTTGGGGGAAAAGAGAGAGGGGACAAAGGGGGTTTATATAGCCTGGTCAAGCGCGAGAATCACTCGACCATTGATTCGAATTGACGCCGCGATTAACACACAGGAAACGGCCGCGTTGATTGGGGATGAACAGGTCGTGCGGGTGGAGACGACGCTGGCGTGGAGACGGCCCGCTTGTCAGCGAGGTGCGCGGAGTTTGGGTGGGGTCTGCCTGTCAGCGTCTGTTTGCGTGTGCTCGCGCGTGTGAGAAGGAAAGGAGATCCCCGTGTGGGCTTGCTGGGCTCGTTTTTCTGCTGGGCCAGATTCTGGCCGCGTGGCCTTTTTCTATTGAAGTGCTCTTTTCTTTTTCTAAATTCATTTTCTGGTATGAATTTTGATATGAATTCAAATCCTTTTGAAATCAAACTGCCTTGGGAATTTTGCAGGGTTTTGTGGATTCAAAAACAGTCATAAAAATAAGTGGTTACCTTGCAAGGCTTGGTCAAGCTTGGTTTTCAAAGTAATCAGAGATTTGTTCCAGTTTGCAAATATTTGCAAGGGATTTTGAATCTATTTCTAAAATTTGAAATCTTGGGTTTTAAAAGTTTCACTTAATCTTTCCACCAATGGAGACAAGCAAACAAGTACTTAAACATTCAAAAATCAAAGGGTGATGGCTATTTGGGATAAATTGACCACATGAAATCATAGCTCAAATTTTATTTCTAAGTGATTTTTTGAGAAAACCCTAAATGGATGAATGATGCAAAGATGATGAGTTTTGAAGCTATGATTTTTGGGATGTTACAAATCTAACCCCCTTAAGATGAATCTCGCCCTCGAGATTCGGGTTGGCTAGCAAATAGGTGAGGGTGGTCTTTTCGAAGATCATCTTCTCTTTCCCATGTTGCTTCCTCTTCGGTGTGATGGTTCCATTGCACTTTACAAAACTTGATATTCTTGGTCCTGGTAACTCTTTCTGCGGTCTCTAGTATCTTGACAGGCTTTTCCTCATAAGTGAGATCACTTTCTAACTGAACTTCTTCCAAAGGTATGGTATCCTTCAAAGAAGACTCTTCCATTTCTGGGTGACATTTCTTAAGCTGACTTACATGAAATACGTTATGGACTGCTGACAGAGATTCTGGCAATTCAACTTCATATGCAACTTCTCCTTTGCGACTTAGAATCCTGAATGGCCCGACATACCTTGGTGCCAACTTTCCTTTGACTCCAAATCTTTTCACTCCACGGAGTGGTGATACCCTGAGGTAAGCTCTATCCCCAACTTCGTAGGTGACTTCTCTACGCTTAGAATCCGCGTAGCTTTTCTGTCGGGACTGTGCTACCTTCAACCTTTCCTTAACCAATTTGACTTTCTCCTCGGCGTCTTTGATAAGATCCGGTCCAAATAAGCTCCTTTCTCCCACACCATTCCATAACAATGGGGTGGTACACTTCCTTCCGTAGAGTAACTCGAACGGTGCCATTCCAATACTAGATTGGTGACTGTTATTGTAAGAGAACTCTGCGTACGGCAAACTTTCATCCCAACTTGCTCCATAGTCTAGAGCACAGGCTCTCAACATGTCTTCAAGAATTTGGTTGGTTCTTTCTGTTTGTCCATCCGTTTGTGGATGAAAAGCAGTGTTGAATTCCAATCTTGTTCCTAAAGATTCATGAAGCTGTCTCCAAAAGTGAGATGTGAACTGGGTTCCTCTATCTGATACTATACTCTTAGGTACACCGTGAAGGCATACAATTCTGCTCATGTAAATTTTTGCTAACTTGGCACTTGTATAGGTGGTCTTCACAGGTATGAAATGAGCCACTTTAGTTAGGCGATCCACCACTACCCATATGGAATCATACCCAGACCTGGTCCTTGGTAATCCGGTAATGAAATCCATACCAATATTTTCCCACTTCCATTCAGGAATAGGCAGTGGTTGAAGCAAACCTGCTGGTTTTTGGTGCTCCGCTTTGACTCTGCTACACACATCACACAAAGCAATATGTTCGGCGATGTCCCTTTTGAGATTGTTCCACCAAAATCTTTCTTTCATGTCTATGTACATCTTGGTATTTCCCGGGTGAATAGAATACGGAGAGTTGTGTCCTTCTTGTAAGATCAGTTTTCGCAACTCTGGGTCTTGTGGAACACATATACGTTTCCCGTGCCATAAAGTACCTTGTTCATCAATATGGAAACTTTTAGCCTTCCCTAGACTAATGTTTTCCTTAATCTTTCCAATTTCCTCATCAGTCTTCTGGGATTCTCGGATTTTGTCTAGTAGAGTGGGTTGAACATCTAAGGACATGAGATATCCTTTTGGTACAATCTCCAATCTGAGTTCTTTGAATTGCTTACACAAGTCATCTGGCAATTCCCCTTTTGTAAGGCCATTTACAAATGCCTTACGACTTAGAGCATCGGCTACTACATTTGCTTTACCGGGATGGTATTGCAAACTTAAGTCGTAATCCTTGATAAGTTCTAGCCATCTTCTTTGCCTCATGTTGATTTCCTTCTGGGTAAAGATGTACTTCAAGCTCTTATGATCTGTGAACACTTCACACCTCTTTCCCAAAAGGTAATGTCTCCATGTTTTGAGTGCATGGACGACAGAGGCTAACTCCAAATCATGAGTAGGATAGTTTACTTCATGAGTTTTGAGTTGTCTCGAAGCGTAGGCTACGACTTCACCATCTTGCATAAGTACGGCACCCAAACCTTGATGAGAAGCATCACAATATACTTGGAAATCCTTTTCCAAATCTGGTAGACAAAGTACTGGTGCTGTCACAAGTCTCTTCTTTAATTCTTGGAAACTGATTTCACAACCTTCAGTCCAAGCAAACTTCTTATCCTTCTTTAGCAATTCTGTCATTGGCTTAGCAACCTTCGAGAAATTTTCAATGAACCTTCTGTAATAACCTGCTAAGCCGAGAAAACTACGAACTTCTTTCACATTCTTGGGTGATTCCCATTCTGTCACAGCTGAAACCTTAGCAGGATCAACTGCCACACCATCTTTTGTCATCACATGACCAAGAAAACCAACTTTTTCTAACCAGAACTCACACTTGCTGAATTTGGCATAAAGTTTATGTTCCCTCAGTTTCTCAAGTATCAAGCGCAAGTGTCTTTCATGTTCTTCCTTGCTCTTGGAGTAGACCAAGATATCATCGATGAAAACGACAACGAACTTGTCAAGAAATTCCATGAACACTTTGTTCATCATATTCATGAAGTATGTTGGAGCGTTGGTTAAACCGAAAGGCATCACGGTATACTCATATAATCCATACCTTGTGGTGAATGCTGTTTTTGGTATGTCTTGCTCTCGTATCTTGAGTTGAAAATAACCTGACCGGAGATCAATCTTCGAGAATACACATGCTCCTTCTAGCTGATCAAATAAGTCGTTGATTCTTGGCAAAGGATATTTGTTCTTGATAGTAACCTCGTAGAGAGAACGGTAGTCAATACATAACCTTTGTGTTCTATCCTTCTTCTCCACGAACAATACTGGGGCTCCCCAAGATGAAGAACTTGGTTGAATAAACCCTTTCTGTAACTGTTCTCCTAGCTGTTTCTTGAGCTCTTTCAATTCATCAACTGACATTTTGTACGGTCTCTTAGCTATTGGTCCTGATCCTGGCACCAAATCTATCAGAAACTCCACATCTCTATCTGGTGGCATTCCTGGTAGCTCTTCCGGAAACACATCCGGATACTCACACACTATTGGTACACTGTCCATGCTAACCCCCTTAAGAGAATTCAGCCTACTTCCTTTGGATTCAAAGTTTGACTTAAATTTTATTCTTTTTCCTTCGGGGGTTGTGAGTGTAACGGTACGATTGGCACAATCTAATACTCCTTCATACTTAGCCATCCAGTCCATTCCCAAAATCACGTCTAGTCCTTGGGAATCTAGGATTATCAGGTTTACTGGAAATTTATGTTTACCAAACTCTATGTTGAGATCCCGGCATCCAAGGCTTACTATCATGTCTCCCCCTGGAGAACTAACTTTTATTGGACACCCAATGTTTTCTGATGCAAACCCATTTCTATCAACAAATGCCTTTGATATGAATGAATGAGATGCACCGGTATCAAAGAGTACAAATGCTGAAATTGAATTGAGTCTGAACTTACCAGCCACGGCATCTGGCTCCTCTTAGACCTCCTCCACATTTATGTGGTTAACCTGTCCTTTCTGAAAAGGATTTGGCTTGTTAGGTCCTTCAACTTTCTTCTCAGGGCACTCATTAGCATAATTCCCCAGCTTTTTGCATTTGAAGCACTCAACCTGACTGATGTCCTTTTTAGGAGGTTGGCCTCCACTTCCACTACCATTTCCACCATAGTGGCTCTTATGTCCACCCTTGTGGTTCTTGTACTTGTCCTTGTCATGGCTGCGATGATGCTTGTTGTCATGACGATTGTGGTTGTGCTACCTTAATTTCCCTTGCTTATGGGATCCTGAGCTGCCACTGTCATCATAGTGAGATCATTTGTGAGACGATCCCGAGCTGTGCTTGTCGGAGTGTTTCCTCTTTCTACTCTCGACTTGCTTTATTTTACTCTCCAAAATAGCAGCCTTGTCACACAATGACTGATAGGTTGGAACATATGCTACAGCCAACTGTAGATTCAGCTCATCATTCAAGCCTTCCAGAAATTTATCCTTTCTTTTGGCATCTGTGTCAACCTCATCCGGTGCATAGCGCGCCAGATTGTTGAACTCTTCTATATATTCTGCCATGCTGCGGTGGCGCTGTTTCAAGTTGTGAAACTCCTTCTTTTTCAGACTCATCATTCCTGATGAGATATGAGCAGTGCGAAAGCCATCCTCAAAGATAGCCCAAGTCACCTCATCAATAGGAGTGGTGATTTGGAAGTTGTCCCACCATGTGGCGGCTGGTCCTTCCAACAGATGTGCTGCGAATCTGACTTTTTCAGCATCCGTGCAGCCCACGGTCACTAAGTCCTTGTTCACGGAACGTAGCCAGTCATTGGCCACCATGGGATCAGTTGTTCCCGCAAACTTTGCTGGCCTCAAACGCAGAAATCTGGTGAGCATATCGAAACCCGGAGGGTTGTTGTTGTTGTTGTTGTTGTTGTTGTTGTTGTTGTTGTTGTTGTTGGGGTTGTTGTTGTTGTTATTCTGGTTTTGGATGAATGTCGTCATCATTTGCATAAGTTGTGTTTGCGCATTCATCATTTTTTGCATTTCCGGGGTGATGTTGTTGGGGTTGGGGTTTGCGCGACGTGGAGGCATCTGTGGTTTGTTCAAATAGATAAGAATGAGATACCCTTAGATGATTCATGCACAATACATCATAAGCCAACACATAACAAACATCATAAGAATAAAAGTTCAACATCCACATAATAAGCTCATGAAGTAAAACACACAAGTGGCAAGCCATCCACATGTCGGATGGTCCAATAACAAGTTCACAATAATAAGTATGAATAAGAAAGGTAAACGAGTAGTCAAGTCTACTCATGAGCGTCAATATCCTCCTCGACGAAGGTAAGACCTGCGTTCTCCATCGCGGTCTTGTTCTCCTCAATCGTAGTGGTCAAGGAATCGACCTTGGCCTTGAGAGCCCTCTTCTGGGAGCGAAGCCTCTCAATAACCATCTGCTGCTGCTCAAGCTCGAAGTCCTTGGACTTCAGTTCCTCGGTCATGTCCCGGATCTTCTTGTTCCTATCCTGGACGCGTTTCTCTTGACTCTTGAACTTGCGGTCCTGGGCCTCGAACTTTGTCTCCATTTCCTTGATCATCTGATCCTGCTGCGCAAAAAGCTTGTCCTTCTCGCGAAGCTGCACCTGAAGCTCGTCATTACCTAGCATGACGTTCGTCCTGTCCGTATCTGCGTGCCTGAGAAGAGTCTCTAAGTCCTGAAGATAAAGACGTATCGGCTCCGCAGTGCTCCTCGAGTCGTCCTCAAAGTCGATGGACTCTCCATCAACATCACGTCTCCCAAAGACGTGGAAGTGAGTGCCTCTAACCTTACGGGAATGACGGCCTAACAGTCGTCCTATCAGATCCTGCATGACTACCTCCATGCCTCTCTCCCTGTCATCGTGCATCAGCTTGAAGACGATGGCCTCAGTAGTAGGCTCAGTCTGGCGTCCGGGCTGATTCACCTTGAAGCCCCAGAGGTCCTTCCTCTCGAACTTGGTGAGTGGGTACACCGTAATGGTAGGAAGAGGGAGATCAAGCAGAGTGGTAAGCTCAATGATACGGGGACCAAAACGAGTAACCCGAAACTCTTCAACAGTGTTGATGGCAATAGGCATCTATTTATAAGAATGAAAAAGTTAGAACAACACAAATCAAGGTAAATCGAGACAAACATTCATACATATCCATGGAATACAATCATCACACAAATCATGCATACATAAGTCTATTACATTAATCAAAGGTCCAAACTTAATTAGAATATATTTTGGAAATATGGTGATAAGTGGTGGTCCAACTAACAAAGTTTCTTACAATCCAATCTCACGGGATCTATTATTAAACACAATGTTCCTAGAGGCAATCCACCAATCTTGCTCTCTTGACTCTATCACTAAGTCTATAACATCTCCCCTTATCTCTTGGTTGGTGTCTTCCAACTCTTGAGTAAGCTCCTTCTCTTTCTCTAAGTCCTTTTGGAGGTTGAGGATTCTGCACTTGACTCTAGCACTTAGTTTCTTGATAGTCCTTCAAGCTGCATCCCTGGCTGACTCAAAGAATGTGGTGTGCATTGTTGTGTTGGTATACATGCAGAATCCCCTTTCTTTGTGGTTGTCTTCCTTGTTTTTGTACAAGTGAAGTTGCACCCACCAATACTCCACTCCTTCATCCATCACCGGAAAGCCCTTGTACACGGCTTCACCATGTGCATCCATTGCCTCCATGAGGTCCTTGAGAATGTTGGGAAACTCAGTCTCATACTCCAAGGTCATGGTCATGAGTGGTCCCTTCTTCACGGCTTCGTTGATGGAGTTCATCTACAAAGGAAGTTGAAAGAGATTAGAAAAGTTTTACGAGAAGAATAGACAAGTGTAGAAGTAGTTGAAAAACTTTTTCCTTAGTGGTTTTCCAATCCTAGGGTCATAATCCTACAGGCAACACAATGCTCTGATACCATCTGTTAGACCCCTCCTTTATAGAGGAAAGGATCCCTGTGATTGCAATGCTGTCCCTGGATCAATGCTAGCATCCACAGTTTTAGATGAAGTACACAGATACAAAGGTCGTTTATTACATTCATTCCAGAGATAAAACATAGTCTTTTACAACTCAAGGCCAAAGGCCTAATACAAGAGTTTATGGAATAAGTAAATAAACACAAGTCTTCATCTTCATGTGCCACAGGCAAGCATGTTGAGTGTAGACTCATGACTCCTAATCATCATCGGAGTAACCTGCAACATCACAAGTCACAGCCACAGAGGGTCAATACTTTGGAATAGTATTGGCAAGTGATACCTTAGTATATTTTAAGTGGACTATATTACTATATGCATTTTGGCTAAGTGTAGCTTGGCTTGCTTTGCTTAAAATAGATTTTTCCTATTAGTTGAAACTCTAAGTTTTTCTTTGTCAAAAACTTTCCCAAGGAAATCACCAATAGACATTGGGGTCCTTCACCCTTGTTCACCCACCAACTTTTAGTGTAGAAGTTGGAGTGATGAGATTCTTGTAGCTTCCATGTCTTGATGCTCAAAAGTGTCCATTTCCTTGGACTAGGCTAAGTACTTAGGTTTTCCATCTGCAGAGGTTGTGCACTTTCCCCACCAGACTTGGTTTCCCAAGACAGGACCTTTCAGAAGCTTTTCCTTAGTCAAAATGGACGCGCTCCAACCTATCAACCCAACTACCACCAACTGTCCAAGTGACTAAGTTCTAGCAACTTATATGATCATGGCAGAGCCCATATTGCCAAGTGGTTGCACTGTAAGCTTTCTCAACACTTGGCCTCCAAATCCCTTTGTGCCTGGGTGGCATACCACAAGTGAGATACACAACCCAAGTCCATGGCCTTGTGTAACCACTCAACATAACCCAAACATTCCATTCCACCCAGGAGGTTCATTTAACTTGGTTGTTTTATTAAGAAATCATAAGTCTCTTGACTTAGAATATTTTATCATAAACTATATAGATGTCACCACCCTTGTTTGCTAAGTAGCTAGACTAAGCAGAATATGGCAACCTACCATAGGATAATTTCCTTAGCATTTCTACTATTCCATTCTACTTAGGATTTCCCATCTTAGCACTTGGCAAAATATCATGCAACAAATTCTAGCAAAATAACTAATGCTAGTACAAAACATAGGACAGAAATGTTGATGAAAATATCACTTGCCTTGGTAGTGGGGAGAGTAGCACTCTTCACAATCACAATCACTAGCAAAATCTACACAAGAAATCATAGCATACAATTACACACAATTTATATACAAGCAAAAATAATATGAATGCATGCATGCAAGAATTTACCAAGTGTGATTTCTTTGAAAATTCCACTAAGTATGCTCATGAGTTCAGAAACTTAACATAACACAAAATTTTGCCAACTAAACTCATTTGGCATCCACATAATTTACCAACATAATTTCCATTTAAAATGGTCCCAAAACATGTTCTACAATTAAAATCATTTTTAACTGTTACTATATGCTAAATAAAGTGGATATTCTGAAAGGCCTTGTTTCACTGAATCCAACGATATAAAGTTTGCAAAAATCTAACGTGGCATTCAAAAGTTATAAGCATTTGAAGTTTGAATCTAAATCAGGTTTTAAATTCTGTTTTTAGTTTAAACCTTGCCACGCGTCGCATCCTTACTGGTGCGTACCGCTTCGCGCGGATTGCGTTTTGTGGACCGTATGATCTAAGTGGGATCTGGCGGCTCAGATGCGCGCTTACCCTTTCGTTTAATGTTCTATCCTAACCCTACGATGCAGATCCAATGGCTGCTATCGATCTGACCAAGAACTGGCGGCGGAGCGGTGGCTACCGGCGGCGGAACAGTCATTCGACGACGGAGGCGGCGCTACAGGGGGTAGGAGAGATCGAGGAGTAGCTCACCGGGATCAGGGGGTCACGGCGAAGCTCGTCGTAGACGCGGTTGATCAAGGGGCGCTCGGGCACGGCTGCGATTGCTCACCGGAGTTCGTGGCGGCGTCGGGTGCGTCAGGTGGTCGTCGTGGACGTCGCTGTGAACCACCCCAAGGCAAGACGAGGACACGGTTAGGTTCACAGAGTCAAGGCAGAGTCGTGTGTTTGAACTAGAAGACGCGGGGCGGTCGGGGCTTACCACTAGAACTCGCCGGAGTTTGTGCAGAAGACGGTGGCGGTCCAGTCGTCGATGTTGCCGAAGCTATGGGTCATGCGAAGGCAAACGGAGAGTGTCAGAAGATGCACAGAGGTTCACTGAACAAGATAGCGTGAACGCGAGACCGAGGGGAACTCGAGACTCACCGGAATTCGCCGGCGCAGTCGTCGGAGACGGCGGGGTTGCAGAGAGAAATGCGCGCAGCCTGGGGGCGTTCTGTGCTTGGGGTTTGGGGGAAAAGAGAAAGGGACAGAGGGGGTTTATATAGCCTAGTCAAGCGCGAGAATCACTCGACCATTGATTCGAATTGACACCGCGATTAACACACAGGAAACGGCCGCGTTGATTGGGGATGAACAGGTCGTGCGGGTGGAGACGACGCTGGCGTGGAGACGGCCCGCTTGTCAGCGAGGTGCGCGGAGTTTGGGTGGGGTCTGCCTGTCAGCGTCTGTTTGCGTGTGCTCGCGCGTGTGAGAAGGAAAGGAGATCCCCGGGTGGGCTTGCTGGGCTCGTTTTTCTGCTGGGCCAGATTCTGGCCGCGTGGCCTTTTTCTATTGAAGTGCTCTTTTCTTTTTCTAAATTCATTTTCTGGTATGAATTTTGATATGAATTCAAATCCTTTTGAAATCAAACTGCCTTGGGAATTTTGCAGGGTTTTGTGGATTCAAAAACAGTCATAAAAATAAGTGGTTACCTTGCAAGGCTTGGTCAAGCTTGGTTTTCAAAGTAATCAGAGATTTGTTCCAGTTTGCAAATATTTGCAAGAGATTTTGAATCTATTTCTAAAATTTGAAATCTTGGGTTTTAAAAGTTTCACTTAATCTTTCCACCAATGGAGACAAGCAAACAAGTACTTAAACATTCAAAAATCAAAGGGTGATGGCTATTTGGGATAAATTGACCACATGAAATCATAGCTCAAATTTTATTTCTAAGTGATTTTTTGAGAAAACCCTAAATGGATGAATGATGCAAAGATGATATGAATGAGTTTTGAAGCTATGATTTTTGGGATGTTACACAACCATGCCGAGAGCGGGCCCCGTGCGCCACGCTCGACCGACGCCCATAGACCGCGCGCCCCCCTTGTCGCGTGCATACGTGATCACCACCATCCCAGCAACCCCGCAGACACGCTCGTTCGCCACCGCGCGGACCACACGCGTTGTGCGCCATTAAATCTTCCGTCGGGCATGCGCAGAGCATCGTCGTGTTCCGACCAAACCACACTGCCCCACGTCTCGCCACCGTGTCGTTGAGCATCGCCAGGGAGAACCACACCGCCCCCTACCGTCGCCCACGCCGATAGCCGTCTATATCGTCGACCACGACGAGCTCACCTTGCGTCCCGTCGGTCCCCTCGCTCCACTATAAATAGAGGCCACCCCCAGCCGAATTGAGCACACCATCTCACTCCCCTATCCTCAATGATCGTGTCACCCCGTTCCCGGAGCAAGGAGAGTAGCGCATCGCCGAAATTTCACCGGAGTCTACCGCTGCTGGAGAAGAAGGGAGCTAGCGATTGGAGCTGCCCCAGGAGAAGCTGCCGGTACCAGGAGATTCGCCGTCGTTGACTTCGTCGTTCGCCCGCCTCGCCGACCCTCGCCTGAACCCCGTTGAGCCCCCAACGACCCCCACCTGCCGCGCTAGGTTTCTATCTCGCCAGCGTTGCCCAACATCGACGATGACTCTCAGGCGTTGGATTAGAACCAGATCGAATGCACCACATCGCCCCATACCGCTTCGCACTCCCTCGTCTCACTGACGCGTGGGGACAGCCACTTAACCAGCCCGCGTAAGCGATGTGCTTAGCAGGTCGTCCCAGTATCACTTCCCGCGCAGCCCAGTTATTTGAATTTAACATTTTTCATTTTATTTCAAACCCACTTCTGTACCCAGTTTAAAATATCAACCCAGGTCGATTCATTGCACCAAATCGAATGAAAATAATTTTTTTTAGAAAGGTCTGGAAGTGCTGAATCCAAGCCCGTTGGATTCAAGCCATTTGGATCTGTAGATCATCCATGGTAAAAATAACAAGGCAGAAGCTTTTCTGCATTCAAACATTTTTCAAATCTAAACCATAATAGATTTTGAGTTTATTCCAACTCTCAAAAATCACATTTAACCATACCTTTCAGAATATATAAAAATATATAGGATTACTTACAGAAATCATGTTCAAGTAATAAAAGAATGCCCCATAGGCATTTCTAGTCACTTTATTTAATTAAAATAAAAGGGTAAAACCTTATTAAATTGTGACACCACTTTAAATCACATTCCCATGGACTAAAATATGTGGTGATGACATGTGTCAACATGATCCCATGTTTGGTTTGGAGAATATTAAATCTTAAGTAGTTTTTCAATGAGTAGAAATTACTTTTCTAAAAATAAAAGGAATTAAACCAAGCCTTAATCTTGTAATGTTAGAGATGATGTTAGATCATCTATAGGACCCTCTTTGTGTGATGATTGCAAGTAGTTAAGTATTGTTTGGTGATTGTGTACCTCGTATTTATTCATAGACGCTAGTACCGACCAAGGATACGAGGAGGAAGGAGGATTCTATGAAGAAGAAGCCGAGGAGAACTTCAACCACTGCTCTGCATAAGGCAAGCCAATACTTTTAAGCTATTAACTTAGCAAGCTTTACTAATCAAGTTGACCAATGCAAGCTAACACTTGCAAGATACCCTACTAATGCAAGCTTATACTGATACTTATGCAAGCTAATACTTGCTTGTTACCATGACCACTATATGCCTTAAGCACATGTGATCATATCCACTTGATAAACCAATCCTAGTTTTACTTACAAGCTTCTTACTTTATTTCTTTATCAAAGCTCTTACTTAGAGTTTACTTAAGTGAATTGTGGATACTAGAAAGATATGTGAAGGTTGCATAAAGAGCATAAAATTTGGCCTAAGCTAGATAATCTTGATGTCATCCTAAGGCATGAGATTGAACTTAGTTAAAACTCCACTAGTTTACCACCCATCATTAGTGCTTAGCCCCACTTGTATATGCTAGTGCTAAAGCATAAAACTTGATCAACTTTAGATGGGAATACTTGGTGGAAAAATGGTTATGAAAACCTTGGAATGATGGATCATTCTATTTAAATGTTTTGGACATGTGTTTCTGAACACCTGATGATTTTGGTGATGAAAATGTTGAGGCATGAGCCTTAGCCCTTTATAAAACTGATGGTTGTCTGGATGCGATACCATTCCAAATTTTATTGTACAACCACAATACCCGAGAATTGGGTAGGGCTTGACTGGAAATTTATATACCTTAGTATTAGTTCCCTCACGGCCAAGGTCTGAGCTGAGGCTACCTTGTGAATATTGTCCACCAGTGCAGTACCCAAGATGACAGCTGGTCATGGTTGGGAGGCCAAACTCACAGGAGAGGTGCTTATACTAGGGCGTGTAATTGAAAGGTTAGGATTGATGATCCGCATACTGAGTATGGTGAATTCAGGATTTGTTCCTGACGGATGTATCGAATGTTGTGGTGAAAGTGTACAATCTCTGCAGAGTGTCAAACTATTCGAATAGCCGCGTCCGCGGTTATGGACAGTTGGAGTGGCCATACTGTTCCCCCGTCAGATGTTTTCAAAAGACTTGTGAAATGAACTGAGACTTTGACTTGACCACAACAGGGTTGTGATATGAGATACAAGTTCCCACTTAGGTGTTATAAAACTTCAACTAGAATTCGTTGCTTCTAAACTTAGTAGAGATAAATCTGGCTTTTGCAAAACTACCCTAAAGCCTAGTGTCCTATTATCAAAAACCCCTTTCACTTGTTAGTATTAGTTTGCGATTACTTAAAATAGTACTCATGGCTTTGTCCCTGGCTATTCTCGTGGCCAGACTATGAAGAGGAGTACCTGGAGGATGGACCCTAGGAAGGTTACGACAACTAGGATCATCTCCCATCGTCAGCATTGCCTGTGACCCCGAAGATGGAGCTTCGCCTACGCTACCGTTATTATTACGTATTCCGAGCTTGAAGTTGTATTAAGAACTGGATCATGAGATCCCTATTTGTGTAAGACCTTATGTACGGTTTGTAATGGATGATGTACTATGGTATCCAATTCTGTTATGTCTCGCAAAAATGGTAATCCTGGGATTGTGATGTATGGCATAACAGGCATCTGGGATTAAAAATCCGGGTGTTGACAAGTTGGTATCAGAGCCATCCTGACCATAGGAGACCCTAGTTAGACTGGACGTTTGAATCAAAAACTTACTTTCAAAACCAAATAAAACAAATATTTACAAAAACTTATTCTCATTCTTATCCCTTTGATTCTTTCATGAAAATTCATGTTCCTCAAAAACTCTTGCAAAATACATAAAATTTTGACACACTTGATCACTCTACTAACTTACTCATCCTATATTCTTATAGATGGACGTGAAGTACAACAAGTTTTATCAGTTGGGGAATGGAGGAGACCTTACCTTTGAGAGGGATTTGGACCAGCTTTCGGAACTTCTGGAGCGTCCGCACCCCGAGTTCTTAGGAGCTCAGCTCAATGATCAAGGAGGAGGAGATATGCAGTGGCTAATTGTTGCAAGTCTCCGAGGAAAGATTGAACCTCCCACTACGGAAGGAATTCAGTTTACCTTAAGAGAGAACAACTGGCTCGACGGACTTGCCAGGGCCATGTAGGAAGCTCTTTACCGTCTCTGTGGGCAGAGTATCAATCAGATCAAGGGTACTCGCTTTGAGTTTTGCCCAAGGCGTGATGCTAATGGACAACCACTAGAAGCCCCATACCACCCTGAGCTGAAGACCCAAGTGGACCACCTTAGCTTCATGATGTACGATCGTCAGCAGGAGCTGGATAACTGTCGTGACTACTCCAACCACAAGTTTGCCATCATCAAGACGAAGGACCAAACCATCGCCATGCTAGAAAAGGATCGCAAGTCTCGCCGCCCTCAGCTCGACAAGAAGGAGCGCATTATTGCCCGTCTTCACCATCGTATCTCATCTTTGGAGGAGACCATCCACGAGAGAGACATGCAGTTGGAAGAAACGGAGAATGCCGGAGAAGATCTTCGTGGAGACCCCTACTCCTATCTTAGCGATGATGACGATTTTCTGGAGGATCAGGCTATGGATTTCTTCACCGATGAGGATGATTTCGCCTTCATCGATGACAATGAGGATGATGAAGCCACAGATTCCGAGGAGTAGTAGCACTTGAGCACTAGCGTAGTGAGTAGTATTCGGTCCCACTGTATCGTAGTTTCCAGAATGGTTCTTAAAACCATCTGTTTTTCTTTGTTGTGGTGTGTGTTGTACCGTGTGCTATGAATGAATGAATGAAAAGCAAGTTGCTAGAAAATCTGAGTCAAACTTTAAAAACTTTTCAAAGACCCTGAACCTTAGAAATTCCCCTCTTTTCTCACGATCTATCTCAATCTTTAGATGCCACACGGAGGAAGTGGTTCATCCCCGGACCCGATGTTGCAGATTCTGCAAATGTTGACTTATGACCGTGAAGCTGAAAGAGCGGAACGTCAAGCCAACCTAGCCACACTGCAACAGATAGCCCAGCTTGCCCACAACAACCAAGGCCACGGAAATCAGGACAGCCATGGATCTAAGCTCAAGAATTTCCAGAATACCAACCCACCTGTTTTCACTAAGTCAGAAGAACCCTTAGACGCTGATGATTGGCTGCAAACCATGGAAAATAACCTAGAAGTCGCCGGAGTGGAAGCCAACGAGAAAGTTCTGTTCGCCACCCACTATCTAGCCGGAGATGCCAGGGCATGGTGGAACAGTGTTCGCGCAATGACCGGAGGCCAGATGATGACCTGGGAGGAATTCAAGGTCAAGTTTAGCAGAACCCATGTGCCACCGGGTTTGATCAAGAGAATGAGAGACGAGTTCAGAGAACTGAAGCAAGGAAGGATGACCGTAGTGGAATACTGTGACAAATTCTTGTCATTAGCTAGATATGCCCCGGATGAGATCGACAGCGAAGCCAAGAAGAAAGAAAGATTCCTAAATGGTCTGCATGATGAGATGCATAGAGTGTTAGTCAATATCCCCTTTGCTTATATTGAAGCCCTGGTCGACTCTGCCATCCAAATGGAAGGAAAGATCAACCAAGCCAATGAGAACCGCAAGCGTCGCATGATGCATTAGCCAGGAACCCATCAGACCCCAAAGTATCGCCCTAACCCATCTCCCGGATTTGCCCCACGAACCAACAGACCCCCGATGAACCGTCTGACCTATCCCAACCGTGGAAACCCTAGGCCCGGAGGAAATCACAACGACCCTGACAACTCTAGCAATTTCAAATGTGCCCCACCCAAGTTCAACAACAACAATGCTACCGCCAACACCAACACTGCCCCGAGAACTGGAAGCAATGTTGTGCCTGTAGCAGCAAAGGACAAGTCGCAAGTGACTTGTTATGACTGTGGAAATAAATGCCACTATTCCAACGAGTGCCCCAACAAGAAGAATGCCGCAGCACCCAATGCCAATGCCCCAGCTCAGCAACAGCATCGTGTTCAGCCAAGAAGGATATGTGCCCCAGGGAACTCGCTCAACCGCAATGGCCGTCTTTTCTTCATGCATGCTCAAGAAGCTCAGGAAGCACCAGACGTCGTGCTGGGTATGTTTTCTGTTAATTCAGTACTTGCATGAGTGTTGTTTGATTCTGGTGCATCGCACTCATTTGTCACCGAAGAATTTGCATGCACTAGTAAAATTCAACCAACCAAACTGAACCATGTTATGATTGTTCAAATTCCCGGATCAACCACCAAGGCTAGGCAAATTTGCAAAGCCGTCCCTATCCGAATCCATGGCATAGATTTTTATGAAAATCTGATAGTACTCGGAACTAAAGGTTTGGAAGTAGTACTAGGAATGGATTGGATGTCCAAACATAAAGGATTGATTGACTGTGCCAAGAAAGCCATAACCATGACCAGTACTGCCGGAATATCAGTCGAGCATATATCTGAAACCTTACCTCGTCAATTCAAATGCAATAAGAGTATAGCCCAACCTACCATTGACCAAGTCCGGATAGTCTGTGAATACCCCAATGTATTTCCAGATGTTTTGCCCGGTATGCCCCTAGATCGGGATATCGAGTTTATCATTGAACTAATCCTCGAAACTGGACCAATAGCCCAGAGACCATATAGTATGAACCCATCAGAGCTAGCAGAACTGAAGAAGCAACTGGATGCCATGCTGGAAATTGGATTGATTCAACCAAGTGCGTCACCATGGAGGTCACCTATCTTGTTTGTGGACAAGAAGGATGGAGGTAACCGTTTGTGTACGGATTATCGAAAATTGAATGATGTCACTATCAAGAACAAATACCCCTTGCCCAAGATAGAAGATTTGTTTGATCAGTTGACCGGTGCCAAAGTGTTTTCTAAGATTAATCTTAGGACAGGCTATCATCAACTCAAGATTCGTGCAGAAGATATTCCCAAGACTTCCTTTACCACCAGATATGGATTGTACGAGTATACAGTCATGTCTTTTGGATTAACCAATGCCCCCGCTTATTTCATGAATCTCATGAATAAGATTTTTATGGACTTCCTGGATAAGTTTGTCGTTGTTTTCATTGATGACATTCTGATTTATTCCAAATCAGAAGAAGAACATGAGCTACACCTAAGGACCATTCTTGGAACCCTTAGAGAGCATCAGCTGTATGCAAAGTTTAGCAAATGTGAATTCTGGTTACAGGAGGTAGGATTCCTCGGTCACATTGTATCAGCCGGAGGAATTGCCGTTGACCCCACCAAAGTGAAAGATGTAGAAGATTGGCAAGCCCCAACCACTCAAACCCAAGTTCGTGCATTTCTCGGACTGGCAGGATATTACCGCAAGTTCGTAGAAGGATTCTCGAGTATTGCCAGACCCATGACCCAATTGCTGAAGAAGGACAAGAAGTTTGAATGGACCGACAAATGTGAAGCGAGTTTTCAAGAACTCAAGAGGAGATTGATTTCAGCCCAAATCTTAATCATGCCGGATATCATGAAGCCCTTCGATGTGTATTGTGATGCATCCAAGATCGGTCTCGGATGTGTGCTAATGCAAGAAGGCAAAGTTATATCTTATCTATCTCGACAACTGAAGCAACATGAGCAAAATTACCCAACCCATGACCTCGAACTCGCAGCCGTAGTTCTAGCCCTGAAGACATGGAGACATTACCTGATGGGAAACCGTTGTGAGATCTATACAGATCACAAGAGTCTGAAGTATATATTCACTCATAAGGAGCTGAATGTGAGACAGAGAAGATGGATTGAGCTAATCAAGGATTACGACCTGGACATTCACTATCACCCTGGTAAAGCCAATGTGGTAGCCGATGCCCTTAGCAGATTGGCGTGCCGCTTGAACTCCATGATTTTGAAGGAGCAACCAAGTTTGCACGAAGATATGGAAGATTTTCGAATGGAATTAGTAAGTGAAGGATTTTTGGCTAGCATAGAACTCCAGCCCACTTTGATCAGTCAGATTAAAGAGGCGCAGAAGGGAAATGCTAGTATTGACGGAATCAAGCGTCGTATCGGTACGGGCAAAGTACCCGGATTCACCGAAGACGAAGAAGGAGTTCTGTGGTACAAAGGACGCCTTTGTGTACCAGCAGATTCTAAGTTGAAAGAAGTTATTCTGAAGGAGGCTCATGATACTCTTTATTCTATCCATCCCGGAGGAACTAAGATGTATCAAGATTTAAAAGAGCAATTTTGGTGGCATAAGATGAAGAGAGAAATCGGAAGCTATATCGCCAAGTGTGATATATGTCAGCGAGTCAAGGCAGGACATCAAAGACCCGCTGGATTGTTGCAACCATTGCAGATTCCGGAATGGAAATGGGATTCCGTTGGAATGGACTTTATCACTGGACTGCCTACTTCTAGTAGGGGAAATGACTCTATCTGGGTCATAATGGACAGATTGTCCAAAGTCGCCCATTTCTTGCCCGTCAAGACCACATATCAGAGTTCGAAGCTAGCGGAGTTGTACATCGCTAGAATAGTTAGTTTGCATGGAGTCCCCAAGAACATTGTATCGGATCGAGGAACTCAGTTTACCTCGAGATTCTGGAAGAAAGTCCAAGAAGGTTTAGGAACCCGCCTAGATTTCAGTACCGAATATCACCCTTAGACCGATGGACAAACGGAGTGAGTAAACCAAATACTCGAAGATATGCTTAGAGCATGTGTGTTAGAATATGGATCCAGGTGGGAAGACTGTCTGTCGTTTGCAGAATTTTCATACAATAACAGTTATCAAGTCAGTTTGCAAATTGCCCCCTTTGAATTCATGTACGGAATAAAGTGTCGCACCCCTTTGAACTGGTCGGAAGTAGGAGAGAGTCAGATTTACGGACCCAACATCCTACGAGAAGCAGAACAGAAGGTTCAAAAGATTCGTGAGCACCTCAAGACTACCCAGTCCAGACAGAAGAGTTACACCGACAAGAGACGTCGAGACCTCACCTTCAACATAGGAGATTTTGTATATCTGAAAGTGTCACCATTGAAGGGAATGTAGCGTTTCCAACTCAAAGGAAAGTTAGCTCCCAGATATATCGGACCCTTCAAGATCTTGAACCGTCGAGGAAAAGTGTCGTACCAATTGGAACTACCTGAAGAGATGTCAGCCGTGCACAATGTGTTCCATATCTCATTACTTCGCAAGTATCTCAAAGTCCCCGAGAAGACCGAAGTGTTTAAAAATATTGATCACCGGACCATAGAGATCAACGATGACCTGACCTATCCTGAAGTACCCATCCGTATTTTGGAAGAAGCTTTTCGAACTACCCAAACCCGAAGCATCAAGTTTATCAAGATTCAGTGGAACAACCACACAGAAGAGGAAGCTACCTGGGAGCGCGAAGATCACATCAGGACAGATTTTCCCGATCTCTTCAAATCCTAGGTAATCTTTTCGTCCTTTTTCAAATCTCGGGACGAGATTTTGTTTAAGGGGGAAGGTTTGTAACATCCCAAAAATACTAAAGTTGGATCATCAAACTCTAATCATTAAAATTAGGGTTAACAAAAACTTTTCTAAATAAAAATATGAAAGCATGCATGGTTTATGCATTTCATTTGGAATTCTTTTGAACCACCTTGTTTGTGTGTTCCTTTGCTTGTAAATGGATTCTTAGGTGAAATAAACATCATCTAAACAATTCCCAAACTTTTCTCAAAGACAAATAAATCAAAACAAAGCTAAATGAGTGAATAGTCATTTTGACAAATTTAACTCCCATGCCTACTTTGGCTGTCTCAAACTTTCAGAACCCAATAGAAACTTTTCTGAATCTTTGCACCCCTTGATTGTACTCATAACAAAGTATCAAGGCCCACTTTGTGATCATCCAGAAACTTTCAAATGCATAGTTTAAATGGCAATTCAAAATTGAATCTTTATCATATGGGAAGATCCCACTTTTTCAAAAACCACTCAAACAAGCTCAACTTTCAAAACCCAAGCATCTGCAGACTCACCAGCATCAACCTAGCACACCCACCAAAAATCTTTTCAAAATTCAAAACTTGAATTCTTGCGGCCATTTCATCAAAAACCTTGCAGATACAAATCAAACAAAATCCAAACACTATTGTGAGCAGTGATTGCAGCCTAACTTGTTCCCTCTCTGGTTGCAACTAGGCTTTAGTAGATCATCTAGCTCAATTGCACACCCTTAGCATCACTGTAAGCTTGGCAATGCCATCAATGGTGAGCAGGCCGAGTGCACACTTGTCACCCCCATGTCGACAGCAAGCTAGGAGGAGAACCAAGCCTAGCCAACATGTCTGGGAGGCAGCCCACCGTCCATCGCCACTCCCTGTCTACCGCTCGAACCCTTCCAGCCACTGGACCACACGCACGGACCATGCCAACCTCGCCAGCAACCATGCCGAGAGCGCGACCCATGCGCCACGCTCGACCGACGCCCACAGACCATGCGCCGCCCTCGCCACGTGCATACGTGATCACCACTGTCCCAGCAACCCCGCAGACACGCTCGTTCGCCGCCGCGCGGACCATGCGCGCTGTGCGCCATTAAATCTTTCGTCGGGCACGCGCAGAGCATCGTCGCGTTCCGACCAAACCACACCGCCCCACCACTCGCCACCGTGTCGTTGAGCATCACCAGGGAGCACCGCACCGCCCCCTACCTTCGCCCACGCCGACAGCCGTCTGTACCTTCGACCACGACGAGCTGACCTTGCGCCCCGTCGGTCCCCTCGCTCCACTGTAAATAGAGGCCACCCCCAGCCGAATTGAGCACACCATCTCACTCCCCTCTCCTCACTGATCATGCCATCCCGTTCCCGGAGCAAGGCGAGAAGCGCATCGCTGGAATTTCACCGGAGTCTGTCGCTGCTGGAGAAGAAGGGAGCTAGCGATTGGAGCCGCCCCAGGAGAAGATGCCGGTACCAGGAGGTTCGCCGTCATCGACTTCGTCGTTCTCCCGCCTCGCCGACCCTCGCCTGAACCCCGGTGAGCCCCCAACGACCCCTCCCTGCCGCGCTAGGTTTCTGTCTCGCCGGCGTTGCCCAACATCGACGATGACTCTCAGGCGTTGGATTAGAACCAGATCGAATGCACCACATTGCCCCATACCGCTTCGCACTCCCTCGTCTCACTGATGCATGGGGACAACCACTTAACCAGCCCGCGTAAGCGCTGTGCTTAGCAGGTCGGCCCAGTATCACTTCCCGCGCAGCCCAGTTATTTGAATTTAACCTTTTTCATTTTATTTCGAACCCACTTCTGTACCCAGTTTCAAATATCAACCCAGGTCGATTCATTGCACCAAATCGAATGAAACTAATTTTTTTAGAAAGGTCTGGAAGTGCTGAATCCAAGCCCGTTGGATTCAAGCCATTTGGATCTGTAGATCATCCATGGTAAAAATAACAAGGCAGAAGCTTTTCTGCATTCAAACATTTTTCAAATTTAAACCATAATAGCTTTTGACTTGATTCCAACTCTCAAAAATCATATTTAACCATACCTTTCATAATATATAAAAATATATAGGATTACTTACAGAAATAATGTTCAAGTAATAAAAGAATGCCTCATAGGCATTTCTAGTCACTTTATTTAATTAAAATAAAAGGGTAAACCCTTATTAAATTGTGACACCACTTTAAATCACATTCCCATGGACTAAAATATGTGGTGATGACATGTGTCAACATGATCCCATGTTTGGTTTGGAGAATATTAAATCTTAAGTAGTTTTTCAATGAGTAGAAATTAGTTTTCTAAAAATAAAAAGGAATTAAACCAAGCCTTAATCTTGTAATGTTAGAGATGATGTTAGATCATCTGTAGGACCCTTTTTGTGTGATGATTGCAAGTATTTATGTATTGTTTGGTGATTGTGTACCTTGTATTTATTCATAGACGCTAGTACCGACCAAGGATACGAGGAGGAAGGAGGATTCTACGAAGAAGAAGCCGAGGAGAACTTCAACCACTGCAGTGCACAAGGCAAGCCAATACTTGCAAGATATTAACTTAGCAAGCTTTACTAATCAAGTTGACCAATGCAAGATAACACTTGCAAGATAACCTACTAATGCAAGCTTATACTGATACTTATGCAAGCTAATACTTGCTTGTTACCATGACCACTATATGCCTTAAGCATATGTGATCATATCCACTTGATAAACCAATCGTAGTTTTACTTGCAAGCTTCTTACTTTATTTCTTTATCAAAGCTCTTACTTAGAGTTTACTTAAGTGAATTATGGATACTAGAAAGATATGTGAAGGTTGCATAAAGAGCATAAAATTTGGCCTAAGCTAGATAATCTTGATTTCATCCTAAGGCATGAGATTGAACTTAGTTAAAACTCCACTAGTTTACCACCCCTCATTAGTGCTTACCCCCACTTGTAGATGCTAGTGCTAAAGCATAAAACTTGATCAACTTTAGATGGGAATACTTGGTGGAAAAATGGTTATGAAAACCTTGGAATGATGGATCATTATATTGAAATGTTTTGGACATGTGTTTCCGAACACCTGATGATTTGGGTGATGAAAATGTTGAGGAATGAGCCTTAGCCCTTTATAAAACTGATGGTTGTCTGGATGCGATACCATTCCAATTTTATCGTACAACCACAATACCCGAGAATTGGGTAGGGCTTGACTGGAAACTTATATACCTTAGTATTAGTTCCCTCACGGCCAAGGTCTGAGCTGAGGCTACCTTGTGAAGATTGTCCACCTGTGCAGTACCCAAGATGACAGTTGGTCATGGTTGGGAGGCCAAACTCACAGGAGAGGTGCTTATACTAGGGCGTGTAATTGAAAGGTTAGGATTGATGATCCACATACTGAGTATGGTGAATTCAGGATTTGTTCCTGACGGATGTATCGAATGTTGTGGTGAAAGTGTACAATCTCTGCAGAGTGTCAAACTATTCGAATAGCCGCGTCCGCGGTTATGGACAGTTGGAGTGGCCATACTATTCCCCCGTCAGATGTTTTCAAAAGACTTGTGAAATGAACTGAGACTTTGACTTGACCACAACAGGGTTGTGATATGAGATACAAGTTCCCACTTAGGTGTTATAAAACTTCAACTAGCATTCGTTGCTTTAAACTTTGTAGAGATAAATCTGGATTTTGCAAAACAACCCTAGAGCCTAGTGTCCTATTATCAAAAACCCCTTTCACTTGTTAGTATTAGTTTGTGAGTACTTAAAGAGTACTCATGGCTTTGTCCCTGGCTATTCCCGTGGCCAGACTATGAAGAGGAGTATCTGGAGGATGAACCCTGGAAGGTTACGACAACTAGGATCATCTCCCATCGTCAGCATTGCCTGTGACCCCGAAGATGGAGCTTCGCCTATGCTTCCGTTATTATTACGTATTCCGCTGCTTGAAGTTGTATTAAGAACTGGATCATGAGATCCCTGTTTGTGTAAGACCTTATGTACGGTTTGTAATGGATGATGTACTATGGTATCCAATTCTATTATGTCTCGCAAAAATGGTAATCCTGGGATTGCGATGTATGGCATAACAGGCATCTGGGATTAAATATCCGGGTGTTGACAAATGTTGGCTGAATTCAAGTCTCCTTACAACTTTTGGGCTGAAGCCATATCCACTGCTTGTCACTCATCAAACCGGCTCTATCTCCGGAAGACTTTGGACAAGACTCCTTATGAAATACTTCCCGGTAACAAGCCCAACATCTCATACTTTAGGGTATTCGGGTGTAAGTGTTTCTTTCTTATCAAAGGTGTCCGCTTGTCTAAATTTGAGTCCAAGGCTTTAGAAGGTATTTTTGTTGGTTACGGTGCCGAATCCCACACTTATAGAGTCTACAACAAGCTCACTGGGATTGTTGTAGAATCTTGTAGTGTGGAGTTCGATGAAAATAACGGCTCCTTTGTAGGGCAAGTTGATGTTTGTGATGCAGATGTTGAAATACCCCAAGATGCCATAAGAAGAATGGGCGTGGGATTTTTCCGCCCCATTGAGGAACCCCTTGTGGTGGATCGGGAAGGACAATGCTCCACTCAAGTGGAGCCCTCATCTACACAAGATCAACAAGCTCCTACTATTGGAGAAAACTCTACACCAACACCGCAACCTGCTGAAGATCATCTGTCTCCTGGACAAGTTGGTAGTCCCAGGCCGGACTATCCACCCCCTCCAAGGGGCGGACAATCCGCCCCTGGCACTCCAACTCGTTCCAGGGGATCCGAAGGAGAAAACAACAGCCAAGAAACTCCCAAGCCGGATTCTCCGGCCCCCGAGGGCGGATTATCTGGCTCTGTTTCTCCAAGTCCTGTCAAGCATGCTTATGAATAAGTCACTGGTGTTTCATATCCCAGGCCGGATAGTCCGGCCCCTCCAAGGGGAGGATTATCCGCCCCTGAAGAACAAGCTCTACAACAACCTCCTGGTGTTATCTCAGACCAAGATAAAGGGCAAGGCAGTGGTCAATACAAGGATATAAATACTGAATCAACTCCTTCTAGAAACAATAAGGACATTGAGGCTCGTCGCAAGGCTCATGCTGATCGGAACCTTGAACTAAGGGGTCACACTCTTGACAAGGTTGTTGGTGATCTACGACGAAGGGTATCTACTAGAAGAGAACTTGCAAGCTTCTGTGATCATCAAGCACACATTTCCATGGTTTAATCGAATAAGGTCTTTGATGCTCTTGAAGACCCCGATTGGGTTGTTGCAATGCATGAAGAATTAAATAACTTCGAACGCAACAAAGTTTGGAAGCTCGTAGAGAAACCAAAGGATTGTCGCAATGTTATCGGCACCAAGTGGATCTTCAAGAACAAACAAGATGAAAATTACATTGTTGTGAGGAATAAAGCAAGACTCGTGGCTCAAGGATTCTCTCAATTTGAAGGAATTGATTTTGGCGAGACTGATGCTCCTGTGGCTCGTCTTGAGTCCATCTGTATCCTTCTTGCCTATGCAGCCCATCATAATTTTAAATTACAGCAAATGGATGTTAAGAGTGCGTTTCTTAATGGTCCTCTACATGAGTTAGTATACATCAAGCAGCCCCCGGGTTTTTAGGACCCCAAATTTCCGAACCATGTATACAAACTCGATAAGGCGCTCTATGGCCTTAAACAAGCCCCACGTGCGTGGTATGAGCACCTTAAAGAGCTTTTGCTAGACCGTGGATTCGAAGTTGGGCAAATCGATCCCATTCTTTTTACTAAGAAGGTTAATGGGGAGCTTTTTGTATGCCAACTTTATGTAGATGACATTATTTTTGGCTCTACTAACCAAGCTTTTAACAATGAATTTTCAAAGCTTATGACTGACAGGTTTGAGATGTCCATGATGGGTGAGCTGAGGTTCTTTCTTGGATTTGAGATCAAACAACTTAGAGAGGGAACCTTTATTAATCAAGCTAAGTACATCCAAGACATGCTCAAAAGGTTCACGATGACGGATGTACTTCACTACGGTTCCTTCGCTCCTCTCTTTACGTGCTTAGTAGTTAGGGTTGCATATAGGGAAATTCTCGTAGTTGCATATCTAGAGAATTTACTTTGTGTCAAGCCTAAAATTGAAAAAGTATTAAAAATTGGTTAGCACCTATTCACCCCCCCTCTAGGTGCCCATACGATCCATTTCAATTGAAAGAACATTTCTTAATCCCTAGTGTTTTGCGTGTTAGATAACAATATCAAGGATTATTTAATGTGTGTTGAAGTGTTGCAGCTCTCCCTAAGAAAAAGGGAAATTTTTTTGCCTTTGGGGGGCGGATAATCCGCCCCTCCCTCTTCCCAAGAGTGCGCGAGCCCCAGAGAGGGGGCGGAGTTTGTGGCCGGATTTTCCGGCCAGGCCGGATAGTCCGCCCCTGGGGGCAGACAGTCCGCCCCCTCGAGGATTTCCTTCAAGCCAAGGCATGTGTCGCTCTCTGTATGGGGGGAGTTACCCTCGAACTATCCGGTCCTTGGGCGGACTTTCTCCCAAGGGCGGATAGTCCGCCCCTGGCAGGGGTGGATAATCCCCCCCGCCCACTGGAATTTTCTTCAAGTCAAGGTTGTGTCGCTCTCTGTATGGGGGGGCGGAGTTTACCCTGGAGTTTCCGTCCTGGGGTGGATTTTCTCCCCAGGGCGGATAGTCCGCCCCAAAGGGGGGCGGATAATCCGCCCCCAAACTTCTCCAATGGCTTGTTCTAGGCAGGGGGTATTTAAGCATGTCTTCCCCCTCTGTCCAGAACTCTTGATTGATCCGAAAAAGAAAAGACCTAACCTACAACCTTCATCCAAGAGAACTCCACCTAGATCCACTCAAAGGCTCCGTCCATTGGGGAATCAAAGGAGGAGGACTCGATCATCATCAACTACAATCAAGCGCTTCATCTCCTCTCCATTCATTTGGAGAACCACCGATCTAGTATTTCTTGCAAATACCTAGATCCTTGTTTTTGTTTATATTGATAAACCTTGTTCTTGTGGCAGCTTGTTGTCATCTCGGGAGCCCCCAATTCGGTTGTGGGTGTGTGCCCCGATAGTGTTGTAAAAGGCACCGGTTCCCGCCTCGAAGGGATCCAATAGTGGAGAAGGTGGATCAGGCCTCTTTTTGTTCATAACAAAGGAGCCATTATTTTCATCGAACTCCACACTACAAGATTCTACAACAATCCCAGTGAGCTTGTTGTAGACTCTATAAGTGTGGGATTCGGCACCGTAACCAACAAAAATACCTTCTAAATCCTTTGACTCAAATTTAGACAAGCGGACACCTTTGATAAGAAAGAAACACTTACACCCGAATACCCTGAAGTATGAGATGTTGGGCTTGTTACCGGTAAGTATTTCATAAGGAGTCTTGTCCAAAATCTTGCGTAGATAGAGCCGGTTTGACGAGTGGAGTTAGATGAAAATAACGGCTCCTTGCACTCTCATTAGTAGGTAGGCATGGGTAGCTAATCCATTCTTCCTCCTTTTGTTCATAACTCTCCTCCTTTTTTTCATCTAATGAGCTTCCAGTTTCAACAATTTCGTCCTCCATAGGCTCCTGCAAGACATTAGTCTCTTCCATTTTTGGAAAGCATCTATTAATATATTTAAGAATATAGCCATTTTCTTCATTGTAATTATCAAAGCAAAATTTAAGTATATCATAAACCTCATATTTATAAGGTGAATCATCAGTATTTTCAAGCAAACTAGCAAGTTCAAATGCACCCTTCCAAGCAATAAATTCTTCAATTTGTTCCACATCATAAAAGTCATTATTTCCTTTAATATAAGAAGATATGATAACATTATCATTTTACTCACATTGAAAAGGGAGGTGTTTATACCTCCTACAGCAACAAGATTTATCAAAGCAATAAGTAACATTATAAGTAGAGCACACGTTTCTAGCAATGGTATTAAAATTATCAATTGTTCCCATAGTGTTTCCCTTTTTGTGACAAGCGGTGTTCCTTATAATAATATTTTTGTTCTTCCGTGAAACCACCTTGCCAATAAGAGCTAGTTTCAAAGAAACCAACCATTGATAGAAAGCATGACAAAGCAATGAAATAACAGGCCAACAACTATAGTATGAAATAATTTTTTTGTGTTTTTATAAGAAAAAGCAAACCAAACGAAAATAATTTTTTTTTTTTTAAAAGAAACAAGAAAAACAAAAACAAAGTAAAGAGAATGGTTGTGAAAGAATCCCCTTGTAAAGTTGTCCTTAACTCCCTGGCAACGGCGCCAGAAAATCTTGACGCGGCTCAGTCAATTGCAGAGCTTAGTTGGGAAACCCCATGTAACATCCCAAAAATATTAAACTAGAATCATCAAACTCTAATCACCAAAATTAGGGTTAACAAAAACTTTTCCAATTAAAAATATGAAAGCATTCATATGTGTGTGTATTGAATTTTGGATTCTTTTGAATTGCCATGATTATGTTTTTCTTTGCTTGTAAAATGATTCTTATGTGAAATAAACCATAATAGCTTTTGAGTTGATTCCAACTCTCAAAAATCACATTTGATCATACCTTTCAGAATATATAAAAACATATGGGTTTACTTATAGAAATAATGTTCAGGTAATAAAAGAATGCCACATAGGTATTTCTAGTCATTTATTTTTATTTAAACTAAAAGGTTAAATCTTATTAAATTATGACACCACTTTAAATCACATTCCCATGTACTGAAATATGTGGTGATGACATGTGTCAACATGATCCCATGTTTGGTTTGGAGAATATTAAATCTTAACTAGTTTTTCAATGAGTAGAAATTACTTTTCTAAAAATAAAAGAAATAATCTTGTAATATTAGTGATGATGCTAGATCATCTATAGAACCCTTGTGTGTGATGATTGAAAGTAGTTAAGTATTGTTTGGTGATTGTGTACCTCGTATTTATTCATAGACGCTAGTACCGACCAAGGATACGAGGAGGAAGGAGGATACTACGAAGAAGAAGCTGAGGAGAACTTCAACCACTGCTCTGCACAAGGCAAGCTAACACTTGCAAGATACTCGACTTATGCAAGCCTAATACTACTAGTTGATTGTGCAAGTTAACACTTCCAAGATACTATACCTATGCAAGCAAATAATTTCTTGTTACCATGCCAACTATATGCCTTAAGCATATGTGATCATACCCACTTGATAACCCCAATCCTAGTTTTACTTGCAAGCTTTCTACTTTATTTCTTTATCAAAGCTTTCTCTCAGAGTTTACTTAAGTGACTAGTAGATTCTAGGAAGGTAATTGAAGGTTGCATAAAGAGCATAAAATTTGGCCTAAGCTAGATAATCTTTATGTCATCCTAAGGCATGAGATTGAACTTAGTTAAACTCCACTTGTTACCACCCCTCATTAGTACTCACTCCCAATTGTAGATGCTAGTGCTAAGCATAAAACTTGATCAACATTAGATGGGAATACTTGGTGAAAATGGTTATGAAAACCTTGGAATGATGGATCATTCTATTGAGATATTTTGACATGTGTTTCCGAACACTAGATGATTTTGATGATGAAAATGTTGAGGCATGAGCCTTAGCCCTTTATAAAACTGATGGTTGTCTGGATGCGATACCATTCCAATTTTACAATACAACCACAATACCCGAGAATTGGGTAGGTCTTGACTAGAAACTTATATACCTTAGTATTGGTTCCCTCACGGCCAAGGTCTGAGCTAAGGCTACCTTGTGAAGATTGTCCACCTGTGCAGTACCCAAGATGACATATGGTCATGGTTGGGACGCCAAACTCACAGGATAGGTGCTTATACTAGGGCGTGTAATTGAAAGGTTAGGATTGATTATCCGCATACTGAGTATGGTGAATTCAGGATTTGTTCCTGACGGATGTATCGAATGTTGTGGTCAAAGTGTACAATCTCTACAGAGTGTCAAACTATTCGAATAGCCGCGTTCGTGGTTATGAACAGTTGGAGTGGCCATACTATTCCCCGTTAGATGTTTTCAAAATGACTTGTGAAATGAATTGAGACTTTGACTTGACCACAAGAGAGTTGTGATATGAAATACAAGTTCCCACTTAGGTGTTATAAAACTTCAACTAGCTTTCTTCGTTTCTAAACTTAGTAGAGGTAAATCTGGCTTTTTTCAAAACAACCCTAGAGCTTAGTGTCCTACTACAAAAACCCCTTCACTTGTTGGTATTAGTTTGCGAGTACTTAAAGAGTACTCATGGCTTTGTCCCTAGCTATTCCCGTGGCCAGACTATGAAGAGGATTAGCAGGAAGATGGACCCCAAGAAGGTTACGACAACTAGGATCATCTCCCATCGTCAACATTGCCTGTGACCCCGAAGATGGAGCTTCGCCTACGCTACCTTTATTATTACGTATTTCCGCTGCTTGATTTGTATTAAGAACTGGATCATGAGATCCTTATTTGTGTAAAACCTTATGTATGGTTTGTAATGTATGATGTACTGTTGTATCCAAATCTGTTATGTCTCGCAAAAATGGTAATCCTGGGATTGCGATGTATGGCATAACAGGCATCTGGGATTAAAAATCCGGGTGTTGACAAGTTGGTATCAGAGCCATCGTGACCATAGGAGACCCTAGTTAGACTGGCCGTCTAAATCAAAAAATTAGTTTCAAAACCAAAGGAAGCAAATATTTACAAAAACTTATTCCCATTCTTATCACCTTGTTTCTTTCATAAAAATTCATGTACCTCAACAACTCTTGCAAAATACATAAAATTTGACACACTTGATCACTCTACTAACTTACTCATCCTATATTCTTATAGTTGGACGTGAAGTACAACAAGTTTTATCAGTTGGGGAATGGAGGAGACCTCATATTTGAGCGGGATTTGGACCAGCTTTCGGAACTTCTAGAGCGTCCGCACCCCGAGTTCTTCGGAGCTCAGCTCAATGATCAAGGAGGAGAAGATCTGTAGTGGCTAATTGTTGCAAGTCTCCGAGGAAAGATTGAACCTCCCACTGTCGAGGGAATTCGGTTTACCTTAAGAGATAATAACTGGCTCGATGGACTTGCCAGGGCCATGCAGGAAGCTCTTGCCCGTCTGTGTGGGCAGAGTATCAACCAGATCAAGGGTACCCGCTTTGAGTTTTGTCCAAGGCGTGATGCTATGGGACAGCCACTGGAAGCCCCATGCCACCCCGAGCTGAAGACTCAGTTGGACCACCTCAGCTTCATGATGTATGATCATCAGCAGGAATTGGATAATTGCCGTGACTACTGCAACCACAAGTCCGCCATCATCAAGACCAAGGATCAGACCATCGCCATGCTAGCAAAGGATCGCAAGTCTCGCCGCCGTCAGCTGGATAAGAAGGAGCGCATCATTGCTCGTCTTTGCCACCGTATCTCAGATTTGGAGGAGACCATCCACGAGAGAGACATGCAGTTGGAGGAAAGGGAGAATGCCGGAGAGGATCTTCGTGCAGACCCCTACTCCTATCTCAGCGATGATGATGATTTTCTGGAGGATCAGGCTATGGACTTCTTCACCGATGAGGATGATGAGGATGTTGACTACACCGACTTCGAGGAGTAGTAGCACTTGAGCACTAGCGTAGTGAGTTGTATTCGGTCCCATTGTATCATAGTTTCCAAAATGGTTCTTAAAACCATCTGTTTTTCTTGTTTTGTGGTGTGTGTTTGTATCGGGTGCTATGAATGAATGAATGAATGAAAATCAAGTTGCTAAAAAATCTGAGTCAAACTTTAAAACTTTCAAAAGTCCCTGAACCTTAGAAATTTCCCTCTTTTCTCATGATCTATCTCAATCTTCAGATGCCACGTGGAGGAAGTGGTTCATCCCCGGACCCGATGTTGCAGATCCGGCAAATGTTGGTTTCTGACCGCGAAGCTGAAAGAGTAGAACGTCAAGCCAACTTAGCCACCCTTCAGCACATAGCTCAGATGGCCAACAACAATCAAGGCCAAGGAAACCAGGACAACCATGGATCTAAGCTCAAGAATTTCCAGAACACCAACCCACCTGTTTTCACTAAGTCGGAAGAGCCTTTAGACGCAGACGATTGGCTGCAAACCATGGAAAACAACCTAGAAGTCGCCGAAGTGGAAGCTAACGAGAAAGTTCTGTTTGCCACCCACTATCTAGCCGGAGATGCCAGAGCATGGTGGAACAGCGTTCGTGCAATGACCGGAGGACATATGATGACCTGGGAGGAATTCAAGGTCAAGTTCAGCAGAACCCATGTGCCACCGGGTTTGATCAAGACAATGAGAAATGAGTTCAGAGAACTGAAGCAAGGAAGGATGACCGTAGTGGAATACCGTGAAAAATTCTTGTCATTAGCTAGGTATGCCCCGGATGAGATCGACACTAAAGCCAAGAAGAAAGAAAGATTCTTGAATGGTCTGCATGATGAGATTCAGACTATGTTGGTCAATATCCCCTTTGCTGATTTTGAAGCCCTTGTCGACTCTGCCATCCAGATGGAAGGAAAGATCAACCAAGCCAATGAGAACCGCAAGCGTCGCATGATGCATCATCCAGGAACCCATCAGACCCCAAAGTATCTCCCTAACCCATCTCCAGGATTTGCCCCGAGAAACAACAGACCCCCGATGAACCGTTCGACCTATCCCAACTGTGGAAACCTAAGGCCCGGAGGAAATCACAACAACCCAGGCAATTCTGGGAATTTCAACCGTGCCCCACCCTAGTTCAACAACAACAATGCTGCCACCAACACCAACACTGCCCTGAGGACTGGAAGCAATGCTGTGCCTATTGCAGCAAAGGACAAGTGGCAAGTGACTTGTTATGACTGTGGAAATAATGGACACTACTCCAACGAGTGCCCCAACAAGAAGAATGCCGCATCCCCCATGCAAATGCCCCAGCTCAGCAACAGCGTCGTGTTCTGCCTGGAAGAAGGTTTGCCCCAGGGAACTCGCTCAACCGCAACAGCCGTATTTTTCTCATGCATGCTAAAGAAGCCCAGGAAGCGCCAGACGTCGTGCTGGGTATGTTTTCTGTTAATTCAGTACTCGCTAGAGTGTTGTTTGATTCTAGTGCATCGCACTCATTTGTCATCAAAGAATTTGCCTGCACTAGTAAGATTCAACCAACCAAACTGAAGCATGTTATGATTATTCAAATCCCCGGTTCAACCACCAAGGCTAGGGAAATTTGCAAAGCCGTCCCTATCCAAATCCATGGCATAGATTTTTATGCTAATCTGATAGTACTTGGAACTAAAGGTTTGGAAGTAGTACTAGGAATGGATTGAATGTCCAAACATAAAGGATTAATTGACTGTGCCAAGAAAGCCATAACCATGACCAGTACAGCCAGAATATCAGTCGAGCATGTATCTGAACCCTTACCTCGTCAATTCAAGTGCAACAAGAGTATAGCCCAACCTACCATTGACCAAGTTCGGATAGTCTGTGAATACCCCAATGTATTTCCAGATGTTTTGCCCGGTATGCCCCCAGATCGGGATATCGAGTTTATCATTGAACTAATCCCCGGAACAGGACCCATAGCCTAGAGACCATATAGCATGAACCCGTCTGAACTTGCAGAACTGAAGAAGCAACTGGATGCCATGTTAGAAATTGGACTGATTCAACCAAGTGCATCACCATGGAGATCACCTGTCTTATTTGTGGACAAGAAGGATGGAGGTAACCGTTAGTGTACGGATTATCAGAAGTTGAATGATGTCACTATCAAGAACAAGTACCCCTTGCCCAAGATAGAAGATTTGTTTGATCATTTGACCGGTGCCAAAGTGTTCTCTAAGATTGATCTTAGAACAGACTATCATCAACTCAAGATTCGGGCAGAGGATATCCCCAAGACTGCCTTTACCACCAGATATGGTTTATAAGAGTATACCGTCATGTCTTTTGGATTAACCAATGCCCCCGCTTATTTCATGAATCTCATGAATAAGATTTTTATGGACTTCCTGGATAAGTTTGTCGTTGTTTTCATTGATGACATTCTGATTTATTCCAAATCGGAAGAAGAACATGAGCTACACATAAGGACCATTCTTGGAACCCTTAGAGAGCATCAGTTGTATGCCAAGTTTAGCAAATGTGAATTCTGGTTATAGGAGGTAGGATTCCTCGGCCACATTGTATCAGCCGGAGGAATTGCCGTTGACCCTGCCAAGGTGAAAGATGTCGAAGATTGGCAAGCCCCAACCACTCAAACCGCAAGTTCGTAGAAGGTTTCTCGAGTATCGCCAGACCCATGACCCAATTGCTAAAGAAGGACAAGAAGTTTGAATGGACGGACAAATGTGAAGCGAGTTTCAAGAACTCAAGAGGAGATTGATTTCAGCCCCAATCTTAATCATGCCAGATATCACGAAGCCCTTTGATGTGTATTGTGACGCATCCATGATCGGTCTCGGATGTGTGCTAATGCAAGAAGGCAAAGTTATCTCTTATCTATCTTGACAACTGAAACAACATGAGGAAAATTACCCAACCCATGACCTCTAACTCGTAGCTGTAGTTCTAGCCCTGAAGTCATGGAGGCATTAATTGATGGGAAATCGTTATGAGATTTATTCGGATCACAAGAGCCTGAAGTATATATTCACTCAGAAGGAGCTGAATGTGAGACAGATAAGATGGATTGAGCTAATCAAGGATTGCGACCTGGACATTCACTATCACCCCGCTAAAGCCAACGTGGTAGCAGATGCCCTTAGAAGATTGTTGTGCCCCTTGAACTCCATGATTTTGAAGGAGCAACCAAGCTTGCACAAAGAGATGGAATATTTCCGAATGGAATTAGTAAGTGAAGGATTTTTGGCTAGCATAGAACTTCAACCCACTTTGATCAGCCAGATCAAAGAGGCGCAGAAAGGAAATGCTAGTATCGACGGAATCAAGTGTCGTATCGGTACAGGCAAAGTACCCGGATTCACCGAAGACGAAGAAGGAGTTTTGTGGTACAAAGGACGCCTTTGTGTACCAGCAAATTCTGAATTGAAAGAAGTTATTTTGAAGGAAGCTCATGATACTCTTTATTCTATCCACCCCAGAGGAACTAAGATGTATCAAGATTTGAAAGAGCAATTTTGGTGGCATAAGATGAAGAGAAAAATCGGAAGCTATATCGCCAAGTGTGATATATGTCAGAGAGTCAAGGCGAGACATCAAAGACCCGCTGGATTGTTGCAACCATTGCAGATTCTGGAATGGAAATGGGATTCAGTTGGAATGGACTTTATCACCGGATTGCCTACTTCTAGTAGGGGAAATGACTCTATCTGGGTCATAGTGGACCGATTGTCCAAAGTCGCCCATTTCTTACCCGTCAAGACCACGTATCAGAGTTCGAAGCTAGCGGAATTATACATCGCTAGAATCGTCAGTTTGCACGGAGTCCCCAAGAACATCGTATCAGATCGAGGAACTCAGTTTACCTCCAGATTCTGGAAGAAAGTCCAAGAAGGGTTAGGAACCCGACTAGATTTCAGTACCGCTTATCACCCTCAGACCGATGGACAAACGGAGCGAGTAAATCAAATACTCGAAGATATGCTGAGAGCATGTGTGCTAGAGTATGGATCTAAATGGAAAGACTATCTGTCGTTTGCAGAATTTTCATACAACAACAGTTATCAAGCCAGTTTGCAAATGGCCCCATTTGAATTCATGTATGGAAGGAAGTTTTGCACCCCTTTGAACTGGTCGGAAGTAGGAGAGAATCAGATTTTCGGACCCGATATCCTACGAGAAGCAGAAGAGAAGGTTCACAAGATTCGTGAGCACCTCAAGACCGCCCAATCCAGACAGAAGAGTTACGCTGACAAGAGACGTCGAGACCTCGCCTTTAACATCAGAGATTTTGTGTATCTGAAAGTGTCGCCATTGAAGGGGATGCAGTGTTTCCAACTCAAGGGAAAGTTATCCCCCAGATATATCGGACCCTTCAAGATTCTGTACCGTCGAGGAGAAGTGTCGTATCAATTGGAACTGCCCGAAGAGATGTAAGCCGTGCACAATGTGTTCCATATCTCCTTACCTCGCAAGTGTCTCGAAGTTCCAGAGAAGATTGAAGTGTTCAAGAATATTTATCACCGGACCATAGAGACCAACAATGACCTGACCTATCCCGAAGTACCCATACGTATTTTGGAAGAAGCTTCCAGAACTACCAGAACCCGAAGCATCAAGTTTCTCAAGATTCATTGGAGCAACCACACGGAAGAGGAAGCTACCTGGGAGCGCGAAGATCACATCAGGACGGAGTTTCCCGATCTCTTCAAATCCTAGGTAATCTTTTTCGTCCTTTTTCAAATCTCGGGACGAGATTTTGTTTAAGGGGGGAAGGTTTGTAACATCCCAAAAATATTAAACTAGAATCATCAAACTCTAATCACCATAATTAGGGTTAACAAAAACTTTTCCAATTAAAAATATGAAAGCATTCATATGTGTGTGTATTGAATTTTGGATTCTTTTGAATTGCCATGATTATGTGTTTCTTTGCTTGTAAAATGATTCTTAGGTGAAATAAACATCATCTAAACAATCCCCAAACTTTTCCCAAAGACAAACAAATCAAAACAAACAAATTAAGTGAATGGTCACTTTGGCCAATTTAACTCCCATGCCTACTTTGGCTATCTCTAACTTTCAGAACTTAACATAAACATGTATGGATATTTGCACCCCTTGATAGTACTCATAACAAGGTATCAAGGCCCACTTTTTGATCATCCAGAAACATTCAAATGCTTAGTTTAAATGACAGTTTAAAATTGAATCTATTTCATATGGGAAGATCCCACTTTTTCAATAACCACTCGAACCAACTCAATTTTCAAAACCTAAGAATCCACAGTATCACCAACACATGCCTAGCACACCCACCAAAAATCTTTTCAAAATTCAAAACTTGAGTTCATGTGGCCATTTCATCAAACACTTGGAGACAGAAAATCAAACTGGCCAAACTTCACTGTTTTGAGCAGTAATTTGGCTAAGCAATGTTCACCATTGATCACCCTTGTCTCCCCAGTGCCAACTAGTGCTTTGACCACCCCTAGCCCCTACCCTTTGCACCATACCATGCCAACCCGAGCACCCCCTTGTCAGCCGACCATGCCAAGCTAGCAGGAGCGTTCACCACGCCTAGCCACCATGTCCAGGAGGCAGCCCACCGTCCACCGCCACCCCCTGTCCAACGCTTGAACCCTGCCAGCCACTGGACCACACACCCACGCCATGCCAAGCTTCTCTGAGCGCATGCCGAGACCGCACCAGAGCGCCACCCTCGACACACGCCCACAGACCGCGCGCCGCCCTCACAGCGTGCACGCGTGATCACCACCGCCCCAGTAACATCGCAGACACCCCCGTTTGCCGCCCCATGCCTCACAGCCACCGCTCACCGTCGAAGACGCCGCCTCTGCCACGCAGAGCACCGCGCGTTCCCGACCGTTTTCCACCGCCCCTACACGCGCATTAAAACCTTAGAGCATCGCCAGGAGACCACCGATCGATCGCCACCCTCGGCCATGCCTCTAGCCGCCCGTAGCCGTGTCGCCACCGTCACCTGCCCATCCGTTCAGTCTCGCCGTCGAGACTATAAAAGGAGGCCAACCCCAGCCAATTGAAGCACACCATCTCACTCCCCTCACCTCACTGATCGTTCCACCCCGTAGCCGGAGCAAGGCGAGCAGCGCATCGCCAGAATTCCGTCGGAGCAGGCCGCCTCTGGAGAAGAAGAGCGCCGTCGATTTCGTCCACCCCAAGAGCTGCCGCGACCACCCCTGAGTTCGCCGTCGTCGACTTCGTCTTTCGCCCGCATCGCCGACCTTCGCCTGATCCCCGGTGAGCCCCCGACGACCCCTACTGAGCCGCTAGGGTTCGAACTCGCCGGTGACTAGTTCATCGTCGATGACGACCCTCAGCCGTTGATCTTACTTCTAATCCAACGCACCACCGCCCCGTACCGCTTCGCGTTTAAAGAGTCACTGACCAGTAGACCCTCCCAGTCAGTTGCGCCCCGCTTCGCGGAGTGACACTGGGCCGGCCAAATAACCCTTCCCACGCAGCCCATTTGTTTGAATTTAACTTTTTCCATTTAGGTTCAAACATAGTTCTGTACCTAGTTTCAAAAATCAACTCAGCTCGATTCACTGAACCAAATTGAATGAAACCAATTTTGTTAGAAAGGTTTTCAAATGCTTAATCCAAGCCCGTTGGATTCAAATCATTTTAATCTATAGATCAACCTTGGTAAAAATAACAAGGCAGAACCTTTTCTGCATTCAAACATTTTTCAAATTTAAACCATAATAGCTTTTGAGTTGATTCCAACTCTCAAAAATCACATTTGATCATACCTTTCAGAATATATAAAAACATATGGGTTTACTTATACAAATAATATTCAGGTAATAAAATAATGCCACATAGGTATTTCTAGTCATTTATTTTTATTTAAACTAAAAGGTTAAATCTTATTAAATTATGACACCACTTTAAATCACATTCCCATGTACTGAAATATGTGGTGATGACATGTGTCAACATGATCCCATGTTTGGTTTGGAGAATATTAAATCTTAAGTAGTTTTTCAATGAGTAGAAATTACTTTTCTAAAAATAAAAGAAATAATCTTGTAATATTAGTGATGATGCTAGATCATCTATAGAACCCTTGTGTGTGATGATTGAAAGTAGTTAAGTATTGTTTGGTGATTGTGTACCTCGTATTTATTCATAGACGCTAGTACCGACCAAGGATACGAGGATGAAGGAGGATACTACGAAGAAGAAGCTGAGGAGAACTTCAACCACTGCTCTGCACAAGGCAAGCTAACACTTGCAAGATACTCGACTTATGCAAGCCTAATACTACTAGTTGATTGTGCAAGTTAACACTTCCAAGATACTATACCTATATAAGCAAATAATTGCTTGTTACCATGCCAACTATATGCCTTAAGCATATATGATCATACCCACTTGATAACCCCAATCCTAGTTTTACTTGCAAGCTTTCTACTTTATTTATTTATCAAATCTTTCTCTTAGAGTTTACTTAAGTGACTTGTACATTCTAGGAAGATAACTAAAGGTTGCATAAAGAGCATAAAATTTGGCCTAAGCTAGATAATCTTTATGTCATCCTAAGGCATGAGATTGAACTTAGTTAAACTCCACTTGTTACCACCCCTCATTAGTACTCACTCCCAATTGTAGATGCTAGTGCTAATCATAAAACTTGATCAACATTAGATGGGAATACTTGGTGAAAATGGTTATGAAAACCTTGGAATGATGGATCATTCTATTGAGATATTTTGACATGTGTTTCCGAACACTAGATGATTTTGATGATGAAAATATTGAGGCATGAGCCTTAGCCCTTTATAAAACTGATGGTTGTTTGGATGCGATACCATTCTAATTTTACCGTACAACCACAATACCCGAGAATTGGGTAGGGCTTGACTGGAAACTTATATATCTTAGTATTGGTTCCCTCACGGCCAAGGTCTGAGCTGAGGCTACCTTGTGAAGATTGTCCACCTGTGCAGTACCCAAGATGATAGTTGGTCATGGTTGGGAGGCCAAACTCACAGGAGAGGTGCTTATACTAGGGCGTGTAATTGAAAGGTTAGGATTGATTATCCGCATACTGAGTATGGTGAATTCAGGATTTGTTCCTTACGGATGTATCGAATGTTGTGGTGAAAGTGTACAATCTCTGCAGAGTGTCAAACTATTCGAATAGCTGCGTCCGCGTTTATGGACAGTTGGAGTGGCCATACTGTTCCCCCGTCAGATGTTTTCAAAATGACTTGTGAAATGAATTGAGACTTTGACTTGACCATAACAGATTTGTGATATGAAATACAAGTTCCCACTTAGGTGTTATAAAACTTCAACTAGCTTTCTTCGTTTCTAAACTTAGTAGAGGTAAATCTGGCGTTTTGCAAAACAACCCTAGAGCTTAGTGTCCTACTACAAAAACCCCTTCACTTGTTAGTATTAGTTTGCGAGTACTTAAAGAGTACTCATGGATTTGTCCCTGGCTATTCCCGTGGCCAGACTATGAAGAGGAGTACCAGGAAGATGGACCCCAAGAAGGTTACGACAACTAGGATCATCTCCCATCATCATCATTGCCTGTGACCCCGAAGATGGAGCTTCGCCTACGCTACCTTTATTATTACGTATTTCCGCTTCTTATTTGTATTAAGAACTGGATCATGAGATCCTTATTTGTGTATGACCTTATGTATGGTTTGTAATGGATGATGTACTGTGGTATCCAAATCTGTTATGTCTCGGAAAAATGGTAATCATGGGATTGCGATGTATGGCATAACAGGCATCTGGGATTAAAAATCCGGGTGTTGACACCCCAAGAGAAAGTTGTGATGAGCAAGCAGCAAGTCTTCCCTTAGTTATGAAACCAAGGTTATTGAACCAGTAGGAGAAAGGAAACAACTCGAAGGTGTTGCTAGCAACTTGGAATCCTGCACAACACAAACCCAAGACTTTGCCCCAACTTACTGTGAGGTTGTTAATCTCACTGGTTTGCTGAAAACAAAGGATTAAACGTATAGTGTGGAAGGTAATGGTTGCTGGTAGAAAGTAAACGGTCACAATAGATGATGTACAAATGGAAAAGATTGGACCGGAGTCCACGGTTCACTAGAGGTGGTCACCTTAAGATAGATAACATGCTGGGTGAACAAATTATAGCAGGGCAATTGACAGACTGAGCAAGCATAACAATGCAAATACTAGACATATGATTCCTAAGAGATTTGATTGGGAATTACAACAATATACATAGACCATAATCCAACTGCATCTATGACTAATAATCTACCTTCAGGTTATGATCAGAACCCTCTCCAGTATTAAGTTGCAAGCAATGGATAACTGCATTAAGCAATGTGTGTAAAGTAAACAATACAACTGTTCCATGAACAAAAGATTGTTGTTTTCTCCCTAATAGCAACAACACATCTACAACCTTAGATATTCATGTCACTTCCCCAGATTACTAGACGCATGAACCTACTATCGAGCATAAATACTCCCTCTTGGAGTCACAATCATCTACTTGGCCAAGATAGCTACTAGCAACAGAGAGCATGCAAGATCACAAACAACACAGACATGATAGAATCAATAATCAATCTGACATAGTATCTCAATATCCATCGGATCCCCGCAAACACAACATGTATGATTACAAATAGCTGATCTTGATCATGAACGGAGCTGACAAGATCTAAACATGATAGCACAAATGAGGAGAAACAACCATCTAGCTACTGTATGGACCAATAGTCCAAGGGTGAACTACTCACGCATCATACCAGAGGCTGGCATGGTGATGAAGAAGGCCTCTGGGATGATCTCTCCCCTCTGACAGGGTGCCGGGAAGAGCTTCATATCCCCCAATCCAGGGACGATGGTGGCGGCTACGGACTGTTTCATGGAGATCTGATCGGGTGTTTAGGGTTTCTGCATCGGGGGGCTTTTATAGGCGAAGAGGCAAGGCAGGAGGCCAACCAGGGGGTTCACACCATAGGGCAACGCGCCCTAGGGTGGTCCCGCGCGGCCCTAGGGTGTGGCCCCCCTTCGGTTGCCCTTCGTTCTTAGTGTTCTCCCCAGTGAAATACTGAATTTGGGTTTTGTCCCGTCCAATTCCGAGAATATTTCCTTACTAGCTTTTCTAAAACCAAAAACAGCAGAAAATATGCAACTGGCACTGCGGCATCTTGTTAATAGGTTAGTCCGATAAAACGTATAAAAATACCTCAAAGTGTAGACAAAGCATAGCAAAGTTGATACTAAACAAGCATCGTACATCAAAAATTATAAATACGTTTACGACGTATCATGTCTCCACCAAACACCTCAGCTCCATCTGATCTGGATGACGCGCTGGAGGAGCGCGGTAAATAAATTTGTAAGGACTCTTTTGATTATAAGATAGAGAAAGTGTAAGAGCATCTCCACCCGGGGACCCTAAATTATCCCTAAAAGATTAGCGGGCGCCAGCGGTCGAATTCATGCCTAGTCCACCCCCTCAAAAAAATTGGCATCGGCGTGGCCCTTTTTCTTTATCTGGCTTCCCCTGGCCGAACCCAACCCACGGGGGCTACCGGGGACGCACTACAAGAAATGTGCTAACTGGTGACACCAAATATTTCTCATAGAAAGGTCATAGTAATTCATCTATGACCAAAAATAGTAGGTCACATACCGAGAGTCACTATAGACAACTAAGTAGCTTTTTATGTATTGGTCATGGACTACTATGACCAAAATAGATGGTCATAGTGTCCATGACCAAAACTTCGATCATGGGTAATTTGGCATGTTCACGTCAGATCCAACGTGGCAAATCCTGCGTGGCATGTTTTAGATCGAAATCAGCCCGATCTAGTGTGGTACTCTATATGGGTTGTGCCTAACAATTCCGGCCTTTTAGATTTTTTTTGTGAAATTCGGGTGAGATACATGGGCTAAGCTCAACATCCTGGCCTTTTTATTTCCTAGGATTTGGCATTTGACTTTTCATTTCTTATTAATTGTCAATGTTTTTTCTAGAATTACACATCATTCTAGTCTAATATTTTTTAGCCCTGGCCTTTTAAGAGCCCAACTACCATTTTATTTGTTTCAAACGTCTAGTAGAAGTAAATAACCAATTGATGGGGATATGCCTACTGGGGTATACCCAGCAAGGCGTTTCCGACTGGCCCGAGAGCTGGCGAGTGGGCCTGCAGAACGACGAGTGGATTGAAGCCCAGCAAGTACCGAGCGACTGGAAGCTGAAGGCCCAGGCGAGTGGATAGGCCCAGTCAGATTGGGTTAAACGACTATTAAAGTTGTAACCGAATCGGTTGAGATATGTAAACCCTAGGGGAGGTGAGCCTATATAAACATCCCTAAAGGGTGAGTAGAGATACGTTCCCTCATACACCCAAGTGACTCGCCGCCTAGCCGCTGAGCTCGCCCATTGTAACACCTCCATAATACAATCTAGCAGGAGTAGGTCTTTACCCTCCGGGGGGCCGAACCTGGGTAAAACCCTGTGTCTTTGCCCTCATCTCGCACCGCAGATGGCTGGCCGCCCTTGCCCCTCGTTCTACTACTCGCTGCCGATTGCAGCATCTGCCGTGACCATTCCCACGACAGTGGCGCCCACCGTGGGGCCTGGCCGGTCTGGCCGGTGTTCTGTGGCGAGATCCAATCTGCCCATCAACGAGACGGTCGCCACCGGCCGCATGATAGCGATCGGCGAGATGCTCCAGATCTTGCCGAGCAGCTACGTCCCGGCGGCGCGACCCGTCACGCACAGCGTGATCCTGCCAATCGGCACGATCAGCCTCTTCGTCGGCCTCACCGACGTCATCGTCTCGGAGGACTCGGCTCGCATCCGCGAGTCGCCGCCACGCGATCGGCTCTCCGAGGGCCAGATCCGCACGATCCACCGCCTCGCCTCCGAGTACAACTCGGCCCACAGCGACGTGGCCGGGAATTCAGCGGCCGCAGAAGATGCGGCCCTCACCGACGACGCCGACTCGGCGACCCCGGCGTCACTCGCCGGATCCATCACCGCGGCCTCGTCCGCGGGCTCCATCGCCCAGGTCTCCAACGCGGGAGACTTCGAGGACCCCTCCATCCTCGGGATCTTCGAATTCGACTCCGGGTCAGAGAACTCCGCCGACCCCCGCGATGGAACCGGTCGCCACGCCGCGGCCTACATGGCCACCGGCGCCGATCCGCCGGAGGATCCGTTCTCCACCCCAATCCCTCCTAACGCCACGGCAACGGAGGTCGAGGAACTCCGCCTGAAACTGGCGGAGGCGGTGCGCAAGGAGCAAGCTGAGCGCGAAAAATTTCGCCTCGAGCAGGTGACGGCGCAGGAGCTGTCACGCTACCACCAGCAGCGGATCAGGTCACGCCTGAACCCCACCGTTCAAGGGCGTGCCCTGAACTTCGACGACCAAAACGACCCGGCCCGCGTGGCCGAGCGCGCGATCTGCGAGAACGCGCCACCAGGAGGAAGAGCCCGGCCACCGCCAGGATCAACGGCGATGGGTGCCCCACCTCCACCCAACCGCACCCCTCCCAGGGACCAGCCGCGGATAGTAGTCTCCTCACAGGAGCGAGACGCAAACGGCCTCCCACTATTCTCCACCCCGATGGACAACCTCGTGGCAGGCCGAGCAGCAGCCGACAGCATCACGGCCACCGGCGACGGCGCCCTACAGATCCAATACGTCAGGGCCCTGCTCGCGAAGTTCGTCGAGCAGCAAAAAGCGGGCGCCGACTCGCAAGGTCGAGTATACTCGTGTTCCTCGGGAAGCAGAGCGGCCTCCAGCGGCCGCCCAGCGGCGGCAAACACCCTCAACTGCCCGCCACCAGAGCCACTGCAGCTCCAACACCGACCCACGAATGCGGCACTCTCCACCAACGACCCCAGGCCGGCGACCAACTTCGTCGCCGCTAACGGACAACCCATCGACGCCCGCACCCACATCATCAACAACCAAAACTGGCGCGCACGCCAGCCTGACAACTTGCGGCACACCCTAACTAATCGCCGCGACGGCGAGCCCATGGGGTCGCTCAGTCGACTCGGGCCCAAGTGCTTCGGACCAATGATCCGAGGCGAGAAGTACCCGCCAAACTTCAAGGCGCCAAAGGAGATAGAAAAATACGACTCCTCGTACGACCCCGCCGTCTGGCTCGACACATACCTCATGGCAATGGGGATCGCGGGTCACACTGACCTACTCGCCGCCCGTTACCTCCCGCTGATGATGGAGGGGACGTGCAGGCAGTGGATCAACACTCTCCCCCAGGACAGTATCGATTCCTGGGAGGAAATGCGCGACGCCTTCGTCAGGCACTTCGAGTGCTCCTACACCCGTGCCACCACTATTGGGGACCTGGAACGGTGCGTCCAAGGACCCCGCGAGTCGACCCGCAACTGGGTCCAACGGTGGCAAGAGCTTTGGTACAACGCGGTCGGCATCCACCCGGACACCGCGATCCATTGCTTCAAGACCTCGTGCCGCTACGAGCCTCTAGTCGCCAAGCTCAAACGACACTCCCGCACACTCGACAACATCCCCGACCTCCTCGAGATCGCCAAACGGTACACCGAGGAAGATCCAAACCAGGAAACTGACGACGAGTCAGGAGGGCAACGCCGCACGAGCGGCAACGACGGCGGACGCCGAACCGACCTACGCTACAGCGGCACTCGCCTCACTGGCAAGCGCCGCAGTGACGGGCGAGTCGACTTCGTCGCCAACGCCGGGCACGCGCAGCGCGAGCCCAAGAGATACCGCCGCGACGGAGGGCAACGCCGCGATGGCGGCAACTACAAGAACAAGCCAAGGTTCGATCCCGCGGCCCTCCTTAACCAACCATGTGTGTTCCATAGCAGGGAAGGGAAGCCCGCAACGCACACCACCGCCGACTGCCACACCCTCAGGGAAATCGAGAAGGCACGGCAAGCGCGGGAGGACCCCGACAACAACCCGCCAAATGGCGGAAAATTCGGCAAAGTAGCCGGCTCGCTCCACACCTTCACAGGCTTCAACACGAAGCGCGAGAAGAAGGTAATCGCCCGCGCCGTCGCCGTCAATGCGGTGGCCCAAATAGACATCCCCCAGTTCCTGAACTGGTCAGAACAGCCCATCACCTGGAGCCGGCAAGATCACTCGCCGCGCATCGAGTACCCAGGACGAGTCGCCTTGGTGGTCAAGCCCAAGGTTGGCGACTACTGGCTCCCCAAGACACTGATGGACGGCGGTAGCTCCATCAACATCCTCTACCTTGACACCTTCAGGCGGCTGCGGCTCCCGCAGTCGATGATCGAGACGACCCACACCACGTTCCACGGCATCGTCCCCGGTCAGAAGGCGTACCCGATCGGCAAGGTCACGCTGCCAGTCACTTTCGGCACACCGGCAAACTTCCGCACCGAGCGGATTGTCTTCGAGCTGGTGCCCTTCGACAGCCCTTACCACTACGTCCAGGGGCGCCAGGCGTTCGCTAAATTCATGGCAGCGCCCCACTACGCATACAACGCGATGAAGCTCCCCGGGCCGTGCGGCGTCATCACCATCAACGGCGACCCCGACATGGCCGCCAAGTGCGAGGCCAAAGGAGCCGAGCTCGCCGACGCCGTCATCGTGGCAGAGACTAACCACGCCGACGAGCTCGCCAAATACGCGAGCGGGGTCAAAAATGACGACCCCACAATACTCAAAAAGCCCAACTCAGAGGGCGCAAACACCTCAACCTTTGAGGCAACGACGCACACTCGCACCGTCGAGCTGGTCCCAGGCGACTCCAGCCAGACGGTGACGATCGGGACAGGCATGAGCCCAGCATAGGAAGGCGCGCTCATCGAGTTCCTCCGTGAGAACAGGGACATCTTCGGATGGAAACCCTCCGACATGCCCGGTGTCCCTAGGGAGCTCGCTGAGCACAAGCTGAACGCCGACCCCAAAGTTCGACATGTCAAGCAGTCTCTACGGCCCTTCAATGAAGAACGCCGTCGAGCAACCGCCGAGGAAGTGCAGCGCCTACTCGCTGCCGGCTTCATCCGGCCAATCAAGTACTCCAAGTGGCTGGCAAACCCAGTCCTGGTCGAGAAGAAAAACGGGACCTGGAGAATGTGTATCGACTACACAAACCTGAACAGCGCCTGCCCAAAGGAGCAGTTCGTCCTCCCATGGATCGACCAGATAATCGACTCAACCGCGGGTTCGGAGTCGCTATGTTTCCTCGACGCCTACTCTGGGTATAACCAGATCAAAATGGCTCTGTCGAAGACGAGGAGAAGACGGCGTTCATCACGCCATTCAGAGCCTTCTGCTACACCGCCATGACCTTCGTCCTCAAGAACGCCGGGGCGACCTACCAGCGGTGCATGCAAGAATGCCTCGCGAGCCAAATTGGCCGCAACATCCACGTCTACGTCGACGACGTGGTCGTGAAGTCCGCTCGCCAAGGCGACCTACTCGCCGACCTGGCGGAAACCATCGCCAACCTGCGAAGGTACAAGATAAAGCTCAACCCAGGCAAGTGCACCTTCGGTGTACCCGCCGGACAACTACTGGGGTACGTCGTCTCCAAACGAGGGATCGAGGCGAACCCAACAAAGATCGACATGATCGCCCGACTCGGCAAACCCGAGTGCCTGCGCGACGTCCAGAAGCTGGCCGGGCGAGTAGCGGCTCTTAGTCGCTTCATCCCCCGCCTGGGCGAAAAGGCGATGCCCCTATACCGCCTGATGCGCAAGAACCCCACCCTCCAGTGGGACAAGGAGGCGGACGACGCGCTCCGCGATCTCAAAAAGGTGCTACTCGCCGCACCACTACTCGCCGCCCCCGCCAACAAAGAACCCATGCTGGTTTACGTCGCGGCGTCCGAGCGCGTCGTCAGCGCTGTGATGGTCGTCGAACGACCAGAGGAAGGAAAGGAGAGCCCGGTTCAGCGGCCGGTGTACTACATCAGCGAGGTCCTCACCGAGTCGCGCCAGCGGTAACCACAGTACCAAAAGCCAATATACGCGGTCTTCAGGGCTCAGCGGCGCCTGCCGCAAAACTTCCAGGAGCACCCGATCACGGTCGTATCCTCAGCGCCACTGCAAGACATCATCCGCAATCGCGAAGCGACCGGGCGGGTCGCCAAGTGGGCCGTCGAGATCGGCGTCCACAACATCAAATACGAGCCACGAAAGGCGATTAAGTCGCAGGCGCTGGCAGACTTCATCGCCGACTGGGAGGAGGCCCAGCAGCCAGAGAAGCTTCCATACCTCCACTACTGGAGCCTGCACTTCGACGGCTCCAAGAACGCGGACGGTGCAGGAGCAGGGATAGTGTTGACTTCACCAAAGGGCGACAAGCTCCGCTACATCCTCTACCTCGACTTCACGCCCTGCACCAACAACATGGCTGAATACGAGGCCCTACTCCACGGCATGCGAGCCGCCAAGGAGATGAACGTCAATCGCCTCCGCTGCTACGGAGATTCCGACCTCGTCGCGGGGCAAGTCGCCGGCAACTGCGACGCCGTCTCCCCTACCATGGCGGCGTACCGCCAAGCGGTGGACAAGTTGGGCGGCCACTTCACCGGCTACTCTGTCGAGTGCATCGACAGGCGGAAAAACGAGGAGGCCGACGCCCTCTCTCGCATCGGGTCGGCTCGACTCGCACCACCCGCCGGCGTGTTCCTCGACACAACCTCCAAACCATCAGTCTCTCCCCCGAGGGAGATCGACATCGGAGTCCCACTCCAACCAGAGGCAGCCTTGGTCGCACTCGTCACCGAGCCAGACGATTGGACCAAGACCTACATCGCCTACCTGGAAGCCGGCACCCTGCCAGCAGACGAGACAGATGCTCGAATGATCGCTCGTCGATGCAAGTCCTACACCATCATCGACGGCGAGCTACACAAGCGCAGCGTCACCGGCGTGTTCCAATGCTGCGTCCAACCGGCTGAAGGACGCAAAATCCTCCGCGACATTCACTCAGGTGATTGCGGACACCACGCCGCCGCTCACTCCCTGGTCGCCAAGGCTATGCGACACGGCTTCTACTGGCCCACTGCACACGCCGACGCTGTCGACATCGTCCAGCGATGCGCCGGGTGCCAGAAGTACGCCAATCAGACGCACGTACCGAGCTCGGCGCTCAAAACAATCCCCATTACCTGGCCATTCGCCGTATGGGGCATGGACATGGTAGGCCCCTTCAAGAAAGCCCCCTCCGGCTACACCCACCTGCTAGTCGCCGTCGAAAAATTCACTAAGTGGGTGGAGGCCAAGCCAGTCCGGAAATGCGATGGGAAGACCGCCACTAAATTCCTACGCGAGCTCATATATCGCTACGGGTTCCCAAATAGTATCATCACGGACAATGGCACCAACTTCGCCAAGGGAGCCATGGCCGAATTCTGCGAAGAGCACCACATCCGGCTCGACCTCGCGTCAGTCGCCCACCCAGAATCCAGCGTCCAGGCGGAACGGGCCAACCAAAGCATCCTCCACGGCCTGAAGCCGCGACTCCAAGTACCACTGAGCGCACCGCCGGGTGCTGGGTCGAGGAGTTGCCCTCCGTCATCTGGGGAATCCGTACCTCGGTTAACAGATCGACGGGATTCACTCCCTTCTTCATGGTCTACGGCGCCGAAGCAGTCATGCCCACCAACCTCGAACACGACTCGCCGCGAGTCGTCCATTATACGGAGGCTGCAAACGAGCTGGCCCGCCAAGATGGGGTCGACCAGCTCGACGAAGCACGCGACCTCGCTCGGTCACGCACCGCCATCTACCAGCAAGGACTCCGCCGCTACCACAGCCGGCGGGTGAAAGCTCGCACCTTCCAGGAAGGCGACCTGGTGTTACGCCTCATCCAGGACAAGAAGGGCATGCACAAGCTCTCCCCTCCGTGGGAAGGCCCATTCGCTATCGGGCGCGTACTCGGCAACGACGCCTACTACCTCATCGACGTCCGCGGGGACGGCGAGCTTGACGTCAAGCGACCATGGAATGTAAACCTCCTCCGGAAGTTCTACTCCTAGAACCCCACACATGTACTCTCCAGTCGCTATGAAATAAAAGAAACGGTTACCGCAAATTGCGCCTACTCTCCATGACTTGTGCCACTCGCACTCGTAATAACAGCGGTATGCTAAAATGCAGAAGTCAACCTTTGGTACAGCGATCGGCACGGCTAAGTAGTGCGGTGTAAGAGCACTGAATCACTTCAGGTCTTGCATCATCCACGAAAAACGCCAACCCGGAGCCCCATTGGAGTCGCCTAGCCCGACTGGTTTCACGAGCCAAGACAACTGCCCTCGCTTCTCACAGCGACCTTGGTCCTCCGCATCCTCGGCATAGCGACTCGAACGGCTAAGTACCACGCTCGGGGACTGAATACCAGTTCGTCGCGAGCGGTCAGGGAAAACGCCAAGTAAGAGAGCATGCCCAGGACTCGCCACGCGACTGACCCCACGGGCCAGGCAGGAGTGACGCGCTCACACCAGCGCGCTAAGTCCTCAACCACCCTCGAGTCGCGCCTAGAACTACCAAGTACCACGCTCGGGGACTCGGCCACCCGACTTCGTTCGCGTACGGGAAAACGGTAAAGTACAGAGCACTCAAGGGAGTCGCCTTGCGACTGGCTCTCCGAGCTCGGGCGAGTCGACCAAAGCAACAAAACACATGATAACAATGCATACATCATATACGAGGTAAACCCCACAAAAGGGCGGACGCGCTCGGGACTCGTCCAAAATAAATCCAAAGCACACAAACAAATACCAAAATAGACACGACGTCCCATTCAATCGCATATTGCATTGTCTTATGTTACAAAATATGCCCGCGTGGCAGAACTGCTGCTAACGCTTCAAGGCAAACTACCCTACTCTGCAGGCTTCGATGACGACTCGCCAGCATCCCGGCGATTACGGATGAACGCGGTGTACGGGTTTGATGGATACGTCGTCAGTTCACCCGCCATCGCCGCGCGAAAAGGCTGCTCGACCTTGAAGTCACGATGTGGCGGCTCGGGGTCATTCGGCGTGACGACCGTCTCCTGGTATGGAAGGAGGTCGCCCATCGCCCAGACACGCTCCGAGTACGTGGCGGCACGCTCTTGCAACTTGAGGACCTCGGACAGCTCCACCGCGCCAGTTGACGATGGGTACCCACTCGTCACATCGTCGATGTCGAAGTCTTCGGGGAAGTGGGCGAGTCCAAGGCTCAGGGCCGTCGATGCTCCACGCCGAAACGCCGATCGCGTCATAAATTCAACGACCGCGGGTGCCTTCTCCAAGTACTTCCACACTTCAACGAGGTCGCTGGGAATCACCTCCGTGGGTGATATTTCTTGGAGGTAGGCGCGGATGCAGGTCGCCGACAGCGTCGCCGAGTCGACGAGCATGCTTACGCACTGCCTTGCGTCGAGCGAGCTCGCCTCTTCTTCGCTGTCAATGATGCGACCTGCGAAGAAAAGACAATGTTGAGTATGATGGACACCACAAAAACCACAACTATAAGGAAGGGAGGATGCACTCACCAAGCAGCGGGCGGGCGAGTCCCGTTATGAAGCACTGAAGCGACGTGTGGTCGTCCTGAATTCCAGCAATAAGGACTTCCGACACCTTGCGATCCTCCTCTGCGGCCGCAATGGCAGCCTTAGCTCGCCCGTCCGCCAAGCTAGCTTCTTCTCTCGCCTCCCGAAGTTCGCGCTCGAGGTCGGAGATCCGTTGTTCAGCGGCACCCAGAGCAGACCGCGCCGCCACCAACTCACCAGCGGGGACAAGCCCCTGGCGAGCTTGATCTGCCTTCGCAGCTCCTTCTCCGCGCACTGTTTCGCGGCCAATCGGTCCGCCGACTCAAGCTGCAGACCCTGCACATCACCGAAAAAGTCAGTTAAAACGAACTTCATAAGTGCCCACCCGCCGAAATTCAGCGAGTACGCACTCGGGGACTGGCGATCAAGAAATTCCTAAGTGCCCACCCGCTGAAATTCAGCGAGTGCGCACTCGGGGACTGGCGATCAAGAATTCCTAAGTGCCCACCCTCTGAAATTCAGCGAGTGCGCACTCGGGGACTGGCGATCAAGAAATTCCTAAGTGCCCACCCGCTGAAATTCAGCGAGTGCGCACTCGGGGACTGGCGATCAAGAATTCCTAAGTGCCCACCCGCTGAAATTCAGCGAGTGTGCACTCGGGGGCTGGCAATCAAGAAATACCCAATAGCCCACCCGCTGAAATTCAGCGAGTACGCAATCGGGGACTGGATACGAAAATAAAATACAAGAAATTATAAGAATCACGCCGCTGCAAAACACCGACCTGATCCTCGTGGACTGGATGTACCTAGATGGCTGCGCCAAGCATGCCGTGGAGTTGGATCGCGTCCACGGACGCGAGTAATGCTGGCGTGTGCCCACGACGCTGGTCGACTTCAGCATCGGCGGTCCCAGGAGCGTGGCTCCAGGGTGCAACCCCACTCGCCGTGGCCGCCTTGGTCACGAAGCGGGGGAAGGTAGCGATGGAGGCACCCGCTCCAAGGGAGGTCGCCTCCGTAGCGGGTTCCTTCTTAGACGCGGCTGCTTCCACCGCGGGCTCGGCCGGCGCGGCCGCCGTATCATCAGAGATGGTGACGATGTCGTCGCCCTTGGCCTTCTTACTGCCATCCGCTGGGGCGACGACCTCGTCCGCCTTCCTCTTGCGTGAAGGGTCCTCCTCGCTAGCGGCGGAGGGCACCTTGGCCACGGTAGGATGGCCCATCCTTTTCACTCCGGTCCTGCGCATTAATCGAATCAACAAAGGCAATTGAAATAGTTACGGAAAATAAGGTGGGGTGAGCACACTCACTTGGCGACTGGGATGAAACGTAGCCCCGTACGAAGGCCGGCCGGTTTTTCCAGTTCAGGGCCCAGTCGGCGACTGAGCCCCAGGTCCAGGACATCGCGTGCCCAAGACACGGACGGCTTCTTCGTCGTTGAGGCTGCAGCCGGCGCCTCTGGGACATCCTCGGCGGGAGCTTCCTCGTGAGTCGAAGCTGCTGTAGCTGGAGCCTCCTTGCGAGGTGAAGCCGCCGCAGCCGGACCCTCCCTGCGAGGCGAAGTCGCCGCGGCCTGAGCCTCCCCCAGCCCAGAGACTGGGGCGAGTGGCGGAGGTAATGAGGCCAGTGGCACCTCCATAGTCGCCGTGTCCAGCGCGGTTGTCGCCGGTGGTGCGCCGTCACCAGTGGGGCTGGGAGCATCGGAGCTGCTCGCCGAGCGTGGCGGTGAGGCCGTCTTCGACGGCTTCGTTTTCTTCTTCGGGGGGGCCCTCGCCTCCCTCTTCTTCTCCTTCTTCTTCGACGGAGTGGCTTGACGGCGCGAGGTGGTCTCTGGGAGCTCGTCGTCATCGTCATGGCGCTCGAGGCTTCTGCTCGCTTCGATCTCGCGCTGACGTTGCCCGCGGGTCTTTCGGACCAGCGGGGCGACCTCTTCTTCGGACTCGTCCTCGTCGTCTTCGTTGCCCCTCGCGGGTGGTGATTCGCCTACGTCCTGGGCGGATGGGCCCGGGCTCTCATCATCCGAAGGTGGGAGCCATCCTTCCACCACCTGGAATAGCTGCGATGAGTACAAACAGGATCAGGATTACCGCGACTGCATACACTGCGACTGCGAACAAGGTAAAGAAATTACCGTTGGAGCTGGACGCTTCGCGGTGTAGGGGGCGATCCCGGCCTGCGCATCCAGGTACACCGCCTGGGTAATCTTCTTCAATGCTAGGATGTAATCTTCCAGCCTCCACTCGTCGAGGCAGGCCTTCGTCGAGTCCCCCCGGCCGGTGTATTGGTACATATAGTGGTCGCGCTGGGCGAGTGGAACGAGCCGCCGCCCAAGCCAGCAATTGTACAAATTTATCGTTTGGAGGCCCTTCTTCTTCAGACCGCGGATGGTCTGGAGCATCTCGTCAACGACCATCCGCTGGTCGTCGGGGAGTTTGCCGACTTGGAGATGGCGCGGCTCCGAACGGCTAGCGGAGTACCGCGGGATCGCCGCCTCGCCCTCCGGGCTCGCCTCGGTCACGTAGATCCACGACTTTTTCCAGTCGCTCGCTGCCTTGGCGGGTAGCATCAGGTCAAAGAAGGAGGCTTTGGACTTAAGCTGGAACGTCAAGCCGCCCGCGGCTAGCATTGGGCCGCCTGCCTCCTCGCGGCTGATCCGTCCATGGAACAGATCTTGCCACAAGGGAAAGTAGGGCCGGCAGCCCAAGTAGCATTCGCAGAACGCCACGAAGATGGCGAGCTGCTCGATGCTGTGGGGACCCAGATCTGAAGGCTGGATCCCATAGTAGGCGCAAAAGCGCCGGAAGAACAAGGACGTGGGAAACCCTAGCCCTCGCTCGAGATGACTGGTGAAACAAACGAATTCCCTCTCTCGCGGGTTTGGGGTCGTTTCTCCGGCTGCGGGGATACGCCAACAGCCGGCTCGCAGGATCCCGGCGTCCTCGAAAGAGGCCAGCTGCGCCCTCGTGCACTTGGACCTACCCCATGGTTCGGTGGAAAGGGTCATGGCCGAGAGGTTGGTTGGAGATCGGAGGATTTCGGGTTGATTGGATCGCGGAGCAAAGGAAGGAAAATGCGCGCACTCGGAAGAAGTGGTGGGAAGTTGGCTCTACGATTGCCTGCCATTCCTCTTATATAGCGGGAGTTACCCGCCAAATCAGGAGGCCGTTACCGCGCGATGATTACGCTGAAAGTTACCGTTGGATTACCCCAACGGCTAGTTTGACCACGCCTGACGGTCCAACTCCAGCCACTCGGCTCGCCAGGTCAATCACCGTGACCGCGTCCCGCCGACTCGACTCGCCCAAGCCGCGACTTGGTTCACCGGATTTCCTCCTTTATACAGGAGCCCGCCGACGATTCGACTGGATGCCTACTCTGAAGCCGTATACTCCGACTGCCAGCAGCCACTTACGCCCAATCGACGACGGCCTCAGGGACTACTGATGGGGATATCCCTACTGGGGTATACCCAGCAAGGCGTTTCCGACTGGCCCGAGAGCTGGCGAGTGGGCCTGCAGAACGGCGAGTGGATTGAAGCCCAGCAAGATACCGAGCGACTGGAAGCTGAAGGCCCAGGCGAGTGGATAGGCCCAGTCGGATTGGGTTAAACGACTATTAAAGCTGTAACCGAATCGGTTGAGATATGTAAACCCTAGGGGAGGTGAGCCTATATAAACCTCCCTAAAGGGTGAGTAGAGATACGTTCCCTCATACACCCAAGCGACTCGCCGCCTAGCCGCCGAGCTCGCCCATTGTAACACCTCCATAATACAATCTAGCAGGAGTAGGTCTTTACCCTCCGGGGGGCCGAACCTGGGTAAAACCCTGTGTCTTTGCCCTCATCTCGCACCGCAGATGGCTGGCCGCCCTTGCCCCTCGTTCTACTACTCGCTGCCGATTGCAGCATCTGCCATGACCATTCCCACGACACCAATATTTCAATAAGCAAATCCCAAAAAATATTAACTTCCAGAAATAATAACAATTAGAACATATATTACAATTAAGACATAGTTTCACGTCAGAACATATATTATTGTGGTGTATTATTACAACCACTACATAGTGCAGATCACCCAGAAACATATAACTAGCTACAAGAATATGACTATCTACCCTTTGCCAAGTATGAATCCCTGGAACCTTTGCTTGTTCCAACTTCTTCAGCCTGGAGTTCCTGAAAAAGAGAAGTGATTGTTAATACAGTGTATACTGTCAAAAGAAAAAAGAAATCATTATGATCCTACAGAAGCTATATAGTCAAAAAAGTTCCATTAGGAAATCTGCACGCAACATAAACCTGTTGTACAGAAAGTGGCCCATTTGGACTCTTGAACAAGCAAAAACAAGCAACGAACACTTCTATTCGAATAAATACAGATTTGTGGATTGGTAATGTAGCATATTGTTCGAGGCCGTCACAACTGTAGTTTGTTATCACCAACCTTCATGCAAAGATTCGCCACTTTATTAGGCTCCTTTGCTCTGCAAATTGGCGCTATGTTTCCAATTTTTGAAAACAAAGTTAGAATGACTCAATATAGAACCGCATGCTAGAAATCCTAATCCTAATAATCATAAGTAACAAGCATGTGGAATTAAATCTTGCTAAGTACTATGATCAGACACACAAAAGATTGATCCAAATGAATAAACAATGCAACTTGAGGTGAACTAATATGGATTACAAGATTGGCTGGGTCAGACAGAATATATGCCTCAAAAGGCTTTAGCTCATAAGGTGACCCTTCGTATATCCAGTAGATGTTTTGTGTGTTTTTACCTGTGTAATTCCTGTCGACCTCTCAAGCTCCAAAATATTAAATTTTAGTACAACAAAAGCTTACTACAGACTTTAACTGAATATATTGCGAACCACTCTAAATAGTACCAATCTGTATCTACAAAATTAGGAGGTTCAAAATTAGATGTAGTACTATTTATTTCATGGCATGCAATATTTACGAGCATGATGTGGTACTTCTTTCTTGAACCGCAAAGCAACAAGCTCATGAATAAACAACAAATATCATTTTGCCAGCAAACAATTGATCGACAATCTTTCGCATGCTTCCAACACTAAAAGGAAAGTAAGAATCCCAATAAATACTGCCCGGAGAAGAACACATGCTTACCCAGTTTTAACAGTACACGATCAGGCAAGTCCCCTTCGCGGTCGCTTGACCCCGTGGAGCGAGTATACCACCTTCGTCCCACGCTCGCTCCCACTGCGCAAGTAGCCCCCGACCGATCGGACCTTCCTAGGGGTGTCGTGTACTAACCCTTGTTGAACACGGCCAATGCCGCTTCATTCAGCTCGCTGCTCGAGTTCGAGGTGGTGGACTGGCTCTCACAATACCATGCCATCCTCGGGCACGTGACATTCGCAAGATTCATGGCAGTACCATACTACGCGTATATTCTCCTGAAAATGCCAGGACCTAACGGTGTCAAATTCGTCCCAGGTAGCTTCACCAAGTCCGGTAGCTATTTTAGAGACTTCAAAAGAATCTCCCAGTCATTCAGCATGCAGGAGGATCTCACAAGGCTGAAGGAGTCAACAAACAACAACCTGCCCCTGCCACCAAGCAAAACGCGCCTGATATGTCGTTCGACTCCACAGTCAACACCAAGACGGTGCAGGTCCACCCGACGGACCCCACCAAGACAGCTCTGATCGCCAACAACCCAGTTCCACATAGGAACTCACGCTCGTCGAATTCCTCCGTAAGCGCTGGGAAATCTTCGCTTGGTGTCCTACGGACATGCCAGGAGTTCTAGGGAATTCGCCGAGCATGCACTCAATGTGAATCCAGATGTGAGGCCGGTCAAGCAGACGATTCGTCGACTCTCCGAGGGCAGAGCTGAAGCAATTCGCACCAAAGTCAACAGACTCCTCGACCCCAAATTCATAAGGGAGATCAAGGAAATCACCTGGGTAGCTAACCTCGTGCTAGTACCTAAGAAGGACACGGAGATCCTACGGATGTGTGTGGACTTTACGGCGCTCAACAAGCATTGTACTAAGGACTACTTCGCCATCGCACGGATCGATCAAATCATTGAATCCACTGCATGATGCGAGCGTCTCTCATTTCTCGACACCTACTCAGGCTACCACCAGATTCAACTGAAGGTCAAAGATCAAGAGAAGATGACATTCATCACACTGTTTGGGGTGTTCTGCTACAACACAATGCCTTTTGGGCTCAAGAACAGAGGCGCAACCTACCAATGGTGCATGCAAGCGTGCTTAAAGAACTAAGTTTGTCGCAACATCCAAGTCTATGTCAATGACATAGTAGTTAAGACCAAGGAAAGCCGAACACTGGTTGACGATCTCCGCGAGACGTTCGACAACCTTGATCTCTATAGGATCAAGCTGAACTCGGAAAAGTGCGCCTTCGGCGTACCATCTGGGCAATTACTCGGGTACTTCATCTCCAAAAGAGTCATCGAGGCCAACCCGAAGAAAATCAGGGCTATACTATCCATGGAGAAGCCGAAGAACGTCAAAGGATTCCAGCAGCTAGCTGGGCGGATAGCGGCGCTCAGCAGGTTCATTAGCCGCATGGGCGAAAAGGCTCTCCCCTTCTACCAATTTCTCTACAAGGCTGGCAAGTTCGAGTGGACGGCTGAAGCCGACGAGGCATTCGAAGACCTCAAGCGCTTACTCTCTACATTCCCCGTCCTGATAACGCCAAAGGAGAGAGATCACATGCTGCTCTATATTGCCGCCACACATCAAGTGGTCAGTGCGGCCCTGGTGGTCGAATAACCCGAAGACGGCAAAATCCATGGGGTACAACGCCCAGTCTATTACCATAGCAAGGTACTGACACCTACAAATCAAAGGTATCCCCACTACCAAAAGCTTGCCTACGGTATATTCATGACTGCGTGTCGACTGCGCTACTACTTCTAGGAGCATCAGATCATGGTCGTCAACGACGCTCCACTATCACACATCCTCAACAACCCCGAATCTATGGGGCGGGTAGCCTTATGGGGCATTGATCTGTCCCCACGGGACATCATCTACGAGCGTTGCACCTCCATCAAGTCTCAGGTGCTTCTTGACTTCTTTGCCCACTGGATGGAGCTCCAACTTCCAGATACTCCGGACATGTCCTAGATCTAGACGAGGCACTTAGACGGCTCTAAGCGAGACTCCGGAGTGAGAGCCGGAGTAATCTTGACATCCCCCAAGGGTACAAGATGAGGTACGTGTTGTGGATGAAATTCCACGCATCCAACAATGAGGCTGAGTACGAGGCACTCCTACATGGCATGTGGATGGCCAAAGTGTGCGGCGCCATCAAGGTTGGAAAAGGCGTTACGCGTAGGCGAGGCGTTTGGCCTTCGCCTAGTGCCTAGGCGGCGCTTAAGCACCCTAGGCGTGACCTAGGCGAGCATATAGTTTTTACCATCAAGGGTATATATGGGTTATTATATGTGATATACATTAATTTAGAGCATGTAAATGAGTAAACAACCAACGACCGCCATTGGAATATGGCCCAGCTAGCTAAAAAGTGAAAAACAATTCATGATTTCTTGCTCGATAAGAAAATTTATTAGTTACCCTGCCTAGACTTCCGCTTATGCTCTAGGCGAGGCGTTTGTCTACCGCCTAGTGCCTAAGCACGCTTAAGCGTTGCCTAGGCGCTGCCTAATCCAACAGTGGGCGCCATGCGATACGGCATCTATGGCGACTCCAATATCGTTGTCCAACAGACGATGAACCAATGCGACGACGTTAGCGACAACATGATCACCTACCGCGACCTCTACAATGCACTTGAAGGAGACTTTGATGGCTGCGAACTCCGGCATGTCGGCCGGGAAAGCAATGAAGAGGCTGATCCTCGAACAGATATGTGAACGCTCCATGAAGCGCAAGACTCCCAAGGGCATAGTCGAAGTTGCAGGACACTCGGGGGCTACACTGCCCGAAAAAGTGGAGGCACCTGAGGAGCTAGAAATGGGCATCGAACTGGTCAACCTCATGCAGGTACTTGCAATTGAGCAAACATGGACCCAGCCAAACCTCCGGTACCTTCTAAGCAATCAACTACCCGAGGACCCAACGTACGCCAGACACATCGCTCGCTGATCAAAAGCCTTCACCATCATCAACGGTGAGCTATACAAGTGCAGCATTACAAGAGTACTCCAGTGGTGCGTCACCAATAGTGACGGGAAGAACATCCTCCTCGACATCCATGAAGGCATTTGCGGCCACCACGCATCCAGCCGCGCCCTAGTCGCCAAGGCTCTACAAGATGGCTTCTACTGGCCAACTGGGATGTGCGACACCAAGGACATTGTCGAGAAGTGCAACGCTTGCCAAAGGTTTGTAGACAAGCCACATGCACCAGGCTCAGAGCTACGACCCATACCATTGTCCTGGCCCTTCGCACAATGGGGACTCTACATGGTCGGCAAACTATAGAAATCCTCACCCGGAGGACACGTCTTCCTCCTGGTGGCAGTCGACAAGTTCATGAAGTGGATTGAGTCCATGCCTGTCACTAACCAAACTGGCACTACAGCCGTTAAGTTTTTCCAATACATCATCTACATGTTCAGAGTGCCTCACAGCATCATAGCCAACAATGGCACGAACTTCACCTCAAAGGATTTTCAAGGCTTCTGTGAAAGACTCGGCATCAACATCATGTATGCATCTGTGGCGCATCCGCAGACCAACGGGTAGGTTGAAAAGTCCAACAGCCTTGTCTGCAAAGGAATCAAGAAGCGGCTGCTACGCCCACTCTAGCGACTGGCGGGAGCCTGAGCAGATGAGATACCTTCTGTCCTCTGGGGCCTGCGCACAATGCCAAACAGCGCCACCATCTACACGCCTTTCTTCATGGTGCACAGATCCAAATCAATGTTACCCTCCGAGGTACGCTATAACGCCCCTCGGGTCATCGCTTACAGCAAAGCTGAATCAACGGTCATACTCGAAGATGTCGTCGACACACTAGACGAGGCTCACGACATCGCTGCGGCCCGTTCGACAGTATACCATCAAAGTCTCTGCAACTACCATAGTAGAAGGCTACGCCCAAGGTCCTTCATCAAAGGAGACCTCGTCCTGCAACTCAAGCAGAAAGGGAACCTGAAGCGAGAGTCACCCTGGAAAGGACCCTACGTGGTCACAAAAGTAACCCAGGGTGACGCCTACCGCCTCAAGAACGTCGATTTTGGAGTAGCATATTCCAACCCCTGGAACATCGCACAACTGCGACGCTTCTACGCTTAGTCGTCTTTTACTTTCAATAAGGCTATTTAGCCAGGCTACTCAGCCAAAACGTGTATCCCCTACTATGTGATGAATAAAAGCTAAGTTCCTTGGCTAAACACACTTTTCTCTCTAATGCGCATTTACATTTGTAAAAATGCTCGAGGGCTGCGCCTCACCCTACGACTTCGTCGACTGTCATAATAATGCATCACCCTGAGTAGCTGACCACGTCAGGATAACGATAAGGACATGCACAAATTAACACCAACAACGGACAACGTGCAAATACATCTTTACAAATTTTACAAGTGTACACAAACCCATTCAAAATTATACAGATTTTATATTACTATGTTCAAAACCTGTAAGACTCAACTACGCTGGAGTAGGACGTTTGTCCGCTCATCGAAGAAGTCTACGATGTCTTCAGCATGGCGAGCCATCACGACATAGTGCGGACGCATGTTCCACACCATACCATCTGGAGGAGCAGGTGGCCTCGCCGCTATGTCCACCAAGTCAGCATCACGGCGATGCAGCCAAACAAGCGCAAGCGCCGCCTTCGCACCCACCACAACTTGTTGGTGAACAAGATCTTTCACGGTGTCTATGCTGCGAAACTTCCCTAGCAGCCCCAAAAAACTGGATGGAGCCGCATCCAGAGGGAACATTGCAGCCCATATAGACGCAAGCTACGACCTCGCACGCTTCAAAACCTGAAGCACCTGGTGAACATGATCCTGAACCGTTGCGACAAAAGTCGCCCATCCACGGTCCATCCAAAAGAAGCCTCCGGCTTCCAACTCATGTTGGGTGAGGCAATTGAGCCGAATAGCAATGCGCTCCTTCTGTTCCAGCGGAAGAAGATTGACAAGTACAAAGAAGAGCAGCAACTTAGAAGCTGCAGAGGTCATGCCCAGTCGAAAAACAAAACACGAACACCCATGATGACTTACATTGGAGTTGCTCACCGATCTGCCGAAATTCTTTAAGGAGAAATTCTTCTCTCGCAACGTCCCATTCCGTCTTGGATTTCCAAACATCCGCATGGCCACAGATGATTAGAACATCTTTCTCCAAGCTTCGGATACGATCACATAGCAAAGGCAACTGCGATGCCTTGCTTGACGATGAACGGGCAATAGTCAAGGCAGATGATGTGGTCAATGGATCAGCATTTGAAGGGCCCTAAGAGGCGCATAGGTGACATAGTGTAAATACAGGGGCAATCGACAGTAGTCAAAGGAAATGCGTATATTTACATCAAAATAACCACTACGTGGTAGAGTCAGATTCATCCAGTATGCGGCATTACATGCACACTGGAAAAGCAAACTCAAAAAACTACGAAGGAAAGTACGGTGCAAGCACCCTAAGGAAAAGCCACATCCAGAGCAATTTCAGACTCCGAGGCCTTTGCCTTGGCTGCCCGCTGCTGCTCCAGCGCATATGTGGCTACCAGTTCAATGAGGTGCGGGCCAAAGTGCTTGAAGCGTGAGGCGAAGGGATCAAAGGCTACCTTAGTGCCATCCGCTGCCACCAGCATCTTGGAGGTGACCTAGCTCATGTTCAGTTGCACGCTAGCCACCATCGCCATCGCCAAGCCCAGGGTAGCGCCCACACCCTTCTGGGTCTTCTTGTAGTATGCAGGGGCATCACCCGGTAAGGCCTTTGCTAGGGAGTCGACATCGTCGAGGGCGATGCCCTTCAGGAAGATCTCCCGGTAGAAGCGAGCAAGGACCTCCTTAGCCTTGCCCAGTGTCTCGACGGTATAGCTGCAACAGTTTTCGACCGCCGCAACATCATCCGTCATGGGCTCCCCATGCTCCAAGACACCGCGATCAAACACGATGCTAGTGGCATCTGCAAAGAAACTTCGAGTGAGGCGAAAGAAATGCACCAGAAAAGCTCAGGGGAAGGTATGGTAACTTACCATACAACACTATGGCAGTAGCCATAAGCTGTTCCGCCATCGCCTTCTCCCGAGATGTCGCGGTAGTCGAAAGCAGCTCCTCGCACTCCTGGGCCTCCTGCCTGCACCGCTCAAGGGCCTCCAGGGCATCCTTCGCCTTGGTCTCCGCCTGGCTGTGCCTCTTTTCGAGTGTGTTCATCTTACGGAGAGCCTCATTGTTCTCATCTGCGAGAACCAAAATAAGCAATGATCATAAAAGGGAAACCCATCATCAGCATCCAAGGAAAACGAGCAGAAGTATACACATCTTGGAGTTGACGAAAGCTTTCCTCTAGGGTGAGGTATTATTGCCTAAGGAGATTGATGTCGCGGATGAACGGATGCACCAAAAAAACAGACTAGGTAAATAAAGGACTCGACACCGCACCCGACTGCGCTCTTCTAGTAATATTCTATGTCAGCGGGCACGATGAAAAATCCCGACGGATGCGTTGGGTACATAATTTAAAACACTGGAATTTGACTCATGTAAGACCTCCACGGCCTGAGTCGAATTACGCCAGCAATTTTCCGGATTCGAGTCCGGGAACTCGAGTCCAAAGTAGATCGTATTGTTTTGTGCAAAGACATTTAACTGACTCAGATCCGTAGGGAGAGTCAGCCACACGTATCAACAAATCCCTATGAACCAACACACTAACTCGAAACTTGTTCGGATAAAAGCACCCGAAAGACTTAAAGAGTCTCCAGGCGAATCTGCGATTCGACTGAACACTCGGGGGCTACTGACATGCGTATGCCCGACGGGTGAGATGCGCTAGTGCCTAACAGAGAGGACTTCGTTGGAAACCCCAAGAGCAAGGTTTGATGAGCACAACAGCAAGTCTTCCCTCAGTAGAGACCGAGGTTATCGAACCAGAAGGAGGAAGGAAACGTCACACAACTGTTGCAAGCAACGCGGAGACCTGCACAACACAAACTCAAGACTTTGCCCCAACGAATCAGTGAGGTTGTCAAGCTCACTGGTTTGCTGTAACAAAGGATTAAACATATGGTGTGGAAGGTAATGGTTTGCAGCAAGTAAACAAGTAACAGTGAAAGATGTATCAATGGTAAAGATTGGACCGGGGTCCATAGTTCACTAGAGGTGCTCTCCTTAGATAAACAACATGGAATGAAGGGTAAACAAATTACACCAGGGCAATTGACAGGAACTGAGAAAGACATAACAATGCAATTACTAGTTAGAAAGATCCTGTGAGATTCGATTGGGCAATACAATAAGATATATAGACCGCCATCCAACTGCATCTATGACTAGAAGTCCACCTTCAGGTTATCATCTGAACCCCCTCCAGTATTAAGTTACAAGCAACAGACAACTGCTTTAAGCAAAGTGTGTAAGGTAAACATTCCACATGTTCCATGAACAAGAGACTGTTGTTTTCTCCCTAGTGGCAACAACACATCTACAACCGAAGAGATTTTTGTCACTCCCCTTGGAAACTAGAGGCATGAACCCACTATCGAGCATAAATACCCCCTCTTGGAGTCACTAGCAACTACTCGGCCAAGATAGCTACTAACAACGGAGAGCATGCAAGATCACAAACAACACAGACATGATAGAATCATAAAGACAAAACCATTAAGCAAACCAACATAATAATCTCAATATCCATCGGATCCCCGCAAACACAACATGCATGATTACAAATAGATTAGATCTTGATCATGAACGGAGCTCGCAAGATCTATACATGAAATCACAAAGGAGGAGATACAACCATTCATCTAGATACTACATGGACCCATAGTCCAAGCTGGAACTACTCACTTATCATACCGGAGAGAAGGCCTCCGGGATGATCTCCCCTCAGGCAGGGTGCCGGGAAGAACTTCAGATCCCCCTGATCTAGGGACGATGGTGGCGGTGGCTACATACGGTTTCGTGGAGATTTGATTGGGTGCTTAGGGTTTCTGCATCGGGGGCTTCTATAGGCGAAGGGGGAGGCCGAGGAGGAGGCCAGGGGCCCCACACCCTGCCTAGGCGCGGGGCAGGGCCTACCCACGCCTAGGGGTGTGTGGCTGCCCTGGCACGCCTCTCCGTCTCCCCTATAGACTTCTTGTTCCCCACGTAAAGTTATTGACTTATACGTTTGTCCCGTCCAATTCCGAGAATATTTCCTTACTAGCTTTTCTGAAACCAAAAACAGCAGAAAACAGGCAACTGGCACTATGGAAACTTGTTAATAGGTTAGTATCAGAAAACATGTAAAAAGCACCTCAAAGTGTAGACAAACCAAAGCAAAGTAGATACTAACAAGCATGGAACATCAAAAATTATAGATACGTTTCCGACGTATCAAGCATTCCCAAGCTTAACTCCTGCTCGTCCTCGAGTAGGTAAGTGATAAAAGAATAATTTTTGAGGTGACATGCACCCTCACAATAAATATCCAACCATTTGCAAGCATTGAAAGCTGGGATCAGAGAACTCTAAACATGTGCATGAAAGATGGAGTTCTAACAATAGGACGTAGTAACTATGCATGCAACATGAAAGGCTACAAACAAAGATCATGAATAACATGCATTGAAAAAAGTTTGCTTGTTTCATATACAGAAAACGTATCATAGTGGCAATCAGCTTGTCCCTCATAGAGTAGCAATATAGATGCATATGACACCTTCAAAGTTCACAAGGGTAACTAGAAACAAATATCACAAGAACAAGTAATATCACAATATGCATCAATTAATAAGCTTTGGAACACTACACACAGAATGACAACTATGCTCTCTTAATGGTGCCTAAAGGTAGAAGGTGGAGACTCAATATAGTGGAAGAAAGGCCCTTTTATAAAGGAAGGAGGGATTACAAGTTTCAAAAAGAGCTTCCAAAAATTATGGTACTTGTTAGCTTTCATCCCTCATTGCCCCTATCATAAGCATCTTGAAGTGGTTAAGGTTAAAGTGGCAAAGATGGAGTATATGCTTGATGAAGTATAAGTTGGCAATCTCAAGTCCCTTGAATACGAGGGCCACACCTCATTGAAGGGAATATACCCTGAGAGGCAATAATGAAGTGTTTATTATGTGTATTCCAAGTATATGATAGATGTTTATTTTGCATGCTATAATTGTATTAATACGGAAACGTTAATACATGTGTGTTTAATAAACAAACAGAAAGTTCCTAGTTATGCCTCTCTCATAAACTAGCTCGTTGATTAACAAGATGATCAAGGTTTCCTGATCATGGACATTGGATGTTGTTAATAACGGGATCACAACATTAGTGTAATGGTGTGATGAACATTCATCCGAAGTATAGCATTACGATCAAAGTCATTGAGTTTATATTGCTATAACAACTTACGAAGTGATCCTAATCCTTAGACCATGAGATCATGTCAATCACTAACACCGGAAGAGTTTCTTGATAACATCAAACGTCACACCGTAACAGGGTGATTATAAAGATGGATTCAGAACTAATAAAGTGTTATGTTGAGGCTCATGGATCGAGAGTGGAATTTGTTCATCCCGATGACTGATAGATATACTCTGGGCCCTCTCGGTGATATCACATTGATTAGCTTGCAAGCAAGTGATTTGATCACTAGAATGTTATATCACAGGAACGAGAAAAGAGTGCATGTCGGTAACGAGATCAAACTAGGTATGGAGATACCAATGATCGAATCTCGGACATGTAATATATCGTGAAACAAATGGATTAAGATACTAGCGTAAAAGGTTCCGACGATCACAAGAAAATCATCGTTGAATGTGTGGGAGTCAGTATGGGTCTCCAGATCCCGCTTCTGATTATTGATCCGAGAGGGGTCTCTATCATGTCCGCATTATTCACGAACCGTAGGGTGACACACTTAAGAGACACCGACATCCAATTGGAGAAAATGTTTCATGCCGAAAGAATGAACAAGCGCAAGAATTTATTTCACTAGATATCGAAACAGGTTTTCGGGTGAAATTGCATAAAGTGGTTATGCATGTGAAATAGAATTCTAGCAAGGGGTTATTTGTGAATGTTTGTCATTAAAGTAATTGAAAAAATTCTGAATAAAATAAAAGAGTTTTATCTAATGAGAGTTTGCATTAAATTTGGTGGAAATTTAATGGGAATTTGAGTGGACTTTTGAGTGGAGGGAATTTAAAGGGCATTTTGTGAGTGGAGTGTCCACCCACATGAATGAAGGAGGGGAGGGGCAGCCCCCATGGCCGGCGGCCACCCCCTTGGGTGCCCCCCTCCTCCTATAAAAGGAGCCCCCTCCTCACTTGTCTCTCACACCTCCTCGTGAAGGATCTCTCTCCCCCTCTAGAATTTATCCCCATGGTCTCGGACTAGCGAGATACATGTTCCCGGTGGCTATTCGGCAAGAAAGAGTTGTGCTTCCGCTGCATCGCTGGAGCGAGGAGGCGGAGGTTTCTCGGTGCCTCGAACGTGTGTGCGAGCACGGATGCGCTGCTGATTTGCGGCGCTAGGACTTCCTCTTGATCTTGAGATCGGCAAGAGATCGTCTACATCAACCACGAGTTGAACTCGTTAAGCTTTGTCGGTCTTCAAGGGTATGTTCTCTACGGATATACACCCGCCCGTTGTTTGTATCTAGTAGATAGATCTTGGTATATAGTTCACATCGTAGGAAAAATTTTGTTTTCTATGCTGCGAACCCTACACTCATGCATACTCAACTTTGGGCCCAGGTAAGTTCTTGTCATTGTAAGTATTTGCATATCATTGAGAACCGCCAACGGGGTACCCCTTGCACATGGTACAGGAGATTTCCCATAACCAAAATGACAAGGCAAGCAGATAATGAGCATCTCAGCAATCTCTTTATTTACCATATGCATAGCTTTTTATTGAGGATGCTTATAGATAGCTCACTATGGTGATGCTGCAAGTTTCCACCATGATTATGCATGGCTTAGGCTAGCGGCCCAAGTGTTTCTCTAACATAGGATACAAACTCCATGGACTTACAAGTTCCCTCTTTATTTCACACCGGTGACATCCATAGACAAAATAACATGATATCAACTAAGTACAAAGTACAAGTGCAATGTTGAAAACATTCCCCGTGATAGCACGGTTCTGCTAATTCCAACTTATAAGTGCAAGCATATACAACAAAGTTGTCGCAATGGTTCAAGTTTATTAGGGGCAAAGAATATAAAGTGTTCCATCAAGTTCATGAGGGCTTTAATCACTAAGTTTTCACATAACAAAATAGTTTTTAATTGGAAGATAGATGAAAACAAGAATATACTTGGAATGGTGTAACACACCATGCATTGGAGTTTATAGTGTACAATTTGTAATAACTTCGTTTCTTGGGAGTTGGAAGCATGAGTAGAGCTTACTCATACAAGTGGAGGCTAGCAAAAGACTGGGAGCAACCAACTAAGAGAGCAATAATGGCCATAATCATGTAGAGCAACAAAACATTACTAATCAAAGCATAAAGTGGTACTACAAGTCAAGGACTAAATGATCAGAGAGGCTATGGTGACTTGTCATAGTCATAACATGGTGTGATCATGTGCCAAGTCAACCCAAACAAAGCATCAAAGGAGAATACCACAATACTATGCTTTTGCATGATAAAACAACGCATAATTTCTTCAAGGCACACTAAGCAATCCTAATAATTTGAAACAAGTCATGCTACAACAATAATCACTAGGCAAAAGTTCAAAACAACACCTAGCATGACATGATAAAGTCTAAGCCACAGTCAAAGCAATCTCACTTTTGTATCACTTAAGCATGAAGCTTCCTACTCTTTTCCAACACCAAGCAACTTATTTGAAACAACTCACAAAGGTAATAATCAATAAATATCAGTGAGCTTGTCTCACAAATTCACAAAGAAGAACTAAAAAGTCCTAAGCTAAAAGCACAAGAAAACCAAGGCTAAACAAAGTGCTAGCAAAAGAGAACACTCACAAAACAATAAGAATGAAAACTAGAGTGTTCTAAGCAATGAAAACAGAGTGTGTGTCTCTCCAAAAGAAGTGTGTTGTGATCAACCAACTTACTCAAGCAAACTAAGAAAACAAAAAACAAAAACAAAAACTAAGATGCTCCAAGAACAACAAAACCATGCATGAAACAATAAAAATGAAGTGTCTAGAAAGACCTAAGATTTGTATTGATGAAGAAGGGGATGCCCAAGCTTTGACGCTCTCTTGAATATTTCTTGGGTGACACGGGGTGGCATCCCCAAGATTGAGATTTTGTCCATTCTTCATCTCATTACATCATTCTCTCTCTACATCTGAAATTTTTCCTTCATACAAAACTTCACACAATCTTCATTAGCAACATTAGTTTATTCAAAAGAAATTAGACCTCTGGCAAAGATTTAGAACAGCAAGGCTTTTTACTAAAAAAAAACACAAGCTACTATAGCAACTCCTTCAAAGAGCTCAATTTCCCAAAAAGAACTCAAAAAGGAATCAATAAGAAGCAAATGCAAATAATGCAGAAATCTGTCAAAATAGACCAGCAGGTAGAAATCGATTTTTTCGAACATCTTCTGTTGCTAAAATCAAAAAGTGTTGAACTAACGAAAGTTATCTAACATACTGGGAGATTTATTAGTAAATGTTGAGCTCAATCCGAGTTACAGAGACTCCTCACGAATTTTTATGGTGGAGGCCAGAAATCTATTTCGGGACAGCAACTCCCCAAATCTTACTTCCCTCTCATTAGAGGTCATTCTTGGCACAAAAAGCAAACAAAAAGGATAAGTATAGGTCATTACTGGACTAATAACTTCCAAGACTCAAGAAAACTCTTGGGTTATCTCCCAACAAGTACTTTTCTTTAACGCCTTTAAGTTAGGCACAAGAAGCAAGAAGAATCAAGTATTTTCAAATGAAGAAGCATTAACATCAATACTTGCAAAGTCTTAAACTATGAAAGGTATCTCATCCATATGGGTTTTGTAGGATCCCTTCTCATCTCTCTTTGGTCTACTACTTTCATCAAAAAGATTTTCAGGAGCAATCCAATCAAAATTCTTTTTAAAGGCTTCATGCATTCCAACAAGATTAAAGGGTATGGGTATCTTAAATTCTTCTCTAGGATTAGTTTTATCAGAAATACCCACAACATCTACACTTTATCCTAGCATATTGAAACACTCAAAGACCTTTTTGGCTTCCCTAGCAAAATCATGAAATTCTTTTGATGAAGTTTCATGGATGAATTCTCTCTTTTCAGCATTCTTTTCTTCTTTTAGTTTTAGCAACAAGAATTGTATGAAGGGGTTAAGGATAACAAACCTAGCCTCCAACATATGAACTAAAGAAGGTGTAGCAATCTTATAATTAGGAGCAAGTTCTGCTATAGATTTATCCTCAATATCCTCATGCTTGCTAACATGATTAAAAAATTCTTCAATGTTATCTTTCCCAATTATGGAGTCACTACCTATTGCAAGATCCTTCAGGGTGAACTTGGGGAGCAACATGGTGAGCTAGAGCAAGGTGGAAACTAGAGTAGGAACTAATTTTTTTGTGTTTTTGAATAAAGCAAGCAAACCAAACTAGACTAGTTTTTTGGGGGGTTTTTGAAAAGCGGCAAACAAAACCAAGCAAAAGAAACAAAGCAAACTAAAAACAAATTAAAGAGAAAGGAAGTGAAGGACTCCCCTAGTGAAGACGTCCTTAGCCTCCCCGGCAACGGCGCCAGAAAACTTGTTGATGCGCTAGTGCCTGACAGACAGGACTTTGTTGGAAACCCCAAGAGCAAGGTGTGATGAGCACATCAGCAAGTCTTCCCTCAGCAGAGATCGAGGTTATCGAACCAGAAGGAGGAAGGAAACATCACACAGGTGTTGCAAGCAACGCGGAGACCTGGACAACACAAACTCAAGACTTTTCCCCAACGAATCAGTGAGGTTGTCAAGCTCACCGGTTTGCTGTAACAAAGGATTAAACGTATGGTGTGGAAGGTAATGGTTTGCAGCAAGTAAATAAGTAACAGTGAAATATGTATCAATGGTAAAGATTAGACCGGGGTCCATAGTTTACTAAAGGTGCTCTCCTTAGATAAACAACATGGCATGAAGGATAAACAAATTACAACAGGGCAATTGATAGGAACTGAGCAAGGCATACCAATTCAATTACTAGTCAGAAAGATCCTATGAGATTCGATTAGGCAATACAACAAGATACATAGACCGCCATCCAACTGCATCTATGACTAGAAGTCCACCTTCAGGTTATCATCCGAACCCCCTCCAGTATTAAGTTGCAAGCAACAAACAACTGCTTTAAGAAAAGTGTGTAAGGTAAACAGTCCACATGTTCCATGAACAAGAGACCGTTGTTTTCTCCCTAGTAGCAACAACACATCTACAACCGAAGAGATTTCTTTCACTTCCCTTGGAAACTAGAGGCATGAACCCACTATCGAGCATAAATACCCCCTCTTGGAGTCACTAGCAACTACTTGTTCAAGATAGCTACTAACAATGGTGAGCATGCAAGATCACAAACAACACAGACATGATAGAATCATAAAGACAAAACCATTAATCAAACCAACATAATAATCTCAATATCCATCGGATCCCCGCAAACACAACATGCATGATTACAAATATATTAGATCTTGATCATGAACGGAGCTCACAAGATCTATACATGAATGCACAAAGGAGGAGATACAACCAACTAGCTACTACATGGACCCATAGTCCAAGGTGGAACCACTCACGCATCATACCGGAGAGAAGGCCTCCAGGATGATCTCCCCTCCGGCAGGGTGCCAGGAAGACCTTCAGATCCCCCTGATCTAGGGACGATGGTGGCGGCGGCTACAGACGGTTTCATGGAGATTTGATCGGATCCTTAGTGTTTCTTCATCGGGGGCTTCTTATAAGCGAAGGGTAGGCCGAGGAGGCGGCCAGGGCCCCCCACCCTGCCTAGGCGCGGGGCAGGGCCCACCCTCTCCTAGGGGGTGTGGCTGCCCTAGCACGCTTCTCCGTATCCCCTATGGACTTCTTATTCCCCACGGAAAGTTATTGACTTTGATGTTTGTCCTGTCCAATTCCGAGAATATTTCCTTACTAGCTTTTCTGAAACCAAAAACAGCAGAAAACAGACAACTGGCACTATGGCAACTTGTTAATAGGTTAGTACCAGAAAACATGTAAAAATCACCTCAAAGTGTAGACAAAGCAAAGCAAACTAGATACTAACAAGCATGGAACATAAAAAAGTATAGATACGTTTCCGACATATCAGGGTGCCTAATGTTAGCCTACCCGGTACCAGCCGGGCAGGGTGCCACATGATTACCCCGTGCGGATGATGAAGCCCAGGAAGGATTCGGGTGACCAAGGCCCATATGGATGCGACTTCTTGGAGAACACGACTAGATATAGATAGAATTTCAAAGGGTCTAACCCTAATATGTAACCGACTCGACCTACCCCGAGACCTGGCCTCCCCATATAAAGGCCAGGAGGGCACGGCGAGGAGGCTCTCTCAACTCTCATACCCTAGCATATATCACGCCAGATCCAATCGACGCACCCTTGTAACCTTCGGTTCCGCCATCAATCAAAAACAGACAAGCAGGAGTAGAGTTTTTCCTCCGGGGGCCTAAACCTGGGTAAACCTCGTGTCCCCGTGTTGCGAATCTGTTAGCCGTTCCATGATTTCTAGCGTCCCCTCCTCCTTCTCAAAAAACCCAAGTCCATAACAATGGGCATTGACGATTCGAACCCTCGTCAGGAGCCGTGGCTAGCTCTCCCTAGCACCAACCACACCGACTCGGAGGAAGAGGCGGGGGTCCCCTCCGACGAATCAAACATTGATGAGTTGGGCGGGGGCAGTTTTAACGCTTTCGAGGAGGCATAGTAGCAACTATGGGTGTCACTCAAACAATAGGTGATCAACCATTGTGTTCGAGATGAGCGCCGATGAGTGCTTCCACGGACGCCACCACCCCACGGGCCGGTTAATCGGACCTCCGACGAGACTTATAGGTAGGACGTCCTCAACCACATTTTCCCGCCGGAGCACCTCCGACTGCAACATCTCGACGATGCCTACACCCATCTTGTTCTTGTGACGCACAGATACCCTGGCGACGCGAACTTGCGTGCCTGTCGTGGTATTGCCGACGAGTACGCCATGGAGGGGTACTCACAGTGCGTTTTTAGAGACGTGGGGGAAGGCGGACGGTTGACGGGTACGAGGTAACACAGCTTACCCAGGTTCAGATCCCACAACGGTGGCGGAATCCTACTCCTACTATAAATCACTATAATGGCGATACGCCGAGTTATAGGGATTGGTTCGCTATGCGACGTGTGTGATAATCGCTACTTGGTCATCTAAGATTGTGCCCTAAAGGCTCCCATAGGCCCGACTTATATAGTCGCCAGGTCCTAGGGTTACAGGGAAAAGTCCTAGCCGGACAGGTTACAGAGTCCTACGCCGTCTATTACTAGTCTTGCGTGTCTTGTACTCCAAGGCTCCGCGTACGTCGGTGACTCCAACCGTAGCCTTCCTTTATCCGGCATGGGCCTCCCTTCTGGATCCATATAACTGGGCGCCCAGCAGGCCATAGGCCATGCTACCAACTATGGGCCACCCGGGTTATCCGGATAGGAGACATGCTATAAGGATACCCCTATAGCATATCCCCAATAGTAACCCCTAGAGAACTCCAAGATCTTGCGCCGTCTTGCCTCTTCATGTGGAATTATCTGCCTAGATGGATGTCGGCAAATCGTCAAGCAATATCTTGTAGTCCTCCCAAAGAACCCTGCAAGGTTTTCTCCGTCTTAGATTAGTAATTAAGCCAGAGAAATGCTGAATCTTTCATCGTACTCATCCGTAGCCGGACTGGATCCATCCATGCCAGAATATTCTGATGTGATGGTTCATCTTCCTATGACATCTAGGGTGACACAAACATAGGTCAGCGATGCCTCGTAACTCACACATGCAGAGAACGCAATCATGTCTGATTTTCCCGCGAGTAATACGAACCGTTGGCGGCGACGGTTGGGGATGTGGCGAATTTTCCGCGCACGTCCGCACACACGTCGTCTACACGGCAACCGTCCAATCATGCTGCACGAATCTTGATGCTGGAGATCATAAATAGTAACTGCGGTGGAACTTTTACTTTTCACCTCATTCTCTCCTCGCATCGTCTTCTTCCTCCAGCGAGCGCCCCCTCGAGCTCTCTGCATAACCTTGCGAAAAACCCTAACTCCCAATCTCGCCAGTCACTTCCAAACTCGCGTAATGGCCAGGAGCAGTTCGACTCCCTCGATGGCGGCGTCGGGTGAAGCCGCGGCGAAGCCGGCGAGCTCCATCGTCGTGCCCCCAGAAGGCATGGTCATCCCCGTCTTCGCGGTGGTCAAGACCATCGGCGGCGACCACAATCCAGCGGCGCTGGTGCCGTTGGAGGAAGAGATTGATTCCCACAAAGGAGATTGACGCAGTTCGGACATCACGGACCATGACATCAAGGAGCTGATCGCCGAGGGCTACCTCCCTGCGACGGAGGGGCTCGTCTGGCGGGCGGCACCGGCCGGCGAGGTCACACCTTCTCCCCAAGACGGACAAAAGGTGTACCCCAAAGCTCAATTGGTACACGGCGTCTCCCTGCCCATCTCTAACTTCTTCCTTGCCGTCTTGAACCACTACCGAGTACAGTCCCAAAACCTTTCTCCCAATAGTATCCTAGCGCTTAGCAATTACGCGGCGCTTTGCGAGGGTTACGTAGGGACTAAGCCTAGGCTAGATCTCTTTGTGTATTTCTTCACCGTCAAACGCGAAGCCGGAGCCAGCAAGGATGAACTTAGAAACTGTGGCACCATAAGCTTCAAGATCCGTCTTGGCCGGTGGTTCCCCGACATCGTCGGCCACGAGTCCTGCAAGAACTGGCAGTGTACTTACTTCTACGGCCTAGATATCCCTCTGGCCGGCCGAGAAGTAACGTACCCGGATTTTGTTGACGGAGCCGCCGCCGAAACTTCGACATGGAGATCCCAGGCCTCCCTTCCCTCCGACATCGACGCTTCCCGTGCCATAAGGCGGATAGAGTGGTTCGTAGAGAAAGGTTTGACCGGCTTGGACCTAGCCATGTGCTGGTTCATCAGGCGAATTCAACCTCTGCAGCACCGCTCGAAGCTAATGCACGAGTATACCAGCGATAGAAGGGATAGCCTCTGCATCTCCGTGGACAATTTCTCGAGCGAATCCGTCAAGCTCCGTCTTAAGGACATCGTCAAGGTGAAGGACAAGAAGCATGGCTTCACCATCACCTATGACATGTTCGTAGACAGCAAGTGCCCAAATGTAACTGTTTATTTTCCGTGTATGACATATACTCCAGTTCTTCCGTCTAGCAATTTCCATCTCATCTAACATGGAGGTTATTTACCTTAACAACTTAGCGACATAGACGAGAATAGCATGGCTCCTCAAATCTATGATCCAAAGATGAAGGAAGTCACCGTCGTATCTAACGATGATGCTCCGTTGGCACGAAAGTGGAAGAGCTCCACCTCTAAAGCTGCCGACGGAGGCAAGAAGAAGAAGACGGAGGGCGGAGCCTCCAAAAAGACTACCGCCACCCTGGGGGCGAAGAAAAGAAAGACTAACGGGATCCCTTTTGCCAAAGCACCCCCTCTTGTGTAAGCTTCTTTCTCTCCGACATTGTCCATTTATCTGTCTTATTCCTGTACTTATGCATTTTGCACGTTTCAGGAAGAAAGCCACGACCAGCTTGAAGAAGACCTCCAAAACATTGGGGGCTTATAGAACCATCAAGGACATGCTGCATCGCGACGCATCTCCCGCCATCGCCCCTGTCACTCCCAGCATCAAGCCCTCCTCCGCTCTAACAAGCTCACAAGCTAAAGAAGCATCTAGCCCTTCCGCCATGGAAGTGGACTCAGGTGCCTCTACCGAGATTGCTGTTGTCGGCGAGCAAGCGACGCAGGAGAGTGCCGCACACCCAATGGCTGAAGCTCTGGCTAAGGATGCCATCGGTGGCGGTAAGGTGGTGGTGGAAGCTGGTACTTCTACCGTAGGCGGCGCCCCCACACCCAAGAAAACCATAGAGTATCCAAAGATAGTCTATCCAGTACTTACGCCGGATAGCACTATTCTGGTTCCTGGTGCGGCTCCGACATCTCCGACGTGCGGTCTAGAGGAGCTCCTCCGACAAGCAGAGATCTTGCAAGGAAACAGCGTATCCTTTGGCAAGCTGTTGGCCGAGAGTGCTACTAATCTCAAGATCATTGCACTTGTAAGTTTTATTTGCCTTTTACATTTCATATGAGTATCCCACTGTAGCCCCCGAGGATTTAGACGGAAAACCATAGGTCTTTGCATCTAGATGCTCTAAGAGTGACTAAGCTAGAAAACCTCTCACTGTAGCCCCCAAGCATATAGGTGGAATGAATTATTCCGACTAGATGCTTTAAGAGTAGCATACGTAGTTGTTATAAATTTCAATACTGTAGCCCCCAAGCCTCTAGTTGTAACTGAATTAGCTCCGACTAGATGCTTAAAGAAAAGCTAAGCATACGTCCGAGTTAAAAACTTTATACTGTAGCCCCCAAGCTTCTAATCGAGAACTGAATTAGTTCTGACTAGATGCTTAAAGAAAGACTAAGCATATTGCTAAGTTAAAAACTCTCGCTGTAGCCCCCGAGCGTCTAGGTGGAAAATTTCCGGCTAGATTCTCCAAGTAGACCAAACAACGTTTAATTCTTCTTTTTTCCACAGAACGAGAATGCTCGGAGGGGCAGGGCCAACGACAAGTACCAGAAGATTCGCGCGGACTTGGAAGCCGAAAAGGGTAAAACTGCCTTCTTGAAGGAACAGATCATCAAGAGCAAGCGTCTATTTTCCCTTTCTTTTTCATATTCCGACTTGAACTTGTGTATTCTCCAAGTACTCACTGTGTTCTTTGCTTTCTCTGACTTGCAGAAACCATTGCCAAAGCTAAGGACATTGTCGAGCAATCCAAGCACATTCAAGAGCTGGATAGCGAGAACAAGATCCTTAAGCAGGAGAGGAAGGACATGCTGAAGATGCATGAGGAGTCAATGAAAGCCCTGCAGGACTCCGCCACCGAAGAGATGAACCGCTTGAAGGAGGAGATCTCGATCTTAAGAGATCAGAAGAAAGCTTCCGATGATCAGAATCAACGCCATCATGAGGCGTACAAGCTCCTCCAACAAGAACGGGACTCCTTGGCGGATACCCTCTGGCAAGCTAAGGCTAGCATCTTCAGTAAGTAATTCTCCGTCTTGGATTTCTGTAGTCTGGAAACTCTGAATTTTTGAACTCATATGCTCTTTGTCGGAATTTGCAGCTCCTATGGGTTTAAACCGGTCGCCTCCTCTAGCAAAAGAATGCATGGTTCTTGCCGGCAACTTTATCAACACCGCCATCGCGCAAGCCAAAGAGATTGCCAAGCCCCTCCAGATCAATATCAAGGCATCGAACTCTGTGGCGAAGTTCTCGGAGATCCTGCGCCGAGCCCCCGAGCGTATCACAAGATAGAAAGCTTCATGTGCACAGGTCGGTGCAAGGATGGCACTGTCCATGGTAAAGGCACACTATTAAGATGCTGACATCGACACGGTAACCTCTGGCATACCCGACGTGGATGACGATGGCAAGGAGATAAACCATGAGTCCATCTTGTCGTCACTCGCGGGTTATGACACCAGAGTTGAGGAGTGGAGTGGGCATCACCTGTCTGCCTTCACTATCAATGTATGACTTGGCTTGTGCCGGCTTCGGGGGAGCCCATCCTAGGTTTTGCCGTACACCAGGATCGTTGATGACGCGAGCCAGAGCTTTCTTGGCCTTTTGCTGCTGCAACAGAGTCTTGTACTCGGCCTCCATTGCTCTAGCTTTCTCTATGGACTTCTGTGTGTTGACCATGTCTCGATCTAGCTTAGCGCCTTGCTCCATGATGGCCTGCGCTTCCTCCAGCAGCTGCTGGCGCTTCTCATCAAGCTGAGTCACGTTCCGAATATGAGCTACGATCAGTGGCTCAACGAGGAGATTTCCGTACATCACTCTATCAGCCAGAGTAACTTGGGCAACAGCAGACGTAGATGCTGGAGGTGGCAAGTTTGCGGTGTTGTTGTTGCTCGGGCCGGTGCCGAGTTCCTGCGGCTGTTGCACTGGATTGGGCGGAGGAGGCATGACCTTTGTGCGATCATCTTCAGCAGCAATAATTGGCCCCTTCCCTTTTTTCAGCGTTGTAGGCGAAGCTTGTCCGGGTTGATCTTCATCCATCGTCGTCCCAATAGTGACGAACACCTCTCGAGACGTGACGACATTGTTGGCTTGCTCGTCGCGCGTGTACTCCTCCTCCATCTCCTGCATGGCGGAGTCTAGCTCTTCTGGACTGAAATCTATGTCCTCCGAGTCTGCGCTGAAGTTGGCGTATAGCGCGTCAATCACAGAGTCGGAGGGTGCCAGGACTTCCTCGATGACGGGGGTGGAGGTGCAACAGCAGCGACGATGACTGGAGGTGGCGGCGCAACTGCGATGATGGCGGCCGGAGGCGGTGGTGGCGGTGGCTGAATCGGAGGGGCTCCGTCAATGAGCGCAAGCGTTGTCTGAGCTGCTGCTTCAGCCTCCGCGTAGTTGTTGACGGTGTTCACCATGCCTTCGAAGGTAAGGAGTCCTGAAGCCTGCTGCCGTCTTAGAGAATGCCGGAGAAGTGTGCCATGGTCCAGTCCTTCCACAGAGTGATACATAGCATCATCATTGGGGTAGTGGGCCAGATCATCTCGTATACGGAGCCACCTGGCCAGGTAATCGCGAGGGTTTTTGCCCTCTCTCTGAATGCAACGTGCCAGATCGAAGATGGTAACCACCCCGATGAACTTGGATCTCCGCTGTCCAGACGCACGGGCGAAGCCGGTGGACTTGCAGTGATCTTCCACCATTATATCCTGCACAGGGGCGGTTTGGGTGGGCCTTGAATTTTTCTGATCTTTGTCGGCAAACTCCGAAGAGAGATCCGACATCAATCCTTCCGCGAACGTATCCTGCCCGTAGGCGGTCCGTGCGGGCCTTGATGCTCCTCTGACTCCCAGGGAACTAGTGCCCGAGTCGGTTTCGCCAATGAAGAGGTGGATGTATCCGATAGGAACGATCGAACACCGCGTAGGGTTCGTCTTCGCCGGGATCCAGAACTCGTCGGGAGGGATGATCAAAACATTGCCGGAGAAGAGAACGCGACCGATGGCCACGGTTTCGCCGATTCCCGCGAAGATCTTGGTCCTCGCCCGCTGAAGAGCCTGAAGCGCCTCTTGCCCCACGGTGGGCGCCAACTGTCGTGGTATTGCCGACGAGTACGCCATGGAGGGGTCCTCACAGTGCGTGTTTAGAGACGTGGGGGAAGGCGGACGGTTGACGGGTACGAGGTAACACAGCTTACCCAGGTTCAGATCCCACAACGGTGACGGAATCCTACTCCTGCTATAAATCACTATAATGGCAATACGCCGAGTTACAGGGATTGGTTCGCTATGCGAGGTGTGTGCTAATCGCTACTTGGTCGTCTAAGATTATTCCCTAAAGTCTCCCATAGGCCCGACTTATATAGTCGCCAGGTCCTAGGGTTACAGAGAAAAGTCCTAGCCGGACAGGTTACAGAGTCCTACACCGTCTATTACTAGTCTTGCGTGTCTTGTACTCCAAGGCTCCGGGTACGTCGGTGACTCCAACCGTAGCCTTCCTTTATCTGGCATGGGCCTCCCTTCTGGATCCATCTAACTAGGCCGCCCAGCAGGCCATAGGCCATGCTACCAACTGTGGGTCACCCGGGTTATTCGGATAGGAGACATGCTATGATGATACCCCTATAGCATATCTGCAACAGTGCCCTCCATGACCGAGCCAAGGAGGAGGCCGACACGCAACTGGCGATATACAACTCGTTGTTTGACCTGTGGGGTGTCGAAAGAGGGTCGCCGCTGTAGCGCCCTCCTGGCAAGAGCAGTGCCTCCCGCCGCTGGATGCGTTAGTTTTCATTTTTCCTGTTTTTGTAAATTTGCATGTTTAAACTATCTATGAAATCATCGTTAATTTCGTTTTTTAACCGATTTTAAATGTTTAATATTTTTTATAAGGGGGGACGACTGGGAGCCAGTGTCCCCTCCCCTAATTCGTGAACCTATCCGGGCGCCTCCCATACGTGCCAAAAAATGACCATGCCAAACGCCGTATAGGGTTTGGGGAGGCGAGTGGAGATGCTCCAAGGATGGGAAAAGTGTAGGAACTCTAAAAGCATATATCCAGTATGCCATGTCTACCAAGATTGTATGGAAAGAGAATTTTTTTTAATTATGGTAATGGAATTTTTCATAAAATCTCTTAATTATAGTATAATATTTTTATTGATTATTTCCTATGCGATATGACCATATGAATGTGGAGGATTTGTTTTCCACCGGATCTCAATCCTACACAAATCTTTGGAAGATCTCACAAATCAAAGGGACCATAAATACGGTTTTGCTAAATCTACTCCATCTGATCTATGTTAAGATTTAAACAAGGATGAAAATAGCCAACATTGTATCGGAAGGTGGTAAGCCATGATTTATTTAGATACAGAAAATCTTAAACCACTCGCGAATCCCAAACACGAGCATACGTGATGAAACAGGCAGCCAGAGGTAGTAGCCAGGAAACGTGCGGAAGGGAAATAATGCGTGTCATCTCCCTGCGTCGCGGTTCCGGGCCCTCTGTGCGGCTACGCCGTGCCAGCTTCACGCGCGTCCACCACAGTTGTACGCTTCCTGTATCCCGTCAGCTCGACAGTTACCGTTGCCTGCGCACAGAAGTTACCGACGCGCGACCAGACGAGGGACGGGGAAAGCCGAAAGCCACCACGCATAAAATATATCCTCCACCCCATCACACTTCCTCTGACAAAAGGCAAGCACTGACTCCCTTCTTCCATCGTCCGTTGTAGAGTCAAGGACCGAGCAGGCGCACGCCGGAATCTCCGAATGGCCGAGAAAGAAGGCGACTCGCCGCAGCCACCGTCCAAGCTGCCCCGTCTCTCCGGCGCCGACTCGAATGCCGGTACGCACGCTAGGAAAAGCCGTAAGAAGAAGATGAGGTTTGTTTTTCCATTGGAAAATGTTGATTTGTTCTTTTGCGCTGTTGTTGCTATGATGCAGGGGCGGTGACAATGGCGGTCTCGTCGCCTTTGGTTCTTGGGCTGGGGCTGGGGCTCGGCGGCGACGACAGCCGCGGCGAGCGCGGCGTGGAAGCGCGGGCGACGGCGAAGTCGGTGCTGACGTTCATGCAGCAGCAGGAGCTGGAGCACCAGGTGCTCATCTACCGCTACTTCGCGGCGGGCGCGCCCGTGCCGGTGCACCTCGTGCTCCCCATCTGGAAGAGCGTCGCCGCCTCCTCCTTCGGCCCCCACCGTTTCCCCTCACGTACGTGCCATGCTGCCACAGATTAGATATCTTTCTATTTGCCTATGCCATTAATTAGTTAGTGTCGGTGGAGTATTTGTTTGTCGTCTTGACTCTTGAATGAATGGCAATGGCAATGGCAGTGGTCGGGCTGGGGAGCCTGTGCTTCGACTACCGGAGCAGCATGGAGCCGGAGCCCGGGCGGTGCCGCCGCACGGACGGCAAGAAGTGGCGGTGCTCCCGCGACGTGGTGCAGGGGCACAAGTACTGCGAGCGGCACGTCCACCGGGGCCGCAGCCGTTCAAGAAAGCCTGTGGAAGGAGCCGCCTCCGCCGCCACAGCCGCCGCGGCCCCGACGCACAACGGCGGCATCACCGCGCCGCCTCGCGGCCTCGGCTTCTCCCCCGCAGGCAGCGTCCTCCACGCCGCCACCCAGAGCGCCGCCGCCACGCGCGCCACCTGAGCGCTCCCTCCCAGCGGGGCGTTCGTTCGTTCGTCATGGCGCGCGGGGTAAAAAAAGAAATCGTGCAACGAAATCTGCAGGGATTTTGTCGCGTCGTGTACCAGCTTTTTCTCGGCAAACTTTTTCAGAACTACTACTAGGATAAATCTGCTGAGTTCGATGGCATGCGTGACGCGTCCCCACTCCGTGGCTCGGTGGCTGTGCGTGCGCCTGTGACACATGTGTGTGGCCAGGCGATTATTTTTCCTTGTCATGTTGGGCTTGTGGGGGGTCGCGCCTCGGTGGCGGGGGTGACCGGGGAGGCGTGGTCTCTTCTGGGGCCGCTCGGCGGGAGAGTCCGCAGGCTGGGCCTGTAGCTAGGCTAGCTGCATGCACTGACCTGTGTCAGACGGTCTGTGGCTATGGCAGAGTGTGGCATCGGATGCGGCTGCACTCCGGCTGTGCCTGAGCGTGGTGCAGTGGCCGTGGCCCCGAGGTTCAGCCGAAAGTCCCGCGCCGCATGCCCGCATCGTGCTCTGCTCATTTGCCCATGGGGCGGCCATCGGTCTGCAGCGTTCGGCTTTGGAGCCGGAAGGTCCAGCTTTCGGCACGGCAGGGTTTGCTGTTCTTTGGCCATTCACAACCGATTGTTCTCGAGCTCAAGGAACAGCGTTGGAGTTAGAGCATTTCTACCTCACACAGTAAAATGCTGAACTAGAAAACATATTTTTAGGTTGCGTTTCGTGGTTTTTTTGGTCGCGAATGGCGGAATGGAATAGAAACTAGAAATCCAAACCGGAAAAGGGAATATTCGAGATTCCGCCCGTCGCTTCGTCGTCTTCGTGTACAAATAGGAGGCGTCGACGCGTACATCCCCATCCATCCTCCCTCTCCAATCTCCACCGCGCACTTCTATGAGGTGGTGATGTTCGTGCACTTCGACATCGTCGTGCCGTCGACCGCGATGGTGCCCCACGGATGGCGCATCAGCTATGCGGGGTGCCGGTGGCTCCGCTCCACGGGCCGAGCCGAGATGGAGAGCACCACCGCGACGCGCCACCGCCAGATGCCCACGTGAAAGAGGGCGTTGCCCCGGTACGCGGCAGCCAGCCCATACTGGACGGCGTTGTTCAAGAAGAAGCGGCAGGCCAAGATAGGCAACTGCATCATTTACGGGCGCGTGGTGCACCTGGATCTCCGCAACTGAGAAGGGCGGGAGAGGTCAGGACGGACCAAGTACATAGTCATCGCCGCCGCTCGCCGCGAAGAGGTCCTCCGTCTCGCGAACAATGCTGAAATCGTGGAGGTTCCGTCCAACAACGAGGAGGAAGCCGGCGACTCGGAGGAGGAGGAGGACGGCGCGGAGGACAGTGGCAGCGGAAGTGAAATTGTTGATTAGTGGTTGAATCAATTAACGTAGGATGTGAAATCGTAGCTTTGTTTAGGAAGAACTCGTGGTTGAAATCAATGAACTGCAACTATGTTTTCGCCTCGATTTAGATCTTCGTCCCAGATCAATTTCGCCAGTCGCTTCGTCGTCTTCCTGGACAAATAGGAGGCGCCGATGCGTACATCCTCATTCATCCCCTCCCTCTCCAATCTCCACCGCGCACTTCTACGAGGTGGTGATGCCCGTGCACTTCGACATCGTCGCACCGCCGGCCGCGACGGTGCCCCACAGATGGCGCATCAGCTTGCGGGATGCCGGTGGCTCTGCTTCGGGGTCAAGCCGAGATGGAGAGCACCACCGCGGCGCGCCATCTCCAGATGTCCGCGTGGAAGAGGACGCTGCCCCGATACGCGGCGGCCAGCCCGTACTGGTCGGCGCTGTTCAAGGAGCGGAAGGCCAAGATAGGCAACCGTATCGTTTACGGGCGCGTGGTGTGCGGTGACCCGGCATACCACTGCATGATGTAGTACACTATAGTCGTTGACATAACACCAATGAAACAATGTTCACTAGTATTACATCCCTCAGAGTGGTACAACAAAAACACAGCGGGTCCCAATACATGGCTAAAGGTTACAACTCACTCTATACACAAGATCTAGAGAACACTCTAGGTTAAAGAGAGAGAAAGAAGTTCTTACAAAGAAGAATCAAAGATAAATAATGCACCAACTATTATACTTTTAAGGCTAGTATTTTTAACTAAGGGGTTGGCATTGCTGCTATTGCAACGCACTACAGAAATAGGTTCTTTGGCTAGAGAGTATATTCCTATTTAATCAGTATCTTCGTCTTCAGTTGACTTAATGTATATGTTGACTTCCTTGTCTATGACTCTTAGCTTTGGATGATGAATCCTGGAGCATAACTTGATGTAGATGTTGTCTGCACTGGCTTCAAAATCTAGCAAGGGTTAAGAAGATACATTGAGTACGAGCGTACTCAGCAAGTTCACTAGAAAATGAGTGTTTGATGCACTATATCTACAGTCACAGACCGTAGGTCATAGGCAATGCAGGTTTTCGTAAACATTTCTTCAAAGGTTGCTTTTATTCTGAAAAGCTATGTTCGTCAGCCTTCACGGGTTTACCAGAACTTTCATGGAGTTCCTTTCCCGCCGCGTTCGCAGCTCCTTCCCGGAACAGGGAGTAAGAAGTTACAATTCTTACTCTCTGCAGAGGTGCGTTACTTTTTCCATGAGAGATCAACTTCTTGTTGCACAACCGGGCAGCTTACCCGTCCACAATTCCATGTTGTGGGGCCAGTAGATGATCCAAGCCAATCACTGCCCTCTCCGCGACCTCATATGTCTGCACGATCCTTCAGCTTGCTCATCTTCGTTAAGCCCCCTTTCGGGCAGGCTAAAACCCTGATGAGTTCCCGAAGACTCTATGACCTGGTGTTGCCCTGGCAAGTGCCATATTAAATGGTCCATCCACTAAACACTATCCATAGATAATCTAGACACCAAAAGTGTGGGGTGTAAGGGTGCCCACCCATATGTTGGATCCGCACAAGAAATCACAACGTCACGTCAAGGTCGTCTTGCCTCCATATAAGAGGAAAAGGATACAGCTGACTTCTCCGTCCCATTCCAAATCTCATGGTTAACGCGTAATATACGGCGCTAGAATCACTGGTGACATTGGTTGTTAAGTCCTAGATAATATGTTCCTTTACCACCGAAACTTTCATAGAAGGTTATTACCTGATGGTAAATAACCTATAATCATATTATTATGAAAATAGTGTTTTCTGACCTTTTTCAAATGCAGGTGATGACAACACTGGATTTGTAAAATACTTTACAGAAAATAATCAAAGGACATGAGCAAGTGTGAACTTGCCTTTGTGATTGCAAGATTATGCACTCACGGTCTTCAAGACAGTATGAGATCTAAAATTTGAAATCATCATCATTGGTCCTGGTAAGGACTAATGTTTAAAGAAGCAATATGCTCTTATGCATAAGTAATGTGATGCACTTTATGAACGCGAATCCCTGGGATAACATTGTTCTAGGGTTTGGATACTAGAAATGATGTCTTTGAAATGTGTTGTATTTTTAGATAAGTGTTACACTTGTGCTTCTTATTAGAGTTTGTGAGTGTGTGTGAAACAATATGTAATTATACTATCATACAATATTAAGATACAAAATTGTGGAATGCTATTCAAGGATTACTTATATAAGAATTGCCTTATCTTTAAATCTTTCTTTACATGTATAGACATTTATAAGGAATTTTAAGTATTAATAATCCTGATATACAAGTAAGGTTTAAAGCAATGTGATTATAATTAATTGTCATCAGATGATTATGATGAAAGTTCTTGCATTTAATTTGTTAAGAGTTGGGAAATATTATTATTATAATGTTTGGTGATTGAAGTGGCAAAACGAGTAACTTTTGAAGAAAAGATTCATTTTCTAAGGTCTAAACAATCTTTGTGGTTAGTTGAGTCTGGTCGATGTTATTTGTGCTTGCTTGAATAGTTTGGACTTGTGAGCTTTATGACTTAACTATAACAGACCAAAGTTAACTATAAAACATATAGCAATGGCTTTAGTATTATATTTAGAGTCTTGTAGACTAAAGTTAACTTTAAAACATAAATGGTTTGAAATTATAATGCTTATGACATTTGTAATTTGTGTACTTGGTAATGTTTCCTTAAGGTTACTTATGAATGGTCATATTTTTACTTAGTGTAGTGGTTTCTTGATTTTATAATGGAATAGTATCCTTTACTTTTTTATAGATGAGTGGTTATAGTTTATAAATAAAGTAATAATATTACTTAACTATTTATGGATTCACTATAGTGTTTTGCTTTATTTATAAACTTGTGTTTAAAGTAATGGAAATATTTTATTTAATCACAATTTACTCTTGAAGAGTTTATATTGGACAAGAATCTTTTTAGAAAATAAACTACATATATGGTTGGAATGGTAATTCAATGTAATTGTATTTAAAATGTGTTGAACCAATTAGACCTTACATTATAATAAGGCTAATATTTCTTATTAGACCTGAATTGACAATTTTAGAAATATTAACAAATTTTATTTACCCTTATATGAATTAATAACTAAGGAAATAGGTTAAATTCAAATTACTAGAGTATTAAGTTTTTTTATTTATTTTAAAAGTGGCATATTATATTTTTAACAAGTAGATATTATTTTTGTGATCATTTTGATATAGTACTTCTATTTTTGTGATTCATAAATAATAAGATATGATTTTTATAAGATTTATTACTTTATAAATACTTAATAAATAATAAATATTTAATTAACTAAAATAATAATGCATGATTATAGTTTTAAATAATAGTTCTTATCTTTCTAAGATTTTTGATATTTTATTTATATTTTTAATATTTACCATTATTAAAATAGGAATTATCAAAGTTTTATTATTTTAAATTTTTTATTAAATACTTATTATTTAAATTGTTATCATAATTTTTTTTATAATGGATTAATGTTATAGATTTTATTTTTCTAAACATTTTCATATATAATACATATTTTTCTGAATTTTAAAACAAAAGTTATTGATTTAACAAGATTTAATCATTTTATTTCATTTCTGGAATATGTATATGTGGATTTATATCTTTTATTTTTTCTTAAATAGGAAATAACTTTTTACACCGCACCGACACCTAGCCCTAGTCACTGACTAGTGGGCTAGTGGCCACATCATCTCTCAAGTTAATAAATGCATTTGTTACCGGCCTGATTATTACCCGAGACAATGACAAATGGGCCCTAGGCCATGTCATCTGCCACGCGAGACAAAGACTGGGTCAAACTGGCTGACTAGGCCGACGGTGACGTTGGCATGTCGTTATTCGAGCTTGATCCTCTCAGATCGATGACGGATCAGATGATTTGGTGCGCGCGCGGGGCTTCAGTTAGGTTCGTTGGAAAGAGGGTATCCCGAGGGACCTATTAATGGTGGCGCCGCCCTATTTTGGTCACCGGAGGACGACCGGCGATGAGCTCATGCGGCAGTGCTTGCAGGTGATCATGGTGGCGTGGATTTAGGAAGCAAACAAAGCATTTACGCATACGAGGAGACTCGGTGACTCACCAGGAACACGATGGTGTGGTCGATAGGGTGAGGCGAAGTCGGAGACGACGGTGAGGTCGACGAATAGCGCCGGGAACCGAGGGTGCGATTTGGTTGATTCGTGCCTCCTCTGCTAGTGCAAGTTGGGGCAAACGAATGAGAGGAGCATGGCGGTCTCCACCGTGGTCTTATCTGGACGAGGTGAGCACGGAATCGCCGACACCAGCTCACCTCCGAGTTAGGGTTCTCGGTGAAGAAGAAGAACCCGAGAGAGAGAGGATTTCAGAGGGGGAAATGGGGATGAGGACGAACGGGGACATCACGGTGTCCTCCTTATCCTCTCCTGGCGACGGCGGCGTGCATCTTGACGCACTGACGGCGGCGGACGGCCTCGGCATCGCCACCGAGCTGCTTCCAACTGGAGGAAGACAACGATGCTTATTTTGCAGAAAACCCACTGGCACATCTTTTCTCTCAACCCGTGATCCTTCTTTGGTCCCACCTGACAGTCATAAAAGAGGACAAACTAGGCTGGTTGCTGGGCTTTTGTGGGTTGTAGATGGGCGACAGGTAAGCAGGAGGGAAGTTGGGCTACGACCAGGATTTGTTTTTTTATTTGTTTTCTTTTTTCTTTTTTTCTTTTTTACTTTTCAGATTTGTATTAAATCTATGATTTGTTATTTTCTAACCAAAGTTTATTTGCTGATCACTTGCAGCAACAAATAGTGTTGATTGAGATTTATTTTGTAAACTTAATGATAAATATTTTCTTTATATATATTTCTTTATATAAATCCTCTCTTAATATTTTGTAGAGGCCTTTATTATTAATTTTCTTTCTATACTAAACCATGGCTTTATTATATGATATTTTCTTATCTTTTTATAAAACTTAACTCTAGTTAGCTCATAGTTTGAATAGAAATTTTTATATATAATGATCCTATATCATTATTTGATGCATGAAATACAAAAGAAATTAATATGGTTAATACTACTTCCATTAATTTAGAAAATGGCAATGTATATATTCTATTATGATAAACATAGAAGTTTTAGGGTTTGAATTTTAAATATTTACCCAAGGGTTTAGGGTTCTTAATTTACCTATATTCTTTTGTTGATGTGAGTAGAGATTTAATAGCTAAGCATATTGTCTTTTGTTTGTGATCTTTAATGATATCACCTTTTTAGAAAGTTACATCTAAAATGTTTTATGGAAAATAAATTGATAAATATAGCTTCTAACACATATGGTTAAGACAATTTGGAATGATAAAGATGTTCTTATGTGATGGGCTATAGGAAAATATTCCTTTAAAGTGATATGGAGATAATATGATGGATCAATAACATGGAATGGATATTATGTTTGGTTTGAGATTTAGAGTTGGGTGTTTACCAATAATGTATTTTTTCCATAATTCACAATCCTAGACTTCTAATTAAGGAATTCCTTTCCTAGATATACTACTTCTTCCTATCCATCATCATGGTTAACATGATGAGATTTACTTCATAAAAATATTCTTATCCACCTATTATTCTTCTAAACTCATGGTTGAATCCAATGAGTTTGACACTAAAGCATTTCATGATCTTCACATATCCAGACTTGGCTATATCAACTACCCTTCTGCTGGTAATCTTCAATCCAACAAGTAGTTCCTTCAAACTCCACTCATAATCTTCCTTAATCATCCATTACTAATATTTTTCCATTAGATGTATACATCCAACTAACTTTCTATAAAGCTTATTATCCTTTAAGATGAATAACACTACTTCCATAACTCTATGATATACCATCTTTAATTCAATCATGCTATCCTACATTTACTTTACTCTAATAACTCATACTCCAACCTCACATTATATTAATGTGACCTGTAATAACTACTTCTAGGATAACTTACCTATACTAGGGTTTCAATCATGTTCTACCCACCAATGTTACTTATACTTGATATAAGTATACCATCCATGTGAGCAAGGCATGATCATTATAATCCTTTAATCATTTATTGCTTAGGTTTTTAGTTGGTTAATCAAGGCTTTATCAATACAACCTTACAATTGTATTGGAATTATCTTCTTGGTATCTTTAATTGGATTAAGGCTGTTATTCATGAACTATGCCCACTTGATCCAATAGAATTACTACTGGTAACTATCTTCAGGATTCATCCTTGTAATATTCTTTCCTACCTTAAAATTATATATCCCAATAACTCCTCTATCATTTCAGGAGTGAGTTGAACTCCATCAATTATCACATTGATTTATTATCTTCATCATTCCCATCTTATAGATGTTAACTAACACTAGCATTACTATTTACCTCTTCTTAGTTGTTTCTTTATAGACACCTAAGTGTAAGCTGTGTTATGGTCAAAAATTGATAGATTGAGAATGGGTGAATCAATAGTTCATTTCTCAACATTGATGAACAACATATATTGGAATATAACTCAATAGAGATGATAAGGATTGATATAGAAAGAAAGATATATGGTGAATGATCTAGACTTAGTTTCTTCCCTTCCCAATCACACTAAAGAGTTTAAGTTAGATATTACCCCGATACTCATGGTATAATTGGATAAGAAATAAATAAGTCAAGGGTCAATTATTACATTCTTAACTTGGTATTCATGGGTTTTTGTGATGAATAGTATGATATGATCCCTTAAGGATCAGATATTAGTCATTTAAGCAATGCATTATGATTTAATTGTTATTATATTTGATATACCCTTAGATCAAATTATGGTTACCCAAAAATAAGATTTTAGCAAAGTCATATTGAAACTTATCAGAGTCAACTTGATGATCTACCTCAATTCCATCAAGTTGAAAGAAGCTTCAATCATTTTAATAAGTTTTGTTCAAAAGCGCGAAAATTATTTGGATTTTCTATGCATGGATGCAATGCACACATCTGGGTTTAACTTATTTCTAGGCTCTAATGCTAGGATGTTACATGGTGCACCTGGATCTCCGCAACCAAGAAGGGCGGAAGAGGTTCTAGTCCATCCCTGGACGGACCAAGTACACTATCTTCATCGCCGCTTGCCGCGAAGAGGTCCTCCGTCTCGCGAACAATGTGAAAATCATGGAGGTTCCGTCCGAGACGAGGAGGAAGCCGACGACGAGGAGGAGGACGGCGCGGAGGACAGTGGCAGCGGAAGTGAAATTGTTGACTAGTGGTTGAATCAATTAATGTAGGATGTGAAATTGTAGCTTTGTTTAGGAAGAACTCGTGGTTGAATCAATGAACTGCAACTATGTTTCCGCCTCGATATAGATCTCTGTCCCGGATCAATTTATGTCACAGGGAGGGTTGGGAACATGACCGTCGAGTGGTGGAGGCCTTGTCGGCGGCCGGAATTTGTCTGTCAGGGCTGAGTCGATGGCAGCGCCCGGTGGCTCCGGCGACGGGTGTACGCGGAAAGGAGGGGAACATGCTGAAAATTTCATCCCGCCAAGCATCTCGTGGTTCCCAGGTCGTCTCCAGGTCAGGCTCGAAACCTGGGGATTTGTGGTTCCGCGGGGGTGTTTTCTCGGGGGCCCTAATTTTTTTTCAGTTCGGGCGGTTTTGGCGTGTCTGTTCTGGACACTTTTAGCATGCGAAACCAAATAGTGGCGGTTATTTTTCTGGTTCCGCCCTTCTACGGTGTCTGCTGAGATGCTCTTATTGATACATAACTCAACTCAGGCAACTCCAATGCCGCACCGCCATGGTCTGCCTCCTCTTGGTATCGTTCGCACGAACTGATATCGCGGCTAAGGTCAAATCCGACGACACCACAAACAGACCCGGCGGGTCAGAACCTGTCCTTTTGGACCGATGTCACGGCCCACCCGTAAATGGAGCTGGACCCGCGGATTGGTCCGTTTCAGCGTATTCGCGCCCAAACTTGGGTCGCGTTGGGGGGGTCGTCCGATCGATATCATCCTTGGCCCATGCCGCAACGACAGAACATCCCACTCCCTCGCACGCACTCTGCCATCGCCAACCCCTAGTTGCACCATGGTCGATGACCCCGTTCGTGCCCTTTGCCGTTGCCCTGGTCGGGTGAAAGAACATGTGGGCCCCCATGTGTGGTTTTGGTAATTAATGACAATCTCTATGGACTAATGCTTGTATCAAGTTGTACTTGTAGGAATTGTCCATAGGCAATGCTTGAACCATATGTTGGTTTCAAGGTTTGGAGAAGAAGAAAGTGAAGATGATCAAGTGGTGACCAAGGTGTTCAAAGAGTGATCCACAGATTGGTCATGTGAGAGTTAAACCTATGAAGATCTCATGCTTAAAGCTTGCCATCCTCGGTGATCATGGATCGATGAAGACAAGGTCAAAGTAAAGGTTTCCCCATGTTGTATGGGGGAGTAACTTGCAAGTCTTCATCAAGCAAGTGCGTAAAGAGCAATCAAGAAAGGTGTTCCATCTTGAGAAGGACAAGACCGTCTAAATCACAATCAAGTGGAATATGCGCAAGGCAAAGTTATGATCTTGATAGGGTTTCTTTCTTACCGGTCTCGTGGTGTTAGTTGGGGAGATCGGTTTATAGGATAGACAACCGTACTATCAAGAGGGGCTCACAAGTGAGTAACTCGATCATATCATTCAGAGAGAGCTCAAACCTTTGCATACTTAGCATCATCCTTTCTTGGTTGTTATTTGGATCTTATCCATGTGAGGTTCTAGAGCTTGTGGTAATATTCATAACAAGCCCTAGTTCATCAAAAACGGATTTCTCCTTTATATCTTATTGCGTTTTTTATCTTGGAGGTTTTACCGGTTTGTATTTTAGAGATAGGTAAAACCTTCCATTATTTGGTTCTTACTCATGTGAGGATTTATAGCTTGTTTTAATCTCCATGACAAGCTCTAGTTCATCGAAAACGGATTTCATATGCATTCTCTACTACGTTTTCGATGTTGGAGGTTTTACTGGTTTGTATTTTTGAGAGAGGTTAAACCTTTCGTCATTTGGTTCTATACTCCCTTGATGTACTATTATGTTTTTCTGTATGATCTTGTAGATCTTATTGTCCTCTTTAAAACGAGCCCAAGATCATCAAAATCGGAGTCCGGATGCAAAAGTTATGGATGTTTTCGTATTGGTCTTTTTGCCAGTTTTTGTAAGACCGGAGACTCCGGTCTAATCTCCGGACCACGTCCAGTACGTCCTCTAGATTGTCCCCGTTTGGCCTGGGTACACCGGAGACTCCGGTCCCAGTCCGGAGACTCCGGACCGGGTGATTCCTGGGCCTAACGGTTGGATTTCTAGGGACCTATTTAAGGGGCCCTTCTTCCCCAATGGTTCCCTAGCTCTCTTGCAAGTTTTCCCCCACCATTGTTGACCTTTTGAAGCTTGTTACCCCCTTCAATACCTCCCTTGATTCTTGCATATACTTTAGGGATTTGAAATAGGAGATCTAGATCTACAATCCTACCAATCCATCTCTCCTCTAAGTGAGGGGAACATCTTGGGATCTAGATCTTGGAGTCGTTTGTGGATTTCCTCCTTTGTTCTTCCTCTCTTATTCCCCCACAAGCTTTTGTAGCTTTGGTGGAATTTGGAGAGAAGGATTTGAGCACTACTTGTGTTCTTGCCATTGCATTTGGTGCATCGGTTTGAGTTCTCCCCGGAGGATTTGGTGAGTGAAAGTTGAGAAGCTTTTTACTCTTGGGTTCTTGGAACCCTAGACGGTTTGTTGGTGTTGCAGGTTGTGGCCTTGGTGGAGTTTGTTGAGAGCCTCCAATTAAGTTGTGGAGAAGTGCCCCAACCTTGTGAGAGGTTCCCGTTTGCCACCGACAAGTGCACCGATAGTGGATGTGTGGATCAATCCCATTGGGGTGAGATTCACCGGAGAATAAGGGAGGCCTTTTGTGGCATTGGTGGTTTGATACCACCCCCTCTCCAAACGAGACGTACTCCATGTTGGGAGGAACTCAGTAAAACATCATTGTCCCCGCGTGCCTCGGTTATCTCTATACCCGAGCTCTTTACTTATGCACTTTACATTGTGATAGCCTTCGTGCTTGAAGTAATATATATCTTGCTATCACTTTGTTGCTTGTATTTCTTAGCATAAGTTGTTGGTGCATATAGGTGAACCTTAGTTGTTCTAGGTTGTGCTTTACAAAGTAAACACTAGTTTTATTCCGCCTTTGTTGAGCCACACTAGGAAAAGTTTTAATCGCCTATTCACCCCCCCCCCCTCTAGGCGACATACGTATCCTTTCACCGGGCCCGTTCGTACCACCCGGATTAGCTCCGTCGGATGCAGCAGATCCTCCACTGCCAGCAGGACCTGAAGCCAACATCTTTGCCGCCACCGGTGCTGCGAGGGTGAAAAGGGAGCCCACAACCGGGCAGCGATCGGAGGAGTCTAGGAAGCAGGGCATACACCGGGACAAGCAAAGGGCACGCATAGTAGACCCTCGCGGAAATCTCTCTCTATGCACGCAACCACCATTCTGCTCATAAAATAGCAGCAGCAGGCCACGTTAGTGAGTTCCCCCTCATCAGCCAACAAGCCACTAGTGCCGACATGGACGTTCGGGAGCCCTCATCAGAGATAGTTCGGTCCAGTCCCTAGTATTCAACGTGCGGGAGCCCTCACCGGAGATGGGCGTCTCCTTCCCTACGCCACTGCACATTAATCTCAACGTGACACCCATGGGAAGCGGCGGGTCTTCGACAAGCAGCAAAACCAGAAGGACCATTCTCATCGGCAGCATGCCCGCTCCCCGCACACTGTTCGATAAAACGCCAACCCCAATGTCCAGGTATGACTCTAGTCCCTTGTATGATGTGGTCGTTGCATCTATAGTTTGTCAAACAACGGCGATTTTGTCCCTATAGGAAACCCAAAACATCGAACAAGATATAGTACCCCTGGTATATCAATCGATACCGAGCCCTTGTTCGTAGATGAACTATCGTGACAAGCTCAGGTAGGCGATAGCAGGAGGACCTTGTCCTACCCAGTCCTCGAGGATGAGATGCTATGTGTTGCATGGCTAGAAATTGTCCAAGATGCAATAACCGATGTCGAGCAAAAGGGAACGGACTTTTGGAACTAGATATGGAAGTACTTCCACGAGCATCGTCATTTTGGTGACAAATTGTTTGAGTGTGATCAAATCGAACACTCTCTCACGAAACGGTGGGCAACAATCAACAAACAATGCTCCAAGTTTTGTGCTTCCTATGAACATGTCAAGTCGAGGCCCGTGAGTGGCGTTGGAGTCCAAGACTTGGTGCACTCATTCACCCTTTTTATTTTATTTTTCATATATGAATGCACATTTCCAACCCTCGATCAACATATTTATTTTCTAGGCATTCCAAGCTTTGGAACACTTCAAGGTTGTCCAAGATAAGAAGTCCTTCACATTGCCCCATTGTTGGACGGAGCTCAGAGATTGTGAGAAATGGAAGCAGCTCTATTGTGGTGAGGGGTGAAGTGAGTAAGCTCCGTAGTCACCAACGTTGATGAGCCAACCCCAAGTGGAGGTAAACCGAAATGGTCAAGAGGAAGGACCAACGCAAAGCTTGATGCCAAGCATGAGGCTTCGTCTGCCATCCAAGAGACGCTGAAGGACATGATGACCAAGGAGGTGTCTTTGGAGAAGAGGGAAGAAAGGAAGTGAAAATAGGGGAGGATTGATGACCCACAAGTATAGGGGATCGCAACAGTCTTCGGGGGAAGTAAAGACCAAATTTATTGATTCGACACAAGGGGAGCCAAAGAATATTTATAAGCCTTAACAGATGAGTTGTCAATTAAGCTGCACCTGGAAACAGTCTTGCTCGCAATAGTTTATCAGTAGCAACAGTTTTTTAATAGCGGTAGCAAAATAACAGCAGTAGTAAAATAAGGACAGCGGTAGCAATTGTAATAAACAGCAGGATTAAAATGCGGTAGTCATAGGGATGGATGGACGGGTGTTGCATGGACAAGATAATTCATGTAATAATTAAGACAAAGGCATTGTAGATAATAAAGATAAATCATCCAAGTACTAAATAACTATAGGCATGTGTTCTGTATATAGTCGTGCGTGCTCGCAATGAGAAACTTGCGCAAAATCTTTGGTCCTGCCAGCCCGTTTGTAGCGGGGCCTCAAGGGAATCTACTGGCAATTAAGGTGCTCAATTTAATAGAGCACCGGAGCAAAGCATTAACACTCCGTGACACACGTGATCCTCACATCACAACCATCCCCTCTGGTTATCCCAATTGCTGTCACTTTGGGGCATCAGGTTCCGAACAACGATATGTGTACACAACTTGCAGGTAATATCACAAACAATAATATCATCATGAATCAATAACATGTTCAGATCTGAGATCATGGCACTCGGACCCTAGTGGCAAGAATTAAGCACAACAAGTTACAACAATGTCAAAAGCAATAACAATAGATACTAGGCACCATGCCCTAACAATCTTATGCAATTACATGAGTGATCTCATCCAATCCCTACCATCCCCATAACCTACTGCAGGGATTACTCACACATGGATGGGGGAATCATGGATGGTTGATGGAGAGGCGTCGGTGATGATGATGGCGATGATCTCCTCCAATTCCCCGTCCCGGAAGGGTGCCAGAACGGAGTTTCTGGTTCTGAATAGCGGTTTTTGTTAGTGAAGGCACAACGGAACTCTATATGGAAAAACGTCGAACCCCCCTGTGTTTTTAGGTCAGAGGGTATATGTAGGCGAAAGGAGAGGTCGAGCCGGAGTCCGGGGTGGCCACACCATGCCTAGGCGCGGCTAGGCCTGGCCCGTTCCTGGGGGTGGTGTGGGCCTCTCGGGTCTTTTCTCCCCTCCGTCTTCTGGCCCCGTGAGTCTTCTAAAAAAATAGGATTTTTGGCATATTTTCTGAGATTTTTCCTGAAAGTTGATTTTCTGCACAAAAACGAGACACTAGAGCAATTCTGTTGGAAATATCGTTAGTTTGTGTTAGTTATATCCAAATCACACAAATTAGAGGAGAAACAATATTAAAAGTGTTTGGAAGAGTAGATATGTTTTGGACGTATCAACTCCCCTCAAGCTTAGCTTATTGCTTGTCCTCAAGCACTTTAGTTGAAAACTGAGTGTGATAAAATAAACTTTCACGAACACATTTGCTTCATAAGATGTAAATATTCTCAGCATATGAGAAAGTACTTAGGCAATTCATAATAAGAAGTATGCAAATAAGTCTACCCAATAGTCATGCAAGCTACGAAGAGATTCCAACACAATAATAATAAGCAACATGAAACATAAGCATATGCAAGATTGTAATGCTCATAATAAGATATGATAAAGTGGTATCTCGTTTGCCTTTATTTTTTGAGCAAAACATAAATGCCAAGGCACCTCTGAAGTTCAAGTGAAGACTAGAAGTAAAAAAATATCAAAGATACAAGCGTCAAAGTTATGTCATAATTAACCGTATTCTGGGACAAGCACATTACACTAAGAATGACAGCTATGCTCTCGGGAAGGTGCTCATAGAAAAAATTGTGACTCGACATAAAAGTGAAAGAAAAGATTAAAAAGTTTGAAAGGCTTCCAAATGCTTGAAAGTATGGTACTCATTAGCTTTGAGCTCTCATTTCCCCTATCATAAGCATATTTAAATGTTTAAGGTTAAAGTGAGGGAAAATATGAGTTATATGCTTGACAAATCACAAGTTGTAAATCGCATGCCCCTTGAGTACGAGTACCGAGGCCTCATGCTACTCAACTTTGGTCCCAGGTAAGTTCTTGTCATTGTAAATATATGTGTATCATCGAGAACCACCAACGGGGTACCCCTTTCCCATGACACAGGAACGATCCCATATCATAATGACAAGGAAACAGAGACATATCATCGATCTTTTTATTTGCTATTTGCATAGTTTTTTATTGGAGGTGCTTCATAGAATGCCCACTATGGTTTTGCTGCAAGTTTCCACCATGATTAGGCAAGGCTTAGGCTGGCCGCCCAGGCATTTCTCTAACACATATACAAACTCCATGGACTTACAAGCTCCCATCTCATTTCACACCGACGGCTTCCATAAACAAAAGAACATGATATAAACTAAAATATAATAAGTGCATTGTTGAAAGTGTGCCCCATGAAAACATGGTTTTGCTAACTCCCAACTTATAATTTGCAAGCATATAACTATATAGATAGTCATAGTGGTTCATGTTTATTAAGTGCAAGAAATAAAATGTGCCATCAAGTTTCTGAGAGCTTTACTAACTAATTTTCACATAAGAAGCAAACATTTTTATTTGGAAGAAAACAAAGCATAATAAGTATGCAAGGAATAGCAATGATGCTAATAGGTAGATATGGTGGACACTTTTTGGCAACTTTGGTTTTGGGGAGTTGGATGCACGAGTAGAGCTCATACTCAGTACAAGTGAAGGCTAGCAATAGAAAGGAGCGACAATCGAGGGAGCAGTAACTATCATAATCATGCTCGCGATAAAAAATTGACAGTAGCATAAAAGTGACACAAGAACTCTGAAGCAAAATAAATCACCGAGGCTTAGATGACTTTTTGTTTAGTCATATGCATGCGTGAGCATGTGCCAAGTCAATTCAAATAAAAAATTCAGAGGAGGATACCACAATGTCATACCATGTTATGAATAGAACAATGCAAACAAACATTTATATGGCATGCTACAAACTATTATCAAGTTGGAACTAATCATAAGAGAGCAAGAAATACTAAGCATCCATTGAATAACATACACCTTACATGAACAGACCAAGCATGCCCACATGGATGAGCATATGTACAAAAATGAAAAAAATAGAGTTCATACTAGCCTCTTACCACATCTCGAATTGTCATAAATCATCATCATTGCCTTTCACTTGTGTGGCCTGAATAATAATATGAAAACCAAACTCCAAAGGAGTCACTGAGGACTGCTGACCCCAGCAACGAACTTTACAAAACCAGAGAAGAACAACAAATATTTTTGGGTTTTTTGAATAACAAACCAAAGCTAAAAGGGCAAGCAAACTAAAGCTAAAATCTAAAGAAGCAAACAAAGAGAAACAACAAAAATATTTTTGGTCTTTCTGTGTTTTGGAAAGCAGAAACAAAACAAGAATAAAAACGAAAAAGAAAGAAAGCAAAACATGGATATACAAAGTATCGACAGAATATGATATGTAGATGAGTGTGATGTCGGTATACCTCCCCCAAGCTTAGGCTTTTGTCCTAAGTGGAGATCAATCCCAATGCGGGTAGGAACTCCAAGCCGGCGGGTCATCGTAAGAATGATCGTAATCAGGCCCTCGTGAAGAAGTAGAAGCCCCCCAATCATAAGCAGGCTGCTGGTATAAGGACTCCCCCGTGTTGGAGGGCTGGACTAATTATCCTCGGCTTCCCTTCCAGCATTCTCCACTTCCTGGGAGAGCTCCTCCATGTACGTGTCGAGCTCCTCCTCCATGAGTGACCATCCTTCCCTGGTATCAAGGTTAAACAAAACAAGCGCAGGCAAAAGGACTATTCGCTCAGACTTACCTCCTCTCCATCCACTCTTGAGAAAGTTTATTTCATAAGATAAATTGCTCAAGTCAGCCCAAGGAGAAACAAATTTATGCTGTATCATGGAATTAAGATCAAGCCTCACTATGGGAAACTGTAAATCTAAATGATAAGGCACTACACCATGCAAAGCTAATAAATAAGAGGCAATGAGGCCTCCACAAATTCCACCTTTCTCGCGGTTAGAAGCAAGACGGAAAGCTATCAAAGCAACCAAGTTATAAGTCCTATCCTATCTCAAAGCATTCGAGATAAAATCTAGATCATAAGAAGATAATTTACTAGCAGTCTTTCTAGCAAGAACACACTTGGCAATAAAATAGGCAAAATATCGAATAGATGGGAGATGAATATTTCAAATTTTACCACTCTCCTTTGAGAATCTGCTCCCTTGGCAAATCTATGCATACAATTCCATAAGTGGCTTAGGCCGCTCCTTAATCTTCTCGCGTGAACCCCACTGTGGCACTTTAATAGCTGCAGAAAAATCATCAAAAGGGAGATCGATAGCTACATTGTAAATTTTGTAATGAACCATGGGGTTAGTCAAGGACCAACTAAATCGAAAATCCTGCACCATGGACATAGTCAGTTTCACATATTGGTAAGGTTCATCACCAACAAAATGCTCCAATCATGCATTAGAAATTAGAGTCTGGAAATCTTGAAGAATCCCTGCAGCGCTCATGAATTTGGTGCATGGATAAATAGAAGGGAAAACATCCTCCTCATGGTGTACTTTCATGACCTCAAGCACCCTCAATTCATGTTGGTTGAGTTGGTGTTCATTCATCTTCTTTTCTGAAATTTTTAGACAAACATCACAAAAAATAATTTTAAAGCTACTAAATGAAGGGCACTACTATTGGGACTTGCAAGAGGGCTAAACATGCATAAAAATAATTTCTATAAGTATAGAACAAGCATGCAAGCTCACATAACCTGTCACCTACAGTAGAAAAATACTCAAGATATAATCCACTAATAAAAAATCTACTTGGACAAGCTGAGGAGTCACATACTGGAGAACAAATGCTCCAAAAATTAGCAGCAAAGAGTGGCTGAGTAAGGAGATCGAAAATCATGGGGAAGAATAGCAAGAACACGGGTTCGAGAAATTTTTCGGTGTTTTCTCGGGAGAGAGAGTGAAGTGGTAGGTGGATGGATAAGTGGATCTCTAGGGGTGGACCACACCATGGCTGGGCGCACCCTAGGGCTGGCCATGCCACTAGGTGGTGAGACTGCCTGGTGGCACCCCCTGGGTCACTCCAGGTGCCTCTCTCTCGCTCTCTCTCTCCCTTTTTTGACGTAAAAATTTAATATGAATTTTCTGGAATTTTTCGAGAAACTTTATTTTCGAGCAATTTTTAGAAATTGATAAATGATTTTTTCGCAGAAAAATGATTTTGGAACGATGGAAAACCAAATAAAAACCAAAACAACAGAAGTTCTAAGACACTCAAATATCCAAGCAAATAGCAATACAAAGATGAGCAAGGTGAAAGTAAAAATTGGAATAGAGAAAATAAGAGTAAACAAAGATAATCATGGTGCAAATGTTGTTTCATTCATCCAAATCACTTTATTAACAAGGTTGATCAGGTCTTGTTAGCAAAATAATTTTATATAAAGCAAAAGTTTGCATTTCACTAAATGATTATGTTATCTCAACCTTGATAGCAATTGTCCCAATCATAATAATTTCATAATCTTCTTATGGCATGGGACAATATATTTCTCCAACTTTGATGCCCTCAATATTTTCAATTGAATTTAGGACATGTTTCTTATCAATCTTCTTGGGGAAATAAATAGTATGCTCCTTGTCATTAACATTAAAAGTTACTTTTCACTGGTTACAATCAATGACAACATATGCGGTATTAAGAAAAGATCTCCCAAGAATAATAGACATATTATCATCTCTAGGCATTTCAAGCACAACAAAGTCAATTAATATCAAACAATTATTAGCCACTTGAACAGGAACATCCTCACATATACCAATAGGAATAGCAGTAGACTTATCAGCCATTTGCAAAGATATATCAGTTGGTATCAATTTTTCCAGGTCAAGTCTCTTGTAGAGAGAAAAAGGCATAATACTAACTCCTACTCCCAAAACACACAAAGTAGTTCTAACATAATTATTTTTAATAGAGCAAGTAATAACTGGAATACCTGGATCTCCAAGTTTCTTTGGAACCTTACCATTGAAGGAATAATTAGCAAGCAGATTGTAAATTTCCTCATTAGGAATCTTCCTTTTATTAGAGACAATATTCTTTGAATAAGGAGGCAATTTAATATCATCATTCAAAGGAATTTGCAAAAACAAAGGTTTCATCCACTCACAAAACTTGTTATAGTGTTCTTCTTCCTTTGACTTGTGTTTTATCAGGAAAAGGCATTGGTTTTTGTACCCAAGGCTCTCTTTCACTGCCATGTTTATTAGAAGCAAAATCTTCCTTAGTGTACTTAGTATTCTTAGTGTACCTTTCAGGTTCTTCTTCAATTTCTTCTTTATCAGAAGCATCATTTTTATCATTACCACTTTCAGTTTCAGCATCAAAGACAAATATACTATTAGGATCTTTAGCAGGTTCAGAAGATTCTACAACTGTTTTATGTTTCTTTTTATTTTTCTTAGGAGTACCACTATTTTTAGCTTGTCGAAAATCTTTCTCAATTCTTTTAGGATGTCCCTCGGGATATAAAGGATCCTGAGTAGAAGCACCACCCCTAGTTCTAATTTCATAAGAATGTTTTTCTCTAGAAGCATTAACTAGCAAATCTTTTCGCACCTTAGTAAGCTGATCAATTTGAGTTAGAACCATTTGGAAATGTTTAACAAGCATTTTAACATCATTAGAGGTTCTCTCCACAATATCATGCAACTTATTAATAGCTCTAGAATTTTCCATTAGATGATTCTGCACTCTCGTATTAAAATTATCTTGCTTAAAAACATAATTATCAAATTCATCTAAGCATTGATCAGGAGGTTTAGAGTAAGGAATATCACCATTATCAAAATGTTGGAGAGAGTGTACCTCAATAGTGGATGAGTGAGAGATTGGCTTACATAATTCTTCTATAGGAGGTAAATTCTTCACATCTTCAGATTTAATACCCTTTTCCTTAAGACATTTCTTAGCTTCCTTCATCACTTAATCATTTAATTCAATCATTCCCCTCTTCTTTGGTGCTGGTGTTAGCTCAGGTATAATTGTCTTAGGTGTAGTTGGATCAGGTATAGTCCAATCAACATAATTCCTGCTTATTTTAGCTATGAATTCCCCTACTTCATTAGGAGTTCTTTTCCTAAAAACACAACCAGGATAACTATCCAGGTATGTCCTAGATTCATCGGTTAATCCATTATAATATATATTAAGAAGTTCATTTTTAGCTACTAGATATCCAGGATGTTCTCTAATTAAAGAACAAAACCTTGCCCATGATTTAGGCAATTTCTCTCGTTCTCCCTGCTTAAAATCAAAGAGTTTCTGTAAAACAACATGTTGAGCACTAGCAGGGAAATATTTCTAAAAGAAAGTATTAACCAAGCCAATAGGACTATCAATAGATACAGTAGATAAATTATTAAACCAAGCTTTAGCTTCACCTTTCAATGAAAAGGGAAAATTTTAGAAACAAAGTAGGTGTGTTTCTTAATATCATCACATAATAAGCCACTCAAAGTAGAGAGCTCATTCATATGTGCCATAACACTTTCATTTTCAGTCCCACAAAAAGGTTCTTTCTCAACAATAGTTATATAAGATAAATCAAGAGAGAAATAATAATCCTTATCTTTAATGTTTATGGGAGAAGTGGCAAACTTAGCATCAGGAGATAATTTATATCTAACAGCACGTCTCTCAAGAAGACTCTTAATAGCACTTGCACCTCTAGTGTTTTGACATTCTTCAATAAATTCATCACTAATTTCAATATAATCTTCATCAAGATCATCACTAGGATACTCTCTAGACTTAGATGAACTAACAGGTGTAGCAATATTTTCATTAGGAGTTTTAGTATTTCCCATTATAGTTCTAGCAATTGTAGCATCTAGGAAAGGACCTAATGGACCAATCTCATCAAGCACAGTAGAAGCAACATCAACATTATCAGAAGCATTTTCAGATTCAGCAGAAGTAGCAGTATGTGTAACATGTGTGTGTGGTGGTGTAAGAAGCTTACTCATCATAGATGGTGAATAAAGAGCAACAGAGGTGTTAAGAGTTGTACCTCTTCTTGTAGTGGATGGCAATATAGTGGATCACGAGCGTTACCCATGATGAATGGATATCATCGAAAAATAATAATTCCAAGCGAACTTATAAATAAAGCTATGCTCCCCGGCAACGACGCCAAAAAATATTCTTGATGACCCACAAGTATAGGGGATCGCAACAGTCTTCGAGGGAAGTAAAGCCCAAATTTATTGATTCGACACAAGGGGAGCCAAAGAATATTTATAAGCCTTAACAGATGAGTTGTCAATTCAGCTGCACCTGGAAACAGTCTTTCTCACAATATTTTATCAGTAGCAATAGTTTTGTAATAGAAGTAGCAAAATAACAGCAGCAATAAAATAAGGACAGCGATAGCAATTGTAATAAACAGTAGGATTAAAATGTGGTGGCATAGGGATGGATGGACGGGCGTTCCATGGACAAGATAATTCATGTAATAAACAAGACAAAGGCATTGCAGATAATAAAGATAAAGCATCCAAGTACTAAATAACTATAGGCATGTGTTCCGTATATAGTCATGCATGCTCGCAATGAGAAACTTGCACAACATATTTTGTCCTGCCAGCCCGTTTGTACCGGGGCCTCAAGGGAATCTATTGGCAACTAAGGTGCTCCTTTTAATAGAGCACCGGAGCAAAGCATTAACACTCCATGAACACATGTGATCCCCAGGTCACATCCATCCCCTCTGGTTATCCCAATTGCTGTCACTTTGGGGCCTCGGGTTCTGGACAACGATATGTGTACACAACTTGCATGTAAGATCACAAACAATAATATCATCATGAATCAATAACATGTTCAGATCTAAGATCATGGCACTCGGACCCTAGTGGCAAGCATTAAGCACAACAAGTTGCAACAATGTCAAAAGCACTAACAATATATACTAGGCACCATGCCCTAACAATCTTATGCAATTACATGAGTGATCTCATCCAATCCCTACCATCCCCATAACCTACTGCGGGGATTACTCACACATGGATGGGGGAATCATCGATGGTTAATGGAGAGGCGTCGGTGATGATCTCCTCCAATTCCCCGTCCCAACAGGGTGCCAGAATAGAGTTTCTGGTTCCGAATCGCGGTTTCTGGTGGTGGCGGCGCAATGGAACTCTATCTCGAAAAATGTTGAACACCCCTGTGTTTTTAGGTCATAGGGTATATGTAGGCGAAAGGAGAGGCCGAATCAGAGCCCGGGGTGGCCACACCATGCCCAGGCGCGGCCAGGCCTGGCCCGCGCCTAGGGGTGGTGTGGTCCCCTCGGGTCTTTTCTCCCCTCTGTCTTCTGGCTTCGTGAGTATTCTGTAAAAATGGGATTTTTGGCATATGTTCTGGGATTTTTCCTGAAAGTTGATTTTCTTCATAAAAAAGAGACAGTAGAGCAATGCTGCTGAAAACAGCGTTAGTCTGTGTTAGTTATATCCAAATCACACAAATTAGAGGAGAAACAATAGTAAAAGTGTTCAGGAAAGTAGATACATTTTGGACGTATCAACTCCCCCCAAGCTTAGCTTATTGCTTTTCCTCAAGCAATTCAGTTGAAAACTGAGAGCGATAAAAGAAACTTTCATGAACACATTTGCTTCATAAGATGTAAATATTCTTAGCATATGAGCAAGTACTTAGGCAATTCATAATAAGAAGTATGCAAATAAGTCTACCCAATAGTCATTCGAGCTATTAAGAGATTCCAACACAATAATAATAAGCAACATAAAACATAAGAATATGCAAGATTGTAATGCTCATAATAAGATATGATAAAGTGGCATCTCACTTGCCTTTCTTTTTGAGCAAAACATAAATGCCAAGGCACCTCTGAAGTTCAAGTGAAGACTAGAAGTAAAATTATCAAAGATACAAGCGTCAAAGTTATGTCACAATTAACCATGTTCTGGGACAAGCACATTACACTACGAATGACAGCTATGCTAGAAAAAATTGTGACTCGACATAAAAGTGAAAGAAAAGATTAAAAAGTTTGAAAGGATTCCAAATGCTTGAAAGTATGGTACTCATTAGCTTTGAGCTCTCATTGCCCCTATCATAAGCATCTTTAAATGATTAAGGTTAAAGTGAGGGAAAATATGAGTTATATGCTTGAAAAATCACAAGTTGAAAATCTCATGCCCCTTGAGTACGAGTATCGAGGCCTCATGCTACTCAACTTTGGTCCCAGGTAAGTTCTTGTCATTGTAAATATATGCGTATCATCGAGAACCTCCAACGGGGTACGCCTTGCCCCATGACACAGGAGCGATCCCATATCACAATGACAAGGCAACAGACAATGGACATCTCAGCGATCTTTTTATTTGCTATTTGCATAATTTTTTTATTAGAGGTGCTTCATAGAATGCCCACTATGGTTTTGCTGCAAGTTTCCACCATGATTATGCATGGCTTAGGTTGGCCGGCCAGGCGTTTCTCTAACACATATACAAACTCCATGGACTTACAAGCTCCCATCTCATTTCACACCGACGACATCCATAAACAAAAGAACATGATATCAACTAAATAGAGTAAGTGCAACGTTGAAAGCGTGCCCCATGATGACATGGGTTTGCTAACTCCCAACTTATAATTTGCAAGCATATAACTATATAGATAGTCACAATGGTTCAGGTTTATTAAGTGCAAGAAATAAAATGTGCCATCAAGTTCATGAGAGCTTTACTAACTAATTTTCACATAACAAGAAAACATTTTTATTTGGAAGAAATAAAGAATAATAAGTATGCAAGGAATAGAAATGATGCTAATAGGTAGATATGGTGGACACTTTTTGGCAACTTTGGTTTTGGGGCGTTGGATGCACGAGTAGAGCTCATACTCAGTACAAGTGAAGGCTAGCAATAGAAAGGAGCGACAATCGAGAGAGCAGTAACTGTCATAATCAAGTTTGCGACAAAACAAAATTGATAGTAGCATAAAAGTGACACAAGAACTCTTGAGGCAAAATAAATCATCGAGGCTTAGCTGACTTTTTGTTTAGTAATATGCATGCGTGAGCATGTGCCAAGTCGATTCAAATAAAACATTTAGAGGAGGATACCACAATGTCATACCATGTTATGAATAGAACAATGCAAACAAACATTTATATGACATGCTACAAACTATTAGCAAGTTGGAACTAATCATAAGATAGCAAGAACTACTAAGCATCCATTGAATAACATACACCTTACATGAACAGACCAAGCATTCCCACATGGATGAGCATATGTAAAAAATGAAAACAAATAGAGTTCATACCAGCCTCTTAACACATCTCTAATTGTCATAAATCATCATCATTGCCTTTCACTTGTGTGGCTTGAATAATAATATGAAAACCAAACTCCAAAGGAGTCACTGAGGACTGCTGAACCCTGTAGCAAACTTTACAAAACTAGAGAAGAACAACAAATATTTTTGGTTTTTTTTAATAACAAACCAAAGATAAAAAGGGCAAGCAAACTCAAGGCGCCACAACCGGCAGCACCTCCATACTCGGTCACACGTGCAACTCATTGATGTCCTCCACGCTCTTCGTCCAGCGGGGAAGCGGAAGGGATCCGCCAGAAACTCCTACTCCACTTCTCTAAGTGTAGACTTCGAACTATTTTGTGGCAGAGTTTCACTAAGTGAAATGATCATTTGGGCACCTGGAGGGGGGGTGAATAGGTGCTACTTTAAATTTTACTCTTTTTCAAGTTATGGTTTGACACAAAAGGTAAATTCTCTAGATTATGCAACTAAGGTGAATTTACCTAAATGCCACCCTACAACGAACTACTAAGCAAGAACAAGATAAGTAAGGTGTGGTAAAGGATAGAAGTAACCAAAGTAGAGCACACGGAGACACAAGGATTTATTTCCCGCAGTTCCTTCCTTTTGAGGGTAAGTACGTCTGCGTTTGGAGAGGGGGTGGTTTCAAACCACCAATGCCACGAGAGGCCTCCCTTGTTATCTAGTGAAGCTCACACCAAAGGGTTCGATTCACTTCTTCCACTATATCGGCAACCTTCAAGGTGGAAGCCGGCACCTTTACAACAAGTTCAAGGCACACATCCACAACTGAATTGGAGGCTCCTGAATGCAAGCAAGCTATCATACAATCAAAAGCAAGCTTGTAAGAACCAAATCAAAAACTAAGGTTTCCAAAGAAACACTAGAGAAAGGGGCCCTCAAGTGAATGAGGGGAAATGAAGATATCTCTTGGTGAAGCTTTAGATCAAGGACTCCTCCTTCGATTCTCCAAAGATCAAGGACTTTGGATGGTTGGATGGGGAGATCTCGTTGATTTTGTGGCTCTAGGCTTAGGGTTCTTCTTTCTGAAAATGAGCAGCTGGAGGAAGGGGATGAGGTCCCCTATTTATAGGCCCACTACAATCCAACCATTTTCTGACCCTTGGAGACATTTCCACACAAGAGATTCCGGACTTCAGACCGAAGACTCTGGTCTGACCTTGTTCCACATCAGAGACTCCGGACAGTCTCTGGAACACCATATAGAACATCCTATCCTTCATGCAGATTCCTACTCCGGGATCTTTTCAGAGTTTCCGGACTGAGGTACACCAGAGACTCCAGTGTTTACACGTCGGAGACTCCGGTCTGATCGTGAGCACTAGAGAATCTGGTCTGATTCTGGCCATCTACGGATCCCTATACAGAATGTCCCAAGCAAGCTTCAGGAAGTCCCTCCAGAGACTTGGGGAAAATCCGGTTCACTCCGGAAACTCCGGTGTGTGCACACCGGAGACCCGGTCTGAAAAACCCTTGAAAATGCAGTTTCTTCCAGGAACTTTTCAAAGGGCTAAGGACTTTTCTCTTTTCAGTTTATCAACCTGGAAACATCAGCACATAGTAAAATGATCTACAAGTTGTTAACGAACACCAAAACTGATTAAGACAATAAATGTCCTTTCAATCTCCCTCTTTTTGGTGTTCGATGACAACTAGAGATTTTGCATGGAAATATTTAATATGAGATATAACAATGCTCTCCCTAACGATGTGCAGCAAGATAATCAAGATATGTATGCAAGTCAGATAATAGAAAATAAACATAGATAGTTCTGACTATTACAATAACATAGGCATTGCATGTCCACACACATAGATAGTTTCACACGATAGTTACACACAACCCAAATAGAAGCAAAGCAAATTTTTGAATTTTAAAATATAATGAAAATCCAAATGATCACCCCATGCAAATCCCGAAGATCTAAATCTTCCCCCTTTGGAATCGAGACGCCGAAAAGGGAAAAGACCAAAGCTAGCACCTCAAGGGATCACTCGTAGTCATCATCGTCGTCATCCTCATCCTCGTACTCATCATCCTCATAATCATTACCATCATCACCTAAAGCGGTAGGCCCTTTGCCATGAGGGCGCGAAGATAAAGTACTGATACGTCGTAAACGTATCTATAATTTTTTTATGTTCCATGCTTGTTTAGTATCTACTTTGCTTTGCTTGTCTACACTTTGAAGTATTTTTATTTGTTTCTTGGACTAACCTATTAACAAGATGCCACAGTGCGAGTTGCCTGTTTTCTTCTATTTTTGGTTTCAGAAAAGGCAGAAAATCAATATTCTCGGAATTGGATGGGACAAAAGCCAAAGTCAATATTTTACCGTGTGGAACACTGAGCCAGAGTATGAGACGGAGGGGATCCACCAGGGGGCCACACCCCCTGGCCACGCGGCCAGGCCTGGCCCGCGCCTGTGGGGGTGCGGCCATCCCAGGTGCCCCATGCCTCGCCTCTTCGCCTATAAGAAGCCCCCGATACCAAAACCCTAAGTAACTGATCAATCTTCCACAAAACAGTCTGTAGCCATCGCCACCATCGTCCCTAGATTGGGGAGATCTGAAGCTCTTCCCGGCACCCTGCCGGAGCAGAGAGATCATCCCGGAGGCCTTCTTCATCATCATGCCAGCCTCCGGTATGAAGCATGAATAGTTCCACCTTGGACTACGGGTCCATGTAGTAGCTAGATGGTTGTTTCTCCTCCTTTGTGCTACCATGTTTAGATCGTGTGAGCGCCGCTCATGATCAAGATCATCTATTTGTAATCATGCATGTTGTGTTTGCAGGGATCCGATGGATATTGAGATTACTATGTCAGATTGGTTAATGGTTCTATCTTATTGATTCTATCATGTCTGTGCTGTTTGTGATCTTGCATGCTCTCCCTTTCTAGTAGCTATCTTGGCAAAGTAGATGCTAGTGACTCCAAGAGGGAGTATTTATGCTCGATAGTGGGTTCATGCCTCTATTTAATCTGGGGAAGTGACAAAAATATCTAAGGTTGTAGATGTGCTATTGCTACTAGGTAGAAAACAATGATCTCTTGTTCATGGAACAAGTGGACTGTTTACCTCACACACTTTGCTTAAAGCAGTTATCTGTTGCTTGCAACTTAATACTAGAGGGGGTTCGGATGATAACCTGAAGGTGGATTACTAGTCATAGATGCAGTTGGATGGTGGTCTATGTATCTTGTTGTATTGCCCAATCAAATCTCATAGGATCATGAATGTCTAGTTTTGCATTGTTATGCCTTGCTCTGTCCTGTCAATTGCCCTGTTGTAATTTGTTTACCTAGCATGCCATGTTGTTTATCTTAAGGAGAACACTTCTAGTGAACTATGGACCCCGGTCTAATCTTTACCATTGGTACATCTTCTATTGATACTGTTTACTTTCTGCAAACCACTATTACCTTCCACACCATACAGTTAATCCTTTGTTTTTCAGCAAACCGGTGAGATTGACAACCTCACTGTTCGTTGGGGCAAAGTCTTGAGTTTGTGTTGTATAGGTTTCCAAGTTGCTAGCAACACCTTTGGGTCGTTTCCTTCCTCCTACTGGTTCGATAACCTTGGTTTCTTTCTGAGGGAAGACTTGCTGATGTGCTCATCATACCTTCCTCTTGGGGTCTCCCAACGAAGCTCTACAATGATCTAAGCGCATCAAGCTGTTTTCTGGCAACGTTGCTGGGGAGGCTAAGGACGGCTTCACAAGGGGAGTCCTTCACAACCTTTCTCTTTACTTTGTTTTTTTTTTTTTGCTTAGTTTATTTTGCCTTGTTTTGTTTGCCTCTTTTTATCAAAAACTCCAAAAAAAATTAGTTTCGTTTGGTTTGCTTTCTTTTATCAAAAACACAAAAAATAGTTCCTACTTCAAGTTGTTTTTATGTCTAGTTCAGCTCCAATCAATATTTCATTATGGATAACCCACTCGGTTTCCTATTTGAGAAAACTACTATCAATACTAAGGTTGTAGATGAACCACCGCCTGCTAGAACCTCCATGGAAGATTTTATAAGATATAGAGAATCTTATAAGGTTAAAGTCATGAGAGCCGTGTTATAAAGGTTGGATCTGATTGCTAAAATTTTGCTTGCCATAATATAAATTGTTGCTCTGAAAAGGATACTAAACATCTTAAATTCCAATGTGGCTTTAGTAAATAATTGTAATTATGAACTATCATTGGAATAACTATATTCATCATGAAGAAGTAGAACAATTTGTTTTGTTTATGGGAGCTTCTGAAATAGAATCCTTCATGTATAAAAACTATGAAACATGTGTTGCTTGTAAAGACCTTAAAGATATGGTCTCTTCTATACTTGATCATTGCATAGAAAATTTCAGCAATAATTGTTATATCATTGATTATAAAGAGAGACTCAGTCATGCACAATAATGTGTCCACAATTTGCAGGAGCCTATGGAAGAAGAAATCGCTCAACCTGAAAGCTCATTAGATGAAAAAGAGGAGGAGAGTGATGAACAAAAGGAGGAATAATGGATCTACCCATGTCTACCTTCTAATGAGAGTAACTCTTTATCCCTTACATTATTTGATAGTCTCCCATGCTTATCAAAGGAGGATGAATGTTATGTTCCTGTGGATTCCTTTGAAATATCTGCTATGGGTAAAAGTTGTGATAATAGTTATGCTCCTGCTATCTATGATGATCCCATATTTGTGCCTAATTTCAAAATGCATGGTACTAAAGAGTTTTGCTTAGAAAATGTTTATGATAAAGCTCTAGATGATGGTCCTATATTGGTTGATAATATTAATAGTACCACTATTGAAAATGAGATTAGAGGAGTCTTGACTTTATCTTGGAACCCCATACCTCTTGAAAATGATAAGTCACCTTGTTATAAAATTGTTAAAAGTGGGTTTGAAGGTTTTAATCCCACTATTTTTGAGCTTGATAAAAATTATGTGTTTGTAGATCATGAAAATCATACTTTATGTGATAGTTATATTTTTGAGTTTATTCATGAGGCTACTGAAAATTATTATGAGAGAGGAAAATATGGTTGTAGAAGTTTTGATGGTACTGAAACACCTCTCTATGTGCTGAAAGTTTTGAAGTTGCTCTTGTTTTATCTATCCATTCTTGTTACTATGTGCTTATTTGATTTATTTTCTTACAATATTCCTATGCATAGGAAGTGGGTTAGACTTAAATGTGTTTTGAATTTGCTTCTTGATGCTCTCTTTTACTTCAATCCATATTTCTTATGTGAACATCTTCTCAAATTATCAATCCTAACTTACAGGCGTTAAAGAAAAGTACTTCTTGGGAGATAACCAAATAGTTTTCTTGAGTCTTGGAAGTTATTACTTCTATAATAATCTCTCCTTATCCGTTTTATTTGCTTTTTTTGCCAAGAATAACCTCTAATGAGAGGGAAGTAAGATTTGGGGAGTTGCTGTCTCGAAACAGATTTTTATGCTCTACTGTAAAAATTCGTGTAAAATCTCTGTAAGTCGGATGGAGCTGTAATTTTCTGAATAAATCCGCCAAGTTGTTATATAACTTTCGTTAGTTCAAGACTTTTTTATTTGAGCAACATAATTTCTTCAAAAAATTGGTTTTCACCTGCTGGTCTATTTTGACAGATTTCGGTCGTTATTTGCATTTGCTTCTTATTGATTCCTTTTTGGATTCTTTTTGGGAAATTGAGATTTTTAAGGGAATTGCTACAGTAGATTGTGTATTTAGTGAAAGTTTTACTGTTTTGAAACTAAACCCCAAAGGTCTATTATCTTTTGAATACACTAATGTTGCTAATGAAGATTGTGTGAAGTTTTGTATGAAGAAAAATTTGCAGGTGTAGAGAAAGAATAATGTAATGAGATGAAGAATCGACAAAAGCTCAAGTTTGGGTATGCCACCCCATGTCACCCCATGAAATATTCAAGTGGTACAAGCGTCAAAGCTTGGGGATGCCCAAGGCATCCCCTTCTTCATCAATAAAAATCTTAGGTCTTTCTAGACACTTTGTTTTTATTGTTTCATGCACTGTTGTGTTATTCTTGGAGCGTCTTAGTTTTACTTTTTGGTTTTTGTTTGCTTAGTTTGCTTGAATAAAGTAGTTTGGACCCATTTTCTCGCTGTGTTGCTTCAAATAAGTTGATTGGTGTTGGAAAGGAGTAGGAAGTTCTTGCTTAGTAGTACAAGAGGAGCTTGCTTTGGCTGTGACTTAGACTTTATCATGTCATGCTAGATGTTGTTTTGACCTTATGCTTAGTGATTATTGTTGTAGCATGACTTGTTCCAAACAATTAGGATTGCTTAATGTGCCTTCAAAAAATCATGCGTTGTTTTAGCATACAAAAGCATAGTATTGTGATATTATCCTTTGATGCTTTGTTTGGGTTGACTTGGCACATGATCACACCATGTTATGACTATGAACCAGTCACCATAGCCTCTATGATCATTTAGTTTTTGAATTTTAGTACCACTTTATGCTTTGATTAGTAATGTTTTGTCGCTCTGCATGATTATGGCCATTATTGCTCTCTTAGTTGGTCGCTCCCGGTCTTTTGCTAGCCTCCACTTGTATGAGTAAGCTCTACTCATGCATCCAACTCCTAGGAAACCAAGTTATTCCAAAGTGTCCACTATTAATCCCTATGCATGGTGTGTTACACCATTCCAAGTATATTCTTGTTTTATCTATATTCCAAATTAAACTTGTTATGTGAAAAATTAGTGATTAAAGCTCTCACAACCTTGATGGCACACTTTATTTTTCTTGCCCCTAATAAACTTGAACTATTGTGTCATCTATGTTGTATATGCTTGCACTTATACGTTGGAATTAGAAGAACCATGCTGTCATGGGGAACGCTTTCAACATTTCACTTGTACATTGTACACAGTTGATATCATGCTCTTTTGTTTATGGATGTTGTCGGTGTGAAATGAAAGGGGAGCTTGTAAGTCCATGGAGTTATGTATGTGTGTTAGAGAAACGCCTAGGCAGCGAGCCTAAGCCATGCCTAATCATGGTGGAAACTTGCAGCATCACCATAGTGAGCAATCTATGAAGCTTTCTTCTTATAAAAAAGAGAGATAGAGATTGAGAAAAAGAAAAAAAATGAGAAAAGAGGAAAGAGAGAAAAAAGCACCATTTTCCCATGGTAAATAAGAAGATTGCTGAGATGCTCATTGTCTGCTTGCCTTGTCATTCTGATTATGGGATAGCTCCTGTATCATGTGCAAGGGGTACCCCGTTGGCGGTTCTCTATGATACACATGTACTTACTATGACAAGAACTTACCGGTAACTAAACTTGAGTAGCATGAGGAGCGGCCCTCGTATTCAAGGTACATGAGATTTCCAACTTATACTTTGTCAAACATATACTCCATAGTTTGTTCACTTTAACCTTAATCACTTCAAAATGCTTATGATAGGGGCAATGAGAGTTGAAAGCTAACAAGTACCATAATTTTTGGAAGCTCTTTATGAGACTTGAAATCCCTGCTTCCCTTTATGAAGGGCCTTTCTTCCACCATTATATTGAGTCTCCACCTTCTATCCTTAGGCACCAATTAAGAGAGCATAGTTGCCATTCTTAGTTCTATGTGCATTGTCCCAAAACTTATTGATTGATTCATATTGTTGATATTCCTTGCTCATGAACTATTTGTATCTAGTCACTCTTATGAACTTTGAAGGTGTCCTATGCATCTATTTGCTACTCCATGAGGGACAAGCTGAATGCCACTATGCTATGTTTTATCTATGTGAAACAAACAAACGTATTTCAAAGCATTGTTATACATAATCTTTGTGTGTAACCTTTCATGTTGCATGCATAGTTACTTCGTCTTACTTTTAGAACTTCTTCTTTCATGCTCATGTTTAGAGTATTTTGATCCCAGCTTTCAATGCTTGCAAATGGTTTGATCTTGATTTTGATGGTGCATGTCACCTCAAAAATTATTCTTTTTATCACTTACCTACTCGAGGCCGAGCAGGAGTTAAGCTTGGGGATGCTTGATACGTCGTAAACGTATCTATATTTTTTTATGTTCCATGCTTGTTTAGTATCTACTTCGCTTTGCTTTGTCTACACTTTGAGGTATTTTTATTTGTTTTCTGGGACTAACCTATTAACAAGATGCCACAGTGTCAGTTGCCTGTTTTGTTCTGTTTTTGGTTCTAGAAAAGGCAGAAAATCAATATGCTCGTAATTGGATGGAACAAAAGCCAAAGTCAATATTTTACCGTGGGGAAAACGGAGCCAGAGTACGAGACGAAGGGGAGCCACCAGGGGGCTACACCCCCTCTCCCGCGCCTAGGGGGTGCGACCACCCCGGGTGCCCCCCTGCCTCGCCTCTTCGACTATAAGAAGCCCCCGATACCAAAACCCTAAGTACCTAATCAATTTTCCACTAAACATTCTGTAGCCGCCGCCACCATCGTCCCTAGATCGGGGGGACCTGAAGCTCTTCCCGGCACCCTGCCGAACGGGAGAGATCATCCCGGAGGCCTTCTTCATCATCATGCTAGCCTCCGGTATGAAGCGTGAGTAGTTCCACATTGGACTACGAGTCCATGTAGTAGATAGATGGTTGTTTCTCATCCTTTGTGCTACCATGTTTAGATCTTGTGAGCTCCGTTCATGATCAAGATCATCTATTTGTAATCATGCATGTTGTGTTTGTGGGGATCTAATGGATATTGAGATTACTATGTCAGATTGGTTAATGGTTCTATCTTATTGATTCTATCATGTCTGTGTTGTTTGTGATCTTGCATGCTCTCCGTTTCTAGTAGCTATCTTGGCCAAGTAGATGCTAGTGACTCCAAGAGGGAGTATTTATGCTCGATAGTGGATTCATGCCTATATTTAATATGGGGAAGTGACATAAATCTCTAAGGTTGTAGATGTGATATTGATACTAGGGAGAAAAAAATGATCTCTTGTTCATGGAACAAGTGGATTGTTTACCTTACACACTTTGCTTAAAGCAATTATCCATTGCTTGCAACTTAATACTGGAGGGGGTTCAGATGATAACCTGAAGGTGGATTACTAGTCATAGATGTAGTTGGATGGAAGTCTATGTATATTGTTGTATTGCCCAATAAAATCTCATAGGATCATGAATGTCTAGTTTTACATTGTTATGCCTTGTTCTGTCCTATAAATTGCCCCGCTGTAATTTGTTTACCCAGCATGCCATGTTGTTTAACTTAAGGAGAACACCTCTAGTGAACTATGGACCCCGGTCCAATCTTTACCATTGATACATCTTCCACTATTACTGTTTACTTTCTGCAAACCACTATTACCTTCCACACCATACAGTTAATCCTTTGTTTTTCAGAAAACCGGTGAGATTGACAACCTCACTGTTTGTTGGGGCAAAGTCTTGAGTTTGTGTTGTATAGGTTTCCAAGTTGCTAGCAACACCTTTGGGTCATTTCCTTCCTCCTACTGGTTCGATAACCTTGGTTTCTTTCTGAGGGAAGACTTGTTGTTGTGCTCATCATACCTTCCTCTTGGGGTCTGCCAACGAAGATCTACAGTGGTCTGAGCGCATCAAGTACCCTGAGAGCCAAACCCAGAAGTGACCTCTGAGAAGGTCTTCTAGTCCACCAGGCTGTCCTGCTAGGCATTCCATGCCCCAAACAAGAGGGTGTGGTCAGACTCTGTAGAAGGTTGAGCTCCGTGCGCATCTGTGTACTCTCCCTCATCATCATGTTCTTCCTCCTGACCCTGGGCCTTAATCTCCTTGAGGAATTTCCCAATCCTGCGGTTTCTCTTGTAAGAGGCATGTTGTTCCTTACGGATGTCGACATTCATGCAGCATAGAGTCCTAGTCCAAAATTAGGCATTCTTGACCTTGTCCTGGACATAATCACGGGAGACGGGTGGCATGGGAGCATTGGAGGCATTCTTCCTCCGAGAGCCTCTTTGAGGAGTGGGGGCTCGCTCAGTCTCAGAGATCTTATCCTCATCATCAGCATATGACTGCCTATGATTTGGCCCCATCTTCCCTTTCTTTTGGAGAGACACAAGGGCATGCTCTACAAGGTTAGGAGACATGGAAAGAGGTGAACCGTGAGCCTGGGTGTTGATGAGTCTCATCACAAGTGGTGCATATGGGGGAAACTTCTTGTAGAGGATGGCATGATACATCTCTTCAAAGATGAAATCCATGATGTCTATACCATAACATTCAGCATCAGGGCCAGCACAGTATACCTTGTGAGCATGGTGAATTAAGTTGACCAAACCACACCTAATGGCATCATCATTTCCACCACTAGGGGAAATGGTTTGGCGAAAAATCCTCAAAAGCAGGTTGTAGAGAGGCTTGAGGCCCTTGGACTCACCCACTATGCCCTTGCTGCCATAAAGTGGAGCCAGCTTGCTCTTGTTCTCACCAAGAGCTGCAGAATGCATACGGTGCCCAACATGAGTAGACACACCTTGAAAAGTCTCCTGAATGACTGAGGCAAAGTCAAAGAAGATCGCAGTGCAACGGAAGTTTCCTGTCATCCAAGTCATGGTTCTTGCTTGATCGGATGCAAACACAACAGTGGCAAATACTGCTGCACAATATTGATGTTGTAGTTCTCACGGAGCTCCATCAACCCATGTTGTTGGAGATATGCCCAAGAGGCAGTAATAAAGTGGTTATTATCATATCTTCTTACTTATGATAAATGTTTACATACCATGCTATACTTGTATTAACCGGAAACATTAATACTTGTGTGGTTTGTAAACATAAAAGAGTCCCTAGTAAAGCCTCTTGTTAAACTAGCTTGTTGGTTAATATATGATCATGGTTTCCTGATCATGAACATTGAGATGTTATTAACAATAAGGTCATATCATTAGGAGAATGATGTGATGGACATACTCCTATAGTTAAGCGTAGCATAGGATCGAGTCATTCAAATAGTTCACTTGCTATAAGCTTTCTGATATATAGTAACCTAATTCCTTCGACCATGAGATCATGATAATCACCATCACCGGAAGGATGCTTTGGTGAAATAAAACACCACACCGTAACTGGGTGGCTATAAAGATGGCATTGAGTGTTCGGAAAGTATGTTGAGGCACATGGATCAAGAGTAGGATTTGTCCATCCATATGAAGGATAGATATATTCTGGGCCCTCTCGGTGGAATGTCATCCAATTAGCTTGCAAGCATGCGAATGGCTCACAAGGGATCACATATCACAGGAACGAGAAAATAATACTTATCGGTAACAAGGTTGAACTAGGTATGTAGAGATACCGACGATCAGACCTCGGATAAGTAAAATATCATGAGATAAAGGGAAATTGGTTCCGTATGTAAATGGTTCATTCGATCGCAAATTAATCGTAGAAATATGTGGGAGCCATATGAATTTCCAGATTCCTCTATTGGTTATTGATTGGAGAAGAGTCTTGATCATGTCTGCATAATTCACGAACCGTAGGGAGACACACTTAAGGATTCGATGTTGTTTAGTAGATATGGAATGTGAGTAAAGAGACCGAATGTTGTTCGGAGTCTCATATGGGATCCAGGATATCACGAGGAGATCCGAATGGTCCGGAGAATAACATTCATATAAGGAAAGTCCAATTTCGGAGTTCGGGAATGATTCCAGTGTTTTCACCAGAATGTTCTAGAAGGGTCTAGAAGGTTCACCGATCCGGAAGGGGAAGGGTACATGGATGTGTCATGACAAAGTGTAATGGTTGCATCATGTCCTAGGTCACTTGGCTGGACACTTGGAAGAGAGAAATCAAACTCTAATTTGAAAGTCAAAAAGGAAGTTTAAAAAAGTCAAATCCCAACATGGTTTCCGAGTTAGGGAGGGTTTCCACTTGGGTTGGGAACATCCTTGGACGCCCCCACCTATATAAGGAGGGGCGGGGGAGCACCACAAGGTATCCCTCTTGCCCTAGGCACCCAAGACCCAATCCCTAGGCCGCCGCTGCCCCCCCCCCCCCCCAAGCCGCTGGCGCCCTAGATCTCCTCTAAACCGCTACCGGCTAGCTAAACTCTAGTTGCTAGCTACCTCTAAACCTCGGCCTTCTAAACCCTAGATCGACAGGGCTCCCTCTACTCCACCATACTCGCTCCGGCTTAGGCGAAGCCCTGCGGGATCTCCCCTCTACTTCCGACACCACGCCGTCGTGCTGCCGGAATCGCGAGGAGAGAGCTACAACCTCTGCTGCCTGCTGGAACAAGAGAGAGAGGAAGGTCTTCATCGAGTACCGTCCGTGTGATCGACTGTGGGAGCGCTATCGAAACACGGCGCCAGAAGGATCGCCTACACGATCTTGAGATCGGCAAGTGAACGACTACATCACCCATGAGAATATACTCTCGTTAACCGTTTTGGATCTTCGAGGGTTAGTACTTTATCGACACGTTGCTACAATCTAGTAGATAGATCTTGTCTTGTGTGTGTTCATGTGACAGAATTTTTTTGTTTTCCAAGCTACGAACCCCTATAGTGGTATCATAGCCGTGTCTATATGTAGATCTGTTGCACGAGTAGAACACAATGGTCATTGTGGTGTTGATGCTTTTGTTGTCGATTGCTTCTTGTGTACTTTGCATCTTGCGGGATGGTGGGATGAAGCGGCCCGGGCTAGCCTTACATGACACCGTTCATGAGACTTGCTCCATGCTTGACATGCAACTAGTATTGAATAAGTGGCTTTGCGGGTGCCTGTTTCTCCCAACATAGTGAAGATTCAATTTACAACGGGTGATTGACAATACTAGTATCAACGTTGTGGTTCTTGTTCGTAAGTTAGATCGACACTTGATGAAATCCCCAAACCATGTAAAACATGCAAAGAAAATTAGAGGCGTCTAACTTTGTTTTGCAGGGGTGTGTTGTGATGTGATATGGCCATGATTGTGATTATATATGATGTATGCAATGTTCCTTATTGTAAGTTAGCAACCGGCAGGAGCCATATGGTTGTCTTTTAATTTCGTCTAGACCTGCGTGTCTATTATTCAAAGTAGTTGTAATAGTTGATGCTGGTGGACGACAACCATGGAGCGGAGCCGTTGACCTTGACGCCACGCCGGTGATGATGGAGATCATGTTCGTGCTTGAAGATGGAGATCGGAAGCACAAGAAGAAAGGCCATATTATATCACATATTTTGAATTGCATGTGATGCTAATTATTTTATGCATCTTGTATTGCTTAGATTGCGATGGTAGAATTATAAGATGATCCCTCTCACAAAATATCAAGTTATAGAGTGTTCGTCCTTAGTAGGCACCGTTGCCAAAGCTCGTTGTTTCGAAGCACCACGTGATGATCGGGTGTGTTAGATTCTGCGAGTGTATACAATGGGAGCAAGCCAGATTTGCTCATGCGGAAGCTAAGGTTTGATCTTGACGAGCCTAGCATGTACATACATGGTCTCGGAACACAGAATACCAAAAGCTAAAGCATGAGTCATATAGATGATATGATGAACATGATGATTGTTCGCCTTTGAAACTACATCATGTCACGTGATGATCGGACTTGGTATAGTGGATTTGGTTCACGTAATCACTAAAACAATGTGAGGGATATTGTTTTGAGTGGGAGTTCAACATCTATATGATTAAAATTTGAACACTATTTATCATAAATCATATCAAAGTGAATTTTCATGGTTGTTGTAGTCATTGGCATCCGTTTACCACCTTGCGCTTAGTTATAATTGAGATAATAGAACTATAGAATTCTGGTTAGTTACTTTACGAACTGGTATCGTATTGTTTTGAAGTGTTAACCTAAAGTTTAAAAGTCCTATTGCAAACTTTTAGTAAGTTCCGGTTACTCCGTGAAGTTTAATAATTGGTATTAAATTAAGAGTAACAATTCCAATGTTAGTATATAAGTATCATGTTTATCTCCATGATTCTTGATATTCAAAAGATTGTTTTAATATCAAGGTTATCTAGGATCATCATATATGGAAGATATTGTGATATCTGAAATGATGTTTTGATTACAACATGATAGAGTATAATATAGCAAAGTTTATGTTCTCATATTTGATGAGAATTTTCAAAAGGTTGGAGACGCTAGTCATCCTAATTCTCCAAAAGGTTTTGGAGAGCAACATTATACTCACAATTCACCGTTATAAGCTGAAGTAGCTTGATCATGAATAGTTCCATGATAAGGATGAATATTTGATATAGGTAAAATGTTTAATACACTAAAACATTACTAAAGAATGGAATTTGAAAGAACACCAAACATTTGATGATGGTGATCTACTTCAAAGTGCAAGTCCAAAGACATTGGTATTTAACTATACATGCTTTGGACTATGTGTCATGTGTATGGCTCCACTATTGATGTTGATAGATTCTTTTAAACAGAAAAGGAAATACTGAAAGAGAATCTCATAAATATATGGCAGAAAAGAAAAGACGAGAATTGTTCAGCTTAGGTGTATAGAGGATATATGTGTTATGGCTGTATTCTTTGCTTCTTAAATAATGTGGTTCTTAAGTATTAAATACTGAATTTGTTGGTGTGAATCGTCATACGAAACAACACAATTCATGAACTATAATTGCCTAAGTAACCAGCAAAAGAATATGTGATGATGTTCTTCGAGAACAAATAAAGGGTTATTGTGTTGCTCGTTGAAATCAAAGTTTGCCTTCAAGATTTGTTTTATCAGTTATTATGAGAAAAAAGGGGTTGTTCAAATAATTGTCGTAATCCATAAAATATGGATGATTTACAAATCTCGTTGGAGAAATCACATCCATAAAACTAGTGCTAAAAATGTTGAAAGACAAATTGATTGAAAGATCACTTAGGAAGTGACATCACCGTTTAAATTATATTGGAAAGAAAACATGAAGAAACTCCATGTGGATGGAATTTTGGAGTCTTTTGATTTTTGATCAAATGACGCTTGTGAAATTTTTCTAGAGATAATTAAAACTCCATTCATGGGTCAAAGGGGACGAATGACTAGATTATTGGAACTTGTACTTATTGTTGTATGAAGTCCATTATGTGTAGTCGAGAAACGATGGATTTCAACTTCATATGCTTTCTCCAAAAAAAAATGACTAAATATATGAATATTTACTTAATTAGGATGAAGTGTGAAATATTTTAAAAGTTCAAAGACTTTCAAGATGAAGTGCAAAATCAATGTAACAAGAAAATAAATAATTTATGATAGGATCATAAAAGAAGATTTTTGAGTTACAAGTTTAGCATAACACCTAAGATTTGAGAAATCGTTCCATGGATTTGCATTTCCCAAAACACCATAATAGTATGGTGTGTTCGAGATATGTAATAAAACCTTGTTTGTCATGGTAAGATCAAAGGTGTAATTCATAAAACTGCCATTATATTTTAAAGATTAAAAGCTTTAGAGACTATCGCTTTTCCACTAAAAAGAGCTCCATCATGATCCATTGAAATGACACCATATAAAGTTATGGTTTGGGATAAAACCCAAGTTGTCCTTTCTTAAACAATGGTATGCTATGCATAAGTGCGATGTTTACAACCATAGTCGGATGAACATGTCTTTGTATGTTATTTTGAATAACCGTTGAGTATTCCTCCATAATACCAAAGACAAAAATGTTTGTTGCTTGGAACGTCAAGTTTCTTTGAGAAGGAATTTTCCGTGAAAAGTTAAGTGGGAGGACGATAGAACTTTGATAAGGTTAAAAGAACCTTAGATATATGTGCAAAGTTGCGCATCGCGGAAAAGTGTTCCGTAGGCAACAACAATGCTCATGGATCACGTGCCTCAAAAGTTGTGGTCACGGAGGTCTAAGTTCCTATTGAACCAAGTAGGTCGGGTAAACAATCAAATACCAATATTTGAGGGTTGAATCATTATTTGACAATAATGAATGGACGACATGCAAAGAAGTGATGATGGGCTCTGACTCCGTCAAATGGCTTGAAGCCATAAAATCCATGGTAGTTCCTGTAACATCCCAAAAATAATGTTTCAAAACTCATGCATATCATCCATGATCATGTAGGGTTTCATTTCAAAAATCAATTCAAAAACAGGAGCATATGAGCTCATTATTGTATGTGATCAGCATTAAATCAAATGCTACTCTCCAATGAGAGACTGTTGTTCATGAATCAAACCTTGTTACTCTCAGATTGTTTTGATTGCTTGCTATTTGCTTAAACCAAAAATTTGCAAAACAAAAGTGAATTTAAAACCATTTCCAAAACTTGATCAAATCTAGTGCCATATCACTATTTATTTTGTTTGATCAATAGGACCAAGCTAATACAAAGAGTCCATATGTTTTTACACTCAGAATTATGATTGTTACACTCTCCAAAACCCAGAACAAATTTGAATTCAATTGGCATTTGAATTTGTTTGAAAATGGTTTCAGAAAATCAAAACAGAAATAGAAAATGAATTAAGAAAAGGAAAAAGGTCGGCGCCAGTTATTTAGCCCAACAGAGAAACCATCCCACTAAGCCCACCCGGGTTTCCCCTTCTCTCTCTCACTCGCATACAAACCCACTGAGTCACTGACCGCTTGGGCCCATTCCCTCTTTCTTTCTCTCGCTGGCAAGTGGACCCTGCGACCACGTCAGCGTCGTCCCCAATCAACGCGCGGCCGAGGCGCTCCGCCGTTACCTCGTCGCAGTCACTGCCTGCGTTATTGCCATTGATACAACGCGTAATCACCGCCCCCCTCCTCGCTATTTAACCCCCTCTGCACCGCGGTCATTTCCCCCCACTCAATTTCCTCTCCACGCCACCAGGCTGCCCGTAGTCTTGCCCACACCACCGCAGCTCCGACGACCTCCGGCGTGCGATTCCGGTAAGACCCCGTCGCCCCTTGCCGTCTAAGTTTGCCAGACTGATCACATCATCCATGCGCATCTTCTCATCCTATTGGTGCATGCTAGGACCGTCTGGAGACTCGCCAACGACGACGACCGCAAGTGCCCGACGCTTTCTTCCTCTCCGTTGATCGATTGCGGTAAGCACTGAGCGCCCCTTGACCCATCTCGCATACGACTAGGTTCGCCTTGTCCTTGCGCAACTACTGATGCCTCTGGTTGGTACTAGGAAGGCCCAGAGCGTCGGCAACCACTTCGTCTGCAACCACCCGACACCGTGCACGACTCCGACGAGCTCCAGCGACTACCTCTGCGTGCCCCTTCACCAACGAGACCCACCTTGAGCATCAGCAGCACACGGCGAGCACGGTAAGCCCCTTCTCCCTCTCCCGCGCGACCTAGAACGCCGGCAGCAACTCTGACAGAGACGCCGCCGCTAACGCCGCCAGAGTTTGGTCGCTTGATCGCGAACCGTTGGATCTAGATCCGATGGGCTAGATAGATCACTTAAGCGAAGGGGTACGAACAGATCTGGGCTGTGCAGATTAAGTTAGATCTAACGGCTCACGTGTGTGATCCGGTGCGAAACGGTATCAACCAATAGGAACACGCCGCGTGGCTAGGATTTGAATTTAAAAAACTGGATTAGATCTATTAGATATTAAAACTTGTTTAATTCACAACTTTTGATTCCCACGTCCAATATTGATGAATTTTATATCAATGGAATCAGGAGAGAAAGCCCTTTCCATTTATGCAATGTGTTTAGTGTTTTGTTTCTGTTAAAATGGTTTTATTTACAGAAACTTGTGTAGGCCTATTATGTGTATATTAATTATTTGAGAAATGATTTAATGTTCAAATAAAGTTTGTTTGGCAAGTTTTGAAATTGTTTATGAATCAGTACTGTGCACTTGTCATGTTTGGTATAGAAAAATCATCACATATCATATTGCATGCATCCATATATTTTTGCTTGTATATATTTTGTTTGTGATTTGGTGTTATCATTTTATGTGTAGATTTTGGTGCAAATAGTGATTGTGATTGTGAGGATTGTAGCTACTCTCCAAACTACCAAGGCAAGTGGTGCTTCATGATTTTATTCCTATGTTTTTCAAATATGCATTATAAATATTTTGCTATACTTGCATGGATAAATTTTGGTCTTTATATGCTATGCTTGGGAAATCCTAGTAGTTGTAGAATTGCTAGAAATTTCTAAGTTAAGATGTTTTATCTATGCCATGCTTAGCCTAGATAGTAGCAACCAAGGGTGGTGAAATATTCATGCTATGATAAAATATTTCTAAGTCTTTGGACTTGTGTTTTGCTTAATAAAACAACTAAGTGAATGAAACACCTGGGTGGAATGGAAGGAATTGTTTATGTTGAGTGGTTACACAAGGCCCATTTCTATGGTTTACCTTGTGTATCTCACTTGTGGAAAGCCACCCAGGAACAAAGGGATTTGAGAGGACAAATGTTAAGAAGCTTCTAGTGCAGCCACTTGGCAATATGGGCTCTGCCTGGATCATATAGGTTGCAATAACTTAGCCATTTGGATAGTTGGTGGTAGTGGGATGATAGGTTGGAGCGCGTCCATTTGGTCTAAGGGAAGGCTTCTGAAAGGTCCTGTCTTGGTGAAAATCAAGTCTTGTGGGGAAAGTGCACAACCTCTGCAGATGGAAGAATCTAAGTACTTAGCCATGTCCCTGGTATTGGATAACTTGAGCATCAAGACATGGAAGCTATCAAGAATCTCCTCATCCCAATTTATGTGTAAAACTTGTGGTTGAACAAGGGTGAAGGACCCCAATGTCTATTAGTGGTTCCTTGGGAAAAGTTTTGACAAAGAAAAACTTAGTGTTTTCAACTAATAGGCAAAACCTATTTTGAGCAAAGCAAGCCTAAGCTACACTTAGACAAATTGCATATAGTATCTAGTCCACCAATATTCTACTAAGGTATCACTTGCCAATACTATTCCAATGTATTGACCCACTGTGGCTGTAACTTGTGATGTTGCAGGTTATTCTGATGATGATTAGGAGTCATGAGTCTACACTCAACATGCTTGCATGTGGCACATGAAGATGAAGACTTATTTATCTTATTATATATTTGAACTCTTGTATTAGGCATGTGGCCATGGAGTTGTAAAAGACTATGTTTGTCTCTGGAATGATATGTAATAATGACCTTTGTTTCTGTGTACTTCATCTTAAACTGTGGATGCTAGCATTGATCCAGGAACTAGCATTGCAATCACTGGGATCCTTTCCTTTACAAAGGAGGGATCTTACAGTTCCATACACGAGAAATCAAGCTTTGAACTTGAAAGACCCTCTGGAAAGGTGTAAGACCTTACAGTCGTGTTTGGATCTATAAAGAAATAGACATGGATGTTTCACATCTATGAAATAGTCGACATGTTGGAAAAGAGTTCACAACAATGTTCAAAGGTTCACTATGACAAGATTTGATCTTTCATAGAGATATTTAGTATAGACGGATTAATGTAGCAACCACTACATATAATTTTTTTATGTGGTAGTTGAATAAACAAAACAAGTTCTTCTAATAGAATTGTTACCTAGGACATGTACATAACACGATCCAAAGGGTTTTGTTAATTCGAAGGATGCTAAAATGCGTATGCAAACTACAATGGCTGAAGTGAGCATCACGGAGTGGGAATCTTCACCATGATGAAACTGTTAAAAAAGGTTTAAATTCATCAGAGTCGATGAAGATGCTTGCTTTTGCAAGAAATTAAGTGGGAGCACTAAGACATATTTCAAATACATTATGTGGAAGACATATTTTTGATTGGAAATGATGTATATTTTATTAACACATGTTAAGAATTTCATCTTGATGAAAGACTTAGGCAAAACCCGAATATTTGGCATCAATATCTATATAGATAGATTGAGACGCTAATACGGTTGTGCCGAAAGTACATGGATGATATATTGAATGATTTTAATATAGAAACTACAAGAAAGGTTCTTGTTGCACAAAAAGGATTGAATCGAAATTCAAGTGTATTGACACTTGGTAAGTGAAACAAAGATTCAAGTATAGATTAATACTTGATGTATGAAATCACAAAGAGTATTTATATCAATCACACTGTGATATGTACAAATCTAGATATGTTCTATGCTCTAAATATTATGAGCGAATGATTCATAAGATAATCATTGGACGATAGTAAGGATATTCTTATGATCTTTTGAAAGAACTAAGAATATGTTGTTTTTGTAGAGGTGACAAATAGATAGATAGTTCATTGTAAAGAGTTACATTGATACTTGTTTTGTCACAAAGTACAAATTAAGTTTACCTCAATCTAAACTAAGGGTGGCACAATATAATGGAAAGCAAGTTCCATAATGGATTTGGATGAGTTCCAAAGTTAAGACATTGTGATAGATACTACAACAAAAGTTGGGTATATGACTGCTATTATAGCACCAAAAGAGGACATTTGTGTCAAGTAGTTTGTTATCAAACTAGGTGTAGTTCATAGCAAGATAGTACTGCGAAGATATATTGTACGACAATATTATCAACATGTTTTAACCCCGAGGAACTAAAGGTCTCACCAAAGGACTAAATTTATACAATGCCATCTCATTAGAGAATGAGTGATGCGTAGAGACGCAAAGACATGCAATTTCACACGGACCTGTAAGTGTCAGATCCGAAGATCGGTTGACCACTAGCAATCTTGTAAATACAACACCAGAAAGCCATAGGTGTTGAATACACAAAGTTTTGAAACTAGATTATTGTCTCTAGTGCAAGTGGGAGACTATTGGAGATATGCCCAAGAGGCAATAATAAAGTGGTTATTATCATATCTTCGTACTTATGATAAATGTTTACATACCATGCTATACTTGTATTTAACCGGAAACATTAATACTTGTGTGGTTTGTAAACATAAAGGAGTCCCTAGTAAAGCCTCTTGTTAAACTAGCTTGTTGGTTAATATATGATCATGGTTTCCTGATCATGAACATTGAGATGTTATTAACAATAAGGTCATATCATTAGGAGAATGATGTGATGGACATACTCCTATAGTTAAGCGTAGCATAAGATCGAGTCATTCAAATAGTTCACTTGCTATAAGCTTTCTGATATATAGTAACCTAATTCCTTCGACCATGAGATCATGACAATCACCATCACCGGAAGGATGCTTTGGTGACATCAAACACCACACCGTAACTGGGTGGCTATAAAGGTGGCATTGAGTGTTCGGAAAGTATGTGTTGAGGCGCATGGATCAAGAGTGGGATTTGTCCATCCATATGACGGATAGATATATTTTGGGCCCTCTCAATGGAATGTCATCCAATTAGCTTGCAAGCATGCAAATGGATCCCAAGGGATCACATATCACGGGAACGAGAAAAGAATACTTATCGGTAACAAGGTTGAACTAGGTATGCAGAGATACCGACGATCAGACCTCGGATAAGTAAAATATCATGAGACAAAGGGAAATTGGTTCATTCAATTGCAAAGTAATCATATAAATATGTGTGAGTCATATGAATTTCCAGATTCCTCTATTGGTTATTGATCGGAGAAGAGTCTTGATCATGTCTGCATAATTCACGAACCGTAGGGAGACACACTTAAGGATTCGATGTTGTTTAGTAGATATGGAATGTGAGTAAAGAGACTGAATGTTTTTTAGAGTCTTGGATGAGATTCGGGATATCACGAGGAGATCCGGAATGGTCCGGAGAATAAGATTCATATAAGGAAAGTCCAATTTCGAAGTTCGGGAATGATTCCGGTGTTTTCACCGGAATGTTCTAGAAGGGTCTAGAAGGTTCACCAATCCGGAAGGGGAAGGGTACATGGATGTGTCATGACAAAGTGTAATGGTTGCATCATGTCCTAGGTCACTTGGCTGGACACTTGGAAGAGAGAAATCAAACTCTAATTTGAAATTCAAAAAGGCAGTTTGAAAAAGTCAAATCCCCCAACATGGTTTCCGAGTTAGGGAGGGTTTCTGAGTTAGGGATGGTTTCCACCTGGGTTGGGAACACCCTTGGATGCCCCCCACCTATATAAGGAGGGGTGGGGGCGCACCCCAAGGTATCCCCCTTGCCCTAGGCGCCCAAGACCCAATCCCTAGGCCGCCGCTGCCCCCTCCCCAAGCCGCTGGCGCCTTAGATCTCCTCTAAACCGCTACCGACTAGCTAACCTCTAGTTGATGGCTACCTGTAAACCTTGGCCCTCTAAACCCTAGATCGTCGGGGCTTCCTCTACTCCACCATACTCTCTTCGGCTTAGGCGAAGCCCTGCGGGATCTCCCCTCTACTTCTGACACAACGCCGTCGTGCTGCCGGAATCGCGAGGAGAGAGCTACAACCCCCGCTGCCTACTAGAACAAGAGAGAGGAAGGTCTTCATCGAGTACCGTACGTGTGACCGACTGCGGGAGCGCTGCCATAACGCGACGCCAGTAGGATCGCCTACGCGATCTTGAGATCGGCAAGTGAACGACTACATCACCCACGAGAATATGCTCTCGTTAACCTCTTTGGATCTTCGAGGGTTAGTTCTCTATCGACTCGTTGCTACAATCTAGTAGATAGATCTTGGCTTGTGTGTGTTCATGCGATAGAATTTTTTTGTTTTCCATGCTACGAACCCCTGCACATGTAACCCAAGTTTCTCAGTGATCCACATTGCATCAGAAAAGTACGAGTTGGCACGCATATACTCAAGATTCATATATTTCTGAGGACACACGGGGGACTTGGTGAGCTTACGATAAATATACTGCATGAATACTTGCTACTCCTTCTACCAAAAGCATGGATCCACGCTGATTCTAGGCAAGTCATAGAAGTTTGTCTTGCATAACTCTCTAAATTCCTTCTTGGACATACGAGCCAAGGACCGCAGATTGGCATACTTTGCCCTCTTGGCACGGTTTTCTTCTTTGCTGCGTTCATGTTCTCTTTGCATATATGCATCATCTCTGGCCTGCTGCTTCCGGTTAGACGGAGGGATCACATATTTTCCAGCTTCTTCATCATAGTGTGGGGTTCCTCTTTTGGACTTGGAATTGGTGCGAGGTGGACGACGAGAACCAGAGCCACCTGTGAAAATAGGAGGAGGGGGATAGCATGAAGGTAAGCATATATATCCCAGAGATAAAACAAGACCCTCAAGCCTTTGCTGGATATGTTAGAGATAATCCACACTGGAGTCTCCTGTGTGCAACCCCGGAATCTCCGGTCTGAACCAGAATCTCCGGCCTGAAGGTCCGGAAACTTCGGTCTGGAGATTCAAGTTTGCACAAGGAGGCTAGGGGTGGCATTACATCTAACAGATCGGGTACGGATTCGAGACTAATGTGATAGTGTGCATGCATACAAGTATTTCCAGTGGGCAAAACTAGTACAAAACTCCAAAATACACCAAGGGGATGAACCCTAAGTTCATGAGGAGAGAAGAGGTACCAGATCTGTCCATTGGGTTGATTCCACCGGTGAGAAGAGCCCAAGGGTGGAGAGGGTGGAGTTGGTCGGCGGCACGTCAGACCCCAAGGGCTTCAAGACCTCTAGGGCATCGAGTTGGAGGAGGAGGCGACGAGTAAGTATAGGAGAGGTCGGGGTGGAAGAAGGAAACTGTTTGTTTCACTTCACCCCGGCCTCCCTTAAGTCAGGACCCGATAACCGTCCAGACCGGAGACTCCGGTGTGGATACACCGGAGACTCCGGACTAACCGAAGACTCCGATGTGGATACACCGAAGACTCCGGTCGAAGTGTTGTGGGAACATATATGATAGAGAGCATGGTTTTAGGAGAGGAATAAGGCTTGGGTTTAGATGAAGTACTGTGAAGAACCAAGAATCCATAGAATTCAAGTAAATGTCAAATGAAGCTCCAAATAAATCGAACCAAGAACTAACTCTTCATAAAGAAGAGGGCGGTGGCCGAGGCCACCATGTAAGTGTTTGAGGCATGACACCGTGAAGAATTATCCTTGGTTTCATAGCCACTACTCATCAATGAATCTCACATATCATAATATGATATTAAGAGAATTGATTTTATTAATGTTGGCATTATGGGGGCAGGATAGCCCATTGTATTAGGAATGCACTCCCCCTATCTCCATGTCTGCATCTAAACAAAATAAGGGTCAAGACATAGGTGAGTATGCAAGGTAATCAAGTCAGTCTCCTTGAATCAATGATATTTAGTTCATTCCTCAAATAACAAAATCTTGCTTCATCAAGTGGCTTCGTGAATATATTGGCAAGTTGGTCTTTGGTTGAAACATAGGATAGCTCAATATCTCCTCGAGCAACATGATCTCTAATAAAGTGATGACGGATATCAATATGTTTTGTCCTTGTACGATCCACCGGGTTGTAGGAAATCTTGATAGCACTTTCATTGCCACATAGAAGAGGCACTCTGTCACAATGAACATTGTATTCCTTTAAAGTTTGCCTCATCCATAGCAATTGAGTGCAAGAACTAGAAGCAGCCACATATTCGGCTTCGGCGGTGGAGAGAGATATACAATTTTGCTTCTTAGAAGACCAACACACCAAGGACCTACCAAGAAATTGGCAAGCCCCGGAGGTTGATTTCCTACCATCCTTATCACCAGCCCAATCTGAACCCGTGTACCCACAAAGAGAGAATGTTGAGCCCCTAGGATACCAAATACCACAGTTTGGAGTCTGAACCAAATATCGAAAGATTCTCTTGACCGCAATCAAGTGGCTTTCTTTAGGAGTCACTTGATATCTTACACACACTCCTACATTTAACACAATATTGGGTCTAGATGCACAAAGGTAAAGCAAAGATTCAATCATAGACCGGTATACCTTTTGATCCACATATTTACCATTTGGATTTAGTTCAAGATGAATGTTGGTTGCCATGGGAGTAGGAGCTCCATTTAGATCTTTCATGTTGAACCTCTTGAGCATGTCTTGGGTATACTTGGCTTGATTGAAGAAGGTTCCACCTCTTACTTTCTTGATCTCAAAACCAAGGAATACCCTTAACTCTCCCATCATAGACATCCTGAACCTATTATTCATAAGCTTTCAGAATTTATCATTAAAAGCCTTGAAGATGACTCAAAGATAATATCATCAACATATATTTGGCAAACGAAAAGCTCCTCGTTTACCTTCTTAGTAAAAAGAGTGGGATCAATTTTCCCAACCTCAAACCCACGGTCTAACAAAAACTCTCTAAGGTGCTCATACCACGTGTGTCGAGCTTGTTTAAGCCCATAGAGCGCCTTATCAAGTTTGTAGACATGGTTTGGGAAGTTAGGATCCTCGAACCCTAGTGGTTTATTTACATAAACCAATTCATGCAATGGACCATTTAAAAAAGCACTTTCCACATCAAGTTGTTAAAATAAGTTATGATGTGCCGCATAAGCCAGAAGGATACGGATGGACTCAAGGCGAGCCACGAGAGCATATGTCTCTCCATAATCAATGCCTTCAATTTTATAGAACCCTTAAACTACCAATCTTGCCTTTTGTTACTTACAACAATTCCATGTTCATTTTGCTTGTTCTTGAATATCCACTTGGTACCAATGACATTGTGGCAATCTTTGGGCTTTTAAACTAACTTCCATACTTTGTTTCTCTCAAATTTGTTGAGATCTTTATGCATGGCTTCCAACCAATCTGAAACTTCAAGAGATTCCCACACTTTCTTTGGATCCACCATGGATATATGTGCCTGGTGCTCACCAAAATGCTTCAATTGAGCTCGAGTGGACATTCCTCTCCTTAGATCACCAAGCACATTATCAAGAGTGTCGTCTCTTATTTCCAACATTCTTTCCACTCTAGCTTTGCGACGAGTTTCGATCTCCTTGTTGTTTTTTGTGGGGATCTCTTTATCATTTTGGTACTCATCTTGACCATCATATTGACCTAGATCTTCACGAGGATCATTCTAATCGTCATGAGGCATATACTGACCTTGGTATTAATCAGGCAAAATCCTATACAGACGTTGGGATGATCTTGTGGCTGATTGTATAAATCTGCCTTGTGTAATTGACTGAGCAGCGCTAGACAATCCGGTAAGTGGAGAAGCCGGATCATCCAGGCTAGAGATTTTTGCCTGATCAACTTGTTGAGGGTTCTTAGCTTGTCTTTGGCTTGGGTCATCATTTGCCTCAATAACAGGACCTTGTTGATGTTTTGAAGATGAGGGCTCCACTTGAATAGATCATAGTTCTTCTTGATCTGCCACAAGGGGTTCCTCAACGGGGAGGATGACTCCCACACCCATTATTCTTATGTATTCTTGAGGTTTTTCATCATCTACATCATAAACATCAACATGCCCCCCTTGGGGACCATCATATTTCACAAAAGCAACACTACAAGATTCTATGACAACTCCGGAGAGTTTATCATAGATTCTATAAGTGTGGGACTCGAGACCATAGCCAACAAAAATACCCTCTAAAGCTTTGGAATCAAATTTGGACAATGAACACCTTTAATGTGATAGAAACACTTACAACCGAACACCCGGAAGTATGAAACGTTGGGCTTGTTACCGGTAAGTATTTTATATGGAGTCTTGATCAATTCTTTGCGGAGGTAGAGCCAGTTTGATGCATGGTATGTGGTGGAGATTGCCTCAGCCCAAAAGTTGTATGGAGATTTAAACTCCGCTAACATGGACCTTGCCATATCCATTAGAATCCAGTTCTTCATTTCAGCTACACCATTTTGTTAAGGGGTATAAGCAGCGGAATATTGGTATTTTATCCCCTCATCACTAAGAAATCCATTCAAGGTGTAGTTCTTGAACTCGGTGCTTTTGTCACTCCTTATCACCAACACATGGTGTTTGCACATGAACACGTCACGTGTACCTCCGGCGTCGAGCATGATACGCAAGACACGTCGCCGGAGGAGCCTCGCCGGAAGCGTGATACGCAAGACAGCCGGCGAGATCTTTTCAGCACCCGAAACCCCACGCGCCCGGGAGAGACCCCGTCTGGACGCACGGCGGTGATGGGCTGCCCTAAGTCGGTTCGCCCGCCCCTAGGACCTCGTGGATCGAAACTCTCCAACACGAAGAACGTCGATGAACGATGAGCAGAAAACCAGGGCGAGAGAGAAAAACTAGAGGTTTATAGATTGGTTTTTGCGATTGTGTGTTGTTTTTTCAATCTGCTGTCACCCCTCGTGTATATAAGGAGCGGCTGGACTTTCTGTGCAAGAAACAAGGCTGGATCCACGTCCAAAACCCTAGTTGGGGTCCAACTCGAACAAGCAAACTCGAAATTTGCGTAACTGTTTGGTCAAAAACTTGCCTGTATGTTCTGGACCACTTTTGAGATAGTAAACGAGCTCAGATCAAAATGTCATAAAAATAAAAGTTGTTTGTATCGAAAATACAAAGAACTTTCATGTTTTGCACTTTATCATATGACCTGATATTCATTGCCTTATGCTCTTATTTTCGGGTCGAACTCAGATTGCGACCGAACGAATTTAACTCAATTCAGCCGTATTTTGAACCTGGAGGTTGTATACTTACTCAGCTGAAGATGGTTCCAAAAGCAAAGTTGTTCGCCTCGAAAAACTGAACAACTTTCATGTTTACAACTTTTTCATCTGAGTTGATCTTGACCGCTCAATCTTGTTCGTAAGCAGATACGTTAGTCTAGCGGTTTTCAGACGGATTTTGTACTTCCGTCCACGCCAAAGGTGAGACAAGGTTTGTGGTCCGGCGACCACCCGGTTCTGTTCGTGCCAATTTGGTCTTTGGCAGTATTTTTACTCTAGCTTTCGGATACTAACTCGGATTGAGATGATTCAAAAACCAAAGTTGATTGTTTTGATGAGACGCACAACTTTTGTGTTCTGAACTTTTTCATTTGAGTTCATCTTGAAGGAGTCATAGTTGAAGCCTCCATATATCACTCTGCAAATCTTCTCTAGACACTATCATAATCGGCTATTAAGCCTGATCATGGCTTGACTTGATATGGTATCTCTTTGATGATCAATATTCCTCGTAGTGGACCTTTCCGAGTGCGTTTCTCTCGCCATTTGCCTTGATTAGCTACGAGCCCAAAACGAGTGACAACACATGCCCCCCTGTTTTCCGGCAGAGCTTGCGTGCCAAAAAATAGCTTGCATCATTTTTATTCTAAGGACGATGTCAACACTCCATCGGCCATTTGTTCTTAGGGCGATAACTATGTACCGGCCATATATGCTAAGGGTGATAATCATGTATCGGCCATATATGCTAAGGGAGATAATTATATATCGGCCATATGTGTGCTCAAGCTTCTTGCCACACACTCGGGTAGAATTTCTTCAGATATTTTCCATTGAGAGCCCGAGGCAGTAAATTCCCTCTCATAGATTCCACTAAATATGAATTCCCGGGAACTACTCTCGCAACCTTGAAAGGACCCTCCCAGCTCGGAGACCACTTACCAAACTTTCTGTCTTTCGAACCAACTGGCAAAATCACCTTCCACACCAAATCGCCAACTTGGAAGCTCTTCAACTTTACCTTTTTATTGTAAGCTCTTGCTACCCGTAACTTTTCTTTCTCTATCTCTTTCAAAGCAAATAAACGTTTATCGGCAACTTCATCAATGTTGTCCATCATCAAGTTATGGAAATCTACAGCAGATAAGTCATTTTGCTTAGAAAATCTCAAAGCAGCCAGATTTACCTCCACCGGCAAAACGGCTTCTTGTCCATACACAAGTTCATATGTAGTTACCTTTGTCGCACCATGCCTTGAGATTCTATGTGCCCATAAAGCTTCGGACAATACTTCATGCCACTTTCTTGGATGATCTTCAATCTTCTTCTTGATAAGCTTGATCAAAATCTTATTGCTTGACTCAGCTTGTCCATTAGCTTGCGCATAATATGGAGATGAACTAAGCATCTTTATATTGTAAGATTCGGCGAACTCTTTTACTTCCTTTGCCATAAATGATGTGCCTTGATCTGTAGTCAATGTTTGAGGAATACCGAATCTATGTATAATGTGCTCAGTTATGAACTTGATCACCTCTTTATGGGTCATATTTCTGAGAGGTATCGCTTCAGACCACTTCGTAAAATAATCATTCTCTACCAACACGAACCGATGCCCTTTCGAAGAAGAAGGATGGATCATACCAATGAAATCTAATCCCCAACCTCTAAATGGCCATGGCTTGATAATAGGATTTAACATAGCAGCAGGAGCCAACTGAATATCACCAAACTTTTGACAAGCTTCACATCCTTTATAATACCTAAAGCAATCATTAATCATTGTCGGCCAATAAAATCCTCCACGTTGTAAGATCCACTTCATTTTGTGCACCGACTGATGAGTACCACATATACCTTCATGTACCTCTCCCATAGCAACCCTTGCTTGATCTTCATCCAAGCACTTCAAAAGAATACCATCAACCGTTCGACGATAGAGATCATTATCTATCAATGTATATTTGAAAGCCATCCGCCAAACAATCCTATCTGTCCTCTTACTAGGATCTTGAAAATATTCAACAATGGGTCTTCTCCAATCTTCATGTCCACCTGCACTAGATCCCTCATTAGTGGCCGAATAAATGGGATTTAATTCGGCCTTACTTACATTAGCAAGCATAAACATCGGCTCATGAGATATATAAAAAACACCACGATAAACATGATAGACAGATGCTTGCTGTGCCAAATCATTTGCATTCCAGTTGTCTTCTCTAGATATATGAGTAATGCTAAAGTAATCCAAAGTGGAAATTATATCTAGAAATTTATCAAGGTAAATATTAAATGATCCATCGAGACATTGGAACACCTTGGATATTTGTTGTACTACTAGCAACGAATCACCAAAAGCCTCAATATGTGTTGCACCTACAGCGGTTAAAAGTTCTAGCCCAAATAATAAAGCTTCATATTTAGCTTGATTATTTGTGCAAAAATATTCTAAGCGACATGAGGCTTCAAAAATAGTACCATGAGGAGACACATAAACAACACCAACCGCTTGTCCATTGTCGCAAAATGAACCATCAAAGTATAGCCTCCATGGTACTAGAGTGACAAAGTTAATATCCACATCATGCTTGTTATCAATCCGATGTTCAACTATAAAATTAGCAATAATTTGGCCTTTCATAGATTTTAAAGACTCATAAGACAAATCATATTCAATTAACGCATAAGCCCATTTACCAATCCTACCACTAAGAATTGGCCTATGCAACATATATTTAATAACATCGGTTTGACAAGCTATAATGCACATACTAGACAATAAATAATGCCTTAACTTAGTGCAAGCATAATATAAGCATAGGCATAAATTATCAATAGAGGTATACCTTGTATCAGCGTCCAACAATCGTCGACTCAAATAAGTGATCACATACTCCTTTCCTTCAGTTTCTTGTGTCAAAACAGCACCAACAACGCCTTCCTCCGCAGCAATATAAAGCCTAAAAGGCTCTCCACGTTTTGGTGCTCTCATCACTGGAGGAGTAGACAAACTTACTTTGATATTTTCGAATGCATCTTGCTGTTTTGCCCCCCAATTAAAATTGGCATCATTCTTTAACCGAAGCATAGGGGTAAACGCTTCAACTTTCCTAGACAAGTACACTATGAATCGCAAATAATTAATCTTCCCAAGAAATTTCTGCATATCCTTTTTGCATGTTGGAGCTTATACTTTCTGGATAGCTTCTATCTTCTTGGGATAAATCTCTATGCCTTGTTCATGTATAATAAAACCCAAGAATTTACCAGCCGATACACCAAAATCACACTTCAAAGGATTCATCTTGATCCCATACTTCCTCATCCTCTCAAGAGATAAACGTAAATCGGCTAAATGAGATACATTATCGTACGATTTAACAACAATATCATCAATATAGACTTCAAGTATGACCCCGAGAAGATCATGAAAGATTAAATTCATAGCTCTTTGATACGTGGCACCGGAATTTTTCAAGCCAAAAGTCATCAGTGTCCACTCAAATAAACCAACAAAACCAGGGCAGCGAAAGGCTGTTTTGAATGCATCTTCTTCAGCCATGAATATTTGATTGCATCCCGCGTTACCATCAAGAAAGCTAATAACTTTGTGTCCAGAGGCATCATTAATAAGCATATCGTCTATTGGCATAGGATACTCATCTTTCGGTGTAGCTCTATTCAAATCTCTGAAATCAACACACACCCTCAACTTGTTGGACTCCTTCTTCTCTACTGGCACAATATTAGAAATCCTATCTGCATACTTGCAAGGCTTAATAAAATTAGCTTTAAGCAAACGACCGATTTCTTCCTTGATCTGGTCATACATCCTTGGATTAAATTTTCGGGCCGGTTGTTTATGAGGTCTAAAACCAGCCTTAATAGTCCAACGATGCTCAACTAGCTCTCGGCTCAAGCCAGGCATCTCATGGTACTCCCATGCAAAGCAATCAACATATTCTTTAAGCAACCCAATTAGTACATCTTTATAATTGGCTTCCAGATTTTTTTTTACAAATGTTGGCCTAGGAATTGAACCATCTCATATATCTACTTGTTCCAATGGATCGGCCGATGTAAAACCTTGTCCCAACTTATCCATACCATCTATTTCTTCTAATGACTCATACATATGGTTCTCATTAGACCAATACTCTATAAGTCTCTTCTGTAACCACTCTTCATTGGGATCCATTAATTACATATTTGGGAGCCGATTACTACCAATTGGCTTTAAAGACACGGGCACGAAACAGTTTCTTGTGGCACTAAGAAAATCAAATTCTGAAAGGTCACGCCCCATCAAGCAAGTTGCATTGGGATGTTGCCAATCTACCAATGAATCAGCCAAAGCAATGCAAGCTGAATTATCCACATGGACAACCTCCACTTCATCATCCACCCAATGTATCAAGAACTGATGCAAAGTAGATGGCACACATTGGTTGGCATGGAGCCAATCACGGCCTAATATGACATTGTAATTACCTTGCACTTTAGCAATAAAGAAGGCGGTGGCCAAAGTCTTGCTTCCCACTGTGAGTTCCACACTCATCACACCTTTGGACTATGTCTTCTCTTTGCCTTCAAACCCATTGAGTACCATATTGGTCTTCATCAAGTTACTCTCATCTAATCTCAATTTCTTGAAGAGTGAATATGGCATAAGATTCACTACAGCACCACCATCAACAAGCATCCTCGCGACCGGTGATCCATTGATGTGTCCCTTGACATATAATGGCTTCAAGTGCTTCACCGGATCTCTTGGTTTCTCGAATATGGCGTTCTTGGGACCAAAATCCAGATGTGCTACCTCTCCTTCTTCATCTACAGCACGAAACTCGGCAGGTAAATAATACACCATATTCATATCCATACCTTCCCGAGCTGGTGTGTTCTCAAAGTCCACCATCTCCTCATCGCCCTCCACTACAGATGTTGGCTCTGAAGTTTCATCAATCGAGGGAAGTGTAGGGAGTGGAGTAGACGAGGCAACAATATTCATATTTTCCTCCATGGATGATACAGGAGCTGCTGTAATTACCATGGGAACTGTGGCATCTTGCTTAGGTACCCATTTTTTGGAAGGTAACATGGGGCGAGCCTCATTAAAAGACTCATCTCTCCTTTTCTCCACCTCATGTTCCACCTTCTCTTGGTTCCTCATGCGCTGTAATCTCCTCTTGTTGGTTTTGTTTAATCCAGGAGGACACCACTTGGGCTGAGTATATTTAGAATCCTTTGGCTTAGCCTCACTTGTACTATCTTCATGACCATTAACCGATGACCTTGGCTAAATAACCAACACAGTTTTATTAGAAATAGCGGTTTATTACCAACAACCGGTTCTTTGAGCCTTCATCTCATGAGTGCCTACCACAATAGCTTCAACATTTGAATTGTCTTCTTGTTTCTTCTTAGATTCGAATTTCAGTACATGGTGGCTTAGGACGCCACTCCTTGTGAGTAATTTTGCTTGAAGATTTTTGCGATGACCGATTATCATTGTACCTCAAACGGTCCCGAACTGGTCGTGAAATCCTATCATGAACAGACCTTCTAGGTTTTGTCCATCCTGGATGAAAAGCATATGGCACCATTGGAGCCTGCCCCATCCTCCATTGTAATAATATGGCGCATACGGGGGTGGTGCCATCGACCTCTCCCAGGGAGGTGATATTGGACGCTTCGTATATGTTGACCGATTATCATTGGAACCAGTCGCTTGACTCACATACTTGGACAACAACATGTCGAAGGTTGGCTTAATATGTTTGCGTTGTACCTTGACCTCATTGGTCTTCCACTTGCCAACCTCTGGACTCTTGGGTTTAATGAACTTCGCACGAACATCATTCTTCACTTGAGGTTGCCCCCCCCCCCCAGTGCAGGATTTTTTATGGTGATCTTTAATGTCTCTTTGCCATCGGGTTGTTTGCCAAGAATGATCTCCCTTCCCAAGATCTTGTCGCTCCCCTTGTTTTTCCTGGGTTCACCAATAACGACATTATTTTTATTAGAGGATCCAGCCACCTCTGGCCGAATTAATACCCTTTTCCCATGCAGCTCCAAGGTATTCATTGGGAACGGCTTCTTGTCAATTTGCATATCAGCAAAGCTCAATCGTCCATCATTGATAGACGATTGTATCTATCGTCGAAAAACATTGCAGTCGTTAGTAACATGAGAGAAAGAATTATGATACTTGCAATAAGCACGCCGTTTTAACTCTTCAAACGGCGGTAAGGTATGAGAAATTCTAATGTATTTATCTTTCAACATGGCATCAAATATTCTGTCACATTTGGCCACATCAAAACTGAAAGTCATCTCATCTTCACGATTCTTGCTAATCGGCTTAAGAGCATCACAAGTATAAGGTTTAGCCTTGGAGGGCCAAACAAATTCAGCGGCATATATATCAGCATCGTCCTCTGAATTTTTGCTATCATACTCAATAATATTTATACGAGGACGATCAGATTTTGACCTATGTATATCTTTTTCTTCGGCCTTCCTGAGCCAAAGCCCTTTGTAAAACTTGGCTAACATTCAAAAAATCATAACCTTCTATTCTTTCCTTAATGTGAATCCTTAAACCATTGAGCACCAAGTCAACCATATCTCTTTCAGTTATCACTAAACTATAACACCGATTTTTTGTGTCCCTAAACCTTTTGACATAATCGGTAACTAATTCATCATGTTTTTGTTTAACCGATGTAAGATGTGATAACTTAAGCTCATTATCACCGCTGTAAAAATGCTCATAGAATTTCTTTTCGAAATGATACCAAGTATTAATAGAACCATAAGGTAAAGCATAAAACCATGAAAAAGTGGTACCAGTCAAAGACAAGGGAAATAGACGGACTTTTAAAGGATCACTATTCCCAGCCTCTCCCAATTGTGCTAAATATTGACTAACATGTTCCCAAGTTGTTTTGCTATCTACCCCATTAAATTTAGCAAAATCAGGCACCTTATATCCTTGGGGGTATGGTAAAGCATCAAATTATTCTGGATAAGGCTTTTGATACATTCGGCTTACAGGCTTCGGCTTAATTCCGAAGTTATCATAGAATTTTTTTTGCAGTTCTGACCTAAGCGTGGCCATGTTCTCATCTATACTAGATGAATTTACTTGTTGTGGCTATGCAGAAACCATAGATGTACTAGCCGTAGAATGTACTCGTGCTACCGGTACCGAACTCATATTCGGCGCCATGGTCTTGGTTAGAGGGGGTGTGACCTGGTTCAGCGGTGCCGCCGAATAAGGCACACTCCTGAGGGGACTAGGGTATGGTGGCACAGTTACGATTTTACCATCTGGGATATAGTAAGGATTCATCGGCGTACCATGAGGAAGTGCCGATGAGCTAGGTAGTATTGGTTTATGGCTTTCTACAGTAGCGTTTTTGCCAGCATTAACAGAGAAGTCATGAGGCGTGTTCTTACTAGCTTTTAAATATTCTATCATGGCATCATAAGCTTGACGACTAGACTCAGTAGCATAATGATTAATCGTAGCCAATTGATCATTAGAGAATAAAGTAGTACTTACAGAGGGCCCGGCTTAATCGCCAAGCATTGGTGGAAGTTTGACCTCCCCAAGCGAGGTAGCACCGCCTTGGCGGTCTTTCTTGAAGCTTGCGAGGAACGTCTCCCTGTCCTCCTCCTCTTGCCTCTTCTTCAATGCCTCGAACTCCTCCTTGCGCTGTTGTTCTAGCGCATCAAGTTGCACTTTATGCTGCTTCTTGAACGTCTCATAGGCTCCGAGTTGTTCCGCCGAAATATCACCGAAGCTAGGATTGATGATGTTTTCGGTGCTAATTTCAGCAGGCTGGGGCATCTGGCCGTTCGACCTAATGGTTGTCCCCAGCGGAGTCGCCAAAAAGTGTGTTCGCACATGAACACGTCACGTGTACCTCCGGCGTCGAGCGCGATACGCAAGACACGTCGCCGGAGGAGCCTCGCCGGAAGCGTGATACGCAAGACAGCCGACGAGATCTTTTCAGCACCCGAAACCCCACGCTCCTGGGAGAGACCCCGTCTGGACGCACGGCGGTGATGGGATGCCCTAGGTCGGTTCGCCCGCCCCTAGGACCTTGTGGATCAAAGCTCTCCAACATGAAGAACGTCGATGAACGATGAGCAGAAAACCAGGACGAGAGAGAAAAACTGGAGGTTTATAGATTGGTTTTTGCGATTGTGTGTTGTTTTTTCAATCTGCCGTCACCCCTTGTGTATATAAGGAGCGGCTGGACTCTCCGTGCAAGAAATAAGGCTGGATCCACGTCCAAAACCCTAGTTGGGGTCCAACTCGAACAAGCAAACTCGAAATTTGCGTAACTGTTCGGTCAAAAAATTTCTTGTACGTTCTGGACCACTTTTGAGATAGTAAACAAGCTCAGATCAAAATGTTATAAAAAGCAAAGTTGTTCGTCTCGAAAATATGAAGAACTTTCATGTTTTGCATTTTTCATATGACCTGATCTCCATTGCCTTTTCCTCTTGTTTTCGTATCAAACTCGGATTGCGACCGAACGAATTTAACTCAATTCGGCCATATTTTGAATCTGGAGGTCGTATACTTACTCAGCTGAAGATGGTTCCAAAAGAAAGTTGTTCGTATCGAAAAACTGAACAACTTTCATGTTTACGACTTTTTCATCCGAGTTGATCCTGACCGCTCAATCTTGTTCGTAAGCAGATACGTTAGTCTAGCGGTTTTTAGACGAATTTTGGACTTCCGTCCACGCCAAAGGTGAGACAAGGTTTGTGGTCCGGCGACCACCCGGTTCTGTCTGTGCCAATTTGGTCTTTGGCAGTATTTTGACTCTAAGTTTCGGATACTAACTCGGATTGAGATGATTCAAAAAGCAAAGTTGATTGTTCTGATGAGACGCACAACTTTCGTGTTCTGAACTTTTTCATTTGAGTTTATCTTGAAGGAGTCATAGTTGAAGCCTCCATATATCACTCTGCAAATCTTCTCTAGACACTATCATAATCGGCTATTAAGCCTGATCATGGCTTGACTTGATATGGTATCTCTTTGATGATCAATATTCCTCGTAGTGGACCTTTCCGAGTGTGTTTCTCTCGCCATTTGCCTTGATTAGCTACGAGCCCAAAACGAGTGACAACACAAGGACAATGTATTGACATTGAACCATGTTGATGAAGTCGATGAACTTTTCTTGGGTCTCACATTTCAACTTGAAGACATATAACCATGTGTATCTTGAGAAATCATCAAAAATCACCAAGCAATATTTCTTCTCATCAAGACTAGCATGATATGGAGGACCAAAGAGATCCACATGAAGGATCTCCAAGATCCTCTTGGACTTGATGATGTTATTAGGCTTGTGGGGATAATCATGCGTCTTTCCTTCAACACATGCCCTGCACACGTGATCTTTGGCAAAACAAACATTCTCTTTTAGTCCAACAATATGGCCACCCTTGTGAAGGCTTTGCAAAGTCCTCATGTTGACATGGGCTAGACGGCGATGACATAGCCAACCCACATCAGCCTTTCTGAATAGGCACATCGCACTTGTAGTGGTTTTACCATAAAATTCCACCACATACAAGTCATTTTCGATGTACCCAAGGAAAGCAACCTTTAGAGCATTGCTCCAAAAGAGGACCACAATATCATTATCAATAAATATGGCGAAGCCCATATTTCCTATAGCACGAACCGAAAGTAAATTATAACCAAGGGTCTCAACAAGCATGATGTCCACGAGCGTAGTATCGTGTGCAACCACAACCTTACCAAGACCCATTACCTTAGACCTTGACTTATCGGCACATGTGACGGTTATTTGATCATGATTTGGTTTTATCTCCGTCATTATCACCTTGCTTCTGGTCATATGACTTGTGCATCCACTATCAAGCACCCACTTTGACCCGCCGGAAGCATAGTTCTACAAGATATCAAACTAGTTTTTACATACCCATTTTCCAATGGGTCCTATTTTGTTAGTGACAAGCGTCTTGGGAACCCAAATAGACCAAGCAATATAACCATCAAATGGGCCAACATATTGTGCATAAACATCACCATGAATCACGCATTAAAACACAGTGAGGGTTAGCAATCCCCACAAAGTCATCTTGTGACATAGTTTTGCCACTTATGATCTTACTACCCACAATGACCTTGTCCTTTTCTTGTGTGGGCTTGGACTTATTCTTCTTGTTGTTCTTCTTATTGGCCTTGGACACAAAGCCAATTCCTCCTTTCTCAATATTTGACCTTTGCTTGCTCAAAAGATCATCAATGGACTTGTTCCCTTTTGGGAAGGTAGAATTTTCAAGCTCCCCCTTCAACCTAGAATTTTCTTCAAAGGTGTTTGTAGTACTAGAGGGACTGGAAATACTAGGTGAAGCAATATCAGTCAATTGAGTTTGAAGTTTTTCACAAGACTTTGTGAGAGACAAGAGTTCACTTTCCAAGTCCTTGTGAGCCTCGTCAAGCTTCCTAAAGTCCTCGGCAAGTTTGTTATGAACAACACCAAACTCAATCTTGTCCTTTTTAGCCTTTTTATACTTATCCATGGCATGGTCACATTCCTTAATGTGTTTGTTAATAATTTGATCATTTGCCTCATCGAGGCCTTCAAGCTTTTATTAAAGAGACATCCTAGTCTCTTGCTCTTCTTCTAGGGCATTATTTAGGGCATCCATATCAAGAAGATGCTCTCTCCCTAGTTTACATTTCTCATCAAGAAGCTCTTGTGTGTGAGAGAGTTGATTCAAGAGATTCACAAAATGCTTCTTGTGCTCCCCTTGTAATTTAGTCATAAACACATCAAAAGCAATTAATTCCTCCTTCATCTCAAGAGTCATATCATCATCAAGTTCATCATAAATCATTGATATGTGGAGAGAAGAAGATGATACCTCCGATCCTCTTGCCATAAGGCAAGTGGCATTCCTGTTGGAGATACTCTCACTTTGAGAGTCTAAGAGTGAGAATGTGGATGTATAGGTGGTGGCTATAGCCGCCACACCGTTTGATGTTTCTTCTTCTTAATCATCATCTTCATCATCGGAGGAGAATTCTTCATGAGCCATCAAGACAATATCATCCGATTTATTGTTGGTGGTATACTTCTTGGTGAAGGGCTTCTTGAAAGGGGCTTTTGACTTTTCTTCAATGTAAGATGACCACCATTATCTTCTCTCTTCTCATAGGGGCATCCGGCAACAAAATGGTAGCGATCACCACAGTTAAAGCAAGTTCTCAGTTTTACACTATTTTCTTCTCTACTACTTGTGTTGCTTCTTCGTTGCATCTCCATCTTGGCCTTGGCGGGGTCTTTCCAAAAGTTCTTGGCATAGAAGGCCATGTATTCACCATGAGCAACCTTGACCTCGTCGAGGTCCCCCATGGTAGGAGCTTCATGACTTCCTTCTTCTTCCTCAAACTCCACCACTTTGGCCTTCAAGGCAAGGTTAACACCATTGCTCATTTCGAGGGCTCGAGCGCGAGCATATTTGGCAGCAACCTTGAAAGCAGCCATATCTTGCATAACTTCACTGGAGGTCATGAGATGGTAGTTGTGTCTTCCTTGGAGACTCTTCAAGTCAGTGGGCTCGAAAGTCATGAGTGCACACACATACTTACTTTTTATCCAAGCATCATCCACATGTGATGCACCAACATTCCTAAAGGCGGTGGTAGTGGATTTGAGCCTTCGATACATGTCTTTATGATCCTCACCATCATTCATATAGAATACTTCGGCTTCATTGCTCAATGCATCATAGCAGTTTCTTCTCATGCTCTTATTTCCAACAAATAACCCAGTGAGAGCATCCCAAGATTTCTTGGCAGTGTTGAGGTGTTCTATGTGAGGGAAATCTTTTGTCCCCAAAACTTGTTGAATCATGTGCAATGCGGTGGCATTGAGTTGAATATTGACAACTTCTCTTCTTGCCAAGTTGGTTGGATCCACAATTCTGAGTCCTTCTTCAATAATATTCCACAATTCAATGCAAGAGTTGCGCACATGAGATTTCATTAATGATTGCCATTGAGCAAAGTTATTTGCAACTAGCTTAGTTGGGTCACCTCTATTATTTATATGTGGGTGAGGGATCGGGGGGTCAGGAGAGTACCATCCAGGAACCGTGTGGTGCTTTCCCTTCCCATCGCCCTTTTTGGTAAAGGGATTAGTGTTATCATGATCATCCCCTACCACAACAACCATGGGTGATGCCGAGGCATTCATCTTTGGAAGTGTGGAAGGTCAGGTGAGGCAGTTTTCTCCTTAAAAAGTTTCTCAACTAAGTCGCGCAACTGTTCAATTTCGTTGCCCAGGGAGGAGCTCAAGCTTGGTTCCAATTTCTTGAGATCCTCCATGGATACCATGCTACTAGCCCCACTCCCACCTTATCCATCTTGGTTACCCATATACTCTTAGGCGGTAAAGCCCGAACAGAGAGCTGAGGCTCTGATACCAATTTAAAGGATCATATGGGCACCTAGAGGGGGGTGAATAGGTACTACTTCAAATTTTGCTCTTTTTCAAGTTAGGGTTTGACACAAAAGGTAAATTCTCTAGATTATGCAACTAAGGTGAATTTACCTAAATGCCACCCTACAATGAACTACTAAGCAAGAACAATATAAGTAAGGTGCGGTAAAGGATAGAAGTAACAAAAGTGGAGCACGCAGAGACACAAGGATTTATTTCACGTAGTTCCTTCATTTTGAGGGGAAGTATGTCTGCATTTGGAGAGGGGGTGGTTTCAAACCACCAATGCCACGAGAGGCCTCCCTTGTTCTCCGGTGAACCTCGCCCCAAAGGGTTCGATTCACTTCTTCCACTATATCGGCAACCTTCGAGGTGGAAGCCGCCAATTTTATAACAAGTTTGAGGCACACATCCACAACTAAATTGGAGGCTCCCGAATGCAAGCAAGATGTCACACAATCAAAAACAAGCTTGTAAGAACCAAATCAAGAACTAGGGTTTCCAATGAAACGCTAGAGCAAGGGGCCCTCAAGTGAATGAGGGGAAAATGAAGATCTCTCTTGGTGAAGCTTTAGATAAAGGCCTCCTCCTTCGATTCTCCAAAGATCAAGCACTTTGGATGGTTGGATGGGGAGATCTCGTTGATTTGGTGACTCTAGGGTTAGGGTTCTTCTTTATGAAAATGAGCAGTTGGAGGAAGGGGATGAGGCCCCCTATTTATAGGCCCAATGTAATCCAACCATTTTCTGACCGTTGGAGACATTTCCACACAATAGTTCCGGACTTCATACCGGAGACTCTGGTATGACCTTGTTCCACACTAGAGACTCCGTCCAATCTCCGTACAGTCTCCGGACCACCATACAGAATGTCCCAGCCTTGGTGTTGATTCCCACTCCGAGAAATTTTTAGAGTTTCCGGCGTGAGGTACACCAGAGACTCCGGTGTTTATATGCCGGAGACTCTGGTTTGATCGTGAGGACTAGAGAATCCGGTCCGATTCTGGCCATCTCCGGAGCCCTATACAGAATGTCCCAGGCAAGCTTCAGGAAGTCCCTACGGAGACTTGGGGGGAAACTCCGGTTCACTCCAGAGACTCCGGTGTGTGCACACCGGAGACTCCGGTATGAAAAACCCTTGAAAATACAGTTTCTTCCAGGAACTTTTCACAGGGCTAAGGACTTCTCTCTTTTTAGTTTATCAACCTGGAAACATCAGCACACAGTAAAATGATCTACAAGTTGTTAACGAACACCAAAACTGATTAAGACAATAAATGTTCTTTCACTAAGCAATGGGGCGATGGTGGAGTAACAAGGGGGGAGAAGAAAGAGGCTCAAGTGTCTAAAGGAAGAGAGGACGAGTTGTCACCTTTTATAGGAGAGGAGAGGACAGCCCTAGGGGTGTGCATCGGGCCCTAGAGGTGCCACCTCTCCCTCTTCATGGTGGTAACCCCCTCCATCAAGTAGGTAACCCCCTCTCTTATTTTCATTTTTAATTGCATGACATTCATAACAATTAAACCACACTTATGGAATTAATAAAACATTTTTATTTATTTAATATTTTTAATTCATTCAATTAACAAACATTAATAATTACCCCTTGTGTTATTTTGATATTCCAAAATAGTTTTGGCGCTTTTTCAAAACAGCCCCTTTGTTGTCCAATAATTCAGCCGGAGTTCCAAATCCACGATGACTCCCACTTACTCAACAATGAATCTAGTGATCGTGTGAACCATTAACGTTGTGGCCAATTCCTTTTGTCTCGTGATATATTACTTGTCCTAGATCCGATCATTTGGTATCATCCATACCTAGTTTGATCTTGTTCCCGACAAGCACACTTTACTCGTTCTATGATATGACATTACCGTGACCTAGTCACATGCTTACAAGCGGTGTCAATGCAATATCATCGAGAGGGCCTAGAGCATATCTTTCTGTCATCAGGTCGGACAAATCCCACTCTTGATCCATGAGCCTCAACTAATACTTTCGGAGCACCCAAATCAACATTTAAAATCACCATGTTACGGAGTGACGTTTGATATCATCAAAGTACCCTTCCGGCATCAGTGATTGACATGATCTCATGGTCTAAGGATTAGGACTACTTTGTATGAGTTTGATATAACAATGAAACTTGATGACTTGATCGTATTGCTATTCTTACTATGGGTGTAAGTGTTCATCACATCATTCTTCTTAATGATGCGACCTTGTTATTAACAACATCCAATAGTTCATGATTAGGAAACCTTGATCATCGGTTAATCAACGAGCTAGTTAAAAGAGAGGATTTACTAGGAACCTTTTTCTTGTTTATTAAACACACAAGTATTAACGTTTCCGATTAATACAATTATAGCATGAGAAACAAACATCTATCATGAACACAGAATAATATAATAGCCACTATATATTGCCTCTCGGGCATATTCCTTTCAATTTATTCCAAAAAAAGCTAGAGCTAGAAGAGATAAATGTCCGTTCAAAAGCTAGAAAATTGGATCTCAAGCAAAAAGAAGTGGAGCTCTCCATACTTGTCGAGGAAAGTAGGATCATGAACGCCGACGTCGAAGCCATGGATCGCGATGGGCTTGGTTCGAAAGGAAGAGCAAGTTCATCCTTGATCGAGATGCATGATCTTCGTTCTTTTATCTTTATTTCCGTGCATGTATGAACTATGTATGTCGTCCTTTTGAGTTTGCGGGATAGAGGACAAAGACTAGATAGATGGTCCTTATTTCGAGTGGGTATTATTGTGTCCTGGTATTTTGAAACATGTTATGAAGAAAAAATGGCCAACATGTCGGACCGATGCGAGTCACCGTTGGGGGCAGCGACATGGCCAGCGCGGACCTAGGCCGGACCCCTGTCCTCCCTGCCAAGCAAATGGACCGAACTGGTCAAAAGGGTCGTTCGGTTTGAGGAGGGTCGTTGGAGTTGCCCTAAGAGCATCGTGAGTCGACTCCCCAAATGACCTCTTGTGGGAAGCCCTAGATCGGTCGCTCGGGACGCTGTCGCGTTTAGGGACGCATGTTCTCAACCGCGTCCTCCAGACAGGCTGTCAAATAAAATTTTAGCAAAGAAATTTAAATAAATAGGTATTAATCGGTTATAGAGTTCAAAGGCCTTTCAAGTTCATAGTTCCCGCCATCACCTCGCCATGATCTCCGTCTAGAATATTACATAACCGACATGGAAATAAACCTAAAAGAACACGTTATCCGTCATCGTCAATGGTGGCTCCTCTTTCCAGATCAATGACCTCCTCCTCATGCGCGAGAGTGTCCTGCTCGCCCGTCGTCGGTCACTGTAGCCGATGGCGCCCCGTAGCCTATGCCAATGTTGCTACCGCTACTGATGTTGATGCCACAGTTGTTGCGGATGCCACTGCCGATGTTGTTGCCGCCTCCGACGCCACCCTTCAATCAACATTTTTTTGCAGGATCAAGTCGCGGTAGTACATGTGCATCGCCAACACCCGGGGATCCATCTTCAAAGTGTCAACGATGAAGATCAGGAAGTCCTCCTTCCTTTTCTTCACGGGTGAGAAAGTTCGATGAGACATCGATGAGGCACTTGTCAATTGACACATGCACCCTGTCGGATGATGTCGCTTGAGCCTAGGCTGCCTTAGCCTTCTTGTTGCCGATTGGGCTACCCCACCAGCAGCGCGTCCAGATCAATGGTGTCATCGCCTGCCTTCGCCAAATGGAGGTGTGTTTGCCTCCATTTCTCACATTCTTTGAGCTTGGTGGAGCAATGCATCAAGGCGAACCCTTTGCCGTCGTTTTTCAATAGGTACATGTCTAGTGTCTTGTCCAACTAAGAAAGAAAACACAAAGATATCAATGGATATAGGATCAAGATGATGATGCACAATAGGAATGGCACACAACTTACCATATTGGTCGTGTTCATGCCACTTTCCCGTCGAGTTTGAATGTTTGCATGGTATCCATAAAGTAAGTTCACCGTGGCTTGTATTATAGCCTAGTGGTTTGACATAGTCTTTTGCCTCCTATTCATTTTGCATCACGACATACTCTTTGTTAAGAATGTTGCGCTCATCAAACTCTTCTTTTATCCTACCCCAATAGGAGCTACTAGTTTGACTGGCGCCGGTAATCAGATCCATACTCACTGTCTTCACGCCTTCCACCTGGGACCTCGTGTACCTATTCTCGGTTTACTCTCGTCGGTCGGTACTTCTTTGCCACCCTCCTCCCCGTATTCTTCTTCCTCCTCCTCGCCGGTAGCATGGACGCATTCTTCTTCCTCTTCCTCTTCCTCTTCCCAGTCACCCCCTTGCTGTGTGCCGCTGGTACCATCATGCTCACCGCTGCCAACCATTCCATCAAACATGTTGTCGACGTCGTTGCTGAACTCAAGCAGGTCTTTTCGAAGGGGCAGCAATGGCGTGCCTATGTAGGCACGATTGAGGTCCAAGCCGGAGAGCTATTGCCCTTGGTCGTTGAATGTTGTAATAATTATGTACTATTTGTTTCCTGTTTTTTCAGAATTTATTTTTCCATATTTCTTTTTATTATTGAGCATTTCGGACTATGTTTGCATTCAGATTACTAAACCTTCTCTCTCCTCTTCATGTAACCAGTTTTTAGCAATACATTATAGAAAGCCTGTTGAAGATGCTCCAAGCGCCTTTTTATTACACGCATTGGGAAGCAGTCAGCAAGTCAGATACAGTCATACAGAAGCTCTTGTAGATAACCTCAGTACAATACTAGAGCAGCGCTGCGTCCGTCAAAGCAATAGTGAACAAAGGAATGCTGACAACACAACTATTATGCATTGGATTAGTAATTAATTTTCAATCATACTTCTCGTTCCATTGCAAAGCATAAATATCATAGTTTGACAGCAGTAATGCTACGTCTACGTGACAGTAGCTAAAATAGTACTAGTACAGTGTTCCACCACGAACATACAAAGCAATGAAAATGGGCATTATCATACTACAACATTTTGTATCACCTAGCTGGTATCCATGCATCTTCCAGCACTCACCTTTTCTGCCAAGCATGATCAACTTGTAAGGGTTATAACTTCTATTAGGAAGTAATCTTAACCAAGTGTTGGTAAAATGTAATCTTTAGAGTCTGGCTAACAGAAGTACATGTAATAAGAAAGTAATTTCAGATTTGAATAGCGGCAGATAATAAGGATCCTCTGAAGATCATACTAATTCAACACATTCGCAGGATGCTAATGGTCCAAGTCTTTGCATCACCACGTAGCTATAAATATGATAAGACAGAAGAAACCATGCAGAAATAGAGTAAATAAGTGGTATGCTAAATAATTTCCCTAATTTTTAATTTTCATTTCTGAACCTTGAAAAGGGAAGCAAGAAAGATTGAAGGATGCTCTACAAAACTAAATTAACCTTAATTACATGAAGTGAAGAGATTTTGTAAACCCATCGCTGGAGTTTTGGTAAACCAAAGGTACAATACAACATAACTTGCCGGAAACACATATATGTAAGTGTTGGTATACTAAGAGCATAACAACAACATAAAATTGCTCTAAAACAATTAAAAGGATGCAGATAAAACATTGTGCAAATTGTGATTTTGTGTAAATTGCATTATTTTGTGAATTGTGTAGATTGCAGAGATTGAATTTGATGTGGGAAAACTTATGCCGGAGGGGGTGGGGTGGGGTGGGGGGTTAAGGGTTACACTATCCTAAATTCATATAGCATCGATGTTTATCCGGCCATAATGTGATTTTTTTACGACTGCTAGAGAAAGCTTCCGACTTGTCTAATAATAACCCCTCCATCCAGAAATACAAGGCGCGCATGTTTTCAAAGATTTGTTGTTGATCACCGATCAATCAAACCATGTGTGGGTTATCTCAGATATGATCGATACCATTTAATAGTGTTCTTAATATTAATCCAACAATATCCATTTTGTATCATTTACTCCAGATAAAATCTTGGTAAAACATGAATCTCAGAAATCATGACAAGTCAATAGTGTCCGTTCTTACAGCTAGAACAGTAGTACACACAACAACATAAGACTAGCTATCACACTAGTTTCAGACAGAAATTTACCACTTGCAACGCCTAGAATCAGCACGCATATGAAGAAAGCTTGACGCAGGGAGAACTATGGAAAAAACACAAAAATCAGTTTGTTTATCTTAAACAGAAATTCTACCTTGCTGTCTGGCTGCATGCTGGTTCACAAAGTAACGCCGGAAATGGGCAATTATCCTTCGTTAGATATCCAGCACCCACAAACCTGCAAAACAGAAGTAAAAGCAAAGAAATGTTAAACTTCGCATTTGTGTTTGCTCTGTCAATTCTGACTCAATCTATAACATGCTTAACAAAAACCAACAGTACAGGTCCCATCCAGCATACCTAGAAAACAATAATAAATTTTCAATCAGAAATTGCAGCATGACTCAATACTTGGCTTTGACACACATCTAAAAAGTCACTATTAGCTCTGTTCATTTGCAAATATTTGGCCATTGGTGTAGTCACTCCGTTCATGGATAATCTGATGACCATGAGTCTCATAATATCATGATGTGTTCGGCATCTATGTATAATTGATTAGTAGCATAGAGCATGAGCAGACATTATCTTACTTCTAGAGAAACATTTGCAGCATCCCACTAATATAGAATCTATAGTAACTGTATACCACATTACCATGAGATAATAAATTGTGAGGCATGGCTTCAGGGTTTAATCCTTCACTGGTTACAAACAGAGCATGCAGGGCAAATGAATGAGATAAAACACAGGTACAAACTAAAACAAATATAACTGGTACCAGATATGCACAAACAATAGAGCAAACTCTATGAACAGGTTCACAACAAATACCAACAACGAAGTGTTGTTTGCACAACAAACTGATCAATGATCATAATAGAACATATATCAAATATGAACTGCTAGTGCTAGGTACTTGAGGGTTGCACCTTAGTTCTGTACCCAAGCCTCATGATGCACGAAATACTAAACATTGAATGCTCATGCCAATGCAGAAGTCAAATGGCAATCACAATCTTATTTCTCGTCGCAGACGTCTATATTTCTCTTGCATTCTCAAGAGATCTCTAGAAATCTGCTGATTCCCTGTGAGCATCAATCCATTCAGGACACGATTAAGCATGAACCTTCTAGGCAAGTAGCCTCTCTCCACCATCTCCATCACCATCCTTGCGGCCATTGCCATGTCTTCAGCCCTCTTGCGCACAAACATTGCACTTATTATGATATTGTATGTATCTTGGTTGGGCAGGCAGTCCTCTCCTTTACTCATCCTCTCAAACAAACACAAGGCCTTCTCAATTTCCCCTTCCTCAAATGAATACCTTATTAAAACATTGTATGTCTGAACGACAGGCTCGCAGCCTTCATTCTTCATCCTCTCCATCAGCTTCATAGCACGGTCAATTTTCGCAGCATGGCAGAGGCCCCGGATCAAGACGGTATAAGTAACCACATTTGGTGTGTAATCCTTTTGGACCATACCATCAAACACCGTCAGTGCATCCTCCACATTTCCCTTCTTACATATCACTTGAATGAGCGCGTTATAAGTGGCCACTGATGGTGTGCATCCTTCTTTAGACATTTCATCGAACAGTTTGCGAGCTTTGTCGAGCTGCCCAGCAACACCCAGCCCATGAATGACGGTAGTGTAGGAAATGATGTCAGGCTTACAGCTCTCGTCTTTACACCCCCTCTTCTTCATCTGGAGGAAGAAGTTCCATGCGTGCTGTATCTGTCCAGCACGGAAGAAGCCTCTGAGGATGATATTATAGGTGGTTTTCGTGGGGGTAATGCCAGACTCGGCCATCTGGCGCAGCAAGTCGAGCGCGCGGGACGTGTCCTTGACGCGGCACCACCCGTCGGCGAGGGTGTTGTAGGTGACGACATCTGGCGGGAAGCGGCCCTGGAGAGCGCGGACGAGGGAGGCGGCCTTGCTGGCATGGCGCGACTTCCCGAGCACATCGAGGAGGGAGTTGAAGAGGGGGAGGTCCTGCGTGACGCGGTGGGAGCGGTGGAGCGAGAGGAAGAGGCGGACGGCGATGTCGGGCCTGCGCTGCGACGCGGCGAAGCGCTCGAAGAGGATGGGGAAGGTGCGCGGGGTGAAGGGCAGGCGGAGGCGCGAGAAGAGCGCGAGGATGGAGTTGGTGAGCTGGCGAGGGTGACGGAGGCGCGCGGACAGGTCGAGGGCGAGGTCGATGGTGCAGGGGGAGATGGCGTGCGCGCGGGCGGGGAGGTGGAGGAGCGAGTGGAAGAAGAGGAGTGCGCGAGGGGCGTGGTGCCAGAGGAGCTTGAGGACGGAGTTGGCCACGGGCGTCGGGAGGGCCGGCGCGACGGCCAGGAGGGACGCCGAGAGGGAGCGCGCCGACGCGGTGGTGAGGGTGGACGACGGGTGGTTGAGCACGAGAGTGGCGATTCGTCGAGGGGATGGGGATGATGTGGTTGAAGGCGAGGGGGAGGGTGGCGAGACCGAAGTTTGGGACGGCGGCGGCGGCGGCGGCGGCATCAGGGGCTCTTCGGGGCGCAGAGGGAGAAGAGAGGCTCAGTCAATAAACTGATGTACTACTCCAGTTGAAGACTTTCCCGGAAAGTGTCTTCGACTCCAGTGTTCCTTCATTTTCAAAAATTCAAAAATCATATTTATTGGGTTAAAAATATATGAAAATAATTCTGAACATAGTCAATGTTGTATCCCACAAGAATGCAAATTCACGATACAAAATTCTTTATATTGTGGTCTACAAACAATTACAAGATTTGATAAAGTTTGGGAATTTAAAAATGCATTTACAGATTTACACTCTTGTCATTTTTTAGCTCAAAATACAAATTATTTAAAACCGATATTTTGCATGTTTATCCCGCTCTCAATACAGCAAGTGACTCTCTCTCAGAAGACGAAAAAAGATTAGTGATTCATCCAATCCAATTTGATCAGAAGTGAGTTCAATGTTATTGTATAGCAAATATCATTGGCTATGTTATGATATTTTTCTCAAAAAAAATTTAAAGCTCACAATTTTTTTAAGAAATAGCAAGAGCATTGGTGCTTGGGAGCCAAAAATCCCAAACAAGACTTTTCAGGCTTTCTCCTTTCTTCGGCAGTACTTTTCTTTGACTTGTACTGAGCTCACTTGTTTGGTTTCCCATTCCAGTGGAGGTAGCAAAATGAAACAAAAAAAAATTATCCTAGTGATTTGCCATATGAAAGAAAATGTTGCCAATGACTGCTTCGTTGCATTTGATGTTGGATGGCCAAAGCCAGAGACTAGGACGCATCCATGTCAGTAGTGGCGCCAACTGCAAGAGAAGAATGGCGGTAGGATGATGCCGAAGGCCCAAAGGAGCGGGTAGATAGTGGCCGAATACAGTTCTGATATTTTCACAATTATTCCCATACATATGTTTTATAAAGCATGCCATAAAACAGAAGTATGAATTTAGTAGTCTTATTTAGATGGAAAAAGAGCATATATGTTATACTTCTTTTTTCATTGTTATTATCATTCTTAAACTAAAACATACACAACATAGCACCTTTAATTTCCTGCTCTACTGGACTATTGTTTTTTTAGATTCAAAAAAGGGATCTATCTAGCTCCATCATATTGATGAAACCTGCAAAGAAGTCTTACACACTCCACGGACTCATAGCTGAACTGGAAATTTTAAACAAAAGACCTACTTCCTCATTTCCTCCATTCCATAATATAAGTCTTGCTAAAAAGGCTTTCATTGTGAAATAGAACATGGCACCTTGGTATACCCACGTTGAGACAGTTCCAAACGAAACAAAAAAAATTACAGCGCAAACTAAAGACTGAGAACTGTTTTTTGTTAGATTATTGTGTTGCTTAGTTTCGGTGCCTCTCTATGTGAATCAGACATTTCTGTTAAGTAAAGTAAAGACATATATTAAAATAAAATGATCAGATGGCCGAGTTGGTCTAAGGCGCCAGATTAAGGTTCTGGTCCGAAAGGGCGTGGGTTCAAATCCCACTCTGGTCAATTTTCTTTTTGACATTTTTTTACTTTGTATAGATATGACAGACGTCATACCGAATTATAAGCAAACAGATCAGATGGCCGAGTTGGTCTAAGGCGCCAGATTAAGGTTCTGGTCCGAAAGGGCGTGGGTTCAAATCCCACTCTGGTCAATTTGTTTTTTGTCTAAAAAACTGAATTCACGCGATACGGTTGCCTTACTATCTCGCATGTTGCATACTCTTGAAGCTACCTTGCATTTTGCATACTCTTGAAGCTGAATTACAGAGTAGTTTTTTTTTTAAGAAGCCATGGTAGTACCTTTTCATTTTAGATGACACTCAAAATCCTATATATATAGCCCTCGCAAAAAGAACCTCCAATCCTTGAGCACTAAACATCCGTGCAGAAGAGCAGATTCTTCAAACGGCCCGTTGTGCCAAAGAAGAAAAGCCGACAGATCTAGCTCACATGCTCTTTTTTTAGGCAAAGAGCTAACATGCTCTGGATTCAAGTATCCTGTCCAGTTTCCTCAACGACAACAAAAGGTATCACGTTCTGGGAGCGGTCGGGTCACTGTACCTGCATTTGCAAGCTGAGAGTGGCCTCCGGAATCATGAAATTGCAGAGCATGTACAAATTTAAACAAATTTGTGACAGCCATTTTAAAACGAAAAGAGTATTATAATATAAAACAGAGCATGTACAACAGAGTGAAGCTGACTGGTTCACTAGGCAAATCACAAAAAAATGTTGGAAAAGTACAAAGCGCAAGCTACTGGTTTTGGTCTGGGGCTCAATTCAGCTCACCAACTATGTTTTTTATTTCCTCGTGATCAATTGCAATCTGAGGTACACTACTAGCGACAGTATCCTTGAAAATTATTGCAGGACAAATCATTTGATCTCGATCGAGACAGCTATACGAGTACGCGAGCGGCAGCACCAGATGCACACAATCAAAACAAAAGGCGAGTGGTCCTGAAGCAGGTACGTACATAAACCTTTAGCTGTCATGAGTACGTTCTATACTTGTCACTACTCTTGCAACCAAACAAGTGTCAGCGTGTGCTGATCCAATTGGTCATCTTTTGCTCCCTTCCGAAATCCAGACGAGCATCGATCAATGACGATAGGCCGTGCAAATGCATCGATCTATGTGTACCGACGCCTGCCGTTACCGTACGAAAGGGCATTCGTACGCGGGGCGACCGACCCAGCAACGGTTCGGTCGAATAATAAATGGTTTCTTTGACACTCTCTGTCAGGAATATGGTCGCTTGGATATGAGCAGCATCATTAGAACGAGAGAATGAACACCAAAATGCGAGAAGGTACTAGTGACACTGAAATGCTTTTGTCACTACAGATGTTGGCCTATTCTCCACAAAGATAAGTAGTGTTTGCTTATTTCTAGCTGTGTGCGCTCAGAAAGCTTATTCTGGTTTTGTGTGGCTCTAGAGTGAAATGATATTGGTCTGCTGTCCCAGCATTGGTTTGTTTTGAGACTTATTGTATCATGTGGTTTGCTATATTAATATATAGGGGCGAAACCCTTTTTTCAGAAAAGGATATTGGTTTCTCCACAGACTTTTTTGAAATGACCAAAGGATATCCTCCCTGCTCGCTCCGTTTTAAATAAGTGTACTTCTAGATTTTGTACTAAGTCAGATATTCTTAAATTTGATCAACTTTTTCAAAAGTAGTAGCAACATATACAAAATCAAATCGGTATTACGAAACTCTATGTCAAAACGGACCTAGTAATATTACTTTAGTATTATAAATATTGCTACATTTCTAATAAAGTTGATCAAACTTTAACTCTTTTGACCCCGGACAAATGCTAGATTGCCTCTAAGCAAAATATTTGAAGAAACAATCTTTATGACACATTATTATTTAAGGTTGTATCTAAATTTGATAATTCGGTCTCGTGCATTGCATATGATTGGTCTAGAAGTTGTTTTTGCCTACAACTACGATGAAGAGGTGTATCTTAACTCTAAGATACTACACCTTTATCTTTTAATACTTCCTCTGTCCCAGTTTAAAGGACATACACTAGAAATCACACGACCCCGAAACACCCTCACCTTGTAGTCACATAAGCATTTAATTTTATAGAAAGAGTCAATCAAAGGATTAGTGGGAGCCAAATTGGCCCAATCAGAAAAAGCCTAGGGCCAAAACATTTGCAATATGTGTCCTTTAAAATGGTACTGAGGGAGTATTAAATATGGTGCCACATAAACATTTTATATCTAGGATACTAACAGACTCTCATTGTGAAAGGCCTTAGGTCATTTCCACAGGGCTAACCAAAACGATTAGAGGTTGTTCGAACGGACAAGGGACGACGTGACCCAAATGGACAGAGGTCTTTGTAACATCCCAGCATTAGAGCTTAGAAATAAGCTGAACCCAGATGTGTGTTCATGCATAGAAAATCCGAATAATTTTCGCGCTTTTAAACAGAACTTGTCAAAGTGATTGAAGCTTTTCTCAACTTGATGGAATTGAAGTTGATCATCAAGTTGACTGTGATAAGTTTCATTATGACCTTTGTTAAAACCTTATCTGGGTAAACATGAATTGATCTAAGGATAGATCAAAGATAATAAAATGTTACTCATAATACATTGCTTAAATAGTTAATATCTGATCCTTAAGGGATCATACCATAATATTCAGCACAACAACTTATAAGTGCCAAGTTAAGATTACAACTAAAGTAATATAAATGTAATGACTAATCCTGACCTATCTTATTCTTATCTATTCTTACTATGAGTATCATAGTAATACCTAACTTTAACTCTTTAATGAGTTTGAGTTGGAAAGAGACTAAGTCAAGATCATTCATCATATATCTTCCTTTCCATATTAACCTTTATGGAACCTATCTTAATATCTGTTGTTCATCAATGATTGAGTAATAACCATTGATTCACAAATTCTTTAACTATCAACCCTTGATCTACTATTTCTTGATCTTCTCATAGCATCTACCTAAATCTTTTAAAGAGGGCATAGTCCATGAATAACCCTTAATCCCATATGAGATACTAAGAAGATAATTTCAATACAATTGAAAAGTAGTATTGATGAAACATTGGATAGCCAATTGGAAACCTAAGCTATAAATGATTAAAAGATTATAATGATCATGCCTTACTCATCAGGATTGTCTACCTATATCTTGGATAAAAGATATTGGTGGGTAGAAAATGATTAAAACCCTAGTAGAGAGAAGTTATCCTAGAGTAGTCATTACAAGTCACATTTATATAATGTGAGGTTGGAGTGTGAGTTATCAGAGTAAAGTAAATGTAAGAAAGTATGATTCGATTAAAGCTAGTATAGCATAGAGTTATGGAAGTAGTGTTATTCATCTTAAAGGATAGTAAGCTTTTGAGAAAGGTAGTTGGATGTATACATCTAATGAAGAAATATTAGTGATAAATGATTAAGGAAGATTATGAGTGGAGTTGAAAGAACTACCTGTTGGATTGAAGATTATCAATAGTAGAGTAGTGGATTTAACCAAGCAAGAATATGAGAAAACTATAAAATTCTTTAGTATCAAACTCATTAGATTAATACATGAGTTTAGAAGGATGATAGGTGGATAAGAATGTTTTTATGAGTAAAGCTCATCATACTAATCATGATGATGGATAGGAAGAAGTATTATATCTAGGAAAGGAATTCCTTAACTAAAAGTCCATGATTGTGAATTATGGAAAATAGACATTCTTGGGAAACAACCAACTCTAAATCTCAAATCAAACATAATATCCATTTCATGTTATTGATCTATCATCTTATATCCATATCACTCTATAGGAATATTCTCCTATAGCAAATCAAATAAGACAATCTCTATTAATTCCAATTATCATAATTATATGTGCTTAGGAGTATCTTTATCAATTCCTTTCTATAAAACATTCTAGATATAACTTTCTATTATAAAAGGTGATTTCATCAAATATCACAAACAGAAGACAATATGCTTAGTTACTAAATCTTTTCTCACATCAACAAAGAAATATAAGTAAATTAAAAACCCTAAACTCCTTTGTTTATCATAATACAATTTATACATTGTCATTTTCCAAGTCAATGGAGGTTGTATTAACCATATTAATTTCTTTTGTATCTCATGCATCAAATAATGATATAGGATCATTATACATATAAAAATTTCTATTCAAGCTATGAGCCAACTAGAGTTAAGTTTTATAAACAAATAAGAAAATATCATATAATAAAGCCATGGTTTAATGTAGAAAGAAAAATTAATAATAAGGGCTTCTACATAATATAAAAAGGGTTTTGATAGAAAACAAATAAAGAAATATTACCATTATATGAAAACTCATAAAAGAACCTTAATATACTTTATTAATGATGCAATCATTCAGCAAATCAGTTCTATAAGGAGAATTCAAATCAAATAAGGAAAATTCAAATCTGAATGTAAAACAGAAAATAGAAAAAAGGAAAACAAATAAAAAACCAATCCTCACTGTGGCCCAACTTCTCTTTGCTTACTTGTCGCCCCTGTGCAACCCACAAAAGCCCAACAACCAGCCCAGCTCGTTCTCATCTCTAGCTGACAGGTGTGACCGAAGAGGGACTGCAGGTTGAGAGGAAAGAAACACCAGGGGGTTTTCTGCAAAATCGACTCTGTCGTCTACCTCGCCTACTGGAAGCAGCTCGCTGGCCGGAGCTCCACCGTCGATCGACCGCCACGCTATGATGTGTGCCGCCGTCCCTGGGAAGAGTAGATAAGATCTCCGCGTCCTCCTCTATCCTCTCATACCAATCTCATCTTCAGTCTCTCTCTCTAGAACCACTTTCCTTCCTCACCTGAAACCCTAGTTCGTTGGAATTCATCATTCCGGTCAGGTCCGACCACCCCTCGCCTCGTGGTAGCCACCGTTGGACGCGCCGTCATGGACTTACTCACCTAGGACCAAGCACGGAAGCCCGCACGCCGGGAATCATGTGAAATCGAGCATTCCTTTCATAGGCCGCCATGGCCATTAACGTCGATTCGCCGTCGTCACGCCTTCCCAAGTCTCCTCGACCTCTCTATTGTCATCAGGGTAAGCTTACGCATCTCTAGACCCTGATTTTGCTTGCTGATTCGTACCGTAGAACTAGTTTCATCGAGCACCGCCATTGGCCGCCGCAGAAGCTCGTCGCCAGTGTATTTCCGGTGACCACTAGGTAGCGATGTTACCACCAATAGGTTCGCCTTGGTTTCCTTTGTCCAATAGCATCGGCCTTGTTCACCAGAGCACGATGGTTCGCCGCCGGCGACCATTCTCTGGTGGTGGAGACTGAGTTGATGTCAGCATGACATCATGCTTGTGTCACCCTAGCCACGTCAACGTGTTTGATGTAAGATCCCTCCTTTGTAAAGGAAAAGGATCCCTGTGATTGCAATGCTAGTCCCTGGATCATTGCTAGCATCCACAGTTTAAGATGAAGTACACAGATACAAAGGTCATTTATTACATCCATTCCAGAGATAAAACATAGTCTTTTACAACTCAAGGCCATAGGCCTAATACAAGAGTTTGGAATAAGTAAATAAACATAAGTCTTCATCTTCATGTGCCACAGGCAAGCATGTTGAGTGTAGACTCATGACACCTAATCATCGCCGGAGTAACCTGCAACATCACAAGTTACAGCCACAGTGGGTCAATACTTTGGAATAGTATTGGCAAGTGATACCTTAGTAAATTTTAAGTGGACTACATTACTATATGCATTTTGGCTAAGTGTAGCTTGGCTTGCTTTGCTCAAAATAGGTTTTACCTATTAGTTGAAATCACTAAGTTTTTCTTTGTCAAAACTTTTCCCAAGAAACCATCAATAGACATTGAGGTCCTTCACCCTTGTTCACCCACAAGTTTTACTTTGAAGTTGGAGTGATGAGATTCTTGATAGCTTCCATGTCTTGATGCTCAAGTTGTCCATTGCCATGGACTTGGCTAAGTACTTAGATTTTCCATCTGCAGAGGTTGTGCACTTTCCCCACCAGACTTGGTTTCCCAAGACAGGGCCTTTCAGAAGCCTTTCCTTAGACCAAATGGACGCGCTCCAACCTATCATTCCCACTACCACCAACTATCCAAATGGCTAAGTTCTAGCAACTTATGTGATCCAGGAAGAGCCCATATTGCCAAGTGGCTGCACTATAAGCTTCTCAACACTTGGCCTCTAAAATCCCTTTGTGCCTGGGTGGCATACCACAAGTGAGATACACAAGGTAAACCATGTCCATGGGCCTTGTGTAACCACTCAACCAAAAACCACCATTCAAGTCCCATTCCACCCAGGAGATTTATTGACTTAGTTGTTTTATTAATGAAAACACAAGTCAAAAGGCTTAGAAATATTTTCATCATAGCATGTATATACTTTACCAACCCTTGTTTACTACTAGCTAGACTAAGCATGGCATAGTAACTTAACTTAGGAATTTCCTAGCAAATCTATATCTACATAGGATTTTCCAACATGGCATTTGGCAAAAATAGTAACATGCAAGACTTAGCAAAATATTTCTAATGCTTGTATAAAATATAGGGATGGAAATATTCATGAAGTACCACTTGCCTTGGTAATGGGGAGAATATCACTCTTCACAATCACAATCACTAGCACCAAAATCTACACAAAATTGGTAGCACAAAATTACACACAATTCATATACAAACATAAATATATGTATGCATGCAAAAATTCTAAGTGATGGATTTTACAACCCAACCAAGCAAGTGCAAGATACTGAGTCATAACTAAGTCAAAAACTTGCTAAACCAAACTTATTTAGCACTAAAACAAATTATTAAACAAATTCTATACTCAAAATAGTCCTAAACAAGTTTCTACATAAAAAGTCATTTTAACAGAAACTTTTCACTAAACACAATTCATAAACAGAAAGGGCTTGTCTCCCTGATTCCAACGATATAAAATTTGCAAAAATCTAACGTGGGAATCAAAAGTTATAGCCATTTCAATTTTGGATCTAAATCTGATTTCAAATCTGTTTTTGAATCAAACCCTAGCCACTCGTCATATTCTTACTGGCGCGTACCGCTTCGCTCCGGATCACGCTCGCGAGCCGTAGGATCTAACTAACGCGCACGGCTCAGATCTAAACATAACGATTCGATAAGTGGACTAATCCTACGCGCTGGATCTGGATCTGACGGCTACAATTCGTTTGACCAAAACTGAGCGGCGCTGGCGGCGGCGCGTCTGTCAGCGGCGGTGCTGGTGTTCCAGGTCGCGCAGGAGTGGGGGAAGAGGCTTACCAGAACCGCAGGAAGCTGCTGATGCTCAAGATGGCGATGGCTTGGGAAGGGGCGCACGGGGTCGTCGGAGATTCCTCGCCGGAGTTCGCGAACGCGTCAGGTACGGTCAGTTGTCGACGTTGGCGAGGTTCCGCGTCGCGCTAAGTCAAAAGAAAGGCACCGTTAGATGCGCAAGACGACGGGGGTTCTAGGCGTATCAGGCAGAGGGCAAGGGGCGGTTGGTACTTACGGGGAGAGGTCGCCGGAGTTCGTGCAGAGAACGGTGGCGCTCTGTCGAAGTCATTGCCGAAGCTAGGGATCATGCGAGGACAAATGGGGAGTGTCAGTAGGTGTGCAAGGACTTGCTGAGCTTGATAGTATGAGCCAGGGACAGAGGGGAACACGGAGCTCACCGGAATTCATCGGCGCGATCGTCGGAACAGCGGAGGCGTCGAGCGAGTTGTGGGCAGCCTGGTGGCGTGAAGGAGGAATTGTTTGAGGGGAAATGGTCACGAGAGAGTGGGTATTATATAGCCAGAGGCTCGACAAGAAACGCTTACTGAATCAATGCAATTTACCTCGCGGAATCAAGGCAGCGACGGAGTTTGTGCGCGGGATTTGGGGAAGACAACACTGACGTGGAGAGGGCCCGCTCGTCAGCGAAACGCGCAGAGAGAAAGTGGGGTCTGGGTGTCAGCGACCGCGTGGGTGCGTTTGCGCGTGCAAGAGAGAGAGGGAGGTCGGGTGGGCTAGCTGGGTCGTGTCTGTTGCTGGGCCAAAATCCTGGCACCGGCCCTTTTCTAATTCTCTTCTCTTTTTCTTTTTCCAATTTGATTTTCAGGAATGGTTTTCAAATGAATTCAAACTCCATTTGAATTCAAATCTATTTGGGATTTTTGCAGTGTAACAGTCTCAATTCTAGGCATAAAACCATGGGTCACTTTGAAAAGGCTTGGTCATCTTTGGAGAAACAAAATAACAGGGACTTTGCACTTGATTTGCAAATGTTTGAAAAATGGTTTTTGAAACCTTTTCCATTTTGTAAAGCTTGGTTCAAAATCCACACTCAATCCATTCAACAAGGGAGACAACAATCTAGGTTTAAAACATTCAAACTCTCAAATGGGGATGGCCATTTGATTTAAGTTTGCTCACATAAAATGATAGCACTATGTGCTTCTGTTTTTCTGAAATGAGTTTTGAAATTGATCTCAATTCTATATGCATGCATGATATGCAATCTTTGAAATCATGATTTTAGGGATGTTACAAATCTAACCCCCTTAAGGTGAATCTCGCCCTCGAGATTCGGATTGGCTAGCAAATAGGTGAGGATGGTCTTTCTGAAGATCATCTTCTCTTTCCATGTTGCTTCCTCTTCGGAATGATGATTCCACTGCACTTTGCAAAACTTGATAGTCTTTGTCCTTGTGACTCTTTCTTCAGACTCAAGAATCTTGATAGGTTTCTCTTCATAAGTGAGATCACTTTCTAGTTGAACCTCCTCCAAAGGTATAGTATCCTTCAAAGAAGTTTATTCCATTTCTGGGTGACATTTTTTAAGCTGACTCACATGAAACACATTATGGATAGCTGACAGAGATTCTGGTAGTTCTATTTCATAGGCAACTTCTCCTTTGCGACTCAAAATCTTGAATGGCCCAACATATCTTGGTGCCAATTTTCCTTTGACCCCGAATCTTTTCACTCCACGAAGTGGTGATACTCTAAGATAGGCTCTATCACCCACTTCGTAGGTGACCTCTCTACGCTTAGGATCTGCGTAGCTTTTCTGTCAGGACTGTGCTATCTTCAACCTGTCCTTAACCAATTTGACCTTCTCTTCGGCTTCTTTGATAAGATCTGGCCCGAATAAACTTCTTTCTCCCACACCATTCCATAATAATGGGGTGGTACACTTTCTTCCGTAGAGAAACTCAAACGGTGCCATCTCAATGCTGGCTTGATAGCTGTTATTATAAGAAAACTCTGCGTAAGGCAGACTTTCGTCCCAACTGTCTCCATAGTCTAGGGCACATGCCCTCAACATGTCTTCAAGGATTTGATTTGTTCTTTCTGTTTGTCCATCGGTTTGAGGATGAAAAGCAGTGCTGAATTCCAACCTCGTTCCCAGACTCATGTAGCTGTCTCCAAAAATGGGAAGTGAATTGAGTTCCCCTATCAGACACAATACTCTTGGGCACACCATGTAGACATACAATTCTACTCATGTAGATTTTGGCTAACTTGGCACTTGTATAAGTTGTCTTCACGGTATGAAATGAGCCACTTTAGTTAGGCGATCCACTACTACCCATATGGAATCATATCCTGACCTGGTCCTTGGTAGTCCGGTAATGAAATCCATACCAATCTTGTCCCACTTCCAATCAGGAATAGGTAGTGGTTGAAGCAAACCTGCTGGTTTCTGATGCTCCGCTTTTACTCTACTACACACATCACACAAAGCAATATGTTCGGCGATGTCCCTCTTGAGATTATTCCACCAAAATCTTTCTTTCATGTCCATGTACATTTTGGTGTTACCCGGGTGAATAGAATACAGAGAGTTGTGTGCTTCCTGCAAAATCAGTTTCCGCAACTCCGGATCTTGTGGAACACAGATACGTTATAAGGTACCCTGTTCGTCTTCATGGAAATTTTTAGCTTTCCCCTGGCCAATCTTTTCCTTAATCTCTTCAATTTCCTTATCAGTCTTTTGGGCTTCTCTGATCTTATCCAACAAAGTGGGTTGGACATATAATGACATGAGATGTCCCTCAGGTACAACCTCCAACCTGAGTTCTCTGAATTGGGTACACAAATCGTCTGGTAATTCTCCTTTGGTAAGGCCATTCACAAATACCTTACGACTTAGAGCATCTGCTACAACATTTGCTTTACCGGGGTGGTATTGCAAACTTAAGTCATAGTCCTTGATAAGATCTAACCATCTTCTTTGCCTCATATTGATTTCCTTTTGGGTGAAGATATACTTCAAACTCTTGTGATCAGTGAACACTTCACAACGCTTTCCCAAAAGGTAGTGTCTCCATGTTTTGAGTGCATGGACGACAGAGGCCAACTCTAAATCATGAGTGGGATAGTTCACTTCATGAGTTTTGAGTTGTCTCGAGGCATAAGCCACAACTTTACCGTCTTGCATAAGTACTGCACCCAAACCTTGATGAGATGCATCACAATATACTTGGAAATCCTTTTCCAAGTCTGGTAGACACAAGACTGGTGCTGTCACAAGTCTCTTCTTCAATTCCTGAAAGCTGACTTCACAACATTCAGTCCAAGCAAACTTCTTGTCTTTCTTTAACAATTCAGTCATGGGCTTAGCTACCTTAGAGAAATTTTCAATAAACCTTCTGTAGTAACCTGCTAAGCCAAGGAAACTACGAACTTCTTTCACGGACTTGGGAGATTCCCATTCAGTCACAGCTGAGACCTTAGCAGGATCAACTGCCACACCATCCTTTGTCATAACATGACCAAGAAAACCAACTTCTTCTAACCAGAACTCACACTTGCTGAATTTGGCATAAAGTTTATGCTCTCTTAATTTCTCAAGTATCAAACGCAAGTGTCCTTCATGTTCTTCTTTGCTCTTGGAGTAGACTAAGATGTCATCGATGAAAACGACAACAAACTTGTCAAGAAATTCCATGAACACCTTTTTCATCATATTCATGAAGTATGTTGGAGCATTGGTTAAGCCAAAAGGCATTACGGTATACTCATACAATCCATACCTTGTAGTGAATGTTGTTTTAGGTATGTCTTGTTCTCTTATCTTGAGTTGAAAATAGCCTGACCAGAGATCAATCTTTGAGAACACACATGCTCCTTCTAGCTGATCAAACAAGTCATTGGTTCTAGGCAAAGGATATTTGTTCTTGATAGTTACCTCGTTGAGTGAACGGTAATCTTTGCATAACCTTTGACTTCTGTCTTCCTTCTCCACAAATAAGACTGGGGCTCCCCAAGATGAAGAACTGGGTTGAATAAATCCTTTCTGCAACTGTTCTCCTAGTTTCTTCTTGAGCTCTTTCAGTTCATCAACTAACATTTTATACGGTCTCTTTGCTATTGGTCCAGACCCTGGTACCAAATCTATCAGAAACTCCACATCTCTATCTGGTGGCATTCCCGGCAATTCTTCCGGAAACACATCTGGATACTCACTTAAAATCGTCACATTGTCCATGCTAACCCCCTTAAGAGAATTTAGCTTACTTCTTTTAGATTCAAAGTTGGACTTGAACTTAATTCTTTTTCTTTCCGGGGTTGTGAGTGCAACAGTACGATTAGCACAATCTAGTACTCCTTCATACTTAGCCATCCAATCCATTCCCAATATTACGTCTAGTCCTTGGGAATCTAGGATTATCAGGCTCACCGGAAACTTATGTTTTCCAAATTCTATTACTAGATCCCGGCATCCAAGACTTACTATCATATCTCCACCCAGAGAACTAACTTTTATTGGACACCCAATGTTTTTAGTTGGAAACCCATTTCCATCAACAAATGCTTTTGATATGAATGAATGCGATGCTCCAGTATCAAAAAGAACAAATGCTGGAATAGAATTGAGTCTGAACTTACCAGCAACAGCGTCAGTCTCCTCATAGACCTCCTCCACACTGATGTGGTTCACATGTCCTTTCTGGAAAGGATTGGGCTTGACAGGTCCTTCAACTTTCTTTTCGGGGCACTCATTTGCATAGTGTCCCATCTTCTTGCATTTGAAGCATTCAACCTGACTGATATCTCTTTTAGCAGGCTGACTTCCAGTTCCACTTCCATTACCACTGTGGTGGCTCTTATGTCCACTCTTGTGGTTCTTGTAATTGTCATTGTCATGACTGCGGTGATGCTTGTTGTCATGACGGTTGTGGTTGTGGTGCTTGTTGAATTTCCCATGCTTGTGGGATCCTGAGCTTCCACTATCATCATAGTGAGATCGTTTGTGAGACGATCCCGAGTTGTGCTTGTCGGAGTGCTTTCTCTTTCTACTCTCGACTTGCTTCATTTTGTTCTCTAATATTGCAGCCTTGTCACAAAGCGACTGATAAGTGGGAACATATGCCACAGCCAGTTGCAGATTCATCTCATCATTCAAGCCTTCCAGAAATTTTTCCTTTCTCTTGGCATCCGTGTCAACTTCATCCGGTGCATAACGCGCCAGATTGTTGAACTCTTCAATGTACTCAGCCACGCTGCGGTGGCGCTGCTTCAGATTGTGGAACTCTTTCTTTTTCAGGATCATTATTCCTGATGAGATATGAGCAGTGCGAAAGCCATCCTCAAAGATAGCCCAAGTCACCTCATCTATAGGAGTGGTGATCTGAAAGTTGTCCCACCAAGTGGCGGCTGGCCCTTCCAGCAGATGTGCCGCAAATCTGACTTTTTCAGCATCCGTGCAGCCCACAGTTACTAAGTCCTTGTTTACAGATCGTAGCCAATCATTGGCCACCATGGGATCAGTCATCCCCAAGAACTTAGCTGGCCTCAATCGCAAAAATCTGGTGAGCATATCAAAACCTGGAGGGTTGTTGTTGTTATTGGGGTTGTTGTTGTTGTTTTGGTTCTGAATGAATGTTGTCATCATCTGCATGAGCTATGTTTGAGTAGTCATCATTTGTTGCATTTCTGGTGTGATGTTGTTGTTGTTGTTGTTGGGGTTGGGGTTTGCGCGACGGGGAGGCATCTGTGGTTTGTTCAAATAAAGATAAGAATGAGATACCCATAGATGTTTTCATGCACATTACATCACATAAGCAAACACATAGCATGCAACACAAGATAAAAGTTCAACAACAAGATAACAAGTTCACAAAGTAAAACACACAAGTAGCAAGCCATCCACATGTCGGATGGTCCAATAACAAGTTCTCAAATAACAAGTACGATAATAAAAGATAAACGAGTAGTCAGATCTACTCATCAGCATCAATCTCCTCCTCGACAAAGGTAAGACCTGCGTTCTCCATCGCGGTCTTGTTCTCCTCAATGGTAGTGGTCAAGGACTCATTCTTGGCCTTGAGAGCCCTCTTCTGGGAACGAAGCCTCTCTATCACCGTCTGTTGCTGCTCTAGCTTGAAGTCCTTGGACTGCAGTTCTTTAGTCATGTCCCGGATCTTCTTGTTCCTATCCTGGACACGTTTCTCCTGACTCTTGAACTTCTTGTCCTGGGTCTCGAACTTCGCCTCCATTTCCTTGACTATCTCGTCCTGCTGTGCGAAAAGCTTGTCCTTCTCGCGAAGCTGCACCTGGAGCTCGTCATTACTGAGCATGAAATTGGTCCTGTCCGTGTCCACGTGCCTAATGAGAGACTCTAAGTCCTGGAGGTACAGACATATCGGCTCTGCTGCATCCCTCGAGTCGTCCTCGAAGTCGATGGACTCTCCATCCTCATCACGTCTTCCGAAGACGTGGAAGTGGGTGCCTCTAACCTGTCGTGAATGTCGGCCTAGCAGACGTCCTATCAGGTCCTGCATAACTACCTCCATGCCTTTCTCCCTGTCATCATGCATAAGCTTGAAGATGATGGCCTCCGTAGTAGGCTCTGTCTGGCGTCCGGGCTGGTTCACCTTGAAGCCCCAGAGGTCCTTCCTCTCGAACTTGGTGAGTGGATGCACCATGATGGTGGGAAGAGGGAGATTGAGCAAGGTGGTAAGCTCAACGATACGAGGACCAAAACGGGTAACCTGGAACTCCTCAACAGTGCTGATGGTAATAGGCATCTATTTATAAGATAGAAAAGTTAGAACAACACAATTTAAGATAAAACAAAGACAAACATCACATGCATATCCTTGGAAAGCAAAATCACACAAGTCATGCATACATGAATTCATTACATCAACCAAGTCCAATCATGTATTAAGGTAATATTTTGGAAAATAAGGTGATAGGTGGTGGTCCAACTAACGAAATACGTTTACAATCCTATCTCACTGGATCTGTTGGCTAACACAATGTTCCTAGAAGCAATCAGCCTATCTTGCTCACATGATTCCATCACTAAGTCTATAATATCTCCTCTTAAGGTTTGGTTGGTAGCTTCCAACTCTTGGGTAAGTTCCTTCTCTTTTATCAAGTCTTTTTGGAGGTTGAACATTCTGCACTTGACTCTTGCACTAAGTTCTTTGATAGTCCTCCAAGCTGCTTCTCTTGCTGACTCGAAGAATGTGGTGTGCACCACTGTGTTGGTGTACACGCAGAATCCTTTTTCTTTGTGGTTGTCTTCCTTGTTTTTATACAAGTGAAGTTGCACCCACCAGTACTCAACTCCTTCATCCATCACTAGAAAACCTTTGTACACAGCTGCACCATGTATTTCCATTGCCACCATGAGGTCCTTGAGAATTTTGGGAAACTCAGTCTCACACTCCAAGGTCATGGTCATGAGTGCTCCTTTCTTTACAGCTCCGTTGATGGAGTTCATCTACAAATAGAGATGAGAAAGAGAAGATTAGAAAAGTTTACGAGAAGAATAGACAAAGTGTAGAAGTAGTTGAAAATTTTCCTTAGTGGTTTCCAATCCTTGGGTCATAATCCTACAGGCAACACAGTGCTCTGATACCATCTGTAAGATCCCTCCTTTGTAAAGGAAAAGGATCCCTGTGATTGCAATGCTAGTCCCTGGATCATTGCTAGCATCCACAGTTTAAGATTAAGTACACGGATACAAATGTCATTTATTACATCCATTCCAGAGATAAAACATAGTATTTTACAACTCAAGGCCATAGGCCTAATACAAGAGTTTGGAATAAGTAAATAAACATAAGTCTTCATCTTCATGTGCCACAGGCAAGCATGTTGAGTGTAGACTCATGACACCTAATCATCGTCGGAGTATCCTGCAACATCACAAGTTACAGCCACAGTGGGTCAATACTTTGGAATAGTATTGGCAAGTGATACCTTAGTAAATTTTAAGTGGACTACATTACTATATGCATTTTGGCTAAGTGTAGCTTGGCTTGCTTTGCTCAAAATAGGTTTTACCTATTAGTTGAAATCACTAAGTTTTTCTTTGTCAAAACTTTTCCCAAGAAACCATCAATAGACATTGAGGTCCTTCACCCTTGTTCACCCACAAGTTTTACTTTGAAGTTGGAGTGATGAGATTCTTGATAGCTTCCATGTCTTGATGCTCAAGTTGTCCATTGCCATGGACTTGGCTAAGTACTTAGATTTTCCATCTGTAGAGGTTGTGCACTTTCCCCACCAGACTTGGTTTCCCAAGACAGAACCTTTCAGAAGCCTTTCCTTAGACCAAATGGACGCGCTCCAACCTATCATTCCCACTACCACCAACTGTCCAAATGGCTAAGTTCTAGCAACTTATGTGATCTAGGCAGAGCCCATATTGCCAAGTGGCTGCACTATAAGCTTCTCAACACTTGGCCTCTAAAATCCCTTTGTGCCTGGGTGGCATACCACAAGTGAGATACACAAGGTAATGTTGGAGATATGCCCAAGAGGCAATAATAAAGTGGGTTATTATCATATCTTCATACTTATGATAAATGTTTACATACCATGCTATAATTGTATTAACCGGAAACATTAATACTTGTGTGATTTGTAAACTAAAATAAGAGTCCCTAGTAAAGCCTCTTGTTAAACTAGCTTGTTGGTTAATATATGATCATGGTTTCCTAATCATGAACATAGAGATGTTATTAACAACAGGGTCATATCATTAGGAGAATGATGTGATGGACATACTCCTATAGATAAGCGTAGCATAAAGATCAAGTCATTTCATTAGTTCAATTGCTATATGCTTTCTGATACATAGTAACCTAATTCTTTCGACCATGAGATCATGCATATCACCTTTACCGGATGGATGCTTTGATGACATCAAACACCACACCGTAACTGGGTGTCTATAAAGGTGGCATTGAGTGTTCGGAAAGTATTGGTTGAAACACATGGATCAAGAGTGGGATTTGTCCATCCATATGACGGATAGATATACTCTGGGCCCTCTCGGTGGAATGTCATCCAATTAGCTTGCAAGCATGTGACTGGCTCACAAGGGATCACATATCACGGGAACGAGAAAAGAGTACTTATCGGTAACGAGGTTGAACTAGGTATGCAGAGATACCGACGATCATAACCTCGGATAAGTAAACTATCGTGAGACAAAGGGAAATTGGTATCGTATGTAAGTGGTTCATTCGATCGCAAAGTAATCGTAGAAATATGTGGGAGCCATATGAATTTCCAGATTCCTCTATTGGTTATTGTTCGGAGAAGTGTCTCGATCATGTCCGCATAATTCACGAACCGTAGGGAGACACACTTAAGGATTCGACGTTGTTTGAGTAGTTATGGTATTATGAGAAAGAGACCGAATGTTGTTCGGAGTCTCGGATGGGATCCGGGATATCACGAGGTGATCCGGAATGGTCCGGAGAATAAGATTCATATAAGGAAAGTCCCGTTTCGGAGTTCGGGAATGATTCCGGTGTTTTCATCGGGAATGTTCTAGAAGGTTCCGGAATGTCCGGCACTCCGGGGGGAAGGGGTACATGAATGTGTCATTACATATTGGAATGATTGCATCATGTACTAAGTGTTCTTGCTGTTACAAATAAAGGATTAAATTGAATCCTAAAACAGAAAAGTCAAATGTCCAGTTTGGAAGTCAAACGGCTAAAACAAGAAACTGTGGGAAACAAGCAAGAGGAGGTTGAAACCAACTTGGAGGAGGAGTCCCTCTCCTCCAAGCCGGCGGCCAGCCTAGGCCGAGTTGGGGAGGGACTCCCCTCCCCTTCCCTGGCGCGCCAGCCCCTCCACCTATAAAAGGAGGGGCAGGGCCTCCTCCTCTACACACAAGTTCCTATCCTCCAATCTCCGGTTTAGAGCCGTTTTGGTTTAGAGCCATTTTGGTTTAGAGCTTCTAATTGCTTTAGCCTGCGTTTTAGAGCCTTCTAATTGGTGTGTCTAATCTCTAGACCACTAATAGTTCTCTCTCATACTCCACCATACTCGCTCCGGCTTAAGGCGAAGCCCTGCGGGATCTCCCCTCTACTTCCGGTACCACGCCGTTGTGCTGCCGGAATCGCGAGGAGAGTGCTACAACCTCCGCTGCCTGCTGGAACAAGGGAGAGGAAGGTCTTCGTCGAGTACCGAACGTGTGACCGACTGCGGGAGCGCTGCCGGAACGTGGCGCCGGAAGGATCATCTACGCGATCTTGAGATCGAAAAGAGTACGACTACATCACCCACGAGAATCTGCTCTCGTTAACCGCTTTGGAATCTTCGAGGGTGAGTTCCTCTATCGACTCGTTGCTACAATCTAGTAGATAGATCTTGGCTTGTTTGTTTGTATGCGATAGAATTTTTTTGTTTTCCATGCTGCGAACCCCTACAGTGGTATCAGAGCCGTGTCTATATGTAGATCTGTTTGCACGAGTAGAACACAATGGTCATTGTGGGCGTTGATGCTTTTATTGTCGATTGCTTCTTGTGTATTTTTCATCTTGCGGTATGTTGGGATGAAGCGGCCCGGGTTAACCTTACATGACATCGTTCATGAGACTTGCTCCACGCTTGACATGCAACTTGTATTTCATAAGTGGCTTTGCGGGTGCCTGTTTCTCCTATCATAGTTAAGATCCAATTTACAACGGGTGATTAACAATACTAGTATCAATGTTGTGGTTCTTGTTCGTAAGTTAGAACGACACTTATTGAAAGCCCCAAACCACGTAAAATATGCAAAGAAAGTAGAGGCGTCTAACTTTGTTTTGCAGGGGTGTGCAGTGATGTGATATGGCCATGATTGTGATTATATATGATGTATGCAATGTTCCTTATTGTAAGTTGGCAACCAGCAGGAGCCATATGGTTGTCTTTAATTTCTGTTAAGACCCGCGTGTCTATTCAAAGTAGTTGTAATAGTTGAAGCCGGTGGACGACAAGCATGGAGCAGCATCATTGACCTTGATGCAATGTCGGTGATGATGGAGATCATGTTCGTGCTTGAAGATGGAGATCGGAAGCACAAAGAAGAAAGGCCATATCATATCACATATTATGAATTGCATGTGATGTTAATCCTTTATGCATCTTGTATTGCTTAGTAGACGACGGTAGCATTATAAGATGATCCCTCATACACATGAATTTCAAGTCATAGTGTGTTCACCCTTAGTTAGCACCGTTGCTAAAGCTTGTTGTTTCGAAGCACCACGTGATGATCGGGTGTGTTAGATTCTACAAGTGTATACAACGTGAGCAAGCCAGATTTGCTCATGCGGAAACTAAGGTTTGATCTTGACGAGCCTATCATGTACAGACATGGCCTCAGGAACACGGATTACCGAAAGGTAGAGCATGAGTCATATAGTAGATATGATGAACATGTTGATTGTTCGCCATTGAAGCTATATCAACTCTCGTGATGATCGGTTTTGATGTGGTGGATTTGGTTCGTGTGATCACTAAAACAATGTGAGGGATATTGTTTTGAGTGAGAGTTCACCTAGATTAATTTAATTATTAATTAGAACTCAATTTATCATAAACTAAATCAAAGTGAATTTGCATAGTTGTTGTAGTCATTGGCATCCGTTTACCACCTTGCGCTTAGTTATAATTGAGATGATAGAACTATAGAATTCTGGTTAGTTACTTTACGAACTGGTATCGTATTGTTTTGAAGTGTTAATCTAAAGTTTAAAAGTCCTATTGCAAACTTTCAGTAAGTTCCGGTTACTCCATGAAGTTTAATAATTGGTATTAAAATCAAGAGTAACAATTCCAATGTTAGTATATAAGTATCATGTTTGTCTCCATGATTCTTGATATTCAAAGGATTCTCCTAATATCAAGGTTATCTAAGGATCTGAAAGAGTTGTTTCAGAAACCATGATGTGTGGAAGATATTGTGATATCTGAAACGAAGTTTTGGTTGCAACATGATAGAGTATAATATGGCAAAGTTCATGTTCTCATATTTTGATGAGAATTTGCAAAGGGTTGTAGACACTTGTTGTCCTAATCCTCCAAAAGGTTTTGGATAGCAAAATTATACTCGTAATTCATCGTTATAAGCTAAAGGTAGTTTGATCATGGACGATTCCATGATAAGGATGAATATTTGATGTAGGTAAAATGTTTACTACACCAAGAGATTACTAAATAAAGGAATTTGAAAGAACACCAAACATTTGATGATGGTGATCTACTTCAAGGTGCAAGTCCAAAGACATTGGTATTTAACTATACATGTTTTGGACTATGTGTCATATGTATGACTCCACTAATTGATGTTGATAGATTCTTTCAAACAGAAAAGAAAATACTGAAAGAGAATCTCATAAATATATGGCAGAAAAGAAAAACTAGAATTGTTCAGTTTAAGTATATAGATGATATACATGTTATGGCTATGTTCTTTGCTTATTAAACAATGTGGTTATTAAGTATTTGATACTGAATTTGTTGGTGTGAATCGTCATACGAAACAACACAATTCATGAACTACAATGGCCTAAGTAACTAGCAAAAGAATATGTGATGATGTTCATCGAGAACAAATAAAGGGTTATTGTGTTGCTCGTTAAACATCAAAGCTTGCCTTCAAGATTTTTTTATCAGGTATTATGAGAACAAAAGGGTTGTTCAAATAAATTGCCGTAATCCATAAAAGATGGATGATTCACAAATCTCGTTGGAGAAATCACATCCATAAAACTAGTGCTAAAAATGTCAAAAGACAAATTGATTGAAAGATCACTTAGGAAGTGACATCGCCGTTTAAATTATAATGGAAAGAAAACATGAAGAAACTCCATGTGGATGGAATTTTGGAGTCTTCCGATTTTTTATCAAATGACGCTTGTGAAACTTTCCTAGAGATAATTAAAACTTCGTTCATAGGACAAAAGGTAACGAATGACTAGCTTATTGGAACTTGTACATATTGTTGTACGAAATCCATTATGTGTAGTCAAAAGCGATGGATTTCAACTTCATATGCTTTCTCCGAAAATTTGAGTGAATATATGAATATTTACTTAATAAGGATGAAGTGTTAAACATTTGAAAAGTTCAAGGACTTTCAAGATGAAGTGCAAAATCATTGTAACAAGAATATAAATAGTTTATGATAAGATCATAAAGGAAGATATTTGAGTTACAAGTTTAGCATAATACCTAAGATTTAAGGAATCGTTCCGTGGATTTGCATTTTCCCGAAACACCATAAGAGTATGGAGCATTCGAGATATGTAATTAAACCTTGTTTGACATGGTAAGATCGAAGGTGTAATTCATAAAACTGCCATTATATTTTAAAGATTAAAAGCTTTAGAGACTACCGTTTTTCCACTGAAAAGAGCTCCATCATAATCCGTTGAAATGACACCATATAAGGTTATGGTTTGGGATAAAACCCAAGTTGTCCTTTCTTAAACATTGGTTTGCTATGCATAAGAAAGATGTGTGCAACCAAAGTCGGATGAACCTGTCTTTGTATAACTGTTGAGTATTCCTCCATAACACCAGAGACAAAAGTGTTTGTCACTTAGAACGTCAAGTTTCTTTGGGAAGGAATTTTTCGTGAAAAGTTAAGTGGGAGGACAATAGAACTTTGATAAGGTTAAAAGAACCTTAGCTATATGTGCAAAGTTGCGCAGCGCCAAAAAGTGTTCCGGAGGCAGCAACAATGCTCATGGCTCACGTGCCTCAAAGGTTGTGGTCACAGAGATCTAAGTTCCTATTGAAATAAGTAGGTCGGGTAAATAGTCAAATACCAAGATTTGAGGGTTAAATCATTATTTAAGAATAATGAACCGACTACATGCAAAGAAGCGATGATGGACCCTGACTCCGTAAAATGGCATGAAGCCATAAAATCCGTGATAGTTCCATACAAGAGAAATCAAGTTTTGAACTTGAAGGACCCTCGAGAAAGGTGTAAGACCTTACAGTTGTGTTTGGATCTATAAATAAATAGACATGGATGTTGCACATCTATGAAATGGTCGACATGTTGGGAAAGAGTTCACAACAATGTTCAAAGGGTTGACTATGACAAGATTTGATCTTTCATAGCGATATTTAGTCTAGACGGATAAATGTAGCAACCACTACATATAATTTTGTTATATGGTAGTTGAATAAACAAAACAAGTTCTTCTAATAGAATCGTTACCTAGGACATGTGCATAACACGGTCCATAGGGTTTTGTTAATTCAAAGGATGCTAAAAGCATATGCAAACTTCAATGGTTGAAGTGAGCATCGCGGAGTTGGAATCTTCACAATGATGAAATTGTTAAAAGAGTTTAAATTCATCAGAGACAATGAAGATGCTTGCATTTGCAAGAAATTAAGTGGGAGCGCTAAGACATATTTCTAATACATTATGTAGGAGACATATTATTGGAAGTGCTGTATCTTTTTATTAACACAAGATAAGAATTTCATCTCGATGAAAGACTTAGGCAAAACCCAAATATTAGGCATCAATAGACGCTAATATGGTTGTGCCAGAAGTACATAGATAAGATATTGAATGAGTTCAATATAGAAACTACAAGAAAGGTTCTTGTCGCACAGAAAGGATTGAATGAGTTCAATGTTGATGATATATTCAAGTGTATTGACATTTGGTAAAGTGAAACAAATAATCAAGTATAGATTGATACTTGATGTATGAAATCACAAAGGGTATTTATATCAATCATACTGTGATATGTACAAATCCAGATATGTCCTATGCTCTAAAAGTTGTGAGCATATATCAGAATGATTCGTAAGATGATCATTGGACAATAGTAAGGATATTCTTATGATCTTTTGGAAGAACTAAGAGTATAATATTTGTAGAAGTGACAAATATATGGTTAGTTCATTGTAAAAGTACTACATTGATACTAGCTTTGTCACAAAGTACAAATTTAGTTTATCTCAATCTAAACTAAGGGTGGCACAATATAATGGAAAGTGAGTTCCATAATGGATTTGGATGAGTTCCAAAGTTAAGACATTGTGATAGATACTACAACAAAAGGCTAAGTATATGACTGCTATTTTAGCAGCAAAAGAGGGCATTTGTGTCAAGTAGTTTGTTATCAAACTAGGTGTAGTTCACAGTGGGATAATACTATGAAGATATATTGTGCGACAATATTATCAACATGTTTTAACCCCAAAGAGCTAAAGGTCACACCGAAAGACCAAATTTACACAAAGCCATCTCATTAGAGAATGAGTGATGCGTAGAGACGCAAAGACATGCAATTACACACGGACCTGGAAGTGTCAGATCCGGAGATCAGTTGACCACTAGCAATCGTGTACATACAACACCGGAAAGCCATAGGTGTTGGATACACAAAGGTTTGAAACTAGATTATTGACTCTAGTGCAAGTGGGAGACTGTTGGAGATATGCCCAAGAGGCAATAATAAAGTGGGTTATTATCATATCTTCATACTTATGATAAATGTTTACATACCATGCTATAATTGTATTAACCGGAAACATTAATACTTGTGTGATTTGTAAACTAAAATAAGAGTCCCTAGTAAAGCCTCTTGTTAAACTAGCTTGTTGGTTAATATATGATCATGGTTTCCTGATCATGAACATAGAGATGTTATTAACAACAGGGTCATATCATTAGGAGAATGATGTGATGGACATACTCCTATAGATAAGCGTAGCATAAAGATCAAGTCATTTCATTAGTTCAATTGCTATATGCTTTCTGATATATAGTAACCTAATTCCTTCGACCATGAGATCATGCATATCACCTTTACCGGATGGATGCTTTGATGACATCAAACACCACACCGTAACTGGGTGGCTATAAAGGTGGCATTGAGTGTTCGGAAAGTATTGGTTGAAACACATGGATCAAGAGTGGGATTTGTCCATCCATATGACAGATAGATATACTCTGGGCCCTCTCGGTGGAATGTCATCCAATTAGCTTGCAAGCATGTGACTGGGTCACAAGGGATCACATATCACGGGAATGAGAAAAGAGTACTTATCGGTAACGAGGTTGAACTAGGTATGCAGAGATACCGACGATCATAACCTCGGATAAGTAAACTATCGTGAGACAAAGGGAAATTGGTATCATATGTAAGTGGTTCATTCGATCGCAAAGTAATCGTAGAAATATGTGGGAGCCATATGAATTTCCAGATTCCTCTATTGGTTATTGTTCGGAGAAGTGTCTCGATCATGTCCGCATAATTCACGAACCGTAGGGAGACACACTTAAGGATTCGACGTTGTTTGAGTAGTTATGGTATTATGAGAAAGAGACCGAATGTTGTTCGGAGTCTCGGATGGGATCCGGGATATCACGAGGTGATCCGGAATGGTCCGGAGAATAAGATTCATATAAGGAAAGTCCCGTTTCGGAGTTCGGGAATGATTTCGGTGTTTTCATCGGGAATGTTCTAGAAGGTTCCGGAATGTCCGACACTGGGGGGAAGGGGTACATGAATGTGTCATTACATATTGGAATGATTGCATCATGTACTAAGTGTTCTTGCTGTTCCAAATAAAGGATTAAATTGAATCCTAAAACAGAAAAGTCAAATGTCCAGTTTGAAAGTCAAACGGCTAAAAGAAGAAACTGTGGGAAACAAGCAAGAGGAGGTTGAAACCAACTTGGATGAGGAGTCCCTCTCCTCCAAGCCGGCGGCCAGCCTAGGCCGAGTTGGGGAGGGACTCCCCTCCCCTTCCCTGGCGCGCCAGCCCCTCCACCTATAAAAGGAGGGGCAGGGCCTCCTCCTCTACACACAAGTTCCTATCCTCTAATCTCCGGTTTAGAGCCGTTTTGGTTTAGAGCTTCTAATTGCTTTAGCCTGCGGTTTAGAGCCTTCTAATTGGTGTGTCTAATCTCTAGACCACTAATAGTTCTCTCTCATACTCCACCATACTCGCTCCGGTTTAAGGCGAAGCCCTGCGGGATCTCCCCTCTACTTCCGGTACCACGCCGTTGTGCTGCCGGAATCGCGAGGAGAGTGCTACAACCTCCGCTGCCTGCTGGAACAAGGGAGAGGAAGGTCTTCGTCGAGTACCGAACATGTGACCGACTGCGGGAGCGCTGCCGGAACGTGGCACCGGAAGGATCGTCTACGCGATCTTGAGATCGGAAAGAGTACGACTACATCACCCACGAGAATCTGCTCTCGTTAACCGCTTTGGAATCTTCGAGGGTGAGTTCCTCTATCGACTCGTTGCTACAATCTAGTAGATAGATCTTGGCTTGTTTGTTTGTATGCGATAGAAATTTTTTGTTTTCCATGCTGCGAACCCCTACAGGTAAACCATGTCCATGGGCCTTGTGTAACCACTCAACCAAAAACCACCATTCAAGTCCCATTCCACCCAGGAGATTTATTGACTTAGTTGTTTTATTAAGGAAAACACAAGTCAAAAGACTTAGAAATATTTTCATCATAGCATGTATATACTTTACCAACCCTTGTTTACTACTAGCTAGACTAAGCATGGCATAGTAACTTAACTTAGGAATTTCCTAGCAAATCTATATCTACATAGGATTTTCCAACATGGTATTTGGCAAAAATAGTAACATGCAAGACTTAGCAAAATATTTCTAATGCTTGTATAAAATATAGGGATGGAAATATTCATGAAGTACAACTTGCCTTGGTAATGGGGAGAGTAGCACTCTTCACAATCACAACCACTAGCACCAAAATCTACACAAAATTGGTAGCACAAAATTACACACAATTCATATACAAACATAAATATATGTATGCATGCAAAAATGCTAAGTGATGGATTTTACAACCCAACCAAGCAAGTGCAAGATACTGAGTCATAACTAAGTCAAAAACTTGCTAAACCAAACTTATTTAGCACTAAAACAAATTATTAAACAAATTCTATACTCAAAATAGTCCTAAACAAGTTTCTGCATAAAAAGTCATTTTAACAGAAACTTTTCACTAAACACAATGCATAAACAGAAAGGGCTTGTCTCCCTGATTTCAACGATATAAAATTTGCAAAAATCTAACGTGGGAATCAAAAGTTATAGCCATTTCAATTTTGGATCTAAATCTGATTTTAAATCTGTTTTTGAATCAAACCCTAGCCACTCGTCATATTCTTACTGGCGCGTACCGCTTCGCTCCGGATCACGCTCGCGAGCCGTAGGATCTAACTAACGCGCACGGCTCAGATGTGAACATAACGATTCGATAAGTGGACTAAACCTACGCGCTGGATCTGGATCTGACGGCTACAATTCGTTTGACCAAAACTGAGCAGCGCTGGCGGCGACGACTGGCGGCGGCGCGTCTGTCAGCGTCGGCGCTGGCGTTCCAGGTCGCGCGAGAGTGGGGGAAGAGGCTTACCAGAACCGCAGGAAGCTGCTGATGCTCAAGGTGGCGATGGCTTGGGAAGGGGCGCACGGGGTCGTCGGAGATTCCTCGCCGGAGTTCGCGAACGCGTCAGGTACGGTCAGTTATCGACGTTGGCAAGGTTCCGCGTCGCGCTAAGTCAAAAGAAAGGCACCGTTAGATGCGCAAGACGACGGGGGTTCTAGGCGTATCAGGCAGAGGGCAAGGGGCGGCTGATACTTACGGGGAGAGGTCGCCGGAGTTCGTGCAGAGAACGGTGGCGCTCTGTCGAAGTCGTTGCCGAAGCTAGGGATCATGCGAGGACAAATGGGGAGTGTCAGTAGGTGCGCAAGGACTTGCTGAGCTTGATAGTATGAGTCAGGGTCAGAGGGGAACACGGAGCTCACCGGAATTCGTCGGCGCGGTCGTCGGAACAGCGGCAGCGTCGAGCGAGTTGTGGGCAGCCTGGTGGCGTGAAGGAGGAATTGTTTGAGGGGAAATGGCCGCGAGAGAGTGGGGATTATATAGCCAGAGGCTCGACAAGAAACGCTTACTGAATCAATGCAATTTACCTCGCGGAATCAAGGCAGCAACGGGCAGCGGAGGAGTTCGTGCGCGGGATTTGGGGAAGACGACGCTGACGTGGAGAGGGCCCGCTCATCAGCGAAACGCTAGAGAGAAAGTGGGGTCCGGGTGTCAGCGACCGCGTGGGTGCGTTTGCGCATGCAAGAGAGAGAGAGGGAGGCCGGGTGGGCTAGCTGGGCCGTGTGTGTTGCTGGGCCAAAATCCTGGCGCCGGCCCTTTTCTAATTCTCTTCTCTTTTTCTTTTTCCAATTTGATTTTCAGGAATGGTTTTCAAATGAATTCAAACTCCATTTGAATTCAAATATATTTGGGATTTTTGCAGTGTGCAACAGTCTCAATTCTAGGCATAAAACCATGGGTCACTTTGAAAAGGCTTGGTCATCTTTGGAGAAACAAAATAACAGGGACTTTGCACTTGATTTGCAAATGTTTGAAAAATGGTTTTTGAAATCTTTTCCATTTTGTAAAGCTTGGTTCAAAATCCACACTCAATCCATTCAACAAGGGAGACAACAATCTAGGTTTAAAACATTCAAACTCTCAAATGGGGATGGCCATTTGATTTAAGTTTTCTCACATAAAATGATAGCACTATGTGCTTCTGTTTTTCTGAAATGAGTTTTGAAATTGATCTCAATTCTATATGCATGCATGATATGCAATCTTTGAAATCATGATTTTAGGGATGTCACATTTGACCAGTCTTTGTCTCGCGTGGTTGATGACATGGCCTTGGGCCCATGTGTCATTGTCTGGGGGTAGAGACAGGGTCGGTAACAAACACATTTATTAAATCTGACAGCTGAGGTGGACATAGGCCCACTGGTCAGTGACTCAGGTTAGTTCCTGTTTAATAAATAAATAAAATGTTTTAAACTCAATTATTAGTACTCCAGAAATCAATAAATGATTAAATCTTGTTTAATTAATAACTTTTGATTTATAATTCAGAAAAATGTGTATAATATATGAAAATTTGTAGAAAAATAAAATCTAGAACTTAAAATTATTATCAAATATTATTATGATGATTATTTAAATAAATATTATTTAATAAAGGTTTTATAAGTAATAAAACTTTGATAATTCATATTTTAATAATGATAAATGTTAAAAATATGAATAAAATACCAAAAATCATAGAAAAAAATAAGAGCTATAATTTAAAACTATAATCATACCTTATTATTTCACTTACTTAAATATTTATTATTTATTAAGTATTTTTAAAGTATTAAATCTTATAAAAATCATATCTTATTATTTATAAATCACAAAAATAAATGTAATATACCAAAATGATAATAAAAATAATATCTACATGTTAAAAATATAATATTACACTTTTTAGTTAAATAAAAATTCAAATATTTGAATAACTCAAATTTAAACTTATTTACTAAGTTTAAAATTCATATAAGGGTAAATAAAATTTGTTAATATTTCTAAAATTAGTCAATCAAGTCTAATAAATAAGTATTAGTCTTGAATATTACTAATAAGTCATAATGATTCAAAGCCTTAGAAATACTATTATATTGAATTATCCTTCTACTATATGAATAAATTATATTTTAAAAATATCTTTAATAAATATAAAATCTTCAAGAATGATATATCAATCAAATACAACATTATAATGGACTAAATCCAAAGATAATTCATGAGTAGTCACTAGTACTATTTATTTATCCATAAACCATAATCATACCTTTACAAGGAAACAAGAAATCTTGTTCCACTACAAAATTAAGAGACCACTACTTAAATAAAAGAATAATCATTCTTAAGTAAAATTAAGGCAACATTACCAAGTACTCCAGGTACAAAGGTTATAAGCATTATACTTTCAAACTATCTTTGTTTTAAAGTTAACTTTAGTCTACAAGAATCTAAATATAACACTACAGACATTGTTATATGTTTTATAGTTAACTTTGGTCTGAAATAGTTAAGTTATAAAACATCTCAAGCCCAAACTATTCAAGCAAGCACAAATAACATCGACCACCACTAACTAACCACAAAGATTGTTTAAACCTTAGAAAAGGAATATTTTCTTCAAAAGTTATTCGTTTTGCCACTTCAGACAATATATGACAAACAATCAAGATCACATTACTTCATACTTCACTCGTATACTTAGGAGCGATAACACATAAGCTCTTTATAAGTGACTTTACTTGTAAAGTAAAGTTTGAAGACAAACAATTAAAGTGTAAACAATCTTGAATAACATTTCATAGGTGTATATTTTATTGCTGCATAAATATGTGTTGTTCACACACACACACTCACAAGCCATAATAAGAAGCACAAGTGTGAAACTTATCTAAAAGGACAACACATTCTAAAGTAACCATTCCCGAAATCCAAACCCTAGAACAACGTTATCTCCGGGATTCACGTTCATAAAGGTGCATCACATTACTTATGCATAGAGCATATTGCTTCTTTAAACATTAGTCCTTACCGGACCAATGATGCTAATTTCATATATTGGATCTTATATTATCTTGAAGACTGTGAGTGCATAATCTTGCAATCACAAAAGGCAAGTTCACACTTGCTCATGTCCTTTGATTATTTTCTATAAAGTATTTTACAAATCCAGTGTTGTCATCACCTGCATTTGAAAAAGGTCTGAAAACACTATTTTCGATAACAATGTGAACTATTGGTTACTGATCCAGGGTGATCAACTAATCTATTAAATCTGACAGTTGGAATACCACTGTTTAGAACTATATCACCTAGGACTTAACAACTAATGTCGCCAGTGATTCTTGCGTCGTATATTACGTGTCGGCCATGAGATTTGGAATGGGACGGAGAAGTCAGCTGTATTTTCTTCCTCTCGCATGAAGCCGGATGTGCAGGTCGTGGCTGTTATCCTCGTAGCATGCATATTAATTGGTAATTCATAGAGGATATTCAGCATATGGGTGGGAACCCTCAACGTCCCACGATAGTTCTGGCATCTAACGGTTTGTACAAACCATTGCCGTAATCTAATATGTGGGCATGGTGTACACCAAGGAGGCATGCGAGGTCACGAAGGGGGCAATGATTGGCTTGGATCATCTTTTGGGCCCCACATCATGGAATTGTGGACGGGAATAAGCTTCCCGGTTGTGCAACAAAGAGTTGATCTCTCATGGGTAAAGTAACGCACCTCTGCAGAGTGTAAGAACTATAACTTGTTACTCCCTGTTCCGGGAAAGAGCTGCAAACACGGCGGAAAAGGAACTCCATGAAATTTTTGGTAAACCCGTGAAGGCTGACGGACATAGCTTTTCAGAATAAAAGTAACCTTTGAAGAAATGTTTATGAAAACTTGCATTGCCTATGACCTACGGTCTGTGGTTGTAGTTATAGTGCATCAAACACTCCTTTTCTAGCGAAAATTGCGGAGTACGCTCGTACTCAAAGTATCTTCTTAACCCTTGCTAGATTCTGAAGCCGGGATAGACAACATCAACATCAAGTTATGCTCCAGGACTCATCATCCAAAGCTAAAGCTCTTCAATGAAGTCAAGGAAGTCAACATATACATCAACTCAAGTGAAGACGAAGTTACTGATTAGATAAGGATATAATCTCTAGCCAAAGAACCTAATTTTGTAGTGTGTTGCAATAGCAGCAATGCCAATCCCTTAGTTAAAATACTAGTCTTAATAGTATAATAGCTCTTGCGTTGTTTATTTTTGATTTTTCTCCATGAGAAGTTCTTTCTCTCTCTTTAACCTAGAGTGTTCTCTGGATCTTGTGTAAAGAGTGACTTGTAACCTTTAGCCATGTATTGGACCCGCTATGTTTCTGTTGTGCCATTCTGAGGGATGTAATACTAGTGAACGGTGTTTCATTGGTGTTATGTCAACGACTATAGTATACTACATCATGCAGTGGTATGCTGGGTCACCGCAGTCTTGAACCGGTCCAAGACAACCCATTTCGAGCCCAAATTTGAGTTGTATTTGCGTCAGGCCGGACAACCCGTGCGTCCGGACGTGTCGCTCTCTTGTCGTCCCCTGCCCCGCCAGCAAATGGGTGAAAACCATTCCACCTTCTTCCACTTCCACCAAAAGTCAAAATTTGTCGATGCCAAACCCCTAGCTAGCAATGGAGGTAGCCGATGTCGCAACCGTTGTCCCCACTATCCCAACCACCGCCAAGGCCAAGAAGGCCACCAAGTCGAAGGCCTTGCTCAAGCCAAAGGAGCTGATGGATTTGGAGTGGGCGGAGGAGGGCAGGAAGCTCGCTACCCGAAGAGGCGCGACCAATGAACGATTGGTAGAAGTAAAACCCACCATCGAAGAAAGGAAGGAAGTAGAGGTCGTCGTCGCCCTTTAGGCCAATGCAAACACCAAAGTTGCCACCAAAGGGCTAGTCTCTCAAGGCCTTCTTCTCATTAAACAAGAGGCGCTCATCGAAGTCTTGGCCCTGGTTGGCGTTGGCATCGTGGCTGGTGCATCACCGACAAGATTGGTGTCATCGGCCGTCGTGCGGCCGCCTCTCTGTCCACAACCTCTTGCCGCAGCAGCAGAGGGGTTCTGCACTCCCATCACACACTCCAAGCGCACCCGACCTGGCAGATCTCATTTGATGTTGTTGGAGATCTCTTCGATGCTGGAGGATCCTTGCATTGATCCCATCTACACCCTAGGCCTTGGCGAACATACACATGACCATGGAAAGGGCACACACAGGATCCCCGTAGCAAGCATGCCCTCGACCCGCATCTTGTTCGATGATTTGCCTCATCGAAGGTCAATAAGGGAGGAAGACGATGAGGTCGTGCTGCACCAGATCGTCACCCAAGGCCACAACCTTAAACGATGACCCAGGCAATGACGTGGAGAAAATTGCTATCGACATCAATGGAGGGTCACTATTTGGGCATAGTGCCGATATAATGTATGGCGATGAAGGAGGCACGATGGATGTGGTCGATGTCGATGATGAATCCGAGCCAACCGATGGCGCAATACAAAAGAAGAATGTCCAAAGGACCAGGGGCTACAACATGAAGGAGGACAAGATCCATTGTGAGGTGTGGATGAAAATTGGACAAGATCCAATTTGCGGTGACGAGCAAAATGGATCAGAATATTGGTGAAGAATTGTCAAGTACTCCCATGAGCGCAAGAAATTCAATCCCTATCGCATCCATAGTGACCGAAATGACGTCTCTCTTCAAAAGAGATGGGGTTTCATCAATGCAGAGTGCAAAAAGTTTCACAGTGCATACGAGCGAGCATGTGGAGGCTCAGTCCGTGAGCAACATCGGCGTTGGATACATGGTAATATCTTGTCTTGCCCATTTTTGTTCACACACGATTGCACATGTACCATGTTATCTGGATTCTCATCATTTGTGTAGATGACACAAGCTATGGAGTACTTCAAAGAGAAGTATGACAACACACTATTCACTTGACATTGTTGGATGATGATCATTCCAAAGTGGGAAACGGGCTTGGCCCTTTACCAAAAAGAGTGTTGAAGGCTCGAAGAATCATATGAGTGAGCATCGATCTTGACAAGGATGGGCCAAGCACGAGTAGCCCAAGCAATGGCAGTGATGTTCAACCAAGGGTCCACAAGGCCACCAAGCAAGATCTCAATGCGCCAAACCATGTCACCTGTATTACAAGAGAAATTCAAAGGGTTGATTACACAGGAGTGGACAAACACCAAGAGAGAGGAGAGGCACCGCAAGGAGGAGTCCACCATTAGAAGCTGAAAGGACTATATTTTCCCATGCTATTTTGGTGATGATGACAATCCCACTTGTAATCTAATCGTGTTCTTGAGTTTCAGGTTAATTGCTTTTGATGATTCTTTTGAAGTGTGTGGATGCTCTCTTTGGGATCTTGTGAAGAAGGCGGTCTTTAGTGTTTTCTATTTCTCTCTTTTATTGCTTTAGATCGCCGTACTATCAAGAGGGGGTCCACCTCGGAAGGCTGTGGGGAATCATCTCTTTTTGCACAAACCTTATATGCACCGCCACAGCCATCCTACTCTTCCACGAGAGAGCAAAGTTCTGATCTGATGGAGCAGTTTTTATCTTATCGGAACTTCTGGCCAGGCACCGGAAGTTCCGCTCAGGGCTATTAGTGCGGAGTATCTGAGATTAAGTTCCGATCCAACTTCCGCTGGAAGTTCTGGCGAGCTCCTAGAACCGTCTGTTTTGATATGTTCTATTTGCCGGAACTTCTAGCGGAAGTTGCATCGGAAGTTCCGGTCAAGAACTTCCGTTGCTTCTTCCATTGAGATCCTGAGTGGAACTTCTGCCCAGACGCCGGAACTTCCGGTCAGACAAGTTTCGCGAACCAGATGTTCCGCCCCTAGTTCTGCCCCAAGTTTCGCTCAGAATCAGTATACTTCTGTTTCGAAGTGTTCTATTTGACGGAACTTGGTCCGGAACTTGCATCAGAAGTTTGACCGGAACTTCCGGTCAGGCTTTTGGAGCATGCGTCAACGGGATGATGACCGTTGGGGCTATGCTGGGCGGAACTTCCGGCCGCTCACCGGGGGCTCCAATGGTTCGGTTTGGAGGAAGCCTGTTTAAGGCACCCTCATTCTTCCTCCTACCTAACTCTTCAATCTTTCTCTCTCCTCCATTAATACCTAAGCTTCACCTCACTAGATATCTCTCCCTAGCCACTCAAATCACTTGATCTTTTGAGAGGTGAGAGAGGTGACCTAGATCTACACTTCCACCAAAGAAGATTTGATTCTCCCCACCCATCCTTTGTGGATCTTGTTACTCTTGGGTTTCTTGGAACCCTAGACGGTGTAAGGCATCCTTGGAGCTAAGGGCATGTGTTGTAAGGCTCCTTGGTGTCGTTGAGGGCCTCCAATTGAGTTGTGGAGCTTCCCCCTCAACCTTGTTGTAAAGGTTTCGGTTGGCGCCTTCAAGGTCACCGGTTAGTGGATCGTGAGGCCTCCTTTGTGGGGAAGCTCACCGGAGAAGAAGGTGAGGCCTTTGTGGCGCTCGGGTGACCTTGTGTGGCTCCGACACCTCTCCAACATAGACGTAGCTCCTTTGGGAGTGAACTACGGGACTTACATCTCCGTGTCCCCTCTCTGGTTATCTCGTTCCCTTCCTTTACTTCTTGCTACTTACCGTTCGTTGCTTGTTGTTTAGTTCTCTAGCATATAGGTTGTTCACCTAGCTGCATATCTAGAGAATCTTTCATCTTGCAAGCCTAAAATCGAGTAACTAATTAAAATTGGTAGTCGCCTATTCACCCCTCTAGTCAATTCAAAGTCGGTACTTTCAGAAGCTTCATTCACCTCACAAGGAGAGCTCTTAAGGTTGAAGAGGCAAATACCCGGTCAAAAGCCATTGAGGCCGAGGCCAAGCTCATGGCCCATGAGACAACACTCATGATGGTGGACTTGAGCATCTTGGACCCGGTTCGAATGGCTTGGTTTGAGAAAAAGAAAAATGACATCCGCGACCACCAAGCGTGATCTCGTCGATGATTTATCTGTTTTGTGCATTTTGTATGAAATTTATGTTATTTTGCACTATGATTTTGTACCGTGGCATGTCAACTTGGAGATTTGCTAATTAGTACTAATTTATTTGCAAGTGAATTTCTTGTTATCAACTTTTTTCATCAATATGCTGCCAACTGGAAAAAAAGGTGGCCAAACTGATGTGTCCATGCCAAATGGATACATCTGCACCTCAATATTCGGACTCTGATTCAAGCAATATACTCCTATATCCGCGATTTAGCTAACAAACTAGAAGCAAAAGATAGCCTAAGGGCATGTACAATAGTGCTGACTAAGCTGTCTGCAAGGAGAGGTTATAATTAATTTTGATGATGTGGAGAGGAGAGAGAGTGAGACTATCTATAAAGTTATAGACAGTCTATAGAAATCTTACAGACAGTTTATAGACGAAATTTTTTTGTTGTATAAATGATGTTTGTAACTTATATTACTAAAAATAGATATATTACAGACAGACTGTTGTATAAGTTATCTATAATATTGTCTATAAATTGTATTATAGACATCACGTGTCTAAACCAATGCTCATGCGCTAATTCTAGTGTACCGTTCCCCGCTGTTAATACTCTCTCTACTCCCCCGCTACCAATTTTTCAAACCTGAAACCAGGACCAAATGAATGCAGAGCATCCAAAAACAATCACATGACGCAGGCGCTTGGAACCAGCCAGATTGTAAACCCAACGCGAGCTAAGCTTGAGCCGGTAAAGTATTAAGAGGCGGTTAAGCAAGCCAGCGTGGCAGCACCACGCCAGCGCCGCTCGCTGGCCACTTCTCTCCCACCTCCGACTCCTATCCCCTCTAGCCAGCCTCCTTGCTTCTCCCGTGGGAGTTGGGATTCCTTCCTCCCGTCCTTACTTAGTAACATGGCGTCGTCCCGGATCCGCTTCTGCCGCCAAATCCCACTCTCCTGCTCTGACACCGAAGAGGAAGAGGAGGAGCGATACCCATACGAGGGAGAGGAGGAGGAGGGCGGGGCGGGGCCGGCCGCGTCGCCGCTGATACTCCAGGCGGCGAGGGGCGGAGGGGTTTCCGTGGTGGATATGGTGGCGGCGGCGCTGCGGAGGTCGCTGCTGCTGTGCAGCGGCGTGCGCGCCGACGAAGGAAGCGGGGCTGCCGCGGGGATGCAGATAGGGCGGCCCACCGAGGTGCGCCACGTCTCGCACGTCACCTTCGACCGTTTCGTCGGCTTCCTCGGCCTCCCCGCCGACCTCGAGCCCGACGTGCCTCGCCCCGCGCCCAGCGCCAGGTAGGTCCGCCGCTCTGGCCCTGCTACCTGTATGTATAATGCATTAATGTATTCCGCCATGCTCCTGGATTTGCGGCCGAGCTCTGTTCCTCGGATTCCCCCCACGCAGATTGAGAACTATCGGTGTTTGCTCCTATTGATTGATTAAGCTGAATTTTGGGTTGTTTCATCACTAATAATTTCTGAATTTGTCATGTCACGTGGTGTCCAGCTAGTTAGTCCACCTAACCAGGAAAAATAGCGCGGGATGGTCTGTTGCGCCTTTAATTTTGGTTGACTTGAGCTCAATAATTACGCGAGCCTACGGGGCTGTGGTTATAAACCTACTTTTCCTTTTCAGAACTATTGCTGCTCAACCACTGGGGTATCTTTAGAACGCACTCTATTTTGGGGAATTAGGCATTTCTACTTGCCAGGAAATAGGATACTGTGATGTCGTTTCTGTTCTTTGTAGCTTTATACCATGCACTGTTCTCTTCTAAAGAGGCAAACACGCTTCAAACATTCTTTTGTACGTATCAATTTTAATTATCAGTAACTAGTTACCACCTACCAGTTCCATTGTCCGTATACCGCTATATCTGATAGTATAGACTTTCTATTTTGATGAGGAACTATATGAGCTTAAGGCTGTCAGCCTTGACCCCTCGAGAACCAATCCTCACTCACTTACGCACACACGAATTCTAGGGAGGAAGAACGAGAACACTCTGATCACACAGAGACACAGGTGATTTTGGTTGCAGCGTACAACTGTACTGCATTTTCTGTTTGCCTTTTCCTTTTATTCAGAGTACAACGATCGTGCCCAGCTAATCCGGGCGAAACTCACGCATCACGATCCTACTGATCCGTGCCATCCCACGGTTCGATCGTGCGCTGAGTGGACTAGGTAAACCAGGACTAAGCCAACGCTAAAAACCCTGGCCCACCTCTAACTGAAACAAGAAAACAGCTAGCTACTGAACCTGTTAACTGAACGTACGCAGACGACAGTCACAGGCTTATTTCTCTGAAACTGAAACTAAAACTAATGAGCTGATGCACATGGTTTATTCAACAATTCACTCCCTAAGCCTTGTGCATCCTAGTTACCTCAACCATGCCGATGCTCAAACGAAGCTGTTGAAGACGAACTCGTCCGAGAGGCTTGGTCAGAAGATCTGCAAGTTGTTTTTCTGACGAGACATACTCGACCTCCACCTTTCCTTCTTCTACACACTCACGGATGAAATGGTACCTGAGCTCGATGTGCTTCGAGCGGTCGTGGAAGACAGGATTCTTGGTGAGGGAGATTGCTGACTTGTTGTCCACCTTGAGAGTGACACAATCAGCTGCTTTATCCTTGAGTTCAGAGAGTAGCCGAGACAGCCATACTCCCTGACAAGCTGCAGTAGTGGCTGCGACATACTCTGCTTCGCATGAGCTGAGCGCCACCGTCTTCTGTTTTTGTGACTGCCAAACAATGGGGCTGGAGCCGAGGAAGAAAACGAGGCCTGTGGTGCTTTTGCGAGTATCCACATCTCCTGCCATATCACTGTCGCTGAAGCCTGTAATGCGCTGCACTCCCGAACTGCGGTGATACTTGCAACCAAGATGCAGTGTACCAGCCACATAACGAAGGATGTGCTTGACTGCAGCTAGATGCTCTGATGTGGGCGCCTCCATGAAGCGCGAGACGTAGCCGACAGCATAGCAGAGGTCAGGCCTCGTGTGTACGAGGTACCTGAGACTGCCCACGATGCTCCTGTACTCTGTGACGTCCACCGGCGGCGCTGTGCTCACCTTGGACAGCTTGAAGCGAGGTTCCATTGGAGCGTGGCAGGGATTGCACCCTGACATACCGCTCTTCTCCAGGAGCTTCTGTGCGTACGCGGACTGACAGATGCTGATGCCGTCCGCGCTCTGATGAACTTCTATGCCCAGGTAGAAGCTCAGCAGACCAAGATCAGACATTGCAAATAGATTCTTCATCTCTTGTTTGAATTTCTCGATCTCCTGCTTGTCCGATCCAGTGATGATCAGGTCGTCCACGTACACTCCGACGAGAAGCCGCGAGCTGGACGTGCCACGCCCGTACACGGCGTGCTCCGATGCGCACCTGGTGAAACCGAGGCCGCTCAAGCATGTGTCAAGCTTCGTGTTCCAGGCCCTGGGCGCCTGCTTCAGCCCGTACAATGCCTTGTCCAGGCGCAACACCATATGCTCTTGTCCATCGACGATGAAGCCAGGTGGTTGTGCGACGTAGAATTCCTCCTCGAGCTCGCCGTTCAAGAACGCGGATTTGACATCCATATGATGGACGCCCCATCCCGCTCCCGCGGCAAGAGCCAGGAGCAGACGCACGGACTCTAGGCGAGCCACTGGCGCAAAGACTTCATCGTAGTCCACGCCGTGCTGCTGGACATAGCCTTTTGCCACGAGGCGGGCTTTGTGTCGAAGGACGTTGCCCTCAGCGTCCTTCTTCAGTTTGTACACCCATTTGAGCCCAATTGCTCGGTGCCCTGGCGGGAGCGAGGTGAGACGCCAGGTATTGTTGCCCTTGATGGACGCCATTTCCTCCTGCATGGCGCGGCGCCAGCTTGCGTGCCGCTCCGCTTCTGCAAACGTTGCAGGCTCTTCTGCTGCCATCAGGTGCAGCTCCTCTGCTCCAGCTTCGTGTGCTGGTCCAGCATCCAGCACATTCTGCACCGTGCGGAACCGATGCGGGTGCTCACCATCATCTGCCTCGTCCAGGGCGTCGATGAAGTTGGATGGCGGCGAGGCGAACACCACGGCCGGGGGTGATGCAGAGGTCGTTGGAGTGCTGCTCGGCTGCGCTTCTGGAGTGGGCAGTGATGCAGAGGTCGTTGGAGGGTTGCTCGGCGGCGTTGCTGGTGTGGGCGATGAAGCTGCCGCGGGCGAGGGAGCGACACCACTCCCAGGCGCGCTGTGTACCAGGTGCTCGATGGTGAACGCGTCGCCTCCTGCGGTGTCGTTCACGCTGTGCTCCCCAGCACCCCAGTCCCACCGTGCGTTCTCGTCAAACACGGCATCGCGAGTGATGTGCACCCGGCGAGACACGGGATCATAGGCGCGGTATGCCTTCGAGCCAGCCTCATATCCGACGAAAATCATCGGGCGGCTGCGGTCCTCCAGCTTCTTCAGGCCCGGGCGTGTGTTCTTCACGTGTACCACGCAACCGAAGGTTCGCAGGTAGTGCACCGTCGGCTTGCGTCCGTGCCAAGCTTCAAACGGGGTCTTGCCGTCGACGGAGCGTGTGGGAGAGCGATTGAGGATGTACACCGCTGTTGACACCGCCTCTCCCCAGAACGTGCCAGGGACTTGCTTCGCCTTGAGTAGGCTCCTAGCCATGCCGACCACTGTGCCGTTGCGCCGCTCCACCACGCCATTCTGCTGCGGTGAATACGGCGCTGTGAGATGCCGTGTCACGCCCAGCTCAGCGCAGTAGGCGGTGAACGAGCCCGCAGTGAACTCGCCGCCGCGATCGGTGCGCAGCGTACGGAGCTTCTTGCCTGATTCAGACACAGCTTCGGCTTGTACACGCTTTATCGCTTTTGCTGCTTCATCCTTGGTGGCCAGCAGCCTGATCCACATGTACCTTGTGGCATCGTCGACAAGGAGTAGGAAGTACCTTTTCCCTCCTGCCGTTGCCGGAGTTATCGGCCCGCAGAGATCCCCATGTACGAGCTCAAGGCGACTCTCTGCGCGGAACTTGGCGGCTTGCGGGAACGACGACCTCCTCTGTTTCCCAGCTAGACAGCTGTCGCATAGTTGCTCCACATGTTCGACCAGCGGGAGGCCACGCACCATGTCCAGCCTCGCCAGCTTGCGCAGGCTCTCGAAGTTCAGGTGGCCGAACCGTGCGTGCCAGGTCCACGCCGCGTCTGTCTCGTGGTGGGCTGCGAGGCACACTGGCTGGGCCACACGCAGCGTTAGCATGTAGAGGCGGTTGCGAGCGCGGCTGACCTTGATGATGAGGCGACGCTGCCGGTCACGTACGCGCAGCGTGCCGTGCTCGATCAGTACCTGGCAGCCGAGCTCATCGAGCTGGCCCAGACTGATGATGTGGGATCGAAGGCGGGGGATGAAGTAGACACCCGTGATCGCACGGTGCTCGCCGTTCTTGCCGGAGAAGAGGACGGTACCACGTCCGCGGATGTCGACGACAGATCCGTCGCCAAACTTGACGGTGCCGCTCACGGTGGTGTCGAGGTCGGCGAAGACGCCGCGGTCACCGGTCATATGGTTGCTGGCGCCGGTGTCCAGATACCAGACGCCCTCGCGATCGTCGCCGGCACGCCCCAGATTGACCTAGGCACGTTCTTCATCAAGATGGACCGGCGCGTTTGGTGGCGTGGGGTTCGATTCCGTGAGCACGCACACCTGCGCCATGAGCAGTGCATCGCCGTCCTCGTCACCTTCTTGCTGCTGCACAAGGTGAGCCTCCTGCTCACGCTTTTTCTTGCGGCACTCCCTAGCCCAGTGGCCTTTCTTGCCGCAGTACCGGCACTCGTCCTTGGCGACGTGGTTGGGGGTGACGCCTCCCTTGCCCCCGCTCGGGCGCGCCGGTTTCTTGCCTCGGCCGCCCTTGGCCCCACTCCCGGAGGAGCTGCTGCCATCACGGATTTTCATCCGAGCCAGCCACTCCTCTTCCGTGAGGAGGAGCTTGCCGCCGTCGGCGGCGGCGTCCTCGAGCTGCTCCTGCTCGTACCTCTCCTCGGCAGCTTTCAGGCGGCCGATGAGTTCTTCCACAGACAGCGTGTCGAGATCGACAAGGGTCTCAATCGCACACGCCATCTGTGAGTATTTCTTGGGTACGACGGAGAGGAATTTCCTCACCGTGTCCCCCTCCGCGATCTTGTCTCCAAGGATCTCGCGCTGCGTCACGAGTGAAGAGAGGCGCATGCCGAAATCGTCAATGGACTCACCGGAGTTAAACTTGATCGCCTCGTACTGCTTGCGCAGGGTGGTCTTCTTCGCCTCGCGGACGCGCGTGACGCCGAGGCGCATCGTCTTGACGGTGTCCCAGGCGTCCTTTGCCGTCGCCTTCGAGCCGAGCGTGGACACCATCTCTGGTGGCACGGCACGAAGAAGGGCCTCCATGGCCTGACGATCAGCTTCCCTCTCCGTCGTGCCGACGGAGATCGCGGCCCACAGTTGCCGCGCTTCGAGCATCACCTGCATTAGCAGGGCCCAGTCGGCGTAGTTGGTCTTGGTCAGCATCGGCCATTGCGCCGATCCACCAGAGTCTCGAACCACCCGCTGGACCACAGGCTTCTCTCCATCTTCGTTGCCGTCGGTGATCTTGGCGCGCGGCGTCACCTCGCCGCGCTTCGACGGGGAAGTCGACATCTTCACCTGGACCGAGCACGCCGGCTCTGATACCAACTGTCAGCCTTGACCCCTCGAGAACCAATCCTCACTCACTTACGCACACACGAATTCTAGGGAGGAAGAACGAGAACACTCTGATCACACAGAGACACAGGTGATTTTGGTTGCAGCGTACAACTGTACTGCATTTTCTGTTTGCCTTTTCCTTTTATTCAGAGTACAACGATCGTGCCCAGCTAATCCGGGCGAAACTCACGCATCACGATCCTACTGATCCGTGCCATCCCACGTTTCGATCGTGCGCTGAGTGGACTAGGTAAACCAGGACTAAGCCAACGCTAAAAACCCTGGCCCACCTCTAACTGAAACAAGAAAACAGCTAGCTACTGAACCTGTTAACTGAACGTACGCAGACGACAGTCACAGGCTTATTTCTCTGAAACTGAAACTAAAACTAATGAGCTGATGCACATGGTTTATTCAACAAAGGCATTCAGCATCCAGTTAAAGAATAAATGCTGAATGAGACATCCAGTTAAACATATGACAACGGAGATGTCTGCTACTTGTCTATGGTGTTTTAGCTAGTTTAGCCCCCCCTATGCAGATCACAAAACTAATCAGTCTAGCTCTTCCCCCCTTGAGCTCAACTTCCGACTCTGTCCCGACATCACCTGTCCACAAGGGACTTGCCCTGGAGAGAAACAAGATCGTCTAGTACTTGTCTCAAGAACAGTCGGAACGAACATTAGGCGATGCCTTACTTGATGTTTATTACATCTATAATCTATTGGACTGTAACACAACTTATGTTTACTAACTCTATTTCTCCACACAGTGTGAGTGTATTTGGAGTTTCACCAACGTCCATGCAATGCTCGTTTGATAAAAGAGGAAACAGTGTCCCAACAATACTATTGAATATGCAAAGGAAGTTATATTTACTTGGGGGCCTTCAGGTAAAGCCAAGAAGAATCAGAATTTACAAATTCATTTGAGTACTTGGGTTCTGAAAATATCGTTTCTTGTTCTGCTAGGCTGAAGGGGTCTTCAGAATAAATGCTGACAATAGCCAGGAACTACATGTCAGGGAGGAACTGAACCGAGGTGTTGTTCCAGATGGAGTTGACTTGCACTGTCTCGCGGGCCTTATAAAGGTGTGGTGAACTTTTTCCTACCGATGTTTCTTTGTTTGTGATTAGAAGCATCATTTCTGCAATTTGGACATGTGGTGGGCATTCATATGTGAGAGTTCAGAAGTAGTCAATATACAACATTACAGTGCATAAACTATATTTGAGTAAATTGTACTTCGAAGAAATCTGCAGAGAAATGGATTTTCTTTAAAAAATCCTTTTTATTTACCAGTTGCTCTTCTGTGTCATTCCATGATCAATATGGTTGCTGGTTTGTAGGCATGGTTTCGGGAACTTCCAAGTGGAGTATTGGACTCATTGACTGCAGAACAAGTGATGCACTGCAACACTGAAGAAGAGTGTGCTCTCGTTGCAAGTATCGTACCTCCAGTGGAAGCAGCATTACTCGATTGGGCCATAAATCTGATGGCTGATGTTGTGGAACATCAAAACTACAACAAGATGAATGCACGGAACATCGCCATGGTTTTCGCACCAAACATGACGCAGGTTAGGAGGCCTATTCATGTTATCCATGTATGGATTCTTCAAACTTGCAACCGAACCATATAACTTATGATATATTCATCTCTCTTTCAGATGGCCGATCCCTTGACTGCTCTGATACATGCAGTTCAAGTGATGAATTTCTTGAAGACATTGATTCTAAAGACTGTAAAAGAAAGGGAGGAGTCAGCTGCCGCAGCAAGGGCATCCACGTCTAACTCTGGTTCCTCAAGTGACAAAGATGAACCTCAGGGATTATATAATTTGGACATTCCCTTCATTTGTTCAAGTAAGGAAAATCTTGAACGCCCCATGATTAGCGGGGCCACACTTGACCACTTCCTCTTCAGAGTAGAAGAAGCGCTTCACCATGATGCGCAAGCCAGTATTAGAGAACCCACGAAGTGTGGCACTGGCGCAGTCCATGACAATAGCAATAACGATCTTTATCAAGCAGCGAGTGATTTTAGTTGCCAAGATAGGAGTTGTGCAAATAAACTAAGTAATGACAGCGTGGAAGGTTTGTTTGACAGATTTAAATTTAGGAAAGGAGTTGGGAGACTCTGCAGGAACCCGGTGTTTCAGTCGAGTAGGTCCATGAAGAAGTCTGATGAAGCAGGGCAAGCTTGTGCATGACATGGTAGGGTGTAATTGGTGATTCTGTTATATTTCGCACCTGTCTAGCTCTTAACTCAGTCCGCCGTTCTCCTAGATTGTGTGTGTGTGTGTGTGTGTGTAGAAGCTATGAGCCCATTTGGCAGTAGTAATAGTGATGTGGAGTTCTTTGTGTGTACAGTTCAGGTATTCATTTCCAACAATTCAGATTACGAAGAAGTCATCTTCACCCGTTGTTCCTCATAAGGTAACACAAATTTCAGTAAGCTTCCTATATAGTAATAGTGATTATTGTTCGGGCAGAAACTCTTGTCAATTTTTGCTGCTGGGACTGATGTGTGCAAGTGATTATGGATTTAAACATGGTGTCAATACATCCTGGGACATTTTTGTAGGCCTGTTTTGTGTTGTTCAATCAACATGCCGGCGGCGGCTGTGCCCTACTGTTATAACTTTGTGGTTATTTCATCTGTGATGCTCTGTTTTTCTAGTATCTTTCTTTTTTGACATGGATCTCTGTTTTTTCTATCTAATTGAATGGCGACACTCCTGCCTTTCCCCTCAAAAATATGTTGGCATGTGAAGATGTTCGGGAATACGAAGGAACAGTAGCTGAATCTTGCATGGTAATTTCGTTTTTTCAGGTTCTCATTCCTGTTCAACTCTTGCATCATAGGGAGTCTTTTATTTTCCACCTGATGACAAGAATTGCATGACGTACGTGCAAACAGGGGAGACTCGCGGTTTGGCCACGTCCGGCGAGGCAGTCCACGAGTACAACTTACACCGATGACCAAAGCTAAAGCTGCACCAACTAGGGGTGAGCATACGGCACGGGGGACACGAGGAACTGAGCCGGCGACGCGCGAAGCAGCCCGGAGCCCGCCGGCCGCGACCGCACTGCGGAGCCTATTCCTCGATGGCCGCAGGGACCCGGAAGCCGCCGACCGCACTCGCGGGTGACACGGCCGCAGACGCGACGCGGTCCGTGCCGGCGTGGCTCGTCGCCGCCGGCCTGGTGTTCGTGGGCCTCTGCGGGGGCGCGCTGCTGGCGTGGTGGGCGGTCGCGTTCCACCCGGCGAACGCGAGGCTGTGGATGGTGCCCGTGGGGCTCGTCCTCTTCGGCACCCCGCTCGTCGCGTGGCTCTCCGTCTTCGCCTCCGGCCCGTGCGACCGCTCCAGGGTGCCGCCGCCCGCCGCTTCAGGAGCCTAGCCTAGCTCGCTCCTGCACCGAGACGCATGAAGACCCGCCGCTTCTTCGATCATTACCTAGCACTAGCAGGCACATTACTTGGTGATGACTGTATGCGCGGTTGGATATTTGGGAGGACCCATATATGCTTTCATACATTGTTTGTTACTCGATCGTGGTTGTATAGGGTTACAAATTGATTGGCGATCTGTGCCAGCAGACATGTCTATATTGTTTCTAGTACGTATTTAGAATTTGGGTTTTACGCCCTCGGATTCAGTTTTATCACTCTTTGATCCATGCTTAATCGGCTAGTATAGATCTTTAAAGAAAGATGATGATGCGAATATTATGGTTGCAGGTAACTGTGAGCATCGACTCGATGATCTACTACAGTAGGTCCTTTTCTCATCTGAGATAACGATAGCTGTACGTTTCATCTATATTCTTACGTGCAGAAGCTTCTTCCCAACAACGATCTCTATCCATACTGCAAACTCTTTCCACGGTTGGTCCTGCAGCAGGCGAAGCAACACTCAGGTGATTTCGCGCTCAGTCCGATCGTTTCTCGATTCCTTCCACAGGGGATGATGTCGACGAGTATCTGCCGGGCGATAGTATTTTTTGCGGCCGGCAGCTGCGATGGAAGGGGAGCCACTCTTGCGCGCGAACAGAAACCATGGCGCTCCTCCGTGCACATGAGAACCACAGAGCTTCCATGTTCCATCATCATGTGAGTATGTGACGGGGAGTGCTCCAAGCCTCCAAGCGTATAGCCATGTGGGGTGATTCCAGTATTTGCATGATTTTGTAACGGGCTGCTTTCACAAATGGGCCTCTGTTTTGGGCTGAAATTTCTGCCAAGCTTTCCTTTTCTAATAAAAAAAATAGTACTCACTCGCTCTAATTCTTCTAAAAAGAAGTACTCACTCTAATTCATAATGTCGCTGATCTTGTACAAATTTATAGCGACGCTTATTATGAATTAAAGGGAGTAGTAGTTCTATCTATTGAACTCCATTCTACTAAAAAAAAGGATCTGTTGAACTTCATGAGCTGGGATCAACAAGCTTGCTTGAAGACTCGGAGGCTATGAAGGCGGCGGCTCCTGAACCCATTGTCGGTGTCATCAGTACACTATGCCTCCAGTGCTATTAGGGTCTTGGAGATGTGGCGGATCATGGTCTCTCGCCAGCGGAGATTTCATTGAGTGTTTAGACTGTTTTTTATGTCTTTTTTAGAATGATGAGGCGACGATTATATTCTTGAGTCAGAATAATGTGTTCTCCGCTCTATCCTCGCTCCGGTGCACCATCTAGCACTGGCGGAGAGAGCGTGAAGTCATTTGTCTGGCGGATCTTCTGAGATACAATCCGTTTTCGTGTTCGCTGGTTGTTTTCAGGTCGGTCTTTTTAATCTATGATTCTCATAATTGACGATGCTGCTCTCGTGCGTCGGTCCTTTGTGGGCTTGGCATGATGACTTCTCGTCTGTCTACTATAACACATTATACTACGATAAGGTTTGTCCGTCTTTAATGATGAAGGGGCGAGGAAGACGACGCGCCATCTGCTCGCCCTAGTGGTTGTAGTCGTCGCTAGGTACTCCAATAACCTATTTGCAATCTTTTATTATTTTTTGACATCTTTATATTGTTGTTATGATTACTAGCAAAAGTGCCCGTGTCGTTTATACGGGTTGATTCTTACAGAATAATTTATAAAGACATGTCTGATAGGAAGGAGTGTTGTAAGAAGCACTGCAAGTGGCACTTGCCGTTGCCCAAGTGGTGCCGAATACATCTTGTCGACGTGTCCAGTGCATGCCCGCATTAGTTCTGCTCCACACAACGTTATTGGGGGGGAGGGGGAGCGGCACACCTTCGCAGACTGCTCGGCCTTGTGACATCGACGAGTGAGCGCTAGCTACAGGCCTTGCTCACTACTTGTTGGTGTTGTCAGTACGCTCTGCCTCTGGTACTATTAGGGTCTTGAAGGTGTGGCGGATCACGATCTTTCGCCGACAGAGGTTTCATTGAGTGTGTATACTTCTTTTTATGTCTTTTTCAGGATGATGAGGCGACGACTATATTCTGGAGTCAGAATAATGTCTTTCCCGCTCTATCCTCGCTCCGGTGCATCATCTAGCACCGACGGAGAGCGCGTGAAGTCATTTGTCCGGCAGATCTTCTGGGATCCGGTCTGTTTTCGTGTTCTGGTTTGTTTTTAGGTTAGTCTCTTGCGATCTGTGGTTGTCATCATTGACAATGGTGCTCTCGTGCGCCGGTCATTTGTGGACTTGGCGTGACGACTTCTCATCTATCTACTATAACAAATTCTACTACGACAAGATTTGTCCGGCTTAGATGATGGAGTGGCGAAGATGACGACGCGCCTTCTGCTCGCGCTAGTGGTTGTAGTCGTCGCTAGGTACTCCAATAACCTATTTGCAATCTTTTATTATTTTTCGACATCTTTATATTGCTGTTATGATTACTAGCAAAAGTGCCCGTGCATTTATACGGGTTGATTCTTACAGAATAATTCATAAAGACATGTCTGATAGGAAGGAGTGTTGTAAGAAGCACTGCAAGTGGCACCTGTCGTTGCCCAAGTGGCGCCGAATACACCTTGTCGAGGTGTCCAGTGCATGCCCGCATTAGTTCTGCTCCACACAACGTTATTGTGTTGGGGGAGCGACACACCTTCGCAGACTGCTCGGCCTTGTGACATCGACGAGTGAGCGCTAGCTACAGGCCTTGCTCACTGCTTGTTGGTGTCGTCAGTACGCTCTGCCTCCGGTGCTATTAGGGTCTTGAAGGTGTGGCGGATCACGATCTTTCACCGGTAGAGGTTTCATTGAGTGTGTAGACTGGTTTTTATGTCTTTTTCAGGATGATGAGGCGACGACTATATTCCGGAGTCAGAATAATGTCTTTCCCGCTCTATCCTTGCTCCGGTGCATCATCTAGCACCGACGGAGAGCGCGTGGAGTCGTTTGTCCGGCAGATCTTCTGGGATCCGGTCTGTTTTTGTGTTCGCTGGTTTGTTTTCAGGTTAGTCTCTTCCGATCTGTGGTTGTCATCATTGATGATGGTGCTCTCGTGCGCCCGTCATTTGTGGACTTGGCGTGACGACTTCTCATCTGTCTACTATAACAAATTCTACTACGACAAGATTTGTCCGGCTTAGATGATGGAGTGACGAAGATGACGACGCGCCTTCTGCTCGCGCTAGTGGTTGTAGTCGTCGCTAGGTACACCAATAACCTATTTGCAATCTTTTATTATTTTTCGACATCTTTATATTGCTGTTATGATTACTAGCAAAAGTGCCCATGCGTTTATACGGGTTGATTCTTAGAGAATAATTTATAAAGACATGTCTGATAGGAAGGAGTGTTGTAAGAAGCACTGCAAGTGGCACTTGCCGTTGCCCAAGTGGCGCCGAATACACCTTGTCGACGTGTCCAGTGCATGCCCGCATTAGTTCTGCTCCACACAACGTTATTGTGTGTGTGTGTGTGGGGGGGGGGGAGCGGCACACCTTCGCAGACTGCTCGGCCTTGTGACATCGACGAGTGAGCGCTAGCTATAGGCCTTGCTCACTGCTTGTTTGTGTCGTCAGTACGCTCTGCCTCCGGTGCTATTAGGGTCTTGAAGATGTGGCGGATCACAATCTTTCGCCGGCAGAGGTTTCATTGAGTGTGTAGACTGCTTTTTATGTCTTTTTCAGGATGATGAGGCGACGACTATATTCTGGAGTCACAATAATGTCTTTTCCGCTCTATCCTTGCTCCGGTGCATCATCTAGCACCGACGGAGAGCGCGTGGATTCGTTTGTCCGGTAGATTTCTGGGATCCGGTCTGTTTTCGTGTTCGCTGGTTTGTTTTTAGGTTAGTCTCTTACGATCTCTGGTTGTCATCATTGACGATGGTGCTCTCGTGCGCCGGTCATTTGTGAACTTGGCGTGACGACTTGTCATCTGTCTACTATAACAAATTCTACTACGACAAGATTTGTCCGGCTTAGATGATGGAGTGGCGAAGATGACGACGCTCCTTCTGCTCGCGCTAGTGGTTGTAGTCGTCGCTAGGTACTCTAATAACCTATTTGCAATCTTTTATTATTTTTCAACATCTTTATACTGCTGTTATGATTACTAGCAAAAGTGCCCATGCGTTTATACGGGTTGATTCTTACAGAATAATTTATAAAGACATGTCTGATAGGAAGGAGTGTTGTAATAAGCACTGCAAGTGGCACTTGCCGTTGCCCAAGTGGCGCCGAATACACCTTGTCGACGTGTCCAGTGCATGCCCGCATTAGTTCTGCTCCACACAATGTTATTGTGTGGGGGGAGCGGCACACCTTCGCAGACTTCTCGGCCTTGTGACATCGACGAGTGAGCGCTAGCTACAGGCCTTGCTCACTGCTTGTTGGTGTCGTCAGTACGCTCTGCCTCCGGTGCTATTAGGGTCTTGAAGGTGTGGCGGGTCGCGATCTTTCGCCGGCAGAGGTTTCATTGAGTGTGTAGACTGATTTTTATGTCTTTTTCAGGATGATGAGACGACGACTATATTCTGGAGTCAGAATAATGTATTTCTCGCTCTATCCTCGCTCCGGTGCATCATCTAGCACCGACGAAGAGCGTGTGGAGTCGTTTGTCCGGTAGTTCTTCTGGGATCCGGTCTGTTTTCGTGTTCGCTGGTTTGTTTTTAGGTTAGTCTCTTCCGATCTGTGGTTGTCATCATTGACAATGGTGCTCTCGTGCGCCGGTCATTTGTGGACTTGGCGTGACGACTTTTGATCTGTCTACTATAACAAATTCTACTACGACAAGATTTGTCCGGCTTATATGATGGAGTGGCGAAGAGACGACGCGCCTTCTGCTCGCGCTAGTGGTTGTAGTCGCCGCTAGGTACTCCAATAACCTATGTGCAATCTTTTATTATTTTTCGACATCTTTATATTGCTGTTATGATTACTAGCAAAAGTGCCCGTGCGTTTATACGTGTTGATTTTTATAGAATAATTTATAAAGATATGTCTGATAGGAAGGAGTGTTGTAAGAAGCACTGCAAGTGGCACTTGCCGTTGCCCAAGTGGTGCCGAATACACCTTGTCGACGTGTCCAGTGCATGCCCGCATTAGTTCTGCTCCACACAACGTTATTGTGTGTGTGTGTGGGGGGGGGGGGGGGGGGGGGGGGGAGGGGGGGGGGGACACCTTCGCAGACTTCTCGGCCTTGTGACATCGACGAGTGAGCGCTAGCTACAGGCCTTGCTCACTGCTTGTTGGTGTCGTTAGTACGCTCTGCCTCCGATGCTATTAGGGTCTTGAAGGTGTGGCGGATCACGATCTTTCACCGGCAGAGGTTTCATTGAGTGTGTAGACTGCTTTTTATGTCTTTTTCAGGATGATGAGGCGACGACTATATTCTGGAGTCAGAACAATGTCTTTCCCGCTCTATCTTCGCTCTGGTGCATCATCTAGCACCGACGGAGAGCGCGTGGAGTCGTTTGTCCGGCAGATCTTCTGGGATCCGGTCTGTTTTCATGTTCGCTGGTTTGTTTTCAGGTTAGTCTCTTCTGATCTGTGGTTGTCATCATTGACGATGGTGCTCTCATGCGCCCGCCATTTGTGGACTTGGCGTGACGACTTCTCATCTGTCTACTATAACAAATTCTACTACGACAAGATTTGTCCGGCTTAGATGATGGAGTGGCGAAGATGACGACGCGCCTTCTGCTCGCGCTAGTGGTTGTAGTCGTCGCTAGGTACTCCAATAACCTATTTGCAATCTTTTATTATTTTTCAACATCTTTATACTGTTGTTATGATTACTAGCAAAAGTGCCCATGCGTTTATACGGGTTGATTCTTACAGAATAATTTATAAAGACATGTTTGATAGGAAGGAGTGTTGTAAGAAGCACTGCAAGTGGCACTTGCTGTTGCCCAAGTGGCGCCGAATACACCTTGTCGACGTGTCCAGTGCATGCCCGCATTAGTTGTGCTCCACACAACGTTATTGTGTGGGGGGAGCGGCACACCTTCGCAGACTTCTCGGCCTTGTGACATCGACGAGTGAGCGCTAGCTACAGGCCTTGCTCACTGCTTGTTGGTGTCGTCAGTACGCTCTGCCTCCGGTGCTATTAGGGTCTTGAAGGTGTGGCGGATCATGGTCTTTCGCCGGCAGAGGTTTCATTAAGTGTGTAGACTGGTTTTTATGTCTTTTTCAGGATGATGAGACGACGACTATATTCTGGAGTTAGAATAATGTCTTTCCCGCTCTATCCTCGCTCCGGTGCATCATCTAGCACCGACGGAGAGCGCGTGGAGTCGTTTGTCCGGCAGATCTTCTGGGATCCGGTCTGTTTTCGTGTTTGCTGGTTTGTTTTCAGGTTAGTCTCTTCCGATCTGTGGTTGTCATCATTGACGATGGTGCTCTCGTGCGCCCGTCATTTGTGGACTTGGCGTGACGACTTCTCATCTGTCTACTATAACAAATTCTACTAGGACAAGATTTGTTCGGCTTAGATGATGGAGTGACGAAGATGACGATGCGCCTTCTGCTCGCGCTAGTGGTTGTAGTCGTCGCTAGGTACTCCAATAACCTATTTGTAATCTTTTATTATTTTTCAACATCTTTATACTGCTGTTGATGATTATTAATACATTGACAAAATTTCAAAAAAAAAGACAAGCTTGCTTGAATCAAAAGGAAAATATGGGCCTCTCTTTTTGGACGTGCGTGTGCATGAGTGCAGTGTACCCGCGGAGGCTCTCACGATCAAACACCGTCATGCAGAGGCAGAGTCTAGCTGTCCCGACGGACCCGACGTGCACAACTATGCAAGCAACCACATACCACACAGCCGGGCAAAGCCTTTTGCACTGGCCAAAGCTGATATGTCCCATCTGGCTGCTTATGTACCGGCGTTGCATCTCATGCATGCACGTACACTGTCCTACCACCCACGGATCGATGGAACCATGTGTCGCGTGCGTAAGTACGTGGTCTCACCTAATCATGGAATACAACCTCCATAGTTACAGAGTGGATCAATGGAGTCTTATACGTGTTGACAAGGGAGCCCAGGACCATGACAAGTATAGACTCCGTGCATGATACGGCTTGCGTGCCGAGCACGTCAGCTAGGCGAGTTAGGGCAGCCACAACGTGTGTATCGCTAAATCTGACAGAATGAACGGTTTGGCAACGGAGTAGAATTTGGCAACAGCCCTGCAGCGTTGCTATCGCTAAATATTAGTATTGTGGGTCCTAGCACCGAATAAAAAATGCGAAAATTCTCTCTCACCCCTTCTTCTTCGCGCGAGTTCACCGCTGTGAAAAATTCCCCATTCTCCATGCACTTCATCTTGTTCTACTTTCTCCCCTCTCTCCCGCTCTCAGATCCGGCAAGGCGTAGCCTAGTAGCAGTGATGGGCGACCCGAGCGGTGGCTATACGGCGATGGGTGGATCGAGAGGCGGCTGTACCGCGACGGGCGGATCAAACGGCGGGCAGATCGAGCGGCGGCTACCCGGCGACGGGCGGGGCAAACGACAGGAGCAGCCACGCAGCCGGTTGACTACTCCAGCGGTGAGCGGCGCGAGTGGCCGGACGGCCGAGCTGCTGTTGACCACGGTCATCCATGCGCCGGCGTGGAGACGCGTCTTAGGCACTCGCCCTGCTCGTGCTACTGCATGTCCAGTTCCAGGTTTGCTAATTTGGCGGTTGGAAGAAATATTATTCTATTGAGGGAGTGAGATTTAGCATCGGAGCAGGAACATGCTCCGGTTCCCATTTTTTTGGTTTTAGAACTAGTCCCACAATGTATGGAACTAGTTCCAAAAGCCAAAAAATCCAATATAGAACTACTTTTAGCCATACATTGTGGTTGCCCTTATAAGCCGCTGTAATTAATTTGTAAAAGCAACAAGTGTGAAAAGAAGATTGAACTCTGAACTCTCACCCCCTTCTCCATCATATCTCTCGTTCTTGTCTCTCTTTCGATCCTACCTATCCTCGATTTGCTTTGTGAGGATCCTCAGAAGGCATCAATATCTTGTAACAAACACTTCAGTGTGCAACAAGGAGAAAAGAAGTGAGTGGGTTTTGTGTTAACAAGGTTCTAGACGCGGACACGATTAACGACCGATGATTGACACTGGTGGAAACGAGGCCTCTAACACCGGTTTTTAGAGGCCTCTAACACGGTTCTGGAATCGCTGTTGGGGGTTCGGTGTTAGAGCCCCCCCCTTTAACAGCGGTTTTTATATGAACCGGTGTTAAAGGGTGGCGCACATGGGGCTGCCGCAGCGCTCAGCACCCCTTTAACACCGGTTCGTAACACGACAGGAAAAAGAGATAAATATCTGCCACGCCAGGAAAACGACATAAATCTCTGCCCGCGGCAGAGTTCTGCCGCCGTCCCGTTCTGGGCTTATTTCTACGGCGCGGCGGGGATGGATGGGGAGGAGGGGAGGGGGAATCGATCGGGAGTGGTATACACATACATCGTCGTCGGTACATACGCGTACATGAATAATTAAGCAACTATTATTATACACAAACATCGTCATTGTGTGGTATTCCCCGTAAACGTTGAAGCATCAAGTACAAGACAAACACGTTCAAGCATATATACAACGTTCATTTTTGTGGATATCTAAAGAGTTCTCCGCCAGGCGTGACGACCTCATCAAGTATGAACCCCGCCAATTCCTCTTGAATGGCTCGTATGCGGTCAAATGGTAGGAGTTGGTCCCGCATCTGTTCGATCTAAATATATATGAAGAATGAGGTCAATATATAAAAGAATAAAATTCAACACAATTGATGGTAATAAAATAATATTGTGTATTTTGTTTACTTACTCTAAGTTGTTCTAGTGCGGCTTGGCCCGTCGCACATATCGTGTTGCGAATGAACTCGCAAACATAGTATCCACATAAGTTATTGCCGAGTCCCCGATGCACGCACTTTACGAGAATAGAGAGTTCAATCAAAATAATAATCAATAAAGCATGATATAATGGAATTGGAAGCAGAATCAAAGAGATACGCATACCTAACTAGCTAGTATTACTTACATTTTGGTCTACAAATTTTAATTCTTCTGACCATTCACCCACGGCCCTGCCCGTGAACCTTTTCCAAACCCTGTCCGGCAAAGAAAATGGATAAAGGAGTAATTAATTACTTGTTGTCATGAAAGTTGCCGATCTAGTGCGATAATATGATTAAAATTACCTCTGGAGCATCTCTTTAAAGTCTGCCCATAGCTCTTGGTCTTTTCGTAACGAGTCCATGACAAGGACTTTTCCTGAGTCAGGTTGAATGACTTGCAGAATAAAGTGGAACCTACGCACGCATAACTCATCATCAGTTACACTTAACATCGAGTAAGCCGAAACAGAATGTGTACAAGAGAGGGTAACAGTACTCACGAGAAGTTGTAAGACAATAGTATTTCCCTTTTGGTTTGTTGTCTCAGTAAAGACGTTAGCAAGAAATCTTCTGTTTGCCCGGGTCTATGTCTTACCACTTCATGAACTCTATTTGGGTCAACGAACCCAATGTCATAAGGGCCTCCTTTTATGCATTCCATAACCTTTTTCCTGCATAATAGTATATACATCTATGGTGAGCATATATATATACATGCAACTAATGAATTGAATGAGATGAGATAGAAATTACAGAAATAGTACTTACACACAATAAAGGCTGATGGCAGCTTTGTCGAGTTCATTCTGATTGAATAGAAAATGCAAGTCTTGAATGTTGAAGGCGATCTCGTCATCTCCGCACAAGAAAATCTGATCTCTTATATGCGCCGTGATCCATTCTTTATTTCTCATCTTGCAGAAATCAAGGTACCACTTGTGCAATCTTCGCATCTTTGTTGGTAGATTCTTGAGCTCCTCTTTCTTGACGAGATTATTCCCATACTTCCATGGTTGTATGGGGTTGACATCGCCTTTGGGCAAGTTGCCTCCCATGATGTTCAAGTATGCAATGTAAGTCATCCCAATTTCATTGGCCTTTCTTTGTAGCTCTGCCTCGTAATCATTTACAGGAGGAGCGTTTCGTGTGTCGAACACTTGGAGCGGGGCGCATGATTGCTTTTCCTGCTCTCCGAGCATGGGAACTGTTTTCTGGGGTGCCGCATGACTGCTACTTTCAGTCTCCCTCCGCCTTGCATCCCCCTTCAAAATCTGGCGCCCGTATTCCAGCACAAGTGGGGTTTCAGGTTTCAAAAGATTATTGTAAAACTTCTCCACCACCGCCGGATCTATTTTCTCCTTTGGCTCGGCCCGTCTAGGTGCAAAGAATTTCTCGACCTCTTCTTCCGAGATCCTATTGGTCTCCTCGTCGTTGCGATTCCACGGTAAAACCGGCAATGGCTTGGCGGAAGGCTGCGTGACGTAGTTTCTTGAACTCTTTGGCGTAGGGTTTCCTGCGGATTTCTTCGTGGCAGTGCTAGTGATGCTCTTCGTGGCAGTGCTCTTCCGCTTAAGCTGAGGAGATGGATGAAGCGCTGGAGATGGCTGACGCGCAGGAGATGGCTGGTGCGCCGAAGATGGCTGACGCGTAGGAGATGGCTGGCGCGCCGGAGATGGCTGCCGCGCAGGAGATGGCTGAAGCGCCAGAGACGACAGGGGAATATTCTGATGACTTGGAGTCGGCTGAGGCGGCTCAGACTACTGACGCTGGGGAGACGGCGGGGGTGCCAGTGACCTCCAATTTGGAAGCACGATGTGTTCCTTCTTCCAAAGAATGATTGTTTTCACTGCAAATTTGAGTTGAGTTTCCCCTTCACCTGTAGCATGGTTAAGCTGTGCTTCCTCATATTCCTTCACAACCTCATCCACCCCGACAATAGCATAGCCATCTGCAATCGGTCGGCAGTGATAAGTTCCACCAACTATAGGAGGTAAGGCATAGTCGACCGCCACCTTAATGGATAAGCCCGTTAATCTCACATGCATCTCGACGTGTTCGCTCTCCGTGATCTCATCCACGGGGTATCGAGGACCCGCCATTTCAAGCGTGGGATGCACGTTCTCCGTGGAAGCCACGCTGCTTTTTCGCGCATAGTCTATGCCGCCGGCAGCTTCCAATGCAGGCTATTCGTGCCGCTGAGATGGGCCGGTAGCTTGCTGACTCTTTTGTGCATTCACTTGCGCCTGCAGCGCCACAAGTGCATGTTCTATCTATGTCATCCGCTATGTACGCTCATTTTATTTTCTGCCTCGCCATCTGTAAGAGTCGCCCCACTCGGCAAACCCATCCTTCCACGTCATACCCCCTTTCCCTCGTGCAAGTCCAGGGTGTTCTTTTTTAACGATGGCGCGTGTGAGCTGGTCATTCTCTCTGTCGGTATGGAAGGTCCCGGCGGCTGTTTCCTCGTATGCCGTGATGAGTTTAGTGACGGGTTTGGCAAGGAGGGCCGGGAAGATACATAATCCCGTTTCTGGGTCCAACCTTGCCCCGATTCCGTAGAACCAAGTCTTTGCACGTAGGTCCCACCCATGTGTCTGGGGTGTGATCCCTCTATCACGCAGGGCCTTCTCAGTTTCCTCCCACTTAGGCCTCTGAGATATGTAGCCACCTGACCCCGTCCTCTGGTGATATTCCTTCTTCTGGGCATTTAGCGTATTGGTTTCTGAACTCTTTGTAGCTATATCACCTTCCTTGCATGCCACAAATTCGGGCCAGTGAGGTCTTATCTTTGCATAATATGCGTCTTCAAAATCTGGAGTCTCGCGAGCTTTGACAAATTTGTTCAATTTTTTCTTCCAGTTGCGGAAAGCGTCAGCCATCTTCTTTAGAGTCCACTCTTTGACCTTTTCCTTTATAACCGGTTTGTTTTCATCCTCCTCTGGCGGAAGGGTGAAATTTACCAACAGCGAATTCCAAAGCATTTATTTGGACCTTTCATCGACAAAGGTACCGTCGCCCTTCTTTGGCTTATTCCAATATTCAATTATGATTGGGATTTGGTCCCTAACAAGAACTCCAGCCTGACGTACAAATTTTTCTGTGGCCTTCTTGGGCTCCATCGGCCTGCCATCAACACGGACTGCTTCGATCGTGAACTTTGCACGATCTTTCAACCGATGGCTCGTGCCTCGCTTGGTCTTTTTCATAGAAGAAGATTGTTGCTGGTTGGTCGATCCAGAGGGCTAAAAAAGAAGGAAGCATTAATTAATACATGTACATATATACATATTAATCGGTGCAAGTCAGCAGAGGCTTAATCCATGCATATACCTCGATGGACTTTGTAATCACTAAAGTGCGTTCACCGGAGTCGTCATCTTCTCCATGACTACTTGAGCTGTCATCATGTCCCTCCAAGTTCAGATATTGTGAGGTGTCCTCATGGATCATGTTCTCCATTATTTCTTCCTCTTCAAGGTTTCTACTGAGTGGATCCATAGTTTCTAAAACAATAATATTATCACACAAATATCAGTAATACATCTATTGAAATGCTCAAGCAAGGATGATGATATGACAGGTTAAAAGTATTGAAATGTAACCCTAATACATGCTTGGTCATTTCAAACCCTAATTCGGAGAAAAACCGGATTCATATGAGAGGGTACATTTACTTCTTCTAATTAACTTGTCATGAAAGTTGATTAACATAGCATGGTTATTACAATGCTATATTAACAACGAGAGGTGGCGACGCTAGGGCGAGAGCGGGGCCGGGATGCGTGGGGGTGTGCGTTCGAACCAACACGACGTGGGCTACCTAAAATGGGCGACTCACCCTCGATGCGTGGGTAGGCTCAGCGAGGACAGAGGAGGTCAGGGTCGACGGCATAATGGTGGTGGTGGTCGTCGGCGTGGCACAAAATATACACATGCATATACAATACACATACAATACAATATACATATATACATACAAATATACATACACATATGCCACTTGTTCTACTGAATTCAATGGTATTTTATTTGCAAATTTTGGCCTAGTGGTATTTTATTTGCGATTCGCCAGTACCCCTTCGGTCTGGAAACATACGAACCCGCGTCGGAGCGCCTCTCTGCCGTCTGCCCGCGACCCCACAACCACGCACCGCCCGTGCCCCTACGCCACCGGCTGCCCGATGTCGGCCCGCCGACCTCGTGATGGAGCGCCGCCCGCACGGAGACGAGCACCTGCACAAATAAGAGGAAAATTTTCCTCCGGCGCGGCGAGCTCTGTCGGTATCGAAAACGGGGCTGGTGAGGATGGCGGCTGGCCTGGCCAAGCTCTCGGCCATGGTGGGCAACAGTGACTGGGGAGGAGGGGCAGACGGCTAGGCCAAGGCCAAGGCCTTGGAGGCGGGCGGGCGACAATGACACAGCTGGGGAGGAGCGGCGGTTCTACTGGTGACCGGCCTCCTCTCCTAGCGACGGTGACGGCGAAGGCGCGCGGTATATGAGATCGAGGGAGGAGGGGGCGGATAGGGCGTGGACATACGATGAGGGTGACAGCGACGGTGAGGGCGTACGTGGACGACGACGGCTGGATGGCGAGGGCGTACGTGGACGGCGACGGCTCGCGCGCGCTTGATCGATCTGGCTGGGGGCGACGGCGCTCCCGCGGGATGGCGACGGCGACGGCTATCCTCTGCTTTCCTCTGCGCACGCGCTTTCGATCTTGCTGGGAGGGAAGAAGGAAGAGGAAGGCGCGCCGTTATAACCCCCCCTTTAACACCGGTTCGTGGCTGGAACCGGTGTTAAAGGGGGGTGGTTCCAGCCATGAACCGGTGTTAAAGGGGGGGTGTGCGCGCGCGAAACGAAATAAATGCGCCCCCCTTTAACATCGGTTCGTGGATGGAACCTGTGTTAAAGAGGGGGGCATTTATTTCGTACATAAAAGTGTTGGGGTTCATAGCATGGAAAACAAAATTTTCTACCGCATACAAACAAACAAGCCAAGATCTATCTACTAGATTGTAGCAAGGATTCGATAGAAGAACTCACCCTCGAAGATTCCAAAGTGTTTAACGAGAGCGGATTCTCGTGGGTCGTACTCTTCCCGATCTCAAGGTCGTGTAGACGATCCTTCCGGCGCTGCGTTCCGGCAGCGCTTCCGCAGTCGGTCACACGTTCGGTACTCGACGAAGACCTTCCTCTCCCTTGTTCCAGCAGGCAGCGGAGGTTGTAGCACTCTCCTCGTGATTCCGGCAGCACGACGACGTGGTACCGGAAGTAGAGGGGAGATCTCGCAGGGCTTCGCCTTAAGCCGGAGCGAGTATGGTGGACTATGAGAGAGGCCTCGGTGATCTAGGGTTTCGACGCACCAAGGAGAGAGGGATAGGCCGACGGCTAGGGCTTGGGGAAGCCCAAGTCGGCGGCTAGGGTTTGCCCCAGGTGGCGGCAGCAGCAGGAGGTGGTGGCGCCGGCGGCTTAGGGCTAGGGTTTGGAGAGGGCAAGGTGTAGGTCTTGGAGGGGCAGCCCTGCCCCTCCTTATATAGGTGGGAGGGCGCGGCCAAGGGGAGGGGAGTCCCTCCCCAACTCGGACTCCTTGGCCGGCGGTGGAGGGAGAGGGACTTCCTCCCCAAGTAGGTTTCCTACTCTCCCTCCACCAAGCAAAATAGCCGTTTGACTTTTCAAATTGGCGTTTGACTTTTCAAACTAGGATTTGATTTATCCCTTTATTTTTCTCAGCGATGACACCTAGTACATGATGCAACCATTCCAACTTGTTATGACACATTCATGTACCCTTCCCCTCCGGAGTGTCGGACATTCCGGAACCTTCTAGAACATTCCCTATGAAAACACCGGAACCATTCTCCAACCCCGAAACAGGACTTTCCTTATATGAATCTTATTCTCCGGACCATTCCGGGTCTCCTTGTGATATCCCGGATCCCATCCGAGACTCCGAACAACATTCAGTCTCTTGCTCATCATTCCATAACTACTCAACAACGTCGAATCCTTAAGTGTGTCTCCCTACGGTTCGTGAATTATGCGGACATGATCGAGACACTTCTCCGAACTATAACAAATAGAGGAATCTGGAAATTCATATGGCTCCCACATATTTCTACGATTACTTTGCGATCGAATGAACCACTTACATACGATACCAATTTCCCTTTGTCTCACGATAGTTTACTTATCCGAGGTTTTGATCGTCGGTATCTCTGCATACCTAGTTCAACCTCGTTACTGATAAGTACTCTTTTCTTGTTCCCGTGATATGTGATCCCTTGTGAGCCAGTCACATGCTTGCAAGCTAATTGGATGACATTCCACCTAGAGGGCCCAAAGTATATCTATCTGTCATATGGATGGACAAATCCCACTCTTTATCCATGTGTCTCAACCAATACTTTCCGAACACTCAATGCCACCTTTATAGCTACCCAGTTACGGTGTGGTGTTTGATGTCATCAAAGCATCCTTCCAGTGATGGTGATAAGCATGATATCATGGTCGAAGGAATTAGGTTACTATGTATCAGACAGCATATAGCAATTGAACTATTAAAATGACTTGATCTTTATGCTACGCTTATCTTTACGGGTATGTCCATCATATCATTCTCCTAACGATATGATATTGTTGTTAATAACATCTCAATGTTCATGATAGGGAAACCACAATCATTTATTAATCAACAAGCTAGTATTATGAAGAGGCTTCACTAGGGACTTCAATTTGAGTTTACAAATCACACAAGTATTAATGTTTCCTTGATAATACTATTATAGCATGAATGTAAACATTTATCATAAACACAAAGATATAATAATAACTACATTTATTATTGCCTCTAGGGCATATCTCCAACAGTCTCCCACTTGCACTAGAGTCAACTAATCTAGATTACATGGTAATATACCGAACACCCATGGCAGTTTGGTGTTGGTCATGTTTTGCCCTCGGGAGAGGTTTAGTCAACGGATCCGCCACATTCAGATATGTGTGTACTTTGCAAATCTTTATGCCACCATCTTGGACATGTTCTCGAATAGAGTGGAAACGTAGTTTGATGTGCTTCAACTTCTTGTGTGACCTTGGTTCTTGCGCATTGGCTATGGCGCCCATGTTATCACAGTTGATAGACATTGGGTCCAGCGCACTTGGAACCACACCGAGCTCTGTAATGAACTCTTTCATCCATATCGCTTCTTGTGAAGCCTCCGAAGCAGCCATGTATTCCGATTCAGTTGAAGATCTCGCCACAACGCTTTGCTTTGCACTCCTCCAGCTAACTGCTGCACCATTCAAAGTAAATACGTATCCAGATTGTGATTTAGAATCATCCGGATCGGTGTTCCAACTAGCATCGGTGTAACCATTAACAACGAGCTGTTCATCACCTCCACAAGAAAGAACCATATCCTTAGTTCTTCTCAAGTACTTAAGGATATTTTTGACCGTTGTCCAATGATCCACTCCTGGATCACTTTGATACCTGCTAGTCAAACTAACAGCATATGCAATGTCGGGTCTAGTACATAGCATGGCATACATTAGAGATCCTATGGCTGAGGCATAGGAAGTTTTACTCATCCTTTCTCTATCTTCTGCCGTTGTTGGACTTTGAGTTTTACTCAACGTCGTATTGGGCAACATGGGCAAGAACCCTTTCTTGCTATCTTCCATTCCAAACCTCTTTAGAACTTTGTCCAAATATGTACTTTGTGACAATGATATTAGACGTCTCGATCTATCTCTATAAATCTTTATGCCCAATATGTAAGCTGCTTCGCCAAGATCTTTCATTGAAAAACTATTATTCAAATATTCCTTGACACTATTAAGAAGGTCTACATCATTCCCAATCAACAATATGTCATCTACATATAGTATTAAGAATGCTACAGAGCTCCCACTCACTTTATTGTAAATACAAGCTTCTCCATAAGTTTGTATAAAACCAAAACTTTTGATCACCTTATCAAAACGTTGATTCCACCTTCGGATGCTTGCTTCAATCCATAAATGGACCGTTGAAGTTTGCATACCTTGTTAGCATCCTTAGGATCGACAAAACCTTTGGGTTGCATCATATACAACTCTTCATCAATGTCTCCATTGAGGAACGCCGTTTTGACATCCATCTTCCATATCTCATAATCATAATATGCAGCGATTATTAACATAATCCTCACAGACTTTAGCTTCGCTACAGGTGAGAAAGTCTCATCGTAGTCAACTCCTTGAATTTGTTGAAACCCTTTTGCGACAAGTCGAGCTTTATAGACAGTAACATTACCATCAGCATCTGTTTTCTTCTTGAAAATCCATTTGTTCTCGACAGCCTTCCGGACATCCGGTAAGTCCACCAAAGTCCATACTTGGTTTTCGTACATGGATCCAATCTCGGATTTCATGGCTTCTTGCCATTTATTGGAATCTGGGCTCATCATTGTTTCTTCATATGTCGCAGGGTCATCGGTGTTGTCCACCAACATGACACTCATAACGGGGTCATACCAATCAGGAGTGGTACGAGTTCTCGTTGACCTGCGAGGTTCTGTAGCAACTTCAACCGAAGTTTCATGATCATCATCATTAGCTCCCTCTCTTATTGGTGCAGGCACCACAGGAACTTCTTCCGGTGCTGCGCTACTCGCAAATTCGAGATAAGGTTCGATAACCTCGTCGAGTTCTACTTTCCTTCCAGTCACTTCTTTCGAGAGAAATTCTTTCTCTAGAAAGGATCCATTCTTGGCAACGAAGATTTTGCCTTCGTATCTATGATAGAAGGTATACCCAATAGTTTCCTTTGGGTATCCTATGAAGACGCATTTTTCCGCTTTGGATTCAAGCTTGTCCGGCTGTAACTTCTTTACATAGGCTTCGCAACCCCAAATTTTAAGGAACGACAATTTAGGTTTCTTCCCAAACCATAATTCATACGGTGTCGTCTCAACGGATTTAGATGGTGCCCTATTTAAAGTGAATGCGGCTGTTTCTAATGAATAGCCCCAAAATGATAGCGGTAAATCTGTAAGTGACATCATAGAACGAACCATATCTAAGAGAGTTCGATTACGACGTTTGGACACACCATTACGCTGTGGTGTTCCCGGCGGTTTCAATTGTGAAAGTATTCCGCATTTCTTCAAATGCTCGCCAAACTCGTAACTTAGATATTCACCTCCACGATTAGAACGTAGAAATTTAATCTTCTTGTTACGTTGTTTCTCCACCTCACTTTGAAATTCCTTAAACTTCTCAAAAGTTTCAGACTTATGTTTCATGAAATAGATATACCCATATCTACTCAAGTCATCCGTGAAGGTAAGAACATAATGATAACCACCGCGCGATGCTACACTCATTGGACCACACACATCGGTATGTATGATTTCCAATAAGTCTGTAGCTCGCTCCATCATACCAGAAAATGGAGTCTTAGTCATTTTACCAATCAGACATGCTTCGCATCTTTCAAGTGATTCAAGAAGTCCATCGGAATGGAGTTTCTTCATACGCTTCACTCCAATGTGACCAAGACGACAGTGCCACATATAGGTCGAGTTATCGCTCAATTTCAAACGTTTAGCTTCAATGTTATTAATATGTGTATTTACACTATCGAGATTCAATAAGAATAGACCATCTATCAAAGGTGCATGTGCATAAAACATATTACTCATATAAATCGAACAACCATTATTCTCGGACTTAAACAAGTAACCGTCTCGCAATAAACAAGATCCCGATATAATGTTCATGCTTAACGCAGGCACCAAATAACAATTATTTAAGTATAAAACTAATCCCGATGGTAGATGAAGAGGTAGCGTGCCGACCGCGATCACATCAACCTTTGATCCATTTCCCACGCATCGTCACCTCGTTCTTCGCTAGCTTCCGTTTATTCTGCAACACCTATTTCGAGTTACAAATATGAGCAACCGAACCAGTATCAAATACCCATGCACTACTACGAGTACTAGTGAGATACACATCAATAACATGTATATCATATATACCTTTCTTCTTGATGTTGCCGTTCTTCAAATCCGCCAAGTACTTTGGGCAATTCCGCTTCCCGTGACCTTCTCCCTTGCAGTAAAAGCACTCTGTATCAGGATTAGGTCCAGCCTTGGTCTTCTTCGTCGGTGCGGCAACTTTCTTACCACCCTTCTTGAAGTGTCCCTTTTGCTTAGACTTGCCTTTCTTGAATTTGGAGGTCTTATTGACCATCAACACTTGGTGCTCTTTCTTGATCTCCACTTCTGCAGATTTCAACATGGAGAAGAGTTCTGGCAACTGCTTGTTCATGCTTTGCATATTGTAGTTCATCACAAAGTTCTTGTAACTTGGTGGTAGTGATTGGAGGACACGGTAAATCCCCAAAGCATTAGGAATCACTATACCCAAGCTTTGAAGTTTGTTTGCGTGCCCAGACATCTTTAGCACATGCTCACTGACGGAGCTGCCCTCTTCCATCTTGCAGTTAAAGAACTTTTCAGAAGCCTCATAGCTCTCAACTGCCCCGTGAGTATCAAAAATCAATTTGAGTTCACGGACAATATCATGTGGGTCTGAATTCTCAAACCTTTTCTGAGGCTCCGATTCCAAACCATACAAGATAGCACACTGAACTATGGAGTACTGGTTCTTCCGAGAGAGGTAAACTTCTTTACTTCATCGGTAGCATCAGCTGCAGGCGGGTCACCCAGTGGTGCATCCAGCACATAGGTCAAATTACCAGCATTGAGGACAATCCTCAAATTGCGGAACCAATCCGCGAAGTTGCTTCCATTGTTTTTCAACTTTTCTTTCTCTAGGAACGCATTAAAATTGATGGTAGGGGCCGCCATTGATCTACAACATATTTGCAATAGTTTTAGACTAAGTTTATGACAAATTGAGTTCTAATTAATAGTTAAATTAATCTAGGTGAACTCCCACTCAAAACAATATCCCTCACATTGTATTAGTGATCACACGAACCAAATCCACCACATCAAAACCGATCATCACGAGAGTTGATGTAGCTTCAATGGCGAAGAATCGACATGTTCATCATATCTACTATATGATTCATGCTTTACCTTTCGGTGATCCGTGTTCCGAGACCATGTTTGTACATGCCAGGCTCGTCAAGATCAAACCTTAGCTTCCGCATGAGCAAATCTGGCTTGCTCACGTTGTATACACTTGCAGAATCTAACACACCCGATCATCACGTGGTGCTTCGAAACAACAAGCTTTAGCAACGGTGCTTACTAAGGATGAACACTTTAGAACTTGAAATTTATGTGCATGAGGGATCATCTTATAATGCTACCGTCGTTAACTAAGCAATACAAGATGCATAAAGGATTAACATCACATGCAATTCATAATATGTGACATGATATGGCCTTTCTTCTTTGTGCTTCCGATCTCCATCTTCAAGCATGAACATGATCTCCATCATCACCGGCATTGCATCAAGGTCAATGACGCTGCTCCATGGTTGTCGTCCACCAGCTTCAACTATTACAACTACTTTGAATAGACACGCGGGTCTTAACAGAATTTAAAGAAACAACCATATGGCTCCTGCCGGTTGCCAACTTACAATAAGGAACATTGCATACATCAAATATAATCACAATCATGGCCATATCACATCACAACACACCCCTCCAAAACAAAGTTAGACGCCTCTAATTTCTTTGCATGTTTTACGTGGTTTGGGGCTTTCAATAAGTGTCGAATCTAACTTACGAACAAGAACCACAACGTTGATGTTTGAACTATCAAGTGCCCGTTGTAAATTGGATCTATACTATAATGGGAAAGACAGACACCCGCAAAGCCACTTATGCAATGCAAGTTGCATGTTGAGCGTGGAGCAAGTCTCATGAACCATGTCATGTAAGGTTAGCCCGAGCCGCTTCATCCCATCATACCGCAAGATGCAAAGTACACAAGAAGCAATTGATAATAAAAGCACCACCGCCCACAATGACCATTGTGTTCTACTCGTGCAACAGATCTGCATATAGACACGGCTCTGATACCACTGTTGGGGTTCGTAGCATGGAAAACAAAATTTTCTACCACATACAAACAAACAAGCCAAGATCTATCTACTAGATTGTAGCAACGAGTCTATAGAATAACTCACCCTCGAAGATTCCAAAGTGTTTAACGAGAGCGGATTCTCGTGGGTGATGTAGTCGTACTCTTCCCGATCTCAAGATCGTGTAGACGATCCTTCCGGCGCTGTGTTCCGGCAGCGCTTCCGCAGTCGGTCACACGTTCGGTACTCGACGAAGACCTTCCTCTCCCTTGTTTCAGCAGGCAGCGGAGGTTGTAGCACTCTCCTCGTGATTCCGGCAGCACGATGGCGTGGTACCGGAAGTAGAGGGGAGATCTCGCAGGGCTTCGCCTTAAGCCGGAGCGAGTATGGTGGACTATGAGAGAGGCCTCGGTGATCTAGGGTTTAGACGCACCAAGGAGAGAGGGCTAGGCCGGAGGCTAGGGCTTGGGGAAGCCCAAGTCGGCGGCTAGGGTTTGCCCCAGGCAGCGACAACATCAGGAGGTGGTGGCGCCGGCGGCTTAGGGCTAGGGTTTGGAGAGGGCAAGGTGTAGGTCTTGGAGGGGCAGCCCTGCCCCTCCTTATATAGGTGGGAGGGCGCGGCCAAGGGGAGGGGAGTCCCTCCCCAACTCGGCCTCCTTGGCCGGCGGTGGAGGGAGAGGGACTTCCTCCCCAAGTAGGTTTCCTACTCTCCCTCCACCAAGCAAAATAGCCGTTTGACTTTTCAAATTGGCGTTTCACTTTTCAAACTAGGATTTGATTTATCCCTTTATTTTTCTCAGCGATGACACCTAGTACATGATGCAACCATTCCAACTTGTTATGACATATTCATGTACCCTTCCCCTCCAGAGTGCCGGACATTCCGGAACCTTCTAGAACATTCCCTATAAAAACACCGGAACCATTCTCCAACCCCGAAACAGGACTTTCCTTATATGAATCTTATTCTCCGGACCATTCCGGATCTCCTCGTGATATCCTGGATCCCATCCGAGACTCCGAACAACATTCGGTCTCTTACTCATCATTCCATAACTACTCAACAACGTCGAATCCTTAAGTGTGTCTCCCTACGGTTCGTGAATTATGCGGACATGATCGAGACACTTCTCCGAACAATAACCAATAGAGGAATCTGGAAATTCATATGGCTCCCACATATTTCTATGATTACTTTGCGATCGAATGAACCACTTACATATGATACCAATTTCCCTTTGTCTCACGATAGTTTACTTATCGAGGTTTTGATCGTCGGTATCTCTGCATACCTAGTTCAACCTCGTTACTGATAAGTACTCTTTTCTCGTTCCCGTGATATGTGATCCCTTGTGAGCCAGTCACATGCTTGCAAGCTAATTGGATGACATTCCACCGAGAGGGCCCAGAGTATATCTATCCGTCATATGGATGGACAAATCCCACTCTTTATCCATGTGTCTCAACCAATACTTTCCGAACACTCAATGCCACCTTTATAGCCACCCAGTTACGGTGTGGTGTTTGATGTCATCAAAGCATCCTTCCGGTGATGGTGGTAAGCATGATCTCATGGTCGAAGGAATTAGGTTACTATGTATCAGAAAGCATATAGCAATTAAACTATTAAAATGACTTGATCTTTATGCTACGCTTATCTTTAGGAGTATGTCCATCATATCATTCTCCTACGATATGATCTTGTTGTTAATAACATCTCAATGTTCATGATAGGGAAACCACAATCATTTATTAATCAACAAGCTAGTATTATGAAGAGGCTTCACTAGGGACTTCAATTTGAGTTCACAAATCACACAAGTATTAATGTTTCCTTGATAATACTATTATAGCATGAATGTAAACATTTATCATAAACAAAAAGATATAATAATAACTACATTTATTATTGCCTTTAGGGCATACCTCCAACAACAAGGGGTGGGGGCATTTTTAATTCAAAAAATAGGATAGAAATTAGAAAATCCATATCTTTTTCATTTCAACTCAGAAAAAAATGGATAATATATCATAATTTTCAGAAAAATAAGATCTATCCATTCATATGAAAACATTTTATAGTTAGTGTAGATGAAAATTTTCAAAATGATTAAAACACTTACATATAAATTTTGATTATTCAATTAAAACAAAAATAAAATAGTCAAACCCTAAAACTTTGAACATAAGAAATATTAAGCATATAAAAAGGAATCAAACCCTATTTTATTAGAGCAAATCATAATTTATTTTGTATTAACATTTTTGAATTGTTTGGATATTTAAATGCCGCATCTTTTGTATACTTTGGAATCTGACAAAACCTCGCTAAACTTCATTGGATTTTTGATAAAATAGCATATTGTGAACCTAAAAATTATTTTTGTAAAAAATCATGAGCATCGTATCATGTACCTGTATTTCATATCTGACCCACTTCCTACCGATTCGGCAGGAATTTGTCTTTTTTACTAGAGGTGTACGGAAAGGTTTCAGATCCCCCTTTTAGTACATTGTCCATATAAGGTGGTCTAGTATTTTTGTAAAATGTGTTGTTAGTTTTTTGAATTAGCCATTTGGTGGTTGCTTCATAAAACCATCCTTTTTTTATGCTCGGAAAATGGAAAATGCCTTTTTGGTGCGACAAAAAGGAAAACTTCCTCTTGCAACATTGTTTGCCATCCCATGATGCACATGTATGCACAATATGGCCACATTATCACAAACTATTCCTTGATTCTAGCCATAACATTGGTCATTTGACCCGAAAGCCAAGAAACCTCGAATGAGATAGGTCATTTTGTGAAGGTTTTTTTGAGACATAATCAATATACCAAGTTTGATATTTTTCCTTCTAACTATGTCACATAATATATCACCACACGAAGGCTTCACATTGTTTCGATCGTTTTTTAATCTTTTATCCCCGTTTTAAACTATTGTCAAACTTTGTCGAACAACGGGCATGGAGATTCTTAGCTCGGGGCCAAGCCTCGCTAAACTTGCGTTGGATTTTTGATAAAATAGCATATTGTGAACCTAAAAATTATTTTTGTAAAAAATCATGATCATCGTATCATGTACCTGTATTTCATATCTGACCCACTTCCTACCGATTCGGTAGGAATTTGTCTTTTTCACCAGAGGTGGACGGAAAGGTTTCAGATCCCCCTGTTGGTACATTGTCCATATAAGGTGGTCTAGTATTTTTGTAAAATGTGGTGGTAGTTTTTTGAATTAGCCATTTGGTGGTTGCTTCACAAAACCGTCTGTTTTTATGCTCGGAAAATGGAAAATGCCTTTTTGGTGCGACAAAAAGGAAAACTTCCTCTCGCAACATTGTTTGCCATCCCATGATGCACAAGTATGCACAATATGGACACATTATCACAAACTAGGCCTTGATTCTAGCCATAACATTGGTCATTTGACCCGAAAGCCAAGAAACCTCGAATGAGATAGGTCATTTTGTGAAGGTTTTTTTGAGACATAATCAATATACCAAGTTTGATATTTTTATTATGATAGAACTGGAATTAAAGTACATAATTCAACTAACAGTAAGTTACATAAAGCATGACTGAAAATTAAGATACATAAAAGAACTGAAAATTAAGATACATGGCCAGATTAAGTCACAATCCGCCGAACTTGTTTCGGAATGTTGGAGTGATTCAGTCATGCTCCTGCCTACACCTATAATACTCGCCACTGTAGTCGTCGTACTCGCCGCCGTCGTCGTTGCTGTCATCGTCGGGGTCGCCGTAATTGAACCTTGAAGGCTGAGTACGCGTGGGCTGGACTTGAGGGTAGCGCAGACGGGGGTTAGAGTCGGCGGCAGTGTCGTAGGCCATGACGCTCTGGAGAGTCCGAGCGCCCACCACAGCCGATGGCCGGCCTCGTTGAAGTTCGAAGGAGGTGGGCCGTCCTCCTCGTGCCTGGCGAGCGCCCTTTCACGCCGATCCCCGAAGAAGGCTTCCCAAGTAGGGAAATAGTCAGGATGCCATATGGGATTCCTCCGCTACTCCGGCGTGAGCTCGAAGTAGTAGTGGTTCGTGATGGCCATCCGGAGCACCACACCTAGAGGGACAGGAGGAACCGGCACGCCTCCGGTGCTCAGCATCCAGCCGACAGGGACACAGTAGCCCGGCGGGCAGGGGTAGTTCGAGGCGCAAATCGCCTCTGCCTCCCTAGGGGTTAGTGCTACGATGGAAGCCATGGGAAAGAGTGATGAGGTTGCAGATATGAGCTAGAGATGTGCAATGACAATGGAGGCCAACCCTACATATATATAGTGAGAAATGGATGGAGGGAAGAACTGGCGGGAAAAACTGGCGGGAAATGGCGGGAAGAACTGGTGGGAAAAAATGGCGGGAAGAAAAATGGCAGGAAGAAAAATGGCGGGAAGAAATGGCAGGAAGAAAAATGGCTCATTTAATACATATACTGTTAACAGAAGAAATATGACATTGATTTCCATGTTGAGATACATATGTGTGCCAAAAATGGCTCAATTAATACATATAGTCAATCTTATGATCGCGTCGGCCGTAACCATGGAGTATCAGCACCGTTTAACATGATGGTTGGGTCAGTCTTCACTTTGAAGGGCGGAATTCCATCAAACTTATTATAATCTTCTGACATGTCTGTCTTGTCCTCCACTCCCACGATGTTTCTTTTCCCTGAAAGAACTATGTGACGCTTTGGCTCATCGTGTGATGTATCTGTTTGATTATTTTTTCTTTTTTTCGATTTGGTAGACATGTCCTTCACATAGAAAACCTAAGCCACATCATTGGCTAAGACGAATGGTTTGTCTAAGTTCTTGTCTACCTTCATAAGATTGTTGAGATCCACTGTTGTCATTTCGTACTTCTTGTCTACCTCAACCCCTCCTCCTGTTAGCTTGACCCATTTGCATCGAAACAAGGGGACCTTAAAATTAGGTACATAGTCAAGTTCCCATATCTCCTCTATGAACCCATAATACGTGGTCTTTTGCCCATTGTCTTCTGCTGCATCGAAGCGGACACCACTGTTTTGGTTGGTGCTCTTTTTATCTTGGTCTATCGTGTAAAATGTATTCCCATTTATCTCGTACCCTTGGAAAGTACATACAGTCAAAGATGGTGTCCTGGCCAACAAGTACAACTGATCCCCAACAGTGGTGTTATCCGTGAGAAGTCTTTGCAGCCAGCCGCCAAAACTCGCCATGTGTTCACTTATAATCCATTCATCAGACTGTCCCGGGTGTTTGAGGCATATTAAATTCTTGTGTTCATTGATATATGGGGCAACCAAGATAGATCTTTGTAAAACCGTGTAGTGTGCTTGATTGAGAGAATGCCTGTCCCTACATAGCATTGCTTTACATCCTAGGGTGCCTTTTCCATGCAGTCTCCCCTCATGTCGTGATTCTGGAACACCAATCGCCTTAAGGTCAGGAATAAAATCAACACAGAACTCAATGACCTCCTCTGTTACATAGCCCTTGGAGATGCTTCCTTCTGGCCTAGCACGGTTATGAACATATTTTTTAAGACTCCCATGTACCTCTCAAAGGGGAACATATTGTGTAGAAATACAGGACCGAGAATGGCAATCTCTTCTACTAGGTGAACCAGGAAATGCGTCATAATATTGAAGAAGGATGGTGGGAAAACCAACTCAAAGATGACAAGACATTGGGCCACATCTGCCTGTAACCCTGGTAGGCTTTCTGGATCGATTACCTTCTGAGATATTGCATTGAGGAATGCACATAGCTTCACAATGGGTACTCGAACATTTTCAGGTAGAAGCCCCCCCAATGCAATCGGAAGCAATTGTGTCATAATCACGTGGCAGTCATGAGACTTCAGGTTTTGGAATTTTTCTCTGCCATATTTATTATTCCCTTTATATTCTATGAGAAGCCAGACGGGACCTTGATACTGCTCAGGCATACAAAAAATATTTCCTTCTCTGCTTTGCTAAGAGCATAGCTGGCAGGAGTTAAGTGGCATCGTTTACCCTTATCGTTCTCAGGATGCATAGGCTCTTCAGGGTCTTTCATACGTTGCTGGTCCTGTCGTGCTTCTGGTGTATCTTTTGTCTTCCCATACACTCCTAGGAAGCCTAGCAGGTTCACGCAAACATTCTTCGTCACGTGCATCACGTCGATTGAAGAGCGGACCTCTAAGACTTTCCAATAGGGTAGGTCCCAAAATATAGATTGCTTCTTCCACATGGGCGCGTGTCCGGCATCGTCATTTGGAACAGATAGACTTCCAGGACCTTTTCCAAAGATTACTTCTAGGTTCTTGACCATACCAAATACCTCCTCGCCCGTACGGAGGACAGGCTTCCTCCGGGGTTCTGCTAGACGTTTGAAATGCTTGCCTTTCTTTCTTACTGGATACAGGTTCGGAAGAAATCGACGATACCCTAGGTACACAACCTTCTTACACACTTTCAGTCTCATCTAAACAGTGTGTGCATGCATTGTATTCCTTGTTTGTCTGCCCTGAAATGTAACTAAGAGCAGGCCAATCATTGATGGTTATGAAAAGCAACGCTCGTAGGTCAAATGGCTCCCCTTTGTGCTCATCCCACATACGTACACCTGGTTTGGCCCACAGCTATAAAAGTTCTTCAACTAATGGCCTTAGGTACACATCAATGTCGTTGCCGGGTTGCCTCGGGCCTTGGATGAGCACTGGCATCATAATGAACTTCCTCTTCACGCACAACCAAGGAGGAAGGTTATAGATACATAGAGTCACAGGCCAGATACTGTGACTGCAGCTCTGCTCACCAAAAGGATTCATGCCATCTGTACTTAGACCAAACCTTAAGTTCCTTGCGTCACGTGCGAAGTCCGGGTACTCTCGCTCGACTTTTCTCCACTGTGACCCATCAGCGGGGTGTCTCAACATCGCGTCTTTCTTACGGTCTTCCATGTGCCATCGCAACAACTTGGCATGCTCTTTATTTCTGAAGAGACGTTTTAACCGTGGTATTATAGGAGCATACCACATAACCTTGGCAGGAACCTTCTTCTTAGGGGCCTCGCCCTCAACATCGCCAGGATCGTCTCGTCTGATCTTATACCGCAGTGCAGTGCATACCGGGCATGCATCCAAATTCTCGTACTTCTCACCGCGGTAGAGGATGCTGAAAGGATACGGATGTCGCCTAGAGGGGGGTGAATAGGCGATTAAAACTTTTCCTAGAGTGGCTCAACAAAGGCGGAATAAAACTAGTGTTTACTTTGTTAAGCACAACCTAGAACAACTAAGGTTCACCTATGTGCACCAACAACTTATTCTAAGCAATACAAGCAACAAAGTGATAGCAAGATATATATTAATTCAAGCACGAAGGCTATCACAATGTAAAGTGCATAAGTAAAGAGCTCGGGTATAGAGATAACCGAGGCACGCGGGTACAACGATATTTTACTGAGTTCCTCCCAACATGGAGTACGTCTCGTTTGGAGAGGGGGTGGTATCAAACCACCAACGCCACAAAAGGCCTCCCTTATTCTCCTGTAAATCTCACCCCAACGGGATCGATCCACACTTCCACTATCGGTGCACTTGTCGGTGGCAACCGGAACCTCTCACAAGGTTGGGGCACTTCTCCACAACTTAATTGGAGGCTCCCAACAAACGCCACCAAGGCCACAAAACCGTCTAGGGTTCCAAGAACCCAAGAGGGACAAGCTCCAATGAGTAACTCAAACCAAATCCTCCGAGGAGAACACAAACCGATGCACCAAATGCAAATGGCAAGAACACCACAAAGGTGTTCAAATCCTTCTCTCCCAAATTCCACCAAAGCTACAAAAGCTTATGGGGGAATAAGAGAGGAAGAACAATGGAGGAAATCCACAAAAGACTCCAAGATCTAGATCCCAATATGTTCCCCTCACTTAGAGGAGAGATTGATTGGTGGGATTGTAGATCTAGATCTCCTCTTTCAAATCCCTCAAGAATATGCAAGAATCATCGGAGGGATTGAGAGAAAGCAAGCTCAAGAAGGTCAACAATGGAGGGGAAAACTTTCAAGAATGGTTGAGGAACCATTGGGGAAGAAGGCCCCTTATATAGGTCCCTCCAAAATCCAAGCGTTGCAACCCAAAAACACGATTCCCGGTACTACCGGACTTTTTCCCGGTACTACCGGACTTTCCTGGCACTACCGGACATTTCCTGGGGTTCCTGGAGCTCCAAACGCATTTTTCTCTGCGCTCCCCGGTACCAAAATGCGGTACTACCGGACACCGTTACTACCGGATCCTGGTCCGGTACTACCGGTCATCACAGAATGAAAACAGCCATAACTTTTGCATCCGGACTCCGATTTCAGTGATCTTGGGCTCATTTCGAAGAGGACAACAACCTCTAAAAGATCATGAAAAGAAACATCATAGTCCATCAAGGGAGAATGGATCCAAATGACGAAGTAAAAAACCTTCTGCCGCGCTAGGTACTAAAATGCGGTACTACCGCTTTTTGGTACCTAGCCCGGCAGTGGCTTTTGGAGACTTGTCAAAAACCTTCTGCCATGCTAGGTACTACCGCATTTTAGTACCTAGGAGGGCAGTGGAATTTGGCAACTTGCCAAAACCTACTGCCGCGCTAGGTACTAAAATGCGGTACTACCGCATTTTGGTACCTAGGAAAATTCAAAACTCTATAACTTTTGATTGGTAACTCCGATCAACCCGATTCCAATTGCGTTGGAAAAAGGAAGACATGAGATACCCTATGAAAGGTGAAAATATAGTTTATCACCAAGTGAGAATGTATCATGTATAATAATGTGAGATACCTCACTTGGTGAGAAACCTAAAAGCCGCCAAGATCAAAATCGCAACAAGATACAAACGGAAGATCCGATTTTGATGAACAAGAGCTTGTTATGGAGATTACCAAAAGATCTATATCATCACATGGATAAGTCCAAATAACAACTAAATATGATGATGCAAATATGCAAAGGTTTGAGCTCTCTCCGAACGATGTGACCGAGTTACTCATTTGAGAGCCCCTCTTGATAGTACGGTTATCTATCCTAAACCCGGTCTCCTACTAAAAATATGAGACCGGAAAATGGGAAAACCTATCAAGATTATACCTTTGCCTTGAGCATTCCACTTGAGCTCAATGTAGACGATCTTGCCCTTCTCAAGATGGAATGCCTTTCTTAATTCCTCATCATCGATCCATGATCACCGAGAATGGCAAGCATCAAACATGAGATCTTCTATAGATGGTGCATTTTGAGTTTGCACAACATCTTCTTCTCATTTCATCGACCTTGAAGCCACCACATGCTCCAAGCGATGCCAATGGACAATTCCTACAAGTACAACTTAATAGACACATTAGTCCATAAAGATTGTCATTAATTACCAAAACCACACATGGGGGCCCGCATGTTCTTTCAATCTCCCCCATTTTGGTAATTGATGACAATCCCTTTAAGAGGGTTTATATAAGGAATATTAATGAATAAAATGGTAGCACCAATATCAAATACTACATAAGTATGTGATATTGGTACCACCACCATATATAGAGCAAACTCCCCCACAACCTATGCATGTGTGATGAACTCGAATTTCATTGCATATATTGCCAATCATTATCATTGGTGGAGTTTCCTCTATATACCACATGCTAAGCAACAACAAAGATGCAAGAGCATGAAAGTCAAATGCTTAAGAACAAACTCAATGCATAAACCAACTTCCCTTAAACCCTCTAAAACTTCTCCCCCATTGGCATCGATTGCCGAAATGGGTGACAAGTTCTAGAAGGCAGATATAGTAATAACTCCTCCAAAGGTGTGCCTTTGCACATATCCAATGATGAATACTTGGGAGGGAGTAGAACTATATCGAGGACCCGAAGATTGCAAAAATAAAGTCAAATGATGCAAGCAACTACAAGTCCGACAAACCAATTTGAAAACAACAAATGAGTCCAAATGGAAGCTATAATATATTATGATATGAGCAAAATAGTGCTTTAAATAACAAATAGAGAAGCTCCCCAAGATTTGTGCATAATTCAAAAATAAATGCACTAGAATACATATTGCACAAATATGGAATCCTCGCTCCCCCATAAGCATATAAAACACAACAAATGTAAGATCAAATAAATGCTTAAATAAAATAGAGAAGTTCCCCAAGATTTGTGCACACTTTAGAATCGTTGTATTTCAATACAAAAATGCACAAATATGGAATCCTCACTTCTCCATAAACATTTAAGGCACAGTAAATGAGAAATAAGACAAATGAGCATTATTAAATGAATTAGATGAGCTCCCCAAAGATAATGCACCAATTATGATAATTGTATTTGGGAACAAGGTGCATAATCATGGAATCCTCACTCATCCAAGTTTATTTAACAATGCAAGGCATGAGAGAACAAATATGAGTGCCCAAATATGCAAACAAGAGGAACTAACACTCGTAGGAAATTAAATTTGGAAGCCACTAAAGAATCAAAAGGAATAGAAAGGTGGTCTCCAAGGATAAAAAATCAACTAAAATTATCTTCTCATATGTGTATATGTCTATAAGTGGAAAACATCACAGAGACATATGCCAACAAAGAAATATGCACACATAAAGAAGATATACAAGAAGGCATATGAAAAGAAAAAAATGAAGTCATACTATATACCAATAAGATTTTTGCTTCAAAGCATGGCCAAAGGCTCAAATCTATATTATTGTACATTAATGAACTTCAAACACCAACACACTACATATATTACAACTATCACCAAGGGAAAAAGGAGAAAGTTGGAATATATGGAGAAAGGCAACAAGTTTCACTAAAACTAGCAAAATCTCACTATTGCACATGAGAGAAGTTGAGGAAAGGATGGGCAATAAAATTGATAGATTGACATATTTGGGATTGGTGGATCATATGCATGATTTTGTATAGTCCCAAATAAATGCACTCATCTCAACTTATACACATTTACAATAGAGAGTTCTCTTAAAACCAAGGCTAGAACCACACAAATACAACAAGTCATGCCAAGATGCAACCTACAAAAGGTTGGATGCAAGATAAATATGCATGATAAAGAGATACTTGTTACCGAGATATAATTGGTAGGATGAAGAGTATATGAATTCATTGATCATCCTATAGCTTGCCTCAAATTTTCATGTATGCACCATATCTTCAAAATTGAGAGACAAGCATCCAATATATCTCCAATGTACCTAAAACACATTTAAGTACAAAATGGTCCCCAAACTTATTGGGTCCAAAGTAGTTGGTGCAACTACAATACATAGGAGATACTCCACATAAATATGTGCATATTGATATGAAATTGAATTTCATGCACAACTGAGCTGATGGGATGTCGTGGTATTGTCGATGAGTACGCCATGGAGGGGTCCTCACAGTGCGTGTTTAGATACGTGGGGTAAGGCGGACGATTGATGAGTACGAGGTAACACAGCTTACCCAGGTTCGGATCCCACAACGGCGGTGGAATCCTACTCCTGCTATAAATCACTATAAGGGCAATACGCCGAGTTACAGAGATAAGTTCGTTGTGCGAGGTTGTCTGAATCGATGCCCTAAAGGCTTCCATAGGCCCGACTTATATAGTCGCCAGGTCCTATGGTTACAGGGAAAAGTCCTAGCCGGACAGGTTACAGAGTCCTACACTGTCTATTACTAGTCTTGTGTATCTTGCACTCCAAGGCTCCGGGTACGCTGGTGACTCCACCATAGCCTTCCTTTATCCGGCATGGGCCTCCCTTTTGGATCCACCTAACTGGGCTGCCCAGCAGGCCATAGGCCATGCTACCGACTATGGGCCACCCGGGTTAGTCGGATAAGAGACACGCTATAAGGATACCCATATAGCATATCCCCAATAGTAGCCCCCGGAGAACTCCGAGATCTTCGCCGTCTTTTCATGTTGAATGCTCCGTCTAGATGGATGTCGGCAAATCATCAAGCAATATCTTGTAGTCCTCCCAAAGAACCCTGCAAGGTTTTCTCCGTCTTCGAATGGTAAGCCGGAGAAATGCTGAATCTTCCATCGTACTCTTCCGTAGTCGGATTAAATCCGTCCATGCCGGAATCTTCGATGCGATGGCTCATCTACCCGTGTCAGCTAGGACGACGTAGGCTTAGGTCAGCGACGTCTGGTAACTCACACATGCAGAGAACGCAATCATATCCGATTTTCCCGCGTGAGTGATACGAACCGTTGGCGGCGACGGCTGGAGACGCGGCGAAATTACCGCGCACGTTCACGAACACGTCGTCTACACGGCAACCGTCCGATCAGCTACACGAATCTTGACGCAGAGCATGATAAATAGTAACTGTGGGACACTTTCCATCTTTTACCTCATTCCTCTCATGTCATCGTCTTCTTCCTCCATCCGCACGCCTCCTCGAGCTCTCCACGAGAAACTTCGAAAACCCTAGCCTTCCTCTGCGTCAGTTGCATCCTTCCAGCACCCCATGGTCAGCAATATCTCCTCCCCATCGATGGTCGCATCGAGCGAAGCCACGACAAAGCCGGCGAGCTCCGTCGTCGTGCCCCCAGAGGGCCTGGTCATCCCTGCATCGGCGGTGATTGAAACCACCGGCGACGATCATAACCTGGCGGCGCTAGAGCCTCTGGAAGAAGAGCCAGACTCGCACAAGGGCGACTGGCGTGGCTCAGACATCACCGACCACGACATCCAAGAGATAGTCGCCGAAGGCTACCTCCCCGCGACGGAGGGGCTCGCCTGGCGGGCGGCGCCGGCCGGCGAGGTGACACCTTCTCCCCAAGCCGGAGAAAAGGTGTACCTTAAGGCTCAGCTGGTACGCGGCGTTTCTCTGCCCATCTCCCACTTCTTTCTCTCCGTCTTGAACCACTACAAGGTCCAACCCCATAACCTCTCCCCCAATAGGATCTTAGTGCTTAGCAACTTTGCGGCACTTTGTGAGGGTTACCTAGGGATTAGGCCTAGCTTAGACTTGTTCGTGTACTTCTTCACCATCAAACGTGAAGCCGGACATAGTAGGGAGGAGCTTAGGAACTGCGGCACCATAAGCTTCAAAATCCGACCTGGCCGGCGGTTCCCCGACATCGTCGGCCACGAGTCCTGCAAAAACTGGCAGCAGACGTACTTCTACGGCCCCGACATTCCTTTGGCGGGCCGAGAAGTAACGTATCCGGACATCGCGGATGGAGCCGCCGCTGAAGTTTCCACATGGAGATCCCATTCCTCCCTTCCCTCCGACCTCGACGCTTCTCGCGCAATAAGGCGGATCGAATGGTTCGTAGAGACGGATTTGACCAGCTTGGACCTGGACATGTGCTGGTTCATCAGGCGAATCCAGCCTCTGAAGCACCGCGTGAAGTTCATGCACGAGTATACCAGTGATCGAAGGGATACCCTACGGATCTCCATGGATAACTTCTCGAGCGACTCCGTCAAGCTCCGCCTGAAGGACATCGTCAAGGTGAAGGATAAGAAGCGTGGCTTCACCATCACCAGCGACATGTACGTAGATGGCAAGTGCCCAAAGGTAGATATGTATTTTCAGTGTATGACATATACTCCAATTTCTCCGTCTTGCCATTACCACCTCATCTAACACGGTGATTTCTAACTTAACAGCTTAGCGATCTAGATGAGGACAACCTGGCTGCACAAATCTACGATCCAAAGATGAAGGAAGTCATGGGCGGGAAAGCGGAGGAGCTCCACCTCTGACGCTGCCGATGAAGGAAAAAAGAAGAAGACAGAGGGTGGAGCCTCCAAGAAGACTACGGCCGCCTTGGAGGCGGAAAAGAAAAGATCCACCGGGATTTTTGCCAAAGCACCCCTATTAGTCTTAGCTTCTCATTCTCCGACATTGTCTTATTTATCTGTCTTGTTCCTGTACTTATGCATTTTGCACGTTTCAGGAAGAAAGCCACAATCATCCTCAAGAAGACCTCCAAGACTTTGGGGGCTTCTAGAAATATCAATGATATGCTGCATCGCGACTCCTCCCCTGCCATCGCCCCTGCTACTCCTGTTGTCAAGCCTTCCTCTGCCCCGACAAGCTCTCAAGCCCAGGAGGCACCAGGCCCTTCCGCCATGGAAGTGGATTCTGGCGCTTCTACCGAACTCGCTGTTGTCGGCGAGCAGGCGACGCAGGAGAGCGCTGCTCTACAAATGGCTGAAGCTCCGTCTAAGGATGCCATCGGTAGCGGCAAGGCGGCAGTGGGAGCTGGTACCTCTGTCGAAGGCGGCGCCCCTACTCCCCAGAAAACCTTCGAGTTCCTGAAGATAGTTTACCCAGCGCTCCTGCCGAGTAACACAACTATGGTTCCTAGAGGAGTGTCGTCATCTCCGACGTGCGGTATTGAGGAGCTGCTCCAACAAGCAGATATCTTGCGGGGAAATAGCATTTCCTTTGGCAAGCTGCTGGCCAAGAGTGCTACAAACCTCAAGATTATTGCACTTGTAAGTTTTACTTTGCCTTTTGCATTTTATTATGAGTATCCCACTGTAGCCCCCGAGGATGTAGACGGAAAACCATAGGTTTTGCATCTAAATGCTCTAAGAGTGACTAAGTTAGAAAGAGCTCTCACTGTAGCCCCCCAAGCATTTAGATGGAAGAAACTATTCCGCCTAGATGCTGTAAGAGTAGCGTACGCAGTGTTTATATTTTTCAATACTGTAGCCCCCAAGCCTCTAGTTGTAACTAAATTAGCTCCGACTAGATGCTTAAAGAATAGCTAAGCATTTTCTGAGTTAAAACTTTATACTGTAGCCCCCAAGCTTCTAATCGAGAACTGAAGTAGCTCCGACTAGATGCTTAAAGAAAAGCTAAGCATATTGCTAAGTTGAAAAACTTTCGCTGTAGCCCCCAAGCGCCTAGATGGAAAGTTTCCGACTAGGTGCTCCAAGCAGACTAAACAACAGTTTTAACTTTTTCCTTTGTTTCACAGAACGAGAATGCTCGGCGGGGCATGGCCAACGAAAAGTACCAGAAGATGCGCGCAGATCTTGAAGCCGAAAAGGGTAAAACTGCCATCTTGAAGGAACAGATCATCAAAAACAAGAGTCTGTTTTTTTGCGCATTCCGTCTTGGTTTTATGCCTTCCTTCTTCGAGTACTCACTGTGTACTTTGTTTTCTCCGACTTGCAGAGCATGTTGCCAAGGCCAAGGATATTGTCGAGCATTCCAAGCACATCCAGCAGCTGGACAGTGAGAACAAATCCTTAAGAAGGAGAGGAAAGAGATGCTGAAGATGCACGAGGATTCCATGAAAGCCCTGCAAGATTCCGCCTCCGCGGAGATCAATCGCTTGAAGGAGGAGCTTGCGATCTTAAAAGATCAGAAGCAAGCTTCTGATGAGCAAAACTATTGCCACAGCGAGGCGTTTAAGCTCCTCCAACAAGAGAAGGAATCCTTGGCGGACACCGTCTGGCAGGCTAAGGCCAGCATCTTCAGTAAGCATCCTCCGCCTTGTATTTCTGTAGTCTGGATACTTAGAGTTTATTGAACTCATGTGCTCCTTGTCGGAAGTTTCAGCACCTATGGGTTTAACCCGCTCGCCTCCTTCGGACAAGGAATGCATGGTTCTTGCCGGCAACTTCATCAACACCGCCATCACCCAAGCCAAGGAGATTGCTAAGCCCCTCCAGATATATATCAAGGCATCAGATTCCGTGACAAAGTACTCAGAGATTCTGCGCCGAGCCCCCGAGTGTGTTACAAGCTGGAAAGCTTCATGTGCACGGGTTGGCGCGACGATGGCGCTCTCAATGGTGAAGGCACACTACGAAGATGCCGACATTGATACGATGACCTCTGGCATCTCCGACGTTGATGATGACGGCAAAGAGATTGATCATGAAGCCATCTTGTCATCACTCGCGGGTTATGACACCAGAGTCGCCGAGTTGGTGGACATCGACGTCTTCGTGCCCATGAACACCATCGACAGCGTCAACCAAGATTCCTCCGAGTCTCATCATAGCGCCGATGTTGAGGGTGATTCTCCGGCTGGGGACGATGCTGCTTCCAAGTCTCATGCGCCCAAAGAGTGAAAAACACTGTAATATTTGTTTTGCCTTTGGTGGATGCACGGGAAAAAAAACTTGATGGTGTACCTTAAGGCGGAAAACAATGGTTGTTATGTCCTGCTACTTAAGAATTTAGTTCCCATCATGTATATATATTTTAAGCAAGTGATGGCTTATCCATTACTCTAGTTCTTATGCTTGAATTTTCGTGAGTCGGAAGACTCGTTGTCAGAACCATGCGCTTAGGTGATGATGGCCAATGGCACTGTCAATAACCTGAGCACAAAATCGCCGACAATAAGTGCCAAAAGTCACTACTCTAGAATCCACATAAAAATGACAAAGAACATGTAGACCAAAACACTTAAGCTAACGCCCGTAGGCGGAATTTTCACAAGTGCAAACGCAAAGCTTGTGCATAAAGGTTTTATATGATCCAAAAATGAACAGTAAAGGAGGTAAAAGACTCAGAAATATGAGTGAACCAAAGAGATTTATTCCATTGATCATATAAGATAAACACAATTAGATAAAAATTCTAAGTGTAAAAAGGACATAGCTGTGCTATGTTCCATGGCCGATCAAGCTCCGGGTAGTCATCATCCGGGACACGTCGCTTACGCTTATGATCCTTGTTGGGTCTATCCTTTAGTTCACGATTGTCAACAAGGTAGTAAGACCCATTGAGCAGTGCCTTGCTTATGATGAACGGTCCTTCCCATGGCGGGGATAATTTGTGTGACTTTTTATGCTTAAGTCGGAGCACCAAATCCCCCTCTTTAAACAAGCGATGCCGAATGCGGCGACTATGGTAGCTGCGTAGCTTCTGCTGGTAGATGGCGGATCTTTGGCATGCCAAAACGCGCTCCTCCTCGAGAAGGTCCACATCCAGGTGTCTGGATTCTTCAGCGTCATCCTCGTCGTAGGAGGCAACTCTTGGTGCGTCGTGGAGGATGTCGGAAGGAAGGATGGCTTCTGCTCCATATACCATGAAGTAAGGGGTGTAGCCGGTAGATCTGTTGGGTGTAGTTCGTAAACTCCACAGTACAGATGGCAATTCTTCTGCCCAGGCTCCAGCTGCTCTATGTAGCGGTACCTCAAGACGTGGCTTGAATCCCTGCAGAATTAATCCATTGGCTCGCTCAACCTGACTGTTGGATTGTGGGTGTGCCACAGATGCAAGTTCAAGTCGGATGCCTTTCTCCCAGCAATATGCCTCCACTTATCCGAGTGATAAATTGCTGCCATTGTCGGTGATACTGCTATGTGGGAGACCAAATCTCGCCACTAGATCCCAGACAAACCTGAGGGCAGTTGCCCCATCAAGCTTTCTAATGGGTTTAGCTTCTATCCATTTGGTGAATTTATCAACTGCTACAAGCAGATGCGTAAACACACAAGGTGTCGTCTGTAACGGTCCCACCATGTCTAGCCCCCAGACCGCAAACGACCAAGTTATTGGTATTGTTCGCAGTTCTTCAGCAGAAACATGTGGTTGTTGGGCATAATACTGACATCCCATGCATGTCTCAACCAGCTTGTCGGCGTTCGCCTTCGCGGTCAGCCAGTAGAATCCTTGCCGGAAGGCTTTCGCGACCAACGGTCGAGGAGCGGCGTGATGCCCGCAATCTCTGAGATGGATTTCGCGTAGGATTTCCATACCTTCTAGCTGAGAAACACACTTTAGGTATACACCAGTAGTGCTCCTTTTGTAGAGTTGCCCATTGATTATGGTATAACCCTTTGCTCGTCGTACTATTTGCCGTCTTTCGACTTCATCGTCGGGCAAAGTTTCGTGTTCGAGATATTCCATGAACGGTTTTGTCCAAGCCGGAGGGACCTTAGTCACCATGTTGACGAAAGAGTCAGCTCTATCCGGATTGTCGATGTCGGCTCCCTTCACGGATGGTGTGCGCAGGTGCTCGAGGAAAACTCCTGGCGGAATTCGCTTGCGCCCTGAACCTAGCTTAGACAGCAGATCAGCCGCCTTGTTTTGTTTCCTAGGCACATACTTAACTTCATAGCCCAAGAAGCTCTTGGCTATCTCGTCCAATTCGTCTCGATATGCCGCCATCATAGGGTTCCGCGCATTCCAGGTGCCAGCCACCTGCTGGGCAACCAAGTCGGAATCTCCACAGCAAACTATGCGCTTGATGCCAATATCCTTGGCTACACGTAGTCCGTGAATGAGTGCTTCATACTCCGCCATGTTGTTTGTAGCCTCGAAGTGGATCTGCAGAACGTAGTGTAACTTGTATCCTTTTGGTGACTGTAGCAATACACCAGCCCCCGAGTCGTTGAGCAGCTTTGATCCGTCAATGTGCATCACCCAGTACTCTGGTTCTGGCAACGGAGTAGCGCCTGGCATCTCCGTCCAATCTGCAACAAAATCTGCCAAGGCTTGTGATTTGATAGCATCGCGTCTCTTGTAGGTGATCTCGAAGGCGGCAAGTTCAATGCCCCACTTCGCGACCCTTCTTGTAGCGTCGCTATTGTTGATAATGTCCGACAATGGAGTCTTGCTCACCACTGTGATTGGGTGCTCCTAAAAGTAATGCCTCAGCTTCTGAGAAGCAAGGAATACTCCATAAGCTATCTTTTGGTAGTGCGGGGAACGCTGCTTAGACTCCATCAATACCTCGCTTACATAGTAAACTGGTCGTTGAACTCCGTACTCATAGCCTGGTTCTTTCCGCTCTACGACGACGACGATGCTGATAACCCGGTTGGTTGCCGCCATGTAAATTAACAGGGGCTCGCCAGGCTCGGGTGCTGCAAGGATGGGCGCTGAGGAAAGAATCTCCTTGAGCTGCTTCAATGCTGCATATGCTTCGTCTGTCCACGTGAATTTGTCCGCCTTCTTCAGCAACTTGTACAGCGGCAAGGCCTTCTCTCCAAGTCAGATGACGAACCGACTAACTGCTGCAACACAACCTATTAGTCATTGAATGTCCTTTAGGCATGTCAGACGGTTTATGTTTAAGATGGCCTTGATTTTCTCTGGGTTGACCTCGATTCCACGCTGGGAAATGATGAAGCCCAACAATTTGCCGGCTGGAACCCCGAAGACGCACTTCTTAGGGTTAAGCATCATATTGTATTTTCGGAGATTATCGAAGGTTTCTTTTAAGTCGGAGGTTAAGTTGTTTGACTTTTTAGACATCACCGCGATATTGTCCATGTAGGCATGAACGTTCCGACCAATTTGGTCGTGAAGGCAACGTTGCATTGTCCGCTGGTAGGTAGCACCTGCGTTTTTCATCCCAAAGGGCATCGTGACATAGCAGAACGTGCCGTATGGGGTAGTGATTGAAGTGGCCAATTGGTCCGACTTCCTCTTCTTGATCTGGTGGTATCCTGAGTATGCATCGAGAAAACACAAAAGTTCCGAGCCAGCCGTCGAGTCAATGACTTGGTCAATGCGAGGCAAAGCAAACGGATCTTTGGGGCATGCTTTGTTCAAGCCGGTGTAATCAACGCACATTCTTAATTCATTGGTTCCCTTTTTGGGGACAAGTACAGGATTGGCCACCCATTGGGTGTGAAGGACTTCTTGGATAAATTTAGCCTTAAGTAACCTAGCTATCTCTTTGCCAATGGCGCGTCTCTTCTCATCTCCAAAGCGTCGTAGAGGTTGTTTCACTTGTTTGGATTTTGGATCAATGTTTAAGTTGTGCTCGGCAAGTTCCCTAGGTACACCTTTCATGTCGGCTGGTTGCCAGGCAAAGATGTCCCTGTTCTCACGGAGGAACTCGACGAGCGCACTTTCCTATTTGGGATCCAGGTTCGTCCCAATGGCGGTGACCTTGGAGGCATCGCCTACCACAAGTTCCACCGGCTTGGTCTCGATGGCGGCCTTGAACGCAGGAGCGGAGTCGGAGATTTTTTTCTTCGACGCGGGCATCTTTGAGTCATCGACCTTGCTCTGTATCTCTTTGAATTCTTCGCTGTAGAGGACAGCTTCTGCGACGGCTGCTTCGTTGATCTCGTAGTCCCTTGCCTTGGTAAAGCTTCCGGATACGGTGATGATGCCGTTTGATCCGGGTATCTTGAGTTTGTTGTAGACGAAGCATGGCTTGGCCATGAACATGTGGAATATGTCGCGGCCGAATATGACGTGGTACATGCTCTTGAAGGGGACCACCTCGAAGGTCATGCGCTCTTGGCGGTAGTTATTAACATCGCCAAAGGCTACCTGAAGTGTAATGCACCCAAGGGACCTAGCCTCCCGACCAGGAACTACGCCGTGGAAGACGGTGTTGGTCTGCCTTAGGTTTGCCTCCGTCAAGTTCATATTTTGCAGTGTATCCAGGTACATGATGTTGATGCTGCTTCCACTGTCCACCATACACTTAGTGAACTCCACGCCGTCAATCAAGGGGTTGATGACCATGGCGTATTGGTTCTCCGTGGGTATAAGGTCTGGGTGGTCCGTCCTGTCCCAAGTTATTGGAACCTCCGACCAGCGCAGGTACTGAGGGACTGGGGGGAGAGTAGCCATCAGGATCCTCAGAGAGGTCTTCTGTTGTCGGACGGTGGGGGTGCCAAGGAAAGTGTGGTAGACTAGGGCCTTCTTCGCGAAGGGGTTCTTTCCCTTGTCGTCGCTCTTGGTGGCGTGCTTGGGGTTAACGTCTTCGTCCATGTCACTTGAATCCTTGGACTCCTCCTCCTTCTTTTTCCCCTTGCTCTTGCCATGCGGTCTATTCTTCCGACTTTGCTTGTAGCCGGACTCCGGGTCTTCCTTGAGGTCGTTGACGAACTTGCAGTGTCGATTTGTATGGGTGGCTTTGCCATTGACGTCGAGGTGTACGAGGCATGGCATATCACGGTACTCCTCGTAGGTTTGGGGAACGCGGAGCGGCGCTGAGGTGGTTTCACTTCCTCGTTGTTGCCCACGACCAGCTCCCCTTCCTCGGCCACGTTGTCCGCCTTCCCCTCGTCCTGCAAAAGTCATGGCGACCATGTCGGTAGATTGCTTTTCTTCTGGAGCGGTCTTCCGCTTTGTACTGCTGTTCCTCCGATCTTGAGTTGGAACGGCTGTTGCCGGCAAGGAGCCACGAGCATCGTCGTCGGCAGCTGCGAACTCACTAGCCAACTGAATCATCTAGTTCAAGTCGAGATGGTGATTGTCCTGCAAGCGCTTCAGCTTATGTCGGAGCAACGTGCCCCTTTCCAACCCATCGATGAAGGCGGCCATGGCGGTTTGAGCGTGCACTCCTGCGCAGCAATTCTTCATATCCAGCCAGCGGGAGAGGTAGGCGCGAGATGTCCGGTCTTTCTCTTGCACGCACCGCTGTAGATCGCCCACAGTGTAGGGACGTTTGTATGTACCCTCAAAGTTCTTGGTGAACGCTTCTTGCATGTCCAACCAGTTGTAGATAGATTTCTCCGGCAAGTCGTCAATCCACTGATGGGCCGTACCCGCCAACATTAATGGAAGGTACTTGACGACGACGTTGGGGTTGCCTCCGGCAATCTCCACTGCGTTGTCGTAGTCCTGCAACCATGTGGCTGGCTTGGCGGTGCCGTCATAGAGCTTGATGGTCTTGTCAATCCAGAAGCCTTTGGGGTAAGTTGCGGACCGTATTCAGGTCCAAAGCAACATGGTCCCAGGTATGGTCCTTCCCGGGCCTCGTGGACCTTGTCGATCTGCGAACGTGCATCATATGGCTCCGGGTTCTTCTTCTTGTCAACAGGGGATGGGCTGCGTGAACGACGTGGGCCTCCTCCTCCATGGTGACTGCTTGGTGGTGAAGGAGGCGGAGGTAGCGGTGGGTTAGCCTTATTGCTATTACCCTCCTGTGAAGCCTCGCGTCTGTCACGATTGCTTGTTGGACGCGGAGGGTCATGGCGCGACCTGCTCTTATGTCCTTCGTTGCGCTTTCCGTCATGACAGGTCTGCTCTGTGTTGTCGCGGATGACGATGTCGCACTGCTTTGGTGGGGGCATATCCGTATGATGGTGAGCGTTGTAATCTTCGCGATGTCGTGGAGACCGGGGCGGTGGCGATGGGCGACGAGGTCGGGCCTTTTCTCCGTGGTCGGTGGATATTGGGATGGCATCCTTCCTGTTGCGTGCATCCCTCCGTCTTTTTTCTGAGGAACCTGTCTGGGACCCGATATCAAGAGGAGATCTGTCCCTTGGCGGTTTGTACTGGCTAGACTGGCAGAGCGCTGGGTTAGACTCAAGCCTCTGGGATGTGGCCTTTTCCTGCTGCTTCACCGCCTTGGACACTAGGTCGTAGACCTGTTCCACTGCCTCAGGCGATCTATCCTGCTCCAGAAGGGTCTTGGCGACGGCGAGGTTAAGGAGTGGGGTGGGCATCACCTGCTTGCCTTCACTGTTAATGTATGGCTTGGCTTGTGCCGGCTTCGAGGGAGCCCATCCTAGGTTGCGCCGTACACCAGGATCGTTGATGACGCGAGCTGGAGCTTTCTTAGCCTTCTGCTGCTATAGCAAAGTCTTGTACTCGGCCTCCATTGCTCTAGCTTTCTCTATGGACTTCTGCGCGTTGACCAGATCTCGATCTAGCTTAGCGCCTTGCTATGCGATGGCTTGCGCTTCCTCCAGCAGTTGCTGGCGTTTCTCATCAAGCTGGGTCACGTTCTGGATATGAGCAACGGTTAGTGGCTCGACGAGGAGATTGCCGTACATCACTCTATCAGCTAGAGTAACCTGGGCTGCTGCAGACGTAGATGCTGGAGGCGGCAAGTTTGCGGTGTTGTTGTTACTTGGGCCGGTGCCGAGTTCCTGCGGCTGCTGCACTGGGTTGGGCGGAGGAGGCATGTCTTTTGCGCGATCATCGTCAGCAGCAATAAGTGGCCCCTTCCCCTTTTCTAGTGCCGTAGGCGGAGCTCGTCCGGGTTGATCTTCATCCATCCTCGTCCCAATGGTGACGAACACCCCTCGGGACGCGACAATGGTGTTGGCCTGTTCGTCGCGCGAGTACTCCTCCTCCATCTCCTGCATAGAGGAGTCTAGCTCTTCTGGGCTGAAGTCTATTTCCTCTGAATCTGCACTGAAGTCAGCATAAAGCGTGTCAATGATAGAGTCGGAGGGTGCCAGGACTTCCTCGATGACGGACGGTGGAGGTGATTTGGGCCCGACGATGACTGGAGGCGGTGGTGCTGCTATGACGATGGCAGCCGGAGGCGGTGGCTGAATCGGAGGGGCTCCGTCAATGAGCGCAAGCGCTGTCTGAGCTGCTGCTTTGGCCTCCGCGTAGTTGTTGACGGTGCTCACCATCTCTTCAAGGGTGAGGCGTCCTGTTGCCTGCTGCCGTCTTAAAGAATGTCGGAGAAGCGTGCCATGGTCCAGTCCTTCGACGAAGTGATACAAAGCATTATCATTGGGGTAGTGGGCTAGGTCGGCTCGTATGCGGAGCCACCTGGCCAGGTAATCGCGGGGGTTTTCGCCCTCTCTCTGAACACAGTGCGCCAGATCGAAGATGGTAACCACGCCGACGAAATTGGATCTCTGCTGTCCAAACGCACGGACTAAGCCGGCGGATTTGCAGTGATCTTCCACCTTTATATCCTGCACAGGGGCGGTTTGGGTGGGCCTTGAATTTTTCTGATCTTTGTCGGCAAACTCCGAGGAGAGATCTGACATCGATCCTTCCGCGAACGTATCCTGCCCGTAGGCGGTCCGTGCGGATCTTGATGCTCCTCCGTCTCCCAGGGTACTAGTGCCCGAGTCGGTTTCGCCAATGAAGAGGTGGATGTCTCCGATAGGAACGATCGAACACCGCGTAGGGTTCGTCTTCGCCGGGATCCAGAACTCGTTGGGAGGGACGATCAGAACGTTTCCGGAGAAGAGAACACGGCCGATGGCTACGGTTTAGCCGATTCCCGCGAAGATCTTGGTCCTCGCCTGCTGAAGAGCCTGAAGCGCCTCTTGCCCCACGGTGGGCTCCAACTGTCGTGGTATTGCCGACGAGTACGCCATGGAGGGGTCCTCACAGTGCGTGTTTAGAGACGTGGGGTAAGGCGGACAATTGACGGGTACGAGGTAACACAGCTTACCCAGGTTCAGATCCCACAACAGCGGTGGAATCCTACTCCTGCTATAAATCACTATAAGGGCAATACGCCGAGTTACAGAGATAGGTTCGCTGTGCGAGGTTGTCTGAATCGATGCCCTAAAGGCTCCCACAGGCCCGACTTATATAGTCGCCAGGTCCTAGGGTTACAGGGAAAAGTCCTAGCCGGACAGGTTACAGAGTCCTACACCGTCTATTACTAGTCTTGTGTATCTTGCACTCCAAGGCTCCGGGTACGCTGGTGACTCTACCGTAGCCTTCCTTTATCCGGCATGGGCCTCCCTTTTGGATCCACCTAACTGGTCCGCCCAGCAGGCCATAGGCCATGCTACCGACTATGGGACACCCGGGTTAGTCGGATAAGAGACACGCTATCAGGATACCCATATAGCATATCCCCAACATGGGATTTGGTGGAGTATCCCTTATATATTGGATCAAGGAAAGCAAGCATGTAATAATATAGATATGTATTAAATATGCATGCACAAGGCTTTCAAGAACCAAAAATGATATACAATTTGAACAAAAACACCAAGTAAACCGAGATGGCACACACAAGAGTGTGACAAGACAAGCGGTGTCCAAATTGTATCAAAGAACCAATTCAACACATGAAAGATCATAAGTTAAAAAAAATGAACTAGGCAAAATCCAAAGAGCAAAAGATAGATAAAAATACAAATGCTCAATGATTTATCTCATTATAAAATGGTCAAAATGTGAAACAAAGAATGAGACAAAACCAACTCCCAAGAAGAGCAAGGTTCCAACAAGAAACCAAACTCCCCAAACTTCTCATGATGGCACAAAAATACCAAAACAAAAAGATTGAGGTTCCAAGCACATAAAACCCGATATGGACCAAACAAAGAAGCATAAATATGAGTGTTCTAAATAATATAGGAGAGCTCCCCCATAGATAGTGCATTACGTAAGATTTTCCTTTTAAATTCAAAATGCACACAAATGGGATCATCACTAGTACTTACAATAAGTAAAACACAAGAGGATACCAATAAAATAAGAAGATCCACAAAAATCAAGGAAGGCTTGGGAGACAACACAAAACATTTTCTTGGCCAAAGATAAGATAAAGTTAAACAAAGGCCAAAGTGAATATGATCAATAAATTCTACCATAAATTGAGTACTCATTGTCCAAGGACAAGAAATATTGGGAATAATTTTCCCAAGGTAGCTAGCATGGATATCCAAGATCATAGTCACAACAAGAAGCATATAATAAAAGATAAGAATTAAGCATGATACTTCGAACAGATTCTTGGTAGCTTCCAATAGTCACACAATCACTAGTGATTAGAGTAACTTGAAGCAAATGGTTTCCATGAGGATATATATATCTAAATATGAGGAAACACATACCAAGAAACACTCTCATATACAAGATCCAAAATAAGATCAATAAATCCATTCAAGCAAATTGGAAATTGTATGATAAAATGTGTCACATAGGTTCTAGATAATTATCAATAACAATTCTTAGTGACACAACCTCGAATATTCACATTTTCTAGGATTTGTAATATGCACTAAGCATATGACTCCCCCATAATGTGATACTACCATAAAACCAACACGAGGCAAAATGAATACAAAATAGAGATAATTAATGGACATTATAATACTTAAATTTTTTATGAGAATTATACCACATAGAGACTAGACAATAATCCAATATAAATACTAGGTGGTATTCCTCATGTACACACAATTTTAGGATTGTGGAATGCCCAAGCATAACACTCCCCCAAAATGGCATAATCCATTAATTTCTCACAAGAGCCAAATAAGATACAAAATATAACCAAGCAAGGCTCAAACATAAGAAACACACATACATGGTGTGCCACCTAATCATACACAAATATGCTTGATCTCAAGATAATTAAGTGGATAGCACAACATGTATAAAAACATGGAAGATATAAAACCAACACATGCACAAGAGGGCGAGTAACTTTCAATGTAAAGAGTTTAGCATATGTTACCGCAAGGAGGAACATTGGAAATATAATAATATCATGATAATCCAAATGGCTTGGCTTGACAATAATAATTGATGAAGATCCCTCAATTCTTCACAATGTATCCAAGACTCCAATGCCCTCCAAAACACACCTATTGATCAAGTTTTGGCTTGTTGGTCCCCAACCAAGTTGGGTCCTAAGAAGTTAGTCACAATAGGCTTGGCAACCCAAATGGATCCTTTCTTGACACCACATTGGGCACCAACAAATTTGGCAAACACATTGCCAAACTCATCCTTACAAAGAGAATAAGCATCGTCAATAATGATAGGGTTGGATGAGGAGATACCGAGAGTGCATGATGAAGAAATATGCCCCTTCCCACGGCATATGTAGCAAGTTCTACTCTTGCCATCTTTCTTCTTAGGTGAAGCCACAACTCGGGGAAGAGCTCGAGTAGTCCTCTTAGGAAGAGGCCCATTAATGACTTGAGGTGGAGCATGAGGCCGCTTCCCTTGTTGCTTCACACTAAGAGGATTTTTCTTCAATGGGCAAGATCTAACATGGTGCCCTTCTTCCTTGCACTTGAAGCAAACAATGTTGGCCGGATTCTTGACTTGATCTTGGCCATTCTTTTTGTTGTCCTTGTGCTTCAACTTGATAGTGGACTTGTTCTTGACATTGGAGTTGAATCAAGCCCACTCTTGTCATTGGGGGATTTTTGCACACTCGAGATTTTGTTGAGTGTGACCTTCCCTTGATGGCCCTTTTTAAAGTCATTCTTCAAAGAAGTGACTTGAGCCTTTAGCTCTTTGATTTACTCTACATGGTTAGTTTCAACACAAGTACTAGAGGAAGTAGGTGCTACATTGTTAGAGCAACAAGGCATGGAATGTAACGATCACGAGATATAGCATGGTTATGAAAAGATGAATTACAAGGACTAGCACATGGCAATATAACATTTGGAGTAGATATAGTGATAATGTCCACATGAGGCCCACTAGATGTTACCTTTGACATGATGGCCTCATGAGCTAACTTTAGCCTACCATGGGAAACTAGAAGATACTCATGCGAGCTTGAGAGCTTAACATGACTTTCTTCTAATTTCCCATAGTTGCTAGTTAGCAACACGAGTTGAGCCTTTAGCTCAACATTCTCCTCCAAAATAGATGCTTCACAATAAATAGAGTTAGTAGCACAAGCATCATCATTATTAGCGAGAGGTGAGGGCAACTTGGCAAGCTCTTTTGAATATGAAGCTTTAAGTTGCTCATGCGACTCGGTGAGTTTTATGAGCTCCCTCTTAACAACCCGAGAGCCATTATCAAGATGCTTAAAATCCTCAACAAGTTTAGCATAAGTAACTTCAAGTTCATCATTTTTAAACTTGAAGGAGTTTGCCACCACAAGTTCTCTATCATGGTATTCTTTTACTCTAGATAATTCTAGAGTGAAAGTCTCCTCAAGAGATTCTTTGGTGGTTTGTTATTCTTCAAGAGAGTCATTTAGTTGAGCAATTTCATTAGCATACTTACGCTCACGCGCAAATTGTTCATCAATTAAGTTTTCTTGCTCCTCAATAAGATCATTGCCTTCTATAGCATAATTCAAGATTTCAAGAAAGTTGGAGGAAGCAAGTTTATTTTTGAAGAGAGCACCATAGACAACCTCTCCCATTTTCTTAATAGAGGTAATATCATACTTACCTCTATAATCATCATTATCATTCTCAACCTCATCATCATCATCATGAGATACAATGGGATTCAAAGAGGTTACCTTTGTTCCCTTAGCCATAAGGCATATGTGAGAACCGGAGGAAGGTGATGATGATATTGCACTTGTATCTCTATTCAAGACCTTGTCTTGGCCCATAGAATCTTCATTTTCCTCTACATGGTTAGAAACACAAGCACTAGAGTAAATAGAGGCATTTTTATCATGGCAACAAGAAAACATAAGCATATCACCATGAGATTTATTCAAGACATTACTACATGATATGCAAGGACTATCAACACTAGCGTGTAAGTAGTTGTGAGTGCTAGAAGTGTTAAGGTCCGAAGATAGATCATTGCAACTAGATAGGGATGAAGGATTACAAATAGTAAGCACACTATCCACATTGCAATTTCTATCACCAATCACCGTATCATTACCTAGTGAAACATCACATGTTGGTGAGGTGGTAGACGATGAGAACTCATCTCGTCCGGAAGTGGAAGCAACACAATCATCCTCAATAATGTTGGACTTGCTCTTTACTTGGCATGCTCTTTATTTCTGAAGAGACATTTTAACCGTGGTATTATAGGAGCATACCACATAACCTTGGCACAGACCTTCTTCCTAGGGGCCTCGCCCTCAACATCGCCAGGATCGTCTCGTCTGATCTTATACCGCAGTGCAGTGCATACCGGGCATGCATCAAAATTCTCGTACTTGTCACGCGGTAGAGGATGCTGAAAGGATACGGATGTCGCCTAGAGGGGGGGTGAATAGGCGATTAAAACTTTTCCTAGAGTGGCTCAACAAAGGCGGAATAAAACTAGTGTTTACTTTGTTAAGCACAACCTAGAACAGCTAAGTTCACCTATGTGCACCAACAACTTATGCTAAGCAATACAAGAAACAAAGTGATAGCAAGATATATATTACTTCAAGCACGAAGGCTATCACGATGTAAAGTGCATAAGTAAAGAGCTCGGGTATAGAGATAACCGAGGCACGCGGGTACAACGATATTTTACCGAGTTCCTCCCAACATGGAGTACGTATCGTTTGGAGAGGGGGTGGTATCAAACCACCAACGCCACAAAAGGCCTCCCTTATTCTCCGGTGAATCTCACCCCAACAGGATCGATCCACACTTCCACTATCGGTGCACTTGTCGGTGGCAACCGGAACCTCTCACAAGGTTGGGGCACTTCTCCACAACTTAATTGGAGGCTCCCAACAAACGCCACCAAGGCCACAATGCCACCAAGGCCACAAAACCGTCTAGGGTTCCAAGAACCCAAGAGGGACAAGCTCCAATGAGTAACTCAAACCAAATCCTCCGAGGAGAACACAAACCGATGCACCAAATGCAAATGGCAAGAACACCACAAAGGTGTTCAAATCCTTCTCTCCCAAATTCCACCAAAGCTACAAAAGCTTATGGGGGAATAAGAGAGGAAGAACAATGGAGGAAATCCACAAAAGACTACAAGATCTAGATCCCAATATGTTCCCCTCACTTAGAGGAGAGATTGATTGGTGGGATTGTAGATCTAGATCTCCTCTTTCAAATCCCTCAAGAATATGCAAGAATCATCGGAGGGATTGAGAGAAAGCAAGCTCAAGAAGGTCAACAATGTAGGGGAAAACTTGCAAGAATGGTTGAGGAACCATTGGGGAAGAAGGCCCCTTATATAGGTCCCTCCAAAATCCAACCGTTGCAGCCCAAAAACGCGATTCCCGGTACTACCGGACTTTTTCCTGGTACTACCGGACTTTCCCGGCACTACCGGACATTTCCTGGGGTTCCTGGGGCTCCAAACGCATTTTTCTCTGCGCTCCCCGGTACCAATATGCGGTACTACCGGACACCGTTACTACCGGATCCTAGTCCGGTACTACCGGTCATCACAGAATGAAAACAGCCATAACTTTTGCATCCAGACTCCGATTTTGGTGATCTTGGGCTCATTTCGAAGAGGACAACAACCTATACAAGATCATGCAAAGAAAATCATAGTACAGCAAGGGAGGATAGATCCAAATGACGAAGTAAAAAACCTTCTGCCGCGCTAGGTACTAAAATACGGTACTACCGCTTTTTGGTACCTAGCCCGGCAGTGGCTTTTGGAAACTTGTCAAAAACCTTCTGCCGTGCTAGGTACTAAAATGCGGTACTACCGCATTTTGGTACCTAGGAGGGCAGTGGTATTTGGCAACTTGCCAAAACCTACTGCCGCGCTAGGTACTAAAATGCGGTACTATCGCATTTTGGTACCAAGGAAAATTCAAACCTCTATAACTTTTGATTGGTAACTCCGGTCGACCCGATTCCAATTGCGTTGGAAAAAGTACGACATGAGCTACCCTATGAAAGGTGAAAATATTGGTTATAACCAAGTGAGAATGTATCATGTATAATAATATGAGATACCTCACTTGGTGAGAAACCAAAAAGCCGCCAAGATCAAAATCGCAACAAGATACAAACGGAAGATCCGATTTTGATGAAAAAGAGCTTGTTATGGAGATTACCACAAGCTCTATATCCTCACATGGATAAGACCAAATAACAACTAAATATGATGATGCAAATATTCAAAGGTTTGAGCTCTCTCCGAACGATGTGACCGAGTTACTCATTCGAGAGCCCTCTTGATAGTACGGTTATATATCCTAAACCCGGTCTCCTACTAACAATATGAGACCGGCAAAAGGGAAAACCTATCATGATTATACCTTTTCCTTGAGCATTCCACTTGAGCTTGATGTAGACGATCTTGCCCTTCTCAAGATGGAACGCCTTTCTTAATTCCTCATTATCGATCCATGATCACCGAGAATGGCAAGCATCAAACATGAGATCTTCTATAGATGGTGCATTTTGAGCTTGCACAACATCTTCTTCTCATTTCATCGACCTTGAAGCCACCACATGCTCCAAGCGATGCCAATGGACAATTCCTACAAGTACAACTTAATAGACATTAGTCCATAAAGATTATCATTAATTACCAAAACCACAGATGGGGGCCCACATGTTCTTTCAGATGCAGTCATTAATGCAGGCATGTATCTTCTGCACGTCTAATCCTAGAGGGCAGAAAACCTTCTTTGCTGGGTATGTACTGTCGGGCAACTCATTATTTCTTGGAAGAAGATTCTTCATTTTTACCAACAACTTTGAAAATGCGCTGTCAGTCACACCGTTCTCTGCCTTCCATTGCAGCAAATCCAGTGTGGTACCTAGCTTTTTGTGGCCATCTTCGCAAGTTGGGTACAACAATGTTTTGTGATCCTTTAACATCTGCTCTAGCTTCTCCTTCTCCTTTTCAGTTTCACATTCTTCCTTTGCATCAGTAATGGCCCGACCAAGATCGTCATCAGCGGGCTCATCTGCTGCATCTTGATCTTCATTATCTAACCCCGTTGCAGTATCATCATATTCTGGACACATATTATGATAGTTGTCATCATCCTCTTCTTCTTTGTTGTCTTCCATCACAACCCCTTTTTCTTCGTGCTTGGTCCAACAGCTGGGCATGAAACCAGATCAAAGCAGGTGGGCGTGAATGGTTCTGGTATTTGAGTAGTCTTTCTTGTTCTGACAATGAACACACGGACAACACATAAAACCATTGTGACCATAGTTTGCATTAGCCACAACGATGAAATTTTGGAGGCCCGTAATGTACTCGGAAGTGCGTCGGTCACCGTACATCCATTGCCGGTTCATCTGCATTAATATATAGTATATATCAAAAATTAATAGGGAGATGAACATTTATATATAGTACATCAATGACACATGAAAGGATAAAGTTGTCGACTTCGACCGAGAAGGAAAGAGCAACGAGAAAACTTATTTCGAGCTCTCGGGCATTTCACTGAACACCTCTTGTGCATAGGAAAAAAACACAAACTAGCACACCTCTCACCCTCTTGCTAGGCTCCAAAATGAGAGAGTGAAAAAATGGAAGAGATGGGTGTGGGCTGCGGTGTGTTATATAGCCCCCCCTTTAACACTGGTTCAAGCCACGAACCGGTGTTAAAGGGGGGCTGCGCGGGCCACTGGTGCAGGGCCTTTAACACTGGTGCGTGCCACGAACAGGTGTTAAAGGGGGTGCTCCTTTTTGCTGCACGGGCCACGCTGGTACGGGCACCCCCTTTAACACCGGTTCGTAGAAGAACCGGTGTTAAAGCCCATTTCCGACCTCAACCAAAGGCCTCATTTCCACTAGTGTGACTTCGTTGCTGACTTTTCCAAACAATATACATGGTCACATAACGACTTATTGAGTCATTGAAAATGTACTATGTCGATGATTGCACATACCATCAAGTTAGTAGTTGCCCTGCCATGGTGCAAATGTTTGCAAAATTGCCTGCTACCCAACAGATTGGTGTTTCCATGCATATTCATGGTGTGGACGAAAACCCTCAATTGCCTCCCATTCCACCAAAGACATCGGTAGAAGTGACATGCACTCATTCACTTCTAATTGTTGGGACACATAGAGATAAAACAAAACTTTTTATTCTAACGTGGTGATCCCAAGATCTAGCTGAGTTAGAAGGCCACAAGGTTTACCACTAGACGCGCAGTTGCAGATTACTGATGTAGCACGTCAGTTGATGCAGTGCAGTCCTTTGTGATCCGGTCGTCCTGGTGTTGATCGTATAACACCTTTGCTGGTATCCACACATACAAGGAGGAGCACGGTGAACTACTAGATTCGTTACGTCGGTAGGACTACTGTGGAGATAGGGTTTCCAACACATGGAATGACCTAACCAATCAACGATTAACCCTTCTGGGTTACTGTGCTCCACTATATATAGTGAATGAACGTGGGCTCATCACCTGGCCCATTCACTAAAACCCATATAACACTAGTCACCGTGAGTCCGACTCACTGACTCGGTCCTAATCCAGCTTGGGTCCAACCCAACCAGATTTCCAGTTCAAATCCAATCTGAATTTGCTCCTGCTCTTAAGTGTGTGACCCTGCAGGCTCATGGCTACTTGGACACGATTAGAGTCCGACTCTCAATCGATCAGTCGGTAGCGGCTCCTAGCAGAACATGGCGACTCCCAAGTACCAAAGAGTCATGACGACTTGTCTTTCCAATGTGACTTACGTCCGAGTCCCTTTTGCCTCACGATATACCTTGTCAGACTATAGGCGGATAATTGTCATCCCTTAAATAGTCTGACTCTCTTCTCGATCCGAGATAAGTGATTCACCCGACTAACTCTTAGTCGATCTCCTCGGTTAACACTTAACCGAGTCGTGCATGGTCATGCTTTCTGAATCATATCTTCCGAGAGGGCCCAGAGAATCTCTCTCCGAGTGGAGGGGCAAAATCCCATCTTGGTTATTCACATCGCGCAGCTTGATTCTCAGTCGACCCAAACTCTGCCTTTATAATTTCTCAGTTACGGATCCGTGTTTGACAGAACCTAAGTCGGTGATCCTCAACTCGGATTATGCAAGGTCTAAGGATTACATTGATTGAGATATACAAATGACAACTTGTTCGTTGTACCTCAATATGGGTCAATCCGACTCGCTAAACTCTCTAGCCGAATCTATGTAAGTCGGAATAGCATCTCCATGCCCATGACAAGTGGAACCGAGTCATCAAGCCGACTTTCACATTGGTCTAAGGTGTGTGTCCAGCACAACCTCGATGACCAAGGATATTTAGTACAAACAACATGATTGTATAGTTCCACAACTGAATCACATATTCAATGATATACATCAGATGTTTATACAAGGACAACTTAATATCTTTATGAATACAATGGGAAATATCATCATACATAATTGCCTCTAGGGCATATTCCCAACAGTCTCCCACTTGCACTAGAGTCAATCTTCCGACATCACATGTCTAAACATCTAATGCCCATGGCTCTCAGGTGCGCCTCATGCTTCGGTTGGGGTAACGGCTCTGTCAACGGATCCACAATATTTCCATCCGTGTGTACCTTGCATAACTTGATATCACCCTGATCCACGAACTAGCGAATCAGATGGTACCGCATGAGTATGTGCTTGTTCTTCTGGTGTTGTCTAGGTTCCTTGGCTTGTGCAATAGCACCATTGTTGTCACAATACACGTCTAACAGATTGGACGAGCCCTGAACCACACCAAGATCCATGAGGAAATTCCTCATCCAAACAACTTCCTTTCCTGCCTCTGAGGCGGCAATATACTCACCCTCTGTTGTAGATGCAGACACAGTCTCTTGCTTGGAACTCTTCCAGCTCATAGCACCTCCATTTATAATAAATACGTATCTGGATTGAGAACGAGAATCATCCAAGTCGGTAAGATAACTCGATCCGTGTAACCCTTTACACTGAGTTCATCTTCACCACCATAAACCAAAAACATATTCTTAGTCCTTCTCAAGTACTTTAGGATATTTTTAGCCGCTGTCTAGTGGATTTCTCCAGGATCAGCCTGGTATCTGCTCACGGCACTTAGAGCATACGAAACATCCAGCCTAGTACAAATCATGGCATACATGATGGATCCGACTGCAGAAGCATACGAAATCGCACTCATCCGACTTCGCTCATCAGTTGTTGAAGGACACCGAGTCTTGCTAAGTTTTACGCCATGGGACATTGGTAAGAACCCCTTCTTAGATGATTCCATGTTGAAATTATTCAACACTTTGTCCAAATAAGTACTCTGACTCAATCCAATGAGCCTTCTTGATCTATCTCTATAGATCCGGATTCTAAGAATATATGTTGCCTCACCCAAGTCTTTCATTGAGAAACTCCTTTCCAATGATTCCTTGGTATCTTGCAACATCTGGATGCCATTTCCAATCAGTAATATGTCATCCACATATAGGATTCGAAAGTTTACTTTGCTCCCACTAAACTTCTTGTATAAAGAAGAATCATGATCACTCTTGATGAAGCCAAATGATTTGACTACCTCATCAAAGCGAATATTCCAACTCCGAGATGCTTGCTTCAACCCATAAATGGTTTTCTGAAGTTTACATACCTTGTCAGCATTAGACGGATCGACAAAACCCTCGGGCTATATCATATACACGTCCTCGGTTAAATTTCCGTTAAGGAAAGTCGTTTTGATATCCATCTGCCATATCTCATAGTCAAAATAGGCTGCTATAGCTAACATGATCCGAACTGATTTAAGCATCGCTACAGGCGAGAAAGTCGCGTAGTAATCAACTCCTTGAACTTGTCGGAACCCCTTCGCGACAAGACGTGCTTTATAGACGGAAACATTTCCATCGATATCAGTTTTCTTCTTAAAGACCCATTTGCACTCGACGGGTCTTGCACCGTCTGGCAGATCAACCAAGTTCCAAACTTTATTTTCATCCATGGACTTTAACTCGGATCTCATGGCTCCAAGCCATGACTCGGAATCAGATCCCACCATCGCTTCTGAATAATTTGCCGGCTCATCACTGTCTAACAGTAATACATCATGAACACTTCGTAATATTGCCGATCTTCGTAGTATAGGTGCTGCTGCCGGCTCAGCTACCACGACCGGCTCAAGCTCCAAGGTTTTTGCCGACTCGCTACTAGTCGGTTCCTCTCGAATTTCTTCGAGCTGCACCGTACTCCCACTGACTCCCCGACTGAGAAACTCTTTCTCAAGGAAGACACCGTTCTGAGCGACAAACACTTTGCCCTCTTCTCGGTTGTAGAAGTAGTATCCCAAAGTTCCCCTTGGATACCCCACGAAAATACACTTATCCGACTTGGTCGTAAGCTTGTCCTACTGAAGTCGCTTGACAAATGCTTCACAACCCCAAATCTTAAGAAAAGACAAACTCGGCTTTTTGCCTGCTCATGCGGTGTCTTCTCTACCGATTTTGATGGTACTCTATTTAGTGTGAACGCTGCTGTTTCTAGACAATAACCCCAAAATGATAAAGGTAGATCTGTCCGACTCATCATTGACCGTACCATGTCCAACAAGGTCTGATTCTGCCTTTCTGAAACACCGTTCCTTTGCGGCGTTCCTGGTGGAGTAAGTTGGGGAACTATTCCACAACTTTTCAGATGGTCATCAAACTCATGGCTCATGTACTCGCATCCTCGGTCCGACCAAAGAAACTTTATTTTCTTGCCGAGTTGATTATATGCTTCATTCTGGAATTCTTTGAACTTTTCAAAGTCTTCCGACTTATGTTTCATCAAGTAGATATATCCATACCGACTCAAATCATTAGTGAAGGTAATGAAGTACTCATAACCACCCCTGGTTTTCGTGCTCATTGGTCCACATACATCACTATGTACTAGTCCCAACAAGTCGGATGCCCTTTTGCAACTCTTTGCAAAAGGTGTCTTGGTCATTTTGCCGATTAGGCAAGATTCGCATGTCTCGAACGACTCCAAGTCGAACGAAGTTAGGAGTCCATCATCATGGAGCTTCTTCATGCGTTTCCAACTTATATGACCAAGCCGACAGTGCCAAAAGTAAGTCATATTCAGATCATTTGGTTTCAACCTTTTAACATTTATGTTATAGACCGACTCACCATCAAGATTAAAAATAAATAACCCGTCCTGGACGGGTGCAAAGCCATGAAACATATCATTCAAATACAAATAACAATCATTATTCTTGATATTCGACTCATAGCCTTGCCTCATCAAACATGAAGCAAAAATAATGTTTCGACTGAGCACTGGAACATAATAACAATTATTCAGTTCCATAATGAATCCGGAAGGTAAATGAAGCTGCATCGTGCCGACTTCCAACGCAGCAACTCTTGCTTTGTTGCCGACTCGAATATCAACCTCGCATCTTGCTACGCTCCTAGTTCTTACCAGTCCCTGCAATGAGTTGTAGATGTGAATAAATGATCCGGTATCATATACCCAAGAACTATTAGGTGCATCAGCAAGATATATGTCTATAACATTGCAAACAAGTGTACCTGAGTCAGAAGTCATACCTCCACTCTTGGCTTTATCAGCCTAATACTTGCTACAGTTCCTCTTCCAGTGGCCATCCGCCTTGCAGTAGAAGCAAGTGGATCCGGCTGAAGGAGATGGCTTAGTCCCTGAGGAAGCTCTTGGGACCGGGTCCTGAGCCTGCTTTCCTCCTAACTTAGCCTTCTTCTTAGTCCAGGAACTCTTCTTGAACTTAGCCTTATTCTGCACCATCAACACTTGACTGGTGCCCTTCTTGAGATCCGCCTCTGCCTGCTTGAGCATCCCATGCAATTCAGTGAGCTTCTTATCCATTCCATGAATGTGGTAGTTCGAAATGAACTGCCCATATGCACTAGGAAGAGAGTTCAGAATTATATCCGTAGCGAACTCTTCGCTAATGGGGTATCCAAGCCTCTCCAGAGACTGCACGTAACCAACCATTTTGATCACACGTGGACTCAGTGGATCACCATCCTTAAGCTTGCAACTCAGCAAAGCCTGAGAGACTTGATACCTCTCAGTCTTTGCCTGAGCCTGGAACATACTTTTGAGGCTTTTGATCATATCGTAGGCCTCAACATTCTCGCACTGCTTTTGCAAGTCTGGTTCCATGTGAGCAAGCATAAGACAGCTAATATTCGTGGACTCATCCTTAGCCCGACGGTAGGCATTGGTAGCAGCGACAGTCGCATTCTCATTCGGATCATCTGGAAGTGGGTTGTCTAGGACATGGTCCTTCTTTTCTTGTTTGAGAACAATTCTCATATTTTGATACCAGTTGGTAAAATTAGTGTCGTTCAGTTTATCTTTCTCAAGAATGGTTCTCAATGCAAAATCGGATATCTGAGAGTGACTGCTACTTGGTGCCATGATCTACAACAGAAATATGCAAAACTCTTAAGACATGTATTCATAAAAGAGCAAGCATATTAAACATTTTAATATTTTACGCTCCCACTAGAACCAAAACCCCTTCGATGGTTACTTAGTGATTCGGGATCCTAAATAAGCAAGTCGGCTAGTGAGCTTTAGCATCACCGCTAGCCGTCAAGTGATCTAAGTAGAAAACTTCTTGTCAATCGCATCTCATACGACTCCTGTTGGACGGGTGGCATCACATGCCCTGGCTCCAGTCCGACTTTTCCCCGAGCCCCACAACCGTTGTGATAGACCAGTCTAGCTTACTAAGTGTTTCCGCAGTAAGAGTCCAACTCGAACCCCCCTAGTTGGAAAGAATTGGCAACACCTCAATTTTATGATCCCACTACCAAAAACGTCCGACTTGTGATGGTGCAAACACTGGCAAGAAAACCGACTAGACCTTCTTTGAGGGATTAAATTTTACCGACTATCTAATAGAGGTAAAAAAGAGACATATCAATAACACAAAATAAATCAATTATAATGTGAAATGGTATGGCTCTCTTCATGGCGATCTCCATCTCCACAAAGCCTGTAATCCGACTCGTGCCAACTCTTGCCACTTGCCGTCTTACTCCATGTCGCTGACATGTACATCGCCTTGCTTGCCATCCGGGTTCTCCAAATAGCTACACTAGCTTGGTAAAGTAAATTACATGGAGAATCCGACATGCATGTCGTTATACAATAATATGACAACACCTAGGCTCCAGCCGGCTGACAAAACCGTGATTCGCAGATCACGTATGAATTACACACATACATCACATGCACATGAACCATACCATTCACAACTTCCTGGAAAAACAAGTTATGCATAGATACGCTATCTACCGGCGTTGTGAAACTCGCAACGACGTCTAACGTGCTACGACAGGGCGAAGCCGGTGGTCCCGCTAGCCGGATAGCGGGCGGGGATCGAAGGGGCAGCGCCCCTCGCGGGGGCAAACAGCGCCCGACGATTTTTCTGAAAACGTATATCTCATCTATGATCCGGACATGGATTCTGACCATTGTTCCGATTCGATCAAACTTTTTGATCTTCGATCACTGCCTCTGGATTTACGTGTCACGGTCTACCCCGATGGCGGAAGCCGACCGGTAGGGGTATGTCGTTCCACGATCTCAGCAGTATGATCACAAAAATCAGATCTACCATTCCCCGAGTACAGTTGATCCAATCAACCTCGTACAAAAACGATCTATCTCATAGATCGACCACCAAAATAGCACATAGATCTTATCTATAGCCAACCGAATATCACATATGCGAGATCTTTGAGCCTAAAACCAGAAGCTATCGCTCTGATACCACTATTGGGCCACGTAGAGATAAAACATAACTTTTTCTTCTAACGTGGTGATCCCAAGATCTAGCTGAGGTAAAAGGCCACGAGGTTTACCACTAGACGTGCAGTTGCGGATTACTGATGTAGCGTGTCAGTTGATGCAGTACGGTCCTTTGCGACCCGATCGTCCTGGTGTTGATCGTACAACACATCTGCTGGTATCCACACGTACAAGGAGGAGCACCAGCGGCGAACTGCTAGATTCGTTACGTCGGCAGGACTACTGTGGAGCTAGGGTTTCCAACACATGGAATGACCTAACCGATCAACGATTAACCCTTATGGGTTACTTTGCTCCACTATATATAGGGAGTGAACATGGGCTCATCATGTGGCCCATTCACTAAAGCCCATATAACACTAGTCACCATGAGTCCGACTCACTGTCTCTGTCCTAATACAGCTTGGGTCCAACCCAACCAGATTTCCAGTTCAGATCCAATCCGAATTTGCTCCCGCTCTTAAGTGTGTGACCCTGCAGGCTCATGGATACTTGGAAACGATTAGATTCCGACTCTCAATCGATCAGTCGGTAGCAACACCTAGCAGAACTGTAGGTTTTGCAGCATAGAAAACAAAAAAATTCCTACGATGGGAACAACTATGTACCAAGATCTATCTACTAGATACAAACAACGGGCGAATGTATATCTATAGAGAACATACCCTTGAAGACCGACAAAGCTTAACGAGTTAAACTCGTGGTTGATGTAGACGATCTCTTGCCGATCTCAAGATCGAGAGGAAGTCCTAGCGCCGCAAATCAGCAGCGCATCCGTGCTCGCACACACGTCCGAGGCACCGAGCAACCTCCGCCTCCTCGCTCCAGCGGTGCAGCGGAAGCACAACTCTTTCTTGAAAAATAGCCACCGGGAACATGTATCTCTCTAGTCCGAGACCATGGGGATAAATTCTAGAGGGGGAGAGAGATCCTTCACGAGGAGGTGTGAGTGAGAAGTGAGGAGGGGGTGCCTTTTATAGGAGAGAAGGGAACCCCAAGGGGGTGGCCGGCACATGGGGGCTGCCCCCTTGCCCTCCCCTCATTCATGTGGGTGGACACTCCACTCTCAAAATTCCTTTAAATTCCCTCCACTCAAAATCCCACTCAAAATTGCTATTAAATTTCCACCAAATTTAATGCAAACTCTCATTAAATAAAACTCCTTTTATTTATTCAGAATTTCGTCAATTACTTTAATGAAAAACATTCACATATAACCCCTTGCTAGAATTCTATTTCACATGCTAAAAACACTTTCTGCAATTTCACCCGAAAACCTATTTCGGTATCTAGTGAAATAAATTCATGCGCTTGTTATTGTTTCCGGCATGAAACTTTTGCTCCAAATGGATGTCGGTGTCTCTTAAGTGTGTCACCCTATGGTTCGTGAATAATGCGGACATGATCGAGACCCCTCTCGGGTCAATAATCAGAAGCGGGATCTGAAGACCCATACTGACTCCCACACATTCAATGATGACTTTCTTGTGATCGTCAGAACCTTTTACACTAGTATATTAATCCCTTTGTTTCGCGATATATTACATGTCCGAGATTCAATCATCGGTATCTCCATACCTAGTTTGGTCTCGTTACTGACATGCACTCTTTTCTCGTTCCCGTGATATAACATTCTAGTGATCAAATCACTTGCTTGCAAGCTAACCAATGTGATATCACCGAGAGGGCCCAGAGTATATCTATCCGTCATCGGGATGAAAAATTTCCACTCTCGATCCATGGGCCCCAACATAACACTTTATTAGTTTTGAACCCATCTTTATAATCACCCTGTTACGGTGTGACGTTTGATGTTATCAAGAAACTCTTCCGGTGTTAGTGATTGACATGATCTCATGGTCTAAGGACTGGATCACTTCGTAAGTTGTTATAGCAATATAAACTCATTGACTTTGATCGTAATGCTATACGTCGGATGTATGTTCATCACACCATTACACTAATGTTGTGATCCCATTATTAACAACATCCAATGTCCATGATCAGGAAACCTTGATCATCTTGTTAATCAACGAGCTAGTTTATGAGAGAGGCATGACTAGGAACTTTCTGTTTGTTTATTAAACACACATGTATTAACATTTCCGTATTAATACAATTATAGCATGCAAAATAAACATCTATCATATAATTAGAATACACATAATAAACACTTTATTATTGCCTCTTAGGGCATATTCCCTTCAGTCTCCCACTTGCACTAGAGACAATAATCTAGTTACATAGTGATGAATCTAACACCCATGGAGTTCTGGTGTTGATCATGTTTTGCTCTTGGGAGAGTTTTAGTCAATGGATCTGCTACATCCAGATCCGTGTGTACTTTACAAATCTTTATATCTCCATCCTTGACATGCTCGTGGATGGAGTGAAAACGGCGCTTAATATGCTTGGAATTCTTGTGAGACCTTGGTTCTTTGGCATTAGCAATGGCACCGTTGTTGTCACAATAGATCACCATTGGGTCCAACACGCTTGCAACCACACCTAGTTCGGATATGAACTCCTTCATCCAAACCGCTTCCTGAGCCGCTTCTGAAGCAGCAGCATATTCGGCCTCCGTTGTTGATCCTGCCACCACAGGTTGTTTGGAACTTCTCCAAGTAACCGCTCTGCCATTCATGAGAAATACGTATCCGGATTGAGACTTAGAGTCATCCGGGTCGGTGTCAAAGCTTGCATAGACATAACACTTAACGACGAGCTCTTCTTCACCTCCGTACACAAGAAACATATCCTTAGTTCTTCGTAAGTACTTAAGGATATTCTTGACCGCTATCCAGTGTTCCGAACCTGGATCCGATTGGTACCTACTATTCAAACTAATAGCATGTGCCACATCCGGTCTTGTACATAGCATGGTGTACATTATAGAGCTTATGGCTGAAGCATAGGGGACTTTGTCCATTATCTCTCTGTAACATCCCTAAAATCATAATTTCAAAGTTTGCATATCATTCATGCATGCATATAGATTTGAGAACAATTTCAAACTCATTTTGGAAAACAGTAGCACAAAGTGCTATGATTTTATGTGAGCAGATTCAAATCAAATGGCCATCCCCATTTGAGAAGTTTGATTGATTTTAAACCTAGCTTGTTTGCCTTTCTTATAGAAAGGATTGAGTGTGGTTTTGGACCAAGATTTACAAATTTGAAATGTTTCAAAAACCATTTCTCAAATTTTGCAAACCAAGTGCCAAGCCTCTGATATTTGATCCCCAAGCTTGCCCAAGCCTTTGCAAAGCAACCACATGATCTTATGCCTATATTTGAGACCACTGCTCACAGCAAAAATCCCAAGGAAATTTGAATTCAAATGGAACTTGAATTCATTTGAAAATCAATTTAGAAAATAGAAATAGAAAAAGAAAAAGGAGTAAACAAAAGAAAAGGGCCGAGCGCCAGGAATCTAGCCCAGCTTCTGAGCAGGCCCAACTAGCCCACCCGGGCTATCTCTTTTCCTCCCGCACGCGCCAGCGCACCCACACAGCCACTGACCGCCGGACCCCACCTCCTCTTCGCGCGTTTCGCTGACGAGCGGGCCCTCTCCACGTCGCCCCCGTCTTCCTCAAACCGCGCCCGTGACCACGTCGCTGCTGCTGTCAAGGCCGGTAATGGCGCGGCGTAATTGGCCTTAATGCCACGGGCGTTTCCTGTCGCGCCTGGGCCTATAAAATCCCCTCTTCACTATGAACATTTCCCCCACTCTCCTCGCTCACTCCGCCACCAGGCTGCGCGCATTAGCTCCCGAAGCCCCGCTGTACCGACGACTCCGGCGTCCAATTCCGGTGAGCCTCGGCCGCCCCCCTCTCTCTGGTTCAAACGATGATGCTCAGCTTAATCTTGCGCACCCACTGATGCTTTTATTTTTCCTGCACGTGACCCAGGTCGTCGTCTCCGTCCACGACCGAAACCACCTGCGCCGCCGCTTGACTCCGGAGACCAATTAAGCTAAAACCCGAGCGCCCCTTGCCCCCTCCTTCACGCGATTTTGTTCGCCTGCGTCTTGCGCAACTCCTAATTACCCTGGTTCGTGCTAGGGCGACGCCAAACCTCGGCAAGGACCACGACTGCAAGCTACCGACGCCGCCCGTTACTCCGACGAGCTCCTGAGACCTTTCCCGCACGCCCCTTCGCAAACCAACGCCACGTCGAGCTTCAGCACGCCGCTGCGGATCTGGTATGACCTTTCTCCTTCTCGCGCACGACCTAGAACGCCGGCACCGCCACTGACCGACGCGCCGCCGCCAGCCGCCGCCGCTAGCGCCGCTCAAGTTTGGTCGTTTGATCCAGGACCGTCAGATCTGGATCCAACGCGTAGATTTAGATCACTTAACGAAACGTTTTTGCTAGATCTGGACCGTGTGTTTTACTTAGATCCTACGGCCGCAGAGCTCGATCCGGCCGAACCGGTACGCGCCAATAGAAACACGACGCGTGGCTAGGTTTAAATCAAAAACAGATTTCAAAACCAGATTTAGATCCAATTTTCAAATGGCTATAACTTTTGATTCCCACGTTGGAATTTTGCAAACTTTATACCGTTGCATTCAGTGAAACAAGGCCTTTCTGAACCTACAATGTGTTTAAGAAATAGTATCTGATAAAATGACCTTTTATACAGAAACATGTTTAAGGCTATTTTGAGTATAGATTTACTTTAGTAATTTGTATTAGTGCCAAATAAGTTTAGTTAGCAAACTTTCGGACTTGTTATGTTTCAGTATCATGCACTTGCTTGGTAGAGTTTTCAAAATCATCACTTAGTATTTCTTGCATGCATGCATTCATATTTTTGATTGTATATAAATTGAGTGTAATTGTATGCTACAAATTGTTGTGTAGATTTTGCTAGTGACTGTGATTGTGAAGAGTGCTGCTCTCCCCATTACCAAGGCAAGTGATACTTCATGATATTTCCACCCCTTTATTTTGACTAAGCATTAGAATTATTTTACTAAGTCTTGCATGTTACTTCTGCCAAATGCTATGTTGGGAAATCCTATGTAGTTGTAGAATTGTAGTATTGCTAGGGATTTTCCTAAGTTAAGTTTCTATGCCATGCTTAGCCTAGCTAGTAGAAAACAAGGGTTGGTAAAGTATGTACATGATATGGTGAAAAAATTCTAAGTCCTTGGGACTCATGCTTTTCTTAATAAAACAACTAAGTAAATGAACTTCCTGGGTGGAATGGGACTTGAATGGTGGTAAAGTATGTACATGATATGGTGAAAAAAATTTAAGTCCTTGGGACTCATGCTTTTCTTAATAAAACAACTAAGTAAATGAACTTCCTGGGTGGAATGGGACTTGAATGGTGGTTTTTGGTTGAGTGGTTACACAAGGCCATGGATTTGGCTTGTGTATCTCACTTGTGGTATGCCACCCAGGCACAAAGGGATTTGGAGGCCAAGTGTTGAGAAAGCTTACAGTGCAACCACTTGGCAATATGGGCTCTGCCTTGATCATATAGGTTGCTAGAACTTAGTCACTTGGACAGTTGGTGGTAGTGGGAATGATAGGTTGGAGCGCGTCCATTTGACTAAGGAAAGGCTTCTGAAAGGTCCTGTCTTGGGAAACCAAGTCTGGTGGGGAAAGTGCACAACCTCTGCAGATGGAAAAATCTAAGTACTTAGCCAAGTCCATGGCAATGGACAGCTTGAGCATCAAGACATGGAAGCTACAAGAATCTCATCACTCCAACTTCTAAGTAAAACTTGTGGGTGAACAAGGGTGAAGGACCCCAATGTGTATTGGTGGTTTCTTGGGAAAGTTTTTGACAAAGAAAAACTTAGCAATTTCAACTAATAGGGAAAACCTATTTTCAAGCAAAGCAAGCCAAGATACACTTAGCCAAAATGCATATAGAAATATAGTCCACTTAAAATTTACTAAGGTATCACTTGCCAATACTATTCCAAAGTATTGACCCACTGTGGCTGTAACTTGTGATGTTGCAGGTTACTCCGATGATGAGTAGGAGTCATGAGTCTACACTCAACATGCTTGCCTGTGGCACATGAAGATGAGGACTTGTGTTTATTTACTTATTCTATAAACTCTTGTATTAGGCCTTTGGCCCTAAGTTGTAAAAGACTATGTTTTATCTCTGGAATGAATGTAATAAACGACCTTTGTATATGTGTACTTCATCTTAAACTGTGGATGCTAGCATTGATCCAGGGACTAGCATTGCAATCACAGGAATCCTTTTCCTTTACAAAGGAGGGGTCTTACAGATGGTATCAGAGCATTGTGTTGCCTGTAGGATTATGACCCTAGGATTGGAAAACCACTAAGGAAAAAGTTTCAACTACTTCTACACTTGTCTATTCTTCTTGTAAAACTTTTCTAATCTTCTCATTCTCATCTCTATTTGTAGATGAACTCCATCAACGAAGCCGTGAAGAAAGGACCACTCATGACCATGACCTTGGAGTGTGAAACTGAGTTTCCCAAAATTCTCAAGGACCTCATGGTGGCAATGGAAGCATATGGTGCAGTTGTGTACAAAGGCTTTCCAGTGATGGATGAAGGAGTGGAGTACTGGTGGGTGCAACTTCACTTGTACAAAAACAAGGAAGACAACCACAAAGAAAGAGGATTCTGCATGTACACCAACACTGTGATGCACACCACATTCTTTGAGTCAGCAAGAGAAGCAGCTTGGAGGACTATCAAAGAACTAAGTGCTAGAGTCAAGTGCAGAATGCTCAACCTCCAAAAAGACTTAGAGAAAGATAAGGAACTTACTCAAGAGTTGGAAGCCACCAACCAAACCTTAAGAGGAGATATTATAGACTTAGTGATGGAATCAAGTGAACAAGATAGGTGGATTGCCTCTAGGAACATTGTGTTTGCCAATAGATCCAGTGAGATAGGATTGTAAAAGCACTTCGTTAGTTGGACCACCACCTATCACCTTATTTTCCAAAATGATACCTTAAATAAGATTGGACCTTGATTGATGTAATGGATTCATGTATGCATGACTTGTGTGATTTTGTGTTCCAAGGATGTGTATGTGATGTTGTCTTTGTTTATCTTAAATAGTGTTGTTCTAACTTTTCTATCTTATAAATAGATGCCTATTACCATCAGCACTGTTGAGGAGTTCCAGGTTACCCGTTTTGGTCCTCGTATCGTTGAGCTTACTACCTTGCTCGATCTCCCTCTTCCCACCATCATGGTGCACCCACTCACCAAGTTCGAGAGGAAGGACCTCTGGGGCTTCAAGGTGAACCAGCCTGGACGTCAGACAGAGCCTACTACGGAGGCCATCGTCTTCAAGCTTATGCACGATGACAGGGAGAGAGGCATGGAGGTCGTCATGCAGGACCTGATAGGACGTTTGTTAGGCCGTCACTCCCGACAGGTTAGGGGCACTCACTTCCACGTCTTCGGAAGACGTGATGATGATGGAGAGTCCATCGACTTTGAGGACGACTCGAGGGACGCAGCAGAGCCGATACGTCTCTATCTCCAGGACTTAGAGTCTCTCATCAGGCACGTGGACACAAACAGGACCAACGTCATGCTCAACAATGACGAGCTCCAGGTGCAGCTTCACGAGAAGGACAAGCTTTTCGCACAGCAGGACGAGATAGCCAAGGAAATGGAGACGAAGTTCGAGGCCCAGGACCGTAAGTGTCGTGGGAATGACCACGGCAGATGCTGCAATAGGCAGCGAGTAGTAGAACGAAGGGCAAGGGCGGCCAGCCATCTGCGGTGCGAGATGAGGGCAAAGACACAGGGATTTACCCAGGTTCGGCCCCCCGGAGGGTAAAGACCTACTCCTGCTAGATTGTATTATGGAGGTGTTTACAATGGGCGTACTCGGCGACTAGGCGGCGAGTAGCTTGGGTGTATGAAGGAACGTGTCTCTACTCACCCCTTAGGGAGGTTTATATAGGCTTACCTCCCCTAGGGTTTACATATCTCAACCGATTTGGTTACAACTTTGGCAATCGTTTAAACCTAGACCGACTGGGCCTATCCACTCGCCTGGGCCTTCAACTTCCAGTCGCCTGGTATCTTGCTGGGCTTTGATCCACTCGCCGTTCTGCAGGCCCACTCGCCAGCCTTCGGGCCAGTCGGAAACGTCCCGCTGAGTATACCCCAGTAGGCTTATCCCCATCAGTAGTCCCCGAGGCCGTCGTTGATTAGGCATGGGTGGCTGCTGGCAGTCGGAGTATATGGCTTCAAGTTGGCATCCAGTCGAATCGTCGGCGGGCTCCTGCATGAAAGAATAAATCCGGCGAACCGAGTCGCGTCTTGGGCGAGTCGAGCCAATGGGACACGGTCTCAGCGAGTGACTTTAGCGAGCCGAGTGACAGGAGGCAGACCGTCGGGCGTGGTCAAACTAGCCGTTAAGGTAACTCAACGGTAACTTTTGGCGTAATCATCGCGTGGTAACGGCCCCCTAATTTGGCGGGCAACCTCCGCTATATAAGAGGAATGGCAGGCTATCGGAAAGCCAACCGCCCACCATTTCTTCCGAGTACGCACAACTTCCGTCCGTCGATTCCGCGATCTGATCGACCCGCAACCCTCCGACCTCCAAGTAAATCCTCAGCCATGGCCCTCTCCACTGAATCTTGGGGTAGATCCAAGTGCACCAGGGCGCAGCTGGCCTCCTTCGAGGAGGCCGGAATCCTGCGGGCCGGCTGCTGGCGTATCCCCGCAGCCGGAGAAACGACCCCGAACCCGCGAGAGAGAGAGTTTATCTGCTTCACTAGTCACCTCGAGCGGGGGTTAGGGTTTCCCACCTCCTTATTCTTCCGGCGCTTCTGCGCCTACTACGGGATCCAGCCCTCAGATCTGGGTCCCCATAGTATCGAGCAGCTCGCCATCTTCGTGGCGTTCTGCGAGTGCTACTTGGGCTGCCGGCCCTATTTTCCCCTGTGGCAAGATCTGTTCCACGGACGGATCAGCCGCGAGGAGGCAGGCGGCCCAATGCTAGCCGCGGGCGGCTTAACCTTTCAACTCAAATCTAAAGCCTCCTTCTTCGACCTGATGCTACCGGCCAAAGCAGCGAGCGACTGGAAAAAGTCGTGGTTCTATGTGACCGAGGCGACTCCGGAGGACGAAGCAGCGATCCCGCGGTACTCGGCCAACCGTTCCGAGCCGCGCCATCTCCAGGTCGGCAAGCTCCCCGATGACCAGCGGATGGTCGTCGACGAAATGCTCCAGACCATTCGCGGTCTGAAGAAGAAGGGGCTCCAGACGGTGAACTTGTACAACTGTTGGCTTGGGCGGCGGCTCGTTCCGCTCGCCCAACGCGAGCATTATATGTATCAGTACACAGGCCGAGGAGACTCGACGAAGGCCTGCCTCGCCGAGTGGAATCTGGAGGACTACCTCCTGGCGCTGAAGAGGATCACCCAGGCGGCATACACGGATGCGCAGGCCGGGGTCCCTCCTTACACCGCAAAGCGTCCGGCTCCAACGGTAATGCTTTTATCTTGTTCGCAGTCGCAGCATGTGCAGTCGCGGTAATTCTAACTTTGTTCCGTGTTTAACGCAGCTATTCCAAGTGGTGGAAGGGTGGCTGCCACCCGCCGATGACGAGAGCTCCGGGCCATCTGCCCAGGACACAAGCGAGTCGCCACCTGCCAAGGGTACCGAGGACGACGAGGACGAGTCCGAAGAGGAGATTGCCCCACTGGTCCGAAAGACCCGCGGGCAACGTCAGCGCGAACTCGAGGCGAGCAGGAGCCTCGAGCGTCATGACGATGACGAGGAGCTCCCGGAGACCACCTCGCTCCGTCAGGCCACTCCCGCGAAGAAGAAGAAAGGGAAAGAGGCGAGGGCCCCCCTGAGGAGGAAGACGAAGCCGCCGAAGATGGCTTCACCGCCGCACTCAGCGAGCAGCTCTGATGCTCACAGCTTGGCTGGTGACGGCGCAGTCCTGACGACAACCGCGCTAGATGCGCCATCCATGGAAGCACCGCTGGCCTCAATGCCTCCGTCCTTCGCTCCGGTCTCCGGGCTGGGGAAGGCTCCGACTGTGGCGACTTCACCTCGCAAGGAAGTCCCGAGCGTGGTGGTCTCGCCTCGCAAGGAGGCTCCGGCCGCGGTAGCTCCACTTCGCGAAGAGGCCTCCGCCGAAGGCATACCGGAAGCGCCAACCGCTACTTCAACATCAAAGAAGCCATCCGTATCCTGGGCCCCTGACGTCCTGGAACTGGGGCTTAGTCGTCGACTGGGTCCTGAGCTGGAGAAACCGGCCGGCCTTCGTACAGGGCTGCGTTTCATTCCAGTCGCCAAGTGAGTGCATTCAGCCTTCACCTTTTTCTTTTAGTACTTTGACTGTTTCTTATCGCTTTGTCTTGACGTGTAGGACCGGAGTGAAGAAGATGGGCCACCCGACGGTGGCCAAGGTGCCCTCCGCCGCTAGCGAGGAGGATCCTTCCCGTAAAAGGAAGGTGGACGAGGTTGCCGCCTCCACGGAAGGTAGCAAGAAAGCCAAGGGCGACGACATCGTCGCTGTTTCTGACGACGCGGCAGCCGCGCCAGCTGGGCCCGCAGTGGAAGCGACCGCGTCCACGAAGGGGGGCATTTCGTTGCCTAGACCGGAGGAAGCAAGCTCCTTTGGGGCAGGTGCGTCAATCGCTACCTTCCCCCGCTTCATGACCAAGGTGGCCACAGCGAGTGAGGCTGCGGCTCCAACTCTCGCTCCAGGGACCGTTGACGCGGAGATTGACCAACGTCGCGGGCACACACCGGCGCTGCTCGCATCTGTGGACGCGGTGCAACTTCACGACATGCTTGGTGCGGCCATCCAGGTACCTCCAGTCCCCGAGGATCAAGTCGGTGCTTAGCAGCGGCTTGATTCTTATAGTTACTTGTTTTGTACGTCTGATTCCAGTCCCCGAGTGCGCACCCGCTAAATTTTAGCGGGTGGGCACTGAGTAATTTTTCGTGGTCACCAGTCCCCGAGTGCGCACCCGCTAAATTTTAGCGGGTGGGCACTGAGTAATTTTTAGTGGTCACCAGTCCCCGAGTGCGCACCCGCTAAATTTTAGCGAGTGGGCACTGAGTAATTTGTAGTTTGTACTGACTTTGAGGGAGTGCAGGGTCTGCAACTGGAGTCGGCAGAGCGATTGGCTGCAAAGCAGCATGCTGAGAAGGAGTTGGCCACTCTCCAAGAAGTAAACAACGACCTTCAGGCTGTCGCTACGCAGGCGGAGGTGGCTCGCCAAGAACTTGTCCCTGCTAGCGAACTGGCGGCGGCGAAATCTGCGTTAGGCACCGCTGAGCAAAGGATCGCCGACCTCGAACGCGAACTGAGGGAGGCGAAGGAAGAGGCAAGTGAGGCGAACGGGCGAGCTAAAGCCGCCGTTGCGGCTGCGGAGGAAGACCGGAAGGTGTAGGAAGCCCTCATTGTTGGGCTTCAAGACGACCATACGGCGCTTCAGAGTTTCATCACGGGACTCGCCCGCCCGTTGCTTGGTGAGTGCATCTTCCCAGTCTTGTAGTTGTATTGTTTGTGGTTTCCCTGGTACTCACGACTGTTTCCGTCTAGCAGGCCGTGTGATTGGTAGCCACGAAGAAGCGAGCTCTCTTGACGCGAAGCAGTGCGTGAGCATGCTCGTCGACTCGGCGACGCTGTCGGCAACGTGCATCCGCGCCTATCTTCAAGAGATGTCTCCCACGGAGGTTATTCCCAGTGACCTCGTTGAGGTGTGGGAGTACTTGGAGAAGGCGCCCGCGGTCGTAGAGTTCATGACGCGGTCGGCGTTTCGACGCGGGGCGTCGACCGCTCTGAGCCTGGGACTCGCTCACTTCCCCGAGGACTTCGACCTCGACGATGTGACGAGTGGGTATCCCTCGTCGACTGGCTCAGTGGATCTGTCCGAGGTTCTTAAGCTGCAGGAGCGTGCCGCCGCGTACTCGGAGCGTGTCTGGGCGATGGGCGACCTCCTTCCCTACCAGGAAACGGTCGTCGCGCCAAACGACCCCGAGCCGCCGCATCGAGACTTCAAGGTTGAACAACCTTTCCGTGCGGCGATGGCGGGTGAGATGACGACGTATCCGTCGAACCCGTACGCCGCGTTCATCCGGAAGCGCCGGGACTCTGGTGCATCACCGTCGAAGCCTGCGGAATAGGGTAGTATGCCTAGATAAGTTAGTAGCAGTTCTGCCGAAAAGGCATAGTTTGTAATGTAAGACAATGCAATGTGCGATTGAATTGGATGGTGTGTCCATTTTGCTAATAATTGTCGTGTTTTGGATTGATTTTGGATGAGTCCCCGAGCGCGTCCGCCCTTTTTGTGGGGTTCACCTTGTGTATGATGTTTGTTGTTATCGTGTGTTTTGTTAGTTTAGTCGACTCGCCCGAGCTCGAAGAGCCAGTCGCAAGGCGACTCCCTTGAGCGCTCTGTACTTTACCGTTTTCCCGGACGCGAACGGGGTCGGGTGGCCGAGTCCCCGAACGTGGTACTTGGTATTTCGAGGCGCGACTCGAGGGTGGTTGAGGACTGAGCGCGTTGGTGTGGGCGCGTCACTCCTGCCTGGCCCGGGGGGTCAGTCGCGTGGCGAGTCCAGGGCGTGCTCTCTTACTTGACGTTTTCCCTGACCGATCGCGACGAACTGGTATTCAGTCCCCGAGCGTGGTACTTAGTCGTTCGAGTCGCTACGCCTAGGATGCGGAGGACCAAGGCCGCTGTGAGAAGTGAGGGCAGTTGTCTTGGTTTGCAAAACCAGTCGAGCTAGGCGACTCCAATGGGGCTCCGGATTGGCGTTTTTCGTGGACGACACAGGACCTGAGGTGACTCAGTGCTCCTATATCGCACTACTTGGCCGTGCCGGTCGCTGTACCAAAGGTTGACTTCTGCATGTTAGCATGATGCTGTTATTACGAGTGCGAGTGGCACAAGGTATGGAGAGTAGACGCAATTTGCGGTAACCGTTTCTTTTATTTCATAGTGTCCGGAGAGTACATATGCGGGGTTCTAGGAGTAGAACTTCCGGAGGAGATTTACATTCCATGGCCTCTGGACATCGAGTTCGCCGTCTCCGCGGACGTCGATGAGGTAGTAGGCATCGTTGCCGAGTACGCGCCCGATAACGAACGGACCTTCCCACGGAGGGGAGAGCTTGTGCATGCCCTTCTTGTCCTGGATGAGGCGTAACACCAAGTCGCCTTCCTGGAAGGTGCGGGTTTTCACCCGTCGGCTGTGGTAGCGGCGGAGCCCTTGCTGATAAATGGCAGTGCGCGATCGGGCGAGGTCGCGTGCTTCGTCGAGTTGGTCGAGCCCATCTTGGCGGGCCAGCTCGTTTGCGGCCTCCGTATAGTGGACGACCCGAGGCGAGTCGTGTTCTAGGTCGGTGGGCATAACCGCTTCGGCGCCGTAGACCATGAAGAATGGGGTGAATCCCGTCGACCTGTTTACCGAGGTGCGGATTCCCCAGATGACGGAGGGTAGCTCTTCAACCCAGCATCCAGCGGTACGCTCAAGTGGTACCTGGAGTCGCGGCTTCAGACCGTGGAGGATGCTTTGGTTGGCTCGTTCCGCCTGACCGTTGGATTCCGGATGTGCGACTGACGCGAGGTCGAGCCGGATGTGGTGCTCTTCGCAGAATTCGGCCATTGCTCCCTTGGCGAAGTTTGTGCCATTGTCCGTGATGATGCTGTTGGGGAACCCGTAGCGATATATGAGCTCGCGTAGGAACTTAGTGGCAGTCTTCCCGTCGCATTTCCGGACTGGCTTGGCCTCGACCCACTTCGTGAATTTGTCGACGGCGACCAGCAGGTGGGTGTAACCGGAGGGGGCCTTCTTGAAGGGGCCTACCATGTCCATGCCCCACACAGCGAATGGCCAGGTGATGGGGATTGTCTTGAGCGCCGAACTTGGTACGTGCGTCTGGTTGGCGTATTTCTGGCACCCAGCGCATCGCTGGACGATATCGACAGCGTCGGCGTGTGCGGTAGGCCAGTAGAAGCCGTGTCGCATAGCCTTGGCGACCAGGGAGCGCGCGGCGGCGTGGTGGCCGCAGTCGCCTGAGTGGATGTCGTGTAGTATTTTGCGTCCTTCAGCCGGTTGGACGCAACGCTGGAACACGCCGGTGACGCTGCGCTTGTGCAGCTCGCCGTCGATGATGGTGTAGGACTTGCATCGGCGGGCAATCATTCGAGCGCTTGTCTCGTCTGCGGGTAGGGTGCCGGCTTCCAGGTAAGCGATGTAGGGCTTGGTCCAGTCGTCTGGCTCGGTGATGAGTGCGACCAAGGCTGCCTCTGGTTGGAGGGGTACTCCGATGTCGATCTCCCTCGGGGGAGAGACTGATGGTTTGGAGATTGTGTCGAGGAACACGCCGGCGGGTGGTGCGAGTCGAGCCGACCCGATGCGAGAGAGGGCGTCGGCCTCTTTGTTTTTCCGCCTGTCGATCCACTCGACAGAGTAGCCGGTGAAGTGGCCGCCCAACTTGTCCACCTCTTGGCGATAAGCCGCCATGGTAGGGGAGACGGCGTCGCAGGTGTCGGCGACCTGTCCCGCAACGAGGTCGGAGTCTCCGTAGCATCGAAGGCGATTGACGCTCATCTCCTTTGCGGCTCGCATGCCGTGGAGTAGGGCCTCGTATTCAGCCATGTTGTTGGTGCAGGGCGTGAATTCGAGGCGGAGGATGTAGCGGAGCTTGTCGCCCTTTGGCGAAGTCAGCACTATCCCCGCGCCTGCGCCGTCCGCGTTCTTGGACCCGTCGAAGTGCAGGTTCCAGTAGTGTAGGTACGGCGGCTTCTCAGGCTGCTGGGCCTCCTCCCAGTCGGCGATGAAGTCTGCCAGTGCCTGGGACTTGATCGCCCTCCGTGGCTCGTATTTAATGTTGTGGACGCCGATCTCGACGGCCCACTTGGCGACCCGCCCGGTCGCCTCGCGATTGCGGATGATGTCTTGTAGTGGCGCTGAGGAGACGACCGTGATCGGATGCTCCTGAAAGTAATGCGGCAGGCGCCGCTGAGCCCTGAAGACCGCGTACACTAGCTTCTGGTACTGCGGGTATCGCTGGCGCGATTCGGTAAGGACCTCGCTGATGTAGTACACCGGCCGCTGTACCGGGCGCTCCTTTCCTTCCTCTGGTCGTTCGACGACCATTACGGCGCTGACGACGCGCTCGGACGCCGCGACGTAAACCAGCATGGGCTCTTTGTCAGCGGGTGCGGCGAGTAGTGGTGCGGCGAGTAGCACATTTTTGAGGTCGCGGAGCGCGTCGTCCGCCTCCTTGTCCCACTGGAAGGTGGGATTCTTGCGCATCAGGCGGTATAGGGGCATCGCCTTTTCGCCCAGGCGGGGGATGAAGCGACTGAGGGCCGCTACACGCCCGGCCAGCCTCTGGACGTCGCGCAGGCACTCGGGTTTGCCGAGCCGGGCGATCGTGTCGATCTTCGTTGGGTTTGCCTCGATCCCTCGTTTGGAGACGACGTACCCTAGTAATTGCCCGGCGGGTACACCGAAGGTGCACTTGCCCGGGTTGAGCTTTATCTTGTACCTCCGCAGGTTGGCGAAGGTCTCCGCTAGGTCGGCGAGGAGGTCTCCTTGGCGAGCGGATTTCATGACCACGTCGTCGATGTAAACATGGATGTTGCGGCCAATTTGGCTCGGGAGGCATTCTTGCATGCACCGCTGGTAGGTCGCCCCGGCGTTCTTGAGGCCGAAGGTCATGGCGGTGTAGCAGAATGCTCCGAATGGCGTGATGAACGCCGTCTTCTCCTCATCCTCGACAGCCATTTTGATCTGGTTGTACCCGGAGTAGGCGTCAAGGAAACACAGCGACTCCGAGCCCGCGGTTGAATCGATTATCTGATCGATCCGCGGGAGGACGAACTGCTCCTTTGGGCAGGCGCTGTTCAGGTTTGTGTAGTCGATACACATTCTCCAGGTCCCGTTTTTCTTCTCGACCAGGACTGGGTTTGCCAGCCACTTGGAGTACTTGATTGGCCGGATGAAGCCGGCAGCGAGCAGGCGCTGCACTTCCTCGGCGATTGCTCGACGGCGCTCTTCATTGAAGGGCCGTAGCGACTGCTTGACTGGTCGCACTTTGGGGTCGGCGTTTAGTTTGTGCTCAGCGAGCTCCCTAGGGACACCAGGCATGTCGGAGGGTTTCCATGCGAAGACGTCCCTATTCTCACGAAGGAACTCGATGAGCGCGCCTTCCTATGCTGGGCTCAAGCCTGTCCCGATCGTCACCGTCTGGCTGGGGTCGCCTGGGACCAGCTCGACGGTGCGAGTGTGCGTCGTGGCCTCAAAGGTTGAGGTGTTCGTGCCCTCGGAGTTGGGCTTCTTGAGTATTGTGGGGTCGTCATTGTTGACCCCGCTCGCGTATTTGGCGAGCTCGTCGGCGTGATTGGCTTCTGCCGCGATGACGGCGTCGGCGAGTTCGGCTCCTTTGGCTTCGCATTCGGCGGCCATGTCGGGGTCGCCGTTGATGGTGATGACGCCGCACGGCCCGGGGAGCTTCATCGCGTTGTACGCGTAGTGGGGTGCCGCCATGAATTTGGCGAACGCCTGGCGCCCCAGGACGCAGTGGTAGGGGCTGTCGAATGGCACCAGCTCGAAGACGATCCGCTCGGTGCGGAAGTTTGCCGGAGTGCCGAACGTGACTGGCAGCGTGACTTTGCCGATCGGGTACGCCTTCCGACCGGGGACGATGCCGTGGAACGTAGTGTGGGTTGTCTCGATCATCGACTGCGGGAGCCGCATCCGCCTGAAGGTGTCGAGGTAGAGGATGTTGATGGAGCTGCCGCCGTCCATCAGTGTCTTGGGGAGCCAGTAGTCGCCAACCTTGGGCTTGACCACCAGGGCGACTCGGCCTGGATACTCGACGCGTGGCGAGTGGTCTTGCCGGCTCCAAGTGATGGATTGTTCCGACCAGTTTAGGAACTGGGGGACATCTGTTTGGGCCACCGCGTTGACGGCGACGGCGTGGGCGATGACCTTCTTCTCACGCTTCGTGTTGAAGCCCGTGAAGGTGTGGAGCGAGCCGGCTACGTTGCCGAATTTTCCGCTGTTCGGCGGGTCGTTGTCGGGGTCCTCCCGCGCGTGCCGTGCCTTCTCGATTTCCCTTAGGGTGTGGCAGTCGGCGGTGGTGTGCGTTGCGGGCTTTCCTTCCCTGCTGTGGTACGCGCATGGTTGGTTAAGGAGTGCCGCGGGGTCGAACCGTGGCTTGTTCTTGTAATTGCCGCCGTCGCGCCTTTGCCCTCCATCGCGGCGGTAGCTTTTGGGCTCGCGTTGCGCGTGCCCAGCGTTGGCGACGAAGTCGACTCGCCCGTCGTTGCGGCGCTTGCCTGTGAGGCGGGTGCCGCTGTAGCGCAGGTCGGTTCGTCGTCCGCCGTCGTTGCCGCCCGTGCGGCGTTGCCCTCCTGACTCGTCGTCGATTTCTTGGTTGGGGTCCTCCTCGGCGTACCGTTTGGCGATCTCGAGGAGGTCGGGGATGTTGTCGAGTGTGCGGGCGTGTCGCTTGAGCTTGGCGACTAGGGGCTCGTAGCGGCACGAGGTCTTGAAGCAATGGATCGCGGTGTCCGGGTGGATGCCGACCGCGTTGTACCAGAGCTCTTGCCACCGTTGGACCCAGTTGCGGGTCGACTCGCGGGGTCCCTGGACGCATCGTTCCAGGTCCTCGATGGTGGTTGCGCGGGTGTAGGAGCACTCGAAGTGCTTGACGAAGGCGTCTCGCATTTCCTCCCAGGAGTCGATACTGTCCTGGGGAAGCGTGTTGATCCATTGCCTGCACGTCCCCTCCATCATCAGTGGGAGGTAACGAGCGGCGAGTAAGTCGGTATGACCCGCGATCCCCATTGCCATCAGGTATGTATCGAGCCAGACTGCGGGGTCGTACGAGGAGTCGTACTTTTCTATCTCCTTTGGCGCCTTGAAGTTTGGCGGGTACTTTTCGCCTCGGATCATTGGTCCGAAGCACTTAGGCCCTAGTCGACTGAGCGACCCCATAGGCTCGCCATCGCGGCGACTAGCTAGGGTGTGCCTCAAGTCGTCAGGCTGGCGTGCGCGCCAGTTTTGGTTGTTGATGATGTGAGTGCGGGCGTCGATGGGTTCTCCGTTAGCGGCGACGAAGTTGGTCGCCGGTCTGGGATCGTTGGTGGAGAGTGCCGCGTTCGCGGGTCGGCGCTGGAGCTGCAGCGGCTCTGGTGGCGGGCAATTGAGAGTGTTTGCCGCCGCTGGGCGGCCGCTTGAGGCCGCCCTGCTTCCTGAGGAGCGCGAGTATACTCGCCCTTGCGAGTCGGCGCCCGCTTTTTGCTGCTCCACGGCCTTGGCGAGTAGGGCCTTGACGTACTGGATTCGCAGGGCGCCGTCGCCGGTGGCCGTGATGCTATCGGCTGCTGCTCGGCCTGCCACGAGGTTGTCCATCGGGGTGGAGAACAGTGGGAGGCCGTTCACGTCTCGCTCCCGTGAGGAGACGACTATCCGCGGCTGGTCCCTGGGAGGGGTGCGGTTGGGTGGTGGTGGGGCGCCCATTGCCATTGACCCTGGCGGGGGCCGAGCGCTTCCTCCTGGTGGCGCGTTCTCACAGATCGCGCGCTCGGCTATGCGAGCCGGGTCGTTCTCGTCGTCGAAGTTCAGGGCGCGCCCCTGAACGGTGGGGTTCAGGCGTGACCTAATCCGCTGCTGGTGGTAGCGTGACAGTTCCTGCGCTGTTACTTGCTCGAGGCGAAATTTTTCGCGCTCGGCCTGCTCCTTGCGTACTGCCTCCGCCAGTTTCAGGCGGAGTTCTTCGACCTCCGTTGCCGTAGCGTTGGGAGGGATTGGGGTGGAGAAAGGGTCCTCCGGTGGATCGGTGCCGGTGGCCATGTAGGTCGCGGCGTGGCGACCGGTTCCGTCGTGGAGGTCAGTGGAGTTTTCCGACCCGGAGTCGAAGTCGAAGATCCCGAGGATGGAGGGGTCCTCGAAATCTCCCGCGTTGGAGACCTGAGCGATGGAGCCCGCGGACGAGGCCGCGGTGATGGATCCGGCGAGTGACGCCGGGGTCGCCGAGTCGGCGTCGTCGGTGAGGGCCGCGTCTCCTGCGGCCGCTGAGTTCTCGGCCACGTTGCTGTGGGCCGAGTCGTACTCGGAGGCGAGGCGGTGGATCGTGCGGACCTGGCTCTCGGAGAGCCGATCGCGTGGTGGCGACTCGCGGATGCGAGCCGAGTCCTCCGAGGTGGTGGCGTCGGTGAGGCCGACGAAGAGGCTTATCGTGCCGATCGGCAGGATCATGCTGTGCGTGACGGGTCGTGCCGCCGTGTAACACCCTCAGAATCGGACCTATGCAAGTTTGGGCAAAATTCACCAAACCCGCATAGAAACGATTCAAAGGTGCCCACCAGGCACTTTCGTGCGGGTGGAAAACGAAGTAATAACATTACACAACAGTCCTCGATGGGACCCACAGAACAGATATATATAACAGCGACTCAACGAGTCAAGAATACAGATATAATATACAAAGATCCAAATCACCTTGAAATCGATATAGCGTCCAACTACGGACAAGATGCAAATGGGGCTAAGAGCCCTGAAGAATAACCAATGGCGTCCATAACCCTGCCCAGGCCAAGCCGGAAGGGTAACCCTGCTAACGGCGTCGATCTCAAAACCTGCTCAACAAAAGGGGTGCCGGCAAGGCAAAGCAGAAAAACAAAGAAGGAGCGTCAGTACTGAGGCCAGTACACGGCGAGGCTAGAATTCGGCGGTCCTCGCCTACAAAGGTATGGTGGACTGAAGCGGCAGCGGCAGCATGCACTAAACAACCTATAGAGACTCGATACAACTGGCGGTTATCAGAGAGGGGTAAGAATGACCTAACCGGATCCAACCTGAAGCTAACACCAAGCAAACCCATCCTGGTGTTTCCCCCTCGAGACCAAACGAGGAAGTCAACCGAGGAACTCACACCGTTGGCAGTTTTATTTATTCAGTTATCGTTGCAGCATTTACTAGTCAGGTTTAAATAATCATCCTGATAAAATAAGCAGTGGGTCATTTTAGTTATCCATTCCGTTATAGTTGCAACACTTACTAATCAGGTACAGATAGCATGAGATAAACCCAAAACCCAGCAGTTGTTGGTACTTTTATTCAGCCATTTCGTTGTAGTTGCAATACTTACTAGTCAGATACAATTGTCGCATGCGACAACCAAACAAGCAATTGTGGGCAGTATTAATTAGCCATTCCGTTGTAGTGGAGCTGATTACTAGTCATTATAAGTCAAATTTACAGTAAAATAAACTTTAGTTATGCTTGTCTATGATCGAGAAACTGTGCTCCAAGTCGTCCATATCCGCGGACACGGCTTTCAGAAAGTTTTACCCGGCCGGGGTGCACCAATAGCAACACACACTCGATCAACCTCGGAAAAACCAAATCAAAACCCAACGAGGCCTTCACGACAAAGCAATCACAAGATTCAGAAATATTTCAGGGGGCCACCCCTTAAGTAGATCCCGCAACGGAGTAAGCAAGCTCCGAGACGGCCTCAAGGTCTGTGACAATGGCTGTGAGCGACTGGGAACCCCAAACGGGGCTTGTCGACACCGCGTAAACATTCCGCTTCCAAAACAGTACAGTGTGCAGTACCTCGCACAATCGTAATTAAAGCAGTAGCATGGCATAAGTACAGGATAGTAAAAACACCTCAAACTAGTTTGTGGCCCCAAGAAATAAGACGGAATCAAGCTCTGGCTAAGGGGGGTCCCATATACCTCCCGGATGTGGATAGCGCGATAAATCAAGGAACAGGTATCAAGTACTCGGGGTCTTACGGGACACAAGTGGGCGTTCGGAAACCAAATATTATCTATCACCCACCAATGCCTCTGCTTAATCAATTTTAGTTGTTAAACAGAAATTAAAGTGACGATAAGTAAAACTAGAATCATCTCCAAAATCAACATGCGGCAAGACATCAGCAACTGTGGCATATGGCGACACACATCAGCACTTGAGCAAGCAACTACGACGCGCAAGTCCAACTATCTACCAACAACAGGTAATAGGATGTGTCCAAGGCAATATAGGGCTGCACGGTATATCACGGTTACGGAAACTAAAGCATCGCAACACAGATAGCAATAGATCAACAGGAGGGAAGTAAATACTATAAAAGTAAGATAGGTAGAAAGGGGGGAGATGCTCGCCTGAAAACATTGTCGAAGGGTTCAACCGAAGATCGAGGGCGAAGCTCACATCAACTCAACGGCCTTATCCGCGAAGAACCAATCACTAGAAGAAACACCGGATGCAATATTTAAGACAACGGCAGAAGATCGGCATGATGCATGTATGTTGCATGGCATGGCAAAGGTGCGGTGCGATTAGGTCAATATTAAGCGGAACCGGGGTCCCGACAATTAGTTAGGTGTTTCAAGTTATTTAAACCCCCGCTTATTAAATGTTGTTTAGCAAGACAACAGATGGAACCGGTTCGCTACACATGTTTACATGAGGCCAATATACGGCTAGATTTGCCCGCATATGGGCCCCATATTTAATTATTAGGTGAATCGGCATAAGGCCCCCAAACCAATGCTATGCATGCGGGAATGACAATTTAATGTGCAACAAATTGATATGTTATAAATAGGGTTCGAGGAAAAGGGGTTCACACATTAGGGGCTCGACGGACTTGGGTTTACGGGGTTCGGGGTCGGTCTCGGGGTCCAGGGCTCGACGGATCGGTCTCGGCGGGAACGTTCTCGGGTTTCTGGGGTAGGTCTTGGCGCATCCGGGTGCGGGACTTGGGGTCATGTCGACGGTCATGGCGTTCAGGGGGGGGGATGTTCTCGGTGTTCGGGTGAAGCACTCGGCGTTCTGCGGTTCCACGTCGACGGCCTTGGATTCCTCGATGGAGAACTTGGTGTGTCCGTGTCGGGGTTCTCGGCTTCGGTCGCCGGGCGTCGGTCTTCGGGATCGGGTCCGGGAAGAAGACCTTGGCATCGGAAGGTCCTTGTCGGAGTTCTTGTCGCGCCGGGGTCTTCGGACTTCAGGATTTTCCGTGGAGAAGATCTTGGCGGTGTACCATGTGGCCGATCTTGTTGTCGATTGTCCGCGATGGAGATCTTGTCGTCGAGGTTGCGGTTTCCACGTAGCATCAAAAATGGTCGCGCTAGCCTCCCGAAACTGGAAGCATCGTCTTTATCTCAGCCTCAGGTCATCTGGTACTTGGACTTCCCTTAGCATCTTCCAACGCAAACACAGGGGCACACACGCGTGAAGCGTCCGAGACGGGCTCGACGCCGGATGCGCCCAGGCGAGGCGGAGATGGCAGCGAGGAGGCGGCGAGGCCGGGGTCCTGCTCGGGACGACGACGCTCGGCGGGCCGGTGGCGAGCAGGCGACGGGGAGGTTCGGCCTGGAGCGCCGCAGGGCAGCGGGACGGCCGAGGCGGAGCGGCCAGGTGCGGGGCAGGCTCGATGCGGGGCGGAGCAGGACCTGCTGGCGGCGCCGACGCGGCCTGGGGAAGAGAGGCGGCGGCGCTGCGCCGGAGTCGGGGGCCGGCGAGCTGGGGAAGGTGGGCGACGGCGGCGAGCTCGAGGCGGGGCCGCGGGATGCGCGGGGGTCGTCGAGCGGGGTCGGCGACGGCTAGCGCGGAGAGGCGGGGACCCGCAGGCGGCGGAGGGAGCGAGCGACGGCGAGGTCGGGGCCGGGGAGGCTCGAGGTCGGGGATGGAGGGGCCGCGGAGGCGGGGAACTCCGGGGGGAGGGACGCGAGGCGGATGCTGGCGGCGGAGGTGCTGCGGGCGGAAGCGGAGAGGCGGCCGGCGGAGCTGCGGTGGTGCGGGACCGGGGACGCGGGCTCGCGGGGTGGTCGATGGTGGCCCGGCGACGGCCTCTGCGGGGTGGCGCGGCGGCCGAGCCCGCGGCGAGGAGGGAGCCGGGCGCCGGCGGGCGCTGCGGCGCGACGGTGGAGCGAGCAGGGACGGCGAGAGCGAGCGGAGGAGGGAGGTGGGGAGAACCGGCGAGCGGCGGCGGCGCACGCGGTGGGGGGCCTGGCGGCGCGGTAGGTGGGAGCCGCGTGGGGCGGAGCCGGAGGTAGGGGACGAGCGGGGAGAGAGAGAAGTGGGACCGGGTGGGGCCAGCGGGGTTGGTGGGATGGGTGTGTGCCTGGGGGAGGGCGGTTCTGGGAAGGGTGGCGCGCCAGGTGGGATAGGGGTGGGGCCCGAGGGTCAGAGAGAAGGGGAGGGAGAGGGGTAGAAGGCTTGGGTGAGAAAAGAGAGAGAGGAAGGGGAGGGGGCTGGTTGGAGGTGCTGATGTGGCGGGTTGTGAGTGGTTTAGGGAGAGGAAGGAGGTGAGGTGGCAAGCAGGGATTGGAGGGGGTGAGGTGGAGGGGTAGGTTGGGTAGCTTTTTAGGTGGGTTTAGGATTAGATGGGGCTGGCAGGTTGGCCGATATTTAAACTGGGGCGGTCGTTCGGGTCGGTCGGCCCGTTCGACTGCTCCGGCCAAAATAAAATAACTTTTTATTTGTTTAATTGGACCGTTTGCAAACCGCTCGCGGCCAAAACAAAATACTCCGGAGCCCCGGGTTTGGCGTTTGAATAAAGTCGGGGCGTTTTAGAAAACGAAAGCGGGCTTTGCGAAATAGTTTTGGCAAACAATGCATGATGATGACGATGCAATGCACAAATTCAACGCGATTTTCTAGTAGTGGTTTTGCGGGATGCCACACGCCGGGACGTAGCTGCTCGGCAAGATCTGGAGCATCTCGCCGATCGCTATCATGCGGCCGGTGGCGACCGTCTCGTTGATGGGCAGATTGGATCTCGCCGCAGAACACCGGCCAGACCGGCCAGGCCCCACGGTGGGCGCCACTGTCGTGGGAATGACCACGGCAGATGCTGCAATAGGCAGCGAGTAGTAGAACGAAGGGCAAAGGCGGCCAGCCATCTGCGGTGCGAGATGAGGGCAAAGACACAGGGATTTACCCAGGTTCGGCCCCCCGGAGGGTAAAGACCTACTCCTGCTAGATTGTATTATGGAGGTGTTTACAATGGGCGTACTCGGCGACTAGGCGGCGAGTAGCTTGGGTGTATGAAGGAACGTGTCTCTACTCACCCCTTAGGGAGGTTTATATAGGCTTACCTCCCCTAGGGTTTACATATCTCAACCGATTTGGTTACAACTTTGGCAATCGTTTAAACCTAGACCGACTGGGCCTATCCACTCGCCTGGGCCTTCAACTTCCAGTCGCCTGGTATCTTGCTGGGCTTTGATCCACTCGCCGTTCTGCAGGCCCACTCGCCAGCCTTCGGGCCAGTCGGAAACGTCCCGCTGAGTATACCCCAGTAGGCGTATCCCCATCAGTAAGTTCAAGAGTCAGGAGAAACGCGTCCATGATAGGAACAAGAAGATCCGGGACATGACTGAAGAACTGAAGTCCAAGGATTTCGAGCTAGAGCAGCAGCAGATGGTGATTGAGAGGCTTCGCTCCCAGAAGAGGGCTCTCAAGGCCAAGATTGATTCCTTGACCACTACGATTGAGGAGAACAAGACTGCGATGGAGAACGCAGGTCTTACCTTTGTCGAGGAGGAGATTGATGCTGATGAGTAGACTTGACTACTCGTTTATCTTTCATTATCGTACTTGTTATTTTTTTGAACTTGTTATTGGACCATCCGACATGTGGATGGCTTGCCACTTGTGTGTTTTATTTCGAGAACTTTGTTATTATGTTGTTGAGCCTTTATCCTTGAGTTGCATGTTATGTGTTTGCTTGTGATGTATTGTGCATAAAACATCTATGGGTATCTCATTCTTATCTCTATTTGAACAAACCACAGATGCCTCCCCGTCGCGCAAACCCCAACCCCAATAACATCACTCCGGAAATGCAACAGATGATGAATGCTCAAACGAAGCTTATGCAGATGATGACAACATTCATCCAAAACCAGAATAACAACAACAACAACAACCCCAATAACAACAACAACAACAACAATAACAACAACAACAACAACCCTCCGGGTTTTGATATGCTCACCAGATTTCTGCGTTTGAGGCCAGCTAAGTTCTCGGGGACAACTGATCCCATGGTGGCCAATGATTGGCTACGTTCTGTGAACAAGGACTTAGTGACCGTGGGCTGCACGGATGCTGAAAAGGTCAGGTTCGCAGCGCATCTGTTGGAAGGGCCAGCCGCCACATGGTGGGACAACTTCCAAATCACCACTCCTTTAGATGAGGTGACTTGGGCTATCTTTGAAGATGGCTTTCGCACTGCTCATATCTCATCAGGAATGATGAGCCTGAAAAAGAAGGAGTTTCACAACCTGAAGCAGCGCCACCGCAACGTGGCTGAATATATAGAAGAGTTCAACAATCTGGCGAGCTATGCACCGGATGAGGTTGACACAGATGCCAAAAGAAAGGAAAAGTTTCTGGAAGGCTTGAATGATGAGCTAAACTTACAGTTGTCTGTGGCATATGTTCCAACTTATTAGTATCTGTGTGACAAGGCTGCTATTTTGGAGAATAAAATGAAGCAAGTCGAGAGTAGGAAGAGGAAGCACTCCGACAAACACAGCTCGGGGTCGTGTCACAAACGATCTCACTATGATGACAGTGGTAGCTCAGGATCCCATAAGCATGGGAAATTCAACAAACACCACAACCACAACCGTCATGACAACAAGCATCACCGCAGTCATGACAATGACAAGTACAAGAACCACAAGAGTGGACATAAGAGCCACCACAGTGGGAATGGTAGTGGAAGTGGAGGTCAGCCTGCAAAAAGGGACATCAGTCAGGTTGAGTGCTTCAAATGCAAGAAGCTGGGGCATTATGCTAATGAGTGCCCTGAGAAGAAAGTTGAAGGACCTAACAAGCCCAATCCTTTTCAGAAAGGACAGGTTAACCACATCAATGTGGAGGAGGTCTATGAGGAGCCTGATGCTGTTGCTGGTAAGTTCAGACTCAATTCCATTCCAGCATTTGTACTCTTTGACACTGGTGCATCTCATTCATTCATATCAAAAGCATTTGTTGATAGAAATGGGTTTGCATCTGAAAACATTGGGTGTCCAATAAAAGTTAGTTCTCCGGGTGGAGATATGATAGTAAGTTTTGGATGCCGGGATCTTGTCATAGAGTTTGGAAAGCATAAGTTTCCAGTGAGCCTGATAATCCTAGATTCCCAAGGACTAGACGTAATATTGGGAATGGATTGGATGGCTAAGTATGAAGGAGTACTAGATTGTGCTAATCGTACTGTTGCACTCACAACCCCAGAAGGAAAAAGAATAAAATTCAGGTCAAACTTTGAATCCAAAGGAAGTAAGCTAAATTCTCTTAAGGGGGTTAGCATGGATAGTGTGCCAATTGTATGTGAGTATCCGGATGTGTTTCCGGAAGAGTTGCCAGGAATGCCACCAGATAGAGATGTGTAATTTCTGATAGATTTGGTACCAGGTTCTGGACCAATAGCAAAGTGACCGTACAAAATGTCAGTTGATGAACTGAAGGAACTCAAGAAGCAACTAGGAGAACAGTTGCAGAAAGGATTTATTCAACCAAGTTCTTCATCTTGGGGAGCCCCAGTCTTGTTCGTGGAGAAGAAGGATAGAAGTCAAAGGTTATGCATAGATTACCGTTCACTTAATGAGGTAACTATCAAGAACAAATATCCTTTTCCAAGAATCAATGACTTGTTTGATCAGCTAGAAGGAGCCTGTGTATTCTCAAAAATTGATCTCCGGTCAGGCTATTTTCAACTCAAGATAAGGGAGCAAGACATACCTAAAACAACATTCACCACAAGGTATGGATTATACGAGTATACCGTAATGCCTTTTGGCTTAACCAATGCTCCAGCATACTTCATGAATATGATGAACAAAGTGTTCATGGAATTCCTTGACAAGTTTGTTGTCGTTTTCATCGATGACATCTTAGTCTACTCTAAGAGCAAAGAAGAACATGAGGGACACTTGCGTTTGATACTTGAAAAGTTAAGAGAGCATAAACTTTATGCCAAATTCAGCAAGTGTGAGTTCTGGTTAGAAGAAGTTGGTTTTGTTGGTCATGTTATGACAAAGGATGGTGTAGCAGTTGATCCTGCTAAGGTTTCAGCTGTGACAGAATGGGAATCTCCCAAGAATGTGAAAGAAGTTCGTAGCTTCCTCGGCTTAGCAGGTTACTATAGAAGGTTCATTGAAAATTTCTCAAAGGTTGCTAAGCCAATGACTAAATTGTTAAAGAAGGACAAGAAGTTTGCTTGGTCTGAAGGTTGTGAAGTTAGCTTCCAAGAATTGAATAAGAGACTTGTAACAGCACCAGTTCTATGTCTGCCAGATTTGGAAAAGGATTTCCAAGTATATTGTGATGCGTCTCATCAAGGTTTGGGTGCCGTACTTATGCAATACGGTAAAGTTGTGGACTATGCCTCGAGACAACTCAAAACTCATGAAGTAAACTATCCTACTCGTGATTTAGAGTTAGCCTCTGTCGTCCATGCACTCAAAACATGGAGACATTACCTTTTGGGTAAGCGTTGTGAAGTGTTCACCGATCACAAGAGTTTGAAGTATATCTTCACCCAGAAGGAAATCAATATGAGACAAAGAAGATGGTTAGAGCTTATCAAGGATTACGACTTAAGTTTGCAATACCACCCCGGTAAAGCAAACATGGTAGCGGATGCTCTAAGTCGTAAGGTGTTTGTAAATGGCCTTACCAAAGGAGAATTGCCAGATGATTTGTGTAAGCAATTCAAAGAACTCAGATTGGAAATTGTACCTGAAGGACATCTCATGTCTTTGGATGTTCAACCCACTTTGTTGGACAAGATTTGAGAAGCTCAGAAGTCCGATAAGGAAATTGAAGAGATTAAGAAAAATATTGGTCTAGGGAAAGCTAAGAATTTCCATGAAGACGAACAGGGTACATTATGGCATGGGAAACGTATCTGTGTTCCACAAGACCCGGAGTTGCGGAAACTGATTCTGCAAGAAGCACACAACTCTCCGTATTCTATTCATCCGGGTAACACCAAAATGTACATGGACATGAAGGAAAGATTTTGGTGGAACAATCTCAAGAGAGATATCGCCGAACATATTGCTTTGTGTGATGTGTGTAGTAGAGGAAAGGCGGAGCATCAGAAACCAGCAAGTTTGCTTCAACCACTACCAATTCCTGATTGGAAATGGGACAAGATTGGTATGGATTTCATTACCGGATTACCAAGGACCAGATCAGGATATGACTCCATATGGGTAGTAGCGGATCGCCTAACTAAAGTGGCACATTTCATACCCGTGAAGACAACTTATACAAGTGCCAAGTTAGCCAAAATCTACATGAGTAGAATTGTATGCCTTCACGGTGTGCCTAAGAGTATTGTGTCCGATAGGGGAACCCAATTCACTTCCCATTTTTGGAGACAACTACATGAGTCATTGGGAACGAGGTTGGAATTTAGTACTGCTTTTCATCCTCAAACCGATGGACAAAAAGGACTAATCAAATTCTGGAAGACATGTTGAGGGCATGTGCCCTAGATTATGGAGCAAGTTGGGATGAAAGTCTGCCTTACGCAGAATTTTCTTATAATAACAGCTATCAAGCCAGCATTGAGATGGCACCATTTGAGTTTCTCTATGGAAGAAAATGTACCACCCCATTGTTATGGAATGGTGTGGGAGAAAGAAGTTTATTCGGGCCGGATCTTATCAAAGAAGCCGAAGAGAAGGTCAAATTGGTCAAGGACAGATTGAAGATAGCACAGTCCCGACAGAAAAGCTACGCAGATCCTAAGCGTAGAGAAGTCACCTACGAAGTTGGTGATAGAGCCTATCTTAGAGTATCACCACTTCGTGGAGTGAAAAGATTCGGAGTCAAAGGGAAGTTTGCACCAAGATATGTTGGGCCATTCAAGATTCTGAGTCACAAAGGAGAAGTTGCTTATGAAATTGAACTGCCAGCATCTCTATCAGCAGTCCATAATGTATTTCATGTGAGTCAGCTTAAGAAATGTCACCCAGAAATGGAAGAGTCTTCTTTGAGGGATACCATACCTTTGGAAGAAGTTCAACTAGAAAGTGATCTCACTTATGAAGAAAAGCCTATCAATATTCTTGAGACTGCATAAAGAGTCACGAGAATGAAAACTATCAAGTTTTGCAAAGTGCAATGGAACCATCATACCGAAGAGGAAGCGACATGGGAAAGAGAAGATGATCTTCGGAAAGACCACCCACACCTATTTGCTAGCCAATCCGAATCTCGAGGGCGAGATTCATCTTAAGGGGGTTAGATTTGTAACATCCCTAAAATCATAATTTCAAAGTTTGCATATCATTCATGCATGCATATAGATTTGAGAACAATTTCAAACTCATTTTGGAAAACAGTAGCACAAAGTGCTATGATTTTATGTGAGCAGATTCAAATCAAATGGCCATCCCCATTTGAGAAGTTTGATTATTTTAAACCTAGCTTGTTTGCCTTTCTTATAGAAAGGATTGAGTGTGGTTTTGGACCAAGATTTACAAATTTGAAATGTTTCAAAAACCATTTCTCAAATTTTGCAAACCAAGTGCCAAGCCTCTGATATTTGATCCCCAAGCTTGACCAAGCCTTTGCAAAGCAACCACATGATCTTATGCCTATATTTGAGACCACTGCTCACAGCAAAAATCCCAAGGAAATTTGAATTCAAATGGAACTTGAATTCATTTGAAAATCAATTTAGAAAATAGAAATAGAAAAACAAAAAGGAGTAAACAAAAGAAAAGGGCCGAGCGCCAGGAATCTAGCCCAGCTTCTGAGCAGGCCCAACTAGCCCACCCGGGCTATCTCTTTTCCTCCCGCACGCGCCAGCGCATCCACACAGCCGCTGACCGCCGGACCCCACCTCCTCTTCGCGCGTTTCGCTGACAAGCGGGCCCTCTCCATGTCGCACCCGTCTTCCTCAAACCGCGCCCGCGACCACGTCGCCGCTGCTGTCAAGGCCGGTAATGGCGCGGCGTAATTGGCCTTAATGTCGCAGGCGTTTCCTGTCGCGCCTGGGCATATAAAATCCCCTCTGCACCGCGAGCATTTTCCCCCACCCTCCTCGCTCACTCCGCCACCAGGCTGCGCGCATTAGCTCCCGAAGCCCCGCTGTATCGTCGACTCCGGCGTCCAATTCCGGTGAGCCTCGGCCTCCCCCCTCTCTCTGGTTCAAACGATGATGCTCAGCTTGATCTTGCGCACCCACTGATGCTTTTCTTTTGCCTGCACGTGACCCAGGTCGTCGTCTCCGTCCACGACCGAAACCACCTGCGCCGCCGCTTGACTCCGGCGACCAATTAAGCTAAAACCCGAGCGCCCCTTGCCCCCTCCTTCACGCGAGTTTGTTCGCCTGCATCTTGCGCAACTCCTAATGCCCCTGGTTCGTGCTAGGGCGACGCCAAACCTCGGCAAGGACCACGACTGCAAGCTACCGACGCCGCCCGTTACTCCGACGAGCTCCTGAGACCTTTCCCGCACGCCCCTTCGCAAACCAACGCCACGTCGAGCTTCAGCACGCCGCTGCGGATCTGGTATGACCTTTCTCCTTCTCGCGCACGACCTAGAACGCCAGCACCGCCACTGACCGACGCGCCGCCGCCAGCCGTCGCCGCTAGCGCCGCTCGAGTTTGGTCGTTTGATCCAGGACCGTCAGATCTGGATCCAACGTGTAGATTTAGATCACTTAACGAAACGTTTTTGCTAGATCTGGACCGTGTGTTTTACTTAGATCCTACGGCCGCAGATCTCGATCCGGCCGAACCGGTACGCGCCAATAGAAACACGACGCGTGGCTAGGTTTAAATCAAAAACAGATTTCAAAACCAGATTTAGATCCAATTTTCAAATGGCTCTAACTTTTGATTCCCACGTTGTAATTTTGCAAACTTTATACCATTGGATTCAGTGAAACAAGGCCTTTCTGAACCTAAAATGTGTTTAACAAATAGTATCTGATAAAATGACATTTTATACAGAAACATGTTTAAGGCTATTTTGAGTATAGATTTAGTTTAGTAATTTGTATTAGTGCCAAATAAGTTTAGTTAGCAAACTTTGGGACTTGTTATGTTTCAGTATCATGCACTTTCTTGGTAGAGTTTTCAAAATCATCACTTAGTATTTCTTGCATGCATGCATTCATATTTTTGATTGTATATAAATTGAGTGTAATTGTATGCTACAAATTGTTGTGTAGATTTTGCTAGTGACTGTGATTGTGAAGAGTGCTGCTCTCCCCATTACCAAGGCAAGTGATACTTCATGATATTTCCACCCCTTTATTTTGACTAAGCATTAGAATTATTTTACTAAGTCTTGCATGTTACTTCTGCCAAATGCTATGTTGGGAAATCCTATGTAGTTGTAGAATTGTAGTATTGCTAGGGATTTTCCTAAGTTAAGTTTCTATGCCATGCTTAGCCTAGCTAGTAGAAAACAAGGGTTGGTAAAGTATGTACATGCTATGGTGAAAAAATTCTAAGTCCTTGGGACTCATGCTTTTCTTAATAAAACAACTAAGTAAATGAACTTCCTGGGTGGAATGGGACTTGAATGGTGGTTTTTGGTTGAGTGGTTACACAAGGCCATGGATTTGGCTTGTGTATCTCACTTGTGGTATGCCACCCAGGCACAAAGGGATTTGGAGGCCAAGTGTTGAGAAAGCTTACAGTGCAACCACTTGGCAATATGGGCTCTGCCTTGATCATATAGGTTGCTAGAACTTAGTCACTTGGACAGTTAGTGGTAGTGGGAATGATAGGTTGGAGCGCGTCCATTTGACTAAGGAAAGGCTTCTGAAAGGTCCTGTCTTGGGAAACCAAGTCTGGTGGGGAAAGTGCACAACCTCTGCAGATGGAAAAATCTAAGTACTTAGCCAAGTCCATGGCAATGGACAGCTTGAGCATCAAGACATGGAAGCTACAAGAATCTCATCACTCCAACTTCTAAGTAAAACTTGTGGGTGAACAAGGGTGAAGGACCCCAATGTGTATTGGTGGTTTCTTGGGAAAGTTTTTGACAAATAAAAACTTAGCAATTTCAACTAATAGGGAAAACCTATTTTCAAGCAAAGCAAGCCAAGCTACACTTAGCCAAAATGCATATAGAAATATAGTCCACTTAAAATTTACTAAGGTATCACTTGCCAATACTATCCAAAGTATTGACCCACTGTGGCTGTAACTTGTGATGTTGCAGGTTACTCCGATGATGAGTAGGAGTCATGAGTCTACACTCAACATGCTTGCCTGTGGCACATGAAGATGAGGACTTGTGTTTATTTACTTATTCTATAAACTCTTGTATTAGGCCTTTGGCCCTGAGTTGTAAAAGACTATGTTTTATCTCTGGAATGAATGTAATAAACGACCTTTGTATCTGTGTACTTCATCTTAAACTGTGGATGCTAGCATTGATCCAGGGACTAGCATTGCAATCAAAGGGATCCTTTTCCTTTACAAAGGAGGGGTCTTACACTCTCTTTCTTCCGCCGTAGCCGGACTTTGAGTCTTACTCAATGTATTGCCTTGCAACATAGGTAAGAACCCCTTCTTACTTCCATCCATTTTAAACTTCTTTAAAATCTTATCAAGGTATGTACTTTGTGATAGCCCTATTAGGCGCCTAGATCTATCTCTATAGATCTTTATGCCTAATATGTATGACGCTTCACCTAGGTCCTTCATTGAAAATTTGGTATTTAGATAACTTTTAACACTGTTTAAAAGATCTATCTCATTTCCGATCAATAATATGTCATCCACATATAATATCAGAAATGCCACATTTCTCCCACTCACTTTATTGTAAATACAAGCTTCTCCATAAGTTTGGAAAAATCCAAACTCTTTGATCACCTCATAAAAGCGGAGATTCCAACTTCGTGATGCTTGCTTCAATCCATAGATGGATCGCTGAAGCTTGCACACCTTGTTAGCATCCTTAGGATCGACAAAACCCTTTGGTTGTATCATATACAACTCTTCTTAAATATTACCATTGAGAAACGCGGTTTTGACATCCATCTGCCATATCTCATAATCGAAATATGCAGCAATTTCTAACATAATCCTAACTGAATTTAGCATATCTACGGGAGAGAATGTCTCATCGTAGTCAACTCCTTGAATTTGTCGAAACTCCTTTGCGACAAGTCGAGCTTTATAGACTGTCACATTACCATCAGCATCAGTTTTCCTTTTGAAAATCCATTTGTTCTCCACGACCTTTCGGTCGTGAGGTAATTCCACCAAGTTCCAAACTTGATTTTCATACATGGATTCCACCTCGGATTTCATGGATTCTAACCATTTGTTGGAATCCGGGCACATCATCGCTTCTTCATACGTCGCAGGGTCATCAATTTCATCAACCATGACATTTACAACAGGGTTTTCGTACAGTTCGGGAGTTGCACGCGTCCTTCTAGACCTGCGAGGTTCGGTAGTACTCTCTTTCGGAGTTTCATGATCATTATCATTAGTTCCCTCTTCAACTGGTGAAGCCAACTCCGGAACGACTTCCGGCGCTGCGCTACTCACCATACTTTGAAGAGAAGGTTCAATAACCTCTTTGAGTTCTACCTTCCGACTACTCACACCTTTCGCGAGAAACTCTTTCTCTAGAAAAGATCCATTCTTGGCAACAAAAACCTTGCCCTTGGATCTGTGATATAAGGAATACACAATAGTTTCCTTAGGGTATCCTATGAAGACGCATTTTTCCGCTTTGGTTTCGATTTTATCTGGTTGAAGTTTCTTCACATAAACATCGCATCCCCAAACTTTAAGAAATGACAGCTTAGGTTTGTTTCCAAACCACAATTCATACGGTGTCTTTTCAACGGATTTAGATGGTGTCCGATTTAAAGTGAATGCAGCAGTTTCTAGTGCATAACCCCAAAATGACAACGGCAAGTCCGTCAGAGACATCATAGATCGAACCATATCCAATAAAGTACGATTACAACGTTTCGACAAACCATTTCGCTGTGGTGTTCCGGCAGGTGTGAGTTGTGAAACAATTCCACACTCTTTCATGTGAGTGCTAAACTCGTAACTTATATACTCACCTCCACGGTCGGACCGTAGAAATTTGATCTTTCTATTCCGATGATTTTCCACTTCATTCTGAAATTCCTTAAACTTTTCAAAGGTTTCAGACTTTTGTTTAATTAAGTAGATATAACCGTATCTACTCAAATCATTCGTGAAAGTAACAAAATAACGATATGCACCTCGCGCCGACACACTCATTGGATCACATACATTAGAATGTATGATTTCCAATAAATCTTTCGCCCGTTCCATTGAACCGGAAAACGGCGTTCTAGTCATCTTGCCCATAAGGCATGGCTCGAATGTATCAAATGATTCAAAATCAAGTGATTCCAAAAGTCCATCCGAATGGATCTTCTTCATGCGTTTAACGCCAATATGACCTAGACGGCAGTGCCACATATATGCGGATATATCATCATTAAGTTTAATCCTTTTAGCATCAACATTATGAATATGTGTAACATTATTATCGAGATCCAATAGAAATAAACCATACATCATCGGTGCATGACCATAAAAGATTTCATTCATATAAATAGAACAACCATTGTTCATGGATTTAAATGAATAACCACTTCGCATCAAACACGATCCAGATACAATGTTCATGCTCAGTCCAGGCACCAGATAACAATTATTCAAGTTTATTACTAATCCCGACGGCAAGTGGAGAGGTAGCGTTCCATTGGAGATCACATCAACACTTGATCCATTGCCGACACACATCTTGACCTCACCCCTTGCTAGCGGTCGCTTATTCCGCAGCCCCTGATTCGAGTTACAAATATTAGCAACTGAACCGGTATCAAATATCCAGGTGCTACTGCGAGCACTAGTCAAGTACACATCAATAACATGTATATCATATATACCTTTGTTTGCCTTGCCGGCCTTCTTGTCTGCCAAATACTTGGGGCAGTTGCGCTTCCAGTGGCCAGTCCCCTTACAATAGTAGCACTCAGTATCAAACTTAGGGCCAACTCGGGGTTTCTTTTAAGGCACGGAAACCATCTTGCCGCCCTTACTTTCCTTCTGTTTTCCCTTCTTGTATTTCTTTAAACCAGTGCTCTTATTGATCATCAACACTTGATGTTCCTTTTTGATCTCCACTTCTGCAGTTTTAAGCATCGATAGAAGCTCGGGGAGAGACTTCTTCATTCCTTGCATATTATAGTTCATCACAAAGCTCTTATAGCTAGGTGGCAGAGACTGCAGAACACGATGGATGCCTAAGTCAATGGGAATCGATATTCCCAAGGACACAAGCTTATCGGCGTAACCCGACATCTTGAGTACATGCTCACTTACGGAGTTGTGCTCTTCCATCATGCAGCTAAAGAACTTTTCTGAAGCATTGTAGCTCTCTACAGCAGCATGTGTGTCGAAAATCATTTTCAACTCACCCATTGTATCAAATGCATTGCCGTTTTCGAAACGCTTTCGAATTTCTAGCTCTAGCCCATACAATATGCCGCAATGAACTATGTTGTGGTCCTCCTGACGAGCCTGGTAGACATTCTTCTCCTCGTTAGGGGCATCCTCAAAAGGCTGGGGGCCTAGCGGCGCTTCTAGCACATATTGCTTTTGTGCAGCAGAGAGGAGAATCCTCAAATTCATGGCCCATTCGGTAAAGTTGCTACCGTTCGTTGCAAGTTTCTCTTTCTCCATGAACACATTGAAATTAAAAGCAGGTGGTGCCATCTACAACATAATTTGTAAAGTTTAGACTAAGTTCATGATAGATTGAGTTCAACTAATCCACATTACGAATGAACTCCCACTCAAAAACGACATCCCTCGTGTCTTTTTGGTGATTACATGAACCAAATCCACTACACCAAGTCCGATCATCACGTGAGTCGGTGTAGCTTCAAAGGCGAGCATCAAATGGGCATCATATCTACTATATGACTCATGCTTAACATTTCGGTCCGTGTTCCAATGCCATGTCTGCACATGCTAGGCTCGCCAAGTAAGAACCTTAGTATTCGCGTGTGTAACTGTCTTACACCCGAAATATGGTCGTGGATCGAAGAACACCCGATCATCATGTGATGTCTTGGAGCGACAAAACATAATCAGTGCATACTAAAGGAAGAACACATTCTTATCTTGATATTTAATTGAGGGATCATATTATTATGCTAATAAAACGCCAAACAAGCAATATAATATGCTATCAAACATCACATGTTTATTAGTGGAATGATATGTTTCCCGCATATGATTTCTATCATGTGCATCGTGGTATGATCACTATCATACCTTTATGTGTAAGGCCAAGGTCTATGGAACTTACACGTTATGTTTGTTGTAAGAGTACCATCTCATACTTCTACTTACAACTTCACCATATCATAATACTATCCCAACAACAATCTAAACTAGACGCCTCTAATTTATCCATTGCAAGTTTTACGTGGCTTAGGGCTTTTGAAGATAGAACCGTTCATACCTATGAACATGAACCACAACGAGGATAACCAAATTGTTGACAACTCATTGCAAAATATATATTGACTATAGTAGGAGAGACAGACACCCGCTAGCCACTTATGCAAACTAGTTGCATGTCCAGCGTGGAACAGGTCTCATGTGCGAGGACATGTAAAGTTTGTCTGGGCCGCTTCATCCCACTATGCCACCAATATCCAAAAACTACAACTAAGAAGAAACAACATGATCATCATTGCCCACATACTCATATGTGTACTACCCGTGTAAAGCATCTACGCATAGATCCGGCTCTGATACCACTGTAGGGTTCGCAGCATAGAAAACAAAAAATTCCTACGATGGGAACAACTATGTACCAAGATCTATCTACTAGATACAAACAACGGGCGGATGTATATCCATAGAGAACATACCCTTGAATACCGACAAAGCTTAATGAGTTAAACTCGTGGTTGATGTAGACGATCTCTTGTCGATCTCAAGATCGAGAGGAAGTCCTAGCGCCGCAAATCAGCAACGCATCCGTGCTCGCACACACGTCCGAGGCACCGAGCAACCTCCGCCTCCTCGCTCCAGCGATGCAGCGGAAGCACAACTCTTTCTTGCCGAATAGCCACCGGGAACATGTATCTCGCTAGTCCTAGACCATGGGGGATAAATTCTAGAGGGGGAGAGAGATCCTTCATGAGGAGGTGTGAGTGAGAAGTGAGGAGGGGGTGCCTTTTATAGGAGAGGGGGGAACCCCAAGGGGGTGGCCGGCGCATGGGGTATGCCCCTTTCCCTCCCCTAATTCATGTGGGTGGACACTCCACTCACAAAATTCCTTTAAATTCCCTCCACTCAAAATCCCACTCAAAATTGCTATTAAATTTCCACCAAATTTAATGCAAGCTCTCATTAAATAAAACTCCTTTTATTTATTCATAATTTTGTCAATTACTTTAATGACAAATATTCACATATAACCCCTTGCTAGAATTCTATTTCACATGCAAAAACACTTTCTACAATTTCACCCGAAAACCTGTTTCGGTATCTAGTGAAATAAATTCCTGCGCTTGTTATTCTTTCCGGCATGAAACTTTTGCTCCAAATGGATGTCGGTGTCTCTTAAGTGTGTCACCCTACGGTTCACGAATAATGCGGACATGATCGAGACCCCTATCGGATCAATAATCAGAAGCGGGATCTAGAGACCATACTGACTCCCACACATTCAACGATGACTTTCTTGTGATCGTTGGAACCTTTTACACTAGTATCTTAATCCCTTTGTTTGGCGATATATTACATGTCCGATATTTGATCATCGGTATCTCCATACCTAGTATGGTCTCATTACTGACATGCACTCTTTTCTCATTCCCGTGATATAACATTTTAGTGATCAAATCACTTGCTTGCAAGCTAACCAATGTGATATCACCGAAAGGGTCCAGAATATATCTATCCATCATCGGGATGAACAAATTCCACTCTTGATCCATGGGCCTCAACATAACACTTTATTAGTTCTGAACCCATCTTTATAATCACCCTGTTATGGTGTGACGTTTGATGTTATCAAGAAACTCTTCCGGTGTTAGTGATTGACATGATCTCATGGTCTAAGGATTAGGATCACTTCGTAAGTTGTTATAGCAATATAAACTCAATGACTTTGATCGTAATGCTATACTTCGGATGAATGTTCATCACACCATTACACTAATGTTGTGATCCCGTTATTAACAACATCCAATGTCCATGATCAGGAAACCTTGATCATCTTGTTAATCAATGAGCTAGTTTATGAGAGAGGCATAACCAGGAACTTTCTGTTTCTTTATTAAACACACATGTATTGACGTTTCCGTATTAATACAATTATAGCATGCAAAATAAACATCTATCATATACTTGGAATACACATAATAAACACTTCACTATTGCCTCTCAGGGCATATTCCCTTCAAGAACATGCCGACTCCCAAGTACCAAAGAGTCATGATGACTTGCCTTTCCAATGTGACTTACGTCCAAGTCCCTTTTGCCTCACGATATACCTTGTCAGACTATAGGAGAATAATTGTCATCCCTTAAATAGTCTGACTCTCTTCTCGATCCGAGATAAGTGACTCACCCGACTAACTCTTAGTCGATCGCCTCGGTTAACACTTAACCGAGTCGTTCATGGCCATGCTTTCCGAATCATATCTTACGAGAGGGTCCAGAGAATCTCTCTCCGAGTGGAGGGGCAGAACCCATCTTGGTTATTCACATCACGCAGCTTGATTCTCAGTCGACCCAAACTCTGCCTTTATAACTGCCCAGTTACGGATCAGTGTTTGAAAGAACCTAAGTCGATGATCCTCAACTTGGATTATGCAATAACCTTAGGTCTAAGGATTATATTGATTGAGATATACAAATGACAACTTGTTCGTTGTACCTCAATATGGGTCAATCCGACTCACTAAACTCTTTAGCCGAATCTGTGTAAGTCGGAATAGCATCTCCATGCCCATGACAAGTGGAACCGAGTCATCAAGCCGACTTTCACATTGGTCTAAGTTGTGTGTCCAGCACAACCTCGATGACCAAGGATATTTAGTACAAACAACATGAATGTATAGTTTCATAACCGAATCATATATTCAATGATACACATCAGATGTTTATATAAGGACAACTTAATATATTTATGAATACAATGGGAAATATCATCATACATGATTTCCTCTAGGGCATATTCCCAACACTAATTTCATCTCAAGCAGCTTCAGTCAACCTAGCATCAACACCCAACCTTCTTTGCATAATTATGTGGCTAGAGAAAATGAAACTAACACATTTGAAGAAAATGAGCATGCCAGAGTTAACGACGAGGGGCATGTACTTAGATACTAATGACACTAAATGTGATGCTGCTAATGGGGAGAAAGATGATGATGACTCTGACTATGTGCATGATTCCTCTGATTATGATGAATATGGAGGGTTCAACTCTCGGGATGAAGTTTTGGTGTGGCAAATGATATCATGTCTGGCAATGTCCTGATTGAAGCATACAATGAGGAAAATCCACCAATAACAGTAGGCACCACGTACCCAAACAATGAGAGATTTAGAATGGTGCTATCTCGATATGCAAGGGCCTATTTTGCTACATATTGTTAAGAACTGAAAGGAAAGAGTAGGGTTCTAGATTTGATTGTGGACAGAAGTGATGAGCACATTTGCTCAAGTTAATTGCCTTGGTACTAGTGGGTTTATGCATGTTGTAAATTTGAAGGACAAATCATGCACTTATTGCCAGTGGCAACTTTCTGGAAAGCCATGTGTGCATACAATTTCACTCATTTGTGAAATGGGATGATCACTTGAGAAGCACATACATGGATACTTCTCCTTGGAGAAGTTCAGAGCTGCTTATTCCCCGGTGATCCCTCCACTGCCTGATAGTAAACTATGGCCTAAGTCTGAACATGGATTCATGTTGCACCCTCCAATCTTGAAGTCTGCAGGAGGGTGAATACGAACTGAGAGGTACAAAGGGTATGGTGAAAAGAAGAAAAATGGGGTATCACCAATGTCCAATATGCAAGCAATATGGACATCGATGGTACACTTGTTGGAATGGTGACCTAGATCAGATGGTTGCTATGCTTCTCGAAAGTATGGTCAATTTTTATTTAACATTCTTCTCTCTTTATTGTGCATAAATCAATTCAGTTTAAACTTTGCTTTTGTTTTTGCAGAGGGCTGCCAAAGAAAAGAAAGAGGAAAATGATTGAATATGGAAACAACGAAACAACTATCGTTCCTGCTCCAACCATGATGTACCCACCCAACATGAACTAGAATAGCACAAGTTCAACAAGGTACACTGCAGGGAACTAGTCTTCTAAAAACATGATGTACACTACTATAGCTCTTAATTACTAGATGTAGCTTGATTTTCTAAAGGAAATAATTATGTACACTTTTGTAGCTCTTTATTACTAGTTATAACGTAATTTTCGTTACTAGTTGTGTAGGTCTATAACTGGGTAAAACAATGTGCCATTATTGTCGAAGATGGTGATACCAAGAAAGGCAAGACAAGAAGCAAGGTTACAACGACAAAGGGTTATGAATTCAAGGAAAAATATGTACGAGAAAAAAGCTCAATTATAGCCCCTGCTATCCCAACCATAGGCACAAGCGGCAAAACAAGTACAACAAGGAGCCCAGCCATGGGAACAAGAAGCAAAGTAGCTACGCAAACGACCCATCCTTGGGGACTAAAATTGAACTTTGCTGCTAAAATATTATGATAAATTGTGTATGTAGGTTATTAAGTAAATTGATGTACCAAACTATGATATTTTTCGGGCATATGTAGTAAGCTAGTAAGCTCGTTTTGGACTTGATGAACTATAGTATTGCTGAAATGGAACCGTCCTAGACATCATTTGTTGCTGGATATGGTCCAAAATTGTGTTTTTGAAATATTTGTTGTAATTTAAGTTCATATTATGTTGCAAATTCCAAAATAAATAAATAAGGAAAAGCTATGTTGATTGTTTTTAGCATGACTATATTTTGTCTAGTCAAAATCATAAAAATATAGAACATGGGCATCATAGTCTTTTCATATGAGACTTAACAGTCAAATAACGGAAGTGTATTCTTGGAATGATGACACTTGGGAGGCCGCATGTAATGGAACTGACACACAGTCTTTTGTTTCCAACTGTGGATTCCTTTCATTCTCGATAAAACAAGATGAAAGTCTATTTTGAGCAATAAGAAAAATGTACTAACAGGAAACCTATAGTATTGAGATGTCATGTCTAATTAAGTCCTACCTATTTTCAAGGATACGTCGTGAGAGACATATCATTTTCATAGAAGAAGGGTCAACTGGCCAAAGTTTTACAACGTGTCGTGGAATAGGTGCCTCGAGCGCAACCACACACTGCCATAAGGATAGAGCGCACACACTAACAAACTACTCGCGGCATCTCGACATGTCCATATGTCTTAAGTAGTCATGGAAGAGCCGTGCAGCTCTCCACAGTTCGGCTTTTGTGGAGATCTTCTGAATGACCACTGCGGGAGAAGGGGTGGCAGCCTCAAAAATGATATCGTTCTGATGACGCCAAAGCGTCCACTAGACCAAGGAGATCCCTGTCTAGAGGTCGCGCTTGCGGCCCTTGCCACCGCTCCTTCCCTGGATCCATGCGACGAGCTTTGTGTCATGATCATACATCCACTGGTCCCTGCCCTACCAACCAAGGCAGGTCTTCCACACCTCTCGTGCTAACACATATCCCATGGAGATGGCCGATAGACTCTCCACACTGGTCATAGAACAGGCACGCTGCCAGGTGCTGCAGACCATGACGTCACATCCCGTCAGTCGTCCAACATCTGTTTCGCACGGCTAGCCAAAGTGAGATATTGCACCTGGAAGGAGCTCGAGAGCACCAGATCTGCAGTGCACCTACCATCGAAGTCCGACTTGCAAATAGGTCTTAGTAACAAGACTTTACAGAGTAGCAACCGGTAGGGTCCGAGTTCCACTTAAAGATATCTTGTGTCCCTTCTATCAGGGTGATCTCCTCCGGCCGGTCTGCGACTTCAAGGAGCTCTTTGATAGCCGTCGCACTTAGGTTAGTGGAACATCATGCAGTCTGATACGTCGTAAACGTATCTATAATTTTTAATGTTCCATGCTTATTTAGTATCAACTTGGTTATGTTTTGTCTACACTTTGAGGTATTTTTATAAATTTTCTGGAATTAACCTATTGACAAGATGCCGCAGAGCCAGTTGCCTGTTTTCTGCTGTTTTTGGTTTAAGAAAAGCTAGTAAGGAAATATTCTCGGAATTAGACGGGACAAAATCCAAAGTCAATATTTTACCAGAAGGAACATGGAGTCCAAAGGGCAACCGAAGGGGGGCCATGAGGTGGCCACACCCTAGGGCCGTGCGGACCAGGTGCACCAGGTGTGGGCCCCTCGGGCACCCACCGACCTTGACCTTTCGCCTATAAAAGCACCCCGATGCAGAAACCCTAAGAACCTGATCAAATCTCCATGAAACAGTCTGTAGCTTCCGCCACCATCATCCCTAGAACTGGGGGGAGGGGATCTGAAGCTCTTCCCGGCACCCTGCTGGAGGGGATAGATCATCCTGGAGGCCTTCTTCATCACCATACCAGCCTCCGAAGTGATGCATGAGTAGTTCACCCTTGGACTATGGGTCCATACAGTAGCTAGATGGTTGTTTCTCCTTCTTTGTGCTATCATGTTTAGATCTTGTGAGCTCCGTTCATGATCAAGATCATCTATTTGTAAGCATACATGTTGTGTTTGTGGGATCCGATGGATATTGAGATACTATGTCAGGTTGATTATTGATTCTATCATGTGTTTGTTATTTGTGATCTTTCATGCTTATGATGCGCGTGTTGTCAACGCCTCGTTGGGAGACCCTAAGATCAAGGTGTGATGAGCACAACAACAAGTTTTCCCTCAGTAAGAAACAAAGGTTATCGAACCAGCAGGAGGAAGGAAACGACTCAAATGTGTTGCTAGCAACTTGGAAACCCGCACAACACAAACTCAAGACTTTACCCCAACGAACAGTGAGGTTGTCAATCTCACCGGTTTGCTGTAATAAAGGACTAGCTGTATGGTGTGGAAGGTAATGGTTGTTTGCAGAAAATAACTGTAACAGTGGAAGGTATATCAATGGTAAAGATAGGACCGGGGTCCATAGTTCACTAGAGGTGTTCTCCTTAGATAAACAAACATGACATGCTGGGTAAACAAATTACAGCAGGGCAATTGACAGGACTGAGCAAGGCATAACAATGCAATACTAGACATTCATGATCCTATGAGATTCGATTGGGCAATACAACAAGATACATAGACCGCCATCCAACTGCATCTATGACTAGAAATCCACCTTCGGGTTATTATCCGAACCCCCTCCAGTATTGATACGTCGGAAACGTATCTATAATTTTTTATGCTCCATGATTGTTTAGTGTCTACTTTGCTTTTCTTTATCTACACTTTGAGGTGTTTTTATATCTTTTCTGGAACTATCATATTAACAAGTTGCCACAGTGACAGTTGCATGTTTCTTCTTTTTTTGGTTCCAGAAAGGCAGAAAATCAATATTCTCGGAATTGGACGGGACAAAAGCCAAAGTCAATATTTTACCGTGGGGGACATGAAGTCCAGAGGGGAGAAGGAGAGACGAACCAGGGCCGCCACACCCACCCGCGCCTGGGTAGGGTGTGGGCCCCCTGGCCGCCTCCCAGCCTCGCATCTTCGCCTATAATAAGCCCCCGATGCAGAAACCCTAGGCACCCAATCAAAACTCCACGAAACCTTCTGTAGCCGTTGCCACCGTCGTCCCTAGATCGGGGGGTCTGAAGTTCTTCCCGGCTCCCTGTCGGAGGGGAGATCATCCCGGAGGCCTTCTTCTCCGGTATGAAGCGTGACTAGTTCCACCTTGTACTATGGGTCCATGTAGTAGCTAGATGGTTGTATATCCTCCTTGTGCTTTCATGTATAGATCTTGTGAGCTCCGTTCATGATCAAGATCTAATCTATTTGTAATCATGCATGTTGTGTTTGCGGGGATCCGATGGATATTGAGATTACTATGTCAGATTGATTAATGGTTTTGTCTATTTGATACTATCATGTCTGTGTTGTTTGTGATCTTGCATGATATCTGTGGTTAGTAGCTATCTTGGCCAAGTAGTTGCTAGTGACTCCAAGAGGGGGTATTTATGCTCGTTAGTGGGTTCATGCCTCTAGTTTCCAAGGGAAGCGATAGAAATATCTTCGGTTGTAGATGTGTTGTTGCCACTAGGGAGAAAACAACGGTCTCTTGTTCATGGAACAAGTGGATTGTTTACCTTACACACTTTGCTTAAAGCAGTTGTCTGTTGCTTGGAACTTAATACTGGAGGGGGTTCGGATGATAACCTGGAGGTGGACTTCTAGTCATAGATGCAGTTGGATGGCGGTCTATGTATATTGTTGTATTGTCCAATCGAATCTCATAGGATCTTTTTGTCTGGTATTGCATTGTTATGCCTTGCTCAGTTCATGTCAATTGCCCTGTTGTAATTTGTTTACCCTTCATGCCATGTTGTTTATCTAATGAGAGCACCTCTAGTGAACTATGGACCCCGGTCCAATCTTTACCATTGATACCTCTTCCACGGTTACTTGTTTACTTGCTGCAAACCATTACCTTCCACACCATAAGTTTAATCCTTTGTTACAGCAAACCGGTGAGATTGACAACCTCACTGATTCGTTGGGGCAAAGTCTTGAGTTTGTGTTGTACAGGTTTCCGCGTTGCTTGCAACACATGTGTGACGTTTCCTTCCTCCTACTGGTTCGATAACGTCGGTTTCTTACCGAGGGAAAACTTGCTGCTGTGTTGTTTCACACCTTGCTCTCGGGGTTCCCAACAGGCTCCACGTCAACCACGCGTATAGACATCAAGTATTAAGTTGCAAGCAACAAATAACTGCTTTAATCAAAGTGTGTAAGGTAAACAATCCACGTGTTCCATGAACAAGAGACCGTTGTTTTCTCCCTAGTGGCAACAACACATATACAACCTTAGAGATTTCTGTCACTTCCCTTAGATTAAATAGAGGCATGAACCCACTATCTAGCATAAATACCCCCTCTTGGAGTCACTAGTATCTACTCGTCCAAGATAGCTACTAGAAACAAAGAGCATGCAAGATCACAAACAACACATACATGGTAGAATCAATAAGACAAAACCATTAATCAATCTGACATAGTAATCTCAATATCCATCGGATCCTCGCAAACACAAGATGCATGATTACAAATAGATGAGATCTTGATCATGAATGGAGCTCACAAGATCTAAACATGATAGCACAAAGGAGGATATACAACCATCTAGCTACTACATGGACCCGTAGTCCAAGGTGGAACTACTCACGCTTCATACCGGAGGATAGCATGATAAATAAGAAGGCCTCCGGGATGATCTCCCCTTCAGTAGGGTGCCGAGAAGAGCTTCAGATCCCCCCGATCTAGGGACGATGGAGGCGGCGGCTACAGACGGTTTAGTGGAATATTGATCGGCTACTTAGGGTTTAGGCATCGGGGGGTCTTTATAGGCAAAGAGGCGAGGCAAGGGGGCCGCCAGGGTGGCTACACCTCCCAGGCGTGGGGTGGGCCCACCCGCGTGGCCAGGGGGTGTGTCCTCTTGGTGACTATCCTCCGTGTCGTATTCCGGCTTCGTGTTCCCCGCGGTAAAATATATACTTTGGCTTTTGTCTCGTCCAATTCCGGGAGTATTGATTTCTGCTTTTCTGGAACCAAAAACAAAAAAAAAACATGCAACTTGCACCATGGCATCTTGTTAATAGGTTAGCACCAAAAAACATATAAAAACACCTCAAAGTGTATACAAATCAAAGTAGATACTAAACAAGCATGGAGCATAAAAAATTATAGATATGTTTCCGACGTATCACATGCTCTCCGTTGTTAGTAGCTATCTTAGCCAAGTAGATGCTTGCAACTCCAAGAAGGAGTATTTATGCTCGATAGTAGGTTTATGCCTGTAGTAATCTAGGGAAGTGACAGAAATCTCTAAGGTTGTAGATGTGTCGTTTCTACTAGGGACAAAACAATAATCCTTTGTTCATGGAGCAATTGTATTGTTTACTTTACACACATTGCTTAATACAATTATTTGTTGCTTGCAACTTAATACTAGAAGGGGTTCGGACGATAACCTAAAGGTGTATTATTAGTCATAGATGCAGTTGGATTACGGTCTATGTATTATGTTATAATGCGCAATCAAATCTCATAGGAGTAAAGATGTCTAGTACATGTATTGCTATGCTTTCTCAATCTGTCAATTGTCCCGCTGTGATTTGTTCACCCAACATGTTATCTATCTAAAGGAGAACACCTCTAGTGAACTGTGGACCCCGGTTCAATCTTTATCATTGATATTTCATCCACTGCTACTGTTACCATTTTCTTTCTACAAGCAACTACTATCTTCCACATTATACGTTTAATCCTTTCTTTTTAGCAAACCGGTGAGATTTACAACCTCACTGTAAGTTGGGGCAAAGTTTTGAGTTTGTGTTGTGCAGATTCCAAGTTGTTAGCAACACCTTGGAGTTGTTTCCTTGCTCCTACTGGTTCGATAACCTTGGTTTCATAACTGAGGGAAAACTTGTTGTTGTGCTCATCATACCTTGCTTTTGGGGTTTACCAACGAGGCTCTATAGTCAACTGAGCCACATCACAGCCTGGCCCCGCCCAGGCCCTGTGCACCTGGCATGTCGAGATCGTGTTCGCTGGGACTGCCACGAAGAGGTTCGACGCAATGTCCCTGATCCGTCCACATGACAACCACTTGTCCGACCAGAAGAGAGTATTGGCTCCGTCCCCAAGCACTAAGGTCGTTGTTGCATCGAATAGATGCTCTGCGAGTGCTGGAACTCAGATGTCGAGGCCCTTCCATGGCCTGTGCACCTCCACTCGCTTCAACCATAGCCATCTGTCCCTAAGTGCGACATTCATGAGTCGCAAGTTAGGATGCCAAGCTCTCCTAACTCCTTGGGCATGTACACCCTATCCCGTGCCACCAAACAGTGTCCACCATGAACATCTTTCCTCCCTTTCCATAGGAAACCACGAATGATCTTCTCGATGGCGACGATGGTCTCTATAGAAATATCCAGGGACATCATGGTGAATATTGGGATAGCTGAAAGCAATGCCTTTACCAACTCGTGACGCCCTCCTCAGTTGAGCATGGAGGTTTTTCACGAAATCCTACCTCCTTCGTTCTCCAATATAAAATGTTTTGACAAATTTAAGGAAACTGAGCGAGTATAAAAGAATCTCACCCTACCCTTTGATTGTTTTTTTTTAAATGGGGGTAGCCCTGGCTTCCCACTCTTCCCTTTGATTGTACTGAATTAATTTTCTATGAGGTGTAAACTAATCTTTTTTCTTATAAACTTTATACTGCAAGATTTCCATAAGATTATTTTCAATGAGCCGTAGAAAACATTCCATAGGATCTCCTTTGAATATTGGTAAATTAAATAAAAATAACCTAAAGTCGTAAGAAATTCAAAGATTAACCCTATTTGAAAACAAATTCAAACTGAATAACCCTTTTTTGCCACTAACGTCCGCGTGGCGCCGCACGCACGTCTGCAGCGCCATATAGGATGGCGCTGCAGGTCTGCCACGCTGTCTGGCTAGGGCCTAGCACTGCACAGCCGCCACGCTGGCTCGCGTGTGCAGCGCCATCAAGCCTGGCGATGCAAACAAGCCCGTTGCGTCGCTCGGGCTGGCACGGCACGAGTCGCCACGCTGGCGCCACAGGCCCCAGCCCGTTAGTGTGGCGCCTGTCGGGGTGGTGCCGCACCCACCTCTGCGGCGTCATGGTGGATGGCGCCGCATGCCTGGAGACCTTAAGCGCGTGCGGCCTCCCTCTCCCCCAACCCTAGACCTTTTCTTATCCTCTCACACCTCACAAAGAAGAGAGAGGCGGCGGCGGTTCATCATCTTCCTCCTCCTCTAATCCTTCCCCATTGCTCAGATCTGAAGAAACGCTCTGTGGATCTTGTTGTTGACCTGCTCCCCCAGGTATTCCTCCCATTTTATCCAAAAAATCTCTTTATTTAGGCCTAATTTTGGTAGTTTGAGAAAGTCCTCCAAAAGCTTGGACACCAATTGGATATGTAAAGTTGTATGGAGCAATGAGGTGTTTGGTTGCTATATAGAGTTAGGATTGGTATATTAAACCTTCATGTGTATAGATAAGATTTTTAGGGCTAGGGTAAGGGTTAGGGTTAGGCTTAGGGTTAGGGTTAGGGTTAGAGTTAGGGTATGGTTGAATGAGCTTGTTGTTAGTGTAAATTTTGGCATAGATACTTATTGAATTTATCTACCGTTATGTTCTTATATTTATTTTAGGGATGGCTAGAATTGTCCATGTTCATCATATGGACAAGGAAGCTTTCTTGAGAGGCAATATTGAGTCGGACCTGGATGAGATTGACTTGGTGTTTTATCGTAGTCCAAACTATGCGGAGGTGTTGCAACAAGTTCGGGTAGATTTGAATTGGATGGATCCTAGTGATGTTGTTGAGTTGGAGGGTAGGCACAATGTGGGATTTGGGATGCACAACCGTTGGAAGACAATGCGTATCAGCTCGGAGCAACGTTGGTTTGCATACAAGGAAGTGGTGGCCGAATCACAAGACAAAGCTCTTGAGTTATTTGCCACGAAAAAGGTTGATGGTAATATGCAAAGGAGTATCATACTGGTTGCCTCCCCATATGAAGCTCGGAGTCCTCCACCCATGAACCAAGAGGAATTGACTGAGCCTCCTTTGACGCAGCAAGTTGAATTGAGGACATCTCTGAGCCCCATTTCAAAGAATCAAGATGAAGCATTAGAAGAGGAGAATGATGAGTATGGGGATAGTGAGATGGAGGTTGAGCTCCGTGACAATACTATTGGAAATTTGGACTTATATCATACACAAGAGAACATGGATCATGACATCCCATGTTCTCGAATGTATGTATCAGACTCGGATGAGGATGGTCCCAATGAAAAAGTTGATGAGGAGGGGTTCACTAAGGATGAGGCCGAAGTGCATGAGAAGGTATTGGGCAGGGATCATCGGGTACCCTTGTTTCGTGATCTTAGTCTACCGGATGAAGCCACGGTTGATGGCGGCAAGGGTGTAGTGCTTGGACCAAGGCCAACTTCCTATCGGCATGTTAGTCACGAGAAGAATGGGATTTCAAAAGGACAGAGGTTTGCCACATTGTTGGAACTTAAGCATTCTCAGGACATGTACTAAAGTTTTGTTCTATCCACTTGAAAGTATCCCCAGTTGTGACTCTCAATTTTTCCCCCTTTGAGTTTATAGTGTCACCAGGACACTTACCATCGGTAAGGGCACACATCTGCTCACGCCAGCCGTCGGAGCCTGTGTTAATGCACAGAGGATCCCCCTGGATAGGGAGTGCAAGGATCATGGACATGTCCTGCAGAGTGACGGTCATCTCACCGGTACGGAGGTGAAAACTATGTGTCTCCGGCCTCCACCGGTCGACGAGCGCGGTGATAACAGCAGGGTTCATGTGCGGTGAACCACGATTGACCATATGGATGAATGAGAGCAATCCTAGCGCTTTGATGTGCACCATGTACCGAGAATCATACCGCATCATCTCTTGGAAATGCCCGTGATACCTCAGTCGTAGGGGAACAAGAGGCTGCACACATAGAAGCTCGATTATAACATGTCCATCCAACTTGAGAAACATATAATTATTTCGAGGGTTTATTTTTCTTACCTTGATCCCCTCGGCAAGAATGTGGCCACTGTGAACCTTATCATAAGACGGCTCAAGAAGCGACATGCCTTCTACGAACCCGGGTTGTACATGGGGTGGTGTACGGGCTTCTTTCGATTCCGATTCCGACATTCTAGTTAATTACAAAAAGTAGAACTATATATGTGAGCATATTATAAACCAACTACTAATACGAATAAATTTCTATGTGACTTAATATTATATGTGAGCATCTATGAGAGCAAAATATATAAACAATTATATCTATATAAGCATCTCTATGTGACCAAGGTTCCAATAGTTATGAAAACAATTTACAACTAACAAGTACATGGAGAATTCATAGTATGGAAGTTAAAATTCTATCTATAACTAAAATGTACATAAGCTACCAAGTAAGAATATTCCCACATTAGTATCTACAACAAACATGCTAAAAGCTCATCCTATATACTAAAAGCTCATCCTATATATTTTCCAACCTCAGTCATACTAAAAGCTCATCCTATACATAAACATACTACCATCTTATCTATTCTCCCTCTATGTAATCAACAAATCAACTATATATCTTCATTTTTGGATAAATTAGGGTTTCCCTAAACCATCAACATTAGGGCAAAATAGAGTTTTTTTGGACAAATTTAAGAGGAATACCTAGTAGATGTGGTGAAGAACAAGTTCCACGGAGGTTTTCTTCAAGATTTGAGCAATTGGGGGAGGGATTAGAGGAGGGGGCATGAACCCTAGCCGTCGCCATGTCTCTGTTCGTGAGGGGAGAGGAAAGGAAGGAAAGATGGAAGAGGGTCGGGCTGGGCCGACCCAGCTCACCTTAAGGGCTCCAGGCGTGCGGCGTCAGCCACCATGGCGCGGCACAGGTGGGTGCGACGCCACCACGATTGGCGTCGCACTTAAGCTGCTGGGGCCCGCGGAGCCAGCGTGGCAGGGCGTGCGGCACCGTGGCGAGTGGCGCATCAGGCATGTATGTGGCGCCGGGCCTGATGGCGCTGCATGCCGGTGCCAGCATGGCAGCGGTGCGGCGCCGGGCCCCAGCCGAACAGCGTGGCAGGCGTGCGACGCCATCCTAGCTGGTGCTGCACAAGTACATGCGGCGTCACGCGGACGGGAGTGGCAGAAAAGGGTTATTCAGTTTGAATTTCTTTTCGAATAGGGTTAATGTTTGAATTTCTTAGGACTTTAGGTTATTTTTATTTAATTTGTCTTGAATATCACGTGAATGAATGCCCGAGCTTTGCAGTCGCAGGGACCAGTGGACATTGCATCGTGCTGGAAGCACATTGCCTTGCAGGGAATGCATGGCACATGCCAACGGGCATCTAATTAATTCTGCACAAGTGTTGTTGCTTTCTGTTTGAGGGGAATCAATCGTTTGGTTGTTACGATTTGGCAGCCGACGGCTTTGATCACTTTCGTCGTCTTTTTCATTTTTCCCTGCTGGCACTTAAGTCGGGTCCCATGTACAGGCAGCTAGCTGAGCGATGCTCGGTTCGTTGTCCTATATAAGTCCTGACTGAGCTAAGAGAACCCAAAAGTCGAGCGCTGCGCAGCTAGGCTCACACCAGTCCGGCCGGGTAGTCGTCGTGCAGTACTACCCCATATACAGCACGCTCAGTCCCGAAGGACAAGAACAGAAAGAATGTTGAGCCCTGGCATTTCGGTGAAGAGGCGCCACGGCGGCGCCGGGTTCGCGCTTCGGTGCGGCTGCAAGGACGCCAAGAGCGTGTCCGTCTCCACGTCCTCGCCGTCGCCGTCGGGCGCCGGTACGTCGACGACAACCGAGACGCGGGGCGGGGCCGGGAGGACGAACCCGTCGGCGGCGTCGACCACGACGACCGACACGCTGACCTCCTCCTTGACCTCTGCCTCGTCGTCGTCCTTCGTGTGGGAGGACGCCGTGGCAGAGTTGGACTGCAGCGACGACGACGGCAGGGACAGCTCGGCAGCCGCGCAGAGCTTCTCGGGCCTGCTGCGCGAGCTCAACGAGCTGGAGCAGAACGTCGCGTCGTGGGGGCAGCAGAAGAGCCACCGCGACGAGAAACTCTCGGCGGCGATGCAGGAGGGCCGCGTCGAGAAGAGACTCTCGACGCCGACGCAGGAGGGCCGCGTCGACAAGAAACTCTCGACACCGCCGCGGGAGCACAAGAGACTCTCGGCACCGATGCAGGAGGACCACGTCGACAAGGAACTGCCGACACCGCCGAGGGAGCACCGGAAGGTGACAACAATGAAGAGCGGCGGCCACCTGACCCTCACGAAGGGCGCTAAAGCAGGCTACCGCGGCACCAGTGACAGGTCCGAAGCGGCGGGGCTTGACCTTGACGGCCGCGTAGTGGAAGCGGGGCTGGACGGCAGCGTGGCGGTGGTGAAGCAGTCTGATGACCCGCTGGGCGACTTCCGTCGGTCGATGGTGCAGATGATCGTGGAGAACGGGATGGTGGCCGGCGAGGAGCTGCGCGAGATGCTCCGGCGCTTCCTGAGCCTGAACGCGCCGCACCACCACGACGTCATCCTCCGCGCCTTCGCCGAGATCTGGGCCGCCGTGTTCGAGGACGAGGACTCCTGGGGAGACGAGCCCGATGCCCCCGCCACCGCCGTCCCGGCCCACAAGGGCACCACCCGCCGCGAGCCGTCTCCTTCAAGCAGGCCGCCCACCATGCCGAGGACCCCTCCGCGCCACCACCACTCGCCGTCAGCATGGCGCGTGTAAACGCAGCAGTACCTACCGATCGAAATGTACTTACAATGTGCTGTGCGTCGTCGGTTCTTTCTTTTTTTTGCCGGAAATGTTTGCCTCGATTCAATATTGCTGCTGGCGTATAGTAATATGTATCGTTTGATTTCTGGTTTGCAGCTGGGCTATCAATGTAAATATACTACTACTACGTGAGCGAGTCCGTACGACAGTGTCTGTGTGTTTGCAATGTGCATTCGTAGTCGCAGTAGTATGTCTGTGTTTGCCACCTTGTCTCTGTTTTCTTTGTCGTGCACTGCAACTACAAGTCGACCATCCAGCTGCGCGAATTCCCGCGTAGCGCGTACAGCAAGGTGAAGCACGTAGTACAGTGGACAGATCGGGCGTGCGACCTTTAGTTTTGGGGTGGATGGATGGACCGGTGGGGACTGGACTGGAGAAGGGGACGCCATGGACGAACGACAGCCAGTTGTGGTTGGATGGGAACGTGAGAGGAAGTAGGGCCCGTCCGACTCGCACGCGTGCATTGCGGCCGGGGCAACCCGCACTGCATGGGTCAATACGGCACCCTAGATTGTCCGCTACCTTTTCAACTACTACTGGCAAATACACTAGTACAGGATTCCGGATTTTGCGAATTCCCTCCTAGCAATGCCAAACCAAAACTCGTACGTACTGTACCAACGCCATGATTGCTTGTGCTCACAGTGAGGTCACTCGTTGGCAAGGCCATCACTTATCTACTGTGGGGCATCCCCTAGACAATCATGCATCGCCAGTTTGAAAAATATCTGACCAAGTTTCTCCCGCGCAAACGCAAACGTACGTTGATTGATTCGATCGCGCGCCTACCGACGACTACAAAGGGGCATCGCATCGCATGATGAGCTGATCGTTTAGGAGGCGAAACTGGACGCAGTGACGTGCTGATGCACGTAGGACGTAGGGATGAGACAACAAGTGCGAAAAGCGCATGGAATCTTTGCGCACATACATGCGTACGTACTGGTTGGAGCCTGGAGAGCAACAATGTACGGCCTGCCGGTGGTGCGCGTGAGACGAGATGCACCGAATTTTTGCCGAGACAGATCAGACAGAGGCCACGGGCGCGACGATATTCCTTCCTTCCTTGTTGACATGTTGTGCTGTTGCGAGTGGACCGCGATCGATCGGCACGGACGCGGAACGCAACAAATTCGTCCATGCCAGCTTGCCTAGCAGGGTCCACGGGAAGGGACAACGGACGAGGCAAGCTTGCCCGGCCTCGCACGCAGGTCGCCAGCGCTTGTCGCCACCCCCGTCCCGCGCATCCTCCGTACGTCAGCACAGGTCACCCCGCTGCCACACCGATCTGTTCTCCGACTCCGAGAGAGATGCCTGTGAGCAGTTGGGAGACGCTGGCAGGCGGGGCCATCGCCTCCAGGTCAGGAGTCGTAGACGAGAACAGTGCGTTTCAGACTTCCAGATCAGTTAAGCAATAGAGAATTCGTTCAGAATATCTTCTGTACTAGTAGTACTAGCAGATAAGATGCGTGGCATGGACCGTCCATCCTGGCCTGGCCTGGCCTCCTAGAGTGGATCGATCGATCGGAGCTGAACCTCGACTTGAACACCGCCGGCAAGATGCAGAAGCGGCTAGCTGTTCATCAGCGATCGAGAACGTGTGCTGTTTTCGTTTGGATCTTTTTCCACGTCAGTGAACAGCTGTATCAGTGCCCGTTTCATTCGCTTGATGACGTACGCAGTTGCTAGCGTTCGCCCAAGGGCACATCGTCGTCTGCAGGATTAACAGCCGTGACGAGAGCATTACGCCACGTTGTCTTACTCGTGACTCGTAGCGTTGTCATTTGCGTGTGGACTTAGATTAACCGTCCAGCTAAACTGATGTTTGATGCTAGTGCCGCACACTAGTGAACTGAACAGTCAGTTTCGTCTCTACTGTTTGTTCGTAGTAGTTCGTGACGCTAGTCCAGCAGAAGCAACAAGGGGGATCAGAAAGTCATAGAGTCAAGTAATTAAACAGGAGTAATCTGTACGATTGGTGCCTTTCACTGTAACGGTTGAGAGCCTCCAGCCGCTCCCACAAACGATGTCGGGTAAAATCACTGCATTGAAAGATTGGAGGTGCCGGTTTGTGCTGCCGCGACGCCCGTCTCCAGCCGTCCCGAACGGATTTTTTTTTCCTTCACACAGTAGACATTGAATTCAAATTAATTGGACACATGGAATTTATGGTTTACAACAACAGACATAATTCATGCAATTCAAATTATTTGAAGTTTAACTTCATCAAGCGGGTGGTGCAGCAGCCTCTCTTCTGAGCCTCCAAAAATACTTTATGAGATCATTCTGCAGTTGATGATGACTATTTATAGGTGATAGGTTTCTGATGTCTAATAATGAGGAAGTCCGCAAACTTCACGGGCACCTAGTGACGAGGTTTAATCTCGTCAATGCCCATTGTTATGGACTTGGGTTTTGGAGAAGATGGGGATGCTAGAGATCGTGGCACGGTTAACAGACAAGCAACCAGGGGACACGAGATTTACCCAGGTTCAGGCCCCCGGAGGGAAAACCCTACTCCTGCTTGTCTGCTCTTGATTACGGCGGAACCGAAGATTACAGGGTGCGCAGATTCGATCTGGCGTGGAGGTGTGTGCGAAAGTATGAGTCGAGAGATCTAGGACGTGCCCTTCTGGCCTTTATATAGACTTAGGCAGGTCCCGGGCATAGTCCTAGTCGGTTACAGGTTCTAGGGTTTTACCCCTTTGAATCTTCTATCTATGCTAGTCTTCTTCTCCAAGGATCCGAAGGCGTCATGGGCCTCGGCCACCCGAAAATCTTCATGGGCCAGCGTATATCTGCCGTGGGCCTTCCTTAGGCTGAACCAGGTATGCTGAAGTCATGTACCCGTAAGGTATAACCATGTCAGTAGCCCCCGAGTGATCAGTCGAATCGTAGATTCAGCTGAGGACTCTTCCATCTTTCGGGTGCAACTATGTATTAATAGTATATGTGTGTAGGGATTGTTGACGCGTGTGCCTGACTCACCCAACGGATCAGGGTCAGTTAACTGTCTTAGGACGAAACAACATGATCTTCTTCAAGTTCGAGTCCCTCAACTCGGACCTGGAACATATGCTGGCGTAATTCGACTCAGGCCGCGGAGGACTTACAGAAGTGGAATTCCAGTGATTTTAATTAACGTACCCAACGCGTCCGTCGGGATTTTTTATCACGCCTGTTGACATGGATTTGTACTAGCAGAGTGCAGTCATGTACGTTGCAAGGCCGTCAGATGATATCTGCAGGTCTTATCTTTGCGTCGTGGACGCAGCATCCGAACATTTGTCACCGCGGAGGTATTTCGGGTGGCCAAGGAGATTGTCGCTCACTCAGCGTTTGTTGGGGCAGAGATGCCAAAAAGTTTTTGCGTGCTGATCCGAAAGATCACAGTCGGAGAATTCATAGGGTGCGCGACCAGCGCTTCCTATGGGAGTAGCCCCCGAGTGTCTGTTTGAGTCGTAGACTCAAGCAAAGACTTTAATTCAAGCATTGTTCAGTTGTTAAGTCCGTAGGACTCAAAAAAATTCGGATGCTTAAATCCATCCTCCCTATGGGAGTAGCCCCCGAGTCCGTAGTGGAGTCGTAGACTCGACGTGGGACTCGAAGAAATACTTTGTCGTTATTCATCTTCCGGATGCGTGGTCAGCGCTCCTGGTAGGAATAGCCCCCAAGTATTTAGTCGAATCGAAGATTCGAGTGAGTACTCTTAGTTGTGGAGCCGAAGAGTTGTAGTTGGTACTAGTATAGCTTTTGATGACATCAGTGCTGACGATCAATGACCTCAAGCGTCTGCTAAGCCAGAGATGACTTGACCGGACGAACATGGGTCCCACTTGCTGACTTTGATTTGACCGGTCACGCGGGTCGTGGAGATAATTACGGCGTCTCCTCGATTTCCGCGCGTAGTGGACGGCGTGGTAACAACAGTTCGTTGTGATGTTGACACGTGTACGGCTAGATCTGCCATTGGCGTTAGGTCTTCTGGATGGACGTCTGCCGTGCGTCGTCTTTGCTATTATAATCATTGGGGGAAGCCTCGATTTGTTTTCACCGCATCAGTTCTTGTTTTACTGCCTCCTTGTGTTTTAGCGATTCTTGCTGCGCACTGGGGTTTCCTTCCACATTTCCGTCGTTGCTTCTACGTTTTCATCGCCGGCGCCGCCGTAGCACCATGGGGAAGCCAAAGAAATCGTCATCTGCGGTTGGGACCAGCGCCGCCGGAGCAAAGAAGGGCACCACTGCTACTCGTGTCACCAATGGTGGCTGGCGGCGGTCTGAGACGCGGGAGAGCGATCTCTGCAAGCTTCGCGAGCGGGGCCTGATCCCGCAAGATAGGGAGGCCGCCAAACTCCCCGGCAATGAGGTAATCCCCCGTCCCCCATCTGGGTATCGGGTTATGTTTCTCGCCTTCGTTTTGCGTGGGTTTTCTTTTCCGGTCCACGACTTCCTACGTGGACTGCTCTTCTTCTATGGGATTCAGCTTCATCATCTGTCTCCCAATTCTCTTCTCCACATTGCGTGTTTTATCACTTTTTGCGAGTGCTGGCTTGGCATTGAGCCGCACTTTGGCCTCTTCCAGAAGCTCTATCCCGTGAAGAGGCAATCTGGTTCGGATGGTGTGTATCCCATTGGGGGTTGCATCATCTCCCTTAGTCCCAATCTTCTCTTCTTTTCTTTTTCCATGTCCGAATCTGTCCAGTACTGGCGGAGGCGATGGTTTTATATCCGCGACTCCATAGTGCTCGGGCAAGATTTTGGTCTTGTTCCCTTTGACCCCTCCCAAATGATTGAGAAGAAAAGATCTTGGAAAAAACAAATCTTGGACGGTGAGGTGGCGGAGATAGAGGCCCTTTACCGTCGGGTGGAGGATCTCCAGCTGATTCCGGAGAAGGAGGTGAACGGCGTGGACATCATCCGAACGTTTCTTGAGCGTCGGGTGCAGCCTCTCCAAGCGAGGGCGCATCCGATGTTTCTTTATTCTGGGCGCCGTGATCCGACGAGGGTTTCGGCTAAGAAAATGTCCGAGGGGGATCTCGACAGGGCCCTTCGCGCGCTGCTGAAGTTCAAAGCCGGAGAAGAAATCCCGGGGAAGTCGCTAACTCCTCCATTTTCTTCGACGTTGGCCATACCGCAGGTATAGATTTGTGCACGTAGTGCTTTTGTCGGCTGTGTTTTTATTTCCTTTGTTTGCTAACAAAGTTCCTTCTGATTTTGCAGAGCTTCAAAGTGCCGGGCATGGTACCGCCTTTGCCCGAAAGGTATCCGAATGCCCCGGATAATGAAGTGGTTGATTCCGTGTCTGAGCTACCGTCGGTGCGATATCCGGCGGAGGATGCCGACGAGTCGAGTGAGGACCATACGCGAAAACGGTCACGGAGCTCCAGCGAGTCTTCGGATGCCTCGACTCCTCCGACTCCCAGAAACCCTTTGGGCCTTGAGCGTCATAGTGACGGTCATGGAGATTCTTCCTCTCCCCTTCCTGCCATTCCTGTGCGGGCTGTAGCGCCGCACCCGCCAGTGAAGCGGAAGAAGGAAGAAAAGAAGGAGGAGAAGAAGGAAGAGAAGAAAGAGGAGAAGAGAGCCTGAAGGACTCCTCCTGTCTTCGACCTGAGCTCATTGGGCTCGTAAGTTTCTTGTTGCACTATTATCCTTGTTTCTTCATGATTTTTGCACTTGTGTTGATTGGTTCGTATGCAGGCACTCCTCCCATGATTCCTCCAGTGATGGTGGGCGAGAGATGATGGGGGAGTCGAAAATTGCGTCTCCTCCGCCTCAGACGGTGGCGACTTCGGGTGGCGCGGCTCCGGATCCTCCATTGCAGGAGGTGCAGGTGGTTGCGCCTCAGAATTTCGCGGGCGGTCCTTCGGAGTCGCCATCAGAGCATGTAAGTTTTTCGGCATCATGTCACGGGGGGAGCCCCCGAGTGTCTTCGTGTGCGAATTTTGTTTTTGCTTCTTCGTCTTGGGCGTAGCCCCCAAGCCCTTTTCTTACTGCTTTTTCTTTTTCTGCAGACTTTTGTGCAGGAGGCCAAGCGGCTGGTGCAGGAGCGCCTGACGCTGGAGGCGGACCTTCGGCAGCTTCAAGGTATCTATCTGCCTTTTAATGACTCTCTTATTTATCCTGGTCCTGTTATTTGACACTAGCTTGTCTTGAATGCAGAGGAGCATAACAATTCCCTCCGTGAGGTCGATGCTCTCAAAAAGAGCCTTGGTCAATCGGAGCAGAAGGCCGAAGCCGCCGTTGGCGCGAAAGAACGCCTCGAGCTAGAGCTGACTAAGGCAGACGAAGCGAAGGAGCGTCTGCAGCAGGAGGCCACAGATCGTGAGGAGCAGCTATCCACCGTTGCGGCTGCTCGTGAAAAGGAGGTGGCGACGAAGCTCATGGCTGCTACCAAGGCTATTTCGGGTGAGTGCTAGTTTTGTACTTGTTTCTTTTTCTTCGGGTCTTCTTCTATGCTGTTTTTCTTCATGTTTTTCTTCTTATTTTTTTGTCTCAGGTGCCGCAGGCATCGAGTTCGACCTCGGTGCTCTGGAGCACGGGAGTGCTCTAGATGATGCCACTGTGGCGGTCGAAGACCGCTGCAGCACCGTCGTCAGCTCCCTTGCCAAGGCGAAAGAGGTCCTTGGTCGCTTCTACAAGGAGCTTGTCCCGAAGGGCGCAGCCCTTGATGATGTGGATGCTCTGGCGGAGGCCCTGTCAGCCGAAGCGCCTGTGGCGTACAAGCGCAAGCAGAAGGGCATCGGCACGTCCGTCGGGCTGGCGATGGCCTTGGCGGCTGGAGCGGAGCTGGATCTGCCCCAGATCACCTCTCGGATGCCGACAACTGCGGATGGATCCGAGGTAGCCTTTGCTGCCTATTCTGCTCGCTGCAAGCGATATGGGCCCAAGCTCATTGATTTGCTGTCTGAGTATGCACTGCGGCAGCAGGGCGGGGCCAAAGTTAGGCAGTCTGGCTCCGAGGCGACTCAGGGTCCCGCATCTTAGGCGTAGTAGACGTAGGGTAGTTTGTAGTCTGCTTTAGTTGTAAATATCTTGAAGAACACCATCCTTGTGCCACGTAGTGGCCTTATATATTTAATGAATTCCTCTGAGTTGTGCTCTATCCTTGGGTGAATGTCTGTGTTCCTTTCTTTTGCTGCTGCTCTAGGTTCCTTCGGGTGCTGACCCTGTTGACGCCCCATCCGCAATGCCGTTGCGTCCATCCTTGGATGATTCCTCGCAGCTCACTTTCCTTCGGGATCATGTGCGTAGTCTGGAGAGGGAGTTGCTCGGGTTACGCGGTCATGCCGACGTTTGGAAGTCCAAGGCGGATCGTGGTGCAGCCAGAGAGGAGTATTTGATGGCGGAGCTGGTTCGGCTGTCCGAGCAGCTGCAATGTAAGTTGTTCTTTGGTTCGAGCTGTAGCTCGGTTCTTCGGATGAGCCTACTGGCCTTACTCTTGTTTTGTGCGATTGTCGCAGGTGCGAATCTTGCTCCGAGGGAAGAAAAGGAGCGTGTCGCTATTCGGGTCAATTGCTTGACTCAACAGGACATGGAGGCCGGTGGCTTCTTCTGGATGGATCGCGATCGCGCCATGGCTCTGGCGACGGTGTAGGATCGTGTTCATCAAGTTTCGCGGGTGCTCCGCCAAGTGCAGACATCGCTTTCCTCGGTGCTGCACGTCATGTTTCCTTTGGATGCCGTACCGACGAGCCTTGCGGGTCTTCTGTCGAAGTTTCAGAACGTGAGCAATGTCAAGGAGTTGGTGCGACAACAGCTCGTCGCGGGAGTGAAGGCTGCTTTGTCTCTTGTGAGGCTACATCGGCCTGACATGGATTTGGCTGCTGTGGCTACTGGGCCACCTCTTCGCCCTGATGGTGGCGAGTGGGACATGCGTCCACATTACGCGGCTGTAAGACAGTATGCCGAACAGATTGTAGATTTGTTTGAGCATCGTGCCTAGATTATTCTTCAACATAGGTAGTACCTGTAAAAAGAGAGAGATGTAAAATCTGTATATTTCGGCTAGGCGTCTTGTGCCCTTTGTTGTAAAGGTTTTTTTGTTTGTGAGCACGCAGTTCTTTGATTGAGTACGTGTCCTTTTCGTTTGCCTGACGTTGTCAGCTACTCAGGTGTACACGTTTGGTCCTCAGTCGATGAAATCGTGAGGTGGGGGGAGCCCCCGAGTGTGTTTGTAGCATGTAGTACAGTTGCAGAAATAGTGAGCCGAAGTTTTGGGGCGAGACACTTAGCTTTATTTATATCGTAATGGAGGAGGTATATTGTTCGGCTGAATAGCCTTGGCTGGAAGCCTTATTGAAAGTAAAAGGGGGTAGGTTGCTACGGATAGAATCGTCGCAGGTGCGAGATATTCCATGGGTTGGAGTATGCGACTCCAGACTCCACGTGCTTGAGGCGATAGGCGCCACCTGGGATGACTTCGGTGATGACGTAGGGTCCTTCCCATGGTGACTCGAATTTATTCGGTCGCTTTTGCTTGAGTCGCAAGACGAGGTCTCCTTCGGCGAAGGATCTTGGGCGCAGCCGGCGGCTGTGGTAGTTGCGGAGACTCTGCTGGTACACCGATGATCGAGCTGCTGCTATATCCCGTGCTTCGTCGAGTGTGTCGACAGCATCTTCAAGTGCAATTGTGGATTCGGCTTCGCTGTAAGCGACAAACCGCGGGGCCTGGTGGCGTACTTCGGCTGGTAGCACGGCCTCGTCTCCATGTACCATGAAGAACGGTGTGTAGCCGGTGGAGCTGTTTGGCGTAGTCCGTAAGCTCCACAGGACGGATGGTAGCTCTTTCGTCCAGTTTACAGCTTTTTGTTCGAGTGAGCTCATGTGGCGCTTCTTGATGCCGGTGTCGATTAGGCCGTTGGCCTTTTCCACTTGCCCGTTCGTTTGCGGGTGTGCCACTGAGGCATACGTGATGTTGATCCCAAGGCCTTCGCAAAAGTCCTGGAATTCTTCGGAGATGAAGTTCGATCCGTTGTCGGTGATGATGCTGTGTGGTACGCCGAACCTGTAGACAATGGACTCGAAGAACTTGACGGCAGTTTTGCCTTTCTAGTTGGTGACCGGCATGGCCTCGATCCACTTGGTGAATTTGTCGACTGCAACCAGGAGGAAGACGTGTCCCTCTTTCGAGGATTTTGGCAGTTTGCCGATCATGTCGAGGCCCCATTGAGCGAAAGGCCAAGCTATAGGTATGGGTCTGAGCTCAGACCCAGGTGCGTGCGGTTTGTCGGCGGACCGTTGGCATCTGTTGCATCTTCGGACGATGTCCTTTGCGTCGCTCATGGCCGTTGGCCAGTAGAATCCTGCTCGTAGAGCTTTAGCGACAAGGGAGCGGCTGCCTGCGTGGTGGCCGCAGATGCCTTCATGGATGTCTTGGAGTATGGACTTGCCGTCGTCGACGGTGACGCACCGTTGAAGTACACCCGTGATGCTGCGCTTGTACAGCTCGCCATTGATGATGGTGAAGGCTTTTGACCAGCGAGATATGCGTCGGGCGTCTGTTGGGCTGTCAGGCAATTCTCCGGTTATCAAGAACTGGAGGTATGGTCGTGTCCAAGCTTCTTTGACTGCCATGACCTGCATTAGGTTGACCATGGCTACCTCTGTGTCCAGCTTTTCGGGTCCTTCATGTCCTTCGGGTAGCGTAGCTCTCGAGTGTTCTGCTTCTTCGGGTGATCCCTTGGGGAACTTTCGCTTGATGGATGGTACGCAGATCTGTTCGAGGAACACTCCTGGTGGCACTTTTGCGCAAGTGGAGCCGATGTTGGCGAGTCTATCGGCTTCCTCGTTGCTCTCCCTTCCAACGTGCCGAATTCGCAGCCGTCGAATTCGCCTTCGAGTGCATTGTGGAGCGCGCGGTATGCGATCATGTTTTCGGCGTGTGCGTCGCACTCATGCATCGTCTGCTGGACGACGAGGTTGGAGTCACCGTAGATGACCAGGCGCGTTGCGCCGCATATCTTTGCCATCCTCATGCCATGGATGAGGGCTTCGTATTCGGCCTCGTTGTTGGAGGCTCTGAATTTCATTCGAAGAACGTACTTCATCTTGTCGCCTTGCAGGGAGGTTAGTATGACCCCTGCCCCTGCTCCGGCTTCGCGCTTGGAGCCGTCGAAGTGCATTGTCCATGACTGCGACATGTCTGGGGTGTCTGGCAGCAGCAGCTCCATCCAATGTACCAGGAAGTCCGGAAGGACTTGAGATTTAATTGCGTGTCGCTTCTCGTAGACGATGTCCAAGGGTGACAGTTCGATGCCCCACGGGGCCACCCGTCCTGTGGCCTCTGGATTATTCAAGATGCTGTTCAGGGGTGCCTCGTTGACCACCATCACTTGGTGCTCCTGGAAGTAATGGCTCAGCCGTCATGAACATGCCGTAGGCTAGCTTCTGGTAGTGAGGGTACCTCTGCTTTGTTGGTGTTAGTACCTCGCTGAGGTAGTAAATTGGGCGCTGGACCCCGTGGGTCTTGCCTTCTTCGGGTCGTTCGACCACGAGTACGGTGCTGACCACCTGGTGTGTGGCTGCTATGTACAGCAGCAGGGGCTCGCGCTCTTTTGGCGTGACTAAAACGGGCGAGGTGGAGAGGAGCCGCTTGAGGCTTTCGAATGCGTCGTTGGCTTCTGGTGTCCACTCGAACTTGTCTGCCTTGCGCATCAGCTGGTAGAATGGTAGGGCCTTCTCGCCCATGCGGCTGATGAATCTGCTTAGTGCCGCTACTCGTCCTGCGAGCTGTTGGACGCCCTTGAGGTTTTTCGGCTTCTCCATCGTCATGATGGCTCTGATTTTCTTCGGGTTCGCCTCGATCCCTCGTTGAGAGATGAAGTACCCGAGCAGCTGACCTGATGGGATGCCGAAGGCGCACTTTTCGGGATTGAGCTTGATTCTGTAGCGATCAAGGTTTTCGAACGTCTCGTGGAGATCGTCGATAAGTGTCCCTGCCTCCTTAGTTTTTATTACTATGTCGTCGACATAGACTTGGACATTGCGACCGATCTGGTCCTTGAGGCAGGCCTGCATGCATCGCTGGTACGTGGCACCCGCGTTCTTTAGCCCGAAGGGCATTGTGTTGTAACATAATACTTCGAACGGTGTGATAAATGCCGTTTTCTCCTGATCTTCGACCTTGAGCCGAATCTGGTTATAGCCTGAGTAGGCGTCGAGGAAGGAGAGTTTCTCGCAACCTGCAGTCGAATCGATGATCTGGTCGATCCGTGGAAGAGGGAAGTGGTCCTTTGGGCAATGCTTATTTAGTGACGTGAAGTCCACGCATATCCGCAGGATGTCCGTGTCCTTCTTCGGGACCATCACCGTGTTTGCAAGCCACTCGCTTTCTTTGATTTCCCTGATGAAGTCTGCAGCGATTAGTCTATTGATTTCCTTGCCGATAGCTTTGGCTCGTGGCTCCGACAGTCTTCGGATGGACTGCTTGACTGGCTTGGTGTCTGGAAAGACATTGAGTGCGTGCTCGGCGAATTCCCTGGGAACTCCTGGCATGTTCGCAGGACACCAGGCGAAGATTTCCCAGCGCTCGCGGAGGAATTCGACGAGCGCGCCTTCCTATGCGGTGTTGAGGTCATTGGCGATCAAGGCCGTCTTCGAGGCATCCGTCGGATGGACCTGTACTTTCTTGGTGTTGACGGTGGAGTCGAAGGACATGTCAGGTCCGTTCTGCCTTGTGACTGGGGGTACCCCATTGTCCGTTACTTCACGGAGCCTTACAAGCTCGTCTTGCATGCCGAAAGACTGGGAGATTTTGTTGAAATCCCTGTCACATTGGTCCGATCGGGTGAAGCTCCCGTGGACTGTGATGACGCCCCTTGGTCTTGGCATCTTGAGTAGTAGGTATGCGTAGTGCGGGACGGCCAGGAACCTTGCGAATGCTACACGCCCTAGGATGGCGTGGTATTGTGACGGCTAGTCCACCACTTCGAATTCGATTCGCTCCTGCCGAAAGTTGTCCGGCTTCCCGAAGATGACGTCGAGCCCTATTTTGCCCAGGGGGAATATGCCCTTTCCTGGGACAATGTCGTGGAACATTGTGTCTGATTGTTCCAGGCTACATTGCGGGACCCGCATAGCTGCTAGAGTGCTTGAGAACATTAGGTTGATGCCGCTGCCGCCGTCCATGAAGACGCGACTCATCTCGAAGCCTCCGATATGCGCCTCCAGCACCAGGGCAGCATGACCTGGGCGAGGGATCTGGCAAGGGTGATCCGCGCGAGTGAATGTGATGCAGGACTCCGATCCGCTGAGGTACTCAGGGATTGCAGGCGGAGTTGCCACGGCCAAGTTGATTTGTCGGGTGATTTTCTTCTGCACCCTGTTTGTGGGGCGTCCCTTCTGAATCATATTTAGTGCTCCCTTTGGTGGGGGGTATCCGACTCCGGCGTTGTTGTGCGCTGGTGCGACTGGTTGGTTTGGGCCTCCAATAGGTGGCGGTGGAGGAGCTCCGTGTGCTATTTCTCCTGGCGCGGGTGCGTTTCCGAACGCAGGGGTTGGGGCTTGTTGCCTCATCTGCACCATGCTTTCGTTGAGTTTCTGGAACTCGCGGCAGTCCTTGAGCATGTGACTGGCTTTCTTTTTGCCATCTTGTTTGTCGATGTAGAAGTGGATGGTGCATGGACCCGAAAGTTTGTCGAATGCTGAGGGTCCGTTGTCGCAGTCGCGGCGTTGCCACGACTGTGCTGGTCGTCCGCTGTCGCGGAAATTTCCTCCACGGTATCCTCCGCTGTTGCGGCTGTTGTCGTTGCGGCGGTCGGCGTAGCCAGCCGCGACCATGTCGGGTCCGTCGCGGTCTTCGTAGACACGCGATATCCTCTTGTTGCGGCTTTCTCGCCTTCGGCCGTAGTCGTCCTCTTCATCTGATTGCGCTCGCTGGATGCAATCTTCGCCGTCTGCCCAACTGTTGGCAATTTCCATGAGGTCGTCGAGTGTCTTGGGCTTGACACGCCCAAGTTCCTACTTGAAATCTTGGCATTTGACGCCGTCTCTGAAGGCGTCGATGGCCCTCTCCTCGGAGATATGTGCTACAGAGTTCTTGGTGGTAGACCAGCGTAATATGTACGAGCGAATAGATTCCCCCATTCTCTGAGTGCAGGCTCGCAACTCTTCGATTGAGGCGGGCCTCTTGCTGGTGACCTTGAAATTTCGGATGAAGCTGTAAGCTAGCTTCTCCCAACTTCGGATGGATCCTGATAATAGGCTGCTGAGCCAGACCCGCGCCGCGCCTGTCAGCTGCAGCTGGAGGCATTGCACGGCGGTTTCTTTATTACCGCCATGCAGCTTGACGGATGACAGATGATCGCTGAGCCAAGATTTTGGATCTTGCGTGCCGTTGAACTTCGGAGTATCCGAAGGAAGCTTGAAATTGCGTGGAATCTGTGTTCGCCGAACAGATCTGCTGAAGCATCGAGCTCCACAGAGTTCTCCTTCATCTTCATCCATCTCGGACTCGGACGAGCATGCGCGTTTGGCTCGTGCTTTGTCGATTTTGCGCTATGTAAGCGCGTCTCTGGCGTCGTAGTCACGTTTATGGCGATGCGAGCTCTTCTTCCTTCGAGGAAGGTCGTGCTCCTCCTCCTCTTCGGATAAAGGGGTGGGGCTCCGGTCGCGCCTGACCGGAGCTTTCTTCTTCGGCTCCGCAGGAGCGTCTTCGTGGAGCACAGCTCCGACGAGTCCGAGTTCGGTGAGTGCGGACTTATGCATGGCTCTTTTTGGGTCCCCTTCCGGAGGTTGGTGGGCCGCGAGATACGCAATGGCTGCCATGATCGCAGCTTGCGGTGTCTTCGGGATGATGTTGCCGTCGGCATCCATATCCATGAACGACGTGTGGAGAGTTCGGGTCACATCACGGCGTTCCTTGGGATCCATGTTCTCCACCCGCGAGCGGTGCTTGTTTCCCTGGTTTCCGTTCGTGCTAGAGCCGGGTGCCATGGCGGAGAGCGCAGCTCGTCGCGCGCTGGACTCGGAGGCTGCTTGCTTGCGTTTGTCGAGTGTCTCCTGCATCTTGACTTGCTTCTTGTGCTCCTCGATGAGGAGGTAGCGGTACGCCATCAGTAGGTCACGTGGGGAGTCCACGGGTAGGACTATGTCGCCTGCAACGGCACGGCGTGCCTGGACCCATCCTTCTTTGCTAAGTTGGATGATGTGGCCGTTGTTTTTCCCTTCGGGTGGGGGGGACTGGCTTCTTCTGTTTCCGCCGTTTCTATCCTGCGGGTTCGGGTTCATGTTGGGCGGCGGGTTAGGCGTTTGTTGCTCCTGGATGACTGCGGCGCATTGGTAGCGCTCGTAGATCGGTTCACTGCTGCCGCAGCTTTCAGATCCGGAACCGTAGGTCCCTTCATCCGAAGGCGGATCACATAGATCGGAGTTGCAGCTGCTGCTGTTGTAGAACTCATCTGTCGATGGTGATGTGCGTAGCACGGGGTGTGGAGCCCACGAGGCAGGCCTGATCGATGGCATGGGCACCCGCTCAGGAAGGCGGAGTGTGCCAGTTTGTCCCACCTGGAAGCAGAAGCTCCCGAACAAAATTTCGAGTCCGTCGCCTACGGGCTCGAAATCCTTCATGGTGGCCGGCGAGTGGGCGGTGAAGTCGAAAGTGCCGAAGAGGAGGTGATTCTCCGTCGCCGCGGAGTTGTAGATCGATCGGGTCGGGACCGTCACGATCGCACAATCAGCAGCCCCGATTCCCACATACGGCGCCAATTGACGAGGTTTAATCTCGTCAATGCCCATTGTTATGGACTTGGGTTTTGGAGAAGATGGGGATGCTGGAGATCGTGGCACGGTTAAAAGACAAGCAACCAGGGGACACGAGATTTACCCAGGTTCAGGCCCCGGAGGGAAAACCCTACTCCTGCTTGTCTGCTCTTGATTACGGCGGAACCGAAGATTACAGGGTGCGCAGATTCGATCTGGCGTGGAGGTGTGTGCGAAAGTATGAGTCGAGAGATCTAAAACGTGCCCTCCTAGCCTTTATATAGACTTAGGCAGGTCCCGGGCATAGTCCTAGTCGGTTACAGGTTTTAGGGTTTTACCCCTTTGAATCTCCTATCTATGCTAGTCTTGTTCTCCAAGGATCCGAAGGCGTCATGGGCCTCGGCCACCCAAAAATCTTCATGGGCCAGCGTATATCTGCCGTGGGCCTTCCTTAGGCTGAACCAGGTATGCTGAAGTCGGGTATAACCATGTCACCTAGTGATCAACAACCACAAGAGAACTCTGAGCATGATACAGTCTAGTATCATTCACCAGATGCTTGCGCTTACTCTTGATTATCATGTTGTGCGTAGGCATTATTTATTTTCCACCATGAGCGGATCTAGACTAATTCATGGATATGAGATCACATACCCGATAATTTTTAAAAAAGATCGGTATATATGCTCCTAATATATATATATATATATATATATATATATATATATATATATACCAATAATAGTAAAAATATGCAACCATCATTAGTATGCATCTGCAGCCCAATGTATCGAGTTATGACACGCATGGTATGCATGCAATAAGAAAGGCATTTCCAAGATCATAATCATGAAGTAAAAGAAGATAGCTAAAAGTGGAGATAAGGTTTCCTATGCATTGCATAGGAATCTGATTGGAAAAGATGGAGGGTTTTGTGCAGCCTCCACGTTCCCTTGGCTGGATATAACTTTTCTTCATCCTTATCTCCACTTTTAGCTATCTTCTTTTACTTCATAATTATGATCTTGGAAATGCCTTTCTTCTTGCATGCATACCATGCGTGTCATAACTCGATACATTGGACTGCAGATGCATACTAATGAATATATATATATATATATATATATATATATATATATATATATATATATAGTATATGCGTATTAGTGTTATATTTACTACTCCCTTTGTTTCAAAATATAAAATATTTTAATTTTATAAAATAAATGTATCTAAACTACTTTTAGTATTCAAATTTAGAGTGAGTCTGCACACTAAACAAGTCTAGATATTTTTTTTTCATAAACCTAAAACATCTTAATCGGAGGGAGTATGCGTTGAACACGAAAAAACAGTGAAAATGTGGCCACGAGAGCAGTCCCGCGAGCAGTCCCGCGAGCAGCGTACCCAACTTGGGCTGAAAAAACGCTACTGTACTGGTCTTCTACGGGGCAGGTTTCTCTGCAGCCGGTCCTCGTCACGATCTTTTTTGAGCGAGGTCGCTGGCTCACATCAGGCTTCAGACTCCGGCGCGCAGTCCCTTCGACGCTCCAGCACGCACCACGCGGTTCCATTCCCGCGGTCCAGCAGCTGCCCGCTCCTGTCCCCTGATCGACTGAACCCCGCAACAGCCCAGCTCCGGTCACGTTTTCGCGGCGGCTCTGCCGTATTCCGGTAGGCACGGGCGCAGGGCTGGTCCTGAAATCTGGGGCCCCAGTGCAAGATAATAAAGCGAGTCTTTTGTTCACATGTAAAATTGATTTTATTTCTAACATGGAATGATACAATTAAATTGATGGGAGAAAAACAAATAAACAGCCCATGTACGTATGCCATAAGCAAAGCTTTATTGGAGGTGGGTATTCGGCTCACGCTCGTGTATTTGCACTTATTATAAAAAACATATTTAGAAAAAATGTCAAAAAAATAAAAAATATCTACGTATACATTCAAACATAAAATGTTCGTTCGCAAGTTTAGGGGATGAAATACCATTCTACAGTGTAAAACGACAAAAAAAATGTCTTATAAATAGTTGTACTCATATGATATTTTTTATCTTTTTTATACATAACACATGGAATGTTCTTTTATCCTAAAAACTTATGAACGAACATAAAATGTTCAAATATACTCTAAACATTGTTTTTGAATTTTTTAACATTTTAAAATATATTTTCTCACAATAAATACAAATGAGTGCAAATGCATCCGTGAGGCAAAGGAGATTTCCGAGCTTTGTTCCGGTTCTTTAAGGAATAGCCCATTGCTAGATTCATCTTGGATAATACACTAATTATATTTTACTAATACCACAATAAGTACACCTGAGCTGGAGCCCCTCACATGAGCACATGAGCCTCATGCGCATGCACAGGTATAGGCTCAGGTCCGGGCCTGCACGGGCGGCGACACTGTGGCACATCGGCACCATAGCAGTAGTGCAACATCCAAATTTAGTTATTTCAATCCATATTTTTAGAATTCATACCGTGAGTTTCAGACCTCAGAGTGCCTTAATCTTACTTTTTCCCTATTGATGAATATCCTCAATTGAGATTAGAGGATGATCTTCAATTACTTAATTCATTGTATTCATCAACTGAGATTAGAGGATGATCCTTAATTACTTAATTAATTGATTTATAGGTCACAAAAATGAAGGACAAGTTTAGTGCTTTGCAACGTATGTGGGTAAAACTTCAATGAAATAAAAAATTACTTCAAGCTCAACCTCGATATATATGGAGGATGAAAGACAAAATCAACATAAAGATTTGAGCAAAAAAAAACATAAAGATTTGAGCAATGAACAACTCATAGTCTCATTTTGTGAGCTTATATTGTTGCGTTAAAAAAATGTGATTTTGAATACCCAGTCTGATTTTGAGACCAAGTTAGAGCAGATACATGACAATGTCAAATCAAAATCAGAGCACACCAAATGCACGATCAACTTTCGTCCTGCAAATCTCCTGACACGAAGAATAGCGAGACTTTGCCGGACCTAGAGGATCGGGGACTGCCTTTGAAAGTATAGAGATGTCGCCTAGAGGGGGTGAATAGGCAATTTTAAAACTATTACGGTTTTGGCTTGATAGAATGCGAAATTAAACTAACGTTTATTTTATAAGCACAAAACCTAAATACACTGGGCTCAACTAAGTGCACCAACAACAAGTTAAGCTAAGCAAGATAGCACAAGATGAATATACCACAAGTGATAAGCAAGATATAAGTACTTCAAGCTCGATGGCTATCACAAGGAAAGTAAGCTCGGATATAGAGATAACCGAGGCATGCGGAGACGAAGATGTATTCCCGTGTTCCCTTACAAGTAAGGTACGTCACGTTGGAGAGGTATGGGATTCCACAAAGGATTTCTCAACGCCACGAAGGCTCACCTTCTTCTCCGAGTCTATCCCACGAAGGAATATGCCCTTTCCTTATGGCTAGTTTTTTCTCCACTCCGGAGATGGCAAGCACCACAACCACTTCACAAGCTCCACGAAGGAGAAGCCCGGGTCTCTTCACAATCTTCCACGAAGAGGACACCGCGGTACCAACCGCCAAGCCAAATAGGAGGTCACCCTCCAAGAGTAACAAGCTCACGGTCTCTCACTCGAACAAATCGTAATGAAGAGCTCAATACTTATGCAAGAATGCAAAGCAAGGACACCAAGGGTGCTCAAATCCTCCACTCTCAAATCTCACCAAGGCAACAAGTGCTAGGGAGGAATTAGAGAGGAAGAACAATGGTGGAAACCAACAAATGACTCCAAGATATATATCCAATGGGTTCCCCTCACTTAGAGGAGGAATTGATTGGTGGGGATTGTAGATCTAGGTCTCCTCTTCCAAAACCCTCAAAAAGATGCAAGAATCATAAGAGGGGAGGGAGAGGAAGAAAGCTCAAAGGGGTCAACAATGAAGGTAAAAAACGTGCTCAAGAGCCTTAAAACTTTGGGAAAGAATCCCCCCTTTTATACCCTTCAAGGGGGATGACCGTTGGAAGCAAGAAGTGCTGGGCGAACACATTCCGGCGACGAAACCGGTGCCGCCGGATCAGCCGCCGGAATTTCCGGTCAAAACCGAAAGTTTTGGTACAAACCGAAACAGCATACAGAACAGTTTTTCGGCGGTTTGCCAGAAATTTACGGCGGTCACCGGAAATTCCGGCCACAGACTCGGTCCGCCGGAATTTCCGCCAGAATTCCGCTGAAACCAAACATGGCACACGAAAACGGCGATAACTTTTGCGTTCGGACTCCGATTTCGATGATCTTGGGCTTGACGAGGAAAACAATCCCTACAAGATGGTGCAGATAAACATCATAGTACAATAGAGGAGGAAAGAACCAAATGAAGAAAGTTAAGAAGCCTCCCTACAAGAAGAACCGATAAAACCTTCAAACTCGAAAACGCCATAGAAGATGCATACGAATTCCGTTTTCGATGAACTTGGGCTTGTTGAAGAGCTAGCAACAAGCTCAAGAACCTCACATGGAGAAACACCAAGAAGCAACAAAATAGGAAGATGCAAATAATGCAAAGGATTGAGCTCCCTATGACGATGTGATCAAGTTACCCAACCAAAAGCCCCTCTTAATAGTGCGGCTATGTATCCTATAACCCGGTCTCCCAACAACCACCTTGAGACCGGTAAAAGGAAAACCTAGCAAGGACATACCTTTGCCTTGCGCATCCCTCTTGATCTTGATGACAACACTTCAATCTCCATCCAAGCCGGAATGCATCACTTGATCATTGTTGCTTCGTGAAGACTCCTAATTTGCTCCCCCATACACCACTATTGGATAGCTTCATTAATACATGTCTTCACATGTCCATTATCACCAATATGGACGGCAAGCTTTAAGAAAATGATCTTCTCGAGATGCTTATCTTGAAGTTGCCCTTCTCAACCTTGATGACGATCACCACTTGATGTCACCCTCTCATGGGATATATAAGATCTTCACTTTTGAAGCATGCCCATGGAAAGATACCTATCCCATATAGAAAACGCAAAGGCACATATATAATGGGTTAGTTCATGATGCATAATTAACAAGGTTTACCATACCACAAGATCCATGTGGTACATTATTTATGCTTCATGTGTTGACCAACTTGAAATCATTCTTCACTCTTTGTATAGGTTAACCATGTATCTTCTCATGCTCCATCTCAATATCTTGAGGTACATAAAGAACTCTTAATTTGATTACATGCTCTAAATCTAAGTCAATCATAGCTCAACTAATGAGGCTATCATGACACTGTCTTAGAGCCATATCTTGAATTCTTCTATTGAGATCACACTCTCAAGATCTTGACCATATCATATTATTCTCTTCAACTCGATGATCTTGATGCCAATACTCAAGGTATATCTTTATCTTCATGGCATCCATATTTGAATCCAACACATAGACTACAAGCATGACCTATGAAATATTCCTTCATATAAAACTCAGTGAAAACATTAGTCCATAGGGATTGTCATTAATCACCAAAACCACACATAGGGGCAATTACTCTTTCAATCTCCCTCATTTTGCTAATTGATGACAATCACAACAAGAGGGTTTATATAATGAATATTAGAAACAAGTACGCAGCTTATCCGAGAATAAGTTGTGTACAAGAGGTTGCATTTGATATGGTCAAGTAACACAAATCTACTAGCACATATCAAAACTGATTCTACTTACACAAACTACAACTAATGCAAGAGATATGAGTAGAACCAACATATATAGAGCAAACTCCCCCACAATATATGCATGTGTGATGGACTTGAATTTCATTGCATACATTGTCAAGAATAAACTTTGGGAGTGTTTACACTATATATACAACCATGCAAAACATAATAAAGATGAAATGCATGAAAGGAAAACACTTAAGAACAAACCAATCTTAAGTATAAAACCATTTCCCTTAAACCCTCTAAACTTCTCTCCCATTGACAACAAGTGCCAAAATGGATGAAAAAGTTAGAAGGCCAATATAGTATGAGTTCCTCCCCAAGGTGTGAATTTCTCAAAATTTGAGTGAAAGCAAATGCACGTATCCAATGACGAATATTTGGAGGAAACCAAGCTATATTGAGGATCAAAGATTGCTACAAGGATAAAACAGTGAAGAAACTTCAACGGATGAAGCAAGCAATCCAATGATCCAAAAAATCAAATGGACAAATAGTGTTCTAAATGAAATAAGGAAGCTCCCCAAGGTTCGTGTATAAATTTTAATTATTGTATTTGAATACAATATGCACAAACATGGAATCCTCACTCCCTTTATATTATTTAGAACACAACCAAGATACAAGGAGTATATATAAATAAATACACTTATCAAGACAATCTTAAGTCCAAAAGAAACCAAATATGAGATATGAGTGCGTGAAGATGCAATAAAAGTAAACCAGGCACTCATAAATCAAGACCTTACCAATACCATTAAAAACCAAGAGGATAAGAGATATGGTCGGCAAAGAGCGATGATATCAAGGCGAGAGATTAACACTCTCGTGTATATAAGTTTATAAGTGGATAAAACATGAGAATAATCCAGAAATAAATAACCATACATAAGAGGTTAATAAAATAAGAAAACATGATATCCAAGAGTAAGTAATAAGATATACCAAACATGATAATTTTTGCTTAACTGCATATATAGCCCATGGCTCTATTTTCTCTTTTGGTATATCAATGAACTTCACCAAAGAAAAAATAAAAACCTCAAAAACATCACAACTAACACTAAGGGAACAAATGCTAGTTGGGATACTTTGAGAAAGGCAACAAGTAGCAAAAGGAAGGATTCAGAACAATTTCAACAATATTGCACATGAGAGTACCTTGAGGAATTGATATGCAATAAATTGCTAGAAGTCATATTTGGAATTGGTGAATCATGAACATGATTTTATATACTCCCCATTATATGCATCATCTCAAATTACTCACATAAACAATAAGGATAATAAGTCTTTCAAAGATCCTTGCAAGAACCGCAACATTTATAAATGAATAAATTCATGCCAAGATGCAACCTACAAGAGATTGGATGAAAGAAAAGTATGCATGAATAAGATACTTGTTATCGAGATAGCAATAGTATGATGTAGTAGATAAGAATTTTTCGATCATCCTAGCTTGACTCCAATTATCATGTGGTGATAACACTTTCCTTATAGACGAGACAAGCATCCATTGCGTCTCCAATGTACCTAAAACAACATTCACGTACATCTTGGTCCCCAAACTTATTGGGTCCAAAGTGGTTAGACTAACCACAACACATAGGACACACTCCATAAAAATATGTACATATTTAGAGATGAAATTTGAATTTCATGCACATCTTAGCCGTTTAAGGATTTGATGGAGTATAACACATATATTGGATCAAAGAAAGCAAACACATGGAGGCTTTCAATATCCAAAGAAGATATAATTTGGAAAAACACCAAAATATTCAAGAAGGCATACAAGGTGTGACAAAACACATTTGTTGCCCAAACTATATCAAAGTATCAAATCAACAAAAGATTTGTTCAACGAAGTTCGACAAATGAACTAAGAAAAAGATATTGAGAAAAAAGATGAAACAAAACAAAAATACTCAAAGATTTATATCATTCAAGCAAATAAAACAGAGAAGAAAGAATGAGATAACAAACTCCCAAAAGAGCAAGGTTTCAACAAATAAACCGAACCCTTAACACTTCTCACAATGGCACAAGGTTCCGGGAATAAAAGGTTTGTCTTCCACTAAAACACATTTTATAATAACCAAAAACATCATCAAAGAGATGTTCAAAAGCCAAGGAAGACAATGGGAGCCACACCAAAATTTTGGAAAAGAAAATAAGTCAATAATAGGTGAAATCCAAGGTGAAGATGATCCATAAATGCTACCACACACAAGTATCTCAATTGTCGAAGACAATGAGTGTATTGGAATTGATTTCCGGTGGTATATTGAACGGGTATTAAAGATAAATATTCACAATATAAAGCATAGGATAGGAATAAAAAGATTAAGCACTATGCAAAGATAGAGATTCTTGATAGCTTCAATTAGTCACACAATCATGCAATGCAACAATTAGAATAACTTGAAGCAAATGGTCTCCCAAACAAGATATAGAGATATGTATTTGAGAAAGACCGCACCAAGAATTTCTTACTCAAACAAAGACTGGAAAGACGAGCAATAAAAGCTTCTAACAAAAATAGGACCTTGTTTGAGTCAACATGCCACCTAGAAACAAGATAATCAACAATATCAACTCTAAGTGGCACTACCTCATATGTTCACCTTTCCTAGGATTGTGATATGCAAAATAAGCATATTACTCCCCCATAATGTGATATTCAATTTTTCTTAATAAGAGGCAAAGCAACCTTAACTAGAGAGAATTAATGGACATTTAGAATTTGAATTTCTCATGAGTATGACACACCACATAGTGACTAGATAAGCTTGCAATATCAATACTAAGTGGTAGTACTCACATACACACATTTTATGGTTTGAGAGATGCGCGAGGCATATCACTCCCCTAAAATTGGATGTTCCATTAACCACTCAAAAAGAGCCAAATAAGATATCATCAAGGTGCATTAGAGGCTCAAAACGAGACACACGGGTAAATGATGTACCAAACACCTAGACATACTTGAATACACAAAATAAGCAAGCATGAGGAACACCAAATACAAACACATAGTTGGTACAAAACCAAAACATGTAAAGGGGCAAGTAACTTACAATATAAATGAGTTTAGTACAAGTTACCGCAAAGAGGCATATTGGATATAAGATATACAAATAAGATAATCCTAATGACTTGGCTTGATCAAATATGATATATGAAGATCACTTAATTCTTCATGAGTTATCCAAGTCTCCAATGCCATCCAAAAACACCTAACGATCAAGTTTGAGCTTGTTGGTCCCCAACTAAGTTGGGTCCTAAGAGGTTAGTCACAATAGGCTTGGCAACCCAAATGGTTCTTTTCTTGACACCACTTTGAGTTCCAACAAACTTGGCAAACACATTGCCATCCTTATCCTTCCCAAGATAATAATCATCATTAATAATGATAGGATTAGATAAGGTACCATTTGAACATGAAGAGGCAAAGTGCCCCTTCACACAACATATGTAGCAACAAGTGCTCCCCTTTCTCTTCTTCATTGATTTCTTGGCTTGGGGAGCATTATCTTGATTCTTCTTCGGAAGTGGCCTAACTTCAACTTGGGCTTGAACTTGTACTTGTGGCTGCTTCCCTTGTTGCTTCTCACTCAAGTGCTTTTTCTTCAATTGACAAGATCTTACATGATGTCCTTCAACCTTGCACTTGAAGCAAATAATCTTGGCCAAATTCTTGACTTGGTTTTGGCCCTTCTTCTTGTTTATCTTGGACTTGTTATTGTTATTGGAGTTGAATCCAAGTCCACTTTTATCATTAGGGGATTTTTGCACACTCAAAATATTATCGAGTGTGGATTTCCCTTCATGATTCTTTTCCAAGTCATTCCTCAAGTAAATGACTTGGGCCTTGAGCTCTTTGATTTCCTCTACATGGTTAGTAGAAATACAAGTACTAGAGGAAGTAGAAGCTTCATTGTTAGAGCAACAAGGCAAAGCAAGTAATCCAACACAAGGTTTATCTATAGTATGGCTAGATGGATTACTAGGACTAACACACGGCAAAATAACATTTTGAGTAGAAGTTGTGCTAATGTCCAAAAGAGGCACATAAGATGTTACCTTGGTAATACTTGCCTCACGAGCTAACATTATCCCATCATGGTAGATTAGAAGATCATTATGAGAGCCCGAGAGCTTTTCATGACTTTCTTCTGAAAGGGCATTTATTGTCATAATCACGTTTGGTGTTCGTTAACAACAAGTAGATCATTTTACAGTTTGTCACTGTCCACAGGTTGGTATTATGATATGTGAAAAGCACCCTCACACTTGGTAAAAGTCCCTACTCATGTGACACAATTCTGGAAACTCCAGACCGGAGTCTCCGATCTGCCAAGACTGGAGTCTCCGGTGTGGTCTAGAGTTTCCGGATCTGTCTCCGGTGGTGTCCTCAGGATATGGGCTGGGACATTCTGAATAGGGGTACGGAGCCCGCTCCGGAGGTTACCTTGGAGTCTCCAGTGGTAGCTCAGTCCAGAGACTCCGGTGTTGGAAGACCGAAGTCTCCGGTCTTGTTGGGTCATGGACGTCCTGGGTCATTCAGATGGGCGGTCCGGAGGCTGATCCGGAGATTGGCCGGAATCTCCGGTCTACAGACCGGAGTCTCCGGTCTGACTTTTCTACAACGGTCAGAAAACGGTTCATGGAGGAAGCCGCCTATAAAAAGGGTCCCTTATCTTCTTCTTCCAACTGCTCGAGCTGCTCAAGAACACCAACTCCATTAGAGCCACCAAATCTACAAGATCTCTTCATCCAACCATCCAAAGTCATTGATCTTTGGAGAATCGAAGGAGGAGGCCTTGATCTACATCTTCACCAAGAGAGATCTTCATTTCCCCCTCATTCACTTGAGGGCCCCCAAGCTCTAGTGTTTCTTTGGAAACCTTAACTTTGATTTGGTTCTTACAAGCTTGTCTTTGATTTGTCTTGACAACTTGCTTGTATTTGGGAGCCTCCAATTAAGTTGTGGATGTGTGCCCCGAACTTGTTATAAAGGTGCCGGCTTCCACCTCGAAGGTTGCCGATATAGTGGAAGGTGGATCGAGCCCGTTGGGGTGAGATTCATCGGAGAACAAGGGAGGCCTCTCGTGGTGTTGGTGGTTTGAAACCACCCCCTCTCCAAACATAGACGTACTTCCCCTCAAAAGGAAGTAACTACGGGAAACAAATCCTTGTGTCTCTGTGTCCACCGCATTGGTTACTTCTATCCTTTACCGCACTTTACTTACTTGTTCTTGCTTAGTGTTGTGTTAGCTTGTGCTCATTTGTCATATAGGTAAATTCACCCTAGTTGCATTATCTAGAGAATTAACCTTATTGTCAAACCCTAAATTGAAAAGAAAGAAAATTTGAAGTAGCACCTATTCACCCTCCCTCTAGGTGCCCATACGATCCTTTCAATTGGTATCAGAGCCTCGGCTCTTTAATTGGGCTTTACCGCCTAAGAGAATATGGGTAGCCGCGAAGGGGATGGTGATGGTGAGCCTACCACGGTGACCATGGAAGATATCAAAAACTTGGAAACAAGATTGAGCTCTTCCTTGGTCAACGAAGTCAAGAAGATGCTTGAGCAACTTCATAAATACAAAGATGGCTCATCATCCCCCTCTCCTCAAGAGGATCCTCCATCCATTTTACCTAAAGGGAATACTCCGGTATCCCCCGACGATATGATGGTAAGGGGTAAACAAGACAACACTAACTCCTCCACACAAAATGATGGGGGAAGGGTGAGCACCGTGATTCATGGTACTCTCCCGACCCTCCAATCCCTCACCCTCATGTATACAATAGAGGTGACCCACCTAAGCTTGAATAATCTGCTACTTTTTCTCAATGGCAATCACTAATGAGAACTCATATGTGCAGCTCTTGCATTGAAATATGGAACATCATCGAGCATGGACTCTTCATTGGGGATCCAAACAACTTGACAAGAAGAGAGGTTGTCAACAGTCAACTCAATGCCACTGCCTTGCATATGATTCAACAAGGATTGGGTACAAAGGATTATCCACACATTGAGCACTTTAGAATTGCCAAGGAAGCTTGGGATGCCCTCACTGTATTATTTGTTGGAAATGAGAGTATGAGGAGGAACCGGTATGATGCTCTAAGCAATGAAGTTGAAGGCTTCTACATGATGGAGGGTGAAGATCATGAGGACATGTACCGAAGGCTCAAGACCACTGCCACCGCATTTAGAAACGTGGGTGCCTCACATGTGGATGATGCGTGGATAAAAAGGAAATATGTGAGTGTACTCATGCCCTTTGAGTCTACCAACTTGAAGAGCCTTCAAGGTAGACACAACTACCATCTCACGACCTCCAATGAAGTTATGCAAGAGATGGCAGCTTTCAAAGTTGCCGCCAAGAATGTCAATGATGCCGTGCTCGTGCCCTTGGTATGAGCAACGTTGTTAATGTTGCTTTGAAGGCCAAAGTTGTGGACCATGGGGATGAAGATGATAGTGATGAAGGCCTCTCCATGGACCACCCCGATGAAGTCAAGATTGCTCATAGTCAATATATGGCCTTTTATGCAAAGAACTTTTGGAAGAATCCTGCCAAGGCCAAGATGGAAATGCAACGAAGAAGCAACCCAAATGGGAAAAGAGAAAATACTACTAGATTGAGAACTTGCTTCAATTGTGGTGACCGCTATCACTTTGTGGCAAGTTGCCCCTATGAGAAGAGAGAAGATCATGGGGGTAATCTTGTGTTGAAGAAGACTCTCAAATCACCTTACAAGAAACCCTTCATCAAGAAGAATCCCATCAACAAGAATTCGGGTGAAATTGTCTTGATCACTCATGAAGAATACTCCTCCGACAATGAAGATGATGATGTAGGGTTCGCAGCATAGAAAACAAAATTGTTCCTACGATGTGAACTATATACCAAGATCTATCTACTAGATACAAACAACGGGCGGATGTATATCCGTAGAGAACATACCCTTGAAGACCGACAAAGCTTAACGAGTTCAACTCGTGGTTGATGTAGACGATCTCTTGCCGATCTCAAGATCGAGAGGAAGTCCTAGCGCCGCAAATCAGCAGCGCATCCGTGCTCGCACACACGTTCGAGGCACCGAGCAACCTCCGCCTCCTCGCTCCAGCGATGCAGCGGAAGCACAACTCTTTCTTGCCGAATAGCCACCGGGAACATGTATCTCGCTAGTCCGAGACCATGGGGGATAAATTCTAGAGGGGGAGAGAGATCCTTCACGAGGAGGTGTGAGAGACAAGTGAGGAGGGGGCTCCTTTTATAGGAGGAGGGGGGGACCCCAAGGGGGTGGCCGGCGCATGGGGGCTAACCCCTTGCCATCCCCTCTTCATGTGGGTGGACACTCCACTCACATATCTCCTTTAAATTCCCTCCACTCAAAAGTCCACTCAAATTCCCATTAAATTTCCACCAAATTTAATGCAAACTCTCATTAAATAAAACTCTTTTATTTTATTCAGAATTTTGTCAATTACTTTAATGACAAACATTCACAAATAACCCCTTGCTATAATTCTATTTCACATGCATAACCACTTTATGCAATTTCACCCGAAAACCTGTTTCGGTATCTAGTGAAATAAATTCCTGCGCTTGTTCATTCTTTCGGCATGAAACATTTGCTCCAATTGGATGTCGGTGTCTCTTAAGTTTGTCACCCTACGGTTCGTGAATAATGCGGACATGATCGAGACCCCTCTCGGATCAATAATCAGAAGCGGGATCTGGAGACCCATACTGACTCCCACACATTCAACGATGACTTTCTTGTGATCGTCGGAACCCTTTACGCTAGTATCTTAATCCCTTTATTTCACGATATATTACATGTCCGAGATTCGATCATCGGTATCTCCATACCTAGTTTGATCTCGTTACCGACATGCACTCTTTTCTCGTTCCTGTGATATAACATTCTAGTGATCAAATCACTTGTTTGCAAGCTAATCAATGTGATATCACCGAGAGGGCCCAGAGTATATCTATCCGTCATTGGGATGAACAAATTCCACTCTCGATCCATGAGCCTCAACATAACACTTTATTAGTTCTGAATCCATCTTTATAATCACCCTGTTACGGTGTGACGTTTGATGTTATCAAGAAACTCTTCCGGTGTTAGTGATTGACATGATCTCATGGTCTAAGGATTAGGATCACTTCGTAAGTTGTTATAGCAATATAAACTCAATGACTTTGATCGTAATGCTATACTTCGGATGAATGTTCATCACACCATTACACTAATGTTGTGATCCCGTTATTAACAACATCCAATGTCCATGATCAGGAAACCTTGATCATCTTGTTAATCAACGAGCTAGTTTATGAGAGAGGCATAACTAGGAACTTTCTGTTTGTTTATTAAACACACATGTATTAACGTTTCCGTATTAATACAATTATAGCATGCAAAATAAACATCTATCATATACTTGGAATACACATAATAAACACTTTATTATTGCCTCTCAGGGCATATTCCCTTCAGTCTCCCACTTGCACTAGAGACAATAATCTAGTTACATAGTGATAAATCTAACACCCATTGAGTTCTGGTGTTGATCATGTTTTGCTCTAGGGAGAGTTTTAGTCAACGGATCTGCTACATTGAGATCCGTATGTACTTTACAAATCTTTATATCTCCATCCTTGACATGCTCGCGGATGGAGTGAAACCGGCGCTTAATATGCTTGGATTGCTTGTGAGACCTTGGCTCTTTGGCATTGGCAATGGCACCATTGTTGTCACAATAGATCACCATTGGGTCCAACGCGTTTGCCACTACTCCTAGTTCGGATATGAACTCCTTCATCCAAACTGCTTCCTGAGCCGCTTCTGAAGCAGCAACATATTCGGCCTCCGTTGTTGATCCCGCTACCACAGGTTGTTTGGAGCTCCTCCAACTAACCGCTCCGCCATTCATGAGAAATACGTATCCGGATTGAGACTTAGAGTCATCCGGATCGGTGTCAAAGCTAGCGTCGACATAACACTTAGCGACGAGCTCTTCTTCACCTCCGTATACAAGAAACATATCCTTAGTTCTTCGTAAGTACTTAAGGATATTCTTGACCGCTATCCAGTGTTCCGAACCTGGATCCGATTGGTACCTACTAGTCAAACTAATATCATGTGCCACATCCGGTCTTGTACATAGCATGGCGTACATTATAGAGCCTATGGTTGAAGCATAGGGGACTATGTCCATTATCTCTCTTTCTTCCGCCGAAGCCGGACTTTGAGTCTTACTCAATGTCTTGCCTTGCAACATAGGTAAGAACCCCTTCTTACTTCCGTCCATTTTAAACTTCTTTAAAATCTTATCAAGGTATGTACTTTGCGATAGCCCTATTAGGCGCCTAGATCTATCTCTATAGATCTTTATGCCTAATATGTATGACGCTTCACCTAGGTCCTTCATTGAAAATTTGCTGTTTAGATAACTTTTAACACTGTTTAAAAGATCTATATCATTTCCGATCAATAATATGTCATCCACATATAATATCAGAAATGCCACATTGCTCCCACTCACTTTCTTTTAAATACAAGCTTCTCCATAAGTTTGGACAAATCCAAACTCTTTGATCACCTCATCAAAGCGGAGATTCCAACTTCGTGATGCTTGCTTCAATCCATAGATGGATTGCTGAAGCTTGCACACCTTGTTAGCATCCTTAGGATCGACAAAACCCTTTGGTTGTATCATATACAACTCTTCTTCAATATTACCATTGAGAAACGCGGTTTTGACATCCATCTGCCATATCTCATAATCGAAATATGCAGCAATTGCTAACATAATCCTAACTGACTTTAGCATCGCTACGGGAGACAAAGTCTCATTGTAGTCAACTCCTTGAATTTTTCGAAACCCCTTTGCGACAAGTCGAGCTTTATAGACGGTCACATTACCTCCAGCATCAGTTTTCCTTTTGAAAATCCATTTGTTCTCCACGGCCTTTCGGTCGTGAGGTAATTCCACCAAGTTCCAAACTTGATTTTCATACATGGATTCCATCTCGGATTTCATGGCTTCTAACCATTTGTTGGAATCCGGGGTCATCATCGCTTCTTCATACGTCGCAGGGTCATCATTTTCATCAACCATGAAATTTCATGACAGGATTTCCGTACAGCTCGGGAGCTGCACGCGTCCTGTTTGACCTGCGAGGTTCGATAGTACTCTCTTTCGGAGTTTCATGATCATTATCATTAGTTCCCTCTCCAACAGGTGGAGCCAACTCCGGAACAACTTCCGGCGCTGCGCTACTCGCCATACTTTGAAGAGAAGGTTCCACAACCTCTTCGAGTTCTACCTTCCGACTACTCACACCTTTCGCGAGAAACTCTTTCTCTAGAAAGGATCCATTCTTGGCAACAAAAACCTTGCCCTCGGATCTGTGATAGAAGGAATACCTAATAGTTTCTTTAGGGTATCCTATGAAGACGGATTTTTCCGCTTTGGGTTCGAGTTTATCCGGTTGAAGTTTCTTCACATAAACATCGCATCCCCAAACTTTAAGAAATGACAGCTTAGGTTTGTTTCCAAACCACAATTCATACGGTGTCTTTTCAACGGATTTAGATGGTGCCCGATTTAAAGTGAATGCAGCAGTTTCTAGTGCATAACCCCAAAATGACAACGGCAAGTCCGTCAGAGACATCATAGATCGAAGCATATCTAATAAAGTACGATTACGACGTTCCGACACACCATTTCGCTGTGGTGTTCCGGCAGGTGTGAGTTGTGAAACAATTCCACACTCTTTCATGTGAGTGCTAAACTCGTAACTTAGATACTCACCTCCACGGTAGGACCGTAGAAATTTGATCTTTCTATTACGATGATTTTCCACTTCATTCTGAAATTCCTTGAACTTTTCAAAGGTTTCAGACTTGTGTTTCATCAAGTAGATATAACCGTATCTACTCAAATCATCCGTGAAAGTAACAAAATAATGATATCCACCTCGCGCCGACACACTCATTGGATCACATACATCAGAATGTATGATTTCCAATAAATCTTTCGCCCGTTCCATTGAACCGGAAAACGGCGTTCTAGTCATCTTGCCCATAAGGCATGGCTCGAATGTATCAAATGATTCAAAATCAAGTGATTCCAAAAGTCCATCCGAATGGATCTTCTTCATGCGTTTAACGCCAATATGACCTAGACGGCAGTGCCACATATATGCGGATATATCATCATTAAGTTTAATCCTTTTAGCATCAACATTATGAATATGTGTAACATTATTATCGAGATCCAATAGAAATAAACCATACATCATCGGTGCATGACCATAAAAGATTTCATTCATATAAATAGAACAACCATTGTTCATGGATTTAAATGAATAACCACTTCGCATCAAACACGATCCAGATACAATGTTCATGCTCAGTGCAGGCACCAGATATCATTTATTCAAGTTTATAACTAATCCCGACGGCAAGTGGAGAGGCAGCGTTCCGACGGCGATCACATCAACGCTTGATCCATTGCCGACACGCATCTTGACCTCACCCCTTGCTAGCGGTCGCTTGTTCCGCAGCCCCTGATTCGAGTTACAAATATTAGCAACTGAACCGGTATCAAATACCCAGGTGCTACTGCGAGCACTAGTAAAGTACACATCAATAACATGTATATCATATATACCTTTGTTTGCCTTGCCGGCCTTCTTGCCTGCCAGATACTTGGGGCAGTTGCGCTTCCAGTGGCCAGTCCCCTTACAATAGTAGCACTCGGAATCAGACTTAGGTCCAACTCGGGGTTTCTTTTCAGGCGCGGCAACAGGCTTGCCGCCCTTACTTCCCTTCCGTTTTCCCTTCTTGTCTTTCTTGAAACCAGTGTTCCTATTGATCATCAACACTTGATGTTCCTTTTTGATCTCCACTTCTGCAGTTTTAAGCATTGACAGAAGCTCGGGGAGAGACTTCTTCATGCCTTGCATATTATAGTTCATCACGAAGCTCTTATAGCTAGGTGGCAGAGACTGCAGAACACGATGGATGCCTAAGTCAATGGGAATCGATATTCCCAAGGACACAAGCTTATCGGCGTAACCCGACATCTTGAGTACATGCTCACTAACGGAGCTGTGCTCTTCCATCATGCAGCTAAAGAACTTTTCTGAAGCGTTGTAGCTCTCTACAGCAGCATGTTTGTTGAAAATCATTTTCAACTCACCCATTGTATCAAATGCATTGCCGTTTTCGAAACGCTTTCGAAGTTCCGGCTCTAGCCCATACAATATGCCGCAATGAACTAAGTTGTGGTCCTCCTGACGAGTCTGATAGACATTCTTCTCCTCGTCAGGGGCATCATCAAAAGGTGGGGGGCATAACGGCGCTTCTAGCACATATTGCTTTTGTGCAGCAGAGAGGAGAATCCTCAAATTCATGGCCCATTCGGTAAAGTTGCTACCGTTCGTTGCTAGTTTCTCTTTCTCCATGAACACATTGAAATTAAAAGCAGGTGGTGCCATCTACAACAGAATTTGTAAAGTTTAGACTAAGTGTATGATAGATTGAGTTCAACTAATCCATATTACTAATGAACTCCCACTCAAAAACGACATCCCTCGTTCCTTTTTGGTGATTACATGAACCAAATCCACTACACCAAGTCCGATCATCACGTGAGTCGGTATAGCTTCAAAGGCGAGCATCAAATGGGCATCATATCAACTATATGACTCATGCTTAACCTTTCGGTCCGTGTTCCGAGGCCATGTCTGTACATGCTAGGCTCGCCAAGTTAGAACCTTAGTATTCGCGTGTGTAACTGTTTTACACCCGAAATATGGTCGTGGATCCAAGAAAACCCGATCATCACGTGATGTCTTGGAGCGACGAAAACATAATCGGTGCATACTAAAGGAAGAACACATTCTTATCTTGATATTTAAATGAGGGATCATCTTATTATGCTAACAAAGCGCTAAACAAGCAATATAAGATGCTATCAAACATCATATGTTTATTAGTGAAATTATATGGTTCCCGCAGATGATCTCTATCATGTGCATCGTGGTATGATCACTATCATACCTATATGTGTAAATCCAAGGTCTATGGATTTTACACGCTATGTGTGTTGTAAGAGTATCATCTCATACTTCTACTTACAACACTACCATATCATAACACTAGCCCAGCAACAAGCTAAACTAGACGCCTCTAATTTATCCATTGCAAGTTTTACGTGGCTTAGGGCTTTCGAGATAGAACCGTTCTTACCTACGAACATGAACCACAACGAGGATAATCAAATTGTTGACAACTCGCTTGCAAAATAGATATTGAATATAGTAGGAGAGACAGACACCCGCTAGCCACTTATGCAAACTAGTTGCATGTCAAGCGTGGAACAGGTCTCATGTGCGAGGACATGTAAAGTTTGTCCGGGCCGCTTCATCCCACTATGCCACCAATATCCAAAATTACAACAAAGGAGCAACAACATGATCATCATCGCCCACATACTCATATGTGTACTACCCGTGTAAAGTATCTACGCATAGATCCGGCTCCGATACCACTGTGGGGTTCGCAGCATAGAAAACAAAAAATTTCCTACGATGTGAACTATATACCAAGATCTATCTACTAGATACAAACAACGGGCGGATGTATATCCGTAGAGAACAAACCCTTGAAGACCGACAAAGCTTAACGATTTCAACTCGTGGTTGATGTAGACGATCTCTTGCCGATCTCAAGATCGAGAGGAAGTCCTAGCGCCGCAAATCAGCAGCGCATCCGTGCTCGCACACACGTTCGAGGCACCAAGCAACCTCCGCCTCCTCGCTCCAGCGATGCAGCGTAAGCACAACTCTTTCTTGACGAATAGCCACCGGGAACATGTATCTCGCTAGTCCGAGACCATGGGGGATAAATTCTAGAGGGGGAGAGAGATCCTTCACGAGGAGGTGTGAGAGACAAGTGAGGAGGGGGGCTCCTTTTATAGGAGGATGGGGGGACCCCAAGGGGGTGGCCGGCGCATGGGGGCTGCCCCCTTGCCCTCCCCTCTTCATGTGGGTGGACACTCCACTCACAAATCTCCTTTAAATTCCCTCCACTCAAAAGTCCACTCAAATTCCCATTAAATTTCCACCAAATTTAATGCAAACTCTCATTACATAAAACTCTTTTATTTTATTCAGAATTTTGTCAATTACTTTAATGACAAACATTCACAAATAACCCCTTGCTAGAATTCTATTTCACATGCATAACCACTTTATGCAATTTCACCCGAAAACCTGTTTCGGTATCTAGTGAAATAAATTCCTGCGCTTGTTCATTCTTTCGGCATGAAACATTTGCTCCAATTGGATGTCGGTGTCTCTTAAGTGTGTCACCCTACGGTTCGTGAATAATGCGGACATGATCGAGACCCCTCTCGGATCAATAATCAGAAGCGGGATCTGGATACCCATACTGACTCCCACACATTCAACGATGACTTTCTTGTGATCGTCGGAACCTTTTACGCTAGTATCTTAATCCCTTTGTTTCACGATATATTACATGTCCGAGATTCGATCATCGGTATCCATACCTAGTTTGATCTCGTTACCGACATGCACTCTTTTCTCGTTCCTGTGATATAACATTCTAGTGATCAAATCACTTGCTTGCAAGCTAATCAATGTGATATCACCGAGAGGGCCCAGAGTATATCTATTCGTCATCGGGATGAACAAATTCCACTCTCGATCCATGAGCCTCAACATAACACTTTATTAGTTCTGAATCCATCTTTATAATAACCCTGTTACGGTGTGACGTTTGATGTTATCAAGAAACTCTTCCGGTGTTAGTGATTGACATGATCTCATGGTCTAAGGATTAGGATCACTTCGTAAGTTGTTATAGCAATATAAACTCAATGACTTTGATCGTAATGCTATACTTCGGATGAATGTTCATCACACCATTACACTAATGTTGTGATCCCGTTATTAACAACATCCAATGTCCATGATCAGGAAACCTTGATCATCTTGTTAATCAACGAGCTAGTTTATGAGAGAGGCATAACTAGGAACTTTCTGTTTGTTTATTAAACACACATGTATTAACGTTTCCGTATTAATACAATTATAGCATGCAAAATAAACATCTAACATATACTTGGAAGACACATAATAAACACTTTATTATTGCCTCTCAGGGCATATTCCCTTCAGATGAACATGAGGAAGAGGAAACTCCTAATGGTGTGGCGGCTCTAGCCACTACTTCTACTCCGACATTCTCACTCTTCGATTCTCCAAATGAGAATTCTCCCGTCAAGAACGTTACTTGCCTTATGGAAAGAGGAATGGAGGTATCCTCTGTTGGAATTATGCCCTAGAGGCAATAATAAAGATGTTATTATTATAATTCTTGTTCATGATAATGTTTATATTCCATGCTAGAATTGTATTAAGCGGAAACTTTAATACTTGTGTGGTTTGTGAACAACACCGTGTCCCTAGTACGCCTCTATGGACTAGCTCATTGATTAATGATGGTTAAGGTTTCCTAACCATGGACATGAGTTGTCGATTAATAATGAGATCATATCATTGGGAGAATGATATGATGGACAGACCCAAACTAAGCGAAGCAATTAGATCGTGTCATCGTGTTCATCTTTGCGAAGCTTTTCTTATGTCAAATATTGTATTCCTTAGACCATGAGATAATACAACTCCCTGGTATCGGAAGAAAGCTTTGAGGTCATCAAACGTCATCCTATGAGAGGGTGATCATAAAGGTGTCTCTCAGGTGATCGGAAAGTATCTGTTGGGTTGTATGTATCGAGATGGGATTTCTCCCTCCCAAGTCGGAGAGATATACTTAGGGCCCACTCGGTAATCGATATCAACAACGCTTGCAAGCATGTGGTTAAGGAGTTAATCACAAAGTGATATCGGATTACGGAACGAGTAAAGTACTTCCTGTGAACGAGATTGAACTAGGTATGACGGTACCGACGATCAAATCTCGGGCAAGTAAAATATCGCGAGACGAAGGGAATATATATGGGATTGATTGAATCCTGGCATCGTGGTTCATCTGATATGATCATCGATGAATGTGTGGGAGTCAATATGGGTTTGTAGACCCCGCTGTTGATTATTGATAGAAGATCATGTCCGTATATTCTCGAACCCGAAGGGTCACACACTTAACGTGTCTCGACGCTAGGATAGATTGGATAATTGGTTTATGAATTTTTGTTCGGAGTCTCGGATGGGATCCGGGACATCACGAGAGGTTCCGGAATGGTCCAGAGAATAAGATTCATATAAGGCAGTGCAGTTTTTGGAGTTCGGAATTGTTCCGGGTTAATCGGTATTGTACCGGAAGCTTCTAGAACCTTCCGGAAGGGGGCCAACATGGTCCCACCTGTCGGGAGGGGGCATGGGCCTATGAGGGAGTGCCCTGGACGCATTGGGCCAGGGGCACAAGGCCCCATAGGGCCCAGCCGGCGAAACAAGGGGAAACCCTAGTTTGGAGCTTCTAGAAGGGGGGGTCCTTGCCCCCCACTCCTCCCTCCTTTGGCCGCCGGCCTAGGCTTGGGGGAGGGGCTAGGGCTGGCGCCCACCCCTCTATATATAGAGGGCTGGGGGCACCCCCCCACACACACACCTTCCCCTCAATCCTAGTCGCCCTGCTGCCCTCCTCTCTCTCCCTCCCGACTGCGTGTAGGCGAAGCCCTGCTGCAGAAACTCTCCACCAATTGCACCGCGCCGTCACGTTGTAGATCCAATCCATCTCTCCACCATACTTGCTGGACCGAGGAAGGAGGAGACGTCGAGGTGCTGCACGTGTGCATCTCACGGAGGCATCGCCACTTGCGGTGCTAGATCGGATCGGATCGCGAGGAGGAGAAGCGAGTACGACTACATCACCCATGTTCCGACGAACGTTCCGCTGTGCGAATCTTCAAGGGTATGAAGATCTAATCCAATCTCTCTCGTTGTTTGCATCTCCTAGATTAGATCTTGGCTTCCCTCTGTTCGCATCCGTAGAAAATTTTGATTTACTATGCCGCGAAACCCTTCAGTGGTATCAGAGCTAGATCTATGCGTAGATGTGTTTCACGAGTAGAACGCAACATGGTTGTTGCAGGCGTTGATGTTTTCTGTTGCAAGCCTCTTGTTTGTGTTCTTCTTATGACGCGGGATAGTGAGATTGAAGCGGTCCATGCCAACCTTACGCGACGTCGTTCGCGAGACCGGCTCCGCACTTGACGTGTGGCTTGTTCCACACATGCGGCTGGTGGATGCCAGTTTCTCTCACTATAGTTGTCATGGGATTAACACCGGAGTTTGGCAACCATAATATCACCATTGTGGCTTTCCGTAGGTAAGAATCGTTCTTAGCATGCTACTCCCATAAGCCACGTAAAACATGCAACAACAAAGTAGAGGCGTCTAACTTGTTTTTGCAGGGAGTGTTTTCTGTGATATGGTATGGCCCAAGATGTGATGTGTATAATGTATGCGATGATCATGTTTTGTAATGTTTCACGACTTGCATGTCGATGAGTACACAACCGGCAGGAGCCATATGGTTGTCTTTATAATTGTGTATGACCCGTGTGTCAACTTCTTATACGCCATGTAATAGTTTCACTTTATCGCTAAGTAGTTAGCAATATTTGTAGTTGCTATTCGTGGTGGAGGCAATCATGGTGGAGTGATGGAGATCATGCCGGCACGCACAAGATGGAGATCATTGTGCGAAGATTGGCTATACCATGTCACATAAAGTTATATGCATGTGATGTTTATCCTTTTATGTATCTTATTATGCTTAGATCGCGACGGTAGCATTATAAGATGATTCCTCACTTAAAGATCAAGATAAAAACTGTGTTCTCCCCAAGTATGCACCGTTGCGAAAGTTCGTCGTGTCCAAGCATCACGTGATGATCGGGTGCTATAGACTCTACGTTCACATACAACGGGTGCAAGCCAGTTTTGCACACGCAGAAATACTTGGGTCTAACTTGACGAGCCTAGCATGTACAGACATGGCCTCGGAACACATGAACCAAAAGGTTAAGCATGAGTCATATGAATGATATGATCGACACTTTGTTGTCCACCATTTAAACCACATCTCTTCTCGTGAAGATCGGATTAGGTGTGGTGAATTTGGATCGTGTTCACTAAACAACTTGAGGGATGTTGAATTTAGTGGGAGTTCATCTAGTAATTTGATTAAAAGTTGAACTAGTTATCATGAACATAGTCTAATTTGTACTTGCAAATATTGTAGATCAAATGGCTAAGTCCAACTTCAACTTCAACGTTTTTGCTGAGAAGGAAAAGCTTAAAAACAATGGGTCTAACTTCACCAACTGGTTCCGCAATCTGAGAATCATTCTCTCTGGCAGTCAAAAGGACTATGTCCTTGAGAATGCGTTAGGTGACGCCCCTACTGCTACTGCACCGCCTGATGAGAAAGTTGTCTATCAGTCGCGCAAAGATGATTATGGTGTGATTAAGAGCACCATGTTGTTTGCTATGGAATCGGACCTTCAAAATTGTTTTGAAGACTATCCCGGGACCTTTGAGATTCTCGAGGAGCTGAAAACCATGTTTCAGACTCAGGCCCGTTCTGAGAGATATGAGATCTCTGAGAAGTTCTTTAACTGCAAGATGGAGGAAGGGAGTTCCGTTAGTGAGCACGCCATTAAGATGTCGGGATACACTCAACGCCTTGAGCAACTGGACTGCAAGATTCCAGAGGAGCTCAAGATTGACAGGGTTCTGCAATCACTCCCTCCCAGCTACAAAAGTTTTGTAGTGACTCACAATCAGATTGGTTCCACTAATACGATCACCGAGCTCTTCGCAAAGCTGAAGGCTGCGGAGGTGGACATCAAAAAGGATAATCATGTGTTGATGGTCAACAAGCCCCCCACCTTCAAGAAAGGTAAGGGTGCAAAGAAGCCCTTCAAGAAAGGCGGCGGAAAGCGCGTTGCCCCTGCTGAGAAGAAGCTCAGGTCTGGTCCTAAGCCGGACACTGAGTGCTTCTATTGCAAGGAAAAGGGTCACTGGAAGCGCAACTGTCCGAAGTACTTAGCGGACAAGAAGGCTGGCACCATCAAAGGTATATTTGATATACATGTTATTGATGTTTTCCTTACTAGCCCTCGTTGTAGTGACTGGGTATTTGATACTGGTTCAGTTGCTAATATTTGTAACTCGAAACAGGAGCTACGGAATAGACGGCGGCTTGCGAGGGATGAGGTGACGATGCGCGTTGGCAATGGATCAAGAGTTGATGTGATGGCCATCGGCACGCTCTCCTTAGTTTTACCTTCGGGATTAGTTTTAAGCCTTAATAAGTGTTATTATGTGCCTGCGTTGAGCATGAACATTATTTCTGGATCTTGTTTATTGTAAGACGGTTATTCATTTAAATCAGAGAATAATGGTTGTTCTATTTATATGAGTAACATCTTTTATGGTCATGCACCTATTGTGAATGGTTTATTTCTTCTAAATCTCGAAAGGGATGAAACACACATCCATAACATTGAGGCTAAGAGATGCAAAGTAGATAGTGATAATACTACTTATTTGTGGCACTGTCGTCTAGGTCATATTGGTGTAAAGCGCATGAAGAAACTCCATTCTGATGGACTTTTGGAGTCTCTTGATTTTGAATCATTTGACACATGCGAACCATGCCTCATGGGCAAGATGATCAAAACCCCATTCTCCGGTATGATGGAGCGAGCAACAGACTTGTTGGAAATCATACATACCGATGTATGCGGACCGATAAGTGTTTCGACGCGCGGTGGATATCGCTATTTTCTCACTTTTACCGATGACTTAAGTAGATATGGGTATATCTATTTAATGAAACATAAATCTGAAACATTTGAAAACTTCAAGGAATTTCAGAATGAAGTGGAGAACCATCGTAACAGAAAGATTAAGTTTCTATGATCCGATCATGGAGGTGAATATTTGAGTTATGATTTTCTCACGCATCTTAAAGCAAGCGGAATCGTTTCGCAACTCACGCCACCCAGAACACCACAGTGCAATGGTGTGTCTGAACGCCGGAATCGAACCTTATTAGATATGGTCCGATCAATGATGTCTCTTACTGATTTGCCGTTATCATTTTGGGGTTATGCATTAGAAACCGCTGCATTCACTTTAAATAGGGCACCATCTAAATCCATTGAGACGACACCATATGAATTGTGGTTTGGTGCTAAACCTAAGTTGTCGTTTCTTAAAGTTTGGGGATGCGAAGCTTACGTCAAGAAGTTGATGCCGGACAAGCTCGAACCCAAAGCGTAGAAATGCGTCTTCATAGGATACCCTAAGGAAACTATTGGGTATACCTTCTATCACAGAACCGAAGGCAAAGTGTTTGTCGCAAAGAACGGTTCCTTTCTTGAGAAAGAGTTTCTCTCGAAAGAAGTGAGTGGGAGGAAAGTAGAGCTAGACGAGGTTGTTGAACCTTCTCTTGAATTGGAGAGTAGCGCAACACCTGAAATTGTTCCAGTGCAGCCTGCACCAACGATAGAGGAAGCTAATGACAAGGATCATGAAGCTTCAGACGATGCTGCTACTGAACGTCGCAGGTCGACAAGGTCGCGTGCCCCTCCTGAGTGGTACGGAAACCCTGTCTTGACTGTCTTGTTGGTAGAACACAGTGAACCTATGAACTATGAGGAAGCGATGATGAGCCCAGACTCTGAGAAATGGCTAGAAGCCATGAAATCCGAATTGGGATCCATGAGCGAAAACCAAGTATGGACTTTGGTGGACCCTCCTAGCGACTGAAAGGCCGTTGAGTGCAAATGGATTTTCAAGAAGAAAACGGACGCGGATGGTAATGTTACCGTCTATAAAGCACGGCTTGTCGCGAAAGGTTTTCGGCAAGTTCAAGGTGTTGACTACGATGAGACTTTCTCTCCCGTAGCGATGTTTAAGTCCATTCAGATTTTATTAGCAATTGTTGCGTTTCATGATTATGAAATATGGCAGATGGATGTCAAGACTGCGTTCCTAAATGGCAACATTGATGAAGAGTTGTATATGATGCAACCCGAAGGTTTTGTCGATCCTAAGGATGCTGATAAAGTATGCAAACTTCAGCGTTCCATTTATGGACTGAAGCAAGCATCTCGGAGTTGGAACCTTTGTTTTGATCAAGTGATCAAGAGCTTTGGATTTGTTCCAAATTGCTATGAAGCTTGTATCTACAAGAAAGTGAGTGGGAGCTCGGTGACATTTTTGGTACTATATGAGGATGACATATTGATTATTGGAAATGACATTAACATGCTTAACGATGTGAAGAGTTATTTGAACAAGTGTTTTTCAATGAAAGACCTAGGTGAAGCTGCTTATATATTGGGCATCAAAATCTATAGAGATAGACAAAGACGCCTGATAGCTTTAAGCCAGAGTACATACCTAGACAAAGTTCTGAAAAGGTTCAGAATGGATAAGGGAAAGAAAGGTTCAGTGCCTATGTTGTCAGGTAAGATATTGAGCAAGGCTCAGTGTCCAGCTATGGTAAATGATAGGGAAGCTATGAGCAAAGTGCCTTATGCCTCGGCCATAGGTTCTATCATGTATGCCATGCTGTGTACTAGACCGGATGTGTCCAATGCTCTTAGTTTGACGAGCAGATATCAAAGTGATCCAGGAGTGGAACACTGGACAGCCATGAAGAACATCCTAAAGTACCTAAATAGGACTAAAGAAATGTTCTTAGTCTATGGGGGTGATGAACAGCTCATCGTAAAAGGTTACGTCGACGCTAGTTTCGACACCGACAAGGATGATTCTAAATCTCAGACAGGATACATGTATATTTTTAATGGAGGAGTTGTGAGCTGGAGAAGCTGCAAGCAAAGCGTGATCGCGGGATCTACAATAGAAGCGGATTACATGGCTGCTGCAGAAGCGTCAAGTGAAGGAGTTTGGATCAGGAACTTCATCACTGAGCTTGGCGTGGTTCCAAGTGCATTGGACCCACTGGAGATATTGTGTGACAACACTGGCTCCATAGCACTCGCTAAGGAACCAAGATATCATCCAAATACCAAGCATATCAACCGCAAGTTTCATTTTATCCGAGATTATATAGCAGATGGAGATCTGAAGATCAACAAAGTACATACAGATCTGAATGTCGCAGATCCATTGACTAAACCTCTTCCACGTGTAAAACATGATCAGCACCTCAGTGCCATGGGTGTGAGATTGTTGCCAAATGTAAACTAGATTATTGACTCTAGTGCAAGTGGGAGACTGTTGGAATTATGCCCTAGAGGCAATAATAAAGTTGTTATTATTATAATTCTTGTTCATGATAATGTTTATATTCCATGCTAGAATTGTATTAAGCGGAAACTTTAATACTTGTGTGGTTTGTGAACAACACCGTGTCCCTAGTACGCCTCTATGGACTAGCTCATTGATTAATGATGGTTAAGGTTTCCTTGGACATGAGTTGTCGATTAATAATGAGATCATATCTTTGGGAGAATGATATGATGGACAGACCCAAACTAAGCGAAGCAATTAGATCGTGTCATCGTGTTCATCTTTGCTAAGATTTTCTTATGTCAAATATTGTATTCCTTAGACCATGAGATAATACAACTCCCTGGTATCGGAAGAAAGCTTTGAGGTCATCAAACGTCATCCTATGAGAGGGTGATCATAAAGGTGTCTCTCAGGTGATCGGAAAGTATCTTTTGGGTTGTATGTATCGAGATGGGATTTGTCCCTCCCAAGTCGAAGAGATATACTTCGGGCCCACTCGGTAATCGATATCAACAACGTTTGCAAGCATGTGGTTAAGGAGTTAATCACAAAGTGATATCGGATTACGGAACGAGTAAAGTACTTGCTGTGAACGAGATTGAACTAGGTATGACGGTACCGACGATCAAATCTCGGGCAAGTAAAATATCGCGAGACGAAGGGAATATATATGGGATTGATTGAATCCTGGCATCGTGGTTCATCCGATATGATCATCGATGAATGTGTGGGAGTCAATATGGGTTTACAGACCCCGCTGTTGATTATTGATAGAAGATCATGTCCGCATATTCTCGAACCCGAAGGGTCACACACTTAACGTGTCTCGACGCTAGGATAGATTGGATAATTGGTTTATGAGTTTTTGTTCGGAGTCTCGGATGGGATCCGGGACATCACGAGAGGTTCCGGAATGGTCCGGAGAATAAGATTCATATAAGGCAGTGCAATTTTTGGAGTTCGGAATTGTTCCGGGTTAATCGGTATTGTACCGGAAGCTTCTAGAACCTTCCGGAAGGGGGCCAACATGGTCCCACCTGTCGGGAGGGGGCATGGTCCTATGAGGGAGTGCCCTGGCCGCATTGGTCCAGGGGCACAAGGCCCCATAGGGCCCAGCCGGCCAAACAAGGGCAAACCCTAGTTTGGAGCTTCTAGAAGGGGGGGTTTCCTTGCCCCCCACTCCTCCCTCCTTTGGCCGTCGCCCTAGGCTTGGGGGAGGGGCTAGGGCTGGCGCCCACCCCTCTATATATAGAGGGCTGGGGCGCACCACCCCCCCACACCTTCCCCTCAAGCCTAGTCGCCCTGCATCCCTCCTCTCTCTCTCCCTCCCGACTTCGTGTAGGCGAAGCCCTGCTGCAGAAACTCTCCACCAATTGCACCGCGCCGTCGCGTTGTAGATCCAATCCATCTCTCCACCATACTTGCTGGACCGAGGAAGGAGGAGACGTCGAGGTGCTGCACGTGTGCATCTCACGGAGGCATCGCCACTTGCGGTGCTAGATCGGATCAGATCGCGAGGAGGAGAAGCGAGTACGACTACATCACCCACGTTCCGATGAACGTTCCGCTGTGCGAATCTTCAAGGGTATGAAGATCTAATCCAATCTCTCTCGTTGTTTGCATCTCCTAGATTAGATCTTGGCTTCCCTCTGTTCGCATCCATAGAAAATTTTGATTTACTATGACGCGAAACCCTTCATCCTCATCATCTCACTCCACTTTGTTAGCTAATAATGAAATTGATGATGAGATGTCTCTTGATGTTAAAATGGAATTAATTGCTTTCAATGAGTTTATGACTAACCTACAAGGGGATGCTAGGATACATTTTGGTAACATCTTAGATCAACTTTCTCACACACAAGAGCTCCTAGATGTAAGATGTAAACTAGGGCATGAACACATGATTGAGCTAGAAGCTTTAAACAATGCTCTAGAAGAAGAACAAGAAACTAGGATGTCACTTGAATTAAAACTTGAAGGGCTTGATGAGGCCAATGACATTATTGTGAATAAACTCATCAAAGAGCGTGATCATGCTATTGCTAAACACAAAAGGGCTAAAAAGGACAAGATTGAGTTTGGTGTGGTTCATGAAAAACTTGCCGAGGACTTAAGTTTGCTTGACAAAGCTCACAAGGCTTTGAAAAGTGAATTCTTGTCACTCACAAAGTCCCATGAAATGCTTCAAACTCAATTGGCCAATGTTCCTTCACCTAGTAACTTCATTTCATCTAGTAGTACAACTATTCTTGAAGAAAATGCTAGGTTGAAGGGGGAGGTAGCCAAGGCCACATTTCCACAAGGCAACAAGTCCATTGATGACCTTTTGAGTAAGCAAAGGCCTAGTGGTGATAAAGGGGGCATTGGTTTTGTCTCTAAAACTAAGAAGAAGAAGAACAACAACAACAAGAAGAAGGCCAAGCCCGCACAAGATATCAACAAGGCCATTATGGATAGTAAGTGCACAAATAGTAAAACTATGTCTCATGATGACTTTCCAGGAAGTGCTAACCCTCACTATGTTCTAATGAGAGATTATTATGGTGATGTGTATGCACAATATGTTGGCCCATATGATGGTTATATTGCTTGGTCTATTTGGGTTCCCAAGACCCTTATTGCTGACAAAAGAGGACCCATTGAAAAATGGGTACCTAAAAATTAGCTTGATCTTTTGTAGACATATGCTTCTGGAGGGTCAAAGTGGGTGCTTGATAGTGGTTGCACGAGTCATATGATCGGAAGCTCGTCTATTGTCAAGGACTTAAAGCCAAATGATGATCAAATCACTGTGACATATGCCGACAAGTCAAAGTCTAAGGTAATGGGTTTTGGCAAGGTAGTGGTTGCTCACGACATTACACTCGTGAACTTCATGCTTGTTGAGACCCTTGGATACAATTTATTTTCAGTCCGCGCTCTTGGAAAGATGGGTTTTGCCGTCTTTGTTGATGATGATATTGTGGTTCTCATGTGGAGCAAGTCTCTCAAGGTCGCTTTCGTTGGGTACGTCGAACATGACTTGTATGTGGTGGACTTTTCGGGGCAAGCCACTACAAGTGCGTTGTGCTTATTCAGAAAGGCCGATGTGGGTTGGTTATGGCATCGCCGAATAGCCCATGTCATTATGAGAACTTTGCAAAGTCTCCACAAGGAGGGCCATATTGTTGGACTAAAAGAAAATGTTTCCTTTGCCAAAGATCGTGTTTGCAGGGAAGGTGTTCTAGGGAGGATGCATGATGCTCCTCACAAGCCTAAGAACCGCATCAAGTCTACCAAGATCTTGGAGCTCCTACATGTGGACCTTTTTGGTCCTCCATCTCATGCAAGTCTTGGTGGGAAGAAATATTGTTTGGTGATCGTTTATGACTTTTCAAGATACTCGTGGGTATATTTCTTCAAGTTGAAGAGTGAAACCCAAAAGACCTTCATCGACTTCATCAACATGGTCCAATGTCAATACAATCTTCCCATGTTGATCATAATAAGTGACAACAACACCGAGTTCAAGAACTACACCTTGAATGATTTCCTTAGTGATGAGGGGATAAAACATCAATATTCCGCTGCATACACCCCTCAACAAAATGGTGTGGCCGAAATGAAGAACCGGACTCTTACTGACATGGCTAGGACCATGTTGGCGGAGTTTAAATCTCCATACAACTTTTGGGCCAAAGCTATCTCCACCGCTTGCCATGCTTCAAACCGGCTCTACCTCCGCAAAGAAATCAACAAGACTCCATATGAAATACTTACTGGTAACAAGCCCAACATATCTTACTTCCGGGTGTTCGGTTGTAAGTGTTTCTATCTCATAAAAGGTGTTCGCTTGTCCAAATTCGAGTCTAAAGAATTAGAGGGTATTTTTGTTGGCTATGGTCTCGAATCTCACACTTATAGAATCTATGATAAGCTCTCCGGAGCCGTCATAGAATCTTGTAGTGTGACCTTCGAAGAATATGATGGTCCCCAAGGGGGGCGTGTTGATGCTTGTGATGCAGATGATGAAATGCCTCAGGAAGCCATAGGAAGAATGCGTGTGGGATATATCCGCCCGGTTGAGGAACCCCTTATGGCGGATCGACAATAACTATGCTCCACTCAAGTGGAGCCCTCATCTTCACAACATCAACAAGCTCCATCCACCGAGGAGGACAATGACTCAAGCCAAACACAAGATGTGGACCCTCAACATGATGATCATAGTGACAACTCTAGTCAAGGGGAGCTTGATTCATTTGCCAGGGTGTCAAGTGGTGCCAAGGCAATTTATCAAGGAAGATCCGTACAAACTGCTTTGAGACAAACTCAGATTGATGCTAGAAGGGCACTTGATCAAGACCAAGGTCAATCTTTGCCTCTAAATGAAGAGAATGATTCCGATGATGATCAAGGTCAAGTTGATGGTCAAGAAGAGGACCAAAATGATGAAGAGGGTCCCCCAAGAAACAACACGGAGATCCACGCTCGTCGTGAAGCTAGAAAGGAGAGAATGTTGGAATTAAGAGACCACTCTCTACAAAATGTTGTTGGTGACCTAAGGAAAGGCATTTCCACAAGAGCACAATTGAAGAGGTTCAGTGAACACCAAGCACACATCTCCATGATTGAACCTAAGAAAGTTTGGAAAGCTCTTGAAGATTCGGATTGGTTAGAAGCTATGCACAAAGAGCTCAACAACTTTGAGAGAAACAAAGTATGGAACTTAGTTGAGAAGCCAAAGGAGTGCCGCAATGTTATTGGAACAAAGTGGATATTCAAGAACAAGCAAGATGAGCATGGAATTATAGTAAGGAACAAGGCTAGATTGGTTGCAAAAGGGTACTCTCAAATTGAAGGCATTGACTATGGAGAGACTTATGCACCCGTGGCTCGCCTTGAGTCCATCCGTATCCTTCTTGCTTATGCGGCACATCATAACTTCAAGTTGCAACAAATGGATGTAGAGAGTGCATTTCTTTATGGTCCATTAAATGAGTTGGTATATGTTAAGCAACCCCCGGGATTTGAGGACCCCAACTTCCCAAACCATGTCTACAAACTTGATAAGGCGCTCTATGGGTTCAAGCAAGCCCCGTGCACGTGGTATGAGCACCTTAGAGAGTTATTGTTTGACCGTGGATTTGAGGTTGGGAAAATCAATCCCACTCTTTTTACTAAGAAAGTCAATGGGGAGCTTTTTGTATGCCAAATCTATGTTGATGATATTATCTTTGGATCATCTAACAAAGCTTTTAATGATGAATTCTCAAAGCTTATGACTAGTAGGTTCCGGATGTATTTGATGGGGGAGTTGAGAGTATTTCTTGGTTTTGAGATCAAGCAAGTTAGAGGAGGGACATTCTTCAATCAAGCCAAGTATACTCAAGATATGCTCAAGAGATTCAAAATGCAAGATCTAAATGGCGCTCCTGCTCCCATGGCTACAAAGACTCATCTAGAACAATCCAAATGGTAAAGATGTGGATCAAAAGGTATACCGGTCTATGATTGGTTGTGCATATAGACCCAATATTGTGTTGAGTGTAGGTGTGTGTGCAAGATATCAAGCGGATCCTAAAGAAAGCCATTTAATGGCGGTCAAGAGAATCTTTCGATATTTAGTTCATACCCCATTTTATGGTCTTTGGTATCCTCGAGGCTCAACATTTGCTCTTTGTGGATACACGGATTCGGATTGGGCAGGTGATAAGGATGATAGAAAATCAACATCCGGGACTTGCCAATTCCTTGGTAGGTCCTTGGTATGTTGGTCTTCTAAGAAGCAAAATTGTATATCTCTCTCCACCGCCGAAGCCGAGTATGTGGCAGCTGCTAGTGCTTACACCCAATTACTATGGATGAGACAACCTTTAAAGGAATACAGTGTCCATTGTGACAACGTGCCTCTTCTATGTGACAATGAAAGTGCCATCAAGATTGCCTACAACCCGGTGGATCACACAAGGACAAAGCATATTGAGATTCGACATCACTTCATTAGAGATCATGTTGCTCGAGGTGATATTGGTCTATCATATGCGTCAACCAAAGATCAACTTGTCGATATCTTCACGAAGCCACTTGATGAAGCAAGGTTTTGCTATTTGAGGAATGAACTAAATATCGTAGATTCAAGGAGCTTGACTTGATTTTCTTGCACTCTCACCTATGTTTTTGACCCATAGTTGGTTTAGGTGTAGGTGTAGCACCCCGGATAAACCCTAATTATATTAATGCTTGTTGTTTCTATTTTTCATCATCATGACATCATCATCTTGCATACCTTGTCTCTAAACTATTTTAGTAAAACCCTATATTATTTTCTACTTTACATATCCTCTTCTTATTCAAATTATATCCCTTGTTATTTAAATCGTGTAAAAATATTTACCAAAATGATTTTTAAACAAAGAACATAAAACTAAAAATATTTTAGATATAAATAAATAAAACCTATACCTAAACCGGCCAGGCCCAAAAGGCCCAACCGGCTGAAACCCTAACCATCTACCCAAAAACCAAACCCTAGATCCCCTTGCCCTACCCCCAACTCCCCCACCCCGCTGCCGTTGTGCCAACACGACCCGCACCTCCCCTGCCCGATGCTTCCCTCGCAATCCCACCTCGCTCCCCTCTTCTCGTGTCTCCATGGCCCACCACGCGGACCCCGTCCTCCCTTGACGCGAAGCAACCAGCCCTCCCCGACCCCGCATCGCTCCCTCTGCTCGAACCTTCCCGCAATCACCGCCGCCTCCTACCTTCGCCCGCCATCAATACCCACCACCTCGTCCGCCTCCCTCTCACGCCGCCAGCGCCAAGTCCCCGCCTCCAGTCTCCCTCCTCCTCAGCTCGTCTTCCTCCTCTGTCGCCCTGATGGCGCCCTTCTTCGCTGGCCACGACCTCGTCGGTACCCTCGAGCAGCGGCTGCGAGTGGGCCGTCCACCCTCGTGCGTGTCCTCCTCGACGCGGCCTAGCCCTTGCCGCCTCCGGCCAGCGCCGAGCCCCATGCTGCCATCGCCAGGGAGCTCGCACCAACAGCAAGTCGGCCCCCTCCAGCGCCCCGCAGGCCCCGCCGCCTCGCAAGCTCTGCCACCGCGACTCCCTCCTCGGCCACAGATGCTTCCTCGAGCCCGTCCACCTCTCCATCTCGTTGTTGTTTGAGCCTCTCCTCGCCCAGCGTCGTCTTCCTCGCTGCCCCTGCACGTCAGCTTCGGTTCCCTCTACGACGTGGCCCTGTCGACCTCTATACCACGCCTCTGCCGCGGGCCCGTCTGCGTTGTTCACAGGACTCCACCATAATGTTTCCCCGTTCTCACATGGTTGAGTTTGTGCTCTGTACCACGGGCTCGCGCTAGGTTCTCAGGCAAGTGGATGTGAAGATGGTAATTCCCGGTTAGTGATGATACAGTGATGTGCTGGAGCTCATGTAGTGGAGACTTCTCTTCTGGTGTTTTGCAAGTCAAGTTCATCTTGTCCCGGCGGTGTCTGCCAAGGCGAGATCCTCGAACCTGATGGTCGACAACACAGGGCGCTAAGGTCTTCATCACGGAACAACAAGCACTCCGGCATGGATCCAGTGGCCGAGACCCCGAGCACCCCCCGAACCCTCGGAACCCCAAGGTCGCCATTCGATGTGTGACCCCTATCCGAGACCCCTCATATTTTTATAATATATATTGATCTTGTTGCATATTAAATGAACATGTTTGCATACACATTCTGCGTGTTTGGGGGTATCTAGATGATTCACCTAAATTAAATATTGAGACCATATGTGGGCCAATCTAGTCTAATATTGGTCCATTTAAATTTGTGCATCGAATCGGTGATATAATTTTGCCTTGTTAAGACAACATTTAAATTGCGGGGTATCTAAACAACATGAACATATTAATTAATTGTCGGGACTTCGGTTCCACTTAATATGGCCTAATTGCGTCGCATCTTTGCCATGTCATACATCATACACGCATCATGCCCGATCTTTTGCCGTAGTATTAAATAGTGTATCCGGTGTTTCTTCTAGTGTTTTGCTTCTTCACGGATTAGACCGATGAGTTGATGCGAGTGTCTACCTGATCTTCGGATAAACCTTCAGCAATGTTTTCAGGCGAGCATTCTCCCTCTTTCTACCTATTTTACTTTATAGTCTTTATTTCCTCCTGTTATTCTATTGCTATCTGTGTTGCGATGCTCTAGTTTTCGTACCCGTGATATCCCTTGCAGCCTTATATTGCCTTGGACACATCCTATTACCTATTGTTTGGTAGATAGTTGGACTTGCGTGTCGTAGTCGCTTGCTCAAGTGCGGTTGCGTGTCATCAAATACCATAGTTGTTGGAAGATTGCCGCATATTTAATGTTGGAGATGATCATGGCTTTAATTACTGTTTAATAACTAAAATTGAAGTAGGTAAATAATGCAGAGGCACAGGTGGGCAATATATGTTATTTGGTTTTTAACCGTCCACTTATGTCCCGTAGAACCCCGAGTACTTGATACCTGTTCTTTGAATATTCGCACTATCCGCATGTGGGACCATGAATCCCCCTAGCCAGAGCTTGAGTCATATTTATTTCTTGGGGCCACAAAGTAGTGTGGAGATTGATTACTATCCTGTACTTATGCCATGCCTTACTGCTTTATTTATGATTGCGCGTGGAGCGCCTATACTGTTTAGGTAAGCGGAGTGTTTTCACGGTAACGACAAGCCCAGTCACACTTTCGGGTTCCCAGTCGTTTACAGCCATTGACGCAAACCTCTGGGTCCTTTCCGGAGCCGGCCAACTTCGTCGCGGGTAGCTTGGTGGGGTGGCCCCTTGAAATTTATATGAATCTTGCAATTGCTCTATCGTGATGCCTCGTTGGGTTTTCATTTGGTTTTTCTCGAGGTTGATCGTGCGTGTGTTGCTATTTGTGCCCCCCTGCAGGGTAAAACTTTCTGAAAGTCGTGTCCGCGGTTATGGACGAATTTGAGCACAGTATCTCGATCATAGACAACTATAACTAAAGTAGTGCTATAAATTTGACTTTATAATGACTAGTAATTAGCTTCACTATAATGGAATGGCTAAATAGAAGTGCCAACAACTGTTGGTTTGGATTGTCGCTTGTTGCCATTGTATCTGACTAGTAAGTATTGCAACTACAATGGAATGGCTAAATAAAAGTACCAACAACTGTTGGGTTTTGGGATGCCTCATGCTATATGTATCTGACTAGTAAGTACTACAACTACAACGGAATGGTTAACTAAAACTACCCACTGCTTATTATATCAGGATGACTCATGCTATCTATATCTGACTAGTAATTGCCGCAACTATAACGAAATGAATAAAATTGCCAACTGTGTGAGTTCCTCGGTTGACTTCCTCGTCTGGTCTCGAGGGGGAAACACCAGGATGGGTATGCTTGGTGATAGTTTCAGGTTGGATCCGAATAGGTCTTTCTTATCCCTATCTGATAGTCGCCATTTGTATTGAGTCTCTATAGGTTGTTTAGTGCATGCTGCGCTGCCGCTTCAGACCACCATACCTATGTAGGCGAGGACCGCCGAATTCTAGTCTCGCCATGTACTGGCCTCAGTACTGACCCCTCTCTTTTTCCTTTGCCCTTTGTCGGCACCCCGTTTGTTTAAGCAGGTTTTGATATCGACGTCGTTAGCAGGGTTACCCTTCCGGCTTGGCCTGGGCAGGGTTATGGACGCCATTGGTTATTCTTCAGGGATCTTAGCTCAATTTGCATCTTGTCCGTACTCGGACGCTGTATCGTTTTAAAGGTGATTTGGATCTTTGTATTGTATATCTGTATTTTTTGACTCATGGAGTCGTTGTTGTATATATCTGTTTTGTGGGTTCCATCGTGGACTAATGTGTAATGATATTACTTCGTTTTCCACCCGCACTAAAGTGTCTGGTGGGCACCTTTGAATCGTTTCTATGCGGGTTTGGCGGGAATCGCCGAAACTTGCATAGGGTCGATTCTGAGGGTGTTACAAAGTGGTATCAGAGCTTAGCAGTTACGATACCCCACTGGTCCAGCCTGTAGGATAACCTAGCTAACGGACGTCGTAGAGTGTCAAAACTATTTTAGAAAATTGGTTGGATTAATCTGATTAGGTCTGCTTTTACTCCTTACCCTTTGCTAATCTCCTCTTACCTCGACGTGTTTTGAATCTGCTCGCTTATCTTTTCTTCGAGTCCAGGAATTCTCGTGGTTGGGTTTCTGTCGTACCTTCAGGGTTTCACTTCCATCCTTTGTTAACGGTGCTTCGACAACTGGTCTTCATGCTATCTGATGGATCTTTCATCCGTTGTACCTTTCATTGGACCGAAGATTCACTAAAAAATTTCTTTCTATCCTCCGGTGTTTTCTGATATGACGAAGTCATCTACAGCAAATCTGATGAGAATCTCCATTCCTCCTTAGTTTCTGAACCTCTCTTGTCGAGATCTTCAGTCTGAATTCTGAGAGTTAGTTGCATAATTCACTTGTTCTTGTGCAGAGTAATGCTTTGGGTGCGCGATGGACTGATCACCATCCGACTACTCTTATCATTCGCTCTTGTGCATTGAAATGGTGGATCAAGAAATTTTACTCCTTCCATGGAAGTTAGAGGTCGCCTTATCTTTAGATACCTCTACCTTCGTCCTTTGTTTCTCCGGAGTGTTCTCTCGATGGACGTGAGCCCCGACCCTTGTTGGTGGTGTCGCCAATTTCAAGATGAAGAAGGAACCCTCGTTAGTGGTGTCGCGAGGATCTACACGAAGCGAGAAGATTGAGGTCATCGGCTTTCTTCCCCGTACTAGGAGGTGGATCAAGAGGGCGAGATCCATTGTTAGTGGTGTCGAATTGTAGCACCCCGGATAAACCCTAATTATATTAATGCTTGTTGTTTCTATTTTTCATCATCATGACATCATCATCTTGCATACCTTGTCTCTAAACTATTTTAGTAAAACCCTATATTATTTTCTACTTTACATATCCTCTTCTTATTCAAATTATATCCCTTGTTATTTAAATCGTGTAAAAATATTTACCAAAATGATTTTTAAACAAAGAACATAAAACTAAAAATATTTTAAATATAAATAAATAAAACCTATACCTGGCCTAGCCGGCTGAAACCCTAACCATCTACCCAAAAACCAAACCCTAGATCCCCTTGCCCTACCCCCAACTCCCCCACCCCGCCGCCGTTGTGCCAACACGACCCGCACCGCCCCGTCCTGATGCTTCCCTCGCAATCCCACCTCGCTCCCCTCTTCTCGTGTCTCCCTGGCCCACCACGCGGACCCGTCCTCCCTTGACGCGAAGCAACCAGCCCTCCCCGACCCCGCATCGCTCCCTCTGCTCGAACCTTCCTGCAATCACCGCCGCCTCCTACCTTCGCCCGCCATCAATCCCCACCACCTCGTCCGCCTCCCTCTCACGCCGCCAGCGCCAAGTCCCCGCCTCCAGTCTCCCTCCTCCTCAACTCGTCTTCCTCCTCTGTCGCCCTGATGGCGCCCTTCTTCGCTGGCCACGACCTCGTCGGTCCCCTCGAGCAGTGGCTGCCAGTGGGCCGTCCACCCTCGTGTGTGTCCTCCTCGACGCGGCCTAGCCCTTGCCGCCTCCGGCCAGCGCCGAGCCCCATGCTGCCACCGCCGGGGAGCTCGCCCCGTCAGCAAGCCGGCCCCCTCCAGCGCCCCGCAGGCCCCGCCGCCTCGCAAGCTCCGCCACCGTGACTCCCTCCTCGGCCACAGATGCTTCCCCGAGCCCGTTCACCTCTCCATCTCGTTGCTGTTCGAGCCTCGCCTCGCCCGCCGTCGTCTTCCTCGCTGCCCCTTCACGTCGGCTTCGGTTCCCTCTACGACGTGGCCCTGTCGACCTCTATACCACGCCTCTGCCGCAGGCCCGTCTGCGTTGTTCACAGGACTCCACCATAATGTTTTCCCGTTCTCACATGGTTGAGTTTGTGCTCTGTACCGTGGGTTCGCGCTAGGTTCTCAGGCAAGTGGATGTGAAGATGGTAATTCCCGGTTAGTGATGATACAGTGATGTGCTGGAGCTCATGTAGTGGAGACTTCTCTTCTGGTGTTTTGCAAGTCAAGTTCATCTTGTCCCGGTGGTGTCTGCCAAGCCGAGATCCTCGAACCTGATGGTCGACAACATAGGGTGCTGAGGTCTTCATCACGGAACAACAAGCACTCCGGCATGGATCCAGTGGCCGAGACCCCGAGCACCCCCCGAACCCTCGAAACCCCAAGATCGCCATTCGATGTGTGACCCCTATCCGAGACCCCTCATATTTTTATAATATATATTGATCTTGTTGCATATTAAATGAACATGTTTGCATACACATTCTGTGTGTTTGGGGGTATCTAGATGATTCATCTAAATTAAATACTGAGACCATATGTGGTCCAATCTAGTCTAATATTGGTCCCATATAAATTTGTGCATCGAATCGGTGATATAATTTTGCCTTGTTAAGACAACATTTAAATTGCGGGGTATCTAAACAACATGAACATATTAATTAATTGTCGGGACTTTGGTTCCACTTAATATGGACTAATTGCGTCACATCTTTGTCATGTCATACATCATACATGCATCATGCCCGATCTTTTGCCGTAGTATTAAATAGTGTATCCGGTGTTTCTTCTAGTGTTTTGCTTCTTCACGGATTAGACCGATGAGTTGACGCGAGTGTCTACCCGATCTTCGGATAAACCTTCAGCAATGTTTTCAGGCGAGCATTCTCCCTCTTTCTACCTATTTTACTTTATAGTCTTTATTTCCTCCTGTTGATCTATTGCTATCTGTGTTGCGATGCTCTAGTTTTCGTACCCGTGATATCCCTTGCAGCCTTATATTGCCTTGGACACATCCTATTACCTATTGTTTGGTAGATAGTTGGACTTGCGTGTCGTAGTCGCTTGCTCAAGTGCGGTTGCGTGTCATCAAATACCACAGTTGTTGGAAGATTGCCGCATATTTAATGCTAGAGATGATCATGGCTTTAATTACTATTTAATAACTAAAATTGAAGTAGGTAAATAATGCAGAGGCATAGGTGGGCAATAGATGTTATTTGGTTTTTAACCGTCCACTTGTGTCCCGTAGGACCCCGAGTACTTGATACCTGTTCTTTGAATATTCGCACTATCCGAATGTGGGACCATGAATCCCCCTAGCCAGAGCTTGAGTCATATTTATTTCTTGGGGCTACAAAGTAGTTTGGGGCTTTATTACTATCCTGTACTTATGCCATGCCTTACTGCTTTATTTATGATTGCGCGTGGAGCGCCTGTACTGTTTAGGTAAGCGGAGTGTTTTCGCGGTATCGACAAGCCCAGTCACACTTTCGGGTTCCTAGTCGTTTACAGCCATTGACGCAAACCTCTGGGTCCGTTCCGGAGCCGGCCAACTTCGTCGCGGTTAGCTTGGTGGGGTGGCCCCCTGAAATTTATATGAATCTTGCAATTGCTCTATCGTGATGCCTCGTTGGGTTTTCATTTGGTTTTTCTCGAGGTTGATCGTGCGTGTGTTGCTATTTGTGCCCCCTGCATGGTAAAACTTTCTGAAAGCCGTGTCCACGGTTATGGACGACTTTGAGCACACTATCTCGATCATAGACAACTATAACTAAAGTAGTGCTATAAATTTGACTTTATAATGACTAGTAATTAGCTTCACTATAATGGAATGGCTAAATAAAAGTGCCAACAACTGTTCGTTTGGATTGTCACCTGTTGCCATTGTATCTGACTAGTAAGTATTGCAACTACAACGGAAAGGCTAAATAAAAGTACCAACAACTGTTGGGTTTTGGGATGCCTCATGCTATATGTATCTGACTAGTAGGTACTACAACTACAACAGAATGGTTAACTAAAACTACCCACTGCTTATTATATCAGGATGACTCATGCTATCTATATCTGACTAGTAATTGTCGCAACTATAACGAAATGAATAAAATTGCCAACTGTGTGAGTTCCTCGGTTGACTTCCTTGTCTGGTCTCGAGGGGGAAACACCAGGATGGGTGTGCTTGGTGATGGTTTCACGTTGGATCCGAATAGGTCTTTATTATCCCTATCTGATAGTCGCCAGTTGTATTGAGTCTCTATAGGCTGTTTAGTGCATGCTGCGCTGCCGCTTCAGTCCACCATACCTATGTAGGCGAGGACTGCCGAATTCTAGTCTCGCCGTGTACTGGCATCAGTACTGACCGCTCTCTTTTTCCTTTGCCCTTTGTCGGCACCCCTTTTGTTTAAGCAGGTTTTGAGATCGACGTCGTTAGCAGGGTTACCCTTCCGGCTTGGCCTGGGCAGGGTTATGGACGCCATTGGTTATTCTTCAGGGCTCTTAGCTCAATTTGAATCTTGTCCGTACTCGGACGCTGTATCGTTTTAAAGGTGATTTGGATCTTTGTATTGTATATCTGTATTTTTGACTCATGGAGTTGCTGTTGTATATATTTGTTTTGTGGGTTCCATCGTGGACTAATGTGTAATGGTATTACTTTGTTTTCCACCCGCACGAAAGTGTCTGGTGGGCACCTTTGAATCGTTTCTATGCGGGTTTGGCGAGAATCACCAAAACTTGCATAGGGTCGATTCTGAGGGTGTTACAGTAGGCATGGATATAGGGGGAGTGTGGTCCTAATTGATTGGACTATCCCTCCCCCCGTTATGCCCAAAGCAATCAAAATCATTCCTCTTAATATCATTTTGTGATATGTGAGATTAATGATGAGTTTCGGTTATGGACCCAAGATATATCTCCGTGGTGCCATGCCGAGTATACTCATATATGGTGGCCAAGGCCACCGCCCCCTCAAACCTGAGAGGTTGGTACTTACTCATGTTTGTCATTCGCTTGATGTTAGTCTCTTGGAGTTTTTCTGAATATGTTTGGTGAATTTCTATGGCTCTTGATTGGCTCTTCGCAGTTTGATGTCTCAACCCAAGCCCTCTCCCTATCTTAAACTTGTCTATCTCTCATATATGTCCCCAAACACCTATCCTGGAGCTTTTGGTCGAGGAGGACCGGAGTCTCCGGTGTACATGCACCGGAGTCTCCGGTGTAGACCGGAGTCTCCGGTCCAGACGGTTTCTGCCACTTAAAGCAGGGGGCGGGGTGAACTGTTACAGTAGTTCCTCATTTTTCACCATGTCCCCTTCCTCCAATCCCGTCGCCTCCTCTTCCAAAACTCCTCCCCGGAGGTCAAGAAGCCCCCGGGATCCGCCGTGCCGCCGGCCAACCCTCTCCTCTCCTCCATTGGGTCATTCCCACCGGAGGAATTGATCCCATGGACAGATTTGGTACCTCTCCTCTCCTTTTTTTTCTCCTAGGGTTCATCCCTAGATGTATTTTTGAGGATTGGTGTTGATTTGTCCATTGAAATCACTTGTTTACGTGCAGTTTAGTACTTTAGCCTTGTTGCATTGCTCAATCTATTAGATTCATCCTCACCAGCATATCCACACCACATGTCCGAGCCTCTCGACCGGAGATTCCGGACCTAGGGCTAGAGACTCCGGTCCAGGCCGGAGACTCCAGTCTACAGGACCGGAGACTCCGGTCTGAGCCGGAGACTCCGGTATGAGGTACGGAGACTCCGGTGGTGGATGAATCAAACAGACCAGAAATGCATCAAAGCTCTTGTACTACATTGTTGGGACATATATACTCATCTCCATGCTATCTCCCTCACTGTTGTTCACAGGTGATGGTTCTAGTATTCCTCGTCGTACCAAGGCCAAGTCCCAAAGGGGGAATCCTCGCTATGATGCAGCTCAGGGTCAGTTTATTGTGCCTCCTTCCAAACGCAAACAGCTGGCACGTGATGCAGCCTATTTGAAGAAGGACCAAGAGAGGTCTGAACGAGAGGACCGTGCCAAGAAGGCCAAGTATGAAAACCCTCAGTCCTTGGCCAAAATGTCAAAAGAGGAGTACCGTGAGCTGAGAAAGACAGATTTCTATACGCTGCCTCGTACTAGTGATGACCCTCGTTTCTGGAGGAAGGAACAGGCTATGTTCATGAAGGATGTGTATGGTGTGCTCACCAAATCACCGGTCTGCCCTCAGAAGTTCATGAGTGTTGAGCAGATGCGCCTCATCCCCTACTTCAATGATGCTTTGTGGATCTGTGAGAAGCTGGGACTGTATAACTTTATGGAGCTGCGTGAAGACTACAATGTCCACCTTGTACAGCAGTTCTATGCCACGGTTGTGTTTGGGTCTGATCAAGACAGGACTATGGTCTGGATGTCTGGTACCACTCGCCGCACAGCTACATTCCATGACTTTGCCAACGTCATCTTTGAGATCTTTCATGGAGTATCCACTCCCGTTGGGCTGCGTATGCACTCTGCAGCTCTGGGTGAGAACAAGTTGAAGTTGGCGCCTCTGTATGACGAGGGTGTTGTGGGAGGGTCCAAGGGACTCAAGACTCTCTACAACCTTATGCTGATGATTTTCCGTCATACCATTGCACCTAGTGCTGGTAATGATGATGCGATTAGGGGTGGGCTTGTCAACCTTCTGTACCACACTCACCGGATTTACAATGCTGGACCAGAGGCAGATGCTGCACTGATTGATGTGATGGATTTTATTTCCGAGGAGATGTTCCATGCTATTCTTTACAAGAAATCTCCTCCATATGCACCCTTGGTTATGAGGCTCATCAACTCCCAGGAGCATGATTCTCCACTTGGCATACCATCACACCTCACTGAGCACACTATGGTCTCACTGCAGCAGAATGGGCGTATGGGGCCTGCTCCGAGGTGTCGCTATGGGGATGATGATGAGGAGATTGAGACTGAGAGGGCCCCCTCCCCGCCTAGAGTCTGGAGTAAGAATGCCTCCAATGCCCCTATGCCTACTATGACTCGAGACTATGTGCATGAGAGGGTCAAGAAGGCCAGCTTTTGGGAGAGGACTCTTTGTTGCATGAACGTTGACATCAGTAAGCAGCAACATGCATCCTACCAAAGCAACCGTCGCATTGAGAAGCTCCTCAATGAGATCAAGGAACAAGGTGAAGGGGGTCACGAGGAAGGTGAGGATGAATACAATGATGAGCATTAGGCTCAGCAGTCCACAGAGTCTGATCACACACTCTCATTTGGGGCATGGAATGCCCAACAGGATAGTCTGGTGGATTGGAAGACATTTGCTGACGTCACCTCCAGTTTTGGGTACCAGGGTACCTCCTCTTCTCGCCCCCACGGCAAAGGGCATGCTGTTCCTGAAGACGATGATGATGAATATGATGAGGGTGGTGATGACCAGGATGAGGATGAGGATGCTGAGGATGACGATGACTACTGAGTTATTGGGGCGCTAGCTTTGGTCTTTTCCCTTTTTCGGTGTTTCGATGCCAAAGGGGGAGAAGACATTCTCATCGTTTTGCATGGGTCTGGGGCTTTGGATTTGCGATTATCTGCTACTATATGCTTTTATCTGCCATATTCGAACTTTGAACTTCATGTGTGTTATTTGTTGTTCATGTGTGTGACTATGTGCTTGTGTGCACTATATTTTGTAACTCATGTGAGATTTATGTGTGTTATCGTTGATACTATCTACCTTGCATGATTTACTCAATTATCTTATTGCACATAGTCAGGGGGAGACCCATATATATTTTTCCATGCAAATCACTTGTTGTCATGGAACACCAAAAAGGGGGAGATTGAAAGGGCATTTATTGTCATAATCACTTTTGGTGTTCGTTAACAACAAGTAGATCATTTTATAGTTTGTCACTGTCCACAGGTTGGTATTATGATATGTGAAAAGCACCCTCACACTTGGGAAAAGTCCCTACTCATGTGACACAATTTTGGAAACTCCAGACTGGAGTCTTCGGTCTGCCAAGACCGGAGTCTCTGGTGTGGTCCGGAGTTTCTGGATCTGTCTCCGGTGGTGTCCTCAGGATCTAGGCTGGGACATTCTGAATAGGGGTCCGGAGCCCGCTCCGGAGGTTACCCCGGAGTCTCCAGTGGTAGCTCAGTCCGGAGACTCCGGTGTTGAAAGACCGGAGTCTCTGGTCTTGTTGGGTCATGGATGGCCTGGGTCATTCAGATGGGCGGTCCGGAGGCTGGTCCGGAGATTGGCCGGAATCTCCGGTGTAGACTGGAGTCTCCGGTCTACAGACCGGAGTCTCCGGTCTGACTTTTCTACAACGGTCAGAAAATGGTTCATGGAGGAAGCTGCCTATAAAGAGGGTCCCTTATCTTCTTCTTCCAGCTGCTCGAGCTGCTCAAGAACACCAACTCCATTAGAGCCACCAAATCTACAAGATCTCTTCATCCAACCATCCAAAGTCATCGATCTTTGGAGAATCGAAGGAGGAGGCCTTGATCTACATCTTCACTAAGAGAGATCTTCATTTCCCCCACATTCACTTGAGGGCCCCCAAGCTCTAGTGTTTCTTTGGAAACCCTAACTTTGGTTTGGTTCTTACAAGCTTGTCTTTGATTTGTCTTGACAGCTTGCTTGTATTTGGGAGCCTCCAATTAAGTTGTGGATGTGTGCCCCGAACTTGTTGTAAAGGTGTCGGCTTCCACCTCGAAGGTTGCCGATATAGTGGAAGGTGGATCGAGCCCGTTGGGGTGAGATTCATCGGAGAACAAGAGAGGCCTCTCGTGGCGTTGGTGATTTGAAACCACCCCCTCTCCAAACGTAGACGTACTTCCCCTCAAATGGAAGGAACTACGGGAAACAAATCCTTGTGTCTCCGTGTCCACCGCATTGGTTACTTCTATCCTTTACCGCACTTTACTTACTTGTTCTTTCTTAGTGTTGTGTTAGCTTGTGCTCATTTGTCATATAGGTAAATTCACCCTAGTTGCATTATCTAGAGAATTTACCTTATTGTCAAACCCTAAATTGAAAAGAAAGAAAATTTGAAGTAGCGCCTATTCACCCCCTCTAGGTGCCCATACGATCCTTTCATCTTCCAATTTCCTATACTTGCTAGTTAGCAACTCAAGTTGAGCCCTTAGCTCAACGTTCTTGGGTAGATGCTTCACAAGAAGTAGAGTTAGTAGCACAAGCATCATTAATGAAATTTTCCTTTTCAAGCTCATAAGATTCAATTATTTGTTTGAGGAGACAATTAGTGTGCTCCTCCTCGGCAAGCTCTTGCTTAAGGAGATTGAATCTCCGACTCCCATCATCAAGTTGGAAATCCAACTCCTCTATGGTTCCCGTTTGTTTAGTTATGGTGTCCATAACGTGTTTGAGACAAGTAACGGCCTTATTATTACCACGAAGATAGGTACACAAAAAGTCCAACTCAAGCAAGAGAGCACTAGTATCCTCATCAATGTCATCATCACTATCATCATTATCATTGCTATTATCTTTAGAAGATATATTGGGATCCAAAGTAGGAGATACCTTTGATCCTCTTGCCATAAGGCACATGTGAGCACGGGAGGATGAATATGAGGATATTATTGAATCTTCAATCATGATCATGTCTTGCTCCATATAATTTTTGATTTCCTCTACATTGTTAGATAAACAACTAGAGGAAATAGAAGCATGTTGTTCATGGGAACAAGGGAAATCAAGCATATCATCTACACTAGTACTCAAATAATTTCTAGATGATATACAAGGACTGGCAACACAAGGGGATATATCATCATTGTTGCAAGAAGTGCTTAAGTCTGAACTCTCTACACCATTATCGTTTATGGAACAAGAATCATTGGTGTAAAGAGAAACACTACCATCATCACATATGATTTTCCACTCACCATGCCATTACCTTGTGACTTGTCACATGTAAGTTAAGTGGAAATAATTGAGATCATATCGCGACCAGAGGTGGAAGCAACTTGGATCTCTTCATGATGTGAGGGAGAAGAGAGATCCTTGGAGATACCACCGACCCTATGATAAATGGAGCCACCAAATATTTCTTTAAGCTTGGTCCACATCTCATGAGTCGACTCGCGCTTTACAATCGTCAAGAACAAATTAACTATGGGGCTCAAAGAGAAAATAAGCTCATTAGATACTTGAGCTTCGGGATGTAAATTTTTCTCGTCCTCTAGAGATAGATTTTGAGGATCCATCGGAGGAGAAAAACCTACATCTAGAAATCACTCAATATTTGGACACAAGGTCCTAAAATTACAAAGCAAGCAATTTCTCCATAAAGCATAATTTGTGCCATCAAAGATAATTGTGTCATTGTGCACTATACTATTGGAATTATGCCCTAGAGGCAATAATAAAGATGTTATTATTATAATTCTTGTTCATGATAAAGTTTATGTTCCATGCTAGAATTGTATTAAGCGGAAACTTTAATACTTGTGTGGTTTGTAAACAACACCGTGTCCCTAGTACGCCTCTATGGACTAGCTCATTGATCAATGATGGTTAAGGTTTCCTAACCATAGACATGAGTTGTCAATTGATAATGAGATCATATCATTGGGAAAATGATATGGTGGATAGACCCAAACAAAGCAGAGCAATTAGATCGTGTCATCGTGTTCGTCTTTGCGAAGCTTTTCCTATGTCAAATATTGTATTCCTTAGACCATGAGATAATGCAACTCCCTGGTATCGGAAGAAAGCTTTGAGGTCATCAAACGTCATCCTATGAGAGGGTGATCATAAAGGTGTCTCTCAGGTGATCGGAAAGTATCTGTTGGGTTGTATGTATCGAGATGGAATTTGTCCCTCCCAAGTCGGAGAGATATACTTCGGGCCCACTCGGTAATCGATATCAACACCGCTTGCAAGCATGTGGTTAAGGAGTTAATCACAAAGTGATATCGGATTACGGAACGAGTAAAGTACTTGCTGTGAACGAGATTGAACTAGGTATGACGGTACCGACGATCGAATCTCGGGCAAGTAAAATATCGCGAGAGGAAGGGAATATATATATGGGATTGATTGAATCCTAGCATCGTGGTTCATCTGATATGATCATCGATGAATGTGTGGGAGTCAATATGGGTGCCCAGACCCCGCTGTTGATTATTGATAGAAGATCATGTCTGCATATTCTCGAACCCGCAGGGTCACACACTTAACGTATCTCGACGCTAGGATAGATTGGATAATTGGTTTATGAATTTTTGTTCGGAGTCTCGGATGGGATCCGGGATATCACGAGAGGTTCCGGAATGGTCCGTAGAATAATATTCATATAAGGCAGTGCAGTTTTTGGAGTTCGGAATTGTTCCGGGTTAATCGGTATTGTACCGGAAGCTTCTAGAACCTTCCGGAAGGGGACCAACGTGGCCCCACCTTCCGGGAGGGGGCATGGGCCTATGAGGGAGTGTCCTGGCCGCATTGGGCCAGGGGCACAAGGCCCCATAGGGCCCAGCCGATTCTAGAGAGATTTGACTCGTTTAAATCTCGGGATAGAATTTCTAGATAAGGGAGAGTTTAAATCGTTTAAACTAGAGATAGGATTTCTAGATAAGGGAGAGTTTAAATTGTTTAAACTAGAGATAGGCTTGGAGGAGGGGCAAGGGCTGGCCGCCCCCCCTCTATATATAGAGGGGTGGTGCGCCCCCTCCCCCCCCCCACACACACACACCTTCCTCCAAGCCCTAGCAGCCTTGCTACCTTCCTCTCTCCCTCCCGATTGTTTGTAGGCGAAGCCCTGCAGCAGAAATTCTCCACCATATACACCACGCCGTCGTGTTGTAGATCCAATCTATCTCTCCACCATACTCGCTGGTCCAAGGAAGGAGGAGACGTTGAGGTGCTGCACGTGTGCATCTCACGGAGGCACCGCCACTTGTGGTGCTAGATCGGATCGGATCGCGAGAAGGAGAAGCGAGTACGACTACATCACCCACGTTCTGACGAACGTTCCGCTGTGCGAATCTTCAAGGGTATGAAGATCTAATCCAATCTCTCTCGTTGTTTGCATCTCCTAGATTAGATCTTGGCTTTCCCTCTGTTCGCTCCGTAGAAAATTTTGATTTACTATGCCGCGAAACCCTTCAGTGGTATCAGAGCTAGATCTATGCGTAGATGTGTTTCACGAGTAGAACGCAACATGGTTGTTGCGGGCGTTGATGTTTTCTGTTGCAAGCCTCTTGTTTGTGTTCTTCTTATGACGCGGGATAGTGAGATTGAAGCGGTCCAGGCCAACCTTACGCAACGTCGTTCGCGAGACCGGTTCCGCACTTGACGTGTGGCTTGTTCCACACATGCGGCTGGTGGATGTCAGTTTCCCTCACTATAGTTGTCATGGGATTAACACCGGAGTTTGGCAACCATAATATCACCGTTGTGGCTTTCCGTAGGTAAGAATCGTTCTTAGCATCTACTCCCATAAAGCCACGTAAAACATGCAACAACAAAGTAGAGGCGTCTAACTTGTTTTTGCAGGGAGTGTTTTCTGTGATATGGTATGGCCCAAGATGTGATGTGTATATTGTATGCGATGATCATGTTTTGTAATGTTTCACGACTTGCATGTCGATGAGTACACAACCGGCAGGAGCCATATGGTTGTCTTTATAATTGTGTATGACCTGCGAGTCAACTTTTTATACGCCATGTAATAGCTTTACTTTATAGCTAAGAAGTTAGCAATAGTTGTAGTTGCTATTCGTGGTGGAGGCAATCATGGTGGAGTGATGGAGATCATGCCGGAACACACAAGATGGAGATCATTGCGCGAAGATAGGCTATACCATGTCACATAAAGTTATATGCATGTGATGTTTATCCTTTTATGTATCTTATCATGCTTAGATCGCGACGGTAGCATTATAAGATGATTCCTCACTTAAAGATCAAGATAAAAACTGTGTTCTCCCCAAGTATGCACCGTTGCGAAAGTTCGTCGTGTCCAAGCATCACGTGATGATCGGGTGCTATAGACTCTACGCTCACATACAACGGGTGCAAGCCAGTTTTTGCACACGCGGAAATACTTGGGTCTAACTTGACGAGCCTAGCATGTACAGACATGGCCTCGGAACACAAGAACCGAAAGGTTAAGCATGAGTCATATGAATGATATGATCGACACTTCGTTGTCCACCATTGAAACCACATCTCTTCTCATGATGATCGGATTAGGTGTGGTGAATTTGGATCGTGTTCACTAAACAACTTGAGGGATGTTGAATTTAGTGGGAGTTCATCTAGTAATTTGATTAAGTTGAACTATTTACCATGAACATAGTCTAAATTGTACTTGCAAATACTGTAGATCACATGGCCAAATCCAACTTCAACTTCAACGTTTTTGCTGAGAAAGAAAAGCTTAGGAACAATGGATCTAACTTCACCAATTGGTTCCGCAATCTAAGAATCATTCTGTCTGGCGGACAAAAGGACTATGTCCTTGGTAAAGCGTTAGGTGACCCCCCTGCTGCAACTGCGCCGGCTGATGAGAAAGCTATCTATCAGTCGCGCAAAGATGATTATGGTGTGATTAAGAGCACCATGTTGTTTGCTATGGAACCGGAGCTTCAAAATCGTTTTGAAACCTATCCCGGGCCCTTTGAGATTCTCGAGGAGCTGAAAACCATGTTTCAGACTCAAGCCCGTTCTGAGAGATATGAGATCTCTGAGAAGTTCTTTAACTGCAAGATGGAGGAAGGGAGTTACGTTAGTGAGCATGCCATAAAGATGTCGGGCTACACTCAACGCCTTGAGCAACTGGAATGCACGATTCCAGAGGAGCTCAAGATTGACAGGGTTCTGCAATCACTCCCTCCCAGCTACAAAAGTTTTGTAGTGACTCATAATCAGATTGGTTCCACTGATACGATCACCGAGCTCTTCGCAAAGCTGAAGGTTGCGGAAGTGGACATCAAGAAGGATAATCATGTGTTGATGGTCAACAAGCCCTCCTTTAAGAAAGGTAAGGGAGCAAAGAAGCCCTTCAAGAAGGGCGGCGGCAAGCGCAATGCCCCTGCTGAGAAGAAGCTCAGGTCTGGTCCCAAGCCGGACACTGAGTGCTTCTATTGCAAGGACAAGGGTCACTGGAAGCGCAACTGTCCGATGTACTTAGCGGACAAGAAGGCTGACACCATCAAAGGTATATTTGATATACATGTTATTGATGTTTTCCTTACTAGCCCTCATTGTAGTGCCTGGGTATTTGATACCGGTTCAGTTGCTAATATTTGTAACTCGAAACAGGAGCTACGGAATAGACGGCGGCTTGCGAGGGATGAGGTGACGATGCGCGTTGGCAACGGATCAAGAGTTGATGTGATGGCCGTCGGCACGCTCTCCTTAGTTTTTCCTTCAGGATTAGTTTTAAACCTTAATAAATGTTATTATGTGCCTGCGTTGAGCATGAACATCATTTCCGGATCGTGTTTATTGCAAGACGGTTATTCATTTAAATCGGAGAATAATGGTTGTTCTATTTATATGAGTAACATCTTTTATGGTCATGCACCTCTTATGAATGGTTTATTTCTTCTAAATATCGAAAGGGATGAAACACACATCCATAACATTGAGGCTAAGAGATGCAAAGTAGATAGTGATAATACTACTTATTTGTGGCACTGTCGTCTAGGTCATATTGGAGTAAAGCGCATGAAGAAACTCCATTCTGATGGACTTTTGGAGTCTCTTGATTTTGAATCATTTGACACATGCGAACCATGCCTCATGGGCAAGATGATCAAAACCCCGTTCTCCGGAATGATGGAGCGAGCAACAGACTTGTTGGAAATCATACATACCGATGTATGCGGACCGATGAGTATTTCGACGCGCGGTGGATATCGCTATTTCCTTACTTTTACCGATGACTTAAGTAGATATGGGTATATCTATTTAATGAAACATAAATCTGAAACGTTTGAAAAGTTCAAAGAATTTCAGAATGAAGTGGAGAACCATCGTAACAGAAAGATTAAGTTTCTACGATCCGATCGTGCGGGCGAATATTTGAGTTATGATTTTCTCACGCATCTTAAAGCAAGCGGAATTGTTTCGCAACTCACGCCACCCGGAACACCACAACGCAATGGTGTGTCTGAACGCCGGAATCGAACCCTATTAGATATGGTCCGATCGATGATGTCTCTTACTGATTTGCCGTTATCATTTTGGGGTTATGCATTAGAAACCGCTGCATTCACTTTAAATAGGGCTCCATCTAAATCCGTTGAGACGACACCGTATGAACTGTGGTTTGGTGCTAAACCTAAGTTGTCATTTCTTAAAGTTTGGGGATGCGAAGCTTACGTCAAGAAGTTGATGCCGGACAAGCTCGAACCCAAAGCGGAGAAATGCGTCTTCATAGGATACCCTAAGGAAACTATTGGGTATACCTTCTATCACAGAACCGAAGGCAAAGTGTTTGTCGCAAAGAACGGTTCCTTTCTTGAGAAGGAGTTTCTCTCGAAAGAAGTGAGTGGGAGGAAAGTAGAGCTAGACGAGGTTATTGAACCTTCTCTTGAATTGGAGAGTAGCGCAGCACCTGAAATTGTTCCAGTGCCGCCTGCACCAACAATAGAGGAAGCTAATGACAAGGATCATGAAGCTTCGGACGATGCTGCTACTGAACGTCGCAGGTCGACAAGGTCGCGTGCCCCTCCTGAGTGGTAGGGCAACCCTGTCTTGACTGTCTGTTGGTAGAAGACAGTGAACCTACGAACTATGAGGAAGCGATGATGAGCCCAGACTCTGAGAAATGGCTGGAAGCCATGAAATCCGAATTGGGATCCATGAGCGAAAACCAAGTATGGACTTTGGTGGATCCTCCTAGCGACCGAAAGGCCGTTGAGTGCAAATGGATATTCAAGAAGAAAACGGACGCGGATGGTAATGTTACCGTCTATAAAGCACGGCTTGTCGCAAAAGGTTTTCGACAAGTTCAAGGTGTTGACTACGATGAGACTTTCTCTCCCGTAGCGATGTTTAAGTCCATTCGGATTTTATTAGCAATTGCTGCGTTTCATGATTATGAAATATGGCAGATGGATGTCAAGACTGCTTTCCTCAATGGCAACATTGATGAAGAGTTGTATATGATGCAACCCGAAGGTTTTGTCGATCCTAAGGATGCTAGTAAAGTATGCAAACTTCAGCGTTCCATTTATGGGCTGAAGCAAGCATCTCGGAGTTGGAACCTTCGTTTTGATCAAGTGATCAAGAGCTTTGGATTTGTTCCAAATTGCTACGAAGCTTGCATCTACAAGAAAGTGAGTGGGAGCTCGGTGACGTTTCTGGTACTATATGTGGATGACATATTGATTATCGGAAATGACATCAACATGCTTAACGATGTGAAGAGTTATTTGAACAAGTGTTTTTCAATGAAAGACCTAGGTGAAGCTGCTTATATATTGGGCATCAAGATCTATAGAGATAGACAAAGACGCCTGATAGCTTTAAGCCAGAGTACATACCTAGACAAAGTTCTGAAAAGGTTCAGAATGGATAAGGCAAAGAAAGGTTCAGTGCCTATGTTGTCAGGTAAGATATTGAGCAAGGCTCAGTGTCCAGCTACGGTAAATGATAGGGAAGCTATGAGCAAAGTGCCTTATGCCTCGGCCATAGGTTCCATCATGTATGCCATGCTGTGTACTAGACCGGATGTGTCCAATGCTCTTAGTTTGACGAGCAGATATCAAAGTGATCCAGGAGTGGAACACTGGACAGCCGTGAAGAACATCCTAAAGTACCTAAATAGAACTAAAGAAATGTTCTTAGTCTATGGGGGTGATGAACAACTTGTCGTAAAAGGTTACGTCGATGCTAGTTTCGACACCGACAAGGATGATTCTAAATCTCAGACAGGATACGTTTATATTTTGAATGGAGGAGCTATGAGCTGGAGAAGCTGCAAGCAAAGCGTGATCGCAGGATCTACAGTAGAAGCGGAATACATGGCTGCTGCAGAAGCGTCAAGTGAAGGAGTTTGGATCAGAAACTTCATCACTGAGCTTGGCGTGGTTCCAAGTGCATTGGACCCACTGGAGATATTGTGTGACAACACTGGCGCCATGGCACTCGCTAAGGAACCAAGATATCATCCAAAGACCAAGCATATCAACCGCAAGTTTCATATAATCCGAGATATATAGCAGATGGAGATCTGAAGATTAGCAAAGTACATACGGATCTGAATGTCGCAGATCCATTGACTAAACCTCTTCCACGTGTAAAACATGATCAACACCTCAGTGCCATGGGTGTGAGATTGTTGCCAAATGTAAACTAGATTATTGACTCTAGTGCAAGTGGGAGACTGTTGGAATTATGCCCTAGAGGCAATAATAAAGATGTTATTATTATAATTCTTGTTCATGATAAAGTTTATGTTCCATGCTAGAATTGTATTAAGCGGAAACTTTAATACTTGTGTGGTTTGTAAACAACACCGTGTCCCTAGTACGCCTCTATGGACTAGCTCATTGATCAATGATGGTTAAGGTTTCCTAACCATAGACATGAGTTGTCAATTGATAATGAGATCATATCATTGGGAGAATGATATGGTGGATAGACCCAAACAAAGCAGAGCAATTAGATCGTGTCATCGTGTTCGTCTTTGCGAAGCTTTTCCTATGTCAAATATTGTATTCCTTAGACCATGAGATAATGCAACTCCCTGGTATCGGAAGAAAGCTTTGAGGTCATCAAACGTCATCCTATGAGAGGGTGATCATAAAGGTGTCTCTCAGGTGATCGGAAAGTATCTGTTGGGTTGTATGTATCGAGATGGAATTTGTCCCTCCCAAGTCGGAGAGATATACTTCGGGCCCACTCGGTAATCGATATCAACACCGCTTGCAAGCATGTGGTTAAGGAGTTAATCACAAAGTGATATCGGATTACGGAACGAGTAAAGTACATGCTGTGAACGAGATTGAACTAGGTATGACGGTACCGACGATCGAATCTCGGGCAAGTAAAATATCGCGAGAGGAAGGGAATATATATGTGGGATTGATTGAATCCTGGCATCGTGGTTCATCCGATATGATCATCGATGAATGTGTGGGAGTCAATATGGGTGCCCAGACCCCGCTGTTGATTATTGATAGAAGATCATGTCTGCATATTCTCGAACCCGCAGGGTCACACACTTAACGTATCTCGACGCTAGGATAGATTGGATAATTGGTTTATGAATTTTTGTTCGGAGTCTCGGATGGGATCCGGGATATCACGAGAGGTTCCTAAATGGTCCGGAGAATAAGATTCATATAAGGCAGTGCAGTTTTTGGAGTTCGGAATTGTTCCGGGTTAATCGGTATTGTACCGGAAGCTTCTAGAACCTTCCGGAAGGGGACCAACGTGGCCCCACCTTCCGGGAGGGGGCATGGGCCTATGAGGGAGTGTCCTGTCCGCATTGGGCCAGGGGCACAAGGCCCCATAGGGCCCAGCCGATTCTAGAGAGATTTGACTCGTTTAAATCTCGGGATAGTATTTCTAGATAAGGGAGAGTTTAAATCGTTTAAACTAGAGATAGGATTTCTAGATAAGGGAGAGTTTAAATTGTTTAAACTAGAGATAGGCTTGGAGGAGGGGCAAGGGCTGGCCGCCCCCCCTCTATATATAGAGGGGTGGTGCGCCCCCTCCCCCCCCACACACCTTCCTCCAAGCCCTAGCAGCCTTGCTACCTTCCTCTCTCCCTACCGACTGTTTGTAGGCGAAGCCCTGCAGCAGAAATTCTCCACCATATACACCACGCCGTCGTGTTGTAGATACAATCTATCTCTCCACCATACTCGCTGGTCCGAGGAAGGAGGAGACGTTGAGGTGCTGCACGTGTGCATCTCACGGAGGCACCGCCACTTGTGGTGCTAGATCGGATCGGATCGCGAGGAGGAGAAGCGAGTACGACTACATCACCCACGTTCCGACGAACGTTCCGTTGTGCGAATCTTCAAGGGTATGAAGATCTAATCCAATCTCTCTCGTTGTTTGCATCTCCTAGATTAGATCTTGGCTTTCCCTCTGTTCGCTCCGTAGAGAATTTTGATTTACTATGCCGCGAAACCCTTCAGTGGTATCAGAGCTAGATCTATGCGTAGATGTGTTTCACGAGTAGAACACAACATGGTTGTTGCGGGCGTTGATGTTTTCTGTTGCAAGCCTCTTGTTTGTGTTCTTCTTATGACGCGGGATAGTGAGATTGAAGCGGTCCAGGCCAACCTTACGCAACGTCGTTCGCGAGACCGGTTCCGCACTTGACGTGTGGCTTGTTCCACACATGCGGCTGGTGGATGTCAGTTTCTCTCACTATAGTTGTCATGGGATTAACACCGGAGTTTGGCAACCATAATATCACCGTTGTGGCTTTCCGTAGGTAAGAATCGTTCTTAGCATCTACTCCCATAAAGCCACGTAAAACATGCAACAACAAAGTAGAGGCGTCTAACTTGTTTTTGCAGGGAGTGTTTTCTGTGATATGGTATGGCCCAAGATGTGATGTGTATATTGTATGCGATGATCATATTTTGTAATGTTTCACGACTTGCATGTCGATGAGTACACAACCGGCAGGAGCCATATGGTTGTCTTTATAATTGTGTATGACCTGCGAGTCAACTTTTTATACGCCATGTAATAGCTTTACTTTATAGCTAAGAAGTTAGCAATAGTTGTAGTTGCTATTCGTGGTGGAGGCAATCATGGTGGAGTGATGGAGATCATGCCGGAACGCACAAGATGGAGATCATTGCGCGAAGAAAGGCTATACCATGTCACATAAAGTTATATGCATGTGATGTTTATCCTTTTATGTATCTTATCATGCTTAGATCGCGACGGTAGCATTATAAGATGATTCCTCACTTAAAGATCAAGATAAAAACTGTGTTCTCCCCAAGTATGCACCGTTGCGAAAGTTCGTCGTGTCCAAGCATCACGTGATGATCGGGTGCTATAGACTCTACCCTCACATACAACGGGTGCAAGCCAGTTTTTGCACACGCGGAAATACTTGGGTCTAACTTGACGAGCCTAGCATGTACAGACATGGCCTCGGAACACAAGAACCGAAAGGTTAAGCATGAGTCATATGAATGATATGATCGACACTTCGTTGTCCACCATTGAAACCACATCTCTTCTCGTGATGATCGGATTAGGTGTGGTGAATTTGGATCGTGTTCACTAAACAACTTGAGGGATGTTGAATTTAGTGGGAGTTCATCTAGTAATTTGATTAAGTTGAACTATTTATCATGAACATAGTCTAAATTGTACTTGCAAATATTGTAGATCACATGGCCAAATCCAACTTCAACTTCAACGTTTTTGCTGAGAAAGAAAAGCTTAGGAACAATGGATCTAACTTCACCAATTGGTTCTGCAATCTAAGAATCATTCTGTCTGGCGGACAAAAGGACTATGTCCTTGGTAAAGCGTTAGGTGACCCCCCCTGCTGCAACTGCGCCGGCTGATGAGAAAGCTGTCTATCAGTCGCGCAAAGATGATTATGGTGTGATTAAGAGCACCATGTTGTTTGCTATGGAACCGGAGCTTCAAAATCGTTTTGAAACCTATCCCGGGCCCTTTGAGATTCTCGAGGAGCTGAAAACCATGTTTCAGACTCAAGCCCGTTCTGAGAGATATGAGATCTCTGAGAAGTTCTTTAACTGCAAGATGGAGGAAGGGAGTTACGTTAGTGAGCACGCCATAAAGATGTCGGGCTACACTCAACGCCTTGAGCAACTGGAATGCACGATTCCAGAGGAGCTCAAGATTGACAGGGTTCTACAATCACTCCCTCCCAGCTACAAAAGTTTTGTAGTGACTCATAATCAGATTGGTTCCACTGATACGATCATCGATCTCTTCGCAAAGCTGAAGGCTGCGGAAGTGGACATCAAGAAGGATAATCATGTGTTGATGGTCAACAAGCCCTCCTTTAAGAAAGGTAAGGGAGCAAAGAAGCCCTTCAAGAAGGGCGGCGGCAAGCGCAATGACCCTGCTGAGAAGAAGCTCAGGTCTGGTCCCAAGCCGGACACTGAGTGCTTCTATTGCAAGGACAAGGGTCACTGGAAGCGCAACTGTCCGAAGTACTTAGCGGACAAGAAGGCTGACACCATCAAAGGTATATTTGATATAAATGTTATTGATGTTTTCCTTACTAGCCCTCGTTGTAGTGCCTGGGTATTTGATACCGGTTCAGTTGCTAATATTTGTAACTCGAAACAGGAGCTACGGAATAGACGGCGGCTTGCGAGGGATGAGGTGACGATGCGCGTTGGCAACGGATCAAGAGTTGATGTGATGGCCGTCGGCACGCTCTCCTTAGTTTTTCCTTCGGGATTAGTTTTAAACCTTAATAAATGTTATTATGTGCCTGCGTTGAGCATGAACATCATTTCCGGATCGTGTTTATTGCAAGACGGTTATTCATTTAAATCGGAGAATAATGGTTGTTCTATTTATATGAGTAACATCTTTTATGGTCATGCACCTCTTATGAATGGTTTATTTCTTCTAAATCTCGAAAGGGATGAAACACACATCCATAACATTGAGGCTAATAGATGCAAAGTAGATAGTGATAATACTACTTATTTGTGGCACTGTCGTCTAGGTCATATTGGAGTAAAGCGCATGAAGAAACTCCATTCTGATGGACTTTTGGAGTCTCTTGATTTTGAATCATTTGACACATGCGAACCATGCCTCATGGGCAAGATGATCAAAACCCCGTTCTCCGGAATGATGGAGCGAGCAACGGACTTGTTGGAAATCATACATACCAATGTATGCGGACCGATGAGTATTTCGACGCGCGGTGGATATCGCTATTTCCTTACTTTTACCGATGACTTAAGTAGATATGGGTATATCTATTTAATGAAACATAAATCTGAAACGTTTGAAAAGTTCAAAGAATTTCAGAATGAAGTGGAGAACCATCGTAACAGAAAGATTAAGTTTCTACGATCCGATCGTGCGGGCGAATATTTGAGTTATGATTTTCTCACGCATCTTAAAGCAAGCGGAATTGTTTCGCAACTCACGCCACCCGGAACACCACAACGCAATGGTGTGTCTGAACGCCGGAATCGAGCCCTATTAGATATGGTCCGATCGATGATGTCTCTTACTGATTTGCCGTTATCATTTTGGGGTTATGCATTAGAAACCGCTGCATTCACTTTAAATAGGGCTCCATCTAAATCCGTTGAGATGACACCGTATGAACTGTGGTTTGGTGCTAAACCTAAGTTGTCGTTTCTTAAAGTTTGGGGATGCGAAGCTTACGTCAAGAAGTTGATGCCGGACAAGCTCGAACCCAAAGCGGAGAAATGCGTCTTCATAGGATACCCTAAGGAAACTATTGGGTATACCTTCTATCACAGAACCGAAGGCAAAGTGTTTGTCGCAAAGAACGGTTCCTTTCTTGAGAAGGAGTTTCTCTCGAAAGAAGTGAGTGGGAGGAAAGTAGAGCTAGACGAGGTTATTGAACCTTCTCTTGAATTGGAGAGTAGCGCAGCACCTGAAATTGTTCCAATGCCGCCTGCACCAACAATAGAGGAAGCTAATGACAAGGATCATGAAGCTTCGGACGATGCTGCTACTGAACGTCGCAGGTCGACAAGGTCGCGTGCCCCTCCTGAGTGGTACGGCAACCCTGTCTTGACTGTCTTGTTGGTAGAAGACAGTGAACCTACGAACTATGATGAAGCGATGATGAGCCCAGACTCTGAGAAATGGCTGGAAGCCATGAAATCCGAATTGGGATCCATGAGCGAAAACCAAGTATGGACTTTGGTGGATCCTCCTAGCGACCGAAAGGCCGTTGAGTGCAAATGGATATTCAAGAAGAAAACGGACGCGGATGGTAATGTTACCGTCTATAAAGCACGGCTTGTCGCAAAAGGTTTTCGACAAGTTCAAGGTGTTGACTACGATGAGACTTTCTCTCCCGTAGCGATGTTTAAGTCCATTCGGATTTTATTAGCAATTGCTGCGTTTCATGATTATGAAATATGGCAGATGGATGTCAAGACTGCTTTCCTCAATGGCAACATTGATGAAGAGTTGTATATGATGCAACCCGAAGGTTTTGTCGATCCTAAGGATGCTAGTAAAGTATGCAAACTTCAGCGTTCCATTTATGGGCTGAAGCAAGCATCTCGGAGTTGGAACCTTCGTTTTGATCAAGTGATCAAGAGCTTTGGATTTGTTCCAAATTGCTACGAAGCTTGCATCTACAAGAAAGTGAGTGGGAGCTCGGTGACGTTTCTGGTACTATATGTGGATGACATATTGATTATCGGAAATGACATCAACATGCTTAACGATGTGAAGAGTTATTTGAACAAGTGTTTTTCAATGAAAGACCTAGGTGAAGCTGCTTATATATTGGGCATCAAGATCTATAGAGATAGACAAAGACGCCTGATAGCTTTAAGCCAGAGTACATACCTAGACAAAGTTCTGAAAAGGTTCAGAATGGATAAGGCAAAGAAAGGTTCAGTGCCTATGTTGTCAGGTAAGATATTGAGCAAGGCTCAGTGTCCAGCTACGGTAAATGATAGGGAAGCTATGAGCAAAGTGCCTTATGCCTCGGCCATAGGTTCCATCATGTATGCCATGCTGTGTACTAGACCGGATGTGTCCAATGCTCTTAGTTTGACGAGCAGATATCAAAGTGATCCAGGAGTGGAACACTGGACAGCCGTGAAGAACATCCTAAAGTACCTAAATAGAACTAAAGAAATGTTCTTAGTCTATGGGGGTGATGAACAACTTGTCGTAAAAGGTTACGTCGATGCTAGTTTCGACACCGACAAGGATGATTCTAAATCTCAGACAGGATACGTTTATATTTTGAATGGAGGAGCTGTGAGCTGGAGAAGCTGCAAGCAAAGCGTGATCGCGGGATCTACAGTAGAAGCGGAATACATGGCTGCTGCAGAAGCGTCAAGTGAAGGAGTTTGGATCAGAAACTTCATCACTGAGCTTGGCGTGGTTCCAAGTGCATTGGACCCACTGGAGATATTGTGTGACAACACTGGCGCCATAGCACTCGCTAAGGAACCAAGATATCATCCAAATACCAAGCATATCAACCGCAAGTTTCATATAATCCGAGATTATATAGCAGATGGAGATCTGAAGATTAGCAAAGTACATACGGATCTGAATGTCGCAGATCCATTGAATAAACCTCTTCCACGTGTAAAACATGATCAACACCTCAGTGCCATGGGTGTGAGATTGTTGCCAAATGTAAACTAGATTATTGACTCTAGTGCAAGTGGGAGACTGTTGGAATTATGCCCTAGAGGCAATAATAAAGATGTTATTATTATAATTCTTGTTCATGATAAAGTTTATGTTCCATGCTAGAATTGTATTAAGCGGAAACTTTAATACTTGTGTGGTTTGTAAACAACACCGTGTCCCTAGTACGCCTCTATGGACTAGCTCATTGATCAATGATGGTTAAGGTTTCCTAACCATAGACATGAGTTGTCAATTGATAATGAGATCATATCATTGGGAGAATGATATGGTGGATAGACCCAAACAAAGCAGAGCAATTAGATCGTGTCATCGTGTTCGTCTTTGCGAAGCTTTTCCTATGTCAAATATTGTATTCCTTAGACCATGAGATAATGCAACTCCCTGGTATCGGAAGAAAGCTTTGAGGTCATCAAACGTCATCCTATGAGAGGGTGATCATAAAGGTGTCTCTCAGGTGATCGGAAAGTATCTGTTGGGTTGTATGTATCGAGATGGAATTTGTCCCTCCTAAGTCGGAGAGATATACTTCGGGCCCACTCGGTAATCGATATCAACACCGCTTGCAAGCATGTGGTTAAGGAGTTAATCACAAAGTGATATCGGATTACGGAACGAGTAAAGTACTTGCTGTGAACGAGATTGAACTAGGTATGACGGTACCGACGATCGAATCTCGGGCAAGTAAAATATCGCGAGACGAAGGGAATATATATATGGGATTGATTGAATCCTGGCATCGTGGTTCATCTGATATGATCATCTATGAATGTGTGGGAGTCAATATGGGTGCCCAGACCCCGCTGTTGATTATTGATAGAAGATCATGTCTGCATATTCTCGAACCCGCAGGGTCACACACTTAACGTATCTCGACGCTAGGATAGATTGGATAATTGGTTTATGAATTTTTGTTCGGAGTCTCGGATGGGATCCAGGATATCACGAGAGGTTCCGGAATGGTCCGGAGAATAAGATTCATATAAGGCAATGCAGTTTTTGGAGTTCGGAATTGTTCCGGGTTAATCGGTATTGTACCGGAAGCTTCTAGAACCTTCCGGAAGGGGACCAACGTGGCCCCACCTTCCGGGAGGGGGCATGGGCCTATGAGGGAGTGTCCTGACCGCATTGGGCCAGGGGCACAAGGCCCCATAGGGCCCAGCCGATTCTAGAGAGATTTGACTCGTTTAAATCTCGGGATAGAATTTCTAGATAAGGGAGAGTTTAAATCGTTTAAACTAGAGATATGATTTCTAGATAAGGGAGAGTTTAAATTGTTTAAACTAGAGATAGGCTTGGAGGAGGGGCAAGGGCTGGCCGCCCCCCCCTCTATATATAGAGGGGTGGTGCGCCCCCTCCCCCCACACACCTTCCTCCAAGCCCTAGCAGCCTTGCTACCTTCCTCTCTCCCTCCCGACTGTTTGTAGGCGAAGCCCTGCAGCAGAAATTATCCACCATATACACCACGCCGTCGTGTTGTAGATCCAATCTATCTCTCCACCATACTCGCTGGTCCGAGGAAGGAGGAGACGTCGAGGTGCTGCACGTGTGCATCTCACGGAGGCACCGCCACTTGTGGTGCTAGATCGGATCGGATCGCGAGGAGGAGAAGCGAGTACGACTACATCACCCACGTTCCGACGAACGTTCCGCTGTGCGAATCTTCAAGGGTATGAAGATCTAATCCAATCTCTCTCGTTGTTTGCATCTCCTAGATTAGATCTTGGCTTTCCCTCTGTTCGCTCCGTAGAAAATTTTGATTTACTATGCCGCGAAACCCTTCATATACTGCTAGCCGACATCTTTACACCTCTAGGTGGTGAAGCCTAAACAAGGACATACCTTGCTCTGATACAATTTGAAAGGATAGAGATGTCGCCTAGAGGGGGTGAATAGGCAATTTTAAAACTATTACGGTTTTGGCTTGATAGAATGCGGAATTAAACTAACGTTTATTTTATAAGCACAAAACCTAAATACACTAGGCTCAACTAAGTGCACCAATAACAAGTTAAGCTAAGCAAGATAGCACAAGATGAATATACCACAAGTGATAAGCAAGATATAAGTACTTCAAGCTTGATGGCTATCACAAGGAAAGTAAGCTCGGATATAGAGATAATCGAGGCACGCGAATACGAAGATGTATTCCCATGTTCCCTTACAAGTAAGGTACGTCATATTGGAGAGGTGTGGGATTCCACAATGGATTTCCCAACGCCACGAAGGCTCACCTTCTTATCCGAGTCTATCCCACGAAGGAATAGGCTCTTTCCTTATGGCTAGCTTTTCCTCCACTCCGAAGATGGCAAGCTCCACAACCACTTCACAAGCTCCACGAAGGAGAAGCCCGGGTCTCTTCACAATATTCCACGAAGAGGACACGGCGGTACCAACCGCCAAGCCAACTAGGAGGTCACCCTCCAAGAGTAACAAGCTCACGGTCTCTCACTCGAACAAATCGTAATGGATAGCTCAACACTTATGCAAGAATGCAAAGCAAGAAAACCAAGGGTGCTCAAATCCTCCACTCTCAAATCCCACCAAGGCAACAAGTGCTAGGGAGGAATTAGAGAGGAAGAACAATGGTGGAAACCAATAAATGACTCCAAGATATAGATCCAATGGGTTCCCCTCACTTAGAGGAGGAATTGATTGGTGGGGATTGTAGATCTAGGTCTCCTCTTCCAAAACCCTCAAAAAGATGCAAGAATCATAAGAGGGGAGGGAGAGGAAGAAAGCTCAAAGGGGTCAACAATGAAGGTAAAAAATGTGCTCAACAGCCTTAAAACTTTGGGAAAGAATCCCCCCTTTTATACCCTTCAAGGGGGATGACCGTTGGAAGCAAGAAGTGCTGGGCGAACACGTTCCGGCGACGAAACCGGTGCCGCCGGATCAGCCGCCAGAATTTCCGGTCAAAACCAAAAGTTCTGGTACAAACCGAAACAGCATACAGAACAGTTTTTCGGCGGTTTGCCAGAAATTTCCGGCGGTCACCGGAAATTCCGGCCACAGACTCGGTCCGCCGGAATTTCCGCCAGAATTCCGCTGAAACCAAACAGGGCACACGAAAACGGCGATAGCTTTTGCGTTCGGACTCCGATTTCGATGATCTTGGGCTTGTTTTGACGAGGAAAACAATCCCTACAAGATGGTGCAGAGAAACATCATAGTACAATAGAGGAGGAAAGAACCAAATGAATAAAGTTAAGAAGCCTCCCTACAAGAAGAACCGATAAAACCTTCAAACTCGAAAATGCCATAGAAGATGCATACGAATTCCGTTTTCGATGAACTTGGGCTTGTTGAAGAGCTAGCAACAAGCTCAAGAACCTCACATGGAGAAACACCAAGAAGCAACAAAATAGGAAGATGCAAATAATGCAAAGGATTGAGCTCCCTATGACGATGTGATCAAGTTACCCAACCAAAAGCCCCTCTTAATAGTGCATCTATGTATCCTATAACCCGGTATCCCAACAACCACCTTGAGACCGGTAAAAGGAAAACCTAGCAAGGCCATACCTTTGCCTTGTGCATCCCGCTTGATCTTGATGAAAACACTTCAATCTCCATCCAAGCCGGAATGCATCACTTGATCATTGTTGCTTCGTGAAGACTCCTAATTTGCTCCCCCATACACCACTATTGGATAGCTTCATTAATACATGTCTTCACATGTCCATTATCACCAATATGGACGGCAAGCTTCAAGAAAATGATCTTCTCGAGATGCTTATCTTGAAGTTGCCCTTCTCAACCTTGATAACGATCACCACTTGATGTCATCCTCTCATGGGATATATAAGATCTTCACTTTTGAAGCATGCCCATGGAAAGATACCTATCCCATATAGAAAACGCAAAGGCACATATATAATGGGTTAGTTCATGATGCATAATTAACAAGGTTTACCATACCACAAGATCCATGTGGTACATTCTTTATGCTTCATGTGTTGACCAACTTGAAATCACTCTTCACTCTTTGTATAGGTTAACCATGTATCTTCTCATGCTCCATCTCAATATCTTGAGGTAAATAAAGAACTCTTAATTTGATTACATGCTCTAAATCTAAGTCAATCATAGCTCAACTAATGAGGCTATCATGACACCGTCTTAGAGCCATATCTTGAATTCTTCTATTGAGATCACACTCTCAAGATCTTGACCATATCATATTATTCTCTTCAACTCGATGATCTTGATGCCAATACTCAAGGTATATATTTATCTTCATGGCATCCATACTTGAATCCAACACATAGACTACAAGCATGACCTATGAAATATTCCTTCATATAAAACTCAGTGAAAACATTAGTCCATAGGGATTGTCATTAATCACCAAAACCACACATAGGGGAAATTACTATTTCAGCCTTCACAAATGTCGACCACCTTGGATAGATTACATCAGCTAGATAACCATTGATTTCATAGTTGCAAGGGAGAGAATGACCTCCAACCAATCTCCTTGAGATTAGCGAGTGTTGCAACATATTGATGTTATTGTAAGATCCCTTCTACCAAAGAAAGCACACCAAATCCATAGATATTGATCAGCCATATCCTCATGTACCACATTGCATGCTCCGTATGTCCTTTGTACAAACAATGCCAATCAAATGGAAAATTCTTTCAAGACTAGTGCATGCAATTGATGCTTCCAAGCATCCTAGAAAATCCGTTCACTGCATTTTGTCCCATGGTCTTAGCAGTCTCTATTTCATTTGGTCCTCTCAAGTAGTCTACACCAAACATTCCCACCGCCGCTCAGTAAAATCTGTACATGCACTCAATGGCTCTGGACTCACTCATGCGCAAACACTCAAACTCCAGACGCTCCATATGCAAACATCCCCATAGCAACAATGCATTTCTAAATTGCGGAGAAACCAATTGCACCAGAGAAGTCCATCTTAACACTAAGTAGTCATCAATTTTCTCATAGCATAAAGAATCGTCATGGGAAGCTCCTTGTTCATCATATAGTACTCGAAAATCCTTCCGACTATATGTTACATCGTCGATAAAATAGCCCGTGTATAGCATGGTATACCCCTACAACCCTTGCCTTTGTTTGCTTTTCCTTCTACCATACTTTGGTCCTCCATGTCATGGACCGATCCTCTTCTGCTCGTTGTCTTGCAGTTGGAGAAGACAAGCTAGGATCATGAGTTGATCCTGATCGTCCGGTTCCTCGATGGCCTCCTCCTCCACCAATGCATGGATCATCATCTTGTCGTTGATGTCCATGACCCGGCGACAAGGTAGTCGGGAACTCCGAAAATGCAGGCAACCCAAGAAAACCGCCGAACACCGTGTCGACTCGAAATGCAATATCAAAGGGGACATATATCACTAGCTACAAAGTAGATGCGTACCAGCATGTTATTGACTTGATTAACTCCATTATGTAATAGACATATTAATACTATTGCTTATGTTCATTGTTATTTGGTTGACTTTGATTATTTTTACGGTTTGCTAATTTGATAGGTTGACCAAAGCATGTGTCTTGTTGGCACATTGAAGTATTGATTTTAGAATGGTCTGAGCATGTCCCTCCGCGACAGATTCACGCACGCCATCGGATCACTAAAAAGCACTGTGCATGTCGTCTGATCCTTATCCCATGTTTCTCTTACCTTCTCTATTGTAACCGATCAACCACCACCTCCTCCGGTCCGACTTCCCCAAGACGTAGAGCACACCCAATCTTTGCCATGAAGAAGATGCACGCCATGGTCATGTCATCATTTTATATATAGTTGTCGATGTAGTTACACTCCCCCCTAGCTAATAGTTATACACCAATTACTTATGAAGTTATCCTATATCCTCCAGCTAATAGTTATCAACCTGGTATTGTTGGAGTTATCCAAGTGATGGAAGTATAATTACCAACATAATACTTATAGAGTTATCCACCTGATTAGGGTATAGTTATTAACCAATTCCATATGAAAAATATATAGGTCTTTAGGGTTGAATTATCCATGTGTTTACCGTATGACTATCATCACAAGGTCGATGTAGTTACCAACTTACCATACTCTCTAGGTAATAGTTATCCAGCTCTTACTTATCACTGGCGGACCTACAGGGTATTGCCAGGTATACCCTGACATACCCTATGAGCAGTGCTATCGTGTATAGTAGAAAAAATGCTAGTTGATTTGTAAAACTGCTTAGCTGGGCAAAAAAGGTAAAACATGATAGATGTAAACTGCTTGGCGCGATTTCCCTTACGTCCCTGCGCACTACTCCACCGACTATAGATCTAGAGATCGAAAATCCAACTGGCGGTGCCCGACGACTATGCCGCCACTGTCCACGGCCAGGTCAGGAAGAGTCTTCTTTAGGTACGGCAGACCGCGAACATGGATACTAGTCATGTGGCATGCCAAGACTTGGACGGTATCACACAGTCTCTCGTAATTTCACGAGTATGAACACAAGGACTTATATGCTTGGAGACAGAGATCACGACCATGCGGCCAGGATAATCGAAGCTCGCACGTACGATGCATACATGTTGTGTTAACTATCCAAGTAGATGGTCTTTTAATTTAGGTTATAGATTCATCATTTATACATAATATCATCATGAGATTAAGTTGTCAATTGCAATTTTTTAATTCAGTCATTTATTTCATAAAAAGATCATACCTTATATTTTGTTAAAAATGGCCGTCAGATTTTTGGTACGACATACCCGGTGATAAAATCCTGGGTCCGCCATTGTTACTTACAGAGTTATTCATCTAGGTGTTTACAGTATAGCTATCATCATCAATTTGATGTAGTTATCCTATCCTCTAGATAAAACTTATCCACCCATTGCTCGTACATTTACCCACTTGATCAAGGTATAGTTACGAACCGATTTAATAATTATCCATATGTTTATGATAGAGTTATCCATGTGTTTACCATATAGCTATCATCACCAGATCATTGTAGTTACCATGTTCTATAGGTAACGGTTATCCACCTTTTACTTATGAAGTTATTCACACATGTGTTTACAGTATAACTATCATCACCAATTCGATATAGTTATCCTATCCTCTAGATAAAAGTTAAACACTCATTGCTTATAGATTTACATACCCGATCTAGGCATAGTTATTGGCCAATTATATATATGGAATATCCATGCGTTTATCATATAGCTATCATCACCACCTCGATGTAGTTATGTGTAACACCCTCAGAATCGACCCTATGCAAGTTTCAGCGCTTCCCGCCAAACCCGCATAGAAACGATTCAAAGGTGCCCACCGAGCACTTTCGTGCGGGTGGAAAACGAAGTAATAACATTACACAACAGTCCTCGATGGGACCCACAGAACAGATATATATACAACACGACTCCATGAGTCAAGAATACAGATATACAGAACAAAGATCCAAATCACCTTGAAAATGATAGAGCGTCCGACTACGGACAAGATGCAAATGGGGCTAAGAGCCCTGATGAATAACCAATGGCGTCCATAAACCTGCCCAGGCCAAGCCGGAAGGGTAACCCTGCTAACGACGTCGATCTCAAAACCTGCTTAAACAAAAGGGGTGCCGACAACGGGCAAAGGAAAAAGAGAGAGCGGTCAGTACTGAGGCCAGTACACGGCGAGACTAGAATTCGGCGGTCCTCGCCTACATAGGTATGGTGGACTGAAGCGACAGCGGCAGCATGCACCAAACAACCTATAGAGACTCGATACAACTGGCGGCTATCAGAGAGGGATAAGAAAGACCTATTCGGAACCAACCTGATTCTACCATCAGACAAACCCATCCTGGTATTTCCCCCTCGAGACCAAACGAGGAAGTCAACCGAGGAACTCACACAGTTGGCAGTTTTATTTATTCTGTTATAGTTGCAGCAATTACTAGTCAGGTATAGATAATCATCCTGATAAAATAAGCAGTGGGCCGTTTTAGTTAATCATTCCGTTGTAGTTGCAACACTTACTAGTCAAGTACAATTAGCATGAGATATCCCAAAACCCAGCAGTTGTTGGTACTTTTATTTAGCCATTCCGTTATAGTTGCAATATTTACTAGTCAGGTACAATGGTAGCAAGCGACCACCCAAACAAGCAGTTGTTGGCAGTTTTATTTAGTCATTCCATTATAGTGAAGCTGATTACTAGTCATTATAAAGTCAAATTTATAGCACTACTTTAGTTATAGTTGTCTATGATCGAGATACTGTGCTCCAAGTCGTCCATAACCGCGGACACGGCTTTCAGAAAGTTTTACCCTGCAGGGGTGCACAAATAGCAACACACACTCGATCAACCTCGGAAAAACCAAATCAAAACCCAACGAGGCCTTCACGACAAAGCAATCACAGGATTCAGAAATATTTCAGGGGGCCACCCCATTGAGTAGACCCGCAACGAAGCTAGCTGACTCCGAGACGGACTCAAGGTTTGCGACAATGGTTGTAAACGACTGGGAACCCAAAACTGGGCTTGTCGATACCGCGAAAACACTCCGCTTACCTAAACAGTACAGGTGCTCCTCGCACAATCGTAAATAAAGCAATAAAGCATGGCATAAGTACAGGATCGTAAATAAAACCTCAAACTAGTTTGTGGCCCCAAGAAATAAGAATGAATCAAGCTCTGGCTCAGGGGGGTCACATAATCCTCCCGGATGTGGATAGCGCGAATATTCAAGGAACATGTATCAAGTACTCGGGGTCCTACGGGACACAAGTGGACGGTTAACAACCAAATAACATCTATTACCCACCTGTGCCTCTACTTACTTACTTCAATTTTAGTTGTTAAACAGTAATTGAATTAAACGATAATTAAAGCCATGATCATCTCCAACATTAAACATGCGGCAATACTCCAACAACTGTGGTACTGGACGACACGCAACAGCACTTGAGCAAGCGACTACGACACGCAGGTCCAACTATCTACCAAACAACAGGTAATAGGATGTGTTCGAGGCAATATAAGGCTGCAAGGGATCTCACGGGTACGACAACTAGAGCATCGCAACACATATAGCAATAGATCAACAGGAGGGAATAAATACTATAAAAGTAAGATAGGTAGAAAGGGGGAGGTGCTCGCCTGAAAACATTGCCGAAGGTTCAATCGAAGATCGGGTCGACACTCGCATCAGCTCAACGTCCTTATCCGCGAAGAACCAAAACACTAGAATAAACACCGGATGCAATATTTAATACTACGGCAAAAGATCGGGCATGATGCATGTAGGATGTATGACATGGCAAATATGTGATGCAATTAGGCCATATTAAGCGGAACCGGGGTCCCGACAATTAATTAAACGGTTCACGTTATTTATCTACCCCGCAATTAAATGTTGTCTTAACAAGGCAAAACTATATCACCGGTTCGCTACACAAATTTAAATGAGGCCAATATAAGACTAGATTTGTCCGCATATGGGCCCCATATTTAATTATGAAGTGAATCGGCATAAGGCCCCCAAACACCCACAAATATGTATGCAAGCATGAACAATTTAATATGCAACAATGATATAGATGGCATTTATAAAATAGGGGCTCGGATCGGGGTCACACATTAGGGGTCGAAGATCTTGGTCCGGGGGTTCGGGGTCGGTCTCAGGGTTCAGGGTTCGACGGGATCGTTCTCGGATAACTGAGGTAGATCTTGGTGTTCCGTGAGGGAGGACTTGGTTGGCGTCAGGGGCGCATCGGACCCGCTCTGGTCGGTGTCGACCTTGTCGCATTCGTGGTCTTCGGGTCCGCGTAGACGGTCATGGCGTTCAGGGTGGAGAACTTGGCGTTCCGAGGGTTTCTCCGCGTCCGTGGTGCGTCCGTGTGGTAGATCTTGGGGTACCGGCGTCATCGGGTTCCACCTCGCACATTGGTCGACGAAACCCGTAACGATGCAGATCTTGGCGTCAAAAGGGCATCGGGGCTCTTGTGACGGGACGATCTTGTTGGCGCGCTGGAAGGAGGCGGATCAAGGGCGACGCAGGTGTGGGCGAGCCGGAGGACGGCAGGGCTCGAGGAGGATCTCGGACAGGCGGCCCTGGTGCGGTTTGAGGATACGCAGGACGCAGCTACGACGGCGGTTGTGGGGACTTGACGTGCTCGACGCGGTGAGGTGGACCGGAACTTCCAGGTCGCCAGCAGCTTGGTCCAGGGAGGGGACGGCGCATGGAGGCGGCGCTCGAGCGTGGGGCCGGCGAGGCGGTGCTCTTGGCCCGGTGGTGCGCGTCCGCGTGTGTGCAGAAGGGTCCCGCGGCGATGAGGCGGGTGCCGAGACGGGCCAGGGCGAGGGCGGACTGGTGGAGGGCGCGGGCTCGCGAGGAGCGGGCTCGGGTGGAGCGAGTCGGCGAGCTCGTGGGGAGGTGGAAGGAGGCCTGCGGCCAGGGGCGCGCGAGCGGCGAGGAAGCTCGCGGCCGGCTCGAGGGCGACCGGGGGAGACGGAGAAGGGTCGAGGGCGGACGCGGGCGGAGGGAGGAGGCGCGGCCGGTGGCGGGGCTTCTGGCGGCGGACGGAGGACAGGTGGGGGCGCGCCGGCGGAGGGCGGCCGACGGAGAGAGCGGGGCGGAGGCCGCGGTGGCGACGAGCTCGGGGCCTCGGGGTCGGCGTCGCAGGGGCTCTTCGGCGGAGATCGAAGAAGGCGGCCGGGGGGGGCACGCTGCTGCGCCGGGGAGGCGGCAGAGGCGGTCGAGGTCGGGCGGCGGGGTCGGCTCGGCGACACGCAGGAGGGGGAGGCCGGGAGAGGCGCGGCCGGTGGCGGAGGGGTACGGAGGAGGTCGGCGGCGCGGCGAGATGCGAGCGTCGGAGGAGGCCGGAGGCGGCCGGAGCTGGGGAAGAGGAGGCGAGCAGCGGAGACGCGGGGGGGGGAGAGGAGCGTCGGGGGAGGTGCGGTTGGTGGGGAGCGGGCCACGCGGGGCCAGGAGGAGTGGGGCCCGGGCGCGGGCGGGTGTGTGGCTTGTGTGTGTTGCGTGCGTGTGTGGTGTGGGGTGGGGAGTGGGGCTGGAAAGGGGTGGGGCCAGTGGGTGAGGTGGAGGGGAGTGGGGGTGAGAGAGGGGATTTCTGGTGAGGTTGCAGCGTGTGATAGGGTTAGGGGTGAGGGTTGGTGAGGTGGCGACATAGGATAGGTTGGGGTGAGGTGGAGGTAGGGTGGGTAGACTAGGGTTGAGTAGGAAAGGGTTTAGGGTTAGACCGGTTTTGTACTGGGGATGGTCGACTGGGTCGGGTCGGCCCGTTCGACTGCCCCCTGAAAATAATATAGGTTTTTATTTAATTTAAAAATAACTTTTGTAATTAGTTTTAGACAAACAAAATATCCAGAAACATCCGGGGGTTTAATTTGAAATAGAAGGAGGCTAGTTTTAGAAAACAATAATCTTTCGCAACATAGTTTCAAGTAAAAATAATATGCATGATGATGTCATGATGATGCAATGCACAAAATCAACGCGATTTTCTAGTAGTGGTTTTGCGGGATGCCACAATTCGACACCACTAACAATGGATCTCGCCCTCGAGATCCGTCTCATGGTACGGGGAAGAAAGCCGACGGTCTGAATCTTCTCGCTTCGTGTAGATCCTCGCGACACCACTAACAAGAGGTCGTTGTCAGTGATCGTCGAGAGAACACTATGGAAACAAAAGGTCGAAGGTAGAGGTATCCACAATAAAGCCACCCCTAACTTCCGTGGACGGAGTAAAACTGCTGGATCCACTGATTCGATGTACAAGAGCGAATGATAAGAGTAGTCGGATGGTGATCAGTCCATCGCGCACCCAGACCATTACTCTGCACACGAATAGGCGGATTATGCAACCAACTCTCGGAATTCAGACTGAAGATCTCGACAAGCGAGGTTCGGAAACAAAGGGGTGATGCAGACTCTGCATCGGATCTCGCGTAGATGATGTCGTCGCGTCGGAAAACACCGGGAGGCACGAGAAGGAACAAAGATAAGTCCACCAGACGAAGGATTCCTCGGATAGCATGAAGTCCAGATGTAGCAACACCGTTACCAAAAGAGGAAGCGAAACCCTGAAGGTACGACGAAAACCCAACCACGAGAATTCCTGGACTCGAAGAAAGAGACGAGAGCGGATTCAAAACACGTAGAGGTAAGGGAGAATAGCAGAGGGTTAAGGAGTAAAATCAGACCTAATCAGAACTATCCAACCGATTTTGCAAAAATAGTTTTTGACACTCTACTTCGGCCGTTAGCTAGGTTATCCTACAGGCTGTACTTGTGGGGTATCGCAACTGCTGAGCTCTGATACCACTCTGTAACACCCTCAGAATCGACCCTATGCAAGTTTCAGCGCTTCCCGCCAAACCCGCATAGAAACGATTCAAAGGTGCCCACCGAGCACTTTCGTGCGGGTGGAAAACGAAGTAATAACATTACACAACAGTCCTCGATGGGACCCATAGAACAGATATATATACAACACGACTCCATGAGTCAAGAATACAGATATACAGAACAAAGATCCAAATCACCTTGAAAATGATAAAGCGTCCGACTACGGACAAGATGCAAATGGGGCTAAGAGCCCTGATGAATAACCAATGGCGTCCATAACCCTGCCCAGGCCAAGCCGGAAGGGTAACCCTGCTAACGACGTCGATCTCAAAACCTGTTTAAACAAAAGGGGTGCCGACAACGGGCAAAGGAAAAAGAGAGAGCGGTCAGTACTGAGGCCAGTACACGGCGAGACTAGAATTCGGCGGTCCTCGCCTACATAGGTATGGTGGACTGAAGCGGCAGCAGCAGCATGCACCAAACAACCTATAGAGACTCGATACAACTGGCGGATATCAGAGAGGGATAAGAAAGACCTATTCGGAACCAACCTGATTCTACCATCAGACAAACCCATCCTCGTATTTCCCCCTCGAGACCAAACGAGGAAGTCAACCGAGGAACTCACACAGTTGGCAGTTTTATTTATTCTGTTATAGTTGCAGCAATTACTAGTCAGGTATAGATAATCATCCTGATAAAATAAGCAGTGGGCCGTTTTAGTTAATCATTCCGTTGTAGTTGCAACACTTACTAGTCAAGTACAATTATCATGAGATATCCCAAAACCCAGCAGTTGTTGGTACTTTTATTTAGCCATTCCGTTATAGTTGCAATATTTACTAGTCAGGTACAATGGTAGCAAGCGACCACCCAAACAAGCAGTTGTTGGCAGTTTTATTTAGCCATTCCATTATAGTGAAGCTGATTACTAGTCATTATAAAGTCAAATTTATAGCACTACTTTAGTTATAGTTGTCTATGATCGAGATACTGTGCTCCAAGTCGTCCATAACCGCGGACACGGCTTTCAGAAAGTTTTACCCTGCAGGGGTGCACAAATAGCAAGACACACTCGATCAACCTCGGAAAAACCAAATCAAAACCCAACGAGGCCTTCACGACAAAGCAATCACAGGATTCAAAAATATTTCAGGGGGCCACCCCATTGAGTAGACCCGCAACGAAGCTAGCTGACTCCGAGACGGACTCAAGGTTTGCGACAATGGCTGTAAACGACTGGGAACCCAAAACTGGGCTTGTCGATACCGCGAAAACACTTCTCTTACCTAAACAGTACAGGTGCTCCTCGCACAATCGTAAATAAAGCAATAAAGCATGGCATAAGTATAGGATCGTAAATAAAACCTCAAACTAGTTTGTGGCCCCAAGAAATAAGAATGAATCAAGCTCTGGCTCAGGGGGGTCCCATAATCCTCCCGGATGTGGATAGCGCGAATATTCAAGGAACAGGTATCAAGTACTCGGGGTCCTACGGGACACAAGTGGACGGTTAACAACCAAATAACATCTATTGCCCACATGTGCCTCTGCTTACTTACTTCAATTTTAGTTGTTAAACAGTAATTGAATTAAATGATAATTAAAGCCATGATCATCTCCAACATTAAACATGCGGCAATACTCCAACAACTGTGGTACTGGACGCGCAACAGCACTTGAGCAAGCGACTACGACACGCAGGTCCAACTATCTACCAAATAACAGGTAATAGGATGTGTCCGAGGCAATATAAGGCTGCAAGGGATCTCACGGGTACGACAACTAGAGCATCGCAACACAGATAGCAATAGATCAACAAGAGGGAATAAATACTATAAAAGTAAGATAGGTAGAAAGGGGAGGTGCTCGCCTGAAAACATTGCCGAAGGTTCAATCGAAGATCGGGTCGACACTCGCATCAACTCAACGGCCTTATCCGCGAACAACCAAAACACTAGAATAAACACCGGATGCAATATTTAATACTACGGCAAAAGATCGGGCATGATGCATGTAGGATGTATGACATGGCAAATATGTGATGCAATTAGGCCATATTAAGCGGAACCGGGGTCCCGACAATTAATTAAACGGTTCAAGTTATTTATCTACCCCGCAATTAAATGTTGTCTTAACAAGGCAAAACTATATCACCGGTTCGCTACACAAAATTAAATGAGGCCAATATAAGACTAGATTTGTCCGCATATGGGCCCCATATTTAATTATGAAGTGAATCGACATAAGGCCCCCAAACACCCACAAATATGTATGCAAGCATGAACAATTTAATATGCAACAATGATATAGATGTCATTTATAAAATAGGGGCTCGGATCGGGGTCACACATTAGGGGTCGAAGATCTTGGTCCGGGGGTTCGGGGTCGGTCTCAGGGTTCAGGGTTCGACGGGATCGTTCTTGGATAACTGAGGTAGATCTTGGTGTTCCGTGAGGGAGGACTTGGTTGGCGTCAGGGGCGCATCAGACCCGCTCTGGTCGGTGTCGATCTTGTCGCATTCGTGGTCTTCGGGTCCGCGTAGACGGTCATGGCGTTCAGGGTGGAGAACTTGGCGTTCCGAGGGTTTCTCCGCGTCCATGGTGCGTCCGTGTGGTAGATCTTGGGGTGCCGGCGTCATCGGGTTCCACCTCGCACATTGGTCGACGAAACCCGTAACGATGCAGATCTTGGCGTCAAAAGGGCATCAGGGCTCTTGTGACGGGACGGTCTTGTTGGCGCGCTGGAAGGAGGCGGATCAAGGGCGACGCAGGTGTGGGCGAGCCGGAGGACGGCAGGGCTCGAGGAGGATCTCGGAGAGGCGGCCTGGTGCGGTTTGAGGATACGCAGGACGCAGCTACGACGGCGGTTGTGGGGACTTGACGTGCTCGACGCGGTGAGGTGGACCGGAACTTCTAGGTCGCCAGCAGCTTGGTCCAGGGAGGGGACGGCGCACGGAGGCGGCGCTCGAGCGTGGGGCCGGCGAGGCGGCGCTCTTGGCCCGGTGGTGCGCGGCCGCGTGTGCTGCAGAAGGGTCCCGCGGCGATGAGGCAGGTGCCGAGACGGGCCAGGGCGAGGGCGGACTGGTGGCGGGCGCGGGCTCGCGAGGAGCGGGCTCGGGTGGAGCGAGCCGGCGAGCTCGTGGGGAGGTGGAAGGAGGCCTGCGGCCAGGGGCGCGCGAGCGGCGAGGAAGCTCGCGGCCGGCTCGAGGGCGACCGAGGGAGACGGAGAAGGGTCGAGGGCGGACGCGGGCGGAGGGAGGAGGCGCGGCCGGTGGCGGGGCTTCTGGCGGCAGACGGAGGACGGGTGGGGGCGCGCCGGCGGAGGGCGGCCGACGGAGAGAGCGGGGCGGAGGCCGCGATGGCGACGAGCTCGGGGCCTCGGGGTCGGCGTAGCAGGGGCTCTTCGGCGGAGATCGAAGAAGGCGGCCGGGGGGGCGCGCTGCTGCGCCGGGGAGGCGACAGAGGGAGTCGAGGTCGGGCGGCGGGGTCGGCTCGGCGACACGCAGGAGGGGGAGGCCGGGAGAGGCGCGGCCGGTGGCGGAGGGGTACGGAGAAGGTCGGCGGCGCCGCGAGATGCGAGCGTCGGAGGAGGCCGGAGGCGGCCGGAGCTGGGGAAGAGGAGGCGAGCAGCGGAGACGCGGGGGGAGGGGGGAAGAGGAGCGCCGGGGGAGGTGCGGTTGGTGGGGAGCGGGCCACGCGGGGCCAGGAGGAGTGGGGCCCGGGCGCGGGCGGGTATGTGGCTTGTGTGTGTTGCGTGCGTGTGTGGTGTGGGGTGGGGAGTGGGGCTGGAAAGGGGTGGGGCCAGTGGGTGAGGTGGAGGGGAGTGGGGGTGAGAGAGGGGATTTCTGGTGAGGTGGCAGCGTGTGATAGGGTTAGGGGTGAGGGTTGGTGAGGTGGCGACATATGATAGGTTGGGGTGAGGTGGAGGTAGGGTGGGTAGACTAGGGTTGAGTAGGAAAGGGTTTAGGGTTAGACCGGTTTTGTACTGGGGGTGGTCGACTGGGTCGGGTCGGCCCGTTCGACTGCCCCCTGAAAATAATATAGGTTTTTATTTAATTTAAAAATAACTTTTGTAATTAGTTTTAGACAAACAAAATATCCGGAAACATCCGGGGGTTTAATTTGAAATAGAAGGAGGCTAGTTTTAGAAAACAATAATCTTTCGCAACATAGTTTCAAGTAAAAATAATATGCATGATGATGTCATGATGATGCAATGCACAAAATCAACGCGATTTTCTAGTAGTGGTTTTGCGGGATGCCACATTATGGTACTCTATAGGTAATAATTATCCATCTATTATTTATAGAGTTATCCGGCCGGATGTTTACAACATAGCTATCATCACCAATTCGATGTGGTTACCTACCCTCTAGGTTAAAGTTATCCACATATTGCTAATAGAGTTATCAACCGATTCCATATGGAGTCATCCAAGTGTTTGGAGTATAGTTACCCATGTGTTCAATCCTTATAATCCTTATAGCTATCATCACCGGATCAATGTAGTTACCATCTCTTTTGGTACATTACTTATCGAGTTATTTAATTGTTTATAATATAGATATCATCACCAATTGCATATAGTTATCATACCATATAGTAAAAGTTATCCACACATTGCTTACAAATATATCTCACTGTTACATGTAAGTAATGTTTGGTTCTAAAAAGAAGTCTTCAAAACATACCAAGATAGGATATAATTTCGATAATCTACTCATGACTAATCCAATTGTCAAAAGAGATTGTAAATAGGATAAACAAATTGAGCTACATTTTTAAAAAATTTAAATTTTTGTATTTAATATGGACGATGTGAACAATTTTGTCTTTTCTACGTGAATGCAGAAGAGTTTGTATACAACTGGTTCGTAGGGTGAGTATCTTATGTTTTGCAACTGATGTTTATAGGGTTTTGCAAGTATTTATATGGTGGGTAACATAAATTTTACGGCCTAGATAACTTAGATGTTATATGTAGGTAACTTTTGGGTTCGAGAAATATTCTCGAAACATATCGACACGAGACCTAATATTAAAGATATTATAGCGACTAGTCCAATGGTGAAGACAAATTCTAAATTGAATAAACGGTTTGATTTACAAAATATAAGTTTTCAAAATTTCAAATTTAATTTTAATGACGTCAGCCTTTTGTTCCTTTTGTGTTTAGTGATTAGACAGGTTCTAATTGATTTTTGGCTAGCCCACACACACATGGGAGAACTCGATGGGTCAGTCCGACTGCGTGTTGTCGAAAACACCCACGAGAAATGGATTTCTGTATGGCATGAGCTATTTAGTACCCATCCTATGTTTATCCAATATCATTATACGACTGACTATAGGATATGATTCTATTTTTATTATTATAGTTCTAAATTCAGAAAACATCTGATATGTATTTATCTTTACTATTAAAAGGCTTACAATTTTAATGGTCTGGTACATAATTTTTAATTAGACATTTTACCCTTGCAGTTTTGAGTTATTTACCCACCGTGCCACTTGCAAGTGGAAAAAACATTTCGTTAAGACGTGCGGCTAAAATAGAAGAGATAAAAGAGTCCCAACGCCATCTAAAAAACAACCCCTATACCGGCGATTGATACGAGCATTTTACATCATCAATGTAGTGACTTATATGATCTGTTTTGAATGATATTTTCCATGATCATTTGTTGTTTATGTCTTTTTAGTTGATTTATGGGACTTTCCTATAAAGTCCCATTCATTGGTATTTAATTTTTGGAAGGAGAAACCTCCTTTTTGTATTTTGTTGTTTCAGAGACCTTCTGAACACCTAAAAATCAAAGAAAAAAAATACCTAATCGATTTTTCATCGAAGAAGGACCATGAGCAAAATAATCAAGCGAGAGGAGCTGCCGGACCCAAAAGAGCTCAGGTGGCGTGCCCTACCTTGCTGGCGCGCCACCCATGCTCGTTTGGTCCACAAGCATCGTCTCGACTCCTCCTTTTTACAAATGCCCCCATCTCGGTAAAAAACCTATGCCATTTTTGTCCCACGATTTAGAAAGGCGGCGACGGAGGCGAAAATCCTCTCCTACTGCGAGAGAAGTTAGATCCTACATCACCGGAGCCTCCGATGAGGGGGAAATTGACGCCATCGTCATCACCACTCCTCCTTGGCACTGGGGGAGGCCTCTCCATCAACATCTCCATGAGCACCATCATCATCACCATTTCCATCTCCAGGATCCACCTCGTTCCCCTCATAGTTTGTGATTGATTGAACCTCCAGATATTGTTTGAGTGTTATTTGCATGTTTGTGATTGGCAACTTATCTTTATTTGGTGAAGATATTATATTTTTATATTGTATGGTAATCTATATGCCACTGATATATATCATGTTTATCACTTGTGAGTAGATCCCCATGTTCCTAAGGGCATATGATGAATTGGCTATGATTTCTATATAATATGCGATAAGTATTTGATCAAGTTTTTATCTTTTATGTGGTTCTATGATGGTTTTAAGCAAACATCGACTGCATATTACTTCACCTATATGGGCTCATAGGGCTACACTTTGAGGGTTCGAAGGGACGGAATGACAGAAACCGTTTTCCAATACTTTGAGTTGCATTAGAGGATTTCTATCAGGGACCAATGAATTAACTGCTATGGTGGGACATTTATGTCCTAATGATTCCTATACTTGATCATGAAAATGGCTCTAGGACCCATCATAAGGGGTGTACTTGTTCATATCTATGACTGCATTTAGGCTTCGCCCTAAAGAAATGAAACTTGACAAAATGTTCACCATGTTATGTAGAAATCTAAATGCTAAGTAAATTCATGCCGCCCTTAACAGTTGTCACATATAATCTCACACAGACTTAAGCTTGTCCTCTTGCTGTATAGAGTATTAGGCTTTCTCTCATTGAGAGCATTTACTTGCTGTTATTTACTTCTAGTACTTTATTTTACTGCAAACTACAAACTCAAAACACCAAAACCATTGCACCCTTTTATTATTTTACTTGTCAAATTTACCAAATACCTTTATCTCCTCGTGGGTTCGACAAACTTTCTTATTGAAAAGTACTACAAATAATCTCCTGCACTTGGGAGCCATTAGCAGTGAGATGCCCCAGAGTCGGAGCCGGCGATGTGAAGTCCTAGCACGCTGGCTCAGCTCACGACACGACGGTGTCTCGATCCCAACCTAAAGATAGGGTTCAGAGCAGTCGTCCCCCGACGGCCGTCAAGATGCAAGGATGTGTCCGGGCGTGGCTTCCTCGCATGACGTGGTGGCTCAGGGCGACACCAACCATCAGGACGCAGGGGAGGGTCGAGCTAAAGGGCTGGGCGTGAAGAGGGCGATGTGGAAGACGTGGTCGACGTGCGGCAAGGCCGACGGCCAGAGCTCCGGTGAGGTGGTAGAGGTGCTTGGGCTGCTGGGTGCTAGCAACACGGGTCGGGGATGGAAACGAGGGAAATTTTGGAAAGGGTCGAAACATTCTCAATGTTTGGACTTCTTCGTCTTCTTCCAACAATGACTGACACAATTGATCACAACTATATGTTTTTATAGATTATTACAAGTTGTCATATTATTTAAATTGGGCGATTTATTATTCTGTATAAATTATTATTGTGTCATATTATTGTTTGTCGTCTACCCGTAAAAACACACATGTATATAAATAGATAAGAAAAAGGTTTCTAATTCTAAAAGGTTCAAATATTTAACATTGTTTTACCTGTATTGTCATTTCTATGCATCTCATTCTGTGTAACCGGTATTAAAATAGTTTTGGTATATATTCAGATGAAGTCAACTTATAAATTTTTATCAAACTACAGTATAGTGAAATTGAATCTTCATATTTTATAGAGTAATTTATACATGTGAACATTTCGGATACATCGGTGACCCGTGGTGTGAGGAAAGAATTTTGACTGGTCATGGCAACGCACGAGTTTTCACATAGTATTCGATTAACATCCTCTCCGCACATTTGTATTCAGCAACATCCGTACTCGTTTTGAAAATATGAAATCGGCATCCGATTCGTTTTCACACCTGCAGCTGACTGTGGACTATTGTAGGTACCGTACGCGACTAGGCCCACAGCCAAATCAAGCCGCTGCTACCCATCATCAAAGCCGTTTTCCACCCCAGTTCCGGCGTGTGAGTGCGGCCCCGAGGACGCCAACCTTGCCTAGTTGCCTTCCCCAACTCCGGGCATCTGGACCGGGCGAAGTATCCTACCCTTTTCCGCATCACGCCGCCGCCGTCTCCGCCTCATCTTTCTACTGCTCCCTCGTCTCATGCCCGGCCCCTCTGCGTCCGACCCTCGCTCCATACACAAGCAGCCTTCGCCCCTCGATTCCGCCTCCGGCTCCAATGGCGCTGCCCTACCTGGAGGCCGTCCTGTGTAAGATTCCGCCTCTCTCCGCTGCCCATTCCGTGCGGTTCTCGCTCGTTTGCTTGCTCGATCCGTGGGGCGTAAGAGATTTCGATTGGCGAGGGATTCGCGTGTAAACCCTAGGGGTTAGTGGGGGATTGGTGTGAGTCGTATGGGAGCGAGATGTCATCCAGCGATAAAAGCCTTCGCCTTTTGATGTTTACTGGAAGCAGTGATATGAGGTGTTGGGTAGATTGTGTTATCTGTTAGAGCAGAGTATTCAGCATGGCAGGAGCATCGGCAAGATCAAAATTGGCATTCTTCCTCCGGATACAGTGAAGGGTCTTTTATAAGTTTTATTTATAGGTCAGATGAATTACAAGAGACCTTGTGAGCTTGAAGTCCTTTTGGATCAATTGGCTGAGATGGTTGTTATCAACCTACACATGAACTTGTTTATGTTGTCAAGCTTTGTATGTGACAAGATGCAGTATTGTGTAAATTTTACGATCACTTGCACAAAATGAGTCAAATATTTTCTGAATTAGGTGCAAGTATTAGGAGGTCATAGCTAACGAGTCTTCGCTTGGAAAAATGTCATCTTTGTTAGAATAGTGTTAACATAAGTTGGCCCACATTTTTTTTCAACAGCTCCTATGTACGAAATCAAGATTTCGTATCTTTATTTAGTTCTTGCATTATGTCATATATTTACCTCATCATCATTATTATTGTCACTATTGTTTATTACTGGCATGCTCGTCTCAGTATATTTTCCTTCTGCAGGCTTTATGGTTCTCGGTTACATTTTTGAGACATATCTTAACGTCCGTCAGCATAGAGCCCTTAAGTTGCCAACGTTGCCAAAATCCCTGGCAGGAGTAATTAGTGATGAAAAGTTTGAGAAGGCGAGGGCTTATAGCCTTGACAAAAGGTGCTTAAAAATACTCTACTGAGTTCTTGCAGCCATACTTTGTTTAAACCATTTCCGGCGCCTAATTTTGTTAGCTGTATTCCTATGTAATCATTTTCTGTATCTATCTAGATTGTCTGTACAGTGTACTGACAGGTTTACTTCTTGCAGTAATTTCAATTTTGTACGTGAGGCTACCACTATAGTATTCGACATCACAATACTGTACTACAAAGTTCTTCCTTGGTTTTGGAAGGTAAAACAAAGTCTTCGACTTGCTTCTGTTACCCTTCTTGTGCAAGAGTTTGGATCTAACTACCTCTTCCTTTTTATAGAAATCTGCAGAGTTAGCAACTAATGTTGGCCTGAATGCAGAAAATGAGATAATTCACACCCTTGCATTCTTAGCAGGTGTCATGGTTTGGTCACAGGTATCATCAATCTATTTGCCTCCTTTAGAATGTCATCTGTTTTAATTAGTTTTCTTCCCTTCCATATTCAGTTAAAATAGATTAAATAGTCTTTTGTCACTTGGTCGGTTCATGTATCATGTATAATGTGAGGTAGTTGCTTCATTTCGTTGACTGTTTGGCTTTAGCTCTCAACTACCAAATGTTTGATCATCTATGATGCTAGCTGTTGTTGGAAGTTATCTAGAATTAGGACTTAATTTCATAGCATTGTGGCACCTATAGATTCCTTCATCTGTCTGTGCTGCTTTTGGTCCTGCAGAGATAATTGCGACTACTTCCTCTCCAGAACAGTTTTTGATTCTGAAATAACTACCCCCTCTGTGTTCCATAATGTAGTATGTTTTGGCAAACTAATTTAGTTTGCCTAATGGAATACAGTGGATTTTTTTTTCTTTTGTTAGAGAGTTCACTACTAGGCCATATCTATTTCAACATTTTCACTTATTGTTTTAACTTTTGATTTTGTAACTTGAGGTGCATTTATTTTCTTCAAACTTTCATCAAAATATATTTTCTTCAAACTTGCATTTATTGTTTTAACCTTTGCAGTGCTTTTGGAACACCTGAGCAGCATATTTTCTCTCATGGTGATGCAACTTCTTATGTAAATGTGATAGCCTAATATATATATATTTGATGCAATACAGATCACAGACTTGCCATTCTCTCTGTATTCAACATTTGTTATTGAGGCTCGACATGGTTTTAACAAGGTATATCCATAATTTTCAATTTCGCACTTCTGTTTGTGAACTGTCTCAGTTTCAGTTCTTGGTGTCACTTAATAGTTTTACCTTATGAATTCTATATCTTCATTTCCTAATTTCCTAATGCTGATATTTCTCTTGCTTTGGGCCTTTCTCAGCAAACAATATGGCTCTTTGTTAGGGACATGATCAAGGGAATTTTTCTATCCATCTTACTCGCACCGCCAATTGTGGCTGCTATCATCATTATAGTACAGGTTCCTCATTTCTGCTGTTGGGCCATCCTTTATTCTTAACTATTATTCTAACAAGTATCTTTATCAAATGTGCCCTTTAACCCTATTTGAAAACACAAGTTTCATATGCTATCTAACTGAGTTACTTTAGTACTCGATTAATGTTTTTTCCTGTATTCTTTCAGAATGGAGGTCCTTACCTAGCGATATATCTCTGGGGTTTTATGTTTGCGCTGGCTCTCCTGATGATGACAATTTATCCCATCATGATTGCTCCTCTATTCAACAAATTCACTCCTGTGAGTATCTTTTCTTGCTGTACCACATTCGTTGTATTTGCGTTGTTCAATATGCTTTAGTAAGCATGATAGAGGCATCCAAGCTGCATCTGCAACTCTACATCCAAATAGCAACTTCATGGTAAAACTGAATTTAATTATTGCTGATTTTAACAGCTTCCTGAAGGTTCACTCAGGGAGAAAATCGAGAAGTTAGCAGATTCCCTCAAGTTTCCTTTGAAAAAGCTTTTCGTGATCGATGGGTCTACCAGATCAAGCCACAGTAATGTACGTTAGATTCTCTACCTTCAGAGTTAGTGTCGTGGCTAACTTGTTATTGGTATGTTTCGAATATGTTTTCAACTTCCAATCTCTTTCAGGCTTACATGTATGGATTTTTCAAGAATAAGCGCATTGTTCTGTATGATACATTGATCCAGCAGGTTAAAAAAATCACCATTTTTGTACTGATTCATTGTTTTCCGTCCATTGCAATTTGGGAATGCATGCATTAATTTGAGTTCTTAACATCTTTGTGTTTGTTTCAGTGTACTAATGATAATGAGGTAGTTTCTGTTCTTGCACATGAGCTGGGGCACTGGAAACTCAATCACACTACATATTCCTTTGTAGCGGTCCAGGTATTTTCTCATCCAAATCACTAATTATGACCTCTGTGTACCAGTCACTCATTTGTTTTAGTTGCATTGGCATTTGCATATAAGGTACCTATAAGGTAGTGTTTGGTAACATGCATGAAGTTGGATGGCATCTGCCATCCAGGTGCCATCCAGGTTGGCAGGGATGGGGCAAGTGAGTTCTGTGTTTGGTTGAATGATGAGCCAATTATATATTTGGTGTGAGTGATAGGCGTGGATGGGACGATACAGAATTGTATTTTCGGAGTAATGAGAGTAAATAAGGATGAATTGTGGTAACTCTTGTGTAATTATGTATGGATAAGTTTACAAAAGCATTCTATTCATCCGTAAAAAAAATGTTGGAGGGTGGCTAACTGTTGTGCTTTAACTCCCACCAACATATCGACCTAGCAGTGCCATTTTTTCCGTGTACACAACATAAACAACACATATGCTGGTCCTCTACAACTATGCAAATGTAATAAAAAGGATCACCAAATTTACAAACCCGAAAGGACAACCTTATGCACACAACCTGATTTGCCCAATCGTGGTGAAGAAAAAGAACTGAGAAGGAGATGGCTGGGACAGTGAGGAAAGGAAAATTTGGCCTCAAGAGGTGAGCGCTAGGTTCACATGCACTCAAGTGACAGCACGGGCAAGAAATCGTTCAGCTCATCTGAGTTTTTCACCACTTACTGTTACACTTATCCTGGTGGTTGGATATTAGGACTAACAAAAACGAAAGGATGGTTTTTACTTTTTAGAAGCTGGATTCCGTCCAACTTCATCCAAGCAACCAAACAGTACCTAAAGATATTGTAACCGTCCAGGAGTGGGTTTAGCCCTGAAGTCCTGTGTTGGTTTCCCTGAAAGGGCTTGTGCTGTTGTTTTTCTTGGAAGGACTTTTATATCATTGCATCTGCTGGCATATGGTACTGGATTAGGAGGTAGTAAACAAAATTAAGCTTGGTCAGAGGAACTGATATGAAAGTGTGTCTACCAATTCAAGTAGTTTCTGTAGACACATCTAGTGTAAAATGTTTGAGAGATATTTGTATATTGTAGTTACCCTAATAGTTAGGGGGTTCCCTGCATATTTGACACCTGTACATGTATATTGTGGCCTTTGGCCCCCCTGGAATACAAGTTGCTTATTTCTAACATGGTATCAGAGCAAGGTTAGGGTTTCTGCACACGCAACTCGTGCCTTTTTTTTCTAACATAAAAAACTGATGAAAATTCAAGCAGTACTGTTTCTACTAAAGTATCTTATTTAATTTTGTACCAAGGGAAAGATACTTCTTCTGATGAAGGACCGCAGTAGGTGGTGCTAATTCTCACAGTGGATGTGATGCGGAGTCATGACTGATGAGTATCTTGTTAGATTGTATTCACGAGGGCAATTACTTAGATGGATAAATATTTAACAAAATAATTCCTAGCATAAATTAGCAGGGAATAAATTTTGTGCGGCAAACAAGTACCAATGGAGACAGCAAAACATGAAGCATGCAAGTGATTGTAGGCACCGTCATGGTGCAGTATGATTATGCATCATAATATCAGTTTTGTCCCCATTGCATTAGTTGCTGAAAACCTATTTTTAATTTGATTTAGTTTCAGTCTTTCAGAAGTAAACTAACATCTAAAGCATGTTTTAGATGTTCAAAACTCTTTTGTTCACCTCATTTTCTACTCGCAGCTGCTTACATTTGTGCAATTCGGAGGATACACTCTAGTAAGGAATTCCAAGGATCTTTTTGAAAGTTTTGGTTTCGACGATCAACCTGTGATAATTGGACTGATCATTTTCATGGTATGTTATGCTCATTTCTTTTTAAGTATTGTCGTGCTGTTATCTATGCCTGGAGATGTATTGGTATAACTTCTGCCCTAGCAATATTATCTTTCTGAAATGAATTGAGCCCCACCTGTTTACATCTTTCATTTAAACTTGCAATTATATGCACCTACAGATTTCAAGCATTGTATTCATTGTTCTTTGATTGACACACACATTGTTTTCATGACAGCACACCATTATACCTGTCCAACACATTCTGAGCTTTTGCCTCAACCTTGTCAGCAGAGCATTTGAATTTCAGGTTCATTCTTCTTTTCATCTCAAGTTTTCTGCATTGCCAGCTTTAAAGCATTTGGTTGCACTTTACCTAATCCGATTTCGATGTCCAGGCTGATGCTTTTGCCAAGAACCTTGGGTATGCTCCTGAACTCCGGGGAGCCCTTGTTAAACTACAGGTAAATCATTTAAAGGCACTTATTTTCTGTCCTGTGTTTTTTTATAGTTGACCATGCAAGCACCGTGTTATTTTTTTACTGGACATCGACATCTTACTTCGACATCTGGCCGTTATTGGTGGCTCCATCAAGCAACTCTTTTTCCTCCCAAAAACCAGTGCTGGATTTGTTTTAGAAGGATTTGAGTTTTAATTTTTCATCTAAGTTGGTGATTTGCACATGCTGTGGAAGTATGACCGTACGAAGATTTGAGTTAACTAACTCTGATATATGCTCGAAAATTTCAGGAAGAGAACTTATCTGCAATGAACACAGATCCGTGGTATTCAGCATATCACTACTCCCATCCACCGCTTGTTGAACGACTCTCTGCTCTTGAAGATCTGGACAGCAAGAAAGAGAACTGACGGAAGACCCGCTGAGCTGATATCATACTTGTAGCGCGGATGGTTTTGATCCTTCTGTGGATTAACCGTATACATGGTGGCTATCGTTTTTCAATCTCAATGTATGGATGTTAACATGGATTTAATACATTCGAGCCTCGGGAAGCGTATCCAATGTGTACGGGGAACTGTAAGGAAATGTGCACCTCCAGTTTAAGGTAGATCTTACACTCATTAAGCGACTTGCAGATATTGACCTATACACAGGTTCCTTGGTCCTTTTAACATTGAAAGATGGAACTGAATCAGCTACTCCCTCCGTCTCGGTTTATAAGACTTACGCGTATTTCTAGGTTGATAAATTAACCAACTTAGCATGAGGTACACAACAAAAAAACTATATTATTAGAAACTTCAAATGTTATATTTTCTAATGATATAATTTTTATATTATATAATTTATTTTATATAGCTCATGCGGACGATCTAGTTATACGTGTAAGTCTTATAAATTGAGATAGAGGGAGTAGTGTACACGAGACTTTCAGATGCACTGATGTACGTTATTTTTATTTTTGGAACGAGATGCACGTTCTATATTCAATCATGCTGCAGTGCATGGCAGTGGTGCAGCATTATCTTGCCTCCCTCGGAATCTGCAGGTCCAGTCTAAGCCTGGTCATAGTGCAGGTAACTACAGCAGTAACCGAAGGATCCATAGGATCCATGTCAGCAATTTTTTTAATGCAAAGAGATCCCGTGCGCGTGTACCCTTCCATCCTATCTCTTCCTCCTCTTCAAGCGCCCCCAGTTCATACTGGTTCATATCACCCACCTCCACCGCCTGTCACCTCTGTTCTGTATCCTTCTCGTCGGCCGGAGCCGGTTCTGCTTGGCGGCGGCTCTGGCCGACGGCACCGCCTGATTCTTGGCCAAATCCTGTTCTCACAGGGAGATGGCGCCAGCCCGGCCACCTGTCGCAGCAGCACTTCCTCGGCGCCCCGACGAGCTCCACCGCCATCCCTTCGTCACTGCCGCCGCTCTACCCGGCGACGCCATATTCGTTCTGTTCTCACAGGGAGATGGCATACTGCAATATTCAATATGAAGATAGTAATTTAGACTAGTAACATATGCATATTACTAGTCTAAGTTACTTTGCAGTATAACCAGTGTGAGCTGAATACCTCTATAGTCTACGTATGTCGTGCACTCGTGGTAGTATACGTAATACGTTGCATGCACGTTCGATCGCGTGAGATAGAGTTTTTTTATTGCGAATCTGTTGGAGGACTAGAGATAAATTTGTAGGCAGTTACGATCTTGAAGTCTGCCATCTCGACAAAATCTTTGCAGTCTGCCATCTCGACAAAATCTATAGGCAGTTACGATCTTGAAGTCTCCTTGTGCGAGTTAGTTCCATGACGCCGAACCCAATCTCCTACTCCACGACCTCCGCGTGCCATGACCCGCCGACTACCAGACGGCCGCCGTCGCCGGAGGAGACATCATCGGCGGCGGCGTACCTCGATGATGAAGAACGCGACAAAGTCCTCCTGGTACGCGCATCCGTATACAATATACATGCATGATGGCACGCGCTAAATCAACCCTGATCCAAACTGCATGCCAATTAATCCATGACTGTATCCGTCCTTTTTTTTTGTGTTCATTCATGCAGCACGTCACTAGCCGTGATTCTCAACCTGTTGCTCGTCAAACGCCGCGACAATAGAAGACGACAGATAGAAGCATGCGACCAAGTGATTCTTAGGGGGCCAGAGCCAGAGGTACGTACTTGTACTTGCCACTTGCCAGGCCATGGTAATTAACCGCGATCAACTAATACGGAGGGAGTAGCTTTGTTTCGCCATTCACTTGTCAAGTGATTTGTCCATGTACTGTCTCTCTCTCTCTCGTGCAGCTCATATCGTCGTTGATGTTGGTCGCGACCGGAATCATGGCGGTCTCCTTGGGGATCGCGGCCTTCATCTTCCGCCATGATCGGCTCGATTTGGGCTTCCTTGCTTTCAGCATCTTCCTGTCAGTGGTGTCGATATGTTTTTTGCTCAAAATTGACGAAGTTGCACGGAAGAAGAGGTTGAGGGAAAAATGCCAAGTTGTCTCGGATCTAGTCTAGTTGTTATCCAAAGTGTCGGTATCTGTAGTGCATTTGGTTAGTTTTTCTATTTTAGTGAATGAGCTCGGCATATCCTATAGTAGTAGTTTTGAGTATTCTGCCATGCATATGGTGAACTTTCGTAATCTTCAGTACTTCCTCCGACCCATATTATTTGATTAGATTTGTCTAGATTTGGACGTATCTAGTACTAAAAAATGCCTTGATACATCCGAATCTAGATAAATTCAAGTCAACTAATATGGATCGAAGGGAGTAGTAGTTTTTATTCAGAAAAATTGGTGGATGGACATCACCCCTCCAATAGTATCTCTTTTGCTCTCTATTTTCCTTTAATTATTAGTTCAAAAGAATAGCGGGATGAGTTGGACCAAGTCTAGTTCTAAACCTCCAATAATGCCTTTGTATCTCAAAATTCAAGTATTTCTTTTTCTATGCAAGTAAGCAAACTCGAGAAACCATATAGAAAATTCCGTGTCATAGTTTGTTTGAGACCACAGTATGCTCGAGATGATGGTGCTAATGCAACTATGCAAGGGGATGTAATGATTGTATGTCGAATATAACCACAGCCAAGTCATGCATATATAATAGAGTTCTATATTGTATTGTGAAGAAATAGACGTAGCACTCAAAAGAGAATCGCACCTTCTATTACCAAGCTTTGGGGTGTATGTCGGTGTGCATGAAGCAAGTTATAATTCCATGGATCCAGCCATCTTGCATGGATGCATGACCGCATATTATGTTCCTGCTGTATGCATCACGGATGGAAACAAGGGGGACGAGCAGGGGCTATGCTCCCCCTATGCTCATGATTTTCTTAAGGATATTAGCCTTCTAGCTCCTTGTTTAGTGTAGTTCAACTTAGCTTAGCCCCCCTCATACGACTCTGGCACACTAGTTAGTAAAACCTTGCCCCCTTGATCTGAGTTCCTGGCTCCGTCCCATCACCTGCAGATCATCTGTATATGCACTAATCACATTCCTTAAGATGATCAGGTATTTGTCTCACTTGAATGTTCATAAATGGCCAGGAAAGATGCAAGTCACTAAGTCAGTCATTTGGTTATCCAAAGTGTCGGTATCTGTAGTGCATTTGGTTAGTTTTTCTATTTTAGTGAATGAGGTCGGCATATCCTATAGTAGTTTTGAGTATTCTGCCATGCATGGTGAACTTTCGTAATCTGTACTACTTCCGTCGGACCTAAATTAGTTAGCTTAGATTTGCCGGTTGTATCTAGACATGATTTTATTAGACATATTCATATTTTGACAAATTTGAGTCAACTAATTTGGGTTGGAGAGATTATTAGTTTTTATACAGAAAATTGGTGGAGGGACGTGACCCCCCCCCCCCCCCCCCCCCCCCAATAGTATCCCTTTTTCCTTTCTATTTCCCTTTAAATATTAGTTTAAAAAAGAATAGCGGGGTGAGTTGGACCAAGTCTAGTTCTAAACCTCCAATGCCGTTGTATCTCAAAGTTCAAAGGGTGCGGCTACACCAAGGTCAACCTCGTTTTAACAAAAAATAAGGTTAGTTCAGACAACCTACTAATATTTCTATTTTTAGAATAGAAAAAACAAATGAGTTTTGTCTTTATTCTAAAAAAGATACACTACTCAGCTGCACTTTATCTCACGTATATAATTACGAAATCCAAAAATTTGAAATGTTTTCTAGCTCAATTTTTTTGTCCAATTCAAGATCTATTTTTACCGTTGGGCTTGTCGCGACGAGATCTTCAAAACTAGATCTCATGTCGATATGTTTCGACTATTTTTTTAGAGGATGTAAATTTGTGGAAGTTACATCCGATCAAAGTTACATCCAATTTACAAAAAGAGTTATATCCAAGTTATTAGAAAGTTACATCCAGCAAAAAGTTACATCATCCAACAAAAAGTTACATCTGAATTAGTAGAAAAAGTTACATCATCCAGCAAAAAAGTTAGATCCCAGTTAGCAGAGAGAGTTACATATAGCAAAAATTTACATCCTCAAGAAAAAGTCATCAAAACATATCAACATGGGATCTTGTTTCGAAGATCTCATTATGACTAGTCTAACGATGAAAATGAAATCTAATTTAGATAAACGGTCTGAGCTAGAAAACATTTTAAATTTTTGCAATTCGTAATTAAATGCACAAGTGAAAGCATGCAGGTGGCGTGACATTTTGGCCAGCACAAGGTACGCCTGGTAATTAAATGCACAAGTGGAGGCATGGGATGGTGATCCTAAGGCCCCGAAACATGACCTCAGTTTGTGCCAGATCAAGATCAACTTGGAGATAGATTCTGCGAAGTTCAAATATTTATTTTTCTATGTAAGTAAGACAATGTAAAGTATAGTGGCCTACATTGTTAGGCAATGAAATGTAAGAGGAGAGTAAGCATCTCTCTATACATAAAATGTGTCAAGATGCATGTGAATAATAATATATTTATGACTATCAGTGATAAAGTAGATTTTTTCCGAAATAGGATAATAAGTAGATTTGGGCCTGTAATTAATATTGCACCTGTCTTATCCCACTTTCTTGTCCACTACGATCTAATGTTCGTGACTTGGAGGCCTGCCTCATGGGACGCTCAAACAGCTAGACGCTCAAACAACCTGACCTGTCAAGCTGCAAGATGACTTTCTGGAGAATCTAGAAGACTAAAACGTAGCTTTTGCCAAAGCTTTACTCTCAAAGTCATAAACCCTAAATTCATATACTCTCGTCAGGCACCTTTACAAATCTGTCGAGATCCATCTTGTAAACACTAGTACGATCTTCCGATCACATCATTAATAAAGTTTGAGAGAACTCCTTTTATGTTCATTGTTGTCTCTTTGATCCAAACCTATGGACCCAAGCCGTTTTCTAAACAAATAAACTATCTGTTGATTTTCGTAAGTGTGATTGTTGTGGGATTATGAAAATACTCTTTCGTTAGTTGACGCGCCAGGCAGAGGGTGCACACATCATTGTAGATGGGATCCACTTCATTTCCACTGGAGGACACCTGTGACCTCCCTTCTCTGAGTTCGAGGGCTGATGAAGGGGCACGAAATTGCACGATCACAGAGGGTACATCAATGACCAAGGGGGAGTACGTCCCTTCCACCCTGCCGACCTCGCACGAGGACTACTTTGACAATATCGGATCTTCGGGGAGGCGTAGCGACGGTACCTCGAAGGGTACTACACGGCACCAGTAATTGACTATTTCAACCCCAGCTCCTCGGCTCCCCTCGCCCCCTATCTGGGGTACATGGTATCCCCTTACGTATAGGTGCACTAGTACTAGACTCATCTACAACCATGCGGGAATGCTTGATACATCATAAACGTATCTATAATTTTTGATGCTCCATGCTTCTTTTGTGTCAACTATCTTATATTTTGTCTACACTTTGAGGTATTTTTATACACTTTCTAAAACTAACCTATTGACAAGATGACATAGTGATAGTTGCCTGTTTTCTGCTGTTTTTGGTTAAAAAAAAGCTAAAAAATGAATATTCTCGGAATTGGACAGGACAAAAGCCAATCTGCCTATTTTTTCCCGAGCAATACAAAACACGAAGCAGAGACGGAGGGGGACACCAGGGAGGCCACACCCTATGGTGGCACGGGTGGCCCTGGTGGCGCCACCAGGGGGTGTGGGCCCCCTGGCTGCCTCCTCGTCTTGCCTTTCCGTCTATATAAAGCCCCCGATGAGAAAACCCTAGATAATCTATCATACATCCACGAAAAGTTCCGCAACACCACCACCACTGAAGGGGAGATTCGGGGGACAGAAGTCTCTATTACGGCACCCTGCCGGGACGGGAAAGTGCCCCCGGAGCCATCTCCACCACCGTCTCCATCGCCGTTGCTGATTCCCATGACGAGGAGGGAGTAGTTCTTCCTCGAGGCTAAGGGCTCTACTGATATGTTGGAAACGTATCTATAATTTTTGATGCTCCATGCTTGTTTAGTATCTACTTTGCTTTACTTGTCCACACTTTGAGGTGCTTTTTACATGTTTTCTGGTAATAACCTATTAACAAGTTGCAACAGTGCCAGATGCCCGTTTTATGCTCTTTTTTGTTTCAGAAAAGTTAGTAAAGAAATATTCTCGGAATTGGACAGGACAAAGGACAAAGTCAATTACTTTCCGTGGGGAACAAGAAGTCCATAGGAGAGATGGAGGGGCCGGCCAGGGGGGCCAGACCCACCCCAGGCGCGGGTGGGCCCCACCCCACACCTAGCTAGGGTTTGGTGGCCCTGGCCGCCTCCTCGGTCTCTCCCTTCGCCTATAAGAAGCCCCCAATGCAGAAACCCTGAGTACCTGATCAGCAATCCATGAAACCTTCTGTAGCCGCTGCCATCGTCGTCCCTATATCGGGGGGGGGGGGGGGTGTCTGAAGTTCTTCCCGGCACCCTGCCGGAGGGGAGATCATCCCAGAGGCCTTCTCTCCGGTATGATGCGTGAGTAGTTCCACCTTGGACTATGGGTCCATGTAGTAGCTAGATGGTTATATCTCCTCCTTTGTGCTTTCATGTATAGATCTTGTGAGCTCTGTTCATGATCAAGATCTAATCTATTTGTAATCATGCATGTTGTGTTTGCGGGGATCCGATGGATATTGAGATTATTATGTTGGTTTGATTAATGGTTTTGTCTTGATGATTTTATCATGTCTGTGTTGTTTGTGATCTTGCATGCTCTCCGTTGTTAGTAGCTATCTTGGCCAAGTAGTTGCTAGTGACTCCAAGAGGGGGTATTTATGCTCGATAGTGGGTTCATGCCTCTAGTTTCCAAGGGAAGTGACAATAATCTCTTCGGTTGTAGATGTGCTGTTGCTACTAGGGAGAAAACAACGGTCTCTTGTTCATGGAACATGTGGACTGTTTACCTTACACACTTTGCTTAAAGCAGTTGTCTGTTGCTTGCAACTTAATACTGGAGGGGGTTCGGATGATAACCTGAAGGTGGACTTCTAGTCATAGATGCAGTTGTATGGCGGTCTATGTATATTGTTGTATTGCCCAATCAACCTCATAGGATCTTTCTGACTAGTAATTGCATTGTTATGCCTTGCTTAGTTCCTGTCAATTGCCCTGTTATAATTGGTTTACCCTTCATGCCATGTTGTTTATCTAAGGAGAGCACCTCTAGTGAACTATGGACCCCGGTCCAATCTTTACCATTGATACATCTTCCATTGTTACTTGTTTACTTGCTGCAAACCATTACCATCCACACCATACATTTAATCCTTTGTTATAGCAAACCGGTGAGCTTGACAACCTCACTGATTCGTTGGGGCAAAGTCTTGAGTTTGTGTTGTGCAGGTCTCCGCGTTGCTTGCAACACCTGTGTGAAGTTTCCTTCCTCCTTCTGGTTCGATAACCTCGGTCTCTATTGAGGGAAGACTTGCCGCTTGCTGCTTCACACCTTGCTCTTGGGGTTTCCAACAAAGTGCTCTACGTTAGCACCATCAACAAGTTTTCTGGCGCCATTGTCGGGGAGGCCAAGGACGTCTTTAATTGGGGAGTCCTTCACTTCCATTCTCTTTACTTTGTTTTTAGTTTGCTTTGTTTCTTTTTTTGCTTGGTTTTGTTTGCCTCTTTTCAAAGAACCCCCAAAAATTAGTCTAGTTTGGTTTGCTTGCTTTATTCAAAAACACAAAAAATTAGTTCCTACTCTAGTTGCTACCATGTCTGGTTTTGGACCAATCCTTATTTCACCTATGGTAGAAATATCCACTTTTAAGCAAAAAGGTGAAGAAAGTTTTAAAGAAGCTGGTCTAGAATCTCTGCTTTCCAGAGGGAAACTGAGCCCGAGGTGAGCCTCGGCCTGGTTATTGATAGTTTCTACCGCGGTATTGCTCTTCGTTATAGATATGCTTTGGATGCTGTGGTTGAGAAAGATTTTTTGCTTTGTACTGAGGATGAAGCTTTTGATGCAATAAGGAAATTAATAATGATCTATGGTACACCTGGCAAGTCTGCTTCCTTTTTCACAAATATTTTTGCTAGGTTGAACACTCTTGAGACTAGTATTGCTGCTATGAATAGTTGCTATCACACGCTTAGGGCTTACCATGATTATGTTCCCATAAATTCCGAGCCTTCAAAGTGGTTTCCCACAATCAAATTCTGTATAAATACTACACTTTTTAATGCTCGCTGTGATATCATGTCTGAATTTTGTCTCATGCCTAAAGATATTTTTGATTCCTTGAGTCTTTGGGGGCTTATTAAAGGTGGGGAGGAAATCACTCTTACCAACAATACCACTATATTGCCCATTGGAATAGCTGAAGGTGTGTTTATAAAAATCTCAGGGAAAATAATGTCTACTGATTATCTTGTTATTGAATGTGTAGGCAAAGGACTGATCACACTTGGAAGATCTCTACTGAAAAACCTTGGGGCAGTAATAGATGTGGGAAAAGGTATCATGTACTTTGCTCCCCCGGTAAGCAATCATATTTTCCCCAAGGAGAAAAAGAAAGGTAAGAAAAGAAGGAACAAGAGGGGCAATTCTTCATTTGAAAATACTTGATTCTTCTTGCTTCTTGTGCCTAACTTGAAGGCGTTAAAGAAAAGTACTTATTGGGAGATAACCCAAGAGTTTCCTTGAGTCTTGGAAGTTATTACTTTTGTAATGACCTCTCCTTATCCTTTTTGTTTGATTTTTGTGCCAAGAATGACCTCTAATGAGAGGGAAGTAAGATTTGGGGAGTTGCTGTCCCGAAACAGATTTATATCCTCCACCAAAAATATTCGTGAGGAGGCTCTGTAACACAGATTGAGCTGAAAATTTACGAATAAATCCCCCAGTATGTTAGCTAACTTTAGTTAGTTCAACACTTTTTTATTTGAGTAACAGAAGATTTTCAAAAAAAATCGGTTTCTACCCGCTGGTCTGTTTTAACAGATTTCTGCCATTATTTGCATTTGCTTCTTATTGATTTCTTTTTGAGTTCTCTTCAGGTAAATTGAGATTTTTGAAGGAGTTAATATAGTATCTTGTGTTTTTAGTGAAAATACTTTCTGTTATAAAGCTTTGCCAGTAGTCTAATATCTTTTGAATACACTAATGTTGCTAATGAAGATTGTGTGAAGTTTTGTATGAAGGAAAAATTTCAGGTGTAGAGAGAGAATGATGCAATGATATGAAGAATGGACAAAAGCTCAAGCTTGGGGATGACACCATGGTGTCACCCCAAGAAATATCCAAGAGGTACAAGCGTCAAAGCTTGGGGATGCCCAAGGCATCCCCTTCTTCATCAATAAAAAGCTCAGGTCTGTCTAGACACTTCGTTTTTATTGTTCATGCATAAGTTGTGTTGTTCTTGGAGCGTCTTAGTTTTTGTTTACTTTTCTTAGTTTGTTTAGTTTTCTTGAATAAAGTAGTTTGGACCCCCGTTCTAGTTGTGTTGTTTTGCAAATAAGTTTGCTTGGTGTTGGAAAGGAGTAGTAAGTTCTTGCTTGAAGTGCAAGAGGAGCTTGCATTGACCATGACTTAGACTTTAGCATGACATGCTAGGTGTTGTTTTAGCATTATGCTTAGTGATTATTGTTGTAGCATGTCTTGTTCCAAACAATTGGGATTTCTTAGTGTGCCTTGAAGAAATTATGCGTTGTTTTATCATGCAAAAACATAATATTATGGTATTCTCCTTTGATGCTTTGCTTGGGTTGACTTGGCACATGCTCACACCATGTTATGACTATGAACAAGTCACCATAGCCTCTATGATCATTTAGTCCTTGACTTGTAGTACCACTCTTTGCTTTGATTAGTATGCTTTGTTGCATTGCATGATTATGGCCATTATTGCTCTCTTAGTTGGTTGCTCCCAGTCTTTTGCTAGTCTCCACTTGTATGAGTAAGTTCTACTCATGCCTACAACTCCCAAGAAACCAAGTTATTCCAAAGTGTCCACTATAAACTCCTATGCATGGTGTGTTACACCATTCAAAGTATATTCTTGTTTTCAACTATCTTCCAATTAAAAACTATTTTGTTATGTGAAAACTTAGTGATTAAAGCCCTCATGAACTTGATGGCACACTTTATTCTTTGCCCCTAATAAGCTTGAACCATTGTGACAACTTTGTTGTATATGCTTGCACTTATAAGTTGGAATTAGCAGAACCGTGCTGTCACGGGGAACGTTTTCAATATTGCACTTGTACCTTGTTGTACTCAGTTGATATCATGTTCTTTTGTCTATGGATGTCATCAGTGTGAAATAAAGAGGGAACTTGTAAGTCTATGGAGTTTGTATCCCGTGTTAGAGAAACGCCTGGGCCGCTAGCCTAAGCCATGCCTAATCATGGTGGAAACTTGCAGCATCACCATAATGAGCTATCTATGAAGCATCCTCAATAAAAAGCTATGCATATGGTAAATAAAAAGATTGCTGAGATGCTCATTGTGTTCTTGCCTTGTCATTTTCGTTATGGGAAAGCTCCTGTACCATGTGCAAGGGGTTCCCTGTTGGCAGTTCTCAATGATATGCAAATACTTACAGTGACAAGAACTTACCTGGACCCAAAGTTGAGTATGCATGAGGTGTGGCCCTCGTATTCAAGGGGCATGAGATTACCAACTTATACTTCGTCAAACATATACTCCAGCTTTGCCACTTTAACCTTAACCACTTCAAGATGGTTATGATAGGGGCAATGAGGGCTAAAAGCTAACAAGTACCATAATTTTTGGAAGATCTTTTTGAAACTTGTAATCCATGATTCCTTTATAAAAAGGCCTTTCTTCTACCACTATTGAGTCTCCACCTTCTACCTTTAGGCACCATTAAGAGAGCATAGTTGTCATTCTGTGTGCAGTGTTACAAAGCTTATTAATTGATGCATATTGTGTCATTACTTGCTCTTGTGCTACTTGTTTCTAGTCACCCTTGTGAACTTTGCAGGTGTCCTATGCATTATATTGCTACTCTATGAGGGACAAGCTGAATGCCACTATGCTATGTTTTCTGTATGTGAAACAAACAAACGTTTTTCAAAGCATGTTATTCATGATCTTTGTTTGTAGCTTTCCATGTTGCATGCATAGTTACTATGTCCTATTGGTATAACTCCATCTTTCATGCACATGTTTAGAGTTCTTTGATCCCATCTTTCAATGCTTGCAAATGGTTGGATCTTTATTGTGAGGGTGCATGTCACCTCAAAAATTATTCTTTTTATCACTTACCTACTCAAGGACGAGCAGGAGTTAAGCTTGGGGATGCTGATACGTTGGAAACATATCTATAATTTTTGATGCTCCATGCTTGTTTAGTATCTACTTTGCTTTAATTGTCCACACTTTGAGGTGCTTTTTACATGTTTTCTGGTACTAACCTATTAACAAGTTGCAACAGTGCCAGATGTCTGTTTTCTGCTGCTTTTGCTTTCAGAAAAGTTAGTAAAGAAATATTCTCAGAATTCGACGGGACAAAGGACAAAGTCAATTACTTTCCATGGGGAACAAGAAGTCTAGAGGAGAGACGGAGGGGCCGACCAGGGGGGCCAGACCCACCCAGGCGCGGGTGGGCCCCACCCCGCGCCTGGCTAGGGTTTGGTGGCCCTGGCCGCCTCCTCGGTTTCCCCCTTCGCCTATAAAAAGCCTCCGATGCAGAAACCCTGAGTACCCGATCAGAAATCCACGAAACCTTCTGTAGTCGCTGCTACCGTCGTCCCTAGATCGGAGGGGGGGGATCTGAAGTTCTTCCCGGCACCCTGCCAGAGGGGAGATCATCCCGGAGGCCTTCTCTCCGGTATGATGCGTGATTAGTTCCACCTTGGACTATTGGTCCATGTAGTAGCTAGATGGTTGTATCTCCTCCTTTGTGCTTTCATGTATAGATCTTGTGAGATCCGTTCATGATCAAGGTCTAATCTATTTGTAATCATGCATGTTGTGTTTGCGGGGATCCGATGGATATTGAGATTATTATGTTGGTTTGATTAATGGTTTTGTATTTATGATTCTATCATGTCTGTGTTGTTTGTGATCTTGCATGATCTCCGTTGTTATTATCTATCTTGGCCAAGTAGTTGCTATTGACTCCAAGAGGGGGTATTTATGCTCGATAGTGGGTTCATGCCTCTAGTTTCCAAGGGAAGTGACAATAATATCTTCGGTCGTAGATGTGTTGTTGCAACTAGGGAGAAAACAACGGTCTCTTGTTCATGGAACATGTGGACTGTTTACCTTACACACTTTTCTTAAAGCAGTTGTCTGTTGCTTGCAACTTAATATTGGAGGGGGTTCGGATGATAACCTGAAGGTGGACTTCTAGTCATAGATAAAGTTGGATGGTGGTCTATGTATATTGTTGTATTGCCCAATCAACCTCATAGGATCTTTCTAACTAGTAATTGCATTGTTATGCCTTGCTCAGTTCTTGTCAATTGCCCTGCTGTAATTTGTTTACCCTTCATGCCATGTTGTTTATCTAAGGAGAGCACCTCTAGTGAACTATGGACCCCGGTACAATCTTTACAATTGATACATCTTCCATTGTTACTTGTTTACTTGCTGCAAACCATTACCTTCCACATCATACATTTAATCCTTTGTTACAGCAAACCAGTGAGCTTGACAACCTCACTGATTCGTTGGAGCAATGTCTTGAGTTTGTGTTGTATAGGTCTCCGCGTTGCTTGCAATACCTGTGTGACGTTTCCTTCCTCCTTCTGGTTCGATAACCTCGGTCTCTACTGAGGGAAGACTTGTTGCTTGCTGCTTCACGCCTTGCTCTTGGGGTTTCCAACGAAGTGCTCTACGTCAGCACCATCATCTACCGGTAGCTATGTGTTCATCCTTCTCTATGTGTGATCTTATTGAGATCATGATCTTTGTAATCAAGTAGATCTACTTTGCCACTCAAGTGCTTTAATAGATCTCTGCATCTCCCCACGTGTGTGTGAAAGTGACAGCGTGCATACTATGGTGGCACTTAGGCTAGAGTTTACATAAATACTCAAGTGCTTCAATAGATCTCTTCTCTCCCCACGTGTGTGAAAGTGACAGCGTGCACGCCGTGGTGGCACTTAGGCTAGAGTTTATAAATACTTATCATGAGTATATTTTGAGTTGGTTGTCTCTATGAAATTGTGGTGTTTGTTGGAACCATCTAGCGCTCAAGGTGATAGTGTGGGGTTATCTAGATGGGGAAGGCGGACTTTTAGGTGTGCTTTTGTAGCCATACCGTGGATTAGAGTTATCCAATCGGAGAGTAGTTCAGGGTAGTATCATGAAGAGAATATATTTATTGAGAGTGTTCACTAGTGAAAGTATGATCCCTAGGCCTTGTTTCTAAGCATTGAAACACCGTTTGCAACTAGATCTGTTACATGTTTGTTTGCTTCCATCTTTATTTCATATTGCCTTTAGTCTTTTACTCCTGTCAAGCTCTTTTCTGGGGCCGTTGCCGGGGATATACGGGACAGCTCAACCTTTTCCTCCCCGTCAAAAGCTCTTTTCTGGCATAGTTGTCTTATATCCATACCACTTGTATTTCACTATCTCTTCGCCGAACTAGTGCACCTATACACCTGACAAGTGTATTGGGTGTGTTGGGGACACAAGAGACTTCTTGTATCATGATTGCAGGGTTGTTTGAGAGGGATACCTTTGACCACTTCCTTCCTGAGTTCGATAAACCTGGGGTAATTCACTTAAGGGAAACTTGCTACTGTTCTACAAACCTATGCACTTGGAGGCCCAACAACTGTCTGCAAGAATAGAAGTGTGTAGACATCAAGCTCTTTTCTGGCGCCATTGCCGGGGAGGTAAGGTAAAAGGTACTCACATCCTCCGGTGTGAGTGCTCAAAGTTATTTTCTTTAGATTCTGCAATTTTGTCTTTTTGTTTATTGTTTTCACTAGTTAGGCTTAATGGAAAACAAAAACAAAATTAGAGACCTTTATAGTATCTATCTTGAGTTAGGACATGAAGTGTTTGAAGAGAAAATTAAAAAACCTATGGAACTTTACTTGCATGCTAATAACAATGTTATTATTATGAATTCTTTGAACACCATCATTGCTAATGCTATGGAAATGTCTAAGCTTGGGGAAGCTAGTTTTTATGAAATGATCTTTTTAGTTCCCCAGCTTTGGAACATAGCTATTCTATTGCTTACGATGATACCAAACCTACAATATATGATGATTACAATGATGAATATGATATTTTTAGTCCACCTACTATTGAGTAGAAAACTAATTATGATTACAATATGCCTCCTATATTTGATGATTATGGTGATGAGAATAATAGTGATAGCTATTTTGTTGAATTTGATCCCACTACAATTAATAAGAATGACTATGCTTATGTGGAGAGTAATAATCATTTTATGCATGTGGCTCATGATAAGAATGTTTTATGTGATAGTTATATTGTTAATTTTATTCATGATGCTACTGAAATTTATTATGAGAGAGGGAAACATGGTTTTAAGTATTTCAACAATATTAAGTTTCCCCTCTTTATGTTGAAAATCTTGAAGTTGCACTTGTTTTGCTTTCCTATGCTTGTTGCTTTGTGCTTTCATGACTTGTTTCTTTACAATATTATTTTTCATAGGAAGTGGTTTAGACTTAAATATATTTTGAATTTGCTTCTTTATGCTCTCTTTTACTTCAATTCATATTTCTTATGTGAGCATCTTATCAAACTATCAAGCCTAACTTAAAGACGTTAAAGAAAAGTACTTATTGGGAGATAACCCAATAGTTTTCTCAAGTATTAGAAGATATTACTTCTGTAATAGCCTCTCCTTATCCTTTTTGTGTGGTTTTTGTGCCAAGAATAACCTCTAATGAGAGATAAGTAAGATTTGGAGAAGTTGCTGTCCCGAAACAGATTTTTGTGCTTCACTGTAAAAATTTGTGAAAAATCTCAGTGAGTCGAATTGAGCTGTCATTTTTTTAATAAATCCCCAAGATTGTTATATAACTTTCGTTAGTTCAACACTTTTTTATTTGAGCAACAGAAGATTTTCGAAAAAATCAGTTTTTCACCTGCTGGTCTGTTTTGACAGATTTCTGCCATTAATTGCATTTGCCTCTTATCGATTTGTTTTTGAGTTCTCTTTGGTAAATTGAGATTTTTGAGGGAATTTCTACAGTAGATTGTGTCATTAATGAAAGTTTTGCTGTTTTAAAACTAAACCCCAAAGTTTTATTATCTTTTGAATGCACTAATGTTGCTAATGAAGATTGTGTGAAGTTTTGTATGAAGGAAAATTTTCAGGTGTAAGGGAAGAATGATGTAATGAGATGAAGAATGGACAAAAGCTCAAGCTTGGGGATGCCACCCCATGTCACCCCAAGAAATATTCAAGAGTTACAAGCGTAAAAGCTTGGGGATGCCCAGGGCATCCCCTTCTTCATCAATAAAAATCTCGGGTCTTTCTAGACACTTCGTTTTTATTGCTTCATGCGCTATTGTGTTTTTCTTGGAGCGTCTTTGTTTTTAGTTTTATTTTGCTTGGTTTGCTGCAATAAGTTGGTTGGATCCCAGTACACTTCTATTGGAGAGAGACACACTCTGTTTTAATTGCCTAGAACACTCTAGTTTTCATTCTTATTGTTCTATGAGTGTTCACTTTTGCTAGCACTACGTTTAGCTTTAGTTTTCTTCTGATTTTTGCTTAGAACTTTTTAGTTCTTCTTTGTGGATTTGTGAGACAAGCTCACTGATCTTTATTGATGATTATCCATGTTAGTTGTTTCAAATAAGTCGATTGGTGTTGGAAAAGAGTAGGAAGCTGCATGCTTAGGTGGTACAAAAGGAAGCTTGTTTTGACTATGGCCTAGACTTTATCTTGTCATGCTAGATGTTGCTTTGACCTTATGCTTAGTGATTATTGTTGTAGCATGACTTGTTCCAAATAATTGAGATTGCTTAATGTGCCTTGAAAGAATCATGAGTTGTTTTAGCATACAAAAGCATAATATTGTGGTATTCTCCTTTGATTCTTTGTTTGGGTTGACTTGGCACATGCTCACACCATGTTATGACTATGAACCAGTCACCTTAGCCTCTATTATTATTTAGTTTTTGACTTGTGGTACCACTTTATGCTTTGATTAGTAATGTTTTGTCGCTTTGCATGATTATGGCCATTATTGCTCTCTTAATTGGTCGCTCCCAGTCTTTTGCTAGCCTCCACTTGTATTGAGTAAGCTCTACTCATGCATCCAACTCCCAATAAACCAAGTTATTCCAAAATGTTCACTATAAATTCCTATGCATGGTGTGTTACACCATTCCAAGTATATTCTTGTTTTATCTATCTTCCAAATTAAACTTGTTATGTGAAATTTAGTGATTAAATCTCTCACAAACTTGAGGGCACACTTTATTTTTCTTGACCCTAATAAACTTGAACCATTGTGTCATCTATGTTGTATATGCTTGCACTTATAAGTTGGGATTAGCAGAACCGTGCTGTCACGGGGAACGCTTTCAACACTTGTAAATATCTATCCAGTTGACATCATGCTCTTTTTTTTATGGATGTCGTCGGTGTGAAATGTAAGGGGAGATTATATGTCCATGGAGTTATGTATGTGTGTTAGAGAAACTCCTGGGCCGCTAGCCTAGCTGAATCATGGTGGAAACTTGCAGCATCACCATAGTGAGCAATCTATGAAGCATTCTTCTTATAAAAAAAGAGAGATAGAATAAAGAGATTGAGAAAAAAAGATGAGAAAAGAGAGAAAAAGCACCATTTTCCCATGGTAAATAAGAATATTGCTGAGATGCTCATTGTCTGCTTGCGGTCATTTTGATATGGGATATCTCCTGTGTCATGGGGCAAGGGGTACCCCGTTGGCGGTTCTCTATGATACACATGTACTTACTATGACAAGAACTTACCGGTAACTAAAGTTGAGTAGCATGAGGAGCGGCCCTCGTACTCAAGGGACATGAGATTGCCAACTTATACTTTGTCAAGCATATACTCCATATTTTGTTCACTTTAACCTTAATCACTTCAGATGATTATGATAGGGGCAATGAGAGCTGAAAGCTAACTAGTACTATAATTTTTGGAAGCACTTTATGAAACTTGAAATCCCCGCTTCCCTGTGAAGGGCCTTTCTTCCTACTTTTATATTGAGTCTCCAACTTCTATCTTTATGCACCAACTAGGAGAGCATAGTTGCCATTCTTAGTTTTATGTGCATTGTCCCAAAACTTATTGATTGATTCATAATGTTGATATTGCTTGTTCTTAAACTATTTGTATCTAGTCACCCTTATGAACTTTGAAGGTGTCCTATGCATTTATTTTTTGCTACTCCATGAGGGACAAGCTGAATGCCACTATGCTATGTTTTCTGTATGTGAAACAAACAAACGTCTTTAAATGCATTGTTATTCATGATCTTTGTGTGTATCCTTTCATGTTGCAACATAGTTGCTTTGTCTTATTGTTAGAACTACATCTTTCATGCTCATGTTTAGAGTACTTTGATCCCAACTATCAATGCTTTACAAATGCTTTGATCAAGATTGTGATGGTGCATGTCATCTAAAAATTTATTCTTTTTATCACTTACCTACTCGAGGACGAGCAGGAGATAAGCTTGGGGATGCTTGATACGTCGTAAACGTATCTATAATTTTTGATGCTCCATGCTTGTTTTTTGTCAACTATCTTATGTTTTGTCTACACTTTGAGGTATTTTTATACACTTTCTGGAACTAACCTATTGACAAGATGCCATAGTGCCAGTTGCATGTTTTCTACTATTTTTGGTTTCAGAAAAGCTAAAAAATAAATATTCTTGGAATTGGACGGGATAAAAGCCAATTTTCCTATTTCCCCAGGAGCAATACAAAAACACGAAGAAGAGACGGAGGGGGACACCAGGGCGGCCACACCCTATGGTGGAGCGGGTGGCCCCTGGTGGGGCCACCAGGGGGTGTGCCCCCCGGCTGCCTCCTTGCTTTGCCCTTCCGCCTATATAAAGCCCCCGATGAGAAAACCCTAGATAATCCATCATACATCCACAAAAAGTTCCGCAGCGCCGCCACCACCGAAGGGGATATTCTGGGGACAAAAGTCTCTGTTCCGGCACCCTGCCAGGACGGGTATGTGCCCCCGGAGCCATCACCATCTCCATCGCCGTTGCTGATTCCCATGACGAGGAGGGAGTAGTTCTTCCTCGAGGCTAAGGGATCTACCGGTAGCTATGTGTTCATTTCTCTCTCTATGCATGATCTTATTGAGATCATGAGCTTTGTTATCAAGTAGATCTACTTTGCTACTCCAGTGCTTTAATAGATCTCCGGCTCTCCCCACGTGTGTGAAAGTGACAACGTGCATACCGTGGTGGCACTTAGGCTAGAGTTTACATAAATACTCAAGTGCTTCAATAGATCTCTGCTCTCCCCACGTGTGTGAAAGTGACAGCGTGCACGCCGTGGTGGCACTTAGGCTAGAGTTTAGAAATAATAATCATGAGTATATTTTGAGTTGGTTGTCTCTATGAAATTGTGGTATTTGTTGGAACCATCTAGCGTTCAAGGTGATAGTGTGGGGTTATCTAGATGGGGAATGCAGACTTTGAGGTGTGCTTTTGTAGCCCTACCGTGGATTAGAGTTATCCAACCGGAGAGTAGTTCAAGGTAGTATCATGAAGAAAATATATTTATTGAGAGTGCTCACTAGTGAAAGTATGATCCCTAGGCCTTGTTTCTAAGCATTGAAACACTGTTTGCAACTAGATCTGTTACATGTTTGTTTGCTTCCATCTTTATTTTAGATTGCCTTTAGTCTTTTCCTCCCGTCAAGCTCTTTTCTGGGGCCGTTGCCGGGGATATACGGGACAACTCAACCTTTTCCTCCCCGTCAAAAGCTCTTTTCTGGCACCGTTGTCTTATATCCATACCACTTGTATTTCACTATCTCTTTGCCGAACTAGTGCACCTATACACCTGACAAGTGTATTGGGTGTGTTGGGGACACAAGAGACTTCTTGTATCTTGATTGCAGGGTTGCTTGAGAGGGATACCTTTGACCAGTTCCTCCCTGAGTTCGATAAACCTTGGGTAATCCACTTAAGGGAAACTTGCTGCTGTTCTACAAACCTCTGCACTTGGAGGCCCAACAACTATGTACAAGCATAGAAGTGCGTAGACATCAGACTACACCGGCGGACCGCTGCTTGTCGGCTACTCAAGTTATCCTAACATTGTACCATCATGTTATTATGTAACCAGTCCGTCTAGAGTTACAAATCAGGATATTATGGTGGAGGAACGGGTCCCGTCTCCTATAGGGCCTCATTGGACTTAGGGTCGCCATGGGCGAATGCCGCTCCCTATGCCTGCAGGGGGCATGGAGATCATGAAGGTACATGTGCTTCACCGATGCCGCACCCCTTCCCATCGACACTATGCCTCACCTGTATCCAAGAGCTCGAACGACAACTTTCCATCGCCATGGAGGATTAGAAGACTGTCATCGTCATCGAACTCCAGGAGGATTACCGAGTTGTAGCACGAGATTCCGCATAGCTAGAGAGGCGGGTTGAGGAGTTTGGCACCACTAGAACTCCTCCTCCCCCACCACCAAACACAAGCACAGACGCGACCACATGTCCTCCTCTAGTAGCTCCACCTTGGGCTAGGAAAACAACTAGCTCGGATATAACCAAAACGGTGAAAGGTGTTATCCGCCCAGGGGATCTGCCTAGCCACGATGAAGGGGCAAGTCGCCTAGCTGTCACATGGATTCACCGGCCTGTGCTGATGACCCAGGGGATTGCTCGGATGGAGGTGAACAACACATACACATAGGGAATGAAGGATGAGACGGATGTGTCGTCGAGGACCCGATATCAGACCACGAAGACAAAGACCAAACCCGTCATCGAGATAGGGGCGAGACCGATGTGAGAGATGATGCGAAAGGCATAACCAGGCCAGGGAAAACTTTGATTATGACGACAAAGACCAGGGCACTAGATTTATCAGTGGATGCTGGGATCTTTCCCGAGATATGGCGGGCCTCGAAGTATTGAGGGCCATCAGGGCCAAGAATTATGATGATTATGATGGCTCGCAAGACCCAATCGCATACCTAGAAAAGTTCGCCCACGATGTTAATGTCATGGTGGATACTCACGGTCATATGGCGAATCTCCTCCCCACCCATTTGAAGGCGAATTCCCTAAAGTGGCCCGAGAACAAGATCCTGATGTATGATCCAGGCGTTCGCCACGAAATAAGATGCCAATACCCAATAAGAGGAGTTCAAGAACATAAAGCAATACTCCAATGAGAGGCTCCAAGACTTTGTTAAACAGTTCAGGGTCCTGGTGAACACCATCCTGAACCTTTTCAACAGAGATATCATGAGTTATTCACAAAAGGGTGCATAATCAGAATTGCGCGCCACTTGTCAGTGCAGCGGAACCAAGGACTCTTGAGCAGTTGATGATCATTTTAAATAAAGTTGTCACTCATGATGACAAGATGATCAGACAACATGAACTGGATCGGGGATGTTTTCATACAAGGCTCTCGACGAACGCCCCCGGAAACCATGGAAGAAAGAAGGCGTCAAGGTTTACTTGACACACGAGCCAGTGGTAGATCCTAGATCCCTGTTCGAGGTCATATGGGGCCAGCCACATGAGGTTACTAGCGTCCAACAACCATAGGCATGGGCACCACCCGCTTATCCGCAAGGAACAATGATGAAGCCACGGGGCTCTCGAGACCTGGAGTTCCAGAGACGATGGCTTCCATCGGGAGATAGGATAGTGGATAATTGGTGTAATCTACATGTGACTGTTGGAGATATGCCCAAGAGGCAATGATAAAATGGTTATTATCATACCTTCATGTTTATGATAAATGTTTAAATCCCATGCTATAATTGTATTAAAAGGAAACATCAATACTTGTGTGTTTTGTAAACATAAAAGAGTCCCTAGTAAAGCCTCTTGTTAAACTAGCTTGTTGATTAATTAATGATCATGGTTTCCTGATCATGAACATTGGATGTTATTAATAACAAGTTCATATCATTAGGAGAATGATGTGATGGCCACACTCCTATAGTTAAGCATAGCATAAGATCAAGTCATTTAAATAGTTCACTTGCTATAAGCTTTCGAATACATAGTAACCTAAATCCTTCGACCATGAGATCATGTTAATCACCATCACCGGATGGATGCTTTGATGACATCAAACACCACTTCATAACTGGGTGGTTATAAAGGTGGCATTGAGTATTCCGAAAGTATGTGTTGAAGCACATGGATCAAGAGTGCAATTTGTCCATCCATATGACTGATAGATATACTTGAAGGGAATATGCCCTGAGAGGCAATAATAACATGTTTATTATGTGTATTCCAAGTATATGATAGATGTTTATTTTGCATGCTATAATTGTATTAATACGGAAATTTTAGTACATGTGTGTTTAATAAACAAACAAAAAGTTCCTAGTTATGCCTCTCTCATAAACTAGTTAGTTGATTAACAAGATGATCATAGTTTCCTGATCATAGACATTGGATGTTGTTAATAACGAGATCACAACATTAGTGTAATGATGTGATGAACATTCATCCAAAGTATAGCATTACGATCAAAGTCATTGAGTTTATATTGCTATAAACAACTTACGAAGTGATCCTAATCCTTAGACCATGAGATCATGCCAATCACTAACACCGAAAGAGTTTCTTGTTGACATCAAACGTCACACCGTAACTGGGTGATTATAACGATGGATTCAAAGCTACTAAAGTTTTATGTTGAGAATCATGGATCAAGAGTGGAATTTGTTCATCCCGATGATGGATATATATACTCTGGGCCCTCTCGGTGATATCACATTGGTTAGCTTGCAAGCAAGTGATTTGATCACTAGAATGTTATATCATGGGAACGAGAAAAGAGTGCATGTCAGTAACGAGATCAAACTAGGTATGGAGATACCGATGATCGAATCTCGGACATGTAATATATCATGAAACAAAGGGATTAAGATACAAGCATAAAAGGTTTCGACGATCACAGGAAAGTCATCGTTGAATGTGTGGGAGTCAGTATGGATCTCCAGGTCCCGCTACTAATTATTGATCGGAGAAGGGTCTTGATCATGTCCGCATTATTCGTGAACCGTAGGGTGACACACTTAAGGGACACTGACATCCAGTTGGAGCATATGTTTCATGCCGGAAAGAATAACAAGTGCAGGAATTTATTTCACTAGATACCGAAACAGGTTTTTGGGTGAAATTGCATAAAGTGGTTTTGCATGTGAAATAGAATTCTAGCAAGGGTTTATATGTGACTGTTTGTCATTAAAGTAATTGACAAAATTCTGAATAAATAAAAGAGTTTTATTTAATGATAGTTTGCATTAAATTTGGTGAAAATTTAATAGCAAGTTTGAGTGGAATTTTGAGTGGAGGAAATTGAAAGGGTTTTTGTGAGTGGAATGTCCCCCACATGAATGAAGGAGGGGAGGGGAAGCCCCCATGGCCGGTGGCCACCCCCTTGGGTGCCCCCCTCCTCCTATAAAAGGCACCCCCTCTCCTCTCTCTCACTCACACCTCCTCGTGAAGGATCTCTCTCCCCCTCTAGAATTTATCCCCCATGGTCTCGGACTAGCGAGATACATGTTCCCGGTGGCTATTCGGCAAGAAAGGGTTGTGCTTCCGCTGCATCGCTGGAGCGAGGAGGCGGAGGTTGCTCGGTGTCTTGTACGTGTGTGCGAGCACGAATGCGCTGCTGCTTTGCGGCACTAGGACTTCCTCTTGATCTTGAGATCGGCAAGAGATTGTCTACATAAACCACGAGTTCAACTCGTTAAGGTTTGTCGGTCTTCAAGGGTATGTTCTCTACGGATATACATCCGCTCGTTGTTTGTATCTAGTAGATAGATCTTGGTACATAGTTCCCATCGTAGGGAAATTTTTGTTTTCTATGCTGCGAACCCTTCAATACTCTGGGCCCTCTCGGTGGAATGTCATCCAATTGGCTTGCAAGCACGTGACTGGCTCACAAGGGATCACATATCACAGGAATGAGTAAATAGTACTTATCGGTAATGAGGTTGAACTAGGTATGCAGAGATAACGACGATCAAACCTCGGATAAGTAAAGTATCGTGAGACAAAGTGAAATTGGTATCGTATATAAATGGTTCATTCGATCATGAAGTAATCATAGAAATATGTGGGAGCCATATGAATTTCTATATTCCTCTATTGGTTATCTATCGGAGAAGAGTCTCGATCATGTCTGCATAACTCACGAACCGTAGGAAGACACACTTAAGGATTCGATGTTGTTTAGTAGATATGGAATATGAGTAAGAGACCTAATGTTGTTCGGAGTCTCAGATTGGATCCAGGACATCACGAGGAGATCCGGAATGGTCCAGAGAATAAGATTCATATAAGGAAAGCCCAATTCCGGAGTTCGGAAATGTTTTCGGTGTTTTCACCGGAGTCTTCTAGAACGGTCTAGAAGTTCCAGCACTCCGGAGTGGGAAGGGTACATGGATGTGTCATACCAAATTGGAATGGTTGCATCATGTCCTAGGTCACTTGGCTGGGCAATGGGAAGAGAGAAATCAAACTCTAGTTTGAATAGTCAAACACCAGTTTGAAAAGTCAAATCCCAACATGGTTGCCTAGTGGAGGGAGGAGAGGAAACCAATTTAGGGAAGGATTACCTCCCTCCCTTTCCGCCCTCCCTAGGAAGAGGAGTTTGGGGAGGATTCCCCCCTTTCCCCCTCTCCCTCCTATATAAGAAGGGGTAGGGGCGCCCACTAGACTCACCCTAAAAAACCCTAGCTTGGCCGCGACTCCCCAAGTCGCTGCCACCTAGAGCTCCTCTAAAGCTGCCACCACCTAGCACATCCTAGACACCGGCCACCTCCCTCCTCTTGGCCTCTAAACCCTAGATTGCCAAGGGCCCTCTCTACTCCACCATACCCACTCCGGCTTAGGCGAAGCCTTGCAGGATTTCCCCTCTACTTCCACCACCATGCCGTCGTGCTGCTGGAATTGTGAGGAGAGATCTACAACCACCACCGCCTGCTGGAACAAGGGAGAGGAAGGTCTTCATCGAGTATCAAACGTGTGACTGACTGCGGAAGTGCTGCCAGAACACAGTGCCGGAAGAATCGTCTTCGTGATCTTGAGATCGGCAAGTGAACGACTGCATCAACCACGAGAATCCGATCTCGTTAACCGCTTTGGATCTTCGAGGTTAGTACTCTATGAACTCGTTTCACCGATCTAGTAGATTATATCTTGGTTTGTGTGTGTTCATGAGATAGAATTTTTTTTGTTTTCCATGCTACGAACCCCTAAAGTGGTATCAGAGCCATGTCTATGCGTAGATCTGTTGCACGAGTAGAACATAATGTTTATTGTGGGCGTTGATGGTTTTGTTGTTGATTGCTTTTTGTGTACTTTGGTTGGGCATTTGCGAGAGAGAATTAAAGCTCTAAATTGAAATTCAAATGGGAGGTTTGAAAAGTCAAACTGGAACAATGGTTTCCTAGTGGAAGAAGGAAAGAGTCCTTCCTTCTATCCAACTTGGGTTTGGGTATGGATTCAAACTCTCCTCTCCCAAGCCTCCCTCCCTCTCATAAATAGAGGGGGAGGGCCGCCGCCGACACCTCCTCCTCTCCGGCCTTCTAAACCTAGATCGCCGGAAACCCTAGATCCACCATAACTCGCACCGGCTTAGGCGAAGCCCTGCGGGATCTTCCCTCTACTTCCGACACCACGCCATCGTGCTGCCGGAATCACGAGGGAAGAACTACAACCTCCGCTGCCTGCTGGAACAAGGGAGAGGAAGGTCTTCATCGAGTACCGAACGTGTGAGCGACTGTGGAAGCGCTGCCGGAACGCAGCGCCGGAAGGATTGTCTACGCGATCTTGAGATCGGCAAGTGTACGACTACATCACCCACGGGAATCTGCTCTGTTAACCGCTTTGGAATCTTTGAGGGTGAGTACTCTAATCGACTCGTTGCTTCAATCTAGTAGATATATCTTGTCTTGTTTGTATGCATGCGGTAGATTTTTTTTGTTTTTCCATGCTACGAACCCCTACAGTGGTATCAGAGCCGTGTCTATATGTAGATCTGTTGCACGAGTAGAATACAATGGTCATTGTGGGCGTTGATGCTTTTGTTGTCGATTGCTTCTTGTGTACGTTGCAACTTGCGGGATGGTGGGATGAAGCGGCCCGAGCTAACCTTACATGACATCGTTCATGAGACTTGCTCCACGCTCAACATGCATCTTGTATTGCATAAGTGGCTTTGCGGGTGTCTGTCTCTCCCACCATAGTGAAGATTCAATTTACAATGGTCGATTGACAATACTAGTATGAATGTTATGGTTCATGTTCGTAAGTTAGAACGGTTCTTATGCGAAAGCCCTAGCCACGTAAAACATGCAAAGAAAGATTACAGGCGTCTAACTTGTTTTTGCAGGGCTTGTGTTGTGATGTGATATGGCCATGATTGTGATTATATATGATGTATGCAATGATCCTTATTGTAAGTTGGCAACCGATAGGACCCTTATGGTTATCTTTAAATTTTGTTTAATACCTGCGTGTCTATTATTCAAAGTAGTTGTAATAGTTGATGCTTATGGACGACAACCATGGAACGGCTCCATTAACCTTGACGCCACGCCGGTGATGATGGAGATCATGTTCGTGCTTGGAGATGGAGATCGATGGCACAAGAAGAAAGGCCATATCATATCACATATTATGAATTGCATGTGATGTTAATCCTTTTTATGCATCTTGTATTGCTTAGATCGCGACGATAGCATTATAAGATGACCCCTCTCACTAAATATCAAGTAATAAAATGTTTGTTCTTAGTAGGCATTGTTGCTAAGACTCGTCGTTTCGAAGCATCACATGATGATCGGGTGTGGTAGATTCTATGTGTGCATACAACGGGTGCAAGCCGGATTTGTACATGCGGATACTAAGGTTAACCTTGACGAGCCTAGCATGTACAGATATGGTCTCGAAACACGGTATACCAAAAGGTAAAGCATGAGTCATATAGATGATATGATGAACATGTTGATTGTTCGCATTTGAAACTACATCATCTCTCGTGATTATCGAACTTCGTGTGGTGGATTTGGTTCGTGTGATCACTAAAACAATGTGAGGAATATTGTTTTGAGTGGGATTTCAATAGTAATATGATTAAAATTTGAACACTATTTATCATAAATTAAATCAAAGTGAATTTGCATAGTTGTTGTAGTCACTGGCATCCGTTCACCACCTTACGCTTAGTTGTAATTGAGATAATGGAACTATAGAATTCTGGATTGTTACTTTACAAACTGGTATCATATTGTTTTGAGTGTTAATATAAATATTTAAAATTCCTATTACTAACTTTCAGCAAGTTTCGTTTACTCCATGAAGTTTAATAATCAGTATTAAATCAAGAGTAACAATTCTAGTGTTAGTATATAAGTATCATGTTTGTCTCCATGATTCTTGATATTCAAAAGATTGTTTTAATATCAAGGTTATCTAGGAGCTGAAAGAATTGTTTTATAAACTATGGCAAAATTTATGTTCTCATATTTGATGAGAATTTGAAAAGGTTGGAGACGCTAGTTATCCTAATCCTCCAAAAGTTATTGGAGGGTAACATTATACTCACGATTCACCGTTATAAGCTAAAGTAGCTTGATCATGAAAATTTCCATGATAAGGGTGAATATAAGATGTTGGTAAAATGTTTACTATGCTAAAATATTACTAAAGAATGGAATTTGAAAGAACACCAAACATTTGATGATGGTGATCTACTTCAAAGTGCAAGTACAAATATATTAGTATTTGACTATACATTCTTTGGACTATGTGTCATATGTATGGCACCACTATACATGTTGATAGATTCTTTTAAAAGGAAAAGGAAAAGGAAATGCTGAAACAGAATCTCAGAAATATTTGGCAGAAAAGAAAAGGACTAGAATTGTTCAGCTCAGGTATATAGATGATATACATGTTATGGCTGTAATCCTCGCTTGTTAAACAATGTGGTTCTTAAGTATTGGATACTGAATTTGTTGGTGTGAATTATCATACTAAACAACACAATTCCTGAACTGCAGTGACCTAAGTAACTAGCAAAAAAATATGTGATGATTTCATTGAGAACAAATAAAGATGTGTTTCTAGTTGACATCAAAGCTTTCCTTCAAGATTTGTTTTAATCAGGTATTATGAGAACAAAAGGTTGTTCAATATTTTTTTCCATATTCCATACTCGATGGATGATATACAAGTCTAGTTGGAAGAAATCACATCCATAAAACTAATGCTAAAAATTTCGAAAGACAAATGATGGAAAGATCACTTAGGAAGTGACATCGCCGTTTAAATTATATTGGAAAGAAAACATGAAGAAACACCATGTTTATGGAATTTTGGAGTCTTTTGATTATTGATCAAATGACGCTTGCAAAACTTTCCTAGACATAATTAAAACTCCGTTCATAGGCCAAAAGGGAACGAATGACTAGCTTATTGGAACTTGTACATATAGATGTATGAAGCCCATTATGTGTAGTAAAGAGCAATGGATTTCAACTTCATATGCTTTGTCCGAAAATTTGAGTGAATATATGAATATTTACTTAGGATGAAGTGTGAAACATTTGAAAAAGTTCGAAGACTTTCAAGATGAAGTGCACAATCAATGTACAAAGAAAATAAAGAATTTATGATAGGATCATAAAGGAAGATTTTCGAGTTATAAGTTTAGCAAAACACCTAAGATTTGAGGAATCGTTCCATAGATTTATGTTTCCCAAAAACACCATAGTAGTATGGAGCGTTCGAGATATGTATTAAAACCTTGTTTAAACATGGCAAGATCAAAGGTGTAATTTATAAAACTGCTGTTATATTTTAAAGATTAAAGCTTTAGAGACTACCTCTTTTACACTAAAAAGAGCTCCATCGTGATCTATTGAAATGACACCATATACATTTTGGTTTGGGGTTAAACCCAAGTTGTCTTTTCTTAAACATTGGTATGCTATGCATAAGTAAATGTTTGCAAACAAAGTCGGATGAGCATGTCTTTGTAGGTTATTTTGAATAACCGTTGAATATTCCTCCATAACACCGAATACAAAAGTGTTTGTCGCTTAGAACGTCAAGTTTCTTAAGGAGGAATTTTTTGTGAAAAGTTAACTGGGAGGACAATAGAACTTTTATAAGGTTAAAAGAACCTTAGATATATGTGTTGAGTTGTGCAGCACTGGAAAGTGTTCCGGAGGCAGCAACAATGCTCATGGCTCACGTGCCTCAAAGGTTGTTGTCACAGAGATCAAGTAAACAATCAAATACTAAGATTTGAGAGTGAATCAATATTGTTTGACAATAATGAATCGACTATATGGAAAGAAGCGATGATGGGCCCTAACTCTGTCAAATGGCTTGAGGCCATAAAATCCATGATAGTTACATACACGAGAAATCAGGCTTTGAACTTGGAAGACCCTTTGGAAAGGTGTAAGACCTTACAGTCGTATTTGGATCTATAAAGAAATAGACATGGATGTTTCAGCTCTATGAAATTGTCGACATGTCAGGAAGGAGTTCACGACAATGTTTAAGCAGTTGACTATGACAAGGTTTGATCTTTCATAGCGATATTTAGTCTAGACGGATGAATGTAGCAACCACTACATATAATTTCATTATATGGTAGTTGAACAAACAAAACAAAGTTCTTCTAATAGAATTGTTACCTAGGACGTGTACATGATACGGTCCAAAGGGTTTTGTTAATTCAAATAATGCTAAAAGCATATGCAAACCTCAATGGTTGAAGCAAGCATCGAGGAGTTGGAATCTTCACCGTGATGAAATTGTTAAAATGTTTAATTTCATTGGAGACGATGAATATGCTTGCATTTGCAATAAATTATTTGGGAGTGTTAAGACATATTTCTAATACTTATGTGAAAAGAAATATTATTGATTGGAAATGATGTATCTTTTATTGACACATGTTAAGAATTTCATGTCGATGAAATACTTAGGCAAAACCCGAATATTTAGCATCAATGTCTATATGGATAGATTGAGGCGCTAATATGGTTATGAAAAATGTACATAGATGAGATATTGAATGATTTCAATATGGAAAAGACAAGAAAGGTTCTTGCCACATAGAAAGTATTAAATCAAAATTCAAGTGTATTGGCACTTGGTAGTGAAACAAAGATTCAAGTATTTTTGATACTTGATGAATGAAATCACAAATAGTATTTTTCAATCATGCTGTGATATGTACACATCCAGATATGTCCTATACTCTAACTATTATGAGCATATACCAGAATGATTCATAAATATGATCATTGGACAATAGTAAGGATATTCTTATTATCTTTTGGAAGAACTAAGAGTATGTTATTTTTGTAGAGGTGACAAATAGATAGACAGTTCATTTTAAAGTATTACATTGATACTAGTTTGTTCACAAAGTACAAATTAAGTTTATCTCAATTTAAACTATGGGTGGCACAATGTAATGGAAAGGAGATTCCATAATGGGTTTGGATGAGTTCCAAAGTTAAGACATTGTGACAGATACTATAACAAAAGGCTAAGTATATGACTGTTATTGTAGCAGCAAAAGAGGGCATTTGTGTCAAGTAGTTTGTTATCAAACTAGGTGTGGTTCACAGCGGGCTGGTACTATTAAGATATATTGTACGACAATTGTATCAACATGTTTAACCCCAAGGAACTAGAGGTCTCACCAAAGGACCAAATTTATACAATGCCATATAATTAGAGAATGAGTGATGCGTAGAGACGCAAAGACATGCACTTACACACAAACCTGAAAGTGTCAGATCCGAAGATTAGTTGACAACTAGCAATCGTGTAAATACAACACCGAAAAGCCATAGGTGTTGAATGCACAAAGGTTTGAAACTAGATTATTGACTCTAGTGCAAGTGGGAGACTGTTGGAGATATGCCCAAGAGGCAATAATAAAGTGGTTATTATCATACCTTCATGCTTATGATAAATGTTTGCATCCCATGCTATAGTTGTATTAAAAGGAAAGATTAATACTTGTGTGTTTTGTAAACATAAAAGAGTCCCTAGTAAAGCCTCTTGTTAAACTAGCTTGTTGATTAATTGATGATCATGGTTTCCTGATCATGAACATTGGATGTTATTAATAACAAGGTCATATCATTAGGAGAATGATGTGATGGACACAATCCTATAGTTAAGCATAGCATAAGATCAAGTCACTTAAATAGTTCAGTTGCTATAAGATTTCAAATACATAGTAACCTAAATCCTTCGACCATGAGATCATGTTAATCACCATCACCGGATGGATGCTTTGATGACATCAAACACCACTTCGTAACTGGGTGGTTATAAAGGTGGCATTGAGTATTCTGAAAAGTATGTGTTGAGGCACATGGATCAAGAGTGGGATTTGTCCATCCATATGACCGATAATATACTCTGGGGCCTCTCAGTGGAATGTCATCCAATTGTCTTGCAAGCATGTGACTGGCTCACAAGGGATCACATATCACATGAACGAGTAAAGAGTACTTATCGGTAACGAGGTTGAACTAGGTATGTAGAGATACCGACGATCAAACCTTAGATAAGTAATGTATCACGAGACAAAGGGAAATTGGTATCATATGTAAATGGTTCATTCGATCATGAAGTAATCATAGAAATAACTAGGAGCCATATGAATTTCCAGATTACTCTATTGGTTATTGATTGGAGAAGAGTCTCGATCATGTCTGCATAATTCACGAACCGTAGGGAGACACACTTAAGGATTCAATGTTGTTTAGTAGATATGGAATGTGAGTAAGAGACCGAATGTTGTTCGGAGTCTCAGATTGGATCCAGGACATCACAAGGAGATCCGGAATGGTCTGGAGAATAAGATTCATATAAGGAAAGTCCAATTCCGGAGTTTAGTAATGTTTTCGGTGTTTTCACCGAAATCTTCTAGAAGGTCCACCACTCCGGAGTGGGAAGGGTACATGGATATGTCATACCAAAGTGTAATGATTGCATCATGTCCTAGGTCACTTGGCTAGGCAATGGGAAGAGAGAAATCAAACTCTAGTTTGAATAGTCAAACGCCAGTTTGAAAAGTCAAATCCCAACATGGTTGCCTAGTAGAGGGAGGAGAGGAAACCAAGTTAGGGAAGGATTCCCTCCCTCCCTTGTTGCCGGCCCTAGGAAGATGAGTTTGGGGAGGATTCCCTCCCCCTTACTGCCTCTCCCTCCTATATAAGAGTGGTAGGGGTTGCCCTCTAGCCTCACCACAAAAAAACCCTAGCTTGGCCGCCCCCCAAGTTGCCGCCACCTAGAGATCCTCTAAAGTCATCGCCGCCTAGCACCTCCTAGACACCGTCCACCTCCCTACTCTTGGCCTATAAACCCTAGATTGCCAAGGTCCCTCTCTACTCCACCATACCCACTCCGCCTTAGGCGAAGCGCTGCAGGATTTTCCTTCTACTTCCACCACCACGCCGTCGTGCTGCTGGAATCGCGAGGAGAGATCTACAACGTTTGCTGCCTGCTGGAACAAGGGAGAGGAAGGTATTCATCGAGTATCAAATGTGTGACCGACTGCGGAAGCGCTGCCAGAACGCGATGCCAGAAGGATCGTCTTTGTGATCTTGAGATCGGCAAGTGAACGTCTACATCAACCACGAGAATCCGATCTCGTTAACCGCTTTGGATCTTTGAGGGTTAGTACTTTATGAACTCGTTGCACTGATCTAGTAGATTAGATCTTGGATTGTGTTTGTTCATGCGATAGAATTTTTTGTTTTCCATGATACGAACCCCTAAAGCGACCACGTCTCATGGTTGAAATAGTTGTGGCATCCTTGTATCCTAGTTGTAGGACGTGGCTAAAGCTTCAAGGATGGAAAGCCACCACCACCAGAACTAGTGCAGCAAGCTTCATTGAACCGTCATCAAGGAGAGGACCATAGATGCGGGGAGGCGCCACAGCATCAGGCGTGCCCTAGAAGGTGGACCCGAGGGCTGGTAAACATAACCAATATAGTGAAGGGCAGATCATCAGGGCCATATTCTATGCTAGAGCATATGAGCTTGCCTCGGATGTGAACCACCTATGGGAGGACCCTGAGTACTCATCACACAAGAAGGTCAAGGTGGTATGTGATGCATGTTAAATGCATACATGAACTTTTTAGTTTATTGAAACTTATTCCCACATAATTACATCTAATAGAATGTTATATGCATGTTTTACATTGATTTTGGGGTTTTCCTAAATAATCCCTTCTCCTCTGGTTCTGACTCTGTCTGGAAAACAACACCTCCTGTTAGTATTTTTGACATTACATGAGGCACGAGACTCCAAAAAGGGCAAGGTTAGAGAGCATGCTTTGGAAATTTAGAGGAGCATATAGAAGGCAAAGGAGGTCACCAGGACCTTAATGGGATAGGAAATAGGCCCATTGGCATGGAATCCCTCCCAGGCCACGCCACCACATGTCGTTCATGCCTCGTTGCTCGAATGCCACCGATTCCACCGCCATCCTCTTTGTCTTGACGTAAAAAACTCTATAAAAGGGTCCCTGATGCAATCATAGTACATATGAAGGCAGAGATAAAAAGATGAAACAGAGAGTCTGCATGCCGCCACTGGTGGAGATCGGTAGGGGAACCGCTACCGGAATCTCCTCTAGTTGCCTCCTTCAGCGTGGTCACCATCAACATCTACAGCGATATCTTGTCCATACCTCTACTGTATTATCTTGGAAAACATGATGTGTGATCCAATCTATCATTTTCCCATGATCTACTATATCTCTATGAATATGTTTGACTAGTGATCTATTTATGGCAATTATAAAATAGTTCGTTGTTGGTTGCATACAAGTATATGTTATCTTTTGTGATGATATTATGTACTAATATATGAGTGCACACATATGTTGGGGGATGCATACCGTTGCATGTTTATAGGAGGAGGGACGACCCGAGATTGATAGAAACCGTGTCCCAAGTCTTAAATATGCATGTTATATTAATTTATGGTTAAAAAGTGGGGTGATAAGTTATGGGGACCTTGAAACTTATAGCGGCGATTGGACTCTATTGAAGGGAATATGCCCTAAAGACAAATATTTAATGGCATATTTCATAAAGTTTATTATTAAGTTTTATATCATGCTATAATTGTATTGATTAGGAAACATCAATACACGTGTGATATACAAACAACCAGTAGTTTCCAGTGAAACTCTAGTCACTGGTTCATTGGTCAAAGGATGATCAAAGGTTTCCTGATCATGTTGGAGCCTCGGCCCCTAATTGACAATGGAGTCATTTCATTACAGAATGAGATGGGAACATACCCTATCTATAGCATCGTATCATGATCATGTCACAGAGTTTACGATGATTAGGAAATATAGTGACTCTTTCCTTAGACTATGAGACCATATCAAATCACTGTCTCTCGAGGATACTTTGATGACACTTAACGTCACTCAGTGGAACGGTGATCATAAGGGTGTCGTTGGGTGTCTAGAGAAACAGGTCGAGGATACTGCGTCAAGAGCGGGATTTGTCCATCAGCGTGACGGAAGATACTCTAGGCCCACTCAAATAATTTATACCCATAAGCTGCATAGCATGTGACTAGGTCACGAGGATATCACTTATCGGATCAAGTAAAGAAGGTATTGCCGGTAACGAGGTTGAACCCTAACATGCAGATGTGATTTGATCAAACCTCTGACAATATAGTATCACAAAGAAAAAAGGAATAAAACACAGTGTTTATGGTTCAATGATTTTTTTTGTTGAGTACACATGTGGTCATTATGGGCATCCAGGTCCCGCTATTGATCATTGGTTAGAGAGGAGTCTTGGCCATGTCTGTAGTATTCTTGAACTATTGGGTAGCACGCTTAAGGGCTTGACGAAGCTTGTAGATCGTTAATGGATAGTTTGGAATCACTGAAGAAATGAGGAGAGAGAGACCAAAAAAGTTCTAGGGAGATCTGAAGGTGTTCGAAGAAAGGATAAGGAAAAAGGACCGAAAAGGGTTTTTAGATAAATGGTTATTTAAATATATTTATTATATATTAGTTATGAATTAATATGCTATAAATAAATATTTAAATAAAGATTTATAAAGGCATCTTATAAGTTAGGCAAAATCCCGGAGATGTTTTACCTAAAAAGAAACAGACGAAAAAGGAAAAACGGTAAATGTATAGGACTGGTTTGACCAGCTCATGTACATGTGCGGCAAATAATATTTGCCGCACCAAGAGGGCAGTAACACAGGCCGTAGCCACTGCCACGGGCCACACAAACGGGTGGCCAGCCCAACTGGTCGGTGTTGGGGGATGATCCCAAGTAGGGTCAAGCTAAGGTAAAAGGGCAAAGCTCGCCAAGGTATAGATCAGGCCAAGGCATGACCCGACCAAGTTATATGAGGGCCGGATTACCCTAAGATAAAGAGCATTGGCTTGACTCGACCGACATATAAGGTATGCTGGCACGATGTCTAGCGTACTTTCTATTTGCAGGTACAAGCTTGGCCGAGTCATATTGGACGAGGCCAAGTAAGGAGATGACTTGCTCAAGAAGGAGAGAGTGAGACCTAAGGTTAACACCGTCCTCTGTCTCGCCCTCAAGAATCCACGCAGTGACAAGTGCTAAAGACAAGGGCCAAAGGGACAAAGACAGAGGGGAGGTCATGAAGGTGACAGTCCTAGAGCCCAACGATCACATGTCATGGACTCTGGGTCTTTGTCGTTGATAGAAGGGCGGCAGGAAAAAGACACCCGCCGAGTTACCTCTTTGGGAAGAGCATATGCTGGGAATATGTTGTCTTGCTCTGCCCTAATTGTAACCTGGCCACCCATTTATAAGGTGAGACAGGGCCTCCTAGAGGGGGGATCGATTATTTTACACTTAGAGAAATCCTAGAGTGGGAGAGGGGAGAAGTATCATCTTCTTTCTCTCTCTGATTCAGCTCAAGGAGCAAGTGTAAACCATTGTTGATCTCAATACAAGATCTTGAGAGCATTCTATGTGTGTGTAGAATCCACTATGATATCCCTCCCTGGATCCCATTAGTACACATTGGACCCAACTTTATCCTACCCATGGCATCTGCCGTGTCACCACCACGTCAGTTGGCGCCCGCCGTGGGGCATACATCGGTGCTAGCTAGAGTCAAGATCCGGACGGGAAACTTCATCGCTAATGGCGAGCGCATCCTCTCCGGGCTAATGCAGCGCTTCGAACTGTGGGACTACATTAGCGACAACGCGCACCACTTCGCGAGGTGCCCTCCTTCGTGCAACGACGTCTTCATCAACCTTGGCGCACACAAGGTCTACGTCGACATAGACGTCTCATGCATGTAGTCATAGCGAGTCGTCCTCGCGGGAGAGCCTCCCCTATGCGCTGCTAGCGGTCCGCCTATCACTTGCCCCGCAAGCAATGTCGAGGTAATGATGACTGCAACATTCGTAGGCGCAGGAGCCGGCGCCAATAAATATTCGGTGGTAGAAGACCCGGCAGATGCGGGTAATGTAACTCCCAGAGTACCTCGTACAAGGGGCCCTCCGCTGGAAAGGCCTAAGAATCTCCTGCAGGAAGCAATAGATAGATTGACTACACCTGTAGCTCCTATTGTAGATCCGGCTCAGGCACAATACGAGCTAGAGGAAACCCGGCAGAAAGTGTTAGAGGGAGCTAAGAGAGTAGCAGCTATGCAGCAGCCACTAAACATTACCTTGCGTGAGTATGCTAGGGAGAACAAGCTAAACACTAGCCCAACTCGCATAGATGGTGTAAGAATAAGAGGAAAAATATCCTTAGTGATATAAACAAGGAACATGTGCCTAAGCCAGGTGACTCGGCTGACCCAGGGTTGCCGAGGTATATCACACCTACAAAAAACCTAAGGGCTGCAGATGGAGCATCCGCCGAGATACCTGCTTTGTTCGACGAAGCCCGACAGAGGCAACGAGAGAGATTCAATGAGCTGGTGCGCATAGCAAACCAGCAGAATGAGGAACTGCTCAAGAACAACCTGGTAAGACCCGGAGGTTCCCGTGTCGTTCATTCGGTTGGGGGTGCTCCGGCAAGATCCGCTGCCACAACATCTTCATCCGGTGGGGGCACGAGGAGAGAAGAGGTGGTAACCTCTGGGAGAAGGAACAAGCAGATGGTGCCATATGATCCAGTAGTGGCTGGGAAAGAAAACACAATACAAGCTCGTTACCAAGGAAGTGGCAGCCGAGGAAATAGAAACCCCAACCAAGGTCAAGGTGGCCAGCGCAACTCGGCTAGAGGAAGGCAGCATCCACCCCAGCAACATCAGCCGAGGTATATGCATTGGCAAGAGCGGTGCAGGACCAGTGCCACTGAACCCAGAACAAAATAGGTACAATGATGGTTACTCGTCAATGGAAAACATCAGGTTCCCCATGCTGGATCACCCTATGATGGGAGTAAGGCTGGGGAACAGAAATTTGCAACTAGATGATGCAAGATTGAAACTAGACAAAATATATAGGTCCAAACTGTTGGAAGAGCAAGGTCCACAAGGTCCGACATGCTTTGGACCTTGGATCCTGAGGGAAACACCTGTGGCACATTTCCAATTAGCCAGGGGGACGAAAACATATGATGGTAGCACAAGACCACAAGATTGGCTGATAGATTATGCAACTGATGTGAAGATCGCAGGGAGAAACCTTCGATGGGCGGTAAGATATGTGCCACAAATGTTAGAGGGGCCAGCAAGGGTCTGGCTGAATAATCTGTCAACAGGAAGTATCAACTGCCGATTGGATTTCGAGGAAATGTTTGTGAGCAACTTTACTAGTACATACAAGAGGCCAAACAGACCTCAGCAACTCGCCATGTGCAAGCAAAGGCTGAATGAAACCGACTGAGAGTTTATGACTCGATGGTGTAACCTGAGAAACTCATGTGAAGGAGTGATCAAATCACAAGCAATTGCATGGTTTGCATAGGGGTGTAGATATGGAAGTGTGTTATGGCAAAGGTTGTAGAGAGATATGCCAACTACGTTGGCCGAGACAATCAAGATTGCCGACTCGTATGCATTGGGTGACCCAACTCAGCCAGAACTTGTGTCAGCAGAGCAACACGAAGAGCATTACGCCCACGATGGTGCTGAGTCATCCCGCATGAATGATTTACGAAGTAAGAGGAGAGATGATAGGCCAGATTATCAATATAATTCGAGTCATGTTGCTGCTGTAACCCAAGATAAGCGAGGAGGTGGGGGTAACCAGCGCCAAAAAAACAGTGCCCAACAATGGACACCTAAAAATGATGGAAAGAAGCAGTGGAGTGCAGAGCAAAAGGAGAGTGGCAGGAGAGGCCAAAGTACACATACAATTCTATGCTGGATCATACATACAAGTTCCACACGTCGAATCCAGCTAAGCCAAAGGATCACACAACTCAGCGGTGCGCTTGGATGAAACTAGCAATGGGTGAAGTAGGACCAAACCAGCCGAATCACCAACCACAACTCATAGGAGGGAATGCTCACCAACAGATAGCTTTACCCCCACCATCGCCGAGGTATGAGAACCATGATATAATAGAAGTAGTACACCAAGTGGTGAATCAGAACCAAGAAAACCATGGAGACCCCGACCATGGTGGCAGAAATGATTACAGGGAACATCATCAGACATACTGTGTGTTCACCACAGAAGAAACAGATAGGCGAAGCATGCAGAGGCGACACATGAAAGTCAATGCAGTTATGACGGCCGTGCCAAAGTATATGCACTGGTTAGATCGGGAAATCACTTGGAGTATTAAGGATCACCCCAAGATCATGCCGAACCCTGGGTCATATCCTTTAGTGCTTGATCCGACATTCATTGTTGGGGGGGTGACCCCAGGTAGGGTCAAGATAAGTAAGAAGAGGGAGAACTCTTTATGGTCTGGGCCGAGTCAAGGAATTATACGGTCGAGTCATGTAGGAGTCTACCGAATGAGGTACGACTTATTCCGAGCGAGATAGGTAAAACCTGACTCGGTCGACATATGAATTATGTCGGCCTACTGCTATTACGCATCTTAAGTGCAGGTTAAGGTAAAGCCAAGTCTTGAGAGGCGAGGCCGAGTCAAGGTAAGCTTTCTCAAGAAGGAGAAGGCAAACCCCAAAGTCAAGACTAGCCCCTGTCTCTCCTTAGGAATCTGCACAGTGCCAAGCACTACTGACAAGAGACAGAGCGGAAGAGGAGCAGAAGAAGGTCACGAAGGTGACAGTACTCATGCCCGAGGCTCACATGTGGTGGACTCTATGTCTTTGCCATCAATAGAAGGGGACACGAAAATAAGCCCGCCGAGTTACTATTTTGGGACAAGCATATTCCACGAATATGCGTGTCCACGTCAGCCCTAGAAGGAACCAGGCCACTCCTTTATAAGGAGGGGCTGGGCGTCCTGAGGGGGGATTGATTCATTTTTACTGAGCACTAGTAGTAGCTTCTTCTTCCTCTCACTCATACAGCTCGAGGAGCAAGTGTACCTCCATTAGTGTTAAAGAAAGATTGAGTTCTAGTGTTATGAGTGTAGAAATCACTACACTTTACCTCTCTGGATCCCACTAGCATCCATTGGCCCCCAACTTAATCCTACCCATGGCATCTGCCGTGCCACCACCACGACAGTTGGCGCCCACCATGGGGATGGCAGCGGTGCTAGCTTGAGTCAAGATCCGGACGGGAAACTTCATCGACACCGGCAAGCGTGTTGTCTCCGGCTTAGTCCAGAGATTCGATATCTGGGACTACGTCAGCAAAAATGGTGGCAGATTCGGAGCAAGGCCACCCCCGTGCAACGGCGTCTTCATCAACTTAGGCGCCCACAAGGTCTACATCAGCGTCGACACATCCCACGTCTAGCCAAGCTGAGCCGTCATCATGGGAGAACCTCTCCTCTGCGCTACTAGCGGCCCGCATAACGATCGCCCCGCAGGCAGCATCAAGGTGATGATGACAACACCAGCACCAACAAGAGGAGCAGGGGACGGACCAAGCAAGAACCTGGCGATGGCAGATCCGACAACGGCCAAGTCGACGGCCGCAAAACATGCAGCAACAAATCCGTCAATAGCAAATGCACCCGAGGTGCACGAGGTAACCCCCAAGGTAGCTAGAGTAAGGTGGCCACGTCTGGAAAGGCTGGAGAATATCCTTCAGGCAGCCATAGACAACTTAACAACACCAGTAGCACCTATTGTAAACCCGGCAAATGCATAGGCCGAGTTAGAAGAGACTAGGTTGAAAATGTTAGAAGAGGCTAAGAAAGTATCTGCGCCGCAGGAGCCCTTTAATAGGACCTTGCGAGAATATGCTAGGGCAAATAAGCTAGATACAACTCCTACTCGGATGGATGATCTGAGAATGAAGGGGAAGAACCTCCTTAGTGATATTAACAAAGAGCATGAGTCTCAACGGGGTGATTCGGCTGACCCGGGGCTGCCGAAATATAGTACCCTGGCAAAGAACCTCAGGGCGGCGAATGCCGCAGCCTCAGAGTTGGAGGGATTAACCGGAGAATCCTGACAAAGGCAACAAGACAGAGTGAATGAGCTGGAATACATCGCGAACTAGCAGAATGAGGAGATACTCAGAGCTAACCCGGCAAAGCCGGGGGGTTCACGTATGGATCATTCGGTTGGGGCTGTCCCGACGTTATCAGCTGTCGCGACATCCTCACCCGAAAATGGATTGTGAAAAGATAAGGCAGTGACCTTGGGAAAAAGGAACAAACAGATTGTTCCATATGATCCGGCAATGGCCGGAAAGGGAAATGAAAATAGAGGCAATGGAAGCCGAGGTAACAATGGTGATAGAAACCCCGGCCATGGCAATAGAGAGCATGGGAATCTCGGAAGGGGAAATCCCGAGAATAATAATGATACGTCGGAAACATATCTATAATTTTTGATGTTCCATGCTTATTTAGTATCTACTTTGCTTTGCTTTGTCCACACTTTGAGGTGCTTTTTACATGTTTTCTGGTACTAACCTATTAACAAGTTGCCACAGTGCCAGTTGCCTGTTTTCTGCTGTTTTTGGTTCCAGAAAAGCTAGTAAGGAAATATTCTTGGAATTGGACGGGACAAAAGCCAAAGTCAATATTTCATCGAGGAGAACACGAAGTCTAAAGGAGAGACGGAGGGGCGCCATAGTATGGCCACACCCCCTAGGCGCGGACTAGGGTGGGCCCGCGCCTGGGTAGGGTGTGGCCCCCCTGGCCGCCTCCCAGCCTCGCCTCTTCGCGCTTGTTTTTGGTTTGCTTAGTTTGCTTTGCTTGTTTTTGTTTGCCTCTTCAAACTTTCTCTTTACTTTGTTTAGTTTCTTTTGCTTTTTTTTGTTTGCCTCTTTTTATCAAAAACTCCAAAAAAATTAGTTTAGTTTGGTTTGCTTTCTTTATTAAAAAACACAAAAAAATCAGTTCCTACTCTAGTTGTCACCTTGCCCTTGCTCACCATGTTGTTCCCCAAGTTCGCCCTGAAAGACCTTTCGATAGGGAGTGGCTCCATAATGGGAAAGATAATATTGAAGAATTCATTAATCATGTTAGTAAGCATGAGGATATTGAGGATAAATCTATAGCAGATCTTGCTCCTAATTATGAAATTGCTGCAGCTTCTTTAGCTCATATGTTGGAGGATAGGTTTGTTAGCCTTAATCCCATGATGCAAATTTTGTTCCTAAAACTAAAACAAGAAAAAAATGCTAAAAAGAGAGAGTTTATACTTGAAAATTTACTCAAAGAGTTCCATGATGTTGCTAAGGAATCCAAAAAGGTCTTTGAGCATTTCAATATGCTAGGATCATGTGTAGATGTTGTGGGTACTTCAGATAAAACCAAGCCTAGAGATGAATTTAAGATACCCATACCCTTTAAGCTTGTTGGGATGCATGAGGCATTTGAAAAGAATTTTGATTGGATTGTTCCTGAAAATCCTTTAGATGAAAGTAGTAAACCAAAGATAAATGAGAAGGGATCCTCCAAGACTCATTTGGATGAGATACCTCTCATAGTTGAAGACTTTGCAAGTATTGATCTCAATTCCTCATTTGAAAATACTTGATTTCTTGCTTCTTGTGCCTAACTTAAAGGTGTTAAAGAAAAGTACTTGTGGGAGATAACCCAAGAGTTTCTTGAGTCTTGGAAGTTATTACTTCAGTAATGACCTCTCCTTATCCTTTTTGTTTGCCTTTTGTGCCAAGAATGATCTCTAATGAGAGGAAAGTAAGATTTGGGGAGTTGTTGTCCCGAAACAGATTTCTGTCCTCCACCATAAAAATTAGTGAGGAGTCTCTGTAAGTAGGATTGAGCTGAACATTTACGGATAAACCCCCATGTATGTTATCTAACTTTCGTTAGTTCAACACTTTCGATTTGAGCAACAAAAGATTTTTTTTAAAAATCGGTTTCTACCTGCTGGTCTGTTTTGACAGATTTCTGCCATTATTTGCATTTGCTTCTTATTGATTCCTTTTTGGCTTCTTATTGATTCCTTTTTTATTTCTCTTTTGGGGGATTGAGCTTTTTGAAGGAGTTGCTACAGTAGCTTGTGTTTTTAGTGAAAAGTTTTGCTGTTCCAAAGCTAAACCCAAAGGTCTATTATCTTTTGAATACACTAATGTTGCTAATAAAGATCGTGTGAAGTTTTGTATGAAGGAAAAATTTCAGGTGTAGAGAGATAATGATGTAATGAGATGAAGAATGGACCAAAGATCAATCTTGGGGATGCCACCCTGGTGTCACCCTAATAAATATCCAAGAGGTACAAGCGTCAAAGCTTGGGGATGCCCAAGACATCCCCTTCTTCAACAATAAAAAGCTCAGGTCTGTCTAGACACTTCGTTTTTTATTGTTTCATGCACTGTTGTGTTGTTCTTGGAGCGTCTTAGTTTTCATTTGCTTTGCTTAGTTTGTTTAGTTTGCTTGAATAAAGTAGTTTGGACCCCCGTTCTCGTTGTGTTTTTTCAAATAAGTTGCTTGGTTTTTGAAAGGAGTAGAAAGTTCTTGCTTGTAAGTGCAAGAGGAGCTTGCATTGACTGTGACTTAGACTTTAGCATGATATGCTAGGTGTTTTTTTGGCCTTATGCTTAGTGATTATTGTTGTAGCACGTCTTGTTCCAAACAATTGGGATTGCTTAGTGACATGGTTGTACCCTACGGGTGCGTGACCTCAGCATACCTAGTCCAGCCCAAGGAAGGCCCACAGCGGATGTACACCGGCCCATGAAGACTTTCGGGTGGCCCAGGCCCATTACGCCTTCGGATCCTTGGAGAGCAAGACTAGAGTAGATAGGAAATTCAAAGGGGTAAAACCCTAGAACCTGTAACCTACTAGGACTATGCCCGGGACCTGCCTAAGTCTATATAAAGGCCAGGAGGGCACAACCTAGATCTCTCGACTCATACTTTCGCATACGCACCTCCACGCCAGATCGAATCTGCGCACCCCTGTAACTTTCGGTTCCGCCGTAATCAAGAGCAGACAAGCAGGAGTAGGGTTTTCCCTTCGGGGGGCCCGAACCTGGGTAAATCTCGTGTCCCCTGGTTGCTTGTCTGTTAACCGTTCCACGATCTCTAGCATCCCCATCTTCTCCAAAACCCAAGTCCATAGCAATGGGCATTGACGAGTCGAAACCTTGTCAATTGGCACCGTTTGTGGGAATCGGGGCTACTAATTGTGCGGTCGTGACGGTCCCGACCCGATCGATCTACAACTCTGCGGCAACGGAGAGTCACCTCCTCTTTGGCGCTCTCGACTTCACCGCCCACTCGCCGGCCACCATGAAGGACTTAGAGCCCGTAGGCGACGGACTCGAAATCCTGTTCGGGAGCTTCTGCTTCCAGGTGGGGCAAACTTGCACCCTCCGCCTCCCTGAGCGGGTGCCCCTACCATCAATCAAGCCTGCTTCGTGGGCCCCACACCCCGTGCTATGCACAACATCATCAGCAGATGATTCCTATGACAGCAGCTGCTGCAATTCCGATCTGTGCGATCGGCCATCAGATGCAGGGACCTACGGTCCCGGATCTGAAAGCTGCGGCAGCAGCGAACCGATCTAGAAGCGCTACCAATGCGCCGCAGTCATCCAGGAGCAGCAAACGCCTAACCCGCCGCCCAACCCGAACCCCAACCCGCAGGACAGAAACGGCGGAAACGGCGGGAATAGAAGAAGCCAGTCCCCCCACCCAACGAGGAAAACAACGGCCACGTCATCCAACTTAGCAAAGAAGATGGGTCCAGGCACGCCGCGCCATAGCAGGTGACATAGTCTTGCCTGCAGACGCCTCACGTGAACTGCTGATGGCATACCACTTCCTCCTCATCGAGGAGCACAAGAAGCAAGTCAAGATGCAGGAAACACTTGACAAACGCAAGCAAGCAGCCTCTGAGTCCAGCGTGCGACGAGCTGCGCTCTCCGCCATGGCCCCCGGCTCTAGCACGAACGGAAACCAAGGAAACAAGCACCGCTCTCGGGTGGAGAACATGGATCCCAAGGAGCGCCGTGATGTGACCCGAACTCTCCACACATTGTTCATGGAGATGGACGCCGACGGCAACATCATCCCGAAGACACCGCAAGTTGCGATCATGGCAGCCACTGCGTATCTCGCGGCCCACCCACCTCCGGAGGGGGACCCGAAAAGAGCCATGCATAAGTCCGCACTCACCGGACTCGGACTTGTCGGAGCTGCGCTCCACGAAGACGCTCGTGCGGAGCCGAAGAATAAAGCTCCGGCCAGGCGCGACCGGAGCCCCACACCTTCATCCGAAGAGGAAGAGGAACACGACCTTCCTCGAAGGAAGAAGAGCTCGCGCCGCCATAAACGCGACTACGATGCCAGAGACGCGCTTACACAGCGCAAAATCGACAAAGCGCGAGCCAAACGTGCATGTTCGTCTGAATCCGAGATGGACGAAGACGAAGGAGAACTCTGTGGAGCCAGATGCTTCAGCAGATTTGTTCGGCGAACACAGATGCCACGCAATTTCAAGCTTCCTTCGGATACTCCGAAATTCAACGGCACACAAGATCCAAAAGCCCGGCTCAGTGACCATCTGTCATCCGTCAAGCTGCACGGCGGTAACAAAGAAACCGCCATGCAATGCCTTCAGCTCCAGCTGACAGGCGCGGCGCGGGTCTGGCTCAGCAGCCTATCATCAGGGTCCATCCGAAGCTGGGAGGAGCTAGCTTACAGCTTCATCCTAAATTTCAAGGGCACCAGCAAGAGGCCCGCCTCAATCTAAGAGTTGCGAGCCTGCACTCAGAAAACGGGCGAATCTATTCGCTCGTACATACTACACTGGTCTAACACCAAGAACTCCACAACACACATCTCCGAAGAGAGGGCCATCGACGCCTTCAGGGACGGCGTCAAACGCCCAGACTTCAAGGAGGAACTCGGGCGCGTCAAGCACAAAACACTCGACCACCTCATGGACATCGCCAACAGGTGGGCCGACGGTGAAGATTGCATTCACCGAGCATAATCGGATGAAGAGGACGACTACGGCCGAAGACGGGAATGCCGCAGCAAGAGGATATCGCGTGTCTACGAGGATCGCGACGGACCCGACATTGTCGCGACTGGTTACGCCGATCGCCGCAACGACACCAACCACAACAGCGGAGGATACCGCGGAGGAAACCTCCGTGATGGAGGACGCCCAGCGCAGTCGTGGAAACGCCGCGACCGCGATAACGGACCCTCAGCATACGAGAAGCTTTCGGGACCATGCACCATCCACTTCTACATCGACAAGAAGGATGGCAAAAAGAAGGCGAGCCACATGCTCAAGGACTGCCGCGAGTTCCAGAAACTCAGCGAAAGCATGGTGCCGATGAGGCAACAAGCCCCAATCCCTGCATTCGGAAACGCACCTGCGCAAGGTGAGATAGCACATGGTGACGAGGTTTCGACTCGTCAATGCCCATTGCTATGGACTTGGGTTTTGGAGAAGATGGGGATGCTGGAGATCATGGAACGGTTAACAGACAAGCAACCAGGGGACATGAGATTTACCCAGGTTCAGGCCCACGGAGGGAAAACCCTACTCCTGCTTGTCTGCTCTTGATTACGGCGGAACCGAAAGTTACAGGGGTGCGCAGATTCGATCTGGTGTGGAGTTGCGTATGCGAAAGTATGAGTCGAGAGATCTAGGTTGTGCCCTCCTGGCCTTTATATAGACTTAGGCAGGTCCCGGGCATAGTCCTAGTCGGTTACAGGTTCTAGGGTTTTACCCCTTTGAATTTCCTATCTACTCTAGTCTTGCTCTCCAAGGATCCGAAGGCGTCATGGGCCTGGGCCACCCGAAAGTCTTCATGGGCCGGCGTACATCCGCCGTGGGCCTTCCTTGGGCTGGACTAGGTATGCTGAGGTCACGCACCCGTAGGGTACAACCATGTCAGTAGCCCCCGAGTGATCAATCAAATCATAGATTCGGCTGAGGACTCTTCAATCCTTCGGGTGTAACTATGTGTTAATAGTATGTGTGTAGGGATTGTTGATGCGTGTGCCTGACTCACCCGACAGATCAGGGTCAGTTAACTGTCTTAGGACGAAACAACACGATATTCCTCAGGTTCGAGTCCCTCAACTCGAAACTAGAACATATGCTGGCGTAATTCGACTCAGGCCGCGGAGGACTTACAGGAGTGGAATTCCAGTGATTTTAATTGATGTACCCAACGCGTCCGTCAGGATTTTTCATCGCACCTGTTAGCACGGGTTTTTACTAGCAGAGCGCAGTCGTGTGCGTTGCCAGGCCATCAGATGATAGGTGTTTCGGGTGGTCAAGGAGATCGTTGCTCACTCAGTGTTTTGTTGGGGCAGAGTTGCCGAAAAGTTTTTGCATGCTGATCCGAAAGATCGCAGTCTAAGACTTCATAGGGTGTGCGACCAGCGCTCCCTATGGGAGTAGCCCCCGAGTATCTGTTCGAGTCGTAGACTCGAGCGGAGACTTTAGCTCAAAACATTGTTCAGTTGTTAAGTCCGTAGGACTCAAAAAATTTCGGATGCTTAAATCCATCCTCCCTATGGGAGTAGCCCACGAGTCCGTAGTGGAGTCGCAGACTCGACGTAGGACTCGAAGAAATATTTTGTATTTATTCGTCTTTCGGGTGCTCGGCTAGCGCTCCTGATAGGAGTAGCCCCCGAGTATTTAGTCGAATCGAAGATTCGAGTGAGTACTCTTAGCTGTGGAGCCGAAGAATTGTAGTTGGTGCTAGTATAGCTTTTGATGTCATCAGTGCTGACGATCGGTGACCTCAAGCGTCTGCTATGCTAGAGATGACTTGACTGGACGAACGTGGTTCCCACTTGCTGACCTTGAATTGACCGGTCACGCGCGGCGTGGAGATAATTACGGCGTCTCCTCGATTTCCGCGCATAGTGGATGGCGTGGTAACGACGGTTCGTTGTGATGCTGACACGTGTATGGCCAGATCTTCCGTTGGCGTTAGGTCTTCTGGTTGGACGGCTGTCGTGCGTCGTCTTCGTCATTATAATCATTGGAGAAAGCTACAGGTTGTTTTCACCGCATCAGTTCTTGTTTTCACTGCCTCCTTGTGCTCTAGCGATTCTTGCCGCGCGTTGGGTTTTCCTTCCATATTTCCATCTTCCCTTATGCGCTTTCACCGCCGGCGCCGCCGTAGCGTGATGGGGAAGCCAAAGAAATCGTCATCTGCAGTTGGGACCAGCGCCGCCGGAGGAAACAAAGGCGCCACCGCCACCCGTGTCACCGACGGTGGTTGGCGGCGATCCGAGACGCGGGAGAGCGATCTCCGCAAGCTTCGTGAGTGGGGTTTGATCCCGCAAGATAGGGAGGCCGTCAGACTCCCCGGCAATGAGGTAGTCCCCCAGCTGGGTATCGGGTTATGTTTCTTGCCTTCGTTATGCGTGGGTTTTCTTTTCCAGTCCACAACTTTCTCCATGGACTGCTTTTTCTCTATGGCATTCAGCTTCATCATCTGTCTCCCAATTCGCTTCTCCACATTGCTTGCTTCATCACTTTTTGCGAGTGTTGGCTTGGCATTGAGCCGCACTTTGGCCTCTTCCGGAAACTTAATTCCGTGAAGAGGCAGTCTGGTTCGGATGGTGTGTATCCCATTGGGGGTTGCATCATCTCCCTTAGTCCCAATCTTCTTTTCTTTTCCTTTTCCATGTCCGAATATGTCCAGTACTGGCGGAGGCGATGGTTTTACATCCGCGACTCCGTAGTGCCTGGGCAAGATTTTGGTCTTGTTCCTTTTGACCCCTCCCAGATAATCAAGCCAAAAAGATCCTGGAAAAACCAGATTTTGGATGGAGAGATAGAGGAGAAAGAGGCCCTTTACCGTCGGGTGGAGGATCTCCAGCTGATTCCGGAGAAGGAAGTGAACGGTGTGGACATCATCCAGACGTTTCTTGAGAGTCGGGTGCAGCCTCTCCAAGCGAGGGCGCACCCGATGTTTCTTTATTCTGGGCGCCGTGATCTGACGAGGGTTTCGGATGAGAAAATCTCCGAGGGGGATCTTGACAGGACCCTTCGCGTGCTGCTGAAGTTCAAGGCCGGAGAGGAGATCCCGGGGAAGTCGCTGACTCCTCCGTTTTCTTCGACGCTGGCCGTTCCAGAGGTGTAGATTCGTGCGCGCAGAGCTTTTTGTCAACTGCATATTTGTTTTCCTTGGTTTGCTAACAGAGTAACGTCTTTTTGCAGAGCTTCATGGTGCCGGGCATGGTGCCGCCATTGCCTGAGTTATTTCCGAATGCTCCGGATAATGACGTGGTGGATTCCGTGTCCGAGCTGCCGTCGACGCGATCTCCGGCGGAAGATGCCGACGAGTCGAGTGAGGATCAGACGCGCAAAGGATCACGGAGCTCCAGCGAGTCTTCGGATGCCTCGACTCCTCCGACTCCCAGAAACCCTCTGTTCCTTGAGCGTCATAGTGACGGGCATGGAGGCTCTTCCTCTCCCATTCCTGCCATTCCTGTGCGGGCTGTAGCGCCACACCCGCTAGCGAAGCGGAAGAAGGAAGAAAAGAAGGAAGAGAAGAAGGAAGAGAAGAAGGAAGAGAAGAAGGTGGAGAAGAGAGCCCGAAGGACTCCTCCTGTCTTTGACCTGAGCTTGCTAGACTCGTAAGTTTCTTGTCTTACTGCTGTCCTTTTTCCTTCTTGATTTTGCACTTGTACTGATTGCTTCGTATGCAGGCATTCCTCCCATGACTCCTCCAGCGATGGTGCGCGGGAGATGATGGGGGAGTCGAAAGTTGCGTCTCCTCCTCCTCAAACGGTGGCAACGTCAGGGGGTGCCACTCCGAATCCTCCGTTGCAGGAGGTGCAGGTGGTTGCGCCTCAGAATTTCGCCAGCGGGCCTTCGGAGTCGCCATCAGAGCATGTAAGTACCTATGCTTCGTACCACGGGGGGAGCCCCCGGGTGTATGAAAAATTTCGTGTCTTGTTCTTTTTTCGAATCTTCGGGGGGGAGCCCCCGAGTGTCTTCGTGTGCGAATTTTGCTTTTATTCCTTTGTGTTGGGCGTAGCCCCCAAGTCCTTTTTCGTACCGATGGTTCTTTGCCTGTAGCCTTTTGTGCAGGAGGCCAAGCGGCTGGTGCAGGAGCGCCTGGTGCTGGAGGCTAACCTTCGGCAGCTGCAAAGTGCCTGTTTGCTTTTGGTGCTTTTTTCATTTATTCTGGTCCTGCTCTCTGACTTTTGCTTGTTTTGAATGCAGCGGAGCATAATACTTCTCTCCGTGAGGTCGACGCTCTCAAGAAGAGCCTTGGTCAGTCGGAGAAGAAGGCCGAGGCCGCCGTTGGTGCGAAGGAACGCCTCGAGCTAGAGCTGACTAAGGCAGCCGAAGCGAAGGAGCGTCTGCAGCAGGAGGCCGCGGACCGTGAGGAGCAGCTGGCCACTGTTGCGGCTACTCGTGAGAGAGAGGTGGCGGGCAAGCTCATGGCTGCTGCCAAGGCTGTTTTGGGTAAGTGTTGTGTTTGTGCTTGTTTCTTCGTGTTTCTTGTCTTCTTCTATGCTGCTTTTCTTCATGTCTTCCCCCCTTTTTTTGTCTCAGATGCCGCAGGCTTCGAGTTTGACCGCAGCGCTCTAGAGCACGGTAGTGCTTTAGATGATGCTACTGCAGCGGTCGAAGATCGCTGCAGCACCGTCGTCAGCTCCCTTGCCAAGGCGAAGGAGGTCCTTGGCCGCTTCTACAGGGAGCTTGTCCCTAAGGGAGCGGCCCTCGATGATGTGGATGCTCTGGTGGAGGCCTTGTCAACCGAAGCGCCTGCGGCGTACAAGCGCAAGCAGAAGGGCATCGGCGCGTCCGTCGGGCTGGCGATGGCCTTGGCGGCTAGAGCGGAGCTGGACCTGCCCCAGATCACCTCCCGGATGCCAACGACCGCAGATGGATCCGAGGTAGCTTTTGCTGCCTACTCTGCTCGCTGCAAGCGATATGGGCCAAAGCTCATTGATTTGCTGTCTGAGTATGCGCTGCGGCAGCAGGGGGAGGCCAAGGCTAGGCAGTCCGGCTCCGAGGCGACGCAGGGTGCCGCGTCTTAGGCATTGTAGATGTAGGATAATTTGTAGTCTGCTTTTGCTGTAAATTTTTTGAGGAACACAGTCCTTGTGCCACGTAGTGGCCTTATATGCTTTAATGAATTCTTCCGAGTTGTGCTCTACCATTGTCTGAATGTTTGTGTCCCTTTCTTTTTCTGCTGCTCTAGGTTCCTTCGGGTGCTGACCCTGTTGACACCTCGCCCGCAGTGCCGCTGCGGCCATCTTTGGATGATTCCTCGCAACTCGCTTTTCTTCGAGATCGTGTGCGTAGTCTTGAGAGGGAGTTGCTCGGGTTGCGAGGTCATGCCGATGTTTGGAAGTCCAAGGCGGATCGCGGCGCAGCCAGAGAGGAGTACTTGATGGCGGAACTGCTTCGGCTGTCTGAGCAGCTTCAATGTGAGTTGTTCTTTGTTTCGAGCTGTAGCTCAATTCTTCGGATGAGCCTGCTGGCCTTGCTTCTTATTTTGTGCAATTGTCGCAGGTGCTAACCTTGCTCCGAGGGAAGAGAAGGAGCGTGTCGCTGTTCAGGTCAATTGCTTGACTCAACAAGACATGGAGGCCGGTGGATTCTTCTGGATGGATCGTGACCGTGCCATGGCTCTAGCGACGGTGCAGGATCGTGTGCACCAGGTTTCGCGAGTGCTTCGCCAAGTGCAGACGTCGCTTGCCTCGGTGTTGCACGTCATGTTTCCTTTGGATGCCGTACCGACGAGCCTTGCGGGTCTTCTGTCGAAGTTTCGAAACGTGAGCAATGTCAAGGAGTTGGTGCGGCAACAGCTCGTCGCAGGAGTCAAGGCTGCTTTGTCTCTTGTGAGGCTGCATCGGCCGGATGTAGATTTGTCTGTAGTGGCGGCTGGGCCGCCTCTTCGGCCGGATGGTGATGAGTGGGACATGCGTCCGCATTACGCAGCTGTAAGGCAGTATGCCGAACAGGTCGTAGATTTCTTTGAGCAGCGTGCTCAGGTTATTCTTCAGAATAGGTAGTACCTGAAAAGAGATAGATGTAAAATTTGTGTATTTCGACTGGGCGTGTTGTGCCCTTTGTTGTAAAGGTTTGTTTGCTGTAAGAACGCAGTGCTTTTTTTGAGTACGTGTCATTTTCGTTTGCCTGACGTTGTCAGCTCCTCAGGTGTACACGCGTCATCCTCAGTCGACGAAATCGTGAGGTGGGGGGAGCCCCCGAGTGCGTTTGTAGCATAAAGTATAGTTGCAAATATGGAACGGAAGTTTGGGGCGAGACACTTAGCTTTATTTATATCGTAATGGAGGAAGTACATTGTTTGGCTGAATAGCCTTGGCTAAAAAGCCTTATTGAAAGTAAAGGGGTAGGTAGCTAGGGGTAGAATCGTCGCAAGTGCGCGATGTTCCATGGGTTGGAGTATGCGACTCCAGACTCCACGTGCTTGAGGCGATAGGCGCCACCTGGGATGACTTCGGTGATGACGTAGGGTCCTTCCCATGGTGACTCGAATTTTGTCGGTCGCTCTTGCTTGAATCGCAAGACGAGGTCTCCTTCGATGAAGGACCTGGGGCGAAGCCGGCGGCTGTGGCAGTTGCGGAGACTCTGCTGGTACACTGCTGATCGAGTTGCTGCTATGTCTCTTGCTTCGTCGAGCATGTCGACGGCGTCTTCGAGTGCAACCGTGGATTCGGCTTCGCTGTACGCGACGACCCGGGGGGCCTGGTGGCGTACTTCGGCTGGTAGCACGGCCTTAGCTCCGTGCACCATGAAGTGTAGCCCGTGGAGCTGTTTGCGTAGTTCGTAAGCTCCACAGGACGGATGGTAGCTCTTTCTTCCAGGCTCTTGCTTTCTGTTCAAGTGGACTCATGAGGCGCTTCTTGATGCCAGCGCCGATTAGGCTGTTGGCCTTTTCACTTGCCCGTTCGTTTGCGGGTGTGCCACTGAGGCGTACCTGATGTTGATCCCAAGGCCTTCGCAGAAGTCCTGAAACTCCTTGGAGATAAAGTTCGATCCATTGTCGATGATGATGTTGTGTGGTACACCGAACCTGTAGACAATGGACTCGAAGAACTTGACGGCAGTTTTTCCTTTCTGGTTGGTAACCGGCATGGCCTCAATCCACTTGGTGAATTTATCGACTGCGACCAGGAGGTAAACGTGTCCCCCTTTCGAGGACTTTGGCAGTTTGCCGATCATGTCGAGGCCCCATTGAGCAAAAGGCCAGGCTATAGGTATGGGTCTGAGCTCCGACCCAGGTGCGTGCGGTTTGTCGGTGAACCGTTGGCATCCGTTGCATCTTTGGACGATGTCCTTTGCATCACTCATGGCCGTTGGCCAGTAGAATTCGGCTCGTAGAGCTTTGGCGACAAGGGAGCGGCTTCCCGCGTGATGGCCGCAGATGCCATCGTGGATGTCTTGGAGGATGGATTTCCCGTCATCAATGGTGACGCATCTTTGTAGGACACCCGTAATACTGCGCTTGTATAGCTCGCCATTGATGGTGGTGAAGGCTTTTGACCGACGAGATATGCGTCGGGCATCTAGCGGGCTGTCAGGCAGTTCTCCGTTTATCAAGAACTGGAGGTATGGTCGCGTCCAAGTTTCTTCGACTACCATGACCTGCATTAGGTTTACCATGGCGACCTCTGTGTCCAGTTTCTCGGGTCCTTCATGTCCTTCGGGCAGCGTAGCCCCCGAGTGTTCTGCTTCTTCGGGTGATCCCTTGGGGAATTTCCGTTTGATGGATGGCACACAGATCTGTTCGAGGAACACACCTGGTGGCACCTTGGCGCAAGTGGAGCAAATGTTGGCGAGTCTGTCGGCCTCCTCGTTGCTTTCTCTTCCAACGTGCTGAAGCTTGCAGCCGTCGAATTCTCCTTCGAGTGCGTTGTAGAGCGCGCGGTACGCGATCATGTTTTTGGCGTGTGCGTCGCACTCATTCATCGTCTGCTGGACGACGAGGTTGGAGTCACCGTAGATGACTAGGCGCGTTGCGCCGCAGATCTTTGCCATCCTCATGCCGTGGATGAGGGCTTCGTATTCGGCCTCGTTGTTGGAGGCTTGGAATTTCATCCGTAGGACGTACTTCATCTGATCGCCCTGCGGGGAGGTCAGTATGACCCCTGCTCCTGCTCCAGCTTCACGCTTGGAGTCGTCGAAGTGCATCGTCCATGACTGCGACATGTCTGGGGTGTCTGGCAGCTGTAGCTCCATCCAATGTACCAGGAAGTCCGGAAGGACTTGAGATTTGATTGCGAGTCGCTTCTCGTAGACGATGTCCAAGGGTGACAGTTCTATGCCCCACAAGGCCACGCGTCATGTGGCCTCTGGATTATTCAGGATGCTGTTCAGGGGTGCCTCGTTGACGACCATCACCTGGTGCTCCTGGAAGTAATGGCTCAGCCGTCGATCCGTCATGAACACGCCGTAGGCGAGCTTCTGGTAGTGAGGGTACCTCTGCTTTGTTGGTGTCAGTACCTCGCTGAGGTAGTAGATTGGGCGCTAGACCCCGTGGGTCTTGCCTTCTTTGGGTCGTTCGACCACTAGCACAGTGTTGACCACTTGGTGTGTGGCTGCTATGTACAGCAGCAGAGGCTCGCGCTCCTTTGGCGTGACCAAGACGGGCGAGGTGGAGAGGAGCCGCTTGAGGCTTTCGAATGCATCGTTGGCTTCTGGCATCCACTCGAACTTGTCTACCTTGCGTAGCAGCTGGTAGAATGGCAGGGCCTTCTCGCCCATGCAGCTGATGAATCTTCTTAGCGCCGCTATTCGTCCTGCGAGCTGCTGTACGCCATTGTGGTTTTTCGGCTTCTCCATCGTCATGATGGCTCTGATTTTCTTCGGGTTCGCCTCGATCCCTCCCTGAGAGATGAAGTTTCCAAGCAGCTGACCCGATGGGACGCTGAAGGCGCACTTTTCGGGGTTTAGCTTAATCCTATAGCGGTCAAGTTTGTCGAACGTCTCGCGGAGATCGTCGATAAGTGTCCTTGTCTCCCTGGTTTTTATGACTATGTCGTCAACATAGACTTGGACGTTGCGACCGATATGGTCCTTGAGGCAGGCCTGCATGCATCGCTGGTACGTGGCACCTGTGTTCTTTAGCCCGAAAGGCATTGTGTTGTAGCAGAATACTCCGAACGGTGTGATAAACGCCATTTTCTCCTGATCTTCGACCTTGAGTCGAATCTGGTTATAGCCTGAGTAGGCATCGAGGAAGGAGAGTTTCTCACAACCTGCAGTCGAATCGATGATTTGATCGATCCAAGGAAGAGGGAAGTGGTCCTTTGGGCAATGCTTGTTTAGTGACGTGAAATCCACGCACATCCATAGGATGTCCGTGTCCTTCTTTGCGACCATCACTGTATTTGCAAGCCACTCGCTTTCCTTGATTTCCCTGATGAAGTCTGCAGCGAGTAGTCTATTGATTTCCTTGCCGATAGCTTCGGCTCGTGGCTCGGACAGTCTCCGGATGGACTGCTTGACTGGCTTGGTGTCTGGAAAGACGTTGAGTGCGTGCTCGGCGAATTCCCTGGGAACTCCTGGCATGTCCGCAGGACACCAGACGAAGATTTCCCAGCGCTCACGGAGGAATTCGACGAGGGCGCCTTCTTATGCGGGGCTTAGGTTGTTGGCGATCAGCGCCGTCTTGGAGGCATCCGTCGGATGGACCTGCACCTTCTTTGTGTTGACGGTGGAGTCGAAAGACATGTCAGGTGCGTTTTGCCGTGTGACTGGGGGTACCCCATTGTCCGTCACCTCACGGAGCCTTACGAGCTCGTCTTGTATGCCGAAAGACTGGGAGATTTTGTTGAAATCCCTGTCGCATTGGTCCGATCGGGTGAAGCTCCCGTGGACTGTGATGACGCCCTTCGGCCCTGGCATCTTGAGTAGCAGGTATGCGTAGTGTGGGACAGCCAGGAACCTTGCGAATGCTACACGCCCAAGGATGGCGTGGTATTGTGACGGCCAGTTCACCAATTCAAATTCGAGTCGCTCCTGCCGGAAGTTTTCCGGCTTCTCGAAGATGATGTCGAGCCCTATTTTGCCCAGGGGGAATATGCCCTTCCCTGGAACGATGCCGTGGAACGTTGTGTCTGATTGTTCCAGGATGCATTGCGGGATCCGTATTGCTGCTAGAGTGCTTGCGAACATTAGGTTGATGCCGCTGCCGCCGTCCATGAAGACGCGACTCATCTCGAAACCTCCGATCTGCGCCTCCAGCACCAGGGCAGCATGACCTGGGCGAGGGATCTGGCAACGGTGATCCGCACGAGTGAATGTGATACAGGACTCCGATCCGCTGAGGTACTCAGGGATGGCAGCTGGGGTTGCCACGGCCAGGTTGATTTGTCGGGTGATTTTCTTCTGCACACTATTCATGGGGCGTCCCTTCTGGATCATCATTAGTGCTCCTTTCGGTGGGGGGTACCTGTTCCCAGCGTTGTTCTGTGCAGGTACGACTGGTTGGTTTGTGTCTCCGATAGGCGGCAGTGGAGGAACTCCATGTGCTATCTCACCTTGCGCAGGTGCGTTTCCGAATGCAGGGATTGGGGCTTGTTGCCTCATCTGCACCATGCTTTCGCTGAGTTTCTGGAACTCGCGGCAGTCCTTGAGCATGTGGCTCGCCTTCTTTTTGCCACCCTACTTGTCGATGTAGAAGTGGATGGTGCATGGTCCCGAAAGCTTTTCGTATGCTGAGGGTCCGTTATCGCGGTCGCGGCGTTGCCACGACTGCGTTGGGCGTCCTCCATCCCGGAAGTTTCCTCCGCGGTATCCTCCGCTGTTGCGGTTGGTGTCGTTGCGGCGATCGGCGTAACCAGCCGCGACCATGTCGGGTCTGTCGCGATCCTCGTAGACACGCGATCTCCTCTTGCTGCGGCGTTCCCGTCTTCGTCCGTAGTCGTCCTCTTCATCTGATTATGCTCGGTGAATGCAATCTTCGCCGTCGGCCCACCTGTTGGCGATGTCCATGAGGTGGTCGAGTGTTTTGGGCTTGACGCGCCCGAGTTCCTCCTTGAAGTCTAGGCGTTTGACGCCGTCCCTGAAGGCGTCGATGGCCCTCTCTTCGGAGATGTGTGCTGCGGAGTTCTTGGTGTTAGACCAGCGTAGTATGTACGAGCGAATAGATTCGCCCGTTTTCTGAGTGCAGGCTCACAACTCTTCGATTGAGGCGGGCCTCTTGCTGGTGCCCTTGAAATTTTGGATGAAGTTGTAAGCTAGCTCCTCCCAGCTTCGGATGGACCCTGATGATAGGCTGATGAGCCAGACCTGCGCCGCGCCTATCAGCTGCAGCTGAAGGCATTGCATGGCGGTTTCTTTGTTACCGCCGTGCAGCTTGACGGATGACAGATGGTCACTCAGCCAGGCTTTTGGATCTTGCGTGCCATTGAATTTCGGAGTATTCGAAGGAAGCTTGAAATTGCGTGGCATCTGTGTTCGCCGAACAGATCTGCTGAAGCATCTGGCTCCACAGAGTTCTCCTTCGTCTTCGTCCATCTCGGATTCAGACGAACATGCATGTTTGTCTCACGCTTTGTTGATTTTGCGATGTGTAAGCGCGTCTCTGGCGTCGTAGTCGCGTTTATGGCGACGCGAGCTCTTCTTCCTTCGAGGAAGGTCGTGTTCCTCTTCCTCTTCGGATGAAGGTGTGGGGCTCCGGTCGCGCCTGGCCGGAGCTTTCTTCTTCGGCTCCGCAGGAGCGTCTTCGTGGAGCGCAGCTCCGACAAGTCCGAGTCCGGTGAGTGCGGACTTATGCATGGCTCTTTTCGGGTCCCCCTCCGAAGGTGGGTGGGCCGCGAGATACGCAGTGGCTGCCATAATCGCAGCTTGCGGTGTCTTCGGGATGATGTTGCCATCAGCGTCCATCTCCATGAACGATGTGTGGAGAGTTAGGGTCACATCACGGCGCTCCTTGGGATCCATGTTCTCCACCCGAGAGCGGTGCTTGTTTCCTTGGTTTCCGTTCGTGCTAGAGCCGGGGGCCATGGCGGAGAGCGCAGCTCGTCGCGCGCTGGACTCAGAGGCTGCTTGCTTGCGTTTGTCAAGTGTTTCCTGCATCTTGACTTGCTTCTTGTGCTCCTCGATGAGGAGGAAGTGGTATGCCATCGGCAGTTCACGTGAGGCGTCTGCAGGCAGGACTATGTCGCCTGCTACAGCGCAGCGTGCCTGGACCCATCCTTCTTTGCTAAGTTGGATGACGTGGCCGTTGTTTTCTTCGTTGGGTGGGGGGGACCGTCTTCTTCTGTTCCCGTCGTTTTCGCCGTTTCTGTCCTGCGGGTTGGGGTTCGGGTTGGGCGGCGGGTTAGGCGTTTGCTGCTCCTGGATGACTGCGGCGCAATGGTAGCGCTTGTAGATCGGTTCGCTGCTGCCGCAGCTTTCAGATCCGGAACCGTAGGTCCCTGCATCTGATGGCGGATCGCAAAGATCGGAGTTGCAGCTGCTGTTGTCATAGGAATCATCTGCTGATGATATTGTGCGTAGCACGGGGTGTGGGGCCCATGAAGCGGGCTTGGTTGATGGTAGGGGCACCCGCTCAGGGAGGCGGAGGGTGCCAGTTTGCCCCACCTGGAAGCAGAAGTTCCCGAACAGGATTTCGAGTCCGTCGCCTACGGGCTCGAAGTCCTTCATGGTGGCCGGCGAGTGGACGGTGAAGTCGAAAGCGCCGAAGAGGAGGTGACTCTCCGTTTCGCAGAGTTGTAGATCGATCGGGTCGGGACCGTCACGACCGCACAATCAGCAGCCCCGATTCCCACAGACGGCGCCAATTGACGAGGTTTCGACTCGTCAATGCGCATTGCTATGGACTTGGGTTTTGGAGAAGATGGGGATGCTGGAGATCGTGGAACGGTTAACAGACAAGAAACCAGGGGACACGAGATTTACCCAGGTTCAGGACCCCGGAGGGAAAACCCTACTCCTGCTTGTCTGCTCATGATTACGGCGAAACCAAAAGTTACAGGGGTGCGCAGATTCGATCTGGCGTGGAGGTGCGTATGCGAAAGTATGAGTCGAGAGATCTAGGTTGTGCCCTCTTGGCCTTTATATAGACTCAGGCAGGTCCCGGGCATAGTCCTAGTCGGTTACAGGTTCTAGGGTTTTACCCCTTTGAATTTCCTATCTACTCTAGTCTTGCTCTCCAAGGATCCGAAGGCGTAATGGGCCTGGGCCACCCGAAAGTCTTCATGGGCCGGCGTACATCCGCCGTGGGCCTTCCTTGGGCTGGACTAGGTATGCTGAGGTCACACACCCGTAGGGTACAACCATGTCACATGGAGCTCCTCCACCATCGCCTATCGGAGGCCCAAACCAACCAGTCGCACTCGCACAGAACAACGCTGGGAACGGGTACCCCCCTCCGAAAGGAGCACTAATGATGATCCAGAAGGGATGCCCCACGAATAGGGTGTAGAAGAAAATCACCCGACAAATCAACCTAGCCGTGGCAACCCCACCTGCCATCCCTGAGTACCTCAGCGGATCGGATTCCTGTATCACATTCACTCGTGCGGATCACCCTTGCCAGATCCCTCGCCCAGGTCATGCTGCCCTGGTGCTGGAGGCGCAGATCGGAGGTTTCGAGATGAGCCGCGTCTTCATGGACGGCGGCAACGGCATCAACCTAATGTTCGCAAGCACTCTATCAGCAATGCGGATCCCGCAATGCAGCCAGGAACAATCAGACACAACGTTCCATGGCATCGTTCCAGGGAAGGGCATATTCCCCCTGGGCAAAATAGGGCTCGACGTCATCTTCGGGAAGCCGGACAACTTCTGGCAGGAGCGACTCGAATTTGAAGTGGTGGACTGGCCGTCATAATACCACGCCATCCTTGGGCGTGTAGCATTCGCAAGGTTCCTGGCTGTCCCACACTACACATACCTGCTACTTAAGATGCCAGGGCCGAAGGGCGTCATCACAGTCCACGGGAGCTTCACCCGATCGGACCAATGCGTCAGGGATTTCAACAAAATCTCCCAGTCTTTCGGCATGCAAGACGAGCTCGTAAGGCTCCGTGAGGTGACGGACAATGGGGCACCCCCAGTCACAAGGAAAAACGCACCTGACATGTCTTTCGACTCCACCGTCAACACAAAGAAGGTGCAGGTCCAACCGACGGATGCCTCCAAGACGTCGCTGATCGCCAACGACCTCAACCCCGCATAGGAAGGCGCGCTCATCGAATTCCTCCGTGAGCGCTGGGAAATCTTCGCCTGGTGTCCTGCGGACATGCCAGGAGTTCCCAGGGAATTCGCCGAGCACGCACTCAACGTCTTTCCAGACACCAAGCCAGTCAAGCAGTCCATCCAGAGACTGTCCGAGCCACGAGCCGAAGCTATCGGCAAGGAAATCAATAGACTACTCGCTGCAGACTTCATCAGGGAAATCAAGGAAAGCGAGTGGCTTGCAAATACAGTGATGGTCCCAAAGAAGGACACGGACATCCTGCGGATGTGCGTGGATTTCATGTCACTAAACAAGCATTGCCCAAAGGACCACTTCCCTCTTCCTCGGATCGATCAGATCATCGATTCGACTGCAGGTTGTGATAAACTCTCCTTCCTCGAAGCCTACTTAGGCTATAACCAGATTCGACTCAAGGTCGAAGATCAGGAGAAAACGGCGTTTATCACACCGTTCGGAGTATTCTGCTACAACACAATGCCTTTCGGGCTAAAGAACGCAGGTGCCACGTACCAGCGATGCATGCAGGCCTGCCTCAAGGACCAGATCAGTCGCAATGTCCAAGTCTACATTGACGACATAGTCATAAAAACCAGGGAGGCAAGGACACTTATCGACGATCTCCGCGAGACGTTCGACAACCTTGACCGCTACAGGATTAAGCTAAACCCCGAAAAGTGCGCCTTCGGCGTCCCATCGGGTCAGCTGCTTGGATACTTCATCTCTCAGCGAGGGATCGAGGCGAACCCGAAGAAAATCAGAGCCATCATGACGATGGAGAAGACGAAAAATCTCAATGGCGTCCAGCAGCTCGCAGGACGAATAGCGGCGCTAAGCAGATTCATCAGCTGCATGGGCGAGAAGGCCCTGCCATTCTACCAGCTGCTACGCAAGGCAGACAAGTTCGAGTGGACGCTAGAATCCAACAATGCATTCGAAAGCCTCAAGCGGCTCCTCTCCACCTCGCCCGTCTTGGTCACGCCAAAGGAGCGCGAGCCTCTGCTGCTGTACATAGCAGCCACACACCAAGTGGTCAGCACTGTGCTAGTGGTCGAACGACCCGAAGAAGGCAAGACCCACGGGGTCCAGCTCCCAATCTACTACCTCAGCGAGGTACTGACACCAACAAAGCAGAGGTACCCTCACTACCAGAAGCTCGCCTACGGCATGTTCATGACGGCTCGACGGCTGAGCCATTACTTCCAGGAGCACCAGGTGATGGTCGTCAACGAGGCACCCCTGAACAGCATCCTGAATAATCCAGAGGCCACAGGACGCGTGGCCTTGTGGGGCATCGAACTGTCACCCGTGGACATCGTCTACGAGAAGAGACTCGCAATCAAATCTCAAGTCCTTCCGGACTTCCTGGTACATTGGATGGAGCTGCAGCTGCCAGACACTCCAGACATGCCGCAGTCATGGACGATGCACTTCGACGGCTCCAAGCGCGAAGATGGAGCAGGAGCAGGGGTCATACTGACCTCCCCGCAGGGCGACTAGATGAAGTACGTCCTACGGATGAAATTCTGAGCCTCCAACAACGAGGCCGAATACGAAGCCCTCATCCACGGCATGAGGATGGCAAAGATCTGCGGCGCAACGCGCCTGGTCATCTATGGTGACTCCAACCTCGTCGTCCAGCAGACGATGAATGAGTGCGATGCACACGCCGAAAACATGATCGCGTACCGCGCGCTCTACAACGCACTCGAAGGAGAATTCGACGGCTGCGAGCTTCGGCATGTTGGAAGAGAAAGCAACGAGGAGGCCAACAGACTCGCCAACATCGGCTCCACCTGCGCCAAGGTGCCACCAGGTGTGTTCCTCGAACAGATCTGTGTGCCATCCATCAAACGGAAATTCCCCAAGGGATCACCCGAAGAAGCAGAACACTCGGGGGCTACGCTGCCTGATGTACATGAAGGACCCGAGAAACTGGACATAGAGGTCGCCATGGTAAACCTAATGCAGGTCATGGCAGTCGAAGAAACTTGGACGCGACCATACCTCTAGTTCTTGTTAAACGGAGAACTGCCTGACAGCCCGACAGATGCCCGGCGCATATCTCGTCGGTCAAAAGCCTTCACCACCATCCATGGCGAGCTGTACAAGCGCAGTATTACGGGTGTCCTACAAAGATGCGTCACCATCGATGACGGGAAAGCCATCCTCCAAGACATCCACGAGGGCATCTGCGGCCATCACGCAGGCAGCCGCTCCCTTGTCGCCAAAGCTCTACGATCTGGATTCTACTGGCCAACGGCCATGAGCGACACAAAGGACATCGTCCGAAGATGCAACGGATGCCAATGGTTCGCCGACAAACCGCACACACCCGGGTCGGAGCTCAGACCCATACCTATAGCCTGGCCTTTTGCTCAATGGGGCCTCGACATGATCGGCAAACTGCCAAAGTCCTCGAAAGGGGGACACATTTACCTCCTGGTCGCAGTCGACAAATTCACCAAGTGGATTGAGGCCATGCCGGTTACCAACCAGAAAGGCAAAACTGCCGTCAAGTTCTTCGAGTCCATATTTGCAACTTTACTTTATGCTACAAACGCACTCGGGGGCTCCCCCCACCTCACGATTTCGTCGACTGAGGATCATGCGTGTACACCTGAGGAGCTGACAACGTCAGGCAAACGAAAAGGACACGTACTCAAACAAAGAACTGCGTGCTTACAACAAACAAACCTTTACAACAAAGGGCACAACACGCCCAGTCGAAATACACAAATTTTACATCTATCTCTTTTCAGGTACTACCTATTCTGAAGAATAACCTGAGCACGATGCTCAAACAAATATACGACCTGTTCGGCATACTGCCTTACAGCTGCGTAATGCGGACACATGTCCCACTCATCACCATCCGGCCGAAGAGGCGGCCCAGCCGCCACTACAGACAAATCTACATCCGGCCGATGCAGCCTCACAAGAGACAAAGCAGCCTTGACTCCTGCGACGAGCTGTTGCCGCACCAACTCCTTGACATTGCTCACGTTTCAAAACTTCGACAGATGACCCGCAAGGCTCGTCGGTACGGCATCCAAAGGAAACATGACGTGCAACACCGAGGCAAGCGACGTCTGCACTTGGCGAAGCACTCGCGAAACCTAGTGCACACGATCCTGCACCGTCGCCAGAGCCATGGCACGGTCACGATCCATCCAGAAGAAGCCACCGGCCTCCATGTCCTGTTGAGTCAAGCAATTGACCCGAACAGCGACACGATCCTTCTCTTCCCTCGGAGCAAGGTTAGCACCTGCGACAATTGCACAAAATAAGAAGCAAGGCCAGCAGGCTCATCCGAAGAATTGAGCTACAGCTCGAAACAAAGAACAACTCACATTGAAGCTGCTCAGACAGCCGAAGCAGTTCCGCCATCAAGTACTCCTCTCTGGCTGCGCCGCGATCCGCCTTGGACTTCCAAACATCGGCATGACCTTGCAACCCGAGCAACTCCCTCTCAAGACTACGCACACGATCTCGAAGAAAAGCGAGTTGCGAGGAATCATCCAAAGATGGCCGCAGCGGCACTGCGGGCGAGGTGTCAACAGGGTCAGCACCTGAAGGAACCTAGAGCAGCAGAAAAAGAAAGGGACACAAACATTCAGACAATGGTAGAGCACAACTCGGAAGAATTCATTAAAGCATATAAGGCCACTACGTGGCACAAGGACTGTGTTCCTCAAAAAATTTACAGCAAAAGCAGACTACAAATTATCCTACATCTACAATGCCTAAGACGTGGCACCCTGCGTCGCCTCGGAGCCGGACTGCCTAGCCTTGGCCTCCCCCTGCTGCCGCAGCGCATACTCAGACAGCAAATCAATGAGCTTTGGCCCATATCGCTTGCAGCGAGCAGAGTAGGCAGCAAAAGCTACCTCGGATCCATCTGCGGTCGTCGGCATCCGGGAGGTGATCTGGGGCAGGTCCAGCTCCGCTCTAGCCGCCAAGGCCATCGCCAGCCCGACGGACGCGCCGATGCCCTTCTGCTTGCGCTTGTACGCCGCAGGCGCTTCGGTTGACAAGGCCTCCGCCAGAGCATCCACATCATCGAGGGCCGCGCCCTTAGGGACAAGCTCCCTGTAGAAGCGGCCAAGGACCTCCTTCGCCTTGGCAAGGGATCTGACGACGGTGCTGCAGCGATCTTCGACCGCTGCAGTAGCATCATCTAAAGCACTATCGTGCTCTAGAGCGCTGCGGTCAAACTCGAAGCCTGCGGCATCTGAGACAAAAAAGGGGGGAAGACATGAAGAAAAGCAGCATAGAAGAAGACAAGAAACACGAAGAAACAAGCACAAATACAACACTTACCCGAAACAGCCTTGGCAGCAGCCATGAGCTTGCCCGCCACCTCTCTCTCACGAGCAGCCGCAACAGTGGCCAGCTGCTCCTCACGGTCCGCGGCCTCCTGCTGCAGACGCTCCTTCGCTTCGGCTGCCTTAGTCAGCTCTAGCTCGAGGCGTTCCTTCGCACCAACGGCGGCCTCGGCCTTCTTCTCCGACTGACCAAGGCTCTTCTTGAGAGCGTCGACCTCACGGAGAGAAGTATTATGCTCCGCTGCATTCAAAACAAGCAAACGTCAGAGAGCTGGACCAGAATAAATGAAAAAAGCACCAAAAGCAAACAGGCACCTTGAAGCTGCCGAAGGTTAGCCTCCAGCACCAGGAGCTCCTGCACCAGCCGCTTGGCCTCCTGCACAAAAGGCTACAGGCAAAGAACCATCAGTACGAAAAAGGACTTGGGGGCTACGCCCAACACAAAGGAATAAAAGCAAAATTCGCACACGAAGACACTCGGGGGCTCCCCCCCCCGAAGATTCGAAAAAAGAACAAGACACGAAATTTTTCATACACCCGGGGGCTCCCCCCGTGGTACGAAGCAGAGGTACTTACATGCTCTGATGGCGACTCCGAAGGCCCGCTGGCGAAATTCTGAGGCGCAACCACCTTCACCTCCTGCAACGGAGGATTCGAAGTGGCACCCCCTGACGTTGCCACCGTTTGAGGAGGAGGAGACGCAACTTTCGACCCCCCCATCATCTCCCGCGCACCATCGCTGGAGGAGTCATGGGAGGAATGCCTGCATACGAAGCAATCAGTACAAGTGCAAAATCAAGAAGGAAAAAGGACAGCAGTAAGACAAGAAACTTACGAGTCCAGCGAGCTCAGGTCAAAGACAGGAGGAGTCCTTCGGGCTCTCTTCTCCACCTTCTTCTCTTCCTTCTTCTCTTCCTTCTTTTCTTCCTTCTTCCGCTTAGCTAGCGGGTGTGGCGCTACAGCCTGCACATGAATGGCAGGAATGGGAGAGGAAGAGCCTCCATGCCCGTCACTATGACGCTCAAGGCACAGAGGGTTTCTGGGAGTCGGAGGAGTCGAGGCATCCGAAGACTCGCTGGAGCTCCATGATCGTTTGCGCGTCTGATCCTCACTCGACTCGTCGGCATCTTCCGCCGAAGATCGCGCCGATGGCAGCTCGGACACGGAATCCACCACGTCATTATCCGGAGCATTCGGAAATAACTCAGGCAATGGCGGCACCATGCCCGGCACCTTGAAGCTCTGCAAAAAGACGTTACTCTGTTAGCAAACCAAGGAAAACAAATATGCAGTCGACAAAAAGCGCTATGCGCATGAATCAACACCCGCGGAATGGCCAGCATCGAAGAAAACGGAGGAGTCAGCGACTTCCCCGGGATCTCCTCTCTGGCCTTGAACTTCAGCAGCGCGCGAAGGGTCCTGTCAAGATCCCCCTCGGAGATTTTCTCAGCCGAAACCCTCGTCGGATCACGGCGCCCAGAATAAAGAAACATCGGGTGCGCCCTCGCTTGGAGAGGCTGCACCCGACGCTCAAGAAACGTCCGGATGATGTCCACGCCGTTCACTTCCTTCTCCAGAATCAGCTGGAGATCCTCCACCCGACGGTAAAGGGCCTCTATCTCCTCTGTCTCGCCATCCAAAATCTGGTTTTTCCAGGATCTTTTTGGCTCGATTATCTGGGAGGGGTCAAAAGGAACAAGACCAAAATCTTGCCGAGGCACTACGGAGTCGCGGATGTAAAACCATCGCCTCCGCCAGTACTGGACATATTCGGACATGGAAAAGGAAAAGAAAAGAAGATTGGGACTAAGGGAGATGATGCAACCCCCAATGGGATACACACCATCCGAACCAGACTGCCTCTTCACGGAATTAAGTTTCCGGAAGAGGCCAAAGTGCGGCTCAATGCCAAGCTAGCACTCGCAAAAAGTGATGAAGCAAGCAATGTGGAGAAGCGAATTGGGAGACATATGATGAAGCTGAATGCCATAGAGAAAAAGCAGTCCACGAAGAAAGTTGTGGACTGGAAAAGAAAACCCACGCATAACGAAGGCGAGAAACATAACCCGATACCCAGCTGGGGGATGGGGGACTACCTCATTGCCGGGGAGTCTGACGGCCTCCCTATCTTGCGGGATCAAACCCCACTCACGAAGCTTGCGGAGATCGCTCTCCCGCGTCTCGGATCGCCGCCAACCACCGTCAGTGACACGGGTGGCGGTGGCGCCTTTGTTTCCTCCGGCGGCGCTGGTCCCAACTGCAGATGACGATTTCTTTGGCTTCCCCATCACGCTACGGCGGCGCCGGCGGTGAAAGCGCATAAGGGAAGATGGAAATGTGGAAGGAAAACCCAGCACGCAGCAAGAATCGCTAGAGCACAAGGAGGCAGTGAAAACAAGAACTGATGCGGTGAAAACAACCTGTAGCTTTCTCCAATGATTATAATGACAAAGACGACGCACGAGAGCCGTCCATCCAGAACACCTAACGCCAACGGAAGATCTGGCCATACACGTGTCAGCATCACAACGAACCGTCGTTACCACGCCGTCCACTACGCGCGGAAATCGAGGAGACGCTGTAATTATCTCCACGCCGCGCGTGACCGGTCAATTCAAGGTCAGCAAGTGGGAACCACGTTCGTCCAGTCAAGTCATCTCTGGCATAGCAGACGCTTGAGGTCACCGATTGTCAGCACTGATGTCATCAAAAGCTATACTAGCACCAACTACAATTCTTCGGCTCCACAGCTAAGAGTACTCACTCGAATCTTCGATTCGACTAAATACTCGGGGGCTACTCCTATCAGGAGCGCTAGCCGAGCACCCGAAAGACGAATAAACACAAAATATTTCTTCAAGTCCTACGTCGAGTCTACGACTCCACTACGGACTCGTGGGCTACTCCCATAGGGAGGATGGATTTAAGCATCCGAATTTTTTTGTGTCCTACGGACTTAACAACTGAACAATGTTTTGAGCTAAAGTCTCCGCTCGAGTCTACGACTCGAATAGATACTCGGGGGCTACTCCCATAGGGAGCGCTGGTCGCGCACCCTATGAAGTCTTAGACTGCGATCTTTCGGATCAGCATGCAAAAACTTTTCGGCAACTCTGCCCCAACAAAACACTGAGTGAACAACGATCTCCTTGACCACCCGAAACACCTATCATCTGATGGCCTGGCAACGCACACGACTGCGCTCTGCTAGTAAAAACCCGTGCTAACAGGTGCGATGAAAAATCCTGACGGACGCGTTGGGTACATCAATTAAAATCACTAGAATTCCACTCCTGTAAGTCCTCCGCGGCCTGAGTCGAATTACGCCAGCATATGTTCCAGTTTCGAGTTGAGGGACTCGAACCTGAGGAAGATCGTGTTGTTTCGTCCTAAGACAGTTAACTAACCCTGATCCGTCGGGTGAGTCAGGCACATGCATCAACAATCCCTACACACATACTATTAACACATAGTTACACTCGAAGGATTGAAGAGTCCTCAGCCGAATCTACGATTCATCTGATCACTCGGGGGCTACTGACATGGTTGTACCCTATGGATGTGTGACCTCAGCATACCTATTCCAGCCCAAGGAAGGCCCACGGCGGATGTACGCCGGCCCATGAAGACTTTCGGGTGGCCCAGGCCCATGACGCCTTCGGATCCTTGGAGAGCAAGACTAGAGTAGATAGGAAATTCAAAGGGGTAAAACCCTAGAACCTGTAACCGACTAGGACTATGCCCGGGACCTGCCTAAGTCTATATAAAGGCCAAGAGGGCACAACCTAGATCTCTCGACTCATACTTTCGCATACGCACCTCCACGCCAGATCGAATATGCGCACCCCTGTAACTTTTGGTTCCCCCGTAATCAAGAGCAGACAAGCAGGAGTAGGGTTTTCCCTCCGGGGGCCTGAACCTAGGTAAATCTCGTGTCCCCTGGTTGCTTGTCTGTTAACCGTTCCACGATCTCCAGCATCCCCATCGTCTCCAAAACCCAAGTCCATAGCAATGGGCATTGACGAGTCGAAACCTCGTCACTTAGTGTGCCTTGAAAGAATTATGCGTTGTTTTAGCATGCAAAAGCATATTATTGTGGTATTCTCCTTTGATGCTTTGTTTGGGTTGACTTGGCACATGCTCACACCATGTTATGACTATGAACAAGTCACCATAGCCTCTATGATCATTTAGTCCTTGACTTGTAGTACCACTCTATGCTTTGATTAGTAATGTTTTGTTGCTCTGCATGATTATGGCCATTATTGCTCTCTTAGTTGGTTGCTCCCAGTCTTTTGCTAGCCTCCACTTGTATGAGTAAGTTCTACTCATTCTTACAACTCCCAAGAAACCAAGTTATTCCAAAGTGTCCACTATAAACTCATATGCATGATGTGTTACACCATTCCAAGTATATTCTTGTTTTCAGCTATCTTCCAACTAAAAAAGCATTTTGTTATGTGAAAACTTAGTGATCAAATCCCTCACAAACTTGATGGCACACTTCATATTCTTTGCCCCTAATAAACTTGAACCATTGTGTCATCTATGTTGTATATGCTTGCACTTATACGTTGGAATTAGCAGAACCATGCTGTCATGGGGAACGTTTTCAACATTGCACTTGTACTTTGTACACAGTTAATATCATGCTCTTTTGTCTATGGATGTCACCGGTGTGAAATAAAGATGGATCTTGTAATTCCATGGAGTTATGTATTTTGTGTTAGAGAAACACCTGGACCGCTAGCCTAAGCCATGCCTAATCATGGTGGAAACTTGCAGCATCACCATAATGAGCTATATGTGAAGCATACTCAATAAAAAGCTATGCACATAGTAAATAAAAAGATTGCTGAGATGCTCATTGTCTGCTTGCCTTGTAATTTTGGTTATGGGATAGCTCCTGTACCATGTGCAAGGGGTACCCTGTTGGCGGTTCTCTATGATACGCATATACTTACTATGACAAGAACTTACAGGTGACTGAAGTTAAGTAGCATGAGGTGTGTCCCTCATATTCAAGGGACTTGAGATTGCCAACTTATACTTTGTTAAGCATATACTCCATAGTTTGTTCACTTTAACGTTAATCACTTCAAGATGCTTATGATAGGGGCAATGAGGGATGAAAGCTAACAAGTACCATAAAAGCTCTTTTTGAAACTTGAAATCCCGGCTTCCCTTTATGAAGGGCCCTTTCTTCCACTATTATATTGAGTCTCCACCTTCTACCATTATGCACCATTAAGAGAGCATAGTTTTCATTCTTAGTTCTATGTATAGTGTCCCAAAACTTATTGATTGATGCATATTGATGATATTGCATGTTCTTGTGCTACTTGTATCTAGTCACTCTTATGAACTTTCAAGGTGTCATATGCATCTATTTACTACTCCATGAGGGACAAGCTGAATGCCACTATGCCATGTTTTCTATGTGTGAAACAAATAAACATTTTTCAATGCATGTTATTCATGATCTTTGTTTGTAGACTTTCATGTTGCATGCATGTCACATCCCAAGATTTTCCAAATCTTGTAATGTGAAAAATAAAATAAACAAAATAAATTATTGTTGAATTTTAGGGTAAAAAGAAACTTTTGTTTCTAAATGGAAACTTAAAATCCCATCTGGAATAAACTTTAATTAAAGTTTGAATTCAACAAAATCCAAATCAAGAGAAATGCATTCCTCTTAAAATGCATTTGGAAATTCAAACACTTGGAAAATAAATCCAAACCCTAAACCCTAAATGGAAAAAAAATCATTTCCAAATTATCTCCAAGCCTATGGATTTAATCCATATAAAAATCTATCATCAAACATTTATAAATGATCAAGAATGATAAATAGAAATATATTAAACCATAGAAATTGGTTTCACTTAATTTGGAGCCATAAATAAAATCTTATGAATTTAAATAAGATAAGGAAAAGTAATTTCCAAAGCTAATGAAACACTTATCTAAAAACCATACCAAATGGTGAACAAATAATCCTAAAGGGATTTAAAAAGATAAACAAATATTAAATAAGATCTTACAAATTGGAATCACCAAGTTTGGATCTCTAAATAAAAAGTTATGGATTTTATAAGATGAAGAAAGAAATATTAAATAAGGATTGTTTAAAGACCAAATTAAATCTTGGCCTAATCCATTAAGCAAATGGAATGAATAGAATCCAAATTCAAATAAAATAAAAGGATGAAGAATTTCCAAATAAAATAAAATGGCATTAACCATTCTATCCCTATATTAATAAAGACAAACCTCTAATAAGAATAATTATATAATTCATGAGAAAATAGTATTTTGGAATTTACCCAAGTGGAATAAAAGTTGTTTAATTAATTTAAATAAAATAAATATTCCAAATAAAATTATGGAATTAAAACTATATTTAATTCCATTGGAATTAAAACAAATACCCAATTCAAATGATTTATGAATCATATTAAATACCTTCCAAATAATTCAAGATGAATTATTTGACACCCTATTAAACAAATAAAAACCTACTGAAAAGATTTGGAAGGTTTAAAGAATTTATATGGTGTTTGAAAATAGTATTAAATCTTAATTGATTTAAAACAATGGCCTTTTTGAATAATTAAAAGACCCCAAAAAGAATAAAATTTTATTTCAAAATTGACTTCAGATTATATTACTAATCAATATTTAAACCTACACAAATCTTGGTTGAGGTTTGCATTCAAATTGATGTTTGAATTGTTTAATAAAAATCAAAATAGAATAAAAGAAAGGAAAAAGGAAAAGAAACAGGTACAAAAAAAATTGAACTAAGCCTGCCCGACCCAACAAGCCCAGCAGAAGCCCATCCCTCTCTTCCCCACCCGAATCATTCTTCTCACCGCAGAACGAACCCACAGAGTCGATGACGACCGGACCCCACCTCTCCTCTCTCTCACTCGATGACAACGATGCCCCACCTGTCAGCTCGTCATCCCTAACCTCGCGACCGTTTCCTCTTCTTCTCTCGCCTCGCCGTTTCTGGCCAAATGAATTCGGTTGAATTCGTTTAAATGCGCGGTTAATTCTCCCCCTGGACCCTGCAGTCTTAACCCCCTCTGTCTCCTCCCCACTTCTCCTCCTTTCCACGAATCAGTAAGCCCCCAGGCTGCTCCGAATTGGACCCGCGCCGCCGCAGCTCCGACGAGTTCGTCGACGAATCCCGGTGAGCCCCGATGCTCTCTTGCTTTCTGGTTTACCTTATCGCAAACCTTGTTATCGTACGTGTTCACTCACGTCTTCCGTTTACCCTCTTGTGCCTCGTAGACCCGCCTCTGACAACCTCTGTTAGAACCGGACGGTGAGCATAACTCCGGTGAGCCCTAGCGCCTGAACCCGTGCGTGCCTTGCACTCTAGCCCAAGCCATTTTAATCTTCATCATCTAGCGCGTTCTCTGATGCTCACCATTTATTCGCGCATAACCTATAGGTTCGCCATCGACGACGACAGCAAGCATCAGACGCCGACGAACACTACGGCGAGGAATTCCGGTTGACCTCGAGCGCCCCTTCATCAGACAAGAACACGTTGAGCATCGGCGAAGCGCAGCGAACCTGGTGAGCTACCCCTCTCTCCCTCTAGCCCCTTGTGTCACCAGCAACCTCGCCGCCAGAGCCCCCGCCACCACCTGCCACCGCCAGCGCCGCCCCTCTCTGGCAAACACGCTATGCGCCGTCCGATCTCGATCTAGTGGATAGGAAAGAAACTTAAACGAAGGGGTAAGTTTGATTCTGAGCCACATGATCTGTTTAGATCCAACGCGCCAGAGAAGCTGATCCGGACAAAACGGTATGGGCGAATAGGAATAAGACACGTGGCTTGAGATCTGTTTTAAAAACAGAAACATTTCTATTAGATGATCAATTTTGAAAAATCCATAACTTTCAAACCACACGTCCAAATTTTGCAAATTTTATATCAATAGATTCAGAAAGACAAGCCCTAGCCAACCATGTACTTTGTTTAGTAAAAAGCTTATGATAAATTGATTGTTTTTGCAGAAACTTGTGTATGCATATTTAGAATATAAAATTTGTTCTAAAATGAATTTTGAGATGAAACCTTTGGAAAATGGTTTGTTTTGAACCTACTGACACTAGGAAACAATTGGTGGTTTCAAAAATGTATTTGGTGAAGCAAAAGAATAAACTTTTGATTTAAACCATTTCTAGTCAAATAAAAGTAATGTTTATTTATTAAAAATGCTTTTGGGAGAAAATATTTGGAAAAATGTTTTGGAATAAACTCTCTGACCCCAAGCACCAAGTTTTATGATTTAAAAATGTATTTGATGAACCCTATGAAGATTGCTACTTTGATAAAGGCATTTTTCAACCACATAAAATAATGATTTGATTTGAAAATGGTTTATGAATAAATCTTTTGCAAATAGTTTTTCCACTTTACTAAATGACCAATAAAGTGTTTTAGAATGTTTATAACCTATTATAAACCACTTTTGGAAATAAAACAAAGTTTGGCATGCTTGCATGCATAGTTTTGTTTCTATTATCTTATGTGATGATTACTTGAATGATAGTTTGAATCCTTGCTTGCTTGATTGAATTGTAGTGATTTGAAGAGTGTGAATATTGCAAGATCAAGGAGTGAACTTATACTCTCTACCAAAAAGGCAAGTGATGCTTCATACTTTTGTCCCATTATTTTCACTATGCATTAGTGATATTTCTAAGTAGGACTTGCATGGAATTTTGCTAAGTGTAAACTATGCCATGGGAAATCCTAGTAGCTGAAACCTTAGTAGAATTCTCCAAAGTTAAGATTCCTACTACTACCATGCTTAGCTTAGCTAGTAGAAAACAAGGGTGGAATATATACTCATACTATGGAAATATTTCTAAGTCTGTGGACTTGTGTTTTGTTTAATAAAACAACTAAGTGAATGAATCACCTGGGTGGAATGGAAGGATTGGTTTGTGTTGAGTGGTTACTCAGGGCCCATTTCAATGGACTACCTTGGTGTATCTCACTTGTGGATGGCCACCCAGGAACAAAGAGATTTGAGATGTCGAATGTTGAGAAGCTTCAGGTGCAGCCACTTGGCATTATGGGCTCTGCCTGGATCATATAGGTTGCAATAACTTAGCCAAATGGACAGTTGGTGGTAGGGGTTTGATAGGTTGGAGCGGTCCATTCTGGTCTAAGGGAAGGCTTCTGAAAGATCTTGTCTTGGTGAAACCAAGTCTTGTGGGGAAAGTGCACCACCTATGCAGAGTGTAAAATCTAAGTACTTAGCCATGTCCCTGGTAAAGGACAATTTGAGCATCAAGACATGGAAGCTATCAAGAATCTCCTCATCCCAATTTCTAAGTTAAAAACTTGTGGTTGAACAAGGGTTGAAGGATCACCAATTTCTATTGGGAGATGCCTTGGGAAAGATTTTGTCAAGCAAAAACTTAGTGTTTTCAAATGATAAGGAAAATCTATTTTGAGCAATGCAAGCCTAAGCTCCACTTAGCCAAATGCATATAGATTATAGACTCCACTATACTACCATAGTATCACTTGCCAATACAATTCAAATATATTGACCCTTGTGGCTGTAACTTGTTATGTTGCAGGTTTGTTTGATATTAGTGAAGTTTAATGATTAGGATTACAAGTCTACAACCAACATGTCTGCCTGTGGCACTTTGAAGATGAATGACCCCATGCTATTGTTATATTCTGCTGCATTGTAATGAGATAGCCAAATGAGCTATGTAAGATGTAATAAATTATTTTATTCCTGGTTATAAAGTTGTATTATGACCTTTGTTTCTTGATATTACATCTTAACTGTGGATGCTAGCTATTGATCCTGGGACTAGCATTGTAAACACAGGGATCTCTACCTTATTAAAGGTTGGGAACCTTACAATGCATAGTTACTATGTCCTATTTTTAGAACTCCATATTTCATGCACATGTTTAGAGTTCTTTGATCGCATCTTTCAATGCTTGCAAATGGTTTGATCTTGGTTTTGATGGTGCATGTCACCTCAAAAATTATTCTTTTATCACTTACCTACTCGAGGACGAGCAGGAGTTAAGCTTGGGGATGCTTGATATGTCGGAAATGTATCTATAATTTTTTATGTTCCATGCTTGTTTAGTATCTACTTTGATTCTCTTTGTCCACACTTTGAGGTGATTTTTACATGTTTTCTGGTACTAACCTATTAACAAGTTGCCACACTGCCAGTTGCCTGTTTTCTGTTGTTTTTGGTTCCATAAAAGCTAGTAAGGAAATATTCTTGGAATTAGACGGGACAAAAGTTAAAGTCAATATTTCATCGAGGAGAACACGGAGTCCAGAGGAGAGACAGAGGGGCGCCACTGGGTGGCCACACCCCCTAGGCGCGGCCTAGGGTGGGCCCACGCCTGGGAAGGGTGTGGGCCCCCTGGCCGCCTCCCAGCCTCGCCTCTTCGCCTATAAGAAGCCCCCGATGACGAAACCCTAAGCACTCGATCAAAACTCCACGAAACCTTATGTATCCACCGCCACCATCGTCCCTAGATCAGGGGGGGTCTGAAGTTCTTCCCGGCACCCTTCCAGAGGGGGAGATCATCCCGGAGGCCTTATTCTTCATCATGCCAGCCTCTGGTATGAAGCGTGAGTAGTTCCACCTTGGACTACGGGTCCATGTAGTAGGTAGATGGTTGTATCTCCTTGTGCTTTCAGTATAGATCTAGTGAGATCCGTTCATGATCAATATCTAATCTATTTGTAATCATGCATGTTGTGTTTGCGGGTATCTGATGGATATTGAGATTACTATGTCAGATTGATTAATGGTTTTGTCTATTTTGATTCTATCATGTCTGTGTTGTTTGTGATCTTGCATGCTCTCCGTTGTTAGTAGCTATCATGGCCAAGTAGTTGCTAGTGACTCCAAGAGGGGGTATTTATGCTCGATAGTGAGTTCATGCCTCTAGTTTCCAAGGGAAGTGACAGAAATCTCTTCGGTTGTAGATGTGATGTTGCCACTAGGGAGAAAACAACGGTCTCTTGTTCATGGAACAAGTTGATTGTTTACCTTACACACTTTGCTTAAAGCAGTTGTTTGTTGCTTGCAACTTAATACAGGAGGGGGTTCGGATGATAACCTGAAGGTGGACTTCTAGTCATAGATGCAGTTGGATGGTGGTCTATGTATATTGTTGTATTGCCCAATCAAGTCTCATAGGATCTTTTTGTCTAGTATTGCATTGTTATGCCATGATCAGTTCCTATCAATTGCCCTGCTATAATTTGTTTACCCTTCATTCCATGTTGTTTATCTAAGGAGAGCACCTCTAGTGAACTATGGATCCCAGTACAACCTTTACCATTGATACATCTTCCACTGTTACCTGTTTACTTGCTGCAAACCATCATCTTCCACACCATATGTTTAATCCTTTGTTACAACAAACCGGTGAGCTTGACAACCTCACTGATTCGTTGGGGCAAAGTCTTGAGTTTGTGTTGTGCAGGTTTCCACGTTGCTTGCAACACCTTTGGGACGTTTCCTTCCTCCTACTGGTTCGATAACCTCAGTTTTTACTGAGGGAAAACTTGTTGTTGTGCTCATCACACCTTGCTCTTGGGGTTTCCAATGAAGCGTCCCACGACAGTGATGGGCGCCATCAAATAACCCGACGGAAGGGAGACATTATCACCCGCAAGATCATCAGCCGAGGCATGAACCCCGACAGGGAAGAGATGCAGGACATGTTCCACATAACCCGGTACATAACAGATACAATGATGGTTATTCGGAAATGGAGAATGTTGGATTTGTTGGGCAAAACCACTATGCGGGGGAAGAAAGAGTTGCATACAGAAATTTGTCGTTGAATGATGCGAGATTAAAACTTGATAGGTTATATCGGTCTGAGTTATTAGAAGAGCAAGGTCCTCCTGGTCCGGCATGTTTTGGGCCCCGGATTATGAGTGAGCCACCTATGCCAAACTTCCAGCTGGCAAGAGGCACAAAAACATATAATGGAAGTACTAAACCACAATATTGGTTGATTGACTACGCCACGGCAGTGAAAATTGCAGAGGGAAATTTGAGATGGGCTATGAGATATGTACCCCAGATGTTGGAGGGACCAGCCAGGGTGTGGTTGAATAACTTACCAGCATGCAGTATCAATTGCTGGTTAGACTTTGAGGAGATATTTTTCAGTAACTTCACCAGTACATACAAGAGACCGAATAGGCCTCAACAACTGGCCATGTGCAAGCAGAGACCGAATGAGACTGATAGAGAATTCCTGACACGATGGTGCATCCTCAGAAACTCCTGCGAAAGAGTGATTGAATCACAAGCGATTGCTTTGTTTGCACAAGGGTGCATATATGTAAGTGTGTTATTGCAAAGGCTACAAAGAGATATGCCTACTATGTTGGCCAAGATAATCAGAATAGCCAATTCATATGCATTAGGTGATCTGACCCAGCCCGAGCTTATGTCAGTGGAACATCATGAGCAGCATGACCATTACACTCGTGATGGCGCATGATCATCCAGGCGGAATGAATTTCTAGGTAGAAGAAGAGATGACAGGCCGGATTATAGGTACAGTACGAATCAGGTTGCAACAGTGACTCAGGACCAGCCGGGTGTAGGAAGCAATCAGCGCCAGAAAAACGGTCCTCAACAATGGACGCCGATGAATGATGGGAAGAAGCAATGGACTCCTGAACAGAAGAAGCAATGGCAGGAGAGGCTGAAATACACGTTTGAGTCAATGCCGGATCAATCATGTAAGTTCCACACGCCCAACCCGGCAAAACCAGCCAACCACACAACTCATCAGTGTGCATGTATGAAGAATGCAATGGGAAACCCGACAGCAATGCAGGCTCCACAGCAGCAACCACACCATCCACAGCAACCACAGCTTATAGGAGGAAACGGACAACAATTAATGTTACCCCCACCACCTCCGAGGTATGAGAATCATGACCAGAGGGATGCAGTTCACCATGTGGTGAATCAAGGCCAAGATGGCAGAGGTAACCCCGGTGACAATGGGCGTAATGAGTACCGAGAGCATCATCAGTCATACTGTGTATTCACCACAGAACGACAAGACAGACAGAGCATCCAGCACCGACATATGGAAGTGCATGCAGTTATGCCGACAGTTCCGAGGTATATGCACTGGTCAGATCAAGAGATAACTTGGAGCATCAGGGATCATCCCAAGATCATGCCCAACCCCAGGTCATATGGTTTAGTGCTTGACCCAACGTTTGTCGGACCTAGCATTAATGTGAAATTTTAAAGGTGCTGATAGATAACGGCAGCAACATCAACATTATGTACAAAGATACGATGCACAAACTCAGCATCTCTCCAAATATTTTGCAGTCTACCAAGACAACTTTTCATAGAATAGTTCCAGGACTGTCCTGCGAGCCCATTAGGAAAGTCTGAGTAGATGTTTTATTCGGCACAAGGGAGAATTACAGAGCAGAGAATTTGGAATTTGAGGTGGTAGATCTAGATAGTTGTTATCACGCATTACTCGGACGACCGGCATTGGCAAAATTCATGACCAACTGTCACATTGGTTACTTAAAGATGAAGATGCCAGGACCACAAGGAGTAATCACAGTAGCAGGAGACTACAAGAAATCAATGGAGTGTGCCTCGGCCGGATAAAATCTGGCCGAGTCTTTGGTGATTGCAAGAGAGAAAAAGAGAATTCAGGAGGTCGCAACCTTAGCTCAGTCAGCACAGCTCAACATGCCGGCACTTGCTAACCCACACAAAAGCGTGTCTTTCCAGCTGACTAAGGAGACAAAGAAGATCCAGATTGATGACCAATTCCTAGAGTGCACCATCACCATTAGCCCCCGCTTGAACGATAAATAGGAAAGCGAGCTCACCAACTTCCTCCGTGAGAATCGGGATATCTTTGCATGGTCTACACAAGATCTGCAAGGAGTACCAAAGGAGTTGGCTGAGCACTCTTTGCATGTAAGGCCAGGAGCAAGGCTGGTGAAGCAACCTCTCTGCCGCTTCGCCGAAGACAGGAGAAAAGTCATTGAGGACAAAATAGCTCGGCTCCTTGTAGCCGGGTTTATTATGGAAGTGCTTCATCCAGATTGGCTGTCTAATCCAGTGTTGGTTGAGAAGAAGAAGGATGATCCGAACATAGCTGTGGTTTAGCGTATGTGCATCGATTACACGAACCTTAACAAGGCGTGTCCCAAGGATCCTTTTCCTTTACCTAGGATAGGCCAGGTTATTGATTCAACCGCAGGTTGTGAACTATTATCATTTGTAGACGCCGTATTCTGGTTTCCATCAGATAACGCTAAACCTGGCTGATCAAATAAAAACTGCGTTTATCACCCCATATGGGGCTTATTTCTATTGCACCATGTCATTCGGCCTGCGGAATGCAGGATCCACGTACCAAAGGTGTATGCAAAAATGTTTACATGATCAGATTGGAAAAAATGTCCAAGTATATGTTAATGACGTGGTGATAAAGACCAAAGAAATCCATACGCTCCTGGAGGATATTCGGCAGACATTCGCAAATCTAAGAAGATTCCGAATGAAGCTTAACCCGGAAAAATGCACCTTTGGTGTACCAGCTGGAAAATTACTCGGTTTCCTTGTATCCAGCCGAGGCATAGAGGCAAATCCGACTAAAATTCGGGTAGTAGAGAAGATGGAACTACCGAAGTGCCTCAATGATGTGCAGAAATTTACCGGATGCCTCGCATCCTTAAGTCGGTTTGTGAATCGGCTAGGTGAGAAAGCATTACCTTTGTATCAGCTGATAAAAAAATCCGACAAATTTACCTGGACACCTCAGGCGGATAATGCCTTCCATGAGCTAAAAAGATGCTAGCCACGGTGCCAATTTTAGCCTCACCACTATCAAAATAACCTATGCTGCTCTATGTAGCAGCAACAAACCGAGTTGTAAGCGTTGTTATAGTGGTCGAGCGAGAAGAGGAAGGTAAGTCGATACAAAGTCCGGTTTATTACCTAAGCGAAGTACTGTCAACCTCGAAGCAAAATTATCCACATTACCAGAAAATGGCCTATGGAGTATATATGTCAGTTAAAAAGTTGAAGCATTATTTTGAAGAACACCCCATCAAGGTGATTTGCGAGGCACCAATAGCCGAGATAATGAGCAACAAAGATGAAAGTGGCCGAATAGCAAAATGGGCAATTGAGCTATCACCTTATACTCCACAATTTGATAGACGAGATGCAATCAAATCTCAGGCAGTAGCCGACTTTTTTGTCAATTCGGCCGAAATGCAGTATGAACCCCCATTGCCAGATCCGAACTATTGGACGCTGCATTTTTATGGATCCAAACTAAGAAATGGGTTGGGAGCAGGAATAGTATTAACCTCTCCAAAGAAAGATCAACTGAAGTATGTGTTACAAATACACTTTGCAGCATCGAACAATGTAGCTGGATATGAGGCACTTGTCCATGGCCTAAAAATGGCGAAGGAAATTGGCATACATGATTCTATGCTTCGGGGATTCGGACCTTGTAGTCCAGCAGGTATCAGGAAATTGGGACGCATTGGATGCAAACATGGGATTATACTGGTTTCATGTACAAAAGATTAGTGGTTATTTCGATGGGTGTGAATTTCATCACATACCTCGGGCGGAAAACGACGCTGCAGATACCCTGTCAAAGCTCGGATCGACCAGACAGTTTATTCCACCTGGTATTGCCTTAGAACACCTAAGAAAGCCATCAATCATACCTTCCCCAGAGTCCGAATCAATTCGTCTCTTGTAAGATCAAAAATCTGAATTTGTCCCGATGGAAATTGATAAGGGAAATGAGCCGAGTAAACCGGGGACTGATTCGGCCAACCAGGGGGCTGATTGGGAAAATTCGGCAAAAATTATGTCGGGAGAAGTGATGGAAATTGATGCGATAGTTACCCCAGCACACGACATGCCGGAATGGGCACACCCAATATTCCTATTCCTCAAAAATGAGACCCTACCAAATAATGAGGTCCTTGCAAGGCACATAGTAAGAAGGGCAAAGGCTTAGGCAATAATAAATAATGAACTTTATAAGAAAAGTGTAACAAATGTGCTACAAAGATGTGTTAGCCCAGCAAAAGGACAATAAATCCTCTTGGACATACATCAAGGGGAATGCGAGTGCCATGCCTCATCCAGAGCCCTTGTGGCTAAAGCATTCCGACACGGATTTTATTGGCCAAGTGCGCTAAAGGAAGCAAAAGAGTTGGTAGCAAGGTGCAATGGCTGCTAGAGATATGCCAGCAAAATACATATGCCTTCGTCCGAGTTAAAAACAATACCAATCACTTGGCCATTCTCAGTATGGTGCCTGGATATGTTAGGTCCGTTTAAGCCGGCTCGCGGAGGCATGACTCACATTTTGGTCATGATGGACAAGTTCACAAAATGGATAGAGGTAAAGCCAATAATAAAGTGTGATAGGCCCACAACAGTGAAATTTCTAAAATATATTATTCCGAGGTATGGATGCCCACACAATATCATTACGGACAATGGCATAAATTTTGCTGAAGGAGTCTTTGCTCGATTCTGCCAAGATAAGCGCATAAGACTCGATGTTGCTTCGGTAGCACATACAACATCAAATGGACAAGTAGAGAGGTCAAACGGACTAGTATTATCTGGAATAAAACCTCGGCTCATAGAGCCAGTCCAAAGGTCAGCAGGTTGTTGGATTGAGGAACTCCCAGCCGTGCTATGGAGTTTAAGAACCACCCCGAATAGATCAACGGGATATACTCCTTTCTTTCTTGTACATGGGGTAGAAGCTATACTACCAGCCGACATAGTGCACGACTCGCCCAGAGTCGCACAATGCACAAATGCTGAGGTAAATGAAATATCTCGGCAAGATGATGTCGACTTATTAGAAGAAGCAAGATAATTTCCATTGTCCAGATCAGCCGTTTATCAACAAGACCTCAGACGCTACCATAGCAAGAAAGTAAACCCACGAGTTTTTAAGGAGGGAGATTTGGTGCTTCGGCTCGTGCAACGCATAGCAGGCATGCATAAGTTGTCACCTCCATGGGAGGGCCCGTTCATCATGAGCAAAGCACTGCATAATGATGCATAGTATCTCATAGATGCTCAAGCACCAGAAAGGACTAAGGCAGACAAATCCGAAGACGAGTTAAAAAGACCATGGAATGAAGCATTACTTCGTCCATTCTACACTTAGAGGAAGTGTACTGTATCCCGTATTATTACATGTTGGCTTTGTATGTCAGAAATGAATTAATGAGACCTCGGCAACTCGAGCAGTGACCCGGGGACTGCCCCATGTTATTTATCACTATGATTATGTATTGGATATGTCAGAAATTAGTCAATGAATGAGACCTCGGAAACTCGATCAGTGACTCGGGGACTGCCCCATGTTATTTATTACTATGATTATGTATTTGATTTATCGAAAATGAATCAGTGAATGAGACCTCGGCAACACGAGAAGTAACTCGGGGACTGCCCCGCGGTATCTATCCTGATGTTATATATTCGATATGTCAGATGATTTATATATTCAATCGTCAATTTGAATTAGTAACATGTTGTAACATCCCTAAAATCATGATTTCAAAGATTGCATATCATTCATGCATGCATATAAATTTTGAGATCATTTTCAAACTATTTTCAAGAAAACAGAAGCACATAGTGCTATTATTTTATGTGAGCAAACTTAAATCAAATGACGATCCTCATTTGAGAGCATAAGTGTTTTAACCAAGTCTTGTTTGCTTCCTTGTTGTTTAGATTGAATGTAGAGTTTGGACAAAAATTTACAAATTAAATATGGTTTCAAAACCATTTTCAAAACATTTCCAAATCAAGTGCCATAGCACTGTTTATTTTGTTTACTCAAAGGGACCAAGCAAGTACAGAGAGATCACTGGGTTTTGTGTCCAAAAGTATGGTGTTTACACTTTACAAAAATCCAGAAAAGGTTTGGAATTCAAATGCCTTTGAATTTGACTGAAAATCATTCCAGAAAATCAATTTGGAAAAAGAAAAAGAGATAAAAAAGAGAAAAGGGCCGGCGCCAGTAATTGAGCCCAGCAACAGACGCAGCCCATTTAGCCCACCCGGGTTCCCCCTATCCCTCTCTCACTCGCAGACGCACCCAGCAAGTGACTGATGCCAGGACCCCACCCCCCCCTCTGTCTTTCTCGCTGACAACTGGGCCCCATCCACGTCATCGTCGTCTTCCCCAAATTTCGAGAAGAACACGTCGCCGCTGGCCGTTGCTGGCGTTGATTCCGCGGCGTAATTGCCATTGATTCTGCAGGCGTTTCCTGTTGAGCCCCTGCCTACTTAAACTCCTCCCCCTCGCGGTCATTTCCCCCACACTGCACACTCTTCTCGCCACCAGGCTGCCTCTAATTCGTATTGCACCGCCGCAGTCAGAGCCAACTCCGGCGAGGTATTCCGGTAAGACCCCGTCGCCCCTTGCTGTCTAAGTTTGCCAGTACAATCTCTACAACCATGCGCATCTCCTGACCCCTCTGGTGCATGCTAGGATCGTCCAGAGCCTCGGCAACATCGGCGACAGCACGAGTCAGACGACCCCATCAACTCCGGCAAGCCTTCCTGGTTAGTTCTGACCGCGCCTTGCTCTCTCTTTGACACTCGCATGACCAGCACCACTCCGCACATCTGACGCACTGCTTATTTTGCCCTGGCGTGATCTGTATCTTCGCCAACGTCGACGAGCAGCCGTACCCGACGCGTTCGCGAACTCTGGCGAGGAATCCCCGACAACTCCGAGCGCCCCTTCGCCAACCAGGGACACTTTGAGCTTCTCCTCATCACTGCGAACCTGGTGAGCATCCTCCCACCTTTCCGGGCGACCTGTAGCGCCGCACCGCCGTAGGCAGAGCTCGTCGCCGCCAGTAGCCGCCGCTAGCGCGCTCAGTTTTGGTCGGTCGATTCATAGCCGTCAGATCTAGATCCAGCGCGTAGGATTAGTTCACTTATCGAACCGTTAAGTTTAGATCTGAGACGTGTGTGTTTAGTTAGATCCAACGACAGCCGAGCGTGATCCGGTGCGAAGCGGTACGCACCAATCAGAAACAGACGCGTGGCTAGGGTTAGATTTAAAACTGGATTTTGAATCTGATTTATGTTCAAATTTGTTTTGGCTATAACTTTTGATCCCCACGTTAGAATTTGACAAATTTTATACCGTTGGAATCAGGAGAGCAAGCTCTTTCTAAATATGCAATGTGTTTAATGTTTAGCTTCTGTTAAAAAGGTTTTATTTGCAGAAACTTGTGTAGGGATAATTTGAGTATATGAAATGTTTAGGAATTAATTTAGGGTATAAATAATGGTTGTTTGGCAAGTTTTTAACTTGTTTATGAATCAGTACTGAATACTTGCTTTGTTGAGTTTTAAAAAAATCATCACATATCATCTTGCATGCATGCATATATTTTTGATTGTATATGTTTTGTGTGTAATTTGTTGCTACCAATCTTTGTGTAGATTTTGGTGCTAGTGATTGTGATTGTGAGGAGTGCTACTCTCCCAACTACCAAGGCAAGTGGTACTTCATGAATATTATCATTCCTATGTTTTCTACTAAGCATTAGAAATATTTTTGCTAGACATGCATGCTATATTTTGCTTATATGCCATGTTGGGAAATCCTAGTAGTTGTAGAAATACTAGGGAAATTCTAAGTTAAGTTACTATCTATGCCATGCTTAGCCTAGCTAGTAGCAAAAAAGGGTTGGTGAATTATACATGCTATGATGAAAATATTTCTAAGTCCTTTGGACTTGTGTTTTGCCTAATAAAACAACTAAGTTAATGAAACACCTGAGTGGAATGGAAAGAAAGGTTTATGTTGAGTGGTTACACAAGTCCCATTTCTATGATTTACCTTGTGTATCTCACTTGTGGTAAGCCATCCAGGAACAAAGAGATTTTAGAGGCCAAGTGTTAAGAAGCTTCTAGTGCAGCCACTTGGCAATATGGGCTCTGCCTGGATCACATAGGTTGCTAGAACTTAGCCATTTGGACAGTTGGTGGTAGTGGAATAATAGGTTGGAGCGCGTCCATTTGGTCTAAGGGAAGGCTTCTGAAAGGTCCTGTCTTGGTGAAACCAAGTCTGGTGGGGAAAGTGCACAACCTCTGCAGATGGAAAACCTAAGTACTTAGCCTTGTCCAAGGAAATGGACAACTTGAGCATCAAGACATGGAAGCTATCAGAATCTCCTCATCCCAATTTATATGTAAAAACTTGTGGGTGAACAAGGGTGAAGGACCTCAATGTCTATTGGTGGTTCCTTGGGAAAAGTTTTGACAAAGAAAAACTTAGTGATTTCAACTAATAGGAAAAACCTATTTTGAGCAAAGCAAGCCAAGCTACACTTAGCCAAATTGCATATAGTATCTAGTCCACTTAAAATTTTACTAAGGTATCACTTGCCAATACTATTCCAAAGTATTGACCCACTGTGGCTGTAACTTGCGATGTTGCAGGTTACTCTGATGAGGATTAGGTGTCATGAGTCTACACTCAACATGTTTGCCTGTGGCACATGAAATGAAGACTTTTATTTATTTACTTATTCAAACTCTTGTATTAGGCCTGTGGCCTTGGAGTTGTAAAGACTATGTTTATCTCTGGAATGGCTGTAATAAATGACCTTTGTATCTGTGTACTTCATCTTAAACTGTGGATGATAGCATTGATCCAGGGACTAGCATTGCAATCACAGGGATCCTTTTCCTTTATAAAGGAGGGATCTTACACATGTTGACATTGGAGGCAACATTTATGACTTATTGTGGTCTAGAGAGAGACTTCATGATAAGTGAGATAAGAGCCAACGGAAAATCATACGCACGAAAAGTGACTAAGGAATGAACTGTACGCAAGCCGACACATGTTATATTATCTTTCGTATGACTGTTGTGGTATATTAACCCAAACGCTCATTTTCAAACATAACTTGCAATATCTAAAAAAACAGATAGTCGAATATATTTGTTTCAAACCTATGGATTAAAAATCACAAATAGTAATACACGCCGAATGACTCACCCAGAATGGTAACAACTTAACGATTAGCATAGAATATGAAAGATTCCAAAGTTATATAGATCAAACAGTACCAAAAGAGGCAGATTATCTTAATACAACGTACGTCCGACATAACAGGGACTTAGCAAGTATTGGCCACAGCCAGATCATCGGCAGGAGGAGAGACGGTAATTACAGAGGAAGGGGCTTCCAAAGTAGATATCTCGGCTACCATAGAAGGCACCTCGACTTCTGTAGAAGCAACAACTTCAGGAGCAGGGATCTCCGAGGTTGCCTGAACCTCCACAGAAGTTACCTCGGCATCAACCGAAGTAACCGGGAGATATTGAGTATTGGTAGTTTGACGCGAAGCTCCGCCTTGGGCTTGGGAAGCTTCAGTTCCCTTGGAGGAAGACCGAGCTTCAACATTTTTTCCTGAACCATCACTTGACTCATCTGAACTTCCAGAGCCTTCATCCGAGTCATATTCGTCACCAGTGTCTCCTTCGGACTCATCGCCATCAACGGCCTCAACATTTTCTTCGGCCTCGTCTGAGAGAAAAATCGTCCCCTCGTTCCATTGATGCACGTTTGCATACTCGATAAGTTGATAAGCACGGGCTTGGCGGCGAGCGATATGATCCAGGTCTTCGAACCAAGGAGATCTAGTACGCAAATTCATCAATGTGTCAAGAGATATATCCTCGTACCATGATAGAACTGCAGTAAGCGCCATGTCAGCCCCGGCTCGCCCGACGGATTCTCTCCAAAGGTTCAACTGGATTTGAGAATTCATTAGTTTTGCCACAAGTACTTCCACCTTGGTAATCTTTGGTTCATTCGTCCAGAGCACATTGAAGGCTCGAATGGCCGCTTTCACCAGATCTCTTCCCATGATCTTCATCGGTTCAATGGCGGCAGCAACAACAACCAGGAGATCGTCAATAGAATATTCTTGACCTGGAGTATTGGGGACACCTCAGCGGGCACAAGCGGCAACCATGGCCTTATTACTCACGGGCTCGGATTCCGGAAAGTGATCTGTAATGCAAAACATCACATAAACCGAGAGGAGCAAGGAGTAACTCGGCCAGTAACCACAAGAGAAAAAACTCGGCCAATAAGCTTATGATGGATATATGGCAGCATCTTCTAAAGGTCCACGGCCCAGCCGACCCTTTTCTTCTCGAACCGAGTAATATCGTCTATCATGGAATCATTTTTTAGCTCGATCGCATCGAGGAGTTCTTTGTTCTTCTGAAGATGGAGATATAACCGATTCTTTTCCTCGGAAAAATCCTGATCAATTTTCTCTAGCTCAGACTTCTGGGATGATTTCAAGGACTCAACCTCGGCGCGGAGCCGAGCTATCTCGTCATCCTTCTCCTTCAGTTGTGTCGAATGAGTCCTTGCTTGCTCTAAAAAAATGCAGCATCATATCAGACATGGATATGCACTCTTGATGCGATGCTGCAAACCGTTGTAATTTGGCTGAGCCGAGGGTAGAGTACTATAAGATACTCGGAAATTATCTAGAAGAGAAATAAACAAGTAAAGAGAGGATAGACGACTAACCTTCAAGACTGGCAATCTTCTTCGTCAACAAAGCATTTTGAGTGTCAATGTTAGCTAGGTAAAGATAAATCACAAGTTAATTAGTAACCAAAGACTTGAACAAAGGATTTGGGTGCACACGCTGAATAATTTACCTGTTTTCTTTAGAATGGGAACCATCTTATCATACTTGACCTACAATTTCCTATGAGAAAAGAGCAGCTTCTGGAATTCAGCAATGCGTCGATTATGATCAACTTAAGATAACAGTGAGTTATACAGGGAAAAATACACAAAAGATCCGAATCAAGCAAAACTTGACCCAGATCTAGGTGGCTAGATATTCAAAGGCAGTACACAAAAAGATCCGAATCAAGCAAAACTTGACTCGGATCTAGGTGGCTGGATATTGAAAGCCGAAACTTAAGAAAATCCGAATGAAGCAAAGCTTCACTCTGATGCAGGTGGCTGGATATTCAAAGCCAAAACTTCAAAAGATCCGAATCCAGCAAAACTCGACTCGGATCTAGGTGGCTAGATGTGTTTTAAGCTGAAACATGAATATCAAAAATTGTATAGAACACACGGAAGTAACTATATTCTAAGCAATGGAAGCTTCCAAACGAATAACAAGTTATTCGGTTGCAAGCTCGGGGACTAGTGGGCATATAGTATACTATGCGCAGAAGATAACGCATAGATTGAAGCACATACCTCGTTTATTTTATCACTCTCAAGTACAACTTTGGCAGCCAAATGCAAATAGTTGCTAATGTCGGAAAGCTGGAAGGGTTGGTTAATGGGGTTATCCTCGATCTGATCGACATCATTCCAATTGTTGGCATACTCTACCAATGACCCGAGGCTTCCTCCGCTCTCCGTGCGCATTAAAACCTTGCCCTTGGCCTCTCGCGCCAGTTGTGCAGCTATCCCGGTCGTCGGGCTCTTATGAAGCACGAGTTGTGTGCCAGCAGCGGAGGCAGATCCAGGTTTAGCGACAGAAGCTCCCTTATGAAGCATGTCGACGATGCTCGGCTGAGAGGAACCAGGTTTAACTTTCTAAGCCGGTTTGGATTTGGCAGCGCCATCCTTCTTGGTCTTGGCAGGAACCTCGGTAACAGGCAATGACTTAGGGGGATGAACTGCACTCGGAGCAATAACCTCTAGGGTAGAAGGGGTGGTAGCCTCAGCAGGAGCCGAGGTAGCGTCAGCTTAGACAGAAGCCAAAGTAGCAGGAACCTCGGTAGGGGAATATTCGACGAGGATGACTTTGGAGACCTCGGAAAAAATTACCGGATCAATTGAGTGATCCGGCATAACGACATCAAAACCATCACCAGGGGCAACCTCGGCCTCATCTCGCCCAGACGGGTTGTTAGTCGGCATGAGAGGGGGATTATCGCGAGGAGGGCTTGAAACTCAAACATCCCCTTGAGGCGATGGCAAGGACGACCAAATAACATGCAAGGTCATGCTCGGACCACTTGGCTTAGCAGAAAGAGGAGGACTGCTGAGGTCAAGGGAAAACCCAAATCAGAAACAGAAAGAGAGAAACAAGAAATACAAGTTAGAATGAGCAAGAGAACTTACCCAGGGACTCTGGGCATCATTTTCCACTTCGGAGGGTGCTGGGCGGATCTCTTAATTTGTTTTTTGGGAGCTATGTCCAAGGGATCATTCGAAGCAGCACGTTTCTTCGACGGAGCGGGAGCTTCGGAGGCAAGGGGTTAGACCTCGTGCACTTGGCCAGCCGGATTAGCTGGGAAAGAAGGAGCTGGAAATGCGTAAGAGATAGGCACCACAGTAACTACCTCTAGAATTTGGACGTCGCCCGAGTCACCTTCGTCGGCGCGGGCAGAGGCTTTAACCCAAGTACTAGTAGGAGCAGCCTCGGGTTTGGGGATAAACTCCTCCGAGTCTGGTTCCCTAGTGTCCGGGGTACTACGGTCGTCGCTCCAAAGAAGAGCGAGCACCTCAGCATCTTCCGAAGCTTGTTCATCAAATTTATGCAGAAAGGGTGGACGAAATTTAGCAAAATAATCGGTGGAACCAAGGAAAATAACTCGGATAGGACAACTCAAATTCGAGTTACCGGAGGAGGGGGTTATCACGGGAAAAGAGCTTCATTCCCCACGCCCAATCCTCGGCCATGTCAGTCTTGAAGATAGCTCGGACGCGTTTCCGAATCTGGGCATCTTCAAGCTCAACTGTGGAGACTCGGTTGGGATCCAGAGGACCGCTCATATAGCAAAGCTTATGAGACCTCAACTGGAAAGGGAAGATCCGGCTACTAATAAAAGCGGCCATCAAATCTTCGCCGTGAAGCCCCGCCCGAGTCAATTCCTTCAGTCGGAGCTCAAATGCCTCGGCAAGAGCATCAGTCTTCTTCGGATTATAGTTCCAATGTTGCTTAGAAGGGGGACTGGCCAAGAAGTCAGGGAGCCAAATCTTATCCTCCTTGCCAGTATTCTTGACATAGAAAAACGACCTATGCCACTTCTTGCAAGACTCTAGGCCTGTAACTTGGGGGAACAGAGAGTTCTTCCGAGGTGTGATAGAAGCGGTCCCACACTGGGTCAAAGATTTCTCAGAAGGATGGAGAGATTCCGGCACGACATTGGCTCGGATTTGGAAAAACTTCGACCAAACTACCACAGAAGGCCAGAGGCCTAAGTATCCCTCTAAGGCCGAGATAAAGGACGATAGAGAAGCGATGGAATTAGCCGGCAGGTGATGAGGCTGAAGGCCAAAGAACTCAAGGAAACCTTTGGCAAAGTCACTAAGAGGAAGGCCGAACCCTCTGATTAAATGCGACATAAAAACTACATATTCACCATCCTCCATTATGGGGGTAGACTCCTTGCCGGGTAAGCGCCACTTTACCTCAGCAGGGACTCGACGAGTCTTGCGGAGCCACTCGATCTCGCGGCGGGTGACCATGGATCCCTGCCACGAACCACACTCTGGACCCACCATGAGGTCTTCTTATCCCATGACAGCGCCGCTATGCGAGCTCGACATGGGATCGTCGGAGGAGCCAATAGAAGAAGAATCACTGGCGGCGGTGAGCGGTCTTGAAATCCAAGGCCCCGTCACAGCGACGATGAGCACGGCGACAGTGGAGCAAGAGAACCACAGCAGAGGCCTAAAGCGAAGACGAGGCGCGGTGAAGAAAGACCAAACAACGGCGACGCAGTCGCGTGAATTGGAGCGTGGCGGCGTGGTCGCGCGAACCGGATCATAGCGGCGACGATGCAAGAAGGAAGATGAAGAGGGTGACAATGGGGAAATTAAATCAACCCTTTCCCTCTCCCCCTATTTATAACCACATGCGGTGAGCGTTAGTGGGATCGTGAGTGCACCGCGGTTACCACCAAAAGGCGTGTATTGTGTGTTGGCGAACGATGATTGGAGCCACAAGAGGGGTCACACGGTGCAGGAGGGGATCCGACCGCGATGACCGTTGCGGCGAACGAAGATTCATTGTGTCGATTTGACCGCATGTACTGATCACTGTAGCAATGTCAGTGAACACTATAGCGGTACAAAAAATAAGGAAAAAGGTAATGATTGAGACACATAGAATGAAGCTTACAAGAGAAGCTAAAAAGATACCTCGGATACGAATAAATGACTCAAGCAACGAGTCATACCTCGGAGGAAGTAAATGAGTCGAGAAAAGATAAATCGAGTGAGGCACCGACTAAAGTATGAGTCGGAGACATGAACATGGCGGCCGAATATCTGGAAACTGCTGTGATCTAGCCAAATGACGTCGACTAGACCGCACCAGCTTCAGGGACTAATGTTGGGGGGATGACCCCAGGTAGGGTCAAGATAAGTAAGAAGAGGGAGAACTCTTTATGGTATGGGATGGGTCAAGGAATGATCCGGCCGAGTCATGTAGGAGTCGGCTGAATGAGGTCCGGCTTATTCCGAGTCGGGTAGCTAAAACCTGACTCGGCCGACATATGAGTTATGTCGGCCTACTGCTATTATACATCTTAAGTGTTGGTTAAGGTCAAGCCGAGTCTTGCGAGGCGAGGCCGAGTCAAGGGAAGCTTTCTCAAGAAGGAGAAGGCAAACCCCAAAGTCAACACTAGCCCCTGTCTTTCCTCAGGAATCTGCACAGTGCCAAGCGCTACCGATAAGAGACTGAGTGATAGAGGATAAGAAGAAGGTCACGGAGGTGACGGTCCTCATGCCCGAGGCTCACATGTGGTGGACTCTGTGTCTTTGCCATCGATAGAAGGGGGACACGGAAAGAAGCCCGCCGAGTTACTATTTTGGGACAAGCATATTCCATGAATATGCTTTTCCATGTCATCCCTAGAAGTAACCAGGCCACTCCTTTATAAGGAGGGGTTAGGCGTCCTGAGGGGGGATCGATTCATTTTACTGAGCACTAGTAGTAGCTTCTTCTTCCTCTCGCTCATACAGCTCGAGGACCAAGTGTAGCTCCATTAGTGTTGAATAAAGATTGAGTTCTAGTGTTCTGAGTGTAGAAATCACTACATCTTCCCTCCCTGGATCCCACTAGCATCCATTGGCCCCCAACTTAAGCCTACCCATGGCATCTGCCGTGCCACCACCACGACATTCATTGGAAAATATCAATGTGAAGTTCTCCAAGGTCCTTATTGAAAATGGAAGCAGTATAAATATACTATACAAGGACACAATGCACAAGCTGGGTATCATGGCGAACATGTTGTAGTCGACTAAGACTACCTTTCATGGCATTGTGTCGGGTTTGTCTTGTGAGCCAATTGGCAAGGTTAGGATAGATGTGTTATTCGGCACAAGGGATAACTGGAGAACTGAGAATTTGGAGTTCGAGGTTGTGGACCTGGAAAGTTGCTATCATGCATTGCTAGGCAGGCCTGCAATATCAAAATTCATGTGTTGTACTCACATTAGCTACCTAAAGATGAAGATGCCTGGACCCCATGGGATTATCACCATTGCTGGAGATTACAGGAGATCAATGGAGTGTGCCTCGGTTGGGTCAAACCTAGCCGAGTCATTGGTGATTGCAAGGGAAAAGAGGATAATCCAAGAGGTGGCAGCTTTGGCTCAGTCGGCTCAGTTGAATATGCCGGCACTCAGTAACCCACATGGAAGTGTCTCATTCCAGCCGACTAAGGACACCAAGAAGATTCTAATTGATGACCAGTTCCCGGAGCGCACCATAACCATTGGTGCCGGCCTGAACGACAAATAGGAAAGTATCGGCTTCCTCCATGAGAATCGAGACATTTTTGCTTGGTACACTAAGGATCTGCAAGGTGTGCCGAGGGAGCTGGCCGAGCACTCTATGCATGTTCGGCCCGACGTAAGTCCGGTGAAGCAACCTCTCTGCCACTTTAGCAAGGACAGGAGAGATATCATTGGAGAGGAGATAGTTTGGCTCCTTACAGCTGGGTTTATAATGGAAGTGCTTCATTCAGATTGGCTCTTTAATCCGGTGCTGGTAGAGAACAAGAAAATGACCCGAATGTGGCAGTGGTGTGACATATGTGCATTGACTACACCAACCTGAACAAAGCATGTCCAAATGATCCATTTCCTTTGCTGATAATAGATCAGGTTATTGATTCGACAGTTGGTTGCGAGCTACTATCATTTGTAGACATGTACTCTGGTTTCCACCAGATACTGTTAAATCCAGCTGATCAAATAAAGACTGTCTTTATTACCCCATACAGGGCTTATTGCTATCATACCATGCCATTCGGCTTACGTAATGCAGGGTCAACATATCAAATATGCATGCAAAAATGTTTACATGATCAAATTGGCAAAAATTTCCAAGTATATGTTGATGATGTGGTGATCAAAACCAAAGATATTCACACCCTCATAGATGATATCCGGAAAACATTCGCAAATCCAAGGAGATTCCAAATAAATCTTAACCTTAAAATGCACCTTTGGTGTCTCAGCCAGAAAATTACTCGGATTACTCGTGTTGAGCTGAGGTATAGAAGCAAATCGGACTAAGATCCGAGCAGTTGAGCATATGTAACTGCTGAACTGTCTCAATGATGTCTAGAAGTTCACTGGTTGCCTGGCATCATTGAGTCGGTTCGTTAGTCGGCTGAGGGAAAAGGCATTGCCCTTGTACCAATTGATGAAAAATTCGGATATATTCATCTAAACACCATAAGCGGACATTGCTTTTCATGAATTAAAAAGATGCTAGCCTCTGTACCAGTGTTAGCCTCACCACTATCCAAAGAGACGATGTTGCTCTACATAGCAACGACTAACCGAGTCGTAAGTATCGCGGTAGTGGTGGAGCGTGGCAAGGAAGGTAAGTCGGTGCATAGGACAGTATATTACCTAAGCGAGGTACTCTCTGCTTCAAAGCAAAACTACCCACATTATCAAAAATGGCATATGGTGTTTATATGTCGGCAAAGAAGCTAAAGCATTACTTTGAGGAACACCCTATAAAGGTGATATGTGAAGCACCAATTGCCAAGATAATGGGCAATAAAGATGCAAGTGGCTGAATAGCCAAATGGGCAATTGAGCTAGGCCCTTATGCTCCATAGTTTGATAGGCGATATGCAATCAAATCTTAGGCACTGTCCGAATTTTTTGTCGATTGGGATGAAATGCAATATGAGCCGCCTTTGCCTGATTCGAACTATTGGAGAATGCATTTATACGGATCAAAATTGAAAACGGGTTAGGCGCCGGGATAGTGCTTACCTCTCCTAAGAAATACCAGCTAAAATATGTGTTACAGATACATTTTGTTGTATCAAACAATGTAGCCAAGTACGAGGCGCTTGTCCATGGTTTAAAGGTGGCAAAGGACATTGGAATACATCAGATCCAATGCTTTAGTGATTCGGACTTAGTGGTACAACAAGTGTCGGGTCATTGGGATGCACTTGATGCGAATATGGCATTATATAGATTTCATGTGCAAAATATCAGTGGATACTTTGAGGGATGTGAATTCCATCATATACCTCAGGCATAGAATGATGTAGCTGACACATTGTCAAAACTAGGCTCATCTAGGCAATCTATCCCGCCGGGAATAGCACTTGAGCATCTCAGAAAACCATCAATTCTCCCGTCACCAGAATCCGAATCAATCAGTATCCCAGCCAACCCAGGATCTGAAGCTGTCCCAATGTACATAGATGAGAGGAACGATCCGAGTAACCCAATGACTACCTTGCAGAACCCGGGGACTGGTCAGCCTTACCCGACAGAGGTTATGTTGGCCGATGTGATGGAAATTGACGAAGTAATTGCTCCAATGCATAAAGTACTAGAATCGGCACATCCAATTTTCGAGTATTTGAAATATTGAACTCTTCTGAATGATGAAGTCATTTCTAGACAAATCCAAAGGAGAGCAAAGTCCTACACCATAATAAACAAAGACCTGTATAAAAGAAGTGCCACTAGCGTCCTCCAGATATGCATTGACCTAGCAAAGGACAAGAGATCCTCCGATATATCCACCAAGGTGAATGTGGGAATCATGCTTCATCCAGAGCCTTAGTGCCCAAAGATTTCTGGCATGGGTTCTATTGGCCCACTACCTTGCAAAACATGGAGGAATTGGTGAAAAAATGCAATGGTTGTTAGAGATATGCGAACAAAACACGTTTGCCTTCCTCCAAGCTCAAGAGCATACATATAACTTGGCCATTTGTTGTATGGTGCTTGGACATGGTCGAACCATTTAAGCCGGCTCATGGCAGCATGACCCACATCTTGGTCATGGTTGATAAATTCACAAAATGGATTGAGGTTAAACCAATAAGAAAATTTGATGGGCCCACATCAGTGAAATTTCTTAAGGATATTATCCTTAGATATGGGTACCCACATAACATCATAACAGATAATGGCACAAATTTTGCCGAAGCAGCATTTGCTTGATTCTGCCGAGAGAACAAGATAAGACTAGATGTCACATTAGTCGCAGATCCTGCATCGAACGGGGAAGTGGAAATATCCAATGGACTAGTATTATCCAGGATAAAACCCCAGCTCATTAAGCCGCTGCAAAGATCAGCAGGGTGTTGAATCGAGGAGCTCCCGACCATACTATGGATCTTGAGGACAACTCGGAATTGATCAACAAGCTATAGACCATTCTTTCTAGTATATGGGGCAGAAGCTGTATTACCCGCCGACATAGTGCATGATTCGCCTAGAGTCACCCAGTACACAGAAGCTGAAGTGAACGAAATAACCCGATAAAACGATGTTGATCTACTAGAAGAGGCAAGAGAATTAGCACTATCCAGATCCACCATATATCAGCAGAATCTTAGGCGTTATCATAGCAAGAAAGTAAATCCTCGAGTTTTACGAGAAGGAGATCTGGTGCTTTGACTTGTGCAGCGCACGGCCGGCATCCATAAACTATCACCTCCATGGGAGGGTCCATTTATTGTGAGCAAAGCACTGCACAATGATGCAAACTATCTTATAGATGCTCAAGCACAAGAGACGAATAAGGGTACAGGTCAGGAGAAGAAGAATCAAAGAGGCCATGGAATGTAGCTCAACTGCGTCCATTTTACACTTAGTTGAAGTGTATGTATACCAAACTCTCATATGTCGGATTATATGTTGGCAATGAGCTAATGAATGAAACCTCGGCACCTCGAGCTATAACTCGGGGACTGTCTTAATAAAATTGTCTTTTATGCATTTATTTTTATATGTCAGCTAACTTAGATTTCTTAGTCCCTAGGGAAGATTAGTAGTGTGTCGGCAACAAAGGCCAACTCTTCGACTTGTTGTTGTCCAAAAAATAGGCTTCATGGCAAGCAAGATAAAAGGCCCGCGAATATTGAACACATGAAAAATGACAAAGGGAGGAAAAATACATGAGCCAACTCATGTTTTTGAGTAAACCATGTATTTACTTTATTTATTTATCTTGTAAAGTCATTTTGAGCTTATTCTCCAAATTTCTAACTATTCTTGATTCGATATGTTAATCTCGTACCCGTAAGTCGAACGCCAAAAAATGGTAGACACGGGCCGAATAACAGAATCGAGAGAACAAGAAAAATGAAACTCAAGGACTATGCCCAAAAGGATTTAGTATTTACAAACATAATATTAGCAAAATCACTTAAACTATATAATACATATTGCTCCCAGCATACCGGGGGTTTAATAAAACTTTGAAGTTCTTATGCCTAAGGAGTAGCAGAGGATGCATCGCCAACAACTGGCGGGGGAACAACGGCTTACGAGGTGGCGATCTCCGAGGTATGAGCTTCGGTCTCAACAGTAGGAGCTTGGGTTTCGGCTGAAGGAACGTCAATTTCTGTTGAGGGAACCTTGGCTTCAGCACGAGAAGCATCGTCCTCTGGTGAAGGAACCTCGGCTTCAACATCATGATCTGAAGTTTCTTCGTGCTCATCCGAGCTTCCGGCCTCTTCCTATGGGTTTTCTTCCTCGTCATTGGCCTCTTCCTCGGCCTATTCTTCACCCTCCTCGTCAGCGTTGACATCAGCGTCTTCCTCGAGGAAGGTCGGCCCTTCATTCCAAGCATGCGTGCTGGCATACAGGATATGTTGGTCGACCCGAGCTTGCCGGCGTTGAATATGCTCCGGATCAGAGAGCCATGGCGAGCCGACGCACATATTTTGAAGGGTACCCAAGGAGATAACTTTGTACCATGATAGTACAAAGCTCAAGGCTGTGTCGGCACCATCTCGCGCAGAGGACTCCCTCCAGAGGTTCAGCTGAGTTTCGCAATCCATCAGCCTCTCGGCTAAGGCCGCGACGTGCTTAGGACTCTCTTCTGTCGGCCAGAGGACATTGAAGACCCGAATGGATACCTCCAAGAGGTTAATGCCGAATTATTTCATTGGCTTCATCCTGGCATCCAAATTGATCAAGAAGTGTTCAATGTTATAGGCGCGAGCCGGGTCATTGGATTCACCGCGATGTTCCCGAGCCTTCACCACAGTCTTGGCACTTCGGACCTTGGATTCCGGGAAATTGTTTGAATATAAGTAAAAGGTTAAATTACTAAAAGAAGCCATGCAATGTCGTACGAGAACAGAAAAGCAGTAACAAAACTTACAATGCACGACCACGGTTATCCGGCTTAGGTCGGATAGCTGTGAGATTCGACACATTTTTGATGGTTTCTATTGATGGTTTTCATTTGGATTTGATGGTTTTCTAGATTTACCCAACGCTAATACTTCGGTAGCGAAAAAAACTTGGTTTTTATTTAGGTTCTGAATATCAACAGAGGGTTTAACAATAGAAACTCAATATTCAAACAAAAACAAGCAAGTCTTGTTTTGGAAGCAATCAAGGGGAGCATAAAGTAGCTTTAACGAGCAACTATACGGCGGGAATATTTTTCCGACCGTATAGTTCCCGTTGTATAGTTTCCATCTGCTTCGCCTTGTTAAAAGGGACAACTTTCATAAAGAGGCCAAGGACAAAAACAGAACACATGAGCCGCCATCCCATCCATAAGGAAGAAAGAAGAGATCTGGAGAAGAAGGATAAGACGTTCTTCATCTCGCTCCACGATCTTCGATCTCCTAGCCACCACAACTCCATAACCATCACTTGTACTTGAGAGAGAGATATCTCCACCTTGCAAGACTAGGGTTTGATATTGTTCTTCCCATCTTGAATTGTGTTGGATTTATTTCTATTTCTTATTGTGGATCTCCACGGTAATATCAAGAAGAACTCCCTTTATTTAATTATATCGATGATGCTTTCTTATCTCATGTGTGAGTAAGTTCCCTTGGGCATGAGAGATGTAAGGTATTGGTGAGCTGTGATGTGCCTATACAATTTCCATCAAGTTTGTGGTTGATTTTAATTACTATATTATGTGTTCCTGACTAATTGTGGGATTATTAATGTCTGTTGTCCAATTAAGGGCCCAGACAACATGATGCTTTCTCCTACATAGATAGAATATTGTTCGCTAGCAGACCGACGACCCCCGAGTGACACGGGGATATCAATGGGAAACTAGTTTGACTCGAGGATCACGAGGAGCCACCATGCTTATTGCATTAGTCTGATCCAAGAATCTTAATTGCTAAGAAACCTGAAGGATCTTAATCGTCTAGTGACTGACCATGGTTGTGGTAATAGGCTAGTAGGATTATTAAAGTTGGGATGAAATCTACCAAAAGGAGTTCTGGATAACTATGGGTTGCTTGCCTACACACATACTTATAGGATTATAATTGTTACACTTATCATTCACCCACCTAGCACATTCACTATCATCATGAACTGACTCTCCCCGCGCCTACTTTGTCATCTGCAGAAAAAAAAATCGTTCTTTACTTTCATGCTTTTTATTTTTGAAGTTTACATTTTATTTTTATTTAAATATATTCCTTTAATCCAAGCTTTATTCTTATTTCAACGGTTGCAGTCAATTCACTCGAAGACCTGTGACAACTTCGGGTGTGATAGAGACTTCACCCATAAACACTTATCTTTGGGATCCTTGTGGGATCGACATCTTAACTTCGAAACTAGCTATAAACGATCTTTGCACTTGGAGCCATCAAGATAATTTTTAGCGTCGCTGCCGGGGAGCTAAGCGCTAAGTGTTTTGTCTCTATATTTCAGGTGTTACTATTACAAGATGGTCTCCTTAGGAGATAAAGGGTCAACACGCTCTGGTAGGGCTTATCTAACAGATTATCTTGATCGCTTACCTGCTCAAAGGTGCGAGGAAATTATTGAAAAACTTTTGAGATCGAATAAGGTTGAATTTGAAAACCTAAGTGACTTCATGGAAATCATGTCCATTCATGGGACAACTCCCAAGAAACCTAAGAAGACTCTCAGAGAATACAGTGCCTCAAATTCTTCTTTTCTTAAACAACCAATAAAATTTCCTAATCCTGGAGTTAGGTAATATTTATTTGATGGTGAGATTATTAAAGTTCTGCAGGAAAAAGCTTTCAGTGGAAGGGAAGATGAAGACCCAGGAAGACATCTTAGAGAGTTTGACGATGTGATAACATCACTTGGACCAAAAGGTTTGCCTAGAGAATTCTCTCGTATAAAACTATTTCGTTGGTCTCTCAAAGGTAAGTCTCTAGACTCGTTATATTCTCTCCCCCATCATTACATTAAATATTGGGAAAACTGCATTGTTAAATTCATAAATAGGTTTAATCCTTTTACAAAGGTAACAGAAATCAGAAAGAATATAGGCAACTTCAGTCAGAACGTGGGAGAAAACTACCCACAAGCTTGATATAGATTCTTTGGAATGATCAATAATATTCCTGATCATGGATATTATGAGTCAACTGTTTGTCATTTATTTTACCACGGTATTAATACCCAATGCAGAGAGTTGCTAGATTTATCAGCAAGAGGATCGATAAATACTTTAACTGTTAAGGCATGTTTGGAATTGATGTCTACTAGGGCTAAGAATGATTCTTTATATAATACTAATTTTCGCACTAAGCCGGAAAAGAGAATACTTCGTATAAATCCTGATCTTATGCCTGAAGTACGCACAACCATGAAAGGAAAAGGTATATCTTCTAAACTTGTCAAGGAAAACAAAGTAGATTTGTTAAAAATCTTTACTGAAGAGGATGAAACTAGAAAAGGTTTTCAAGAATTGAAACATCGAGAGGCCAAATCTTACAATAACTTGCATAAGCAATTTCAAAGACACAAGAAGATTTTAGCCGAACTTATAGAAAATTAGCCAAAAAATAAAATTATTTCACAAGTACCTTAGTATGATTAAACCCCAATGTGAGCAAATAGATTCATATACTCTCGTAGGGTATCTTTATAAAACCACCCACAACCATCTTGTAAATATTTGTACAATCTTCCAATCACATCATAAATAAAGTCTAAGAGAACTCCTTTACGTTCAGTGTTGTCTCTCTTATTCAAACTTTTTGAGTTGTTTACTAAACAAATAAACTTTGTTCGATTTTAAAAAGTAAGACTGTCGTTAGATGGTCAAAACAATTCTTCATCAACGACCCACTGTTTTAAATTAGATATCACATATTTCTAGATTCCTATGTATTTCTTTTTGAAATTAAATGCCTAGCGGCCTTTATTTATTGAAAAGCAAAGTTACATCGTTTATTATAAGAGGTAGAATAAACCCAGGAGGGTCAACATCTCACATACGGGATTCCTTGACTCATATGCAAATTTAGCTAATTCATGTGCCACCATATTTGCATCTATTTGATAGAATTTGATAGAAATCTTTGTCATTATACTCGCTTTCATGAAATATCCGTCCAGGATAGCTAAATATGGATTTCACACCTCAATCCTACCATTGTAGCATTGAATCAACTCCAGACAATCTGATTCTACAATTACGTTGGCACATCCTTTGATTTTTAGAATTTCAATTCCTTTAAGCAAGCCCATAGCTTTCGCAATGGTTGCTGATAGAAGGTTCTCTAGTGGGTAGTAAAACCCTACCGGTACTTCTCCTCTACGGTCCCTTAATACAACTCCTGTTGCACCCGAGCCATTCACATGATAGGAGACGTCAATATTTAGTTTATAACAACCAGTCATTGCTTCTTCCAGGACTGATGCTGCTTTGCATCGTATTTAGCTTCATCATAATTCGTTGTCAAAGAATTAATAGCGAAGGCCGAACTCCTTGGTGTTACCACATTCTCGCCATTGACAATTCGACACCGTTGGCACCAGATTACCACCAACCTACCCCAATGGATTCTTGGAGTCCTAGATTACCAAGGACAGGCGACTTTTTCAACGGGTTACATAGTAAAATTTCAAGTATGACTAAACTCGACTGATCAGCACCAAGAACATGATCGATAACCTCCTCTAGACCCAACTCCTTCAAAATCTCCTTTGCTCTCAAGCAGGTAAAAAGCAAGTGTTTAATATCTTCAGCTCCTTGAGAATAAACTGGGCATCCAGGATTGACACTCATGTGTCTGTTTGTCAAAATTGCTATGCTTGGAACTACTCTATGAAGGCACCTCCATAGGAAATATTTAATTTTGTTTGGGATCCGTAATTTCTACAAAGTGTTCCATACAGGGTTTACTCCAGATGCCCCTGGCCATCAGCTCTGTGCACACGGTCACCAAACTGGTGCTCCCATTCCAGATAATAAGCAGATCTGACCGAGAAACAGTAACTTTTAGTGAAGTGCCAGGCTACAAAATCCTCGGTTAAGTGTTCACTCAGTGGAATTTTTATAATTCTCTCAACATCAAAAGGCAATAGATTTTCTCCGAGCATATTCTCATCCCAAGTTCCAGTAGATTGATCAATGAGTTCATCTAGACATAACTTTTCTTGTACATCCAGTAGGTATCCATTCTAGATTTCCATGTAACTAAAACATGTTAAAGATACCTAGACATTCATAGATATACAAGTAATAAGGAGCCCGACCCTCGCGTCGCCCCACAGGCGACTCTAGGGGCCTGTGCCCGGCTGCCCGCGCCGCCGTCGGCCCCCACCCCACGACCTCCTCCTCTACTCCGCCGCTGCCGCCGGCCTAGCTGTGGTGGTGGCGTCCCCCGCTGCCAAAGGTGTCCAGGGGGATCCCACGGTGGACGCATCCTTGTCCCGATAGCTTCTTCTTTGTCTCCTCCGGCGGCTGCATCAGCGTGGCGACGAGGGAGCTTAGCGGGCGATGGTGGGCGGTGTCTCTAGGCTGTGGCGGGTTTGGCTCTTGCCGCCGGCGCTGCTAGAGGTGAAGGCGAGGTCGGGCCCGTCTGGGGCCCAGATGGGCTTGGCAGGCCGCGGGTCGGCTCTGCCTCGGCGGCTGGAGGGGATGCTGGGGCGGCGGCCCTAGGGTGCGGCGGTGGCGGTTGGCACGGCCGTGCGGGCGGTGGTGGCAGTCGACGCGGCCGTGCGGGCGGCCTGGCGGCCATGCTTGGAGGACAAAGTTGATGCTGCTAATGTGCCCTTTTGGAATGGGGTGGTTCTCCGGTTAGCGAGGTGTTGGGCAGAGTTGTGGTCGCTGGTTCAGTCTTCTCCACGTGGTCCGATGCCCCTAAGCCGGCTTGGCAGGCTCTCCTCCCTAATTGGTAGTCTGGTGGCAGTTGGTGGTGGCGGCGGATGGTGTCTGCGGAGTGGATGTCGGGGCGGCGGTTGCGGCAGGGGCGCCACGGGAGGAGGTACCCAGGTGGGTTCCCTGCGGCATGAAGTGGTGGCGGCGGTGCGCTGCAAGGCGGGCATGGCTTCCTCGCATTGGTGGATCGGCTTGTTCATCTTCGGGTATGGTCTTCTCCGCGTGAAAGCACTACATCGACCTAGGTTGATGCCGACAATGTCAGCGTGACATCATTCCCCTTGTTGGAGGCATAGTTGAGGAGCTCCTTCACCTCCCTCGTCGTTTCGGGTCACAAACTCTCCGGATGAAAACCCGAGCGCTGGTTTCTGCTGGAGCGGGCATCGGCGGCGCCACTGTCGTTTTACCTCTTGGGGCAATATAGTTGGAGGTTTGGTGCTCCGCTAGGCGTTTGGCCTTGTGTTGTTTTGGTTGCTGCATTGTCGGCTAGGAGTGCGCTTGGTCTCAGGACCGGTGTGGTTGCCGATGCGGCGGTGCTGTTACCGTTGTGGTGGTGTTGGTGCTCCTGACCTAGTCGAGCTAGGTCGCATGACCTCATCTTGGTTTTGCCGGTTTTTTCTAAAAACCATGCCACTTGGGGTAAATTTTTTAGTCTGGTTTCCTCTTAATTAGACCCATGTATATATAGTCTGTATCAGATTGATTTCGGCCGATTTCTTTTCTAAATCGGCTTATTCTCTTCTTCCAACTAAAAGACAGCCAATTCTCTTCTTTCAACGAAAAAGATAGTGCTCTTTCTGGTTAAAAAAAGACTTTGCTACCAGGCAACCGTTCTAGGATTTGTAAATTCTAGCGGGCGTTCCGTGGCATGTAAATACAAACAAAACTGCTGATGTCAGCACAACCAAATGTGAAATTTAAAAATGAAAAGGTTTTGTAGCTCAAACCATTAATCGTATTTAGGATCCATTTTTACTGTTGGGCTAGTTGCGACGAGAGCTTCGAAACTAGATCCCATATTGATACATTTCGATGAAAATTTTTTCGGACCTAAATGTTATCCACCCCTAACACGTAAGTTATCCAGATGGTATCACGTAAGTTATCCAGCCAATAACATATAAGTTATTCACCATTACAAAAATGTACCCACGAGAATATAAAACTTATTCTAACGGCTCGATTTCGTCGCATGTCACCGCTCTCGCGACATATGAGATACTCAACCTCGAAAGGCTACCGCGTCAAACATCAAGCATACTTAAAGAACCTAAATCTAAACTTCTCTTACATATAATATAATAAATAATCTCTTATGCCCCACCCATCCATCACGATAAGTAATAAACAAACTTAATGCACAACCACTAGTCTAGCGATTTGGCTTCAATAAACAAACTTAATGCACAACCACTAGTCTAGCGATTTGGCTTCATCGCCTATCACTGTTACCGTGGCGTACGAGTAACAAAGCCTCAAATGGTGTTAGGATACGCATATTATGAAGTCTATGTACCCTAATAATTAGGCTATCGTGTCCCACTTAGCTCATAGCTCATATTTAATTAACTAAACTAAAATACATGGGAAAATTGAGCTTTCATGAGACAAAAATATAAAACTTACCACATGAGAAATGCGAGAATGCCCCACCCAACCCGTTTATATGGTGGATAACTTATATGATATACGATGGATAACTTACATTTTATAATATAGATCACTTACGTGTTAGGATGAGTAATCTTTTGTTTACCTAAAAGTTATCCATTGATAACACGAGAGTTATTCAGGTTTCAACATGTAACTTACCTATTCAATAACATGTAATTTATCTACCGCTATAAAAGTTTGTCCATAGATAAAATATAAAAGTTATTTTAACGGCTTAGCTTCGTTGTCCGTCACGCGGCGTACAGACGACTTAACCTCAAAAGACTACGACGTTAAACATCAATCATAATTTGTTTAAATAAACTAAATCTAAGATTTTTTTACATACGGTATAATAAATGTGGTCTTATGCCCCCTCCCCACACCACCACCATAAATCATAGCACATAAATAGTAGTCTAGCAGCTCGGTTTCATCGCCCGTCGCCACTACCATGGCAAATACGTGTGGCAACCGAGATTTTATGAGGCAAAAATATAAAAGTTATTCATATGAGACATGCGAAAACATCTATGCCCAATCTGTTTATATGGTGGATAACTTATGTATTATATGGTGGATAACTTTATATTATGACATGAATAACTCACGTGAGTAGGTAACCTTTTGGTCCAAATTTTTTTTTCTAAAACACATCAACTTGAGATCTAGTTTCGAAGATCTCGTCACGACTAGTTCAACGGTTAAAACGGATTTTCAATTGACTGAGCTACAAAACTTTTTAAATATTTAGTTTTTTAAATTAAATGTTGATGCCAACCGTTTTGAACTGTAATACATGTATGCACTAGTTGTCGGAATCTGCCAGAAATTGACGTTCCCGTAAAAAGAACAATTCATAGATGTACAGAACATTTCGATTTTGAGCTACGGTAACAGGTCGGTCATACTAGTATTTTTTCTTCTCCCATCTGATAACTCTACGCTGACTTCGACACCGACGTAATCCATTCACCGCTGAGCTCCGATGCTCTCGCTCTCCACTCCTTCCTCTCCCCCGCCCCCAACTCATATCTCCACCACCACCGCTCCCGCCGCCGTCGGCCTCCTTCGTGGAGCCGCAGGGCGGCGCGACGCGCCGCTCACCACCGCGCTCCACGCCGCCCTCCTCAAGTCCGGCGCGCTCCACTCATCCCAACCCCTCACCGCGTCCAACTCTCTCTTGCACGCCTACGTTCAATGCGGCCTCCACTCCCACGCGCTCCATCTGCTCGACGAAACGCCCCGCCGTGACGCCGCCACCTACTCCACCCTCATCTCGCTCCATTGTCGCCTCGGTGCGCCCCTGGACGCCTTCCGCGCCTTCGTGGATATGCTGGCCCAGGACGCGCACGAGGACGAATGCGCCGTGCGCGCCAACGAGTTCACGGTGGCCGCACTCCTGCAGGCATGTGGACTCGCCAAGGACGAGAGGCTGGGGAGGATGGTGCACGGCTACCTTGTGACAAATGGATTCTGCGCCGATCCGTTTGTGGTCGGCTCGTTGATCAATGTGTACGCCAAGGTTGGGGATGTGGTCAGCGCACGGAGGCTGGTTCTCCGCTTGGCTTGCAGGGATGTTGTTTCTTGGACTGCTGTTATATCAGGGTGCGTGCTCAATGGGATGCTAGCGGAGGCTCTCAAGATGTTCGTCATGATGCTGGAAGATGGTGTCCTTCCCAACAATGTTACCATGTTGAGTGTTATTCAGGCGTGCTCTTTGATGGGCCACTCGGGATTGTTCAGTCCGGTGCACGCTCTCGTTGTTCGGTTGGGGCTTGAGAACGATGTTTCAGTGGGAAATTCTCTCATAATGATGTATGCGAAGAATGGCTTAATTGAAGAGGCTGCACTCCTTTTCGAGGATCTGTACCTCGGGAGAGGGAACGTGTGCTCTAAGGCTGATGTTTTTGGTGCGCTTATTTACGGCTGCAGCGTTTCAGGATCCGCGCTTCATGGGAGGGAAATCCATGGACACTTGATTAAATTGAGCGCTCTCCCAAGCATCGGCATTGAAAACTGCCTCATGGGCATGTATGCTAGATTTGAGCAAGTTGATGCAGCATATTTGGTGTTTAAAGGTATGATAGCTAAAGATATTGTCTCATGGAACACCATGATCTCATGCCTTGCCAAGAGTGACTATGTAAATGAAGCCTTAGAACTTTTCAGCAATCTCCATAGTGGTGGTGGTGGTGGGCTTGTGCCTGATTTCATCACGGTCTTGGGCATAGTTCAGGCATGCTCCAATGCTGGATTACTTCTACAAGGGCAGATGCTCCATGGGTACATTGTAAAACATAGTTTTGTGCATGATGTCTCGATCTGCAATGCTCTAATAATCATGTATGCAAAGTTGGGCAGAATTGATTACGCTGAGCAGATCTTCTGGCAGATGGATGTTAAGGACCTTGTTTCCTGGAATTCAATGATCAATGCCTATGGGATACACGGAGATGGTTATTCAGCTCTGAAGTATTTCCACCAGCTGACAGATGTTGGAGCACATGCTCCTAATGCTATCACGTTTTTGAATGTGATATCTGCGTGCAGTCATTCTGGTTTGATTTCAGAAGGATACAAGTGCTTTGAAAGCATGAAAAAGGACCATGGTATTGAGCCTTGCATGGATCATTACGCTTGTGTAGTGGATCTGTTTGGAAGGTCTGGGAGATTTACTGAGGCAGAAGAATTTATCAGGGATATGCCTGTTCCTCCCAACTCATCCATTTGGGGACCTTTGCTGGCTGCTTGCCGGCTTCATGGGAATGTGGATCTTGCTGAAAAGGCTGCTAAAGAATTATTAGTCTTGAAACCCGACAGTGATATATGGAGAGTCTCCTTATCAAATATCTACGCATCAGCTGGGAGATTTAGAGACTCTGCAAAGATTAGGACTGAAATGAAGAGGGACGGTCTGAGAAAGGAGACTGGGTGGAGTTTTGTTGATGTAGGAGGGGTCGAGGGTTTTAAGTTTGTGTCGGCGGATACAAGGCATCATGACGCTGAAAAAATATATGCAGTGTGGCACAGTATGAACAAGCACATGGCGGATGTAGCTGGTGATGTGCATCAACTTAGTCCAGTGAGTGTAAATTAGTTGGTGGCAAATGCTTGATTTTGTTGTGCCAGAGTTATGAAGGTGAATTTTTAGATCTATTAAATGGGGTGCTGGGTGTAGTACTATAAGTAAAATTAAATTGAAAGTACACATAAACTGAATGTCGTAAGGGATTTAAAAGGACGCTGCAGTTGGCATGCTAACTTGATCTATCTTCAGTATCCTGCTGTAGACATCTAAATTACCTGTGTTGTAATATAAGATAAAATGACCCCTGCTTTAACTTGAAAGGTTATAGTCCTCACGAATCAACCTTCCGATATGCCAGCAGAAATGGAGATGAAAATCTTGCTGCTGAAGTTCTCAAGTTAGTATGCTAATATGCTTACTGAAAGCAGCAGGGATTCAGAATACGGAATAGAGGATGCTCTGTTTATTTGTTGTCTGCTGGAGAAACAATCTTGTGTACACTCTTCACCCTTGTACTACTAGGTTGTATGCTTCTAATAGCCAAATGATGTGAATTTATGAAGAAAACTGTACCATATATCCATGTTTAATCAGTTATACATTCAGCGTTTTTTGTTGCTGCTGAAGTAGCATTCTTATTTGTACCTACATGCATATGTTCCAAATTTGTCGCATAAGTATGCAACCACGTATCTCGCATAGTTTCCCTTCAACCAAGTCCACAACTGGAGATCATAAGTCCTGCTTCAGGAGTTAATAAATGAAGAGTGGTGGTCCTGTTAAGCTGGTTAAGTTCAGAAACGACCACATATACCCTGTAACATAATCACACTAGTATATCGACATATCACTTGGGAATTTGGTTCTAAAGTCTGGAAGAAAATAACACAAGTTACATGTCTGATATCCTGTAAGACGAGATTTTTTTGGAACAACAAAAGGAGACACAGGAACTAGTGTATCAACGTATCATTTGTAAGGTACTTAAGTCTGGAAGATAATAACAAGAACTTCCAAAATGATTGCTATCTAGTATCCTGCAAGATGAGAACAAAATTTTGGAATAACAAAAGGAGGCTCAAGATAAATAGACATTCGTTTCTTCATTGTACTCAATTTTATTACTTTTCCCCTTAAGCTTCCATATTGACTAGACAAGTTACATAAGGGATAATGTAGTAACCTCTTGTACACTACAATACAATTCAATTCCTGTGTTATGTATAGTATATTCCAACACTCTACTTCCGCATCAGGAGAACTACGGTATGAGCAGCAATGCTCCGGTTTTCCCCTAGACTGTCGACTTTCTCATGAGTCTTGGCCTTGAGATTGACAACAGAGGGATCAGCCCCGAGTAGGTCGCATAAGTTAGATCGGATTGTTTCCTTGAATGGGCTAATTTTTGGTTTTTGCAAGATCAGTGTAGCGTCAATGTTCCCCAGCTCATAGCCTGCTTGATGCATCAGCTTGACCTGAAATTGCATTAACGAGAAGAAAGCGCTTAGCAAATATACATGACAAGCCAAACTGCATCAACCTGAAAACCAAGCGTACTTTAATCAGCTCATATCTTCTGGACTATAATACTTCGATGATATAATAAGGCACACAAAATTCAGGTGTGGGCACAGGAAACAATCATGCTCCACTTGGATAGCATTCAGCATAACAATGGTGAAATGACCAAAATACTGCTTGATGCCAAAATGAAGAGAAAATAGGATGACTTCAATGGTCCATGGTGTCATGTAGAAAAAGAAGCACATAATGAGCTTAAGTTCTAAAGCATGGGAATACTAAGTCCAAAAGTCCAAGAGCAAATATCAGTCAACATTCTAAGCACATGGTACATCCCTCTGGACAAATTCTAAAACGTGGAATACCTTTTGTTCTGGGAGAGCACAAAAGTCCAAGACAAAAATTGCAGTCAGCAATTCATATGTGCGTAGGTGTTGCCACATCATGATTGCACCACCCGATGCTTATGGTGTTGATGCAGGAATAAAAATGGTCAAACAGTAAAAGGGCAGGCAATGAACTACGATGTCTTCAAGGAATAATAATGGTCAAACAGTAGAATTTCTGGAAATGGATGAATTTTGGTTCTCCTCCACCTAAGAACAACATTAAGGAAAACAGTTCTTTTTTGAAATAAGATCTGAACAAGTTGAGTCACTTACCACGTAACAGTAAAAAATTCAGAGTTACCGCTCATTCAAGTGCTAGAACGAATAATTTCAAGTCTCCATACGATTAACAACGTAGAATCATTCAGCAAAAGCAACATGCTGGATTTTACCATCCTATTACACCATCAGCCAGTTTGAAATTCGACATAGGGAACTAGGGATTTTTTTTTTGTTCTGATTAAGCATTCTACTACACAATATCCTAAAATGCTTACAGAAGCAGGAGGAAACTGCGATGAGAGGATGAAATTCGGTGTGAACTCGAGAAACTCACAGCTTCCCTCATGAACACCGAAGACTCGGCGCCCTTCCACCGTGGGTCGGTATCCGGGAAGATCTGCCCGATGTCTGGCAGCCCTAGGGCGCCAAGAATCGCGTCCACCACACAGTGCAGCAGCACGTCGCCTGGCACAAAGGCAGAATTCCATACATCCAGTAACGCAACGAGATAATGAACGGAAGCACAAGCGAGGAATCAGCAACCTAGAACATCACGCACCGTCGGAGTGGGCTTCGCAGCCGCGGTCGTGGGGGATGCTGATGCCGCCGATGATAAGCGGGAGGCCCGGCTCGAGGCGGTGGAGGTCGAAGCCGTGGCCCACGCGGAACGGCAGGGCAGGCGGCTTCGGCACCGCGGCCACGGCCGGCTGGTGCTCCGCCTGGAGCGCGGCCGCGACCGCCGTTGGCTGCTGCCGGAGGCGCAGAGACGGCCGAGCGGGGGAAAGCGTGAAGGCGGTGGCGGGGGTGCGGGTCCTTGGCGCGGTGGAGATGTGGGAGGCCAGGAAGAGGGAGGAGGCGGAGGCCATGGCGTCGCGCTCCGACGGGCGAGATAGCGCTGTTGCTGAGTCAAGCTTCGGAGATTTCTTGGCTGCGGAATGCGAGAAAATGCTGTTTTTTGTGCGCCGGAATTACTTGGCAAGGCGAGACGGGAATCTTAGCGTTCGAGATGCGGTTCGTGGTGGCCTGGACGAGGTTAACGTTTATAAGAGCGTGCGATATAAAATACTGTAGGACAGTGTCCTATAAATTTTTCAAGACTTCTTTTTTGCTAAAAAAAATTCAAGACTTACTATTGTAGGACAGTGTATAGATATATGTAGTCAATCTAGATAAATCAAAATTACTTTTTTCGGACGGAGAATATACATTACTCCAATGCGTTTTTATATTAACTGTGTAGTTTTTTTAGTCATAAGCTATGTATTTTAGGGCACAGTTGCACGACTGCCGCACAACCCCTCACTTTTAATTATGCAAGATCACCACAAACACATCAACACAAATAAATTTCAAACTTTGCAAGATCATCATACAATTAAATAGAACTTTAAATCCACATAGCATAACATAGTTCAAAGCAGACCATAGTTTAACACAAACACATGCATGGTTCAAAGCATAAAACATAGTTAATCATAAAACATGTAGCCACTCCTCATGCATCATTGCTACCATTGACATCATTCATATCACCTTCTTGTTATTCATTGTTAACATTGGTGGCATTGGAAGCATCTCCCATGCCCCTAGCTATGCCACCTCCCATAACATTGTCCATGCCACCCATACCACCTCCCATGCCACCAATGAACCCTATGGTGAATCCTCCCATCATTTTGTTTTCTCGCCAACAATTGATCGCAACAAAGCTCAACATATGCCTTCTATTTCTCGTTCATGGTACATGTGTCCATGAATATGAGCTTTTGCTCATTATCGATGGCTCAGGGACTTTCTTCCATCCCCGCCTTCCACTCCTCCACAACCACCTTGAGCTCTTCGGTTGTAGCCCTCCTCTCCTCGACTGTTTCCTTATGTTCCCGACCATCTTGAGCTCTTCTAACTAGTTCCTTTATCTTCATAACCTTCCTCTCCTTGGTCATCTCTTCACGAGCATTTACCATGGCTTCCAATGACATTTTGATGTCATCATCTCCGGACCTCTTTCCCTTGTCCTTGTATTGCTTTCTTCCTTCGGGACTCTTGGTTTTAGCATCCAAGTTGGGAGTAGGGCTTCTTTTCCCTTCATCACTTCATGCTTTGTCATCATCACTATCAACAATGGTGGCATATCCAACCGAGCTCTTGGAGTTCCTGTTATGAACCTCACGTATATCACGGTTCTTCCACTTCTCATCATTCTCAAGCTCCGTCCAACAACGATACAAGGTGAATTATTTGCCCTTCTTCCCTCTACCCTTGAATAAACTTTGTGCAATGTTGTTCTACCTATGATAGTGAAAAAGCTAATTAGCCACATATAAGACAATGAAATACTTAGCCACATAGAGATATGAGATGCAAACACTCAATCGTTCCTTCTCATTTGGTTCAAGCGCTCCACGTTTGCCAAGCACCCCGACCACTTTTGACAATCGGTGGATATTGTGCCCCATTGATGGTGAATAGAAGTCTTTGTCCGGTCATTGTCGCTCGTGTTGCGTGCATCGAATAACTCCTTCATGTTCCTCCATAGGCATCCTTCGGTTGCATGTTGTCGATGGCCAGATCAAGCCCAACCTTTTTCCATGCCAAGATAATCAACCTTTATTTTTCCACCGTTTAGTTTATCGTTCTTCCCCTCGGATTGCGTTCATGAAATCCTCATCATAAGAATCAAGAACCCCCTCATTATAATTTGTTTTATACTCTTATGATGGGGTTTATTGTGAGAAGAAATCTTAGGAAACATTCATTTGTTGGAAGAATGTTTCATTATCGATACTACATATGAAAAGAATAGAAAGCAAACATACTCAATTACATTGAACAACTAGAACATTGATAAAAAATTAAAAGAATGAAAAAAATAAAGTTACCCTTATGGCATAGTGTCGAGCACATTGAAGGCAGTCGTTGGCGTAAACGGTGATTGCAACTCATCTTCTGTGGTTGGCGGAGGTGGGTGCGGTGGGAGGTATTGTTGGAGATATGCCCAAGAGGCAATAATAAAGTGGGTTATTATCATATCTTCATACTTATGATAAATGTTTACATACCATGCTATAATTGTATTAACAGGAAACATTAATACTTGTGTGATTTGTAAACATAAAAGAGTCCCTAGTAAATCCTCTTGTTAAACTAGCTTGTTGGTTAATATATGATCATGGTTTCCTGATCATGAACATAGAGATGTTATTAACAACAAGGTCATATCATTAGGAGAATGATGTGATGGACATACTCCTATAGATAAGCGTAGCATAAAGATCAAGTCATTTTTTAATAGTTCAATTGCTATATGCTTTCTGATACATAGTAACCTAATTCCTTCGACCATGAGATCATGCATATCACCTTTGCCGGATGGATGCTTTGATGACATCAAACACCACACCGTAACTGGGTGGCTATAAAGGTGGCATTGAGTGTTCGGAAAGTATTGGTTGAGACACATGGATCAAGAGTGGGATTTGTCCATCCATATGACGGATAGATATACTCTGGGCCCTCTCGGTGGAATGTCATCCAATTAGCTTGCAAGCATGTGACTGGCTCACAAGGGATCACATATCACGGGAACGAGAAAAGAGTACTTATCGGTAACGAGGTTGAACTAGGTATGCAGAGATATCGACGATCAAAACCTCGGATAAGTAAACTATCGTGAGACAAAGGGAAATTGGTATCGTATGTAAGTGGTTCATTCGATCGCAAAGTAATCGTAGAAATATGTGGGAGCCATATGAATTTCCAGATTCCTCTATTGGTTATTGTTCGGAGAAGTGTCTCGATCATGTCCGCATAATTCACGAACCGTAGGGAGACACACTTAAGGATTCGACGTTGTTTGAGTAGTTATGGTATGATGAGAAAGAGACCGAATGTTGTTCAGAGTCTCGGATGGGATCCGGGATATCACGAGGTGATCCGGAATGGTCCGGAGAATAAGATTCATATAAGGAAAGTCCCGTTTCGGAGTTCGGAAATGATTCCGGTGTTTTCATCAGGAATGTTCTAGAAGGTTCCGGAATGTCCGGCACTCCGGGGGGGAAGGGGTACATGAATGTGTCATTGCATATTGGAATGATTGCATCATGTACTAAGTGTTCTTGATGTTCCAAATAAAGGATTAAATTGAATCCTAAAACAGAAAAGTCAAATGGCCAGTTTGAAATTCAAACGGCTAAAACAAGAAACTGTGGGAAACAAGCAAGAGGAGGCAAAACCGACTTGGGGGAGGAGTCCCTCCTCTCCAAGCCGGCACGCCACCCAAGGCCGACTTGGGGAGGGACTCCCTCCCCTTGGCCGGCCCCCTCCACCCATAAAAGGATGGGCAGGGCCTCCTCCTCTAGACACACAAGTTCCTAGCCTCTAATCTAAATCCTAGCCCTAGACTCCGGTTTAGAGCTGTTTTGGTTTAGAGCTTCTAATTGCCCTAGCCTTCGGATTAGAGCCTTCTAATTGGTGTGTCTAATCCCTAGACCGCTAATAGTTCTCTCTCATACTCCACCATACTCGCTCCGGCTTAAGGCGAAGCCCTGCGGGATCTCCCCTCTACTTCCGGTACCACGCCGTTGTGCTGCCGGAATCGCGAGGAGAGTACTACAACCTCCGCTGCCTGCTGGAACAAGGGAGAGGAAGGTCTTCGTCGAGTACCGAACGTGTGACCGACTGCGGGAGCGCTGCCGAAACGCAGCGCCGGAAGGATCGTCTACGCGATCTTGAGATCGGAAAGAGTACGACTACATCACCCACGAGAATCTGCTCTCGTTAACCGCTTTGGAATCTTCGAGGGTAAGTTATTCCATCGACTCGTTGCTACAATCTAGTAGATAGATCTTGGCTTGTTTGTTTGTATGCGATAGAAAATTTTTGTTTTCCATGCTACGAACCCCTACAGTGGTATCAGAGCCGTGTCTATATGTAGATCTGTTGCACGAGTAGAACACAATGGTCATTGTGGGCGTTGATGCTTTTATTGTCGATTGCTTCTTGTGTACTTTGCATCTTGTGGTATTTTGGGATGAAGCGGCCCGGGCTAACCTTACATGACATCGTTCATGAGACTTGCTCCACGCTTGACATGCAACTTGTATTGCATAAGTGGCTTTGCGGGTGCCTGTTTCTCCTAGCATAGTTAAGATCCAATTTACAACGGGTGATTAACAATACTAGTATCAATGTTGTGGTTCATGTTCGTAAGTTAGAACGACACTTATAGAAAGCCCCAAACCACGTAAAACATGCAAAGAAAGTAGAGGCGTCTAACTTTGTTTTGCAGGGGTGTGCAGTGATGTGATATGGCCATGATTGTGATTATGTTTGATGTATGCAATGTTCCTTATTGTAAGTTGGCAACCTGCAGGAGCCATATGGTTGTCTTTAATTTATGTTAAGACCCACGTGTCTATTCAAAGTAGTTGTAATAGTTGAAGACCGGTGGACGACAACCATGGAGAGGCGTCATTGACCTTGATGCAATGCCGGTGATGATGGAGATCATGTTCGTGGTTCAAGATAGAGATCGGAAGCACGAAGAAGAAAGGCCATATCATATCAAATATATATTGAATTGCATGTGATGTTAATACTTTATGCATCTTGTATTGCTTAGTAGACGACGGTAGCATTATAAGATGATCCCTCATGCACATGAATTTCAAGTCATAAAGTGTTCACCCTTAGTTAGCACCGTTGCTAAAGCTTGTTGTTTCGAAGCACCACGTGATGATCGGGTGTGTTAGATTCCGCAAGTGTATACAACGTGAGCAAGCCAGATTTGCTCATGCGGAAGCTAAGGTTTGATCTTGACGAGCCTAGCATGTACAGACATGGTCTCAGGAACACGGATCACCGAAAGGTAAAGCATGAGTCATATAGGAGATATGATGAACATGTTGATTGTTCGCCATTGAAGCTATGTCAACTGTGGCATCCCGCAAAACCACTACTAGAAAATCGCGTTGAATTTGTGCATTACATCGTCATCATCATATGTTGTTTGTCAAAAACTATTTTCGCAAGCCCGTTTTGTTTTCCAAACGCCCCATCTTAATTCAAATGCAAAGCCCGGTCTCTGGATTATTTTTGTTTGTCTACTATCGGTTTGCAAACGGTGTTAATAAAACAAATAAAATTTATATTATTTTTGGTGGGGCAGTCGAGCGGGCCGAATGACCCGAACGACCGCCCCAGGATTTAAATCGGACCACCTAAACAGCCCCCCCTAATTCCTAAGTTCACCAAACTACCTACCCACACACCCCCTCCACCTCACCCCCTCCTATCACGAGACGCCACCTCATCCTCTCCCCCCCTGGCCAATCAAACTCTGCCACCTCAGCAGCCCCCCTCTCTCTCTTCCCACCCCCACACACACACCAACCACACCCACAGCCACCTCACCCGCCTGGACCCGCGCGTCCCCACACCCCACGTCCCTGCCACCTGGCCCCACCCCTCTAGACCGGTCCACCCCTGCCACGCTACCCACTCCCCTCTCCCTCCCTGGTCGCTGGGCCCGCGCCCACCTCCCCCCGCGGGACCCACCCCTGGCACCCCTGTCCCCCGCACCTCCCTCTTCCTCTCTCCTCTCCTTCCCCACGCGACCACGCCCCCGCGGCCTCGCCCCTCCCCTGAGCGGCCCCGCGAGCGCACATCGCCGCCGCCCCTCACCAACCTCGCCGCCTGGCCCCGCTCCCCCTCCCCGTCGCTCCCTCGCCCCGCCTCTGCCCGCCGCCTTCCGCCGCCGGCAACCACCCTCCGCCCCGCGCCTCGTCCTCCCTGCAGAGCCCGCCGGAAGCCAACTCCCCTCCCTGCGAGCCCGGCCCGTCTCCTCGACCGGACGCGCACGCCGCCCCCCGGCGAGCCTCGCCTTCCCCGCCACCGCGCCCACGCCTTCCACCCCGTCTCCTTCCTCCGCGTCCGCCGCCTCCCTCCGGCGACCGCCGCGCCCGCTGCCGCTCGCCTCCGCAAGCTCCGGCGCCGCCCCGACGCGCTCCGCGCGGACCTTCCCTCGCCGCCGGTGCCAGCGCAAGCCACCTGCGCCCCTCCACCGCTCCCGCCAACCCGCGCGACCACCCTCCACCCTCCTCCGGCAGGGCGCACGTCGCCGGTTCCCCTCCTGCGCCGAGCGCCGCCGCCCCGCTCGCTGGCGCCCTCCTTCCGCCTCCGCCAGCGGCCGCCAGGCCCCGTCCTCCGGCAAGCTCCGCCCTCGCCTGACCTCCGTCGCGGTCGCGAGTCCCGCCGCCAGCGAGCCCCAGCGTCCCCGAGCGCCCGCCCGCCGCCGCGACCCCCGCCGGCGCCGCCCACCTCTATTGCAATATGTGGGAGCCATATGAATTTCCAGATTCCTCTATTGGTTATTGTTCGGAGAAGTGTCTCGATCATGTCCGCATAATTCACGAACCGTAGAGAGACACACTTAAGGATTCGACGTTGTTTGAGTAGTTATGGTATGATGAGAAAGAGACCGAATGTTGTTCGGAGTCTCGGATGGGATCCGGGATATCACGAGGTGATCCGGAATGGTCCGGAGAATAAGATTCATATAAGGAAAGTCCCGTTTCGGAGTTCGGAAATGATTCCGGTGTTTTCATCGGGAATGTTCTAGAAGGTTCCGGAATGTCCGACACTCCGGGGGGGGAGGGGTACATGAATGTGTCATTGCATATTGGAATGATTGCATCATGCACTAAGTGTTCTTGCTGTTCCAAATAAAGGATTAAATTGAATCCTAAAACAGAAAAGTCAAATGGCCAGTTTGAAAGTCAAACGGCTAAAACAAGAAACTGTGGGAAACAAGCAAGAGGAGGCAAAACCGACTTGGGGGAGGAGTCCCTCCTCTCCAAGCCGGCGCGCCACCCAAGGCCGACTTGGGGAGGGACTCCCTCCCCTTGGCCGGCCCCCTCCACCCATAAAAGGAGGGGCAGGGCCTCCTCCTCTAGACACACAAGTTCCTAGCCTCTAATCTAAATCCTAGCCCTAGACTCCGGTTTAGAGCTGTTTTGGTTTAGAGCTTCTAATTGCCCTAGCCTTCGGATTAGAGCCTTCTAATTGGTGTGTCTAATCCCTAGACCGCTAATAGTTCTCTCTCATACTCCACCATACTCGCTCCGGCTTAAGGCGAAGACCTGCGGGATCTCCCCACTACTTCCGGTACCACGCCGTTGTGCTGCCGGAATCGCGAGGAGAGTACTACAACCTCCGCTGCCTGCTGGAACAAGGGAGAGGAAGGTCTTCGTCGAGTACCGAACGTGTGACCGACTGCGGGAGCGCTGCCGGAACGCAGCGCCGGAAGGATCGTCTACGCGATCTTGAGATCGGAAAGAGTACGACTACATCACCCACGAGAATCTGCTCTCGTTAACCGCTTTGGAATCTTCGAGGGTAAGTTATTCCATCGACTCGTTGCTACAATCTAGTAGATAGATCTTGGCTTGTTTGTTTGTATGCGATAGAAATTTTTTGTTTTCCATGCTACGAACCCCTACAGGTATGTGGTCAGCTGGAGGGTTGCTAACCACTTTCTTCTTGGGTACACGGGTGATGAGTGGAATTTATGTACACTTTTAAAAATACAAAATGCTCATATTACCCACTCATCCCATGCTCCTTCTAGATATTACCGCCTATTATGCATTATTACTTGTTTGTATCTATTTTCAAGTGAGCTTTGCATAACTAGTAATTTTAGTAGGATTTTATTAGTTTTCCTTGGCTTTGGTTTTTGTTTAGGTTCAAAGAAGAACAAAGGAATAAAGCCCGAGTAAATAATTCAAAATGATGCAATATGGAGTAGTTATAGGCACCTGACTTAGCCATATGAGGAGTGGGAAAGTGATATTTTTCCATCAACACAAAATAAAGATCCAAGTTCATGGTGTTTTAGCTCTCGTCCATACAACCAACTCTCCAAAGAACACCTCTGAAAGAGCATTTCCTATCCCTAGTGATTTTGGTGTTTTATAACAACACACACATCGGACTAATTATTTACCAAGTGTATCGCAGGTGCATCGAAAATGATTTACAATGTTCAAAAAACTGTCTGTCTGGTGCGGTACGAAAAAGCAGTAGTGCTACCGGATGTGACAGAAGGTTTTGACTAACTGTCAAAAATCCTCTTCCGAGCTAGGTACTAAAAAGCGGTAGTACCGCATTTTAGTATCTAGCGCGACAGTAGCTTTTTGACCACTTGTCAAAAGCTTCTGCCTGCTCCGGTACTAAAATGTACCGCATTTTAGTACCGCATAGGACAGAGACTTTTTGTATGTTGGCAAAAATATTATGTCTGCCTAGGTAGTAAAAGGCGGTAGTACCGCCTTTTACTACCTGGCGTGACAGAGAGTTTTTTTTCGTCTAAACTGCTAATTCCACTGCACTGCCGGTAGTACCGGTTGGCATTTGTGGTACTACCGCTTTACGGTAGCATCAAGGGTAGTACCGCTGTGGCCAAGGCCTATGAAGTTTGAAAGATGGTCGTCTGGTACCAGGTCCGGTAGTACCGGAGTTCTCCGGTAGTACCGCTTGAACTTCCGGTACTACCACTGCATTAAAGGCTCCAACGGCCAGATTTCTTGGAGGGGTATATGCTCATACACATTAAAGTCAAGACCACCATTGGAGCCACCAAATCTCAAGATCTCCACATTCCACCACCCAAAGTCTTTGATCTTTGGGGAATCGAAGGAGGAGGCTCCGATCTACTACTTCACCAAAAGAGATCTTCATTTTCCCCTCATTTCATCGAGGGCCCCTTTGCTCTAGTGTTTTCTTGGAAGCCCTAGTTCTTGTTTTTGTTCTTACAAGCTTGTCTTTGATTGCTTTGATAGCTTGCTTGTATTTGGGAGCCTCCGATTAAGTTGTGGATGTGTGCCCCAAACTTGTAAAGGTGTCGGCTTCCACCTTGAAGGTTGCCAATATAGTGGAAGGTGAATCGATCTCGTTGGGGTGAGATTCATCGGAGAACAAGGGAGGCCTTTCGTGGCGTTGGTGGTTTGAAACCACCCCATCTCCAAACGTAGACGTACTTCCCCTCAAAAGGAATGAACTACGGGAAACAAATCCTTGTGTCTCCGCGTCCACCATTTTGGTTACTTCTATCCTTTACCGCACCTTACTTACTTGTTCCTACTTTGTGTTGTGGTAGCTCTTGCATAATTGTCATATAGGTAAATTCACCGTAGTTGCATTATCTAGAGAATTTACCTTATTGTCAAACCTTAATTTGAAAAAGAAGAAAATTTGAAGTAGCACCTATTCACCCCCCCTCTAGGTGCCCATACGATCCTTTCAATTGGTATCAGAACCTCGGCTCTTTATTTGGGATTTACTGCCTAATACAATATGGGTAGCCAAGAAGGGGATGGTGGTAGTGAGCCGACCCCGGTGACCATGGAAGATCTCAGAAACTTGGAAAGAAGATTGAGCTCTTCCTTGGTCAACAAAGTCAAGAATATGCTTGAGCAACTTCTTAAAGACAAAGATGGCTCATCACCCCCATCTCCTCAAGAGGATCTACCATCCGTTGTACCTAAAGGGAATACTTCGGTATCCCCCGAGGGTATGGTGGTGGGGGTTAAACTAGACAACGCTAATTCCTCCACACAACTTGATGGGGGAAGGGTGAGCACCGTGATTCTTGGTACTCTCCCGATCCTCCCATCCCTCACCCTCATGTGTACAATAGGGGTGACCCACCTAAGCTTGAAGAGTCTGCTACTTTTGCTCAATGGCAATCACTAATGAGAACTCATGTGCGCAGCTCTTGCATTGAACTATGGAACATCATCGAGCATGGAATCTTTATTGGGGATCCAAACAACTTGACAAGAAGAGAGATTGTCAATAGTCAACTCAATGCCACTGCTTTGCACATGATTCAACAAGGATTGGGGACAAAGGATTATCCACACATTGAGCACTTTAGCATTGCCAAGGAAGCTTGGGATGCTCTCACTGTGTTGTTTGTTGGAAATGAGAGTATGAGGAGGAACCGATATGATGCTCTAAGAAATGAAGCCTAAGGCTTCTACAAGAAAGAAGGTGAAGATCACGAAGACATGTACAGAAGGCTCAAGACCACCGCCACCGCTTTTAGAAATGTGGGTGCCTCACATGTGGATGATGCATGGATAAAAAGTAAATATGTGAGTGCACTCATGCCTTTTGAGCCCACCGACTTGAAGAGCCTACAAGGAAGACACAACTACCATATCATGACCTCAAATGAAGTTATGCAGGAGATGGTCGCTTTCAAGGTTGCCGCCAAGAATGCCAAAGATGCTCGTGCTCTTGCCCTTGGTATGAGCAATGTTGTCAATGTTGCTTTGAAGGCCAAAGTTGTGGATCATGGGGATGAATATGATAGTGATGATGGGCTCTCCATGGACCACCCCAATGAAGTCAAGATTGCTCATAGTCAATATATGGCCTTCTATGCTAAGAACTTTTGGAAGAACCCCGCCAAGGCCAAGATGGAAATGCAAATAAAAAGCAACCCAAATGGGAAAAGAGAAAATACAACGAGATTGAGAACTTGCTTCAATTGTGGTGACCGCTATCACTTTGTAGCGAGTTGTCCCTATGGGAAGAGAGAAGATCATGGTGGTAAGCTTGTGTTGAAGAAGACTCTCAAGGCACCTTACAAGAAACCTTTCATCAAGAAGAATCCCATCAATAAGAAGTCGGGAGAAATTCTTGATCACTCATGAAGAATACTCCTCCGACAATGAAGATGATGAAGATGAGGAAGAGGAAACTTCTCATGGTGTGGCTGCTCTAGCCACCATCTCTACTCCGACATTCTCACTCTTCGATTCTCCAAATGAGAACTCTCCCACCAAGAACGTCACTTTCCTTATGGCAAGATGAACGGAGACTTATACTTCCGGAGGGTCAAAGTGGGCGCTTGATAGTGGTTGCACAAGTCATATGACCGGAAGCTCATCTATTGTCAAGGACTTAAAGCCAAATGATGATCTAATCACCGTGACTTATGCCGACAAGTCAAAATCTAAGGTATTGGGTTTTGGCAAAGTTGTGGTTGCTCACGACATTATACTCATGAACGTCATGCTTGTTGAGACCCTTGGGTACAATTTACTTTCAGTCTGTGCTCTTGGAAAGATGGGTTTTTCGGTCTTTATACATAATGATCTTGTGGTCCTCATGTGGAGCAAGTCTCTCAAGGTCGCTTTCATTGGGTATGTCGAACATGACTTGTATGTGGTGGACTTTTCGGGGCAAGCCACTACAAGTGCGATGTGCTTATTCGGAAAGGCCGATGTGGGTTGGTTATGGCATCGCCGACTGGCCCATGTCAATATGAGAACTTTGCAAAGTCTCCACAAGGAGGGCCATATTGTTGGACTAAAAGAAAATGTTTTCTTTGCCAAAGATCGTGTTTGCAGGGCATGTGTTCTAGGGAAGATGCATGATGCTCCTCATAAGCCTAAGAACCGCATAAAGTCCACCAAGATCTTGGAGCTCCTCCACATGGACCTCTTTGGTCCTCCATCTCATGCAAGTCTTGGTGGGAAGAAATATTGCTTGGTGATTGTTGATGACTTTTCAAGATACTCTTGGGTTTACTTCTTCAAATTGAAGAGTGAAACTCAAAAGACCTTCATCGACTTCATCAATTTGGTCCAAAGGCAATACAATGTTCCCGTGTTGATCATTAGAAGTGACAACGGCACTGACATGGTTATACCCCGCGGGTACACGATCTCAGCATACCTGGTCCAGCCCAAGGAAGGCCCACGGCAAATATACGCCGGCCCATGAAGACTTTCGGGTGGCCGAGGCCCATGACACCTTCGGATCCTTGGAGAGCAAGACTAGAATAGATAGGAAATTCAAAGGGGAAAACCCTAGAACCTGTAACCGACTAGATCTGTTCCTGGTACCTGCCTAAGTCTATATAAAGGCCAGGAGGGCACGACCTAGATCTCTCTCTCATACTTTCGCATACACACCTCCACGCCAGATTGCATCTGCGTACCCCTGTAACTTTCGGTTCCGCCGTAATCAAGAGCAGACAAGCATGAGTAGGGTTTTCCCTCCGGGGGCCTGAACCTGGGTAAACCTCATGTCCCGTATTGCTTGTTTGCTAACCGTTCTGCGATCTCCAGCATCCCCATGTTCTCCAAAACCCAAGTCCATAACAATGGGCATTGACGAGATCAAACCTCGTCAATTGGCGCCGTCTGTGGGAACTGGGGACGCTGATTGTGAGATCGTGACGGTCCCAACCTGAGCGATCTACAACTCTGCGGCGACAGAGAGTCACCTCCTCTTCGGCACTTTCGACTTCACCGCCCACTCACCGGCCACCATGAAGGACTTCGAGCCCATAGGCGACGGACTCGAGATACTGTTTGGAAGCTTCTGCTTCCAGGTGGGGCAAACTGGCACCCTCCGCCTCCCAGAGCGGGTGCCCCTACCATCAATCAGGCCCACTTCATGGGCCCCACACCCTGTGCTACGCACATCATCATCAACAAATGAGTCCTACGACAGCAGCAGCTGCAACTCCGATCTGTGCGATCCGCCATCGAATGAAGGGACCTATGGTTCCGGATCCGAAAGCTGCGGCAGCAGCGGACCAATCTACGAGCGCTACCAATGCGCCGTAGTCATCCAGAGCGACGTGGATCAGCAAGCGCCCAACCCGTCGCCCAACCCTCCACCTAACCCGCAGGACAGAAGCGGCGGGAACAGAAGAAGCCAGTCCCCCCCACCCGAAGGGGATAACACCGGCCATGTCATCCGCCTTAGCAAAGAAGGATGGGCCCAGGCACGCGCCGCCGTGGCGGGCAGCACGGTCCTGCCTGCAGACGCCTCACGGGACCTGCTGATGGCATACCATTTGCTCCTGATCGAGGAGCACAAGAAGCAGGTCAAGATGCAAGAGGTGCTTGACAAACGCAAGCAAGCAGCCTCAGAGTCCAGCGCGCGACGAGTTGCGCTCTCCGCCATGGGCATCGACTCCAGCTCGAACGGCAACCACGACAACAAGCACCGCTCCCGGACGGAGAACATGGACCCCAAGGAGCGCCGTGAGGTGACCCGAACCCTCCACGCATCCTTCATGGAGATGGATGCCGACGGCAACATCATCCCGAAGACACCGCAAGCTGCGATCATGGCAGCCACTGTGTACCTCGCGTCCCACCCACCTCTGGAGGGGGACCCGAAAAGAGCCATGCACAAGTCCGCACTCACCAGACTCAGACTCGTCGGAGCTGCGCTCCATCAAGAAGCTCCTAAGTAGCCGAAAAAGAAAGCTACGGTCAGGTTCGACCGTAGCCCCACTCCTTCATCCGAAGAAGAGGACCATGACCTTCATCGAAGGCACAAGAGCTCGCGTCATCGCATCCGCGATTATGACGCCAGAGACGCGCTAACACAACACAAAATCGACAAAGCGCGAGACAAGCGCGCATGCTCGTCTGAATCCGAGATGGACGAAGACGAAGGAGAACTTTGTGGAGCCCGGTGCTTCAGCAGATCTGTCCGACGGACACGGTCCGAAGTTCGACGGCACACAGGACCCCAAGGCGTGGCTCAGCGACCACCTGTCATCCGTCAAGCTGCACGGTGGAAACAAGGAAACCGCCATGTAATGCCTTCAGCTGCAGCTGACAGGCGCAGCCCGGATCTGGCTTAGTAGCCTATCTTCAGGATCCATCCGAAGCTGGGAGGAGCTGGCTTACAGTTTCATCCGAAACCTCAAAGGTACCAGCAAGAGGCCCGCCTCGAGCGAGGAGTTGCGAGCCTGTACTCAACGAACGGGCGAATCCATTCGCTCGTACATACTGTGCTGGTCCAACACCAAGAACTCCGCGGCGCACATCTCCGAAGAAAGGGCCATCGACGCCTTCAAGGACGGCGTCAAGCGCCAGGACTTCAAGGAGGAACTTGGGCGCGTCAAGCCCAAGACACTTGACCACCTCATGGACATCGCCAACAGGTGGGCCGACGACGAAGATTCCGTCCACCGGGCACAATCGGAGGAAGAGGACAATTACGACCGATGACGGGAACGCCGTAACAAGAGGAGACCGCGTGTCTACGACGATCACGATGGACCTGACATGGTCGTGGCTGGCTACGCCGATTGCCGCAACGATGCCAACCGCAACAGCGGCGGATACCGCGGAGGCAACTTCCACGATGGAGGATGCCCAGCACAGTCGCGGCAGTGCCGCGGTCGCGACGATGGACCCTCGGCATACGAAAAACTGTCGGGTCCATGCACCATCCACTTCTACATCGACAAGCAGGATGGTAAGAAGAAGGCAAGCCACATGCTCAAGGACTGCCGCGAGTTCCAGAAGCTCAGCGAAAGCATGGTTCAAATGAGGCAGCAAGCTCCACCCCCTGGATTTGGGAACGCACCCGCACCAGGAGAGATAGCGCATGGAGCTCCTCCACCGCCACGCGTAGGAGGCCCGAACCAACCGGTCGCACTAGCATAGAACAACGCTGGGCACGGGTATCCCCCGCCAAAAGGAGCACTGATGATCCAGAAGGGGCGCTGTAACACCCTCAGAATCGGCCCTATGCAAGTTTCAGCGCCTCCCGCCAAACCCGCATAGAAACGATTCAAAGGTGCCCACCAGGCACTTGCGTGCGGGTGGAAAACGAAGTAATAACATTACACAACAGTCCTCGATGGGACCCACAGAACAGATATATACAACACGACTCCATGAGTCAAGAATACAGATATACAGAACAAAGATCCAAATCACCTTGAAAACGATAGAGCGTCCAGCTACGGACAAGATGCAAATGGGGCTAAGAGCCCTGAAGAATAACCAATGGCGTCCATAACCCTTCCTAGGCCAAGCCGGAAGGGTAACCCTGCTAACGACGTCGATCTCAAACCTGCTTAAAAAAAGGGGTGCCAACAAAGGGCAAAGGAAAAAGAGGAGCGTCAGTACTGAGGCCAGTACACGACGAGGCTAGAATTCGGCGGTCCTCGCCTACATAGGTATGGTGGACTGAAGCGGCAGCGCAGCATGCACTAAACAACCTATAGAGACTCGGGATAACTGTCGGCTATCAGAGAGGGATAAGAAAGACCTATTCGGGCCCAACCTGAATCTAACAACAAACAAACCCATCCTGGCATTTCCCCCTCGAGACCAAACGAGGAAGTCAACCGAGGAACTCACACAGTTGGCAGTTTTATTTATTCAGTTATCGTTGCAGCAATTACTAGTCAGGTGTAGATAGTCATCCTGATAGAATAAGTAGTGGGCACTTTTAGTTAACCATTCCGTTGTAGTTGCAACACTTACTAGTCAGATACAATTAGCATGAGATATCCCCAAACCCAGCAGTTGTTGGTACTTTTATTTAGCCATTCTGTTGCAGTGAAGCTGATTACTAGTCATATCGGATACAAGTCAAATTATAACAGTAAACTTTAGTTATAGTTGTCTATGATCGAGACCTGTGCTCCAAGTCGTCCATAACCGCGGACACGGCTTCTCGAAAAGATTTAACCCTGCAGGGGTGCACCAAAGTATCCACACGCACTTCGACCCTTTTTGCCAGATCAATTAACATACACCCATCGGTATGTCGGCGGGGCCTAAGTCATGACGTTTCCCAGACCCAAAGCAAGCACGGGGGGCCACCCCACTAAGTACACCCGCAACGAAGTCGGCCGGTCTCCGAGACGGACTCAGGGTTTGGGTGGACGGCTGTAAACGACTGGGAAGCCGAAAACTTGGGCTTGTCGATACCGCGAAATCGTGTCCTGATCCTAAACAGTACAGGTGCTCCTCACACAATCGTAAATAAAGCAGTAAAGCATGACATAGTACAGGATAGTAAATAAAACCTCAAACTAGTTTGTGGCCCCCAGTACAGTACTTTGAAATCAGGTACTAAATCGATGGGGTTCCCATACATCCCACATGTGGTTAGAGCGCTCGATCTCGGAACAGGTGTCAAGAACTCGGGGTCCTACGGGACACAAGTGGACGGTTAACAACCAAATAACATCTATTGCCCACCTGTGCCTCTGCTTACCTACTTCAATTTTAGTTATTAAACAGTAATTAAAGTCTTGATCATCTCCAACATTAAACATGCGGCAATACTCCAACAACTGTGGTACTAGACGACACGCAACAGCACTTGAGCAAGCGACTACGATGCGTAGGTCCAACTATCTACCAAACAACAGGTAATAGGAGGTGTCCAAGGCAATATAAGGCTGCAAGGGATATCACGGGAACGAAAACTAGAGCATCGCAACACAGATAGAAATAGATCAACAGGAGGGAATAAATACTATAAAAGTAAGATAGGTAGAAAGGGGGAGGTGCTCGCCTGAAAACATTGTCGAAGGTTCATCCGAAGATCGGGTCGACACTCGCATCAACTCAACAGCCTTATCCGCGAAGAACCAAAACACTAGAATAAACACCGGATGCAATATTTAAGATTACGGCAGAAGATCGAGCATGATGCATGTATGATGTATGCCATGGCAAAGATGCGATGCAATTAGGTAATATTAAGCGGAACCGGGGGTCCCGACAATTAATATATGGTTCTGGTTGTTTAGATACCCCGCATTTTAAATGTGGTATTAACATGGCAAAATATAGCACCGGCTCGCTACGCCAATTTAAATGGGGCCAATATTAGACTAGATTTGTCCGCATATGGAGCCCATATTTAATTATGAGGTGAATCGGCATAATGCCCCCAAACCACAGACAAGTATGCATGCATGAACAATTTAATATGAAACAATTTATATAGTTGACAATTTATAAAATAGGGTTCTCGGATAAGGGTCACACATGGGTTCGGCGATCTTGGTTCGGGGTGCGGGGTTCGGTCTCAGGGTTCAGGGTTCGACGGGATCGGTCTTCGAAGGTCGGTTGCAAGATGAAGAGCTTGGCGTTCCGGGGAGAAGTACTTGGTGCGGCGTCGGGGGCACATCGGATCCGCCCTGGTCGGTGCCGATCTTGTCGTCACGAAGGTCTTGTCGGGTCCTCGTATCGGGTCGGTCTTGGCGTTCGGGATGCAGAACTTGGCGTTCCGCGGCGAAGTGCTTGTCGTACCGATGGCGATCTTGGCGGTCATCGGGTCCGGGAGCGGTTCTCGGCGAACTGGTCGGTTCCATGTCGGCGTACTTGGCGTTGCTGAAGAGGATCTCCGAGTTCAGGGTCTCGGCCACCGAATCCGGATGGAGAACTTGGCGTCCGGGTGGCGGTCTCTGGGTACGGGCTTTCGGTCATCGGGTCCATCTTGTTGAAGATCCGTAGGGCATAATGGCTCTCGCATTTGGTCCTCGATGCTCTTCGGAAGATCTTGGCTTGCTAGCTGAAGAGACGTCTGTCGATATTGCCTGATTGCAGCGGAGCGGCACCCGCAAATCCCAGGTCAACAGCAGGTACAAGCAGGGCCACCGATTAAACATACATAGCAACAAAAGCAACTAGCCCAGCGCACACGCACATGGCTAGAAGAAGGCGACGCCGGGCTCAAGCGATGGAGGCACGGCTACGGAAGGGCGGCCGGTGTCTGTCGCGGGGTGAGGAAGGCCGACGACGGCCAGAGCTTGGAGGTACGACGCTCGCGGGGTGCCGGAGAAGCAGGGCACGGCGGCGCCTGGAGGCGAGCGGCGTCGCGTGCGCCTGGAGGAACGGCCGACGGTGGCCTGGAGCGTTGAGCCCGCGAAGGGGAGGCAGGGCAACCAACGGCGAGGGACGAGGGTGCCGCGGGCGGCCGGAGGTGGCAGGGAGGGTAGCCGGCGATGAGGGGATGCACGGAAAAGCGATGATGCGGCCGAGAGAGAGCGAGGGCGGCCGGAGGCGGCTCGCTGGTGGCAGCAGGCAGATGCGGGCGGGCACGGGGTCGACGTGCTGGCGGCGGAGGGAGCTCAACGGAGGAGGACCTTGGCGGCCGGCGGTGGACAAGGCCGGTTTGGGGACGGCGGTTGCAGAGGGAGGTGGTGCCAGGTGAGGTGGCGACGGCGCGCGGTCGCGGGTGAGCTCGAACGGTGGCGAGCCCCGGGAGGAGAGGAGCACACGGCGGCCTCGCGCGCTGCTCGACGGGGCCGAGGTCGGGGGCGCGACGGAGGGCGCGGACCGGCGGCGAGGGAGGAGGCGACCGGCGGTGCGAGGAGGCCGACGGGGCGGCGAGAGGAGGAGGGGGACGGCCGCGGGGCAGAGGAGCTAGGGGAGAGACGGCGAGGGCGGAAGGTACGGCAGAGGGGAGAGGAGCGAGCGGGGAAGAAGGGAGGAGAGAGAGACGCGGGGCAGGAGGGGAGGACGCGGGGCTGGACGCGGTCGCGTGCGGGGTGGGCCAGGAGCGGGGCCGGGGCGGGGAGTGCGTGCGTGGTGTGTGTCGGTGTGGGGGTTGGTGGGGAGAGGAGGTGGGGACGCGCCCAGGTAGGCAGGGGGAGGTGGGGACAGGCTGGCGGTGTGGTTTGCTGTGTGCGTGCGTTTGTGTGGTGTGGGTTTGTTTCTCCAGGGGAATGGGTGGCTGTGTGGGAGAGAGAGAGAGAGAGGGGTGTGATGAGGTGGCCGCGGGTAATTGGCCGGGGAAGGAAGGGGAGGTGAGGTGGCGACCAGTGATAGGAGGGGGTGATGTGGAGGGAGCTGGGTAGACTAGGACTAGGTAGGAAAAGGGTTTAGGTGGACCGTTTTGAACTGGGGGTGGCCGACTGGGTCGGATCGGCCCGGTTTGGCTGCCCCCTAAAATAATATAAACTTTGTTTAATTTAAAATAAACTTTTGTAAATATTGTTTAGACAAATAAAAGACCCGGAAAAGCCCGGCGCTTTAATTTGAAATTGAGAGGGGGAATATTTAGAAAACCAAACTAGGCTTTTAGAAAATAGGTTTCGACAAACAAATGCATGATGACATGACGATGCTCAAATGCAATGCTGCATGATGACATGAGCATGCGGTCATGATGATGCAATGCACAAAAACAACGCGATTTTCTAGTAGTGGTTTTGCGGGGCGCCACAATTCGACACCACTAACAATGGATCTCGCCCTCGAGATCCGCCTCATGGTACCGGGAAGAAGGGCGGCGATCTGAATCTTCTCGCATCATGTAAATCCTCGCGACACCACTAACAAGAGGTCGTTGTCCGTGATCATCGAGAGAACACTCCGGAAACAAAAGGTCGAAGGTAGAGGTATCAACAAATAAAGCCACCTCTAGCTTCGATGGAAAGAGGGAACCGATGCATTCTCATCCACTTCAATGTACAAAAGCGAATAGAAGGGGTAGTCGGCATGGGGGCCAATCCATCACGCACCCAAACTATTACTCCGCACAATCAGTGGAAAAGCGTGCACCCATTCTCGGAATCAAACTGAAGATCTCGACAATCGAGGTTCAGAAACAAAGGAGTGATGCAGACTCTGCATCGGATCTAGCGTGCGGTCATGATGATGCAATGCACAAAAACAACGCGATTTTCTAGTAGTGGTTTTGCGGGGCGCCACAGGCGCCCCACGAATAGGGTGCAGAAGAAAATAACCCGTCAGATCAACCTGGTCGTGACAACTCCACCCGCCATCCCTGAGTACCTCAGGGGATCGGAGTCCTGCATCACGTTCAGCCGTTCGGATATCCCTTGCCAGATCCCTCGCCCAGGTCATGCTGCCCTGGTGCTGGAGGCGTAGATTGGAGGTTTCGAGATGAGCCGCGTCTTCATGGACGGCGGCAGCGGCATCAACCTGATGTTCGCAAGCACTCTAGCAGCAATGCGGATCCCGCTATGCAGCCTGGAACAATCAGACACAACGTTCCACGGCATCGTCCCAGGAAAAGGCATATTCCCCCTAGGAAAAATATGGCTCGACGTCATCTTCGGCAAGCCGGACAACTTCCGATGCGAGCGGCTCGAATTCAAAGTGGTGGACTGGCCATCACAATACCACGCCATCCTCGGGCGTGTAGCATTCGCAAGGTTCTTGGATGTACCACACTACGCGTACCTGTTACTCAAGATGCCAGGACCCAGGGGTGTCATCACGGTCCACGGGAGCTTCACCCGATCAGACCACTGCGATAGGGACTTCGACAGAATCTCCCAGTCATTCGGCATGCAGGAGGAGCTCGTAAGGCTCCACGAGGTGACGGACAACGGGGCACCCCGAGTCGCACGACAAAACGCACCTGATATGTCTTTTGACTCCACCGTCAACACAAAGAAGGTGCAGGTCCACCCGACGGATGCCTCCAAGATGGCGCTGATCGCTAACGATCTCAGCCCCGCATAGGAAAGCGCGCTTGTCGAATTCCTCCGTGAGCGCTGGGAAATTTTTGTCTGGTGTCCTGCGGACATGCCAGGAGTTCCCAGGGAATTCTCCGAGCACGCACTAAACGTCTTTCCTGACACCAAGCCCGTCAAGCAGTCCATCCGGAGACTGTCCGAACCGCGGGCCGAAGCCATCGGGATGGAAATCAACAGACTACTCGCTGCAGACTTCATCAGAGAGATTAAAGAAAGCGAGTGTCTCGCCAATACAGTGATGGTCCCCAAAAAGGACACGGACATCCTTAAATAATTTCCTTAGTGATGAGGGGATTAAGCATCAATATTCCGCTGCATACACCCCTCAACAAAATGGCGTGGCCGAAAGGAAGAACCGGACTCTTATTGAGATGGCTAGGACCATGTTGGTGGAGTTTAAATCTCCATACAACTTTTGGGCCGAAGCCATTTCCACTTCTTGCCATGCTTCAAACCGGCTCTACCTCCACAAAGAAATCAACAAGACTCCATATGAAATTCTTACCGGTAACAAGCCCAACATATCTTACTTCCGGGTGTTCGGTTGTAAGTGTCTCTATCTCATAAAAGGTGTTCGTTTGTCTAAATTCGAGTCTAAAGCATTAGAGGGTATTTTTGTTGGCTATGGTCTCGAATCCCACACTTATAGAATCTATGATAAGCTCTCCGGAGCCGTCATAGAATCTTGTAGTGTGACCTTCGAAGAATATGATGGTCCCCAAGGGGGGGCGTGTTGATGCTTGTGATGCAGATGATGAAATGCCTCAAGATGCCATAGGAAGAATGGGTGTGGGATATATCTGCCCCGTTGAGGAACCCCTTATGGCGGATCGATAAGAACTATGCTCCACTCAAGTGGAGCCCTCATCTTCACAACCTCAACATGCTCCATCCACCGAAGAGGACATTGACTCAAGCCAAAGACAAGATGTGGACCCTCAACATGGTGATCAAAGTGTCAACTCTAGTCAAGGGGATCTTGGTCCATTCGACGGATTGTCAAGTTGTGCCAAGTCAATTTGTCAAGGAAGATCCGTACAAGCTGCTTTGAGACAAGCTCAAATTGATGCTAGAAGAGCACTTGATCAATACCAAGGTCAATATTTGCCTCCCAATGTAGAGGATGACTCCAATAATGATCAAGGTCAAGATGATGGTCAAGATGAGGATCAAAATGATGAATAGGGTCCTCCAAGAAACAACACGGAGATCCACGCTTGTCGCGAAGCTAGAAAGGAAAGAATGTTGGAATTAAGAGATCACACTCTAGAAAATGTAGTTGGTGATCTAAGGAAAGGTATTTCCACAAGAGCACAATTGAAGAGGTTCAGTGAACACCAAGCTCACATCTCCATGATTGAACAAAAGAAAGTGTGGGAAGCTCTTGAAGATTCGGACTGTTTAGAAGCTATGCACAAAGAGCTCAACAATTTTGAGAGAAACAAAGTATGGAAGTTAGTTGAGAAGCCAAAGGATTGCCGCAATGTTATTGGAACAAAGTGGATATTCAAGAACAAGCAAGATGGGCATGGAATTATAGTAAGGAACAAGGCTAGATTGGTTGCACAAGGGTATTCTCAAATTAAAGGCATTGATTATGGAGAGACTTATGCGCCCATGGCTCGCCTTGAGTCCATCCGTATCCTTCTTGCTTATGCGGCACATCATAACTTTAAGTTGCAACAAATGGATGTAGAAAGTGCATTTCTTTATGGTCCATTAAATAAATTGGTATATGTTAAGCAACCCCCGAGATTTGAGGACCCCAACTTCCCAAACCATGTCTACAAACTTGATAAGGCGCTATATGGGCTCAAGCAAGCTCCACGCACGTGGTATGAGCACCTTAGAGAGTTATTGTTTGACCGTGGCTTTGAGTTTGGGAAAATCGATCCCACTCTTTTTACTAAGAGGGTCAATGGGGAGCTTTTTGTATGCCAAATATATGTTGATGATATTATCTTTGGCTCATCTAACAAAGCTTTTAATGATGAATTCTCAAAGCTTATGACTAGTAGGTTCCAGATGTCTTTGATGGGAGAGTTGAGAGTATTTCTTGGCTTTGAGATCAAGCAAGTTAGAGGAGGGACATTCTTCAATCAAGACAAGTATAGTCAAGATATGCTCAAGAGATTAAAAATGCAAGATTTAAATGGAGCTCCCACTCCCATGGCTACAAAGACTCATCTAGAACAAAATCCAAATGGTAAAGATGTGGATCAAAAGGTATACCGATCCATGATTGGTTCTTTGCTTTACCTTTGTGCATCTAGACCCGATATTGTGTTGAGTGTAGGTGTGTGTGCAAGATATCAAGCGGCTCCTAAGGAAAGCCATTTAATGGCGGTCAAGAGAATCTTTCGATATTTAGTTCATACCCCATTTTATGGTCTTTGGTATCCTCGAGGCTCAACTTTTGCTCTTTGTGGATACAGGGATTCAGATTGGGCTGGGGACAAGGATGATAGAAAATCAACATCCGGGGCTTGCCAATTCCTTGGTTGGTCCTTGGTATGTTGGTCTTCCAAGAAGCAAAATTGTATATCTCTCTCCACCGCCGAAGCCGAGTATGTGGCAGCTGCTAGTGCTTGCACCCAATTGCTATGGATGAGGCAAACTTTAAAGGAATACGGTGTCCATTGTGACAAAGTGCCTCTTCTATGTGACAATGAAAGTGCCATCAAGATTGCTTACAACCCGGTGGATCACACAAGGACAAAGCATATTGAGATTCGACACCACTTTATTAGAGATCATGTTGCTCGAGGTGATATTGATCTATCATATGTATCAACCAAAGATCAACTTGCAGATATCTTCACGAAGCCACTTGATGAAGCAAGGTTTTGCTACTTGAGGAATGAACTAAATATCGTAGATTCAAGGAGCTTGACTTGATTATCTTGCACTCTCACCTAATACTCGACCCATATTTGGTTTAGGTGTAGGCATGGACATAGGGGGAGTGCGGTCCTAATTGATTGGACCATCCCTCCCCCATTATGCGCAAAGTAAAACAAAATCATTCCTCTTAATATCATTTTGTGATATGTGAGCTTAATGATGAGTTTCGGTAATGGACCCAAGATATATCTTTGTGGTGCCAAGCCGAGTATACTCAAACATGGTAGCCTAGGCCACCGCCCCCTCTCAATGAAGAGTTTGATGTGCTTACTCGTGTTTGTCACTTTTGAATTGGTTCTTACTCATGTTTGTCATCCTCTAGTTGGTTTTGTTCTTTTGGTCGTGCACTCGCATTTGGCTCTCCATATGTTTTTAGTAATTTTTGAGTGCATTGGCCCATATCAGTGTGACTCTCTAAACCCATACCATTCTTTCCCCCAACAAAACTCATCTACTCTGCACAAGAACCTCCCATTTTATGTATCTTGGCTCTCTGTCCTGATGGTTACGGTACTACCGGGTCTCATAAGCGGTACTACCGCCAAACGGTACTACCGGAAATTGCTAGCGGTACTACCGCGTCTGGTTCAGTTTCCAGGGTCATGTCTGGAAACTTCCCAGGTGCGGTACTACCGGTTGGTAGTTCCGGTACTACCGCATAGCGGTACTACCGCCCTTGGATCCGGTACTACCGCTTGTGCGTGTCGGTTAAGATTGGAGATGTGGGAGAGGCACCCCTCAGTGCCTCATTCATCCCTCGTCTCCACTCCTCACCAGCGCCACCGTAGGAGCAAGAGGACGCCGCAGGAGCCCCGCCCTTCTCTCCTTCTCCCGGATCCACACCGGATCCGGCCTCCCCGCGGGCTCCTCCTTCTTCTCCACCGCCATGGACACCGGTACTACCGCCCTCCTCATCTTCTCACTTGTTTTCTCCATTGAATCTAGGGTAACTTTGATTCTTGGCTAAAACACGTCTTCTTGAGGTTGTATCGTGTGCTATTTACTAGATCTACCACTTTTTCCGATGGAACTCGTGTTTTACAACAAATTTACTGCCCGTACATGGATTTATGGTTCAGATCTGCACTGTGGTCGCGGGCCGGTAGTACCGGGAATCTTTCTACGGTACTACCGCCAGTGCAGATCCGGTACTACCGCCCTGTACTGGCAGCAAAAAAAAATTTCAACACCAAGAGTTCCATCCTCTGTTTTTCTCCGGTTCTTGTGCCCTTACCCCTATGCTATCTCCCTCGTTCTTTCACAGGTGCAGGGGGTTCCCGGGGATCGCGCAAACGCTCCAAACCTCACTATGAGATCGAGGACTATGAGTCAGAATCAGAGACTAAGTCAGAAGAGGAGGTCATGCCTCAACCAAGTGCCCGTCTGAAACTGCAAACAACTCATGGTCGTCGGGGTGGGGGGGTCAAGCAAAGTGCTGGTCGTGGTAAAGCTCCTCCACCTCCTCCTCCCTCCGGTCCTCGCAAGAGCTACAGTTCCAGGCCATCTGGGCCAAAGCTGTTGTCTGATTTTTCTGAGACAGAATTCCATGACCTGCGGGTTGTCAGTCCATATGGGACTACTCGCTCTCATACTCGGGAAGGTAGCCTCTTCTTTACCGAGTTCCAGGAGCGGGTGTTCCATGAGATTCTCATGAAATATGACAAAATCGTGGTTTCTCAAAAATGGATCGAGATGAATCATGTGAGGAAGAACCTGAACTACTTTGGTGAGGCCCTTGACATTTGCACCAACATTGGCTTGCTTCCCATTATGGAGTTCCGGTACAACTATGATCCAATGCTCATTGCTCAGTTCTATGTAACCGTTCACTTTGCCAAGAATCAGACTCGCACTCTCACCTGGATGACCGAAAAGCAAGCAACGTTGGCTGAGTTCGGGGCTATTCTCAGGTATGAAGACCGTGGCAAAGACACTCCCGTTGGATTTCGGTGCCACGACAATGATCATCCCATGAAGAAGGATGTTCTTGCACCACTGTGCATCCGGGGGCGCGGCATCCCTGGAAAGATCAAAGGGCTTCTCCCTACATATGACATCTTGCATCGCATCTTTCGTGAGACCGTCGCCCCTCGTGTTGGGAATGTTGATGAGATACATGCCTTCATGGTGGATATTATGATGGCCACCTATCACCACCGTGACTCTGGCCGACCTATGGATGTGATGGATGTTATTTGGAATGAAATGGTCTATGCCACTTTTCAAAGGAGGGTGCCTCCTTTTGCTCCATACATCATGGCTCTCATTATTAGCAAGTGCCTTCTGATTGCCCGTTACTTGCCTTCTCTTCGTCTTGCCACCCACCGTCACAAGAATCTGTTGATCAAGACCCATCTCAAACCATGCAATGCCGATGGTCAGATTGTTGATGAGGATGGGAACCCTATTGTGGAGGAATCCGGTGATGCTGCTGATGCGCAGCAGGATGCTGCCTTTGTGGTATCACGTCGCAAGTCTGCTCAGCCATCTTGGGCCAAGAGGTTTGAGGCCAAACTCAAGAAGATATTCTGCTTCTAAGTGGACAATCAGAAACGCATGTACGAGGCCCATGTCTATGCCAAGAAGTCATGTGCTCGTCAGAAGGAAATGATGGAGGCTCAAGGCTTGACCATCTCCAAGGGCTTCGAGAACAACATTACCCCAGAAGACCAATGGATCTCCAAGCACAGCCACTGGGAAGATGATGCCACCTCCTCCTTCCGTGCCCCGCCACCTCATGATGATGCATGGGAAGACTGGGTTGATGATGATGACGAGTGATCTCCGGGATGTTAGTGTTGCTCTTGTCCCTTTTTGGCGTCTTGATGCCAAAGGGGGATAAGTTGCACATTAGGTATGCGGGATTTGCGAGGGAAAAGTCACAAGCTCATTCTTGCCATTGATTTTTATTCGCTTGTGAACTTTATTTGCTTGCCTCTTATTATGTGTGACTTACTATGTGTGAACTAACTATTTGTGCTATGTATGGTGAGACTATGTGGTTATCGTATGGATCCATCTTGTGTGTAATATGGCTATTCTCATTTGGATCCATCCTATGTGACGACCTTCCCCATTCCTAATCAATAATTTTCATCACATGTTATTTAGCAAAGGTATGTGCTCTATGTGCGACTTCTACTCCCAGGTAACTTGTTAGAGAGTATGGGGCTTGTTTCTACATATCTAGGGGGAGCCCCATCTATATCTTGTCATCACTAGATTTCCATGCAAAATGTGTGTTGTAATCAAACACCAAAAAGGGGGAGATTGAAAGAGCATTTCCTATCCCTAGTGATTTTGGTGTTTTATAACAACACACATATCGGACTAATTATTTGCCAAGTGTATCGCAGGTGCATTGAAAATGATTTACAATGTTCAAAAAACTGTGTACCGCTTTTTGCTACCGAATGCGACAGAAGGTTTTGACTAACTGTCAAAAATCCTCTGCCGGGCTAGGTACTAAAAAGCGATAGTACCGCATTTTAGTACCTAGCGCGACAGTAGCTTTTTGACCACTTGTCAAAAGCTTCTGTCTGCTCCGGTACTAAAATGCGGTAGTACCGCATTTTAGTACCGCATAGGGCAGAGACTTTTTGTATGTTGGCAAAAATCTTCTGTCTGCCTAGGTAGTAAAATGCGGTAGTACCTCCTTTTACTACCTGGCGTGACAGAGAGTTTTTTTTCATCTAAACTGCTAATTCCACTGCACGTCTGGTAGTACCGGTTGGCATTTGCGGTACTACCGCTTTACGGTAGCATCAAGGGTAGTACCTCTGTGGCCAGGGCCTATGAAGTTTGAAAGATGGTCATCCGGTACCAGATCCGGTAGTACCGGAGTTCTCCGGTAGTACCGCTTGAACTTCCGGTACTACCGCTGCATTAAAGGCTCCAACGGCCAGATTTCTTGGAGGGGTATAAATACCCCTCCACCTACCTTGGGACAAGATGCTCATACACATTAAAGTCAAGACCATCATTGGAGCCAACAAATCTCAAGATCTCCACATTCCACCACCCAAAGTCTTTGATCTTTGGGGAATCGAAGGAGGAGGCCCCGATCTACTACTTCACCAAAAGAGATCTTCATTTCCGCCTCATTTCATTGAGGGCCCCTTTGCTCTAGTGTTTTCTTGGAAACCCTAGTTCTTGTTTTGGTTCTTACAAGCTTGTCTTTGATTGCTTTGATAGCTTGCTTGTATTTGGGAGCCTCCGATTAAGTTGTGGATGTGTGCCCCAAACTTGTAAAGGTGCCGGCTTCCACCTTGAAGGTTGCCGATATAGTGGAAGGTGAATCGATCCCGTTGGGGTGAGATTCATCGGAGAACAAGGGAGGCCTTTCGTGGCGTTGGTGGTTTGAAACCACCCCCTCTCCAAACGTAGACGTACTTCCCCTCAAAAGGAAGGAACTACGGGAAACAAATCCTTGTGTCTCCGCGTCCACCATTTTGGTTACTTCTATCCTTTACCACACCTTACTTACTTGTTCCTACTTTGTGTTGTGGTATCTCTTGCATAATTGTCATATAGGTAAATTCACCGTAGTTGCATTATCTAGAGAATTTACCTTATTGTCAAACCTTAATTTGAAAAAGAAGAAAATTTTAAGTAGCACCTATTCACCCCCCCTCTAGGTGCCCATACGATCCTTTCAACCTCAATCATAGTTTATATGAAGAACTAACAACCAAAACACTAAAGGTACTTAAGCTTTAACGATCATCAGTATGGGAAGAACATGCCCGTACCACCCTCTGTTGGCTCCGGAACGTCAAAGGAACCGCCTATGTGAAAGTCCGAAGAGCATATCCGCTATAGTTTTTCCCAGATCTGCCTCGTGAGCCACTAGAGGCCTATTTAAAGTGGGAGGAAACCCTCGTCGGCATAGAGAAGTCATCCATCATCACAACCTCCACACACCATCCCCACTATGGAGCCCTGTCGCCATAGCCTCCATCAAGATCTCCACCTTCATCTCTACCATTGCCAAGCCACCAAACGATACATCTCAACCTTCAAGAAAGACCGGGAGGAAGACACTGAGGAGCCACCACTTGGGTGTAGCCCATGTGCCATCGTTGATGCCATCACGCCATTGTCACCATCTCCATCATCACCACCACTTATCCTTACTTCCCATCACGCTCTCTTTGATGGGTTGTATTATGGCTTGAACCCCCTTTTAATGTTATGATTACTTGAATATATGTGATTGGTGTTATGATCCATTATCTATGGTTGTGTTATTGGTTGCGCGATTCTAATCATGTTATGTTATAACTTAGTGATTGGAGATGTCCAATCCATTGGTGTAGTTGGAGACATCCAACTCCTCATTACACTAAAGTGTAACCCTATGAGCCCATAAAGGTGAAGTAACATGCAGTCGACATTCGCATATCACCATCATAGAACCACATAAAAGACTAAAACTTAACCAAATACTTATTTCATACTATATAGAAATCATAGAAAATTCATCATATGCCCTCGGGAACATGGGGAACTACTCACAACGGTAAAGCATGGCATGGACCAATGACATATGGATTACAAAACAATCTGAAAGTATAACTTCACCACAAAATAAAGACAAGTTACCAATCACAATCATGCACACTGTTCAATCTACCACAACTACGAGGTGGATGATTTCGATCTCGAGATGGAGATGGTGCTCATGTTGGGGAGATGGATATGCTGATGGAGAGACCCCACCTGAGCCAAAGAGGAGTTGGCAGTGACGATGGCTTAAATTTCTCCCTCTCCGACGACCTCAAAGCAACAATATTTGCCCTCTCCTAGAGTAGGAGAAGACTTTCGTCTCCGCCACCACATTAAATCATGTAAAAATAGGGCATTTGTTTTTGTTGAAGCGGAGACGTATGTAAAATGAAGGAGCGGAGAAGATGCTAAGGGGGAAACAAACTTATGTGGAATGACCTAGGGTGTCGATTCTAGAGGGGGGAACATGTCTTGTTTAGCCCTCGTTGCCCCCTTTTTTGCTTCCAGTGCACAATGACCTTCTCCCGATGAAAAACTTTAGTGGTATTTTTCCCCAAATTAATTGGTGTCCAAGAAATCCCTGAAACATCAAAATACAAAATAGAAGGTTCCATGTCTCTTAGAAATTAAATACCAAAACAAAGGTCTTTGTAGGAAAATCCCATAAATCATCTAAAAGGCAAAAATGGTGATATACCAATGCAAATAACAATATAAAGTAGTCCTATATGTGGCTATTATGATGATACAAAATGCATGTATCAACCCCCAAGCTTAATCCTTTGCTTGACCTCGATAAAATAAGCGAATAGATCATATCATGCATCAATGAGATTATGATTGATAAAAGAAAAACGAGCATTATATCATCAACTTATGCATGTTCAATTACCTAGAAAGATTTACAAACTAACATGCATACAAATGATGACAACATAAATAGAATTTTTAGCAATTACATCTTTACTTTTGAACTAGCATAACCATTGCATGTTAAACTATTGAATCATATTTACTTTCGCATTAACTTTCAGCTGTAACGATTGTGATATTCAAAACTTTACTAAATGACTTTGTGATGGAAACAACTCTATGTATACCAACTCGTTGGGACTCCAAGTGTAGAGTGTTGTATCAAGCGTATTTTTTCGACAAGGGTGACTCAAGGGTTTATATCGAACTCTCGAGAATTGCAAGAACTTGTCTGTTATCCTCTGCTAGAAAAGTTTTTTTCTTGTGTCCCCAACTCCACCGTGTGATTGTTAAGCACAAGGTTTCGTGTTAGTAAAACTTAAATAAAACAAGGAAGTAAAGGAATAGTAAAGTAAACTAAAACTAGAACAAGAAGGAGTAAAAAACAAAGAAAGTAAAGTTCCTTTTGGGTTTTATTTAGTCTTGTAGAAAGTAAATGTATTTTTGCATTTTCGAATTTAATTCTTGCAGAAAATATAAAAGACAGTAAACCAAAGTAAAAATGGTTTCTTATGATAACAAGTTGATGGAGGGGTTAACCTCTTGGGTGCCCGATCTTCACGGATCTCGTGGTCAAATCGATGGGAAAGCGAGGGGAAAGGGAGAAGGTAGCGGAAGCGAACACACACCTTGCGAAGAACACGATGAACACACGCAAAACTCACACGATACAAGGCCGATTTCTCCCGAACGGCGGCCACCGGTCCGATAGAATCCTCGCAAGGAAAGATCGGTCAACGTGCTCCCTCAAATCCACATCGGAGAGGGAAGAACACCTTGGGGAGGGTCTTGACAACTTGGAGACGAGACATCGAACTCCAAGGCCTTGTTCAACGATGGATGCGTGATGCGAAGTCCAATCGAGGTTGGTGACGATAGTCGGTCCCCTTGGTAAAGGGGATGAGGCAAAACTAGAGATTCCACAATGGGGGTTTTCTTTACTCTATCATCTATGCCTAAGGGATACATGAGGGGTGGAGGCTCTATTTATAGGCCAACCACATAAACAAGGGTAGTTTGGGGATAAACTAGGCGAATAGGTAAGTAAAGGGGGATACATGGGCTGTGGCCCAACTAGTGCGCGCAGGCACTGCCAGGAGCGGTAGTACCGGACTTGGGACCGGTAGTACCGCTTGGTCCGGTAGTGCCGCTCTGGGACCGGTAGTACCGCTTACGGTCCTGGAGCGTCAGCTGGAGCCGTCTGTAGCGAGCGGTATCGGGGGACGGTAGTACCGCTGACCGGTAGTACCGGGTCCAGATCCGGTAGTACCGCCGGAGACAGAGAGTATTTGGCTTCTGTTGGCGTCGTCTGTTGGTGGCGGTAGTGCCGCCGGGCGGTAGTACCGGTCGCCAGGTCCGGTAGTACTGCTGGCGACAGAGAGCATTTGGCGATCTGTCTTCTTTCGCCTCCTCTTCCAAGCCTCCGTCTTGTCGGGCTTGATGTTCCAGGCTTCCTCCCTTGCCTCCGTACTGGTCGGTGTGAACCTATCATGCATATGTGACGGAGTATGAAGTAGCATACCATTCAATAGGGTAGGAAGGGGGCTCGCATAGAGGAACAGATTCACCTTTGGAGTCCATGACGACTTGGCGTAAGTTGGAGACCAATATGTGGTAACGACCGTAGGTCGGGCTACATCAGCTCCCCCCCCTTCAAAAAGAGTCGTCCTCGACTCTACATGTTCATCACAAAGTAGAAGCGGCCGAGAGACCTTCTTGATCCTGGGGTTCATCATATAGTCGTCCTCGGGAAGATTGACTTGACAACACTTCAATGTTCCTTCACCTTCCTTGAAGCCTACAAAGCTCACAACAAAAGCAAAGCAACACTCAAAGCGTAGCCAATTCATGAAGATTACAGCATGAGTCCTCAAGTAGAAGGAAGTCACCTTATCTTGTAGAGATAGCTCGATGAAGGGTAGCCATAGGTAACTCTCTTCGGTTCTTCTTGTCATATTGTCCATAGAGGTTGACATGTATGCACTTGTACCTTCACACAACAAAGACCAAGCAACATATGTTTGTGTGTGATAGAGGAGCATGTCATTTGTGGCATGTACATTCTTGTTCACAACACGATTAGCACAACTCAAGTATAGCAAATGGGATGCATATGCATGGTCAATGTGCATGGGAATCGTTTGAACATCATCCAAATGTGGAAACTCAAAAACTCCATATAACATAGTAGTGGGGCACTCGAGGCAATTGACTAGAATTTTGATCAACGTCCTTGATGCGAGAATAGGAGAATTCGGCAAAAACACGCAAGGAAGAATGTCCAAAGCAACATCATTATGTGTGCAAACCAACCATTGGAAAGAGAAATTGTTCAACATGTTGGATGTCACACACAAATCATCAAAAGCAAATATCATGGGAATATGAGTATCCCAAGCGGAAGTCAAAGTAACGTGTTTGCAAACAAACCAAATGAAAGAGCAAGTGGTCCTTATGTTTGTTGCAACAACAAGACGAGATTCTTGGAAGCTCTCATGACAATACATGTTCTTAATGGGATTGTGGTTGCACACAAAACATCGGAAAGGTAAATTGGTCAACATTTTTGTTGCAACACACAAAGCATCATTATCTAAAAGCGAAGAAACATGAATGTCACAAGGGAAGATAATACCATTAACATGCTTGCAATCAAACCATAGGAAAGAGCAATTTGCCAACATGAAAGATGCAAAGCATGCAAAAGGTATCAGAGCTGGGTTCGATCTTGAACTCACTTGTGGGATGCTCTCTAGAGCTCTTTTTGTCAACTCGTGCTCAACCGAGGTTGACATTCTCGTTCGGGTACCTACACACATCATATGTAAAAGGAAGAACGTGTCTGCATGGTAGAGATACACATCATCCATCATGACGTATCTCTTCTTGTGCACATCACCATTAATGTTAATCAAGTATGAAATAGATGCATGGTGAGTATGCAAGTGGGGAACATGCTTATCATGGCAATCATCAAAATCTCCAAAAATTGAGAAAGCTATGGGGGCCATCTCATTATAACGCATAAGATCAATATTTGTTGCAAGCAAAACAAGTGAAATAGCAAGCATTCAGCTTATCGCAAGCAACGAGAGAAATTGAATGACTAGCATGACAAGACAAGTCCAAAGCAATTGGAGGATACACACAAGATGCATAGCATGGCATGTTTATGGCAATGATATCACAATCAAACAATTCTACATGATCAATATTATGCAAAGGCAAAGCATCACATGGGAATATGGATGAAGCATAAGTAATGTCACAAGTATCATCCATAACATGCATATCCTCACAATTCATCATGTCCACTAGTGGGATCATGGCATCATCAACACCCTTATTGTTACCTTGGTCATACCTCTCATATGAAGTGGGTGTTGTGGAAGTAGTGGCCTCCTTGTGGACGACTTCGTCTTCTTGATGTAGCCATGGCGTAGCATCATCTTCGTGCACCATGTACATCTTCTCAAATTGAGGCATCATTGCTTCATGGCTTGGCGCGTCTTCCTCCATGGAACCTAGCACAACACAAGAGAACACACTAGAGGTAGAGGGTAAGTTGTAAGAATTCGAAATGGTCTCACTTGACCTATCAACTACCACTCTCAACTCACTAGGAGTATCGCTCATGCCCTCCAAGTGGAAGCACTCAATCTCACATAAGGTGGAGTCACTCATCTCACTCTTGTTCTCACTCAAGTGGGTTAAGTGGCTCTGATACTCACATGGGATTGGTACCACATCATCACTCAAGCATATGGGGATAGGCTCGGTTTACTCAACTCCAAGCGCCTCCTTTGGTGAAGGGAAAATCCCATGCTCACCATTCTTGACCTTGTCGCCTTCAAAGTTGGATGCCATAAGATGGGCATCATCGCTCTCCTCCATGGTCGAAGGGAAAATCTCATGCTCGACCGTCTTGTGGCCATCTCGTAGTAGTGGTGGAGGTAGGCTCATGCTATCCAACTTGGCGAAGTAGAGGTCTTCATTTTCCTCGTTCATGAGGTCTTCGAATGCAAGCGTAGTCGTTGAAGCTTGATGGCGTGGACGAAGGCTTGCTCTTGGTGCCATTTTGGTGGTGGCACTAGTAGTTGAAGGTGCCTTGTGACGGTGTCGACGGTGGTCATTGGCGTGCCTTGCCGATGGTTGGTGTAGGTGGCGCACTTGGTCATCCACATGACGCTCGCGACGATGACCCTTGTCCTTGGCACTCTTCTTGGTGAGTTGTTGTCATGAGTGCAAAGCATCGTTAATCTTGGCGACCCTGCTCATTGTTTTGTCAAAGTCGTTGTCCATGTCCTTCTTGAAGTTGTGGGGGTTGCTCTCGAACTTTGTCCATTTCATGGTGCACCTTGGCGCACTCAAGGTGTAGGCTCCGTCTTGGCCGGTGCGACTTGAGGAGCTTGTCGTTGTCGTTCTTGAAGTCGCCCATGCTTGGGGAGTCGTTGTTGTTGTAGCACTCCATGTCACCCAAGCATGTGGAGCCATTGTTGGTGTAGTGCTCCATCATGTTATCCATGCTTGTGGAGACATATGCATGGTGGCTCATCATGGATTCTTCATGGAAATCATCCTCGGTCCCGAAGTCCCTAGAAATGCTTCACAAGACCAAGCGGTGTATATGGAAGTGGTAGAGGGTGTTAGGGATACAACGTCAAACCTTACTTTACCTTGGAAGATCGTATCGTACAAGTGGCCACACTTGAGAGCAATAAACCAAGCAAAGTGAAGTTCACGCGGAACACCAAAACCAACTACGAACCAAAAAACACACACACACACACAAGGCCTATGGTGGATAGGTATGGAAAGTGGCATGTCAAGAATCAATCCGAAATCAAGATGTTGTAATGGCAAGTAAAGAACCACAATGATCACAAAGCAAAACAAGTCAATCCACAAGATAGGAAATATATACAAGGAAACACACACGATGGGATAAATGGGACTTGTGCGACGGAGAAAGTGAGCTAAGAACCAAATGATTACCTAGCGAAGACTATAAGCTCGTGTCACACAAGTACAAGGAGAGACGCTAGTTCGATTGCACAAAATTGGTGGGCTACAAGATATGCACAATAAGTACCACCTATATGATGTTCATCGAGCTTGCGCTTCCTATTCTATGAGGCACTTGTTTGTTTGTTTCTTTTTGTCTTTTCCTTTTTTTTTTTTTGTATCACTCTTTTTCTTTTTATTTCTTTTTCACTTGCCTCTTCATTGTGCCAACAACTATACAAGATAACTATATGAGATAGCGCTCATAAATGTTTGCTCGAAATCTACAATGTATCAAATGTGCATAGCCCAAGCAATCATAAGAGGAACTAGTCTCAATAGGTGTTTGTTGCTCGCAAAGATAGTGGGGTTCACAAAGGAATGCAAGTGGGGAGAAGTCGCGGAATGTTTATACCTTTCGTCGACGATCTTCAACCTTTATTGTTGGATTCCGCCTTGCTCACGGAATTTAGATGGAGTAGATAGCATGAACAACGTGGATGATGATGTAGAGCTCCTTCTCCTCTTCGAAACGAGCTAAAGAACACCAAAATCCGAGTTTGAATGCAAAAGTTATGCTCAAAACGGTGAGAGGCTGAAATCTGGGACCTGCTGTTTTCTTTCTGTATTGGGCGGTAGTACCGGGTTTTGGAGCGGTAGTACCGGATTTTGTGAGCGGTAGTACCGCTGGAGACAGAGAAGCCCAGATCTGACGCGTTTTCGCGATTTTGGGGCTATTTGGGCGAAAAATCTTCAAGAAAAACACCAAATAGAAGGGAGAAATCAAGGAATTAGGCTATGGGAACGCAGGGGAAGGTAGATCAACTAGTTTAGCAAGTAATCCACGGATCAAAAACTACCAAAACTCACTCAAATCACAGATCGATCCAAAACACGAATTGGGGCTGTTTTTGGTGAAATTTTCGAATTTATGGGGAAAAGACCAATCGAAGAGAAATCCGTGGCAACCAAAAGCTGCTGATACCAGATGATGGAGGGGTTAACCTCTTGGGTGCCCGATCTTCACGGATTTCATGGTCAAATCGATGGGAAAGCGAGGGGAAAGGGAGAAGGTAGCGGAAGCGAACACACACCTCGCGAAGAACACGATGAACACACGCAAAACTCACACGGTACAAGGCCGATTGCTCCCGAACGGCGGCCACCGGTCCGATAGAATCCTCGCAAGGAAAGATCGGTCAACGTGCTCCCTCAAATCCACATCGGAGAGGGAAGAACACCTTGGGGAGGGTCTTGACAACTTGGAGACGAGACATCGAACTCCAAGGCCTTGTTCAACGATGGATGCGTGATGCAAAGTCCAATCGAGGTTGGTGACGATAGTCGGTCCCCTTGGTAAAGGGGATGAGGCAAAACTAGAGATTCCACAATGGGGGTTTTCTTTAGTCTATCATCTATGCCTAAGGGATACATGAGGGGTGGAGGCTCTATTTATAGACCAACCACATAAACAAGGGTAGTTTGGGGATAAACTAGGCGAATAGGTAAGTAAAGGGGGATACATGGGCTGTGGCCCAACTAGTGCGCGCAGGCACTGCCAGGAGCGGTAGTACCGGACTTGGGACCGATAGTACCGCTTGGTCCGGTAGTGCCGCTCTGGGACCGGTAGTACCGCTTGCGGTCCTGGAGCGTCAGCTGGAGCCGTCTGTAGCGAGCGGTATCGGGGGACGGTAGTACCGCTGACCGGTAGTACCGCTGACCGGTAGTACCGGGTCCAGATCCGGTAGTACCACCGGAGACAGAGAGTATTTGGCTTCTGTTGGCGTCGTCTGTTGGTGGCGGTAGCAGGGGCGGTAGTGCCGCCGGGCGGTAGTACCGGTCGCCAGGTCCGGCAGTACCGCTGGCGACAGAGAGCATTTGGCGATCTGTCTTCTTCCGCCTCCTCTTGCAAGCCTCCGTCTTGTCGGGCTTGATGTTCCGGGCTTCCTCCCTTGCCTCCGTACTGGTCGGTGTGAACCTATTATGCATATGTGACGGAGTATGAAGTAGCATACCATTCAATAGGGTAGGAAGGGGGCTCGCATAGAGGAACGGATTCACTTTTGGAGTCCATGACTACTTGGCGTAAGTTGGAGACCAAGATGTGGTAACGACCGTAGGTCGGGCTACATCACAAGTGGACTGAGTTCATGAGTTCACTTGTCTACTCTCTCTTAAAGTGTGGTGGACAAAAATTTCTTACAAATGATATAATATTACTTGGAACTTCATTATATGTTTGATTAGCATTCGTATAGGAATCACTTCCTAGTATAAATATGATGCAACACATCTCACATATACTCCACTAGAAAAAAATCCATGCAATCTAGAGAATTTCGTGTTTTCCAATATTTAAATTTATAAAGGAACTTGAGTCGCATATCATCATCACAACATTTGAAAGCATTAAAAAAATTATACTCCATGTTTCCAAAATAATTGACATAGGGGAGTACCTACAGAACACATCATAGAAACATTCAGAAATAAAGTCCATGGGCACGTGAAAAAATTAAGAAAACACATCATATTACAGGCTAGAGTTTTAAAAAACCACCACTTTATGCTAGGGTTTTAAACAACCACTAGTTTAGCACTATTTTTTTCGGGGAACTAGTTCAGCACTAATGCATAACAAAAAGCACACATTCGTCTAAGACACTCGACTAACTGTGAAACTGACAGGTGGGGCCTGCTATCAGGCTGGTGTGGCACGATAAAAATGATCTAAGGTGAAAGAGGCTAAATTAATTTTAGTTCTGGGTCTTTTACAACTCTTGGGAAACCCAGTTGTGTCTTCCTCCTCTGTCTCTCGAGAGCCTAAACGGAACAAACGAGTCCATGCTCGTCTTCCTAATCTCTGGTGGGTGTTGACTGCTGCGGAAGCACAGGCTAGCGAAGGCGGTGGAAATCGTTGGCGTATGCTTGCTGAGTCAGGCTAGCGGAGGAGGTGGTCGTCAGGGCTTCGTCCACCAGAATCAATAAAGATGGAGACCCGCCTTCTTGGTCTTGTCGAACACGTCACTTCGGCGGTCTCCGAGCTTGATGGAATCGAGGATGAGATGGGACTTGGCTCCCAGGTGCTCCTCGAGTAGTCTTCTTACAACGACGGAGCTTCCCCCATGCCGACTTGGTCTGTGGAGTGCGGTAGGTGGGCACGGTCGGAGAGTAGGCTGCGACAACAACATGAGATCTTGGGAGCCAAAAGGATAGAGGCAGGGTGGGGCCAAATAAGATTTGACTTTCCATTTTACATAACAATCCATAATTTGTAACTACCTAACATTTATCACCCTAGTTTGTTACCGTTGTGCCACGTTAGTCTGACAATAGGTCCTTCTTGTCAGATTCACGTCTAGCCGAGTATCTCAGACGAATCAGTGCCTTTTATTACGCGTTAGCACGATGAACTGATGTTTTTTTTGAAACCCTAACATAAAAGGGTCGGTTTTTGAAATCCTAGCCTGTAATGTGGTGTCTTTTGTATTTTTATCTGTATACATGGAGAATCTTGATTCTTATACATCACATTGCAAGTTAACAGTATAAAGTTGAGTCTTCTCATAAACAAATGAAGCTCCACCCTCTCCTATCTCGCATAGCCTAGCCACCTTCAGACTTCCATCCCTGCCCATATTGCCATTGAGAAACAAGCAGTACGTCTCGACTATGACTCATTGATGGTTCCTCTCCAAGGCCAGCAGAAGCAGCACAACATCTCTACACGCAAGAGCATCTCTAACGAGCCCGGTAAACGGCCCGAAACTGGAAAAGTCTGGCGAGTTTATAGGCCCGTACCAATTTGTACGCTCTAGCGAGGTCCGTATAAGAGTCCGGCCCGTACTTGAATTTACTGTGGCGTGTTTAACAACTCGCGAGGCCGGTACATATACAGCCGCGAAGTGAGAGTGAGGGGCGAAACCATCACTTCTCCGGCCCTCCCACCCTAGCGGCCACCGCCGCCAGCCGCAACTCCGTCGGCTGAATCCGACCGCATCCGCCACCAGTTCATCGCGATGTCTAGGCGTAGCGGCAGCTACTAGATGGGGGAACACCATTCCGGAGGAGGGGGAGGCGGCAACGACGACGAGGAGCACCGCGCCTTCGTCTGCTCGGTCGGTGCCAAGAAGCGGGCGGCCCTAAAATGGACCAACCACAAGCTCTCGCTGCCGCCGTCGCTCCGCGCATACGTGCCGGCGGGCTTCATTTCCAAGAGGGCGCAGCTGCCCGGTGGGGGCTCTTCGCGCGGTGATAGCTCCCCGCGCGTCCTCGCGCCTCCAACCTCTGACAGCGAGAACGAGTGGAGCTCGCCGTCGCACCACGTGCGCGCACGGTCTCCGCGCTTGACTACGTCCACCACTCTGACGAGGAGCGCCTCGCCCTGAATATTTTATGCCGCGCTTCGGAGCTGGAGCGGCAGGCGGAGGAGGAGTTGGAGGCCGCCGAAGCTCGCCAAGCTATCAAGCTCGTCGAGGCGTAGGTGGCTCAGGAACGGGAGGAGGCGCACCTCGTGAGGGAGCGCGCCAGTCATCAAGCTGGAGATGGTGGACCTGATCGACCTCACTAAGTGAGGTCGACGCCGTCGACAACGCCGCCGACAACTTGCAGCTCCGGTCGTCGCCCGAGCTTGGTTTAGGTGTAGGTTGCGGCGGCGTCGCCGCATATAGCTTAATTTTAGTTGCGCAGCTTTTGCATCGCTGCTACTATGTGTAATTTAATCGAATAACGAACTATACCGCCGCTGTTCTTCGATGAATTTTGCCGCGAGTGCAAATATTCGAATGTGCAGTTTCTATTTGCAGTTTTTATTCTGCGCCATGTTGTTTGTGACCTGTTTTCGTGTTTTTGGTAGACTGTATTCGTGTTTTTCAGTCCGCGACTATACAGGTCTCGATTAGAGATGCTCTAATAGTTTCAGAAATAGCAGGATCTGCATGCAAACAAACAGCCATAAAAAAATTTCCATTTTCATCCCTCTGCCACTGTACCAGTTCCCGCAATAGCTCGCTCTGAACATAAAGCGGCATCAGAATTGATCTTCACCCAATGACCCAGGAATTGTTTATGCGTTTTCAGATAGGGAGTGAACAACTCACACCTGGAGGCTGGAGCATCATTCGTCGGGATTTCCAAAATTTTCACTAGCTCATCAAGACATCAATCAGTTCAAGTGTCCTTCATGGCCGATACTGCATTTTCGCCATAACTATAAGAGTAAATTGTATAAAACTATGATAATTGGGGCTTGGGCTTCAAAAAACTACGACTTTTTGTGTTTGTTTTAAAAAACTATAACTTTTAAGACTAATGACTACAAAAAACTACAACTTTTATGTAATCATTCAATTAGCTGGTTTGATAGCAATTCTGACAGGACATGCCCACAGGCCATGACATGGCAAGCGCGTGACGGACGTGCCTAGAGGCCCGTTAATGGCGGGGACTCTTATCAAGCTCAGTCATCATCAGGCGGGCCCATCATGCAGGCTGACGTGGCATGTGCATTTTGCAAAATAGTCCATATTGACATTATAATTTTATAAAACTTAGAGCCTCTTATTTTAGTTATTCTTTTATCCTTTTTTTCTAGTGGAACTATTGACCACGGGGACGGGGACGGTGTTCGTCTAGGCTCTCCTCCAGAGTCCAGAGCGCCCACATGAGCGGCGCTCGCGAGCAGACCTGCCTGGCTCAGATCGGCCCATCCTGCACCGTTGGCACCACGCAGCTCTAGCTCCGGCGCCAACTCGCATCCTGCACCTCGCCTCCTCCGCGCTCGCCGCTCGCGCGGCGCCCAACTGCTCCGAGCTCCACCTCTAGGCTCGAGGTGTTTACACCGAGCTCCACCTCCAAATCCCTAGTCCAGGCGCAAGCCGCCCAGCACGTCCGCCGACGCCGCCAGACGCAACCCATGGCCCGCAGCCGCCGCGCTCGCGCGAGCATGCACACCTCGGCCGTGTCCCCGTCGTGCTCCCAGGAGTAGCAGCCGGTCGTGAGCCGTGTCCCCGTCGTGCTCCCCGGAGTAGCAGCCAGTCGCGGCTGTCCTGCTCGTGGGCGGCGCCCTCGCCGGCCACCGCGCTCGCCATCTTGTGCCCTCGCCACCTCCGCATGAGCGCCGACCCCGCAGCAGCTCGTCGGCCACCACGATTCGCTGCCCCGCTCCCTCACCGGTCGTCCCTCGTTCGCCGCGCTCGACAGCGACGGAGCTCCGGCGGAGGCGGCGGCAATTTCCCAGGCGGGCAGAGCTTCTATGCAGGGTCGAGACCAGTGCCTGGGCTGGTCAACGGGCCAGTGCGTTTAGTTTCGCCCACACCGACCGCAGGTGGTCTGTTAACGGGCCTTCAGGCGCGTCCGTCTCCTGCTTGCCATGTCATGATCCTCAGGCGACATTCCTTTGGCGCTTGCACACCACTCCCTACCTACAGGCGACGTTCGTCAGCAACGTCATATGACAGAAACGAGCAGCTGCTCTATTTGTGGTGAGGACGACTCATGGAGACATTCTTTGATCAACTGTACAATGTCGCGCTGTGTTTGGGCTTTGGCCAATGAAGAAACAACCCAACACATGTGCATGTCCGATGAGCCATCTGCCAAGCAGTGGCTCTTCCTGATGATGGATACCCTCGATCAATCTGCTTTTGTGGAGATGGCAACTACACTGTGGGCGATTTGGTTTGCTCGCAGGAAACTTATTCATGAGGGTGAACATCAGAGTCCGATGTCTACGCACTTATTCGTCAGACATTTTCTTGATGATCTTGGTCATATTCCGATTGATCCCAAGAAGAGGAAGATTGTTGATGCAGTGCCGACACCACGGTGGATCGCGCCTCCCCCAGGATATTCCAAGATTAATACGGATGCAGTTGTTGCAAGGTCAGGAGAGGGAGGTGATGTGGCTGTTGTTTGCCGCAGTTGACGAGGTTTAATCTCGTCAATGTCCATTGTTATGGACTTGGATTTTGGAGAAGATGGGGATGCTGGAGATCGTGGCACGGTTAACAGACAAGCAACCAGGGGACACGAGATTTACCCAGGTTCAGGCCCCCGGAGGGAAAACCCTACTCCTGCTTGTCTGCTCTTTGATTACGGTGGAACCGAAGGTTACAGGGTGCGCAGATTCGATCTGGCGTGGATGCGTGTGCGAAAGTATGAGTCGAGTTGCCCTAGGACGTGCCCTCCTGGCCTTTATATAGACTTAGGCAGGTCCCGGGCGTAGTCCTAGTCGGTTACAAGTTCTAGGTTTTTACCCCTTTGAATTTCCTGTCTCCTCTAGTCTTGCTCTCCAAGGATCCAAATACATCATGGGCCTTGGCCACCCGAAAATCTTCATGGGCCAGCGTATGTCTGCCGTGGGCCTTCCTTGGGCTGGACTAGCTATGCTGAAGTTACGTACCCATAGGGTATAACCATGTCAGTAGCCCCCGAGTGATCAGTCGAATCGTAGATTCTGCTGAGGACTCTTCCATCCTTCGGGAGCAGCTATATGTTAATAGTATATGTATGTAAGGATTGTTGATGCGTGTGCCTGACTCACCCGACGGATCAGGGTCAGTTAACTGTCTTAGGACTAAACAACACGATCTTCTTCAGGTTCGGGTCCCTTAACCCAGGCCTGGAATATATGCTGGCGTAATTCAACTCAGGCCGCGGAGGACTTATAGGAGTGGAATTCCAGTGATTTTAATTGGTGTACCCAACGCGTCCGTCGGGATTTTTCATCGTACCTGCTGGTACGGATTCATACTAGCAGAGCGCAGTCAGGTGCGTTGCCAGGCCATCAGATGATATCTGTAGGTCTTATCTTTGCGTCGCAGACGCAGCATCCGAACATTTATCACCTCGGAGGTGCTTCGGGTGGCCAAGGAGATTGTTGCTTACTTAGCGTTTTGTTGGGGCAGAGTTGCCAAAAAGTTTTTGCATGCGGATCCGGAAGATCGCAGTCGAAGATTTCATAGGGTGCGCGACCAGCGCTCCCTATGGGAGTAGCCCCCAAGTGTCTGTTCGAGTCGTAGACTCGAACGGAGACTTTTAGTTCAAGCATTGTTTCAATCATTAGGTCCGCAGGACTCGAAAATTTTCGGATGCTTAAATCCATCCTCCCTATGGGAGTAGCCCCCGAGTCCGTAGTGGAGTCGTAGACTCGACGTAGGACTCAGAGAAGTAATTTTGTCCTCATTTGTCTGTCGGGTGCGCGGCCAGCGCTCCTGATAGGAGTAGCCCCCGAGTATTTAGTCGAATCGTAGATTTGAGTGAGTACTCTTAGCTGTGGAGCCGAAGTGGTGCTAGTATAGCTTTTGATGACGTCAGTACTTACGATCGATGACCTCAAGCGTCTGCTACGCCAGAGATGACTTGACTGGACGAAGCGTGGGTCCCACTTGCTGACTTTGAATTGACCGGTCACGCGCGGCGTGGAGATGATTACGACGTCTCCTCGATTTCCGCGCGTAGTGGACGGCGTGGTAACGACGGTTCGTTTTGGTGCTGACACGTGTACGGCCAGATTTACCGTTGGCGTTAGGTCTTCTCGATGGACGGCCAGCGTGCGTCGTCTTCACTGTTATAATCCCTGGTGAAATCGTGGTTTGTTTTTCACCGCAGCAGTTCATCTATTCACTGCCTCTTCATTCTTGAGCTATTCTTGCTGCGCGCTGAGAGTTTCCTCCACATTTCCTTTGTCCTTCGTCGTTGCCGACGACACCACCGCTGTAGCGCCATGGGGAAGACAAAGAAATCCTCATCTGCGGTTGGGACCAGCGCCGCCGGAGGCAAGAAGGGCACCACCACTGCTCGCGTCACCGACGGTGGCTGGCGGCGATCAGAAACGCGGGAGAGCGATCTCCGCAAACTGCACGAGCGGAGCCTGATCCCGCAAGACACGACGGCCGTGAGACTCCCCGGCAATGAGGTAATCCCCCGTCCCCCATCTGGGTATCGGGTTATGTTTGTTGCCTTCATGATTCGCGGGTTTTCTTTTCCGGTCCATGACTTCCTTCGTGGACTGCTCTTTTTCTATGGTGTTCAACTTCACTACAAGAAATGTGTCAACCTATGACCTTTTGATAGTGACTGTGGACAAAATCGTCATAGAGTTATGACGATTCTGTACCAGATTGTCATGAGCCATTTGGTAGGGCGAAAACCTTATTAAACTATGACGATGTAACTAAAAAACGTCGTTATTTCTGTGGACAAAATCGTCATAACCGCTAGACAGATAGAGATAAAAGCGAAGGGCAATATCGACCGTTGGATGTGATCAAAATGAACGGATCAGATGATGATTTGTGGACACCTGTTGTGGATCGATGACCTGGCAGTCTGGCACCCATCGTGCGCACACCTGGAACCTTATCTAAACCTAACCCATCGTGCGCACCCATCTCTCCCCGCCGCCACAACGCGCCCATCTCGGCTCGCCAGATCCAATCCAAGCCGCCGCCGATTCTCTCTTCCCTACACCTCCGCCCGCCTCTATCCCCGCCGCCAACTCCTCTGTTCTTCTCACCCCATCACCAACCCTCTCCCGTCGCAGCCATCATGCTCTCTTCCCACCCACGAACCTCTCCATCCCTCTGCCTAGGATGACCAGCCCGCAAAACCTAGATCCCGCACCGCCGCGCTGCCACGGCCAAGACGGAGGAGGGGGACGGGATCCTATACACCTCGACCTGCCGTCGGTGCCGAAGCGACAGAGGACGGCGGCGGCGCTGTCACTGGTGAGCTCCTCCATGGGGCAGAACCACAGGAACGCAGGCGCGGGCTGCACGGACGTGGCGGATGCTCTGGATAGGCTTGCGCTGCTGGAGGAGCGGCGCCTAGAGATCAAGCGCATGCGGGTCCTCGTCGACGTCGCCGTCTCCAGCCCCAGAGATCCGGAAACCCCATACGCCGCCGCTCCTGCCGCCCCGCCGGCTTCGACAGCCTATTTGGTGAGTTCTCTCCTGTCGCCTGAGCCCATGCGCAGCGTGTCATGACCTGGTTATGCCAAATTTTTCCTGAGAATGGTTTTAGCATAACCGGTTTGGATGGTTCAGTTCCTCATTTTGGGTTTGATTAGTTCGGTTGGGAATGGCTGAGTCCGTGGGATAGTTTGGTTTAGTTCGGGTACTCAAAACAAACAGTTGGGTATGGTTAGTTATGGTCCTGAATAGTTATGGTACTCAAAACAAATTCAGGTAGGCTAGATATGCGAAGTTTAATCTCTATGCTAGCTAGGATACTTGTTATAGCGAATCCTTTTTAGATTAGTATTGGCACATTATATATGTTCTGGGTTTACTGCTTGCCATTGCAGAAATGATTTTATTGAATTCTCACTTGCTTCTTTAATCCAGAATTGTAGATAGGGGCTAAAACTTGCCCACAGTATCAGGATGAAATTTTAGAGAACACATTAGTACATTCCCATCTCTGAATTCAGAGGCTTGTGCATTGTTCTTAGATGTTTGTTGTAACAAACAGCTAGGACCATAATATTTGTTTTGCTTGCATGTGAGTACTTGGATGTCTGTCTGCAGATCAATGAAGGAGATGGTTCTTTCTATGGTTCAAAAATTGACATTGGTGTTATTTTTTACTGTTCTAATATGATCTGAAGTATTTTGCTAACTAATTAATTGTTATTGCATGTGTAACTGTACTTTGCTGAACCTTTTGCCTGGGGATCGTGCTACTTCTAGTGTCTCCTGATGCAGTTTACCTTGGTGAGTAGTAGGGGTACTACCTGGTATATTCAGTCAGTACCAACACATGATTTTGTAATCAGACGGTGGTACCAGTACTGATATAGAACTTGTTAATTTGGTCAGATGTTTTGTGATCTTTCCTTGTAATCCTGATACAATAGCTGTACACAATTACATTCCTCTTGTACGCAGATTCTATATCTTGTGCATTAAAAAAGTATATGATCTAGCTATACATCATTCCATGCCTCTTGTGCAGATTCTGTTTATAATACAATTAAGTATAAAAAAAGTATTTGCTCTAGCTATACCAGATTAAGTTTTCTGTATGCACTTTCTTGCTGCTTGTGTATTGCAAAATATAGTGTTGCATGCTGATCATTTGGACTCATTCTTTCCATATACTGCTTGCTGGCAGTCATGTGCAATTGTCATATTACTTTATTTACCCTTAATTCCGCACCTTAGTTCATCATACTTTGTGGTCCCCATTAAATGTTACAAATCAACTAAATGCTCCAAGTCATGCATGTGAAGTATATGGCCAACTAATGTACGAGCACGGTCAGTTTTGCACACACGCATAATCAAATTAAAATGATATCTGATATAAATGTTTTAAATGAACACAAAATGGTCCACCTTGAAATTACTAGTGCATTAGTTGGTCATGAGAGTGACTTATTTATTCTTAAGGTAAGTGATTACTTTTCCATGTTATCTTCGCCTTTTGTTCTTTTTTTTGTTGATTCGTCTGGAGAATATTGATTTGCTCTATTCCAATTAAATATCGATGTATTGCAACCACACCAGTACTATGTCAAAGATAATGATATATTATTGTTTCGTGGTATACATTGGAGATCCACTATGGAGCATGTTTTCCTCTAGTAGCAGTAGTACTACTACTAGTTTATGTATAGTCATATGTAGGTATAAGACCTCTATCATGTATAAGTATCCTCATGTATAATAAATATGTGCTGAAATGTTTGAGCGTACTTTAAGCAGAGAATTAACCATAATGAATCCTGCTTATTATATAATGTCAAAATTATTTTATTCTACCTTTGTCGGAGCCAACTTAACTCTTATTTTTTAAAATTCTTTGGGTTATTGTAAAATTTTGTTTAATCGCAGGCCCGAGGGAGATATGATGCTTACCCGTGTGCTGGGGCACATCAACCCTGGCCACGGCACCAGTTTCACATCTTTGAGTTTAGACGCAGCGGCACTTACTTATCTAGATTAGGTAAGTGCTCAACTTAACCTACTCAATACAAATATCCAAACTGCATGTGATGAAAATATACATATTCTAAATTGAATTCAGCTTTCTTCTTTGTTAAATACTTAAATGCACTACCTGAATATGCAAAAGCTTGTTCTAGCCCTGCTTCTGTGGAGAGTTTTGTTCCACTTATGTGATGTAAAGGCCTGTTTGCTGGCATATACATCTATTTGCATAACCAATGTTTGCTTATTTTAGCTTTTGTTTACCAATTCTTCTTAATATTTTCGATACTAGTTTAATTGGTCACTTACAGCAAATCTAGACTGCGCATTAAATCTGTTTATTACAATAGCCACCTGATATTAAGTACTATGGACACCTGATGGTAAGTACAATAGCCACCTGATGTGCACTAGAGTGCGCAGCAAATCTGTTTATCATTTCATTCCCTTTGAGAAAAGAGTCATTTGCAGATCTTTACTAAAACATTACCTAGTTATACGTCATGATACCTTTCAGCTCTCTTATCTAAGGAATGAATCTGTTTGTGTTATATGCCAAGTGCTAAGGATGGATGGTTACTTATCTGTTAGTGTACTGTGTGTGCAAGGATGGGGACTTCCCTTTTTTAGCTCTTTCCGTGTTAACCATTGATGCATTAATGGATGATCTGTTTGATCGATCTGATCCTCCTCTACGGGTTTTATTTTGCATCTATTGTATGCAGATATCGTCATCTTCACCCACGCCAACCTGTCCTAGAAGCTGGCTAGCTCCTACCTCTACAAGGTGAACAATGGATGCGCCTCACAGGGATGCTTTTCTAGGTCGATGCCCATGTTCTTGATCAATGAGAGCATCCTGGTAAAATTTCCTTTTCCCTCCTTTTGTGGATGCGCCTCACAAGCATGGTTTAATATTTCACTATGTACTTGGGATGGTTAATACATGCTGTTCCGTAACTTGAGATATCTTCTGAAACAATTTTCTTTGGTCCCTCATATGAAATATAACCAATTTAGTTTGTATTATGCTATTGACCTTGTGGAATATTTCTAGCATTTCTGACTTCTTTTATTGTTCAAGGTTTATGCTTCTTCTAATCTACACTATCGGCTCTAGTGGACTGTGCTCTTATCTCCTTGTGTCTTGCAACTCAAAAGTTTAAATGTATTCATCTTTGTGGCAGGTATGATAACCGGTGTAGCATATGAGGCTATTAATACCGACAACATTGACAGTCAATCTTCTACTGCACATCAGTAGAAGACAATACATCTTGACAGCATTTCCAAGGTTTATGCTTCTTCTACTCCACATAAGTAACAATTTGCTGAAACTTTGCAACTACTCCTAGTAACAGTAGTGCACTGTGTTGTTTGAACTATAACCTGTTGAATATTATTAGTAGTGCACTGTTGTTTGAACTAGAACCTGTTCTCATATTCTATAGTTTGATTTTTTCTACTATTTAATTCGAGGAAGATTTTTCTATTGTACTAGAAACATGCGTTTAGGTTTCAAAACCATATTCTGAAACATGCACATCAATTATAATTGCACATTTACATATTTCCATGGTTCATAATTGTCGTTCATAATCATGCTCCATCTTATTTTTAGTGTTGATGTGCCAGAACGGGAGGAGATAGCGTTGATTCTGTCGGTCCAGCGAAGTGGGGAAGCCACGACGGAGCTTGACCTTGCACATTGTGGATGTGATCGTAGTGTAATAGAGTTACTTTTATGTTCCTGTGTATGATTTGATGTATTACAATATTGAAAATTGATGTTTTGTTCCTATGTATGTTATAAAATATTGATGTAACTTGTTGAAGTTGTGTAAATGGATCTGAAAAGGTTTTGGACTGGAATAAAATTCAAATTTAAATAAAACACAACTAAATGACTGAATAAAAAAGGAAGAGCCTGTAATAAGGCTGCATCCCATAGAAAAAATAGACCTTAAAAGGCTAGGGCCCAAAACAAAATGCATCGTTAAAAAGCCATGTCTGAGAAAATAAAGGCTACAAATATTGGGTCTAGCCCATCTAAATGAAAAGAAAAAGCCCATCTAATTAAAATGAAAAAGCCAGAATTGTTGGGCTTGGCCTACATAGACGACCGAATGGACTGGGCTGAATTCACACCACGACGATTTAATTTCGTCACAATTTTGCCACGTAGGATCGGCCACGTAGGATCTGACTTGGCCAGGCTAGAAGGCTCGTGACGATATTGGATCGTCATAGACGTTATGACGATCCAATATCGTCATAGACGGTTATGACGATTTTGCAAAAAACGTCGTTATAGTTCATTTGCGACGCCCAGCTTTTGACGATCTCAAAATCGTCATAGAATCGTCATAAACGGACTACTATGACGATTCTGTGACGAAAATGGAGGGTCATATATAGCCATATTCCTTGTAGTGCTCCATCATCTGTCTCCCAACTCCCTTCTCCACATTGCGTGTTTTATCACGCTTTGCGAGTGTTGGCTTGGCATTGAGCCGCACTTTGGCCTCTTCCGGAAGCTTTATTCCGTGAAGAGGCAGTCTGGTTCGGATGGTGTGTATCCCATTGGGGGTTTCATCATCTCCCTCAGTCCCAATGTGCAATTCTTTTCCTTTTCCATGTCCGAATCTGTCCAGTACTGGCGGAGGAAATGGTTTTACATCCGTGACTCCGTACTGCCTGGGCAAGATTTTGGCCTCGTTCCTTTTGACCCCTCCCAATTGATTGAGAAGAAAAGATCCTGGAAAAACCAAATCTTAGACGGTGAGGTGGCGGAGATAGAGGCCCTGTACCGTCGGGTGGAGGATCTCCAGCTGATTCCTGAGAAGGAGGTGAACGGTGTCGACATTATCCAGACGTTTCTTGAGCGTCGGGTGCAGCCTCTCCAAGCTAGGGCGCACCCGATGTTTCTTTACTCTGGGCGACGTGATCCGACGAGGGTTTCGAGTGAGAAAATCTCCGAGGTGGAACTTGACAAGGCTCTTCGCGCGCTGTTGAAGTTCAAGGCCGACGAAGAAATCCCGGGGAAGTCGTTGACTCCTCCCTTTTCTTCGACGTTGGTCGTACCGAAGGTGTAGATTTGCGCACGTAGTGCTCCCTTTTTGTTTTTGTCAGCTGTGTACTTTTTCCTTTGTTTGCTAACAAAGTTCATTTTCTTTTTGCAGAGCTTCAAGGTGCCGGGCATGGCACCACCGTTGCCCGAAAGGTATCCGAATGCCCCGGATAATGAAGTGGTGGATTCCGTGTCCGAGCTACCGTCCGCGCGATCCCCAGCGGAGGATGCCGACGAATCGAGTGAGGACCATTCGTGCAAGCGATCACGGAGTTCTAGCGAGTCGTCAGATGCCTCGACTCCTCCGACTCCCAGAAATCCTCTAGGCCTTGAGCGTCATGATGATGTTCATGGGGGTTCTTCCTCTCCCCTTCCTGCCATTCCTGTGCGGGCTGTTGCTCCGCATCCGCCAGCAAAGCGGAAGAAGGAAGAAAAGAAGGAGGAGAAGAAGGAAGAAAAGAAGGAGGAGAAGAGGGCCCGAAGGGCTTATCCTATCTTCGACCTGAGCGTGTTGGGCTCGTAAGTTTTCTTGTTGCCACTGTTGTCCTTTGTTCCCTTGTTATTTTTGCACCTGTGTTGATTGGTTCGTATGCAGGCAATCCTCCGACGGCTCTAGTGATGGCGTGCGCGAGATGATGGGGGAGTCGAACATTGCGTCGCCTCCTCCTCAGACGGTGGCGACTTCTGGTGACGCTGCGCCAGTTCCTCCTGTGCAGGAGAGGCTGGTGGTTGCGCCCCAGAATTTCGCAGGTGGGCCTGCGGGTTCGCCTTCGGAGCACGTAAGTTTTTCTGCTTGATGTTACGGGGGGAGCCCCCGAGTGTCTTCGTATGCTGATGTTGTTTATGCTTCTTTGTGTTGGGCGTAGCCCCCAAGTCCTGTTCTTACTACTATTGCCTGTTGCTGCAGCCTTTTGTCCAAGAGGCCAAGCGGCTGGTGGAGGAACGCCTGACGCTAGAGGCGAAACTGCGGCAGCTTCAAGGTATTCGTCTGCCTTGTAGTACTTCTCTTGCTTATCCTGGTCCTGTTCTTTGACACTTGCTTGTTGTAAATGCAGAGGAGCATAACGACTCTCTCCGTGAGGTCGATGCTCTGAAGAAGAGCCTTGTCCAATCGGAGCAGAAGGCCGAAGCTGCCGCTGGTGCGAGAGAGCGCCTTGAGCTGGAGCTGGCGAAGGCAGCCGAAGCGAAAGAGCGTCTGCAGCAGGAGGCCGCAGATCGTGAGGAGCAGCTGGCCACCGTTGCGGCTGCTCGTGAAAAAGGGGTGGCAGATAAGCTCATGGCTGCTGCCAAGGCTATTTCGGGTGAGTACAAGCTTTTGGACTTGTTTCTTTTTCTACGGATCTTCTTCTATGCTGACTTTCTTCATATTTTTCTTTGTTTTTGTCTCAGATGCCGCAGGCATCGAGTTCGACCGCGGTGCTCTGGAGCACGGGAGTGCTCTAGATGATGCCACTGTGGCGGTCGAAGACCGCTGCAGCACCGCCGTCAACTCTCTTGCCAAGGCGAAAGAGGTCCTTGGTCGCTTCTACCAGGAGCTCTTCCCGAAGGGTGCATCCCTTGAAGATGTGGATGCCCTGGCAGAGGTTCTGTCAGCCGAAGCGCCTGTAGCGTACAAGCGCAAGCAGAAGGGCATCGGCGCGTCCGTCGGGCTGGCGATGGCCATGGCGGCTGGGGCGGAGCTGGACCTGCCCCAGATTACTTCTCGGATGCCGACGGCTGCAGATGGATCCGAGGTAGCCTTCGCCGTCTACTCCGCTCGCTGCAGAGGATATGGGCCCAAGCTCATTGACTTGTTGTCTGAGTATGCATTGCGGCAGCAGGGCGAGGCCAAAGCTAGGCAGTCTGGTTCTGAGGCGACTCAGTGCCCTCCGCCTTAGGCATAGTAGACGTAGGGTAGTTTGTAGTCTATTTTTGTTGTAAATATCTTTTGTAGTACCATCCTTGTGCCACGTAGTGGCCTTATATATTTTAATGAATTCCTCTGAGTTGTGCTCTATCCTTGGCTGAATGTCTGTGTGCCTTCTTTTTTCTGCTGCTATAGGTTCCTTCGGGTGCTGACCCAGTTGACACTTCATCCGAAAGGCCCTTGCGAGCATCATTGGATGATTCCTCTCAACTCGCTTTTCTTCGAGATCGCGTGCGCAGCTTGGAGAGAGATTTGCTTGGGTTACGCGGTCGCGCTGACGTTTGGAAATCCAAGGCGGACCGTGGTGCAGCCAGAGAGGAGCATTTGATCGCGGAGCTGGGTCGGCTGTCCGAGCAGCTGCAATGTAAGTTGATCCTTCTTTCGGATTGTAGCTCAGTTCTTCGGGTGAGCCTGCTGGCCTTACTCTTGTTTTGTGCGGTTGTCGCAGGTGCCAATCTTGCTCTGAGGGAAGAAAAGGAGCGTATTGCTGTTCGAGTCAATTGCTTGACTCAACAGGACATGGAGGCCGGCGGCTTCTTCTGGATGGATCGTGATCGCGCCATGGTTCTGGCGATGGTGCAGGATCGTGTCTACCAGGTTTCGCGGGTGCTCCGTCAGGTGCAGACATCACTTTCCTCGGTGCTGCACGTCATGTTTCTGTTGGATGTCGTGCCAACGAATCTTGCAGGTCTTCTGACGAAGTTTCGGAGTGCCAGCAATGTCAAGGAGCTGGTGCGGCAGCAGCTCGTCGCAGGGGTGAAGGCTGCCTTGTCTCTTGTGAGGGTGCACCGCCCTGACGTAGATTTGGCTGCTGTGGCGACTGGGCCACCTCCTCGACCAAATGGTGGCGAGTGGAACATGCGTCCGTATTATGCGGCTGTAAGGCGGTATGCCGAACAAATTGTAGATTTGTTTGACCAGCGTGCCCAGGTTATTCTTCAGAATAGGTAGGACCTGAAAATAAACAGATAGATGTAAAATTTGTATATTGCGGCTGGGCGTTTATGTGCCCTTTGTTGTAAAGGTTTGCTTGTTTGTGAGCACGCTGTGCTTTGATTGAGTACGTGCCCTTTTCGTTTGCCTGACGTAGTCAGCTACTCAGGTGTACACGTTTGGTCCTCAGTCGATGAAATCGTGAGGTGGGGGAGCCCCCAAGTGCGTATGTAGCATGTAGTAAAGTTGCAGAAAATGGTCAACCGAAGGTTGGGGGCGAGGTACTTAGCTTTATTTATGTCGTAATGGAGGAGGTACATGGTTCGGCTGAGTAGCCTTGGCTGAAAGCCTTATTGAAAGTAAAAAGGGGGGTAGGTTGCTACGGGTAGAATCGTCGCAGGTGCGAGACGTTCCACGGGTTGGAGTATGCGACTCCAGACTCCACGTGCTTGAGGCGATATGCGCCACCTGGGATGACCTCGGTGATGGCGTAGGGTCCTTCCCATGGTGAATCGAGTTTGTTCGGTCGCTTTTGCTTGAGTCGCAAGACGAGGTCTCCTTCGACGAAGGACCTTGGGCGCAGCCGGCGGCTGTGATAGTTGCGGAGACTCTGCTGGTACACCGCTGATCGAGCTGCTGCTATATCCCGTACTTCGTCGAGTGTGTCGACGGCGTCTTCGAGTGCATCCGTGGACTCGGCTTCACTGTAAGCGACGACTCGTGGAGCCTGGTGGCGTACTTCGGCTGGTAGCACGGCCTCGGCTCTGTGTACCATGAAGAACGGTGTGTAGCCGGTGGAGCTGTTTGGCGTAGTCCGTAAGCTCCACAGGACAGACGGTAGCTCTTTCGTCCAGTTTCCAGCTTTGTGCTCGAGTGAGCTCATGAGGCGCTTCTTAATGCCGGCGCCGATTAGGCCGTTGGCCTTTTCCACTTGCCCATTTGTTTGCGGGTGTGCCACTGAGGCATACGTGATATTGATCTCGAGGCCTTCGCAGAAGTCCTGGAATTCTTTGGAGATGAAGTTCGATCCGTTGTCGGTGATGATGCTGTGCGGTACGCCAAACCTGTAGACAATGGATTCGAAGAACTTGACGGCGGTTTTGCCCTTCTGGTTGGTGACTGGCATGGCTTCGATCCACTTGGTGAATTTGTCGACTGCGACCAGGAGGAAGACGTGTCCTCCCTTCGAGGATTTTGGCAGTTTGCCGATCATGTCAAGGCCCCATTGGGCAAAAGGCCAGGCTATGGGTATGGGTCGAAGTTCGGACCCAGGTGCGTGCGGTTTGTCGGCGAACCGTTGGCACCCGTTGCATCTCCGGACGATGTCCTTCGCGTCGCTCATGGCCGTTGGCCAGTAGAATCCTGCTCGCAGAGCTTTGGCGATGAGGGAGCGACTGCCTGCGTGGTGGCCGCAGATGCCTTCATGGATATCTTGGAGTATGGCTTTACCGTCGTTGATGGTGACGCACCGTTGCAATACACCCATAATTCTGTGTTTGTAGAGCTCGCCGTTGATGATGGTGAAGGCTTTCGATCGACGAGATATGCGCCGGGCATCTGTCGGGCTGTCAGGCAATTCTCCGTTTGTCAGGAACTGGAGGTATGGACTTGTCCAAGTTTCTTCAACTGCCATGACCTGCATCAGGTTGACCATGGCAACTTCGGTATCCAACTTTTCGGGTCCTTCATGACCTTCGGGTAGCATAGCCCCCGAGTGTTCTGCTTCTTCGGGTGATCCTTTGGGTAATTTTCACTTGATGGATGGCACGCAGATCTGTTCGAGGAACACGCCTGGTGGCACCTTTGCACAAGTGGAGCCGATGTTGGCGAGTCTATCGGCCTCCTCGTTGCTCTCTCTTCCAACGTGCCGAAGTTCGCAGCCGTCGAATTCTCCTTCAAGTGCGTTGTATAGCGCGCGGTACGCGATCATGTTTTCGGCGTGTGCGTCGCACTCATTCATCGTCTGCTGTATGACAAGGTTGGAGTCACCGTAGATGACCAGGCGCGTTGCACCACATATTTTTGCCATCTTCATGCCATGGATGAGGGCTTCGTATTCGGCCTCGTTGTTGGAGGCTCTGAATTTCATCCGAAGGACGTACTTCATCTTGTCACCTTGCGGGGAGGTCAGTATGACTCCTGCCCCTGCTCCGGCTTCGTGTTTGGAGCCGTCAAAATGCATTGTCCAGGACTGCGACATGTCTGGGGTGTCAGGCAGCTGCAGCTCCATCCAGTGTACCAGGAAGTCTGGACGGACTTGAGATTTGATTGCGTGTCACTTCTCGTAGATGATGTCCAGGGGTGATAGTTCAATGCCCCACAGGGCCACGCGTCCTGTGGCCTCTGGGTTATTCAGGATGTTGTTTAGGGGTGCCTCGTTGACGACCATCACCTAATGCTCCTGGAAGTAGTGGCTCAGTCGTCGAGCCGTCATGAACACGCCGTAGGCCAGCTTCTGGTAGTGCGGGTACCGCTGTTTTGTTGGAGTGAGAACCTCGCTGAGGTAGTAAATTGGGCGTTGTACCCCGTGGGTCTTGCCTTCTTCGGGTCGTTCAACCACGAGTACTGTGCTGACCACCTGGTGTGTGGCTGCTATGTACAGCAACAGGGGCTCGCGCTCTTTTGGCGTGACCAAAACGGGCGAGGTGGAGAGGAGCCGCTTGAGGCTTTCGAATGCGTCGTTGGCTTCTGGTGTCCACTCGAACTTGTCTGCCTTGCGCAGCAGCTGGTAAAATGGTAGGGCCTTCTCGCCCATGCGGCTGATGAACCTGCTTAGTGCCGCTACTCGCCCTGCGAGTTGCTGAACGCCCTTGAGGTTTTTCGGCTTCTCCATTGTCATGATAGCTTTGATTTTCTTCGGGTTCGCTTTGATCCCTCGTTGAGAGATAAAGTACCCGAGGGGACGCCGAAGGCGCACTTTTCTGGATTGAGCTTGATCCTGTAGCGATCAAGGTTGTCGAACGTCTCGCGGAGATCGTCGATAAGTGTTCTTGCCTCCTTGGTTTTTATGACTATGTCGTCGACATAGACTTGGACGTTGCGACCGATCTGGTCCTTGAGGCAGGCCTGCATGCATCGCTGGTACGTGGCACCCGCGTTCTTTAGCCCGAAGGGCATTGTGTTGTAGCAGAATACTCCGAACGGTGTGATGAACGCTGTTTTCTCTTGATCTTCGACCTTGAGTCGAATCTGGTTATAGCCTGAGTAGGCGTCGAGGAAAGAGAGCTTCTCACAACCTGCAGTTGAATCGATGATTTGGTCGATCCGAGGTAGAGGGAAGTGGTCCTTTGGGCAGTGTTTATTTAGTGACGTGAAGTCCACGCACATCCGCAGGATGTCCGTGTCCTTCTTCGGGACCATCACCGTATTTGCCAGCCACTCGCTTTCCTTGATTTCCCGGATGAAGTCTGCTGCGAGTAATCTGTTGATCTCCTTGCCGATAGCTTCGGCTCGTGGCTCTGACAGTCTTCGGATAGACTGCTTGACTGGCTTGGTGTCTGGGAAGACATTGAGTGCGTGCTCGGCGAATTCCCTGGGAACTCCTGGCATGTCCGCAGGACACCAGGCGAATATTTCCCAGCGCTCACGGAGGAATTCGACGAGCGCGCCTTCCTATGCGGTGCTGAGGTCGTTGGCGATCAGTGCCGTCTTGGAGGCGTCTGTCGGATGGACCTGCACTTTCTTGGTGTTGACAATGGAGTCGAAAGACATGTCAGGTGTGTTCTGCCTTGTGACTGGGGGTAGCCCATTGTCCGTCACCTCGCGGAGCCTTACGAGCTCGTCTTGCATGCCGAAGGACTGGGAGATTTTGTTGAAATCCCTGTCGCATTGGTCCGATCGGGTGAAGCTCCCGTGGACTGTGATGACGCCCCTTGGTCCTGGCATCTTGAGTAGTAGGTATGCGTAGTGTGGGACGGCCAGGAACCTTGCGAATGCTACACGTCCCAGGATGGCATGGTATTGCGACGGCCAGTCCACCACTTCGAATTCTAGGCGCTCCTGCCGAAAGTTGTCTGGCTTCCCGAAGATGACGTCGAGTCCTATTTTGCCCAGGGGGAAGATGCCCTTCCCTGGGACAATGTCGTGGAACGTTGTGTCTGATTGTTCCAGGCTGCATTGCGGGATCCGCATAGCTGCTAGAGTGCTTGCGAACATTAGGTTGATGCCACTGCCGCCATCCATGAAGACGCGACTCATCTCGAAGCCTCCGATCTGTGCCTCCAGCACCAGGGCAGCATGACCTGGGCGAGGGATCTGGCAAGGGTGATCCGCGCGAGTGAATGTGATGCAGGACTCCGATCCGCTGAGGTACTCAGGGATTGCAGGCGGAGTTGCCACGGCCAAGTTGATTTGTCGGGTGATTTTCTTCTGCACCCTATTTGTGGGGCGTCCCTTCTGTATCATATTGAGTGCTCCCTTTGGTGGGGGGTATGCGACCCCGGCGTTGTTTTGCGCTGGTGCGACTGGTTGATTTGGGCCTCCAATAGGCGGCGGTGGAGGAGCTCCGTGTGCTATTTCTCCTGGCGCAGGTGCGTTTCCGAACGCAGGAATTGGAGCTTGTTGCCTCATCTGCACCATGTCTTCGCTGAGTTTCTGGAACTCGCGGCAGTCCTTCAGCATATGGCTGGCTTTCTTTTTGCCATCCTGTTTGTCGATGTAGAAGTGGATGGTGCAAGGACCTGAAAGTTTGTCGAATGCTGAGGGTCCGTTATCGCGGTCGCGGCGTTGCCACGACTGCGTTGGTCGTCCGTTGTCGCGGAAGTTTCCGCTGCGGTATCCTCCGCTGTTGCGGCTGTTGTCGTTACGGCGGTCGGCGTAGCCGGCTGCGACCATGTCGGGTCCGTCGCGGTCCTCGTAGACGCGCGATCTCCTCTTGCTGTGGCGTTCGCGTCTTCGGCCGTAATCGTCCTCTTCATTTGATTGCGCCCGCTGGATGCAATCTTCGCCGTCTGCCCAACTGTTGGCGATTTCCATGAGGTGGTCGAGTGTCTTGGGCTTTACACGCCCAAGTTTCTCCTTGAAGTCTGGGCGCTTGACGCCGTCCCTGAAGGCGTCGATGGCCCTCTCTTCGGAGATGTGTGCTGCGGAGTTCTTGGTTGTAGACCAGCGTAGTATGTACGAGCGAATAGATTCACCCATTCTCTGAGTGCAGGCTCGCAACTCTTCGATTGAGGCGGGCCGCTTGCTGATGCCTTTGAAATTTCGGATGAAGCTGTAAGCGAGATCCTTCCAGCTTCGGATGGATCCTGATGATAGGCTGCTAAGCCATACCCGCGCCGCGCCTGTCAGCTGCAGCTGAAGGCATTGCATGGCGGTTTGTTTGTTGCCTCCGTGAAGCTTGACGGATGACAGATGGTCACTGAGCCAGGACTTTGGATCTTGCGTGCCGTTGAACTTCGGAGTATCCGAAGGAAGCTTGAAGTTGCGTGGCATCTGTGTTCGCCGAACGGATCTGCTGAAGCATCGAGCCCCGCAGAGTTCTCCTTCGTCTTCATCCATCTCAGATTCAGACGAGCATGCGCGTTTGGCGCGTGCTTTGTCGATCTTGCGCTGTGTAAGCTTGTCTCTGGCATCGTAGTCGCGTTTATGGCGGTGCGAGCTCTTCTTCCTTCGAGGAAGGTCGTGTTCCTCTTCATCTTCGGATGAGGGAGTGGGGCTCCGGTCGCGCCTGGCCGGAGCTTTCTTCTTTGGCTCCGCAGGAGCATCTTCGTGGAGCGCAGCTCCGATTAGTCCTAGTCCGGTGAGTGCGGACCTATGCATGGCCCTTTTCAGGTCATCCTCCGGAGGTGGGTGAGCCGCGAGATACGCAGTGGCTGCCATGATCGCAGCTTGTGGCGTCTTCAGGATGATGTTGCCTTCAGCGTCCATATCCATGAACGATGTTTGGAGAGTTCGGGTCACGCCGCTCCTTCGGGTCCATGTTTTCCACCCGAGAGCGGTGCTTGTTTCCCTGGTTTCCGTTTGTGCTAGAGCCGGGTGCCACGGCGGAGAGCGCAGCTCGTCGCGCGCTGGACTCGGAGGCTGCTTGCTTGCGTTTGTCGAGCGTCTCCTGCATCTTGACTTGTTTCTTGTGCTCCTCTATGAGGAGGTAGTGGTATGCCATCAGTAGGTCACGTGAGGCGTCTGCAGGTAAGACAATGTCGCTTACGACGACACGGCGAGCCTGAACCCATCCTTCTTTGCTAAGTTGGATGACGTGGCCGTTGCTTTCCCTGTTGGGGGGGGGGGACTGGCTTCTTCTGTTTTCGCCGTTTTCGCCATTTCGATTGGGCGGCGGGTTAGGCGTTTCCTCGTCGGTTTGGATGACTGCGGCGCACAGATAGCGCCTGCAGATTGGTTGGCTGCTGCCGCAGCTTTCGGATCCGGAACCGTAGGTCCCTTCATCCGAAGGTGGATCGCACAGATCGGAGTTGCAGCAGCTGCTGCTGTAGAACTCATCTGTTGATGGTGACGTGCGTAGCACGGGGTGTGAAGCCCACGAAGCGGGCCCGATTGACGGCACGGGCACCCGCTCAGGGAGGCGGAGGGTGCCAATTTGTCCCACCTGGAAGCAGAAGCTCCCGAACAAGATTTCGAGTCCGTCGCCTACGGGCTCGAAATCCTTCATGGTGGCCGGCGAGTGGGCAGTGAAGTCGAAAGCGCCGAAGAGGAGGTGGCTCTCCGTCGCCGCAGAGTTGTAGATCGATCTGGTCGGAACCGTCACGACCGCACAATCAGCAGCCCCAAATCCCACAGACGGCGCCAATTGACGAGGTTTAATCTCGTCAATGCTCATTGTTATGGACTTGGGTTTTGGAGAAGATGGGGATGCTGGAGATCGTGGCACGGTTAACAGACACGCAATTAGGGGACACGAGATTTACCCAGGTTCAGGCCCCCGGAGGGAAAACCCTACTCCTGCTTGTCTTCTCTTTGATTACGGTGGAACCGAAGGTTACAAGGTGCGCAGATTCGATCTGGCGTGGATGCGTGTGCGAAAGTATGAGTCGAGTTGCCCTAGGACGTGCCCTCCTGGCCTTTATATAGACTTAGACAGGTCCCGGACGTAGTCCTAGTCGGTTACAGGTTCTAGGGTTTTACCCCTTTGAATTTCCTGTCTCCTCTAGTCTTGCTCTCCAAGGATCCGAATACGTCATGGGTCTTGGCCACCCGAAAATCTTCATGGGCCAGCGTATGTCTGCCGTGGGCCTTCCTTGGGCTGGACTAGGTATGCTGAAGTTACGTACCCGTAGGGTATAACCATGTCAGCAGTGAAGCAGGTGTGTTTATGGGAGCTTCAGCTCTAACACTGAAGGAAGCTTTCTCACCAGCGACGCTGGAAGCAATGGCATGCCGGGAAGCCCTCGCCTTGGCACAGGACTTAAACCTCGAACATATTTGTGTAGCATCAGACTGTCTGGAAGTGGTAAACAACCTGAAACAACCATATTATGGAGAGTATGTTGTGATCATCAGAGAGATCAGAGGGACTGCAGGCTCGTTCACGTCTGCAACTTTCAGGCATGAATCAAGATCCTCAAATGGAAAAGCTCATCGACTTGCACGTAGTTCTACTAGATTAGCAGTAGGACGTCAGCTCTGGCTGCTTCAGCCACCTGATGGTTTGTGTATTCCTGTAAACTAGTCTTTTAATCAGTAGAGTTTAGTCGAACCCTAAAAAAAATGTCATGATCCTTAGTGGGCCCGTCCTATCAAAATTGCTATTAAACGAGCTAATTGAACGATTATATAAAAGTTGTAGTTCTTTAAAATCATTAGTCCAAAAAATTATAGTTTTTTTAAGCAAACCCGAAAAGTCATAGTTTTTTTTAAGCTTTAGCCCCAATTGTCGTAGCTTTTTGCAATTTTCTCTAACTATAACGGTTGCGGCTGCTCCAAATAGCCCACGTAACAGATACAACTGTTGCTTGTTCTTTCTTGGGAACAAGCTTATGATCAAGGACATCACACGCCCATGACCCCGGATGCAAGCGTGGTAATTTAAACCCAAAAAAACTTCTGTACGGCTTTCCAATAAGTGCAGATCGCAAAAAAAAAAATCCAATAAGTGCATGAAACCAAATTTTCTCTTCATGCCAACGAAGTGGGCAGAATCTTAGCTCCTTGATGATGTGTATCCTTCCCAGCTCACCATAACATGGTAGCAAATTTTTGGTAACTCTCCGGTCTTCACAAAATGCGCACACGGACTGAAAACATTCAGAAATCTAGTAGGAGTACATGGGCGCGTAGGAAACAACAAATCTCACGAATTACATGGGGAGTATCACATTGGAAGTTAACGGTACAAATAAGTTGAGATATTACACATCTTTACATTGCCGAAACACCTTACAAGTTTCGTTCATTCGGCAAGAACTAATTCAACTGCACATACGAGTTCAAGGCAAAATCCTGTAGCTAGAGCCGCCTACAAGTACTCCGATAACACCGGCAAGATCAGGGAACGAGAATTGGGACTCGTCCTGAACATCGAGTGCATGCCATCGATCAGGTCCATGGGCTTGTACCCTGTCAGGTCCTCGAAATATTCTTGGTTGTCCGCCGGGTTGAGCATGAGCCCGGCGAGGAAGAGCGCCGTCGCCGCCACGGCAGACGGCATGAACTGCAGGCACCCGTAGTCAACCAGCGACGCGTCAGCGAGCTGATGCGCCATCCTCCGGATCTCCATGTTCTTCTCGCCTCTGCTGTTCCTTGTGAAGTGGTCGACGAAGGTGTTGGCGGTCGGGCCGCCGAGCTCTCGTACCGGAGCGCCGCCAACACCTGGCGCTCCATGTCCGTCACCTCCTTGCTTGTGACGAACCCGCGGTACGCTGCGATGTCCTTGGCGTTCAGTTTGCGGATGGTGCTCCGCTGCTCGTACTTGGCGGCGGTGAAGACGGCGGCTGCGCCCATCACGCGGAGCTCGTAGTCGATGTGACTCGTCGTCGGCAGGGCTCGCGCCGAGAGGACGCGGTCGACGTAGGAGACAGCGCGGTGGAGCGTGCCTAGAGCAAGGTCGAAGTGCTTGGCGAACTCGTCCATCCACGTGACGAGGCTGGCGCGGGTGGTCTCATCCATCCGGTCTCCCTGCACCGTCCTCAGGTAGTCCGGCGAGGGCTGCTGCCTGAGGTTCCTCTCCTTCTCCCGCAGGTTGACGTCGATGTCAGCGTCGTAGTCCGGCACCCATGGGCAAGTCCGCGGACGCTTGGCGGAGGGGTTCTCTGCGGCGGCGGCGGCGTCTGGCACGGGAGCGACGCGCTTTCGGCCGTGGTGCTCGGGTTGCTGGTGCAGCGCGGACACGTCGACGGCGGGCTGGAAGAAGTTGGCGGCGTCGAGCATGTCGCACGGCGCCGGTAGCATCACGGACGATGGCTCTAGGGCGGCGTAGGCGGGAGCAAAGTGGGCGCGTGAGCGGCGAGGCAGTGCACCGATGGCCCGGAGGTAGTCGTCGTCGAACTCCGTCTGGTGGGCGCCTGGAACCGGAGGAGCGGAAAGGAGCTCGGAGGTGTAGGGATCCATGATGTCCCCCATTGCTTGCTTGGCGATCGGTGGCGAGGGAGAGGGGATCTGTGGACTCTTGGATCGGTGGTGATTTGCAGGAAGGAAACAAAGAGCAGGGTGTAGGATGGAGAGATGCCCATGCACCGGTTGCTAGTAATTAGCAGCAGGAGATCCCGTGCGCGATGCGATTGGCTGCTTGCGAACTGGAAACCGTGTCGCTGCTCCTTGCAATCCGACTTCAGCCTTGCAGGAACCGCGTACCTACGGGCTACGGCGACAGACTCGGATGGTAAATCGTGGCAGGTGGGCCCGGCTGGTTCGCTCTGTCAGGTTAGTGTGTGTTCCATTCCATTCCATGTAGGACTCGGAGTGCGAGTGGTGGCGCAGCCTTCGCCTTGGTCGATCTTGTCCGCCGAGGCGCGGCAGTTCGGACCGAGCTTCTGATGAATCGCATGCCCAGCTTCAGGCACAAAGGAGAGATGGTCTCTACGGGCAGGGAGCAATGTTCAGACGACCTGTTAACTGTTAAGAGAGGAACACAACAGAGAGGAAGACATCCGGTAAGTTTTCAGAAAAAAATATGATCAAGATAGAGCATAATAAATAGTCATCATTGTTCTAAAATACTCCATATAGTCATCATCCAGTAAGTATAAGATGTTTTAGGTTTATAAAGTTAATATATTTAGACATCTTTTAATACATAGATTCACTTGAACCTACACACTAAAAGGTGTTTAGACATATTTGTATTATAAATCTAAAACATCTTATATTTCAAAACAGTGAGGTAAATGCATGTGCAAACGATAGAAAAGGACTGGGTGGTAAAAATATGTAATACTTCCGCTTAATAATCTAGTTTCGCACTCCACCATTTTATGACGAGGTCTACATAAAAAAGATCAAGATCGATGATATATAATTTCATTTCGGCAAATCTATTTTGAATTTTGTTAACCGTAACTTATTATTTTAATATTTATAAGCTTGGACTTATTTTAGCCGAATTTCGGCAACTTCATAGCACATGGTTGACCGTTTAAACTTTTTCTTTGACCACTACAGTAATTAGTGATTTGCTTAAGTTAACGCTAGTGGGTCTTTCTCCTGTAACCGAACTCTACCCCTCTCGCTCTTGTGCGGTGCCGTAGCGTCAAACCGGGGTGCCCCAGCCCACCCCCGCCGCCTCCTTCCTTTTGCTGCCGCCGAGGTCAAGGCAATGCCTAGGCGATAGCGATTTCTCCCTCGCGCGTCAGGTGCCTAGTGGCCGCGACAACCGATTTGTCATGACTCCTGAGCTAGGCGGCGGATCTATAGCCACAGCCAGCGGCTTGGAAGGTTGCGGTGGCGCTAGGAGTCGCCTCGATCTGGGTGCTGGCTTCGACGGGGCGGCTGCTCAACCATCCTACGACCTTCGATCTAGTCGTCTTCGTAGGCGGTCTTTGTGGCGATGCTCCTGGTCTTTCTACGCATCACAGGGGCGCGCGGGGCGACGACCCTGAGCTTGGCGGTGGTGGCCATCTCCTCCGTCGGAGGCGGTCGGTCTAAGGCTGGTTTTGCGGATCTCAAGATATGTCATTGAGTCCCGGCTGTGAGTTGGGGAGACATAGTCGCCAGTGAAAATCAAGTCGCCTCCGACCATGCAGGCGATGGCAGCGTTTGTGTCGTTACCTTGATGAAGGTATCCACGTGCAACTATTGTCAATCCACCCATGTCGTTCGGGGGAAACCCTAAGATCTAGTCTTCCGGGTCGGGTGATGGCGGCGTTGTTGTGTCACGTTCTCTCTTAGAAGCATCATTTATGGAGCAACCCTGGATGACAGAGGAAGGAGGTGGAGTGGCTTCGTCTTGCACGGAGGTTCGGCAAAGATGTCAAGTCATGCCTGGCCTGGCCGACATATGATACACCGAGTCATGCATGTTCGGCAGGTGCTATGCACGATAGATCGTCCAGAGACTTCAAGTTGTGTCGGCTAGTGGTACTTGGCGGCATGGTGCTAGCGATCGTGAATTGCTTGGGACATTGCGCGCAGGGAGATGGTGTTACTTGGCACCGCGGTAATGTCGTTGGTTGGTGTGGCGAGAGTCTGCCCATTGGCGGCGACATCCAAAGTGAGTGTACTGTCACGGCTAGACGAATATGTTGGACGGATCTACTGATCTGGGATTTTGGCTTCCATAGGGCGGTTGGGTGTTTTCTAAGTCTCATCAGGAAGGAGTTAATAGCATAAAACTACCACATTTTGGCCGGATGTTCGAATAACCACCACCTTACAAAAAAATCGCAAAAAACCACCACTTTTCGGCAGATTTTTTGCAATTCACGCTAAAACCCGATTTGCGGTCGATTGACAACGTTTCTGACAGGAGGGGCCCACCAGGACGATGACGTGGCAAGTGGTAGACGGCTCCTGGCGACGGCCGCTGCACGCCGTTAACGGCTGTGTGGGGCCCACACCGGCGCCGTGTCTGAAAGAGGGTTCGGGTGGACTAGTTCGCCCCGCCCGCCCTAGCTCGCTCTTGCGCCCCCACCCCCGCCCTCCGCTGCCGCCACCGTCGTCGGGGCGTCCACGGAAGCAGCCCACCGCTCGTTGTCGCCATGCCCAGCTGGGACGACAGTGACTCATCGAGCCACTCCCTCCTTGGGGTAAGTTCCCAAATTACTAGGGTTCAGGCTAGATCGAGTGATTTGGGATTTTAGGGTTCCTCGTCGATTTAGATCGATTAAACCAGTTATATCTATAATTTAGGAATTTGTGGACATGGACTACGCCCCAGATACCTGTGAGGATCCGGAATTCCATGGTGTGGCATTGGATTCTCCAGAAGTATGCCGTTTGCATGGGCTGGCGCCGCAGAAATGCGTCGCCTTTGAGGGCACTAACACCGGCCGTAGATTTTACATGTGCCAAGTTGGAAATGTAAGTTTATTAGTATTGCCTACCTTATTTTGTGCATTGTTTTAAGTTATACTTATTAACTGTGATTATTTCCTTTATTTTTTATCTTATTGAAAAGCTGCAGTGATGTATTAGAAGCACATTACTCTAGTGGTTTAGCATAATTGCTTTTAGCAATGGTTTTCAACAACAAAAGTTATACTTTAGCAATGGTTTTCTACTCTTTGATGTGTCTTGTTTTGACAGTGCTTTAGCAGTAGCTTACATTAGCAAGAACAAGACAATGAGGTTTTTATCCAGACATGCTTATATTTTTATTGGATTGTGCATTGTAGCAAGTCATGAACTGTGGATTTCACTCCTAGAGTGTCCAGAAACTATGTAGAAGGCTTTATCAAGGCTTTGGGGCATGTACAATGAAGCCCATGATGGTAGAATCAATGACAGGTGTGAGCAAGCCATTTTGCTGAAGCAACTGTCGGAGGATAAGCAGAAGTTACAGAAGAAACATGATTCTCTGTTAGACGATGTGAAGAAGTTCATGGATGAAACTGAGAGGAAGGTGCTTCTGGAAAATTATCAGAAGTTCAAGGAAGAAAGGAAAGAGAGTGTGGCTGAGCAAAAGAAGGAGGAGCACACAGCTGCTCCCAAGAATGAAGTTCAGGTCTTGAAGAATGCAGCGGCTGAGCTCAAAGAGATACTGAAAACTCAAGCTGATGTAATGAAGGCCAAGATGCAGAAATGTGAAGATGAGAAGCTGGCCCTTAAGGATGAGAAAAATAAGCTAGAGTATATGATTTTTTACCTCTTCAATGCCAAGGATAGTCTCCAGCAGAAGGTGAAGAAGATTAAGGAAATTTGTGATGATGAGTGAGTTGAGTGAATGTGTTGATGTAATGTTGAACTACTGTTCATGTAATGCTGAACTATTGTGGTAGATTTGTTGTTGGAAGCAGTGCTGAACTACTAGTGATGTATGTGTTGTTGAATTTAGTGTTGAACTAATTGTGATGGAACCTTGTTAGTTTAATGGATCTATCTATGTTAAAACGTTATGTGTTATTGTTATTAGAAATGCTCTCCCTTTATATATTGTCATTTGAAATTAAATCCCTTTGTTATTTTAAATGTGTTCCTTTGTAACCTTTGTGATCATTACTAGAGTAGTTGGTTAGGGTTGTCGATGGTTCTCGACAACCTTTGTGATCATTATTAGAGTAGTGGTTTAGGTTTGTCGAGAACCCTCGACAACCTTTGTAACCATTTTTATAGTAGTTGGTTAGGGTTATCGAGGGTTCTCGACAACCTTTGTGATCATTATTAGAGTAGTGGTTTAGGTTTGCTTAGACTGAGCTGCCAGCCAATCTATAGTGACCTTGGTGTTCTCTCCATGAGGGATGCAAGTGTGCAAAGGGTTAAACTTTCTTATGCAAAATGTCTTCTCATTCTTAATGATGGAGGCAGACAAAAAGAATGGGCATCCTAATTTCAGTCCATCTTTAGTACAGTTGACAATGATTCTGTCAGGGTGGTTTCTGTGGTAACCATAGTTTCTAAGCTGAGCAATGTGATAGTTCCTAAGAGCTATCCTAAATTGGTAGACATCTGTGAAGCACAATTTCAGGGCAAACTGCCGGTGTGCATCAGCCCTAGACTCACCATACCAGACCCTCTTCTTTAGTTTCTTCACCCTCCTCTTCTGCCCACTTGGCAACACCCACTTTGGCACAAAACCATCATCATCACTGTCAGGCAAATCATCTGGGCTACTGTCATCATCACCTGAAGGTATGAAATAGTAGTCATCAACTACCTCTTCTTGATAATGTGATCTGCTTGATGTGGGGCCTTTCCCCTTCTTATCCTTCTCAGAAATAAACTCCTCTTCATCCACAGCCTCTGGTTCACTCTCTTCCTCCTCCTCTTATTCTTCCTCATACAACTCTTCCACATCAGTTTCCCCTTCAAAGTGTACATGATATTCTCCTCTCTTCTTGTTATTGTGCCCATCATGTCCACCTTGTCTCTTCCTCTTAAATTCCTTTATGTACTCTAGCTCTGATGCAACAGCCTTGTCATGATCAGCTTTGTAATCATGCTGCAGCTCATGCATCCATTCATCATCAGAATCCACTTCATCAACAGCCTTGTCATGATCAGCTGGTTTGCCCAGCCCAAAATTGCAACTCTGTTGTGTTCCTATATAGAGGCAATCTGACATATCCATAGCAATTGGATATACATTCTCCTCCTTACTAATATATGACACTCCATCTTTGTCCACCCTTAGTATCAATGAGTCTTGTGATGGGATGTCAGCCTCAGTTTCTTCTTTATTCAGTCCAGGTGGCACATCTGAATTGTGTCTGATCACTATTAAGTTAAGAACCTTCTCATTCTCAAAAAGTTCTTTCATCTTAATAATCTTTGCCATGCTGGTAAAAACCTCCAATCCCTCCAACCCTTTCCCCCTTTCTTTGATGTAGTACATGGTGTCATTAACATTATAACCAAACTCTTCAATAAGGGCCAACAAATTCATATATGCGATGTCTGCACTACACAAGGTTCTCTCTAGATTGTCTTCACCAGGGAAATTAAATCTAACTAGATAGACACGCGCGCTTCGCCGCGCCGTTTGCATAGGATTGTCACATAGTGTGATAATTACGGTACACTAACCGACGCTTTATTTTGTGACACCCATGTGTAAAACGCATGTGTTTCTAGTGTCATTGTCCATGAGACACTCAAGCCCTTTTTTAGCAGTCAGGCCTTTTCGATCTCTTACTGCTTCTCACCGTAGACGGTCGGCTAGCCTTCCAGAGAATAAAGTACGACTTATTTAACTCCGCTTCGTTATTTATTGGCGGATCTCAAACTATTTGAGTTAAAGGCTTAAAGGTGGACGATGGACGATGGCTTAAAGGCGGACGGTGGACGTTGGCATGCACATTCGTAGGTCGTGGAGGAGCAAACATCAAGCCGTAGACGATGGTGACGTTAGGTTGGGTGCATCGAGGGGGGTGGTGTTGCGAGCGGTGGCGAAACTGTTCCATCGGCAAACGTGGGGGCGGAGGGGATGGTGGGTTGGGGGAGTGGCGGAATAGTCGTCCATGGGTGATTTTTTGCCGGTGGCCGTTGAGGTGGGATGCAGGAGGTCACACGCGACAATTTTAGTTTGGCAGTTGGGTAGCGCTGGCTGGCATACCAAATTTGCAGCACGGGATTAGGCTTTTTGTGTGCGTGCCCTAAATTGTTTTATACACGACTTATTTTTGCGCATCTGCTGGAGCACGATTTTTGCCCGCCGCGCTAAATAATAGCTGTTTTTATGCACCGACAGATTTTTTTGTGCGTATGTTAGAGATGCTTTAACTACGGTTCATTGATTTTTTTTCCATGTAGGCTTTGTATAATTTCTTATTTTCTTTAAGCTGGCCCATATTTGATATTTTTTCTTCTTGGGTCCACAAGCCATAGAAACATAAGTATATATCCCAAATATCATCATCCAAACTGCATAGTACAACAAGTAATGATTATATGTACTGTAAATCCATCAGTTTATACTCCTATTTAATTGATAGGGAACAATACCAACTAATTATATCTACTATCAGTGCATCAGTTCATACTGTCCAAGATGATACATATAAATTATACAGTTAAGGTTCAGTTAAGATTCAGTTCACACAAGCTGAGCAATGTGATTCAGTTAAGCTTTAGCTAAGATTCAGTTAACACAAACTAAGCAATGTGATTTAGTTAAGATTCAGTTAACACAAGATTCGGCAACATACTATCCACTATCCAAGATTCAGCAACATAAGATTCAGTTAACTAATCCAAGATTCAAACCCTAACTAGCCAATGCAATCCTTAACTAATCCAAGATTTAAACTAGACAGAGCAAGATTGTAAGGTGAGAGCTTACTCGATGCCGCCCAAGCAGGATCCCCAACGGTAGCTACTCTTCGCAAGTGAAGCTAGAACCGCCCGAGCAAGAGCGGCGGCGGGTCCAGTGGAACGCTCCGGCGACCATGCTGCACCTCGGGTGAACGACGACAGCGAGGATAGAGGGGCACCGTTCTTGCCTGCGGGCGAATCGATGTCGCCGCCTGTGCTGAAACCGGCGCCACCGTCCAGGTCACCGCCGGAAGTAGCCGCCGCCATCTTCCACCGGGAGCGGGAGCGCGTGCGGAAGGGGAGAAATTGTAACCTAACTGACTGTTTCCCCTCTTTCAGACACGACGCCGGTGTGGGCCCCACACAGCCGTTAACGGCGTGCAACGGCTGTCGCCAGGAGCCACCTCTACCACTTGCCACGTCATCGTCCTGGTGGGCCCCTCCTGTCAGAAACGCTGTCAATCGACCGCAAATCGGGTTTTAGCTTGAATTGCAAAAAATCTGCCGAAAAGTGGTGGTTTTTTGCGTTTTTTTGTAAGGTGGTGGTTATTCGAACATTCGGCCGAAATGTGGTAGTTTTATGCTACTAACTCCATCAAGAAGACTCGGTGGTGCTGTATTGTCGGCTTTGCCTTGTATGATCTTGCGTGTTTTGTGGTATTTTTTCTTAAAATGGCAAGTGCAGAAGTCATGTTTGCGTGTTTTCTCGTAAGTCACGACGCATTAACAGATACACAGACTACATAAGCCACGTTTATGAGAACCCAAAGTGAATTGCTTATGATGAATCTCAACTGAAAGCAATGCTCAACGGATAACAGGTGTAGTAGTATTAATGCATTATGGTCATGTCATGTTCACATGGGGCAGTATCCTGCCAGCAGAAACCAAAATGATACAGTATCACCGATCAAACTCAATGGAGGGAAAAGGGAGTAACCGGAATTACTCAAAACTTCCTTTCCATTTCCTATTACTACACAGAAGAGCACTTTCAAGCTTTAGCTGAAGCAACATCTGCGCATCTGTAGATGGCTGTGGTATTGGGGAGGAAAGATACACACTCCGGGGCAAAAATATATACACATCAGGCTATAGACAGATCTCACCTCATGGAAGCCTACTGTACATGGTTGCACCCTTACACATTCTACAGTTCGTAGCTAGCTACACATACAAATGGTGCACGCGCCTTCATAGCCATGGGTGCTCCATGAGAGCCCCCTATTCAGAGATCGAGCTGAAAGAGTGAAAGTATAGGCACCACCATCTGCCTTCAATCCTGAAATAGTTACAGACTTCCTGGTGAATTGTGCAAAGAATATAAAAATGAAACCAAAAAGATGCAAGACTTACATGAACTATCAATAGAGGCTCAATGCACTATCAGCTACAAGTGAGCTTCTGGAGCTCCCTAGGTCAAGCTCATCGGACGTGGAATTGTACGAAGACAACAACTTCCTCTGTATTAAGATGCATATATAATCCATGTTAGTTCTTTTTTCGGATTGATACAGCTACATTATGAATAGGTAATGTAGCTATACTGAATGCCAGAGTTGAGTATCAGTGCAACTCACTTCCTGCTTCATAGTGCTACATTACTCAGCGAGCACAGCATGCTTAAAAAGACATCGTTTTCCCTTGAAGGCTAAACTATTTATAAGACAAACTAAATTTTGTATTGACTTTTTCCTATTTCGGAGGAGAAATGGGTATCAGTACATACCAAATTTCTGATAATTTCGAAAGTTTGTAAAAACATGATGACTTTACACACACCATAGCTGCCCAAATTTTCCAGTCATTCTGCACAGTGGCAGCAAGTTGTACTGACAGTACCAGAAACCATGGGCAACTGGGCAAACCCTGCTAAAAGCACAGTGTGTGAAGAGACAAGCTCAAGAAGACAGGAGCATGCTGTTAAAATCCTTCGAAGCTTCTCAGAGTGAAAGAAATAATTTCAGTTCTGATCAAATAAGGAGTTAAACATCTGGAACGGACTGCCTGCTCATCAAACATGCATTTGTGGCATTTTGTGAACTGGTTACCTTGACACCATAACAGAACATAATAATCTTCAACATACACCACTACAGGCATATAACACATGAAATAGCTTGCTACTAGCATTACCTTTCAGATGTATTAAAAATATTAAAAGAAACAAGCATCGCAATTTGCAACAAAGTTCTCAACAAAAACTACAACAACTTGACTTATAACAACTGCTGGCAACATGAAAAAGGAGTGAACCATTTAAGTATGGTCTGTAGTCTAATGAAATGTTGGATAGCTACTTACTTGATCTTCAAAGTCGGGACTGGTCAAGTTGATGGAGAGATTTCTCATCAACACAAGTGCCTAGAGAAAAAAAAAGGCACATGTGTCAGTTGATAAAAGTAGACATTTCAAGCCACTACTATGCAAGAAAAATGTGAATTCTGCATGCCATCTGTTGGTTTCAAAATAACCAAAATGTTTAAAAGTGATGACTAAAAATGCATATACATTTTGTTGCTATGTTTTACTCAGGAGACTGCTGCATAAGCCCATATTTAGTTAGTTAAATATAAAATTTTAGAGCAGAACGTTATTTATTCTTGTGCTGTCTTAACCATTGGGTTGACAGAAGCAATTATTTTGGAGGAGAAATTGTGCAACACCACATTACAGCGATGCTTATCTAAGCTATGCTTATGGTTAACTTCTGAATGAATACAAGAAGAGAAAACCAAGTATATCAAAGCCATTCACATACCGTTTCAACATCAATTGGGTTCATCTCCTTAAGTTTCTGCAAATGACCTTTTGTGCTTGGATCGAAAATGCTGCCTAAGAAGCTGTATACTTGTGCAAAATCTGGCATAACTGTATCAAAATTTGAAAGAGAGGGTTAAAGAAGTAAAAAAATGGCTGGTCAAAAAACGAAGCATTCATGGAGGCTAATATCAGTACTAGTAAATCTATGGGAAGAATAAGCTGGAGGCATTTCTTGAATCTATTCTCATTCTAAAAGGAACCAGGTGTTCTAAGAACTGTAATATTGCAAAATAAAAAATTCGTTGGAAGCATAAAGAATATATATTTTTCGAAGTCTAGGAAATAAAATGAGTGGATAGACTATCAGAAGTATCAGGAAGTACTGACTGCGGAGTGGTGGAACTTGATTTATCTGATCATTGGTTTCACCGGGTTGCCATACACTTGGAGGGCCTTCATTACTGCTTGAGCAAAACATGTTCGGATCCATGGATCCAGCACCTAAATCTTCCGAGTGAAAGATGGTAAGGATTAACTGACACAGATCACATATGGATATTTACGGAGAAGAGCAACCTTGGAGTACAAACCTTTCACCAGAGATGAGGCGACAATTGGTGGGATGGAATTGTGGGTCCATGAAGAAACAGCCACATTCATTCCTGAGTTCCTAAGCATGGAAGATGGATCTGTCTTGAGGGCATATCCTAGTTCTGCAAGACAAGAGAAGACAGTGAGCCAACCGTTTGGTATAAAGAGGCACCGATAAAGTGATAATGTAAAAATATTAGTACTTGTACAACTAAATTCAACGACTCACCATTTTTGGAGGCCTTCTGAGGGTATGGATGAGCAGCTTTACGCTTGGGCCGCGGAGGCGGGACATGTTCGCTGGTTCCATTTTTCTGAACCTTCAAAAAGTACTTCTGTGCATGGCTCCTTATCTGCAAAACAAGTTGGGTGCAAAATGAAATGGTTTTACCGGAGACACCATTGCCATGAGAATTCCAAGTTCCATTATGCAGGGATTGTAATGCAAGTTGGTGCATAATTTCAGTCAATTCATTACACCATAAACTAAATTGATTCAATCAACATGCCTTCTCGAACAAGTTGCAACTAATCCAAGTAGTACCTGGATGACAGTCTTGGAACCAACAAAAGCTTCTATCTTTTTCCAGTCACGATCAAAGCTGAAAAGGACCCAGGTTTTACACATTAATGTCACATTAAGAGGCAATCTTATAATTGACTAGTATCAAATCTTTGCTACATATACGTGAATTCAACCACACTAACTGATACCCGGAACAAAATCACAACGCAAAAATATTGCACTCGTGCATCCTGAAAAGAACATAGTACGTACTACCACATAGTATAAATTTTAATGGTCTGAACGTATGAGACTCATGGGGAATCTAACAGTTGCAGGAACGTTTACTTTCTTGTAAGCACTTATGGCTCGAAAAAAAAGAAGCTCTAAACTGTTTTATCCCAAAGCGGAAGGATGCCTATACAAACACAGATCAATTGCACATGGAACCTATACCAAACTTCAAATAACTGAACAAACAAACAAACAAGTGCAGCAGCAAACTATACCACTGCTTTTCATAACAGGAAACACAACCAGGACACAAAATTTTACCTCCGCCTGAGACCTAACAAAACATTCATTCGTTGTATCGACGAAGGTTACAGAGACGACGGAGCGTTGCGAAGTTTCGAGGCAGTAGCGACAAAGTCGAATTGCGTCGAAAAGCATACTACATAAAAGGGGAGGAAAAACTCTGTTGCGGTTGGTTCAGCGCTTTGCTTGCTTACAGCTGGAGTGCCTCGAGGAACTTGTCGTGCTCCTGCTCCGTCCAGCTCTCCCGCGACTTGGTGATGGTGTACGGCTTCCGCACCTTCTTGCTGGCGTCGTCGCCGCCGGCCGCCTCGGCCAGCTGCGGCGGCGGTGGCGGGTTCCCGGCGACCATATGGAATGGAACGGAGGCAGGGAGCGCGACGTGCTGCGGTGTTCGGCGTCCGCGTCGTGGTGGTGGTGTCTCGCGGGCGGCTCGCTGGGCTGGGCTGGGGGAAGAAGAGTGCTCTTGTCTGTAGCGCGGCCGCGACTGCCGTGCGGTGTGGCGCCGGGTGTGTGGGTGGGAGTGTGTGGGTGGTGGCGCCTCGGGGGGCGTGCGGGGTTTTGGCCGTGCGTTGCGTGCGTGGGGGTCCCGCCTGGGTGGGCCAGGGGCGCGCGCGCGTTTGTGGCTGCGATGCGCGGGCGGCACCCACTTGCCACCTTGCCCGTCACCCTCGCCTCACGCGGGGTCGCTAGCTTGCCTGCTACTGGTCGCCAGCTTCACGCCGGGCTCATGTGGCTGGCCTGGCTCGCTCGCTCGCTCGCGGCTGGTTTTATTAGCGGGACGCCGACAGTTGAATAAAAAATCGCATCAAGGCGTGTCGAATACGTGAAAATTTTGGTTGGTATGCTTTCTCACTTTCTGAGGGCTGCTGATGCCGAAATGGCCCTGGCCGGAGGAAGCAGGATCTCGGTGCATCCTGCGTGTGCCCTGTGGATAGGGATGCCCAAAGTTTCACCATCAAGTCCATGTAGCATGTCATGCTACCCGCAAAAACAAAAGTCCATGTAGCATGCCATGCTTTTTATCGTACGGAGAATATGTTTTTCTTTGGCTCAGGTTTGTGCAAAATTCTGTTTCATATTACTTCGCATATAAAGTTTAATTTCTGAAAAACAAAAAGAGAAAGCCAATCGGGAAGGGACTTTTGGTGTCATCCTTGGTCCATTTTCCTTCTGGATGACGACGCATTTCCTTATTCTTATTGTGATTATGCCAATCTGTTGAGGTTGATATATGATATGTGACAAGTAAATATTTGAAACAAGAATTCGAATTTTTGAGTAACATACCCTTCTAATCCTTTCTAATGTCTTTTTACTCCACACACAAAGTTTGGTCAAAGTCAAACTTTACAAAGTAAACAATTATAGATAAAATTTACAAAAATAAATAAATATCGGCGGGCCTAGCGAGCACTACTGCGCTCGATGCCCGTTGTGAGTGCACCTCCAGAAAACTGAAAGGACAAAGGGATGTTTAATACATTTTTTTAGAATACAACCTGAAAGGTGTATTGATCTCATAGAAAAAGAGGCCAACTGATACGTCGTAAATGTATCTAAATTTTTTTATGTTCCATGCTTGTTTAGTATCTACTTTTCTTTGCTTTGTCTATATTTTAAAATATTTTTATATTTTTTCTGTTACTAACCTATTAACAAAGATGCAACAGTGTCAGTTGCCTGTTTTCTTCTGTGTTTTTGGTTTCAGAAAAGTCAGAAAAACAATATTCTCGGAATTGGACGGGACAAAAGCCAAAGTCAATATTTTACCGTGGGAAACACGGAGCTAGAACACGAGATGGAGGAGAGCCACCAGAGGCCACACCCCCTGGCCGCGCGGCCTGGCCTGGCCCGCGCCTGGGGGGTGCGGCCGCCCTGGGTCTCCCCTGCCTCGCCTCTTCGTCTATAAGAAGGACCTGATACCTAAACCCTAAGTATCCGATCAATCTTTCACGAAACAGTTCGTAGTCGTTGCCACCATCGTCCTTAGATCGGGGGGATCTGAAGCTCTTCCCGACATCCTGTTGGAGGGAAGCTCATCCCGAAAGCCTTCTTCATCATCATGCCAGCCTCCGGTATGAAGTGTGAGTAGTTTCACCTTAGACTACGGGTCCATGTAGTAGCTAAATGGTTGTTTCTTCTTCTTTGTGCTACCATGTTTAGACCTTGTGAGCGTTCATGATCAAGATCATCTATTCATACATGTTGTGTTTGCGGGGATCCGATGGATATTGAGATTACTATGTCAGTTTGATTAATGGTTCTATCTTATTGATTTTATCATGTATGTGTTGTTTGTGATCTTGCATGCTCTTCGTTTCTAATAGCTATCTTGGCCAAGTAGATGCTAGTGACTCCAAGAGGGAGTATTTATGCTCGATAGTGGGTTCATGCCTCTATTTAATCTGGGGAAGTGACATAAATCTCTAACGCTGTGTTTGGATGCACGGAAATAGGCTTGGAATTAGGGAATTGGAATTTGGGAGTCTAATTCGCCTGTTTGGTTGGGTAATGAATCAGCCCATGGAAACGAAGTCCAATTCCAGACCGCACGCCCCCGCGTGCAAAATAGACACCAATAGATTCGGACCTCTGGAGGTCGGAAACGTCCTGGAATCGGCCAAGCGGTACGCGCGACCTTAGCCTGGCGACCTGGAAGCCTGGCGCGTGCACACTTCCTGGCGGCGACGCTCAGGTGAGGCTCCTCCCCGCCCGCCCGTCCCATGGCCGACCTCCAACTAGCCTTCCTCTTCCATGGCCTCCCTCTTCTTGCCCTCTTCCCTCCCATCCTTGCCCTATTTCCCCTGGCCGGCCTGCTCCCCGGGGACAGCACTCAGGTAACACCTCTCCCGCCCGTCCTTCCATGGCCGACCTTCCCTGATCTTCCTCTTTCACGGCCGCCCTATTCTTGCCCTCTTCCCGTCCGTCCCTGCCCTATTTCCCCTGGTCGGAGCTCTCTCATCAGCGCTTAGGCGGCCGCAATTTCTAATGCCCGGTACAGGGAATTCCACTGATTGGGAGTTTAGAGTTATACCACTTCCAGCATGCCAAAGACCTGCTCGACCATCGGTTCAGCTCAACTCTCTCGTCGACGACTTCCCCACGAGCTTGGACATCGTGTTCTCGGAGTCGTGGTCAGAGCTGCGCGTCCGCGAGTACAACGCCAGGATGATGCGAAACAGCAACACCAGCGCGCTTTCAGCTGCAACAACGGCGGCATGGGCAGCTCGTTCAACTTGTCTCTATTCCTGGCAGTTGGTTGTTTGTTGTCTAGTGTTTACTTCAGATTGACGTTGGAACTTGCAAGCAAGCTTATACAATTTATAATCCGATGTATCTCTTCCCATATGTTGTCACTTCCGTGTCAAACTCCGGCCACGGGATCTGCCTCCTGCTATGATGCTAGGTAGGGCGGTGCCGAATTAAGACAAACACGTCGTGGTGCCGTAGCCCGCACATGATCAATCGACGGGTCATTTCAGGCACAGTGGCGGCCACGCCGCCGTCTCTAGAGCTCTCTCCGGCCGAGCGAGGATGTGTGTCTGAGCATCTCTGATATCATCGTTGCCGCACAAATAGTCTGATGTAGATGTAAAAATACTATAGTATAATCTGTAATTTAACTTGTGACCCGTAAACTTTTTATTATTTATAAACTCAATAAATCATCCAATTCAACAATTTGTACATCCAAACATGAATTGGAATTGGAGTCTACCCTCTGATTCCAATAACAAATGAAAAGCACATCCAAACAACAGAATCGAATTGATAGCCATTTCTTTTCCATCTTAGATTTAGAATTTCGACTCAATTCAATTCCAAGTCTCAATTCAGTGCATCCAAACATAGCGTAAGGTTGTAGATGTGATGTTGCTACTAGGGAGAAAACAATGGTATCTTGTTCATGGAACAAGTGGATTGTTTATCTTACACACTTTGCTTAAAACAGTTATCCGTTGCTTGCAACTTAATATTGGAGGGGGTTCGGATGATAACCTGAAGGTGGATTACTAGTCATAGATGCAGTTGGATGGCAGTCTATGTATCTTGTTGTATTGCCCAATCAAATCTCATAGGATCATGAATGTCCAGTATTGCATTTTTATGCATTGCTCTGTCCTATCAATTGCCCTGCTATAGTTTGTTTACCCAGCATGCCATGTTTGTTTATCTTAAGGAGAACACCTCTAGTGAACTATGGACCCCGGTCCAATCTTTACCATTGATACATCTTTCACTATTACTGTTTACTTTCTGCAAACCACCATTACCTTCCACACCATACAGTCAATCCTTTGTTTTCAGCAAACCGATGAGATTGACAACCTCATTGTTCGTTGGGGCAAAGTCTTGAGTTTGTGGTGTGCATGTTTCCAGTTGCTAGCAACACCTTTGAGTCGTTTCCTTCCTCCTACTGGTTCGGTAACCTTGGTTTCTTACTGAGGAAAAAACTTGTTGTTGTACTCATCATACCTTCCTATTGGGGTCTCCCAACGAAGCTCTACAGTGTTCTGAGCCGCATCAAGCCTTTTTCTGGCGCCGTTGTCGGGGACCATAAGGCCTTTAGTCTCTTCCTCCCCGTCAAGCCTTTTTCTGGCGCCGTTGCCGGGGAGTCTAAGAACGGCTTCACAAGGGGAGTCCTTCACAACCTTTCTCTTTACTTTGTTTTTGTTTTGCTTAGTTTCTTTTGCCTTGTTTTGTTTGCCTCTTTTTATCAAAAACTAAAAAAAAATAGTTTAGTTTGGTTTGCTTTCTTTTATCAAAAACACAAAAAAATAGTTTCTGCACTAGTTGTCACCTTGCTCTAGCTCATCATGTTGATCCCCAAGTTCACCCTGAAAGACCTTTCAATAGATAGTGGCTCCATAATTGGGAAATAAAATATTGAAGAATTATTTAAACATGTTAGCAAACATGAGGATATTGAGGATAAATCCTTAGCAGAACTTTCTCCTAATTATGAAATTGCTGCAGCTTCTTTAGTTCACATGCTGGAGGCTAGGTTTGTTAACCTTAACCCCATGATGCAAATTTTGTTTCTTAAACTAAAAGAAGAAGAGGATGCTGAAAAGAGAGATATCATCCTAGAAACTTTGCTAAAAGAGTTCGATGATGTTTCTAAGGAAGCCAAAAAGGTCTTTAAACGTTTTAATATGCTAGGATCATGTGTAGATGTTATGGGTACTTTAGAAAAGTTGGATAAAACCAAACCAAATGGAGATGAAATTAAGGTACCCGTACCTTTTTAACTTGTAGGAATGCATGAGGCCCTAGAAACGAATTTTGATTGGATTATTCCTGAAAACCCATTTGATGAAAGTAGTGAACCTAACAGAGATGAGAAAGGATCCTCTAAAACTTATTTGGATGAGATACCTTTCCTAGTTGAAGAGATTTCGAGTATTGATGTTAATGCTTCTTTATTTGAAAATACTTGATTCTTGCTTCTTGTGCCTAACTTAAAGGCATTAAAGAAAAGTACTTCTTGGGAGATAACCCAATAGTTTTCTTGAGTCTTGGAAGTTATTACTTCATTAATGACCTCTCCTTATCCTTTTTATTTTCTTTTTGTGCCAAGAATAACCTCTAATGAGAGGGAAGTAAGATTTGGAGAGTTGTTGTCCCGAAACAGTTTTTGTGCTCCACTGTAAAAATTCGTGTAAAATCTCTGTAAGTCGAATTAATCTGTAATTTTCTGACTAAATCCCCCAGGTTGTTAGCTAACTTTCGTTAGTTCAACACTTTGTGACTTGAGCAACAAAAGGTCTTTGAAAAAATCGGTTTCTACCTGCTGGTCTGTTTTGATAGATTTCTGCCATTATTTGCATTTGCTTCTTATTGATTCTTTTTGGGTTCTTTTTTGGGAAATTGAGATTTTTGAGGGAATTGCTATAGTATCTTGTGTCTTTAGTGAAAGTTTTGTTGTTTTAAAACTAAAACCCAAAGGTCTATTATCTTTTGAATACACTAATGTTGCTAATGAAGATTGTATGAAGTTTTGTATGAAGGAAAATTTTCAGGTGTAGAGGAAGAATGATATAATGAGATGCAGAATGGACAAAAGCTCAAGCTTGGGGATGCCACCCCGTGTCACCCCAAGAAATATTCAAAAGGTACAAGCGTCAAAGCTTGGGTATGCCCAAGGCATCCCCTTCTTCATCAATAAAAATCTGAGGTCTTTCTAGATATTTCATTTTTATTGTTTCATGCTCAGTTGTGTTGTTCTTGGAGCGCCTTAGTTTTCTTTTTTGGTTTTTGTTTACTTAGTTTTCTTGAATAAAGTAGTTTGGACCCCCGTTCTCGATGTGTTGTTTCAAATAAGTTGATTGATTTTGGAGAGGAGTAGAAAGTTCTTGCTTGAATAGTACAAGAGGATCTTGCTTTGACTGTGGCTTAGACTTTATCATGCCATGCTAGATGTTGTTTTGACCTTATGCTTAGTGATTATTGCTGTAGCATGACTTGTTCCAAACAATTAGGATTGCTTAATGTGCCTTGAAAGAATCATGTGTTGTTTTAGCATACAAAAGCATAGTATTGTGGTATTCTCCTTTGATGCTTTGTTTGGGTTGACTTGTCACATGCTCACACCATGGTATGACTATGAACCAGTCACCATAGCCTCTATGATCATTTAGTTTTTGACTTGTGGTACCACTTTATGCTTTGATTAGTAATGTTTTGTCGCTCTGCATGATTATGGCCATTATTGCTCTCTTAATTGGTCGCTCCCAGTCTTTTGCTAGCCTCCACTTGTATGAGTAAGCTCTACTCATGTATCAACTCCCAAAAAACCAAGTTATTCCAAAGTGTCCACTATAAATTCCTATGCATGGTGTGTTACACCATTCCAAGTATATTATTGTTTTCATCTACCTTCCAATTAAAATTCACTTTGTTATGTGAAACTTAGTGATTAAAGCTCTCACAAACTTGATGGCACACTTTATTTTTCTTGCCCCTAATAAACTTGAACCATTGTGTCATCTATGTTGTATATGCTTGCACTTATACATTGGAATTAGCAGAACCATGCTCTCATGGGGAACGCTTTCAACATTGCACTTGTACATTGTACCCAGTTGATATCATGCTCTTTTGTTTGTGGATGTCGTCGGTGTGAAATGAAAGTGGAGCTTGTAAGTCCATGGAGTTATGTATGTATGTTAGAGAAACGCCTGGGCCGCTAGCCTAAGCCATGTCTAATCATGGTGGAAACTTGCAGCATCACCATAGTGAGCAATCTATGAAGTATTCTTCTTATAAAAAAGTGATAGAGATTGAGAAAAAGAAAAAAAAGACATATTGAAAAGAGGAAAGAGAGAAAAAAGAACCATTTTCCCATGGTAAATAAGAAGATTGCCGAGATGCTCATTGTCTGCTTGCCTTGTCATTTTGGTTATGGGATAGCTCATATATCATGTGCAAGGGGTACCCCGTTGGCGGTTCTCTATAATACACATGTACTTACTATGACAAGAACTCACAGGTAACTAAACTTGAGTAGCATAAGGAGCGGCCATCGTATTCAAGAGACATGATATTGCCAACTTATACTTTGTCAAGCATATACTTCATAGTTTGTTCACTTTAACCTTAATCGCTTCAAGATGCTTATGATAGGGGCAATGAGAGCTGAAAGCTAATAGTACCATAATTTTTGGAAGCTCTTTATGAGACTTGAAATCCCTGCTTCCCTTTTATGAAGGGCCTTTCTTTCCACCATTATATTGAGTCTCCAGCTTCTATCCTTAGGCACCAATTAAGAGAGCATAGTTTCCATTCTTAGTTCTATGTGCATTGTCCCAAAACTTATTGATTGATGCATGTTGTTGATATTGCTTGCTCATGAACTATTTGTATCTAGTCACTCTTATAAACTTTGAAGGTGTCCTATGCATCTATTTGCTACTCCATGAGGGACAAGCTGAATGCCATTATGTTTTTTATATGAGAAATAAACAAACGTCTTTTAATGCATTGTTATTCATGATATTTGTTTGTAACCTTTCATGTTGCATGCATAGTTACTTTGTCTTATTGTTACAACTTCTTCTTGCATGCTCATGTTTAGAGTTCTTTGATCCCAGGTTTCAATGCTTGCAAATGGTTTGATCATGATTTTGATGGTGCATGTCACCTAAAAAATTATTCTTTTTGTCACTTACCTACTCGAGGACGAGTAGGAGTTAAGATTGGGGATGCTTGATACGTCATAAACGTATCTATAATTTTTGATGTTCCATGCTTATTTAGTATCTACTTTGCTTTTCTTTGTCTACACTTTGAGGTATTTTTATATGTTTTCTGGTACTAACCTATTAACAAGATGCCACAATTCCAGTTGCATGTTTTCTTCTATTTTTTGTTCCAGAAAAGGCAGAAAAGCAATATTCTCAGAATTGGACGGGACAAAAGTCAAAGTCAATATTTTACCGTGGGGAACACGGAGCCAGAACACGAGCCGGAGGAGAGCCACCAGGGGGGCACACCCCCGGCTGCGCGACCTGGCCTGGCCCACGCCTGGGGGGTGCGGCCACCTTGGGCCCCCCTGCCTCGCCTCTTCGCCTATAAGAAGCCCCTGATACCTAAACCCTAAGTAACCGATCAATCTTCCACGAAACACTCTGTAGCCGCCGCCACCATCATCCCTAGATCAGGGGGATCTGAAGCTCTTCCCGGCTCCCTTCCGGAGGGGATATCACCCTGGAGGCCTTCTTTATCATCATGCCAGCCTCCGGTATGAAGTGTGAGTAGTTTCACCTTGGACTATGGGTCCATGTAGTAGATAGATGGTTGTTTCTCCTTCTTTGTGCTACCATATTTAGATCTTGTGAGCGTCGTTTATGATCAAGATCATCTATTTGTAATCATGCATGTTGTGTTTGAGGGGATACGATGAGATTACTATGCCAGTTTGATTAATGGGTCTATCTTATTGATTCTATCATGTCTGTGTTGTTTGTGATCTTGCATGCTCTCTGTTTCTAGTAGCTATCTTGGCCAAGTAGATGCTAGTGACTCCAAGAGGGAGTATTTATGCTCGATAGTGGGTTCATGCCTCTATTTAATCTGGGGAAGTGACATAAATCTCTAAGGTTGTAGATATGTTGTTTCTATTAGGGAGAAAACAATGGTCTCTTGTGTTGGAGATATGCCCAAGAGGCAATAATAAAGTGGTTATTATCATATCTTCACACTTATGATAAATGTTTACATACCATGCTATAATTGTATTAACCGGAAACATTAATACTTGTGTGATTTGTAAACTAAAATAAGAGTCCCTAGTAAAGCCTCTTGTTAAACTAGCTTGTTGGTTAATATATGATCATGGTTTCCTGATCATGAACATAGAGATGTTATTAACAACAGGATCATATCATTAGGAGAATGATGTGATGGACATACTCCTATAGATAAGCGTAGCATAAAGATCAAGTCATTTTAATAAGTTCAATTGCTATATGCTTTCTGATACATAGTAACCTAATTCCTTCGACCATGAGATCATGCATATCACCTTTGCCGGATGGATGCTTTGATGACATCAAACACCACACCGTAACTGGGTGGCTATAAAGGTGGCATTGAGTGTTCAGAAAGTATTGGTTGAAACACATGGATCAAGAGTGGGATTTGTCCATCCATATGACGGATAGATATACTCTGGGCCCTCTCGGTGTAATGTCATCCAATTAGCTTGCAAGCATGTGACTGGCTCACAAGGGATCACATATCACGGGAACGAGAAAAGAGTACTTATCGGTAACGAGGTTGAACTAGGTATGCAGAGATACCGACGATCATAACCTCAGATAAGTAAACTATCGTGAGACAAAGGGAAATTGGTATCATATGTAAGTGGTTCATTCGATCGCAAAGTAATCGTAGAAGTATGTGGGAGCCATATGAATTTCCAGATTCCTCTATTGGTTATTGTTCGGAGAAGTGTCTCGATCATGTCCGCATAATTCACGAACCGTAGGGAGACACACTTAAGGATTCGACGTTGTTTGAGTAGTTATGGTATTATGAGAAAGAGACCGAATGTTGTTCGGAGTCTCGGATGGGATCCGGGATATCACGAGGTGATACGGAATGGTCCGGAGAATAAGATTCATATAAGGAAAGTCCCGTTTCGGAGTTCGGAAATGATTCCGGTGTTTTCATCGGGAATGTTCTGGAAGGTTCCGGAATGTCCGGCACTCCGGGGGGGGGGGGGGGGAGGGGTACATGAATGTGTCATTGCATATTGGAATGATTGCATCATGTACTAAGTGTTCTTGCTGTTCCAAATAAAGGATTAAATTGAATTCTAAAACAGAAAAGTCAAATGACTAGTTTGAAAGTCAAACGGCTAAAACAAGAAACTGTGGGAAACAAGCAAGAGGAGGCAAAACCGACTTGGGGGAGGAGTCCCTCCTCTCCAAGCCGGCGCGCCACCCAAGGCCGACTTGGAGAGGGACTCCCTCCCCTTGGCCGGCCCCCTCCACCCATAAAAGGAGGGGCAGGGCCTCCTCCTCTAGACACACAAGTTCCTATCCTCTAATCTAAATCCTAGCCCTAGACTCCGGTTTAGAGCTGTTTTGGTTTAGAGCTTCTAATTTCCCTAGCCTTCAGATTAGAGCCTTCTAATTGGTGTGTCTAAACCCTAGACCACTAATAGTTCTCTCTCATACTCCACCATACTCGCTCCGGCTTAAGGCGAAGCCCTGCGAGATCTCCCCTCTACTTCCGGTACCACGCCGTTGTGCTGCCGGAATCGCGAGGAGAGTGCTACAACCTCCGCTGCCTGCTGGAACAAGGGAGAGGAAGGTCTTCGTCGAGTACCGAACGTGTGACCGACTGCGGGAGCGCTGCCGGAACGCAGCGCCGGAAGGATCGTCTACGCGATCTTGAGACCGGAAAGAGTACGACTACATCATCCACGAGAATCTGCTCTCGTTAACCACTTTGGAATCTTCGAGGGTAAGTTATTCCATCGACTCGTTGCTACAATCTAGTAGATAGATCTTGGCTTGTTTGTTTGTATGCGATAGAAAATTTTGTTTTCCATGCTACGAACCCCTACAGTGGTATCAGAGCCGTGTCTATATGTAGATCTGTTGCACGAGTAGAACACAATGGTCATTGTGGGCGTTGATGCTTTTATTGTCGATTGATTCTTGTGTACTTTGCATCTTGCGGTATGTTGGGATGAAGCGGCCCAGGCTAACCTTACATGACATCGTTCATGAGACTTGCTCCACGCTTGACATGCAACTTGTATTGCATAAGTGGCTTTGCGGGTGCCTGTTTCTCCTAGCATAGTTAAGATCCAATTTACAACGGGTGATTAACAATAGTAGTATCAATGTTGTGGTAAGTTAGAACGACACTTATTGAAAGCCCCAAACCACGTAAAACATGCAAAGAAAGTATAGGCGTCTAACTTTGTTTTGCAGGGGTGTGCAGTGATGTGATATGGCCATGATTGTGATTATATATGATGTATGCAATGTTCCTTATTGTAAGTCGGCAACCGGCAGGAGCCATATGGTTGTCTTTAATTTCTGTTAAGACCCGCGTGTCTATTCAAAGTAGTTGTAATAGTTGAAGCCGGTGGACGACAACCATGGAGCAGCGTCATTGACCTTGATGCAATGCCGGTGATGATGGAGATCATGTTCGTGCAAGAAGATGGAGATCGGAAGCACAAAGAAGAAATGCCATATCATATCACATATTATGAATTGCATGTGATGTTAATCCTTTATGCATCTTGTATTGCTTAGTAGACGACGGTAGCATTATAAGATGATCCCTCATGCACATGAATTTCAAGTCATAAAGTGTTCACCCTTAGTTAGCACTGTTGCTAAAGCTTGTTGTTTCGAAGCACCACGTGATGATCGGGTGTGTTAGATTCCGCAAGTGTATACAACGTGAGCAAGCCAGATTTGCTCATGCGGAAGCTAAGGTTTGATCTTGACGAGCCTAGCATGTACAGACATGGTCTCAGGAACACGGATCACCGAAAGGTAAAGCATGAGTCATATAGTAGATATGATGAACATGTTGATTGTTCGCCATTGAAGCTATATCAACTCTCGTGATGATCGGTTTTGATATGGTGGATTTGGTTCGTGTGATCACTAAAACAATGTGAGGGATGTTGTTTTGAGTGGGAGTTCACCTAGATTAATTTAATTATTAATTAGAACTCAATTTATCATAAATTAAATCAAAGTGAATTTGCATAGTTGTTGTAGTCATTGGCATCCGTTTACCACCTTACGCTTAGTTATAATTGAGATGATAGAACTATAGAATTCTGGTTAGTTACTTTACGAACTGGTATCGTATTGTTTTGAAGTGTTAATCTAAGGTTTAAAAGTCCTATTGCAAACTTTCAGTAAGTTCCGGTTACTCCATGAAGTTTAATAATTGGTATTAAAACAAGAGTGACAATTCCAAGTGTTAGTATATAAGTATCATGTTTGTCTCCATGATTTTTGATATTCAAAGGATTGTCTTAATATCAAGGTTATCTAGGATCTGAAAGAGTTGTTTCATAAACCATGATGTGTGGAAGATATTGTGATATCTGAAACGAAGTTTTGGTTGCAACATGATAGAGTATAAGATGGCAAAAGTCATGTTCTCATATTTGATGAGAATTTGCAAAAGGTTGGAGACACTAGTTGTCCTAATCCACCAAAAGGTTTTGGATAGCAACATTATACTCGCGATTCATCTTTATAAGCTAAAAGTAGCTTGATCTTGGATAATTCCATGATAAAGGTGAATGTTTGATGTAGGTAAAATGTTTACTACACCAAGAGATTACTAAAGAAAGGAATTTGAAAGAACGCCAACCATTTGATGATGGTGATCTACTTCAAAGTGCAAGTCCAAAGACATTGGTGTTTAACTATACATGCTTTGGACTATGTGTCATATGTATGACTCCACTATTGATATTGATAGATTCTTTCAAACAGAAAAGGAAATATTGAAAGAGAATCTCATAAATATATGGCAGAAAAGAAAAGACTAGAATTGTTCAGTTTAAGTATATAGATGATATACATGTTATGGCTATATTCTTTGCTTATTAAACAATGTGGTTCTTAAGTATTTGATACTGAATTTGTTGGTGTGAATCGTCATACGAAACAACACAATTCATGAACTACAATGGCCTAAGTAACTAGCAAAAGAATATGTGATGATGTTCATCGAGAACAAATAAAGGGTTATTGTGTTGCTCATTAAACATCAAAGTTTGCCTTCAAGATTTGTTTTATCAGGTATTATGAGAACAAAAGGGTTGTTCAAATAATTGCCGTAATCCATAAAAGATGGATGATTCACAAATCTCGTTGGAGAAATCACATCCATAAAACTAGTGCTAAAGATGTCGAAAGACAAATTGATTGAAAGATCACTTAGGAAGTGACATCGCCGTTTAAATTATATTGAAAGAAAACATGAAGAAACTCCATGTGGATGGAATTTTAGAGTCTTTTGATTTTTGATCAAATGACGCTTGTGAAACTTTTCTAGAAATAATTAAAACTTCGTTCATAGGCCAAAAGGGAACGAATGACTAGCTTATTGGAACTTGTACATATTGTTGTACGAAGTCCATTATGTGTAGTCAAGAGCGATGGATTTCAACTTCATATGCTTTCTCCGAAAATTTGAGTGAATATATGAATATTTACTTAATAAGGATGAAGTATGAAACATTTGAAAAGTTCAAAGACTTTCAAGATGAAGTACAAAATCATTGTAACAAGAATATAAACAGTTTATGATAAAGATCATAAAGGAAGATATTTGAGTTACAGAGTTTAGCATAATACCTAAGATATAAGGAATCGTTCCGTGGATTTGCATTTCCCGAAACACCATAAGAGTATGGAGCATTCGAGATATGTAATTAAACCTTGTTTGACATGGTGAGATCAAAGGTGTAATTCATAAAATTGCCATTGTATTTTAAAGATTAAAAGCTTTAGAGATTACCGTTTTTCCACTGAAAAGAGCTTCATCATAATCCGTTGAAATGACACCATATAAAATTATGGTTTGGGATAAAACCCAAGTAGTCCTTTCTTAAACAATGGTATGCTATACATAAGAAAGATGTTTGCAACCAAAGTCGGATGAACCTGTCTTTGTTAAGTATTCCTCCATAACACCGGAGACAAAAGTGTTTGTCTCTTAGAATGTCAAGTTTCCTTGAGAAGGAATTTTTCGTGAAACGTAAAGTGGGAGGACAATAGAACTTTGATAAGGTTAAAAGAACCTTAGCTATATGTGCAGAGTTGCGCAGCGCCGAAAAGTGTTCCGGAGGCAGCAATAATGCTCATGGCTCACGTGCCTCAAAGGTTGTGATCATGGAGATCTAAGTTCCTATTGAAACAAGTAGGTCGGGTAAACAATCAAATACCAAGATTTGAGTTGAATCATTATTTGAGAATAATGAACCGACTACATGCAAAGAAGCGATGATGAGCCCTGACTCCGTCAAATGGCTTGAAGCCATAAAATCCGTGATAGTTCCATACACGAGAAATCAAGTTTTGAACTTGAAGGACCCTCGAGAAAGGTGTAAGACCTTACAGTTGTGTCTGGATTTATAAAGAAATAGACATGGATGTTTTACATCTATGAAATAGTCGACATGTTGGGAAAGAGTTCACAAAATGTTCAAAGGTTGACTATGATAAGATTTGATCTTTCATAGTGATATTTAGTCTAGACGGATTAATGTAGCAACCACTACATATAATTTTGTTATATGGTAGTTGAATAAACAAAACAAGTTCTTCTAATAGAATTGTTACCTAGGACATGTGCATAACACGGTCCATAGGGTTTTGTTAATTCAAAGGATGCTAAAAGCATATGCAAACTTCAATGGTTAAAGTGAGCATCGCGGAGTTGGAATCTTCACTGTCATGAAACTGTTAAAGGAGTTTAAAAGTTCATTAGAGACGATGAAGATGCTTGCATTTGCAAGAAATTAAGTGGGAGCGCTACGACATGTTTCTAATACGTTATGTGGAAGACATATTGTTGATTGTAAATGATGTATCTTTTATTAACACATATTAAGAATTTCATCCCGATGAAAGACTTAGGCAAAACCCAAATATTTGGCATCAATAGACGCTAATATGGTTGTGCCGAAAGTACATAGATGATGTATTGAATGAGTTCAATATAGAAACTACAAGAAAGGTTCATGTCGCACAGAAAGGATTGAATGAGTTCAATATTAATGATATATTCAAGTGTATTGACACTTGGTAAGTGAAACAAAGATTCAAGTATAGATTGATACTTGATGTATGAAATCACAAAGAGTATTTATATCAATTATGCTGTGATATGTACAAATCCAGATATGTCCTATGCTCTAAATGATGTGAGCATATACCAGAATGATTCATAAGATGATCATCGGACAATAGTAAGGATATTCTTATGATCTTTTGGAAGAACTAAGAGTATAATATTTGTAGAAGTGACAAATAGATGGTTAGTTCATTGTAAAAGTACTACATTGATACTAGTTTTGTCACAAAGTACAAATTAAGTTTATCTCAATCTAAACTAAGGGTGGCACAATATAATGGAAAGTAAGTTCCATAATGGATTTGGATGAGTTCCAAAGTTAAGACATTGTGACAGATACTACAACAAAAGGCTAAGTATATGACTGCTATTATAGCAGCTAAAGAGGGCATTTGGGTCAAGTAGTTTGTTATCAAACTAGGTGTAGTTCACAGTGGGATAATACTATGAAGATATATTGTGCGACAATATTATCAACATGTTTTAACCCCAAAGAGCTAAAGGTCACACCGAAGGACCAAATTTATACAAAGCCATCTCATTAGAGAATGAGTGATGCGTAGAGACGCAAAGACATGCAAGTACACACGGACCTGGAAGTGTCAGATCCGGAGATCAGTTGACCACTAGCAATCATGTACATACAACACCGGAAAGCCATAGGTGTTGAATACACAAAGGTTTGAAACTAGATTATTGACTCTAGTGCTAGTGGTAGACTGTTGGAGATATGCCCAAGAGGCAATAATAAAGTGGTTATTATCATATCTTCACACTTATGATAAATGTTTACATACCATGCTATAATTGTATTAACCGGAAACATTAATACTTGTGTGATTTGTAAACTAAAATAAGAGTCCCTAGTAAAGCCTCTTGTTAAACTAGCTTGTTGGTTAATATATGATCATGGTTTCCTGATCATGAACATAGAGATGTTATTAACAACAGGATCATATCATTAGGAGAATGATGTGATGGACATACTCCTATAGATAAGCGTAGCATAAAGATCAAGTCATTTTAATAAGTTCAATTGCTATATGCTTTCTGATACATAGTAACCTAATTCCTTCGACCATGAGATCATGCATATCACCTTTGCCGGATGGATGCTTTGATACATCACACACCACACCGTAACTGGGTGGCTATAAAGGTGGCATTGAGTGTTTGGAAAGTATTGGTTGAAACACATGGATCAAGAGTGGGATTTGTCCATCCATATGACGGATAGATATACTCTGGGCCCTCTCGGTGTAATGTCATCCAATTAGCTTGCAAGCATGTGACTGGCTCACAAGGGATCACATATCACGGGAACGAGAAAAGAGTACTTATCGGTAACGAGGTTGAACTAGGTATGCAGAGATACCGACGATCATAACCTTGGATAAGTAAACTATCGTGAGACAAAGGGAAATTGGTATCATATGTAAGTGGTTCATTCGATCGCAAAGTAATCGTAGAAGTATGTGGGAGCCATATGAATTTCCAGATTCCTCTATTGGTTATTGTTCGGAGAAGTGTCTCGATCATGTCCGCATAATTCACGAACCGTAGGGAGACACACTTAAGGATTCGACGTTGTTTGAGTAGTTATGGTATTATGAGAAAGAGACCGAATGTTGTTCGGAGTCTCGGATGGGATCCGGGATATCACGAGGTGATCCGGAATGGTCCGGAGAATAAGATTCATATAAGGAAAGTCCCGTTTCGGAGTTCGGAAATGATTCCGGTGTTTTCATCGGGAATGTTCTGGAAGGTTCTGAAATGTCCGGCACTCCGGGGGGGGGGGGGGGGGGGGAGGGGTACATGAATGTGTCATTGCATATTGGAATGATTGCATCATGTACTAAGTGTTCTTGCTGTTCCAAATAAATGATTAAATTGAATCCTAAAACAGAAAAGTCAAATGGCCAGTTTGAAAGTCAAACGGCTAAAACAAGAAATTGTGGGAAACAAGCAAGAGGAGGCAAAACCGACTTGGGGGAGGAGTCCCTCCTCTCCAAGCCGGCGCGCCACCCAAGGCCGACTTGGGGAGGGACTCCCTCCCCTTGGCCGGCCCCCTCCACCCATAAAAGGAGGGACAGGGCCTCCTCCTCTAGACACACAAGTTCATATCCTCTAATCTAAATCCTAGCCCTAGACTCCGGTTTAGAGCTGTTTTGGTTTAGAGCTTCTAATTGCCCTAGCCTTCGGATTAGAGCCTTCTAATTGGTGTGTATAAACCCTAGACCACTAATAGTTCTCTCTCATACTCCACCATACTCGCTCCGGCTTAAGGCGAAGCCCTGCGAGATCTCCCCTCTACTTTCGGTACCACGCCGTTGTGCTGCCGGAATCGCGAGGAGAGTGATACAACCTCCGCTGCCTGCTGGAACAAGGGAGAGGAAGGTCTTCGTCGAGTACCGAACGTGTGACCGACTGCGGGAGCGCTGCCGGTACGCAGCGCTGGAAGGATCGTCTACGCGATCTTGAGATCGGAAAGAGTACGACTACATCATCCACGAGAATCTGCTCTTGTTAACCACTTTGGAATCTTCGAGGGTAAGTTATTCCATCAACTCGTTGCTACAATCTAGTAGATAGATCTTGGCTTGTTTGTTTGTATGCGATAGTAAATTTTGTTTTCCATGCTACGAACCCCTACATCTTGTTCATGGAACAAGTGGATTATTTACCTTACACACTTTGCTTAAAGCAGTTATCCGTTGCTTGCAACTTAATACTGGAGGGGGTTCGGATGATAACCTGAAGGTGGATTACTAGTCATAGATGCAGTTGGATGACGGTCTATGTATCTTGTTATATTGCCCAATCAAATCTCATAGGATCATGAATGTCTAGTATTGCATTTTTATGCCTTGCTCTGTCCTATCAATTGCCCCGTTGTAATTTGTTTACCCAGCATGCCATGTTTGTTTATCTTAAGGAGAACACCTCTAGTGAACTATGGACCCCGGCCCAATCTTTACCATTGATACATCTTCCACTGCTACTGTTTACTTTATGCAAACCACCATTACCTTTCACACCATACAGTTAATCCTTTGTTTTTAGCAAACCGGTGAGATTGACAACCTCACTGTTCATTGGGGCAAAGTCTTGAGTTTGTGGTGTGCATGTTTTCAGTTGCTAGCAACACCTTTGAGTCGTTTCCTTCCTCCTATAGGTTAGATAACCTTGGTTTCTTACTGAGGAAAAAACTTGTTGCTGTACTCATCATACCTTTCTCTTGGGGTCTCCTAACGAAGCTCTAAAGTGAGCTGAGCTGCATCACCAACACGACCGGTGTTTAATGCACTTTGCAGAAATAGCAATCCAACCTCTTTCTCACACGTGAACGTCACTGAGTCAGTTGTTGTTTCCTGGCCATAGGAGTATATGTGTTGTATACAATTTCTAACATATATTTTCAGAATTTTTAAAAAGACATATCTTTTGAATGGTGCATCAAAATTAAATCCATTTTCACCGTTATGTTTCTTTAAGAAGAGTTCTTCAGTAGTACATCCCCTATGAATATGTTTCAACGAACTTTTTTGACAATCAACTTTGGAACTATGAAGGGTAATTTTGATGCTAAGGGAAGCAACTTTGCTGATAGGTTGCCTATCATTACTGCATATCAACCCAATGCTATCCAAAATCGTTTATGATGACTGCCAACTTGTCCAACATCACCTCCAAAGTTTTCTACCATGACTAAAAAACAAAGGAAAGACAACTTCACGAACACATGTGAACACAGTTTATGAACACGTAAGCTACTTCACAAAGCAATTTTTTCCAACATCAGGTAGCAACTTATCAACAATGTCAAGCATATTCAATTTATCAACATCGACATGCAAGTTCACAACAATGGTAGGTAAGTTTTGTAACAACGATAAGCAACTTAACAACTCCACAAAACATCGGAGTGTAACTTCACAACATCGAGTAGAAACATATCAACAATGGTAGGGAACTTCATAAACAACATGCAACTTTGGTGCCCGAAAGAGCAACATAAGTGCTCGACAGAGGAAATTTGGTACTCAGCAAAAAACTAGGTTCATAAAAAAAAGGCAATGTTGGTACCTGACAGAGAAAATTTAGTGTCCAACAGAGAAACTACACAACTTTGGTAAGAAAATCCGCAACAAAAACAACTTAGCAACTTTACATAATCATTAGGCGTCTCACAACAATATTAGGTGCTCGAAAGAGCAACTTTGGTGCCCAATAGAGAAACTTTGGTGGACGACGAAAAACATAAGTTCACAGCAACAATAGGCAATTTGTGTTCCTCACATAGCAACATTAGTGCCGGACCAAGAAACTTTGGTGCACGACAAGAAAAGTAGGTTCCCAACAACAAGGCAACTTTGGTGCCTGAAAGAGCATCTTTGGCGCGCGACAGAAAAAACATGTTCATAACCAAAATAGAAAACTTTGGTGCGTGAAAGAACAACTTTAGTATTCGACAAAACAATTTTAGTGCTCGACAAAGCAACTTTGGTGTGCAACAGAAAAACTTTGTTCAAAAAAATATTAGGCAACTTTTGTGCTCGACAGACCAACTTTAGTGTCCAATGTAGAAACTACAAAGAGTGGTAAGCTACTTCGATGACAGACAAAGCAACTTTTGTGCGTGACAGAAAAACTATATTCATAACAAAGGGCAACTTTGATGCTCGAAAGAACAATTTTAGTGCTCAACAAAGCAATTTTGGTGCGTGAAAAAAAGGTTCCCAATAAAATTAGGTAACTTTGGTGATTGACATAGCAACTTTAGTATTTGATGGGGAAACTATATAATTGTGGTAGGAACCTTCGGCGTTAGACAGAGAAACATCCCCGCGCGAACAAACCTAGTCCATAACAACAATAGGCAACTTTGATGCCTAGAGATCAATTTTGGTACCCGGCAAAAAAACTTTGATGTAGGAAGAAATATCAAGGTTCACTACAAGCAATAGACATCTTTGATGCCCAACAAAACAAGGTTCACAAAAGTCGCAATAAACATATCTAGTGGACAAACAAGGTTCAGTAAATTTGGAAGTTCCAGGCACGACGGGCAGGGAAGAGCACATCAGAGGCCGATGAGAAAGGGCGATCAGGGGTAGGCCATCAGAGCGGCTCAGAATGCTGGTCAAGGCTATGCTCAGTGCAAGAAGTGCATGATGGGGGTCGACACGCGGTGGACACCTAGGAAATCACGCGGTGGAGATGATGGATACCACCGGCGGTAGCACCCGAGGAGGTGTAGGAAAGTTTGACTGACCCCCTACGCTTCAAGATGGAGCAGGGTTATTGGCGGCGGCCATCCACGACGGTGGTATAGGAAGTTGGGTGGACCGCCCTGCTGGCAGTGCGTAAACATTGAGGATGGCGGCGTGCGTACACGACGCACATGGTAGATACCATCGGCGGTGTCACTTGGGTGGTAGGCGGGGTGGGTGGGAGCGGGTGGCATACGGGGCATGTGGTTACTGGGAGGATTTGTCTGTTGGAGTTTAAGACGGAAGAGTTCGATCGTGTGGTCATGACATGGTGCACTTGGTCTACCCAATTAGCGAAGATGCATTTTAAGCTTTCGAGAATAAATTTATTACTCTTTTAGTTTATACATTTGGAATTATATATGTTGACATTTTTATCATATATAGTTGGTCAAACATTACAAAGCTTGACTTTAACCAAACTTGATGTACGAGATGCACGGATTGATTTGGAGTGGAAAGAGGAACCGTGGCATGGGCTTGCCTCGGCATCAAGGGATAACTACCGAGAGCGACGACGTTGCAAGGGTCCTACGCGAGACAGAGGTGTTGGGATGCATGGTGTTTTGGGATTCACAACATAGAAGACAAAAAATCCTAAGAGAGATAATGGGAACTATATCTAATACACAAGATGCAAGTGGAGATATGGATTAGATCTACATACCCTTGTAAAACACACGCATTAATGATGAATAGATCATGGGATGATGTATTCATACTCTTCACGATCTAATCTGAACCAAGAACCGCACGAATGATAACTTCAAGTTATGCACACATGCGCCTTGATGTCGTCTCATCCTTATTGATCCAGCAAGTGAGGGGGAGGTGGATGAGATCGATATCAACAACAAGACGACATGGTGGGGGAGTATGGTGGTAATCTGACAGAGTTTCGCTAAAATCTGCAAGAAGGATGAGGAATATGCGAGAGAGAGAGAGGGGGAGGCGGCTGCCAACAAGGTTGGGGTGTGCCCCAGCCCCTGACCTCTCCTTATATAGGAATGGGGGCCAACACATGCCCTGCCCCACCTCCAAGTTGATTGGGGAAGCGACCAAGGGATGAGAAAACTCCCCCTCCCATACACCACCATTAGGGTTACTCCTATGGGTTTGGCGCATGGGCTCTTGAGGGCATTGGCGCCCTAGCCCATGTAGGACAGGGTTCCCCTTTACAGGTCCATGTGGCCCCTCCGTATAGGTGTCCCCCATTGGTAGACCCCCAAAACCTTCTATAACCTTCACAGTACAATACCGTAAAAATCCTGAACTTTTTCAAAACCCTGAAATGAACTCCCCTTATATGAAATTTTATCTCCAAACCGTTAGGAAGCTCCTCGTGATTTTATGGATCTATTCCGAGACCTCCGAATCAAAATTTGATAACACCATCTTAATAACTCATCAAACCCTAATGATATCGAACATTAAGTGTGTGACCCTACGGGTTTGAGAACACGTGTACATGATTGAGACAACATCTTTGAACAATAACCAATAGAGGGACCATGGACTCCCATAATGTTTCCCACATATTATAAGAAGATCTTTCGTCAGTCGAACCACGAGGTCGAGGAATCAAACAATCACATATGCAATTTCCTTTGTCCCACGATATGCAACTTGCCCAAGATTTGATTGTCGGTATCACCATACCTAGTTCAATCTTGTTACTAGAAATCTCTCTTTACTCGTTCCATAATATAATATCCTCGTGACTAAACTCATTAGTCATATGCTTGCAAGCTACTTAGGATGTTGTGTTACCGAGAGGGTCAAGAGATATCTCTCTGTCATGTGGAGTGACAAATCCCGGTCTTGATCCATGCAACCCAGCAAGCATCTTCATATATACCTGAAGAACACCTTTATGCTCAATCAATTACGAAGTGATGGTTGATGCCCACAATGTATTCTTTTCCGGTACTAGGGAGTAACATGATCTCATGGTTTACGGAAATGATACTTGACATTGAGAAAGCTACATTAATTAAAATTTAGTGCCATGATCAAATTACTATGCTTAGGTTGGGTCTATCAAATCACATCATTATCCTAAAGTTATGACATCGCTATTAAATGATGACGCATGTCAATGGTTAGGAAACCTTAACCATTATTTAATCAACGAGATAGTCTAGTAGATGCTTACTAGGGACACGTCGGTGTTTATGTATCCATACATGTATTTAGTTTCCTAGCATGGAGAACAAAACTTATCATGAACAAGAAAATATGATAATGACAAGTTTATTATTGCTTATAGGTCATGCGGAGACAACTCCAGTGCTGACGGCTCGGTGCAGGGAGAACAAGGTAGAGTGAGGTGGAGGCGAGGCCTATAGGCGTGTGAGCAGGAGAGGAAGGTCGGTGGCTGGCTAACTGGGGAGTTGCCAGATCGAGGGGCAGCCGAGCACGACGACATGCGAGCGATGGAGGTGTCAGGGGGAGGGGGTGCACGTCGCATCTGTGTGTGAGAGAGAAGTGATCTAGGACCTGATCAGGAGATAGTGAAACGACGCCTGAGGGGAGGGGCAAGATTGCCAAGGGGAGATGGTGGCTGCAGCAAGTAGGCTCTACTCTATTAGGGCGCATCGCCAACGGATATCTTTGAGTCTTTATTATGTTCTTATACATTTAGTGTTTATATTTTTGTATCTCATTTGTGTGTTCACATCTACAAGTGAAACCTTGCCCCCGACTATTTTCGTCCATTGATAAAACCCACAAAAAGTCAGCGTTTTGGTTCGGTAAACAATAGATCTACAAATTTCTTGAGGTCTTGTTCGAAGTTATCTTACACCAAGTGATTTTTTCCTATGATTCGATAAATCTAGATGGTTTTTTGGATAAAAAAGCTATACTGCAATTCGAATCAAAAGTATCACAAGCTATGGTTGTCTACGGCCAGAGCCAACGTTGACAACGTAAGTGCCATAACCTTGTTGAAGGCCTCGTGCCTATGATACTCACGTCCATGCCCATGATTCTCCAGGGGAGCCCATATACCTGTTTTACCACTATCGTGTTTCGGCTAGTGGCGCCAGTATTTTTACTTGGTAGTCCCCGTTTTACCCCTATCGCGTGTACTTTGCGCCCACAAAGAGAGTCTAAGATCCAACAAACTGCCGATGCAGAGACCAAAAAGCGGCACGTGATCAGTTCAAATTTTCTTATGGATGTTTGTGATGCACCATAGCGTGACTCCTATGCCCGTCCGAAATTGGTAGCGACAGCCACAAACATGCTAAAACGGTCGTCTCTGTTGAATTTAACCCTCAAGTTCATTTGTTTGGTGCTATAGTCTGGCAGTATCCACTTCAGTAGTTGCTGATCTTTTTGTTATGTTGGGCAAATGTCGCTTTTCATCCAAAAATTTGCATCTAATTTTCTTCTAGTGCGTTAAATTATCTCTGCTACTCCTAGATGTACATGCTCCTATCTAGGAGCGTCCGACCGGTTTCGCTGTTGACCAGTAGTAGTTATCTTAAAGAGATTTTTGTTTCGGTGTTTTCCTTTTTAAACTTTGACAACAAAAACTCGTTGTTGATTCGTTTTGAAGACCATACGAATGCACACTAAAACCGTATGGTTCTCTTAGACGTATACTCACCGTTAGTGGCGGAGCTAGCTCAGGTTGCTTGGGGGAGCAAAAGGCGATATTTCAATGTTTGGGAGGGCAAATGACTCAAAAAATCCATCTAAACCCTTAAAATATTATTTTTTTCACTAAATGTTCCAAGTCTGGGGGCGGTGGCCCCCTCTAACATGTGCATAGCTCTGCCACTGCTCACCGTACACGTATACTCCCATAAGCGGGAGACGAAAATCGGGAGGTATATAGCAGCAATAAAATTTCAAAAAGTCACATGAAAAGACATAGATCGTGATAACAGTAGGTTACATAGTCTGAATATGGTTTTCGACGGGTAAAAAAAATGACTTTTTGTCATTTGTAGTAGTAGAATGCATTAAAATGAGTAAATGATGCAACCAGCAAAAACTACCAAAAAAACAAAAACAAAACAAGCCAAACCAAAGCCACAAAAAACTAGCAAAAGACTAACTAGGATATCAAACAAACACATGGCGCAAAAAACCACAGATAAAGGAAAGTTTCAGCCTGCAATTAAATCTTACTGAACTACCTTCAATTTCCTTCACTAATTTACTTGCTTTTTCTAGATCAATAGGAAGGCAACCTCCCAGGTTCCATTGCAAAGAACGAAACCAGTGTTGCGAACTCTCTGACCACGGCAAAAGAAACAAAAGCGATTTTAGGAACAGAGAAGTAAATCACTCCCACTTCGATCCATAGTACTCCTACTTGTCATGATTTTATTATGGATTGGAGTGAGTAATTTATTTGCTTTAGCATTATGTTCACATTATTGCGTACTTCCTCTGTTTAGAAATATAAGACACTTTAACTTTGTAAATCCAGTGTATCTAGACGTCTACACTAAAATGTGTTTAGATATATTCATTTCACAAATCTAAAATGTTTTATATTTTTAAACAGAGGGAGTATGAACTATAGGGCCGACTGAAGGAAGGAAACAAAGGTTCCAGTTGGCCTTTGCTTCCTGTGGCATTGGAGTGTGCACAGCTTACCTTTAATCTACTGTTATCTTCACCTTTTCTAAGTGCATGAAGATACTCAAATGCATTGTCACTTCTTCTAATTCTGTTCGTCATGGCACACTTAGTCTGTACTTTTTTTTTTTAATCAACAGGGACCCCGTCCCCGGTTCCATTGATAGAATCAACGAAACCTGGAGTGAAACTCAGGTTCAGTACAAAGTCACAACTTACAGAAAAAGAGATTTAACGCAAGACTAGCAACTAAAACAGATAGTAAAGCAGAGGGAGGGAGCCACACGGGGACATCCCAACTAACAGAGTGCCAGCCTAATGAGGAGTTACAGAGGGGGAGAGGGAAACACAGCAGCCAGTCTGCACTTTTTGTTAATCGTTCAGGACAAGAAACACTATCTGTCTATCGCATCCACAGTCAGTGCATGGCATATTCTGCTAGCTGCTATAGCAAGTTCAGATTTGAACGGCTACAAATGTCCAGAACAAACGCAGCAGTAACAGAGTTCTTCTGACTAACGCTCACATATATGCTGCTGCTACTAGACAATCCAAGTATTACTATCAAAGTAAGTTTTTGTATCTTACACGCGAGGGGATTCAGGAGAAAAGAAACGAAACTTAGATCACCTGTGAGATTCTGTCTATTTTTGTAAGTTAATGAATGAATTTATACTTGGCTGAACTCCCAGTCATTGCACACACCCACGTCTATGGTCATCGTCTTGTTCCCCTCCCCTTCCTTCCTCGGAGAGGACAGCACCCTGCAACAGTTCCGCATCGGGGACTGCAAGTTCATGTAGTTTACAGGTCAGTATTACTAACAGTAGCCACTGGACCATCCGAATCTGAATTTGTGATACTCCCTTCTGTCCATATTAGTTGACTTAGATTTGTCAAAATTTGGATAAATCTATATGCTAAATAGTGTCTAGATTCATCTAAATCTACAAATTTGAGTCAACTAACATGGGTGGTCAGAGGGAGTAATAGAAGGAAATGTTCAGTCGACATATCAAGAGAGAGAGAGTGAGGAATTACCCGGTCCCATAATCCGGGGTCAGGCTTCTTGAGCACGATGACGTTGTCCAGCAGCGCGTCCGGGTCGGGGATCTTCCACCGGCACGGCGGTCGTATATCAGTGCGGTGGCGCCACCGCTGGTACCTCGTCACGGTGGTCTCCCCTGTGCGCACCACCGTGCGCCTCGCCGACGCCAGGTAGTAGAGCGCAGGTTTCTCGCACTGGTGTCGAACCAGGGGCCTCGTGTTGAACGCGTGCGACTTGTAGTCCGCCCGCCGGTACCAGTTCAGGAACGTCCGCGCCGGCATCTCCATCTCCCGCGCAGGCATCACGCCCCTCGCCACCGTCACCACGAACCCCCACGCCACCGACACCGTCCACCGGTTGGCCGCGTCGTAGCATATCGACTGCTGCATCACCCCCGCCGAGTCCAGCATCACCGGCCCGTCGAACAGCCTCCGCAGCGCCGCCGTGCGCGACCGCACGTTGGGGAACAGCGGCCGCACCACGTCGAGGTGGTGCAGCGACACGAGAGGAGCCACCGGGTGGGCGGCGAGGAGGCCCAGGAGGTCCCCGTACACGTCGTACTGGTGGAATCCCGGGTGCCTCGTCAGGGGCACGCCCAGCTCCGCCATGCACGCTTGGATCCGGTCGTCGCTGCCGTAGAGAGATGGGTACCGGCGGATGCACGCGTCCTGCATCCGCTCCAGCCTCGCCGCCAGAGGCTGGCTAATGGCGAACCCGCCACCGCCGAACGCCATGCCGTACGAGAAGAAGATGTTCTGCAGGTGGCTCTCGGAGGGAGAGCCGATGTAGTAGGGCTGCCGGTGGTCAAGCCTCCCGAGGACGGCGAGGAGGTTGTCCGGGAGGAAGATCGTGTCGTCATCGCCCATGACGAACCAGCGCACGCCTGGGAGGCCGAGGCGGAAGGTCTCGGAGACGATCCGGGAGATGCGGATGGCGGAGCGGTGGCCACGTCGGTGCGTGTAAGGGAAACCGGAGGTGTCCGAGGAGATCTTGATGGCCGGCAGCCCCTCCGGCACCCTCGACTCCCGCACACCGCGGTCCAACCAGACGAACCCACGCATGCCCGAGTTAGGGCGCCACCAGATCTTGATGTACTCCTTCCGCTTCTCCCACAGGCGCGCCGACGCCGCGATGCCGAACACCACGTGCTGCAGCGTCGTTGCTGTCGTTGACACCGTGACCGTGGCGGGCGGCAGCGGCGGTGCCTTCGCCGTCAACACCGTGATCGTGGCGGGTGGCGGCGGCGGTGCCTTCGCCGGCAACACCGTGATCGTGGCGGGTGGCGGCCGTGCCGTCGCCGTTAACACCGTGACCGTGGCAGGTGGCGGCGACGTCGATGATGTATGGTTGTGGGTGGTGACGCGGGAAAATGAGGCGGTGGCGATAATGCGACCATGATCAGGCGGGCAGGATGGTGTGGATGAGAGAATGGCGTGGAGGGCGTAGAGGATGTACAGGATGGTGAGAGGAATAAGCAAAAGGAGAATGTAGCGGAGGAAGGACGTCGCCAGGGTCTCCTTGCCGCCGCCGGGGCCTACCCCGGCGGCGGCCTTCATTGTCCGCGCCGTCTCCGGACGCCGTTACATGTATCCTCACCTGCCCGTACTGATGATCGTCGTAGCCTCCGCCGTCGTCGGCTCCTCCGGAGGCGGGCGGCGAAATGGATCGGATTCGTTGGAGGAAACTGATAGAAAATTTCACGGGACAAGAAGTTGGGATCGAGCTCGCTAGGTTCACGGAATCTCCTCGGCCGCGCGCGTTGATGGGACGAGCGGTTCAGCTCCTTGTCTCCGTTCATTTCACGCAATTTCTGTTCCTGACTTCCTGTTCTTGTTGCGACCGCTGTGCTTTGCGTGCCTGCCATCCTGCGTGCATGGATCAGATGCTATCGTGTATTGTGGAGGTGGGTTTAGCCTCTTGGCCAGTTCGTCAGCTCAATCGACGGTCCGTGATGTCCAGAAAATTCGACGGCACGTAGGGTCAGTCACAAAATTGTTTTTTTTTTTGTGTGCTCTTGGAATGATCACATCTCGAGAGACTTTTTGGGGGGAAATTCACATCGAGAGATCTGTATCAAACTGATAGAGATGTTCTTCTCCGGTGAGGTAGAGGCGAGAACGGCGATGCGTCTTCGGCTTGTGCTAGTATATGCAGTCGTCCCTAAGTGGTTCAATAACTTATTTGTATTTTTTATTATTTTTACGACTCTTTATACTGCCGTTGATGATTATTAATAGATTGGTGGAATTTCGCAAAAACAAAAACTAGGATATCATGGTAAATTCATCTCTTTTTTAGATTCACGGGATCACCATCCTCAGTTCTATTGATTAGCTCAATGAAACCCTGCCGAGCACAAGTTCAGAAGGTTCAGGAGTAACAAAACTACAACTATAGAAAGTTTAGAGAACAAAACGACACTACAAGGCAAGCACACATGTGCAGAGGACAACAAAAGAGCTCGACAAATAAAGTACGAAAACCACATCCTGACCGAAGGAAAAAAGATTTCCTAGACCGGTGAAATGAACGCCACCGACACCAGAGTGGATGTAGGGGTCTTCCAGGTCCCTAGAGCTACAGTCTTCTTAGCAATAGAAGACGACGAGGGATATTGGGGATCTGTATCGCCCCCCCCCAGGCATGATCAACCACTTGTTAGCTCGAAGTGCGAACCCAAGATCTTGTTGAGGTGATTGCAGAAGAGCTCCACCCCTTCCACCATGCACTCCTTGAAGATCCGCCTCCAGTGCCTGCCTTAATTCGGCACCATCCTCCATATCTGGTGCAAATTAAGCCATGATCTACCATTAAAGTTCATATCATTCTTGAACTTCCAAAGGTACCACAAAATCGCGGAACAAACCGAATTCAGAACTGCATATTTCTTATAGCTACCCAAAACTTGGCTATACATAGATAAAAAATCATTCCCGGTTTGAACATTAAAGAAATTAGAAATGACTACCCAGAGGTGTTTAGCTACAATGCAATCAAAGAAAAGATGTTCGATAGATTCGTCTTCAGAATAAAACATGCAGTTTTCAGGTTTGTTCAGTTGTCATTCAATTGTATTTTTTAAGGTTGTCACTTGTCATTAATTTATTTTGAGAGAGCAGACAGAGGAATATGTGAACTCTGGGAGGGATCTGGAGTTGCCAGACAACAGGGATAAAAATTGGCAAAACTCCACCAAAGTTTATAATGGCATAAAGAGAAGTTGTGGAATAAATCCCTTAGCTCTCATACAACCAAATCGGGCATCAGTGTCATTAGAATAGGAAATATTAGAGGCAACCCATTCCAATTCATACCAATTTACCATGATATTAGTGGTGAAATTCCTCCGAAAGGTAAGTTTGAGGGATGACCCATCCAAAACTTGTTGCACAATCTTGTCTTGCTCATTGCAAATAATGTAAAGGTCAAAGAACTGGACATACAAGGGGGAGGTACCACACCAAGTATCTTCCCAGAATCTAACCTGACTACCATTACCAATCTTCCATCTATATCCAAACTTGACACTACTAACAACCCACATCACACCATTCTAGAATTGAGAAATCCCCTTCTGCTTACTACAAAAGATGTTGGGGGTTTTAGTATCATACTTGCCATCTACTAGAGATTTCTAGATTTTACCCTCATCTTGGGTATATCTTTTGATCCAAGAGCTTAGTAAACAAAGGTTAACATTTCCTAAGTCAGGAATGCCTAGACCACCAAAGTCTTTTTTCTTACAAATCAACTTCCAACTAGCTAAGTGTAGTTTCATGTATCCCTCAAAGTCATTCGAGAGGTAGTTTCCCATATGAGTATTGATGGATCCGGTGCCTATTTGGGGAATTTAAAGAAATAAATGAGGTGGATGGGGATACTTTCCAGAAAAGTCTTAATTAAAATGACTCTAGTAGCCTAGGACAAGAGTTTTCCCCTCTAGCCAGCAATTCTTTTGAGAATCTTGTCTATGAGAGGCTGGATATCCTCTCTTCTTAATTTCTCATAATGCAAAGGGACCCTGGATATTTAATGGGGAATGAACCAATAGCACACCTAAAAATATTTAAAATGGCTAGGATATCCCCCTCTAAGATCCCTAAAGGAACAAATTCACTTTTTTTGGTTCTTCTCATGCTAGAAACTTGCTCAAAACATGTCAGAACCCAGTTGAGGTTGGTGGCATAAGTGGGGTCACTATCAGAAAATAGGATAGTGTCATCTGCATAATGAAGGCAGATGACACCTCCTGGTAAAATATCAGAACATAAACCTTTAATGAGGTTGCTAATAGATGCTTTAACTAGCATCCTAGTCAAAACATCTATCCCTAAATCAAAACGCAGGGGGAGCAGGGGTCCCCCTCCATGTGACCCTTGCCAGTAACAAATACATTACATATGATGTTATTTAGTTTCACTCCCACAGAGCCACCATGGGTAGTAGCTTTGATCCAATCAATAGTTTTTGTAACAAATCATCTTTTAGCTAGCAAATCTAGAAGAAAGTCTAGGTCTACCTTATCAAAGGCCTTCTCATAATCTAGCTTGAGCACAAGGCCCTAAGATTTATCATGAACCACAAAGTGAATAACTTCATGATCAGTAACAACACTTTTCAAGATAAACTTACCTTTAATAAAGGCATATTGGTCATAAGAGGTTATAGTGCCCATGAAGAGAGCTAATATATATGTGAGAACATTAGTAAAAGTTTTAAAACCACAATTGAGAATGCTAATAGGCATGAATTTTGTTCATACTACTAGCATCGAATTCCTTAGGAATAAGATCCAAGATAGAAAAATTCAATCTATAGACATCTAATTTACCATGATAAAAATCTACAAACATGGCCATGAGGTCTTCTTTAAAAACATCCCAAATATGTTGATAAAAAAGAAAAGGAAAGCCATCAGGGCCAGGATCCCCATCTGCATATGAGCCAAAATAGCCTGTTTGACCTCTTCCTCGGAGAAAGGGGCCTCTAATGTTTGATTTTGCTCATAAGAGAATTTTTCACTTGGGGAGACGAAATCATCAGCTAGGTAACAACCAGATGAATCTTCTTTCTTAAACAGCTCCTTATAGGAAGAAGTAGCTAGTTATAACATATCATTTTCCTCAATAATAGGCCCATCCGGCTGATGGTGTTGTGTTGATGTTGAGCACTTCGTCGGGAAACCCCAAGAGCAAGGTGTGAAGAAGCACAGCAGCAAGTTTTCCCTCAGTAAGAAACCGAGGTTATCGAACCAGTAGGAGGAAGGAAACGTCTCAAAGGTGTTGCAAGCAACGTGGAAACCTGCACAACACAAACTCAAGACTTTGCCCCAACAAACAGTGAGGTTGTCAATCTCACCGGTTGTTGTAACAAAGGATTAAATGTATGGTGTGGAAGATAATGGTTTGCAGCAAGTAAACAGGTAACAGTGGAGGATGTATCAATGGTAAAGATTGGACCAGGGTCCATAGTTGACTAGAGGTGCTCTCCTTATATAAACAACATGGCATGAAGGGTACACAAATTACAACAGGGAAATTGATAGGAACTGAGCAAGGCATAACAATGCAATATTAGACAAAAAGATCCTATGAGATTCGATTGGGCAATACAGCAATATACATAGACCGTCATCCAACTGCATCTATGACTAGAAGTCCACCTTCAGGTTATCATCCGAACCCCCTCCAGTATTAAGTTGCAAGCAACAGACAACTGCTTTAAGAAAAGTGTGTAAGGTAAACAATCCACTTGTTCCATGAACAAGAGACCGTTGTTTTCTCCCTAGTGGCAACAACACATCTACAACCGAAGAGATTTCTATCACTTTCCTTGGAAACTAGAGGCATGAATCCACTATCGAGCATAAATACCCCCTATTGGAGTCACTAGCAACTACTTGGCCAAGATAGCTACTAACAACAGAGAGCATGCAAGATCACAAACAACACAGACATGATAGTATCAAATAGACAAAACCATTAATCAATCTCACATAGTAATCTCAATATCCATCGAATCCCCGCAAACATAACATCCATGATTACAAATAGGTTAGATCTTGATCATGAACGGAGCTCACAAGATCTATACATGAAAGCACACGAAGGAGATACAACCATATAGATACTACATGGACCCGCAGTCCAAGGTGGAACTACTCACGCTTCATACCGGAGAAGAAGGCCTCCGGGATGATCTCCCCTCCGGTAGGGTGCCGGGAAGAACTTCAGATCCCCCCGATCTAGGGACAATGGTGGTGGCGGCTACAGAAGGTTTCGTGGAGTTTTGATCGGGTGCCTAGGGTTTCTGCATCGGGGACTTCTTATAGGCGAAGAGGCGAGGCTGGGAGGCGGCCAAAGGGCCCACACCCTGCCCAGGCGCGGGGTCGGCCCACCCGCGCCTAGGGGGTGTGGTGGCCCTGGCTCGCCTCTCCGTCTCTCCTCTGGACTTCGTGTCGCCCACGGTAAAACATTGACTTTGGTTTTTGTCCCGTCCAATTCCGAGAATATTGATTTTCTGCCTTTCTGGAACCAAAAACAGAAGAAAACAGGCAACTGGCACTGTGGCAACTTGTTAATAGGTTAGTTCTAGAAAAGATATAAAAACACCTCAAAGTGTAGACAAAGCAAAGCAAAGTAGATACTAAACAAGCATGGAGCATCAAAAATTATAGATACGTTTCCGGCGTATCAAGTATCCCCAAGCTTAACTCCTGCTCATCCTTGAGTAGGGAAGTGTTAAAAGAATAATTTTTGAGGTGACATGCACCGTCAAAACCAAGATCAAACCATTTGCAAGCATTAAAAGCTGGGATCAAAGAACTCTAAACATGTGCATGAAAGTGTAGGGGTTCGTAGCATGGAAAACAAAAATTTTCTATCGCATACAAACAAACAAGCCAAGATCTATCTACTAGATTGTAGCAACGAGTCGATGGAATAACTTACCCTCGAAGATTCCAAAGCGGTTAATGAGAGCAGATTCTCGTGGATGATGTAGTCGTACTCTTTCCGATCTCAAGATCGCGCAGACGATCCTTCCGGCGCTGCGTTCCGGCAGCGCTCCTGCAGTCGGTCACACGTTCGGTACTCGACTAAGACCTTCCTCTCCCTTGTTCCAGCAGGCAGCGGAGGTTGTAGCACTCTCCTCGCGATTCTGGCAGCACAACGGCGTGGTACCGGAAGTAGAGGGGAGATCTCGCAGGGCTTCGCCTTAAGCCGGAGCGAGTATGGTGGAGTATGAGAGAGCTTTAGTGGTCTAGGGTTTAGACACACCAATTAGAAGGCTCTAAACCGAAGGCTAGGGAAATTAGAAGCTCTAAACCAAAACGGCTCTAAACCGGAGGCTGTGGCTAGGGTTTAGATTTAGAGGATAGGAACTTATGTCTTGGAGGGGCAGCCCTGCCCCTCCCTTTATAGGTGGGAGGTGCGACCAAGGGGAGGGGAATCCCTCCCCAACTCGGCTTGGAGGTGGGCCGCCGGTTGGAGGAGGGAACTCCTCCCCAACTCGGTTTAATCAAACCTCCTTCTCCTCTTTACCAAAATTAGCCGTTTGACTTTTCAAACTAGCCGTTTGACTTTTCAAACTAGGATTTGAATAAATCCTCTATTTGGTACAGCGATGACACTTAGTATATGATGTAATCATACCAACTTGATATAACACATTCATGTACCCTTCCCCCCCACCCGGAGTGCAGGACATTCCGGAACCTTCTAGAACATTCCCGATGAAAACACCGGAATCATTCCACAACTCCGAAACGGGACTTTCCTTATATGAATCTTATTCTCCGGACCATTCCGGATCTCCTCGTGATATCCCGGATTCCATCCGAGACTCCGAACATCATTCGGTCTCTTACTCATCATTCCATAAATACTCAAACAACGTCGAATCCTTAAGTGTGTCTCCCTACGGTTCGTGAATTATGCGGACATGATCGAGACACTTCTCCGAACAATAACCAATAGAGGAATCTGGAAATTCATATGGCTCCCACATATTTCTACGATTACTTTGCGATCGAATGAACCAGTTACATACGATACCAATTTCCCTTTGTCTCACGATAGTTTACTTATCCGAGGTTATGATCGTCGGTATCTCTGCATACCTAGTTCAACCTCGTTACTAATAAGTACTCTTTTCTCGTTCCCGTGATATGTGATCCCTTGTGACCCAGTCACATGCTTGCAAGCTAATTGGATGACATTTCACCGAGAGGGCCCAGAGTATATCTATCCATCATATGGATGGACAAATCCCACTCTTGATCCATGTGTTTCAACCAATACTTTCCGAACACTCAATGCCACCTTTATAGCCACCCAGTTACGGTGTGCTGTTTGATGTCATCAAAGCATCCATCCGGCAAAGGTGATATGCATGATCTCATGGTCGAAGGAATTAGGTTACTATGTATCAGAAAGCATATAGCAATTGAACTATTTAAAATGACTTGATCTTTATGCTACGCTTATCTATAGGAGTATGTCCATCACATCATTCTCCTAATGATATGACCCTGTTGTTAATAACATCTCTATGTTCATGATCAGGAAACCATGATCATATATTAACCAACAAGCTAGTTTAACAAGAGGCTTTACTAGGGACTCTTTTATGTTTACAAATCACACAAGTATTAATGTTTCCTGTTAATACAATTATAGCATGGTATGTAAACATTTATCATAAGTATGAAGATATGATAATAACCACTTTATTATTGCCTCTTGGGCATATCTCCAACAGTCTCCCACTTGCACTAGAGTCAATAATCGGTTTCCCACTTGGGCATATCAGAAAGCTTATAGCAAACGAACTATTAAAATGACTTGATCTTTATGCTACGCTTATCTATAGGAGTATGTCCATCATACCATTCTCCTAATGATATGATCTTGTTGTTAACAACATCTCAATGTTCATGATCAGGAAACCACGATCATCATTTAACTAACAAGCTAGTATTACAAAGAGGCTTTACTAGGGACTCTTATTTAGTTTACAAATCACACAAGTATTAATGTTTCCGGTTAATACTATTATAGCATGAATGTAAACATTTATCATAAACACAAAGATATAATAATAACCACCTTTATTATTGCTTCTAGGGCATATCTCCAACAGTCTCCCACTTGCACTAGAGTCAACTAATCTAGATTACATGGTAATATACCGAACACCCATGGCAGTTTGGTGTTGGTCATGTTTTGCCCTCGGGAGAGGTTTAGTCAACGGATCCGCCACATTCAGATCTGTGTGTACTTTGCAAATATTTATGCCACCATCTTGGACATGCTCTCGAATAGCGTGAAAACGTAGCTTGATGTGCTTCAGCTTCTTGTGTGAATTTGGTTCTTGCGCATTGGCTATGGCGCCCATGTTATCACAGTAGATAGACATTGGGTCCAGCGCACTTGGAACCACACCAAGCTTTGTAATGAACTCCTTCATCCATATCGCTTCTTGTGAAGCCTCCGAAGCAGCTATGTATTCCGATTCAGTTGAAGATCTCGCCACAACGCTTTGCTTTGCACTCCTCCAGCTAACTGCTGCACCATTCGAAGTAAATACATATCCAGATTGAGATTTAGAATCATCCGGATCGGTGTCCAACTAGCATCGGTGTAACCATTAACAACGAGCTGTTCATCACCTCCATAAGAAAGAACCATATCCTTTGTTCTTCTCAAGTACTTAAGGATGTTTTTGACCGCTGTCCAATGATCCACTCCTGGATCACTTTGATATCTGCTAGTCAAACTAACAGCATATGCAATGTCGGGTCTAGTACATAGCATGGCATACATTAGAGATCCTGTGGCTGAGGCATAGGGAGTCTTACTCATCCTTTCTCTATCTTCTGCCATTGTAGGACTTTGAGTTTTACTCAAGGTCGTATTGGGCAACATGGGCAAGAATCCATTCTTGCTATCTTCCATTCCAAACCTCTTTAGAACTTTGTCCAAATATGTACTCTGTGACAATGATATTAGGCGTCTTGATCTATCTCTATAAATCTTTATGCCTAATATGTAAGCTGCTTCGCCAAGATCTTTCATTGAAAAACTATTATTCAAATAATCCTTGACACTATTAAGAAGGTCTACATCATTCCCAATCAACAATATGTCATCTACATATAGTATTAAGAATGCTACAGCGCTCCCACTCACTTTCTTGTAAATACAAGCTTATCCATAAGTTTGTATAAAACCAAAACTTTTGATTACCTTATCAAAACGTTGATTCCAACTTCGGGATGCTTGCTTCATTCCATAAATGGACCGTTGAAGTTTGCATACCTTGTTAGCATCTTTAGGATCGACAAAACCTTTGGGTTGCATCATATACAACTCTTCATCAATGTATCCATTGAGGAACGCCATTTTGACATCCATCTGCCATATCTCATAATCATAATATGAAGCGATTGCTAACATAATCCTCACAGACTTTAGCTTCGCTACTGGTGAGAAAGTCTCATCGTAGTCAACTCCTTGAAGTTGTCAAAACCGTTTTGCGACAAGTCGATCTTTATAGACAGTAACATTACCATTAGCATCTGTTTTCTTCTTGAAGATCCATTTGTTCTCGACAGCCTTCCGGCCATCCGGTAAGTCTATCAAAGTCCATACTTGGTTTTCGTACATGGATCCAATCTCGGATTTCATGGATTCTTGCCATTTATTGGAATCTAGGCGCGTCATCGCTTCCTCATATGTCGCAGGGTCATCGGAGTTGTCCACCAACATGACACTCATAACGGGATCATACCAATCAGGAGTGGTACCAGTTCTCGTCGACCTGCGAGGTTCTGTAGCAACTTCAACCGAAGTTTCATGATCAACATCATTAGCTTCCTCTCTTATTGGTGTAGGCACCACAGGAACTACTTCCGGTGCTGCGCTACTCGCAAGTTCGAGAGAAGGTTCAACAACCTCGTCGAGTTCTACTTTCCTTCCAGTCACTTCTTTCAAAAGAAACTCCTTCTCTAGAAAGGGTCCATTCTTGGCAACAAAGATTTTGCCCTCGGATCTATGATAGAAGGTATACCCAATAGTTTCCTTCGGGTATCCTATGAAGATGCATTTTTCCGCTTTGGGTTCAAGCTTGTCCGACTTTAACTTCTTTACATAAGCTTCGCAACCCCAAACTTTAAGGAACGACAATTTAGGTTTCTTCCCAAACCATAATTCATACGGTGTTGTTTCAACGGATTTAGATGGTGCCCTATTTAAAGTGAATGCGGCTGTTTCTAATGCATAACCCCAAAATGATAGCAGTAAATCTGTAAGTGGCATCATAGAACGAACCATATCTAAGAGAGTTCGATTACGACGTTCGAACACACCATTACGCTGTGGTGTTCCCGGTGGTGTAAATTGTGAAAGTATTCCACATTTCTTCAAATGCTCGCCAAACTCGTAACTTAGATATTCACCTCCACGATCAGAACATAGAAATTTAATATTCTTGTTACGTTGATTCTCTACCTCACTTTGAAATTCCTTAAACTTCTCGAAAGTTTCGGACTTATGTTTCATGAAATAGATATACCCATATCTAGTCAAGTCATCTGTGAAGGTAAGAACATAACGATAACCACCGTGCGATGCTATACTCATTGGGCCACACACATCGGTATGTATGATTTCCAATAAGTCTGTATCTCGCTCCATCATACCAGAAAATGGAGTCTTAGTCATTTTACCCATTAGAAATGCTTCGCATCTTTCAAGTGATTCGAAATCAAGTGATTCAAGAAGTCCATCGGAATGGAGTTTCTTGATACGCTTCACTCCAATATGACCAAGACGATAGTGCCACATATAGGTCGAGTTATCGCTCAATTTCAAACGTTTAGCTTCAATGTTATTAATGTGTGTATTTCCATAATCAAGATTCAAAAGGAATAAACCATCTATCAAAGGTGCATGTGCATAAAACATATTACTCATATAAATCAAACAACCATTATTCTCGGACTTAAACAAGTAACCGTCTCGCAATAAACATGATCCAGATATAATGTTCATGCTCAACGCAGGCACCAAATAACAATTATTTAAGTATAAAACTAATCCCGATGGTAGATGAAGAGGTAGCGTGCCGGCCGCGATCACATCAAGCTTTGATCCATTTCCAACGCGCATCGTCACCTCGTTCTTCGCTAGCTTCCGTTTATTCTGTAGCACCTGTTTCGAGTTACAAATATGAGCAACGGAACCAGTATTAAATACCCAGGCACTACTACGAGTACTAGTGAGATACACATCAATAACATGTATATCGGATATACCTTTCTTCTTGATGTTGTCGTTCTTCAAATCCGCCAAGTACTTTGGGCAATTCCGCTTCCAGTGACCTTCTCCCTTGCAGTAAAAGCACTCAGTATCAGGCTTAGGCCCAGTCTTGGTCTTCTTCGCCGGCGCGGTAACTTTCTTACCGCCCTTCTTGAAGTTTCCCTTTTGCTTAGACTTGCCTTGCTTCTTGAATTTGGTGGTCTTATTGACCAACAACACTTGGTGCTCTTTCTTGATCTCCACTTCTGCAGATTTCAACATGGAGAAGAGTTCTGGCAACGTCTTGTCCATGTTTTGCATATTAGTTCATCACAAAGTTCTTGTAACTTGGTGGTAGTGATTGGAGGACACGGTGAATCCCCAAAGAATTAGGAATCACTATACCCAAGCTTTGGAGTTTGTTTGCGTGCCCAGACATTTTAAGCACGTGCTCACTGACGGAGCTGCCTCTTCCATCTTGCAGTTAAAGAACTTTTCAGAAGCCTCATAACTCTCAACTGCCATGTGAGCCTCAAATATCATTTTGAGTTCACGGAAAATATCATGTGGGTCATGGTTCTCAAACCTTTTCTGAAGCTCTGATTCCAAACCATACAAGATAGCACACTGAATAGTGGAGTACTGATTCTTCCGAGTGAGGTAAACATTCTTTACTTCATCGATAGCAGTAGCTGTAGGCGGGTCACCCAGTGGTGCATCCAGCACATAGGTCAAATTACCAGCATTGAGGACAATCCTCAAATTGCGGAACCAATCCGCGAAGTTGCTTCCATTGTTTTTCAACTTTTTTCTTTCTCTAGGAACGCATTAAAATTGATGGTAGGGGCCGCCATTGATCTACAACATATTTGCAATAGTTTAGACTAAGTTTATGACAAATTGAGTTCTAATTAATAGTTAAATTAATCTAGGTGAACTCCCACTCAAAACAATATCCCTCACATTGTTTTAGTGATCACACGAACCAAATCCACCACATCAAAACCGATCATCACGAGAGTTGATGTAGCTTCAATGGCGAACAATCAACATGTTCATCATATCTACTCTATTTCTCATGCTTTACCTGTCGGTGATCCGTGTTCCAAGATCATGTCTGTACATGCTAGGCTCATCAAGATCAAACCTTAGCTTCCGCATGAGCAAATCTGGCTTGCTCACGTTGTATACACTCGCAGAATCTAACACACCCGATCATCACGGGGTGCTTCGAAACAACGAGCTTTAGCAATGGTGCTTACTAAGGATTAACACTTTAAAACTTGAAATTGTGTGCTTGAGGGATCATCTTATAATGCTAGCGTCGCAAACTAAGCAATACAATATGCATAAAGGATTAACATCACATGCAATTCATAATATGTGATATGAAATGGCCTTTCTTATTGTGCTTCCGATCTCCATCTTCAAGCACGAACATGATCTCCATCATCACCGGTATGGCGTCAAGGTCAATGGCGCCGTTTCATGGTTGTCGTCCACCAGCTTCAACTATTACAACTACTTTGAATAGACACGAGGTCTTAACGGAATTTAAAATACAACCATATGGCTCCTGCCGGTTGCCAACTTACAATAAGGAACATTGCATACATCATATATAATCACAATCATGGTCATATCACATCACAACACACCCCTGCAAAACAAAGTTAGATGCCTCTAATTTTCTTTGCATATTTTACGTGGTTTGTGGCTTTCTAAGTGTCGTTCTAACTTATGAACAAGAACCACAACGTTGATGTTTGAACTATCAAGTTCCCGTTTTAAATTGAATATATACTACGATGGGAGAGACAGACACCCGCAAAGCCACTTATGCAATACAAGTTGCATGTTGAGCGTGGAGCAAGTCTCATGAACGATGTCATGTAATGTTAGCCCGGGCCGCTTCATCCCATCATACCGCAAGATGCAAAGTACACAAAAAGCAATTGATAATAAAAGCACCACCGCCCACAATGACCATTGTGTTCTACTCGTGCAACAGATCTACATATAGACACGACTCTGATACCACTGTAGGGGTTCGTAGCATGGAAAACAAAAAATTTCTACCGCATGCACACAAACAAGCCAAGATCTATCTACTAGATTGCAGCAACGAGTCGATAGAGGAACTCACCCTCGAAGATTCCAAAGCGGTTAACGAGAGCAGATTCTTGTGGGTGATGTAGTCGTACACTTGCCGATCTCAAGATCGTGTAGACGATCCTTTCGGCAGCGCTTCCGCAGTCGGTCAAACATTTGGTACTCGATGAAGACCTTCCTATCCCTTGTTCCAGCATGCAGCAGAGGTTGAAGCACTCTCCTCGTGATTCCGGCAGCACGACGACGTGGTGGCGGAAGTAGAAAGAAGATGTAGGGGTTCGTAGCATGGAAAACAAAATTTTTCTATCGCATACAAACAAACAAGCCAAGATCTATCTACTAGATTGTAGCAACGAGTCGATGGAATAACTTACCCTCGAAGATTCCAAAGCGGTTAACGAGAGCAGATTCTCGTGGATGATGTAGTCGTACTCTTTCCGATCTCAAGATCGCGCAGACGATCCTTCCGGCGCTGCGTTCCGGCAGCGCTCCCACAGTCGATCACACGTTCGGTACTCGACGAAGACCTTCCTCTCCCTTGTTCCAGTAGGCAGCCGAGGTTGTAGCACTCTCCTCGCGATTCCGGCAGCACAACGGCGTGGTACCGGAAGTAGAGGGGAGATCCCGCAGGGCTTCGCCTTAAGCCGGAGCGAGTATGGTGGAGTATGAGAGAGAACTATTAGTGGTCTAGGGATTAGACACACCAATTAGAAGGCTCTAAACCGAAGGCTAGGGCAATTAGAAGCTCTAAACCAAAACGGCTCTAAACCGGAGATTAGAGGATAGGAACTTGTGTGTCCAGAGGAGCAGGCCCTGCCCCTCCTTTTATGGGTGGAAGGGGCGGCCAAGGGGAGGGGAGTCCCTCCCCAAGTCGGCCTTGGTTGGCGCGCCGGCTTGGAGGGACTCCTCCCCCAAGTCGGTTCCAACCACCTCTTGCTTGTTTCCCACAGTTTCTTGTTTTAGCCGTTTGACTTTCAAACTGGACATTTGACTTTTCTGTTTTAGGATTCAATTTAATCCTTTATTTGGAACAGCAAGAACACTTAGTACATGATGCAATCATTCCAATATGTAATGACACATTCATGTACCCCTTCCCCCCGGAGTGCCGGGCATTCCGGAACCTTCTAGAACATTCCCGATGAAAACACCGGAATCATTCCCGAACTCCGAAACGGGACTTTCCTTATATGAATCTTATTCTCCGGACCATTCCGGATCACCTCGTGATATCCCGGATCCCATCCGAGACTCCGAACAACATTCAGTCTCTTTCTCATAATACCATAACTACTCAAACAACGTCGAATCCTTAAGTGTGTCTCCCTACGGTTCGTGAATTATGTGGACATGATCGAGACACTTCTCCGAACAATAACCAATAGAGGAATCTGGAAATTCATATGGATCCCACATATTTCTACGATTACTTTGCGATCGAATGAACCACTTACATACGATACCAATTTCCCTTTGTCTCACGATAGTTTACTTATCCGAGGTTATGATCGTCGGTATCTCTGCATACCTAGTTCAACCTCGTTACCGATAAGTACTCTTTTCTCGTTCCCGTGATATGTGATCCCTTGTGAGCCAGTCACATGCTTGCAAGCTAATTGGATGACATTACACCGAGAGGGCCCAGAGTATATCTATCCGTCATATGGATGGACAAATCCCACTCTTGATCCATGTGTTTCAACCAATACTTTCCGAACACTCAATGCCACCTTTATAGCCACCCAGTTACGGTGTGGTGTTTGATGTCATCAAAGCATCCATCCGGCAAAGGTGATATGCATGATCTCATGGTCGAAGGAATTAGGTTACTATGTATCAGAAAGCATATAGCAATTGAACTATTTAAAATGACTTGATCTTTATGCTACGCTTATCTATAGGAGTATGTCCATCACATCATTCTCCTAATGATATGACCCTGTTGTTAATAACATCTCTATGTTCATGATCAGGAAACCATGATCATATATTAACCAACAAGCTAGTTTAACAAGAGGCTTTACTAGGGACTCTTTTATGTTTACAAATCACACAAGTATTAATGTTTCCTGTTAATACAATTATAGCATGGTATGTAAACATTTATCATAAGTGTGAAGATATGATAATAACCACTTTATTATTGCCTCTTGGGCATATCTCCAACAGTCTCCCACTTGCACTAGAGTCAATAATCTAGTTTCAAACCTTTGTGTATTCAACACCTATGGCTTTCCGGTGTTGTAAGTACACGTTTGCTAGTGGTCAACTGATCTCCGGATCTGACACTTCCAGGTCCGTGTGTAATTGCATGTCTTTGCGTCTCTACGCATCACTCATTCTCTAATGAGATGGCTTTGTATAAATTTGGTCCTTTGGTGAGACCTTTAGTTCTTTAGGGTTAAAACATGTTGATAATATTGTCGTACAATATATCTTCATAGTATTATCCCGCTATGAACTACACCTAGTTTGATAACAAACTACTTGACCCAAATGCCCTCTTTAGCTGCTATAATAGCAGTCATATACTTAGCCTTTTGTTGTAGTATCTGTCACAATGTCTTAACTTTGGAACTCATCCAAATCCATTATAGAACTTACTTTCCATTATATTGTGCCACCCTTAGTTTAGATTGAGATAAACTTAATTTGCACTTTGTGACAAAACTAGTATCAATGTAGTACTTTTACAATGAACTAACCATCTATTTGTCACTTCTACAAATATTATACTCTTAGTTCTTCCAAAAGATCATAAGAATATCCTTATTATTGTCCAATGATCATCTTACGAATCATTCTGGTATATGCTCACAACATTTAGAGCATAGGACATATCTGGATTTGTACATATCACAGTATGATTGATATAAATACTCTTTGTGATTTCATACATCAAGTATCAATCTATACTTGATTATTTGTTTCACTTTACCAAATGTCAATACACTTGAATATATCATCAACATTGAACTCATTCAATCCTTTATGTGCGACAAGAAACTTTCTTGTAGTTTCTATATTGAACTCATTCAATATCTCGTCTATGTACTTCTGGCACAACCATATTAGCGTCTATTCATGCCAAATATTTGGGTTTTGCCTAAGTCTTTCATCGGGATGAAATTCTTTAATATGTGTTAATAAAAGATACATCTTTTCTAATCAACAATATGTCCTCCACATGATGTATTAGAAATATGTCTTAGCGCTCCCACTTAATTTCTTGCAAATGCAAGCATCTTCATTGTCTCTGATGAAATTAAACTATTTTAACAGTTTCATCATAGTGAAGATTCCAACTCCTCTAAGCTTACTTCAACCATTGAAGTTTGCATATGCTTTTAGCATCCTTTGAATTAACAAAACCCTATGGACCGTGTTATGCACATGTCCTAGGTAACGATTCTATTAGAAGAACTTGTTTTGTTTATTTAACTACCATATAACAAATTATATGTAATGGTTGCTGCATTAATCCGTCTAGACTAAATATCGCTATGAAAGATCAGATCTTGTCATAGTCAACCATTATTGTGAACTCTTTCCCAACATGTCGACCATATTCATGTCTATTTCTTTTTAGATCCAAACACAACTGTAAGGTCTTACACCTTTCTCGAGGGTCCTTCAAGTTCAAAACTTGATTTCTCATGTATGGAACTATCACGGATTTTATGGCTTCAAGCCATTCGACGGAGTCAGGGCCCATCATCGCTTCTTTGCATGTAGTCGGTTCATTATTCTCAAATAATGATTCAACCCTCAAATCTTGGTATTTGATTGTTTACCCGACCTACTTGTTTCAACTTAGATCTCCGTGATCACAACCTTTGAGGCACGTGAGCCATGAGCATTGTTGCTGCCTCCGCAACACTTTTCGGCGCTGCGCAACTTTGCACATATAGCTAAGGTTCCTTTAACCTTATCAAAGTTCTATTTTCCTCCTACTTAACTTTTCACGAAAAATTCCTTCTCAAAGAAACTTGACGTTCTAAGCGACAAACACTTTTGTCTCCGGTGTTATGGAGGAATACTTAACAAAGACAGATTCATCCGACTTTGGTTGCAAACATCTTTCTTATGTATAACATACCAATGTTTAAGAAAGGACTACTTGGGTTTTATCCCAAACCATAACCTTATATGGTGTCATTTCAACGGATTATGATGAAGCTCTTTTCAGTGGAAAAACGGTAATCTCTAAAGCTTTTTAATCTTTAAAATATAATGGCATTTTATGAATTACACCTTTGATCTCACCATGTCAAACAAGGTTTAATTACATATCTCGAATGCTCCATACTCTTATGGTGTTTCGGGACATGCAAATCCACGGAACGATTCCATAAATCTTAGGTATTATGCTAAACTTTGTAACTCAAATATCTTCCTTTATGATCTTTATCATAAACTGTTTATATTCTTGTTACAATGATTTTGCACTTCATCTTGAAAGTCTTTGAACTTTTCAAATGTTTCATACTTCATCCTTATTAAGTAAATATTCATATATTCACTCAAATTTTCGGAGAAAGCATATGAAGTTGAAATCCATCGCTCTCGACTACACATAATGGACTTCGTACAACAATATGTACAAGTTCCAATAAGCTAGTCTTTCGTTCCCTTTTGGCCTACGAATGAAGTTTCAATTATCTCTAGGAAAGTTTCACAAGTGTCATTTGATCAAAAATCAAAAGACTCCAAAATTCCATCCACATGGAGTTTCTTCATGTTTTCTTTCCAATATAATTTAAACGGCGATGTCACTTCCTAAGTGATCTTTCAATCAATTTGTCTTTCGACATTTTAGCACTAGTTTTATGGATGTGATTTCTCCAACGAGATTTGTGAATCATCCATCTTTTATGGATTACGGCAATTATTTGAACAACCCTTTTGTTCTCATAATACCGGATAAAACAAATCTTGAAGGCAAGCTTTAACGTTTAACGAGCAACACAATAACCTTTTATTTGTTCTTGATGAACATCATCACATATTCTTTTGCTAGTTACTTAGGCCATTGTAGTTCATGAATTGTGTTGTTTCGTATGACGATTCACACCAACAAATTCAGTATCAAATACTTAAGAACCACATTGTTTAATAAGCAAAGAATATAGCCATAACATGTATATCATCTATATACTTAAACTGAATAATTCTAGTTTTTTCTTTTCTGCCATATATTTATGAGATTCTCTTTCAGTATTTCCTTTTTCTGTTTGAAAGAATCTATCAAGATCAATAGTGGAGTCATACATATGACACATAGTCCAAAGCGTGTATAGTTAAATACCAACGTCTTTGGACTTGCACTTTGAAGCAGATCACCATCATCAAATGTTTGGTGTTCTTTCAAATTCCTTTCTTTAGTAATCTCTTGGTGTAGTAAATATTTTACCTACATCAAATATTCACCTTTATCATGGAATTATCCAAGATCAAGCTACTTTTAGCTTATAAATATGAATCGTGAGTATAATGTTGCTATCCAAAACCTTTTGGTGGATTAGGACAACTAGTGTCTCCAACCTTTTGCAAATTCTCATCAAATATGAGAACATGACTTTTGCCATCTTATACTCTATCATGTTGCAACCAAAACTTCGTTTCAGATATCACAATATCTTCCACACATCATGGTTTATGAAACAACTCTTTCAGATCCTAGATAACCTTGATATTAAGACAATCCTTTGAATATCAAAAATCATGGAGACAAACATGATACTTATATACTAACACTTGGAATTGTCACTCTTGTTTTAATACCAATTATTAAACTTCATGGAGTAACCGGAACTTACTGAAAGTTTGCAATAGGACTTTTAAACCTTAGATTAACACTTCAAAACAATACGATACCAGTTCGTAAAGTAACTAACCAGAATTCTATAGTTCTATCATCTCAATTATAACTAAGCGTAAGGTGGTAAACGAATGCCAATGACTACAACAACTATGCAAATTCACTTTGATTTAATTTATGATAAATTGAGTTCTAATTAATAATTAAATTAATCTAGGTGAACTCCCACTCAAAACAACATCCCTCACATTGTTTTAGTGATCACACGAACCAAATCCACCACATCAAAACCGATCATCACGAGAGTTGATGTAGCTTCAATGGCGAACAATCAACATGTTCATCATATCTACTATATGACTCATGCTTTACCTTTCGGTGATCCGTGTTCCGAGACCATGTCTGTACATGCTAGGATCGTCAAGATCAAACCTTAGCTTCCGCATGAGCAAATCTGGCTTGCCCACGTTGTATACACTTGCGGAATCTAACACACCCGATCATCACGTGGTGCTTCGAAACAACAAGCTTTAGCAACGGTGCCAACTAAGGGTGAACACTTTATGACTTGAAATTCATGTGCATGAGGGATCATCTTATAATGCTACCGTCGTCTACTAAGCAATACAAGATGCATAAAGGATTAACATCACATGCAATTCATAATATGTGATATGATATGGCCTATCTTCTTTGTGCTTCCGATCTCCATCTTCTAGCACGAACATGATCTCCATCATCACCGGCATTGCATCAAGGTCAATGACGCTTCTCCATGGTTGTCGTCCACCGGCTTTAACTATTACAACTACTTTGAATAGACACGCGGGTCTTAACATAAATTAAAGACAACCATATGGCTCCTGCCGGTTGCCAACTTACAATAAGGAACATTGCATACATCAAATATAATCACAATCATGGCCATATCACATCACTGCACACCCCTGCAAAACAAAGTTAGACGCCTCTACTTTCTTTGCATATTTTACGTGGTTTGGGGCTTTCAATAAGTGTCGTTCTAACTTACGAACAAGAACCACAACATTGATACTAGTATTGTTAATCACCCGTTGTAAATTGGATCTTAACTATGCTAGGAGAAACAGGCACCCGCAAAGCCACTTATGCAATACAAGTTGCATGTCAAGCGTGGAGCAAGTCTCATGAACGATGTCATGTAAGGTTAGCCCGGGCCGCTTCATCCCAACATACCGCAAGATGCAAAGTACACAAGAAGCAATCGACAATAAAAGCATCAACGCCCACAATGACCATCGTGTTCTACTCGTGCAAACAGATCTACATATAGACACGGCTCTGATACCACTGTAGGGGTTCGTAGCATGGAAAACAAAATTTTTCTATCGCATACAAACAAACAAGCCAAGATCTATCTACTAGATTGTAGCAACGAGTCGATGGAATAACTTACCCTCGAAGATTCCAAAGCGGTTAACGAGAGCAGATTCTTGTGGATGATGCAGTCGTACTCTTTCCGATCTCAAGATCGCGCAGACGATCCTTCCGGCGCTGCGTTCTGGCAGCGCTCCCGCAGTCGGTCACACGTTCGGTACTCGACGAAGACCTTCCTCTCCCTTGTTCCAGCAGGCAGCGGAGGTTGTAGCACTCTCCTCGCGATTCCGGCAGCACAACGGCGTGGTACCGGAAGTAGAGGGGAGATCCCGCAGGGCTTCGCCTTAAGCCGGAGCGAGTATGGTGGAGTATGAGAGAGAACTATTAGTGGTCTAGGGATTAGACACACCAATTAGAAGGCTCTAAACCGAAGGCTAGGGCAATTAGAAGCTCTAAACCAAAATGGCTCTAAACCGGAGATTAGAGGATAGGAACTTGTGTGTCCAGAGGAGGAGGCCCTGCCCCTCCTTTTATGGGTGGAAGGGGCGGCCAAGGGGAGGGGAGTCCCTCCCCAAGTCGGCCTTGGTTGGCACGCCGGCTTGGAGGGACTCCTCCCCCAAGTCGGTTCCAACCACCTCTTGCTTGTTTCCCACAGTTTCTTGTTTTAGCCGTTTGACTTTCAAACTGGACATTTGACTTTTCTGTTTTAGGATTCAATTTAATCCTTTATTTGGAACAGCAAGAACACTTAGTACATGATGCAATCATTCCAATATGTAATGACACATTCATGTACCCCTTCCCCCCGGAGTGCCGGACATTCCGGAACCTTCTAGAACATTCCCGATGAAAACACCGGAATCATTCCCGAACTCCGAAACGGGACTTTCCTTATATGAATCTTATTCTCCGGACCATTCCGGATCACCTCGTGATATCCCGGATCCCATCCGAGACTCCGAACAACATTCGGTCTCTTTCTCATAATACCATAACTACTCAAACAACGTCGAATCCTTAAGTGTGTCTCCCTACGGTTCGTGAATTATGTGGACATGATCGAGACACTTCTCCGAACAATAACCAATAGAGGAATCTGGAAATTCATATGGATCCCACATATTTCTACGATTACTTTGCGATCGAATGAACCACTTACATACGATACCAATTTCCCTTTGTCTCACGATAGTTTACTTATCCGAGGTTATGATCGTCGGTATCTCTGCATACCTAGTTCAACCTCGTTACCGATAAGTACTCTTTTCTCGTTCCCGTGATATGTGATCCCTTGTGAGCCAGTCACATGCTTGCAAGCTAATTGGATGACATTACACCGAGAGGGCCCAGAGTATATCTATCCGTCATATGGATGGACAAATCCCACTCTTGATCCATGTGTTTCAACCAATACTTTCCGAACACTCAATGCCACCTTTATAGCCACCCAGTTACGGTGTGGTGTTTGATGTCATCAAAGCATCCATCCGGCAAAGGTGATATGCCTGATCTCATGGTCGAAGGAATTAGGTTACTATGTATCAGAAAGCATATAGCAATTGAACTATTTAAAATGACTTGATCTTTATGCTACGCTTATCTATAGGAGTATGTCCATCACATCATTCTCCTAATGATATGACCCTGTTGTTAATAACATCTCTATGTTCATGATCAGGAAACCATGATCATATATTAACCAACAAGCTAGTTTAACAAGAGGCTTTACTAGGGACTCTTTTATGTTTACAAATCACACAAGTATTAATGTTTCCTGTTAATACAATTATAGCATGGTATGTAAACATTTATCATAAGTGTGAAGATATGATAATAACCACTTTATTATTGCCTCTTGGGCATATCTCCAACAGAAGATCCCGCAGGGCTTCGCCTAAGCCGGAGCGAGTATGGTGGAGTAAGAGAGGGCCTTGGATATCTACAGATTAGAGGCACCAATGGGAGGTGGTGTGGCCGGAGGCTAGGGCTTGGGGAAGCCCAAGTCGGCGACTTGGAGGAGCCCTAGGCGGCGGCAACACTTGGAGGTGGTGGCGCCTAGGAGCTAGGGTTTGGGTGTGAGGGTAGGGGGCGCCCTACCCCTCCTTATATAGGTGGGGGAGGCGGTTTGGGAGGAGGGAGTCCTCCCCCAACTCCTCCTCCTTGGATGGCGGGTGGAGGGAGTTGGACTCCTAGCTTAGGTAGGTTTCCTACTCTCCCTCCACCAAGCAATGTTCGGATTTGACTTTTCAAATTACCGTTTGACTTTCAAACTTGGATTTAATTTCTCTCTTCATATTGCCCAACCAAGTGACCTAGTACATGACACATACATGTACCCTTCCCCTTCCGAAGTGCCGGACCTTCCAGACCCTTCTAGAACATTCCCGGTGAAAACACCGAAATCATTTCCGAACTCTGAAACAAGACCTTCCTTATATGAATCTTATTCTCCAAACCATTCCGGATCTCCTCGTGATATCCCGGATCCCATCCGAGACTCCGAACAACATTCGGTGTCTTACTCATCATTCCATAACTACACAACAACATCGAATCCTTAAGTGTGTCTCCCTATGGTTCGTGAATTATGCGGACATGACCGAGACACTTCTCCGATCAATAACCAATAGAGGAATCTGGAAATTCATATGGCTCCCACATATTTCTACGATTACTTTTGCGATCGAATGAACCACTTACATACGATACCAATTTGCCTTTGTCTCACGATAGTTTACTTATCCGAGGTTTTGATTGTCGGTATCTCTGCATACCTAGTTCAACCTCGTTACTGATAAGTACTCTTTTCTCGTTCCCGTGATATGTGATCCCTTGTGAGCCATTCACATGCTTGCAAGATAATTGGATGACATTCCACCGAGAGGGCCCAGCGTATATCTATCCGTCATATGGATGGACAAATCCCACTCTTGATCCATGTGCCTCAACCCATACTTTCCGAACACTCAATGCCACCTTTATAGCCACCCAGTTACGGTGTGGTGTTTGCTGTCATCAAAGCATCCTTCCGGTGATGGTGATTAGCATGATCTCATGGTCGAAGGAATTAGGTTACTATGTATCAGAAAGCTTATAGCAAACGAACTATTAAAATGACTTGATCTTTATGCTACGCTTATCTATAGGAGTATGTCCACCATACGATTCTCCTAATGATATGATCTTGTTGTTAACAACATCTCAATGTTCATGATCAGGAAACCACGATCATCTATTAACTAACAAGCTAGTATTACAAAGAGGCTTTACTAGGGACTCTTATTTAGTTTACAAATCACTTAAGTATTAATGTTTCCGGCTAATACTATTATAGCATGAATGTAAACATTTATCATAAACACAAAGATATAATAATAACCACCTTTATTATTGCCTCTAGGGAATATCTCCAACAATAGTATCAAATAGACAAAATCATTAATCAATCTGACATAGTAATCTCAATATCCATCGGATCCCCGCAAACACAACATGCATGATTACAAATAGATTAGATCTTGATCATGAACGGAGCTCACAAGATCTATACATGAAAGCACAAGGAGGATATACAACCATCTAGATACTACATGGACCTGTAGTCCAAGGTGGAACTACTCACGCTTCGTACCGGAGAAGAAGGCCTCCGGGATGATGTCCCCTCCGGCAGGGTGCCGGGAAGAACTTCAGATCACCCCCGATCTAGGGACAATGGTGGCGACGGCTACAGAAGGTTTCATGGAGTTTTGATTGGGTGCCTAGGGTTTCTGTATCGGGGTCTTCTTATAGGCGAAGAGGCGAGGCTGGGAGGCGGCTAGAGGGCCCACACCCTGCCCAGGCGCAGGGTGGGCCCACCCGCGCCTAGGGAGTGTGGTGAACCTGGCTCGCCTCTCCGTCTCTCCTATGGATTTCGTGTCGCCCACGGTAAAATATTGACTTTGGCTTTTGTCCCGGCCAATTCCGAGAATATTGATTTTATGCCTTTCTGGAACCAAAAACAGAAGAAAACAGACAACTGGCACTGTGGCAACTTGTTAATAGGTTAGTTCTAGAAAACATATAAAACACCTCAAAGTGTAGACAAAGCAAAGCAAAGTAGATACTAAACAAGCATGGATCATAAAAAAATATAGATACGTTTCCGAAGTATCACCGGCCCATCAAGAGAATGAACTAGCATGTTCCTTCTCTTTTGGTTGGACACTGCATGAAAGTAATAAGTACTCCTATCTCCCTCCTTAAAATCTCTATCCCTAGATCGCTGTTTGGATTTAACTTCTTCTTTGTGAAGGAAATATGCCCTAGAGGCAATCATAGAGATGATTATATTTCATATGTGTCCATGAGTTATTGTAATGTTCCTTGAATATCCATATCAGGCAACTTGTATTGATTGGTAATTATGTGAATTGTTTGTGAAGCTTTTTACTTGTATGGTTATTTAATACTTGTCCCTAGTCGGAGTTCATGTGAGTACACACGTGAATATTAGACTAGCACATCGATTGGTTGATGACTATGTTCCGCAAGTCATAGACATGGAGATGTCAAACCAATGATGTGGACACATGTTATGAACATGGGGTTGGACTGACCCAACATGAGACTGACAATTAGACTTGCAGCTCTCTCTACACATCGTGTACGTTTTGTCCTTAGACCTGAGATTGTTGCATGTACTTGAGATGTGGATCGACCTACTTTGGGGCTATCAGACGCTACTCCGTAACTGGGTAGTTATAAAGGTAGCTTTCTGGTTTGTCCTGAAACATGCTGCAAGGCATGGTCAATCAAGATGGGATTTGCCCCTCTCTACTTGAGAGAGATATCTCTGGGCCCCTCGAGTGATTGGATCAAAAAATGCATGGTCGTGCTACATAAGGTTAAGAGTTAACCTAGTAAAGGGATTCCGAGTTACGGTATCAAGAAAGAGAGGTCAGCTTGGAGCTAGACCAAATATCGTGAGGCAAAGGGAAAGACATGTACTAAACCTTGTGATGGTTCGTCCGATATGATATTTGTATGCATTTAGGAGTTGGCACGTCTTGCTAGAGGCCACTACCAACTATTGGCAGAATAAGTGTATTCGTGTCATGTCTATACGTATACACACTTAAGGGGATGGAAGCCTAATGAGGATTGGATCCGAATTATACCAGGCTTAGGCTACCAATGGGCTGCTAATGTAGAAGCCCACTAGGGACGCCTATATAAGAGAGGGTGGGGCGAGCTGACCAGGGTTAGACCATTCCACCCAGCCGCCAGACCTCACGCCTGTGTTGCACGCGCGGACCCAGCAGTCCGGCGTCTGTCGCTTCCACCCCGCACGTGTGGATACCTCGGAGGTGCTGCATCTGTGGCACTTGGATGAGTCGCACAAGGGGAGCTTCTCATGGGACGAGGACAAGGAGGAGACGTGGAACGTCTGCACTGTCTTGACGTGCTTCATCAATTCCACAACTGCGTGTCTAGTGGTAATATCGTGATTTATGACAACAGTATTCCTGGTTTACGCGGTAGAAAATTTTGATTTGCGCTAGTGTAGCCTACCCGTATCCCTTCGGTGGTATCAGAGCCGATGTTGTTCAGTTATAGGTTCGGGATGTTTGCATATGGTGATATGCAGATTGATATGAATGATGTGATCGTTTATATTGCGGTGGTTTAGGATTGATCTATGATCTTGCTTTCCATGATCGTGATTCTGAGGTTGTCGAATGACTTACCCCTACCGGTCGGTTTCTGCCATCGGGGTAGACAGTGACACATAAATCCTGTTGAATCACGCGAAGATCAATATGATTGATCGAATCGGAACCTAGATCTAAAATCGATGTACCGTGATCAAAGAAGTTTGATTGAATCGGGACAGGAGTCGGTTTATGGTAAATTTTATTTGCCGATCTAAATCCTTAAACAAAATTGTGTAGATTCGATCTCTCATTTTTCACATTTTAGGGGCGCTGCCCCTTCGAACCCCGCAAGGGGAGACCCCCTAGACCCCCCCTCAATCGTAGCCCCTTTTGTATCTCGTTAAGGTAACTAGGTGCTGCGATGTCACATGATCCGGTAGAATGCGATTCTCTGCATGTCACATCCCAAAATTTTCCAAATTTTGAAATGTGAAAAACTAATAAACAAAATAAATAATTAATGAAATTTAGGGTGAAAAGAATCTTTTTTGTTTCCAAATAGAAACATCAAAGACCCATCTTGGACAAACTTTGAATGAAAAGGGATTTGAAAAGATAAACAAAAACAAATAAAATTATAAAAGTTGGAATCACCATTTTTGGATCTTTAAATAAAAAGATATAGATTTTATAAATAGACGAAGAAATTAATAAATAAATAAGGACTATTTTAAAAAGCCAAATTAAAACTTGGCCAAGCAAACAAAATAAAATATTTTTGTTTAATAAAAAGAGTAAAGGATTATTGAAATAAAATCATAAGGATTTATTAATATCCAATTTTATGTAAATAAAGACATTTCCCAATTTAGATGAACATTAAAACATATTAAAGTATTTTAATTATTAATTCAAAGTGAAATTATTTTGAATAAATAAAACCTACTAAAAAGGTTTGGTAAAAATTTAGAATTAAAATAGAGTTTTAAAAACATATTTAAAACCTATTTGAAATAAAGACAAATGTCTATTTTTAAAATTAATAATACACCCTAAAAGAATAAAAGAAATATTCTAAAATGGACTTTAGAATATGTTGATAAACAGTATACTCAAGTTTGGTTAAGGTTGGAATTCAAATGGTGTTTAAAATATTTGAACAAAAATCAAAACAGAAAAGGAAAAAGAAAAAGATTCTGAATTAAAAAAAAGAAACAAAGCAACCCAACCCATCTGGCCCAACTAAAGCCCAGCAGCGCAGCCCACTTTCCCCTCTCTCCGCGAACCATTTTTCACCCGCGTCCGCACCCTATAGTGTTGGAGATATGCCCAAGAGGAAGTAATAAAGTGGTTATTATCATATCTTCACACTTATGATAAATGTTTACATACCATGCTATAATTGTATTAACAGGAAACATTAATACTTGTGTGATTTGTAAACTAAAATAAGAGTCCCTAGTAAATCCTCTTGTTAAACTAGCTTGTTGGTTAATATATGATCATGGTTTCCTGATCATGAACAGAGAGATGTTATTAACAACAGGGTCATATCATTAGGAGAATGATGTGATGGACATACTCCTATAGATAAGCGTAGCATAAAGATCAAGTCATTTTAAATAGTTCAATTGCTATATGCTTTCTAATACATAGTAACCTAATTCCTTCGACCATGAGATCATGCATATCACCTTTGCCGGATGGATGCTTTGATGACATCAAACACCACACCGTAACTGGGTGGCTATAAAGGTGGCATTGAGTGTTCGGAAAGTATTGGTTGAAACACATGGATCAAGAGTGGGATTTGTCCATCCATATGACGGATAGATATACTCTGGGCCCTCTCGGTGTAATGTCATCCAATTAGCTTGCAAGCATGTGACTGGCTCACAAGGGATCACATATCATGGGAACGAGAAAATAGTACTTATCGGTAACGAGGTTGAACTAGGTATGCAGAGATACCGACGATCATAACCTCGGATAAGTAAACTATCGTGAGACAAAGGGAAATTGGTATCGTATGTAAGTGGTTCATTCGATCGCAAAGTAATCGTAGAAATATGTGGGAGCCATATGAATTTCCAGATTCCTCTATTGGTTATTGTTCGGAGAAGTGTCTCGATCATGTCCGCATAATTCACGAATCGTAGGGAGACACACTTAAGGATTCGACGTTGTTTGAGTAGTTATGGTATTATGAGAAAGAGACCGAATGTTGTTCGGAGTCTCGGATGGGATCCTGGATATCACGAGGTGATCCGGAATGGTCCGGAGAATAAGATTCATATAAGGAAAGTTCCGTTTCGGAGTTCGGAAATGATTCCGGTGTTTTCATCGGGAATGTTCTAGAAGGTTCCGGAATGTCCGACACTTCGGGGGGGAAGGGGTACATGAATGTGTCATTACATATTGGAATGATTGCATCATGTACTAAGTGTTCTTGCTGTTCCAAATAAAGGATTAAATTGAATCCTAAAACAGAAAAGTCAAATGGCCAGTTTGAAAGTCAAACGGCTAAAACAAGAAACTGTGGGAAACAAGCAAGAGGAGGCAAAACCGACTTGGGGGAGGAGTCCCTCCTCTCCAAGCCGGCGCGCCACCCAAGGCCGACTTGGGGAGGGACTCCCTCCCCTTGGCCGGCCCCCTCCACCCATAAAAGGAGGGGCAGAGCCTCCTCCTCTAGATACACAAGTTTCCTAGCCTCTAATCTAAATCCTAGCCCTAGACTCCGGTTTAGAGCTGTTTTGGTTTAGAGCTTCTAATTGCCCTAGCCTTCGGATTAGAGCCTTCTAATTGGTGTGTCTAAACCCTAGACCACTAATAGTTCTCTCTCATACTCCACCATACTCGCTCCGGCTTAAGGCGAAGCCCTGCGGGATCTCCCCTCTACTTCCAGTACCACGTCGTTGTGCTGCCGGAATCGCGAGGAGAGTACTACAACCTCCGCTGCCTGTTGGAACAAGGGAGAGGAAGGTCTTCGTCGAGTACCGAACGTGTGACCGACTGCGGGAGCGCTGCCGGAACGCAGCGCCGGAAGGATCGTCTACGCGATCTTGAGATCGGAAAGAGTACGCCTACATCATCCACGAGAATCTGCTCTCGTTAAACACTTTGGAATCTTCGAGGGTAAGTTATTCCATCAACTAGTTGCTACAATCTAGTAGATAGATCTTGGCTTGTTTGTTTGTATGCGATAGAAATTTTTTGTTTTCCATGCTACGAACCCCTACAGTGGTATCAGAGCCGTGTCTATATGTAGATCTGTTGCACGAGTAGAACACAATGGTCATTGTGGGCGTTGATGCTTTTATTGTCGATTGCTTCTTGTGTACTTTGCATCTTGCGGTATGTTGGGATGAAGCGGCCCGGGCTAACCTTACATGACATCGTTCATGAGACTTTCTCCACGCTTGACATGCAACTTGTATTGCATAAGTGGCTTTGCGGGTGCCTGTTTCTCCTAGCATAGTTAAGATCCAATTTACAACGGGTGATTAACAATACTAGTATCAATGTTGTGGTTCTTGTTCGTAAGTTAGAACGACACTTATTGAAAGCCCCAAACCACGTAAAATATGCAAAGAAAGTAGAGGCGTCTAACTTTGTTTTGCAGGGGTGTGCAGTGATGTGATATGGCCATGATTGTGATTATATTTGATGTATGCAATGTTCCTTATTGTAAGTTGGCAACCGGAAGGAGCCATATGGTTGTCTTTAATTTATGTTAAGACCCGCGTGTCTATTCAAAGTAGTTGTAATAGTTAAAGCCGGTGGACGACAACCATGGAGAAGCGTCATTGACCTTGATGCAATGCCGGTGATGATGGAGATCATGTTCGTGCTAGAAGATGGAGATCGGAAGCACAAAGAAGAAAGGCCATATCATATCACATATTATGAATTGCATGTGATGTTAATCCTTTATGCATCTTGTATTGCTTAGTAGACGACGGTAGCATTATAAGATGATCCCTCATGCCCATGAATTTCAAGTCATAAAGTGTTCACCCTTAGTTGGCACCGTTGCTAAAGCTTGTTGTTTCGAAGCACCACGTGATGATCGGGTGTGTTAGATTCCGCAAGTGTATACAACGTGGGCAAGCCTGATTTGCTCATGCGGAAGCTAAGGTTTGATATTGACGAGCCTAGCATGTACAGACATGGACTCAGGAACACGGATTACCGAAAGGTAGAGCATGAGTCATATAGTAGATATGATGAACATGTTGATTGTTCGCCATTGAAGCTATATCAACTCTCGTGATGATCGGTTTTGATGTGGTGGATTTGGTTCGTGTGATCACTAAAACAATGTGAGGGATGTTGTTTTGAGTGGGAGTTCACCTAGATTAATTTAATTATTAATTAGAACTCCATTTATCATAAACTAAATCAAAGTGAATTTGCATAGTTGTTGTAGTCATTGGCATCCGTTTACCACCTTGCGCTTAGTTATAATTGAGATGATAGAACTATAGAATTCTGGTTAGTTGCTTTACGAACTGGTATCGTATTGTTTTGAAGTGTTAATCTAAAGTTTAAAAGCCCTATTGCAAACTTCCAGTAAGTTCCGGTTACTCCATGAAGTTTAATAATTAGTATTAAATCAAGAGTAACAGTTCCAAGTGTTAGTATATAAGTATCATGTTTGTCTCCATGATTCTTGATATTCAAAGGATTCTCTTAATATCAAGGTTATCTAGGATCTGAAAGAGTTGTTTCAGAAACCATGATGTGTGGAAGATATTGTGATATCTGAAACGAAGTTTTGGTTGCAACATGACAGAGTATAATATGGCAAAAGTCATGTTCTCATATTTGATGAGAATTTGCAAAGGGTTGGAGACACTAGTTGTCCTAATCCACCAAAAGGTTTTGGATAGCAACATTATACTCGTAATTCATCATTATAAGCTAAAAGTAGCTTGATCATGGACGATTCCATGATAAAGGTGAATATTTGATGTAGGTAAAATGTTTACTACACCAAGAGATTACTAAAGAAAGGAATTTGAAAGAACACCAAACATTTGATGATGGTGATCTACTTCAAAGTGCAAGTCCAAAGACATTGGTATTTAACTATACACGCTTTGGACTATGTGTCATATGTATGACTCCACTATTGATATTGATAGATTCTTTCAAACAGAAAAGGAAATACTGAAAGAGAATCTCATAAATATATGGCAGAAAAGAAAAGACTAGAATTATTCAGTTTAAGTATATAGATGATATACATGTTATGGCTATATTCTTTTCTTATTAAACAATGTGGTTCTTAAGTATTTGATACTGAGTTTGTTGGTATGAATCGTCATACGAAACAACACAATTCATGAACTACAATGGCCTAAGTAACTAGCAAAAGAATATGTGATGATGTTCATCGAGAACAAATAAAAGGTTATTGTGTTGCTCGTTAAACGTTAAAACTTGCCTTCAAGATTTGTTTTATCAGGTATTATGAGAACAAAAGGGTTGTTCAAATAATTGCCGTAATCCATACAAGATGGATGATTCACAAATCTCGTTGGAGAAATCACATCCATAAAACTAGTGCTAAAATGTCGAAAGACAAATTGATTGAAAGATCACTTAGGAAGTGACATCGCCGTTTAAATTATATTGGAAAGAAATCATGAAGAAACTCCATGTGGATGGAATTTTGGAGTCTTTTGATTTTTGATCAAATGACACTTGTGAAACTTTCCTAGAGATAATTGAAACTTCGTTCGTAGGCCAAAAGGGAACGAATGACTAGCCTATTGGAACTTGTACATATTGTTGTATGAAGTCCATTATGTGTAGTCAAGAGCGATGGATTTCAACTTCATATGCTTTCTCCGAAAATTTGAGTGAATATATGAATATTTACTTAATAAGGATGAAGTATGAAACATTTGAAAAGTTCAAAGACTTTCAAGATGAAGTGCAAAATCATTGTAACAAGAATATAAACAGTTTATGATAACGATCATAAAGGAAGATATTTGAGTTACAGAGTTTAGCATAATACCTAAGATTTAAGGAATCGTTCCGTGGATTTGCATTTCCCGAAACACCATAAGAGTATGGAGCATTCAAGATATGTAATTAAACCTTGTTTGACATGGTGAGATCAAAGGTGTAATTCATAAAATTGCCATTGTATTTTAAAGATTAAAAGCTTTAGAGATTACCGTTTTTCCACTGAAAAGAGCTTCATCATAATCCGTTGAAATGACACCATATAAGGTTATGGTTTGGGATAAAACCCAAGTAGTCCTTTCTTAAACATTGGTATGCTATACATAAGAAAGATGTTTGCAACCAAAGTCGGATGAACCTGTCTTTGTTAAGTATTCCTCCATAACACCGGAGACAAAAGTGTTTGTCGCTTAGAACGTCAAGTTTCTTTGAGAAGGAATTTTTCGTGAAAAGTTAAGTGGGAGGACAATAGAACTTTGATAAGGTTAAAGGAACCTTAGCTATATGTGCAGAGTTGCGCAGCGCCGAAAAATGTTCCGGAGGCAGCAATAATGCTCATGGCTCACGTGCCTCAAAGGTTGTGGTCATGGAGATCTAAGTTCCTATTGAAACAAGTAGGTCGGGTAAACAATCAAATACCAAGATTTGAGGGTTGAATCATTATTTGAGAATAATGAACCGACTACATGCAAAGAAGCGATGATGAGCCCTGACTCCGTCAAATGGCTTGAAGCCATAAAATCCGTGATAGTTCCATACACGAGAAATCAAGTTTTGAACTTGAAGGACCCTCGAGAAAGGTGTAAGACCTTACCGTCGTGTTTGGATCTATAAATAAATAGACATGGATGTTGCACATCTATGAAATAGTCGACATGTTGGGAAAGTGTTCACAACAATGTTCAAAGGTTGTATATGACAAGATTTGATCTTTCATAGCGATATTTAGTCTAGACGGATTAATGTAGCAACCACTACATATAATTTTGTTATATAGTAGTTGAATAAACAAAACAAGTTCTTCTAATAGAATTGTTACCTAGGACATGTGCATAACACGGTCCATAGGGTTTTGTTAATTCAAAGGATGCTAAAAGCATATGCAAACTTCAATGGTTGAAATAAGCATAGCGGAGTTGGAATCTTCACTATGATGAAACTGTTAAAAGAGTTTAAAAGTTCATTAGAGACGATGAAGATGGTTGCATTTGCAAGAAATTAAGTGGGAGCGCTACGACATGTTTCTAATACGTTATGTGGAAGACATATTGTTGATTGGAAATGATGTATCTTTTATTAACACATATTAAGAATTTCATCCCGATGAAAGACTTAGGCAAAACCCAAATATTTGGCATCAATAGATGCTAATATGGTTATGCCGAAAGTACATAGATGATGTATTGAATGAGTTTAATATAGAAACTACAAGAAAGGTTCATGTCGCACAGAAAGGATTGAATGAGTTCAATATTAATGATATATTCAAGTGTATTGACACTTGGTAAGTGAAACAAAGATTCAAGTATAGATTGATACTTGATGTATGAAATCACAAAGAGTATTTATATCAATTATGCTGTGATATGTACAAATACAGATATGTCCTATCCTCTAAATGATGTGAGCATATACCAGAATGATTCATAAGATGATCTTCGGACAATAGTAAGGATATTCTTATGATCTTTTGGAAGAACTAAGAGTATAATATTTGTAGAAGTGACAAATAGATGGTTAGTTCATTGTAAAAGTACTACATTGATACTAGTTTTGTCACAAAGTACAAATTAAGTTTATCTCAATCTAAACTAAGGGTGGCACAATATAATGGAAAGTAAGTTCCATAATGGATTTGGATGAGTTCCAAAGTTAAGACATTGTGACAGATGCTACAACAAAAGGCTAAGTATATGACTGCTATTATAGCAGCTAAAGAGGGCATTTGGGTCAAGTAGTTTGTTATCAAACTAGGTGTAGTTCATAGCGGGATAATACTATGAAGATATATTGTACGACATTATTATCAACATGTTTTAACCCTAAAGAACTAAAGGTCTCACCAAAGGACCAAATTTATACAAAGCCATCTCATTAGAGAGTGAGTGATGCGTAGAGACGCAAATACATGCAATTACACACGGACCTGGAAGTGTCAGATCCGGAGATCAGTTGACCACTAGCAAACGTGTACTTACAACACCGGAAAGCCATAGGTGTTGAATACACAAAGGTTTGAAACTAGATTATTGACTCTAGTGCAAGTGGGAGACTGTTGGAGATATGCCCAAGAGGCAATAATAAAGTGGTTATTATCATATCTTCACACTTATGATAAATGTTTACATACCATGCTATAATTGTATTAACAGGAAACATTAATACTTGTGTGATTTGTAAACTAAAATAAGAGTCCCTAGTAAAGCCTCTTGTTAAACTAGCTTGTTGGTTAATATATGATCATGGTTTCCTGATCATGAACATAGAGATGTTATTAACAACATGGTCATATCATTAGGAGAATGATGTGATGGACATACTCCTATAGATAAGCGTAGCATAAAGATCAAGTCATTTTAAATAGTTCAATTGCTATATGCTTTCTGATACATAGTAACCTAATTCCTTCGACCATGAGATCATGCATATCACCTTTGCCGGATGGATGCTTTGATGACATCAAACACCACACCGTAACTGGGTGGCTATAAAGGTGGCATTGAGTGTTCGGAAAGTATTGGTTGAAACACATGGATCAAGAGTGGGATTTGTCCATCCATATGGCGGATAGATATACTCTGGGCCCTCTCGGTGTAATGTCATCCAATTAGCTTGCAAGCATGTGACTGGCTCACAAGGGATCACATATCATGGGAACGAGAAGAGAGTACTTATCGGTAACGAGGTTGAACTAGGTATGCAGAGATACCGACGATCATAACCTCGGATAAGTAAACTATCGTGAGACAAAGGGAAATTGGTATCGTATGTAAGTGGTTCATTCGATCACAAAGTAATCGTAGAAATATGTGGGAGCCATATGAATTTCCAGATTCCTCTATTGGTTATTGTTCGGAGAAGTGTCTCGATCATGTCCGCATAATTCACGAACCGTGGGGAGACACACTTAAGGATTCGACGTTGTTTGAGTAGTTATGGTATTATGAGAAAGAGACCGAATGTTGTTCGGAGTCTCGGATGGGATCCAGGATATCACGAGGTGATCCGGAATGGTCCGGAGAATAAGATTCATATAAGGAAAGTTCCATTTCAGAGTTCGGAAATGATTCCGGTGTTTTCATCAGGAATGTTCTAGAAGGTTCCGGAATGTCCGGCACTCCGGGGGGGAAGGGGTACATGAATGTGTCATTACATATTGGAATGATTGCATCATGTACTAAGTGTTCTTGCTGTTCCAAATAAAGGATTAAATTGAATCCTAAAACAGAAAAGTCAAATGGCCAGTTTGAAAGTCAAACGGCTAAAACAAGAAACTGTGGGAAACAAGCAAGAGGAGGCAAAACCGACTTGGGGGAGGAGTCCCTCCTCTCCAAGCCGGCGCGCCACCCAAGGCCGACTTGGGGAGGGACTCCCTCCCCTTGGCCGGCCCCCTCCACCCATAAAAGGAGGGGCAGGGCCTCCTCCTCTAGATACACAAGTTTCCTAGCCTCTAATCTAAATCCTAGCCCTAGACTCCGGTTTAGAGCTGTTTTGGTTTAGAGCTTCTAATTGCCCTAGCCTTCGGATTAGAGCCTTCTAATTGGTGTGTCTAAACCCTAGACCACTAATAGTTCTCTCTCATACTCCACCATACTCGCTCCGGCTTAAGGCGAAGCCCTGCGGGATCTCCCCTCTACTTCCAGTACCACGCCGTTGTGCTGCCGGAATCGCGAGGAGAGTACTACAACCTCCGCTGCCTGCTGGAACAAGGGAGAGGAAGGTGTTCGTCGAGTACCGAACGTGTGACCGACTGCGGGAGCGCTGCCGAAACGTAGCGCCGGAAGGATCGTCTACGCGATCTTGAGATCGGAAAGAGTACGACTACATCATCCACGAGAATCTTCTCTCGTTAAACACTTTGGAATCTTCGAGGGTAAGTTATTCCATCAACTCGTTGCTACAATCTAGTAGATAGATCTTGGCTTGTTGGTTTGTATGCAATAGAAAATTTTTGTTTTCCATGCTACGAACCCCTACATATAGACCACTGAAGTTTGGACCCCACGCACATTTCCCTCACCTCGCTGACGAACAGGACCCATTGCCACCTCATCGTCGTCCTCCCCACGCGCTGACCTCACCCTCTCCCCTGCTGTTTCTGCCGGCGATGAATACGATTAAATTGACGTAAACGCTCGAGTTAATTCCTCCCCTGACTTTGCCTTCTTAACCACCTCGCCCTCCTCTCTGTTTCCCCTCAACCTCCCATCCCCGAGCGCCCCCAGGCTGCGCATATTCCTCCTCACAACGCCACTGCCTCCGACGCACTCCGACGTCAATTCCGGTGAGCACACGCCACCCCTTGCTCTCTGGTTCAAGCTAGATTGTTTATCATCACCGTGCGCATCTACTGACCCCAACCTCGTGCCTTCTCGTGCACCAGAGCGTCGGCTCCATCCTCGCCCGTGCGCCACCGTCGTATGCCTCAACTCCGACGAGATCTCCCGGTGAGCCATGACCGCCCCTCCTCCTCTCATTGATGCTCCCGTGATCGCCACTCTCTCCCGTGTCTAATTAACCCTCTTCCTCGCCTTTTGTGCCTTGTAGCGTCGGCAACAACCACACCCGAGAGCACCCGACGCTGCCGCTAACTCCGACGAGCAATCGTCGCTGCTCCTGTGCGCCCCTTGGACTGCTACGACCACGTCGAGCTTCTCTGCACCCCTGTGAACCCTGTGAGCACCTCCGGTCCCTCTCTTGCTTCCTGGTTCGCCGGTAACTTCACTGATAGAGCTGCGCCGCCGTGCAGCCGCCATCTAGCGCCGCCAGTTCCTGACAGGTGCGCTGTAGCCGTTAGATCTTCATCGCACGACTCAGAATTAGATTTAAGCGAAGCGGTATCAAACGCTGTATGCCATGCGATTTAAGTAGATCCAACGCACCGCATCAGTCGATCCCAGCGAAGCGGTATCGTCCAATAAAATTAAGACACGTGTCTGCCCTGTTTGAATAAAATTCCAGAAATGATTTTGGATTGATTGAACTTGCAAAATTCATAACTTTTAATCCACACATCCAAATTTTATATCACTGGATTCAGAAAAATGTGAACTTTCCAACCATGCACTTTGTTTAGTGTTTTGCTTCTGTAAAATTGGTTGTTTATGCAGAAACATATTTAGGCTTATTTTGAGTATAAAATTTATTCCAAAAATGTTATAAGGTAAAATCTCTTTTAAATGGATTGTTTTGAACCTACTGACCATAGAAAACAACTTGTGGATTTAAAAGTATATTTGGTGACACCTAGGAATTAAATCTTGAATAAAAGCATTTCTAGCTAAATAAAAATATTGATCTAGGTTTAAAAATGATTTTTGACTAAAACCTTTGGAAAACGGTTTGAATTAAACTCTCTGACCCTAAACACCAAGTTTTGAGATTTGAAAACATATTTGATGAACCCTAGTAAAATTATTACTTTGTTAAAAGCATTTCTAGCAAATAAAAATATTGCTTTGAATTAAAAATGGAGTTGGGATGAAACCTTTTGCAAATGGAGTAATATTAAAACACTTTGACCATAAACACTAACATTTGTGTTTAAAAATATATTTGGCTAACCCTACAAATTATTACTTTGATTTAAATCACTACTAGCAAAACAAAATGATTTAAATGGCCATTTTCACTAACTTGGCTTCAAATGATTTTGCCACATTTATAAATGACCTTTAAGTGTTTTAAAATGTTTAGAGCCTACTAGAAACCACTTTTCCAAATAAAAAAATCTTTTGCATGCTTGCATGCATTGCTTGATCTTATTGTTTCATGTGGTGAATTGTTTGAATGTTGGTTTGAAAATGTGCTTGCTTGATTGAATTGTAGTGAAGATTGAAGAGTGTGATATTTGCAAGATCAAGGAGTGAACCAATATTCTCTACTAAAAAGGCAAGTGACACTATCATCCATGTCCTACTATTTTCATTACACTTAGTGGATTTTTGTAGTATGCATGATAGGACTACTATATTTTTATGCTATGCTATATCCTATTAGGATATCCTTATATCTTCCTTAGTGAAAACATTGTAGTTGTAGTATGCTTAGCCCTGCTATATATTTGGGATGGAATACATGATATGATTATATAAAGTGTTGGAAAAATATATGTTTTATATAATAAAACAAGTACTCAATGAACCACCTGGGTGGAAAGAGGATACTCACTTTTGGACAAGGTGGCAACAAAGGGAACCATGTTTATATGGCTATCTTTTTGTATGTGCACTAGAAGAAAATCACCCAGGGACTTAGATATTGAACAATTTTCTCGTACAGTGGCTTCCGTGTACTGCCACATGCTAAATGGGCTCCGGCTTAGTCAACTACATAGTGGAAGACCCTTGCATTGGCATCTTCAGGTTAACTAGAATTGTGTATTAGAAATATATCCTTGCATTGGTGCCTGGAAGACAAGCTAGCATTGTGTATTCAGAGGACTTCTATGGAAAGACTTTGTCACATTCTCGATCTGCCGGTACTCCATTTGGTGAGTACTTATCGAGCGGCCACTGGTGGTGTCAAGACGAGATTGTGTCACGTGGGTAAAGTGTACAACTTCTGCAGAAGATCAAATTCTAAGTACTTAGCCGTGTCCCCGGTTACGGACAACTCTGAGCAACTAAGGCCTGAAGCTATATAAGATCTTGACATTCCAATTTCTCAAAGTAAAACTTGATGGTGACAACAAGGGATTAGAAGCACTTGGAGTTTTCCAAGGAGTTCAGAAAGATTGTCAAAAGATCAAAACTATTTTGAAAAGATAGGATAAAACTATATTGCTTTCTGCAAATGAGCCTAAACCCTACTTAGCCAAATATGCATGTAATGATAGGATCCACTTATTTCTACATAGTAGTGAAACTTGCCAATACAATTCAAATGTATTGACCCTTGTGGCTGCAACTTATTATGTTGCAGGTTTGTTTGATGTTAGCGAAGTGTGTTGATTAGGATTACAAGTCTACAACCAACATGACTGCCTGTGGCACTTTGAAGATGAAGGACTCCATGCTATAGATATTTCTGATGCATTGTAATGAGATAGCCAAATGAGCTATGTAAGATGTAATGAACTATTTTATTCCTGGTTATAAAGTTGTACTATGACCTTTGTTTCTTGATATTACATCTTAACTGTGGATGCTAGCTATTGATCCAGGGACTAGCATTGTAAACATAGGGATCTCTACCTTATTAAAGGTTGGGACCTCTACAGTGCATAAATTGTTTTTGCAGGATGTATGTGATCAGTATGGCCCATATATGTATGTGATGCATGTATGAAAATTTGCATGACCTGCGTGTCATGAGTAGGGCAACACGGCTAGAGCCATATGTGTTGTCATTTATTGTAATGGCCTACGTGCCAACTTGTGATGATCCCAATACTATGTAATTTTGATTACTAGCTGTTAGGAGTAATAGCTTGTATTAGTTATTGGAGGACTCATCTCTTGGAAGATGGCTCACATGGAACATGAAGATGGAGATCATCATGGTGGACAGGTTCTATGGCGATGGAGATCACCATGAGAAAATGGGCCATACTGTGTCACATATATGTGAATGCTATTCTTATGTGTTTTACTACTATGCATGCTTAGATGATAGAAGTAGAACGATCCCTCACAAAATTTAAGTTAAACCATGCCCTCCCAACCAAACCTTGCACCATCCTATGCCCTGTACAATCGTTGGTGGGCCTATGAAATTAGGGTGCCGCGGTTTTCCTTGGATGGATGGGTTTGTATCGGATACCTACACGCATAAGGGTTGGTGAGCTTGACAAGGTCATCTTAACAGTTAAGGACCTTGGGGCATAAAGGTTGGGCGCCTAGTTTTGACATAGAGATGTCACCCAACAACAAGAGTCATATGTGATATGATTAACAAGTTTTGCTTACCGATTTACCTTGTCTTCTAGCAGTGATGCTAAAGCTCACTAGTCGACTTGTTAATTGTGGATCTTGAATCACTTAGTATCAATAGAGGGATATTGATTTAAGTGGGAGTATATGCTATTAAATTGTTTAATATGTTTCACTCTTTCATGGTTACATGGCTTAGTATTTTGCATGTTTTCTGTTATAGATCAATGGCACCGAACACTTCATCACCTTTTTCTTTGCGTCCGATTCTTGACAAACATAAACTAAATGGAACAAACTATACGGACTGGGTTCGTAACCTGAGAATTGTTCTCAAGTCTGATAAAAAAAGAAACGGTTCTGGATACCCCAATCCTCGATGAACCTGCTGATAATGCATCTGCTGCCCTAAAGAACGCCTACAAGAGAGCATGTGATGATTCTCTTGAGGTTAGCTGTCTTATGCTTACATGCATGGAACCTGAACTCCAAAAGAAGTTTAAGGATCAGGATGCGTACGATATGATCGTTGCGCTTAAGGACATGTTCCAAGATCAGGCAAGGACTGAGAGGTACAATGTTGCCAAGTCCTTTGTCGAATGCAAGCTAGCAGAGGGAGCAGCTTTAGGCCCCCATGTGATCAAAATGGTTGGTTACAATCAGACTTTAGAAAAGCTTGGTTTTCCACTAGGCCAATATTTGGCCGCTGACTTCATTTTGGCGTCTCTTCCATCCAGCTATGGGCAGTTCATTTCGAACTACCATATGCATGGAGTGGAGAAGGGACTTAATGAGTTATGCGGGATGCTAAAAACAGCAGAAAGTGACATGAAGAAGTGTGCATGGCATAGCCATGTGATGGATGTGCAAAACAAGTCTAGCTTCAAGAAAAAAGGTACTTCTTGGAAGAAGAAGGGCAAGGCTAAGGATACGATCCCTAAGTCTGCACCCAAGCAAAAGGCTGGACCTGTAGATGACACTGAGTGCTTCTTTTGTCATGAACAAGGCCACTAGAAGATAAACTGCAGCAAGTACGAGGCTTCTTTGAAGAAGAGTGGAAGTAAGAGTACTTCCCACTCAGGTACGCTTGTTGTAATTGTTGTGGACATTCTTCTCCCTGATTTATGTTAACTCTTGGGTATTTGATACCAGATCGTTTGCTCATATTTGCAATTCAATGCAGGGGCTAATAAGGACTAGAGAAGTGCAGAAAGGCGAAGTGGATTTTCGCTTCGGAAATAAAGCAAGGGTTGCTGCATTGTTCATCGGCGTCATGCAACTTCACCTTCTGTCAGGATTTATTATGGAGTTGAATAATTGTTATTAAATTCCAAGTATGGGTCGAAACATTTTATCACCTTCATGTTTGATGAGGGATGGTTATTCATTCGCGAGTGCAAACAATGGTTGTGTAATCTCTAAGAATGATATGTTTATGGATAATGCTCCCATTGTGAATGGGTTATTTATTTTAAATCTTGATGATGCATCTGTTTACAATGTTAGTGCTAAAAGGCTTCGGCCTAATGATTTGAGTCCTACCTATTTATGGCATTGTCGTTTGGGGCATATAAGTGAAAATTGCACGAAGAAGATCCATGGTGATGGTCTTGGAACTTCGTTTGATTTTGAATCATATGAGACATGTCAAGCTTGTTTACTTGGAAAGATGACCAAGTCGCCTTTTTCAGGTTTACCCGAGAGAGCGACAGACTTGTTGGAACTCATACATAATGATGTATGTGGACCAATGAGCACGACAGCCAGAGGAGGATATCACTACTTCATTACTTTCACGGATGATTTCAGTAGATATGGTTATGTCTACTTGATGAGGCATAAGTCTGAGACTTTTGAAAAGTTCAAGGAGTTTCAGAGTGAAGTAGAGAATCAACGTGGCAACAAAATAAAGGCCTTGCGATCTGATCATGGAGGTGAATATTTGAGTCACGAATTTAGCGATCATCTTAAGAGTTGCGGAATTGTTCCACAACTTACGCCGCCCGGAACGCCTCAAAGAAACGGGGTCTCCGAACGGAGTAATCGAACTTTGTTGGACATGGTTCGATCGATGATGAGCCAATCGGATTTGCCATTGTCATTTTGGGGTTACGCTCTAGAAACGGCAGCTTTCACACTTAATAGGGTACTGTAGAGGTCCCAACCTTTTATAAGGTAGAGATCCCTGTGTTTACAAAGCTAGTCCCTGGATCAATAGCTAGCATCCACAGTTAAGATGTAATATCAAGAAACAAAGGTCATAATACAACTTTATAACCAGGAATAAAATAATTCATTACATCTTACATAGCTCATTTGGCTATCTCAGTACAATGCAGCAAAAATAACTATAGCATGGGGTCCTTCATCTTCAAAGTGCCACATGCAATCATGTTGGTTGTAGACTTGTAATCCTAATCAACACACTTCACTAACATTAAACAAACCTGTAACATAATAAGTTATGGCCACAAGGGTCAATACATTTGAATTGTATTGGCAAGTGATACTATGGTAATAGAGTGGAGTCTATCATCTATATGCATTTGGCTAAGTGGAGCTTAGGCTTGCTTTGCTCAAAAATAGATTTTCCTTATCATTTGAAAAACACTAAGTTTTTGTTTGGCAAAATCACCCAAGGCATCTCCCAATAGAAATTGGTGATCCTTCAACCCTTGTTCAACCACAAGTTTTTAACTTAGAAATTGGGATGAGGAGATTCTTGATAGCTTCCATGTCTTGATGCTCAAATTGTCCTTTACTAGGGACATGACTAAGTACTTAGATTTTACACTCTGCAGAGGTGGTGCACTTTCCCCACAAGACTCGACATGCATCGAGACAAGATCTTTCAGAAGCCTTCCCTTAGACCAGAATGGACGCGTTCCAACCTATCATCCCCTACCATCAACTGTCCATTTGGCTAAGTTATTGCAACCTATATGATCCAGGCAGAGCCCATAATGCCAAGTGGCTGCACTTGAAGCTTCTCAACATTTGACATCTTAAATCTCTTTGTTCCTGGGTGGCATTTCACAAGTGAGATACACAGGGTAAGCCATGAAAATGGGCCCTGGTAACCACTCAACAAAAATCCATCCATGCAATTACCATTCCACCCAGGTGATTCATTCACTTAGTAGTTTTATTAAGCAAAAACATAAGTCAAAAGACTTAGCAAAATTTCCATAACATGTATATATAACCACCCTTGTTTGCTACTAGCTAGGCTAAGCATGATAGTATTAGGAATCTTAACTTAGGGAAAATTCAACTAAGGCATCAACTACTAGGATTTCCCATGGCATAGTTTATACTTAGCAAAATTCCATGCAAATCCTACTTAGAAAAATCACTAATGCATAGTGAAAATAATGGGACAAAAGTATGAAGCATAACTTGAATTTTTGGTAGAGAATTATAAGTTTACTCCTTGATCTTGCAATAGTCACACTCTTCAAATTCCACTACAATTCAATCAAGCAAGCAAATATTCAATCTACCATTCACACAATCATCACATAGAATGATAAAAATAAAGCAATGCATGCAAGCATGCCAAAGATTGTTTTATTTTAAAAAGTGGTTTCTATTAGGTTATAAACATTTGAAAACACCCATTGGTCATTTATAAAAGTGGTAAAACCAATTGATATCAAGTTAGTGAAAAATGGCCACTTTAAGTCATTTTTTTTGTTTTGCTAGAAATGATTTAAATCAAAGGAAGATTTTCTAGTGTTTGCCAAATATAATTTCAACACAAATGTTAGTGTTTTAAGGTGAAGTGTTTAATATTAAAATCATTTGCAAAAGGTTTTACCTATAAACCATTTTTATACCAAAACAATATTTTATGTTGTTGGAAATTCCTTTAGCAAAGTAATAATTTTTATAGGGTTCACCAAATATATTTTTAAATCTTAAAACCTGGTGTTTAGGTTCAAAGAGTTTAAATCAAAACATTTCTCAAAGGTTTTTCTCCAAAAGCATGTTTAACATATAAACAACATTTTTATTTGACTAGAAATGTTCTAAATCAAATATTCAACTTTTAACTTCACAAAATACACTTTTAATTCCACAAATTGTTTTATATGGTCAGTAGGTTCAAAACAAACCATTTGTCAAAGATTTTATCCTAAAAACATTTCTATAATAAATTTTATACCCAAATTATGCATACACAAGTTTCTGCAAATACAACCAATTTAATATAAGAAATTTACTAAAAAAGGGCATGGTTGGAAAGTACTTGTTCTGCTGATTCCATTGATATAAAATTTGTAAAATTTGGATGTGTAGATCTAAAGTTATGAATTATTCAAATTATATCATCTAATAGATCAAATTTCTATTTAAATCAGCAGGCAGGGCCACGTGGCTTAACTCTATTGGTATGTACCACTTCGGTTGGATTGCGCTACGAGGTGCGTTGGATCTAAGTGAGATTGAACGGTGTAGATTAGCTCGTACCCCTTTGTTGAGTCATTCTATTGCATCCCTAAGATCTAGATCTGACGGTCCTCAGTGCATCGACCTAGAACTGGCGGCACTGGCGTCTGACGCGCGGCGGCGACGTTCTGGCCACGGCGGTATGGCAAATCTAGGAAGCGAGAGGAGGTTCGGGAGGTCTCACCGGGTTCGCAGGGTCACGGTGATGCTCGAGGTGGCCGCAGAAGGGGCAGGGGCGCACGGGGGTGGATGCAATTCCTCACTGGAGTTGCGTCGTCGTCGGGTGCGCTTAGATGTCGTTGAAGGTGAAGCTAGAGGACGCGCTAAGACAAGTGGAAGGCACTGTTAGGTTCGCAAGAGTGAGGCGAGTATGAGAGTGTCCACGAGGGGGAGAGGGCGGTCGGGTTTACCGAGGAGATGTCGCCGGAGTGGAGGCAGACGTCGGTGGAGTGTTGTCGTTGAGGTTGCCGATGATGCGGAGCACGCGGGCGAGCTGGCTCTACAGAGAGGTTCGTCAGGAGATGGGGAATGTCTTCGTGGCGGTCAGGGATGAAGGGGCGATGGGGAGCAGCTGGAATTGGAGAAAAGCTCCGCCGGTGCAGTGGGGCTCAGAGCAAGAAATATGCGTAGCCTAGGGGCTCCTGGGATGCGTCGACCGAGGGGAACGACAGGGAAGAGGGAGGCGCTTAAACGTGCATGGTCACGAGCGTTAATTACCGAGCCATTACAGCGGATTTACGCCGGGGAGTTAACGACAGAAACAGCCGGGGGCGAGGTCAGCGGCCGGGTGAGGACGAAGGGCTGACAACGTGGAGTCTCTTCGTCAGCGAGGTGCGAGGTGCGAGGTTAGGAGTGGGGTCACCTCGTCTGTGAGTTTGCGGGTGTAGACAGCGGTGCGAAAACGTTTCGCATAGAGAGAGGGAGTGGGCTAGTTGGGCCAGTGGGCTAGGCTTGCTAGCTGGGCTAGTTGCTTTCATTTTTTTGTTCTGTTTATTTTTTTCTTTTTCCTGTTTCTTTTATTCAGTTTTGAATTTGATCAAACAAATCAAACAACTATTTGAATTTCAAATCTTTGCCAATCCTTGATCATATTTCAATACTGTTTATTAACATATTCTAATGTCAAATTTAGAATATTTCTTTTATTATTTTAGGGTCTATTATATATTTATAAATAGACATTTGTCTTTATTTCAAAATAAGATTTAAATATGTTTTAAAACTTTATTTGAATTCTAAATTTTACCAAACCTTTTTTAGTAGGTTTTATTTATTCCAAATAATCTCACTTTGAATTATTATTTAAAAATATTTTAATATGATTTATATTTAAATTGGGAAATGTCTTTACTTAAATAAAATTGGATACTAAAAAATACTCATGATTTTATTTAAATAATCCTTTACTCTTTTTATTTAACAAAAATATTTTATTTTATTTGCTTGACTAAGTTTTAATTTGGCTTTTAAATATTCCCTATTAATTATTTCTTTCTTTATTTCATAAAATCGATATCTTTTTATTTATAGATACAAACTTGGTGATTCCAATTTGTAAAATCTTATTTAATATTTGTTTATCCTTTTAAATTTATTTTAGGATTAATTGCTCACCATTTGGTATGGATATTTAGATAGGTGCTTTATTAGCTTTGGAAATTCAATTTCCTTATCTTACTAAATTCATAAGATTTTATCTATGGTTCCAAATGGAACGAAATCAATTTCTATTGTTTTATAATACTTTTATTTATCAATCTTGATCATTTATAAATGTCTGTTGATAAAATTTTATAGGGATCAAATCCTTAGTCTTAGAGAGATCTTGGAATGATTTATTCCATTAGAGTTTTAGAGTTTTGATTTAATTTCCAAGTGTTTAAATTTCAAGATGCATTTATGAAGAATGCATTTCACTTGATTTGAATTTTGTTGGATTCAAATTTATTCAAGATGGGTTTTAAGTTTCCATTTAGAAACAAAAGTTTCTTTTCACCCTAAATTTCAACAATTATTTATTTTGTTTATTTATTTTTCACATTTCAAAATTTGGAAAATTTTGGGATGTGACAGGTACCATCTAAATCCGTAGTTAAGACACCATATGAGATGTGGACTGGAAAGAATCCCAGTTTGTCTTTTCTAATGATTTGGGGTTGTGATGCATTTGTCAAGCGACTTCAGTCGGACAAGCTAACACCCAAATCGGATAAGTCCATTTTCGTGGGATATCCGAGGGAAACCTTAGGGTATTACTTCTACAACCGAGAGGAGGGCAAAGTGTTCGTCGCTCGTAGCGGTGTTTTCCTAGAGAAAGAGTTTCTCACAAAGGGAACAAGTGGAAGGTCGGTGCGACTTGAAGAAGTTCAAGATGAGCCAGCTGGGGATGCTTCTACGAGTGATGCTATTGTTGAAGAACAAGTTGAGGAACCCGTGGCAATAGAAGCACCACAACCACAAAGGTCGGTGAGGCTCTACGAAGCACGAGAATTTTTATTGTTAGGCAATGATGAGCCTGCGACCTATGCAGAAGCGATGGTGGACCCAGACTCTGAGGAATGGCTGATCGCCATGAGATCCGAGATAGTTTCCATGGGAGACAATCAAGTTTGGAACTTGGTTGACCTGCCTGATGGTTTTAAATCCATCGAGTGCAAATGGATCTATAAGAAGAAGATTGATATGGATAGAAATGTTCACATCCATAAAGCTCGACTTGTTGCAAAAGGTTTTCGACAAGTTCAAGGAGTTGACTACGATGAGACTTTCTCGCTCGTAGCGATGCTTAAATCTATACGGATAATTCTAGCCATTGCTGCACATTTCGACTATGAAATATGGCAGATGGATGTCAAGACGGCTTTCCTAAATGGAATCCTAACTGAGGACGTGTATATGATGCAGCCTGAAGGTTTTGTTGATCCAAACAATGCTGGAAAGGTATGCAAACTTCTGAAGTCCATTTATGGGCTAAAGCAAGCATCTCGGAGTTGGAACATTCGATTTGATGAAGTTGTAAAGGAGTTTGGCTTCATCAAAAACGAACAAGAACCTTATGTTTACAAGAAGGGAAGTGGGAGAGCGCTGGTATTTCTAATTTTATATGTAGATGACATATTGTTGATTGGAAATGACATTCCTATGCTCGAGTCTGTTAAGACCTCATTGAAAAATAGTTTTTCGATGAAGGACTTGGGAGAAGCAGCATATATTCTAGGCATCAAGATCTATAGAGATAGATCAAGGAGGCTAATTGGATTAAGCCAGAGTACATACATTTACAAAGTGTTGAAATAGTTCAGCATGGAAGAGGCTAAGAAGGGGTCCTTGCCCATGTCTCATGGCATAAAACTCAGCAAGGCTCAGTGTCCTTCGACTACTGATGAGCGTGAGCGCATGAGTAGGGTTCCATATGCTTCGGCTATTGGATCCATCATGTATGCAATGATATGTACTCGCCTAGATGTTTCCTATGCTCTAAGTGTTACAAGCAGATACCAGGCTGATCCAGGTGAAGGTCACTGGACAGCGGTAAAGAACATCCTTAAGTACTTGAAAAGGACTAAGGATGTGTTCCTAGTTTATGGAGGTGAGGATGAACTTAGTGTAAATGGTTACACAGATGCGAGTTACCTTAACGACTCAGATGATTCGAAATCGCAATCAGGTTATGTGTTTGTCTTGAATGGTGGTGTTGTGAGCTGGAAAAGTTCCAAGAAGATACGGTGACCTCCTCTTCAATAGAAGCTGAATATATTGCTGCCTCGGAGGATGTAAAGGTAGCTGTTTGGATTAGGAATTTCCTGATCGCTCTCGGTGTGGTTCAGGGCGCGTCCAATCCCTTAGACGTTTATTGTGACAACAATGGTGCTATTGCACAAGCCAAGGAACCTAGACAGCACCAGAAGAACAAACATATTCGCATGCGTTACCATCATATTCGTGAGTTTGTTGAGGATGGTAGTGTCATGATATGCAAAATACATACGAACTCAAATGTTGCTGATCCCTTGACTAAGCCTCTCCCGCAGCCCGCGGATGAAGCGCACACAAGAGCAATTGGTATTAGATACGTTTTAGATTGACTCTAGTGCAAGTGGGAGACTGAAGGAAATATGCCCTAGAGGCAATCATAGAGATGATTATATTTCATATGTATCCATGAGTTATTGTAATGTTCCTTGAATATCCATATCAGGCAACTTGTATTGATTGGCAATTATGTGAATTGTTTGTGAAACTCTTTACTTGTATGGTTATTTAATAGTTGTCCCTAGTCGGAGTTCATGTGAGGACACACGTGAATATTAGACTAGAACATTGATTGGTTGATGACTATGTTTCGCAAGTCATAGACATGGATATGTCAAACCAATGATGTGGACACAAGTTATGAACATGGGGTTGGACTGACCCAACATGAGACTAGCAATTAGACTTGCAGCTCTCTCTACACATCGTGTACGTTTTGTCCTTAGAACTGAGATTGTCGCATGTACTTGAGATGTGGATCGACGTACTTTGGGGCTATCAGACGCTACTCCGTAACTGGGTAGTTATAAAGGTAGCTTTCGGGTTTGTCCTGAAACATGCTGCAAGGCATGGTCAATCAAGATGGGATTTGCCCCTCTCTACTTGAGAGAGATATCTCTGGGCCCCTCGAGTGATCGGATCCAAAAATGCATGGCCATGCTACATAAGGTTAAGAGTTAACCTAGTAAAGGGATTCCGAGTTACGGTATCGAGAAAGAGAGGTCAGCTTGGAGCTAGACCAAATATCGTGAGGCAAAGGGAAAGACATGTACTAAACCTTGTGACGGTTCGTCCGATATGATATTTGTATGCGTTTAGGAGTTGGCACGTCTTGCTAGAGGACACTACCAACTATTGGCAGAATAAGTGTATTCGTGTCATGTTTATACGTATATGAACCTATAGGGTCACACACTTAAGGGGCTGGAAGCCTAATCAGGATTGGATCCGAATTAAACCAGGCTTAGGCTACTAATGGGCTGCTAATGTAGAAGCCCACTAGGGACGCCTATATAAAGGAGGGTGGGGCGAGCTGACCAGGGTTAGACCATTCCACCCAGCCGCCACACCTCACGCCTGTGTTGCACGCGCGGACCTAGCAGTCCGGCGTCTGACGCTTCCACCCTGCACGTGTGGATACCTCGGAGGTGCTGCATCTGTGGCACTTGGACGAGTCGCACAAGGGGAGCTTCTCGTTGGACGAGGACAAGGAGGAGACATGGAACGTCTGCACTGCCTCGACGCGCTTCATCAATTCCACAACTACGCGTCTAGTGGTAATCCCGTGATTTATGACAACTGTATTCCTGGTTTACGCGGTAGAAAATTTTGATTTGCGCTAGTGTAGCCTACCCGTATCCCTTCACTTTGATCTAGAGATTATTCATTTCAGAATATATTTGCTACAATATAACCTACTCCTCGACACTCAATTCTACTTTCTCAGATTTGATGCCTAGCAAATTATATTCATCCATGAGGTTTTTTTATGTTTCTGAGCTTAGACTCAATGTTTTTGCTCCAACCCTTATACAATTTCCCAAATATTATAGTCTTTTGCTGCCAAATATCAACTGCATCCGTGCCTCTAATAGGTTTGGACCAAATATCAAGCTCTTTAAAATCATCTCTCATTAACCACCATTTCTCAAACCTATGGATGGCAGGCTTGGGAGTGTTCTCACACCCATATTCCCACAGAGTTGGTGTGTGATCACTCTCAAGTCTTGGGGGAGCTTTAACAAAGGCAAGGGGAAAATCTTGGTCAAGCTCAACATTACATAATACTCTATCAATGTTAGACATGATCAAGTTTTCCCTATTATTACCCCAAGTGAAGTTCTTATTACTTAACTTAACCTCAAGTAAACTCCAGATATCATCCCAAGCATTAAACTTATCACTCCATCTGCGATCTATTACTCTATTACTTTTATCACTATGGAATCTAACCAAATTAAAGTGACCTCTAATCAGAGTATGACCATGCAAAGATACAAAAAGGCTATGAAGCTCAGAAATGAAAGCCTCCTTTTCTCCTCATAATAAGAACCATAAATAGTAATAACCCAAATCACATTACCATTGGCCTTTAGCCTGATAATAGCAAAAATTGAGAAGTCTTTAACTTCCCAGCTAATAACTTCAAAAAAATCTAGGTCTACTCCTATTACTATGCCTCCAATAGAGCCAATAGGAGGTAAAGCTTTCCATTCAAAAAGCCTATTGCCAACTAACTAATTAATAATTGTTAGAAATAACTGAAGGGGTTCCCATGTAAAAAATAAAAAAATCCTACTATGAGAGCGCACCAGCCAAGATCTATCTATGGAGAAGTACAATAACAAGCGGGGGTCGGTGTTCATACCTTTGAAGACTGGAAGTGAGATTGTGTTCATGTAAAACGTTGCTGATGAAGCCGATCGTAGCAGACGTCAAGTTCTAAAAGGCTTCAAGCGTCGAGCACCACTAATGGCAATGCCTCTGAAGTTTTACACACTACTGGTGTAAAAGACGTCCCCTAGACCCTGGTCTAGCAAGGCAGCGGAAGAAGAACTGGACCGACTCAGACAACATGCCAGCGTGTGTTGAGTGGATAAATCTCTACCTTGTTGCGCATGTTCCTAATGAAGGAACATGCACGTGAGGGGTAGAGAAGTCAAATGTCCAACTTGGGAATAGATTGGAGGGAACCCCCTCCTTTATATAGGGAAAAACTAGGCACCCACCTCTCCAAGTCATGGGGTGGGACTACACAAAGGGAGAGGTGCGAGGAGGGCTAGCCACCAGCATGGGGTGTGCCACACCCATGTGCCAAGGCCCACCTAGGTGGCCGACGGGCTGGGAGCCTTCCACCATGGCGCCTTGGACCACCTAGGCCTGGCCGCCTCCCCTCTTGGGCCCTCTCCCCTCTAGGAAGGGCCCATGTAGGGGTTTGCTCTTTTTATTTTTATTAAATACATATATTTAATAATTAATTCCATTAATTAAATATTAAATACAACTTATTTAATTTGCTCTAATCAGAACTCCTTTGAATATCTTCCGAAGACTTCGATATCTCTCTGGAACATTTTTGGTTCTCTCTTTCCTATTTCTCTTATGGTGTTAGATCAACCCGCAACATCTCTACCCTTAAGCGTGACACACTTATGGTTCGGGAATGATCAGACATGATTGAGACAAATCTTATATCAATGACCAACAATGGTATCTGGAAACACTTGATGGTCCCTTCACATTTCACGAATATGATTGATCAATTGAACCTTCTATACGTGGAGGATCAATCCCTTTGCACTATGATACCTGGTTTGTCCAAGACCCAATCTCTGGTATCGATATACCTAGTTTGATATTGTTACCAACAAACACGTTTACTCGTTCCCATGATATTACATCCTCATGACCTAGTCACATGCTTGCAAGCTCATTTGATATAATCTCACCGAGTGGGCCCATGGTATCTATCCGTCACTCGGATAGGAAAATCCTGCTCTTAACACACATGCCTCAACCTATTCCCTTGGATACCCAATGCACACCTTTATGTCCACCCAGTTACAGATATGGCGGTTGATGTGATCAAAGCATCCATAGGAAATAGTGATCAATATGGTCTCATGGTCAAAGGACTGAATTACTATCCTTTGATATATATTGCAATGTTTGAACTTTAAGACTGGATCACATTGCAATTCTATGGTTGGGTGTGTCCATCACTTTATTCATTAATGAAGTGACCTTGTTGTTAGATGATGTTTGTGTCAGTCCATGATCGGGAAACCTTGATCATCAGCTACCAACACTAGAGGATACTAGGGACCTGGTTGTTTATATACCACACCCTATTAGTGTTTTCGCTTAATATAGTTATAGCATGATACAAAAATATTATGAACATTAGCGATATATAACAATAAACAACTTTATTATTGGTCTCTAGTGCATATCTCCTTCAATAAGCTCTTTCTTAGTTTCCTGAAAACCTATGTAGTGAGCATGAGATTTGTTAAAAATATCAATGATATCATTTGTCCTTCATAGGGCTTGAATTCCCCTATTGTTCCAGAACAACATTTCATTTAAAACTTACTTTCTTAGGGTGCTTGCCCCGCCTATGTTATATGACTAGGGACCAACCTATAGAGCATCACAAAAATCCTCTTCACAAGCACCACCCTTCAGGTGAACAGAATTAACTAGACTAGTAGTGGAAACATGGTATGAAGAAGGAATCAACGTTTGATCTATTGCTAAAGTACTCAAATGATAATTCACTGTGTAAGACACTAAAACTTGCTCTACTGTGCAAGAACTAACTAAAGAAGAGTCATCTGGAACAGGAAGGTTAACACCAACCATATTAGCCAATCCTTTAAGATTATATCTATATAGAATAGTAAATGGTTTTGTTTGATTACACCTTTCATCTTTGAAGCCGTAGAAACAATCTTTTCCAGGTTCTATATCATGGTGATTTCCTGAGCTTTCTCAACATAGTCTTCCCCTCCCTATCATTGAACCTGGTGCTCTGCCTGAGTCCACACTCAGGTCCCCATCTTCCTTTAGACTAGTGGTTTTCCAAGGTAGGGCTTGACTGCAAAACTAATTCCTCTGCTTACTTCTACGTCTCCTCCAGGCCCATCTCTCTGCCTGGGTCTTCATAATAGAAAGTATCTTCATTTGAAAATTCCATATCTTGCAATATATTGACACAAGAATCACCAGGGATGTTGTTATGAATCCAATCCATCACTTCTGATCTTGCAAAGGCAGCTTCATCAACTGGACCGAGCATGCTTAGTCTGTTCATGTAAGGTGTATGTATTTATTGGATGCTTAGTAGTTCTTGCTCTCTTATGATTATCTCCAACTTGCTAATAGTTTGTAGCATGTCATATGAATGTTTGTTTGCATTGTTCTATTCATAACTTGGTATGACATTGTGGTATCCTCCTCTGAATGTTTCATTTGAATCGACTTGGCACATGCTCACGCATGCATATGACTGAACAAAAGTTAGTTAAGCCTCAATGATTTATTTTGCCTCAGAGTTCTTGTATCACTTTTATGCCATAATTAATTATGTTCTGTTGCAAGCATGATTATGACAGGTATTTCTCTCTCGTGTGTCGCTTTGTCCATATTGCTAGACTTCACTTGCACTGAGTATGAGCTCTACCCGTGCTTCCAACGCCCCAAAACCAAACTTGTCAAAAAGTGTCCACCATACCTACCTATTAGCATCTTTGCTATTCCGTGCATATTTATTATGCCTCGTTTTCTTCCAAATAAAATGTTTCCTTGTTTTGCGGAAATTAGTTAGTAAATCTCTCATGAACTTGATGGCACACTTTATTTCCTTGCACTTAATAAACTTGAACCATTGTGACTGTCCATGAAAGTTATATGCTTGCAAATTATAGGCTGGGAGTTAGAAGAACCAAGTTGTCACGGGGAACACTTTTAACACCTATAAATATTATCCCGTTGATATCATGCTCTTTTGTTTATGGATGTCGTCGGTGTGAAATAGAAAGGGGAGCTTGTAAGTCTATGGAGTTATGTATATGTGTTAGAGAAACGCCTAGGCCGCTAGCCTAAGCCATTCCTAATCATGGTGGAAACTTGCAGCATCACCATAGTGAGCAATCTATGAAGCATTCTTCTTATAGAGAAGAGAGAGATAGAAAAAAGAGATTGAGCAAAATAAAAAATAGATGAGAAAAGAGGAAAGAGAGAAAAAGACACCATTTTCCCATGGTAAATAAGAAGATTGTTGAGATGCTCATTGTCTGCTTGCCTTGTCATTTTGATATGGGATAGCTCCTGTATCATGGGGCAAGGGGTACCCCGTTGGCGGTTCTCTATGATACACATGTACTTACTATGACAAGAACTTATCGGTAACGAAAGTTGAGTAGCATGAGGAGCGGCCCTCGTACTCAAGGGACATGAGATTTCCAGTTTATGGTCTGTCAAGCATATAACTCATATTGGAACTCACTTTAAACTTAACCACTTAAAGATGCCTATGATAGGGACAATGGGAGCTCAAAGCTAATGAGTGCCATACTTTCAGCATTTGGAAGCCTTTCAAACCTTTCAAAACCTTTTCGCTTCCTTGTTGAGTCACCACTTATTCTATGAGCACCTTCTTGAGAGCATAGTTGTCATTCTTAGTGTAATGTGCTTGTCTCAAAACTTGGTTAATTATGTCATGACTTTGATGCTTGTATCTTTGATATCTTTACTTCTAGTCATCACTTGAACTTCAGAGGTGCCTTGGCATTTATGTTTTGCTCTACAATCAAAGGCAATCGAGATACCACTCTATCATACCTTCTTATGAGCATTGCAATGTTGCTTATGTTTATGTTTCATGCTACTTATTATTATTGTGTTGGAATCTCTTCATAGCTTGCAATGATTATTGAGTAGACTTAGTTGCATACTTATTATTATGAATTGTCTAAGTATCTACTCATGTGATAAGAATATTTACATCATATGAAGAAATTGTGTTAGTGAAAGTTTCTTTTATTGCACTCAGTTTTCAACTGACTTGCTTGAGGACAAGCAATAAGCTAAGCTTGGGGGAGTTGATACGTCCAAAATATATCTACTTTCCCGAACACTTTTGCTATTGTTTCTCCTCTAAACTTGTGTGATTTGGATACAACTAACACGGACTGGCACTGTTTTTAGCAGAATTGCTTTGGTGTCTAGTTTTTGTGCAGAAAACCAACTTTCGGGAAAAATCCCGGAAAATATAGCAAAACTCCTATTTTACGAGAAGACTCACGGAGCCAGAAGATGAGACGGGGGAGGGACACGAGGGGCCCACACACACTGGCCGCGCGGGCCAGCCCTGGCCGCGCTTGGGAGGGGTGTGGCCACCTTGGGCACCCCCTCGGCCTTCCTCTTCGCCTACATAAAGCCTTCTGACCTAAAAACGACGGGGGGTTCGACGTTTTTCCAAGAGATTTCCGCTGCACCGCCAGCACCAAAAACCGTGATTCGAAACCAGAAACTCCGTTCTGGCACCCCGCCAGGAAAGAGAATTGGAGGAGATCATCGCCATTATCATCACCGACGCCTCTCCATCAACCATCCATGAGTGAGTAATCCCCCGCTGTGGGCTATAGGGATGATAGGGATTGGATGAGATCTATCATGTAATCGAATAAGATTGTTAGGGCATGGTGCCTAGTATCTTTATTAGTGCTATTTGACTTTGTTGCAACTTGTTGTGCTTAATGCTTGTCACTAGGGCCCGAGTGCCATGATCTCAGATCTGAACATGTTATTGATTCATGATGATAGTATTGTTTGTGATCTTATCTACAATTTGTGTACACATATCATTGTCCGGAACCAAATGCCCCGAAGTGACAGAAATTGGGACAGCCAGAGGGGATGGCTGTGATATGAGGATCACTTGTGTTCATGAAGTGTTAATTCTTTGCACCGGTACTCTACTAAAAGGAGTACGTTAATTGCAATATATTCCCTTGAGGCCCCGCTGCAACGGGCTGGCAGGACAAAAGATGTTGTGCAAGTTCTCAATGTGAGCATGTATGACTATATATGGAACACATGCGTATGATTGTTTAGTACTTGGATGCTTTATCTTATTTATCTGCAAATGCCCTAGATCTTAAAGTTACATGAATAGTATCGTCCATGCAACGCCTGTCCATCCATCCCTATGCCTACCGCACACATATCCTACGGTTTGCTACTATTGTTACTACTACCTTTATTTTACTGCTGTTGTTTCTTTGCTGTTGCTACTACAAAACTGTTGCTACTGATAAACTACCTTGAGAAAGATTATTTCCAGGTGCAGCTGAATTGACAAATCAGTTGTTAAGACTTATAAGTATTCTTTGGCTCCGCTTGCATCAAATCAATAAATTGGGTTATACTACCCTCGAAGACTGTTGCGATCCCCTATACTACCCACGGCGCGTCAATCAAAGAGGGGGTGGAATTTCCCCCAGACTTTCCGTCTCTGGGCGGATTTTCCCCAGGGGCGGATAGTCTGCCCCTTGAGGGGGCGTATAATCTTCCCTTCAAGGATTTTCATCAAGTCAAGCTCGGTGCGACCCACTATGTGGGGGCAGATTTTCCCCCGGACTTTCCGTCCAGGGGGCGGATTTTCCCCCAGGGCGGATAGTCCGCCCCTAGTGAGGGGCGGATAATCCGCCCCCAAGCTTCCCCAACGGCCAGTTCTAGGAAGGGGTATTTAAACCCATCACCCCTCCTGCCAGAACTCTTGGTTCATTCTAAAAAGACAAGATCTGCTCCTCAAGTTCCATCCAAGAGATCTCCACCTTCATCCACCCAAAGGCCCCGTTCCTTGGGGAATCGAAGGAGGAGGACCCGATCTTCATCAACAGCAACCAAGCGCTTCATCTCCTCTCCATTCATTTGGAGAACCCTCGATCTAGTATTTCTTGCAAATATCTAGATCCTTGATTTGATTATATTGATAATCATTGTTCTTGTGAAAACTTGTTGTCATTACGGGAGCCTCCAATTTGGTTGTGGATGTGTTCCTCGCTATAGTTGTAAAGGCACCAGTTCCCGCCTCGAAGGGTGCCAATAGTGGAGAAGGTGGATCAGGCCTTTCGTGGCGAGATCCATCAGAGAATAGCGTGAGACCTATTGTGGCGTGGTGGTCTTAGAACCGCCCACCTCTACAAGGAAGATGTACTTCGCTTAACAAAAAAGGAACTGCGGTAAAACAAATCTCTGTGTCTTCGCGTGCTCCACTACGGTTTCCTTGCTCCTCACTTTACGTGTTTAGTAGATAGGTTTGCATATAGGGAAATTCTCGTAGTTGCGTATCTAGAGAATTTACTTTATGTCAAGCCTAAAATTGAAAAAGAACTAAAAATTGAGTAGCACCTATTCACCCCCCCCTCTAGGTACCCATACGATCCATTTCAGTTGGGGAAATCACTACCCATCATCAGCTTGGAGCAATGCAAAAAAATGCACAAACAATGTGTTATATCAAAAGCAATATGTTAAACAAACAATGTTTTATAGCAGAAGCACAAAATCAAAGAGATGATCCTGCAAGACCAAATATCATGCACTAGCAATGAGTTAGAGGACGACCCTAGGTCTTATGAGATCAGGCACAACGGTATGTACTAACAGGAATCCCTTGAACACAGTGTGCTATAAATTTAAATCATCAGTCCATGCAAAAAAGCAAATACAGAAATACCATATTTGGGAGCCTCGTACTTAGTGCACACACAGATCAAGGAGATGACTCTATACCACCAAGGACAATGCACAATAATGTGTTTTGTGAATGAAACAAGGTAGTACAAAATCACTCCCTCAAACACATGGTGCTACAGATTTAAATCATGAGCACATGCAACAATTAAGGTCCAAACAGAAAAGGGTGCCTCATAGAACATAACACATACAGAGAAAAGAGATGATCCAACTCAACCAAGGGACATGATCAACAATTGATTATACAACTAGGTTTAGTAATACCATCCCTTAAATTACGCTGTGATGTAGATTAATCATTGGCAGAGGCAGCAAAACTATACCATGGATAGTGCATAAATCCCCAAACATTTCATTGATGAAACCCTAAATGGTGCATCTGGCTAAAACGGGCTATTTGCAACCCTAAATTGTAGCAATGTATAGGCAGATATGCTAATTACCAAGGGACCAGACAATGGAGAAGAACAATATCAATAATAATCTATTAAATCGACCAAAATTAAACCTTAATCCTCAAAATCTACCTCAATTACATGTGGAGGTGAATGTGTTACTTACACGACCTCTCTAGCTTATTTTTAGTGTGCATTTATGCAACAATATGGGATTTGAGTTTGATTATGTCATTTTCCTATTTAGACATGTCAGTTAAGGGTTAGATTGGTAATTTAGCCTGCTCATTTTGTATTTTGAAAAGTGTAATTCCTTAGTATTATTTATGTAAGTTTGTGTAGTGAAGTAAACCTTCATGTTCTTACTTGTGAGATTAAGTTAACATGTTTTTGTGAACCATTAGTGTTCACAGGATCATGACATTTTGTTATTTGAAAAAATCCAAAGGTTTGAGGTGATTTTCATCGATCATAGTTTCTTACTTGTCTTATTTACTTATGGTTATCTATTATGTCTAGATTTTGGGTTTGGCTCATGCTATTCTTAGTATATGTTTCTACTGTCACTTTTTGATGATCAACTGATCATGATCCAGTGTTTTCAATTACCCTTGTTTCCTTTTCAATACACTAATCATTGCTGCCATTGTTGTTGCCATTTACTTTGCTCAAAACCTCAAACTATTGAGGTTTAGGACAAGTTCATAGACTTCTTATTTGGATTCTAAATAAAATGGGATCACCTAAGGTGGATCCTACATTTTAACCTTCACAAAAGGTTCCTATGTGTTTTAGGTTAAGAAGAGCAAGAAAAGGATAAGAAGATTAGATAGGTTTTAGATATATAGGGGTTTATTTTCCTTTTCTTGTAGTTTGCAATAGGATGAGATCCATACTTGTATTTTTCATTTGTGGATTACTTTGTAAAAACCTTGTACCCATTTTGTAATGAATAAAGATTCCATTCTGTTCATTTTCATATTTTCCTTATATTTTTCTGAATTATATATATACCCTTCCCCGTGACCTATTCTTCGGGTTGTTGCATTCTAGCCCCTCCCCTTCTTCTATTATATGAGGAGCGAATGAATGCATGAGCCTTCCATCCCTTTGGAGTTTATATAGAAAAGGGGTATTGACAAATGACCAATACTATCCTTCATGTGGTAGGTAGGATAGGCACCATGGTAAAACTTAATCCATTAGACATGAGGGATATGGATAAGAGAGAAGATGAGCCTTAGCGCATGGTTAACTAGTCCAACTAGGCCCCCACCTATTGAGCTTCTTGCTTGAGGCTTCATCTTTCTTGTAAATAGAAACTATAAGCTTCATCTTTGATTTTATCTTGTAACTTTTGTCTTGATCTCATAAGTGTCTGATGGGGATGCGCCTACCGGGGTATACCCAGCAGGACGTTTTCGACTGGCCCAAGAACCGGCGAGTGGGCCTGCAAGACGGCGACTGGATTGAAGCCCAGCGAGGAACCAAGCGACTGGAAGCTGAAGGCCCAGGCGAGTAGATAGGCCCAGTCGGATTAGGTTAAACGAGTACCGAAGCTTTAACTGAATCGGTTGAGATATGTAAACCCTAGGGGAGGTGAGCCTATATAAACCTCCCCGTAGGGCGAGTAGAGATACGTTCCATCATACATCCAAGCGACTCGCCGCCGAGCTCGCCCATTGTACCACCTTCATAATACAATCTAGCAGGAGTAGGTTTTTACCCTCCGGGGGGCCGAACCTGGGTAAAACCCTGTGTCTTTGCCCTCATATCTCACCGCAGATGGCTGGCCGCCCTTGCCCCTCGTTCTACTACTCGCTGCCGATTGCAGCATCTGCCGTGACAATTCCCACGACAGTGGCGCCCACCGTGGGGCCTGGCCGGTCTGGCCGGTGTTCTGCGGCGAGATCCAATCTGCCCATCAACGAGACGGTCGCCACCGGCCGCATGATAGCGATCGGCGAGATGCTCCAAATCTTGCCGAGCAGCTACGTCTCGGCGGCGCGACCCGTCACGCACAGCGTGATCCTGCCGATCAGCACGATCAGCCTCTTCGTCGGCCTCACCGACGTCATCGTCTTGGAGGATTCGGCTCGCATCCGCGAGTCGCCGCCACGCGATCGGCTCTCCGAGAGCCAGATCCGCACGATCCATCGCCTCGCCTCCGAGTACAATTCGGCCCACAGCGACGTGGCCGAAAACTCAGCGGCCGCAGAAGACGCGGCCCTCAACGACGACGCCGACTCGGCGACCCCGGCGTCACTCGCCGGGTCCATCACCGCGGCTTCACCCGCGGGCTCCATCACCCAGGTCTCCAACGTGGGGGACTTCGAGGACCCCTCCATCCTTGGGATCTTCGAATTCGACTCCGGGTCGGAGAACTTCGCCGACCTCCGCGACGGAACCGGTCGCCACGCCGCGACCTACATGGAGACCGGCACCGATCCACCAGAGGATCCATTCTCCATCCCAATCCCTCCTAACTCCATGGCAATGGAAGTCGAGGAACTCCGCCTGAAACTGGTGGAGGCGGTGCGCAAGGAACAAGCCGAGCGCGAAAAATTTCGCCTCGAGCAGGTGACGGCGCAGGAACTATCGCGCTACCACCAGCAGCGGATCAGGTCTCGCCTGAACCCCACCATTCAGGGGCGCGTCCTGAACTTCGACGACGAAAACGACCCGGCCCGCGTGGCCGAGCGCGCAATCTGCGAGAACGCGCCACCAGGAGGAAGCGCCCGCCCCCCGCCAGGATCAACGGCGATGGGCGCCCCACCTCCACCCAACCGCACACCCCCCAGGGACCAGCCGCGGATAGTAGTCTCCTCACGGGAGAGTGATGCAAACGACCTCCCACTGTTCTCCACCCCGATCGACAACCTCGTGGTAGGCCGAGCAGCAGCCGACAACATCACGGCCACGGGCGACGGCGCCCTATAGATCCAGTACGTCAGGGCCCTTCTCGCAAAGGCCGTCGAGCAGCAAAACGCGGGCGCCGACTCGCAGGGTCGAGTATACTCGTGCTCGTCAGGAAGCAGGGCGGCCTCAAGCGGCCGCCCAGCGGCGGCAAACACCCTCAACTGCCCGCCACCGGAGCCACTGCAGCTCCAACACCGACCCGCGAACGCGGCACTCTCCACCAACGACCCCAGGACAGCGACCAACTTCATCGCCGCCAACGGGCAACCCATCGACGCCCGCACCCACATCATCAACAACCAAAGCAGGCGCGCACGCCAGCCCGACGACCTGCGACACACCCTAACCAATCGCCGCGACGGCGAGCCCATGGGGTCGCTAAGTCGACTCGGCCCCAAGTGCTTCAGACCAATGATCCGGGGCGAGAAGTACCCGCCAAACTTCAAGGCGCCGAAGGAGATAGAAAAGTACGACCCCTCGTACGATCCCGCCGTCTGGCTCGACACATACCTCATGGCAATGGGGATCGCAGGCCACACCGACCCTCTAGCCGCCCGTTACCTCCCCCTGATGATGGAGGGGACGTGCAGGCAGTGGATCAACACCCTCCCTCAGGACAGTATCGATTCCTGGGAGGAGATGCGCGGCGCCTTCGTCAGGCACTTCGAGTGCTCCTACACCCGCGTCACCACCATCGAGGACCTGGAGCGATGCGTCCAGGGACCCCGCGAGTCGACCCGCAACTGGGTCCAACGGTGGCAAGAACTCTGGTACAACGCGGTCGGCATCCACCCGGACACCGCGATCCATTGCTTCAAGACCTCGTGCCGCTACGAGCCGCTGGTCGCCAAGCCCAAGCGACATTCTCGCACACTCGACAACATCCCCGACCTCCTCGAGATCGCCAAACGGTACGCGGAGGAAGATCCAAACCAGGAAACTGACGACGAGTCAGGAGGTCAACGCCGTACGAGCGGCAACAACAGCGGACGACGGCCCGACCTACGCTACAGCAACACTCGCCTCACCGGCAAGCATCGCAGTGACGGGCGAGTCGACTTCGTCGCCAACGCCGGGCACGCTCAACGCGAGCCCAAGAGCTTCCGCCGCGACGGAGGACAACGCCGCGACGGTGGAAACTACAAGGCCAAGCCAAGGTTCGACCCCGCGGCCCTCCTTAACCAACCATGTGCGTTTCATAGCAGGGAAGGGAAGCCCGCAACGCACACGACCGCGAGACTGCCACACCCTCAGGGAGATCGAGAAGGCACGGCGAGCACGGGAGGACCCCGACAACGACCCGCCAAACGGCGGAAAATTCGGCAAAGTGGCCGGCTCACTCCATACCTTCACGGGCTTCAACACGAAGCGCGAGAAGAAGGTCATCGCCCGCGCCGTCGCCGTCAACGTGGTGGCCCAGGTGGACGTTCCCCAGTTCCTCAACTGGTCGGAGCAGCCCATCACCTGGAGTCGACAAGACCACTCGCCACGCATCGAGTACCCAGGTCGAGTCGCCCTGGTGGTCAAGCCTAAGGTCGGCGACTACTGGCTCCCCAAGACATTGATGGACGGCGGCAGCTCCATCAACATCCTGTACCTGGACACCTTCAGGCGGCTGCGGCTCCCGCAGTCGATGATCGAGACGACCCACACCACGTTCCACGGCATCGTCCCCGGTCGGAAGGCGTACCCGATCGGTAAGGTCACGCTGCCAGTCACCTTTGGCACACCAGCAAACTTCCGCACCGAGCGGATCGTCTTCGAGCTCGTGCCCTTCGACAGCCCCTACCATTGCATCCTGGGGCGCCAGGCGTTCGCCAAGTTCATGGCAGTGCCCCACTACGCATACAACGCGATGAAGCTCCCCGGGCCGTGCGGCGTCATCACCATCAACGGCGACCCCAACATGGCCGCCGAGTGCGAGGCCAAAGGAGTCGAGCTCGCTGACGCCGTCATCGCGGCGGAGACCAACCACGCTGATGAGCTCGCCAAGTACGCGAGCGGGGTCAACAACGACGACCCCACCATACTCAAGAAGCCCAACTCGGAGGGCGCAAACACCTCAACCTTTAAGGCAACGACGCACACACGCACCGTCGAGCTGGTCCCAGGCGACTCTAGCCAGACGGTGACGATCGGGACGGGCATGAGCCCAGCGTAGGAAGGCGCGCTCATCGAGTTCCTCCGTGAGAACAGGGACATCTTCGCATGGAAGCCCTATGACATGCCTAGTGTCCCTAGGGAGCTCGCTGAGCACAAGCTAAACGCTGACCCCAAAGTGCGACCTGTCAAGCAGTCGCTGCGGCCCTTCAATGAAGAGCGCCGCCGAGCAATCGCCGAGGAGGTGCAGCGTCTACTCGCTGCAGGCTTCATCCGGCCAATCAAATACTCCAAGTGGCTGGCAAACCCAGTCCTGGTCGAGAAGAAGAACGGGACCTGGAGGATATGTATCGACTACACAAACTTGAACAACGCCTGCCAAAAGGAGCAGTTCGTCCTCCCGCGGATCGACCAGATAATCGATTCAACCGCGGGCTCGGAGTCGCTCTGTTTCCTCGACGCCTACTCCGGGTACAACCAGATCAAAATGGCCGTCGAGGACGAGGAGAAGATGGCGTTCATCACGCCATTCAGATCCTTCTGCTACACCGCCATGACCTTCGACCTCAAGAACGTCGGGACAACCTACCAGCGGTGCATGCAAGAATGCCTCGCGAGCCAAATTGGCCGCAACATCCACGTCTACATCGACGACGTGGTCGTAAAATCCACTCGCCAGGGTGACCTACTCGCCGACCTGGCGGAAACATTCGCCAACTTGCGAAAATACAAGATAAAGCTCAACCCAGGCAAATGCACCTTCGGTGTACCAGCAGGACCACTACTGGGGTACGTCGTCTCCAAACGAGGGATCGAGGCGAACCCCACGAAGATCGATACGATCGCCTGGCTCGGCAAACCCGAGTGCCTGCGCGACGTCCAGAAACTGGCCGGATGAGTAGCGGCTCTTAGTCGCTTCATCCCCCGCCTAGGCGAAAAGGCGATGCCCCTATACCGCCTGATGCGCAAGAACCCCACCTTCCAGTGGGACAAGGAGGTGGATGACGCGCTCCGCGATCTCAAAAAGGTGCTACTCGCCGCACCGCTACTCGCCGCCCCCGCCGACAAAGAACCCATGCTGGTTTACGTCGCGGCTTCCGAACGCGTCGTCAGCGTCGTAATGGTCGTCGAGCGACCGGAGGAAGGAAAGGAGCGCCCAGTACAGCGACCGGTGTACTACATCAGCGAGGTCCTCACCGATTCGCGCCAGCGGTACCCCCAGTACCAAAAACTGGTATACGCGGTGTTCAGAGCTTAGCGGCGCCTGCCGCACTACTTACAGGAACACCCGGTCACGGTCGTCTCCTCAGCACCACTGCAAGACATCATCCGCAACCGCGAGGCGACCGGGCGGGTCGCCAAGTGGGCCGTCGAGATCGGCGTCCACAACATCAAATACGAGCCGCGAAAAGCGATCAAGTCGCAGGCCCTAGCGGACTTCATCGCCGACTGGGAAGAGGCCCAGCAGCCAGAGAAGCTGCCATACCTCCATTACTGGAGCCTGCACTTCGACGGATCCAAGAACGCGGACGGCGCAGGCGCAGGGATCGTGCTAACTTCACCGAAGGGCGACAAGCTCCGCTACATCCTCTGCCTCGACTTCACACCCTGCACCAACAACATGGCCGAGTACGAGGCCCTACTCCACGGCATGCGAGCTGCCAAGGAGATGAATGTCAACCGCCTACGCTGCTACGGAGATTCCGACCTCGTCGCGGGACAAGTCGCTGGCACCTGCGACGCTGTCTCCCCCACCATGGCGGCGTACCGCCAAGCAGTGGACAAGCTGGGCGGACACTTCACCGGCTACTCCGTCGAATGGATCGACAGGCGGAAGAACGAGGAGGCCGACGCACTCTCTCGCATCGGGTCGGCTCGACTCGCACCACCCGCCGGCGTATTCCTCGACACGATCACCAAGCCATCAGTCTCTCCCCCGAGGGAGATCGACATCGGAGTCCCGCTCCAACCAGAGGCAGCCCTGGTCGCACTCGTCAATGAGCCAGACGACTGGACCAAGCCCTACATCGCCTACCTGGAATCCGGCACCTTGCCGGCAGACGAGACGGAAGCTCGGATGATCGCTCGTCGATGCAAGTCCTACGCCATCATCAACGGCGAGCTCCACAAGCGCAGTGTCACCGGCGTGTTCCAACGCTGCGTCCAACCCGCCGAAGGACGAGATCCTCCACGATATCCACTCCGGTGACTGCGGTCACCACGCCGGCGCCCGCTCTCTGGTCGCCAAGGCTATGTGACATGGCTTCTACTAGCCCACCGCACACGCCGGTGCTGTCGACATTATCCAGCGGTGCGCCGGGTGCCAGAAGTACGCCAACCAGACGCACGTGTCGAGCTAAGCTCTCAAAACAATCCCCATCACCTGGCCATTCGCTGTGTGGGGCATGGACATGGTAGGCCCCTTCAAGAAGGCTCTCTCCGGCTACACCCACCTGCTGGTCGCGGTCAACAAATTCAGAAAGTGGGTTTAGGCCAAGCCAGTTCGGAAATGCGACGGGAAGACCGCCACCAAGTTCCTACACGTGCTCATATATCGCTACGGGTTCCCAAACAACATCATCACGGACAACGGCACCAACTTTGCCAAAGGAGCCATGGCCGAATTCTGCGAAGAGAACCACATCCGGCTCGACCTCGCATCGGTCGCCCACCCGGAGTCCAACGGCCAAGCAGAACGGGCCAACCAAAGCATCCTCCACGACCTGAAGCCGCGACTCCAAGTACCACTCGAGCGCACCGCCGGGTGCTGGGTCGAGGAGTTACCCTCCGTCATCTGGGGCATCCGCACCTCGGTCAACAGGTCGACAGGATTCACCCCCTTCTTCATGGTGTACGACGCCGAGGCAGTCATGCCCACCGATCTCGAGCACGACTCGCCATGGGTCGTCCACTACACGGAGGCTGCAAACGAACTCGACCGCCAAGATGGAGTCGATCAGCTCGACGAGGCGCGTGACCTCGCTCGGTCTCGCACCGCCATCTACCAGCAGGGACTCCGCCGCTACCACAGCCGGCGGGTGAGGACTCGCACCTTCCAGGAAGGCGACCTCGTGTTGCACCTCATCCAGGACAAGAAAGGCATGCACAAGCTCTCCCCTCCGTGGGAGGGACCATTCGCCATCGGGCGAGTACTTGGCAACGACGCCTACTACCTCATCGACGTCCGCGGGGACGGCGAACTCGACGTCAAGCGACCATGGAACGTAAACCTCCTACGGAAGTTCTACCCCTAGAACCCCACATATGTACTCTCTAGTCGCTGCTAAATAAAAAGAATTGGTTACCGCAAATTGTGCTTACTCTCCACGTCTTGTGCCACTCGCACTCGTAATAACAGCGTCAAGCTAACCGCAGAAGTCAACCTTTGGTACAGCGATCGACACGGCTAAGTAATGCGATGCAAGAGCACTGAGTAACTTCAGGTCTTGCATCGTCCACGAAAAACGCCTACCCGGAGCCCCATTGGAGTCGCCTCGCCCGACTGGCTTTACGAGCCAAGACAACTGCCTTCGCTTCATACAGCGACCACGGTCCTCCGCATCCTCGGCATAGCGACTCGAACGGATAAGTACCACACTCGGGGACTGACTACCAGTTCATCGCGAGTGGCTCGGGAAAACACCAAGTAAGAGAGCATGCCCAGGACTCGCCACGCGACTGACCCCACGGGCCAGGCAGGAGTGACGCGCTCAAACCAACGCGCTAAGTCCTCACCCACCCTCGAGTCGCGCCTGGAACAACCAAGTACCACGCTCGGGGACTCGGCCACCCGACCTCGTTCGTGCAAGGGAAAACGGCGAAGTACAGAGCGCTCAAGGGAGTCGCCTAGCGACTGGCTCTCCGAGTCCGGGCGAGTCGACCATAGTAACAAAACACAAAAACAACAAACATATCACATACGAGGTAAACCCCAAAAAAGGGCGGACGCGCTCGGGGACTCGTTCAAACATCAATCACAAACACATGACAAATTCCAACACAGACACGATGTCTCATTCAAAAGCATGTCGCATTGTCTCATATTACAAAATATGCCCCTACGGCAGACCTGCTACCTAACGCCCCAGGGCAAACTATCCTATTCCGCAGGCTTCGACGACGACTCGTCAACACCCCGGCGATTGCGGATGAACGGTGTGTACGGATTCGACGGGTACGTCATCAGTTCACCCGCCATCGCCGTGCGGAAAGGCTGCTCGACCTTGAAGTCACGGTGCGGCGGCTCGGGGTCATTCGGCACGACGACCGTCTCCTGGTACGGAAGGAGGTCGCCCATTGCCCAGACGTGCTCCGAGTACGTTGTGGCACGATCCTACAACTTGAGGACCTCGGAAAGCTCCACCGCGCCAGTCGACGATGGGTAGCCACTCGTCACATCGTCGATGTCGAAGTCTTCGGGGAAGTGGGCAAGTCCAAGACTAAGTGTCGTCGCCGCTCCGTGCCGAAACTGTTGGAGATATGCCCAAGAGGCAATAATAAAGTGGGTTATTATCATATCTTCATACTTATGATAAATGTTTACATACCATGCTATAATTGTATTAACAGGAAACATTAATACTTGTGTGATTTGTAAACATATAAGAGTCCCTAGTAAAGCCTCTTGTTAAACTAGCTTGTTGGTTAATATATGATCATGGTTTCCTGATCATGAACATAGAGATGTTATTAACAACAGGGTCATATCATTAGGAGAATGATATGATGGACATACTCCTATAGATAAGCGTAGCATAAAGATCAAGTCATTTTAAATAGTTCAATTGCTATATGCTTTCTGATACATAGTAACCTAATTCCTTCGACCATGAGATCATGCATATCACCTTTACCGGATGGATGCTTTGATGACATCAAACATCACACCGTAACTGGGTGGCTATAAAGGTGGCATTGAGTGTTCGGAAAGTATTGGTTGAGACACATGGATCAAGAGTGGGATTTGTCCATCCATATGACGGATAGATATACTCTGGGCCCTCTCGGTGGAATGTCATCCAATTAGCTTGCAAGCATGTGACTGGCTCACAAGGGATCACATATCACGGGAACGAGAAAAGAGTACTTATCGGTAACGAGGTTGAACTAGGTATGCAGAGATACCGACGATCATAACCTCGGATAAGTAAACTATCGTGAGACAAAAGGAAATTGGTATCATATGTAAGTGGTTCATTCGATCGCAAAGTAATCGTAGAAATATGTGGGAGCCATATGAATTTCCAGATTCCTCTATTGGTTATTGTTCGGAGAAGTGTCTCGATCATGTCCGCATAATTCACGAACCGTAGGGAGACACACTTAAGGATTCGACGTTGTTTGAGTAGTTATGGTATTATGAGAAAGAGACTGAATGTTGTTCGGAGTCTCGGATGGGATCCGGGATATCACGAGGTGATCCGGAATGGTCCGGAGAATAAGATTCATATAAGGAAAGTCCCGTTTCGGAGTTCGGAAATGATTCCGGTGTTTTCATCGGGAATGTTCTAGAAGGTTCCGGAATGTCCGGCACTCCGGGGGGGGGAGGGGTACATGAATGTGTCATTACATATTGGAATGATTGCATCATGTACTAAGTGTTCTTGCTGTTCCAAATAAAGGATTAAATTGAATCCTAAAACAGAAAAGTCAAATGTCCAGTTTGAAAGTCAAACGGCTAAAACAAGAAACTGTGGGAAACAAGCAAGAGGTGGTTGGAACCGACTTGAGGGAGGAGTCCCTCCAAGCCGGCGCGCCAACCAAGGCCGACTTGGGGAGGGACTCCCCTCCCCTTGGCCGCCCCTCCCACCTATAAAAGGAGGGGCAGGGCCTCCTGAAAGAACATGTTGGGCCCCCATGTGTGGTTTTGGTAATTAATGACAATCTTTATGGACTAATGTGTGGATTAAGTTATACTTATTGGATTTGTCCATTGGCATCACTTGGAGCATGTGTTGGCTTCAAGGTTGATGAAATGCAAAGAAGTTATGTTGGGCAAGCTCAATATGCGAGGTTGATGATGAGGAATTAAGAAAGGCGTTCCATCTTGAGAAGGGCAAGATCGTCTACATCGAGCTCAAGTGGAATGCTCAAGGCAAAGGTATAATCTTGATAGGTTTTCCCTTTTGCCGGTCTCTCGTTGTGTGTGTGAGACCGGGTTTAGGATAGATAACCGTACTATCAAGAGGGGCCCTCGTATGAGTAATTCGGTCACATCGTTCGGAGAGATCTCAAACCTTTGCATACTTGCATCATCATATTTGGTTGTTATTTGGTATTATCCATGTGAGGATATAGAGCTTGTGGTAATCTCCATAACAAGCTCTTGTTTATCAAAATCGGATCTCCCATATATATCTTGTTGCGATTTTGATTTATGCGGCTTTTCGGTTTCTCACCAAGTGAGGTATATCACATTATTCTACTTAATACTTTCTCACTTGGTGATAATCACATTATTGGAAAGCCCTTGTTGCCCTCTATCCAACGCAATTTGAATCGGGTCAATCGGAGCTTCCAATCAAAAGTTATCGCGGTTTGAATATTTGCCGTTTTAAATGAAAAAGAAAAAAGAAAAACTGGGCCAAGCGGTACTACCGCGGCCCAGTACCGCTCGGGCCTGGCGCGCGCAGCCCATTCTCAGTTTTGCCCGGCACCCACTTCAGGTCCTACCGGACTGGCCCGGTAGTACCGCCAGGCCCAGAAATATACCCAGTTATTTTTAGATCCAGATCCAGTTTTTGTGCCGTTGCCGTCCTGTCCCGCGCACGCGCGCCTGTGCGCGTTGACTCTGCCTGGCTCGCTGCCTGGCTCGCTGCTGGGCCCGCTGCCCGGCCTGCACGCGCGCGCGCATGCAGCTGCCGCTGCTGCTGCCGCGGGCCCCCGCACTGCTGCCATGCTGCTGCTGCTTGCCTGCCGCCCGCGGGCCAGCTGCTTGCATGCTGCTTGCTGCTGCGCAGCTGCATGGCCTGCCGCGCGCGCGCATGGCTGTGCTGGCTGCATGCGGCTGCTGCGCTGCTCTGCTTTTTCTTCTTCCTGGCTAGCTCGCCTCGACCCGTTTTAATTTAATCGGTCCGGTAGTACCGGTCGCATACGGTACTACCGGTTCGTCCAGAAAAAAAAATACCCCAACGGCCATATTTTGGCTAGCCCTATATAAGTCTTTTGTCTTTTTTTATTTAGGACTTCTTCTTCCTCCTTTTCTTGTCCAAGCTTTGCCCTCATTTGCTCTACCCTTTAAGCTTGATTTCTACACACCCCTCTATTGATTCTTGCAAATATTTGAGGGGTTGTTGGAGGAGATCTAGATCCGCGTTTTGACCAAACCAAAACATTTCTTTGTGAGTGTATCTTTAGGGATCTAGATTTTGAGGGATTTTGTGTCTCTTTTTGATTCCTCCTCTCTTGTTCCCCCAATAGCTTTAGTAGCTTTGTTGGAACTTGTGAGTGAGGGATTTGAGCATCTTTGTGGTGTTCTTGCCATTTGCATTTGGTGCATCGGTTTGAGTTCTCCTCGGAGAATTTGGTTTGAGTTACTCATTGGAGCTTGCCCCTCTTGGGTTCTTGGAACCCTAGACGGTTTGTGGCCTTGGTGGCATTGTGTCCTTTTGTGGCATTTGTTGGGAGCCTCCAATTAAGTTGTGGAGTTGTGCCCCAACCTTGTGAGAGGTTCCGGTTGCCACCGACAAGTGCACCAATAGTGGAAGCGTGGATCGATCCCATTGGGGTGAGATTCACCGGAGAATAAGGGAGGCCTTTTGTGGCGTTGGTGGTTTGATACCACCCCCTCTTCAAACGAGACGTACTCCATGTTGGGAGGAACTCGGTAAAATATCGGTGTCCCCGCGTGCCTCGGTTATCTCTATACCCGAGCTCTTTACTTATGCACTTTACATTGTGATAGCCTTCGTGCTTGAAGTAATATATATCTTGCTATCACTTTGTTGCTTGTATTGCTTAGCATAAGTTGTTGGTGCACATAGGTAAACCTTAGTTGTTTCTAGGTTGTGCGTTACAAAGTAAACACTAGTTTTATTCCACCTTTGTTGAGCCACTCTAGGAAAAGTTTTAATCGCCTATTCACCCCCCCTCTAGGCGACATCCGTATCCTTTCACCTCCTCCTCTAGACACACAAGTTCCTAGCCTCTAATCTAAATCCTAGCCCTAGACTCCGGTTTAGAGCTGTTTTGGTTTAGAGCTTCTAATTGCCCTAGCCTTCGAATTAGAGCCTTCTAATTGGTGCGTCTAAACACTAGACCACTAAACGCTCTCTCATACTCCACCATACTCGCACCGGCTTAAGGCGAAGCCCTGCGGGATCTCCCCTCTACTTCCGGTACCACGCCGTTGTGCTGCCGGAATCGCGAGGAGAGTGCTACAACCTCCGCTGCCTGCTGTAACAAGGGAGAGGAAGGTCTTCGTCGAGTACCGAACGTGTGACCGACTGCGGGAGCGCTGCCGGAACGCAGCGCCGGAAGGATCGTCTACGCGATCTTGAGATCAGAAAGAGTACGACTACATCACCCATGAGAATCTGCTCTCGTTAACCGCTTTGGAATCTTCGAGGGTAAGTTATTCCATCGACTCGTTGCTACAATCTAGTAGATAGATCTTGGCTTGTTTGTTTGTATGCGATAGAAAATTTTTGTTTTCCATGCTACGAACCCCTACAGTGGTATCAGAGCCGTGTCTATATGTAGATCTGTTGCACGAGTAGAACACAATGGTCATTGTGGGCGTTGATGCTTTTATTGTTGATTGCTTCTTGTGTACTTTGCATCTTGCGGTATGTTGGGATGAAGCGGCCCGGGCTAACCTTACATGACATCGTTCATGAGACTTGCTCCACGCTTGACATGCAACTTGTATTGCATAAGTGGCTTTGCGGGTGCCTGTTTCTCCTAGCATAGTTAAGATCCAATTTACAACGGGTGATTAACAATACTAGTATCAATGTTGTGGTTCTTGTTCGTAAGTTAGAACGACACTTATTGAAAGCCCCAAACCACGTAAAATATGCAAAGAAAGTAGAGGCGTCTAACTTTGTTTTGCAGGGGTGTGCAGTGATGTGATATGGCCATGATTGTGATTATATATGATGTATGCAATGTTCCTTATTGTAAGTCGGCAACCGGCAGGAGCCATATGGTTGTCTTTAAATTATGTTAGGACCCGCGTGTCTATTCAAAGTAGTTGTAATAGTTGAAGCCGGTGGACGACAACCATGGAGCAGCGTCATTGACCTTGATGCAATGCCGGTGATGATGGAGATCATGTTCGTGCTTGAAGATGGAGATCGGAAGCACAAGAAGAAAGGCCATATCATATCACATATTATGAATTGCATGTGATGTTAATCCTTTATTCATCTTGTATTGCTTAGTAGACGACGGTAGCATTATAAGATGATCCCTCATGCACATGAATTTCAAGTCATAAAGTGTTCACCCTTAGTTGGCACCGTTGCTAAAGCTTGTTGTTTCGAAGCACCACGTGATGATCGGGTGTGTTAGATTCCGCAAGTGTATACAACATGGGCAAGCCAGATTTGCTCATGCGGAAGCTAAGGTTTGATCTTGACGAGCCTAGCATGTACAGACATGGTCTCAGGAACACGGATCACCGAAAGGTAAAGCATGAGTCATATAGGAGATATGATGAACATGTTGATTGTTAGCCATTGAAGCTATGTCAACTCTCGTGATGATCGGTTTTGATGTGGTGGATTTGGTTCGTGTGATCACTAAAACAATGTGAGGGATATTATTTTGAGTGGGAGTTCACCTAGATTAATTTAATTATTAATTAGAACTCAATTTATCATAAACTAAATCAAAGTGAATTTGCATAGTTGTTGTAGTCATTGGCATCCGTTTACCACCTTACGCTTAGTTATAATTGAGATGATAGAACTATAGAATTCTGGTTAGTTACTTTACGAACTGGTATCGTATTGTTTTGAAGTGTTAATCTAAAGTTTAAAAGTCCTATTGCAAACTTTCAGTAAGTTCCGGTTACTCCATGAAGTTTAATAATTGGTATTAAAACAACAGTGACAATTCCAAGTGTTAGTGTATAATTATCATGTTTGTCTCCATGATTCTTGATATTCAAAGGATTGTCTTAATATCAAGGTTATCTAGGATCTGAAAGAGTTGTTTCAGAAACCATGATGTGTGGAAGATATTGTGATATCTGAAACGAAGTTTTGGTTGCAACATGATAGAGTATAATATGGCAAAAGTCATGTTCTCATATTTGATGAGAATTTGCAAAAGGTTGGAGACACTAGTTGTCCTAATCCTACAAAAGGGTTTTGGAGAGCAACATTATACTCGCGATTCACCATTACAAGCTAAAAGTAGCTTGATCTTGGATAATTCCATGATAAAGGTGAATGTTTGATGTAGGTAAAATGTTTACTATACCAAGAGATTACTAAAGAAAGGAATTTGAAAGAACACCAAACATTTCATGATGGTGATCTACTTCAAAGTGCAAGTCCAAAGACATTGGTATTTAACTATACATGCTTTGGACTATGTGTCATATGTATGACTCCACTATTGATATTGATAGATTCTTTCAAACAGAAAAGGAAATACTGAAAGAGAATCTCATAAATATATGGCAGAAAAGAAAAGACTAGAATTGTTCAGTTTAAGTATATAGATGATATACATGTTATGGCTATATTCTTTGCTTATTAAACAATGTGGTTCTTAAGTATTTGATACTGAATTTGTTGGTGTGAATCGTCATACGAAACAACACAATTCATGAACTACAATGGCCTAAATAACTAGCAAAAGAATATGTGATGATGTTCATCAAGAACAAATAAAGGGTTATTGTGTTGCTCATTAAACATCAAAGTTTGCCTTCAAGATTTGTTTTATCAGGTATTATGAGAACAAAAAGGGTTGTTCAAATAATTGCCGTAATCCATAAAAGATGGATGATTCACAAATCTCGTTGGAGAAATCACATCCATAAAACTAGTGCTAAAAATGTCGAAAGAAAAATTGATTGAAAGATCACTTAGGAAGTGACATCGCCGTTTAAATTGTATTGGAAAGAAAACATGAAGAAACTCCATGTGTATGGAATTTTGGAGTCTTTTGATTTTGATCAAATGACGCTGGTGAAACTTTCCTAGGGATAATTAAAACTTCGTTCATAGGCCAAAAGGGAACGAATGACTAGCCTATTGGAACTTGTACATATTGTTGTACGAAGTCCATTATGTGTAGTCAAGAGCGATGGATTTCAACTTCATATGCTTTCTCCGAAAATTTGAGTGAATATATGAATATTTACTTAATAAGGATGAAGTATGAAACATTTGAAAAGTTCAAAGACTTTCAAGATGAAGTGCAAAATCATTGTAACAAGAATATAAACAGTTTATGATAAAGATCATAAAGGAAGATATTTGAGTTACAGAGTTTAGCATAATACCTAAGATTTAAGGAATCGTTCCGTGGATTTGCATTTCCCGAAACACCATAAGAGTATGGAGCATTCGAGATATGTAATTAAACCTTGTTTGACATGGTGAGATCAAAGGTGTAATTCATAAAATTGCCATTGTATTTTAAAGATTAAAAGCTTTAGAGATTACCGTTTTTCCACTGAAAAGAGCTTCATCATAATCCGTTGAAATGACACCATATAAGGTTATGGTTTGGGATAAAACCCAAGTAGTCCTTTCTTAAACATTGGTATGCTATACATAAGAAAGATGTTTGCAACCAAAGTCGGATGAATCTGTCTTTGTTAAGTATTTCTCCATAACACCGGAGACAAAAGTGTTTGTCGCTTAGAACGTCAAGTTTCTTTCAGAAGGAATTTTTCGTGAAAAGTTAAGTGGGAGGACAATATAACTTTGATAAGGTTAAAGGAACCTTACCTATATGATCAAAGTTGCGCAGCGCCGAAAAGTGTTCCGGAGGCAGCAACAGTGCTCATGGCTCACGTGCCTCAAAGGTTGTGGTTACAATAGTCAAAGTTTCTATTGAGACAAGTAGGTCGGGTAAACAATCAAATACCAAGATTTGAGGGTTGAATCATTATTTGAGAATAATGAACCAACTACATGCAAAGAAGCGATGATGGGCCCTGACTCCGTCAAATGGCTTGAAGCCATAAAATCCGTGATAGTTCCATACATGAGAAATCAAGTTTTGAACTTGAAAGGACCCTCGAGAAAGGTGTAAGACCTTACAGTCATGTTTGGATCTATAAAGAAATAGACATGGATGTTTTACATCTATGAAATAGTCGACATGTTGGGAAAGAGTTCACAAAATGTTCAAAGGTTGACTATGATAAGATTTGATCTTTCATAGTGATATTTAGTCTAGACGGATTAATGTAGCAACCACTACATATAAATTTGTTATGTGGTAGTTGAATAAACAAAACAAGTTCTTCTAATAGAATTGTTACCTAGGACATGTGCGTAACATGGTCCATAGGGTTTTGTTAATTCAAAGGATGCTAAAAGCATATGCAAACTTCAATGGTTGAAATAAGCATAGCGGAGTTGGAATCTTCACTATGATGAAACTGTTAAAAGAGTTTAATTTCATCAGAGACAATGAAGATGCTTGCATTTGCAAGAAATTAAGTGGGAGCGCTAAGACATGTTTCTAATACGTTATGTGGAAGACATATTGTTGATTGGAAATGATGTATCTTTTATTAACACATATTAAGAATTTCATCTCGATGAAAGACTTAGGCAAAACCCAAATATTAGGCATGAATAGACGCTAATATGGTTGTGCCAGAAGTACATAGACGAGATATTGAATGAGTTCAATATAGAAACTACAAGAAAGTTTCTTGTCGCACAGAAAGGATTGAATGAGTTCAATGTTGATGATATATTCAAGTGTATTGACATTTGGTAAAGTGAAACAAATAATCAAGTATAGATTGATACTTGATGTATGAAATCACAAAGAGTATTTATATCAATCATACTGTGATATGTACAAATCCAGATATGTACTATGCTCTAAATATTATGAGCATATACCAGAATGATTCATAAAATGATCATTGGACAATAGTAAGGATATTCTTATGATCTTTTGGAAGAACTAATAATATATTGTTTGTAGAAGTGACAAATAGATGGTTAGTTCATTGTAAAAGTACTACATTGATACTAGTTTTGTCACAAAGTGCAAATTAAGTTTATCTCAATCTAAACTAAGGGTGGCACAATATAATGGAAAGTAAGTTCCATAATGGATTTCGATGAGTTCCAAAGTTAAGACATTGTGACAGATACTACAACAAAAGGCTAAGTATATGACTGCTATTATAGCAGCTAAAGAGGGCATTTGGGTCAAGTAGTTTGTTATCAAGCTAGGTGTAGTTTATAGCGGGATAATACTATGAAGATATATTGTACGACAATATTATCAACATGTTTTAACCCTAAAGAACTAAAGGTCTCACCAAAGGACCAAATTTATACAAAGCCATCTCATTAGAGAATGAGTGATGCGTAGAGACGCAAATACATGCAATTACACACGGACCTGGAAGTGTCAGATCCGGAGATCAGTTGACCACTAGCAATCGTGTACTTACAACACCGGAAAGCCATAGGTGTTGAATACACAAAGGTTTAAAACTAGATTATTGACTCTAGTGCAAGTGGGAGACTGTTGGAGATATGCCCAAGAGGCAATAATAAAGTGGGTTATTATCATATCTTCATACTTATGATAAATGTTTACATACCATGCTATAATTGTATTAACAGGAAACATTAATACTTGTGTGATTTGTAAACATATAAGAGTCCCTAGTAAAGCCTCTTGTTAAACTAGCTTGTTGGTTAATATATGATCATGGTTTCCTGATCATGAACATAGAGATGTTATTAACAACAGGGTCATATCATTAGGAGAATGATATGATGGACATACTCCTATAGATAAGCGTAGCATAAAGATCAAGTCATTTTAAATAGTTCAATTGCTATATGCTTTCTGATACATAGTAACCTAATTCCTTCGACCATGAGATCATGCATATCACCTTTACCGGATGGATGCTTTGATGACATCAAACACCACACCGTAACTGGGTGGCTATAAAGGTGGCATTGAGTGTTCGGAAAGTATTGGTTGAGACACATGGATCAAGAGTGGGATTTGTCCATCCATATGACGGATAGATATACTCTGGGCCCTCTCGGTGGAATGTCATCCAATTAGCTTGCAAGCATGTGACTGGCTCACAAGGGATCACATATCACGGGAACGAGAAAAGAGTACTTATCGGTAACGAGGTTGAACTCGGTATGCAGAGATACCGACGATCATAACCTCGGATAAGTAAACTATCGTGAGACAAAAGGAAATTGGTATCGTATGTAAGTGGTTCATTCGATCGCAAAGTAATCGTAGAAATATGTGGGAGCCATATGAATTTCTAGATTCCTCTATTGGTTATTGTTCGGAGAAGTATCTCGATCATGTCCGCATAATTCACGAACCGTAGGGAGACACACTTAAGGATTCGACGTTGTTTGAGTAGTTATGGTATTATGAGAAAGAGACCGAATGTTGTTCGGAGTCTCGGATGGGATCCGGGATATCACGAGGTTATCCGGAATGGTACGGAGAATAAGATTCATATAAGGAAAGTCCCGTTTCGGAGTTCGGAAATGATTCCGGTGTTTTCATCGGGAATGTTCTAGAAGGTTCCGGAATGTCCGGCACTCCGGGGGGGGGGGGGAGGGGTACATGAATGTGTCATTACATATTGGAATGATTGCATCATGTACTAAGTGTTCTTGCTGTTCCAAATAAAGGATTAAATTGAATCCTAAAACAGAAAAGTCAAATGTCCAGTTTGAAAGTCAAACGGCTAAAACAAGAAACTGTGGGAAACAAGCAAGAGGTGGTTGGAACCGACTTGGGGGAGGAGTCCCTCCAAGCCGGCGCGCCAACCAAGGCCGACTTGGGGAGGGACTCCCCTCCCCTTGGCCGCCCCTCCCACCTATAAAAGGAGGGGCAGGGCCTCCTCCTCTAGACACACAAGTTCCTAGCCTCTAATCTAAATCCTAGCCCTAGACTCCGGTTTAGAGCTGTTTTGGTTTAGAGCTTCTAATTGCCCTAGCCTTCGGATTAGAGCCTTCTAATTGGTGTGTCTAAACAGTAGACCACTAAACGCTCTCTCATACTCCACCATACTCGCACCGGCTTAAGGCGAAGCCCTGCGGGATCTCCCCTCTACTTCCGGTACCACGCCGTTGTGCTAGCGGAATCGCGAGGAGAGTGCTACAACCTCCGCTGCCTGCTGGAACAAGGGAGAGGAAGGTCTTCGTCGAGTACCGAACGTGTGACCGACTGCGGGAGCGCTGCCGGAACGCAGCGCCGGAAGGATCGTCTACGCGATCTTGAGATCGGAAAGAGTACGACTACATCACCCACGAGAATCTGCTCTCGTTAACCGCTTTGGAATCTTCGAGGGTAAGTTATTCCATCGACTCGTTGCTACAATCTAGTAGATAGATCTTGGCTTGTTTGTTTGTATGCGATAGAATTTTTTTGTTTTCCATGCTACGAACCCCTACAGAAACGCCGACCGCGTCATGAACTCAACGACCGCGGGCGCCTTCTCCAAATACTTCCACACCTCAACTAGGTCGCTGGGAATCACTTCCGTGGGAGATATCTCTTGGAGATAGGCACGGATGCACGTCGCCGACAACGTTGCCGAGTCGACAAGCATGCTTACACACTGCCGCGCGTCGAACGAGCTTGCCTCTTCCGCACTATCGATGATGCGACCTGCGGGTAGAAGACAATAATGAATACAACGGACACCACAAAAGGCACAACTACTGGCAGAGTCAGACACACTTATCAATCAACGGGCGGGCGAGATCCGTGATGAAGCATTGAAGCGAAGTATGGTCGTCCTGAAGCCCAGCAACAAGGGCGTCCAACACTTTGCGATCCTCTTCGGCGGCTGCAATGGCGGCCTTGGCTCGCCCGCCGAGCTCGCTTCTTCATTCGCCTCCCGCAGCTCGCGCTCGAGGTCGGCGATCCGCTGTTCAGCCGAACTCAAAGCCGATTGCGTCGCCGCCAATTCACCCGCGGGGACAAGTCCCTGGCGAGCTTCCTCTGCCTTCGCGGCAACAGCCTGAAGCCCTTTGCTCGCCTCCTGGACGATGGCCAGTTCCTTCTCCGCGCGATGCTTCGCTGCCAATCGGTCAGCCGATTCAAGCTGCAGACCCTGCGCATCACCAAAAAGGTTAATCAAAGCAAAATTCCTAAGTGCCCACCCGCTGAAATTCAGCGAGTGCGCACTCGGGGACTGGCAATCAAGAAATTCCTAAGTGCCCACCCGCTGAAATTCAGCGAGTGCGCACTCGGGGACTAGCAATCAAGAAATTCCTAAGTGCCCACCCGCTGAAATTCAGCGAGTGTGCACTCGGGGACTGGTACTCAAGAAATTCCTAAGTGCCCACCCGCTGAAATTCAGCGCGTGCGCACTCGGGGACTGGATGCGAAAAATAAAGATGAGACACTAAAAGAATCAGGCCGCTGCAAAGCACCGACCTGATCCTCGGGGACTGGATATACCTGGATGGCTGCGCCAAGCATGCTGTGGAGTTGTATCGCGTCCACGGACACGAGGAGAGACGGCGTATGCCCACGACATTGGTCGACTTCAGCATCGGCGATCCCAGGAGCGTGGCTCGAGGGCGAAGTTCCACTCGCCGCGGCCGCCTTGGCCATGAAGCGCGGGAAGGTGGCGATAGAGGCACCCGCCCCAAAGGAGGTCGGCTTGGCCGTTCCAGGCAAGGGAGCGCCCTCCTTTGTGGACGCGGCCGCCTCCGTTACGGGTCCAGCCGGCGCGACCACCGTGTCGTCATAAATCGTGACGACGTCGTCACCCTTGGCCTTCTTGCCGCCATCCGCAGGGACGACGACTTCGTCTACCTTCCTCTTACGGGAATGATCTTCCTCGCTGACGACGGGTGGCACCTTAGCCACGGTCGGGTGGCCCATCCTCTTGACTCCGGTCCTGTACATCAATCATGTAATCAATATAATTCGAGCTGCTATCCAAGACAAAGGAAGGAGAGTGTACTCACTTGGCGATTGGAATGAAGCGCAGCCCCGTACGGAGGCCGGCTGGTTTCTCTAGTTCGGGGCCCAGTCGGCGGCTGAGCCCCATTTCCAGAACGTCGCGTGCCCAAGACACGGACGGTTTCTTCGTTGTTGAGGCCGCAACCGGAGCCTCTGGAACATCTTCAACAGGAGCTTCCTTGTGAGGCGAAGCCGCTGCGACCGAGGCGTCCCCCAGCCCAGAGACTGGGGCGAATGGCGGAGGCATCGACGCCAGGGGCACCTCGATGGTGGCCGTGTCCAGCGCGGCTGTCGTCCGCGGCGCCTCGTCCTTGGCCGGGCTGGGGGCGTCAGAACTGCTCGCTGAATGTGGTGGCGAGGCCGGCCTCGTCGGTTTCGTCTTCGTCTTCCTCGGAGGCGCCTTCACCTCCTTTTCCTTCTTCTTCTTTTTCGATGGAGTAGACTGGCGGCGCGAGGTGGTTTCTGGAAGCTCGTCGTCGTCATGACGCTCGAGGCTTTTACTTGCCTCAAGCTCACGTTGACGTTGCCCACGGGTCTTGCGGAGCTGTGGGGCGACCTCCTCTTCGGACTCGTCTTCGCTGTCGCCCTCGTCACTCCCGGCTTCGCCCTTGGCGGGAGGTGACTCGCCCACGTCCTGGACGGACGAGCTCGAGTTCTCGTCGTCCGAAGGTGGGAGCCATCCTTCCACCACTTGGAATAGCTGCAATGAACACAAGATGAAATTAGAATTACCGCGACTGCAAAAACTGCGACAGCGAGCGAAGTGAAGCGATTACCGTTGGGGCTGGACGCTTTGCGGTATAGGGGGCGACCCCAGCCTGTGCGTCCAGGTACACCGCCTGGGTGATTTTCTTCAGTGCTGGGATGTAGTCCTCCATCTTCCACTCGTCGAGGCAGGCCTTCGTCGAGTCTTCCCGGCCCGTGTACTGGTACATGTAGTGCTCGCGCCGAGCTAGCGGGACGAGCCGCCGCCCGAGCCATCAGTTGTACAGGTTTATCGTCTGGAGGCCCTTCTTCTTCAGACCGCGGAAGGTCTGGAGCATCTCGTCAACGACCATCCGCTGGTCGCTGGGGAGCTTGCCTACTTGAAGACGGCGCGGCTCGGACCGGTTGGCGGAGTACCGCGGAATCGCCGTCTCGCCCTCCGGGGTCGCCTCGGCTGCGTAAAACCATGATTTCTTCTAGTCGCTCGCTGCCTTGGCGGGCAGCATCAGGTCGAAGAATGAAGCCTTCGACTTCAGCTGGAAGGTTAGGCCGCCCGCGGCTAGCATTGGGCCACCCGCTTCCTCGCGGCTGATCCGTCCGTGGAACAGATCTTGCCATAGAGGGAAGTAGGGCCGGGAGCCCAAGTAGCACTCGCAGAACGCCACAAAGATGGCGAGATGCTCGATGCTATGGGGACCCAGATCCGATGGCTGGATCCCGTAGTAGGCGCAGAAGCGCCGGAAGAACAGGGACGTGGGGAACCCTAGCCCCCGTTCAAGATGGCTGGTGAAGCAGATGAACTCCCTCTCTCGTGGATTCGGGGTCGTCTCTCCGGCCGCAGGAATGCGCCAACAGCCGGCTCGCAAGATCCCGGCCTCCTCGAAGGAAGCCAGTTGCACCCTTGTGCACTTAGATCTGCCCCAAGGCTCGGTGGAGAGGGCCATGGCGGAGAGATTTGCTGGGGGTCGGGGAATTTCTGGTCGGCTGGGTCGCGATGCGAAGGGAGGCGAAAAGTGCACGCAGTCGGAGGAAATGGTGAGAAGGTGGTTCTCTGATCGCCTGCCATTCCCCTTATATAGCGGATGTTACCCGCCAAATCAGGGAACCGTTACCGCGCGATGATTACGCCAAAAAGTTACCGTTAGATTACCCCAACGGCTAGTTTGACCACGTTTAACGGTCCAACTTCAGCCACTCGGCTCGCCGACCCGTTCACTATGACAGTGTTTCGCCGACTCGACTCGCCAAAGCCGCGAGCAGTATGATTAGTTTTTCCTTTATACAGGAGCCCGCCACCGATTCGACTGGATGCCTACTCAGCAGCCGCATGCTCCGACTGCCAGCAGCCACCTACGCCAAATCGACGACGGCCTCGGGGACTACTGATGGGGATGCGCCTACCGGGGTATACCCAGCAGGACGTTTCTGACTGGCCCAAGAACCGGCGAGTGGGCCTGCAAGACGGTGACTGGATTAAAGCCCAGCGAGGAACCAAGCGACTGGAAGCTGAAGGCCCAGGCGAGTAGATAGGCCCAGTCGAATTAGGTTAAACGAGTACCGAAACTTTAACTGAATCGGTTGAGATATGTAAACCCTAGGGGAGGTGAGCCTATATAAACCTCCCCGTAGGGCGAGTAGAGATACGTTCCATCATACATCCAAGCGACTCGCCGCCTAGCCGCCGAGCTCGCCCATTGTACCACCTTCATAATACAATCTAGCAGGAGTAGTTCTTTACCCTCCGGGGGGCCGGACCTGGGTAAAACCCTGTGTCTTTGCCCTCATCTCGCACCGCAGATGGCTGGCCGTCCTTGCCCCTCGTTCTACTACTCGCTGCCGATTGCAGCATCTGCCGTGACAATTCCCACGACAGTGTCCATGCTTTCAAAGTTTCTAGACGCGAGCAAGTTATTAAATTCCCTTCCATCCAAAATTAATCGAAACATCTACATTCGTATGAATCTGTACACTAAAATGCGGAGTGTATTTCTTTGGCTCTTAATTAAGGGATAACTCTAGTGGAGTAACAAGATGCCCGGAAAAAAAAACTCTAGTGACAAGATACACCAGAAAATAAGCCAGAGCAAACTTGGAAAAACAAAACAAAAAGTGCGTAGGGAAGCCATGACTTGTTACGGCACGTCGAAAGCATGTTGGCCCAAACGGCCAAAACCTCAACGTCCCATGTATACGATGGCGAAACCCGTGGGACCCAAAAGCTTGTCTTGTTAATTATTATTATTCTCGTTCACCCGTCGTCCTCGACTTGGTTCCCTTGAGGAGCACGAACGGCGACCACTAATTAAGCTCACTGACGACACGCTTTCCTCTTCGCATCCGCGACACATTTCCAAGCGAGTCACGCACTCGCTTTGCCCTGGTATGCTAGCCTTGATTGCGCTAGACTGGAACTTGAGAGGAAGGAATGGGGCAGCTTCCGGAATTGTTTATGTGTGGGTCCCACACGGTGGCGGCTTTAACAACTAGCCACTGCAATGAGTCACGAACGATCTGCGCAGCTACGCACATGAGAGAGATATTTGTACGAGTATAATACTACGCAGTGGTATAGTATTACTTTAACTGCCAGATAGGTCAAGACCGGAACGTCGGCGGAGTAAATCAGGAAGGTCTGAGGAAGCAATCTGCAGCACGAGCCCCTTGAGTGTTGAAACGAGACTTTCTTGGTCTCGCCGCTGGCGGCATCTTTCAGAAAATCGGAGCAGACTGCTGTGGCCAGAAAGGGAAATGGGGGGAAAGAAACTGGGAAAGGCACGCGCAACGACCCAAATGTAGCAAATACGAGATCCATGGCTCAACAAGTTTTAATCTGCAAAAAAGATCCACAGCTCCACGGTCTTGGAAGATGGAATCGACCTACTACTCCACATAGCAGCAACCTAATTTCCTAAGAGTTCTATTTCTCCCTGGCGCTTATGTACAAGTCAGCGCGCTAGCTCTGCTCTGCCGCTGGCTTCACCCTTCGCCAGGCGAGACGGAGGACGCGCGCGGCTCACTGGAAGCCGCCCAAGCCGTTGAGCAGCAGCTCGTGCGGGCGCAGCAGCGTCGGGGTGGCCATCAGCGGCAGCGGGGACGGGTAAGACAGCTCGTAGTCCGAGACGTCAGGGAGGGCAACCGAGGCGCCGCCGGCCACGTCCTCGTCGTCGTCGTCGGGCATGAGCGGGGCGCGGCAGAGCGGGCAGGTGCGCTGCTCGTGCGCCATCCAGCGGTCGATGCAGCCCCGGTGGAAGACGTGGCGGCAGTTGGAGAGCCGCCGCACCTCGTCGCCGCCGCCGATGCCGCAGAGGCAGACGGAGCAGTCGCCGTCCGCGCACACCGAGGGGGTCGACGCCACCAGCTCGTCGAACCGCAGCACGGGCAGAGCCTCGTCGATGGACACCGCCGGCAGAGCGCGGAAACCCGGCCGACGGTGCTGCAGGGAAGTCGCCCCGTGCGCGTGCCAGTGCGCCTCGTGCGCCGTCGCGGGCGCGCTGCTGCCGAGATCGATGAGGTCGCCTAGGCCGACTGCGTGGAAGGACCAGAGGAGGAAGCGGTGGAGCTGGCCGAGGAGGAGGAGCACCTGGAGGAGCAGCCGCGGGAGGAGCAGCTCAGAGTAGCCCACGGGGAAGCCCATGGCGTCGATCTTGCCTTGCCTTGGAGATGGTCCGTCCGTGGAGGCTTGTGTGAGGTGTGCGTGTGTCGCTGAGTCTGAGCAGACAGGAGCACGGGGAGAGGCGGGGGTGACAGTGGAAGTGGTGGGGCTATTATATACAGCGTGAGTCGGGAGGGGAATAACGCGGAAAGATCGACGAGTGTGGGTGTGGCCTCGGGCGGTGCGCGGTAGTTGGTTTGGTTGAGGTCTGAGCGTGGGTGTGCGTGTTGGCCAGCTTCAGGATTGGACGGCGGAATCATGCTGGCTGGGCCACCCGGATAAAACCAGCACGGAACTGAGGGGAACTCCGATAGGCCCAACACCACAGCATGCCTCATCACGCATCCACTAATTGACACAGAGTTATTGTGCATATTTCCTCTTAAATTTATATAAGCTAATAATTCTATCTGTCCCGGTTTAAATTACACATATGGCAAAACTCCTGTCCTAATTTTTCTCTGATATTGGCTTTGCATCAGCAGAGTGCAAAGAGAGAAGAATTAAATGCTTCAGAGTAAACATGTAACGAAACAGCCGCCGCCAGAAGAAAACATGGCCGCCTTTCGCCTCTCGCTCCTTTGTAGATCGGTTCCCCCTTCTTCGGCTAGCCTCGCTGGCGTCAGGAGGGGTAGAGAACCCGATCTATGAGTGGAGTTTCTAATATTAGTATCGATTTTGTCAAATTAGATTTAGGGTTTTGCTAGTCATATATCTTCGTCTCAGTGGAGGTGGTATTATCTACAATAAGCGATCGGGTCATTCATTCGACAACGAGATCTCTTTTGCGATGTCAATGGTGATGCTGGAAGATTAAAGTTCTCTAGGTATAGGTCTTCATCTTGCTTCGCCAGATCTATTTTGGATTTTTTCTCATGATTGTAGCGAGGTTTGTCCTCGCAATATTTGTCCCGGCGGCTACGTTCTCGACAATAATGATTTCTACTATTGGTTTGTCAGGGACGTTGATCAGGATGTTCGGTTATTATTTCCTAAAATATTGGTGTTGGTACTCTTGCCGATGTTGGTTGATTACTTCAATGGTTGTGCACGTGCACACAACCTTGGCATTGCGGCGCAAATTAAAATTATGGGAGGACCAACATTGGTATTTACATGTCTCTGGTTTGGTTTCTATGTCAGTTTAGTTCGGCTGCCTTCAGGAAAGTGCAAGATTGTGTTATGGAAGAAGAAAGAGTATGAAGACCTTGAAGATTTGCTAGTTTATTTTAGACTTTGTTTTGTCATCGATTGGAGTCAGCCTATGTATCTTTACCATGTACTATTTGCTTCTATTAATATAATGTGCTATTGATTGTAAAAAAAATACTTATGCGCTTAGGAGGCGAGGAGGTTTTAGGATTGCATGATTTCCCATCCGGGCCCTTTTAACTGGGAGGAAGGGAGTAGTATAAATTATGTACAATTAAACTTAGTTATTGTACACATAATATTGTAGGCAACGACCTCATAGCCTGTGTTTTTGCCATTGCTGCTATCTGATGCGTTTGGTAACTTGTAAGAGTTTGGCAGATCCGATAGCGATGAAAATGTGTTGTTTGGATTCGCTTACTCTCTTGGGTTGCATCGCCTGGAGCCTCAAACCACCCACACAGCTAGGCCCAAGGACAACGTTCGATTCAGGCGTTTCTCCGAAGCTAGCCACACTGGGTGCAAAACCACGTCCGCGACGACAAGGAACTCACGCGTGGTAGCAAAAATTTGGCGGAAGAAATTCGATCACCGCCCGTCTAATCCGCTCCCTGTTCATATGCGACGCTCTACCTTCAAAATCTACATCCACCATTTTCCCCCTCAAGCTATTTCACCATCAAATCTAAGGCGATGACATGTGATTCTTCAACATCGAGCATGAAGATGGTGGGCTTGCGGGATTCACGACAAGCACAACAATAGTGGGCACGCCGGCTTCACCTTCAAACGTGGAGATGATTGTACTATCAGAATATTCCTCTAACACGTCGACGGTGATCTTGCCAGCTACTCCCTCGACTATGATGGCGGTGGGCCTGCTGACATCTCCTTCGTATTCGACCTCTGTGCTACATCTCGAATCAGCTATAAGAAACCTCTCACCAATCATATGGTAGATGTGCGTAGATTTGTCATGATCTAATGTTGCTTTTTGGTAGTCAGGTCATAGATGTGTACCCAGTTCAATATGGTACCAAAATGGTGGTGATTGTTTGTCGGACATCATGCTTGTTGTGTTCTTCGGTATTGTAGAACATCATTCTTAGTGTGTTCTTTGCTACTGTAAGACAAATTGCTCGATAGGTCTTGTAATATGTGTGCTTTCATTGCTCCATCTTTGGAGGCTGAGAATGCAGTCCTGATTCAAGATATCCTGATTCAAGATATGTACATGCATTCAGTTCCAATGAAGTAGGGGCCTTCTCTGTCCTTGTTCGTGCTAAATAGGATTTAGCATCTCGTCAGAAATGTGATTAGGTGTGACAACGACTTCAAATAAGTTTACATGCAACGTGTATGCAATGATGTTCTTGACTACACTGGAAAGGCAATCACCCAAACTCAAGTTTACAACCATCTGAGAAAGTGGAAGAAGAAGTGGGTGCTGTTGTGCAAGCTGGAAGATACTGATGTAGTCCGTTGGTGTGCGGAGACCACGAGCTTCACAATGGAGGACCGCAAGTTCAGGGAACTACCGTAAGGTTAGAGTGCTTACGCTTGTTTTCTTTTGTCAGGAGTTCATGGGTTGTTTTACTAACACTGATTTCTTGATCTTAGAAAATCCCGATGGAGCTCCTCAACAAGTATGTGGTCAACTATAAGCAGATAGAGATCATCTTCACACCAAGGTTTGTTCCTACAAAGGATCTATACAGTCACCGCTTACTAATCTAGGCTACGGATCACCTTGTCGATAATAAGAGCTCGGGTACGATATATGCTCTGATGACAGAACCTGAGAGGAGCACCTCGCTTCGCAAGCACTACTTTTAGTGCTACTACTTTGCTACTCTACAACTTTGATGTGTGATGGTGCAGATCAATTTTGAATATGAACTTGTATATTTTAGGAGGTGGTGAGCCATCCCCTCCACGAGCTAGGACTTGACCGTGAACTGACGACCAAGTATGTAATATGGAGGTGGTATATATCCTCAAGTAATGAACCACCGATGCATCACGAGCTGTTCTTGCTTAACTCGTGGTGCATCACTAGCTGGGTTAACTGTTAGTTTTAGTGGTAATGCTTGTGATGAACTACTTATTATATTATGTATAGTATAATGTTTGGGAGTGTTGTGGTAACCTCACCATTCTAATATAAAAGATTACCACGTCAGTTTTGCTGCGGGCAAAAAAACACTGACTTGTGCCTAGTGAGTAGGTTATGTAACCAACCAACACACAGGGGGGCGCGTCTCTCTCATGCAAAAAAAACATATGTAGGATACCAAACGGGTTGCACAACGTGGCGCAAAGATTGTTTTTACCTTGCCCTACCCACCTGGACAGGCCTAGCTGGATTGAAAATCGGTTGCAGACTATCAAATGCACCCTTGGCCTTTCTCGAGTGCCACAAGCTTATGAAGCCGTTGACAACTGTTGCTTTTAGGGATGTAAATGGTACGGATAATTTCCGCTCTGAATGTGCATCTGCGTTCGTTTTTGAGGATATGGTATGCATTTTTAGATATCCGACAAATATGGGTGCGGATGCGGATATTTATCGAGAGGATATCCAACGAATATGGTAGCGGACATGGTATTGATGATATCCGGCGGATAAGGATAATCCGACATTTTATGCGGATTATCTGAGATACTCAAATAGGATAATCCGATAAATTTGGCACAACCCTAATATCTAGAAAAAGTAGTAAGTGTATCGGCTGGCTATGCATGCTACATATGCATGTTATACTATGCTATTATCAACCTTGCACTTTTATACTACCGTAATCTAGTGTTGGACGTCTTTCTTGTCATTTCTTTTGCATAAACTAAATAAATTTTTATTTTTCTATGTGTATTTGTTCGATTATCCTCTTCCGCTCTCGCTCCATATCCGCAATCCGATATAATCCGCATTCGAATCCGTATCCGGCTATTATCCGCTCCACTTCAAATCGGCCCAAAAAATATGGTAATAGCAATATCCGACCAGATCCAATCCGTTTACATCTCATCCCAGGGCAAGCTGGGCTCACCTATATTAGAACTTGACGGTGAGCATTGTTGTATCATCACTTGTATCTGAATTAGGATTTATGTTAGACGCCTTGCAGACGTTAATTTGGTTTCGCTTACACAAATATTATCTTCAAATACATCATCTTCACAATCTGCTACTACATCAGTACCATAATATAAGATGTCAATTAGCGTACCAAAATGTTTTATATTATAACACAAAGGTAGTAAAAAATATTAATAGCCAGCACATTCCACCGGGCTATAGCTTCAACTATCAATAGAAGGCTATACATTTCTTTATTTTCTTAATCCATATTAGCCTATAAATTTAATAAGAAAAAATATTGCACCTAGAAAAAGAAATATACTAGAGTAATAATATAGAGAACGGGAAGTAAACAAACAGTAAATCGGTTGAAGTAAATGTGAATTGTCTCCCTAAATAAAGTATAAACCTGATAAAGAAAAAATGTTAACACAGAACCATTTAACCCGTACTACTCCATTTATAGGTCCCAACGCATCCATGTATCGCTAATTTTATCAATATAATATAGATTTTATAACATTGGAAACTATATATGACATCTGAAAATTCAAACAATATACGATTAGAGTATCTTTTGTAGAAGATACCTCATATTATGTGGGTCAAATTGAACATCTAGGAGAGAGTAGTGTTGATGCGGTTCATGTAATCCCTACATTGATCACTTATCAGAATAGTATTGAGATTGACTCAGCTTCTCAGCTTCTTTGCATATATAAGGCTCATGCTAGCATTTAAAGGTGATTGTACAATGGACCCAACAAAACATAAACAAAGCTGGTGCTAATTGTTCTCTTAAATTGTGTACATGCGGTTCGTAACCACATGCTTATAATCTAGTACCCCTCATAGCGGATTTGATAGATTCGTATATATCTATACACTAAAACATAGATAGATACATAGTACGTTTTTAAACAAATCTGTAACAAATAATCTGGAACAGATGGGATAGTATTTAAAATTGTTTTTACTAAAAATATATATATTTAAACTTCATTATATGAGTGACATTTTCTGCTAGTTTTCTTTAGAATCAGCTTAATTATGCTCCTTTATTTCTGTGAAGTACCTCCATTTACAGATGGTTTTTATCGCTGCATACACAAGTGACAAACTGACGTATAAATTTGCAGAATACTTGACTTGTACTTCATATTTTCAGAAATAAGCGACTAGGATGTTTAGTTCGCATGTATCTACGTACTAAAATACGTCTAAATATATATAAATTTAGACAAATCTAAATCAAGTACAAAATACAACATACAGCTCAAACGAATGCACGGGTATCATCCTCGCCCAAGAACCATGTGCCCCCGCGTGCTGTATTTTAGGTAACGGGTGTTTTTTTAAGACGACCACTGCAGGTGTTTTTCTTGTTAGCTTTTGTATTCCTTTTCCTTTTTTCAGTCTCTGCGTCGGTCCACATGTTAGTTGTGTGAATTCTCGATAAGTTTGTTTATTTGTATCATGTTATTTGCCGGCCTGCCCGTCTTCTATCGCTATGCCGAAGGTCCCGACATTTGGCCATCGGCGTAGCATATGGCTGTCGGCGCCTTGAGCGTTTTCCGTAGTGTTTTTCTTTTTTTAGTCTTTGCGTCGGTCGACATGTTGGTTGTGTGAATTCTCGATAAGTTTGTTTATTGTACTGCATCAGGTTGGTGTATTAATAACAGATATATATAGGTCCAAAATAGTTGTCAAAATCTTTATATCCTAGCAGATTTCTTTGAATATGAAAAAAAATGAGTGTTGAAGCATATTTGTAACGGCAACGCGGGGGTGTTTTCCTTTTAGTAGTAGGTAAGTATAAATTCTTGAGGAATCTAGATTTGGTCCCCTGGTCGGCCCCGCCGCAGGAAGTGGGAAGTTCACAGCTCGTCTATGTTCTTCCTGTTTTTCGACAGAGAAGTTCTATTCTTCCTTCTTCTCCTACTGAACTTGGCTTCCACCGGGTCGCAATCACTTGACCACTCTCTCAGCCTCTCAGAGGTTGCTGGTTCCGCACAACAAACTCTTCGATCGAAAGCCTTTGGTCGCTTAGTTTTCCATTCATTCACTTGTTTGGTGAGGAGCTCGGTTTTGACTTGAGTTCTTCTATCCATGGAACGTTAGTACACACACGCCATGGGAAAGGAAAGGCAGACTTGAACGATGGAGATCCCTCTTCCTTTCCACCGTGCTAGCTAACTTATTTTGGTGGGTCATGCCTGTGACCTTAATAATAATACTACACAAATGTGTATGATTGCATGACGAATTTCTTATTCGATCGGCCTGTGCTCCTTGACAAAACGACAGGGGAAAAGGCACCAGAAACCACTTGCTGAGAAGATTATGTTAGGTGCCGGTACGAGACAAGGACGGTACCTTCCGTGCGATCTTCCTGCAGCCTCACTCTTGGACCGGCTAACTAATTGTGTTGGCGCCTTCCGTTTGGGCGTTTCTGCCGAGTCCTAGATTAAGCGGCCCCTGTATCAGCGAAGGATTACGGTGTTCCATCCGTTCTAAAAGGCCAGACAAGATCTGCCCAGTAAGTGCGCCACTCAAGCTGGTCGCCTGCAACCGCCATGTGTTGTGACTTGTGAGAATATCGCTTTGTCCGCAATTATCCATGCCAAGAATATGTGTACAGTTTCAGTATTAGTGTATCGACGCTATATGGTTGGTTGCCACTTGCCAGATTTCCGATCCATGATCAGTGTTAAACAATAAAACAACTCAGCGTTTCTGTAGTGGCTGGTGGCACATCGATGCGAGCGGAGTATGCCAAGCAGAAAGAATGGCCGGGATTTGGTTTGCACGAACCGAAAGTGACGTCCATGGTCAGCATTCAGCGAGTAGTCAAGCAGTCGGGAACGAGTGGTGGCTTTCAGGGCCTCCGGACGGACGGACGTACCCGAGCTGGTGACGACGGCCGCGAAAAGAAACGACACATCGCCGATGGCTGCCGGTGTTACAAAGTAGTCTCGTGCTTAAGCGCGTGGAGCCGTGAGAGAGGTCCAAGTTGATGAGGCGAAAAACAAATTGGTACTAGAAGTGGGAGCTTCGCCTTCTCGTCATATCTCTATCGCATGTTTATTAATCACCGAGTGCTTTAATATATACTCCCCGTCTAGAAAAAAGTGACTCGGATTTATATTGATCTACATATGGACCCATGTTTCAGTGCGAGATATAGACGAATTTAGGCAAACACAAATAGTCTCGTGCTTACGCTAGTGGAACCGTAGGAGAGAGGTCCAAGTCGATGAGGCGAAAAACAAATTGGTCAAAGCGGGAGCTTCGCGTGAATGCTCGTCATATCTCTATCGCCATATTTATTAATCACCAAGTGCTCTTTATCCCTTCTAAAAATAAGTGAGTTGGATTTATTTAGATTCGCATGTCAACACACAGTTTAGCGTGAACTACAAACAGGCAAATACAAATCACTTATTTCCGAACAAAAGAAATATGTGTCGGTTGTCATCACACCCAATAAAAACACGAGACTATCTCCATTGCCATATTTATTAATCATCAAACCCAATGAAAACAAGACTTTTTAAAACATGAAATGGACTGAAAGGCTATCACGTGATAATTCCATGCATGGAGCGTGCGAGCATGAGTACCATGTGCGTATTGTTAGAGAAATAATGTGACCAACCCGTACGGGCTAGGGGCAACCCGTATGGTCTAGTACACCAACGGGATTGAACCCAAACGGCCACATACGTGATTGTTGTTTCCTTTTATTCTCCTCCTTATATTGTGTCTTTATTTGGTGACTTTTGTTTGCCTTCAATCTCTTTCCTCCTATGTGTCATGGACGGGGCTTTTCCATCACACTACAAGAAACGCCCAAGGCGCCGACGGTCATATGCTACGCCGATGGCGTTTTATCGGGGCTGTCAGCGTAGCGCCAGGAGTCGGGCGGGCAGCGAACAGGCCGTCGGCTCAAAATAGTCGTCCGTGTAGATGGGGAAAGGGCATGTATGCCCCATGTTTGGCTTTAGTAATTAATGACAATCTCTATGGACTAATGTGTAAATTAAGTTTTACTTGTAGGTTTGTCCATTGGTATCGCTTGAGCCATGTGTTGGTCTCAAGGTTGGAAGATGAAGAAATGTGCAAGGGCTTTGTGCCCATTGGAATCATGAAGAAAGAAGGAGCTTGAAGGTTGATCAAGACAAGTGCAAAGAGTGGCATCAAGTTGGATCAACCTCAAGAAGGGATGAAGAAGGGCGAGCTCAAGATGCGCCATCTCTAGAAGATCTCATGCTTGAAGCTTGCCATCCTCGTGTTTATGGAGTGATAAAGACAAGTTCAAGAAGACGTTTCCCCATGGAGTATGGGGGCAATTTGCAAGTCTTCATCGAGCAAGAGCAAACAAGAAAGGTGTTCCCACTATAGAAGAACAAGACGGTCTACATCAAGTTCGAGTGGGATGCTCAAGGCAAAGGTATGTTCTTGATAGGGCTTCTCTTTTGCCGGTCTCGTGTTGTTAGTCGGGAGACCGGGTTTAGGATAGATAGACGTACTATCAAGAAGGGCTCTCAAGTGGGTGTCTCGTTTGCATCGTTCGGAGAGAGCTCAAACCTTTGCATTCAAACCTTTGCATTTATAGCATCATCTTTCTTGGTTGTTATTTGGTTCTTGTCCATAAGAGGATCTAGAGCTTGTGGTCATCATCATAACAAGCTCTAGTTCATCAAATAAGGATTTCACTTGCATATCTTATTGCGGTTTTTGATCTTGCGAGTTATCTTTCCAACAAAATTGGTTTCATCCCGTTTGGAGTTCGGATGCAAAAGTTATTGCATTTATGGTTTTCTGGTTTCTGGAATTTCCCTGACCGGAAGTTCCGGCTTCTCATCGGAATTTCCGCTAGGGCATTTTTCCGCCGGAAGTTCCGGTTCTTCTTTCGCTCACGATCAGTAACTTCTGTTTTGAAAGTGTTTATTTGACGGAACTTCAGTCGGATTTTCCACCGGAAGTTCCGCTCCCACCAGAAGTTCCGGCCAGGGACAGGAAGTTCCGCTCATGCCTAGTTGCCGCCAAAGTTCCGGTTGAATTTTCGGCTCTTGTTCCGCTCACGTTCAGTAACCTCTCTGTTTTTGTTTGCTCTGTTTGACGGAACTTCTGTCAGAACTTCCGCCGGAAGTTTCGCTCCCACCGGAAGTTCCGACCAGGACTCGCGTTTTCAGATTCTCGCATCGCAGTTTTTGATCGTTGGCTGTGTGACATCGGAAGTTCCGGAATCCCACCGGAAGTTCCGGCCATGGTCGTGAATGCCCATAACGGGCAGATCTGGGAGCCCTTTAAAAGGGGCTCCTCTTCCCCTTCGTGGGTAACAACTCTTTTCTTGGTTCTTGGCTTTCTCTCTCTCCTCCATTGTTGACCTTGAAGAAGCTTTCCCTCTCCCCTTTCCCTTCCTATGATTATTGCATCTTTTTGAGGGATTTGAGAGAGGAGATCTAGATCTACAATCCCCCCAAGTCAAATCCCTTCTTTGTGAAGGAATCATTGGGATCTAGATCTTGGAGAGTTTTGTGTTCTTCCTCCCTTATTTCCCCAATAGCTTTTGTTGCTTTGTTGGAATTTGGGAGTGAAGGACTTTCCCTTGCATTTGGTGCATAGGTTTGAGTTCTCCTCGGAGATTCGGCGAGTTCAAGCTTGTGGGCTTGTTTCTCTTGGGTTCATTGGAACCCTAGACGGTTGTGTGGTTGGATTGTTGACCTTTTGTGATCTTGTTGACCTTTTGTGGTCTTGTAGCCTTTTGTGGTCTTGTAGCCTTTTGTGACTTTGTTGGCCTTTTGTGGCATTGTAGCCTTTTGTGGCTTTGTTGTTGGGAGCCTCCAATTGAGTTGTGGAGTTAGCCCCAATCTTGTACGGGTTCGGTGACCGCCCTCAAGCGTCCCATAGTGGAGCGAGTGCTCGCCTTTTGTGGTGTGCACTCGGGAGAATAGGCTGAGCCTTTTGTGGCGTCGGTGAGTTGCGTGCTTCCGCATCCGGGGTGAGGCCTTGTGTGGCGTTGGGTGAGCATCGAGCCACCACGCCTCGAGGTGAGCCATTTGTGGCGTTTAGAGAGCATTGCTCCATCGTACCTCTCCAACGGAGACGTAGCTTCTTTAGAAGTGAACTTCAAGAAACAAATCTTTGTCTCCGCATCCATCGGTTATCTCTCAACCGAGTACTTTACTTATGCACTTTACATTGTGATAGCCATATTGCTTGAAGTGTTTATATCTTGCTATCACCTTGTTGCTTGTATTGCTTAGTATAGGTTGTTGGTGCACTTAGATGAACTTAGTGGCTAGGTTTTGTGCTTAATAAATTAAACGTTAGTTTTCTTCCGCATTTACTTGAGCGTAGACCGTAATAATTTTAAAAACCTATTCACCCCCTCCTCTAGGAGACGTCCATTGCACTTTCAGATGGGCCATCGGCATAGTAGATAGGCATGACGGTGGTGTCAAGGCTACGCCGATGGCAAAGCCTTCGACCTAGGTTTCACACCTACGCCGACCGCAAAGCCGTTGGCATAGCTATTTTCCCTTTTTCTCATATTAATACTAGAAAAATCATAACTAAATCATTCTAATTCATAAAAATACATATAATATATAAAATTTGTAGAAAAATAAGATCTATCTAACTAAACTAAAATATTACATATTTTTATTGAACAAAATATAAAAATATTACATATACTTTTGTATAACACATTTCTATTTTCTGAGTGCCAAAAATGGGGCATTTTGTGAAGCAACCACCAAAATTCTCATTCAAAATGCTGCCACCCTATTTTCAAAAATACTAGACCACCTTACATGGACAATGTCCCAACCAGGAGATCTCAAACATTTCTGTCCATCCCTGGTAAAAAAGACAAATGTCTGCCGAATCGGTAGGGAGTGGGTCCGGTTTGAACTACAGGTACATGATGTAATGCTCATGATTTTTCTAAAAAAATCAATTTTAGACTCACGATATGACGTTTCCTCATAGATACGATGCAAGTTTTAGCGAGGCTCATCACATATCTTCATGCCCACCGTTTTTGCCATATTTTGAAATGAGCATAAGAAATTAAAAAACGGTCCAAACAATGTAAATCCTTCGTGTGGTGTCATATTATGTGACATAGTTGTAAGGAAAAATACTAAACTTGGTAAATTGATTATATCTCAAAAAAAGTCACAAAATGACCTATCATGTTCGAGGTTTCCTGACTTTCGGGTCAAATGACCAATGTTATGGCTTAAATCAGGCATAGTTTGTGATACTCTGTCCATATTGTACACACATGTGCATCATGTGATGGTGAATAATATTGCAGGAGAAAGTTTTCTGTTTTGTCGCACGGAAAAACCATTTTCTATTTTCTGAGTGTCAAAATGGGGTGTTTTATGAAGCAACCATCAAAATGCTCATTCAAAATGCTTCCACCCCATTTTCAAAAATACTAGACCACCATAAACGGACAATGTCTCAACCGGAAGATCTCAAACCTTTTCGTCCACCTCTGATGAAAAAGACAAATGTCTGCCGAACCGGTAGGAAGTGGGTTCGATTTAAAATACAAGTACATGATCTAATGCTCATGATTTTTTGAAAAAAATCATTTTTAGACTCACAATATGATGTTTCTTCAGAGTCCACTGCAAGTTTTAGCGAGGCTCATCACATATCTTCATGCCTGCCGTTTTGGCCATATTTTGAAATGGGAAAATTTTGAAACGGGCACAAGAAATTCAAAAACGGCCCGAACAATATAAATCCTTCACGTGGTGTCATATTATGTGAAATAGTTGTAAGGAAAAATACCAAACTTGGTAAATTGATTATGTCTCTAAAAAACCTTCACAAAATGACCTATCATGTTTGAGGTTTCATGGTTTTCGGGTCAAATGACCAATGTTATGGCTAGAATCAGGACATAGTTTGTGATACTGTGCCCATATTATGCACGCATGTGCATCATGGTATGACGAATAATGTTGTAGGAGAAAGTCTTCCTTTTCATCGCACTGAAAAGTCATTTTCCATTTTCCGAGCGCAAAAAATGGGCGTTTTGTGAAGCAACCACCAAAATGCTTATTCAAAATACCGTCACCCCATTTTTGAAAAATACTAGATCACATTACATGGAAAATTTCTCAACCGGGAGATCTCAAACTTTTCTGTCCACCCCTGATGAAAAAGACATATGTTTACCGAATCGGTAGGAAGTGGATCCGGTTTGAACTAGGTACGTGATCTAATGCTCGTGATTTTTTGCAAAAAATTATTTTTAGCCTCACAATATGATGTTTATTTTGAGATCCAATGCAAGTTTAGCGAGGCTCATCCCCTAGGTAAGAATCTTTATGCCCACTATTTTGACCATTTTTAGACTCACAATATGATTTTTTGAAGATTTGGACACTATTAAATAAATTTTATTTAAAAATACATGATGCATGATTAAAAATATTATTTATTGGATTTTGATTGACGGATTTAAAGATATTAAATAATCCATATTAAATAGAAAAAGGCAAAATAATATTTATTTTATTGTCATTTGAATTCAAGATTATTATTACTTATTCATTTTTGTTTACTTAAAGAATTTCTTGCAATTTTAAAAATAAAGACGTATGACACTATGGTCCAAGGGTTAATGGGATTGATATTGTAGTATTATCAACAAGGTCTAATTTCTTTCTCAGAAGCATATCCGGAAGGAACAAAGAAATTAAACATGCTGGGTAGGAGTAGTGTGAGGTGAAGGGTTTCGCAGCATAGTAAATCAAAAAAATTCTACGGATGGAACGAGTAAGCCAAGATCTAATCTAGGAGATGCAAACGACAAGGGGGGATATATGAGATCTTCATACCCTTGAAGATTCACACATCGGAACATTCAACGGAACGTGGTTGATGTAGTCGTACTAGCTTCTCCTCCTCGTGATCCGATCCGATCCAACACCGCAAGTGGCGATGCCTCCGAGAGATGCACACGTACGACACCTCGACGTCTCCTCCTTCCTCGGTCCAGCAAGTGGGGTGGAGAGATAGATTGGATCTACAACACGACGGCGTGGTGCAAAGGTGGAGAGTTTCTGCGGCAGGGCTTCGCCTACGCGCAGTCGGGAGAGAGAGAGAGAGATCTGGAGGGCAGCAGTATGGCGGCTAGGGTTGAAGGAGTGGGGAAGGGGGGCTGCGCCCCTGCCCTCTATATATAGGGGGCTGGCCGGCCCCCTTGGCCCCTCCTGCAAGCCCTAGGGCGGCGGCCCCAAGGGTTGGAGTGGGGAGCAAGTTTTCCCCCTCCTTCTAGAAGATTTCCGTAGGGTTTCCCTAGGGTTTTGGCCGGCTGGGCCTATGGGGCCTTGTGCCCCTGGCCCAATGCGGCCAGGGCACTCCCTCGTAGGCGCACACCCCTTCCCGACAAGTGGGGCCACGTTGGTCCCAATCCGGAAGGTTCTAGAAGCTTCCGTACAATACCAAACAATCCGAAACAATTCCGAAATCCAAAAACTGCTTTCCCTTATATGAATCTTATTCTCCGAACAATTTCGGAACCTCTTGTGATGTCCTGGATCTCATCCGAGACTTCGAATAAAAACTCATAAACCAATTATCCATTCTATCCTAGCGTCGAGACACGTTGAGTGTGTGACCCTACGGGTTCGAGAATATGCAGACATGATCTTCTATCAATAATCAACAACGGGGTCTGGAAACCCATATTGACTCCCACACATTCATCGATGATCATATCGGATGAACCACGATGCCAGGATTCAATTAATCCCATATATATATTTCCTTCGTCATGCGATATTTTACTTGCCCGAGATTCGATCGTCGGTATCGGCATACCTAGTTCAATCTCGTTCACAGCAAGTACTTTACTCGTTCCGTAATCTGATATCACTTTGTGATTAACTCCTTAGACACGTGCTTGCAAGCGGTTTTGATATCGATTACCGAGTGGGCCCGAAGTATATCTCTCCGACTTGGGAGGGACAAATCCCATCTCGATACATACAACCCAACAAGTACTTTCCGATCACCTGAGAGACACCTTTATGATCACCCTCTCATAGGATGACGTTTGATGACCTCAAAGCTTTCTTCCGATACCAGGGAGTTGCGTTATCTCACGGTCTAAGGAATACAATATTTTACATAAGAAAAGCTTCGCAAAGATGAACACGATGACACGATCTAATTGCTCTTCTTGATTTGGGTCTGTCCATCATATCATTCTCCCAATGATATGATCTCATTATTAATCGACAACTCATGTCTATGGTTAGGAAACCTTAACCATCATTAATCAATGATCTAGTCCATAGAGGCATACTAGGGACACGGTGTTGTTCATAAACCACAGAAGTATCAAATTTCCGCTTAATACAATTCTAGCATGGAATATAAACTTTATCATGAATAAGAATTATAATAATAACATCTTTATTATTGCCTCTAGGGCATAATTCCAACAGTCTCCCACTTGCACTAGAGTCAATAATCTAGTTTACATCTGGCAACAATCTAACACCCATGGCACTAAGGTGTTGATCATGTTTTGCTCGTGGAAGAGGTTTAGTCAACGGATCTGCGACATTTAGATCCGTATGTACTTTGCTAATCTTCAGATCTCCATGTGTTATATAATCTCGAATTATATAAAACTTGCGGTTGATATGCTTGGTCTTTGGATGATATCTTGGTTCCTTAGCCAGTGCTATGGCTCCAGTTTTGTCACACAATATCTCCAGTGGGTCCAAGGCACTTGGAACCACACCAAGATCAGTGATGAAGTTCCTAATCCAAACTCCTTCACTTGACGCTTCAGCAGCAGCCATGTATTCCGTTTCTACTGTAGATCCCGCGATCACGCTTTGCTTGTAGCTTCTCCAGCTCACAGCTCCTCCATTCAAAATATAAACGTATCCTGTCTGAGATTTAGAATCATCCTTGTCGGTGTCGAAATTAGCATCGATGTAACCTTTTACGACGAGCTGTTCATCACCTCCATAGACTAAGAACATTTCTTTAGTTCTATTTAAATACTTTAGGATGTTCTTCATGGCTGTCCAGTGTTCCACTCCTGGATCACTTTGGTATCTTCTCGTCAAACTAAGAGCATTGGGCACATCCAGTCTAGTACATAGCATGGCATACATGATAGATCCTATGGCCGAGGCATAAGGCACTTTTCTCATAGCTTCTCTATCGTTTACCGTAGCTGGACACTGAGCCCTGCTCAATATCTTGCCTGACAACATAGGCACTGAACCTTTCTTTGCCTTATCCATTCTGAACCTTTTCAGAACTTTGTCTAGGTATGTACTTTGGCTTAAAGCTATCAGGCGTCTTTGTCTATCTCTATAGATTTTGATGCCCAATATATAAGCAGCTTCCCCTAGGTCTTTCATTGAAAAACATTTATTCAAATAACTCTTCACATCGTTAAGCATATCAATGTCATTTCCAATAATCAATATGTCATCCACATATAGTACCAGAAATGTCACTAAGCTCCCACTCAGTTTCTTGTAGATACAAGCTTCGTAGCAATTTGGAACAAATCCAAAGTTCTTGATCACTTGATCAAAACGAAGGTTCCAACTCCGAGATGCTTGCTTCAGTCCATAAATGGAACGCTGAAGTTTGCACACCTTATCAGCATCCTTAGGATCGACAAAACATTCGGGTTGCATCATATACAACTCTTCATCAATGTTTCCATTGAGGAACGCAGTCTTGACATCCATCTGCCATATTTCATAATCATGAAACGCAACAATTGCTAATAAAATCCGAATGGACTTAAACATCGCTACGGGAGATAAAGTCTCATCGTAGTTAACACCTTGAACTTGTCGAAAACCTTTCGCGACAAGCCGTGCTTTATAGACAGTAACATTACCATCCGCGTCCGTTTTCTTCTTGAAAATCCATTTGCACTCAACGGCCTTTCAGTCGCTAGGAGGGTCCACCAAAGTCCATTCTTGGTTTTCGCTCATGGATCCCAATTCGGATTTCATGGCCTCTAGCCATTTCTCAGAGTCTGGGCTCATCATTGCTTCCTCAAAGTTCGCAGGTTCACTATTGTCTACTAACAAGACGGTTAAGACAGGGTTGCCGTACCACTTAGGAGGGGCACGCGACCTTGTCGACCTGCGACGTTCAGTAGTAGCAACATCCGAAGCTTCATGATCCTTGTCATTAGCTTCCTATATTGTTGGTGCAGACGGCACTGGAACAATTTCAGGTGCTGCGCTACTCTCCAACTCAAGAGAAGGTTCAATAACCTCGTCTAGCTGTACTTTCCTCCCACTCACTTCTTTCGATAGAAACTCCTTCTCAAGAAAGGATCCATTCTTTGCGACAAACACTTTGCCTTCGGATCTGTGATAGAAGGTATACCCAATCGTTTCCTTAGGGTATCCTATGAAGACGCATTTCTCCGCTTTGGGTTCGAGCTTGTCCGACATCAACTTCTTGACGTAAGCTTCGCATCCCCAAACTTTAAGAAACGACAACTTAGGTTTAGCACCAAACCACAGTTCATACGGTGTCGTCTCAACGGATTTAGATGGTGCCCTATTTAAAGTGAATGCAGCGGTTTCTAATGCATAACCCCAAAATGACAACGGCAAATCTGTAAGAGACATCATTGATCGCACCATATCCAATAAAGTTCGATTCCGGCGTTCAGACACACCATTGCGGTGTGGTGTTCCGGGTGGCGTGAGTTGCGAAACGATTCTGCTTGCTTTAGGATGCATGAGAAAATCATAACTCAAATATTCACCTCCACGATCGGATCGTAGAAATTTAATTTTCCTGTTACAATGGTTTTCCACTTTGTTCTGAAATTCTTTGAACTTTTCAAATGTTTCAGATTTATGTTTCATTAAATAGATATACCCATATCTACTTAAGTCATCAATAAAAGTGAGAAAATAGCGATAACCACCGTGCGTCGAAACACTCATTGGTCCGCATACATCGGTATGTATGATTTCCAACAAGTCTGTTGCTCGCTCCATTATTCCGGAGAACGGGGTTTTGATCATCTTACCCATGAGGCATGGCTCACACGTGTCAAATGATTCAAAATCAAGAGACTCCAAAAGTCCATCAGAATGGAGTTTCTTCATGCGTTTTTAACCAATATGACCTTGACGGCAGTGTCACAAATAAGTCGTATTATCACTATCTACCTTGCATCTCTTAGCCTCAATGTTATGGATGTGTGTTTCATTTCTTTCGAGATTCAGAAGAAATAAACCATTCATAGCAGGTGCATGACCATAAAAGATGTTACTCATATAAATAGAACAACCATTATTCTCCGATTTAAATGAATAACCGTCTTGCAATAAACACGATCCAGATATGATGTTCATGCTCAACGCAGGCACATAATAACATTTATTGAGGTTTAAAACTAATCCCGAAGGTAAAACTAAGGAGAGCGTGCCGACGGCCATCACATCAACTCTTGATCTGTTGCCAACGCGCATCGTCACCTCATCCCTCGCTAGCCGCCGTCTATTCCGTAGCTCCTGTTTCGAGTTAAAAATATTAGCAACTGAACCAGTATCAAATACCCAGGCACTACAACGAGGGCTAGTAAGGAAAACATCAATAACATGTATATCAAATATACCTTTGATGGTGCCAGCCTTCTTGTTCGCTAAGTACTTCGGACAGTTGCGCTTCCAGTGACCCTTGTCCTTGCAATAGAAGCACTCAGTGTCCGGCTTAGGTCCAGACTTGAGCTTCTTCTCTGCAGGGGCAACGCGCTTTCCGCTGCCCTTCTTGAAGGGCTTCTTTGCACCCTTACCTTTCTTAAAGCTGGGGGGCTTATTAACCATCAACACATGATTATCTTTCTTGATGTCCACCTCCGCAGCTTTCAGCTTAGCGAAGAGCTCAGTGATCATATCAGTGGAACCAATCTGATTATGAGTAACTACAAAACCTTTGTAGCTAGGAGGTAGTGATTGCAGAACTCTGTCAATCTTGAGCTCCTCTAGAATCTTGCAGTCCAGTTGCTCAAGGCATTGAGTGTAGCCCGACATCTTAATGGCGTGCTCACTAACGGAACTCCCTTCCTCCATCTTGCAGTTAAAGAATTTCTCAGAGATCTCATATCTCTCAGAACGGGCTGAGTCTGAAACATAGTTTTCAGTTCCTTAAGAATCTCAAAGGGCCCGGGGAACTCCTCAAAATGATTTTGAAGGTCCGATTCCATAGCAAACAACATGGTGCTCTTAATCACACCATAATCATCCTTGCGCGACTGATAAACAGCTTTCTCATCAGCCGGCGCATCTACATCAGGGGCGTCACCTAGCGCTTTCTCTAGGACATAGTCCTTTCTCAAGGACATAGTCCTTTAGTCCTTTTGACTTGACGAACCAGTTGGTGAAGTTAGACCCATTGTTCTTAAGCTTTTCTTTCTCAGCAAAAACGTTGAAGTTGAAGTTGGACTTAGCCATTTGATCTACAAAATTTGCAAGTACAATTTAGACTATGTTCATGATAACTAGTTCAAATTAATCAAATTACTAGATGAACTCCCACTAAATTCAACATCCCTCAAGTTGTTTAGTGAACATGATCCAAATTCACCACACCTAATCCGATCTTCACGAGAAGAGATGTGGTTTCAATGGTGGACAACAAAGTGTCGATCATATCATTCATATGACTCATCCTTAACCTTTCGGTTCATGTGTTCCGAGGCCATGTCTGTACATGCTAGGCTCGTCAAGTCAAACCCAAGTATTTCCGCGTGTGCAAAACTGGCTTGCACCCGTTGTATGTGAACGTAGAGTTTATAGCACCCGATCATCACGTGATGCTTGAACACGACGAACTTTCGCAACGGTGCATACATGGGGAGAACACAGTTTTATCTTGATCTTTAAGTGAGGAATCATCTTATAATGCTACCGTCGCGGTCTAAGCATAATAAGATACATAAAAGGATAAACATCACATGCATATAATTTTATGTGACATGGTATAGCCAATCTCCGCGCAATGATCTCCATCTTGTGCGTGCCAGCATGATCTCCATCACTCCACCATGATTGCCTCCACCACGAATAGCAACTACAACTATTGCTAACTACTTAGCGATAAAGTAAAGCTATTACATGGCGTATAAGAAGTTGACACACAGGTCATACACAATTATAAAGACAACCATATGGCTCCTGCTGGTTGTGTACTCATCGACATGCAAGTCGTGAAACATTACAAAACATGATCATTGCATACAACATACACATCACATCTTGGGCCACACCATATCACAGAAACACTCCCTGCAAAAACAAGTTAGACGCCTCTACTTTGTTGTTGCATGTTTTACGTGGCTTATGGGAGTAACAAGCTAAGAACGATTCTTACCTACGGAAAGCCACAACGGTGATATTATGGTTGCCAACATCCGGTGTAAATCCCATGACAACTATAGTGATAGAAACTAGCATCCACCAGCCGCATGTGTGGAACAAGCCCCACGTCAAGTGCGGAGCCGGTCTCGCGAACAAGTTCGCCTAAAGTTGGCCTGGACCGCTTCGATCTCACTATCCCGCGTCATAAGAAGTACACAAACAAGAGGCTTGCAACATAAAACATCAACGCCCGCAACAAGCATGTTGCGTTCTACTCGTGAAACACATCTACGCATAGATCTAGCTCTGATACCACTGAAGGGTTTCGCAGCATAGTAAATCAAAAAATTTCTACGGATGTGAACGGGAAAGCCAAGATCTCATCTAGGAGATGCAAACAACGAGGGGGGATATATGAGATCTTCATACCCTTGAAGATTCACACAGCGGAACGTTCAACGGAACGTGGTTGATGTAGTCGTACTAGCTTCTCCTCCTCGCGATCTGATCCGATCCAACACCGCAAGTGGCGATGCCTCCGAGAGATGCACACGTACGGCACCTCGACGTCTCCTCCTTCCTCGGTCCAGCAAGTGGGGTGGAGAGATAGATTGGATCTACAACACGACGGTGTGGTGCAAAGGTGGAGAGTTTCTGCGGCAGGGCTTCGCCTACGCGCAGTCGGGAGAGAGAGAGATCTGGAGGGCAGCAGTATGGCGGCTAGGGTTGAAGGAGTGGGGGAGGAGGGCTGCGCCCCTGCCCTCTATATATAGGGTGATGGCCGGCCCCCTTGGCCCCTCCTCCAAGCCCTAGGGCGGCGGCCCCAAGGGTTGGAGTGGGGGGCAAGTTTTCCCCCTCCTTCTAGAAGGTTTCCCTAGGGTTTCCCTAGGGTTTTGGCCGGCTGGGCCTATGGGGCCTTGTGCCCCTGGCCCAATGCGGCCAGGGCACTCCCTCGTAGGTCCACGCCCCTCCCGACAAGTGGGGCCACGTTGGTCCCACTCCGGAAGGTTCTAGAAGCTTTCAGTACAATACCGAACAATCCGAAACAATTCCGAAATCCAAAAACTGCTTTCCCTTATATGAATCTTATTCTCCGGACCATTCCGGAACCTCTCGTGATGTCCTGGATCTCATCCGAGACTCCGAACAAAAACTCATAAACCAATTATCCATTCTATCCTAGCGTCGAGACACGTTAAGTGTGTGACCCTACGGGTTCGAGAATATGCAGACATGATCTTCTATCAATAATCAATAGCGGGGTCTGGAAACCCATATTGACTCCCACACATTCATCGATGATCATATCAGATGAACCACGATGCCAGGATTCAATTAAACCCATATAAATATTCCCTTCATCACGCGATATTTTATTTGCCCGAGATTCGATCGTCGGTATCGGCATACCTAGTTCAATCTTGTTCACAGCAAGTACTTTACTCGTTCCGTAATCCGATATCACTTTGTGATTAACTCCTTAGCCACGTGCTTCCAAGCGGTTTTGATATCGATTACCGAGTGGGCCCGAAGTATATCTCTCCGACTTGGGAGGGACAAATCCCATCTCGATACATACAACCCAACAAGTACTTTCCGATCACCTGAGAGACACCTTTATGATCACCCTCTCATAGGATGACGTTTGATGACTTCAAAGCTTTCTTCCGATACCAGGGAGTTGCATTATCTCACGGTCTAAGGAATACAATATTTGACATAAGAAAAGCTTCGCAAAGATGAACACGATGACACGATCTAATTGCTCTTCTTGATTTGGGTCTGTCCATCATATCATTCTCCCAATGATATGATCTCATTATTAATCGACAACTCATGTCTATGGTTAGGAAACCTTAACCATCATTAATCAATGATCTAGTCCATAGAGGCATACTAGGGACACGGTGTTGTTCATAAACCACAGAAGTATCAAATTTCCGCTTAATACAATTCTAGCATGGAATATAAACTTTATCATGAATAAGAATTATAATAATAACATCTTTATTATTGCCTCTAGGGCATAATTCCAACAGTCTCCCACTTGCACTAGAGTCAATAATCTAGTTTACATCTGGCAACAATCTAACACCCATGGCACTAAGGTGTTGATCATGTTTTGCTCGTGGAAGAGGTTTAGTCAACAGATCTGCGACATTCAGATCCGTATTTTCTTTGCTAATCTTCAGATCTCCATCTGTTATATAATCTCGAATTATATAAAACTTGCGGTTGATATGCTTGGTCTTTGGATGATATCTTGGTTCCTTAGCCAGTGCTATGGCGCCAGTGTTGTCACACAATATCTCCAGTGGGTCAGGGCACTTGGAACCACACCAAGATCAGTGATGAAGTTCCTAATCCAAACTCCTTCACTTGACGCTTCTGCAGCAGCCATGTATTCCGCTTCTACTGTAGATCCCGCGATCACGCTTTTCTTGCAGCTTCTCCAGCTCACAGCTCCTCCATTCAAAATATAAACGTATCCTGTCTGAGATTTAGAATCATCCTTGTCGGTGTCGAAACTAGCATCGACGTAACCTTTTACGACGAGTTGTTCATCACCTCCATAGACTAAGAACATTTCTTTAGTTCTATTTAAATACTTTAGGATGTTCTTCATGGCTGTCCAGTGTTCCACTGCTGGATCACTTTGGTATCTGCTCGTCAAACTAAGAGCATTGGACACATCCAGTCTAGTACATAACATGGAATACATGATAGATCCTATGGCCGAGGCATAAGGCACTTTTCTCATAGCTTCTCTATCGTTTACCGTAGCTGGACACTGAGCCCTGCTCAATATCTTGCCTGACAACATCGGCACTGAACCTTTCTTTGCCTTATCCATTCTGAACCTTTTCAGAACTTTGTCTAGGTATGTACTTTGGCTTAAAGCTATCAGGCGTCTTTGTCTATCTCTATAGATTTTGATGCCCAATATATAAGCAGCTTCCCCTAGGTCTTTCATTGAAAAACATTTATTCAAATAAATCTTCACATCGTTAAGCATATCAATGTCATTTCCAATAATCAATATGTCATCCACATATAGTACCAGAAATGTCACTAAGCTCCCACTCACTTTCTTGTAGATACAAGCTTCGTAGCAATTTGGAACAAATCCAAAGTTCTTGATCACTTGATCAAAACGAAGGTTCCAACTCCGAGATGCTTGCTTCAGTCCATAAATGGAACGCTGAAGTTTGCACACCTTATCAGCATCCTTAGGATCGACAAAACCTTCGGGTTGCATCATATACAACTCTTCATCAATGTTTCCATTGAGGAACGCAGTCTTGACATCCATCTGCCATATTTCATAATCATGAAACGCAACAATTGCTAATAAAATCCGAATGGACTTAAACATCGCTACGGGAGATAAAGTCTCATCGTAGTTAACACCTTGAACTTGTCGAAAACCTTTCGCGACAAGCCGTGCTTTATAGACAGTAACATTACCATCTGCGTCCGTTTTCTTCTTGAAAATCCATTTGCACTCAACGGCCTTTCGGTCGCTAGGAGGGTCCACCAAAGTCCATACTTGGTTTTCGCTCATGGATCCCAATTCGGATTTCATGGCCTCTAGCCATTTCTCACAGTCTGGGCTAATCATTGCTTCCTCAAAGTTCGCAGGTTCACTATTGTCTACTAACAAGACAGTTAAGACAGGGTTGCCGTACCACTTAGGAGGGGCACGCGACCTTGTCGACCTGCGACGTTCAGTAGTAGCAACATCCGAAGCTTCATGATCCTTGTCATTAGCTTCCTCTATTGTTGGTGCAGACGGCACTGGAACAATTTCAGGTGCTGCGCTACTCTCCAACTCAAGAGAAGGTTTAATAACCTCGTCTAGCTGTACTTTCCTCCCACTCACTTCTTTTGAGAGAAACTCCTTCTCAAGAAAGGATCCATTCTTTGCGACAAACACTTTGCCTTCGGATCTGTGATAGAAGGTATACCCAATCGTTTCCTTAGGGTATCCTATGAAGACGCATTTCTCCGCTTTGGGTTCGAGCTTGTCCGGCATCGACTTCTTGACGTAAGATTCGCATCCCCAAACTTTAAGAAACGACAACTTAGGTTTAGCACCAAACCACAGTTCATACGGTGTCGTCTCAACGGATTTAGATGGTGCCCTATTTAAAGTGAATGCAGCGGTTTCTAATGCATAACCCCAAAATGATAACGGCAAATCTGTAAGAGACATCATCGATCACACCATATCCAATAAAGTTCGATTTCGGTGTTCAGACACACCATTGCGGTGTGGTGTTCCGGGTGGCGTGAGTTGCGAAACGATTCCGCTTGCTTTAGGATGCGTGAGAAAATCATAACTCAAATATTCACCTCCACGATCGGATCGTAGAAATTTAATTTTCCTGTTACAATGGTTTTCCACTTTGTTCTGAAATTCTTTGAACTTTTCAAATGTTTCAGATTTATGTTTCATTAAATAGATATACCCATATCTACTTATGTTTCATTAAATGTTTCAGAATATGCAGACATGATCTTCTATCATTAATCAACAGCGGGGTCTGGAAACCCATATTGACTCCCACACATTCATCGATGATCATATCGGATGAACCACGATGCCAGGATTCAATTAATCCCATATATATATTTCCTTCGTCATGCGATATTTTACTTGCCCGAGATTCGATCGTCGGTATCGGCATACCTAGTTCAATCTTGTTCACATCAAGTACTTTACTCGTTCCGTAATCTGATATCACTTTGTGATTAACTCCTTAGCCACGTGCTTGCAAGCGGTTTTGATATCGATTACCGAGTGGGCCCGAAGTATATCTCTCCGACTTGGGAGGGCCAAATCTCATCTCGATACATACAACCCAACAAGTACTTTCCGATCACCTGAGAGACACCTTTATGATCACCCTCTCATAGGATGACGTTTGATGACCTCAAATCTTTCTTCCGATACCAGGGAGTTGCATTATCTCACGGTCTAAGGAATACAATATTTGACATAAGAAAAGCTTTAAAAAGATGAACATGATGACACGATCTAATTGCTCTGCTTGATTTGAGTCTGTCCATCATATCATTCTTCCAATGATATGATCTCATTATTAATCGACAACTCATGTCTATGGTTAGGAAACCTTAACCATCATTAATCAATGAGCTAGTCCATAGAGGCGTACTAGGGACACGGCGTTGTTCATAAACCACACAAGTATCAAATTTTCCACTTAATACAATTCTAGCATGGAATATAAACTTTATCATGAACAAGAATTATAATAATAACATCTTTATTATTGCCTCTAGGGCATAATTCCAACATGAGGATGGGTGACTGATCGGGAAGCTCGACCATTAGTGCAATTTGACCCAAGATTAAACATACTTAGTGTTTAAAAAATCATTTTTGAGAATAACAAGTCAAACAATTCAAAAAATCGGAAAACAATTCTAAAAAAATAAAAAATAAAAATTTATTTTTTAATAAAAATAGGCCGACGACTAAGCCGTTGGCGTATGCAAATGGCCGTTAGCAATCAGGTGAGTGCTATGCCGACGGCTTAGCTGTCGGCGTAGCCGTCTATGTCGACGGCTAACTAGTCAAAGCCGACGCCGTGTTATGCCGACGGGGCTGCTTCTGTCGGCATAAAGCTACACCAAAGGTAATTTAGCCTATGCCGATGGCTTCTAGCCGTCGACGTAGCGACGCATTCCTATAGTGTCTAATATACTTATTTTTTTGAAAAAAGGCAAAAGCTTTGCCTTTCATTGATATAGTAGAAAAGAGCTGGCCCGTTTATAAGGAAAACTGGCCAAAAAACTGTTACAACATAACATCACATGCCAGCCCCGAGGCTGCGCTCCACACGGGTCGACGACAAACCAGATTGACACCACACCTCAACGCAACATGCGGAGGCGAAAGACCGAAGTACCGCTCCAACTACCATGCCAGTCCTAGGGCCGCGCCCCGCCTAGCCGAAAACGAACCCGTCTCCACCAAACCACCAAAAACACTCCACATGTCCCACAACTGGTGGACATCCAAAGCGAGGCCCCAAGAGGCAAAGCGACACAAGAGCGCCGCCCACGCCCGATCACGCGAGGGATCAGGGTTTCCCCCAGAGAGCCCGGGCGGTGGCGTAAGAAACACCCGCTTTGATAACGACTTCAAGAAGGATGCGGCGCCTGCGGGCGTCAGCATCGTCGTTCCCGGCCAGCCGCCAGAACAAGGCTTTCGCCTAGCAAAAAGTCTGAAACCTCATGCTCGCCCAACAAGGACCGACATAGACCACCACACCTCCCCTCGATCTCCAAGATCCCGATGATCATCAAACAAACCTTCCGTCTCCGCGCCTAGGCTCCCCGTCGCTGCGACGAAAGCCGTCGTCCGGATCATCATCGCTGCCCGCGAGACAGTTGCCGAAAAAAACTAGAGAGAACCCGAGCGGCCGCCACAGCGAAAGGGGCCAAAGGTCACCGCCACCAAACACCTCCATGACAGCCCAGATCGATCCCCGGATGAGCCCACGCCACCACGATGAGCCCACCGACCACGCACCGCCCGCCAAGCGCCGACCGCAATTTCAGGCCCGCAAATCCTAGAACAAACCCAAAGAGAACTACATCGGGCCTGCGAGAACTTCCGCTGGGATCCCACGCCATCCGCCACCACCCATCTTCATCGTGACCGCCGTAGCCCGTGCGCGAGCCGCCAGGACCCACCGCCGTGCCACGCCAACCGCCGGTCACGACCACCAACACCATGCGCCGCCACAGACAGAACTGCCCCCACGAGGCCCTCTAGCGCGTAGACGCGAGACATCCCGCCGCTGCACCTGCTCGGGCTTTGCCTGTTAGAGACAACCTACACTGGTAGGGGGAGAGAAAGGATAGGGCGGATGGAGGCGGAGTAGGGTGGAGCCGCTTCGGCCACCCGTGGGGAGGCAACGCGACATAGGAGGGGAGGCGACGTGAGCGTACCACAAAAGGTTGCTTCAACTCGATAAATTCCGAGTCAAAACATTAGTTTGACGAACTCATCAACGCGCTTATCTAATATACTTATATACACATAACCGACGACCCCGGAGGGTATGATCGTTTCATCCACTTACTTTCACGTGGTATCTGACCATCTTCCTTCGTGACTTCCATCGACAACAAAAATAATCGAGCATTCATGCTTGTTTTCTTCCCTCCTCCCTCCCATGGCGACATCCTTGGTTGTGGCTCTAGGATATCTACCGTTCAACAAACTTACCGGAGAGAATCTTCTCATGTGGAAGGCGCGGGTGATACCTGCCCTACGAGGAGAAGAGGTCATGGGGCTACTATACGGCTTGTCCTGGCGCCGACAAAAACTTTGGAGGTTGAAGATGAGAAAAATAAGAAGGTCATCATCCCCAATCTATCCTATGGAGATTGAATTTCGAGGGATCAGTAGGTCATAAGTTACTTGCTAAAAACTTTATATCCTGATGTTCTTGGTTTGGATCATGTAGCCGAAATTTGGAAGACCAATGGAGATATCTTCTCTGCACAATGCTAGACCCATATCGGGATGCTTCATGTCGCCCTCACCAACACGAAAAAGAGAGGCCTCACTGTCGCCGTCTACATCGCCGTGAAGGGCTTCTCATCGGAGCTTGCTACTATTGGAGATATGCCCAAGAAGCAATAATAAAATGGTTATTATTATCTTTGTGTTTATGATAAATGTTTATATCCCATTCTATAATTGTATTAACCGAAAACATTAATAGTTGTGTGTTTTGTAAACATAAAAGAGTCCCTAGTAAACCTCTTGTTAAACTAGCTTGTTGATTAATAGATGATCATGGTTTCCTGATCATGGACATTAGATGTTATTAAGAACAAGATCATGTTATTAGGAGAATGATGTGATGGACACACTCCTATAGTTAGCAACTTAGCATATCATAAGATCAAGTCACTGAGAGTTCGTTTGCTATAAGATTTCAAATACATAGTAACCTAATCCTTCAACCATGAGATCATGTTAAACACCATCACCAGATGGATACTTTGATGACATCAAACACCACTTCCGTAACTAGGTGGTTATAAAGGTGGCATTAGGTATTCTGAAAGTATGTGTTAAAGCACATGGATCAAGAGTGGGATTTGTCCATCCATATGACAGATAGATATACTCTGGGCCCTCTCGGTGGAATGTCATCTAGTTGGCTTGCAAGCATGTGACTAGGTCATAAAGGATGTCATATCACGGAGCGAGTAAAGAGTACTTATCGGTAATGAGGTTGAACTAGGTATAGAGATACCGACGATCAAACCTTGCATAAGTAAAGTATCACACGACAAAGGGAATCGGTATCGTATGTAAAAGGTTCATTCGATCATGAAGTCATTGTATAAATATGTGGGAGTCGTATGGATTTCCAGATCCATCTATTGGTTATTGATCGAAGAGGTGTCTCGATCATGTCGGCATAGTTCACGAACCGTAGGGGACACACTTAAGGCTTCGATGTTGTTTGAGTAGATATGGATTGTGAGTTGGAGACCGAATGTTGTTCGAAGTCTCAAATTGGATCCAAGACATCACGTGGAGATCTGGAATTGTTCGGATAATTAGATTCATATAAGGAAAGTCAATTTCCGGGGTTCGGAAATATTTTCGGTGTTTTGACCGGAAGCTTCTAGAATATTGTAGAAGGTCCACCACACCGGAGGGGGCACTTGGGATGCATCATGCCCTAATGGGGTTGGCTGCATTATGTACTAGGACAACTCAGCTAAGGACTAGGAGGGGTCAAACCCTTGTTTGAAAAAGTCAAATCCTAGTTGGAAAGAAGCCAAATCCTAGTTTGGAAAGGAGAAGGAACACTTGAGGGACAAGTTTTTTCCTCTCCCTTCCTTGGACGCCGGCTAGAGGAGTTGGTGAAGGACTCGGCCAGGGGTGGGAACCCTGGCCGCCGCCCCTCCACCCATATAAGGAGGGGTGAGGGTGCCCCTAGCCCCTCACCTTAACCCTAGCCACCGGCGACACCCCTCTCTCCTCCATAACCTGCTCTGGCTTAGGCGAAGCCATGCAGAAAACTCTCCTCCTCCACCACCACCACATCGTCGTGTTGTTGGGATTTCGAGGAGATCTACAACCTCCGCTGCCCTGCTGGAACAAGAGAAAGAAAGGTCTTCATCGACTACCGTATGTGTGACCGACTGCGAAAGCGCTGCCGAAACGTGGCGCCGAAAGGATCGTCTACGTGATCTTGAGATCAGCAAGTGATCGACTACATCAACCACGAGATCCAAATCTTGTTAAACGCTTTGGGTCTTCGAGGTTTGGTTCTCTACAATATCGTTGCACCGATCTTGTAGATTAGATCTTGGTTTTGTGTGTTCCCGTGATAGAATTTTTTTGTTTTCCATGCTGTGAATCCTACAGCTACCGCAAGAGGGTCATCTATGGAGTCAAGCCTAAGGAGTACGTCATCGCAGGTTTGGGTGCAAAGTACAACGCCATAATCACCTCTGTCAATGCTAACCCCTACACCACCTCCACTGATGTCTGCAATCAGCACATGGCCTATGCCTATCACCAACAAATGTTTGCCGAGTTTTATCAGTTCTCCGATGTCTTCACTTTGTCGGCAAACGTTGTGTCTCGCGGCCGTGGTTCGCGTACCGGGCATGGGGGTGGATACTGCAAAGGATCCTATGATGGCAACCAAAACAACTATGGTGGCGGCCGCAACCAGCGGCATGGGTGCCCTCCACGTCGCCAAGAAACTCTGGATGGTGGTCGTCGCCCGCCGACAAAGGGAGGCCACGGTCGTGGTCATTGAGACCGCACTCCCTCTCTTCATCAAGACTCCCTCAAGCGAGTGTTGGTGGCGCTATGGTGGTCATGATTACGATGAAACACATACTGATGACAAAGGTGCTCACACAGCCTCTTATGGTGTTTACACAAATTGGTAAATGGACTCAGGTTCCACGCATTATCTCACTGGTGAATTGAGCAAGCTATGCACCCATGGGCAATATAAGGGACATGAGCAAGTATACAATGCTATAGTGGTCAAGGTATGGAAATTAAACATATTGGTCATTCGATTTTGCACACCCCTTATAGTTCTATTCATCTTCAGAATATTTTACATGTGCCTATTGCCTCCAAAAAGCAATTATCTACTCACAAAATTGTTCTTGATAATAATACATTTGTTGAATTTCACAAAGCAAACTGTGTCCTTTTTTATCAAGGTTTATACCACAAAGAAAATTATGTTTAAAGTCCCATGTCATGGTGGCTTGTATCCTCACATGCATCTCTCCATGGGGTTGCTTGCAACAAAATTTTGTTAATCAGATTGTGTTGCCTCATGTGATTGTTGAGTGTATACATACTATGTGAGTTACTTTGTACTTCGTGTTAATGTTCTTCCAGACTTGCTTAATTAGTTATCAACTTTTCTTCGTCTATTATTGTCTTTTAAAGTTAATTACTTCATTAAATGTTAGTTCTACATACACTTGCTTAAAACCCTGCCGCGGTAGGATTTTGCCGTATTTCCTTGTTGCGACAGGGAAATATGCCAAAATACTGCCGCGGCAGCGTAAAAATCTACCGATGAAGATGCATTAGTGGCATTCAGTGTAAAATAATAGTGGTGTTTCACTTGAATGCCATTAGTGCAAGCATTAGTGGTAGCGTTCAACTGACAAACCACCAGCAGAAATATAGTGGTGGTGTTCAACGTGCATGTTGGTTACCGGTGGCACGAGATTGATGGCGTGCAACTAGAACGCTACCAACCCACTTTTTGAAACGCCACCAATAAGCCTTTTTCTACTAGTGGGTGATAAAACGTAAAAACTGAACTAGGTGCTAATGAAAACGGGAGCAATCATACTTTGATATGATCAATATTTTAGCCTCTCCTAACTATACAAGGTATTGACTAATGTTTTTCCGATTAGTTTTGGTGTCCTCCCCATTAAATTTGATAAAGTCGGGCATTCTAAATCCTAGGAGACATGCTACTTGATGAAAGTAATCGGGATAATATTTGTGTACAAAATGTGAATTGATTTTGGTTCAATACCAACTTTTCATGCATACTTTTGCATCTTAGTTCTAAATTTCTCTAGTCCTTCGTATGTATCAGTCGAAGGCCTTCGGGTACTGGTAGTAGACACCAGAACTATAGGTTTAGATCTATTCATAGGTGATGAAGTGTAAGTCAGTAGTATACCAGGCAAAGTAGGATACATAACTAGATTTGATTGATTTTCCAAATAAGCACGCCCCTGATTGGTTGTGGACAAGGTGGTTACACACAATCTGCCGACTAGGTGTAACATAAGAACCCACTCGTGGAACTGATGGTCCTAGTTGAGACTTGTCACACTAGCATTTGGATTGAAATAGGTGTATTTTTGCTAACATTCATGTCTTCATATGCCTCCTTAAGCACTTGCTGATTGGAACCGTTAATATGTACATCTATGGTGGTTAATCGATCAATGGTAAACATATCGATACTACTCACATAGGTTTGGTCAAGGGACGGCGTCAATCTTGCCTCACCGACTGAGGTGATAGTTCCTCGCCGATTGTTCTGAATGATGCCAAGAACTTGTCCATGTCCTCCTCTTCCTTCTTCTCATGAAACTCCTTGAGTTGTTCCACGAGTTCGTCTTCTAGCTGCTTTCACAACTTGTTGATCTCGTCCTAATGTCTTGCCTTCAAGCTCTCAAAGATCTTCCTCTACTCTTCGGGAAGTTTATCATAGGCAGGCCGTATGATCTTTCCAGGAGTGACTTCCTCAGGATTCCTAATTCTATGATATTCCATTGTAGTCCGGTCTAAAATCTTATTCCCTAGTGGACTCGCCAAAATTATGTTGCTCTTTAAGGTGCCCCACACTCACAATAGGGAATCTCCAAGGTGTTTGCTGACAAACACCTAAGGGTTGTCTGCATGATTTACTAATAGAAGTAAGGATGATGCACCCGAGTGCGTATATGGGAGACCAAACTTACATTGCGGTAAGCAAGATAGTACGTCAGTACTTTTTTAACAGAAGCCGCAGTTCCTCAGGAGGTCTTAGTTTCCGGCGAATATTGGCTGAGATAAGTCAGCCTAACCTTCCTTAACTCGGTTGTTGATTCTGCGAGCGAAAACATGTACAAAATCTTCAAAGAAACAAAAGTCAGGACAAAGGTTTCAGGGGTATAAAAAAGTGAAATGTATTGATGTTCTGTCTGCTTAATCTCAATCGGCCGTCACCCCCAACATACATGTGAGGCAGCTAATCTTTCTTTCTGCACAAGTCTAGGAGAGTATTAAACAACAATGTAAAACTACTACAGGCTTCTTACTGGTTCCGGACTCCAATATCACAAGACAACTCTCATAGAATTACTTTTCCTTCCTTGTTGGAGTAGCTTATGATTTGTCTTTGTGATTTTTCCAGCTAAGTCGCGGCCCTTTGGGCATAAGTTGGTTTACCCTTGGATTTCCATCCCGCTTTATTTCTAGATTGTTCTATCTTGTTTCTTTCTCTCCACGCCTGAATCGCCTCCTTTTCCAGCTAAGTATCTTCTAGAATCTTCTTGTAGTATCAACTTGCCCTTTAGTAGCAAGATTTGTTTCCAGGTTTCACGAAACTTCTGGCATGGAGCAACATATAGTGCCTACTCACCTTTTTTCGGATTTTATAATTTAGTCGGCATTTTTGCCAAAAATGGGTGTAAAAGCCACTCTTCTTGCTATTTTCTTTGGAAGACTTCTCCTTCGGAATACTAGAGAGATGGCTACCTCCCACCTTCTTGCTCTCGTCCCTAATTTACTTCTCCTTCAAGAGGAAACCAAGTGTATTGCTAGATCTAGGGTTAGCGGCCTCTAATCTAGCGAGGAATTCACAAAGCTCTTTTTGAATAAATGAGACCTAGGAACGGATGGCAATGCACCGGATGCCACAAGCTTGTCAGCCAGAAGGACATGCTGATCGGTAGACCCATGCGTGGAAGACAATATTGCCCAAACATCCATGGTCCATGGAGTCAAGCAACTATCTAGGCTCCGACGGTGGTGATGTGGGAGACAAATCAAACGTCGAGGTCCAAGGGATTGCACCTCAATATGCATCAACATATGAGAAGGGGCGCCCTACATACCTCATGTTGATCGATCATGATCTGCATCACCGTATGCACAACCCCAATAAAGTCCTCACTTCCTGAGGCAACCATCACAGCGGGTTGCATCTATGGAGAAAGCCTGGCATGAGAAGAGATACAACCATAGATGCATGCTTCCCCTGTAGGGAATATGCCCTAGAGGCAAATAATAAATGGTTATTATTGTCATATCCCAATTAGTTCATAATATTTTTATATTATGCTATAAATGTATCAAGTGGAAACATTGATACATGTGTAAAATGAAACAGAAAGTCCCTAGTAGTCTCTATTCATACTAGTTTGTTGGGCAACAAATGATCAAGGTTTTCTAATCATGGGTGATAGTGCCAATTGACAACAAGATCATATCATTGGTGAATGATGTGATAGACATTACCCAAAGATTGCGAGACGATCAAGTCACGAGGTTCATCGTTGCAATAGTCAGAAACATAGTCTCCTTCTCCTTAGACCATAAGATCATATTAATCACTGTTTCTCGAGGTTGCTTTAACTGCATCAAACGTCACTTAGTGAAATAGTGATTATAAAGGTGTATACTGGATGTTTCAGAGGTTTGAGACCTATACATCAAGATCGGGATTTGTTCACTCAGTGAAGGGTAAGATACCCGCCTCACCGCCTGGACCGCACATGTCGCGCGTTGCATGTAGCGCTAGGCCACGGTCTGGCCCACCCGGGTTGCTGCTTGTTTTCTTGCTAGGCTAGGAAAATTGGCACATCCGTCTGTTTCTTTAAATTTTGATATTTCTTTTATATTTTTAGTCCGAGATGGCCAATCTAATGGAGAGGGCTCACCTCCTTTCACCTATATAAAGGGGTTACTATGGGTGGGATTAGATACACCAAAACGAGAAATCTTTTGGTTGACTTTCTCTCCTCTTTCTCTCTCTACCTTGTGACCGCGGCCTCCATGTATGGTTGTGTGAACAAGGCTTCACCACGGGCGCCATTGTGCTATGGGGATTCTAAACTGGAGATCTACTTCCGCATTTTCGGTAGGATCGGGGAGCCGGAGGTCGTCGTCGTACACATATGTGTACGAAACCACGATGGGCCACACTTGGGACACCTTGGATGTCCTGAGACAGACTGTTGCATGATGATGGAGTAAGGGGTGATCTGCAAGGAGCTTCGCGACCTTGAGGTCGGCAGCGAGCACGACTACTTTAACCGCATTCCCCTCAGAACGTTAACCACTTTCGGACTACAAAATTATATATTCGAAACCTTCCGCCATTACTGCATTACTAATAGATAGATCTTAGACATTAGAGCGCTCTTGTGTAATTTTGTTTTGTTTTCTATACCGGAATCCCAACATCTCCATGGTCCGTGGAACCAGGATGAATCTCGGGCGCAGGAGAAACATCCGGTAAAACTTAGAGTGCGCGAAGAGCAGCCTCCGCTCTCGCCAAAAAACTCACAACCAGCGCCGACCTCCTAAACTCTAGGGTCTTCTGGTCCACCTCGGCTAGTGAGTAGGCTGCAGGCAAGCGAAACAGGAACAAACAGAGCAAGTCAGAACATGGATCAAACAGGAGCCAAAACCTAACCCATGGCCCCCAAAACAAGCAATCGAGCAGAGATCACGACAGTAAGGGGATTTGTGGGATCGCACCATGGGTGACGTAGCCGACGCCACCTATGGCACCGGTGAAGGCCGCGAAGGCGCCGAACTTGAGCAGGCCCAAGCCCCACCGCCTGCGCGCCGCGGGAGGAAGCATTGTCGCCGCAGCAGCCTCTGCTCCAGTGCCGACAGTTGCAGCTGGCCCCATGTCAGCACGGGCCGCCGCTGACTCCGCCGCGCCTGGCTCTTGCTCAGCATCGCCTCCACCCGGTCGTATATATGAAGTCATCTCTTGCCGCCATCTCCGCCGCCGTCGGGCATGGATTCTAAAAGGAGAGAGAGCGGAGAGAATTTCCGTCCAGTTCAAGAAACACAAGTGCTTTTGGTGGGATGTAAATGACAGTTCAGGGACGTAGGCGAGCTGGGCGGCAGTGCGGTGGACTTCGCGACCATGACGCGATACGCCACCTGACGATGCCGCCTCTCCTCTCGACCTGGAAGTCTGCGACCGTGACGCCGACCCCCATGGCGCCGCCTCTGCTCTCGACCTGGACGTCCGCGACCGTGCGCAACACGCGCCACTCGACGACGCCGCCTCTGCTCTCGACCTGGACGTCCGCGACACCGACCCCCGAGTCGCAGGAGAGCATGATGCAAAGCCACGGTAGAGCTCGATGCAGAGTGATCTAGAGCTAGAGTAGGGCGGAGTGCCATGGGAGACCAAAAATTGATGCAGGAGGCGGCGCTGCAGAGAAGGGCGCGACCGCTAGCATGCTTGGCGGCGGCAGGGACGGAGGCGAGCTAGTCGGGAATTCTCGTTCTCTAGGTGTCCCCTTTTACATCAGAACCATGATGATAGCTAGGAAACGAGCCCGCTACAAACGCTAAACCTGATTGATCTGAACTTGTTTTCGGAAACAGAGCGACCGAACATATCGGAAGGAAAGACGGACGACGGACGAAAAATTTAGGCAACGACGAAAACCACCGGTAGACAAATTATATAGTAGAGATACATCTAAGAGGATCATATGGACTTCGGATAGGTTTGTATGGTCCTCTAAGCAATCAGTATCGAGTTTTTGTTTGTCAAAGTTTGAAAGAAGGGAGGAGACCGAAGCGAAAGTGTTATTCTTTTCATCACCATCTTCTTTGCTCGATCGGCATACAAGCTTGATTGGAGCAGTTCGAGTAGCCACCTCTAACATACTCTATCCAAAATGTAATAACTATAACTACATATATGAAAGTGAAGCAGTTCGGCCCTCTCTTAGGCATGCCAAATCAGTGTACTGTAGATGTCTACAGTAACATACATCTACAGTAAATCATATGCCACCAGATTCTCTTTTCTGTACGTGGCCTCTAGAAAACTCCAACTCTTTCCGGTTTCCTCAAAGGCGCGTAGAAGCGGTGGGATGCTCCCATTGATGAACCTGCCTGTCTTCCTCCCATCCCATCACCACCGCCCCAACATCCTCCTCCACCACCGCTCCAACCCCCTCTACCACCGCCGCCCACCTTTGCTTGCGCCTCCCTCCCCCTCACACCGCTCTCTCCACATCCCCCCTCTGCAACCGTCCCATCCATGATGGAACCGCCGCCGTCGCTTCGCCAGAATATCCGGAGAAGGGAAGGGGCGATGCGCCACCGTCGGGTAATCACGTGCGTCCTCGCCACGGCTGACGTCGTTCTGCCACTTCTAAGCCTTTTATACGGCGCTGCCTTAGGCCCCACCCTCCGCCGCCGCCACCAGGTCCGCCTCCGAGCTTTGCAGGACCAGGCTCTCATCCCCACCAACCTCTTGCTCTCCTCCCTTCCGACCTGTATAATGCAGTTCGTGTATGTGCTCATGGTGGGTGGGTTGATTTGCTAGCGCCGCAGTGATGTGGCGGTGGATTCAACGATGTCAACAAACGCGTGGACGTACTCTGCCCCTTCTGCCTTGCCACCGCTGGTTCAGGTGCGGCTGTCTTGGAGGATATGTTCAGTTCTCTTTGGAGAAGGGAAGGCGGCGCTGAAATTTATGATGAACAGCTAGCTGTTCCGGGTAAAGTTCTAGACCTCAATCCAATTCATATTTTTTTAGATGTTATGGTTTGTTGTTGATATGAGCTACCACTAATGCACTTTGTTATATGCTTGATTTACAGTCTAGGATGATGACCACGTTTTTCAAAACTAGAGGAGAACCAGCACACGGTGCTCAGACCTCTCATCTTTTCGTATCTACTTTACCATGGATTTTTCTTATGCTGTGCAAGAGTTCGGGACCAAGTGTTCTCGCAATTTAAAAATATTCATTGAATCTTAAATCTAGAAACTTTAGATCTTTGTCGCACTAAGAGTGATATGTAATGAGAACTTGGTTTGTTTTGTCTGGGTTACCAGGTTGTTACATAGGTTAAATTAACTGTTGTAGATCGTTACCCCTGCAAAAAGAATGTTTTCTGACTGTTCCATTTTGTTGCCTTACTATTTCATATCTATACTCGATGTACTAAGCCAACAAGCATTTTCAAACAAAAACTAAAACATAAATACCTAAAGGAAAGTGAAGACTTTCCCAAATACCTTTGTTCTAAATTTTATACTTATGCGCATCAAAAGTTTCACGGAGAAAATTGTTTCTAAACTTCTGATGCTTAAGTTCAAATACAGTTTCTTAGAATAACAAGCTGAGTTGATGTATTAACATGTTTGTTGTTGTGTTTCTTATAACTGAAACTATTTGTTTCAGGTTTAATAGTTTCAGGTTTATCTTGTGGTTAGCTACATCTAGAGTTGCTTTGAAGTGGAGTTGAGGGGCGTAGGTGGAAGACACCAGTAGCAGCAACTTTGCCTCTAGCAGTGGCACCAACAACCGAACACCATCCTGATGCAGTAGCAAGTAATGGTGGTGGAAGCGACCATGTCCCAGTGGTCTTTGAGCGCCAATGGCGTGTTCTCTGGTTAGCAGCTTCGATCTGCGTCGGCTGTCGTCAGGTGTGGTTCTTGCCTCATCTAATTGTAGTTTTTTTTGGATGATGAAATGCAACCTATGTTCATGTTGTTCTCATCAGAGACCCAGTAACATGTGTTCTTCAGCAAACTCAAACTTAAAGGCAAATGAAGCAATTACAGGCTTTCCGTTCATATGAAAATCCAGTTACTATGCCAGCAGCACTTGCGAAGTGGTGATGAGGAGTCCTGAAATTCCTGAACTATGATGAGGTCAGTCAACCATCTCTCTCTCTCTCTCTCTCTCTCTCTCTCTCTCTCTCTCTCTCTCTCTCTCTTGATCGATCCATGCATCTGGTGTTGAACTCTTTTCCCTACAAGTGATGCAAGAACTAGCTTTAAGAGTAAATTTTACAACACTATATATGCAGTATACATTCCTATCAATAATTATATATCTGCTGATTCATTCCATGGTGGTTATGTGATACTTTGGTCAGTGGTAGTTTGCGCCTCCCTCTGGTTTGTTTGCCCCACCTCCATGTGCATTTGAGTCGTGTCCTTGCGAATTTGCAGAGTGATATGTTATCCTAGATGAGAAGTTCAGAGCGTGGAAAAAACAAATTATGGGATATTATTCGCCGAACTGAAGCACTAGATGGCTGGTCAGATTTGTGGAGTTCTAAACGACTAGACTTGGTTCTTTATAAACTTATGAAAGTCTTCTTGGTGATTACAGATGTGGGGAGTGGTATAGGGTATGTGTGCTTGTGGCTCCTTGCACTGGGGTGGTTGTATCCGGCACGCCTGGTAGATTGTCGTTCGGCTCGCCATCATAAGCGAGAGGGCACCGTGGTTGAGGTGACTACAACATGCTATTTATCATTTAGTTTCCCCAGCAGACTCACAATGAACATGATCAGTTGAGTATTGATTATTGGACATGTTAATTCTTCATGCTCTTGAATGAATTTTATCCACGACACTTTAGTTGTACAGGAGATTAGCTAATAGCCATCTCTTCTATGTGAGAACATGTTATCTCACTTCTGGATCAGTAGGATCAACAAGAACATTGATAGCATAACTTGCACACAGTAAAGAGGTTCATGATTATGTTTTTGTGTCATAACCACTTTATCCGGTTAGATAGTGATTTATGTTTCCTATATATTTTTCTTTCTATAAGCAAAAAAGAACACAATAAGGAATTCTCTTGGATTTTTGTAGATATAGGATGCAGTACTACAGTTGTAGTTCTCCCTTGCTACTTCAGTTACGGACCTAGGGCTAGCAGGATATCAATTTTTAATTGAAAGTGGTTTGCATGTTGTACACAAAAAATGAAAAGGGTATGCATATCTGGTTCAGTAGTTTTATTTGGGAATTATATATATGTTCTCCTTTTGATTGAATAGATGGAGGACACATCCTGCTATTTTCTTGCGCTTTATATGCTCTTTCTTTAGTGCATGACTCAAAAAAAATTACTTGCCATGCTACTCTACCTTTGGTTTTCTTATGGCTTAGAATCTCCATGGATTGCATGGTTTATGTTAACACTTTCTATCCTTAAGTGATATTCATGTGTCAGGAAAATATTTCGTGTTTATTGAAGAAACATAGTGGAGGTCAAGTCGAAAGTTTAGAACTAAAGCACAGAGGTGAGGCATATGAGTAATTCGAATGCTGAAGTGGAGAAATTTTATACCTAAGTTAATTTTATTTTTCTAGATAGCAATCAGATATTGCCAAGCTTTAGTGGTACATGGAAGATCTTTTTATGCAGGGCTGTCATTGCACCCTCTCAGCCAACAATCAAGACAACGACCTCAGGCCAATGCTCAGAAGGCAGAAAATAGCAGGGATGGCAACTTTACCATCTTACTTAATTATACCCTAGCTAATCTTAGATCGCCAGTCCTATGTCATGTGTTAGATTCAATGAAGTCTGGAATATTTATCCTTATGTCTAACAACTCAGTGTTCTGTGCAATATAATCTGTAATCGATGTTTTCCTTATGGTACTACCTACCTGTACATCAGCTCATTCCATGCATGCATACTCTTATGAAAGGCAATATGGGACGCAAGCCAGTTCTATCAGCTATTAAATTCATGAATACATATTAGTACCATTGGTTTATCTATGTTCTGTAATTATATTCTTCAAACTAAGTTTCTTCGGTGTACTATCTATGCAAAACAGTCTCCGTCAACCAACATTTCAAATTAAATTCATATCGATCAGTTAAAGCCACGGGCACGGCATGTTGCCGCGCCGACTTTCCTAGTCTCTTCTTTATAGTTTTTATGACATGTAGCATCTGTTGGGCATTTGACTTTTCTTGATGGCTGGGGTTTGGTACTTCGATCCCACGCATATGTAATTATCACGGTCACATGATAGTGTTACTGTTCGTTACATCTTGTGCGCAGCGTGCCTGAACTTCAGTTATACAAGGTACGCGAGGTGGAGGACGAGCAAAGCTTGGGTGCAATTCAGGCACTGCAATGTCTTACTACTATGTCTGTTTGTTCAGAAAGATGCTTTTAGAGCAACTTTAGCAGACCCCTTTAAAACACAGAATCAGAAAAATAATCGTCACTTTCTGGTTGTGGAAGCTGCGAAACGCCTTATGCTTCAACAACACCCGTCGGCAACACACGGCGACGAGGCTCGCATCTATGATCGTGGAGGAATATGATTTACTTCACTGTATTAGAGATCGCGAGAGAGAGGAAGCCCAAACGATAGCGCGAGAGTAGGCTTTAGAGCTCTGAGTGAGGTCTCTGATTCCTTGAGTTTGTACGAGGGGATCAGCTCTTATAAATAACTTTCTGCCTTCTATAAAATTAAGGTACGCATTCGCGTACTCCAAAAAAACATATAACCCCCGAACAAGAAACTTTTTTAGGGGGGCCGGAAAAATGCCCCTCGAACCACATATTCCCAAGTTTCGACCACGACCTGGAGGCGGCCCGTATCGCTGCAAATCATTGGACGGAGGGACATTTCAGCTTATTCCCCTCCCTTTCGCGTGACGAGGTTCGATTTTGTCAATGCCGATTGTTATGGACTTGGATTTTGGAGAAGATGGGGATGCTGGAGATCGTGAAACGGTTAACAGACAAGCAACACGGGACACGAGGTTTACCCAGGTTCAGGTCCCAAGAGAGAAAACCCTACTCCTGCTTGTCTGCTCTTAATTACGGCGGAATCAATGGTTATAAGGGTGCGCAGATGCAATCTGGCGTGAGGTGTGTATGCGAGGGGTGATAGAGATCCTTCTCGCCGTACCCTCCTGGCCTTTATATAGGTAGGCAGGTCTCGGGTTCAGGTTGAGTTGGTTACAGATTAGGGTTTGTACCCTTTGAAATTCTATCTACTCTAGTCTTGTTCTTCAAGGATCCGAAGACATCATGGGCTTGGGCCACCCGAAATCTCCACATGCCGCATGTCTTGACATGGGCCTTCCCTTGGGCTGGACCAGGTATACCCATGTTGTGTACCCGTGGGGTATAACCATGTCAGTAGCCCCCGAGTGTTCAGTCGAATTGTAGATTCGACTGAGGTCTCTTCAATCCTTCGGGTGCAGTTGAGCCTGTTATTTTAAAGAGTAAATGTTTTAGTTTATAGGTATTGTTGATGCGTGTGCCTGACTCTCCTGACGGATCAGGGCCAGTTAACTTTCATAGGACAAAACAACACGACCTTCTTCGGACCCGAGTCCCTGGACTCAAATCCGAAACGAATTCTAGCGTAATTCGACTCAGGTCATTGAGTTATTATAGGACTCGAATCCCAGTGATTTTCAAGTGATGTACCCAACGCGTTCGTCAGGATTTTTCGTTGTGCCTGTTGACATGGAAGTTTGCTAGCAGAGCGCAGTCAGGTGCGTTACCAGGCCATGAGATGATATCTGTAAGGCTTATCTTTGCGTCGTAGACACAACATCCAAAATTTTATCACCGCGTAGGTGTTTCGGGTGGCCAAGGAGATTGCTTCTTACTTAGCATTGGTTTGGGAAAAGTTGCCAGAAAGATTTTGTCATGTTTGATCCGAAGGATCGCACTCGAAGAGTTCATAGGGTGTGCGGCCAGCGCTGCCTATGGGAGTAGTCCCGAGTGTCTGTTCGAGTCGTAGACTCAAGCAGAGACTTTAGTTCAGTCGTTTTCATCTTAGGTTCGAAGGACACAATTTTTTTGGATGCTCAACGATCCTCCCTATGGGAGTAGCCTCCGAGTCTGTAGTAGAGTCGCAGACTCGACGCAGGACTCGAAGATAGTTGTGAGATGTAGTTACCTTAGTTTTTTATCAGGTGCGCGGCCAGCGCTCCTAATAGGAGTAGCCCCCGAGTATTTTATCGAATCGTAGATTCGAGTAAGTACTTGATTGATCAGCCGAAAACTTCAATCAGTTGCTGGCTTGCTTTGATGACGTCAGTGCTGACGATTGGTGATATCAACCGTCTGCGGAGACAGAGATGACGTGATGGGACGACCGTGGGTCCCACCGCATGACTTGAAGTTGACTAGTCATGCGTAGACGTGGCGAAAATTACGGTGTCTCCTCGGTTTCCGTGTGTAGTGGACGGCATGCTGGCGACGGCTCGTTGCTGTGCTGACATGTCTAGGGTTGGATCTGGCTTGCGTGCTAGGGCTCATGTGCGTCATCTTTCTCCTTTTATACCATAGGTAAACAGTAGTTTTCTTTTACCCTTCGTCATTTGCTAATCGCCATTGCCTCCATTTTCGCGAACTTTGCTTTCCTTCAGTGCACACTGGAAGTTCCTCGTTCATTTCCTTCCTTTTTGCTCCGTGCGCACCGCCGCACTCGACGCCGCGTGATGGGAAAGCTGAAGAAGACCACCACCGGAGTTGGCTCGAGCGCCGGCGGCGGCAAGAAGGTTGTTGCTGTTGCTGCCTGCATCACCGACGGTGGGTGGCGGCGCACGAAGATGCGCGATGCTGATCTGCGCAAGCTGTGCGACGCTGGGTTGATCCCCCAGGACAAGGAGGACGCCATCCTCCCCAGCGATGAGGTAATCCCTCGCCCACCCGAAGGGTTTCAGGTGATGTTTTTAGCTTTCGTCATCCGCGGTATTTCCCTTCCCGCTCATGAATTCCTTCATGGGATTCTTTTTTGCTATGGGATTCAGTTGCATCATCTGTCTCCCAATTCTCTCCTTCATATCACCTGCTTTATCACCCTTTGCGAGTGCTGGCTCGGTATCGAGCCACACTTTGGCCTCTTTCGGAAGTTATATTCCTTGAAGAGGCAGTCTGGCACCGGCAGAATCTATCCGCTCGGTGGTTGCATCATTTCCATTTGTTCTTCCATCCAATTCTTCTCCTTTTCTATCTGCAAGTCCGTCCAGCAATGGCGTCGGAAGTGGTTTTACATCCGCGACATTAAGCTGGACGGTCAGCACTATGGGCTTGCCCCTTTTGAACCTACTCAGCAGATCATCCGAAAGAGATCGTGGAAGAACCAAATCTTGGAGGGTGAATCGGAAGATATAGAGGGGCTCTATCAGCGGGTGGAGGCTCTCCAGCTGGTGCCAGGCAAAGAGGTCAATGGTGTCGACATCATCCGCACCTTTATCAAGCGCCGGGTGCAGCCACTCCAAGCGAGGGTGCATCCTATGTACCTCTACGCCGGCCCCAGCGATCCGACGAGGGTTTCGTCCGAAGAATTGTCTTCGGGTGACCTGGATAGGGCCCTGCGGCCCTTGCTGAAGGCCATGGCCAGTGAGGACCTCCCGGGGAAGTCGTTGACCTCTCCATTTAATGCCAATAAAGTCGTTCCTCAGGTGATGCTTGTTCGTGCGCGTAGCGCTTTTTTCGAGTGTTCGCTTGTTCACCTTGCAATGTTATTGATCTTCTGTCATTGTTTTGCAGGCTTTGAAGGTAGCTGGGATGACGCCCCCTCTACCTGAGAAATTTTCGGAAGCACTAGACAATGAGGAGGTGGACTCTAAGTTTGATCTTTCTCCGGCGCAATCTCTAACCCTGGAAGCCCCCGAGCCGAGCGAAGGGCGGACCCAAAAACACTCCCGGAGTGAGTATTCTGATGCATCTACCCCACCAACTCCAAGGGGTCCATCCTTCCTTGAACAACATGGTGAGGATGAAGGTGCATCGTCCGCACCTATCCCTACCGCGCCTATTCGGGTGATGGCTCCGCAGCCGCTGGCCAAGAAGAAGAAGAAGGAGAAGGCGGCTCCCATCTTCAACTTATCGGACATCGAGTTGTAAGTTGCTTAGTATGAGTCATGTTTCTCTTGTTTGTCTTCTCAATGTGTTGATACTCTAGTGTTTGCTTGCAACAACTCTTCGGAGGAGTCCCTTGATGGGGACACTCAAGAAGTTATGTTGGAGTCGAAGCCGGCGACTTCTATCCCCCAGGTGTTGGCCGACTCTGAGGATGATGGCCCGAACTCCTCTAAGCGATAGGCTCGGGTGGTCGTGACTTAGAAGGCAACTCGCAAATTTTCGGAGTCATCACCTGAACATGTAAGTGTTACTTTTCCTACTCCATGGGGGGAGCCCTCGAGCCTTTTTGGGTGATTTCTTGATTTTTTTTCTGTTTCCTCTACAACCTTTTGTGCATAGTGTCAATCTCCTTATCCAACAGCATCTGGCGCTGGAGGCTAAAATGCAGCAGCTCGAAGGTATGTGATTTTGCGCCCTGTTTTTCTTCGTCTGCTCCAATGTTTTTCTAGTAATGATCAATTGTCTTATCGTTTTGCAGATGAAAAAATGATGCGCTCAGAAGGCTAAATGCTCTCTAAAACAGCCTTGGACGGGCGAGGAAGAGGGCAGCTAAGGTTTCTAAAGCCAAGGAGCTCCTGCTGAAGAAGGATGCTGATGCTGCTGAAGCCAAGGAGCGTCTGCAGAAGGAGGCTGCTGATCACGAGGAGCAGCTTGTGGCTGCAGCTGCCCGCGAGAAGGAGATGGCGGATAGGCTTATGGATACAGCCAAAGCCTTCTCTGGTGAGTTTCCCTTGACTTGTTTGGGTCTCGTGTTTTTTCGACTGCGTCTTTGATACGTCCAAAACATATCTACTTTCTCGAACACTTTGCTATTGTCTCTCCTCTAAACTTGTGTGATTTGGATGCAACTAACACGGACTGACGCTGTTTTCGGCAGAATTACTTTGGTGTCTTGTTTTTGTGCAGAAAATCAACTATTAGGAAAAATCCCGGAAAATATGCCAAAAATAATATTTCACCAGAAGATCCACGGATCCAGAAGGAGAGAGGAGAGGGGGCCTGGGGGCCCAGACCCACCCCAGGCGCGGGCGCACCACTGGCCGCGCCTGGAGGGGGTGCAGCCCCTCGGCCTCCCTCTGCGCCTATAAGTTGCCTTTCGACCTAAAAACCGAGGAGGGTTCTATAGTTTTCCAGAAAGAGTTCCGCTTCGCGCCGCCACCAGAAACCAAGATTCGGATCCAGAAACTCCGTTCTGGCACCCTGCCGGGACGGGGAATTTGGAGAGGATCATCGCCATCGTCATCACCAACGCATCTCCATCAACCACCGATGTTTCCCTCATCCATGAGTGAGTAATCGCCCGCTGTAGGCTTGGGGATGGTAGGGATTGGATGAGTTCTATCATGTAATCGAATAAGATTGTTAGGGTATAGTGCCTAGTATCTCTATTAGTGCTATTTAACTTTGTTGCAACTTGTTGTGCTTAATGCTTGTCACTAGGGCCCGAGTGCCATGATCTCAGATCTGAACTTATTATTGAATCATTATGATAGTATTGTTTGTGGTCTTATCTGCAAGTTGTGTACACATATCATTGTCCGGATCCAAAGGCCCCAAAGTGAAAATAATTCGGACAACCGGAGGGGATGGCTGTGGTGTGAGGATCACATGTGTTCACGGAGTGTTAATACTTTGCTCCGGTGCTCTATTAAAAGGAGCACCTTAATTTCCAGTAGTTCCCTAGAGGCCCCGCTGCCACGGGCTGGCTGGACAGAAGATGTTGTGCAAGTTCTCATTGTGAGCACGTATGACTATATTTGGAGCACATGCCTAGGATTGTTTAGTACTTGGATGCTTGTTATTATTTATTTGCAATGCCCTAGATCTTGAAGTTACATGTTTAGACTCGTCCATGCAACACCCGTCCATCCATCCCTATGCCTACCGCACTCAAATCCCACTATTTACCGTTACTATTACTATTGCTCTTGTTCCACTGTTGCTCCTGTTTCACTGTTGCTATTACTGTCACTGTTGCTTTGTTGTTGCTACTGATAAACTTCTGTGAGCAAGAACTATTTCCAGGTGCAGATGAACTGACAACTCAGTTGTTAAGGCTTGCAAGTATTCTTTGGCTCCCCTTGTGTCGAATCAATAAATTGGGTAATACTACCTGCGGAGATTGTTGCGATCCCCTATACTCGTGGGTCATCAAGACTATTTTCTAGCGCCGTTGCCAGGGAGCATAACTTTATTTGTAAGTTCACTTGTATTTATTATTGTTCACTGCTAATCCTTTCATCATGGGGAAGTGTCGTGATGGAAAGTTCCCTATTTTACCATCCACTACAAGAAGAGGTATAGTCCTAAACACCTCTGCTGCTCTTGATTCACCGTCTGTTATAAGTACACTTGTCACACCACCACCACATACACATGCTACACACACTGCTACTACTGCTGAATCTGAAACTGCTTTTGATACTTATGATGTTACTTCTACTGTGCTTGATGCAAGTGGTTCATTAGGTCCTTTTCTATATGCTACTATGGCTAGTCTAGGAAATACCGAAACTCCTAGTGAATACACTATTACACCTGTTAGCTCACCTGAGTCTAGTGAGAGTTATGATATTAATAATGGTTACATTGAGCTCACTGATGAATTTGTTGAAGATTGCCAAAACACACATGGTACTAGTGCTATGAAGAGTCTCCTTGCTAGACGTACTATTATGCCTAAGTTGTCCTATGATCCTAAGTTTGCCACTTCTCCCATAGATATTAAAGATAAACATTATGATTTCTCTCTTGATTTATCTTATTTAGATATTGTTGAGAAAGAACCTTTTTGTGGTATTGAAAATGAGAGTGCTGTGGCTCATATGAATGAGCTTTGTACTATGAGTGCTTTATTCTCTGATGATTTTAAGATGCGTAACTACTTTGTTTCTAAGATCTTCCCTTTTTCACTAAAAGGAGAAGTTAGGGCTTGGTTTAATAGATTATCTCCTGGTTCCATTGATAGCGTTGATTGCTTGATTGCTTCTTTCTTCCATAAATATTTTCCTCCTAGTGCTAGACATGCTTCTTTGCAGAGACTTTTTGATTTTAAACAGGGAGAAGAAGATATATTTCCTGAGTCATGGAAAAGATTCTGTTCCTTGATTCATGCACATCCTAGATGTCCATTACCTAAAAATGAGCTTCTTGATCTTTATTATAATGGACTAACTGATGATTCTAGGACCTACCTAGATAGCTTTGATGATTGTGTTTTCAGGAAAAGGACCCCTACAGATGCTGAAGAATTAATGACCAAGATAAGCAAGAATTATGATGATTGGACTTCAACTGAGCTGAATACACCTGAGCCTATTACTAGTGAACCAGATGTTCCTGAACCAGTTCCAACACCAACAACAAAGAAGAGGGGAGTTATTGCATTAAATGATGAAGTGATGAAAGAAGCTAAGAAGTGTCTAAAGGAGAAAGGTATTAGAGCTGAAGATGTGAAGAATCTACCTCCTATAGAAGAATCATGTAAGCCAATTCCCCACTCATACACTATTGAGTTACACTCTCTCCAACACTTTGATGAAGGTGATATTCCTTATGGTAAGCCTCCTGATCAATGCTTAGAGGAACTTGACACTTTTATTGTTAAACAAGGTCATTTTAATAAAAAAGTTCAGAATCATTTATTGAAAAACTCTAGAGCTATCCATGAGTTGAAAGATATTGTGGAAAGAACTTCTAATGATATTAAAATGCTTTGTAAACACTTAAAAATGGTTCAAACCCAACTTGATTAACTTGCTATGGTACAAAAGGATATGCTAGTTAATGCTTCAGGAGATAAACATGCTTATGGAATTAGAACTAGGAGTGGTATAGCTACTCAAGATCCTTTATATCCTGAAGGACACCCTAAAAGAATAGAGCAGGATTCCCAACAAGTAGATAGTGGTAGTCCTTGTAAGAGAAAGAAAAAGAAACATAAAGTAGCTGAGGAACCACTTGAACCTGCTATAGATCCTAATAGTATATTTGTCTCTGATGTTGAAACTGAGAGTGGTAATGATAAAAATGAATCTCCTGATAAGGAGGAAGGTGAGGAAGAACCTGAGAAGCACACTAAGAACACTAGGTACACTAAGGAAGATTTTATTGCTAATAAACATGGTAAAGAGAGAGAACCTTGGGTGTAGAAACCTATGCCTTTTCCAGGTAAGAAACACAAGTCAAAGGAGGAAGAACACTACAACAAGTTTTGTGAGTGGATGAAACCTTTATTATTGCAAATTCCTTTGACTGATGCTATTAAGTTGCCTCCTTATTCAAAGTATATGAAGGATATTGTCTCTAATAAAAGGAAGATTCCTAATGACGAGATTTCTACTTTCCTTGCTAATTACTCCTTCAATGGTAAGTTTCCAAAGAAACTTGGTGATCCAGGTATACCAACTATTCCTTGCTCCATTAAGAATAATTATGTTAGAACTTCTTTATGTGATTTGGGAGCGGGAGTTAGTGTTATGCCTTTTTCTCTCTATAAGAGACTCTAGCTAGAAAAGTTAATACCAACAGACATATCTTTGCAAATGGCTGATAAGTCAACTACTATCCCTGTTGGTATATGTTAGGATGTTCATGTTCAAGTAGCTCATAATTGCATGGTTTTAACTGATTTTGTTGTGCTTGAAATGCCTGAAGATGATAATATGTCTATTATTCTTGGGAGACCTTTTCTTAATACTACATGTGCTGTCATCAATTGTAATCAAGGGAAAGTAACATTCAATATTAATGACAAGGAGCACACTATCTATTTCCCCAAGAAGGGTGTTAAGAGATATTGCCTAAATTCCATTGAAAATATTGAGAGCATCAAGGTTGGAGAAATATATTGTCCCATTTCACAAGAAAATTTTGAAACTATTATGATTGGGACTATTGCTATCAAGTATGAGGTAACATAATCACCTTGTGGAATGCAAAGTTTTGATTCATGTAAGATTGTTTTGGTAACAAGACTTGATCAACCTTGTTAATAAAAGGATTTTAATGAACAAAATAATATTTCCACTGTGGTTATACTTGCTCACTTTTATTTTTCTCCTTTTCAATCTTTGCTCTTCGTTGTGCCTAACTTAAAGGCATTAAAGAAAAGTACTTGTTGGGAGATAACCCAAGAATTTCCTTGAGTCTTGGAATTTATTACTTCAGTATTGACCTCTCCTTATCCTTTTTGTTTGCTTTTTGTGCCAAGAATGACCTCTAATGAGAGGGAAGTAAGATTTGGGGAGTTGCTGTTTCGAAACAGATTTCTGTCATCCACCATAAAAATTCGTGAGGAGTCTCTGTAAGTCGGATTGAGCTGAAAATTTACGAATAAATCCCCCAGTATGTTAGCTAACTTTCGTTAGTTTAACACTTTTTGATTTGGGCAACAAAAGATTTTATAAAAAATCGGTTTCTACTTGCTGGTCTGTTTTGACAGATTTCTACCATTATTTGCATTTGCTTCTTATTGATTCCTTTGTGGGGTCTTTTTGGGAAATTGAGCTTTTTGAAGGAGTTGTTACAGTATCTTGTGTTTTTAATGAAAAGTATTGCTGTTCCAAAGCTTCTCCTTAGGTCTAATATCTTTTGAATAAACTAATGTTGCTATTGAAGATTGTGTGAAGTTTTGTATGAAGGAAAAATTTCAGGTGTAGAGAGAGGATGATGTAATGAGATGAAGAATGGACAAAAGCTCAAGCTTGGGAGGAGCCACCCCGTGTCACCCCAAGAATTATTCAAGAGGTACAAGCGTCAAAGCTTGGGGGTGCCCAAGGCATCCCCTTCTTCATCAATAAAAAAATCTTAGTTATTTGCAGGGTTCAGCCGTTCTTAGTGGATCGTGGTTTTATGTTAATTATTTAAGTCACACAAGTGAAGGGCAATAATGAATATTAAGACAACTCGAGGTGTTGTAAGAGGCTGGTAACGAACTCTATTTGTTTCATTTTTCTACATATACTCATCATTGTGAGCATGCTTAGCATGTGTGTGTAAGGTGTATGTCATTATGAATGCTTAGTAGTTCTTGCTTGTCTATGATTGGCTCCAGCTTTCTAATAGTTTGTAGAATGTCATATAAATGTTTTCTTGCATTGTTTTATTCATGCTTTGGTATGATATTTTGGTATCCTCCTCTGACTGTTCATGTGAATCGACTTGGCACATGCTCATGCATGCATATGACTAATCAATAGTCAGTAAGCCTCGATGATTTATTTTGCCTCAGAGTTCTTGTATCACTTTAATGCCATAATTAGTCCTGTTTTGTTGCAAGCATGATTATGACAGCTATTGCTCTCTCGTTTGTCGCTCCCTCTCTATTGCTAGCCTTCACTTGCACTGAGTATGTGCTCTACCTGTGCTTCCAACTCCCCAAAACCAATATTGCCAGCTGTGTACACCATACCTACCTATTAGCATCATTTGCTACTTCAGTGCATATTCTATATGTCGTGTTTTCTTCCAAAATAAAATGTTTGTCTGTGTTGAGAAAGTTAGTTAGTAAAGCTCTCAGGAAATTGATGGCACACTTTATTCTGTGCACTTAATAATCCTGAACCATTGTGACTAGTCCATAAAAGTTATATGCTAGGAGTCAGTAGAACCGTGCTGTCACGGGAAAGGCTTTCAACACCTTTTGGATATATTTATATCTAGTTGATACCTTGCTCTTTTGTTTGCCGATGTCAACGATGCGAAATGAAAGGGGGACTTGTAAGTCCATGGAGTTTGTATTCTGTGTTAGAGAAACGCCTGGGCCGCTAGCCTAAGCCATTCCTAATCATGGTGGAAACTTGCAGCATCACCATAGTGAGTCATCTATGAAGCATCCTCAATAAAAAACTATGCGTATAGTAAATAAAAAGATTGCTGAGATGTTCATTGTCTGCTTGCCTTGTCATTTTGGTTATGGGAAAGCTCCTATACCATATGCAAGGAGTACCCGGTTGGCGGTTCTCAATGATATGCAAATAATTACAATGACAAGAACTTGCCTGGACCCAAAGTTGAGTAGTATGCGGAGTGGCCCTCGCACTCAAGGGACTTGGGATTTTCAGTATATGGTCTGTCAAGCATATGATTTAGAGTGGACCTCACTTTCACCTTAACCACATAAAGATGCTTATGATAGGGGCAATGAGAGCTCAAAGCTAATGAGTACCTTCCTTTCAGCATTTGGAAGCCTTTCAAACCTTCACAAAACTGTTTTCACAACTTTGTTGAGTCACCACTTATTCTATGAGCACCTTCTTGAGAGCATAGTTGTCATTCTTGTGTTTGTTCCAAAACTTGGTTAACTATGTCATGACTTTGATGCTTGTATCTCTGATATGTTTACTTCTAGTCTTCATGTGAACTTCAGAGGTGCCTTGGCATTTATATTGTGCTCTTCAAACAAAGGCAAGCGAGATACCACTCTATCATACCTTATTATGAGCATTGCAATGTTGCTTATATTTATGTTTCATGCTACTTATTATTATTGAGTTGGTTTCTCATCATAGCTTGCAATGACTATTGAGTAGACTTAGTTGCATACTCTTTATTATGAATTTTCTAAGCATCTACTCCTGTGCTGAGAATATTTACATCATATGAAGCAATGTGTTTGTGAACGTTATTTTATCGCACTTAGTTTTCAACTGAATTGCTTGAGGACAAGCAATAAGCTAAGCTTGGGGGGAGTTGATACGTCCAAAATGTATCTACTTTCTCGAACACTTTGCTATTGTTTCTCCTCTAAACTTGTGCGATTTGGATGCAACTAACATGGACTGACGCTGTTTTTGGCAGAATTACTTTGGTGTCTTGTTTTTGTGCAGAAAATCAACTATTAGGAAAAATCCCGAAAAATATGCCAAAAATAATATTTCACCAGAAGATCCACGGAGCCAGAAGGAGAGACGGAGAGGGGGCCTGGGGGGCCCAGACCCACCCCAGGCGCGGGCGCACCACTGGCCACACCTAGAGGGGGTGCAGCCTCCCAGGCAGCCCCTCGGCCTCCCTCTGCGCCTATAAGTTGCCTTTCGACCTAAAAACTGAGGGGGGTTCGATAGTTTTCTAGAAAGAGTTCCGCTCTGCCGCCGCCACCAGAAACCAAGATTCGGATCCAGAAACTCCGTTCTGGCACCCTGCCGGGACGGGGAATTTGGAGAGGAGCATCTCCATCGTCATCACCAACGCATCTCCATCAACCACCGATGTTTCCCTCATCCATGAGTGAGTAATCCCCCGCTGTAGGCTTGGGGATGGTAGGGATTGGATGATTTCTATCATGTAATCGAATAAGATTGTTAGGGCATAGTGCCTAGGATCACTTTGCTGTAACATGTCCTGGTTTCTGTTTTGCTTGTCGTGATCGGGGTGCTGCTTGTGATTCATGCTCTGTTGCTAGACGGGCCGATATCGGTTGCTCTAAATGTCTTGGTGTTGGGCATCTGGCTAATAAATGCACTGTTGGGATGAGGTGTAAGAGATGCAAGAATCTTGGTCATTGGGCCTCTAATTGCACCCGATAAATCTTTATTTGGAGACCGAAGAGACACAATAACCAGGCCAATTTATGTTGCCCGAAAATCTTGGTGGTTAAAGCAGATAAACCTGAATTAAAGGTAACAACCTCTCAAACATCTCCGCCTCCTCTGTTTTCACCTGTCGTTTTGTCTCCTCCTTGTTCTACAGTGCAACCCTCAATATCTTCGACTACCGCCGCCACCATTTTTGCTGCCGTCCCCTTGCCATGGCCAACTTTCATGTCAACCCCCTTGCCTTCATTCCTGATGGCATGGCGGTCGAGCCAGGCCCAGTCAATCGTCGCATTCGTTCATACCTGGTGGTGAACCCTGTTTCTCCGCTGCATCATGACAATGTTGTCATCGCTGAAACCAGCAGATTCATCCCAATCCAGTTCAGGGAGCAGACACGTCTGGAGATTGCTGATCTCCTGGCTGAAGTTGGTCATCCTCCGCACCATCTCAACGATCATCCTTTTGGTATTGTCACTTTTACTCCGCATGATGCTCTAGATGCTGATACTGTCATTGGTCTAAATTTTGCTTTAGATGAGGAAACTACAGTTACTTTTGTCAAACATGATGCTGCTAGAAATATGAGATTGTCTGAATTTGGTAGAGAAATTTGGATTATGTTTCTAGGTTTTCCCTTGGATTATCAGACAAACTTTTACATCAACAGATCCTGTGATGATTTTCGTTTACTCTCTGAATGGCACTTGCCTAGGTCAAACAATAAATATGTGTTAGCTAAAGTCTGGATTGTTGATCCTAAGTTTGTCCCAAAGAGTTTTGTGATGATGCAGTTGGGTGGTGCTAGGCGTAGCTGGACCATTCCTGTGATTATGTTAAGGTCTACTGATTAGAATTCTCATGTGCGTGATGTTCCTCCCCCTCCTGAGGATCCAGAACCTGAAGATGGTAACCCTCATCCCCTGTTTGGTGTGGAATTAACTACAAAGCAAATTTATCAACAACAGGTTGCTAATTGGTTGCAGCAGAATGGAGCTCCCTTTGGTGCTCACATAACCAGAATAATGGGGGCCAGCAGCAAATGCCCATTGATAACAATGTTGATTTGGATAACATGATGGTGGATCCTCCTCTGATCAACTTTTAGTCTATTCTTGCTGAGCAAGGTGTGCATTTCTCTGCTGGAGTGCATCCACCTACCACTAATTTGGATGATAGCCCTGCTCAAGCCTAGAATGAAAGCATTTCTGATAACTCTTTCTCAAGTTCTACCATTCATGATATGCACATGCAAGATGTTAGCTACACTCTCAGTTTGAATTGTATGGTTCATGCTGATCACTCACATATTGATAGTGAACTACTGGCAACACTGTCTATGGCCAAGGATTTGCTCTCTAGTGCTTTTGTGCCCAAGATTCAGAGCTTTGTGTCACTGTTTCCTTCCATCAAGCTGTCACCTGCTACTTTTCATGAACTTATTGGGGAAAGCTTCACTTTGTGGCAGAATAGGAAAACTTTTGGGGTTTTTAGTGTAAGCCCTGCCCCATCTGTGAAAATAAGGGATTTATCTGTCACTAGCAATACTTTGGTTGAGCCTGGTTCTGATCAGGATGTGGTTGTTGGTCAGAAGAGGAAATTGGAAACACCTATAGTGGAAAACCAAGTGAGGAGGAGTGCCAGGAAGAATAAATATGATGGTTTGAAACCTAAGGTCCCCTCAGATGTGAAGACAACAAAGTCCAAAGTCAAGCCTAGGTTGGTGCATGCTATTGCTGAATGTAAGGTGGATGATGATATTGATATTGGTCAGGGGTGTGTCCTTAACCCAACCCCTCCTTCTACTCCAATTTCCACTATTCAAGCTATTGGGATCAACCTCTGTGGGGTCCATCCTTCCAAGCTCTCTCCTAAGAAGTTGCTCAAGAATCCTCTCGATGAGGTGAAGAAGCCTAGAGGTAAGGAAGAGTAGAACACTTCATGCAGACTGTTAAGAAATGGTTTGTTTTGTGCTGGAATATTAGGGGTCTTACTGCTAGATCTAAACAACTAGCCTTATGTAATGCAATCCACTCTAGTGGGTGTGCTGTGGTTTGTGTTCAGGAAACTAAAAAGGAACACTTTGATGTTGCTTTTATTAAGGAATTTTGTCCTCCTTCTTTTGATGAATTTGTTTATGTCCCTTCTTGTGGTGCCTCTGGTGGTTTGCTTATTATCTGGAAAAGTGCGGTATTCTCTGGGCTTGTAATGCATTGTGAATCATTTGCTTTATCTGTCCATTTCACTGCAACTCAATCTGAAGAATGGGTTTTGCTTAACATTTCTGGGCCTTGTCATGGGCAGGCTAGGGAACAGTTTATCCAATGGTTGTATAATCTAAACATTCCTGATACTGAAGATTGGCTTTTATTGGGTGATTTCAATTTCATTAGATCACCTAATAACAGAAATAGGACTGGTGGTGATGCTAATGATATGTTCATTTTTAATGATTGGATAAAATCACAGCACTTGACTGAAATTCCAATTAAAGGGAGAAAATATACTTGGTCAAATATGCACGAAAATACTTTACTTGAGCAGCTTGATTGGTTTTTCACTTCTTTACATTGGACCAGTTCTTACCCAGCTACTCTGGTAAGTCCACAAGGAAAGCCAACCTCTGATCATTCACCTCTTGTTATGTCCATTCAAACACATATTCCTGCTAGTAAAATCTTTAGATTTGAAAATTTTGGGTGGCACACCATGGTTTCTTTGACACAGTGGCTAAAAGTTGGGAGAAACCAACACATAAGGAAAACAATGCTTCCAATTTAAATGCTAAATTTAAAAGGCTTAGATATGATCTGAAATTCTGGAGTAAATCAATTTCCAGATTGTCTGTATGTATTGACAACTCAAACAAAGCTCTTTTGGAATTGGATAATCTGGAGGATTATAGGGGCCTGACTGTCCCTGAGGCAAATTTCAGAAGCATTTTAAAGTAGCACATATTGGAGTTTCTAGACTTTCAGAGAATTTATTGGAAAAAGAGATGCACAATCAGATGGACAAAATTTGGAGATGAAAATACCAAGTTCTTCCAGAATATTGCTACTGAAAGATACAGAAGAAATTCTATTTCTCAGCTTAAACTTGATGATGGAACTATTGTTTCCAGCCATGAAGATAAAGAGAAGGTCATCTTTGATTCATTTAAGGTGAGACTTGGCACTAGTTGTTCCCCACCTATGCTTTTTGATTTAAGCTCCACTATTTAGCCAATTGATGGTTTGGATGATCTATCTAAACCCTTCACCACTGAGGAAATTGATAATGTGGTCAAGCTTATGCCTGTTGACAAAGCTCCAGGCCCTGATGGTTTCAATGGGCAGTTCCTTAAAAGTTGCTGGCATATCATTAAGCAGGATATTTATCAATTGTGTTTTGACTTCTATGATGGACAACTTGATCTTGAGAGTATTAATATGGGTCATATCACACTTATTCCCAAGGTCCATACCCCTGAAACTGTTAATGAATTTAGACCAATCACACTGCTAAATTGTTGCTTGAAGATTATTACAAAGTTATTGGCTAACAGATTACAAAAAGTAGTTCTGAAAATTGTGCATAAAAAACAATATGGTTTTCTTAAAGGAAGAACTATTCAGCACTGATTAGCTTGGGCCTTTGAGTTCATTCATCAGTGTGCTGCTTCTAAAAAGGAGATTATCCTACTTAAATTGGATTTTGCCAAAGCCTTTGATACTATTGACCATGAAGCTATGTTGAAAATTATGAAACAAATGGGATTTGATAAGAAGTGGCTACAATGGATTTCACTTGTATTTGCTTCTGGAAAATCATCTGTTCTGTTAAATGGGGTTCCTGGATGACAATTTTGTTGCAAGAGAGGTGTCAGACAAGGTGATCCACTTTCTCCCCTGATTTTTGTACTGGCTGCTGATCTTCTTCAATCTGCAATTAATAAAGCATTTAGAGATCAGATACTTCTAGCACCCTTTTCCCCAGAATTTGGTATGGATTTCCCTGTTATACAGTATGATGATGACACATTAATCATAATGCCTGGTTGCCATACTCAAATTAATGTGATGAAGGAGATTCTAAGAAAGTATGCAATTTCTACTGGTCTTCATATTAATTTTCACAAATCATCCTTGATCCCAATCAACATTTCTACTGAGCAAGCACAAATTTATGCTACCTCTTTTGGCTGTATTATTGGTCAGCTGCCTTTCACTTATCTGGGACTACCATTGGGGACTACTAAGCCTTCAGTTATTGATCTTATGCCCTTAGTGGATAGGATTGAGAGAAAAATTACGGCTTCCTTCTTGATGATGACTTATAGTGGTAGAGTCACTGTCATAAACTCTCTGCTTACCTCAATTGCCATGTTTCGCATGTGCTCTCTGAATATTCATTCAAAAATAATTGACCATGTGGAGAAAATCAGGAGACATTGTCTGTGGAATAAGAAAACTGAGGATGGTGAAAACTGAAAAGTGTCATTCTTTAGTGGCATGGGATAAGGTGTGTAGGCCAAAAATATAAAGGAGGTACTGGCATTTTGAATTTAAAAATACAAAACCAAGCCCTGTTATTGAAGCATCTTCACAAATTTATAATAAGATTGACACTCCTTGGGTGACACTACTCTGGAAAACCTATTATCATGATAAGATTCCACATGTTGTGGCCCCTTGTTGGTCTTTCTGGTGGAAAGACATTATTAAACTTATGCCAGTCTTCAGAGGAATTACTTCTTGTCAGATTTGTACTGGTGAGGTTGTGTTATTCTAGAAAGATGATTGGCTGGGAACAATTGTTGCTGATAAATTTCCAAGAGCTTATTCATATTCTTTAAGTGAAGATGTGTCTGTTAAGTCTTTCTTGTTGGCCACTAGCTTATCTGCCAATTTCTCCCTTCCTGTATTCCCTGAATCATTTGAAGAAATTAAGCAACTTCAACAGGAGGTCAGAAATGCTGATATTGGAGGTGGACCTCAGGACATTTGGAACTATGTTTGGGGCTCTGACTTTTATTCTTCTAAGAAATATTATGAGTTCTGTTTCAGGAATATTAATCCTCATGCTGCTTTTAATTGGATTTGGAAATCCAAATGCACTCCAAAAGTTAAATTCTTCTGCTGGCTTCTCTGCTCAGATAGACTGAATACAAGGAATCTATTGAAAAGGAAGAATATGCTTCTACAATCAGGATATAAATGCATCATGTGTACAAATCCCCCTGAAGAAATAGTGGAGCATCTATTATTTCATTGCCCTTTCAGTAAAGATTGTTGGAATATTCTGGGGATGTCTTCGCATAACCAAGGTAACAGGCTGACCATAGTTTCAGAGGCTAAAGAGAATAGAAATTGTAACATGTTCATGGAAAAAATCATGTTGGGGGCCTAGAATATTTGGAAGGAGAGGAACAACTTACACTTCAAAGATATTATTCCCACAACCCAGAACTGGAAAACCAAATTTATTGAAGATTTTGGTCTTCTGGTGCATAGAACCAGAGAGGATTTGCATCCTTTTATTCATAATTTTGTAACTTCTTTGTAAGAATTCTGTTCTTCTTTTTATTTTTGGATGCCTCCTTGGCACTCACCCCCTTCATGTAAGTCCCCATATCTTATAAGTTAATGAAGAAAAGGAGGCAGTAGGGATTTTTCCCCTACTATCATGAGGTTCAAAAAAAGTATCTCTATTAGTGCTATTTGACTTTGTTGCAACTTGTTGTGCTTAATGCTTGTCACTAGGGCCCGAGTGCCATGATCTCAGATATGAACTTATTATTGGATCATTATGATAGTATTTTTGTGGTCTTATCTGCAAGTTGTGTACACATATCATTGTCCGGATCCAAAGGCCCCAAAGTGACAATAATTGGGACAACCGGAGGGGATGGCTGTGGTGTGAGGATCACATGTGTTCATGGAGTGTTAATGCTTTGCTTCAGTACTCTATTAAAAGGAGCACCTTAATTGCCAGTAGTTCCCTAGAGGTCCCGCTGCCACGGGTTGGCTGGACAGAAGATGTTGTGCAAGTTCTCATTGCGAGCATGTATGACTATATTTGGAGCACATGCCTAGGATTGTTTAGTACTTGGATGCTTGTTATTATTTATCTGCAATGCCCTAGATCTTGAAGTTACATGTTTAGACTTGTCCATGCAACACCCGTCCATCCATCCCTATGCCTACCGCACTCGAATTCCACTGTTTACCGTTACTGTTACTATTGCTCTTGTTCCACTGTTGCCGTTGTTTCACTGTTGTTGTTACTGTCACTGTTGCTTTGATGTTGCTACTGATAAACTTCTGTGAGCAAGAACTATTTCCAGGTGCAGCTGAAATGACAACTCAGTTGTTAAGGCTTGCAAGTATTCTTTGGCTCCCCTTGTGTCGACTCAATAAATTGGGTAATACTACCCGCGAAGACTGTTGCGGTCCCCTATACTTGTGGGTCATCAGTCTTGTCTTTCTCTTATTCGGATACTTTTCTTCTTTGGTTCAGATGCTTCGGGCATCACGTTTGATCATGGTGCGCTGGATCATGGAGATGCTCTAGTCTATGCCACCACGGTGTTTGAAGTTTGTTGCGGCTCTGCTGCTGGCTCCTTGGCGAAGGCCAAAGAAGTGCTCAGGAGCTTCTACAAGGAGGTCGTCCCTAAGGGTGTTGCCCCTGAGGATGTCGACACCCTGGCGGATGCTCTGTCGGAGGATGTTCCGACAGCGTATAAGCGCAAGCAGAAGGGCATCGACGCTTCCATGGGGTTGGCGATGGCGATGGCGTTCGGAGCGGAGCTAGACCTGCCGCACATAACGTCCCAGATGCCTACGGCTGCAGATGGCTCAGAGGTAGTGTTATCCCTCTTTGCCTCTCAATGTAAGCGCTATGGGCCTAAGCTTATCGATCTTCTGGCTGAGTGCGCCGTGAAGCAGTAGGAGCAGGCCAAGAGCAGGCAGTCTGGCTCCAAGGCCACTCCGAATGTGGGTGCTTAGGCCCATGTGTTGTAGCTAGGATAGTTTATCCTTTTGCTTCCTTTTGTAACATCATGCTGATGGGCTGCCACGAGGTGGATTTATTTATGTATATAAGTCTATGTTTTGACCTGCTGTCAGAAGTGCTTGCGATGTTTACACTTGCCTATTTGTATTTAGGGTCCTTCGGGTGAGGTTCCTATTGTCACCCCCAATGCTCCTGAGTCGCGACCATCCTTGGATGATGCGTCGCAGTTGTTTTTTATGCGTGATCGTGTCCGCTTCTTGGAAAAGGACGTCCTTGGCATTCGAGGCCACACAGATGTGTGGAAGTCGAAGGATGAGCGAGCCACTGCCAGGGAGGAGGTCTTGATGGGGGAGTTGCAGCATATGAGCGAGCAACTGCAATGTGAGTCTCCGTGAGTCTGTTGTTCTTTCGAGTGTAGCTCTATGTATTTGCTCATTGCGTGCTTGTTGCAGATGTCAATCTTGTTCCGAGGGAGGAGAAAGAGCGCGTGGCGATTTGGATGAATTGCCTAACGCAACAGGACTTGGAGGTCGGTGGCTTCTTCTGGATGGATCACGATTGAAAGGACTATATCTTCACATGATGTTTTTGGTGTTAATGATAATCCCAATTGTGTTTTTAATTGTGTGTTTGTGTTTCAGGGGAAACATTGTTGTTGTCTCCTTCTCTTGTGGTGGATGCTCTCTTGGGATCTCATGAAGACGGTGGCCTTTTTAGTTTCCTCCTAGTTTCTCTCCGGTTGTTGTTTTTAGGTCACCGTACTATTAAGAGGGGGTCCATCTTGGAAGGCTGTGGGAAATCACTTGTTCTTGCACAAAACCTATATGCACCGCCACAGCCATCCTACTATTCCGTGAGAGAGTGAGTTCCTGTTCTGTTGGAGCTTTCTGTGTCTCACCGGAACTTCCGCTCAGGCTTTTTTTTCTGCGGGCTGCTCAAGCCTTGTTCTGACGCTAGTTCCGCCCCAAGTTCCGATGGTGAATCAGTAACCTTCTGTATGAAGTGTTCTAATTGCCGGAACTTGGGCCGGAACTTGCATCGGAACTTGTCCTGCCAAAAGGTCCTGAGCGGAACTTCCGCCCAGACGTCGGAACTTCCGGCCAGATTCGGTTCGCGACCCAGAAGTTCCGCTCCTTGTTCCGCTCCAAGTTCCGGTGGTGGCTCAGTAACCTTCTGTTTTGTAGTGTTCTATTTTCCGGAACTTGGCCGGAACTTGCGTCGGAAGTCCACCGGAACTTCCGGTCTATTTTGACCGGAAATTCCGGTTGCGCTTCTGGAGCGGGCGTCAACGGTCTGATGACCGTTGGAGTCTGGAACTTCCGGTGAGGTCGCGGGGGCTATAACGGTTCAGCGCGAGGGGTCCTATTTAACGCACCCCTCTTCTTCCTCCCATTCTCTCTCGAATTTTTCTCTCTCCTCCATTAATGCTTGAGCTTCACCTCACTAGATCTCTCTCTCTAGCCACTCAAATGACATGATCTTTTGAGAGGTGAGGGAGGTGACCTAGATCTACACTTCCACCAAAGAAGATTTGATTTCCCCCACCCATCATTTGTGGATCTTGTTGCTCTTTGGTTTCTTGGAACCCTAGACGGTGTAGGGCATCCTCGGAGCTACGGCTTTCTTTGTAAAGCTTCCAGGTGTCCATGAGGGCCTCCAATTGAGTTGTGGAGCCTCCCCCTCAACCTTGGTGTAAAGGTTTCGGTTGGCGCCTTCAAGGTCACCGGTTAGTGGATTGTGAGGCCTCCTTTGTGGCGGAGCTCACCAGAGAAGAAGGTGATGCCTTTGTGGCGCTCGGGTGACCTTGTGTGGCCCCGAGACCTCTCCAACATAAACGTAGCTCCTTGGGAGTGAACTACGGGAATTACATCTCCGTGTCCCCTCTCCGGTTACTTCGTTCCCTTCCTTTACTCCTTGCTATTTAATGTTTTTGTGGTTGGTGTTTGTTTTCTTGCTTTAGGTTGTTCACTTAGTTGCATCTCTAGATAACTTCCTTTCTCGTTTAGCCTAAAAGTGAGAAACAAATTAAAATTGGGTAGACGCCTATTCACCCCCTCTAGTCGTATCAAGTCGGTACTTTCATTTGGTATCAGAGCCAAGGCTCTTATTTCGGGCTTTACCGCCTAAGAGACTATGGCCGACGAAGGGGGTAGTGAAACCGAAAAGTCCAAGAACTTGGCCACTATGGATGATCTCAAGCAATTGGAGTCATCCATGATGTCCAAGTTTGAGGAAATGATGACTCTCTTGCAGTCTCTCAAGCCAAACCCCATGGTTGCTCTTGACACACCCCAACCCACCGAGGTTCCTCCCACCGTTACGGTTTCCGCCCCCGGGGTAACTCCCGCGGCTGCCACCACTCACTTGGGACTTGGTTTTGTTGCTCAAACCTCTACCAAGGTTCCAAGTGAGAACATCGAGGAGCCCGAGAACCCAACTTCCAAATAGGAAAATGGAGGAAAGGACTACTCGGCGGTACCCCCACCGCCAAAGTACACTCCGGATCCACCCATCCCCATGCCACACATTATACCTCAAGGAGCACCACCCATGCTAGATACTTCTAATTTCGCCAATTGGCAATATCTAATGCGCTCACATATTTCCAGCTCTTCTATTGAGTTAATGAGGATTGTGGAGGATGGATTCTCTCCATATGACCCAAAGAAGTTGACACGAGGTGAAGTGGTGGACAAGCAACTCAATGCCACATCTTTGGGAATGATTCAAAAAGCCTTGACTCCAAAGGATTTTGCTCACATTCGCCAATTTGACACCGCCAAGGAAGCTTGGGATCAACTCACCGAGCTCTTTGTTGGGAATGCAAGCATCCAAATCTCCAAGTTTGATGAGATCAACAACGAGTGCGATGGTTTCGCAATGCAAGATGATGAGACCCCCCCAAGACATGTATAGGCGCCTTAAGGTCCTTTGTTCCACTATGAGGGACCTTGGGGCTCACTATGTTGATGACAAGTTTATGAAGAGGAAGTTCATTCAAGCTCTCCTCCCATTTGAAGAACAAAAGCTCAACTCTATCAAGGGAAGAACAAACTTTCACCTAATGACCTCCCAAGAAGTCTTGAGTGAAGTAATTGCCATGACTATTGCCAAGAAGAATACGGAGTCCGCTCGAGCTAGAGCCATTGGGTCAACCAAAGTGAATCTTGCTTTGAAGGCCAAGGCTATTGAAGTTGATGATGATAATACATCAAGTGAGTGGTCTCAAGAGGACCTCAAATGTGCCTTCAGCGAACATCTTGCTCTCGCTTCAAGGGCCTTTTGGAACAAGTACGGATTCAAGTCAAGATCAAGGGACAACTCAAGATTCAACTCACCCAACAAGTCTCCCAAGGCAAGGTTACAATTGCAATGACAAGAGTCACTTCGTGGCCAAGTGTCCCTTTGAGAATCGTGAAGACAATGGTGGTCGTCTCATCCGCAAGATCAAGTCAAGACCTCCTCATCCCTTGAACAAGAACTACGTCGTCAAGAACGCCACTAACAAGGAACGAGCAATTGTGGTCCATGAAGAATACCTTGCGGGCACGGATGAAGATGATGATGATGAAGTTCATGGTGGAGAGATTGTGGGAGTTGCTACTATTGCCACTACCTCAACTCCACATCTATCCCTCTTCGACTCGCCAAATGAAAATGTCATCTTCTCCAACCAAAACTGCTTCATGGCCAAGGCCACCGAGGTAACACCGAAACCCACTCCTTAACCTATCTCTAGTGAGCCTTCCTCTCTTTATCTTGTTGGTCTAGAGGTGAAGAAAGAGATGATTGACATGTGTGAATTTGTTGCTACCTTAGATGAAGAAACTAAAAACTGCTTTGAGTCCTTACTTGCACAACTTGACAATGCTAGAGATGCCTTAGATGAAAAGGAAGAACTTCTTGACTTGCTAAGTAAAAATGAAAGAGATGCTGCCGATGAAATTGCCTCTCTCACTCAAAGTCTTGAGGATGAACAAAATATGAGATTTAATCTTGAAGAAAATGTGTCTAAGCTTGTAGATGATCATAACAACACTTTGTGCTCTACAATTAAAGAACGTGACCATTCTCTTGCTTTGATTAAGGTTCTCAAGAAAGAAAATGCTGAGTTTGTGGGTGGTCATGATAGGACTCAAAAGGATCTTGAGAAACTCAAAGAGGAACACAAAGCCTTGGAGAGTAAATTCTCAAATCTTTTTGAAGCCCATGAACAGCTTCAAACTCAATTAACTTGTGATCTCTCTAAGTCTTCCGCTGTGCAAATTATAGACTTGTCTAGCACCCCTAATCCTTGTTGCAAGCATGAGCATCTCATCGAGGAAGTCAAGGTGTTGAAGGATCAACTTGCCAAGACTAAGAAGAAGAAGAAGAACAAGAAGAAGAAAAAGAACAAGGGCATGGACCAAGGCGTACCAAATGGCCTAACCCTCTTGCAAAGTGACAACTTTGCGGGAAAGAACAATCCCTCTTATATTCTTTGCAAATTTTATGATGGTCATGTATATGCTAGATACGTGGGAACGTCTTACACGCTTGATTATCATTGGGCCATTTGGGTGCCAAAGGCTCTTGTCACTAACAGAAGGGGACCCATTGCAAAATGGGTACCTAAAACCAAGGCTTGATTTTATTGTAGGACTATGCTTCCGGTGGATCAAAATGGGTGCTTGATAGTGGCGCCACGAGTCATATGACCGGAAGCAAGTCTATCATGAGTGAATTGAGGCCCAATATTGCCAACACCATGGTCTCCTACGGTGACAAAACAAGCTCTCAGCTTTTGGGTTTTGGCAAAGTGGTGGTAACCCCGGATGTATCGTTGGTTGACGTCATGCTTGTCAAAACTCTTGGTTACAACTTACTCTCAGTTCGTGCTCTTGCTCTTATGGGTCTTTCTTCTTTCTTTAATTCTCATACCGTGGTCCTCATGTGGAGCAAGTCTCTCAAGGTGGCTTTTGTAGGATATGTAGAACATGACTTGTATGTGGTGGACTTTTCAGGGACCACTACTCCTCATGCTCTATGTCTCTATGCTAAAGCCGACAAGGGCTAGTTGTGGCATCGCCGCCTAGCCCATGTTAACATGAGAACTTTGCAAAGACTTCACTCCGAGGGCCACATCCTTAGAATTAACGATGTTTCTTTTGCCAAAGATCGTGTTTGCAGGGCTTGTATTGAAGGGAAGATGCCTGAAACTCCTCACAAAGCACTCAATCAGATCACCACCGAGAGGTGTTTGGAGCTCTTGCATATGGATCTCTTTGGTCCACCCTCTCATGATAGCCTTGGAGGCAAAAAGTATTGCTTGGTCATTGTGGATGATTTCTCAAGATACACTTGGGTGTTCCTTTTCAAGTACAAGAGTGAGACTCAACAAACCGTCATTGACTTTGCTAATGAGGTTCAATGGAAGAACAATGCAACTATTCTCTCAATTCGAAGTGACAATGGCACCGAGTTCAAAAACTATACCTTGGATGAGTTTCTCAGTGATGAAGGAATCAAGCATCAATACTCCACTCCCTACACCCCTCAACAAAACGGAGTTGTCGAAAGGAAGAATCGCACATTGATGGATGCGGCTCGGTCTATGCTAGCTGAGTTCAAGTCTCCATACAACTTTTGGGCCGAGGCCATCTCCACCGCTTGCCATGCAACCAACTGGCTTTATCTCCGCAAGAAAAAGAACAAGACCCCCTATGAACTTCTCACCGGGAAAAAGCCTAATGTTAGCTACTTTCGGATGTTTGGTTGCAAGTGCTACATTCTCAAGAAAGGAGTTCGTTTGTCCAAGTTTGAATCCAAGGCTCAAGAAGGAATTTTCGTTGGCTACTCAAATCAGCCCCATGCTTATAGAGTCTACAACAAAGCCAATGGAAGAGTTTAAGAAACGAGCAACGTGAAGTTTGATGAAAATAATGAGTCTCTTGTTAGGCAAGATGGTGTTTGTGATCCAAGTGATGAAATTCCTCCCAAGGCCATAAGAAGAATGGGTGTGTGTTTCCACCTCCCCATTGAGGATCCCCTTATGGACGAAGGAGAAGGACCAAGCTCTACTCAAGTGGAGCCCTCACTTTCACAAGATCATCTTGCCCCTCAAGGACCTACTTTCTTGGCACAAGCTCCCTCAAGCTCTTCCGAAGCTTCCCATGCTCATGACTCTCCAAGCTCCAAAGAACAAGCTCTTCATCAACAACATCAACCTCCCCACGATGGGGCTCCTCCTCAAGGCACCTCCCACAGACAAGCTCTTCATCAACCTCATCAACATCCCCAAGATGGGGCTCCTCCTCAAGGTCACGGCTCTCCCCAAGGTCAAGCTCGTCGAGATCAAGAGCAAGTCAATGATCCTCAAGGATCCTCTCCAAGTGATGACTCCCCCGAAGTGGAAATTGATGAAGATGACCCTCGTGTTCGTGCTTATAGTCAAGGCGGCGGCTCAGTTGGTGGCAATGACCAAGTGGTAGCTCAAGAATCTCGAGTTGAAGCACAAGCCCGCCGTCAAGCCTATCGTCTCGCCAAGCTTGTTCGAGATGGCCATATCCTTGATAATGTCTATGGAGATTTCAATAAAGGTTCACTACTAGGAGGCAACTAGCTTCCTTTAGCTCTCACCATGTGTTTATCTCTCTTGTGGAACCATAGAAAGTCTCCGAAGCTCTTGAAGATGATGATTGGCTTGATGCTATGAACGAGGAACTTCAGAACTTCAAGAGGAACAATGTTTGGACATTGGTTGAGTGGCCCAAAGACTGTCAAAACTTCATTGGAACCAAGTGGCTCTTCAAGAACAAGTGCGATGCGAATGGAATTGTCGTGCGCAACAAGGCAACGTTAGTTGCCCAAGGATACTCACAAGTTGAGGGCATCGACTACGGTGAGACTTACGCCCCCGTTGCTCGCCTTGAATCCATTCGTATGCTTCTTGCCTTCGCTACCCATCATAACTTTAAGTTGCATCAAATGGATGTTAAGAGTGCTTTTCTTAATGGTCCTTTGAAAGAGTTGGTATACGTCAAGCAACCTCCGGGTTTTGAGGATCCACTTTTTCCGAACCATGTCTACAAGCTCAATAAGGCACTCTATGGCCTCAAGCAAGCCCCACGTGCGTGGTATGATTGCCTTAGGGAGCTCTCGTTAGACCGTGGCTTCGAAGTGGGTCTCATTGATCCCACTCTTTTTACTAAGAAAGTTGGAGGCCACTTGTTCGTATGTCAAATCTATGTTGATGACATTATCTTTGGGTCTATTGACAAAACTTTTAATGAGGATTTTGACAAGCTCATGACCGACCGCTTCGAGATGTCCATGATGGGGGAGTTGAATTTTTTCCTTGGATTTGAAGTCAAGCAATTGAGGAAAGGGACTTTCATCAACCAAGCCAAATACATTCAAGGCATGCTCAAGAAGTTCAAGTTTGATCAAGTCAAAGGTGCCAAGACTCCCATGCCAACTAAGGTTAATCTTGATCTCGATCCCAAGGGTAAGGAAGTGGATCAAAAACTCTATCGATCTATGATTGGTTCTTTGCTCTATCTTTGTGCATCCCGACCGGATATTATGTTGAGTGTGGGTATGTGTGCAAGATTTCAAGCCGCACCAAAGGAAAGTCACTTGGTGGCGGTCAAGAGAATCTTCCGATATTTAGTTCATACCCCAAACTTTGGGTTGTGGTACCCCAAGGGAGCCAGCTTTGATATTATTGGTTACACGGACTCGGACTGGGCTGGTGACAAAGTGGGAAGAAAGTCAACCTCCGGAGCTTGTCAGTTTCTCGGAAGATCTTTGGTTTGTTGGTCCTCGAAGAAGCAAAACTATGTGTCTATGTCCACTGCCGAAGCTGAATACATCTCTGCCTCAAGATATTATTCTCAATTGCTATGGATGAAGCAAACCTTGAAGGATCTTGGACTGTCTTTTGACAAGGTGCCTCTTCTTTGTGACAATGAGAGTGCAATTTCTATTGCTCACAATCCCGTGCAACACAACCAGACCAAGCACATTGAGATTCGTCATCATTTCATTCGGGACCATGTTGCTAGAGGAGACATTTCTTTGGAGTATGTTCCCACCAAGGCAAATCTTGCGGATCTTTTCACGAAGCCTCTTGATTAAGCAAGGTTCCGGGAGTTAAGGCATGAGCTAAATATCATCGATTCGAGCAATGTTGCTTGAGTACCTTGCACACCTACCCGCGTCTCAATGTGTATCTTGTTTGGATTTAGGCATGGATTTAGGGAGAGTGTAGTTCCTCTTATGAACAAACGGTATCCCTATTATGCGCACATTAAGGTTTTCATACTCTATAGTCTCTAAAGGAGACCATTTGAGCTTCATGATGAGTGTTGGTAATGAACCCAAGATATATCTTCGCGGTGTCAAGCCATTTACTCTTATATAAGGTGGCCTCGGCCACTGACCCGTTTTTTATTTTTGTTGTCTTTGACCTTTTTGTGTTTTTCTTGGCTTTTGTTGAATTTGGTTCTTCACGGTTTGAGCTCTCTATCCTAAGCCTTTCCTTTCCTCAAGCCCTCTCTATTCCCTGCACAAGGTCTTCCTTGTTATCTTCCAAACCTGAGAAGGTCTTCCTGGCGTCACCGGAACTTCCGGTCAGATGCCGGAACTTCCGGTCAGCTGGTTGTTCGTCTGAACCACCTACTGACCTGGAAGATGTTCAGCCTGACACGGAACTTTCGGTCCCTGACAGGAACTTCCGATGGTGCTCCATGTCCTATATAAGGTGGGCCCAAGACCCATCCTCTATTTTGAGCAGCCGCCGGCCAAGACCTCTCCGCGAAGGTGCTCCGACCCCTTCGTCTTCGGCCACTCCTCCGCAGATCTGCTCCGTGGGAACATTCCCCACCTCGATCTCCCGCCATGGACTCCGGTATTTGCCCTCAACTCCCTCCATTAATGGAGATCTTGCTCTCACCATGGCTTGAGTTAGGGCACACCATGTCTAGGCTAGTTCTTTGGCTAGAACTTGTTGGAAGATCTTGGTAGGCCTAGGGTATCATGCTAGAGTAGATTGGTCCAATACATTCTTGAAAATCTTTGCACTTGTGGCTTTTAGATCTAGATCTAGTGAACTGCTGTTTGGAACCTTCAGTTCGTGGCCTCACCGGAACTTCCGGTGAGCCGCGACCGGAACTTCCGGTGGACCATTTTCACCGGAAGTTCCAGAGATTCAGCGGAAGTTCCGGCGACAATGCAACTTTTTCTGTTTGTATTTTTCCAATCTATCTCTTTTGTTTCCTCTTCCGAACTTGTACACTTACCCCACCTTCCCTCCCTATTCTTATGCTTTCCTCTCAGGGCAAGGAGGTACTCACCAAGGCAAGCGTACCCGTCGACCATCCTCTGACATTCCTCCTGAGATTGATGAAGAAGATGTTGAGGTTGTGCGTCCAATCACTCAGACTAGTCATCAAAAGGCGGTTGCTGCTCGCCGTTCTACTGCTGCAGGGAAAAGTCCTGCTCTTGCTCAGAAGGCCACTGCTGTTGGGCCAGACATGACCAGAGCCAAGATTTCCAAGTGGTCTCAGAAAGCTTACTCAGCTTTCATGAGTACGGATCCCTACCTCGTGGCTCGTGATCGTCTTTGCTTGGACCCTCACTTTCACAACTGCCGTCAGGAACAGATATATGAAGAAATCTATGCATCGAAGAAGAAGTTCGTGGTTGCTCCTCAAAAGTACATCAATGTGACTCACATGGAAGAGAAGCATGCATACTTTGGCGAGGCTCTTGATATTTGCCAGAAGTTTGGGCTGGTTACCCTCATGGAGCATCGTCAGAACTTTGATGTGACTGCTATTGCTCAGTTTTACTCAACACTATTTATTCACATGCAGTCCTCTACTGAAGGTGTGTTGAAGTGGATGACTAGGGACGTGTTTCTTACCGCCACTTGGTCTGAGTTTGCTGAGCTTCTTGGCTATCCCCTTCAGCCTGGCCGCGGGGCAAATGGTTGGCGTGTTCATGGTCCTGAAGCTGCTGATCCTGAGGTCCTGGAACCTCTCTACATTGAAGGATGGGGAACTGTTGGATTTGTGAATCATCTGCTGCCAGTTTTTGACATCATGCGCAGGGTGTACTTGAACACCATCTCTCAAGGCTGGCAACTTTGATCAGTTTCATGGCTATCAGGTTGACCTCATGCATCAAACTTATCTTCGCCGTGACTCTAACAGGTCAATGGATATTATGCACTTCATCTACTCAGAGATGTGGGCGGCTCTTATTGAAAAGCTCTCCTGCATCTATGCTCCCTACATACAGACTCTCATTAATCACAAGTGGCTTGAGACGACTGGCACCCGCTTTCCTCAAGACAACATCACCATTTCATGAGGAGTTGAAGCTGCGTGTGAGTAAGTACCAACAACCTCGGTCTCAAGAAGAAAAGGAAGCTGAACTCAAGAAGGCTCGAGATGATGCTGGTGGTCCCTCCTCTGCTCCTGGTGGCACTCGTGTTGGTGGTCCTTCTCTCAAGAGGCAGCCGTCTTGGGCAAAAAAGATGCTTGGAAAGGTGAAGAAGACTTTCTGCTTTCTCCAGGACCGCAAGTATCAGGCGTATATAGATCAGCGTCACAATATTCAGCGCCAGAAGGCCATCATGACCGCTCTCAACATTCCTAGCTCTCCGATCACAAGCTCTGTCACTATTCCCAAGGATGATTGGATTCGCGACAACTGCCACTGGTCCGAGGATGAGTCTGAGGAGGAGGTCACTGGTCCGTCGCCTGAGTGGGGTCCTTGGGTCCCTGCGTCTTCTCCTCCTCCCCCCTCTCATGGCTGGGACGATTAGATTGATCTTTTCTTCCTTTTTGGTGTCTCGATTCCAAAGGGGGAGAAAGATGTCTATTAGGTTGTCTACGGGATTTGCATGGGTTGAGTCGCGAGCCTATTCTTGCCTTTGATCTTTTCGTGCTCGCGAACTCTCTAGTTTTATTTGTGTGCTTGTGACTTTATGTCCGTGAACTTATGTGTGCTTGTGGACCTTGTTATGTTCGAGACTATGTGATATCTTATGCAATGCCGTGCGTGTGGTTTCTTGTTGTCATCTTTTGAGCACATGCATATGGTGGTGGAGCCTCATAGCCCTTATTGTTATTACTCCTTTTGTCTCCACCACATTTGGTTGGTTCTGGTATGATTTCTATCCTTTCTTGTACCCTGCCTTGTGCTATCTTTGCAATCGGTGGTGGAGCCTCCTTGTATGTGTACCAGTCTTGTCCTTAGAGTTTTTCTCTACCTTGCACACATACAGGGGGAGCCTGTCCCGTCCATTGCAAAGATTGGTTTGATTCTATGCAAATCTTTGGGATTGTCATCTAACACCAAAAAGGGGGAGATTGAAAGGACTATATCTTCCCATGATGTTTTTGGTGTTAATGATAATCCCAATTGTGTTTTTAATTATGCGTTTGTGTTTTAGGGGAAACATTGTTGTTGTCTCCTTCTCTTGTGGTGGATGCTCTCTTGGGATCTCATGAAGACGGTGGCCTTTTTAGTTTCCTCCTAGTTTCTCTCCGGTTGTTGTTTTTAGGTCACCGTACTATTAAGAGGGGGTCCATCTTGGAAGGTTGTGGGAAATCAGTTGTTCTTGCACAAAACCTATATGCACCGCCATAGCCATCCTACTATTCCGTGAGAGAGTGAGTTCCTGTTATGTTGGAGCTTTCTATGTCTCACCGGAACTTCCGGCCTGGCGCCGGAAGTTCCGCTCAAGCTTTTTTCTGCGGGCTTCTCAAGCCTTGTTCCGACGCTAGTTCCGCCCCAAGTTCCGATGGTGAATCAGTAACCTTCTGTATGAAGTGTTCTAATTGCCAGAACTTGGGCCGGAACTTGCATCGGAACTTGTCCTGCCAAAAGATCCTGAGCGGAACTTCCGCCCAAACGCCGGAACTTCCGGCCAGATTCGGTTCGCGACCCAGAAGTTCCGCTCCTTGTTTCGCTCCAAGTTCCGGTGGTGGCTCAGTAACCTTCTGTTTTGAAGTGTTCTATTTGCAGGAACTTGCGTCGAAAGTCCACCGGAACTTCCGGTCTGTTTTGACCGGAAATTCCGGTTGCACTTCTGGAGCGGGCGTCAACGGTCTGATGACCGTTGGAGCCAGGCTGGGCGGAACTTCCGGTGAGGTCGCGGGGGCTATAACGGTTCAGCGCGAGGGGGCCTATTTAAGGCACCCCTCTTCTTCCTCCCATTCTCTCTCGAATTTTTCTCTCTCCTCCATTAATGCTTGAGCTTCACCTCACTAGATCTCTCTCTCTAGCCACTCAAATGACATGATCTTTTGAGAGGTGAGGGAGGTGACCTAGATCTACACTTCCACCAAAGAAGATTTGATTTCCCCCACCCATCCTTTGTGGATCTTGTTGCTCTTGGGTTTTCTTGGAACCCTAGACGGTTTAGGGCATCCTCGGAGCTAAGGCTTGCTTTGTAAAGCTTTGAGGTGTCATTGAGGGCCTCCAATTGAGTTGTGGAGCCTCCCCCTCAACCTTGGTGTAAAGGTTTCGGTTGGCGCCTTCAAGGTCACCGGTTAGTGGATTGTGAGGCCTCCTTTGTGGGTGAGCTCACCGGAGAAGAAGGTGAGGCCTTTGTGGCGCTCGGGTGACCTTTTGTGGCCCCGACACCTCCCCAACGTAGACGTAGCTCCTTGGGATTGAACTACGGGAATTACATCTCCGTGTCCCCTCTCCGGTTACTTCGTTCCCTTCCTTTACTCCTTGCTATTTACTGTTTTTGTGGTTGGTGTTTGTTTTCTTGCTTTAGGTTGTTCACTTAGTTGCATCTCTAGATAACTTCCTTTCTCGTTGAGCCTAAAAGTGAGAAACAAATTAAAATTGGGTAGACGCCTATTCACCCCCCCTCTAGTCGTATCAAGTCAGTACTTTCAGCGATCGAGCCATCGTTCTTGCGATGGTGCAATATCGTGTACACCAGGTTCTTCTGGTGCTGTGACAGGAGAGGACTTCTATGGCGGCCATTTGGGTTGTCATGTTCCCTTTGGATGATGCGCCTTCCACCTTCTAGGGCCTTCTAGCGAAATTTTGAGACATGGGCCACGTTAGGGAGTTGGTGCAGCATCAGCTAGTTGCTAGGGTGAAAGCTGCCCTGCCGCTTGTTCGGATGCATCGTCGTGATGTCAATCTCGTGGAGGTGGCGACTGGGCTGCCCCTTCGACCATATGGCAGTCTATGGGACATGCGCCCGCATTATGCGGCTGTGAGGCAGCATCCTGAAGAGATCATAGATCTTTTCGAGCAACGGGCGAATGTAATGCTCCAGAATAGGTAGATCATGTAAAGAAAGAAATTAATGTAAATTTTGTATTTATTAGAGTGGGCTCGTTGTGCCCTTTGTGAAGTTTATATGTACTAGCACGTGGTGCTTTATTATGTGCATATCCTTTTTATTAGCCTGACATGGTCAGCTACTCAGGTTGTTGAAGGGTTTCGCGGCATAGTAAATCAGAAAAAATTACGGATGCGAATGGGAAAGCCAAGATCTAATCTGGAGATGCAAACAACGAGGGGGAATAGATGAGATCTTCATACCCTTGAAGATTCGCACAGTGGAACGTTCGTCGGAACGTGGGTGATGTAGTCGTACTCGCTTCTCCTCCTCGCGATCCGATCCGATCTAACACCGCAAGTGGCGATGCCTCCGAGAGATGCACACGTGCGGCACCTCGACGTCACCTCCTTCCTCGGTCCAACAAGTATGGTGGAGAGTTTCTGCAGCAGGGCTTCGCCTACACGCAGTCGGGAGGGAGAGAGAGAGAGAGGAGGGCAGCAGGGCGGCTAGGGTTTGAGGAGGAGGTGTAGGGGGGTGCGCCCCCAGCCCTCTTTATATAGAGGGGTGGGCGGCCAGCCCTAGCCCCTCCCCCAAGCCCTAGGCCGGCGGCCAAGGAGGGAGGAGTGGGGGGCAAGCTCCCCCCCCTTCTAGAAGCTCCCCTAGGGTTTCCTAGCTGTTTGGCCGGCTGGGCCCTATGGGGCCTTGTGCCCCTGGCCCAATGCAGCCAGGGCACTCCCTCATAGGCCCATGCCCCCTCCCGGCAGGTGGGGCCACGTTGGTCCCCCTCCGGAAGGTTCTAGAAGCTTCCGGTACAATACTGATTAACCCGAAACAATTCCGAACTCCAAAAACTGCATTGCCTTATATGAATATTATTCTCCGGACCATTCCGGAACCTCTCGTGATGTCCCGGATCCCATCCGAGACTCCGAAAAAAAACTCATAAACCAATTATCCAATCTATCCTAGCGTCGGGACACGTTAAGTGTGTGACCCTTCGGGTTCGAGAACATGCAGACATGATCTTATATCAATAATCAACAACGGGGTCTGGAAACCCATATTGACTCCCACACATTCATAGATGATCATATCGGATGAACCACGATGCCAGGATTCAATCAATCCCAGATATATATTCCCTTTGTCTCGCGATATTTTACTTGCCCGAGATTTGATCGTCGGTACCGTCATACCTAGTTCAATCTCGTTCACAGCAAGTACTTTACTCGTTCCGTAATCCGATATCACTTTGTGAGTAACTCCTTAATCACATGCTTGCAAGCGGTGTTGATATCGATCACCGAGTGGGCCCGAAGTATATCTCTCCAACTTGGGAGGGACAAATCCCATCTCGATACATACAACCCAACAGGTACTTTCCGATCACCTGAGAGACACCTTTATGATCACCCTCTCATAGGATGACATTTGATGACCTCAAAGCTTTCTTCCGATACCAGGGAGTTGTATTATCTCATGGTCTAAGGAATACAATATTTGACATAAGAAAAGCTTCGCAAAGATGAACACGATGACACGATCTGATTGCTTTTCTTAGTTTGGGTCTGTCCATCATATCATTCTCCCAATGATATGATCTCATTATTAATCGACAACTCATGTCTATGGTTAGGAAACCTTAACCATCATTAATCAATGACCTAGTCCATAGAGGCATACTAGGGACACGGTGTTGTTCATAAACCACACAAATATTAAAGTTTCTGCTTAATACAATTCTAGCATGGAATATAAACTTTACCATGAACAAGAATTATAATAATAACATCTTTATTATTGCCTCTAGGGCATAATTCCAACAGTCTCCCACTTGCACTAGAGTCAATAATCTAGTTTACATTTGGCAACAATCTCACACCCATGGCACTAAGGTGCTGATCATGTTTTGCACGTGGAAGAGGTTTAGTCAATGGATCTGTGACATTCAGATCTGTATGTACTTTGCTAATCTTCAGATCTCCATCTGCTATATAATCTCGGATTATATGAAACTTGCAGTTGATATGCTTGGTCTTTGGATGATATATTGGTTCCTTAGCGAGTGCTATGGCGCCAGTGTTGTCACACAATATCTCCAGTGGGTCCAATGCACTTGGAACCACGCCAAGCTCAGTGATGAAGTTCCTGATCCAAACTCCTTCACTTGACGCTTCTGCAGCAGCCATGTATTCCGCTTCTACTGTAGATCCCGCGATCACGCTTTGCTTGCAGCTTCTCCAGCTCACAGCTCCTCCATTCAAAATATAAACGTATCCTGTCTGAGATTTAGAATCATCCTTGTCGGTGTCGAAACTAGCATCGACGTAACCCTTTACGACGAGTTGTTCATCACCTCCATAGACTAAGAACATTTCTTTAGTCCTATTTAGGTACTTTAGGATGTTCTTCACGGCTGTCCAGTGTTCCACTCCTGGATCACTTTGGTATCTGCTCGTCAAACTGAGAGCATCGGACACATCCGTTCTAGTACACAGCATGGCATACATGATAGAACCTATGGCCGAGGCATAATGCACTTTGCTCATAGCTTCTCTATCATTTACCGTAGTTGGACACTGAGCCTTGCTCAATATCTTACCTGACAACATAGGCACTGAACCTTTCTTTGCCTTATCCATTCTGAACCTTTTCAGAACTTTGTCTAGGTATGTACTCTGGCTTAAAGCTATCAGGCGTCTTTGTCTATCTCTATAGATTTTGATGCCCAATATATAAGCAGCTTCACCTAGGTCTTTCATTGAAAAACACTTGTTCAAATAACTCTTCACATCGTTAAGCATGTTAATGTCATTTCCAATAATCAATATGTCATCCACATATAGTACCAGAAATGTCACTGAGCTCCCACTCACTTCCTTGTAGATACAAGCTTCGTAGCAATTTGGAACAAATCCAAATCTCTTGATCACTAGATCAAAACGAAGGTTCCAACTCCGAGATGCTTGCTTCAGTCCATAAATGGAACGCTGAAGTTTGCACACTTTATCAGCATCCTTAGGATCGACAAAACCTTCGGGTTGCATCATATACAACTCTTCATCAATGTTGCCATTGAGGAACGCAGTCTTGACATCCATCTGCCATATTTCATAATCATGAAACGCAACAATTGCTAATAAAATATGAATGGACTTAAGCATCGCTACGGGAGAGAAAGTCTCATCGTAGTCAACACCTTGAACTTGTAAAAAACCTTTCGCGACAAGCCGTGCTTTATAGCCGGTAACATTACCATCCGCGTCCGTTTTCTTCTTGAAAATCCATTTGCACTCAACGGCCTTTCGGTCGCTAGGAGGGTCCACCAAAGTCCATACTTGGTTTTCGCTCATGGATCCCAATTCGGATTTCATGGCCTCTAGCCATTTCTCAGAGTCTGGGCTCATCATCGCTTCCTCATAGTTCGTAGGTTCACTGTCTTCTACCAACAAGACAGTCAAGACAGGGTTGCCGTACCACTCAGGAGGGGCACGCGACCTTGTCGACCTGCGATGTTCAGTAGCAGCATCGTCTGAAGCTTCATGATCCTTGCCATTAGCTTCCTCTATTGTTGGTGTAGGCGGAACTGGAACAATTTCAGGTGCTGCGCTACACTCCAACTCAAGAGAAGGTTCAACAACCTCGTCTAGCTCTACTTTCCTCCCACTCACTTCTTTCGAGAGTAACTCCTTCCCAAGAAAGGAACCATTCTTTGCGACAAACACTTTGCCTTCGGTTCTATGATAGAAGGTATACCCAATAGTTTCCTTAGGGTATCCTACAAAGGCGCAATTCTCCGCTTTGGGTTCGACCTTGTCCGGCATCAACTTCTTGACGTAAGCTTCGCATCCCCAAACTTTAAGAAACGGCAACTTAGGTTTAGCACCAAACCACAGTTCATACGGTGTCGTCTCAACGGATTTAGATGGTGCCCTATTTAAAGTGAATGCAGCGGTTTCTAATGAATAACCCCAAAATGATAACGGCAAATCAGTAAGAGACATCATTGATCGGACCATATCTAATAGAGTTCGATTCCGGCGTTCAGACACACCATTGCGCTGTCGTGTTCCGGGTGGCGTGAGTTGCGAAACGATTCCGCTTGTTTTAAGATGCGTGAGAAAATCATAACTCAAATATTCACCTCCACAATCGGATCGTAGAAACTTAATTTTTCTGTTACGATGGTTCTCCACTTCATTCTGAAATTCTTTGAACTTTTCAAATGTTTCAGATTTATGTTTCATTAAATAGATATATCCATATCTACTTAAGTCATCAGTAAAAGTGAGAAAGTAGAGATATCGACCGCGCGTCGATACACTCATCGGTCCGCATACATCGGTATGTATGATTTCCAACAAGTCCGTTGCTCGCTCCATCATTCCGGAGAACGGGGTTTTGATCATCTTGCCCATGAGGCATGGTTCGCATGTGTCAAATGATTCAAAATCAAGAGACTCCAAAAGTCCATCAGAATGGAGTTTCTTCATGCGTTTTACACCAATATGACCTAGACGACAGTGCCACAAATAAGTAGTATTAACACTATCTACTTTGCATCTCTTAGCCTCAATGTTATGGATGTGTGTTTCATCCCTTTCGAGATTCAGAAGAAATAAACCATTCATAGCAGGTGCATGACCATAAAAGATGTTACTCATATAAATAGAACAACCATTATTCTCAGATTTAAATGAATAACCGTCTTGCAATAAACACGATCCAGATATGATGTTCATGCTCAGCGCATGCACATGATAACATTTATTGAGGTTTAAAACTAATCCCGAAGGTAAAACTAAGGAGAGCGTGCCGAAGGCCATCACATCAACTCTTGATCTGTTGCCAACACGCATCGTCACCTCATCCCTCGCAAGCTGCCGTCTATTCCGTAGCTCCTGTTTTGAGTTACAAATATTAGCAACTGAACCAGTATCAAATACCCAGGCACTACAACGAGGGCTAGTAAGGAAAACATCAATAACATGCATATCAAATATACCTTTGATGCTGCCAGCCTTCTTATCCGATAGTACTTCGGACAATTGCACTTCCAGTGAACCTTGTCCTTGCAATAGATGCACTTAGTGTCCGGCTTAGGTCCAGACTTGAGCTTCTTCTTAGCAGGGGCAACACGCTTGCCGCCGCCTTTCTTGAAGGTCTTCTTTGCACCCTTATCTTTCTTGAAAGTGGGGGGCTTGTTGACCATAAACACATGATTATCCTTTTTTATGTCCACCTCCGCAGCCTTCAGCTTTGCGAAGAGCTCGGTTATCGTATCAGTGGAACCAATCTGATTATGAGTCACTACAAAACTTTTGTAGCTGGGAGGGAGTGATTGCAGAACCCTGTCAATCTTGAGCTCCTCTGGAATCTTGCAGTCCAGTTTCTCAAGGCGTTGAGTGTAGCCTGACATCTTTATGGCGTGCTCACTAACGGAACTCCCTTCCTCCATCTTGCAGTTAAAGAATTTCTCGGAGATCTCATATCTCTCAGAACGGGCCTGAGTCTGAAACATAGTTTTCAGCTCCTCAAGAATCGCAAAGGGCCTGGGATAGTCTTCAAAACGATTTTGAAGGTCCGATTCCATAGCAAACAACATGGTGCTCTTAATCACACCATAATCATCTTTGCGCGACTGATAGACAGCTTTCTCATCAGTCGGCGCATCTACAGCAGGGCGTCACCTAGCGCATTCTCAAGGACATAGTCCTTTTGACTGCCACTGATAATGATTCTCAGATTGCGGAACCAGTTGGTGAAGTTAGACCCATTGTTTCTAAGCTTTTCCTTCTCAGCAAAAACGTTGAAGTTGAAGTTGGACTTAGCCATTTGATCTACAATGTTTGCAAGTACAAATTAGACTATGTTCATGATAACTAGTTCAACTTTAATCAAATTACTAGATGAACTCCCACTAAATTCAACATCCCTCAAGTTGTTTAGTGAACATGATCAAAATTCACCACACCTAATCCGATTTTCACGAGAAGAGATGTGGTTTCAATGGTGGACAACGAAGTGTCGATCATATCATTCATATGACTCATGCTTAACCTTTCGGTTCTTGTGTTCCGAGGCTATGTCTGTACATGCTAGGCTTGTCAAGTCAAACCCAAGTATTTCCGCGTGTGCAAAACTGGCTTGCACCCGTTGTATGTGAACGTAGAGTCTATAGCACCCGATCATCACGTGATGCTTGGACACGACGAACTTTCGCAAAGGTGCATATAGGGGGAGAACATAGTTTTTATCTTGATTTTTAAGTGAGGAATCATCTTATAATACTACCGTCGCAATCTAAGCATAATAAGATACATAAAAGGATAAACATCACATGCATATAACTTTATGTGACATGGTATAGCCAATATTCGCGCAATGATCTCCATCTTGTGCGTGTCGGCATGATCTTCATCACTCCACCATGATTGCCTCCACCACGAATAGCAACTACAACTATTGCTAACTACTTAGCGATAAAGTAAAGCTATTACATGGCGTATAAGAAGTTGACACACAGGTCATACACAATTATAAAGACAACCATATGGATCCTGCCGGTTGTGTACTCATCGACATGCAAGTCGTGAAACATTACAAAACATGATCATTGCATACAACATACACATCACATCTTGGGCCATACCATATCACAGAAAACACTCCCTGCAAAAACAAGTTACACGCCTCTACTTTGTTGTTGCATGTTTTACGTGGCTTATGGGAGTAGCAAGCTAAGAACGATTCTTACCTACGGAAAGCCACAACGGTGATATTATGGTTGCCAAACTCCAGTGTAAATCCCATGACAACTATAGTGAGAGAAACTGGCATCCACCAGCCGCATGTGTGGAACAAGCCACATGTCAAGTGCGGAGCCGGTCTCGCGAACGAGGTCGCGTAAGGTTGTCCTGGACCGCTTAGATCTCACTATCCTGCGTCATAATAAGAACACAAACAAGAGGCTTGCAACAGAAAACATCAACGCCCTCAACAACGATGTTGCGTTCTACTCGTGAAACACATCTACGCATAGATCTAGCTCTGATACCACTGAAGGGTTTTGCAGCATAGTAAATCAAATTTTTTTTACGGATGCGAATGGGAAAGCCAAGATATAATCTAGGAGATGCAAACAACGAGGGGGAATAGATGAGATCTTCATACCCTTGAAGATTCGCACAGCGGAACATTCGTCGGAACGTGGGTGATGTACTCGTACTCGCTTCTCCTCCTCGCGATCCGATCCGATCTAACACCGCAAGTGGTGATGCCTCCAAGATATGCACACGTGCGGCACCTCGACGTCTCCTTCCTCGGTCCAACAAGTATGGTGGAGAGTTTCTGCAGCAGGGGTTCGCCTACACGCAGTCGGGAGGGAGAGAGAGAGGAGGGCAGCAGGGCGGCTAGGGTTTGAGGAGGAGGTGTAGGGGAGGGGTGCGCCCCCAGCCCTCTTTATATAGAGGGGTGGGCGGCCAGCCCTAGCCCCTCCCCCAAGCCCTAGGCCGGCGGCCAAGGAGGGAGGAGTGGGGGGCAAGCTCCCCCCCCCTTCTAGAAGCTCCCCTAGGGTTTCCTAGCTGTTTGGCCGGCTGGGCCCTATGGGGCCTTGTGCCCCTGGCCCAATGCAGCCAGGGCACTCCCTCATAGGCCCATGCCCCCTCCCGGCAGGTGGGGCCACGTTGGTCCCCCTTCGGAAGGTTCTAGAAGCTTCTGGTACAATACCGATTAACCCGAAACAATTCCGAACTCCAAAAACTGCATTGCCTTATATGAATCTTATTCTCCGGACCATTCCAGAACCTCTCGTGATGTCCCGGATCCCATCCGAGACTCCGAAAAAAACTCATAAACCAATTATCCAATCTATCCTAGCGTCGAGACACGTTAAGTGTGTGACCCTTCGGGTTCGAGAACATGCAGACATGATCTTCTATCAATAATCAACAGCGGGGTCTGGAAACCCATATTGACTCCCACACATTCATCGATGATCATATCGGATGAACCACGATGCCAGGATTCAATCAATCCCATATATATATTCCCTTCGTCTCGCGATATTTTACTTGCCCGAGATTTGATCGTCGGTACCGTCATACCTAGTTCAATCTCGTTCACAGAAAGTACTTTACTCGTTCCGTAATCCGATATCACTTTGTGAGTAACTCCTTAATCACATGCTTGCAAGCGGTGTTGATATCGATCACCGAGTGGGCCCGAAGTATATCTCTCCGACTTGGGAGGGACAAATCCTACCTCGATACATACAACCCAACAGGTACTTTCCGATCACCTGAGAGACACCTTTATGATCACCCTCTCATAGGATGACGTTTGATGACCTCAAAGCTTTCTTCCGATACCAGGGAGTTGTATTATCTCATGGTCTAAGGAATACAATATTTGACATAAGAAAAGCTTCGCAAAGATGAACACGATGACACGATCTAATTGCTTTGCTTAGTTTGGGTATGTCCATCATATCATTCTCCCAATGATATGATCTCATTATTAATCGACAACTCATGTCTATGGTTAGGAAACCTTAACCATCATTAATCAATGAGCTAGTCCATAGAGGCATACTAGGGACACGGTGTTGTTCATAAACCACACAAGTATTAAAATTTCCGCTTAATACAATTCTAGCATGGAATATAAACTTTATCATGAACAAGAATTATAATAATAACATCTTTATTATTGCCTCTAGGGCATAATTCCAACAGTTGTATGCATTGTTCTCAGTCGACGTGGTCGTGAGGTGAGGTGTAGCCCCCGAGCGTATTGTTTGGCAAGTAATAGTTGGGCCAACGAACTTAGCTTTTATTCATATCGTAACGAAGAGGTACATTGTGCGGCTCAGTAGCCTTGGCTGAGTAGCCTTATTGAAAGTAGAGAATAACTAGGGGTAGAAGCGTCGCAGTTGTGTGACGTTCCAGGGGTTGGAGTATTCTATTACTGATGCGATGTCCATGAGGCGATAGGCGCCACCTGGGATGACTTCGGTGAAGATGTAGGTTCCTTCCCAGGGCGACTCAAGCTTTTTCGGACGCTCTTGTTTGAGTCGCAGGACCATGTCTCCTTCGACTAAGGACCTTGGGCGCAGTCGACGGCTATGGTAGTTGCGGAGGCTCTGTTGGTAGACCGCTGAGCAAGCCGCGACAATGTCGCGGGCCTTGTCGAGTGTGTTTACGGCGTCTTTGAGTGCGGCCGACTATTCAGCTTCCCTATGGGCGACAACCCATGGGGCCTTGTGGCATACCTCGGCAGGCAGCACGGGTTCGGCTCCGTGCACCATGAAGAAGGGCGTGAAGCATGTTGAGCTATTCGGCATTGTACGCAAGCTACATAGGACGGAGGGTAGCTCCTTTTCCCAGGCTCCCGCGAGCCTTTCGAGTGGGCACAGTACGCGTTTCTTGATGCCGTTGCCTATGAGGCCGTTGGCCATTTCGACCAGTCCGTTGGTCTGTGGGTGCGCCAGGAGGCGTACGATATATTGATGCCGAGGTCCTCGCAGAAGTCTTGGAATTCCTTTGAGATGAAGTTCGAGCCATTGTCTGTTATGATGCCGTGTGGCACAATGAATCTATAGACTAATGACTCGAAGAACTTGACGGCAGTTTTGCCGCTTTGGTTGGTGACGGGCATGGCCTCGATCCACTTGGTGAACTTGTCGACTGTGACCAGGAGGAAGGTGTGGCCTCCTTTCGAGGACTTGGGTAGTTTGCCAATCATGTCGAGGCCCCATTGGGTGAAGGGCCAGGCCAATGGTATGGGCCTTAGCTCGGATCCTGGTGTGTGCGGATTGTCCGCGTACCTCTGACAGGCGTTGCTGTTGGGGATATGCTACCGACTATGGGCCACCCGGGTTAGTCTGGATCCTGCCGTGTGCCTGCTGGGCGTCCCAGTTAGGTGGATCCAGAAGGTAGGCCCATGCCGGATAAAGGAAGGCTACGGTGGAGTCACCAGCGTACCCGGAGCCTTGGAGTGCAAGATACACAAGACTCGTAATAGACGGTGTAGAACTCTGTAACCTGTCTGGCTAGGACTTTTCCCTGTAACCCTAGGACCTGGCGACTATATAAGTCGGGCCTATGGGAGCCTTTAGGGCACGATAATTTAGACTTTCTAGTCACCTCGCACAGTGAACCTAATCTCTGTAACCCGACGTATTGCCATTATAGTGATTTATAGCAGGAGTAGGATTCCGCCACCGTTGTGGGATCTGAACCTGGGTAAGTTGTGTTACCTCGTACCCGTCAACCGTCCGCCTTACCCCACGTCTCTAAACACGCACTGTGAGGACCCCTCCATGGCGTACTCTTCGGTAATACCACGACAGTTGGCGCCCACCGTGGGGCAAGAGGCGCTTCAGGCTCTTCAGCGGGCGAGGACCAAGATCTTCGCAGGAATCGGCAAAACCGTAGCCATCGGTCGCGTTCTCTTCTCCGGCAACGTTCCGATCGTCCCTCCCGACGAGTTCTGGATCCCGGTGAAGACGAACCCTACGCGGTGCTCGATCGTTCCTATCGGAGATATCCACCTTTTCATCGGCGAAACCGACTCGGGCACTAGTTCCCTGGAAGTCGGAGGAGCATCAAGACCCGCACGGACCGCCTACGGGCAGGATACGTCCGCGGAAGGATCGATGTCGGATCTCTCCTTGGAGTTTGCCGGCAAAGATCGGAAAAATTCAAGACCCACCCAAACCGCCCCTGTGCAGGATATAAAGGTGGAAGATCACTACAAATCCGCCGGCTCCGCCCGTGCGTCTGGACAGCAGAGATCCAAGTTCGTCGGCGTGGTCACCATCTTCGATCTAGCGCGCTGCGTTTAGAGAGAGGGCGAAAACCCCCGCGACTACCTCGCCAGGTGGCTCCGTATACGGGCCGACCTGGCCAACTACCCCAATGATGATGCCATCTATCACTTTGTGGAAGGACTAGACCACGGCATGCTTCTCCGACATTCTCTAAGACGGCAACAGGCATCAGGACGCCTCACCTTCGAAGGCATGGTGAACACCGTCAACAACTACGCGGAGGCTGAAGCGGCAGCTCAGACAGCGCTTGTGCTCATTGACGGAGCACCTCCGATTCAGCCACCACCACCGCCTCCGGCCGCCATTGTCGCAGCAGCGCCGCCACCTCCAGTCATCGTCGAGGGTGTTGCACCTCCACCGCCCGTCATCGAGGAAGTCCTAGCACCCTCCGACTCTGTCATTGACGCGCTTTATGCTGATTTCAGTGCAGATTCAGAGGAGATAGAGTTCAGTCTAGAGGGGCTAGACTCTGCCATGCAGGAGATTGAGGAGGAGTACTCGCGCGACGAGCATGCTAATAACACCGTCATGTCTCGAGGGGTGTTCGTCACCATCGGGACAGCGATGGATGAAGACCAGCCCGGGCAAGCTCCGCCTACGGTGCTGGATAAGGGGAAGGGGCCACTTATTGCTACTGAGGATGATCGCGCAAGAGTCATGCCTCCTCCGCCTAATCCAGTGCAGCAGCCGCAGGAACTCGGCACCGGTCCGAGCAACAATAACACCGCAAACTTGCCGCCCCCAGCATCTACGTCGGCAACAGTCCATGTTACTCCAGCTGATAGAGTGATGTACGGCAACCTCCTCGTTGAGCCACTAACTGTTGATCATATCCGGAACGTGACTCAGCTTGACGAGAAGCGCCAGCAACTACTAGAGGAAGCGCAAGCCATCGCGGAGTAAGGCGCTAAACTAGATCGAGATCTGGTCAACGCGCAGAAGTCCATAGAAAAAGTTAGAGCAATGGAGGCAGAGTACAAGACTCTGCTCCAGCAGCAGAAGGTTAAGAAGTCTCCGGCACGCGTCATCAACGATCCTGGTATACGGCGCAACCTAGGATGGGATCCCTCGAAGCCGGCACAGGCCAAGCCATACATTGACAGTGAAGGCAAGCAGGTGATGCCCACCCCACTCCTTACCCTCGCCGTCGCCAAGACCCTTCTGTAGCAGGATAGATCGCCTGACGTAGTGGAACAGGTATATGACCTAGTGGACAAGGCGGTAAAACAGTAGGAAAAGGCCACCTCTCAGAGGCTTGAGTCTGACCCAGCGCTCTGCCGATCTAGCCAGTACAAACCACCAAGGGACAGATCTCCTCAGGATGTCGGATCGCGGACGGGTTCATCAGAACAAAGACAGAGGGATGCGCGCAACAGGAAGGATGCTATCCCCATATCCTCCGACCATGGAGAAATATCCCAACCTCGCCGCCCATCGCCACCGCCCAGATCCCCCCGACGTCAGGAAGACTACAAGGCTCACCATCGTACGAATATTCCCCCACCAAAGCAATGTGGCATCGTCATCCGCGACAACGCGGAGCAGACCCGTCATGACGGAAAGCACAACGAAGGAAATAAGAGCAGGTCGCGCCATGACCCTCCGCGTCCAACAAGCAACCGCGACAGGAGTGAAGCATCGCAGGAGGGTAACAGCAAGAAAGCTAACCCACCTCCACCTCCGCCTCCATCGCCGCCAAGCAGTCACCATGGCGGAAGAGGTCCATGTCGTTCACGCAGCCCATCCCCTGTTGACAAAAAGAAGAAAACCCTAGAGCCGTACGACGCACGTTCGCGGATTGATAAGATCCACGAGGTCCGGGAAGGACCATACCTGGGACCACGTTGCTTTGGACCTGCAATACGGTCCGCAACTTACCCCATAGGATTCCGGATTGACAAGACCATCAAGCCCTATGACGGCACCGCCAAGCCTGCCACATGGTTGCAGGACTACGACAACGCGGTGGAGATTTCCGGAGGCAACCCCAACGTCGCCGTCAAGTACCTCCCGTTAATGTTGGCGGGCACGACCCGTCAATGGATCGACGACTTGCCGGAGAAATCTATCTACAACTGGCTGGACATGCAAGAAGCGTTCACCAAGAACTTTGAGGGTACATACAAGCATCCCTGCACGATGGGCGATCTACAGTGGTGCATGCAAGAGAAAGACGAGACATCTTGCGCCTACCTCTCCCACTGGCTGGATATGAAGAATTCCTGCGCAAGAGTGCACGCCCAGACCGCCATGGCCGCCTTCATCGATGGGTTGGAAAGAGGCACGTTACTCCGACATAAGCTGAAGCGCTTGCAGGACAATCATCAGCTTGACTTGAATCAGATGATTCAGTTATCTAGTGAGTTCGCAGCTGCCGCCGACGACACTCGTGGCTCTTTGCCGGCAACGGCCGTTCCAACTCAAGCTCGGAGGAACAGCAGTACAAAGCGGAAAACCGCTCCAGAAGAAAAGCAATCTACCGACATGGTCGCTATGACTTTTGCAGGACGAGGAGAAGGCGGACAACATGGCCGAGGAAGGGGAGCAGGCCGTGGGCAGCAGTGAGGAAGTGAAACCAACTCGGTGCCGCTCCGCGTTCCCCAAACCTACGAAGATTACCGCGATATTCCGTGCCTCGTACACCTCGACGCCAACGGCAAGGCCACCCATACCAATCGACACTGCAATTTCGTCAACGACCTCAAGGAAGACCCGGAGTCCGGCAATAAGCAAAGTGGTAAGAACATACCGCGAGGCAAGGGCAAGGGGAAGAAGAAGGAGGAGGAGTCCAAGGATTCAAGTGACATGGACGAGGACGTTGACCCCAAGCACGCCGCCAAGAGCGACGACAAGGGCAATAACCCCTTCGCAAAGAAGGCCCCAGTCTACCACACTTTCCTTGGCACCCCCACCGTCCGACAACAGAAGACCTCTCTAAGGATCCTGATGGCTACTCTCCCCCCTGTTCCCCAATACCCACGCTGGTCGGAGGTTCCAATCACTTGGGACAGGACGAACCACCCAGACCTTGTGCCCACGGAGAACCAGTACGCAATGGTCATCAACCCACTGATTGACGGCGTGGAGTTCACCAAGTGCATGGTGGACAGTGGAAGCAGCATCAACATCATGTACCTGGATACACTTCAAAAGATGAACTTGACGGAGGCAAACCTAAGGCGGACCAACACCGTGTTCCATGGCGTAGTGCCTGGTCGGGAGGCTCGGTCCCTTGGGTGCATCAAACTTCAGGTAGCCTTTGGCGACATTAACAATTACCGCCAAGAGCGCATGACCTTTGAGGTGGTCCCCTTCAAGAGCGTGTACCACGTCATATTCGGCCGCGGCATATTCCACACGCTCATGGCCAAGCCATGTTTTGTCTACAACAAGCTCAAGATACCCGGACCAAACAGTGTCATCACCGTATCCGGAAGCTTTACCAAGGCAAGGGACTGCAAGATCAATGAAGCAGCCGTTGCAGAAGCTGTCCTCTACAGCGAAGAATTCAAAGAGATCCAGAGCAAGGTCAATGACTCAGAGATGCCCGCATCGAAGAAACAGATCTCCGACTCCGCTCCTGCGTTCAAGGCCGCCATCGAGACCAAGCTGGTGGAACTTGTGGTAGGCGATGCCTCCAAGACCATCGCCATTGGGACGAACCTGGATCCCAAATAGGAAAGCGCGCTCGTCGAGTTCCTCCATGAGTACAGGGACATCTTTGCATGGCAACCTGCCGACATTGAAGGTGTACCTAGGGAACTTGCTGAGCACAGCTTAAACATAGATACAAAATGTAAACCAGTGAAACAACCTCTACGACGCTTCGGAGACGAGAAGAGACGCGCCATTGGCAAAGAGATGGCTAGGTTACTTAAGGCTGAGTTTATCCGAGAAGTCCTTCACACCCGATGGGTGGCCAATCCTGTACTTGTCCCCAAAAAGGGAACCAATGAATTAAGAATGTGTGTTGATTACACCGGCTTGAACAAAGCATGTCCCAATGATCCGTTTTCTTTGCCTCGCATTGACCAAGTCATTGACTCGACGGCTGGCTCGGAACTTTTGTGTTTTCTCGATGCATACTCAGGATACCACCAGATCAAGATGAGGAAGTCAGACCAATTGGCCACTTCGTTCACTACCCCGTACGACACGTTTTGCTATGTCACGATGCCTTTTGGGCTGAAAAACGCATGTGCTACCTACCAGCGGACAATGCAACGTTGCCTTCAGGACCAAATTGGTCGGAACGTTCACACCTACGTGGACGATATCGCGGTGATGTCTAAAAAAATCAAATGAATTAATCTCCAACTTAAAAGAAACCTTTGATAATCTCCGGAAATACAACATGATGCTCAACCCTAAGAAGCGCGTCTTCGGGGTTCCAGCCGGCAAACTGTTGGGCTTCATCGTTTCCCAGCGCGGAATCGAGGTCAACCCGGAGAAAATCAAAGCCACCTTAAACATAAACCGTCCGACATGCCTAAAGGACATCCAACGACTAACAGGTTGTGTTGCAGTAGTTAGTCGGTTCATCAGCCGACATGGAGAGAAGGCTCTTCCGCTGTACAAGTTGCAGAAGAAGGAGGACAAATTCACATGGACGGACGAAGCAGATGCATCATTGAAGCAGCTCAAGGAGATTCTTTCCTCAGCGCCCATCCTTGCAGCACCCGAGCCTGGCGAGCCCCTGTTAATTTACATGGCGGCAACCAACCGGGTTATCAGCATCATCGTCATGGTAGAGCGGAAGGAACCAGGCTATGAGCACGGAGTTCAACGACCAGTTTACTATGTTAGCGAGGTCTTGAAGGAGTCCAAGAAGCGTTACCCGCACTACCAAAAGATAGCTTATGGAGTATTCCTCGCTTCTCGGAAGTTGAGGCATTACTTTCAAGAGCACCCAATCACTGTAGTGAGCAAGACTCCACTGTCCGATATTATCAATAACAGCGACGCTACAGGAAGGGTCGCGAAGTGGGGCATTGAACTTGCCGCCTTCGAGATCACCTACAAAAGACGCGACGCTATCAATTCACAAGCCTTGGCGGATTTTATTGCAGATTGGACAGAGATGCCAGATGCCACTCCGTTGCCAGAACTAGAGTACTGGGTGATGCACTTTGACGGATCAAAGCTGCTCAACGGCTCGGGGGCTGGTGTATTGCTACAGTCACCAAAAGGAGACAAGCTACACTACGTTCTGCAGATCCACTTCGAGGCTACAAACAACATGGCGGAGTATGAAGCACTCATTCACGGACTGCGTGTAGCCAAGGATATTGGCATCAAGCGCATAGTTTGCTGTCGAGATTCCGACTTGGTTGCCCAGCAGGTGGCTGGCACCTGGAACGCGCGGAAGCCTATGATGGCGGTATATCGAGACGAAGTGGACGAGATAGCCAAGAGCTTCTTGGGCTACGAGGTCAAGTATGTACCTAGGGAGCAAAACGAGGCGGCTGGCGCAAGCAAATTCCGCCAGGAATTTTCCTAGAGCATCTACGCACACCATCCATGAAGGGCGCCGACATCGACAACCCGGATAGATCTGACTCTTTCATCAACATGGTGACAAAGATCGCTCCGGCTTGGACAAAACCGTCATGGAATATCTCGAACACAGAACTTTGCCCGACGACGAGGTCGAAAGACGGCAAATAGTATGGCGAGCGAAGGGTTATACCATAATCAATGGGCAACTCTACAAAAGGAGCACTACTGGTGTATACCTAAAGTGTGTTTCCCGGCTAGAAGGTATGGAAATCCTACGTGAAATCCATCTCGGAGATTGCGGGCATCACGCCGCTCCTCGATCGTTGGTTGCGAAAGCCTTCCGGCAAGGATTCTACTGGCTGACCGCGAAGGCGGGCGCCGACAAGCTGGTTGAGACGTGCACAGTATGTCGGTATTATGCCCAACAACCACATGTTCCTGCTGAAGAATTGTGAACAATACCAATAACTTGGCCGTTTGCAGTCTGGGGGCTAGACATGGTGGGGCCGTTGCAAACGGCACCGTGTGGGTTTACGCATTTGCTTGTAGCAGTTGACAAATTCACCAAATGGATAGAAGCTAAACCCATTAGAAAGCTTGATGGGGTAACTGCCCTTAGATTTGTCCGGGATCTAGTGGTGAGATTTGGTCTCCCACATAGCATCATCACCGACAAAGGAAGAAACTTGTCACTCGGAGAAGTGGAGGCCTATTGCTGGGACAAAGGCATCCGACTTGACCTTGCATCTGTGGCACACCCATAATCCAATGGTCAAGTTGAGCGAGCCAATGGATTAATTCTGCAGGGAATCAAGCCACGTCTTGAGGCACCGCTACATAGAGCAGCTGGAGCCTGGGCGGAAGAATTGCCATCTGTGCTGTGGAGTTTACGAACTACACCTAACAGATCCACCGGCTACACCCCTTACTTCATGGTATATGGAGCATAAGCCATCCTACCCTCCGACATCCTCCACAATGCACCAAGAGTTGCCGCCTACGACGAAGATGACGCTGAAGAAGCCAGACGCCTTGATGTGGACCTTCTCGAGGAGGGGCGCGTTTTGGCATGCCAAAGATCCGCCATCTACCAGCAGAAGCTACGCAGCTACCATAGTCGCCGCGTCCGGCATCGCTCGTTTAAAGAGGGGGATTTAGTACTCCGACTTAAGCAGAAGAAGTCACACAAATTATCCCCGCCATGGGAAGGATCGTTCATCATAAGCAAGGCGCTGCTCAATGGGTCTTACTACCTTGTCGACAATCGTCAGCTCAAGGATAGACCCAATGAGGATCATAAGCATAAGCGACGTGACCTGGATGATGACTACCCAGAGCTTGATCGGCCATGGAACATAGCACAGCTACGTCCTTTCTACACTTAGCATTTTTTATCTAATCGTGTACCTCTTATATGATCAATGAAATAAAGCTCTTTGGTTCACTCATATTGCTGAGTCTTTTACCTCCTTTAGTGTTCATTTTTGGATCATATAAAAATTTATGCACAAGCTTTGCGATTGCACTTGTGAAAATTCCGCCTACGGACGTTAGCTTAAGTTTTCTGGTCTACACGTTCTCTGTTGTTTTTATGTGGATTCTGGAGTAGTGAATTTTGGCACTTATTGTCGGCGATTCTGTGCTCAGGTTATTGACGATGCCATTGGGCATCATCACCTAAGCGCATGGTTCCGACAACGAGTCTTCCGACTCACGAAAAGTCAAGCATAAGAACCAAAGTAATGGATAAGCCAGCACTTGCTTAAAACATATATACATGTTGGGCATTAATTCTTAAGTAGCAGGATACGACAAACATTGTTTTCCGCCTTAAGATTACATCACCAAGTTTTTTCAATGCACACTCCAAAGGTGAAACAAGAATTACAAAGTGTTTTTCACTCCTTGGGTGCAGGGGAATTGGAGGCCGCATCATCACCAGCCGGAGATTCACCCTCAGTGTCACCACTGTGAGGAGACTCGGAGGATTCAGGGTCGACATTGTCAAGAAAGTTCCTGGGCACGAAGACGTCGACATCCACCAACTCAGCAACCCTGGTGTCATAACCCGCGAGTGATGACAGGATGGCTTCGTGATCGATCTCCTTGCCGTCATCATCCACGTCGGGGATACCATATGTCACCGTGTCGATGTCGGCACCTTCATAGTGCGCCTTCACCATGGACAACGCCATCCTTGCGCCAGCCCGTGCACATGAAGCTTTCCAGCTTGCGACACGCTCGGGGGCTCGGCGCAGAATCTCCGAGTACTTCACCATGGAGTTCGAGGCCTTGATATAAATTTGGAGGGGCTGGGCGATCTCCTTGGCTTGGGTGATGGCGGTGTTGATGAAGTTGCTGGCAAGAATCATGCATTCCTTGTCCGAAGGAGGCGAGCGGGTTAAACCCAGGGGCGCTGAAAATTCCGACAATGATTACATGAGTTCAAAAAATTCTAAGTACCCAGACTACATAGCTACAAGGCGAAGGATACTTACTGAAGATGCTGGCCTTAGCCTGCCAGACGACGTCCACCAAGGATTCTTTCTCTTGTTGGAGGAGCTTAAACGCCTCGCTATGGCGAAGGTTTTGCTCATCGGCAGCTTGCTTCTGATCCTTTAGGATCGCAAGCTCCTCCTTCAAGCGATTGATCTCAGCGGAGGCGGAGTCCTGCAGGGCTTTCATGGAATCCTCGTGCATGTTCAGCATTTGTTCCCTCTCCTTATTAAGGATCTTGTTCTCGTTGTCCAGCTGCTGGATGTGCTTGGACTGCTCGACAATATCCTTAGCCTTGGCGACATGCTCTGCAAGTCAGAGAAAACAAAGTACACAGTGAGTACTCGAAGAAGGAAGGCACAAAAGTAAGACGAAAATTAGCAAAAAGAAAACAGACTCTTGTTTTTGATGATCTGTTCCTTCAAGATGGCGGTTTTACCCTTTTCAGCTTCAAGGTCCGCGCGCATCTTCTGGTACTTATCATTGGCCATGCCCCTCCGAGCATTCTCGTTCTGTGGAAACAAATACAAAGTCAAGTCGCTGTTTAGTCTACTTGGAGCCCCTAGTCGGAGATTTTCCATCTAGGTGCTCGGGGGCTACAGCGAGAGTTTTTAACTTAGCAATATGCTTAGCTTTTCTTTAAGTATCTAGTCGGAACTATTTCAGTTCTCAACTAGAAGCTTGGGGGCTACAGTATAAAGTTTTAACTCGGAAAATGCTTAGCTTTTCTTTAAGTATCTAGTCGGAACTATTTCAGTTACAACTAGAGGCTTGGGGGCTACAACACTTAAAATTATGAACATTGCGTATGCTACTCTTAAAGCATCTAGTCGGAATAATTCATTCCATCTAAATGCTTGGGGGCTACAGTGAGAGTTTTTTCTAACTTAGTCACTCTTAGAGCATATAGATGCAAAGCCAATGGTTTTCCGTATACATCCTCGGGGGCTACAGTGGGATACTCATATGAAATGCAAAAGGTAAAGTAAAACTTACAAGTGCGATGATCTTGAGGTTTGTAGCACTCTCGGCCAGCAGCTTGCCAAAGGAAACGCTGTTACTTCGCAAGATGTCCGCTTGGCGGAGTAGCTCCTCGAGACCGCACGTCGGAGATGACGACCCTCCTCCAGGAACCATAGTTGTGCTACCCGGCGTAAGCACCGGGAAGATAATCTTCGGCAATTCGAGGGGTTTCTGGGGAGTAGAGGCGCCGCCTTCGGCAGAATTACCAGCACCCACCACCGCCTTGCCGCTACCGATGGCATCCTTAGCCGGAGCTTCAGCCATTTGAAGAGCAGCACTCTCCTGCGTCGCCTGCTCACCGACAATTGCGAGTTCGGTAGAGGCGCCAGAGTCCACTTTCATGGCGGATGGGCCTGGTGCCTCCTGGGCTTGGGAGCTTGTCGGAGCGGAGGAGGGCTTGACGGAAGGAGTAGCAGGGGCGATGGCGGGGGAAGAGTCGCGATGCAGCATATCTTTGATATTTCTAGAAGCCCCAAGAGTCTTGGAGGACTTCTTGAGGCTGGTTGTGGCTTTCTTCCTGAAACGTGCAAAATGCATAAGTACAGGAATAAGACAGATAAACAAGACAATGTCGGAGAATAAGAAGCTTACACTAGGGGGGTGCTTTGGCAAACATCCCAGTGGCTTTCTTCTTTTCCGCCTCCAGGGCGGCAGTACTCTGTTTGGAGGCTCCACCCTCCGTCTTCTTTTTATTGCCTCCGTCGGCAGCATCAGAGGTGGAGCTCTTCCGCTTTCGCGCCAACGGGACATCATCGTCGGACACAACCGTGACTTCCTTCATCTTGGGATCGTAGATTTGGGTGGCCAGGTTGCCCTCCTCTAGATCGCTAAGCTGTCAAGTGAGAAATCATTGTGTTAGACAAGATGGTATTAGCAAGACGAAAAAACTGGAGCAATGTCATACACGGAAAATAAATGTCTACCTTTGGGCACTTTCCATCTACGAACATGTCGTAGGTGAGGGTGAAGCCACGCTTCTTGTCCTTCACCTTGACAATGTCTTTAAGGCGGAACTTGACGGAGTCGCTCGAGAAGTTGTCCTCGGAGATCCGGAGGGTATCCCTTCGGTCGCCGGTGTACTCGTGCATAAGCTTCGTACGGTGCTACAGAGGTTGGATCCGCCTGATGAACCAGCACATGGCTAGGTCCAAGCCGATCAGACCCGTCTCTACAAACCATTCGATCCGCCTTATTGCGCGAGAAGCGTTGAGGTCGGAGGGAAGGGAGGCATGGGACCGCCATGTGGGGACTTCGGCGGCGGCTCCGTCCACAAAGTCCGGGTACGTTGCTTCACGGCCCGACAAAAGAATGTCGGGGCCATAGAAGTACGTCCGCTGCCAATTTTTGCAGGACTCGTGGCCGACGATGTTGGGGAACCGCCGGCCAGGACGGATCTTGAAGCATATGGTGCCGCAGTTTCTAAGCTCCTCCTTGTTGTGTCCGGCTTCACGTTTGACGGTGAAGAAGTACACAAACAAATCTAACCTAGGCCTAATCCCTAGGTAACCCTCACAAAGTGCCGCGAAGTTGCTAAGCACTAGGATACTATTGGGGGAAAGGTTGTGGGGTTGGACCTTGAAGTGATTCAAGACGGACAGGAAGAAGTGTGAGATGGGAAGAGAAACGCCGCGTACCAATTGCGCCTTGAGGTATACTTTCTCTCCGGCTTGGGGAGAGGGGGTCACCTCGCCGGACGGCGTCGCCCGCCAGGCGAGCCCCTCCATCGCAGGGAGGTAACCCTCAGCGACCATCTCTTGGAGGTCGCGGCCGATGATGTCCGAGCCGCGCCAGTCTCCTTTGTGCGAGTCTGACTCCTCTTCCAGGGGCTCCAGCGTCGCCAGGTTATGGTCGCCGCCGGTGGTTTCTATCACCGCCGATGCGCTCTGGGGGCACGACGACGGAGCTCGCCGGCTTCGCTCGATGCCGCCATTGATGGGGATGATCTGCTGCTAGCCATGGAGGAGGAAGAGGACAGGACTGGTCCAGGCAAGAGGCTAGGGTTTCTCGAGGTTTTCACGAAGAGCTCGAGGAGGCGCGCGGCTGGAGGAAGAAGACGATGACGCAGGAGAATAGGGTGAAAAAGTGGCAAGTGTCCCACGGCCGCTATTTATCTTACTATACGTCAAGATTTGTGAAGCTAATCGGACGGTTGCCGCGTAGACGACGTGTTCGTGAACGTGCGCGGTAATTTTGCCACGCCTCCAACCGTCGCCGCCAACGGTTCGTATCGCTCACGCGGGAAAATCGGATATGATTACGTTCTCTGCATGTGTGAGTTATGAGGCGTCGCTGACCTACAGCCTACGTCGTCATAACTGACATGGTAGATGAGCCGTCCCATCGAAGATTCTGGCATGGACGGATTTAATCCGGCAACAGGAGCGTACGATGGAAGATTCAGAATTTCTCCGACTTACTCATAGAAGACGGAGAAAATCTTTGTAGGGTTCTTTGGGAGGACTCCAAGATGTTGCTTGACGATTTGCCGACATCCATCTAGAAGGAGCATTCCATGGGAAGAGGCAAGACGGCGCAAGATCTCGGAGTTCTCCGGGGGCTACTATTGGGGATATCCTATATGGGTATCCTCATAGCATGTCTCTTATCCGACTAACCCGGGTGGCCCACAGTCGGTACCATGGCCTATGGCCTTCTGGGCGGCCCAGTTAGGTGGATCCAGAAGGGAGGCCCATGCCGGATAAAGGAAGGCTACGGTGGAGTCACCATCGTACCCGGAGCCTTGGAGTGCAAGATACACAAGACTAGTAATAGACGGTGTAGAACTCTGTAACCTGTCTGGCTAGGACTTTTCCCTGTAACCCTAGGACCTGGCGACTATATAAGTCGGGCCTATGGGAGCCTTTAGGTCACGATAACTTAGACTTTCTAGTCACCTCGCACAGTGAACCTAATCTCTGTAACCCGACGTATTGCCATTATAGTGATTTATAGCAGGAGTAGGATTCCGCCACCGTTGTGGGATCTAAACCTGGGTAAGCTGTGTTACCTCGTACCCGTCAACCGTCTGCCTTACCCCATGTCTCTAAACACGCACTGTTAGGACCCCTCCATGGCGTACTCGTCGGCAATACCACGACAGTTGCACCTTTGGACGATGTCCTTGGCGTCGTTCATGGCTGTTGGCCACTAGAATCTAGCTCATAGAGCTTTGGCTACTAGGGCGTGGTTGCCTGCATGATGGCCGCAGATGCCCTCGTGGATGTCTTGGAGTATGGTTTTGCCGTTGATGTCTACGCACTTCTATTCTTGTAGACAATTATTGGGCCTCCAAGTGCAGAGGTTTGTAGAACAGCAGCAAGTTTCCCTTAAGTGAATTACCCACGGTTTATCAAACTCAGGGAGGAAGTGGTCAAAGGTATCCCTCTCAAGCAACCCTGCAATCAAGATACAATAAGTCTCTTGTGTCCCCAACACACCCAATACACTTGTCAGGTGTATAGGTGCACTAGTTCGCGAAGAGATAGTGAAATACAAGTGGTAACGGTGCCAGAAAATAGCTTCTGACTTGTTGTTGACGTGGGGTAACGACTAAAGGCAAAAGGATGGAAGCAAGCAAACATGCAACAGATCTAGTAGCAAACGGTGTTTCAATGCTTAGAAACAAGGCCTAGGGATCATACTTTCACTAGTGAACACTCTCTCATATAAATATCTTCTCTTTATGATACTACTCTTAACTACTCTCCGGTTGGACACTCTAATCCATGGTAGGGCTATAACAACACACCTCAAAGTATGCCTTCCTCATCTAGATAACCCCACACTCTCACCTTGAGCGCTAGATGGTTGCAGCAAACACCACAATTTCGTAGAGACATCCAACTCCAAATATAACTCATAACAAATATTCAATCTAGCCAAAGTGCCACACACGGTATGCCCGCTGTCACTTTCACACACATGGGGAAAAGTATAGATCTATTAAAGCACAAAGAGTATTTATGTAGACTCAAGCCTAAGTGCCACCATGGCGTGCACGCTGTCACTTTCACACATATGGGGAGAGCAGAGATCTAATGAAGCACTTGAGTAGCAAGGTAGATCTACTTGATTACAAAGCTCATGACCACAACAAGATCATGCATAGAGAGAGAGAGATGAACACATAGCTACCGGTAGAGCCCTTAGCCTCGAAGGAGAACTACTCCCTCCACATCATGGGAATCAGCAACGGTGATGGAGATGGTGGTGGAGATCGATGGAGATGGCTCCGGGGGCACTTCCCCGTCCCGGAAGGGTGCCGGAACAGAGACTTTCTGTCCCCCGAATCTCCCCTTCGGTGGCGGCGGCGTTGTGGAGGTTTTCGTGGATTTCTGCCAGATGATTTAGGGTTTCTGAGTCGGGGGCTTCTTATAGGGGAAGAGGTGAGGCTGGGAGGCGGCTGGAGGGCCCACACCCTACCCAGGCGCGGGGTAGGGCCCACCCGCGCCTAGGGGGTGTGGTGGCCCTGGTTCGCCTCTTTGTCTCCCCTCTGGACTTCATGTCGCCCACGGTAAAATATTTACTTTGGCTTTTGTCCCGTCCAGTTCCGATAATATTCATTTTCTGCCTTCCTAGAACCAAAAACAGAAGAAAACAGTAAACTGGCACTATGGCAACTTGTTAATAGGTTAGTTCTAGAAAATATTTAAAAACACCTCAAAGTGTAGACAAAGCAAAGCAAAGCAAAGTAGATACTAAACAAGCATGGAGCATCAAAAATTATAGATACGTTTCTGACGTATCAGCCGTCACCGATGCTGACGCACCTTTGGATCACACCTGAAATGCTGCGCTTGTACAGCTCACCGTAGATTATGGTGAAGGCCTTAGACCGGCGAGATATGCGTCGGGCGTCTGTCGGGTCATCGGGTAGTTTATTGTTTATCAGGTACCGAAGGTACGGTTGCGTCCATGTCTCTTCAACTGCCATGACCTGCATTAGGCTGACCAGCTTGGCCTCGGTGTCGAGTTTTTTTGGTCCTTCCTGTCCTTCGGGTGGCGCAGCCCCCGAGTGCTCTACTTCTTCGGTTGATCCCTTGGGGAATTTCCTTTTGATAGAGGGTACACAGATTTGTTCGAGGAACACAACTGGTGGCACCCGTGCGCAGGTGGAGCCGATGTTGGCGAGTCTATCGGCTTCTTTGTTGCTTTCTTTTCTGACATGCTGAAGCTCGCTGCCATCGAAGTCTCCTTCGAGTGAGTTGTAGAGCGCGTACGCGATCATATTGGCGTTGTGAGCGTCACACTTGTTCATCGTCTGCTGGACGACAAGGTTCGAGTCACCATAGATGACGAGGTGTGTTGCACCGTAGATCTTGGCCATCCGCATGCCATGGATGAGGGGCTCATATTTGGCCTCATTGTTGTAGGTGCAAAATTTCATCCGAAGGATGTATTTCATCTTGTCGCCCTGAGGGGACGTCAGTATGATGCCAGCTCCTGCTCCAGCCTCACGCTTGGATCCGTCGAAGTGCATCGTCCATGATTGCGTCATGTCCGGAGTGTCCGGCAGCTGGAGTTCCATCCAGTGGACGAGGAAGTCTGGGAGGACCTGAGATTTGATGGCCTTTAGCCGCTCGTAGACTATGTCTATGTCTAGAGGAGACAGCTCGATGCCCCACAGGGCTACGCGTCCCGTGGCTTCGAGATTGTTCAGGATGTTGGACAGTGGGGTCTCGTTGACGACCATAATCTAGTGCTCCTGGAAGTAATGGCTCAGCCGATGAGCCGTCATGAATACACCATAGGCGAGCTTCTGGTAGTGAGGGTACCTCTGCTTTGTTGGAGTCAGTACCTCGCTGAGGTAGTAGATTGGGCGTTGGACCCTGTGGGTCTTGCCATCTTCGGGTCGTTCGACCACGAGTACGGTGCTTACCACCTGGTGCGTATCTGCAATGTATAGCAGCAGAGGCTCTCGCTCCTTTGGTGTGACTAGGACATGCAAGGTGGAGAGAAGCCGTTTGAGGTACTCGAATGTGTCATATGCTTCAGGTGTCCACTCAGCGTTGCGATCCGCCCAGCTAGCTACTGGACATACCTATGCGACTGATGAATCTGCTCAGCGCGGCGATCCGCCCAGCTAGATGTTGGACACCTTTGAGGTTCTTCGGATTCTCCATGGCCAGTATGGCCCTGATTTTCTTCGGATTCGCCTCTATCCCCCGTTGGGAGATGAAGTAGCCGAGTAATTCGCCAGATGGGACGCTGAAGGCACACTTTTCTAGGTTCAGCTTGATCTTATAGTGATCAAGGTTATCAAACATCTCGCGGAGATCGTCAATCAGTGTCTTGGCCTCTCTGGTCTTGATTACTATGTCGTCAACATAGACTTGAATGTTGCGACCAATCTGATTTTTTAGGCACGCCTGCATGCATATCTGATACGTGGCACATGCGTTCTTCAGCCCAAAGGGCATGGTGTTGTAGCATAATACTCCGAACGGCGTGATGAATGTCATTTTCTCCTGGTCTTCGACCTTCAGCCAAATCTGGTTGTAGCCCGAGTAGGCGTCGAGGAAGGAGATCTTCTCGCATCCTGCAGTCGAATCGATGATCTGATCGATCCGCGGTAGAGGGAAGTGGTCCTTGGGACAATACTTGTTGAGTGATGTGAAGTCCACGCACATCCGCGGGATGTCCGTGTCCTTTTTGGGGACCAGCACGGTGTTGTCCAGCCACTCGCTCTCCTTGATTTCCCAGATGAAGTTGGCATCGAGGAGTCTGTTGACTTCGATTCCAATGGCTTCAGCTCTTGGCTCGGACATTCGTTGGATCGACTGCTTGACTAGCTTTGCGTCAGGGAACACATTGAGTGCATGCTCGACGAATTCCTTGGGAACTCCTGGCATGTCCGCAGGACACCAGGCGAAAATTTCCTAGCGCTCATAGAGGAATTCGACGAGCGTGCTTTCCTATGCGGGACTGAGGTCATTGGCGATCAGCGCCGTCTTGGAGGCGTCTGTCGGGTGGACCTGTACCTTCTTTGTGTTGACCGTGGAGTCGAATGACAGGTCAGGTGCATTTTTCCTGGTGACTGGGGTGCCCCATTGTCTGTCACCTCTCTAAGACTTATGAGCTCCTCCTGCATGCCGAACGACTGGGAGATTCTGTTGAAGTATCTGTCATAGTGGTCAGATCGGGTGAAGCTTCCCTGGATGGTGATGACTCCCCTAGGTCCTGGCATCTTCAGTAGCAGGTAAATGTAGTGCGGTTCTGCTAGGAATCGTGCGAATGCCACGCAACCGAGGATGGCGTGGTACTGTGATGTCCAGTCCACCACTTCGAACTCTAGCCGCTCACGCTGATGTTTTCGGGCTGGCCGAAGATGACGCCAAGCCATATTTTTCCCAGAGGGTATATCCCCTTTCCTTGGACTATGTCATGGAACATTGTGTCTGATTGTTCTAGGCTGCACAGCGGGATCTGCATTGCTGCTAGGGTACTGGCGAACATCAGGTTGATGCCGCTGCCGCCATCCATGAAGACGCTGCTCATCTCAAACCCTCTGATCTGCACCTCGAGCACCAGGGCAGCATGACCTGGGCGAGGGATCTAACATGGGTGATCCGAACGATCAAACGTGATGCAGGACTCCGAGCCACTGAGGTACTCAGGGATGGCGGGTGGAGCGGTCATGGCCAGGCTGACTTGTCAGGTGATCTTCTTTTGCACCCTGTTGGTAGGGAGCCCCTTCTGGATCATCAGGGACACTTTTGGCGGCGGGTATCCTCCCACACCGTTATTTGGTGCGGCTGCTGTCGTCGTCTGCGACGGTTCACCGGGTGGTGGTGGTGGAGGAGCTCCATGGGTGATGTCGCCTAGTACGGCAGCAGGCCTGAATCCAGGGTTCACGATCTGCCGCCGCATTTGGGTGAGACCCTCGCTGAGCTTCTGGTGTTGGGATTATGCCCTAGAGGCAATCATGTATGATGATATTTCCCATTGTATTCATAAAGATATTAGTTGTCCTTGTATAAACATCTGATGTGTATTATTGAATATGTGATTCGGTTGTGGAACTATACATTCATGTTGTTTGTTCTAAATGTCCTTGGTCATCGAGGTTGTGCTGGGGACACAACTTAGACCAATGTGAAAGTCAACTTGATGACTCGGTTCCACTTGTCATGGGCATGGAGATGCCATTCCGACTTACACAGATTCGGCTAAAGAGTTTAGCGAATCGGATTGACCCATATTGACGTACAACGAACAAGTTTTCATTTGTATATATCAATCAATGTAATCCTTAGACCTGAGGTTATTTCATAGTCCGATTTGAGGATCACCGATTTAGATTATGTCAAACACTGATCCGTAATTGGCCAGTTATAAAGGCAGAGTTCGGGTCGACTGAGAATCAAGCTGCGTGATGTGAATAACCAAGGTGGTATTTTGCCCCTCCACTTGGAGAGATATTCTCTGGGCCCTCTCGGATGATATGATTTGGAAAGCATGGCCATGCACGACTTGGTTAAGTGTTAACCGAGGCGATTGACTAAGATTTAGTCGGGTGAATCACTTATCTCGGATTGAGAAGAGAGTCGGACTATTTAAGGGATGACAAATATTTGCCTATAGTCTAACAAGGTATATCGTGAGGCAAAAGGGACTCGGACGCAAGTCGCATTGGAAAGGCAAATCGTCTTGACTCTTTGGTACTTGGGAGTTGGCACGTTCTGCTAGGAGCCGCTACCGACTGATCAATTGAGATTCGGACTCCAATCATGTCCAAGTAGCCATGAGCCTGCGGGGTCACACACTTAAGAGCGGGAGCAAATTCGGATTGGATCCGAACTGGAAATCTGGTTGGTTTAGACCCGAGCCGGATTTGGACTGAGTCAGTGAGTCAGACTCACGGTGACTAATATTAAATGGGCTTTAGTGAATGGGCCACGAGAGTGGAGCCCACATTCACTCCCTATATATAGTGGAGCACAGTAACCCAGAAGGGTTAATCGTAGATCGGTTAGGTCATTCCATGTGTTGGAAACCCTAGCTCCACAACAGTCCTGCTGTTGTAACGAACCTAGAAGTTCGCCGCTGGTGCTCCTCCTTGTACCTGTGGGTACCAGTAGAGGTGTTGTACGATCAACACCAGGACGATGGATCACAAAGGAATGCACTGCATCAACTGACGTGCTACATCAGTAATCCGAAACTTCGCATCTAGTGGTAAACCTCGTGGCCTTCTACCTCGGCTAGATCTTGGGATCACCATGTTAGAGGGAAAAAGTTTTGTTTTCTCTCTTTGTGGCCCAACAGTGGTATCATAGCGATAGCTTCTTGTTTTAGGCTCGAGATCTCGCATATATGATATGCGGTTGGCTATAGATGAGATCTATATACTGTTTTGGTGGTCGATCTATGAGATAGATCGGTTTTGTGTGATGTTTACTGGATCAACTGTACTCGGGGAATGGTAGATCTGATTTCCGTGATCATACTGCTAAGGTCATGGAACGACATACCCCTACCGGTCGGCTTCTGCCATCGGGGTCGACTGTGACACATAAATCCAGAGGCGTGGATCGAAGATCAAAAAGTTTGATCGAATCAGAACAATGGTCGGAATCCATGTCCGGATCATAGATGAGATCTATGTTTTCGATCCCCGCTCGCTATCTGGCTAGCGGGACCGCCGGCTTCTCCCTGTCATAGCGCCTTAGATGTCGTTGCGAGTTTCACAACGCCGGTAGATATTGTATCTATGCATAACTTGTTTTTACAGGAAGTTGTGAATGGTATGGTTCATGTGCATGTGATGTATGTGTGTAATCCATACGTGATCTGCGAATCATGATTTTGTCAGCCGGATGGAGCCTAGGTGTTGTCATTTTATTGTATCACGACCTGCGTGTCGGATTCTCCATGTAATTTACTTTACTAAGCTAGTGTAGCTGTGTGGAGAACTCGGATGGCATGCAAGGCGATGTACATGTCAGCAACATGGACTAAGACGGCAAGTGACAAGAGTTGGCACGAGTCGGATTACAGGATTTGTGGAGATGGAGATCGCCATGAAGAGAGCCATACCATTTCACATTATAATTGGTTTATTTTTTGTTATTGGTATGTCTCTGTTTTACCTCTATTAGATAGTCGGTAAAATTTAATCCCTCAAAGAAGATCTAGTCGGTTCTCCCGCCAGTGTTTGCACCATCACAAGTCTGACATTTTGGTAGTGGGCTCATAATATTGAGGTGCTGCCAATTCTTACTACGGAAACACTCGGTAAGCTAGACGGGTCTATCACAACGGTTGTGGGGCTCGGGGAAAACTCGGATGGAAGAAGGGGCATGTGATGCCACCCGTCCAACAGGAGTCATATGATATACGATTGGCAAGGAGTTGTCTACCTAGATCACTTGGCGGCTAGCGGTGATGCCAAAGCTCACTAGCCGACTTGCTTATTTAGGATCCTGAATCACTAAGTGACGAGGTTTAATCTCGTCAATGCCCATTGTTATGGACTTGGGTTTTGGAGAAGATGGGGATGCTGGAGATCGTGGCACGGTTAACAAACAAGCAACCAGGGGACACGAGATTTACCCAGGTTCAGGCCCCCGGAGGGAAAACCCTACACCTGCTTGTCTGTTCTTGATTACGGCAGAACCGAAGGTTACAGGGTGCACAGATTCGATCTGGCGTGGAGGTGTGTGCGAAAGTATGAGTCGACAGATCTACGACGTGCCCTCCTGGCCTTTATATAGACTTAGGCAGGTCCCGGGCATAGTCCTAGTCGGTTACAGCTTCTAGGGTTTTACCCCTTTGAATTTCCTATCTATGCTAGTCTTGTTCTCAGAGGATCCGAAGGCGTCATGGGCCTCGGCCATCCGAAAATCTTTATGGGCCAGCGTATATCTGCCGTGGGCCTTCCTTGGGCTGAACCAGGTATGCTGAAGTCATGTACCCGTAGGGTATAACCATGTTAGTAGCCCCCGAGTGATCAGTCGAATCGTAGATTCGGCTGAGGACTCTTCCATCTTTCGGGTGCAACTATGTATTAATAGTATATGTGTGTAGGGATTGTTGATGTGTGTGCCCGACTCACCCGACGGATCAGGGTCAGTTAACTATCTTAGGACGAAACAACACGATCTTCTTCAAGTTCGAGTCCCTCAACTCGGACCTGGAACATATGCTGGCGTAATTCAACTCAGGCCGCGGAGGACTTACAGGAGTGGAATTCCAGTGATTTTAATTAATGTACCCAACGCGTCCGTCGGGATTTTTCATCACGCCTGTTGACATGGATTTGTACTAGCAGAGCGCAGTCATGTACGTTGCCAGGCCGTCAGATGATATCTGCAGGTCTTATTTTTGCGTCGCGGACGCAGCATCCGAACATTTGTCACCACGGAGGTGTTTCGGGTGGCCAAGGAGATTGTCGCTCACTCAGCGCTTGTTGGGGCAGAGATGCCAAAAAGGTTTTTGCGTGCTGATCCGAAAGATCGCAGTCGAAGAATTCATAGGGTGCACGACCAGCGCTCCCTATGGGAGTAGCCCCCGAGTGTCTGTGCGAGTCGTAGACTCGAGCAGAGACTTTAGTTCAATCATTGTTCAGTTGTTAAGTCCATAAGACTCAAAAAATTCCGGATGCCTAAATCCACCCTCCCTATGGGAGTAGCCCCCGAGTTCGTAGTGGAGTCGTAGACTCGACGTAGGACTCAAAGAAAATACTTTGTCGTTATTCATCCTCCGGGTGCGCGGCCAGCGCTCCTGATAGGAGTAGCCCCCGAGTACTGAGTCGAATCGAAGATTCGAGCGAGTACTCTTAGCTGTGGAGCCGAAGAATTGTAGTTGGTGCTAGTATAGCTTTTGATGACATCAGTGCTGACGGTCGATGACCTCAAGCGTCTGCTACGCCAGAGATGACTTGGCTGGACAAACGTGGGTCCCACTTGCTAACTTTGAATTGACCGGTCCCGCGCGGCGTGGAGATAATTACGGCGTCTCCTCGATTTCCGCGCATGGTGGACGGCGTGGTAACGACGGTTCGTTGTGATGCTGACACGTGTATGGTCAGATCTGTCGTTGGCGTTAGGTCTTCTGGATGGACGGCTGTCGTTCGTCGTCTTCGCTGTTATAATCATTGGGGGAAACTGTGGTTTGTTTTCACCGCACCAGTTCTTGTGTTCACTGCCTCCTTGTGCTCGAGCGATTCTTGCTTCGCGCTGAGATTTCCTTCCACATTTCCGTCGTTCTTTCTACGTTTTCACCGCCGGCGCCGCCGTAGCGCAATGGGGAAATCAAAGAAATCTTCATCTACGGTTGGGACCAGCGCCGCCGGAGGAAAAAAGGGCACCGCCGCTACTCGCGTCACCGATGGTGGCTGGCGGTGATCAGAGACGCGGGAGAGCGATCTCCGCAAGCTTCGCGAGCGGGGCCTGATCCCGCAAGATAGGGAGGCCGTCAAACTCCCCGGCAATGAGGTAATCCCCCGTCCCCCATCTGGGTATCGGGTTATGTTTCTCGCCTTCGTTTTGCATGGGTTTTTTTTCCGGTCCATGACTTCCTCCGTGGACTACTCTTCTTCTATGGGATTCAACTTCATCATCTGTCTCCCAATTCTCTTCTCCACATTGCGTGTTTTATCACTTTTTGCGAGTGCTGGCTTGGCATTGAGCCGCACTTTGGCCTCTTCCAGAAGCTCTATTCCGTGAAGAGGCAATCTGGTTCGGATGGTGTGTATCCCATTGGGAGTTTCATCATCTCCCTTAGTCCCAATCTGATCTTCTTTTCCTTTTCCATGTCCGAATCTGTCCAGTACTGGCGGAGGCGATGGTTTTATATCCGCGACTCTGTAGTGCCCGGGCAAGATTTTGGTCTTGTTCCGTTTGACCCCTCCCAAATGATTGAGCGAAAAAGGTCTTGGAAAAACCAAACTTGGACGGTGAGGTGGCGGAGATAGAGGCCCTTTACCGTCGGGTGGAGGATCTCCAGCTGATTCCGGAGAAGGAGGTGAACGGCGTGGACATCATCCGGACATTTCTTGAGCGTCGGGTGCAGCCTCTCCAAGCGAGGGCGCACCCGATGTTTCTATATTCTGGGCGCCGTGATCCGACGAGGGTTTCGGCTGAGAAAATGTCCGAGGGGGATCTTGACAGGGCCCTTCGCGCGCTGCTGAAGTTCAAAGCCGGAAAAGAAATCCCGGGGAAGTCACTAACTCCTCCATTTTCTTCGACGTTGGCCGTACCGCAGGTGTAGATTTGTGCACATAGTGCTCTTTGGTCAGCTGTGTTTTTGTTTCCTTTGTTTGCTAACAAAGTTCCTTCTGCTCTTGCAGAGTTTCAAAGTGCCGGGCATGGTACCGCCATTGCCCGAAAGGTATCCGAATGCCCCGGATAATGAAGTGGTTGATTCCGTGTCCGAGCTGCCATAAGCGCGATCTCCGGCGGAGGATGCCGATGAGTCGAGTGAGGACCAAACGCGAAAATGGTCATGGAGCTCCAGCGAGTCTTCGGATGCCTCGACTCCTCCGACTCCCAGAAACCCTCTGGGCCTTGAGCGTCATAGTGGCAGTCATGGAGGTTCTACTTCTCCAATTCCTTCCATTCCTGTGCGGGCTGTAGCGCCGCACCCGCCAGCAAAGCGGAAGAAGGAAGAGAAAAAGGAGGAGAAAAAGGAAGAAAAGAAGGAGGAGAAGAGAGCCCGAAGGACTCCTCCTGTCTTTGACCTGAGCTCACTGGGATCGTAAGTTTCTTGCTGTACTATTGTCCTTTTTCCTTCATGATTGTTGTGGTTGTGCTGATTGGTTCGTGTGCAGGCATTCCTCCCATGATTCCTCCAGTGGTGGTGCGCGGGAGATGATGGGGGAGTCGAAAATTGCATCTCCTCCTCCTCAGACGGTGGCGACTTCGGGTGGCGCGGCTCCGGATCCTCCGTTGCAGGAGGTGCAGGTGGTTGCGCCTCAGAATTTCGCAGGCGGTTCTTCGGAGTCACCTTCAGAGCATGTAAGTTTTCTGCTTCATGTCACGGGGGGAGCCCCCGAGTGTCTTCGTGTGCGAATTTTGTTTTTTGCTTCTTTGTGTTGGGCGTAGCTCCCAAGCCCTTTTCTTACTGCTATTTCTTTTTCTGCAGCCTTTTGTGCAGGAGGCCAAGCGGCTGGTGCAAGAGAGCCTGGTGCTGGAGGCGAACCTTCGGCAACTTCAAGGTATCCATCTGTCGTTGAATGCCTCTATTATTTGTCCTGGTCCTGTTCTTTGAAACTTGCTTGTATTAAATGCAGAGGAGCATAACGATTCCCTCCGTGAGGTCGATGCTCTCAAAAAGAGCCTTGGTCAATCGGAGCAGAAGGCCGAAGCTGCCATTGGCGTGAAAGAACGCCTCGAGCTAGAGCTGACTAAGGCAGCCGAAGCGAATGCGTGTCTGCAGAAGGAGGCCGCAGATCGTGAGCAGCTGGCCACCGTTGCGGCTGCTCGTGAAAGGGAGGTGGCGACGAAGCTCATGGCTGCTGCCAAGGCTATTTCGGGTGAGTGCTAGTTTTGTACTTGTTTCTTTTTCCTCATGTTTTCTTCTATGCTGCTTTTCTTCATGTTTTTCTTCTTACTTTTTGTCTCAGATGCCGCAGGCATCGAGTTCGACCGTGGTGCTCTGGAGCACGGTAGTGCTCTAGATGATGCCACTGTGGCGGTCGAAGACCGCTGGAGCACCGTCGTCAACTCTCTTGCCAAGGCGAAAGAGGTCCTTGGTCGCTTCTACAAGGAGCTTGTCCCGAAGGGCGCAGCCCTTGATGATGTGGATGCTCTGGCGGAGGCTCTGTCAGCCGAAGCGCCTGCGGCGTACAAGCGCAAGCAGAAGGGCATCGGCGCGTCCGTCGGGCTGGCGATGGCCTTGGTGGCTGGAGCGGAGCTGGATCTGTCCCAGATCACCTCTCGGATGCCGACGGCTGCGGATGGATCCGAGGTAGCCTTTGCTGCCTATTCTGCTCGCTGCAAGCGATATGGGCCCAAGCTCATTGATTTGCTGTCTGAGTATGCACTGCGGCAGCAGGGCGGGGCCAAAGCTAGGCAGTCTGGCTCCGAGGCCACTCAGGGTCCCGCATCTTAGGCGTAGTAGACGTAGGGTAGTTTGTAGTCTACTTTTGTTGTAAATATCTTGAAGAACAGCATCCTTGTGCCACGTAGTGGCCTTATATATTTAATGAATTCCTCTGAGTTGTGGCTTATCATTGGCTGAATGTCTGTGTTCCTTTCTTTTGCTGCTGCTCTAGGTTCCTTCGGGTGCTAATCCTGTTGACGCCCCATCCGCAATGCCGTTGCGACCATCCTTGGATGATTCCTCGCTGCTCACTTTCCTTCCGGATCGTGTGCGTAGTCTGGAGAGAGAGTTGCTCGGGTTACGCGGTGATGCCGACGTTTGGAAGTCCAAAGCGGATCCTGGTGCAGCCAGAGAGGAGTACTTGATGGCGGAGCTGGTTCGGCTATCCGAGCAGCTGCAGTGTAAGTTGTTCTTTGGTTCGAGCTGTAGATCGGTTCTTCGGATGAGCCTGCTGGCTTTACTCTTATTTTGTGCGATTGTTGCAGGTGCGAATCTTGCTCCGAGGGAGGAAAAGGAGCGTGTCGCTGTTCGGGTCAATTGCTTGACTCAACAAGACATGGAGACCGGCAGCTTCTTCTGGATGGATCGTGATCGCGCCATAGCTCTGGCGACGGTGCAGGATGGTGTTCATCAAGTTTCGCGGGCGCTCCGCCAAGTGCAGACGTCGCTTGCCTCGGTGCTGCACGTCATGTTCCCTTTGGATGCCGTACCGACAAGCCTTGCGGGTCTTCTGTCGAAGTTTCGGAGCGTAAGCAATGTCAAGGAGTTGGTGCGGCAGCAGCTTGTCGCAGGAGTGAAGGCTGCTTTGTCTCTTGTGAGGCTGCACCGGCCTGACGTGGATTTGGCTGCTGTGGCCGCTGGGCCACCTCTTCGCCCTGATGGTGGCGAGTGGGACATGCGTCCGCATTACGCGGCTGTAAGGCAGTATGCCGAACAGATTGTAGATTTGTTTGTGCAGCGTGCCCAGATTATTCTTCAACATAGGTAGTACCTGTAAAAGAGAGAGATGTAAAATTTGTATATTTCGGTTGGTCGTGTTGTTCCCTTTGTTGTAAAGGTTTGTTTGTTTGTGAGCACTCAGTGCTTTGATTGAGTACGTGTCCTTTTCGTTTGCCTGACGTTGTCAGCTACTCAGGTGTACACGTTTGGTCCTCAGTCGATGAAATCGTGAGGCGGGGGGAGCCCCCGGGTGCGTTTGTAGCATGTAGTACAGTTGCAGAAAATAGTGGACCGAAGTTTTGGGGCGAGACACTTAGCTTTATTTATATCGTAATGGAGGAGGTACATTGTTCGGCTGAATAACTTTGGCTAGAAGCCTTATTGAAAGTAAAAGGGGGTAGGTTGCTACGGATAGAATCGTCGCAGGTGCGAGATATTCCATGGGTTGGAGTATGCGACTCCAGACTCCACGTGCTTGAGGCGATAGGCGCCACCTGGGATGACTTCGGTGATGACGTAGGGTCCTTCCCATGGTGACTCGAATTTATTCGGTCGCTTTTGCTTGAGTCGCAAGATGAGGTCTCCTTCGACGAAGGATCTTGGGCGCAGCCGGCGGCTATGGTAGTTGCAGAGACTCTGCTGGTACACCGCTGATCGAGCTGCTGCTATATCACGTGCTTCGTCGAGTGTGTCGACAGCGTCTTCGAGTGCAATCGTGAATTCGGCTTCGCTGTAAGCGACGACCCGCGGGGCCTGGTGGCGTACTTCGGCTGGTAGCACGACCTCGGCTTCGTGTACCATGAAGAACGGTGTGTAGCTGGTGGAGCTGTTTGGCGTAGTCCGTAAGCTCCACAGGACGGATGGTAGCTCTTTCGTCCAATTTCCAGCTTTTTGTTCGAGTGAGCTCATGAGGTGCTTCTTGATGCCGGCGCCGATTAGGCCGTTGGCCTTTTCCACTGGCCCGTTCGTTTGCGGGTGTGCCACTGAGGCATCCGTGATGTTGATCCCAAGGCCTTCGCAGAAGTCCTGGAATTCTTCGGAGATGAAGTTCGATCCGTTGTCGGTGATGATGTTGTGTGGTACGCCGAACATGTAGATAATGGACTCGAAGAACTTGACGGCAGTTTTGCCTTTCTGGTTGGTGACCGGCATGGCCTCGATCCACTTGGTGAATTTGTCGACTGCAACCAGGAGGAAGACGTGTCCCCCTTTCGAGGATTTTGGCAGTTTGCCGATCATGTCGAGGACCCATTGAGCGAAAGGCCAAGCTATAGGTATGGGTCTGAGCTCGGACCTAGGTGCGTGCGGTTTGTCGGAGAACCATTGGCATCCGTTGCATCTTCGGACGATGTCCTTTGCGTCGCTCATGGCCGTTGGCCAGTAGAATCCTGCTCGTAGAGCTTTAGCGACAAGGGAGCGGCTGCCTGCGTGGTGGCCGCAGATGCCTTCATGGATGTCTTGGAGTATGGCCTTGCGTCGTCGATGGTGACGCATCATTGAAGTACACCCGTGATGCTGCGCTTGTACAGCTCGCCGTTGATGATGGTGAAGGCTTTTGACCGGCGAGATATGCGTCGGGCGTCTGTTGGGCTGTCACGCAATTCTCCGGTTATCAAGAACTGGAGGTATGGTCGCGTCCAAGCTTCTTCGGCTGCCATGACCTGCACTAGTTTGACCATGGCTACCTCTGTGTCCAGCTTTTCGGGTCCTTCGTGTCCTTCGGGGTATCTCCCGAGTGTTCTGCTTCTTTGGGTGATCCCTTGGGGATCGCTTGATGGATGGTATGCAGATCTGTTCGAGGAACACTCCTGGTGGCACTTTTGCGCAAGTGGAGCCGATGTTGGCGAGTCTATCGGCTTCCTCGTTGCTCTCCCTTCCAACGTGCTGAAGTTCGCAGCCGTCGAATTCGCCTTCGAGTGCATTGTAGAGCGCGCGGTATGCGATCATGTTTTCGGCGTGTGCGTCGCACTCATTCATCGTCTGCTAGACGACGAGGTTGGAGTCACCGTAGATGACCAGGCGCGTTGCGCCGCATATCTTTGACATCCTCATGCCATGGATGAGGGCTTCGTATTCGGCCTCGTTGTTGGAGGCTCTGAATTTCATCCGAAGAACGTACTTCATCTTGTCGCCTTGTGGGGAGGTCAGTATGACCCCTGCCCCTGCTCCGGCTTCGCGCTTGGAGCCGTCGAAGTGCATTATCCATAACTGCGATATGTCTGGGGTGTCTGGCAGCTGCAGCTCCATCCAATGTACCAGGAAGTCCGGAAGGACTTGAAATTTAATTGCGTGTCGCTTCTCGTAGACGATGTCCAAGGGTGACAGTTCGATGCCCCACATGGCCACCCGTCCTGTGGCCTCTGGATTATTCAGGATGCTGTTCAGGGGTGCCTCGTTGACCACCTGTGGCATCCCGCAAAACCACTACTAGAAAATCGCGTTGTTTTTGTGCATTGCATCATCATGGTCGCATGCTCATGTCATCATGCCACATTGCATTTGAGCATCGTCATAATCATGCATATTATTTTGCCTAAAAACTGTTTGCGAAAGACTATGTTATTTTCTAAACTAGCCCTCCTCTATTTTTAAATCCAAATCGTCGGTCCAGCCGGATCTTTCATTTATCTAAAACCAATTACAAAATCTATTGTTAAAATAAAAGAAACCCTAGTATAAAATTCTAGTCCTAAACTCACCCAATCCTAGTCTACCCACCAACCCCAGCTTGCCACCTCCCTTTCCCTCCACCTCATCACACACCCCGCCACCTCACCAATCCCCTACTCCCTCTCCCCTGACCACACAAACACACACGCCACAGCCCCCCCTCTCCCCGCCCCACCGGCCCCACGCCCCGGCCCCACCCCTGCAGACCCCGCTCTCTCCTTCCTCTCTCTCCCTCTCCCGCTCCCCCTCTGCCTCACCGCCCCGCTCGTCCTCGCCCACGCCCCGCGACCCTTCTCCCCTCCCCGCTCTCTGCTCTCCGCCTTCCGCCACCGCGCCCGGAGCTCACCGCCCCGCCCCGGAGCGCCGCCTCTCTCGGGCTCCACGGCCGCCGTCGGCCACGCCCCGCCCCGGAGCGCCGCCTCTCTCGGGCTCCACCGCCGCCGTCGGCCACGCCCCGCCCCGGAGCGCCGCCTCTCTCGGGCTCCACCGCCGCCGTCGGCCGTGCCCCGCACCGGCCCGAGCTCCGCCCCGCCGCCTCGGGTCCCCTCTGCCCGGCCTCCTCTCCCCGCCGCGTGGCCTCCTCCGGCAGCGAGCTCCGCCCCACCCCGGCCTTCCGCCGCCACCGCGGTCTCTCCTCCCCGCCCCGCCGCCGTCGCGCTCGCCTCCGAGCCCTTCTCTTCCGCGCCTCCTCGTCGCCGACCGTGGCCCCTCCACCTCGCCGGAACCGTGTCGCCGGCCGCGCCCCGCCAAGCTCCTCGCCGGCCCGCCTCCCCTCTCTGTGCCGGCCGCCCAGTGTCGCCTCGCCGTCACAGGCCTCTGGCGCCTCCACCTTGCCCGGACGCGCCCTCCTCGCCGCCTTCCCCTGTCGCCGTCGACCTCGGCCACGACCCCAGCCCGCCAGCTCCTCGACCCCGCCTCTGCACCCCGACCTCCGCCGCGGCCGCGCGCCCTCTCTGCAGCCGCCATGGCGCAGCCCGCTCTCGGCCTCATCCCGGCGAGCTCGCCGTCGTGCCTCCGTTCCTGCTTGCGCGCGTCTGCGATGATGTGCTTGTACATGGTTGCTTGAGTGAAGATGCCGGGATGTGGTGGCCGTGTGGAGATGTTGACCACCTCAGCTATTTTGGCCTTCACTTGAGGATAATCATGATACTGCAGAAGACCGAGGACCGGCAACTGACGATGTAACCCGGATATCCCCACCTTGTACGCCAAGCCCTTCTTCGGAACCCGGAGACGCCCAGACCCTGGACACCAAGCTCCCCTCCCGGATTTTGAAGCCCGATCCCGCCAAGATCTCCTCGACATCAGGGCCTTCGATATGGTTCCAACAAGATCGCCTACACGGACATCAAGTTATCCAACCCTAGATCCGAAGACCGATCCCCGAGACCGAACCCTCGGAACACCAAGATCTCCCAGTGCCGAGACCCGAGTCCGACACCGACACTCGAAACCGCGGAACCGACAAGTTCGCCTACCCGGACACCGGGCGACAAGATCTTCCCGAACCCGATGACCGCCAAGCTCGCCACAACGACGACAAGCACTTCACCGCGGGACACCGAGAATGCCAACATGGAACCTGGAACGACAAGATCTCCTTCGCGGGCGCCGAGACCCCCGACCCCGAAGACCGATCCCGCCTAGGCCCGAACCCGTTGAACCATCAACGTCGAGCCCTCGACACGACAAGACCTTCCGCATGGGAACCACAGGCAATGACGCCGGATCCTCAAGTTCTCCTTCACGGACGCCAAGTACTTCCCTCGGACGCCAAAACCCAAACCGGAAGGACGCCAAGATCGCCACAAGGACGACAAGTTCTACTTCCGAATGACAAGACCGGCCGATCCGTGGACCCAACAAGATCGACCGCTTGGCACCCAAGTTCCCCATCTTGTATCCGAACCTCGCCGATCCCGTCGAACCCTGAACCCTGAGACCGAACCTCGAACCTCTCGGAGCCCAAGATCGCCGAACCCCAATGTGTGACCCTTTTCCCGAGCCCTATTTTATAAATGTAATAGCAAAAGGATGCATATTAAATTGTCATACTCGCATGCATAATCATGTCGTTTGGGGGCCTTATGCCGATTCACATTATAATTAAATATGGGGCCCATATGCGGGCAAATCTAGTCGTATATTGGCCTCATTTAAATTTGTGTAGCGAACCGGTGCTATCTTTTGCTATGTTAAGACAACAATTAAATCGGGGAAGTTAAATAACTTGAACCGTTTAACGAATTGTCGGGACCCCCGGTTCCGCTTAATATGACCTAATCGCACCGCATATTTACCATGCCATGCATCATACATGCATCATGCCCGATCTTTTGCCGTAGTATTAAATATCGCATCCGGTGTTTCTTCTAGTGTTTTGGTTCTTCGCGGATAAGGCCGTTGAGTTGACGCGAGTGTCGACCCGATCTTCGGTTGAACCTTCGGCAATGTTTTTCAGGCGAGCATCTCCCCCTTTCTACCTATCTTACTTTTATAGTATTTATTCCCTCCTGTTGATCTATTGCTATCTGTGTTGCGATGCTCTAGTTTTCGTACCCGTGATATCCCTTGCAGCCTTATATTGCCTTGGACACCTCCTATTACCTGTTGTTTGGTAGGTAGTTGGACCTGCGCGTCGTAGTCGCTTGCTCAAGTGCTGTTTGCGTGTCGTCAAGTTCCACAGTTGTTGGAGAATTGCCGTGTGTTTATTGTTGGAGATGATCAAGACTTTAATTACTATTTAACAACTAAAATTGTAGTAAGTAAGCAGAGGCACAGGTGGGCAATAGATGTTATTTGGTTGTTAACCGTCCACTTGTGTCCCGTAGGACCCCGAGTACTTGATACATGTTCCTTGAATATTCGCGCTATCCACATCCGGGAGGATTATGGGACCCCCCTGAGCCAGAGCTTGATTCATTCTTATTTCTTGGGGCCACAAACTAGTTTGAGGTTTTATTTACTATCCTGTACTTATGCCATGCTCTACCGCTTTATTACGATTGTGCGAGGAGCACACTGTACTGTTTAGGATCGTGGCACGATTCCGCTTTATCGACAAGCCCAGCCACACTTTCGGGTTCCCAGTCGTTTACAGCCGTCCCCACAACCTTGAGTCCGTCTCGGAGCCGGCCGGCTTCGTTGCGGGTCTACTTTAAGGGGTGGCCCCCTGAAATATTTCTAAATCATGTGATTGCTTTGTCGTGAAGGCCTCGTTGGGTTTTGATTTGGTTTTTCCGAGGTTGATCGAGTGTGTGTTGCTATTTGTGCACCCCTGCAGGGTAAAACTTTCTGAAAGCCGTGTCCGCTGTTATGGACGACTTGGAGCACAGTATCTCGATCATAGACAACTATAACTAAAGTAGTGCTATAAACTTGACTTTATAATGACTAGTAATCAGCTTCACTATAATGGAATGGCTAAATAAAACTGCCAACAATTGCTTGTTTGGGTTGTTGCTGCGACCATTGTACCTGACTAGTAAGTATTGCAACTATAACGGAATGGCTAAATAAAAGTACCAACAACTGCTGGGTTTGGGATATCTCATGCTAATCGTATCTGACTAGTAAGTGTTGCAACTACAACGGAATGGTTAACTAAAAGTGCCCACTGCTTATTTTATCAGGATGATTATCTATACCTGACTAGTAATTGCTGCAACGATAACTGAATAAATAAAACTGCCAACTGTGTGAGTTCCTCGGTTGACTTCCTCGTTTGGTCTCGAGGGGGAAATGCCAGGATGGGTTTGTTTGGTGTTGGAATCAGGTTGGATCCGAATAGGTCTTTCTTACCCCTCTCTGATTGCCGCCAGTTGTATCGAGTCTCTATAGGTTGTTTAGTGCATGCTGCGCTGCCGCTCAGTCCACCATACCTATGTAGGCGAGGACCGCCGAATTCTAGCCTCGCCGTGTACTGGCCTCAGTACTGACGCTCCTCTTTTTCCTTTGCCCTTTGTCGGCACCCCTTTTGTTTAAGCAGGTTTTGAGATCGACGTCGTTAGCAGGGTTACCCTTCCGGCTTGGCCTGGGCAGGGTTATGGACGCCATTGGTTATTCTTCAGGGCTCTTAGCCCCATTTGCATCTTGTCCATAGTCGGACGCTCTATCATTTTCAAGGTGATTTGGATCTTTGTATATTATATCTGTATTCTTGACTCATGGAGTCGTGTTGTATATATATCTGTTCTGTGGGTCCCATCGAGGACTGTTGTGTAATGTTATTACTTCGTTTTCCACCCGCACGAAAGTGCCTGGTGGGCACCTTTGAATCGTTTCTATGCGGGTTTGGCGGGAAGCGCTGAAACTTGCATAGGGTCGATTCTGAGGGTGTTACAGAGTGGTATCAGAGCTCAGCAGTTGCGATACTCCACAAGTCCAGCCTGTAGGATAACCTAGCTAACGGCCGAAGTAGAGTGTCAAAACTACTTTTGCAAAGTCGGTTGGATAGTTCTGATTAGGTCTGATTTTACTCCTTACCCCTCTGCTATTCTCCTCTCACCTCTGTGTGTTTTGGATCCGCTCTCTTCTCTCTCTTCGAGTCCAGGATTTCTCGTGGTTGGGTTTCCATCGTATCTTCAGGGTTTCGCTTCCTCCTTTGATAACGGTGTTCTACCATCCGGTGTTCATGCTGTCTGAGGAATCCGTCTACTGTGGTACCATTCTTTGTTCCTTGTTTGTGCCTTCCGGTGTTTTCCGACGCGACGACATCATCTACGCCAGATCCGATGCAGAGTCTGCATCACTCCTTTGTTTCCAAACCTCGCTTGTCGAGATCTACAATCTGAATTCCGAGAGTTGGTTGCATAATCCGCCTATTCGTGTGCAGAGTAATGGTTTGGGTGCGCGATGGACTGATCACCATCCGACTACTCTTATCATTCGCTCTTGTACATCGAATCAGTGGATCCAGCAGTTTTACTCCGTCCATGGAAGCTAGAGGTGGCTTTATTTGTTGATACCTCTACCTTCGACCTTTTGTTCCCGGAGTGTTCTCTCGGCGGTCACGGACAACGACCTCTTGTTAGTGGTGTCGCGAGGATCTACATGAAGCGAGAAGATTCAGATCGCCGCCCTTCTTCCTGGTACCATGAGGCGGATCTCGAGGGCGAGATCCATTGTTAGTGGTGTCGAATTGTGGCATCCCGCAAAACCACTACTAGAAAATCGCGTTGTTTTTGTGCATTGCATCATCATGTTCGCATGCTCATGTCATCATGCCACATTGCATTTGAGCATCGTCATCATCATGCATATTATTTTGCCTAAAAACTGTTTGCGAAAGACTATGTTATTTTCAAACTAGCCCTCCTCTATTTTCAAATCCAAATCGTCGGTCCAGCCGGATCTTTCATTTATCTAAAACCAATTACAAAATCTATTGTTAAAATAAAAGAAACCCTAGTCTAAAATTCTAGTCCTAAACTCACCCAATCCTAGTCTACCCACCAACCCCAGCTTGCCACCTCCCTTTCCCTCCACCTCATCACACACCCCGCCACCTCACCAATCCCCTACTCCCTCTCCCCTGACCACACAAACACACACGCCACAGCCCCCCCTCTCCCCGCCCCACCGGCCCCACGCCCCGGCCCCACCCCCGCAGACCCCGCTCTCTCCTTCCTCTCTCTCCCTCTCCCGCTCCCCCTCTGCCTCACCGCCCTACTCGTCCTCGCCCACGCCCCGCGACCCTTCTCCCCTCCCTGCTCTCTGCTCTCTGCCTTCCGCCGCCGCGCCCGGAGCTCACCGCAACGCCCCGGAGCGCCGCCTCTCTCGGGCTCCACTGCCGCCGTCGGCCGCGCCCCGCACCGGCCCGAGCTCCGCCCCGCCGCCTCGGGTCCCCTCCGCCCGGCCTCCTCTCCCCGCCGCGCGGCCTCCTCCGGCAGCGAGCTCCGCCCCACCCCGGCCTTCCGCCGCCATCGCGGTCTCTCCTCCCCGCCCCGCCGCCGTCGCGCTCGCCCCCGAGCCCTTCTCTTCCGCGCCTCCTCGTCGCCGACCGCGGCCCCTCCACCTCGCCGAAACCGCGTCGCCGGCCACGCCCCGCCAAGCTCCTCACCCGGCCCGCCTCCCCTCTCTGTGCCGGCCGCCCAGTGTCGCCTCGCCGTCACAGGCCTCTAGCGCCTCCACCTTGCCCGGACGCGCCCTCCTCGCCGCCTTCCCCGGTCGCCGTCGACATCGGCCACGACACCGGCCCGCCAGCTCCTCGACCCCGCCTCTGCACCCCGACCTCTGCTGCGGCCGCGCGCCCTCTCTGCAGCCGCCATGGCGCAGCCCGCTCTCGGCCTCGTCCCGGCGAGCTCGCCGTCGTGCCTCCGTTCCTGCTTGCGCGCGTCTGCGATGATGTGCTTGTACATGGTTGCTTGAGTGAAGATGTCGGGATGTGGTGGCCGTGTGGAGATGTTGACCACCTCAGCTATTTTGGCCTTCACTTGAGGATAATCATGATACTGCAGAAGACAGAGGACCGGCAACTGACGATGTAACCCGGATATCCCCACCTTGTACGCCAAGCCCTTCTTCGGAACCCGAAGACGCCCAGACCCTGGACACCAAGCTCCCCTCCCGGATTTTGAAGCCCGATCCCGCCAAGATCTCCTCGACATCAGGGCCTTCGATATGGTTCCAACAAGATCGCCTACACGGACATCAAGTTATCCAACCCTAGATCCGAAGACCGATCCCCGAGACCGAACCCTCGGAACACCAAGATCTCCCAGTGCCGAGACCCGAGTCCGACACCGACACTCGAAACCGCGGAACCGACAAGTTCGCCTACCCGGACACCGGGTGACAAGATCTTCCCGAACCCGATGACCGCCAAGCTCGCCACAACGACGACAAGCACTTCACCACGGGACACCGAGAATGCCGACATGGAACCTGGAACGACAAGATCGCCTTCGCGGGCGCCGAGACCCCCGACCCCGAAGACCGATCCCGCCTAGGCCCGAACCCGTTGAACCATCAACGTCGAGCCCTCGACACGACAAGACCTTCCGCATGGGAACCAAAGGCAATGACGCCGGATCCTCAAGTTCTCCTTCACGGACGCCAAGTACTTCCCTCGGACGCCAAAACCCGAACCGGAAGGACGCCAAGATCGCCACAAGGACGACAAGTTCTACTTCTGAACGACAAGACCGGCCGATCCGTGGACCCGACAAGATCGACCTCTTGGCACCCAAGTTCCCCATCTTGTATCCGAACCTCGCCGATCCCGTCGAACCCTGAACCCTGAGACCGAACCCTGAACCTCTCGGAGCCAAAGATCGCCGAACCCCATTGTGTGACCCTTTTCCCGAGCCCTATTTTATAAATGTAATAGCAAAAGGATGCATATTAAATTGTCATACTCGCATGCATAATCATGTGGTTTGGGGGCCTTATGCCGATTCACATTATAATTAAATATGGGGCCCATATGCGGGAAAATCTAGTCGTATATTGGCCTCATTTAAATTTGTGTAGCAAACCGGTGCTATCTTTTGCTATGTTAAGACAACAATTAAATTGCGGGGAAGTTAAATAACTTGAACCGTTTAATTAATTGTCGGGACCCCCGGTTCCGCTTAATATGACCTAATCGCACCGCATATTTACCATGCCATGCATCATACATGCATCATGCCCGATCTTTTGTCGTAGTATTAAATATTGCATCCGGTGTTTCTTCTAGTGTTTTGGTTCTTCGCGGATAAGGCCGTTGAGTTGACGCGAGTGTCGACCCGATCTTCGGTTGAACCTTCGGCAATGTTTTTCAGGCGAGCATCTCCCCCTTTCTACCTATCTTAATTTTATAGTATTTATTCCCTCCTGTTGATCTATTGCTATCTGTGTTGCGATGCTCTAGTTTTCGTACCCGTGATATCCCTTGCAGCCTTATATTGCCTTGGACACCTCCTATTACCTGTTGTTTGGTAGGTAGTTGGACCTGCGCGTCGTAGTCGCTTGCTCAAGTGTTGTTTGCGTGTCGTCAAGTTCCACAGTTGTTGGAGAATTGCCGTGTGTTTATTGTTGGAGATGATCAAGACTTTAATTACTGTTTAACAACTAAAATTGAAGTAAGTAAGCAGAGGCACAGGTGGGCAATAGATGTTATTTGGTTGTTAACCGTCCACTTGGGTCCCGTAGGACCCCGAGTACTTGATACATGTTCCTTGAATATTCGCGCTATCCACATCCGGGAGGATTATGGGACCCCCCTGAGCCAGAGCTTGATTCATTCTTATTTCTTGGGGCCACAAACTAGTTTGAGGTTTTATTTACTATCCTGTACTTATGCCATGCTCTACCGCTTTATTACAATTGTGCGAGGAGCACACTGTACTGTTTAGGATCGTGGCACGATTCCGCGGTATCGACAAGCCCAGCCACACTTTCGGGTTCCCAGTCGTTTACAGCCGTCCCCACAACCTTGAGTCCGTCTCGGAGCCGGCCGGCTTTGTTGCGGGTCTACTTTAAGGGGTGGCCCCCTGAAATATTTCTGAATCCTGTGATTGCTTTGTCGTGAAGGCCTCGTTGGGTTTTGATTTGGTTTTTCCGAGGTTGATCGAGTGTGTGTTGCTATTTGTGCACCCCTGCAGGGTAAAACTTTCTGAAAGCCGTGTCCGCGGTTATGGACGACTTGGAGCACAGTATCTCGATCATAGACAACTATAACTAAAGTAGTGCTATAAACTTGACTTTATAATGACTAGTAATCAGCTTCACTATAATGGAATGGCTAAATAAAACTGCCAACAATTTCTTGTTTGGGTTGTTGCTGCGACCATTGTACCTGACTAGTAAGTATTGCAACTATAACGGAATGGCTAAATAAAAGTACCAACAACTGCTGGGTTTGGGATATCTCATGCTAATCGTATCTGACTAGTAAGTGTTGCAACTACAACGGAATGGTTAACTAAAAGTGCCCACTGCTTATTTTATCAGGATGATTATCTATACCTGACTAGTAATTGCTGCAACGATAACTGAATAAATAAAACTGCCAACTGTGTGAGTTCCTCGGTTGACTTCCTCGTTTGGTCTCGAGGGGGAAATACCAGGATGGGTTTGTTTGGTGTTGGAATCAGGTTGGATCCGAATAGGTCTTTCTTACCCCTCTCTGATTGCCGCCAGTTGTATCGAGTCTCTATAGGTTGTTTAGTGCATGCTGCGCTGCCGCTCGGTCCACCATACCTATGTAGGCGAGGACCGCCGAATTCTAGCCTCACCGTGTACTGGCCTCAGTACTGACGCTCCTCTTTTTCCTTTGCCCTTTGTCGGCACCCCTTTTGTTTAAGCAGGTTTTGAGATCGACGTCGTTAGCAGGGTTACCCTTCCGGCTTGGCCTGGGCAGGGTTATGGACGCCATTGGTTATTCTTCAGGGCTCTTAGCCCCATTTGCATCTTGTCCGTAGTCGGACGCTCTATCATTTTCAAGGTGATTTGGATCTTTGTATATTATATCTGTATTCTTGACTCATGGAGTCGTGTTGTATAAATATCTGTTCTGTGGGTCCCATCGAGGACTGTTGTGTAATGTTATTACTTCGTTTTCCACCCGCACGAAAGTGCCTGGTGGGCACCTTTGAATCGTTTCTATGCGGCATTGGCGGGAAGCGCTGAAACTTGCATAGGGTCGATTCTGAGGGTGTTACACCACCATCACTTGGTGCTCCTGGAAGTAATGGCTCAGCCCTCGAGCCGTCATGAACACGTCGTAGGCTAGCTTTTGGTAGTGAGGGTACCTCTGCTTTGTTGGTGTTAGTACCTCGCTGAGGTAGTAAATTGGGCGCTGGACCCCGTGGGTCTTGCCTTCTTCGGGTCGTTCGACCACGAGTACGGTGCTGACCACCTGGTGTGTGGCTGCTATGTACAGCAGCAGGGGCTCGCGCTCCTTTGGCGTGACCAAAACGGGCGAGGTGGAGAGGAGCCGCTTGAGGCTTTCGAATGCGTCATTGGCTTCTGGTGTCCACTCGAACTTGTCTGCCTTGTGCAGCAGCTGGTAGAATGGTAGGGCCTTCTCGCCCATGCGGCTGATGAACTTGCTTAGTGCCGCTACTCGTCCTGCGAGCTGCTGGACGCCCTTGAGGTTTTTCGGCTTCTCCATCGTCATAATGGCTCTGATTTTCTTCGGGTTCGCCTCGATTCCTCGTTGAGAGATGAAGTACCCGAGCAGCTGACCTGATGGGACGCCGAAGGCGCACTTTTCGGGATTGAGCTTGATCCTTAGCGATCAAGGTTTTCGAACGTCTCGCGGAGATCGTCAATAAGTGTCCTTGCCTCCTTAGTTTTTATTACTATGTCGTCGACATAGACTTGGACATTGCGACCGATCTGGTCCTTGAGGCAGGCCTGCATGCATCGCTGGTACGTGGCACCCGCGTTCTTTAGCCCGAAGGGCATTGTGTTGTAACAGAATACTCCAAACGGTGTGATACATGCCGTTTTCTCCTGATCTTCGACCTTGAGCCGAATCTGGGTATAGCCTGAGTAGGCATCGAGGAAGGAGAGTTTCTCGCAACCTGCAGTCGAATCGATGATCTGGTCGATCCGTGGAAGAGGGAAGTTGTCCTTTGGGCAATGCTTATTTAGTGACGTGAGGTCCACGCACATCCGCAGGATGTCCGTGTCCTTCTTCGGGACCATCACTGTGTTTGCAAGCCATTCGCTTTCTTTGATTTCCCTGATGAAGTCTGCAGCGAGTAGTCTATTGATTTCCTTGCTGATAGCTTCATCTCGTGGCTCCGACAGTCTTCGGATGGACTGCTTGACTGGCTTGGTGTCTGGAAAGACATTGAGTGCATGCTCGGCGAATTCCCTGGGAACTCCTGGCATGTCCGCAGGACACCAGGCGAAGATTTCCCAGCGCTCACGGAGGAATTCGACGAGCGCGTCTTCCTATGCGGTGCTGAGGTCATTGGCGATCAAGGCCGTCTTGGAGGCATCCATCAGATGGACCTGTACTTTCTTGGTGTTGACGGTGGAGTCGAAGGACATGTCAGGTGCGTTCTGCCTTGTGACTGGGGGTACCCCATTGTCTGTTACTTCACGGAGCCTTACAAGCTCGTCTTGCATGCCGAAAGACTGGGAGATTTTGTTGAAATCCCTGTCACATTGGTCCGATCGGGTGAAGCTCCCGTGGACTGTGATAACGCCCCTTGGTCCTGGCATCTTGAGTAGTAGGTATGTGTAGTGCGGGACGGCCAGGAACCTTGTGAATGCTACACGCCCCAGGATGGCGTGGTATTGCGACGGCTAGTCCACCACTTCGAATTCTAGGCGCTCCTGCCGGAAGTTGTCCGGCTTCCCGAAGATAACGTCGAGCCCTATTTTGCCCAGGGGGAATATGCCCTTTCCTGGGACAATGTCGTGGAACGTTGTGTCTGATTGTTCCAGGCTGCATTGCGGGATCCGCATAGCTGCTAGAGTGCTTGCAAACATTAGATTTATGCCGTTGCCGCCGTCCATGAAGACGCGGCTCATCTCGAAGCCTCCGATCTGCGCCTCCAGCACCAGGGTAGCATGGCCTGGGCGAGGGATCTGGCAAGGGTGATCCGCGCGAGTGAATGTGATGCAGGACTCCGATCCGCTGAGGTACTCAGGGATTGCAGGCGGAGTTGCCACGGCCAAGTTGATTTGTCGGGTGATTTTCTTCTGCACCCTGTTTGTGGGGCGTCCCTTCTGGATCATATTTAGTGCTCCCTTTGGTGGGGGGTATTCGACCCCGGCGTTGTTTTGCGCTGGTGCGACTGGTTGGTTTGGGCCTCCAATAGGTGGCGGTGGAGGAGCTCCGTGTTCTATTTCTCCTGGCGCGGCGTTTCCGAACACAGGGTTGGGGCTTGTTGCCTCATCTGCACCATGCTTTCGCTGAGTTTCTGGAACTCGCGGCAGTCCTTGAGCATGTGACTGGCTTTCTTTTTGACATCTTGTTTGTCGATGTAGAAGTGGATGGTGCATGGACCCGAAATTTTGTCGAATGCTGAGGGTCCGTTGTCGCGGTCGCGGCGTTGCCACGACTGTGCTGGTCGTCCGCTATCGTGGAAATTTCCTCCGCGGTATCCTCCGCTGTTGCCGCTGCTGTCGTTGCGGCGGTCGGTGTAGCCAGCCGCGGCCATGTCGGGTCCGTCGCGGTCTTCGTAGACACGCGATCTCCTCTTGCGGCGGCGTTCTCGCCTTCGGCCGTAATCGTCCTCTTCATCTGATTGCGCTCGCTGGATGCAATCTTCGTCGTCTGCCCAACTGTTGGCCATTTCCATGAGGTGGTCGAGTGTCTTGGGCTTGACACGCCCAAGTTCCTCCTTGAAATCTTGGCGTTTGACGTCGTCTCTGAAGGCGTCGATGGCCCTCTCCTCGGAGATATGTGATGCGGAGTTCTTGGTGGTAGACCAGCGTAATATGTACGAGCAAATAGATTCCCCCGTTCTCTGAGTGCAGGCTCGCAACTCTTTGATTGAGGCGGGCCTCTTGCTGGTGCCCTTGAAATTTCGGATGAAGCTGTAAGCTAGCTCCTCCCAACTTTGGATGGATCCTGATGATAGGCTGCTGAGCCAGACCCGCGCCGCGCCTGTCAGCTGCAGCTGGAGGCATTGCATGGCGGTTTCTTTGTTACCACCATGCAGCTTGACGGATGACAGATGATCGTTGAGCCAAGATTTTGGATCTTGCATGCCGTTGAACTTCGGAGTATCCAAAGGAAGCTTGAAATTGCGTGGCATCTGTGTTCGCTAAACAGATCTGCTGAAGCATCAAGCTCCACAGAGTTCTCCTTCATCTTCATCCATCTCGGACTCGGACGAGCATGCGCGTTTGGCTCGTGCTTTGTCGATTTTGCGCTGTGTAAGCGCGTCTTTGGCGTCGTAGTCGCGTTTATGGCGATGCGAGCTCTTCTTCCTTCGAGGAAGGTCGTGCTCCTCCTCCTCTTCGGATGAAGGGGTGGGGCTCCGGTCGCGCCTGACCGGAGCTTTCTTCTTCGGCTCCGCAGGAGCGTCTTCGTGGAGCGCAGCTCCGACGAGTCCGAGTCCGGTGAGTGCGGACTTATGCATGGCTCTTTTCGGGTCCCCTTCCGGAGGTTGGTGGGCCGCGAGATACGCAGTGGCTGCCATGATCGCAGCTTGCGATGTCTTCGGGATGATGTTGCCGTCGGCATCCATATCCATGAACGATGTGTGGAGAGTTCGGGTCACATCACGGCGTTCCTTGGGATCCATGTTCTCCACCCGCGAGCGGTGCTTGTTTCCCTGGTTTCCGTTCGTGCTAGAGTCGGGTGCCATGGCGGAGAGCGCAGCTCGTCGCGCGCTGGACTCGGAGGCTGCTTGCTTGCGTTTGTCGAGCGTATCCTGCATCTTGACTTGCTTCTTGTGCTCCTCGATGAGGAGGTAGTGGTACGCCATCAGTAGGTCACGTGGGGAGTCCACGGGTAGGACTATGTCGCCTGCAACGGCACGGCGTGCCTGGACCCATCCTTCTTTGCTAAGTTGGATGACGTGGCCGTTGTTTTCCCCTTCGGATGGGGGGACTGGCTTCTTCTGTTCCCGCCGTTTCCGCCGCTTCTATCCTGCGGGTTCGGGTTCGTGTTGGGCGGCGGGTTAGGCTTTTGTTGCTCCTGGATGACTGCGGCGCATTGGTAGCGCTCATAGATCGGTTCGCTGCTGCCGCAGCTTTCAAATCCGGAACCGTAGGTCCCTTCATCCGAAGGCGGATCGCACAGATCGGAGTTGCAGCTGCTACTGTTGTAGAACTCATCTGTCGATGGTGATGTGCGTAGCACGGGGTGTGGAGCCCACGAGGCGGGCCTGTTCGATGGCACGGGCACCCGCTCAGGAAGGTGGATTGTGCCAGTTTGTCCCACCTGGAAGTAGAAGCTCCCGAACAAAATTTCGAGTCCGTCGCCTACGGGCTCGAAATCCTTCATGGTGGCCGGCGAGTGGGCGGTGAAGTCGAAAGTGCCGAAGAGGAGGTGATTCTCCGTCGCCGCGGAGTTGTAGATCGATCGGGTCGGGACCGTCACGATCGCACAATCAGCAGACCCGATTCCCACAGACGGCGCCAATTGACGAGGTTTAATCTCGTCAATGCCCATTGTTATGGACTTGGGTTTTGGAGAAGATGGGGATGCTGGAGATCGTGGCACGGTTAATAGACAAGCAACCAGGGGACACGAGATTTACCCAAGTTCAGGCCCCCGGAGGGAAAACCCTACTCCTGCTTGTCTGTTCTTGATTACGGCAGAACCGAAGGTTACAGGGTGCGCAGATTCGATCTGGTGTGGAGGTGTGTGCGAAAGTATGAGTCGACAGATCTAGGACGTGCCCTCCTGGCCTTTATATAGACTTAGGCAGGTCCCGGGCATAGTCCTAGTCGGTTACAGGTTCTAGAGTTTTACCCCTTTGAATTTCCTATCTATGCTAGTCTTGTTCTCCAAGGATCCGAAGGCGTCATGGGCCTCGGCCATCCGAAAATCTTTATGGGCCAGCGTATATCTGCCGTGGGCCTTCCTTGGGCTGAACCAGGTATGCTGAAGTCATGTACCCGTAGGGTATAACCATGTCACTAAGTAACCATTGGAGGGGTGTTGGTTCTAGTGGGAGCATAAAATATTAAAGTATTTAATATGCTTGCTATTTTATGAATACATGTCTTAAGTGTTTTACATATTTTTTATTGTAGATCATGGCACCAAGTAGCAGTCACTCTCCGATATCCGGTTTTGCGTTGAGAACCATTCTTGAGAAAGATAAACTGAACGACACTAATTTTACCAACTGGTATCGAACTCTAAGAATTGTTCTCAAACAAGAAAAGAACGACTATGTCCTAGACAACCCACTTCCATATGAGCCGAATGAGAATGCGACTGTCGCTGCCACCAATGCCTACCATCGGGCTAAGGATGAGTCCACAGATATTAGTTGTCTTATGCTTGCTCACATGGAACCGGACTTGCAAAAGCAGTCCAAGAATGTTGAGGCCTACGATATGATCAAAAGCCTCAAAAGTATGTTCCAGGCTCAGGCGAAGACTGCGAGGTATCAAGTCTCTTAGGCTTTGCTGAGTTGCAAGCTTAAGGATGGTGATCAACTGAGTCCGCATGTGATCAAAATGGTTGGTTACGTGCAGTCTCTGGAAAGGCTTGGCTACCCCATTAGCGAAGAGTTCGCTACGAATATAATTTTGAACTCTCTTCCTAGTGCATATGGGCAGTTTGTTTCGAACTACCATATGCATGGTATGGATAAGAAGCTCACTGAATTACATGGGATGCTCAAGCAAGCAGAGGCAGATCTCAAGAAGGGCGCCAGTCAAGTGTTGATAGTGCAGAATAAGGCTAAGTTCAAGAAGAGTTCTTGGACTAAGAAGACGGCTAAGTCGGGAGGAAAGCACGCTCAGGACCCGATCCCAAGTGCTTCCTCAGGGACTAAGCCATCTCCTTCAGTCGGATCCACTTTCTTTGACTGCAAGGAGGATGGCCACTGGAAGAGGAACTATGGCCACTGGAAGAGGAACTGCAGCAAGTATTTGGCTGATAAAGCCAAGAGTGGAGGTATGACTTCTGACTCAGGTACACTTGTTTGCAATGTTATAGACATTTATCTTGCTGATGCACCTAATAGTTCTTGGGTATATGATACTGAATCAGTTATTCACATCTGCAACTCGTTGCAGTGACTAGTAAGAACTAGGAGCGTAGCAAGAGGCGAGGTTGATATTCGAGTCAGCAACAAAGCAAGAGTTGCTGCGTTGGAAGTCGGCATGATGCAAATTCATTTACCTTCCGGGTTCATTATTGAACTGAATAATTGTTATTATGTTCCGGAGCTTAGTCGAAACATTATTTCCGCTTCATGTTTGATGAGGCAAGGCTATGAGTCAAATATCAAGAATAATGGTTGTTCTTTATATTTGAATAATATGTTTCACATCTTTGCACCCGTCCACGACGGGTTATTTTTTGAATCTTGATGGTGAGTCGGTCTATAACATAAATGTTAAAAGGTTAAAACCAAATGATCTGACTATGACTTACTTTTGGCACTGTTGGCTTGGTCATATAAGTTGGAAACGCATGAAGAAGCTCCATGATGATGGAATCCTAACTTCGTTCGACTTGGAGTTGTTCGAGACATGTGAATCTTGCCTACTCGGCAAAATGACCAAGACACCTTTTGCAAAGAGTTGAGAAAGGGCGTCCGACTTATTGGGACTAGTACATAGTGATGTATGTGGACCAATGAGCACGACAGCCAGGGGTGGTTATGAGTACTTCATTACCTTCACTGATGATTTGAGTCGGTATGGATATATCTACTTGATGAAACATAAGTCGGAAGCCTTTGAAAAGTTCAAAGAATTCTAGAATGAAGCACAGAATCAACTCGGCAAGAAAATAAAGTTTCTTCGGTCGGACCGAGGAGGCGAGTACATGAGCCATGAGTTTAATGACCATCTAAAAAGTTGTGGAATATTTCCTTAACTTACCCCGCCAGGAACGCCGCAAAGGAATGGTGTTTCGGAAAGGCAGAATCGGACCTTATTGGACATTGTACGATCAATGATGAGTCGGACATATCTACCTTTGTCATTTTGGGGTTATTGTGTAGAAACAGCGGCGTTCACACTAAACAGAGTACCATCAAAGTCGGTAGAGAAGACACCGCATGAGATGTGGACAGGCAAAAGGCCGAGTTTGTCTTTTCTTAAGATTTGGGGTTGTGAAGCATTTGTCAAGCGACTTCAGTCGGACAAGCTCACGACCAAGTCGGATAAGTGTATTTTCATAGGGTATCCGAGGGAAACCTTGGGTTACTACTTCTACAACCGAGAAGAGGGCAAAGTGTTTGTCGCTCGGAACAGTGTCTTCCTTGAGAAAGAGTTTCTCAGTCGGGGAGTCAGTGGGAGCACAGTGCAGCTCGAAGAAATTCGAGAGGAACCAGCCAGTAGCGAGTCAGCAAAAACCTTGGAGGTTGAGCCGGTTGTGGTAGCTGAGCCGCCAGCAGCACCTGTACTACGAAGATCGGCAAGATTACGAAGTGTTCGTGATGTATTACTGTTAGACAGTGATGAGCCGGCAAATTATTCGAAAGCGATGGTGGGATCTGATTCCGAGTCATGGCTTGGAGCCATGAGATCCGAGTTAAAGTCCATGGATGAAAATCAAGTTTGGAACTTGGTTGATCTTCCAGACGGTGCAAGACCCGTCGAGTGCAAATGGGTCTTTAAGAAGAAAACTGATATGGATGGAAATGTTTCCGTCTATAAAGCACGTCTTGTCGCGAAGGGGTTCCGACAAGTTCAAGGAGTTGATTACGACGAGACTTTATCGCCTGTAGCGATGCTTAAATCATTTTGGATCATGTTAGCTATAGCATCCTATTTCGACTATGAGATATGGCAGATGGATGTCAAAACGGCTTTCCTTGACGGAAATTTAACCGATGACGTGTATATGGTACAGCCCGAGGGTTTTGTCGATCCGGCTAATGCTGACAAGGTATGTAAACTTCAGAAATCCATTTATGGGTTGAAGCAAGCATCACAGAGTTGGAATATTCGCTTTGATGAGGTAGTCAAATCATTTGGCTTCATCAAGAGTGATCATGATTCTTGTTTATACAAGAAGTTTAGTGGGAACAAAGTAAACTTTCTAATCTTATATGTGGATGACATATTATTGATTGGAAATGATGTCCAGATGTTGCAAGAAACCAAGGAATCATTGGAAAAGAGTTTCTCAATGGAAGACTTGGGTGATGCAACATATATTCTCGAAATCCGCATCTATAGAGATAGATTAAGACGGCTCATTGGATTGAGTCAGAGTACTTATTTGGACAAAGAGTTGAAGAAGTTCAACATGGAATCATCTAAGAAGGGGTTCTTATTGATGTCCCATGGTGTAAAACTTAGCAAGACTCAGTGTACTTCGACAACTGATGAGCGAAGTCAGATGAGTGTGATTCTGTATGCTTCTGCAGTCGGATCCATCATGTATGCCATGATTTCTACTAGGCCGGATGTTTCCTATGCTCTAAGTGTTTTGAGCAGATACTAGGCTGATCCTGGAGAAATCCACTAGACAATGGCTAAAAATATCCTAAAGTACTTGAGAAGGATTAAGGATATGTTCTTGGTTTATGGTGGTGAAGATGAACTCAGTGTAAAGGGTCACACGGATGCGAGTTATCTTACCGACTCTGATGATTATCGTTCGCAATTCGGATACTTGTTTATTATAAACGGAGGTGCTGTGAGCTGGAAGAGTTCCAAGCAAGAGACTGTGTCTACATATACAACAGAGGCTGAGTATATTGCCGCCTCGGAGGCAGCAAAGGAAGTTGTTTGGATGAGGAATTTCCTCATGGATCTTGGTGTGGTCCAGGTCTCGTCCAATCCGTTAGACGTGTATTGTGACAACAATGGTGCTATTGCACAAGCCAAGGAACCTAGACAACACCATAAGAACAAGCACATACTCATGCGGTACCACCTGATTCGCCAGTTCGTGGATCGGGGTGATATCAAGTTATGCAAGGTACACACGGATGCAAATATTGCGGATCCGTTGACAAAGCCGTTACCACAGCCGAAGCATGAGGCGCACCTGAGAGCCATGGGCATTAGATGCCTAGACATGTGATGTCGCAAGATTGACTCTAGTGCAAGTGGGAGACTGTTGGGATTATGCCCTAGAGGCAATCATGTATGATGATATTTCCCATTGTATTCATAAATATATTAGTTGTCCTTGTATAAACATCTGATGTGTATTATTGAATATGTGATTCGGTTGTGGAACTATACATTCATGTTGTTTGTTCTAAATGTCCTTGGTCATCGAGGTTGTGCTGGGCACACAACTTAGATCAATGTGAAAGTCGGCTTGATGACTCGGTTCCACTTGTCATGGGCATGGAGATGCCATTCCGACTTAGACAGATTCAGCTAAAGAGTTTAGCGAATCGGATTGACCCATATTGAGGTACAACGAACAAGTTGTCATTTTAATATCTCAATCAATGTAATCCTTAGACCTGAGGTTGTTTCATAGTCCGAGTTGAGGATCACCGACCTAGGTTCTGTCAAACATTGATCCATAACTGGGCAGTTATAAAGGCAGAGTTCGGGTCGACTGAGAATTAAGCTGCGTGATGTGAATAACCAAGATGGGATTTTGCCCCTCCACTTGGAGAGATATTATCTGGGCCCTCTCGGATGATATGATTCGGAAAGCATGGCCATGCACGACTCGGTTAAGTGTTAACCGAGGCGATCGACTAAGAGTTAGTCAGGTGAATCACTTATCTCGGATCGAGAGGAGAGTCGGACTATTTAAGGGATGACAAATATTCGCCTATAGTCTGACAAGGTATATTGTGAGGCAAAAGGGACTCGGACGCAAGTCGCATTGGAAAGGCAAGTCGTCTTGACTCTTTTGTACTTGGGAGTTGGCACGTTCTGCTAGGAGCCGCTACTGACTGATCAATTGAGAGTCGGACTCCAATCGTGTCCAAGTAGCCATGAGCCTGCAGGGTCACACACTTAAGAGCAGGAGCAAATTCGGATTGGATCCGAACCGGAAATCTGGGTGGGTTAGACCCGAGGCGGATTTGGACTGAGTCAGTGAGTCGGACTCACGGTGACTAATATTAAATGGGCTTTAGTGAATGGGCCAGGAGAGTAGAGCCCACGTTCACCCCCTATATATAGTGGAGCACAGTAACCCAGAAGGGTTAATCGTAGATCGGTTAGGTCATTCCATGTGTTGGAAACCCTAGCTCCATAGCAGTCCTGTCGTCGTAACGAACCTAGCAGTTTGTCGCCGATGCTCCTCCTTGTTCGTGTGGATACCAGCAGAGGTGATGTACGATCAGCACTAGGACGATCAGATCGCAAAGGACTGTACTGCATCAACTGACGCGCTACATCAGTAATCCGCAACTGTGCGTCTAGTGGTAAACCTCGTGGCATTCTACCTCAGCTATATATTGGGATCACCACGTTAGAGGGAAAAAGTTTTGTTTTATCTCTTCGTGGCCCAACATCTGGAACTCGCGGCAGTCCTTGAGCATGTGGCTAGCCTTCTTCCTGACGTCATGTTTGTCGATGTAGAAGTGGATGGTGCAGGGACCAAACAATTTGTCATATGCCGAAGGCTCGTCATCACGACTGCGACATTGCCACGTCTGTGTGGGTCGCCCTCCGTCGCGGTAGTTGCCTCCGTGGTATTCGCTGCTGCGGTTGCCGTCGTTGCGTCGGTTGGTGTAGCCAGCCGCAACCATGTCGACTCCGTCGTGATCGTCGTAGACATGCGATATTCGTTTGCTGCGGCGTTCTCGCCTGTGGCCGTAGTCGTCCTCATCATCTGAATGCGTTCGGTGGAGGGAGTCCTCGCCATCTGCCCATCGGTTGGCGATGTCCATGAGGTGGTCGAGCGTCTTGGGCTTGACGCGCCCAAGTTCTTTCTTGAAGTCCGGGCGCTTGACACCATCCTTGAAGGCGTCGATTGTCCTTTCCTCGGAGATGTGCACGGTGGAGTTCTTCATGTGGGACCAGCGTAGTATGTACGAGCGAATAGACTCGCTGGTACGTTGGGTGCAGGACCGCAGTTCCTCGATTGCGGCTGGCCTCTTGCTGGTGCCCTTGAAGTTGCGGATGAAGCTGTATGCCAGCTCCTCCCAGCTTCGGATGGAGCCAGAGGACAGGCTGCTAAGCCAGATCCTAGTTGCGCCTATTAGCTGCAGTTGAAGGCATTGTAGGGTTGTGTTCCTATTTCCGCCATGCAGCTTGACGGATGAGAGGTGATCGCTGAGCCAGGCTTTTGGGTCATGCGTACCGTCGAACTTCGTCGAACAGATCTGCTGAAGCATCTGGTGCCGCACATCTCTCCATCGTCTTCCTCGTCGAATTCGGTTGAACAGGCGCGTTTGGCGCGTGCCTTGTCTTGCGCTGGGTGAGATCGTTGCGAGCGTCGTAGTCGTTGCTGCGGCGCCATGGGCTCCTGCGACGTCGGGGCAGATCGTGCTTGTCTTCCTCGGATGAGGGTGTAGGGCTACGAGTGAACTTGGCCGCAGCTTTCTTCTTCGGCTCTGCAGGAGCTTCATCGTGGAGCGCGGCTCCGACGAGTCCAAGACCGGCCAATGAGGACTTGTGCATCACGCTCTTCGGGTCACCCACCAGAGGTGGATGGGACGCGAGATATGTAGTGTCCGCCAAGATCGCAGCCTGCGACGTTTTCGGCGTGACGTTGTCGTTGGCGTCCATCGCCATGAAGGATGTGTTGAGGGCCCTGGTGACTTCACGTCATGGGGCGGGGTCCATGTGCTCCGTATGGGAGCGATGCTTGTTAGCTTTGTTGCCGCGCGAGCTGGAGCCGCCAGCGGCGAAGAGCGCAGCTCGCCGCACGCTAGACTCCACAACCGCCTTCTTATGTTTGTCGAGCTCCTCCATCAACTTCACCTACCAGTTGTGCTCGTTGATGAGGAGGAGGTGATATGCCATCAACAGATCCCTTGAAGCATTCACAAGTAGGATGATGTTGCCCGCCATGGCTTTGCGTGCTTGGCGCCATCCTTCCTCGTTGAGGTTGATCTTCTGGTAGGCGTTGGCATCGCCTTCGTTGGGCCTGGGCGACAGATCTTCTCCGTTTCCTCCGTTCCCAGCTTGCAGGTTGAGTGGTGGGTTGGGAAGTGGGTTTGGTGCACTCGAACCTGATGGCAGTTCTGGTTCGTTCTAGATGACCACGGCGCATAGGTAACGCCTGTGGACTAGATCGCTGTTGCCGCAGCTTTCGGATCTAGAACCGTAGGTTCCTTCATCCAAGGGAGGGTCGCACAGATCTGAGTTGCAGCTGTTGTTGTCATCTGACTTGTTTGTCAGCGTCGACGCGCGCAGCGCACCGATGGGTGGGACCCACGAAGCGGGCCTGATGGATGGTGGTGGCACCCGCTCTGGGAGGCGGAGGGTGCCGGTCTGCCCCACCTGAAAGCAGAAGCTCCTGAACAGCATCTCGAGCCCGCCGCCGACAGACTCGAAATCCCTCGGGGTGGCCGGCGAGTGGGCGGTGAAGTCGAAGGTGCCGAAGAGGAGGTGACTCTCCGTTGCCGATGAGTTGTAGATCGCTCCGGATGGGACCGTCACGATCACACAATCAGCGTCTCTAGTTCCCACAGATGGCGCCAATTGATGAGGTTCGATTTCGTCAATGCCCATTGTTATGGACTTGGGTTTTGGAGAAGATGGGGATGCTGGAGATCACGGAACGGTTAACCGACAAGCAAAGCGGGACACGAGGTTTACCCAGGTTCAGGCCCCCATAGGGAAAACCCTACTCCTGCTTGCCTGCTCTTGATTACGGCGGAACCAATGGTTACAGGGGTGCGTAGATGCAATCTGGCGTGAGGTGTGTATGCGAGGGGTGGTAGAGATCCTTCTCGCCGTACCCTCCTGGCCTTTATATAGATAGGCAGGTCTCGGGTTCAGGTCGAGTCGGTTACATATTAGGGTTTATACCCTTTGAAAATCTATCTACTCTAGTCTTGTTCTCCAAGGATCCGAAAACATCATGGGCTTAGGCCACCCGAAATCTCCATAGGCCGTGGGCGACGATGATGGTCTTGACGCCATAGGCCGCCCGAAATCATGGTCTTGACGTGGGCCTTCCCTTGGGCTGGACCAGGTATACCCATGTTGTGTACCCGTGGGGTATAACCATGTCAATGCGTCCACCCGTCGTCACCGTCGCCGAGCGCCGCTTCGACTCAGGCCCCGATAGAAAAATTCCGCCTGTTGAGTCGGCCTCTGCTACTCGACTATCACGTTCCCAACCCGAGCTATGACTGAAATTGATCCGGGACGGAGATCTACCTCGAAGCGGAAATAGACTAGTTCATTGTTCGCCACACGGAGGATCTCTTTACGGCGAGCGGCGACGATGACGATGTACTTGGTGCGGCGAGGGACGGACCAGAACCGCTCCCTTCCTTCCCGATTGCGGAGATCCGGGTGCACCAGCCACCCGTACGACGCGCAACCTAGCTTCGCCTTTCGCTCCCTCCTGAACTTTGCTGGCCAATACGGGATCGTAGCCATGTACTGGGGCATCGCCCTCTTCCACGCCGGCATCTGGCGGCGCCGGGCCTCGATGTTCCTCCCCATCTCGAATCGTCATGGGAGCGGCGCCACTGGCACACCCGCGTAGCCGATTCGCCAACCATATGGCACCGTCGCTCCCTGCGGCGTGACAATGTCATAGTGCACGAACATCACCGCCTCGTAGAATTTGAGTGCCGGCGCCTCCATGGCGGTGCGGTGGAGAGTGGCGAGGGAAGGGATGGATCGCGTCGGCGCCTCCTATTTATACACAAAGACAGACGAAATCAAAATAGAATATATGTTTTTGGTTCGGATATATGAGTTCTGTTCCGCCCAGTCACGTGCAACCCGAAAAAACACGAAAAATTTAACCTAAAAACGATTGATTTCTAATTCGGAATTTTAAAGGATGTGCTAGAGTTGCTCTAGTATCGAAGCGCAGAGCCTTCAAGTTCGCCGCAATGGCCCAAGAATATCATGAAGGCATCGCCGGTATTTCCTTTGCCTCCACGTACTCTTTGCTCACGGTCAGTAATCCCTGTGGTGGGCTGGGTGCGCCAGCTAGTCTTTATAGCCCATTCTAGGAGAAGACCCTAAACCCAGAAGTTGTTGTGTGGGCTGGTATCGTTACTTTTCGTCATTTCTTTTGTGGGCTATTATGTTTTTTACGGGATTTTGTGGGCTATTATTAGTCATACGTAGTGCGGGAAATTAGCTTGCTTCGGTCCTTCTCCCTCGATCAAAAAGAAAAAGCTTGCTTCGGTCCTTTGACTCTAACAAATCACGATCAGTAGAAAAATACAATGTCACCTTTTTTTTGCGAAAAAAATAACAATGTCACATATGTACTGGATATAATGCATATTGGTAGGCTAAAATATAGCATCCTAAATATTTTATTTTTTGTGACTGAGGTAGTACATGTAATAAGTCTTTTTTTTTCTAGATTCACGAGACGCTTATGTCTACATTTCTTTGTGAAAAGTTTCATGTGTTCTCAATTCCTTAGTTTTGCAACTAGATGCGTTTTATCTGTACTTTTTTTCCTAGGTCCAAGATATTACCCACGAGCGAGTGCGTGGGCATTGCGCTAGTTTAAAAATACTACTCCATGAACAGTCGGCCAAAAAATCTTTAAATTCCTTTCACTTTTCAAACGTGGATCATTTTACTGTAGGAAATTTGAACCCTTGGACAGCTCGCTATCTTTTCTTCCACGCTCAACTCCTTGTGAGGTTTTTGTGCAGCTACATCAAACTGGTTAGAGATGTACTCCATCCGTTTCAAAATATAAGATGTTTTAGGTTTGTGAAAAAAAAATGAATCTAGATTTGTTTTAGTACGTAGATTCACTCTATTTTAAGATGAATCTACACACTAAAACAAGTCTAGATTTATTTTTTCACAAACCTAAAACTTCTTATATTTTGAAACGGAGGAGTAGCATATATGCTAGCACATGAAATTGTGGCGGCTAAACTTATCATCAGTCCTACCTCCTACCAAGCCGTGGTGCTGCCCACCACCCGGCTCCGCAAAACTATCTATTGATGGCTCTTTTGAAGTCTGTAATGTTAATGAAGTTCTTCAATGATCGTACGTACGTGATGACTTGAGTGGAATTATATTTTCAGCGACGATCCGTTTGAGGCGGAGATTCAGACTTGCGTGGAAGGAGTCAGGCTGGCATTAGTCCACACTCCTGTACCGTTCATCATTGAAACTGACTACATCTCACCGGTATCTCTTGCCTTGAATTTTGCACATGATCGTTCGATTCATAGAAGTGTTTGTCTAGAACTTAGTCGTTTGCTTAGTCAAAGAGGAGATTATTACATTGTGAAAGTGGAGCTTAGGTTAGGGCTAGTCACTGTCTTATAAATTTTGCAAGGTTAGAGCATCACACGGATGGTGTGGTTGGGGTTCCGGGCCTGGTATGTTGTCTGGTATTGGAATACGAACACCTTGTAACCCCGCCAGATTAATGAAATTCCTTTTACCAGGGAAAAAAACTCCTTCTGAGTTTACAAGAGACGCTGGTGTTTCAACTGTCGAGTAGACAAAAGTCACCAACAGAGAAAGCGCGACACGCGACTATTCTACCGGGTCAGACGGACAATCTGTTGCTAGTCGGAGCGCAGCTTGGAAAAGGCAACCAGAAGAGACGGTGACTGCGACCGGAGTGGAAGGACTCCGTCGTCAGATCCATCCAGAAAAAATAAACGCGAAGGAGTCATATCAGCCACGGGCCCACGGCCCTCTCAGCCAGGAGTCCATAGTCAACACTCCGCCGGAGAAAGATGCCCCGAAACCCGACGAACGCAGGCAGACGGCCGCACCCACTCTTGACGCTTCCGCCGCTCACGACAACGGCCGACGTAGCCCGCCACCATCGTCTTCCCGCATATGTCACTCCCAGCTCCTCCTGATCTGCCACTCCCGAGCCACCACCCCAATCAGCCCAGCTCCAATTGCAGTCCGCAACAATCCGGAGCACGAACCATGAGACAACGGCCGCTGCTGTGGCATCGGGCGGTGCTGGCCACGCTGCTCTGCCTGTGCGCGCTCCCCGCCCCGGCGCGGTCCCAGAACGCGGCCGCCACGCCGGCGCCGGCCAGCGTGGAGGGATTCAACTGCTCCGCGAACAGCACGTACCCGTGCCAGGCCTACGCGCTCTACCGGGCGGGCTTCGCGGGGGTTCCGCTGGACCTCTCGGCCGTCGGCGACCTCTTCGGCGTCAGCCGCTTCATGATCGCGCACGCCAACAACCTGTCCACCTCGGCCGCGCCGGCCAACGGGCAGCCGCTGCTCGTGCCTCTCCAGTGCGCCTGCCCCTCCGGCTCGCCCAACGCCTACGCGCCCACGCAGTACCAGATCGGCTCCGGCGACACCTACTGGATCGTCTCCGTCACCAAGCTGCAGAACCTCACGCAGTACCAGGCCGTCGAGCGCGTCAACCCCACCCTGGTGCCCACCAAGCTCGACGTCGGCGACATGGTCACGTTCCCCATCTTCTGCCAGTGCCCCGCCGCCGCCACCGACAACGCCACCACAGCGCTTGTCACCTACGTCATGCAGGAGGGCGACACCTACGCCTCCATCGCCGCCGACTTCGCCGTCGACGCCCAGTCGCTCGTCTCGCTCAACGGGCCCGAGGCGGGCACCAAGGTGCTCTCCGAAATATTAGTGCCGCTCCGTCGCCAGGTGCCGCAGTGGCTTCCGCCAATCGTGACCCGCAACGACGTGTCCCTCCCGCCGCCGTCGCCCCCGCCTTCCGCCGCCACGCCCGGTCCGAGCGACGACCGGAACGGGGTGGTTACCGGGCTGGCCGTCGGGCTGGGTGTCGTCGGTGGGCTTTGGCTGCTGCAGCTGCTGCTGCTGTGCTGCCTGTGGAGGCGGCTCAAGGCGAATGGGCGACGAGGGGAGGCCGTCGTGAGCGGCGACGGTTGTGAGGGCGGCAGGTCTGCAAAGGGCGCGTCCGGCGGCGGCGGAGGAGGAGGGGAAAGATTCTTGGTCAGTGACATATCCGAGTGGCTGGACAAGTACAGGGTGTTCAAGGTCGAGGAACTGGAGCGCGCCACCGGGGGTTTCGACGACGCGCACCTCATCCAGGGCAGCGTGTTCAAGGCCAACATCGGCGGCGAGGTGTTCGCCGTGAAAAAGATGAAGTGGGACGCCTGCGAGGAGCTCAAGATCCTGCAAAAGGTACGGCCTTCCTCTTCCAAAACTGAACTGAAGTTACATACTGTCAGAAATCAGAATGAACTGGGTCTAATGCTTTGGATAATATTTCCCGGCCAAACAAGGAAAAAATTGTCGGTCAAACGGTTCGTCCACTGCAAATTCACAAAATCTGATGGGGACATAACAACATTTTAGAACACTAGTGCTTATAGATAGATTAAACAAGAGAACGCACTACTTAATGAATAATCAAGAAGTTGCAGTCAAAATAGAATAATCAAGAAGTTAGTGGTAGAGCAAAAAAATGGTCGCCTCAATTTCTTTTTTATAACGACATTGTGGAGGTGATTAGTTCGTCTGGAGTCTTGTGTTTTTGATAATGACATGAAGCAGTGACCAACCAAAATTGATGACGGTGTGTACAATTGCATAATAAAAGTTTAAACCGGACAACTTAACTATACTTGCAATAACCACCATTGGGGATAAGAAATAATATTTTGACCTGTCACGGTTCAAGTGCCGTTACATACATTGTGAATTCGTTCCGCACGGCCCACTGTTGGGTTGGCACTTGCAAAGGTGTCCTTGGACCGTGACATGGGAAATTTTAGATTCGTTTTTATGATTAACTTTGTTACTATGAGATCTTAAAACTAGATGTCATGTTAACATGTTTCGATAATTATCACCCGTGGAGATAAGTGTGTTACCATATTAAAATTGAAAAAAAAACCCATTTTAAAATTCGTCTTACTTGTGTCACCCTTGGCCGTAATCATCGTGCCACGGTGGCCTGGCAGTGGGTCCCGCTGTCAAAATTGTTGTTAGCAAGGTTAAATCCACCGGTGCATGCTGCAACTAATCAGCGCATTGTCGGTGGTTTTTTTGCAAATTTTGAAAAGACGATGAATCATCGGACTTCTCGCGTAATTATGATGTTTTTTGCACTTTACTCATGGAATTATTCCGGCCTAAGTTCAAGATCTCACAAAAATCCCCAATGGTTCGTTTAGACTGGTTTTGGATGGGTAATCCCAAAATTAAAAATCCCAACAAACCTTATTATTTTTGTGTAAATTTAAAACACTCTGCCATACAGAGCCATCGGGAGCCGCTGTCTAAAACCCATCTACGGTTCCTTCCCCCTTGTCGATGGCGCTAATGGTTTGTCCGTCTCCTGTGGCCTTAGGGACTTGGAGGGGTGGCGGACCACAACCTCGCGTCGGCAAGAGGTTTCATGTTCTTTGTTTAGGTTATTTTTCGCTGTCTTCTTTGAGATGGTGAGATGGCAACCATATCTTAAAGTCAGCTCTATCCTCGCTCCAATGGTGTATCTAGTGCCAACGGATTGCGTGTGGAGTCATTGTTCGTTAGATCTCTTAGGATCTATTCGATTTTCGTACTTGATGATGTGGTTTGATTTCAGACTCTTCCGGTTTACGGTTGTCATCTTGGACGATGGTTGCTGCTCTAGCGCGTTTATTCTCTGTGGTCTTAGCATGACGATTTCTCGTTAGTCTACTACAACTAGCTCTATTATGATAAGTTTTGTCTGACTCCTATGATGGAGGGACATGAACGGCGGCGCGCCTTCGGCTCACGCTTGTGTCGGTATCGGTAGTCGTTGCTAGGTGGTCCAAATATCTATTTGTAATTTTTAGTCCTTAATATATCTGTTAAATTTCCAGAAAAAAAACAATGTGCTATTATAGTGATTAGATGGAAAAGTATATGTGAAAGAATTGTGGCAGGGGAAGGGTGTTTCATCAAATCCGCTACAGTCCCCGATCCCCCTTGGGATAAAATTACACCGGTGCACCTACACGAGTTTTCGCACGCACATACTGAACGTTTTTCAACAGAGGCGGCTGGCGGCTGCTGTCGCAACAACTGACACGACGGGGCATTGACCAGATCACCTCTGCATTTCAAGCTGCGACCACTCGAGATACGAGACGACGACCATTCAACTTGCGAGATACTCCCTCCGTGGTGGCGTCCTCGTTTTGCGTGGTTTTTCTTTGACCAAGAATTATTTTAAATACGTAAAGAGTTTTGGTATAAAACTAGTACCACTGGAAAGTATATATCAATACAAATTCAACGGTACTAATTATGTAAAATATAATCAAGATTTTGTTGTTCAATTTTTTCGGTCAAACTTTGCTTTAAAAAGCGTGTACGTCTTAAGCTCTAAAACGGAGGTAGTAGTATTTACATGTACTCCTTTCGTTTTAAAATATAATATGTTTTAGCTTTGTAAAGCAAATGTATCTATACTATTTATTAAAATATAAGATATTTTAGCTTTGTGAAGCAAATGTATCTAGACTACTTTTAGAACTCTCTCCGTCAAAGAATAGATGTCTTAGTTTTTTAAATTTTGAATAAATCTATATACTAAATAGTGTCTAGATTTATCTAAATTTTAACAATTTGAGACATCTATTTTGGGACGGAGGGAGTACGTAGGTTGAATCTAGACACTAAAATAAGTCTAGATATATTTTTTTTACAAATCTAACACATCTTATATTTTAAAACGGAGAGAGTAGGAGCGTGTTACCACACGATACCACGTGCTTAGAGCTCTTGGAACGATGGACCAAATATAATTTGTCTTTGTCTGGACAGTGAACAAGTTTATCAGTCCTAGCTAGATATCATGCGATACGATCCTTTATTTATGTTTGTTATTACGTGTGGGTCCTTCAGGTGAACCACAGCAACCTGGTGAAGCTGGAGGGGTTCTGCATCAACTCGGCGACGGGCGACTGCTTCCTGGTGTACGAGTACGTGGAGAACGGGTCGCTGGACCTGTGCCTCCTGGACCGCGCCCGCGCGGCGCGCCTGGACTGGCGCGCGCGCCTCCACGTCGCCCTCGACCTCGCCCACGGCCTCCAGTACATCCACGAGCACACCTGGCCGCGCGTCGTGCACAAGGACGTCAAGAGCAGCAACGTCCTCCTCGACGCCCGCATGCGCGCCAAGATCGCCAACTTCGGCCTCGCCAAGACCGGCCACAACGCCGTCACCACCCACATCGTCGGCACGCAGGGGTACATCGCGCCAGAGTACCTCGTCGACGGCCTCGTCACCACCAAGATGGACGTCTTCGCCTACGGCGTCGTCCTGCTCGAGCTGGTGTCCGGCCGCGAGGCCGCCGGGGACGGTGGCGACCTGCTGCTGGCCGACGCGGAGGAGAGGGTCTTCCGCGGCCGGGAGGAGAAAATGGAGGCGCGGGCGGCGGCGTGGATGGACCCCGTGCTCGCCGAGCAGAGCTGCCCGCCAGGGAGCGTGGCGACCGTGATGAGCGTGGCCAGGGCGTGCCTGCAGCGGGACCCGGCCAAGCGGCCGAGCATGGTGGACGTGGCCTACACTCTCTCCAGGGCGGACGAGTACTTCACGGACTACTCCGGCGAGAGCGTGTCGGTGAATGGCAGCGGCGAGATCGCCGCACGGTGAAACTTGGGCTTTGTATACTGCCCCGTAGTTAATCGTCAATCTATTACTTATTTAAACGCATTTTAGTGTATAGATACATTCGTATCTGGACAAAGTCTCGACGGAGAGAGTACTAGTTTATATGTTGTAAATAAAAGTTAGCAAGGGTGGTAGTAGTATACTACAGTAGTAATTCCTCTGTTTTAAATATAAGTTTTTTTTGGCAAGCTGACACCATTGTTCTTAGTTTTAAACAAGGGTGAATCTGAATATATAGTTTTAAATCTCCAATTTTTCTTAGTTTTTTTAACTCTTAATATAAAGAATTTTTTGTTGCGAGGATACACCATTGACTATGCACTGGCTTTATCTTTAGATATTAATTTGTAAATATATTTTAAAATAAGGGAGCACTGGTTCCCAATGAGACTTTTCACTAATAATGAAACATTCTGGGGCTTAGTGAGATTATTCCGTGTCTGAAAAAAGTTTATAGGCACAGCCACTTAGGCCTTGTATGTTTCTAGTGTCTTAGAGGGGATTAGAGAGGATAATCTTTCAGAGGATTGGGTGAAACCCCCATTACACTCAAACCCGTCTAATCCCCACAAAATCTTAATCCCCACCATCCACTAGGTAAAGGTAGTGTATTGGATATGGAAAAAAATACACTACAACATGGAGAAAAGTGGGGATTAGTGGGGATTGAATCAGTTCAATACTCTAGAAACAAACATACTATTTGAACTAAGTGGGGATTTGGGGTTTGGTAGGGATTATTCCTCTAATCCCCACAAATACTCTAGTACCAAACAAGGCCTTATAGAAGGAGCTACGAGCCATAGACCCGCGCTAGATAGGACTTGAATACGGATTATCAAACCATGGCCTCTTTGAAGATGGACATTGGACTTTGTCGGTATAATTCATCCGGCATCATCTAAAGCACATCGGTTTACGCCGATTGCTACCGACTATTTCATCAAGTGATATGAAGCAGTACCTTAGTACCTCACAGGAACATGACCCATAGAAAGGTAATTCAATTTATTATTGAGCATATTGTTCACAGGTTCGACATACCGCAGAATTAAGGGACATCTTTTATGCACTACTAAACGGCTATAGGTAATCTACACTTATGTGGCGCACTTGCTAGTGGTGCCCCACGGGTAAAATAGGCGTGGCGCACTGCCCACAGGTGTCCTACGGCTAACTGTCGTAAGCGTGGCGCACATGGGGGTGGTGTGCCACAGCTATGTGTGGGCCAGGGCACATGTGACCATAGCACACATACCCGTAGCGCACTAGGTCAAGGTGCGCTACGGATGTGTCACTTATCCGTAGGGCACCTTGACCTAGTGCGCTACGGGCATGTGTGCTGCCGCAGCTGGGTCAACTTAGCCGTAGGGCACTCTTCCCTAGTGTCCTACGGCTAAGTGGCATGCACCAACTCCACCCACCCCCTGGATCGTTTTTTTAGGTTTTACAAAAAATAAAAGAAAATAATAAACACTTCAAAAAAATAAAATCCTTTCATCTTTAGGTAGGTAATGTGGCATAGTTTCTAGGAAAATTAACAAACATGAGTTTCCACTTTTTCGGCAAAAAAAAGTCATGCCACGGTAAAATGGTCGTAACTTTTGCATACGATATCGAAAAAAAGCGTATAATATACCAAAATGACGAGAACAAGATTTCGCATCCGCTCGCAACGACCATCGGTCGTTTAGCGATTATTTAGATTTTCGAAATTTGAAAAGAATAAAAAGTTACGGTCAAAAGACCGTTTTTTCCTGCAGAAAAAAAAATTAGAGAGCAACTTACCCGTAGCGCACCACCACCTAGTGCGCTACGAGTAAGTTGGACGGGATTCAAAATTTGAATCCCCACCCCGCCCAGCTACCCCTCTTCCCTCCCCCTTCTCTCTCCTTTTCCTTTCCTCCCTTCTACTTTTCCTTTTCCTTTTCCTCCCTTCTCCTTTCCTTCTTCTCCTCCTCCTTCTCCTTCTTTTCCTTCTCCTTCTCCTCCTCCTCATCGTCCTCCTCCTTCTCCTCTCCTTCTTCTTCTCCTCCTCTTGTAGTGAATATGGTGATGGCGGCCTCCTCCTTGCAACGGCGACAGCGACGTCAGGCTCCTTCTTCTCCTCCCCCTCCTTGCAGTGACAACGACGATGGAGACGGCGGGCTCTCTCCTCCTCCTTCTCCTTGCAGTGACAACGACGATGGCGACGGCGGGCTCTCTCCTCCTCCTCCTCCTTGTAACATCCCAAAAATACTAAACTTGAATCATCAAACTCTAATCATCAAAATCAGGGTTAACAAAAACTTTTCTAAATAAAATTATGAATGCATGCATATGAGTATGCATTGAATTTTGAAATTCTTTTGAATCACCTTGTTTATGTGTTCCATTGCTTGTAAATGGATGCTTAGGTGAAATAAACATCATCTAAACATTTCCCAAACCTTTCCTAAAGACAAATAAATCAAAACAAATAAAATAAAGGAATGGTCATTTTGACCAATTTAACTCCCATGCCTACTTTGGCTGTCTCAAACTTTTAGAACATAACAGAAACTTTTCTGGATATTTGCACCCCTTGAATGTACTCATAACAAGGTATCAAGGCCCACTTTGTGATCATCCAGAAACTTTCAAATGAATAGTTTAAATGACAATTTAAAATTGAATCTTTATCATATGAGAAGATCCCACTTTTTCAAAAACCACTCAAACAAGCTCAACTTTCAAAACCCAAGCATCTGTAGACACACCAGCACCAATCTAGCACACCTACCAAAAATCTTTTCAAAATTCAAAACTTGAATTCATGCGGCCATTTCATCAAACACTTGGCAGACACAAATTAAACAAAATCCAAACACTATTGTGAGCAGTGATTCTTGCCTAACTGGTTCCCTATCTAGCTCACAAACAGCTCAGTAGATCATCTATCAAGATTAACCAAGCACTAGCACCACTGTGAGCTTGCCAAAACCATCAATGGTGAACAACCGAAGCCAACCTTGTCACCCCCATGTCGACAACAAGCTAGGGAGGAAACTAGCCGTGCCAACCATGTCTGGGAGGCAGCCCACCGTCCATCGCCACTGCCTATCCAGCGCTCGAACCCTGCCAGCCACTGGACCACACGCACGGACCGCGCCCAGACCGCCAGCGACCATGCCGAGCATGCGCCAGAGCGCCACCCGCGACCGAAGCCCACAGACCGAGCCGCCCTCGCCGCATGCATACACGACCCCCACCGACCCAGGAGACCTCCAGACATGCCCATTGCACCGCCCGTGCCCCGTAGCCACCGCTCGTCATCGAAGACGCCGCCTCTGCCGCTCATAGCGTCGCATGTTCCAGACCAACCCGCATCTCCCCACGTCTCGCCACCATAGCGTTGAGCATCGCTAGGGAACACCGCACCGTCCCCTACCTTCGCCCATGCCAATAGCCGTCTGTACCATCGCCCCCGACGAGCTCACCGTGCGCCCCGTCGGTCCCCTCGCTCGACTATAAATAGAGGCCACCCCCATTCGAATTCTTCACACCATTCTACTCCCCTCTTATCACTGATCGTGCCACACCGTTCCCGGAGCAAGGCGAGCAACACTTCGCCGGAATTTCACCGGAGCCCGCCGCCTCTGGAGAAGAAGGGAGCCAGCGATTGTAGCCGCCCCAGGAGGAGCCACCCATACCAGGAGATTCGCCGTCGTCGACTTCGTCGTTCGCCCGCCTCGCCGACCCTCGCCTGCACCCCGGTGAGCCCCCAGCAACCCCCACTAGCCGCGCTAGGTTTCTGTCTCGCCGGCGTTGCTCAACGTCGATGATGACTCTCAGCCGTTGGATTAGAATCAGATCGAACGCACCACGTTGCCCCGTACCATTTCGCACCCCCTGTGTCACTGACGCGTGGGGACACCCACTTAAACAGCCCGCGGAAGCGCTGCGCTTAGCAGGCCGGCCTAGTATCGTTTCCCGCGCAGCCCAGTTATTTGAATTAAACCTTTTCTATTTTATTTCAGACACACTTCTCTACCTAGTTTCAAAAATCAACCCAGGTCGATTCAGTGCACCAAATTGAATGAAACTAATTTTTTTAGAAATGTCTGGTAATGCTGAATCCATGCCCGTTGGATTCAAGTCATTTGGATCTATAGATCACCCATGGTAAAAATAACAAGGCAGAAGCTTTTCTGCATTCAAACATTTTTCAAATTTAAACCATAATAGCTTTTGAGTTGATTCCAACTCTCAAAAATCACATTTAACCATACCTTTCAGAATATATAAAAATATATAGGTTTACTTACAGAAATAATGTTCAAGTAATAAAATAATGCCCCATAGGCATTTCTAGTCACTTTATTTAATTAAAATAAAAGGGTAAAACCTTATTAAATTGTGACACCACTTTAAATCATATTCCCATGGACTAAAATATGTGGTGATGACATGTGTCAACATGATCCCATGTTTGGTTTGGAGAATATTAAATCTTAAGTAGTTTTTCAATGAGTAGAAATTACTTTTCTAAAAATAAAAGGAATTAAACAAAGCCTTAATCTTGTAATGTTAGTGATGATGTTAGATCATCTATAGGACCCTTGTGTGTGATGATTGCAAGTAGTTAAGTATTGTTTGGTGATTGTGTACCTCGTATTTATTCATAGACGCTAGTACCGACCAAGGATACGAGGAGGAAGGAGGATTCTACGAAGAAGAAGCCGAGGAGAACTTCAACCATTGCTCTGCACAAGGCAAGTTAAAACCTGCAAGCTTATATTGACACTAATTCAAGCCCAATGCTACTAGTTGATTGTGCAAGCTATTAACCTTGTAAGCTAGCACTTGCAATTTAGCAAGCCTAATACTACTAGTTGAATGTGCAAGCTAACACTTGCAATTTAGCAAGCTTATACTGATATTGTGCAAGCCAATACTTGCTTGTTACCTTGACCACTATATGCCTTAAGTATATGTGATCATATCCCCTTGATAAACCAATCCTAGTTTTACTTGCAAGCTCCTTACTTTATTTCTTTATCAAAGCTCTTACCTAGAATTTTCCTAAGAGAATGGTAGATACTAGAAAGATATGTGAAGGTTGCATAAAGAGCATAAAACTTGGCCTAAGCTAGATAATCTTGATGTAATCCTAAGGCATGAGGTTAAACTTACTCAAACCCCACTAGTATACCACCCCTCATTAGTACTCACCCCCACTTGTAGATGCTAGTGCTAAGCATAAAACTTGATCAACTTTAGATGGGAATACTTGGTGGAAAAATGGTTATGAAAACCTTGGAATGATGGATCATTCTATTGAAATGTTTTGGACATGTGTTTCCGAACACCTGATAATTTTGGTGATGAAAATGTTGAGGCATGAGCCTTAGCCCTTTATAAAACTAATGGTTGTCTGGATGCGATACCATTCCAATTTTATCGTACAACCACAATACTCGAAGATTGGGTAGGGCTTGACTGGAAACTTATATACCTTAGTATTAGTTCCCTCACGGCCAAGGTCTGAGCTGAGGCCACCTTGTGAAGATTGTCCACCTGTGTAGTACCCAAGATGACAGTTGGTCATGGTTGGGAGGCTAAACTCACAGGAGAGGTGCTTATACTAGGGCGTGTAATTGAAAGGTTAGGATTGATTATCCGCATACTGAGTATGGTGAATTCAGGATTTGTTCCTGACGGATGTATCGAATGTTGTGGTGAAAGTGTACAACCTATGTAGAGTGTCAAACTATTCGAATAGCCGCGTCCGCGGTTATGGACAGTTGGAGTGGCCATACTGTTCCCCCGTCAGACTTTTCAAAATGACTGGTGACATGAATTGAGACTTTGACTTGACCACAACAGGGTTGTGAGATGAAATACAAATTCCCACTTAGGTGTTATAAAACTTTCAACTAGCATTCGTTGCTTCTAAACTTAGTAGAGATAAATCTGGCTTTTGCAAAATAACCCTAGAGCCTAGTGTCCTATTATCAAAAACCCCTCTCAATTGTTAGTACTAGTTTGCGAGTACTTAAAGAGTACTCATGGCTTTGTCCCTGGCTATTCCCATGGCCAGACTATGAAGAGGAGTATATGTAGGATGGACCCCAGGAAGGTTACGACAACTAGGATCATCTCCCATCGCCAGCATTGCCTGTGACCCCGAAGATGGAGTTTTGCCTACGCTATCGTTATTATTACGTATTCCGGTGCTTGATGTTGTATTAAGAACTGGATCATGATATCCCTATTTGTGTAAAAACTTATGTACGGTTTGTAATGGATGATGTACTATGGTATCCAATTCTGTTATGTCTCGCAAAAATGGTAATCCTGGGATTGCGATGTATGGCATAACATGCATCTGGGATTAAAAACCCGGGTGTTGATAAGTTGGTATCAGAGCCATCCTGACCATAGGAGACCCTAGTTAGACTGGACGTTTGAATCAAAAACTTAGTTTCAAAACCAAAGAAAACAAATATTTTCAAAAACCTATTCTCATTCTTATCCCTTTGATTCTTTCATGAAAATTCATGTTCCTCAAAAACTCTTGCAAAATACATAAAATTTTGACACACTTAATCACTCTACTAACTTACTCATCCTATATTCTTATAGATGGACGTGAAGTACATCAAGTTTTATCAGTTAGGGAATGGAGGAGACCTTATCTTTGAGAGGTATTTGGACCAGCTTTCGGAACTTCTGGAGCGTCCGCACCCCGAGTTCTTCAGAGCTCAGCTCAATGATCAAGGAGGAGAAGATCAGCAGTGGCTAATTGTTGCAAGTCTCCGAGGAAAGATTGAACCTCCCACTGCGGAAGGAATTCAGTTTACCTTAAGAGAGAACAACTGGCTTGATGGACTTGCCAGGGCCATGCAGGAAGCTCTTTCCCGTCTGTGTGGGCAGAGCATCAATCATATCAAAGGGTACTCGCTTTGAGTTTTGCCCAAGGCGTGATGCAAATGGACAACCACTGGAAGCCCCATACCACCCCGAGCTAAAGACTCAATTGTACCACCTTAGCTTCATGATGTACTATCGTCAGTAGGAGTTGGACAACTGCCGTGACTACTCCAACCACAAGTCTGCCATCATCAAGACGAAGGACCAAACCATCGCCATGCTAGCAAAGGATCGCAAGTCTCGCCGCCGTTAGCTCGACAAGAAGGAGCGCATCATTGCCCGTCTTCGCCACCGCATCTCATCTCTGGAGGAGACCATCCACGAGAGAGACATGAAGTTGGAGGAAAGGGAGAATGCCAGAGAAGATCTTCATGGAGACCCTTACTCCTATCTCAGCGATGATGATGATTTTCTGAAGGATCAGGCTATGGACTTATTCACCGATGAGGACGATTTCGCCTTCATCGATGATGATGAGGATGATGAGGCCACAGATTCCAAGGAGTAGTAGCACTTGATGTTGGAGATATGCCCTAGAGGCAATAATAAATGTAGTTATTATTATATCTTTGTGTTTATGATAAATGTTTACATTCATGCTATAATAGTATTAACAAGGAAACATTAATACTTGTGTGATTTGTAAACTAAAATAGAGTCCCTAGTAAAGCCTCTTTATAATACTAGCTTGTTGGTTAATAAATGATTGTGGTTTCCCTATCATGAACATTGAGATGTTATTAACAACAAGATCATATCGTTAGGAGAATGATATGGTGGACATACTCCTATAGATAAGCGTAGCATAAAGATCAAGTCATTTTAATAGTTCAATTGCTATATGCTTTCTGATATATAGTAACCTAATTCCTTCAACCATGTGATCATGCATATCACCTTCACCGGAAGGATGCTTTGATGACATCAAACACCACACCGTAACTGGGTGGCTATAAAGGTGGCATTGAGTGTTCAGAAAGTGTTGGTTGAGACACATGTATCAAGAGTTGGATTTGTCCATCCATATGACGGATATATATACTCTGGGCCCTCTCGGTGGAATGTCATCCAATTATCTTGCAAGCATGTGACTGGCTCACAAGGGATCACATATCACGGGAACGAGAAAAGTGTACTTATCAGTAACGAGGTTGAACTAGGTATGCAGAGATACCGACGATCATAACCTCAGATAAGTAAACTATCATGAGACAAAGGGAAATTGGTATCGTATGTAAGTGGTTCATTCGATCGCAAAGTAATCGTAGAAATATGTGGGAGCCATATGAATTTCCAGATTCCTCTATTGGTTATTGTTCGAAGAAGTGTCTCGATCATGTCCGCATAATTCACGAACCGTAGGGAGACACACTTAAGGATTCGACGTTGTTTGAGTAGTTATGGAATGATGAGTAAGAGACCGAATGTTGTTCGGAGTCTCGGATGGGATCCGGGATATCACGAGGATATCCGGAATGGTCCGGAGAATAAGATTCATATAAGGAAAGTCTTGTTTCAAGGTTGGAGAATGGTTCCGGTGTTTTCATCGGGAATGTTCTAGAAGGTTCCGGAATGTCCGGCACTCCGGAGGGGAAGGGTACATGAATGTGTCATATCAAGTTGGAGTGATTGCATCATGTACTAGGTGTCATCGCTGAACAAAATAAAGGGTTTAATCAAATCCTAGTTTGAAAAGTCAAAGGCCAATTTGAAAAGTCAAACGGCTATTTTGTGAGGTGGAGGGGAAGTAGGAAACCTACTTGGGGAGGAGTTCCTCCCCTCCACCGCCGGCCCACTTGGGAAACCGAGTTTGGGAGGGAATCCCCTCCCCTGGCGCGCCCCCTCCACCTATATAAGGAGGGGCAGGGCTGCCCCTCCAAGTACACAACACCTCCACCCGCAAACCCTAGCCCCGGCGCTGCCACCTCCTGCTGCCGCCGCCACCTAGGGCAAGCCGCCGCTGCCTAGCTAAACCCTAGCCGTCGGCCTTGCTCCTCCTTGATGCGTCTAAACCCTAGATCGCCGAGGATCTCTCTCATAGTCCACCATACTCGCTCCGGCTTAAGGCGAAGCCCTGCGAGATCTCCCCTCTACTTCCGGTACCACGCCGTTGTGCTGCCGGAATCGCGAGGAGAGTGCTACAACCTCCGCTGCCTGCTGGAACAAGGGAGAGGAAGGTCTTCGTCGAGTACCGAACGTGTGACCGACTGTGGGAGTGCTGCCGGAACGCAGCGCCGGAAGGATCGTCTACGCGATCTTGAGATCGGCAAGAGTACGACTACATCACCCACGAGAATCCGCTCTCGTTAAACACTTTGGAATCTTCGAGGGTGAGTTATTCCATCGACTCGTTGCTACAATCTAGTAGATAGATCTTGGCTTGTTTGTTTGTATGCGGTAGAAAATTTTCGTTTTCCATGCTACGAAACCCTACAGTGGTATCAGAGCCGTGTCTATATGTAGATCTGTTGCACGAGTAGAACACAATGGTCATTGTGGGCGTTGATGCTTTTGTTGTCGATTGCTTCTTGTGTACTTTGCATCTTGCGGGATGGTGGGATGAAGCGGCCCGGGCTAACCTTACATGACATCGTTCATGAGACTTGCTCCACGCTTGACATGCAACTTGTATTGCAAAGTGGCTTTGCGGGTGTCTGTTTCTCCCAACATAGTTAAGATTCAATTTACAACGGGTGATTGACAATGCTAGTATCAATGTTGTGGTTCTTGTTCGTAAGTTAGAACGACACTTATTGAAAGCCCCAAACCACGTAAAACATGCAAAGAAAGTAGAGGCGTCTAACTTTGTTTTGCAGGGGTGTGCTGTGATGTGATATGGCCATGATTGTGATTATATTTGATGTATGCAATGTTCCTTATTATAAGTTGGCAACCGGCAGGAGCCATATGGTTGTCTTTAATTTTTGTTAAGACCCGCGTGTCTATTCAAACTAGTTGTAATAGTTGAAGCTGGTGGACGACAACCATGGAGAAGCGTCATTGACCTTGATGCAATGCCGGTGATGATGGAGATCATGTTCGTGCTTGAAGATGGAGATCGGAAGCACAAAGAAGAAAGGCCATATCATATCACATATTATGAATTGCATGTGATGTTAATCCTTTATGCATCTTGTATTTCTTAGTTAACGACGGTAGCATTATAAGATGATCCCTCATGCACATGAATTTCAAGTTCTAAAGTGTTCATCCTTAGTTAGCACCATTGCTAAAGCTTGTTGTTTCGAAGCACCACGTGATGATCGGGTGTGTTAGATTCCGCAAGTGTATACAACATGAGCAAGCCAGATTTGCTCATGCGGAAGCTAAGGTTTGATCTTGACGAGCCTAGCATGTACAGACATGGTCTCGGAACACGGATCACCGAAAGGTAAAGAATGAATCATATAGTAGATATGATGAACATGTCGATTGTTCGCCATTGAAACTATAACAACTCTCGTGATGATCGGTGTTGATGTGGTGGATTTGGTTCGTGTGATCACTAAAACAATGTGAGGGATATTGTTTTGAGTGGGAGTTCACCTAGATTAATTTAACTATTAATTAGAACTCAATTTGTCATAAACTTAGTCTAAACTATTGCAAATATGTTGTAGATCAATGGCGGACCCTACCATCAATTTTAATGCGTTCCTAGAGAAAGAAAAGTTGAAAAACAATGGAAGCAACTTCGCGGATTGGTTCCGCAATTTGAGGAATGTCCTCACAGCTGGTAATTTGACCTATGTGTTGGATGCACCGCTGGGTGACCCACCTACAGCTACTGCTACCGATGAAGTAAAGAATGTTTACCTCGCTCGGAAGACTCAGTACTCCACAGTTCAGTGTGCTATCTTGTATGGTTTAGAATCGGAGCTTCAGAAAAGGTTTGAGAATTCAGACCCACATGATATTGTCCGTGATCTCAAATTGATCTTTGAGACTCACGCGGCAATTGAGAGCTATGAGGCTTCTGAAAAGTTCTTTAACTGCAAGATGGAAGAGGGCAGCTCCATCAGTGAGCATGTGCTTAAGATGTCTGGGCACGCAAACAAACTTCAAAGCTTGGGTATAGTGATTCCTAATGCTTTGGGGATTTATCGTGTCCTCCAATCACTACCACCAAGTTACAAGAACTTTGTGATGAACTACAATATGCAAAACATGAACAAGCAGTTGCCAGAACTCTTCGCCATGTTGAAATCTGCAGAAGTGGAGATCAAGAAAGAGCACCAAGTGTTGATGGTCAATAATACCACCAAATTCAAGAAAGGCAAGTCTAAGCAAAAGGGACACTTCAAGAAGGGTGGTAAGAAAGTTACCGCGCCGACGAAGAAGACCAAGGCTGGACCTAAGCCTGATACTGAGTGCTTTTACTGCAAGGGAGAAGGTCACTGGAAGCGGAATTGCCCAAAGTACTTGGCGGATTTGAAGAACGACAACATCAAGAAGAAAGGTATATCTGATATACATGTTATTGATGTGTATCTCACTAGTACTCGTAGTAGTGCCTGGGTATTTGATACTAGTTCGGTTACTCATATTTGTAACTCAAAATAGGTGCTACAGAATAAACGGAAGCTAGCGAAGAACGAGGTGACGATGCGCGTAGGAAACAGATCAAAGGTTGATGTGATCGTGGTCGGCATGCTACCCCTTCATCTACCATCGGGATTAGTTTTATACTTAAATAATTGTTATTTGGTGCCTGCGTTAAGCATGAACATTATATCGGGATCTTGTTTATTGCGAGACGGTTACTTGTTTAAGTCCGAGAATAATGGTTGTTCGATTTATATGAGTAATATGTTTTATGCACATGCACCTTTGATATATGGTCTATTATTATTGAATCTCGATAGTGGAAATACACATATTAATAACATTGAGGCTAAACGTTTGAAATCGAGCGATAACTCGACCTATATGTGGCACTGCCGTCTTGGTCACATTGGAGCGAAGCGTATGAAGAAACTCCATTCCGATGGACTTCTTGAATCACTTGATTTCGAATCACTTGAAAGATGCGAAGCATGTCTGATGGGTAAAATTACTAAGACTCCATTTTCTGGTATGATGGAACGAGCTACGGACTTATTGGAAATCGTACATACCGATGTGTGTGGTCCAATGAGTGTAGCATCGCGCAGTGGTTATCGTTATGTTCTTACCTTCACGGATGACTTGAGTAGATATGGGTATATCTATTTCATGAAACATAAGTCCGAAACTTTCGAGAAGTTTAAGGAATTTCAAAGTGAGGTTGAGAATCAACGTAACAAAAATATTAAATTTCTACGTTCTGATCGTGGAGGTGAATATCTAAGTTACGAGTTTGGCGAGCATTTGAAGAAATGCGGAATACTTTCACAATTGACACCGCCGGGAACACCACAGCGTAATGGTGTGTTCGAACGTCGTAATCGAACTCTCTTAGATATGGTTCGTTCTATGATGTCACTTACAGATTTACCGCTATCATTTTGGGGTTATGCATTAGAAACAGCCGCATTCACTTTAAATAGGGCACCATCTAAATCCGTTGAAACGACACCGTATGAATTATGGTTTGGGAAGAAACCTAAATTGTCGTTCCTTAAAGTTTGGGGTTGCGAAGCCTATGTAAAGAAGTTACAGCCGGACAAGCTTGAACCCAAAGCGGAAAAATGCGTCTTCATAGGATACCCGAAGGAAACTATTGGGTATACCTTCTATCATAGATCCGAAGGCAAAATCTTCGTTGCTAAGAATGGATCCTTTCTAGAGAAGGAATTTCTCTCGAAAGAAGTGACTGGAAGGAAAGTAGAACTCAACGAGGTTGTCGAACCTTCTCTCGAACTTGCGAGTAGCGCAGCACCGGAAGTAGTTCCTGTGGTGCCTGCACCAATAAGAGATGAAGCTAATGATGATGATCATGAAACTTCGGTTGTAGTTGCTACAGAGCCTCGCAGGTCAACGAGAATTCATACCACTCCTGATTGGTATGATCCCGTTATAAGTGTCATGTTGGTGGACAACACTGATGACCCTGCGACGTATGAGGAAGCAATGATGAGCCCAGATTCCAATAAATGGCAAGAAGCCATGAAATCCGAGATTGGATCCATGTACGAAAACCAAATATGGACTTTGGTGGACTTACCGGATGGCCGGAAGGCTGTCGAGAACAAATGGATTTTCAAGAAGAAAACAGATGCTGATGGTAATGTTACTGTCTATAAAGCTCGACTTGTCGCAAAAGGGTTTCGAAAAATTCAAGGTTGACTACGATGAGACTTTCTCACCGGTAGCGAAGCTAAAGTCTGTGAGGATTATGTTAGCAATCGTTGCATATTATGATTATGAGATATGGCAGATGGATGTCAAAACAGCATTCCTCAATGGAGACATTGATGAAGAGTTGTATATGATGCAACCCAAAGGTTTTGTCGATCCTAAAGATGCTAACAAGGTATGCAAACTTCAACGGTCCATCTATGGATTGAAGCAAGCATCCCGAAGTTGGAATCAACGTTTTGATAAGGTAATCAAAAGTTTTGGTTTTATACAAACTTATGGAGAAGCTTATATTTACAAGAAAGTGAGTGGGAGCTCTGTAGCATTCTTAATACTATATGTGGATAACATATTGTTGATTGGGAATGATGCAGACCTTCTTAATAGTGTCAAGGAATATTTGAATAATAGTTTTTCAATGAAGGATCTTGGCGAAGCAGCTTACATATTAGGCATAAAGATTTATAGAGATAGATCGAGACGCCTAGTATCATTGTCACAAAGTACATATTTGGACAAGGTTCTAAAGAGGTTTGGAATGGAAGATAGCAAGAAAGGGTTCTTGCCCATGTTGCCCAATACGACCTTGAGTAAAACTAAAAGTCCGACAACGGCAGAAGATAGAGAAAGGATCTCTAATGTATGCCATGCTATGTACTAGACCCGACATTGCATATGCTGTTAGTTTAACTAGCAGATATCAAAGTGATCCAGGAGTGGATCATTGGACAACGGTCAAAAACATCCTTAAGTACTTGAGAAGAACTAAGGATATGGTTCTTTCTTATGGAGGTGATGAACAACTCGTTGTTAATGGTTACACCGATGCTAGTTGGAACACCGATGCGGATGATTCTAAATCACAATCTGGATACGTATTTACTTTGAATGGTGCAGCAGTTAGCTGGAGGAGTGCAAAGCAAAGCATTGTGGCGAGATCTTCAACTGAATCGGAATACATGGCTGCTTTGGAGGCTTCACAAGAAGCGATATGGATGAAAGAGTTCATTACAGAGCTGGGTGTGGTTCCTAGTGCGCTGGACCCAATGTCAATCTACTGTGATAGCATGGGCGCCATAGCCAATGCGCAAGAACCAAGGTCACACAAGAAGCTAAAGCACATGAAGCTACGTTTTCACGCTATTCGAGAACATGTCCAAGATGGGGACATAAAGATTTGCAAAGTACATACAGATCTGAATGTGGCGGATCTGTTGACTAAACCTCTCCCAAGGGCAAAACATGACCAGCACCAAACTTCCATGGGTGTTCGGTATATTACCATGTAATCTAGATTAGATGACTCTAGTGCAAGTGGGAGACTGTTGGAGATATGCCCTAGAGGCAATAATAAATGTAGTTATTATTATATCTTTGTGTTTATGATAAATGTTTACATTCATGCTATAATAGTATTAACAAGGAAACATTAATACTTGTGTGATTTGTAAACAAAAATAGAGTCCCTAGTAAAGCCTCTTTATAATACTAGCTTGTTGGTTAATAAATGATTGTGGTTTCCCTATCATGAACATTGAGATGTTATTAACAACAAGATCATATCGTTAGGAGAATGATATGGTGGACATACTCCTATAGATAAGCGTAGCATAAAGATCAAGTCATTTTAATAGTTCAATTGCTATATGCTTTCTGATACATAGTAACCTAATTCCTTCGACCATGAGATCATGCATATCACCTTCACCGGAAGGATGCTTTGATGACATCAAACACCACACCGTAACTGGGTGGCTATAAAGGTGGCATTGAGTGTTCAGAAAGTGTTGGTTGAGACACATGGGTCAAGAGTGGGATTTGTCCATCCATATGACGGATAGATATACTCTGGGCCCTCTCGGTGGAATGTCATCCAATTATCTTGCAAGCATGTGACTGGCTCACAATGGATCACATATCACGGGAACGAGAAAAGAGTACTTATCAGTAACGAGGTTGAACTAGGTATGCAGAGATACCGACGATCATAACCTCGGATAAGTAACTATCGTGAGACAAAGGGAAATTGGTATCGTATGTAAGTGGTTCATTCGATGGCAAAGTAATCGTATAAATATGTGGGAGCCATATGAATTTACAGATTCCTCTATTGGTTATTGTTCGGAGAAGTGTCTCGATCATGTCCGCATAATTCACGAACCGTAGGGAGACACACTTAAGGATTCGACGTTGTTTGAGTAGTTATGGAATGATGAGTAAGAGACTGAATGTTGTTCGGAGTCTCGGATGGGATCCGGGATATCACGAGGAGATCCGGAATGGTCCGAAGAATAAGATTCATATAAGGAAAGTCCTATTTCGGGGTTGGAGAATGGTTCTGGTGTTTTCATCGGGAATGTTCTAGAAGGTTCCAGATTGTCCGGCACTCCGGAGGGGAAGGGTACATGAATGTGTCATATCAAGTTGGAGTGATTGCATCATGTACTAGGTGTCATCGCTGAACAAAATAATGGGTTTAATCAAATCCTAGTTTGAAAAGTCAAACGCCAATTTGAAAAGTCAAATGGCTATTTTGTGAGGTGGAGGGGAAGTAGGAAACCTACTTGGGGAGGAGTTCCTCCCCTCCACCGCCGGCCCACTTGGGAAACCGAGTTGGGGAGGGACTCCCCTCCCCTGGCGTGCCCCCTCCACCTATATAAGGAGGGACAGGGCTGCCCCTCCAAGTACACAACACCTCCACCCGCAAACCCTAGCCCCGGCGCCGCCACCTCCTACTGCTGCCGCCGCCTAGGGCAAGCCGCCGCCGCCGCCTAGCTAAACCCTAGCCGCCGACCTTGATCCTCCTTGGTGCGTCTAAACCCTAGATCTCCGAGGCTCTCTCTCATAGTCCACCATACTCGCTCCGGCTTAAGGCGAAGCCCTGCGAGATCTCCCCTCTACTTCCGGTACCACGCCGTTGTGCTGCCGGAATCGCGAGGAGAGTGCTACAACCTCCACTGCCTGCTGGAACAAGGGAGAGGAAGGTCTTCGTCGAGTACCGAACGTGTGACCGACTGCGGGAGCGCTGCCGGAACGCAGCGCCGGAAGGATCGTCTACGCGATCTTGAGATCGGCAAGAGTACGACTACATCACCCACGAGAATCCGCTCTCGTTAAACACTTTGGAATCTTCGAGGGTGAGTTATTCCATCGACTCGTTGCTACAATCTAGTAGATAGATCTTGGCTTGTTTGTTTGTATGCGGTAGAAATTTTTTGTTTTCCATGCTACGAAACCCTACACTTGAGCACTAGCGTAGTGAGTAGTATTCGGTCCCACTGTATCGTAGTTCTCAGAATGGTTCTTAAAACCATCTGTTTTTCTTTGTTGTGGTGTGTGTTGTACTGGGTGCTATGAATGAATGAATGAATGAATGAATGAATGAATGAATGAATGAAAAATCAAGTTGCTAGAAAACCTGAGTCAAACTTTAAAAAAAATTCAAAGACCCAAAACTTTAGAAATTTCCCTCTTTTCTCATGATCTATCTCAATCTTTAGATGCACCGCGGAGGAAGTGGTTCATCCCCGGACCCGATGTTGCAGATTCTGCAAATGTTGACTTCTGACCGTGAAGCTGAAAGAGCGGAACATCAAGCCAACCTAGCCACCCTTCAGCAGATAGCCCAGCTTGCCCACAACAACCAAGGCCACGGAAATCAGGACAACCATGGATCTAAGCTCAAGAATTTCCAGAATACCAACCCACCTGTTTTCACTAAGTCAGAAGAACCCCTAGACGCCGATGATTGGCTGCAAACCATGGAAAATAACCTAGAAGTCGCCGGAGTGGAAGCCAACGAGAAAGTTTTGTTCGCCACCCACTATCTAGTCGGAGATGCCAGGGCATGGTGTAACAGTGTTCGCGCAATGACCGGAGGCCAGATAATTACCTGGGAGGAATTCAAGGTCAAGTTTAGCAGAACCGATGTGCCACCAGGTTTGATCAAGAGAATGAGAGACGAGTTCAGAGAACTGAAGCAAGGAAGGATGACTGTAGTGGAATACCGTGACAAATTTTTGTCATTAGCTAGGTATGCCCCGGATGAAATCGACACCGAATCCAATAAGAAATAAAGATTCTTGAATGGTCTGCATGACGAAATGCAGACAGTATTAGTCAATATCCCCTTTGCTGATATTGAAGCCCTTATCGACTCTGCTATCCATATGGAAGGAAAGATCAACCAAGCCAATGAGAACCGCAAGTGTCGCATGATGCATCAGCCAGGAACCCATCCGACCCCAAAGTATCGCCCCAACCCATCTCCAGGATTTGCCCCAAGAACCAACAGACCCCCGATGAACCGTCCGACCTATCCCAACCGTGGAAACCCTAGGCCCATAGGAAATCACAACAACCCCGTCAACGCTAGCAATTTCAATCGTGCCCCACCCAAGTACAACAACAACAATGCTACCGCCAACACCAACACTGCCCCTAGGACTGGAAGCAATGTTGTGCCTGTAGCAGCAAAGGACAAGTCGCAAGTGACTTGTTATGACTGTGGAAATAAAGGCCACTATTCCAACGAGTGCCCCAACAAGAAGAATGCTACAGCCCCCAATGCCAATCTCCCAGCTCAGCAGCAGCGTCGTGTTCAGCCAGGGAGAAGATTTTTCCCAGGGAATTCACTCAACCGCAACGGCCGTCTTTTTCTCATGCATGCTAAAGAAGCTCAGGAAGCGCCAGACGTCGTGCTGGGTATGTTTTCTGTTAATTCAGTACTTGCAAGAGTGTTGTTTGATTCTGGTGCATCACATTCATTTGTCACCGAAGAATTTGCATGCACTAGTAAAATTCAACCAACCAAACTGAAGCATGTAATGATTGTTCAAATTCCCGAATCAACCACTAAGGCTAGGCAAATTTGCAAAGCCGTCCCTATCCGAATCCATGGCATAGATTTTTATGCAAATCTGATAGTACTCGAAACTACAGGTTTGGAAGTAGTACTAGGAATGTATTGGATGTCCAAACATAAAGGATTGATTGATTGTGCCAAGAAAGCCATAACCATGACCAGTACTGCCGGAATATCAGTCGAGCATATATCTGAAACCTTACCTCACCAATTCAAGTGTAACAAGAGTATAGACCAACCTACCATTGACCAAGTCCGGATAGTCTGTGAATACCCCGATGTATTTCCAGATGTTTTGCCCGGTATGCCCCCAGATCGGGATATCGAGTTCATCATCGAACTAATTCCTGGAACTGGACCCATAGCCCAGAGACCCTATAGTATGAACCCTTCAGAGCTTGCAGAACTGAAGAAGCAGCTGGATTCCATGCTGGAAATTGGATTGATTCAACCAAGTGCGTCCCCATGGAGATCACCTGTCTTGTTTGTGGACAAGAAGGATGGAGGTAACCGTTTGTGTACGGATTATCGTAAATTGAATGATGTCACCATCAAGAACAAGTACGCCTTGCCCAAGATAGAAGATTTGTTTGATCAGTTGACCGGTGCCAAAGTGTTTTCTAATATTGATCTTAGAGCCGGCTATCATCAACTCAAAATTCGTGCAGAGGATATTCCAAAGACTGCCTTTACCACAAGATATGGATTGTATGAGTATACAGTCATGTCTTTCGGACTAACCAATGCCCCCACTTATTTCATGAATCTCATGAATAAGATTTTTATGGACTTCCTGGATAAGTTTGTCGTTGTTTTCATCGATGACATTCTGATTTATTCCAAATCAGAAGAAGAAGAACATGAGCTACACCTAAGGACCATTCTTGGAACCCTTAGAGATCATCAGTTGTATGCAAAGTTTAGCAAATGTGAATTCTGGTTACAGGAGGTAGGATTCCAAGGTCACATTGTATCAGCCGGAGGAATTGCCGTTGACCCTGCAAAAGTGAAAGATGTAGGAGATTGGCAAGCCCCAACCACTAAAACCCAAGTTCGTGCATTTCTCGGATTGGCGGGATATTACCGCAAATTCGTAGAAGGATTCTCTAGTATCGCCAGACCCATGGCCCAATTGCTAAAGAAGGACAGGAAGTTTGAATGGACCGACAAATGTGAAGCAAGTTTTCAAGAACTCAAGAGGAGATTGATTTCAGCCCCAATCTTGATCATGCCAGATATCACGAAGCCCTTCGATGTGTATTGTGACGCATCCAAGATCGGTCTCGGATGTGTGATAATGCAAGAAGGCAAGGTCATATCTTATCTATCTCGACAACTGAAGCAACATGAGCAAAATTACCCAACCCATGACCTCGAACTCGTAGCCGTAGTTCTAGCCCTGAAAACATGGAGACATTACCTGATGGGAAACCGTTGTGAGATCTATTCAGATCACAAGAGCCTAAAGTATATATTCACTCAGAAGCAGCTGAATATGAGGCAGAGAAGATGGATTGAGCTAATCAAGGATTACGATCTGGACATTCACTATCACCCTGGTAAAGCCAACATAGTAGCCGATGCCCTTAGCCGATTACCGTGTCGCTTGAACTCCATGATTTTGAAGGAGCAACCAAGTTTGCACAAAGAGATGGAAGATTTTCGAATAGAATTAGTAAGTGAAGGATTTTTGGCTAGCATAGAACTTCAACCCACTTTGATCAGTCAGATTAAAGAGGAACATAAGGAAAATGCTAGTATTGACGGAATCAAGCGTCGTATCGGTACAGGCAAAGTACCTGGATTCACCGAAGACGAAGAAGGAGTTTTGTGGTACAAAGGACGCCTTTGTGTACCATCATATTCTGAGTTGAAAGAAGTTATTTTGAAGGAGGCTCATGATACTCTTTATTCTATCCATCCCAGAGGAACTAAGATGTATCAAGATTTTAAAGAGCAATTTTGGTGGCATAAGATGAAGAGAGAAATCGGAAGCTATATCGCCAAGTGTGATATTTGTCAGCGAGTCAAGGCAGGACATCAAAGACCCGCTGGATTGTTGCAACCCTTGCAGATTCCGGAATGGAAATGGGATTCCATAGGAATGGACTTTATCACTGGGCTGCATACTTCTAGTAGGGGAAATGACTCTATCTGGGTCATAGTGGACAGATTGTCCAAAGTCGCCCATTTCTTGCCCGTCAAGACCACATATCAGAGCGAAGCTAGCGGAGTTGTACATCGCTAGAATCGTTAGTTTGCATGGAGTCCCCAAGAACATCGTATCGGATCGAGGAACTCAGTTTACCTCGAGATTCTGGAAGAAAGTCCAAGAAGGTTTAGGAACTCGCTTAGATTTCAGTACCGCGTATCACCCTCAGACCGATGGACAAACGGAGCGAGTAAATCAAATACTCGAAGATATGCTGAGAGCATGTGTGTTAGAATATGGATCCAAGTGGGAAGACTGTCTGTCGTTTGCAGAATTTTCATACAACAACAGTTATCAAGCCAGTTTGCAAATGGCCCCATTTGAATTCATGTACGGAAGGAAGTGTCGTACCCCTTTGAGCTGGTCGGAAGTAGGAGAGAGTCAGATTTTCGGACCCGACATCCTACGAGAAGCAGAAGAGAAGGTTCACAAGATTCGTGAGCACCTCAAGACAGCCCAATCCCGACAAAAGAGTTACGCCGACAAGAGACGTAGAGACCTCGCCTTCAACATAGGAGATTTTGTTTATCTGAAAGTGTCGCCATTGAAGGGAATGCAGCGTTTCCAACTCAAAGGAAAGTTAGCCCCCAGATATATCGGACCTTTCAAGAGTCTGAACCGTCGAGGATAAGTATCGTATCAATTGGAACTACCCGAAGGGATGTCAGCCATGCACAATGTGTTCCATATCTCATTACTTCACAAGTGTCTCGAAGTCCCCGAGAAGACCGAAGTGTTCAAAAATATCGACCACCGGACCATAGAGATCAACGATGACCTGACCTATCCTGAAGTACCCATCCGTATTTTGGAAGAAGCTTTTCGAACTACCCGAACTCGAAGCATCAAGTTTCTCAAGATTCAGTGGAGCAACCACACAGAAGAGGAAGCTACCTGGGAGCGCGAAGATCACATCAGGACGGAGTTTCCCGATCTCTTCAAATCCTAGGTAATCTTTTCGTCCTTTTTCAAATCTCGGGATGAGATTTTTTTTAAGGGGGGAAGGTTTGTAACATCCCAAAAATACTAAACTTGGATCATCAAACTCTAATCATCAAAATTAGGGTTAACAAAAACTTTTCTAAATAAAATTATGAATGCATGCATATGAGTATGCATTGAATTTTGAAATTCTTTTGAATCACCTTGTTTATGTGTTCCATTGCTTGTAAATGGATGCTTAGGTGAAATAAACATCATATAAACATTTCCCAAAACTTTCCTAAAGACAAATAAATCAAAACAAATAAAATAAAGGAATGGTCATTTTGACCAATTTAACTCCCATGCCTACTTTGGCTGTCTCAAACTTTCAGAACCTAACAGAAACTTTTCTGGATATTTGCACCCCTTGAATGTACTCATAACAAGGTATCAAGTACCACTTTGTGATCATCCAGAAACTTTCAAATGAATAGTTTAAATGACAATTCAAAATTGAATCTTTATCATATGAGAAGATCCCACTTTTTCAAAAACCACTCAAACAAGCTCAACTTTCAAAACCCAAGCATCTGCAGACTCACGAGCACCAATCTAGCACACCCATCAAAAATCTTTTCAAAATTCAAAACTTGAATTCATGCGGCCATTTTATCAAACACTTGGCAGACACAAATCAAACAAAATCCAAACACTATTGTGAGCAGTGATTCTTGCCTAACTGGTTCCCTATCTAGCTCACAACCAGCTCAGAAGATCATCTAGAAAGATTAACCAAGCACTAGCACCACTGTGAGCTTGCCAAATGAAGGGAATATGCCCTGAGAGGCAATAATAAAGTGTTTATTATGTGTATTCCAAGTATATGATAGATGTTTATTTTGCATGCTATAATTGTATTAATACGGAAACGTTAATACATGTGTGTTTAATAAACAAACAGAAAGTTCCTAGTTATGCCTCTCTCATAAACTAGCTCGTTGATTAACAAGATGATCAAGGTTTCCTGATCATGGACATTGGATGTTGTTAATAACGGGATCACAACATTAGTGTAATGGTGTGATGAACATTCATCCGAAGTATAGCATTACGATCAAAGTCATTGAGTTTATATTGCTATAACAACTTACGAAGTGATCCTAATCCTTAGACCATGAGATCATGTCAATCACTAACACCGGAAGAGTTTCTTGATAACATCAAACGTCACACCGTAACAGGGTGATTATAAAGATGGATTCAGAACTAATAAAGTGTTATGTTGAGGCTCATGGATCGAGAGTGGAATTTGTTCATCCCGATGACGGATAGATATACTCTGGGCCCTCTCGGTGATATCACATTGATTAGCTTGCAAGCAAGTGATTTGATCACTAGAATGTTATATCACAGGAACGAGAAAAGAGTGCATGTCGGTAACGAGATCAAACTAGGTATGGAGATACCGATGATCGAATCTCGGACATGTAATATATCGTGAAACAAAGGGATTAAGATACTAGCGTAAAAGGTTCCGACGATCACAAGAAAGTCATCGTTGAATGTGTGGGAGTCAGTATGGGTCTCCAGATCCCGCTTCTGATTATTGATCCGAGAGGGGTCTCGATCATGTCCGCATTATTCACGAACCGTAGGGTGACACACTTAAGAGACACCGACATCCAATTGGAGCAAATGTTTCATGCCGAAAGAATGAACAAGCGCAGGAATTTATTTCACTAGATACCGAAACAGGTTTTCGGGTGAAATTACATAAAGTGGTTATGCATGTGAAATAGAATTCTAGCAAGGGGTTATTTGTGAATGTTTGTCATTAAAGTAATTAACAAAATTCTGAATAAAATAAAAGAGTTTTATTTAATGAGAGTTTGCATTAAATTTGGTGGAAATTTAATGGGAATTTGAGTGGACTTTTGAGTGGAGGAAATTTAAAGGGCATTTTGTGAGTGGAGTGTCCACCCACATGAATGAAGGAGGGGAGGGGGCAGCCCCCATGGCCGGCGGCCACCCCCTTGGGTGCCCCCCCTCCTCCTATAAAAGGAGCCCCCCTCCTCACTTGTCTCTCACACCTCCTCGTGAAGGATCTCTCTCCCCCTCTAGAATTTATCCCCCATGGTCTCGGACTAGCGAGATACATGTTCCCGGTGGCTATTCGGCAAGAAAGAGTTGTGCTTCCGCTGCATCGCTGGAGCGAGGAGGCGGAGGTTGCTCGGTGCCTCGAACGTGTGTGCGAGCACGGATGCGCTGCTGATTTGCGGCGCTAGGACTTCCTCTCGATCTTGAGATCGGCAAGAGATCGTCTACATCAACCACGAGTTGAACTCGTTAAGCTTTGTCGGTCTTCAAGGGTATGTTCTCTACGGATATACATCCGCCCGTTGTTTGTATCTAGTAGATGGATCTTGGTATATAGTTCACATCGTAGGAAATTATTTGTTTTATATGCTGCGAACCCTGCAGTGGTATCAGAGCCGGATCTATGCGTAGATACTTTACACGGGTAGTACACATATGAGTATGTGGGCGATGATGATCATGTTGTTGCTCCTTTGTTGTAATTTTGGATATTGGTGGCATAGTGGGATGAAGCGGCCCGGACAAACTTTACATGTCCTCGCACATGAGACCTGTTCCACGCTTGACATGCAACTAGTTTGCATAAGTGGCTAGCGGGTGTCTGTCTCTCCTACTATAGTCAATATCTATTTTGCAAGCGAGTTGTCAACAATTTGATTATCCTCGTTGTGGTTCATGTTCGTAGGTAAGAACGGTTCTATCTCGAAAGCCCTAAGCCACGTAAAACTTGCAATGGATAAATTAGAGGCGTCTAGTTTAGATTGTTGCCGGGCTAGTGTTATGATATGGTAGTGTTGTAAGTACAAGTATGAGATGATACTCTTACAACACACATAGCGTGTAAAATCCATAGACCTTGGATTTACACATATAGGTATGATAATGATCATACCACGATGCACATGATAGAGATCATCTGCGGGAACCATATAATTTCACTAATAAATATATGATGTTTGATAGCATCTTATATTGCTTGTTTAGCGCTTTGTTAGCATAATAAGATGATCCCTCATTTAAATATCAAGATAAGAATGTGTTCTTCCTTTAGTATGCACCGATTATGTTTTCGTCGCTCCAAGACATCACGTGATGATCGGGTGTTCTTGGATCCACGACCATATTTCGGGTGTAAAACAGTTACACATGCGAATACTAAGGTTCTAACTTGGCGAGCCTAGCATGTACAGACATGGCCTCGGAACACGGACCGAAAGGTTAAGCATGAGTCATATAGTTGATATGATGCCCATTTGATGCTCGCCTTTGAAGCTATACCGACTCACGTGATGATCGGACTTGGTGTAGTGGATTTGGTTCATGTAATCACCAAAAAGGCACGAGGGATGTCATTTTTGAGTGGGAGTTCATTCGTAATAAAGAATAGTTGAACTCAATCTATCATACACTTAGTCTAAACTTTACAAATTCTGTTGTAGATGGCACCACCTGCTTTTAATTTCAATGTGTTCATGGAGAAAGAGAAACTAGCAACGAACGGTAGCAACTTTACCGAATGGGCCATGAATTTGAGGATTCTCCTCTCTGCTGCACAAAAGCAATATGTGCTAGAAGCGCCGTTAGGCCCCCCACCTTTTGATGATGCCCCTGACGAGGAGAAGAATGTCTATCAGACTCGTCAGGAGGACCACAACTTAGTTCATTGCGGCATATTGTATGGGCTAGAGCCAGAACTTCGAAAGCGTTTCGAAAACGGCAATGCATTTGATACAATGGGTGAGTTGAAAATGATTTTCGACACACATGCTGCTGTAGAGAGCTACAACGCTTCAGAAAAGTTCTTTAGCTGCATGATGGAAGAGCACAGCTCCGTTAGTGAGCATGTACTCAAAATGTCGGGTTACGCCGATAAGCTTGTGTCCTTGGGAATATCGATTCCCATTGACTTAGGCATCCATCGTGTTCTGCAGTCTCTGCCACCTAGCTATAAGAGCTTTGTGATGAACTATAATATGCAAGGCATGAAGAAGTCTCTCCCCGAGCTTCTGTCAATGCTTAAAACTGCAGAAGTGGAGATCAAAAAGGAACATCAAGTGTTGATGATCAATAGGAACACTGGTTTCAAGAAAGACAAGAAGGGAAAACGGAAGGGAAGTAAGGGCGGCAAGCCGGTTGCCGCGCCTGAAAAGAAACCCCGAGTTGGACCTAAGTCTGATTCCGAGTGCTACTATTGTAAGGGGACTGGCCATTGGAAGCGCAACTGCCCCAAGTATCTGGCAGACAAGAAGGCCGGCAAGGCAAACAAAGGTATATATGATATACATGTTATTGATGTGTACTTGACTAGTGCTCGCAGTAGCACCTGGGTATTTGATACCGGTTCAGTTGCTAATATTTGTAACTCGAATCAGGGGCTGCGGAACAAGCGACCGCTAGCAAGGGGTGAGGTCAAGATGCGTGTCGTCAATGGATCAAGTGTTGATGTGATCGCCGTCGGAACGCTGCCTCTCCACTTACCATCGGGATTAGTTATAAACTTGAATAAATGTTATCTGGTGCCTGCACTGAGCATGAACATTGTATCTGGATCGTGTTTGATGCGAAGTGGTTATTCATTTAAATCCGAGAACAATGGTTGTTCCATTTATATGAATGAAATCTTTTATGGTCATGCACCGATGATGAATGGTTTATTTCTATTAGATCTCGATGATAATGTTACACATATTCATAATGTTGATGCTAAAAGGATTAAACTTAATGATGATATATCCGCATATATGTGGCACTGCCGTCTAGGTCATATTGGCATTAAACGCATGAAGAAGCTCCATTCGGATGGACTTTTGGAATCACTTGATTATGAATCATTTGATACATGTGAGCCATGCCTTATGGGCAAGATGACTAGAACGCCGTTTTCCGGTTCAATGGAACGGGCGACAGATTTATTGGAAATCATACATTCTGATGTATGTGGTCCAATGAGTGTGTCGGCGCGAGGTGGATATCGTTATTTTGTTACTTTCACGGATGATTTGAGTAGATACGGTTATATCTACTTGATGAAACACAAGTCTGAAACCTTTGAAAAGTTCAAGGAATTTCAGAATGAAGTGGAAAATCATCGTAATAGAAAGATCAAATTTCTACGGTCCGACCGTGGAGGTGAGTATCTAAGTTACGAGTTTAGCACTCACATGAAAGAGTGTGGAATTGTTTCACAACTCACACCTGCCGAAACACCACAGCGAAATGGTGTGTCGGAACGTCGTAATCGTACTTTATTAGATATGGTTCGATCTATGATGTCTCTGACGGACTTGCCGTTGTCATTTTGGGGATATGCACTAGAAACTGCTGCATTCACTTTAAATCGTGCACCATCTAAATCCGTTGAAAAGACACCGTATGAATTGTGGTTTGGAAACAAACCTAAGCTGTCATTTCTTAAAGTTTGGGGATGCGATGTTTATGTGAAGAAACTTCAACCGGATAAACTCGAACCCAAAGCGGAAAAATGCGTCTTCATAGGATACCCTAAAGAAACTATTGGGTATTCCTTCTATCACAGATCCGAGGGCAAGGTTTTTGTTGCCAAGAATGGATCCTTTCCAGAGAAAGAGTTTCTCGCGAAAGGTGTGAGTAGTCGGAAGGTAGAACTCGAAGAGGTTGTGGAACCTTCTCTTCAAAGTATGGCGAGTAGCGCAGCGCCGGAAGTTGTTCCGGAGTTGGCTCCACCTGTTGAAGAGGGAACTAATGATAATGATCATGAAACTCCGAAAGAGAGTACTACCGAACCTCGCAGGTCAAACATGACGCCTGCAGCTCCCGAGCTGTACGGAAATCCTGTCATGAATTTCATGGTTGATGAAAATGATGACCCTGTGACGTATGAAGAAGCGATGATGAGCCCAGATTCCAACAAATGGTTAGAAGCCATGAAATCCGAGATGGAATCCATGTATGAAAATCAAGTTTGGAACTTGGTGGAACTACCTCACGGCCGAAAGGCCGTGGAGAACAAATGGATTTTCAAAAAGAAAACTGATGCTGATGGTAATGTGACCGTCTATAAAGCTCGACTTGTCGCAAAGGGGTTTCGACAAATTCAAGGAGTTGACTACGATGAGACTTTCTCTCCCGTAGCGATGCTAAAGTCAGTTAGGATTATGTTAGCAATTGCTGCATATTTCGATTATGAGATATGGTAGATGGATGTCAAAACCGCGTTTCTCAATGGGAATATTGAAGAAGAGTTGTATATGATACAACCAAAGGGTTTTGTCGATCCTAAGGATGCTAACAAGGTGTGCAAGCTTCAGCGATCCATCTATGGATTGAAGCAAGCATCACGAAGTTGGAATCTCCGCTTTGATGAGGTGATCAAAGAGTTTGGATTTGTCCAAACTTATGGAGAAGCTTGTATTTACAAGAAAGTGAGTGGGAGCAATGTGGCATTTCTGATATTATATGTGGATGACATATTATTGATCGGAAATGATATAGATCTTTTAAACAGTGTTAAAAGTTATCTAAACAGCAAATTTTCAATGAAGGACCTAGGTGAAGCGTCATACATATTAGGCATAAAGATCTATAGAGATAGATCTAGGCGCCTAATAGGGCTATCGCAAAGTACATACCTTGATAAGATTTTAAAGAAGTTTAAAATGGACGGAAGTAAGAAGGGGTTCTTACCTATGTTGCAAGGCAAGACATTGAGTAAGACTCAAAGTCCGGCTTCGGCGGAAGAAAGAGAGATAATGGACAAAGTCCCCTATGCTTCAGCCATAGGCTCTATAATGTACGCCATGCTATGTACAAGACCGGATGTGGCACATGCTATTAGTTTGACTAGTAGGTACCAATCGGATCCAGGTTCGGAACACTGGATAGCGGTCAAGAATATCCTTAAGTACTTACGAAGAACTAAGGATATGTTTCTTGTATACGGAGGTGAAGAAGAGCTCGTCGCTAAGTGTTATGTCGACGCTAGCTTTGACACCGATCCGGATGACTCTAAGTCTCAATCCGGATACGTATTTCTCATGAATGGCGGAGCGGTTAGTTGGAGGAGCTCCAAACAACCTGTGGTAGCGGGATCAACAACGGAGGCCGAATATGTTGCTGCTTCAGAAGCGGCTCAGGAAGCAGTTTGGATGAAGGAGTTCATATCCGAACTAGGAGTGGTGGCAAACGCATTGGACCCAATGGTGATCTATTGTGACAACAATGGTGCCATTGCCAATGCCAAAGAGCCAAGGTCTCACAAGCATTCCAAGCATATTAAGCGCCGGTTTCACTCCATCCGCGAGCATGTCAAGGATGGAGATATAAAGATTTGTAAAGTACATACGGATCTCAATGTAGCAGATCCGTTGACTAAAACTCTCCCTAGAGCAAAACATGATCAACACCAGAACTCAATGGGTGTTAGATTTATCACTATGTAACTAGATTATTGTCTCTAGTGCAAGTGGGAGACTGAAGGGAATATGCCCTGAGAGGCAATAATAAAGTGTTTATTATGTGTATTCCAAGTATATGATAGATGTTTATTTTGCATGCTATAATTGTATTAATACAGAAACGTTAATACATGTGTGTTTAATAAACAAACAGAAAGTTCCTAGTTATGCCTCTCATAAACTAGCTCGTTGATTAACAAGATGATCAAGGTTTCCTGATCATGGACATTGGATGTTGTTAATAACGGGATCACAACATTAGTGTAATGGTGTGATGAACATTCATCCGAAGTATAGCATTACGATCAAAGTCATTGAGTTTATATTGCTATAACAACTTACGAAGTGATCCTAATCCTTAGACCATGAGATCATGTCAATCACTAACACCGGAAGAGTTTCTTGATAACATCAAACGTCACACTGTAACAGGGTGATTATAAAGATGGATTCAGAACTAATAAAGTGTTATGTTGAGGCTCATGGATCGAGAGTGGAATTTGTTCATCCCGATGACGGATAGATATACTCTGGGCCCTCTCGGTGATATCACATTGATTAGCTTGCAAGCAAGTGATTTGATCACTAGAATGTTATATCACAGGAACGAGAAAAGAGTGCATGTCGGTAACGAGATCAAACTAGGTATGGAGATACCGATGATCGAATCTCGGACATGTAATATATCGTGAAACAAAGGGATTAAGATACTAGCGTAAAAGGTTCCGACGATCACAAGAAAGTCATCGTTGAATGTGTGGGAGTCAGTATGGGTCTCCAGATCCCGCTTCTGATTATTGATCCGAGAGGGGTCTCGATCATGTCCGCATTATTCACGAACCGTAGGGTGACACACTTAAGAGACACCGACATCCAATTGGAGCAAATGTTTCATGCCGAAAGAATGAACAAGCGCAGGAATTTATTTCACTAGATACCGAAACAGGTTTTCGGGTGAAATTGCATAAAGTGGTTATGCATGTGAAATAGAATTCTAGCAAGGGGTTATTTGTGAATGTTTGTCATTAAAGTAATTGACAAAATTCTGAATAAAATAAAAGAGTTTTATTTAATGAGAGTTTGCATTAAATTTGGTGGAAATTTAATGGGAATTTGAGTGGACTTTTGAGTGGAGGAAATTTAAAGGGCATTTTGTGAGTGGAGTGTCCACCCACATGAATGAAGGAGGGGAGGGGGCAGCCCCCATGGCCGGCGGCCACCCCCTTGGGTGCCCCCCCTCCTCCTATAAAAGGAGCCCCCCTCCTCACTTGTCTCTCACACCTCCTCGTGAAGGATCTCTCTCCCCCTCTAGAATTTATCCCCCATGGTCTCGGACTAGCGAGATACATGTTCCCGGTGGCTATTCGGCAAGAAAGAGTTGTGCTTCCGCTGCATCGCTGGAGCGAGGAGGCGGAGGTTGCTCGGTGCCTCGAACGTGTGTGCGAGCACGGATGCGCTGCTGATTTGCGGCGCTAGGACTTCCTCTCGATCTTGAGATCGGCAAGAGATCGTCTACATCAACCACGAGTTGAACTCGTTAAGCTTTGTCGGTCTTCAAGGGTATGTTCTCTACGGATATAGATCCGCCCGTTGTTTGTATCTAGTAGATGGATCTTGGTATATAGTTCACATCGTAGGAAAATTTTTGTTTTCTATGCTGCGAACCCTGCACCAAAACCATCAATGGTGAACAACCGAAGCCAACCTTGTCACCCCCATGCCGACAACAAGATAGGGAGGAAACTAGTCGTGCCAACCATGTCTGGGAGGCAGCCCACCGTCCACCGCCACTCCCTGTCCAGCGCTCGAACCCTGCCAGCCACTGGACCACACGCACAGACCGCGCCCAGACCGCCAGCGACCATGCCGAGCATGCGCCAGAGCGCCACCCTCGACCGAAGCCCACAGACCGCGCGCCGCCCTCGACGCGTGCATACATGACCCCCACCGACCCAGGAGACCGCCAGACATGCCCATTGCACCGCCCGTGCCCCGTAGCCACCGCTCGCCGTCGAAGACGTCGCCTCTGCCGCGTAGAGCGTCGCATGTTCCAGACCAACCCGCACAGCCCCACGTCTCGCCACCGTAGCGTTGAGCATCGCCAGGGAACACCGCACCGTCCCCTACCTTCGCCCATGCCAATAGTCGTATGTACCATCGCCCCCGACGAGCTCACCATGCGCCTCGTCGGTCCCCTCGCTCGACTATAAATAGAGGCTACCCCCCGTTCGAATTCTTCACACCATTCTACTCCCCTCTAATCACTGATCGTGCCACGCCGTTCTCGGAGCAAGGCGAGCAACACTTCGCCAGAATTTCACCGGAGCCCGCCACCTCTGGAGAAGAAGGGAGCCAGCGATTGGAGCCGCCCCAGGAGGAGCCACCCGTACCAGGAGATTTGCCGTCGTCGACTTCGTCGTTCGCCCGCCTCGCCGACCCTCGCCTGCACCCCGATGAGCCCCCAGCAAACCCCACTAGCCGCGCTAGGTTTCTGTCTCGCCGGCGTTGCTTAACGTCGATGATGACTCTCAGTCGTTGGATTAGAATCAGATCGAACGCACCACGTTGCCCCGTACCGTTTCGCACCCCCTGTGTCACTGACGCGTGGGGACACCCACTTAAACAGCCCGCGGAAGCGCTGCGCTTAGCAGGCCGGCCTAGTATCGTTTCCCGCGCAGCCCAGTTATTTGAATTAAACCTTTTCTATTTTATTTCAGACACACTTCTCTACCTAGTTTCAAAAATCAACCCAGGTCGATTCAGTGCACCAAATTGAATGAAACTAATTTTGTTAGAAATGTCTGGTAATGCTGAATCCATGGCCGTTGGATTCAAGTCATTTGGATCTATAGATCACCCATGGTAAAAATAACAAGGCAGAAGCTTTTCTGCATTCAAACATTTTTCAAATTTAAACCATAATAGCTTTTGAGTTGATTCCAACTCTCAAAAATCACATTTAACCATACCTTTCAGAATATATAAAAATATATAGGTTTACTTACAGAAATAATGTTCAAGTAATAAAAGAATGCCCCATAGGCATTTCTAGTCACTTTATTTAATTAAAATAAAAGGGTAAAACCTTATTAAATTGTGACACCACTTTAAATCATATTCCCATGGACTAAAATATGTGGTGATGACATGTGTCAACATGATCCCATGTTTGGTTTGGAGAATATTAAATCTTAAGTAGTTTTTCAATGAGTAGAAATTACTTTTCTAAAAATAAAAGGAATTAAACAAAGCCTTAATCTTGTAATGTTAGTGATGATGTTAGATCATCTATAGGACCCTTGTGTGTGATGATTGCAAGTAGTTAAGTATTGTTTGGTGATTTTATACCTCGTATTTATTCATAGACGCTAGTACCGACCAAGGATACGAGGAGGAAGGAGGATTCTACGAAGAAGAAGCCGAGGAGAACTTCAACCATTGCTCTGCACAAGGCAAGCTAAAACCTGCAAGCTTATATTGACACTAATGCAAGCCCAATGCTACTAGTTGATTGTGCAAGCTATTAACCTTGCAAGCTAACACTTGCAATTTAGCAAGCCTAATACTACTAGTTGAATGTGCAAGCTAACACTTGCAATTTAGCAAGCTTATACTGATATTGTGCAAGCCAATACTTGCTTGTTACCTTGACCGCTATATGCCTTAAGTATATGTGATCATATCCCCTTGATAAACCAATCCTAGTTTTACTTGCAAGCTCCTTACTTTATTTCTTTATCAAATCTCTTACCTAGAATTTTCCTAAGAGAATGGTAGATACTAGAAAGATATGTGAAGGTTGCATAAAGAGCATAAAACTTGGCCTAAGCTAGATAATCTTGATGTCATCCTAAGGTATGGGGTTAAACTTAGTCAAACCCCACTAGTATACCACCCCTCATTAGTACTCACCCCCACTTGTAGATGCTAGTGCTAAACATAAAACTTGATCAACTTTAGATGGGAATACTTGGTGGAAAAATGGTTATGAAAATCTTGGAATGATGGATCATTCTATTGAAATGTTTTGGACATGTGTTTCTGAACACCTGATAATTTTGGTGATGAAAATGTTGAGGCATGAGCCTTATCCCTTTATAAAACCGATGGTTGTCTGGATGCGATACCATTCTAATTTTATCGTACAACCACAATACCCGAAGATTGGGTAGGGCTTGACTGGAAACTTATATACCTTATTATTAGTTCCCTCACGGCCAAGGTCTGAGCTGAGGCTACCTTGTGAAGATTGTCCACCTGTGCAGTACCCAAGATGACAGTTGGTCATGGTTGGGAGGCCAAACTCACAGGAGAGGTGCTTATACTAGGGTGTGTAATTGAAAGGTTAGGATTGATTATCCGCATATTGAGTATGGTGAATTCAGGATTTGTTCCTGACGGATGTATCGAATGTTGTGGTGAAAGTGTACAATCTCTGCAGAGTGTAAAACTATTCGAATAGCCGCGTCCGCGGTTATGGACAGTTGGAGTGGCCATACTGTTCCCCCGTCGGACTTTTCAAAATGACTAGTGACATGAATTGAGACTTTGACTTGACCACAACAGGGTTGTGAGATGAAATACAAATTCCCACTTAGGTGTTATAAAACTTTCAACTAGCATTCGTTGCTTCTAAACTTAGTAGACATAAATCTGGCTTTTGCAAAATAATCCTAGAACCTAGTGTCCTATTATCAAAAACCCCTCTCAATTGTTAGTACTAGTTTGCGAGTACTTAAAGAGTACTCATGGCTTTGTCCCTGCCTATTCCCATGGCCAGACTATGAAGAGGAGTATCTGGAGGATGGACCCCAGGAAGGTTACGACAACTAGGATCATCTCCCATCGTCAGCATTGCCTGTGACCCCGAAGATGGAGCTTCGCCTACGCTATCGTTATTATTACGTATTCCGCTCCTTGATGTTGTATTAAGAACTGGATCATGAGATCCCTATTTGTGTAAAAACTTATGTACGGTTCGTAATGGATGATGTACTATGGTATCCAATTCTGTTATGTCTCGCAAAAATGGTAATCCTGGGATTGCGATGTATGGCATAACAGGCATCTGGGATTAAAAACCCAGGTGTTGACACTCCTCCTCCTCCACCTCCTCCTCTTTGTAGTTCCGACGGCGACAGCGGGCTCTCTCCTCCTCCTTGCAATCGCCTCTCTGACGAGGCGACGGCGGTGACATCGACGAGCGATGGCACTGACGGCGACAGCACCGACGAGATCCAGATCTCCCACTTTTTTTTTGAATTTTGAAATTTGTATCCGTGGCGCACAGCACCTAGCGCGCCACGGCTAGCTTTTTCATATGCGTGGCGCACAACACCTAGTGCGCCACAGTTATCTTTTCAGAAGCGTGGCGCACCACCTAGTGCGCCACGGCTAAAATTTAGCCGCAGCGTACGCTTTGTGACGCACCCCTAGTGCGCCACGGATGGCCGAAATAGGTGCGCCACGAATTAGCCTTTTCCTAGTAGTGATGGCTAAGGAAGTGAAATAGTTTGCCAAATCACTAGGGATCAAGACGCTCAATTATTCTCCCTACTATGCCTAAGCCAATGGACAAGCTGAATCGACTAACAAGATTTTGATCAAGTTGATAAAGAAGAAGATTAGGACTATCGTAAGTGATGGTATGAAGTGTTATCGGAAGCACTGTGGGCACAAGGAATCTTAAGGCATGGTGCGACTAAGGTGACTTCCTTCAAGTCAACGTATGGACAAGACGTCGTTTTACCTATAGAGGTTAATCTGGCTACTTTGAGATTCACCAAATAGAACGATTTGCCACTCGAAGACTACTACAATCTAATGATGGACAATATTAATAAAGTGGCCGACAAAAGAGTAGAAGCTCTCAAGAACATGGAGAAACAGAAGTTACATGTATCCAAGGTCTACGACAGGAAATTTCGTCAGAAGAATTTCTAGATCGGCGACTTAGTTTGGATGGTCATATTGCCAGTCGGTTCACGAAATCGTAAATTCAACAAATGGTCATCGAGTTGGGAGGGTCCTTACCAGGTTATAAGACTGGTGTCGAGTAACTCGTATCCGGTGGAAACAATGGAGGGAAATTTGCTTCCTCGCTTAATGTATGATACCTAAATAAATTCTACCCAAGGGTATGGAAGAACGCCTAAACACGCTGTAGAACATATGATACCCGAATATCGCCCTCAGTGTAAAAACCGGCCGATGAATACATCATCACCCTAAGCGGATTACACAGAGTATTTTTTAATACGCAAGTTTTACCAGAAAATAGCACCATTTTGGACAGATAAAATTACATAGGTTGGAAATCGGAAGAAGGTGACTTGCATGTGGACGAATTTTTCTGATTACGAGGATCTAGCCTAAAGCCGAATATTGAAAATCGTCCACTATGGACTATTGGAAGAATCGGTCCAAAAATAAAGCATCGGTGAAACCTGCTAAGTAAAAACTTCTGGAAGCTTGATGGTGGAAGTGACTCATGCCCTAGACCATGACTTTACCAGCAAGGAAACTTGAAGACCATGGTGCCTATGTCAACACGGAAGGAAAGAGACTTCGCGAAGAAGTCAATCAGATGCTTGAAGACCGGATCCAGTATGAAGCTGACGATAGTTACCTAGTTTAGAGTTAACTTTTCTACTAAAAAGCCAGTATTGAACTCGTGTAATCGTCTTCTAAGCTGACATGAAAAACCATTCATCCCATATAAATTTTGAAGGGTGTTGGCCGATTGAATTTAAGCACACAATCGTCAATTTCAACACATTAACTTTTCGTCTTACTTTTCTCTTTTACTTCCGACTACCTAACCCTTGTCTCTGCTTCCGTTTCTTTGGTGACTATGTTTCGAAGCATCGACAATCGAGTTAAGACGATTGGGCCGACTCAGTTAATAGGCGCTGTAATCTCAAACGGGTCCCTCCTAAAAAAACTAGGGCTTATGATTTGAAGAGCGTTGACTTACAATTTTGCGTATGGTGTTGTAAAATCGACCCCCTAAAAACGCATTAAGGTGCATTACTCTTGCTTTACCAGGCATCCGAATAAGATCTTAGACGTTATCCGATCAAAGGTATCGATAACTCCAATCATCCGAAACACAGAGTCAGGGAAGACAAGAACATGAACACAGTAGAAAATTAGCAATAATAATTCATGAAAAAAACAAATATTGCTAATCTTTACAAAACCTTTTGAAGTCTTAAGCAGAGTATACGAGCACTTACTTGCTGCATCACGAGGCAGCGGTGCAGTCAGACGAATTAGAACAACGGTCATCTAAAAGTAAACGAGCGAAGCCCACTAGGCGTACGATCCCAAGACATGGAATATGAGCAGTAATATATTCATGGCCTGCATACCCATACACCTCGCTGCAGAGGCCATTTCAAAGCCCACAAGATATTGAACAGGGCCACTCGTGCTCTTGGCAGTCCAGCCGCATCCCAAAGCGTGGGTACATCCCAATGCGTCGGGATTTGATCGGGGCGCCGGACTTCCGTACGATGAAGCGGCGTGGACGACGGCCAGGTAGTTCCATGGCGTTCGTGGTCGGCGCCCCGGGCCTGCTGCATGTCGCTCCATGGCGCTGGGCCTGCTGCATGTCGCCGGACCTGGTTATGGTTTTTTTGAACGGAATAGCTATTATATTAAAAACAAAATCAAAGTACAAAATAGCTCATACAACTTATGTTCTGAAGATCAAAGTCGAACCTATAGCCTAGAAGCACACAAGAGAAAAATATTACTGAAAGCTGTCCGAGCCGAAGAACACAAATGGAGCCTTGTCCATCGAGAACATGGACGTGCCAAACTTGCAAATGGGTTCTTCAAGGGCCTCATAAAGCCTGTCCATCCAGAAAGCCAGCGGCTCAACCGGCAATTGAGATGGCACAGGGACGCGAGGTTGAAAGTTGAGCTGTAGATGTCGGGGATGCTTCACCGAGCTCAACACAGAGTCTTCATCGCCAAATCTGGGGAGCGACAGCGGAGACGATCTCACCTGCCTCCGGCGCACACACCCGAGCGAAATGAAGAAGACACAGATAGCCTTGATAGCAATTCGCAGTTGATCCTTTGTGCAACAGCTAGACCAAAGAGCCATCTCCAAAAAATATATAATAATTGGAAAATGAAAACCTTTTGCAACAGCAAAAGATGGAACCACCGTCTTCTCCGATCTCCAGTATGGGCCATTTATGAACTGTGCATCAATGCCTTCGCCATCACCACGACCGCGCAAGCAAATAAGCATCAGAGTAATATTTTGCCCCAAACAACACCATCTTGATGAAGGAGATGCAAGAAAAGCAGCCTTCTCTTCCGTCTTCCCGCCACCACGGCCGGCCAGAGGAAGAAGAACATGCCGCTTCTCTACTGCACTGCAACTCACCCCCCTGCCACCACGACCAGCCAAGCGAGATTGAGACAGAGAGGATCTCCTCCTCCAAAGATGGAGCCAAATCACCCCTTTACCGAACTGGATCGAGGGCAGCTCACCACCAAATCAAGCTATACAGCCACCACGGCGACCGCAAGCTGCCGTAGAATCCTTGAGCAGCCAAAGCATGAGATGAACATCAAAAGGGAGGGGGGCGAGCTTATTAAGAGGACTCCCGTCCAGGACAGCACCAACTCCAATCTCCCACCGGAGGAGCTCGTCGGGGCACTGCTTGGACCATCCATCGGCACTGCCCGCAAGCACCGGCAGAGAAGAGCCCATAGGGACTAGAGATTGAAGCAGCAGCAAGTCGGGCCTTGTTCTTCCCTCGTCGCCACGGCCGGCCAAAGAAACGAGGCCATGCCGCCGCTCAAGCTCTAGACCACCACCGGCCTTATTAAAGGAGTAGCTGAAGGCCACCATCCCCTCCATCCCATGGAGGACGGTGGTGAGGAATGGCTGCAGCAACCGCCGGATCTGGCCAGAGAATCCTGGCGAACTCCAAACGGCATAACGCCAACTACTGGGACAGAGCCCAACCCTACAGCTAATATATACACTACAGCCACCGGTGCCTTCCCTCAGCCCACCTCCACCGGCAACGCCGGCGAAGGCGGCGTCGGGTTGGCCCAGCGAGCTCTGGATTCCTCTTGAGTACTGTAGCAGGGGAAGAGGAGAAAGGATAGGACACTAGTGATGGACAAGCTATCCGCTCCCGGACCTGGTTATGGTAATTCTCATAGAAAAACAGTGAAGTGATCTTTCTGTATTGGGGCTGCCCCCAAATCCGTAGAGAAGAGTCCGGGCGCTTCCAAAATGGTGTACCCATGAGATATTTTCTTTTAAAGGAATCCTATATAACTAAGAAGATCAACCCCACTAACTTATTTCTCTAAACATGCAGCCTATCCACCTCAGCAACATGCCACGTAAGCAAGTTTTCTTTGTTTTTTCCCACGTCATTAAGTTATGTTACCTAATTTAACACCGGCTTGATCTGCTCTGATCCATCTCTACTGTAAGACATGACCGATTCTCTTCCCACCGGTTCATGTTAGACTCTTCCTTCTCCAACAGTTTCCTCAACTTTAATCCCCTCCCACGACCCCAGCGCATCAGCTTCCCAATCCTCTCCAAATAACTAGGCTGCTCCCATTAAGTACTAAGATGTTTAGGAGGAGAAATGTGACGGCAAGCAGACCTACCCAGATCCGAATAAAATAGTGTGCACTACGGTTTAGGATTTGGCTCCTTTTGCGGGGAATTTGGCTCCTGGTGACCACCGGCATGGAACCTCTCTCAATGGCTTTCTACCTCGACTCCGATCAACTTTCCCTGTATTCCACATACCCTTCCTCAGCTCCATGGGAATTGATCGTTCTCCACAAAGAAGACTCAGGGTCAACCTTGCCGTTGGCTTCTTATGGAGCTTTGCCATGAAGAGATGTATTTGTGTTGTGGTGCCGCCCCTATCTAATTTCAGATTTTAACCATACGGCAATGATTTGATTGATCTTCTTACCATTTTATGCAAGTACAATCTTTATTGTGTCAATGGACGTTCGATCTTCGGTTTACTGATTTTCTTAGAAGAAGGATTTTAAGGAGATCAGTGGAAAATTGTAGTAACAGGACTTAGAATGGTACTGGAATTCAGTTCTACCCTCTACCGTCCTGTATCTTCTAACATGTTTTGTTCGACTATGGATGACAAGGTTTCATTACTCTTTCATTATCCTGAACTCTTTGAGAGAAGAAGAGATTCAGTTTGTCTTTGGACAATGCAGTTTCAGGCTGCGTTGGCGGGATTTTGTTTGTAGGTTATGGATCTCGGATTTGCCCAATCCAGGCTGGTATGGAGTATGGACTACAAAAAGTGAACTGTGTATATAGAAGTGCCATCATCAATTGGAAATATGAAATATATATTGGTTCTAGAGAGTTCTTTCTGGACGCATCAAATTGCATGCAATTTCAATCCTGCTGGTACACTCCCGCTCCTTTTCCTTTATTTCCCATTTCCTCCATATCCTTTCACTCTGACATTGAAGCAATAAAATGGAGGTGTGGCTTTTCACGAGTACTATTTTACTATTTCCTATGAAGCTCACTACAATGTAAGTAATTAAAAAGCACATTTTGTACACAAGCCATTTCATCAAGTGCTCATGTGTTGCTGAAGCAAAATGCCTTGGTACACCAGCAGTTGCATGTTATGATAGTACTTTTTTCTTCTCTCATGAATCATGGCACATGCGACTTGATTCAGAGTTCAGAATATTCAGATGAATGTTCCTTATTTGGCAACAATTCGAGAGTGATCCATAGTTAATAGTTCAATATTTCTGAAATGAATTGTTTAGCTTTCTAGGATGAAATAACTTACTTATATCTTCACCCGGTCATAAACATTACAACACAGGTATGCTTCCTTTACACGCAACACAACAATTTTCAATGGCTGTTGTGCACTGCTCTGTTCTTTCAAAGCACTCCAGTAGACTAATACATGTCCATGAGTATCTCCATTGTTGTAAATGAATGGTATGTTCCATTTACTATTTTAACCTATGTATGAGAATTAACATTTCGATAATAGAGCTTGATCTTTTTTCTCACCTCTGATAACCACTTCACATTTGTTGTACATTTTCCTGATGACTTTACTCTATTTTCCGCTGCAACGCGCGGGGTATTATCTAGTATATATTAACAAAAGATACCAATTATATCCGGCCTCTCCAATAACGCAGTGTCCTAAGCGGTATTATAGACGCACATAACCAAAAAATAAAAAGAAAAATTACAAAAAGAAAAACCCCGCTACAACAATCTATTCCTTATAACATCATCACCAGAATAACACCAGAAGTCCAGCTTCTCCAAAAGCGACACATTCAATAAGGAAACAGTGCATAAGCGCCGTCGTCGGCCGATCATAGATCTTAGGTTTCACCCCGAAGAAAGTCCTTGCTCGCAAAACAATGTCTTCACCAGGCCAATGCCAGGCAACCAATTAAGGTCAGACCTTAGATTTTTACCCTGCAAGATCAGACACTAAACGTCTCACGTGTTGCCACCCTCACTAACAAGCCGCTACTAGAAATCACGGATCACCAAGCCAGTTACTTAGCGCCGAAGACTCGAACCAACTGTGCTATCCCTCAAATCTCCGCTTTCATGTCTTCACCACTGACTTTATCATGGACTGACAAAAAAAAATCTAATGCTGATAACAGGCAGCAGAGCTTCGCAACGCTTTCTCTGAAACCAAACTGTCAGTGACGAGGTTTAATCTCGTCAATGCCCATTGTTATGAGCTTGGGTTTTGGAGAAAATGGGGATGCTGGAGATCGCGGAACGGTTAGCAAACAAACAATACGGGGATACGAGGTTTACCCAAGGCCGGTCCTGAGATTTTAGGGGCCCAGGGCGAAACAAGATTTCAAGGCCCTAGCCAGAAGCATCAAAATATTAAAATATATATGTATATATTGGATGTCCTAGCGAATAATTCCAAGCCTAAAAAAAGGCAATACTTTAGTGCATATAAAAACCATATTAATATGAAATAATGCATACATATTGTCTTAATTTTTTCTAACATCTCTACATGCAAAGTCACATACTACCTCCGTTTTAAAGAATAAAGCGCACATGTATTCCAAAGAAAATTTGGACTGAATAAATAGAGCAACTAAAATTTGATTATATTATGTAAAATTAGTATCGTTGGATTCATATTGAAACACATTTTCCGATAATGCTAATTTTGTACCAACATTTTTTATATATCTAGAGTAAATCTCGATTAAAGAAAAAGCATGTAAAATAAGGATGCATTATTCCTTGAGACGAAGGTAGTTTGACGGTATGCCAATGTACATCTACCGACGTCTTTGTTTCTCACCTCTTTGTGTGGTCATGTGAGAATTGGAGATGGGTCGTCTCTAGCTGCACACGACAAACATTATAAGACTCTTATCTAGTCATGTTCTTGCACTTTCACGCTTGTCATCCCAGAATGTGACTTTCAAAAATTAAATTTACATGATCACAACTCGACTGCACGGATTAACTAGCCAAGCATGGAGGCTTACATCAGCTTGTCATGCCTGAATGTGATATCCCCAAATTCTACAGTTTTCAGTGTGTGATGTTTGTGTATAATTTCTCATTGATCTGCATGAGTGAATATGCCCCATCCCACTTAATCCCTTCGTAGCTAATTAAAGGGAAAAAACAAAAGCTAACCAAAGATAAAAAAGCCCAAGAAAATAAAATAGGCCCAAGTTTGAGTCCAAAGCATAATTCTTCATCCACGTGTCTCCATCTTACGAAAAAGCTCTGAACCTGATCAATGGCGCCGCCACAAGAACTCATCGCTGCATATACCTAAGCTATTTGGAAATTTGGGCCCCCCTCCGTTCCGTGGGCCCGGGGAGGCCGCCCCATATGCCCTGCCCCAGGGTCGGTCCTAGGTTTACCCAGGTTCAGGCCCTCGGAGGGAAAACCCTACTCCTACTTGTCTGCTCTTGATTACGGCAAAACCGAGAGTTACAGGGGTGCGCAGATGCAATCTGGCGTGGAGGTGTGTATGCGGTGGTATGCGAGGTGCCCTTCTCGTCGTGCCTCCTAGACTTTATATAGAGGTAGGCAGGTCCCGTACACAGATCGAGTCGGTTACAGTTTAGGGTTTGCCCCTTTAAATATTCTATCTAAACTAGTCTTGCTCTCCAAGGATCCGAAGGCGTCATGGACTGGGCCACCCGAAAGTCTTCATGGACCGTGTATATTCTCGTGGGCCTTCCTTGGGCTGGACCAGGTATGCTCAGGTCGTGTACCCGTGGGGTATAACCATGTCAGTCAGAAAATGCACGGATGCGCAGGACCGAATTCCATCCGACCAGCATTATCCAGGCATGAACGCCCATGGGAGATCGCTAGCGAAGTATTTCGAAACCCGACAATCCTCACAGATCAGCAAAGACAAGCAACCAACGGTTCTTCGTCTTTGCGCATGAGAAACTAAGGGCCACAACCATTATTCTCGAGATTCGCAAGCCTCCACGCCGTCAGCTTCCTCCAGCACGACGACAACACAAAGAAGCAACAAGAAAGCTGAGTCGAAGAGGACGAACCCCCTGCAACAGCAGCCCTACTGGGATCCAACAGCGTCGAACATGGCCCAAGGCCTAGATCTTAGTCCGCCGAAAATCCAGATCGTCGCCGCTAGTGACCATCGCTGCTACCGGCAGCCACCATGGCGACGCCTTGCCATCTGTACGCTGCCGCCCCGCCGGAGAACTCAGGCCCCAGCCGAAAAGCCGCGCCGTGCAGTGCACTCCGCCGCTGCCACGTAACCCCCACGCGACATGGCCTAGGCCACCTCTCCAGCCCGCCGTCGTTTGACGGGGTGGGCGCCGCCGTCGCCGACGGCAGCGGCGGCCATTGCTTGCAGATCGGCCTCGAGAGGAGGAATTGGACGGAGGGTCCTTCGGAGCCGCCATGGAGGGAGGCGGCCCGGGAAGAGGGGTTTCCGTGAGGTTGTTTCAGTTCTGGAGTCCACGCATGAGATATTGCCGGAAATGATTTGGAGCATGCGACCGGAGTTGCTCTCACAAATTAAAATGACCGTTCACCTAATACAAGGAATGAAGCTCGACATCTCCGGAAAGGCTTTTATTCAATTACTTCTTGTGATTCAGCACAGTTCGTTCTGGGCACGCGTAAATCCGGTGGTTGTGATGTATGGCCAGGCACAAAAGTTCAAAGAAGCTAGACACGCGAAAGTGACCCGGAATTTAGTGATCGCATTGATCTTTGAACAGTGCTACAATTCGACAGACAAGGGGATGAGTTAGAGTCAGTTTTGTACCGAGGGGAAGCAAACCCCCTACTAATTATGTGACGAGTTTGCTAAATCTGTAACATCATTCGTATCGAAAGACTTATGCTACTAACAGGTCCTGCACTTTTTTTTTTCAAATTACGGCTTGGGATGTCTTCCTAATTGTGGCGACGGTCAACCAGCATATTCATAGTACGGAAAATACTAGTCCCCCGTTCCAAAATAGATGTCGTAATATTTTTCAAAATTTAGATGAATCTATATACTAGATAGTGACTAGATTCATTAAATTTTGACAAATCTAAAACATCTATTTTGGAACAGAGGGGTATCAGACATACCATCTAAGTTGGTTTGAAAGCATTAAAGAATTTACTTTTCTCCGTGAAGAAATATACTAAGGTGGATGCACTTTTCAACATTTAACTCCGCTGAATAACAGTTCGTCAAATTATATGTTGATTAAGTGATACTAAAATGATACCACTATAAAATAATATTTATACAAATCTAACCATATCAATTTTCTATTATTTGATGCACATATTGTTGAACAAATCCTTGATGTGGAACAAAATATGTTGGGATCCGATGGGATCCAACGACCAAAAAGATGGTGGCAAGGATGTACATGCCGCCCCATAGGTAACAAAAGCCGCAACGGCCTTTGTAGAGCGCTTGATCGGGGCACGTCGATAGAAATAAATTCAAGATGGTCACGATGATGTGGTGGTAGAAAGAGAAAGGGTGTACGAAATACGGTAGGTGGCAAGTCAGAGTCAACGAGAACCAGAGAAGGGAGGGAACCCAAATCTAGTACTGTCTTCTATTCATATTAATTGACTCAAAAGTTTTCTTTTCCTCACACGGGCAGCCGCTAGGAGGAGAGGAATAGAGATCTAGGGCACCCGCCTTCTAACGCCGGCCTCCGGCAGCTCCCCCCGCTGACGACCTATGTCATCGGTGGTGAGGAGGGTCGCCGGATCCATGCGTGTGGATAGTTTTAGGCTAAAGTAGTTTCGTTTTTAGGCTGCCCATCGTCTTGGCTTCGGGGGCGACGATGACGGCGCTTAATAAATTTTCTTCAGATTCCTCCCCGATGGATTTGGAGATCAGTCTATCCAAGCAAGGATGGTGTGACGGTGACGGCATCCTCGTGGTGGATTTGTGTCCTCAGGCTCCACCGTTGCGGCGGCGTGTGCTCCAGCGCCGGCGTGGAACCTGGGAGGTAGTCCAGGAGCAGATGCAGATTGTGGTCTGCATCGACGGCATCTGGAAGATGGCGGATCGTGTGCTGGGTCCATGGTTCGTGGATGGCAGGTGTGGCTTCCTCCTTCGACGTCTTAGTCGTGCGGGGGTGCTAGATCTGGAGCTCGATGGCGTGTTCGGGGTGTTGCACCGGTCTGATTCGTTCAACGGCAATGGTTTCACCTTAGGTGAGCCACCTTGGAGGTCCGCAAAGCTGCATGTCAGCGATGGAGCCGCTTCGAGCTCGGGTGAGGAGGTGATCCGTCATTCTTTTCTTTGGTGGCTGTTGTGGTGGTGGCAGAGACAGGTGAAGGGCGTTGGCGTCAAGCTCAAAGGCCGTTTCGGCTTAGATTGTTTTCTTTCTTGGCTAGTGGTCCTTTGTGCAAAGGCTTGCGTTATGCTGTCTTTTCAGATTTGCCAGGTCGGTGTTTACGTGACTTGTACTATGATGTTCATGATATATAAATGAGACACGTATTACCATGCAAAAAAATGGAAATTGGTACTTCCTCTGTTTAAAATATAAGATATTTTAATTTTGTAAAATAAATGTATCTAGACTATTTTTAGTATGTAGATAGATTTACTTAGGTTTAGAGTGAATCTACACACTAAAATAAAGTCTAAATATATTTTTTCACAAACTTAAAACATCTTATATTTTGAAATAGAGGGAGTATATAATACTACCTCCGTTTCAGAGCTTAAGACGCACACGCTTTCCAAAGCAAAGTTTGACCGAAAGAATTGAATAATAAAATCTTGATTATATTATACATAATTAGTACCGTTGGATTCGTATTGAAAAATACTTTCCAGTGGTACTAGTTTTATACCAATACTCTTTACGTATTTAGAGTAATTCTTGGTCAAAGAAAAAACACGTAAAACTAGAACGCCTTAAGCCCTAAAACGGAGAGAGTAACGAGAAAGGAGGGATGAATCAAAGGGCACATCGCTCAAGGGAAAAAAACACTAGCGTTTGACATGGTGTTGGATTCTCATATCCCGTTTGTTTCACCCTTACAGAAAGAACTGATTTAGGGCCATGCCAATGACTTGATCTTGCTGTTTCGACAGACCTTGGGGTCTTGTTGGTAGCTGGCGTGACTCTGTGTCTAGCGCGGTTCTTGTCAAAGAAAAAGAGCAAGGAAACCGAACTTGGAATTGGTTCTATCGAACAGGAATTTATTGGTAACTGCTCAGCTTCTTCATCAGGTAACCTGCCAATTCAACACATTGTCAGCGGCATTTTGCCTGTCAAAAAAAATGAATGAATCAGTATCTCCTTTACTTGAACACGGGTTTCGACTTCCCCTCCGGAGGACCGGTGTAGCTCGCTTCGAAAGATCAAGTTTCTAGACGATACTAGACTGTATGAAACAGATGGGCTTACTACAGGACAGGAAAGTATTCGATTTAACCGAGAGAAGCCATATCCCGTTTGTTTCACCCGCTTTTGTTTATTTTATTGTTTGTTTGGCCCACTCTAGACTATTTTTGGGGCTAATATTGATCATACCGTAGATTATGAAACAAGCACAACATATAAAACAAGCACAACACAACATAGTTCAACAACCTCTAAATGAGACTAGAGCCGAGTTGAGTGTTCAGTGTTTGTACCCTAGCAGTTAACGCCAAGAGCATACTTTTATATTTTAAAAATAAAAATAAGGAAGTGGCTAGATCTCAGGCGCCTGAGAACTAGTTATGTCTAAATCGCTGATGTCATCATAATATTTGTGCTAATTCTCAATTGCAACTTATAAGATTTATACTAATTCTCAGTTACAACCTAATTACAACTCATTAAATTCTCAGTTACACTCGAGTTGCAACTTATGTATAACTTTCTTTTGCACGAATCACGAGGTAAATCGAACGGTAAAAGAGGTGACTGAGACTTAAAAAGTTCTCAGGCGTATGAGAACTAGCAAATCCGTAAAAATAAAAGCATTTCATGTTTTTTGAGATGTATTTCATGTTAGAAAAACAAATAAGCTGTATATTTTTACGGAAGAAATACACCCCCATCTTCATATTTGTGGACGCGAAGGAGAACGTTCAAATGTCTCGGTTACAGCTGGTGATATCTGTACGTCGATTGAGACATATGCTGTAGTACGTACTTAATACGTAGACGCATAGTGCCTACGCATATCGCTCCAACCTACATTGTCCATTGTCTCCACGATCTATCTCAATCAAATCAGAGCTTCTATAGCTGTGGCATACGCCGCGCAACGGACTGGCCCAATGCAAAGCAACTTTCTTCTCCCCAAGGAAGCTCTAGCTAAGCTAGCTGGGTAGATATATTGACGTCGGTATCTGCCTGCAGCAGAAACACGCACCAATCCCTCTGCCATGCTGCGTAAAACCTGCCCTGGAAACGAGGGACCTGGTACTTCCAGTCGCACACGTCCGAGGAAAGCTTGTTGCTGGTTCTAGGCAACGAGCGACGATAGATATGTCTATAGAAAACTCTCCCTAGCTTTATATATGTCGTCACCTGTATACGGAATTGTGGAGTGAGTGGTTAGCATATATAAAACCATCACTTTTTACGTTAAATTTTAAAAAACCACCACTTTATGTTTGAATTGAAAAAAACCACCACTTCACGGTAAGTTTGTTGCAATGTACACTAAATTAGAATTGACAACCAATTGACACGATTTCTGACAAAAGGGACCCAGCTGTAAGGCTGACGTGGCAGAAACAAGCTATTTTCTAAGATAAAAATATCTAAATATTTAAAATAAATCAAAATTATCTAAAAATAAAAATAAAATAGATCCCAGGCCCTGTCCCTGCCGCCTCTCCTCCCAGGCCATCCCCGATGCCCCCGCGCCATGGCTGAAGGCAAGGTCTGGCCAGCCCCTCCACCCAGCCCGTCCTGCCTCGTCATGGCGAGGGCAATGTCTGGGCGGCACGCAGACGAGGTCAGGCGCAAGCGGCGGGCGGGGTGAGGTCAGGCACAGGGGGACGACCTGAGCACAGGGTGGCGGCGAGCTCAGCACGGGTGGTGGCCTTAGCACGGGGCGGCGGCGAGCTCAACACGGGGCGGCGTCCTGTGAGCACGGGGCGGCGAGCTCAATACGGGGCGACGAGCTGGTGGCAGCGGCCTGAGCCTGGACCGACGGCGCCAGAGGGCTCGGATCAACCCTGCCGTGCACCTCCCGATACTTTTTTTTTCTTTTTATTATTTCTTTTTTAGGATATTTAGATTCTTTAATTGAGCTGAAATGTGGGACCTAGTCTACCTCAGCAAATTATGCCACATCAGCCCTGACTAATGGATCCCACCGGTCAGATTCTCTGTCAATTCGCGATGAATTCGATTTTAGTGCACAATTGCAACAAACTTTCCATAAAGCGGTATTTTTTAATTCAAACATAAAGTGGTGGTTTTCCAAAATTTAACACGAAAAGTGGTGGTTTTATGCTAAATACTCATTGTGGAGTACAGGTCGAGAGAGACCTATTATTAAGAATCAAACAATCTTTCTGCTGCAGCGTCTTATATAGTATAAATAAATAACTGAACGAACAGCGGGTTCCAATAACAAGATTAACTTAGGGTTACAAAAGTTCCTAAAGGGCAGGGGCCTGTTAAGATACAAATGTTTAGGCCCATATGTTTGTTAAATGTTCTGTTTAAGATCTTTACTCAAGTGTTGAATAGTAGGGCCATTCTAGTAGCAGATGAGGTAGTTTCTAAGATTCAATCCGCTGTCATTAAAGGTAGGTTCATTCTAGGTAGTGTCGTTGTTTTGCACGAACTATTCGTTATTCAAATGTTAGCAAGAAAGCCGGGGTTCTTTTTAAAGTAGATTTTGAGAAAGCTTACGATAAAATAAACTGGGAATCTATGTTTTGTGTACTTAGGCTTTTCGGAGGAGTTTGTTCGTTGGACTAGAAAGGTAGTGTGGTTAGGACTTATGGTTGAGGCTGGAGGTTTGTTATGGAATATTTGGAAGACAATGAATGTTGTTTGTTTTCAAAGTGTTATTCCAAATGAACCTACTAATGTTTTTTTTTCTCTTTATGTCGTTTGTTGGATGACTGGACCATCCTTCACGAAAAAAAAAAAAGGTGCAAGGAATGCTGCGTCTGGTAACTAAACGTCTGCGAACTGTAGCCAAGGAGATTTACTGCAGAAGGTTCAGATGTGCGCTGGGGGCAAGACGTATTTGTGCTGACTGATGCTCCGGAACCGTAGCTCAATCAAAGGGCTGGAGAGAAAAAAAGACAGCTGATGCTGGAATAGTTGTTAGGACAAGAGATGGAACTATGTACCCTGTCTTTTTTAGTTCTGTGTTAGAACATGTCTCCAGTTTCTGCAGTTTCAGTGACTTGTCTGAATGAGATGTAGGTGAATGAGATTTTGCCTCTAGTTTTTACTAGTATTTCTGTATCCTGAATGTGCGATGCCATGTGGTAAAAATCTGCACGGTGGGTGTGAAGAACTTTCTTAATGAAACTGGGAGTCTGTGTGGCTCCTTTGATAAAATAAGAAAACAAAGTTAGTAAAATTGGTACTGTACAACACACCACCATTAGCTTTAAGACCAATATTTCTCGCATTTAAGTTTTTTCACTCAAACTTAAGCAGGCAGAGATTAATGAATTCGCACCTCATCGGCGTCATAGTGGACGCGTGACATTCTCCCGAACACGTGACAAACATCAACATCGGCAACACCGAATAGGCTACACCCGGCCTGTGAGTCGCCTCGTTGGCATCATTAGGGAAAGGGAGTGTCGCATGTACGGCGAACGGAGTAGGACTTTGTGGTCAAGGACGCCCTCGCCATGGTTGTCATGCTAGTTACCATATTCTTTGAGAGGACGACGTTCAGATTGTAGGTATGCTCGCTCCTGCCAACCTCGGGGAAGGAGAACCGATATTACGAACGCGCCACTGCCACCAAGCTCTATTGGAATTAGGCTGGCGACGACATTGAGGTCCTCCTTGAAGGGCCCGCGGTGGTGCTTCCCTGACTTCCCTGCTGGCAGTTCCAACTTGGCTTTCGATGAATGCCACCTCTATCACCGTTGCCCGTTGCCGCAATCACCACCTTGGTGACACAACCAACCTTATGCCGACTTTTGCAATCATCCGTGATTACCTTCCGTTGGGACAACTCTGCTGCCCAATTCTCATTTGACATCCCCTCCGGATGCATCTTCATGGGCTTCTTGCGCCGAGCTATGGCATCGGCCGAGGACCCCTGTAATGCAGCTGGCGACAATGCAGGCTGGATGGTAATGAGAGCGGTGGGCGAGAGAATGTAATGGAAGTGATAAAAACTACTAGGTGAAAATAGGGAAAGTGGCATAGGTTTTCTTTGTATTGCTGACAGAGGGGGGCCCGCAAGGCCATCACAATGTGGTGTCGGCTGTGAGCACTCCTAAGACGGTCCATGTGGGAATGGGCCGACATGGGAGTGCCGGACACATTAGTGTATGCTGCGGTCACCCGAAGGGAGCCATCGATTTGGCCCATTTTGTGTCCGGCATCCGCATAGCCCATTTCGGGGGGCTATGGGGTAGTTTTTTTCTTACACAGAAAAAGGCGAGAGGTAGAGTTGGATCGATGAGTAGGAGTACATGGAGGAGGAGATGCGAGATGGTGGCCGGCCGGGGATAAATGTAGGTAGAGCTAAAGAATTTCACGATCGACGCACCGACACTATGTCACGGTAGATTTTTAGGGGCATTCTCTTAGAGGCATTTTTATAAAATGCCTAGAAAAAATATTTTTAAAGGCACTTCTTGAATATTGCCTACAATAATTTGATACTTAGGGGCAATTTTGAAAAGTGCCTACAAATTTCTATCTTTATTGGCATTTTATTAAAATGCCTGCAATAATTTAATTTTTTCAGGCACTTTTTAGACATGCCTGTAATAATCTGATTTTTTAAGGCATTATCAAAAGTGCCAGCAATAATCGGTTGGATGTCGTCATCCTTTTGAAGTCCAGGCTCCGTGTGTACTACTCCCTCCGTCCGCAAATAAGTGTACATCTAGATTTTGCCTAAGTCAAAGATAATTAAATTTGACCAACTTTATAGAGAAATATAAAAATATATATTATATTAAATTGATATATTATGAAACTAGATTTAAAAATAAATCTAATGGTATCAATTTAGTGTCATAGATGTTGGTACGTTCTCCTAAAAAGTTAGTCAAACATAGTAAAGTTTGACTTAAGACAAGGCTAGAAGTACACTTATTTGCGGACGGAGGGAGTAGACCAGAGAGAAGACGGTCAGCGCTCCATTACTAGCTCACACAGGACACAGCCTAGGCCATTCCTATCTTCCTCCCGATCCCCGCCAATCTCTCTGCTCCCCCCTGCGGCTTCCCATCTGCCGCCCCCCTCTCGTAGGCGGGTTCCTGCATCTCCGCCGAGGGCTGCGGGTCGACGATCTCTGCGTTTCCGCGGGAGAAGCTGCACGAATCCTCCCCCTCGACGTTTGGAGACCGCCGACTATGTTCGCCCAGACGCCCACCCGGGGTCACCGATGTAGCGGCCCTCGCCCGCGTCGAGGGGCGGCGCCGTCTCAATCTCGCCATCGACAGCGTACAACGACCGCGTCGCCACCAACGCGGGGTTGGGGTTTGTGCCCAGGCAGCTAAATTCTAGAATCCTCGTCTCCAAAGTAGGTGCATCGGGATCTGCAGTTTCAGGCATCGTGTCGCCGGTGAAGGATTCATATCAGGCTAGCCGACGCCATCCCTTCCTGGTACGTCATATGCCCCATCCCCTACTTTCTCCCAACATCATATATGTATGCACTCGGATTGTTTGGTTGTGCTTCTCTGTGGATTGGGGCAAAAATTTTGCATCGGTAGTCGTCATTCATGAGAGCCATCTCACCTAAGTTGTCATTTGTTAACTTATCTCGTGGATGAGATTGATTATTGCGGGAGAAAATATAGATGTAGATTAATGAACCAAGAGGATTTGGTGCTGCTCTTTTTCAGATGTTTTTAGCAGGCAACAGTAGGGAAAGCATCTTGAAAATACTACTAGAAACCTGTAAAATTACACGACCTGTGGTATATGATCCTATATTTGGCGTGTGAATCGTTGCCTAGTTAGGCTGGGGATCATTTCCTGCGCCCTTCCGTTATTATGCAGTATGATATATCATGCTGGGGATCTTCGTACCTCCTTTTTCGGGGTTATTGTTATCATCTGTTGCAAGGATTTAGAAGCGACCAAAGTGTTGACACACAAGGATTTAGAAGCAAGGAATATGTTCATCTTATCCTCCTTATTTTGATCCTCTTGCTTGTCAACCTGAAGATATGCTTTATAGAAAAAGATAATGAAATTTCAGTGTAATATTTTGATTCCCTAGTTGTCAACATTGTTGCTTGCATTCATGCTTGAATAGATATCAGAACACAACTTTCATATTGTTCTGAAGTTAATAGTATTGTACCGGTTTTGACAGCCCTAACAGATAAAGGAAATTTTTTACTGGCTGCTCGAAGATTGGTGGATATTGGCATGGCTAGCAGATTCCGATGCTGGCAGAACACTTCCTGATGAGAAGGAGATTGAGCGAATGGTGCTAGAGAAGAAGTAGAAGAAGGAACTGCTGAGCAAGTACACTCTGCGATGCCCTTCAAGGCGAGCAAAAGGAGGCTAAGGAGATGCTCAATGTGCAACGCTAGGAGAGCTGTATGTTCTTGTTTATCTTGGCTCTGGTCATTTATTTCACTTATGTAGTATTCTTGACTAGACATGTACTTTACCATAAAGAATGGTTTACATATCTTTGGTCGCCCTGCAGTTTGTTTATTCTCATTTACTGTTAGTACCTTCATGCTGCAAATGGTTAAAATTTCTGAGGCATCAGTCGTGCGTTATGTGATTTATCGTTTCCATATATTATTGATCGTGTGTGTTTATATTTTTAAAGTAGTGCTCAAAGTCATGGTATCAACAGCTGAATACTCTGCTGGATCCTGAGCTAAATTTGTATACTGTCTGATTGTTTGGCCTTAGGTGTGTGTACTGCTGAACCTCTGATTAGTTGTCTTAATAAATATATTGTTTAAACCTGATGAAATTTGGTATCATACTCCAAATAAGCAATTGTTTTGGCAGCAGATCATTCATATGCTGAAATATGAGTATGAGCAATAAATCATAATGTGAATTCAATGTACATTGCTATATCAGGGCATATTTTGTTAAACTGTATCTCAAAGTCTCCATAATTTGTTTATTTAATTTTGCTGCAGCTATTCTGTATTTCCACCGATGAGTTTTCATATACAATGATCGGATGTCCCACTTAAAAAGCATATAAAACCTACTCCCTCCGTCTAGAAATAACTGATTTGGTTTGACTAGATTTGATGTATCTATACACTAAAATGCGTCTAGATACATTCGAATCTAGACAAACCCAAGTCAGTTATTTCTAGACGGAGGAAGTACAATTTATATTGGTTGAAGTTGATGATTGTTGTGAATGTTCTTTTGACCTATCAAGTTGGATGTTAAAAACTATGCATTTCAGCTTAAAAGGTGCAACTGGAGCACCTTGTTCGCTGTGGGGTGTGTTCTGTGTAGGCTGGAACATGTTCCTTTGTATCTTGTTTTCTTTCTGCTCCTTTTCTTTCCTAATCTTTTTTAGAAGATTGTTTCCTGATAATTTATTGAGCTGTTTTACTTTCATGAACTGGGGAACTTTGATCGATCTTGCCACATTTTTTATGTACACAACCATACAGTCACCTTGACACCTCATGTTTCATCGTCTCTTAATATGTTTTGTTCCTTATTAGGTTGATCATTGTTGAATCCTTCACAGCTTCGAGACTATCACTCAGCACTGGAGTGCGACGAGGAGCTATCTGTGCAGTGATGTGCAAGCATTGACGCAACCCTAGACGACCTCTTGCGGAAAGTACTGATTCCCCTTCAACCATGTTGACCGATGTGATGTTTATTAGCCTGGAATGAGTGATATTGAATGGGTGCAGGCTAAACCTGGGATACTGGTGGTGCACCATGTATTTGCTGATACTTGTCATGTGGAAGTACAAACCATTGGTTTCTTAAAATTTTACTGATAAAAGAGAAGTCCCATACACTGAGTTGAGACCTTATTGCAAGATTTTATGAGCATTCAATATTTATAGATGTAACCATTTGTTTTGTTACAGCAACAATTCTTCGAAGACCAATTTTATGTTTCTATGGTTAGCATGATTGGTGCAGATTTGGCTGTGAAATGTTAGCAGATTGGTGGATATTGGCATGACTAGCAAATCAAATTGGTGGATTTTGATCTTGAAATTCTTTGTTGAGGCATTTTAAGAAGTGCCTAAAATTATTTTTTGAGGCACTTTGAAAAGTGCCAACAAAAATTATTAGAGGCATCGTTTAATAGTGCCTCAAATTATATTCTAAGGCAATTCGTAAAGTGCCTCAAAAAATCTATTTTTAAAGGCATTTTTAAAAGTGCCTTAAAAGATATATTTTTAAAGGCACTTTTCAATATTGCCTTAAATGATTTTTCCCTACCCCATTTGATGTGGCAATTTTTTTATTGCCATCAAAGATTTTTAGAGGCAATTTTGGTATTTTCTAAGGCAATTTACTGTGCCCCAAATAATAATCTGTGGTGTAGTGCGAGAGGCCAATCCAATGGCCTAGCTCGCTAGGTAGGTACCTCAATTATATAATCTGCTTGGGTCGATTTGGATAGCCTTCGCTTTCGAGGGACGCAACCCACCAAAAAGGCCAGCCAGCCACACACACGCACGCACAACTCTCCCGTCCACGCACTACGAGAGGCACGCATCGACCGCGCAGTTCTTGAGCAACTGGATCGATCGACGGTCTTCACGTCACACGGATGTTCGTACATACGAATCTCTAGGCGATCTAGCCTTTCGCCTGTTTGTTCATCCTGATCTCTGTGTGATCTTTTGCGTGGATCAGGGGCAGGACTGGAAGGTAGTACTCCTACTTACGTACACATGCATAACAAATCCGGCCGCACGGAAACGATCGGGATCAAATCCATGGCGATCTAGGCCCTCGCGCGCAAAGCGGCCGGGAATATTGGCAGTTGGGGTGTGTGAATTTATTGCGCCATGGGTAGCTAATACGGGAGAGCGTACGACGCAGCAGATCTAAGCCAAAGATACGCTCCCCGGGGAATGTGTTGCTCTCGCGGTTTCCCGTTCCGGTCATGTATGATGGAGAGCTCGGCCGCGTCTCTCTCTCTCTGCGCGCATGTGCGGTCGACCGCTGAGCCGATCCATACGGGGCCATGCCTGCCCCCCAACCATCAAGTGCCGCTGTTGCTGCTGACTGTGCGGTACGTGCATGCGCACTGTTTTTTTTGGTTGGTACCGAGAGTTGAGTTGAAGATCCGTTGTTGACGCACAGATGCGATGCATGCGCGCGCGGTACGACTCGGCGATAGATATTTTGGCGCGCACAAGCCGGGCGAGAAAAAAAGTTTTCAGGTCAGATTGTTGTTGTAGTAGTACACAGAATGGTCGCCATGGCGGCCTGGCATGCACCGCATTTTCGGCAGCCCGCTATGCGCCCAAATTTGCTGCGCAACCCGTGTGTCAGCGCGCGGAATACCGAGTGTACTAGCACGTACCCCACGCACCACCAATGCCGGCGATCTACGTACCCTGCCCTAACCCTAGAGAGGCCTACCACTATGTCAGGAGTTTATGGCGTGCCTGCCGGGCGGCCGGGAGCCCGCCCGCGGCTACGCGAGCACCTCCGCGAGGGAATTCCGCGCCTGCCGTCGTATCGTCAGTCGTCACGATGCGTGCCGAAGCCCTAGCCCTAGCGCAGGACAGGCCTTGAACTCCTAGTCCACGTGCATCGAACCCCCCGCGCTCTACCTCGGCTTCTCTCCCTAGTCTCTCCTCGCGGATGCACAATGGCAAAGTGAAACGGGCGACAAAAAAAGAGCGCGAGGACAAGCTACGAGCTAGGAGACGATGGACTGATGGACAGCTCTGACGAGTGTTCCCGGTGACAAGAGAGCGCGCGCCATTCCGCGCTCGACACGTAGCGCTGGGATTCCGTCGTGTCTTGCTCTTCTTACCTAGGATCTGGATGTGTCGTCTGCTCCTCCTCTCTCATGCGGCCAGTGGTGAAAACGTAGTACGACATCCTGGACTGGTAGTATCACGAAAAGACCCGCGCTACTTCCTTTCCACGCCAAAGGAAAAAAAAAGAAGAAGACCTGCCCTAGTATTCTGATCATGGTCTCAAAAGCGTCGAAACTTTGAAGACGGAAAAGGTTTTAGGGTACTATGTAATTGCTAGTGATATGGAGGAAACTGGTTTTGTTGGACAGTGGAGTAAATTACTGTCTAGCCTCATCCAGATTTACAACTAACATTTTTTTTGTATATTATCAGTAATAGTATGGCATTGTGATAACAAAATAAATTTATTATTTCAGGCAAAAATATATAGAAAAATATAGATGAAAGAAATAATTTATGGAAAATGATACACATTCTCCGGTGGATCTAACGTACCGATCCCCCCGGGTCCTGCTCGCCCACGTACGTGTGAAGGCCCACTACAATGCGCTCCTTCTTCCTTATCTATTATCTCTTCACGCCTTCTTTCATTAATCCCTGCATGGCTCTGTTGCCGCCGCAGCTGCACGCGACTCCTCCGCGGCACGTCCTCCCGCCTTCCTATTGTACGCAGCCGCCATCTTCCTCCGCCGCCAGACGCAGCGCCTCCCCATTACTGCATCCTCGTGCCCCATCGGTATGGAGGCCACCCTCCATGCAGCCCGCACGCACCTGCGTCCTGTAGCTCGCCGAAAGCTGCCGCCGCCGATCTCCATCCCGGCAAGAACGTTTACACCGCTGGGATGGACAACACCGGCCATGGCTGCCGACCCAGCTAGAGGGGAGGGCTCACTAGTACAAACTCGTTACTTAAAAACTGTGTCTAGAGCTGGTTTATCCTAAAATACAAATCATCGGCTATGTTCATCATCCTCAGGCGGTCGTAATTTTTTGACCGCCTCTAACTCTAACCTGGGACGGTTGTAAATCTACACCGTCTCTAGTAGGACTTCCTCCTGAGCCGCTCGTTAAAACAAAACGCTTTTAACATTTACCCGAGACGAACTACAATAGCGACCATCTCCCTAGATCACTCAACCGTAGCCGGTCAGAAATATTAATCGCCTCTAGGGGTCTACTGAGGCGAACCATTATGTCGTCTGTTTCAAAACCTGGCTTCATGCATGTTCCCAAGGTAGCATGCGCTTGTTGTTAATGCAATTAGAAAATGAAGGTCGCACACACGTCCATACCCACGTGTCTACTCAAGGACCACGAGCAGTCCCGCATATATAAACCTGCTCGGCCTTCTTCTTGTAGGGTTCGCAGCATGGAAAACAATAAATTTCTGTCGCGGTAACACACAAACTAAGATCGATGCAACGAGATTGTAGAGAACTAACCCTCGAAGATCCAAAGCGTTTAACGAGATTCGGATCTCGTGGTTGATGTAGTCGATCACTTGCCGATCTCAAGATCACGTAGACGATCCTTCCAGCGCCATGTTTCGACAGCGCTTTCACAGTCGGTCACACATACAGTAGTCAATGAAGATCTTCCTTTCCCTTGTTCCAGCAGGGCAGTGGAGGTTGTAGATCTTCTTGGAATCCCAACAACACGATGGTGTGGTGGTGGTGGAGGAGAGTTTTCTGCAGGGCTTCGCCTAAGCCGGAGCAGGGTATGGAGGAGAGAGGGGTGGTGCCGGTGGCTAGGGTTGAGGTAAGGGGCTAGGGGGGGCGCCCTCACCCCTCCTTATATGGGTGGAGGAGCGGCGACCAGGGTTCCTACCCCTGGACGAGTCCTTCCACAACTCCTCTAGTCGGTGGCCAAGGAAGGGAGAGGGAAAAACTTGTCCCTCAAATTTTTCTTCTCCTTTCCACACTAGGATTTGACTTTTTCCAACTAGGATTTGACTTTTTCAAACAAGGGTTTGACCCCTCCTAGTCGTTAGCCGAGTTGTCCCAGGGCATGATGCGACCAACCCCATTAGGGCATGATGCATCCCAAGTGCCCCCCTCTGGGGTGGTAGACCTTCCAAAACATTCTAGAAGCTTCCGGTCTAAACACCGAAAATATTTCCGAACCCTAGAAATTGACTTTTCTTATATGAATCTTATTCTCCGGACCATTCCAGATCTCCTCATGATGTCCTAGATCTAATCCAAGACTTAGAACAACATTTGGTCTCCAACTCACGTTCCATATATACTCAAACAACATCGAATCCTTAAGTCTGTCTCCCTACGGTTCATGAACTATACAGACATGATTGAGACACCTATCCGATCAATAACCAATAGAGGGATCTGGAAATCCATATGGCTCCCACATATTCCTACGATGACTTCATGATCGAATGAACCATTTACATACGATATTGATTCCCTTTGTTGCGGGATACTTTACTTATCCGAGGTTTGATCGTCGCTATCTCTATACCTAGTTCAACCTCGTTACCGATAAGTACTCTTTACTCGTTCCGTGATATGACATCCCTTGTGACCTAGTCACATGCTTGCAAGCCAATTGGATGACATTCTATAGAGAGGGCCCAGAGTATATCTATCCGTCATATGGATGGACAAAGTCCACTCTTGATCCATGTGCTTCAATACATACTTTCAGAATACCTAATGCCACCTTTGTAACCACCCAGTTATGTAAGTGGTGTTTGATGTCATCAAAGTATCCATCCGGTGATGGTGATTAACATGATCTCATGGTCGAAGGATTACGTTACTATGTATTTGAAAGCTTATAGCAAACGAACTCTAAATGACTTGATCTTATGCTATGCTAGCTATAGGAGTGTGTCCATCACATCATTCTCCTAATGACATGATATTGTTATTAATAACATCTAATGTGCATGATCAGGAAACCATGATCATCTATTAATCAACAAGCTAGTTTAACAAGAGGCTTACTTTATGTTTACAAAACACACAAGTATTAATGTTTCCGGTTAATACAATTATAGCATGGGATCTAAACATCTATCAAAAACACAAAGATATAATAATAACCATTTTATTATTGCCTCTTGGGCATATCTCCAATAGTATCCTACTTGCACTAGAGTTAATATACCTAACACCCATGGAGTTCTAGTGTTGGTGATGCTTTGTCTTAGGGAGAGGTTTAGTAAATGGATCTGCCATATTCAGATCTGTGTGTACTTTGCAAATCTTTATATCACCATCTTGGACATGCTTGCGAATAGCATAAACACGTACCTTGATATGCTTCAGCTTCTTGTGTGACCTTGGCTCCTGTGCATTAGCTATGGCACCCATGTTGTCACAGTAGATGGTCATCGGGTCCAACACACTAGAAACCAAGCTCTGTAATGAACTCCTTCATCCATATCGCCTCTTGTGAAGCCTCCAAAGCAGCTCTGTATTTTGATTCAGTTGAAGATCTTGCCACAACACCTTGCTTAGCACTCCTCCATCTCACTGCTGCACCATTCAAAGTAAATACGTATCCAGACTGTGACTTAGAGTCATCCGGATTGGTGTTCCAACTAGCATCGGTGTAACCGTTTACAACGAGCTCTTCATCACCTCCATAAGAAAGAACCATAACCTTAGTCATTCTTAAGTACTTTAGGATATTTTTGACCGCTGTCTAGTGATCCACTCCTGGATAACTTTGATATCTGCTAGTCAAACTAACAACATATGCAATATCTGGTCTTGTACACAACATGACATAATTGATAGAACCTATGGCTGAGGAATAGGGAGTTTTGCTCATCCTCTCTCTATCGTCTGCTGTAGCTGGACTTTGAGTTTTAGTCAAGGCCGTATTGGGCAACATGGACAAGAAACCCTTTCTTGCTTTCTTCCATTCCAAACCTCTTTAGAACCTTGTCCAAATATATACTTTGTGAAAGCGCTATTAAGCGTCTTGATCTATCGCTATAAATATTTATGCCTAAAATATATGCAGCTTCGCCAAGATCCTACATTAAAAACTATTATTCAAATAGTCTTTGACACTTTTAAGAAGTTCTATATCATTCCCAATCAACAATATGTCATCCACATACAGTACTAGGAATGCTACAGAGCTTCCACTCACTTTCTTGTAAATACAAGCTTCTCCATAAGTTTGTATAAATCCAAAGTTATTGATCACCTTATCAAAATGTTGATTCCAGCTCTGGGATGCTTGCTTCAATCCATAAATGGATCGTTGAAGTTTTCATACCTTGCTAGCATCTTTAGGATCGACACAACCTTTGGGTTGTACCATATACAACTATTCTTCAATGTCACCATTGAGGAACGCCATTTTGACATCCATCTGCCATATCTCATAATCATAATATGCAGCGATTGCTAACAAAATTCTTACAGACTTTAGCTTCGCTACCGGTGAGAAAGTCTCATCGTAGTCAACCCCTTGATTTTTTGTAACCCTTTCGCCATAAGTCGATCTTTATAGACGGTTACATTACCATCAGCATCTGTTTTCTTCTTGAAAATACATCTGTTCTCGACAGCCTTGCGGCCATCTGGTAAGTCCACCAAAGTCCAGACTTGGTTTTCGTACATGGATTCAATCTCGAATTTCATGGCTTCTTGCCATTTGTTGGAATCTCGACTCACCATTGCTTCCTCATACGTTGCAGGGTCGTCGGTGTTGTCCACCAAGATGACATTCATAATAGGATCATACCAATCTAGAGTGGTACGAACCCTCGTCGACCTGCGAGGTTTTGTAGTAACTTCGTTCGAAGTTTTATGATCATTATCATTAGCTTCCTCTCTTACTGGTGAAGGCGGCACAGGAACATATTTCGGTGCTACGCTACTCTCAAATCCGAGATAAGATTCAACAACCTCGTCGAGTTCTACTTTCCTTCTAGTCACTTCTTTCGAGAGAAACTCCTTCTCTAGAAAGGATCCATTCTTGGCAACGAAAATTTTGCCTTTGGATCTATGATAGAAGGTATACCCAATTTTTTGTTTAGGGTATCCTATGAAGACGCATTTCTTCGCTTTGGGTTCAAGCTTGTTGGGCTGTAACTTCTTTACATAAGCTTCGCAACCCCAAACTTTAAGGAACATCAACTTAGGTTTCTTCCCAAACCACAATTCATATGGTGTCATTTCAATGGATTTAGATGGCGCCCTATTTAAAGTGAATGCGGTTGTTTCTAATGCATCACCCCAAAATGATAAAGGTAAATCTATAAGAGACATCATAGAACGAACCATATCTAAGAGAGTTCGATTACGATGTTCGGACACGCCATTACGTTTTGGTGTTCCCGGCAGTGTCAATTGTGAAAGTATTCCACATTTCTTCAAATGAATGCCAAACTCGTAACTTATATACTCACCTTCACGATCAGATCGCAGAAACTTGATCTTATTGCTACGTTGATTTTCTACTTCACTTTGGAATTCCTTAAACTTCTCGAAGGTTTCAGACTTGTGTTTATTAAAGTAGATATACCCATATCTACTCAAGTCATCCGTGAAAGTAAGAACATAACAATATCCATCATGCGATGCTACACTCATTAGACCACACACATCGGTATGTATGATCTCCAACCAGTCCGTAGCTCGCTCCATTATTCCAGAGAATGGTGTCTTAGTTATTTTTCCCATCAGATATGCTTCGCATCTTTCAAGTGATTCAAGATGTCCATCGGAATGGAGTTTCTTCATGCGCTTCACTCCAATGTGACCAAGACAGCAATGCCACATGTATGTGGATTTATCATTCAATTTCATTTGTTTAGCATCTATATTATGAACATGTGTATCACTACTATCGAGATTCAATAAGATTAGACCATCCATCTTAGGCGCATGACCATAAAATATATTACTCATATTGAAGGGATTCGCGGCATAGTAAATCAAAATTTTCTACGGATGCGAACAGAGGGAAAGCCAAGATCTTATCTAGGAGATGCAATCAACGAGAGAGATTGGATTAGATCTTCATACCCTTGAAGATTCGCACAGCGGAACGTTCGTCGGAACGTGGGTGATGTAGTCGTACTCGCTTCTCCTCCTCGCGATCCGATCCGATCTAGCACCACAAGTGGCGGTGCCTCCGTGAGATGCACACGTGCAGCACCTCGACGTCTCCTCCTTCCTCGGACCAGCAAGTATGGTGGAGATATAGATTGGATCTACAACACAACGGCGTGGTGTATATGGTGGAGAATTTTTACAGCAGGACTTCGCCTACAACCAGTCGGGAGGGAGAGAGGAAGGGTAGCAGGGCAACTAGGGTTTGGAGGCAAGGTGTCGGGGGGAGGGGGCGCACCAGCCCTCTATATATAGAGGGGGGCGGCCAGCCCTTGCCCCTCCTCCAAGCCTTGGGCCGGCGGCCAAGGGAGGGAGAAGTGGGGGGCAAGGACTCTCCCCCTTCTAGAAACCCTATCTCTAGTTTAAACGAGTTTAAACTCTCTAGGATCGGCTGGGCCCTATGGGGCCTTGTGCCCCTGGCCCAAAGCGGCCAGGACACTCCCTCATAGGCCCATGCCCCCTCCCGGAAGGTGGGGCCACGTTGGTCCCCTTCTGGAAGGTTCTAGAAGCTTCCGGTACAATACCGATTAACCCGGAACAATTCCGAACTCCAAAAACTGCATTGCCTTATATGAATCTTATTCTCCGGACCATTCCGGAACCTCTCGTGATATCCCGGATCCCATCCGAGACTCCAAACAAAAATTCATAAACCAATTATCCAATCTATCCTAGCGTCGAGATACGTTAAGTGTGTGACCCTGCGGTTTCGAGAATATGCAGACATGATCTTCTATCAATAATCAACAGCGGGGTCTGGGCACCCATATTGACTCCCACACATTCATCGATGATCATATCGGATGAACCACGATGTCAGGATTCAAACAATACCATATATATATTCCCTTCGTCTCGCGATATTTTACTTGCCCGAGATTCGATCGTCGGTACCGTCATACCTAGTTCAATCTCGTTCACAGCAAGTACTTTACTCGTTCCGTAATCCGATATCACTTTGTGATTAACTCCTTAACCACATGCTTGCAAGCGGTGTTGATATCGATTACCGAGTGGGCCCGAAGTATATCTCTCCGACTTGGGAGGGACAAATTCCATCTCGATACATACAACCCAACAAATACTTTCCGATCACCTGAGAGACACCTTTATGATCACCCTCTCATAGGATGACGTTTGATGACCTCAAAGCTTTCTTCCGATACCAGGGAGTTGTATTATCTCATGGTCTAAGGAATACAATATTTGACATAGGAAAAGCTTCACAAAGATGAACACGATGATACGATCTAATTGCTTCGCTTAGTTTGGGTCTGTCCATCATATCATTCTCCAATGATATGATCTCATTATCAATTGACAACTCATGTCTATGGTTAGGAAACCTTAACCATCATTGATCAATGAGCTAGTCCATAGAGGCGTACTAGGGACACGGTGTTGTTCACAAACCACACAAGTATTAAAGTTTCCGCTTAATACAATTCTAGCATGGAATATAAACTTTATCATGAACAAGAATTATAATAATAACATCTTTATTATTGCCTCTAGGGCATAATTCCAACAGTCTCCCACTTGCACTAGAGTCAATAATCTAGTTTACATCTGGCAACAATATCACACCCATGGCACTGAGGTGTTGATCATGTTTTACACGTGGAAGAGGTTTAGTCAATGGATCTGCGACATTCAGATCTGTATGTACTTTGCTAATCTTCAGATCTCCATCTACAATATAATCTCGGATTATATGAAACTTGCGGTTGATATGCTTGGTCTTTGGATGATATCTTGGTTACTTAGCGAGTGCTATGGCGTCAGTGTTGTCACACAATATCTCCAGTGGGTCCAATGCACTTGGAACCACGCCAAGCTCAGTGATGAAGTTTCTGATCCAAACTCCTTCACTTGACGCTTCTGCAGCAGCCATGTATTCCGCTTCCACTGTAGATCCCGCGATCACGCTTTGCTTGCAGCTTATCCAGCTCGCAGCTCCTCCATTCAAAATATAAACGTATCCTGTCTGAGATTTGGAATCATCCTTCGGTGTCAAAACTAGCGTCGACGTAACCTTTTACGACAAGATGTTCATCACCCCCATAGACTAAGAACATTTCTTTAGTCCTATTTAGGTACTTTAGGATGTTCTTCACGGCTGTCCAGTGTTCCACTCCTGGATCACTTTGATATCTGCTCGTCAAACTAAGAGCATTGGACACATCCGGTCTAGTACACAGCATGGCATACATGATGGAACCTATGGCCGAGGCATAAGGCACCTTGCTCATAGCTTCCCTGTCATTTACCGTAGCTGGACACTGAGCCTTGCTCAATATCTTACCTGACAACATAGGCACTGAACCTTTCTTTGCCTTATCCATTCTGAACCTTTTCAGAACTTTGTCTAGGTATGTACTCTGGCTTAAAGCTATCAGGCGTCTTTGTCTATTTCTATAGATTTTGATGCCCAATATATAAGCAGCTTCACCTAGGTCTTTCATTAAAAAACACTTGTTCAAATAACTCTTCACATCGTTAAGCATGTTGATGTCATTTCCGATAATCAATATGTCATCCACATATAGTACCAGAAACGTCACCGAGATCCCACTCACTTTCTTGTAGATACAAGCTTCATAGCAATTTGGAACAAATCCAAAGCTCTTGATCACTTGATCAAAACGAAGGTTCCAACTCCGAGATGCTTGCTTCAGTCCATAAATGGAACGCTGAAGTTTGCATACTTTATCAGCATCCTTAAGATCGACAAAACCTTCGTGTTGCATCATATACAACTCTTCATCAATGTTGCCATTGAGGAACGCAGTCTTTACATCCATCTGCCATATTTCATAATCATGAAACGCAGCAATTGCTAATAAAATCCGAATGGACTTAAACATCGCTACGGGGGAGAAAGTCTCATCGTAGTCAACACCTTGAACTTGTCGAAAACCTTTTGCGACAAACCGTGCTTTATAGACGGTAACATTACCATCCGCGTCCGTTTTCTTCTTGAAGATCCATTTGCACTCAACGGCCTTTCGGTCGCTAGGAGGGTCCACCAAAGTCCATACTTGGTTTTCGCTCATGGATCCCAATTCGGATTTCATGGCTTCTAGCCATTTCTCAGAGTCTGGGCTCATCATCGCTTCCTCATAGTTCGTAGGTTCACTGTCTTCTACTAATAAGACAGTCAAGACAGGGTTGCCGTACCACTCAGGAGGGGCACGCGACCTTGTCGACCTGCGACGTTCAGTAGCAGCATCGTCCCAAGCTTCATGATCCTTGTCATTAGCTTCCTCTATTGTTGGTGCAGGCGGCACTGGAACAATTTCAGGTGCTGCGCTACTCTCCAATTCAAGAGAAGGTTCAATAACCTTGTCAAGCTCTACTTTCCTCCCACTCACTTCTTTCGAGAGAAACTCCTTCTCAAGAAAGGAACCGTTCTTTGCGACAAACACTTTGCCTTCGGTTCTGTGATAGAAGGTATACCCAATAGTTTCCTTAGGGTATCCTATGAAGACGCATTTCTCCGCTTTGGGTTCGAGCTTGTCCGGCATCAACTTCTTGACGTAAGCTTCGCACCCCCAAACTTTAAGAAACGACAACTTAGGTTTATCACCAAACCACAGTTCATACGGTGTCGTCTCAACGGATTTAGATGGAGCCCTATTTAAAGTGAATGCAGCGGTTTCTAATGCATAACCCCAAAATGATAACGGCAAATCAGTAAGAGACATCATTGATCGGACCATATCTAATAGGGTTCGATTCCGGCGTTCAGACACACCATTGCGCTGTGGTGTTCCGGGTGGCGTGAGTTGTGAAACGATTCCACTTGCTTTAAGATGCGTGAGAAAATCATAACTCAAATATTCACCTCCACGATCGGATCGCAGAAACTTAATCTTTCTGTTACGATGGTTCTCCACTTCATTCTGAAATTCCTTGAACTTTTCAAATGTTTCAGATTTATGTTTCATTAAATAGATATACCCATATCTACTTAAGTCATCGGTAAAAGTGAGGAAATAGCGATATCCACCGCGCGTCGAAACACTCATCGGTCCGCATACATCGGTATGTATGATTTCCAACAAGTCCGTTGCTCGCTCCATCATACCGGAGAACGGGGTTTTGATCATCTTGCCCATGAGGCATGGTTCGCATGTGTCAAATGATTCAAAATAAAGGGACTCCAAAGGTCCATCAGAATGGAGTTTCTTCATGCGCTTTACACCAATATGACCTAGACGACAGTGCCACAAATAAGTAGTATTATCACTATCTACTTTGCATCTCTTAGCCTCAATGTTATGGATGTGTGTTTCATCCCTTTCAAGATTTAGAAGAAATAAACCATTTACAAGAGGTGCATGACCATAAAAGATGTTACTCATATAAATAGAACAACCATTATTCTCCGATTTAAATGAATAACCGTCTTGCAATAAACACGATCCAGAAATAATGTTCATGCTCAACGCAGGCACATAATAACACTTATTAAGGTTTAAAACTAATCCCGAAGGTAAAACTAAGGAGAGCGTGCCGACGACCATCACCTCAACTCTTGATCCGTTGCCAACGCGCATCGTCACCTCATCCCTCGCAAGCCGCCGTCTATTCCGTAGCTCCTGTTTCGAGTTACAAATATTAGCAACTGAACCGGTATCAAATACCCAGGCACTACAACGAGGGCTAGTAAGGAAAACATCAATAACATGTATATCAAATATACCTTTGATGGTGCCAGCCTTCTTGTCCGCTAAGTACTTCGGACAGTTGCGCTTCCAGTGACCCTTGTCCTTGCAATAGAAGCACTCAGTGTCAGGCTTAGGACCAGACTTGAGCTTCTTCTCAGCAGGGGCATTGCGCTTGCCGCCGCCCTTCTTGAAGGGTTTCTTCGCTCCCTTACCTTTCTTAAAGGAGGGCTTTTTGACCATCAACACATGATTATCCTTCTTGATGTCCACTTCCGCAACCTTCAGCTTTGCGAAGAGCTCGGTGATCGTATCAGTGGAACCAATCTGATTATGAGTCACTACAAAACTTTTGTAGCTGGGAGGGAGTGATTGCAGAACCCTGTCAATCTTGAGCTCCTCTGGAATCGTGCATTCCAGTTGCTCAAGCCGTTGAGTGTAGCCCGTCATCTTAATGGCGTGCTCACTAACGGAACTCCCTTCCTCCATCTTGCAGTTAAAGAACTTCTCGGAGATATCATATCTCTCAGAACGGGCCTGAGTCTGAAACATTGTTTTCAGCTCCTCGAGAATCTCAAAGGGCCCGGGATACTCTTCAAAACGATTTTGAAGCTCCGGTTCCATAGCAAACAACATGGTGCTCTTAATCACACCATAATCATCTTTACGCGACTGATAGACAGCTTTCTCATCAGCCGACGCAGTTGCAGCAAGGGGGTCACCTAACGCTTTCCCAAGGACATAGTCCTTTTGTCCGCCAGACAGAATGATTCTTAGATTGCGGAACCAATTGGTGAAATTAGACCCATTGTTTCTAAGCTTTTCCTTCTCAGCAAAAACGTTGAAGTTGAAGTTGGACTTGGCCATGGGATCTACAGTATTTGCAAGTACAATTTAGACTATGTTCATGATAAATAGTTCAACTTAATCAAATTACTAGATGAACTCCCACTAAATTCAACATCCCTCAAGTTGTTTAGTGAACACGATCCAAATTCACCACACCTAATCCGATCATCACGAGAAGAGATGTGGTTTCAATGGTGGACAACAAAATGTCGATCATATCATTCATATGACTCATGCTTAACCTTTCGGTTCTTGTGTTCCGAGGCCATGTCTGTACATGCTAGGCTCGTCAAGTTAGACCCAAGTATTTCCGCGTGTGCAAAACTGGCTTGCACCCGTTGTATGTGAGCGTAGAGTCTATACCACCCGATCATCACGTGATTCTTGGACACGACGAACTTTCGCAACGGTGCATACTTGGGGAGAACACAGTTTTTATCTTGATCTTTAAGTGAGGAATCATCTTATAATGCTACCGTCGCGATCTAAGCATAATAAGATACATAAAAGGATAAACATCACATGCATATAACTTTATGTGACATGGTATAGCCAATCTTCGCGCAATGATCTCCATCTTGTGCGTTCCGGCATGATCTCCATCACTCCACCATGATTTCCTCCACCACGAATAGCAACTACAACTATTTCTAACTACTTAGCGATAAAGTGAAGCTATTACATGGCGTATAAGAAGTTGACTCGCAGGTCATACACAATTATAAAGACAACCATATGGCTCCTGCCGGTTGTGTACTCATCGACATGCAAGTCGTGAAACATTACAAAACATGATCATCGCATACAATATACACATCACATCTTGGGCCATACCATATCACAGAAAACACTCCCTGCAAAAACAAGTTAGACGCCTCTACTTTGTTGTTGCATGTTTTACATGGCTTATGGGAGTAGATGCTAAGAACGATTCTTACCTACGGAAAGCCACAACGGTGATATTATGGTTGCCAAACTCCGGTGTTAATCCCATGACAACCATAGTGAGAGAAACTGACATCCACCAGCCGCATGTGTGGAACAAGCCACACGTCAAGTGCGGAGCCGGTCTCGCGAACGATGTCGCGTAAGGTTGGCCTGGACCACTTCAATATCACTATCCCGCGTCATAAGAAGAACACAAACAAGAGGCTTGCAACAGAAAACATCAACGCCCACAACAACCATGTTGCGTTCTACTCGTGAAACACATCTACGCATAGATCTAGCTCTGATACCACTGAAGGGATTCGCGGCATAGTAAATCAAAATTTTCTACGGATGCGAACAGAGGGAAAGCCAAGATTTAATCTAGGAGATGCAATCAACGAGAGAGATTTTTTAGATCTTCATACCCTTGAAGATTCGCACAGCGGAACGTTCGTCGGAACGTGGGTGATGTAGTCGTACTCGCTTCTCCTCCTCGCGATCCGATCCGATCTAGCACCACAAGTGGCGATGCCTCCGTGAGATGCACACGTGCAGCACCTCGACGTCTCCTCCTTCCTCGGACCAGCAAGTATGGTGGAGATATAGATTGGATCTACAACACGACGGCGTGGTGTATATGGTGGAGAATTTCTGCAGCAGGACTTTGCCTACAAACAGTCGGGAGGGAGAGAGGAAGGGTAGCAGGGCAACTAGGGTTTGGAGGCAAGGTGTCGGGGGGAGGGGGCGCACCAGCCCTCTATATATAGAGGGGGGGGGGGCGGCCAGCCCTTGCCCCTCCTCCAAGCCTTGGTCCGGCGGCCAAGGGAGGGAGAAGTGGGGGGCAAGGACTCTCCTCCTTCTAGAAACCCTATCTCTAGTTTACACGAGTTTAAACTCTCTAGGATCGGCTGGGCCCTATGGGGCCTTGTGCCCCTGGCCTAAAGCGGCCAGGACACTCCCTCATAGGCCCATGCCCCCTCCCGAAAGGTGGGCCACGTTGGTACCCTTCCGGAAGGTTCTAGAAGCTTCCGGTACAATACCGATTAACCCGGAACAATTCCGAACTCCAAAAACTGCATTGCCTTATATGAATCTTATTCTCCGGACCATTCCGGAACCTCTCGTGATATCCCGGATCCCATCCGAGACTCCGAACAAAAATTCATAAACCAATTATCCAATCTATCCTAGCGTCGAGATACGTTAAGTGTGTGACCCTGCGGGTTCGAGAATATGCAGACATGATCTTCTATCAATAATCAACAGCGGGGTCTGGGCACCCATATTGACTCCCACACATTCATCGATGATCATATCGGATGAACCACGATGTCAGGATTCAAACAATCCCATATATATATTCCCTTCGTCTCGCGATATTTTACTTTCCCGAGATTCGATCGTCGGTACCGTCATACCTAGTTCAATCTCGTTCACAGCAAGTACTTTACTCGTTCCGTAATCCAATATCACTTTGTGATTAACTCCTTAACCACATGCTTGCAAGCGGTGTTGATATCGATTACCGAGTGGGCCCGAAGTATATCTCTCCGACTTGGGAGGGACAAATTCCATCTCGATACATACAACCCAACAGATACTTTCCGATCACCTGAGAGACACCTTTTTGATCACCCTCTCATAGGATGACGTTTGATGACCTCAAAGCTTTCTTCCGATACCAGGGAGTTGTATTATCTCATGGTCTAAGGAATACAATATTTGACATAGGAAAAGCTTCGCAAAGATGAACACATGATACGATCTAATTGCTTCGCTTAGTTTGGGTCTGTCCATCATATCATTCTCCAATGATATGATCTCATTATCAATTGACAACTCATGTCTATGGTTAGGAAACCTTAACCATCATTGATCAATGAGCTAGTCCATAGAGGCGTACTAGGGACACGGTGTTGTTCACAAACCACACAAGTATTAAAGTTTCCGCTTAATACAATTCTAGCATGGAATACAAACTTTATCATGAACAAGAATTATAATAATAACATCTTTATTATTGCCTCTAGGGCATAATTCCAACACATATAAATCAAACAACCATTATTTTCGGACTTAAATGAGTAACCGTCTTGCAATAAAAAAGATCTAGATATAATGTTCATGCTTAATGCATGCACTAAATAACAATTAGTTAGACTTAAAACTAATCCTGATAGTAGATGAAGAGGGAGCATTCCGACGTCGATCACATCAACCTTGGAGCCATTTCCAACGCGCATCATCACTTCGTCTTTTGCTAGTCTTCGCTTATTCTGCAGCACCTGTTTCGCGTTACAAATATGAGCAACCAAACCAGTATCAAATACCCAGGCACTACTACGACTACTAGTAAGATACACATCAATAACATGTATATCGAATATACCTTTCTTCTTGTTGTTGCTGTTCTTCAGATCTACCAGGTACTTGGGGCAATTCCGCTTCTAGTGACCTTCGCCCTTGTAGTGAAAGCACTCAGTATCAGGCTTAGGACCAGCCCTGGGATTCTTGGTAGGCGCGGTAGCTTTCTTACCGCCCTTCTTGAAGTTACCCTTATTCTTAGGCTTGCCTTGTTTCTTGAAATTGGTGGTCTTATTAACCATCAACACTTGGTGCTCTTTCTTAATCTCCACTTCTGCAGACTTCAACATGGAGAAGAGTCCAGACAACGACTTATCCATGCGCTGCATGTTGTAGTTCATCACGGAGTTCTTGTAACTAGGTGGAAGTGATTGGAGGACACGATGAATACCCAACACATTAGGAACCGTTATTCCCAAATCTGCGAGTTTATTCGCGTGCCCAACCATTTTAAGAACATGCTCGCTAATGGAGCTGCCCTCTTCCATCTTGCGGTAAATAACTTCTCGGAGGCTTCATAGCTTTCCACGGCCGTGTGAGTCTCAAATATCATTTTGAGCTCATTGACAATATCACGAGGGTCACGGTTCTCAAAACGCTTCCGACGCTCCGATTCCAAACCGTACAAGATGGCACACTAAACTTTGGAGTACTGATTCTTCCAAGTGAGGTAAATATTTTTCACCTCATCGGTAGCATCATCTGCAGGCGGGTCACCCAGCGGAGCATCCAACACATAGGTCAACTGACCAGCATTGCGGACAATCCTCAAGTTGCGGAACCAGTCTGCGAAGTTGCTTCCATTGTTTTTCAACTTTTCTTTCTCTAGGATCGCATTAAAATTGATGGTAGGAGACTCCTTGATCTACAACATATTCACAAAGAGTTTAGACTAAGTTTATGATAAATTAAATTCATATTTAATTCTTAAATTAACTTGGTGAACTCTCACTTAAAACAACATCCCTCACATTGTTTTAGTGATCACACGGACCAAATCCACTACACCAAGTCCGATCATCAGGAGAGATGATGTAGCTTCAAAGGCGAACAATCAACATGTTCATCATATCAATCATATGACTCATGCTTTACCTTTCGGTATTCCGTGTTCTGAGACCATGCATGTACATTCTAGGCTTGTCAAGGTTAACCTTAGTATGCACATGTGCAAATTTGTCTTGCACAAGTTTTATGCACACGTAGAATCTATCACACCCGCTCATCACGTGGTGCTTCGAAACAACAAGTCTTAGCAATAGTGTCTACTAAGGACGAACACTTTATTACTTGATATTTAGTAAGAGGGATCATCTTATAATGTTACCGTCGCAATCTAAGCAATACAAGATGCATAAAAAGGATTAATATCACATGCAATTCATAATATGTGATATGATATGGCCTTTCTTCTTGTTCCTTTGATCTTCATCTACAAAGCACGAACATGATCTCCATCATAACCGGCGTGGCATCAAGGTCAATTCCGCCACTTCATGGTTGTCCTCCACCAGTAGCAACTATTACAACTAATTTGATGAATAGATATGTCTTAAACAAAATTTAAAGACAACCATAAGGCTCCTGGTGGTTGCCAACTTACAATAAGGATCATTTCATACATCAAATATAATCACAATCTCATCATGGCCATATCACATCACAACACAAGCTCTGCAAAACAAGTTAGACGCCTCTAATTTTCTTTGCATGTTTTACGTGGCTAGGGATTTCGAGTAAGAACCATTCTAACTTACGATCATGAACCACAACATTGATACAAGTATTGTCCAGTGCCCGTTGTAAATTGAATCTTCACTATGGTAGGAGAGATAGACACCCGCAAAGCCACTTGTGCAATACAAGTTGCACGTTGAGCGTGGAGCCAGTCTCATGTATGATGACATGTAAGGTTAGCGCGGGCCGCTTCATCCCACCATCCCGCAAGATGCAAAGTACACAAAAAGCAAGTGACAACAAAAGTATCAACACCCACGAAACCATTGTGTTCTACTCGTGCAACAAATCTACGCATAGATTCGGCTCTGATACCACTGTAGGGTTCACAACATGGAAAACAAAAAAATTCTATCACAAGAACACACAAAACCAAGATCTAATCTACGAGATCGGTGCAACAAGATTGTAGAGAACTAACCCTCGAATATCTAAAGCATTTAACAAGATTCGGATCTCGTGGTTGATGTAGTCGATCACTTGCCGATCTTAAGATCGCGTAGACGATCCTTTCCATGCCACGTTATGGCAGCGCTTCCGCAGTCGGTCACACGTACGATAGTCGATCAAGACCTTCCTCTCCCTTGTTCCAGCAGGGCAGCGAAGGTTGTAGATCTCCTCGGAATCCCAACAACATGACGGTGTGGTGGCGGTGGTGGAGGAGGAGAGTTTTCTACAGGGCTTCGCCTAAGCCGGTGATACATTGGAAACATATCTATAATTTTTGATTCTCCATGCTTGTTTACTATCTACTTTGCTTTACTTGTCAACACTTTGAGGTGCTTTTTACATGTTTTCTGGTACTAACCTATTAACAAGTTGCAACAGTGCCAGATACCTGTTTTCTGCTTTTTTTGTTTCAGAAAAGTTAGTAAACAAATATTCTTGGAATTGGACGGGACAAAGGACAAAGTTAATAACTTTCCGTGGGGAACAAGAAGTCCAGAGGATAGCCGGAGGGGCCAGCCAGGGGGGACAGACCCACCCCAGGTGTGGGTGGGCCCAGCCCCGCGCCTGGCTAGGGTTTGCCAACCCTGGCCTCCTCCTGGGTCTCCCCCCTCGCCTATAAGAAGCCCCCGATGCAGAAACCCTGAGTACACAATGAGAAATCCACGAAACCGTCTGTAGCCGCCGCCACCATTTTCCCTAGATCGGGGGGGGGGGGATCTAAAGTTCTTCCCGGCACCCTGCCGGAGGGGAGATCATCCCGGAGGCCTTCTCTCCGGTATGATGCGTGAGTAGGTCCACCTTGGACTATGGGTCCATGTAGTAGCTAGATGGTTGTATCTCCTCCTTTGTGCTTTCATGTATAGATCTTGTGAGCTCCGTTCATGATCAAGATCTAATCTATTTGTAATCATGCATGTTGTGTTTGCGGGATCCGATGGATATTGAGATTATTATGTTGATTTGATTAATGGTTTTGTCTTTATGATTTTATCATGTTTGTGTCGTTTGTGATCTTGCATGCTCTCCGTTGTTAGTAGCTATCTTGGCCAAGTAGTTGCTAGTGACTCCAAGAGGGCGTATTTATGCTCGATAATGGGTTCATGCCTCTAGTTTCCAAGGGAAATGACAATAATCTCTTCGGTTGTAGATGTGTTGTTGCTACTAGGGAGAAAACAACGGTCTCTTGTTCATGGAACATGTGGACTATGTACCTTACACACTTTGCTTAAAGCAGTTGTCTGTTGCTTGCAACTTAATACTGGAGGGGGTTTGGATGATAACCTGAAGGTGGACTTCTAGTCATAGATGCAGTTGGATGGCGGTCTATGTATCTTGTTGTATTGCCCAATCAACCTCATAGGATCTTTCTGACTAGTAATTGCATTGTTATACCTTGCTCAGTTCCTATCAATTGCCCTGCTGTAATTTGTTTATCCTGCATGCCATGTTGTTTATCTAAGGAGAGCACCTCTAGTGAACTATAGACCCCGTTCCAATCTTTACCATTGATACATCTTCCACTATTACATGTTTACTTGCTGCAAACCACCATTACCTTCCACACCATACTTTCAATCCTTTGTTACAGCAAACCAGTGAGCTTGACAACCTCACTGATTCGTTGGGACAAAGTCTTGAGTTTGTGTTGTGCAGGTCTCCACGTTGGTTGAAACACCTATGTGACGTTTCCTTCCTCCTTCTGGTTCGATAACCTCGGTCTCAACTGAGGGAAAACTTGCTGCTGTGCTCTTCACACCTTGCGCTTAGGGTTACCAAAGAAGTGCCCCGTCGAGCACCATCAAGTCTTTCTGGCGCCATTGCCGGGGAGACTAAGGACGTCTTCACTAGGGGAGTCCTTCACTTCTTTTCTATTTACTTTGCTTTTAGTTTTCTTTGTTTCTTTTGTTTGGTTTTGTTTGCCTCTTTCCAAAAACCCCAAAAAATTAGCCTAGTTTGGTTTGCTTGCTTTATTCAAAAACACAAAAGAATTAGTTCCTGCTCTAGTTGCCACCTTACTCTAGCTCACCATGTTGGTCCCCAAGTTCTCTCTGAAAGATTTTGTAATAGGTAGTGGCTCCATAATTGGGAAAGATAATATTGAAGAATTCTTTAATTATGTTAGCAAGCATGAGGATATTGAGGATAAATCTATAATAGAGCTTGCTCCTAATTATGAGATTGCTGCAACTTCTTTAGTTCATATGTTGGAGGCTAGGTTTGTTAGCCTTAACCCCTTCATACAGTTCTTGTTCTTAAAACTAAAAGAAGAGAAGAATGCTGAAAAGAGGGAATTCATCCTTGAAACTTTATCAAAAGAATTCCATGATGTTGCTAGGGAATCCAAAAAGGTTTTTGAGCGTTTCAATATGCTTGGCTCAAGTGTAGATGTTGTGGGTATTTATGATAAAACTAATCCTGGAGAGGAATTCAATATACCCATACCCTTTAAGCTTGTTGGAATGCATGAAGCCTTTGAAAAGATCTTTGATTGGATTGCTCCTGAAAATCTTTTTGATGAAAGTAGTAGACCAAAGAGAGATGAGAAGGGATCCTCCAAAACCCATTTGGATGAGATACCTTTAATAGTTGAATATTTTGCAACTATGGATGTTAATGCTTCTTCATTTGAAAATACTTGATTCTTCTTGCTTCTTGTGGCTAACTTAAAGGCGTTAAAGAAAAGTACTTGTTGGGAGATAACCCAAGAGTTTCCTTGAGTCTTGGAAGTTATTACTGTAGGGTTTTGTAGCATGGAAAACAAAAATTTTCTACCGCATACAAACAAATAGGCCAAGATCTATCTACTAGATTGTAGCAACGAGTCGATGTAATAACTTACCCTCGAAGATTCCAAAGTGTTTAACGAGAGCGGATTCTCGTGGGTGATGTAGTCGTACTCTTCCCGATCTCAAGATCGCGTAGACGATCCTTCCGGCGTTGCGTTCCGGCAGCGCTCCCGCAGTCGGTCACACGTTCGGTACTCGACGAAGACCTTCCTCTCCCTTGTTCCAGCAGGCAGCGGAGGTTGTAGCACTCTCCTCGCGATTCCGGCAGCACAACGGCGTGGTACCGGAAGTAGAAGGGAGATCTCGCAGGGTTTCGCCTTAAGCCGGAGCGAGTATGGTGGAGTATGGGAGAGCTCCTCGGCGATCTAGGGTTTAGACACACCAAGGAGGAGAGGCTAGAGCCGGCGGCTAGGGTTCTGGGGACCCCCAGTCGGCGGCTAGGGCAAAACCCTAGGGGGCGGCGGCTATGGTGGTAGGCGCCAAGCTAGGGTTTGAGGAGAGGTACTTGTGTGTTCTAGGAGGGATCCCTGCCCCTCCTTATATAGGTGGAGGGGCCGGCGGCCAAGGGGAGGGAGGGGAGTCCCTCCCCAACTCGGCTTGGGTGGTGCGCCGGCTTGGGGAGGAGGACTCCCTCCCCAACTCGGTTTCACCTCCTCCTCCTCTTTTCCACTTTCCAAATTTAGCCGTTTGACTTTTCAATTTAGCTATTTGACTTTTCAAACTAGGATTCGATTAATCCTTTATTTGGAACAGCGATGACACTTAGTACATGATGCAATCATACCAAATTGATACAACACATTCATGTACTCTTCCCCTCCGGAGTGCCGGACATTCCGGAACCTTCTAGAACATTCCCGATGAAAACACCGGAATCATTCCCCAACTCCGAAACGGGACTTTCCTTATATGAATCTTATTCTCCGGACCATTCCGGATCTCCTCGTGATATCCCGGATCCCATCCGAGACTCCGAACAACATTCGGTCTCTTTCTCATCATACCATAACTACTCAAACAACGTCGAATCCTTAAGTGTGTCTCCCTACGGTTCGTGAATTATGCAGACATGATCGAGACACTTCTCCGAACAATAACCAATAGAGGAATCTGGAAATTCATATGGCTCCCACATATTTCTACGATTACTTTGCGATCGAATGAACCACTTACATACGATACCAATTTCCCTTTGTCTCACGATACTTTACTTATCCGAGGTTATGATCGTCGGTATCTCTGCATACCTAGTTCAACCTCGTTACCGATAAGTACTCTTTTCTCGTTCCCGTGATATGTGATCCCTTGTGAGCCAGTCACATGCTTGCAAGCTAATTGGATGACATTTCACCGAGAGGGCCCAGAGTATATCTATCCGTCATATGGATGGACAAATCCCACTCTTGATCCATGTGTTTCAACCAATACTTTCCGAACACTCAATGCCACCTTTATAGCCACCCAGTTACGGTGTGGTGTTTGATGTCATCAAAGCATCCATCCGGCAAAGGTGATATGCATGATCTCATGGTCGAAGGAATTAGGTTACTATGTATCAGAAAGCATATAGAAATTGAACTATTGAAATGACTTGATCTTTATGCTACGCTTATCTATAGGAGTATGTCCATCATATCATTCTCCTAACGATATGATCTTGTTGTTAATAACATCTCAATGTTCATGATAGGGAAACCACAATCATCTATTAACCAACAAGCCAGTATTATATAGAGGCTTTACTAGGGACTTCAAATTAGGTTTAAAAATCACACAAGTATTAATGTTTCCTTGTTAATACTATTATAGCATGAATGTAAACATTTATCATAAACACAAAGATATAATAATAACTACATTTATTATTGCCTCTAGGGCATATCTCCAACAATTACTTCAGTAATGACCTCTCCTTATCCTTTTTGTTTGCTTTTTGTGCCAAGAATGACCTCTAATGAGAGGGAAGTAAGATTTGGGGAGTTTCTATCCCGAAACAGATTTCTATCCTCCACCAAAAAAAATTCTTGAGGAGGCTCTGTAACGCGGAAGGCGTTAAAGAAAAGTACTTGTTGGGAGATAATCCAAGAGTTTCTTTGAGTCTTAGAAGTTATTACTTCAGTAATGACCTATCCTTATCCTTTTTGTTTGCTTTTTGTGCCAAGAATGACCTCTAATGAGAGGGAAGTAAGATTTAGGGAGTTGCTGTCCCGAAACAGATTTATTTCCTCCACCAAAAAATTTCTTGAGGAGGCTCTGTAAGTCAGATTGAGCTAAAAATTTATGACTAAATCCCCCAGTATGTTATCTAACTTTCGGTAGTTCAACAGTTTTTGATTTGAGCAACATAAGATGTTCGAAAAAATAAGTTTCTACCTGCTGGTCTGTTTTGACAGATTTTTGCCATTATTTGCATTTGCTTCTTATTGATTCCTTTTTGAGTTCTCTTCAGGTAAATTGAGCTTTTTGAAGGAGTTACTACAGTAGCTTGTGTTTTTAGTGAAAAGCCTTGCTGTTCCATAGCTTTGCCAGTGGTCTAATATCTTTTGAATACACTAATGTTGCTAATGAAGATTGCGTGAAGTTTTGTATGAAGGAAAATTTCAGGTGTAGAGAAAGAATGATGCAATGCGATGAAGAATGGACAAAATCTCAATCTTGGGGATGCCACCATGGTGTCACCACAAGAAATATCCAAGAGGTACACGCGTAAAAGCTTGGGGATGTCCAAGGCATCCCCTTCTTCATCAATAAAAAGGTCAAGTCTGTCTAGACACTTTGTTTTTATTGTTTCATGCACAGTTGTGTTGTTCTTGGAGAGTCTTAGTTTTTGTTTTCTTTGCTTAGTTTGTTTAGTTTTCTTAAGTAGTTTGGACCCCCATTCTCGCTGTGTTGTTTTGCAAATAAGTTTGCTTGGTGTTGGGAAGGAGTAGTAAGTTCTTGCTTGAAGTACAAGAGGAGCTTGCATTGACTGTGACTTAGACTTTAGCATGACATGCTAGGTGTTGTTTTAGCATTATCATTAGTGAATATTGCTGTATCATGTCTTGTTCCAAACAATTGGAATTGCTTAGCATGCCTTGAAGAAATTATGCGTTGTTTTAGCATGCAAAAGCATAGTATTGTGGTATTCTCCTTTGATGCTTTGCTTGGGTTGACTTGGCACATGCTTACACCTTGTTATGAATCTCACAAGTCACCATTAGCCTCTATGATCATTTAGTCCTTGACTTGGAGTACCACTCTTTGCTTTGATTAGTATGCTTTGTTGCACTACATGATTATGGCCATTATTGCTCTCTTAGTTGGTTGCTCCCAGTCTTTTGCTAGCCTCCACTTGTATGAGTAAGTTCTATTCATGCCTCCAACTCCCAGGAAACCAAGTTATTCCAAAGTGTCCACTATAAAATCTTATGCATGGCGTGTTACACCATTCCAAGTATGTTCTTGTTTTCAACTATCTTCCAATTAAAAACTATTTTGTTATGTGAAAAATTAGTGATTAAAGCCCTCACGAACTTGATGGCACATTTATTCTTTGCCCCTAATAAACTTGAACCATTGTGACAACTTTATTGTATATGCTTGCAGTTATACGTTGGAATTAGCAGAACCGTGCTATCACGGGGAACGTTTTCAACATTTCACTTGTACCTTATTGTACTCAGTTGATATCATGTTCTTTTGTCTATGGATGTCACCGGTGTGAAATAAAGAGGGGACTTGTAAGTCCATGGAGTTTGTATTATGTGTTAGAGAAACGCCTAGGCTGCTATCCTAAGACATGCCTAATCATGGTGGAAACTTGCAGCATCACCATAATGAGCTATCTATGAAGAATCCTCAATAAAAAGCTATGCATATGGTAAATAAAAAGATTGCTGATATGCTCATTGTCTGCTTGGCTTGTCATTTTGGTTATGGGAAATCTCCTGTACCATGTGCAAGGGGTACCCCGTTGGCGGTTCTTAATGATATGCAAATACTTACAGTGACAAGAACTTACCTGGACCCAAAGGTGAGTATGCATGAGGTGTGGCCCTCGTATTCAAGGGACTTGAGATTGCCAACTTATACTTCGTTAAGCATATACTCCAGCTTTGCCACTTTAACCTTAACCACTTCAAGATGCTTATGATAGGGCTGAAAGCTAACAAGTACCATAATTTTTGGATGCTCTTTTTGAAACTTGTAATCCCTGTTTCCTTTACAAAAAGGCCTTTCTCTGTCACATCCCAAAATTTTCCAAATTTTGAAATGTGAAAAATAAATAAACAAAATAAATAATTTTTGAAATTTAGGGTAAAAAGAAACTTTTTGTCTTGAATGGAAACATCAAAACCCATATTGAACAAACTTTGAATAAAATTTTAATCCAACTAAATGCATTCTTCATAAATGCATCTTGAAATTTAAACACTTGGAAAATAAACCAAAACTCTAAAAACCTAATGGGAGAAAATCATTTCCAAGATTACTCTAAGCCCATGGATTTGATCCATATAAAATTTGTCAACAAACATTTATAAATGATCAAGAATGACAAATGGAAATATTATAAAACCATATAAATTGATTTCATTCAATTTGGAACCATAGATAAAATCTTATGAATTTAGTAAGATAAGGAAATTGAATTTCCAAAGCTAATAAAGCACCCATCTAAAAATCCATACCAAATGGTGAGAAAATAATACTAAAGAGATTTAAAAGGATAAGCAAATATTAAATAAAATTATACAAATTGGAATCACCAACTTTGGATCTATAAATAAAAAGATATGGATTTTATAAGATAAATAAAGAATTAATTAATAGGGAATATTTAAAAACCAAATTAAATCTTGGCCTAATCCATGAGCAAATGGAATAAATATAATCCAAGTCCAAATGAAATAAATGGATAAATAATATTCAAACAAAATAAAATGGCCTTAACCACATTCTATTTCTATGGGAATAAAGACATTTACCCAATTTAAATGATTAATAGATCATATGAAAATATTTCAAATAAATCAAAATGAATTATTCAACACCCTTTTGAATAAATAAACCTACTTAAAAGGTTTTGTGAAAATTTGGAATTTAAATAAGGATTTGAAATTATAATGAAACCTTATTTAATAAAGGAATGTGCCTTTTTAAAATAAAATATAAACCATAAATAAATAAAGGAATTATTCCTAAAAGGGACTTTAAATACATGTTTAAAACATATTAAAAACTTACTGAAAAGTTTGGAAGGTTTTGAATTCAAATCGTTGTTTGAAATGTTTAAACAAATTCAAAACAGAAATGAAAATGGAAAAAGAAAAATGAAACATAACAGAAAAAAAGAGAGAAACAGCCAGCCTCTTCCCTCTCTCTCTCGCCGACGAAGCGACCCCACCTGCGAGACCTTTCTTCCTCACCCCGCCGCTGACCGCGCCCCCTGGCCATGTTTACTGTCGATGAATGCCAGTGTTAATATGCTTTAATGACGCCGTGAAACCGTCCCCTGACCATGCACACTTAATCGCTCGCGCCTCCTCTAACTTTTCCCCCAGATCTCACTCCGCGAACGCCACCAGGACGCACCGATTTCACCCGAAACCTCTCCCTGCTCCGGCGGGCATTTTCTTCAATTCCGGCCAGTACCTGCCTAACCTTGCCCCTTGGGTGCTACGAGCTCGTTCACCATCACCGTGCGCTTCTTCCAGTACCTCCCACTTGCCTGCTCGTGCCCCACAACATCGCCTTCGTCTTCGTCTGGGAACCACCGCCGTCTGCATCAGCTCCGGCGAGCTATTGTCGTCGACTCCGTGTGCCCCTTGCCATATGGTGAGTTCCATTTCAACCTGTACAAACTTGCACACCCTCCTAACACGTTCTCTTGCTCGCTTGCGCCCCAGACACCCACCTCCGAAAACGTCTGACCGCACCCGAGGTGAAGCACAACTCCAACGAGCGATTCAGGACTACCTCGTGCGCCCCTCGACAAACGGCGAGTACGTTGAGATTCAGCACGACGAGGCGACCTCGGTGAGCCCTCTATCCCTCTCTCCATCTTCCTGTATCACCGGAACCATCGCGAGAAGAGCGCGCCGCCGCCGACCACCATCACAGCGCCGCCAGTTCTTGGTTGATACGATGTGAGCCGTTATATCACGATCCTATGCACACAATAGATCCACTTAACGAAGAGGTACGAGTGATCCTGTGCTGCTTGATCTGTTTTAATCCAATGCTCCACAGAGCTCAATCCTCACGAACCGTTTTTGACCAATCAAAACACAACACGTGGCTCAGGTTTTGTTTGAAAAACAGAATAGAATCTATTAGATGTTTGGTTTTGTAAATTGCATAACTTTTGATCCACACGTCCAAATTTTACAAATTTTCTATCAATGGAATCAGCAGAACAAGTACTTTCCAACTATGCACTTTGTTTAGTAAATTGCTTCTGTTAAATTAGTTGTTTTTACAGAAACTTGTATAGGCATATTTTATGTATAAAATTTATTCTAGAAATGTTTTTAGGATAAAATCTTTGCCAAATGGTTTGTTTTGAACCTACTGACCATATAAACCAACTTGTGGAATTAAAAGTGTATTTTGGGAAGTTAAAGAATAACTCTTTGAATTAGAACATTTCTAGTCAAATAGAAATATTGCTTATGTGTTAAAAATGCTCTTTGAGTAAAACCTTTGGAAAAATGATTGGATTTAAACTCCCTGACTCTAAACACCAAGTTTTGGGAATTAAAAATATATTTTATGAACCCTATAAATTATTACTTTGCTAAAGGCATTTCCAACAACATAAAATATTGCTTTGGTATAAAAAAAATGGTTTATATGTGAAACCTTTTTGTAAATGGTTTTCATATTAAACACTTGACCTTAAAACACTAACAATTGTGTTTTAAAATGTATTTGCCAAACACTAGAAATGTTCACTTTGATTTAAATCATTTCTAGCAAAACAAAAATGATTTAAATGGCCTTTTTCACTAACTTGATATCAAATGGTTTTACCACTTTCATAAATGACCAATGGGTATTTTCAAATGTTTATAACCTAATAGAAACCACTTTTCCAAATAGAACAATCTTTGGCATGCTTGCAGGCATTTCTTTGTTTTTATTATTCTATGTGATGATTGCTTGAATGGTAGATTGAATATTTGCTTGCTTGATTGAATTCTAGTGGAATTTGAAGAGTGTGACTAATGCAAGAATCAAGGAGTGAACTTATATGCTCTATCAAAAAGGAAAGTGGTGCTTCATACTTTTGTCCCATTATTTTCACTATGCATTAGTGATATTTCTAAGTAGGACTTGCATGGAATTTTTACTAAGTATAAACTATGCCATGGGAAATCCTAGTAGATGAAACCTTAGTCGAATTCCCCTAAGTTAAGATTCCTACTACTATCATTCTTAGCTTAGCTAGTAGAGAACAAGGGTGGATTATATTCATGCTATGGAATATTTCTAAGTCAAGGACTTGTGTTTTGTTTAATAAAACAACTAAGTGAATGAATCACCTGGGTGGAATGGAAAGAAAGGTTTGTGTTGAGTGGTTACACAAGTCCAATATACTAGGGAAAACTTGGGCATCACCAAGTCCAGTATAATGGGGAAAACTTGGTATCTCACTTGTGGAATGCCACCCAGGAACAAAGAGATTTGAGATGTCAAATGTTGATAAGCTTCAAGTGCATCCACTTGGCATTATGGGCTCTGCCTGGATCATATAGGTTGCAATAACTTAGCCAAATGGAAAGTTGGTGGTAGGGGATGATAGGTTGGAACGCGTCCATTCTGGTCTAAGGGAAGGCTTCTGAAAGATCTTGTCTTGGTGAAAATCAAGTCTTGTGGGGAAAGTGCCCCACCTCTGCAGAGTGCAAAATCTAAGTACTTAGCCGTGTCCCCGGAAAAGGACAATTTGAGCATCAAGACATGGAAGCTATCAAGAATCTCCTCATCCAAATTTCTAAGTTAAAAACTTGTGGTGGAACAAGGGTTAAACGATCACCAATTTCTATTGGGGTATGCCTTGGGTGAGTTTTGCCAAACAAAAACTTAGTGTTTTCAAATGATAAGGAAAAATCTAATTTGAGCAAAGCAAGCCTAAGCTCCACCTAGCCAAATGCATATAGATGATATACAACACTATACTACCATAGTATCACTTGCCAATACAATTCAAATGTATTGACCCTTGTGGCTGTAACTTATTATGTTGCAGGTTTGTTTGATGTTGGTGAAGTGTGTTGATTAGGATTACAAGTCTACAACCAACATGATCGCCTGTGGTACTTTGAAGATGAAGGACTCCATGCTATAGTTATTTCTGCTGCAGTGTAATTGAGATAGCCAAATGAGCTATGTAAGATGTAATGAATTATTTTATTCCTGGTTATAAAATTGTATTATGACCTTTGTTTCTTGATATTACATATTAACTGTGGATGCTAGCTACTGATCTAGGGACTAGCATTGTAAACACAGGGATCTCTACCTTATTAAAGGTTGCGACCTCTACAGATGGTATCAGAGCACTGTGTTTCCTGTAGGATTGTAACCCTAGGATTGGACAAAACCCCTTAGAAAAATAGTAGTTGTGTTTGTTCAAAATTTATTTACAAACGATCTTGTAAACTATTTCCTCAACCTTTTTGGTTTTGATTCTACATCTCTTCTATTTCAAACTTTTTGGACAAACCCTTAACATGAGCAAAGACTTCAACAATAACAAAGACATCAACTTGAGCAAAGGACTTCACCAACTCAAATGACTTCAACTTCAACATTATCAAAGACCTCAACTTTATTTTCACCAAGGACTTCAACTTGGATATCACTAAGGATTACAAGTGAGACAAGAAATGTTACTCAAGACTTGAAGACTAAGGAAACACAACTTAGAAGGAACCATCATCACCCTTGAAGTTTTGTGACCAAGATACAAGAATTTTTCCAAGAGAGCCATGATCTCAAGAATCAACTAAGAAGGATGGAAAGATCTCAAGTGAACCATATAGTTGAACCACCACATGTAGATTAAATCAAACACACCAACTTATGTGGTGTAGCAAAAATATTTTGTTGCCTAAAAGTGTGCTTGAAACTTGTTGTTTGAGTGTAATGTTTGTTTGTGATTGCTTGCACATTGCTTGTGTGAATGGTGATGTGTGTGATTAGAATTATTTCCTTAGAAATCTTTGCCTATTCTAATCCCAATCCAACCCAAACATATGACTACTCCAAGAAACTCCAACATCAAGAATGGTGACACCAACAACCAAGAGATGCACATGAGAGAACCAAGTTAAACCAACTGACCAGTCAATTTTGGGCCAACAAAAATGAGTTAGACCCAACCATGCAAAGGTTTTTGGAAACCCAAACCCAATTGTTGCGAAGGATGACAAATCAAATGATCAACATGGGAGACAACCCTTCCCAAGGAGTTTGTGACAACAATGATGTCAAGGATGGTATTATAGAAGGAACTCAAGCTTGCAATATTTGTGGAGACATGGATCACACATCTAAAGAGCATGAAGATCAATGCCCTAACTGTGAAGAGACACATCCAACTAATCAATTCCCCACATCTCAAGCTACTTGTTTCCTATGTGAAGGAAATAATCATGTCCCTATCCAATGCCCCATATATTCTATAGTTCAACAAAGGAAACAAGTTGGAGTGCATCAACAGTTTGTAAACCCCCATGAGGAGACAACTTCTATAAAGAAGGATGAAGACAAAGGCAAATCTCAGCTTGCACCTCCATGCACTATGACTCACATTGATGGACAGAAGAAGAAACATATGTATTATCCAAGGAAACGATTAAGGAGACAAGGAGATTTTCCCACCTTTGAGGTGAGATATGAAGAGCATGAACTAGAAGAACTCCTAGCTTTGGAGAAACCCAAGAAGAAGAAGGACAAAAGCCAAGTTTAGTGTTGCCATTGCAAAGAGATGAGACACCTCCAGAGAAGAAGAAGAAGTATAAGGAAATTAGCCAAGTGTGGTGCAACAACTGCAAAGAGCTAAGCCATTATTTATCAACTTGTCCACAAAAGATACGTGAAGATCTCAACCTTGTCACATGTTACAATTGTGGTAACCAAGGAAATTATGAAGCAATTGTCCAGAAAAGATGAAGTACAAGACAAACAAGCCTATGAGAGATCTCAGCCTTGTCACATGTTTCAAGTGTGGAAACAAAGGACACTATGCAGATGTCTGCCCAGAGAAGTTTCATCAAGATCCCAAGCAAGCCAAGATGTAATCTAGTGGAAAACTTTTAAGGGTGGTAGTACCCTAGTTGTTTTGAATCCAACTTGTAACCTCTAGCCTCCCCAAATCTCCGGACGAGATTTCTTTTAAGGGTGGTAGCCTGTCACATCCCAAAATTTTCCAAATTTTGAAATGTGAAAAATAAATAAACAAAATAAATAATTGTTGAAATTTAGGGTAAAAAGAAACTTTTTGTCTTCAATGGAAACATCAAAACCCATCTTGAACAAACTTTGAATAAAATTTGAATCCAACTAAATGCATTCTTCATAAATGCATCTTGAAATTTAAACACTTGGAAAATAAACCAAAACTCTAAAAACCTAATGGGAGAAAATCATTTCCAAGATTACTCTAAGCCCATGGATTTGATCCATATAAAATTTGTCAACAAACATTTATAAATGATCAAGAATGACAAATGGAAATATTATAAAACCATAGAAATTGATTTCATTCAATTTGGAACCATAGATAAAATCTTATGAATTTAGTAAGATAAGGAAATTGAATTTCCAAAGCTAATAAAGCACCTATCTAAAAATCCATACCAAATGGTTAGAAAATAATCCTAAAGAGTTTAAAAGGATAAACAAATATTAAATAAAATTATAAAAATTGGAATCACCAACTTTGGATCTATAAATAAAAAGATATGGATTTTATAAGATAAAGAAAGAATTAATTAATAGGGAATATTTAAAAACCAAATTAAATCTTGGCCTAATCCATGAGCAAATGGAATAAATGTAATCCAAGTCCAAATGAAATAAATGGATAAATAATATTCAAATAAAATAAAATGGCCTTAACCACATTCTATTTCTATTGGAATAAAGACATTTACCCAATTTAAATGATTAATAGATCATATGAAAATATTTCAAATAAATCAAAATGAATTATTCAACACCCTTTTGAATAAATAAACATACTGAAAAGGTTTTGTGAAAAATTGGAATTTAAATAAGGGTTTGAAATTATAATGACACCTTATTTAGTAAAGGAATGTGCCCTTTTTAAATAAAATATAAACCATAAATAAATAAAGGAATTATTCCTAAAAGGGACTTTAAATACATGTTTAAAACATATTAAAAACTTACTGAAAAGTTTGGAAGGATTTGAATTCAAATAGTTGTTTGATATGTTTAAACAAATTCAAAACAAAAATGAAAATGGAAAAAGAAAAATGAAACATAACAGAAAAAAAGAGAGAAACAGCCAGCCCAGCTAACCCAGCCGAGCTAACCTAGCCCAGTCCAGGCCCAGCTAGCCCAATTCCCCTTCCCCGCAGGAAAACGCTTCGCACCAGAGAACGAACCCGCGTAGCAACTGACTGCTGAACCCCACCTCTTCCCTCTCTCTCTCGCCGACGAAGGGACCCCACCTGCCAGACCGTTCTTCCTCACCCTGTCGCTGACCGTGCCCCCTGGCCATGTTTAATGTCGATGAATGCCAGCGTTAATACGCTTTAACGACGCCGTGAAACCGTCCCCTGACAATGCACACTTAATCGCTCGTGCCTCCTCTAACTTTTCCCCCAGATCTCACTCCGCGAATGCCACGAGGCCGCACCGATTTCACCCAAAACCTCTCCCTGCTCCTGCGGGCATTTTCTTCAATTCCGGCAAGTACCTGCCTCCCCTTTCCCCTTGGATGCTACGAGATTGTTCACCATCACCGTGCGCTTCTTCCAGTACCTCCCACTTGCCTGCTCGTGCCCCACAACATCGCCTTCGTCTTTGTTTGGGAACCACCGCCGTCTGCATCAGCTCCGGCGAGCTATTGTCGTCGACTCCGTGTGCCCCTTGCCATATGGTGAGTTCCATTTCAACCTGTACAAACTTGCACACCCTCCTAACACGTTCTCTTGCTCGCTTGCGCCCCAGACACCCACCTCCGAAAACGTCTGACCGCACCCGAGGTGAAGCACAACTCCAACGAGCGATTCAGGACTACCTCGTGCGCCCCTCGACAAACGGCGAGTACGTTGAGATTCAGCACGACGAGGCGACCTCGGTGAGCCCTCTATCCCTCTCTCCATCTTCCTGTATCACCGGAACCATCGCGAGCAGAGCGCGCCGCCGCCGACCACCGTCACAGCGCCACCAGTTCTTGGCTGGTACGATGTGAGCCGTTAGATCACGATCCTATGCACACGATATCTCCACTTAACGAAGAGGTACGAGTGATCCTGTGCCGCTCGATCTGTTTTAATCCAACGCTCCACATAGCTCAATCCTCACGGACCGTTTTTGACCAATCAAAACACAACACGTGGCTCAGGTTTTGTTTTAAAAACAGAATAGAATCTATTAGATGTTTGGTTTTGTAAATTGCATAACTTTTGATCCACACGTACAAATTTTATATCAATGGAATCAGCAGAATAAGAAATTTTCAACTATGCACTTTGTTTAGTAAATTGCTTCTGTTAAATTGGTTGTTTTTACAGAAACTTGTATAGGCATATTTTGTGTATAAAATTTATTCTAGAAATGTTTTTAGGATAAAATCTTTGGAAAATGGTTTTTTTTGAACCTAGTGACCATATAAACCAACTTGTGGAATTAAAAGTGTATTTTGGGAAGTTAAAAATAAATCTTTGAATTAGAACATTTCTAGTCAAATAGAAATATTGCTTATGTGTTAAAAATGCTCTTTGAGTAAAACCTTTGAGAAATTGATTGGATTTAAACTCCTTGACCCTAAACACCAAGTTTTGGGATTTAAAAATATATTTTATGAACCCTATAAATTATTACTTTGCTAAAGGCATTTCCAACAACATAAAATATTGCTTTGGTATAAAAAATGGTTTATATGTGAAACCTTTTTGTAAATGGTTTTAGTATTAAACACTTGACCTTAAAACACTAACAATTGTGTTTTAAAATGTATTTGCCAAACACTATAAATGGTCACTTTGATTTAAATCATTTCTAGCAAAACAAAAATAATTTAAATGGCCTTTTTCACTAACTTGATATAAAATGGTTTTACCACTTTCATAAATGACCAATGGGTATTTTCAAATGTTTATAACCTAATAGAAACCACTTTTCCAAATAGAACAATCTTTGGCATGCTTGCAGGCATTGCTTTGTTTTTATTATTCTATGTGATGATTGCTTGAATGGTAGATTGAATATTTGCTTGCTTGATTGAATTGTAGTGGAATTTGAAGAGTGTGACTAATGCAAGAATCAAGGAGTGAACTTATATTCTCTATCAAAAAGGCAAGTGGTGCTTCATACTTTTGTCCCATTATTTTCACTATGCATTAGTGATATTTCTAAGTAGGACTTGCATGGAAATTTTGCTAAGTATAAACTATGCCATGGGAAATCCTAGTAGATGAAACCTTAGTCGAATTCCCCTAAGTTAAGATTCCTACTACTATCATTCTTAGCTTAGCTAGTAGAAAACAAGGGTGGATTATATTCATGCTATGGAATATTTCTAAGTCAAGGACTTGTGTTTTGTTTAATAAAACAACTAAGTGAATGAATCACCTGGGTGGAATGGAAAGAAAGGTTTGTGTTGAGTGGTTACACAAGTCCAGTATACTAGGAAAAACTTGGGAATCACCAAGTCCAGTATACGGGGGAAAACTTGGTATCTCACTTGTGGAATGCCACCCAGGAATAAATAGATTTGAGATGTCAAATGTTGAGAAGCTTCAAGTGCAGCCACTTGGCATTATAGGCTCTGCCTGGATCATATAGGTTGCAATAACTTAGCCAAATGGACAGTTGGTGGTAGGGGATGATAGGTTGGAACGCGTCCATTCTGGTCTAAGGGAAGGCTTCTGAAAGATCTTGTCTTGGTGAAAATCAAGTCTTTTGGGGAAAGTGCACCACCTCTGCAGAGTGTAAAATCTAAGTACTTAGACGTGTCCCCGGAAAAGAACAATTTGAGCATCAAGACATGGAAGCTATCAAGAATCTCCTCATCCAAATTTCTAAGTTAAAAACTTGTGGTTGAACAAGGGTTAAAGGATCACCAATTTATATTGGGAGATGCCTTGGGTGAGTTTTGCCAAACAAAAACTTAGTGTTTTCAAATGATAAGGAAAAATCTAATTTGATCAATGCAAAACTAAGCTCCACCTAGCCAAATGCATATAGATGATAGACTCCACTATACTACCATAGTATCACTTGCCAATACAATTCAAATGTATTGACCCTTGTGGCTGTAACTTATTATGTTGCAGGTTTTTTTGATGTTGGTGAAGTGTGTTGATTAGGATTACAAGTATACAACCAACATGATTGCCTGTGGCACTTTGAAGATGAAGGACTCCATGCTATAGTTATTTCTACTGCATTGTAATTGAGATAACCAAATGAGCTATGTAAGATGTAATGAATTATTTTATTCCTGGTTATAAAATTGTATTATGACCTTTGTTTCTTGATATTACATCTTAACTGTGGATGCTAGCTATTGATATAGGGACTAGCATTGTAAACACAGGGATCTCTACCTTATTAAAGGTTGGGACCTCTACAGATGGTATCAGAGAACTGTGTTGCCTGTAGGATTGTAACCCTAGGATTGGACAAAACCCCTTAGAAAAATAGGAGTTGTGTTTATTCCAAAAACTTATTTACAAACAATCTTGTAAACTCTTTCCTCAACCTTTTTGGTTTTGATTCTACATCTCTTCTATTTCAAACTTGTTGGACAAAGCCTCAACATGAGCAAAGACTTCAACAAGAACAAAGACATCAACTTGAGAAAAGGACTTCACCAACTCAAATGACTTCAACTTCAACATTATCAAAGACCTCAACTTTATTTTCACCAAGGACTTCAACTTGGATATCACTAAGGACTACAAGTGAGACAAGAAATGTTACTCAAGACTTGAAGACTAAGGAAACACAACTTAGAAGGAACCATCATCACCCTTGAAGTTTTGTGACCAAGATACAAGAATTTTTCCAAGAGAGCCATGATCTCAAGAATCAACTTAGAAGGTGTCCTATACATCTATTTGCTACTCTATGAGGGACAAGCTGATTGCCACTATGCTATGTTTTCTGCATGTGAAACAAACAAACGTTTTTTAATGCATGTTATTCCTTATCTTTGTTTGTAGCCTTTCATGTTGCATGCATAGTTACTATGTCCTACTGTTAGAACTCCATCTTTCATGCACATGTTTAGAGTTCTTTGACACCAGCTTTCAATGCTTGCAAATGGTTGGATCTTTATTGTGAGGGTTCATGTCACCTAAAAAATTATTCTGTTTATCACTTACCTACTCGAGGACGAGCAGGAGTTAATCTTGGGGATGTTGATACGTTGGAAACGTATCTATAATTTTTTATGCTCCATGCTTGTTTAGTATCTATTTTGCTTTACTTGTCCACACTTTGAGGTGCTTTTTACATGTTTTCTGGTACTAACCTATTAACAAGTTGCAATAGTGCCATATGCCTATTTTCTGCTGTTTTTGGTTTAAGAAAAGTTAGTAAAGAAATATTCTCGGAATTGGAAGGGACAAAGGACAAAGTCAATAACTTTACGTGGGGAACAATAAGTCCATAGGAGAGCCGGAGGGGCCAGCCAAGGGGGCCAGACCCACCCCAGGTGCGGGTGGGCCCAGCCCCACGCCTGGCAAGGGTGTGCCAACCCTGGCCGCCTCCTGGGTCTCCCCTACGCCTATAAGAAGCCCCCGATGCAGAAACCCTGAGTACCCAATCATAAATCCACGAAACCGTCTGTAGCTGCCGCCACCATCGTCCCTAGATCGAGGGGGATCTGAAGTTCTTCTCGGCACCCTGCCGGAGGGGAGATCATCCCGGAGGCCTTCTCTCCGGTATGATGCATGAGTAGTTCCACCTTGGACTATGGGTCCATGTAGTAGCTAGATGGTTGTATCTCCTCCTTTGTGCTTTCATGTATAGATCTTGTGAGCTCCGTTCATGATCAAGATCTAATCTATTTGTAACCATGCATGTTGTGTTTGTGGGGATCCGATGGATATTGAGATTATTATGTTGGTTTAATTAATGGTTTTGTATTTATGATTCTATCATGTTTGTGTTGTTTGTGATCTTGCATGCTCTCCGTTGTTAGTAGCTATCTTGGCCAAGTAGTTTCTAGTGACTCCAAGAGGGGGTATTTATGCTCGATAGTGGGTTCATGCCTCTAGTTTCCAAGGGAAGTGACAATAATCTCTTCGGTTGTAGATGTGCTGTTGCTACTAGGGAGAAAACAACGGTCTCTTGTTCATGGAACATGTGGACTGTTGACCTTACACACTTTGCTTAAACAAGTTTTCTGTTGCTTGCAACTTAATAATGGAGGGGGTTCAGATGATAACCTAAAGGTGGACTTCTAGTCATAGATGCAGTTGGATGGCGGTTTATGTATCTTGTTGTATTGCCCAATCAACCTCATAGGATCTTTCTGACTAGTAAGTGCATTGTTATGCCTTGCTCAGTTCCTGTCAATTGCCCTGATGTAATTTGTTTACCCTGCATGCCATGTTGTTTATCTAAGGAGAGCACCTCTAGTGAACTATGGAACCCGGTCCAATCTTTACCATTGATACATCTTCCACTGTTACTTGTTTATTTCCTGCAAACCACCATTACCTTCCGCACCATACGTTTAATCCTTTGTTACAACAAACCGGTGAGCTTGACAAACTCACTGATTCGTTGGGACAAAGTCTTGAGTTTGTGTTGTGCAGGTCTCCACGTTGGTTGCAACACATGTGTGACGTTTCCTTCCTCCTTCTGGTTTGATAAACTCGGTCTCAACTGAGGGAAAACTTGCTGCTGTGCTCTTCACACCTTGCGCTTGGGGTTACCAACAAAGTGCCACGTCGAGCACCATCAGCCGGAGCAGGGTATGGAGGAGAGAGGGTGGCACCGGCGGGTAGGGTTGAGGTAAGGGGCTAGGGGGCGCCCTCACCCCTCCTTATATGGGTGGAGGAGCGGCGTCCAGGGTTCCCACTCCTGGCCGAATCTTTCCCCAACTCCTCTAGCCGGCGGCCAATGAAGGGAGAGGGAAAAACTTGTCCCTCAAGTTTTCCTTCTCCTTTCCAAACTAGGATTTGACCTTTTCCAACTAGGATTTGACTTTTTCAAACAAGGGTTTGACCCCTCCTAGTTCTTTGCCGAGTTGTCCTAGGGCATGATGCGGCTAGACCCATTAGGGCATGATGCATCCCAAGTGCCCCCCTCCGGGGTGGTGGACCTTCCAAAATATTCTAGAAGCTTCTGGTCAAAACACCGAAAATATTTCCGAACCTTGAAAATTGACTTTCCTTATATGAATCTTATTCTACGGACCATTTCAGATCTCCTGATGATGTCCTAGATCTAATTCGAGACTCCGAACAACATGCGGTCTCCAACTCACTTTCTATATCTACTAAACAACATCGAATTCTTAAGTGTGTCTCCCTACGGTTCATGAATTATGCAGACATGACCGAGACACTTATCCGATCAATAACCAATAGAGGAGTCTGTAAATACATATGGATCTGATACATCATAAATGATCTATAATATTTGATGTTCCATGCTTGTTTAGTATCAACTTTGCTATGCTTTTTCTACACTTCGATGCATTTTTATACATTTTCTGGGACTAACCTATCAACAAGACGCCACAGTGCGAGTTGCCTGTTTTTTGCTATTTTTGCTGTCAAAAAAGCTAGTAAGGAAATATTCTTAGAATTGGACGGGACAAAAGCAAAAGTCAATATTTAACTGAGGAGAACGTAGAGTTCAGTGGAGAGACGGATGGGCGCCACAGGGTAGATGCACCCCCCAGGCGTGGGCTGTAACATCCCAAAAATATTAAACTTGTATCATCAAACTCTAATCATCAAAATTAGGGTTAACAAAAACTTTCCAACTAAAAATATGAAAGCATTCATATGTGTGTGTATTCAGAATTTGGATTCTTTTGAATTGCCATGGTTATGTGTTTCTTTGCTTGTAAAATGATTCTTAGGTGAAATAAACATCATCTAAATAATCCCCAAACTTTTCCCAAAGACAAACAACTCAAAATAAATAAATGAAGTGAATGGTCATTTTTGCCAAATTAACTCTCATGCCTACTTTGTCTATCCCTAGTTTTCAAAACTTAACAGATACATTTGTGGATCTTTGCACCCCTTGTTAGTACTCATAATAAGGTACCAAGGCCCACTTTGTGATCATCCAAAAACATTCAAATGCTCAGTTTAAATGACATTTTAAAATTGAATCTATCTCATATGGTAAGATCCCACTATTTCAAAAACCACTCAAACAAGCTCAATTTTTAAAACCCAAGAACCCACAGAATCCTCAGCACATGCCTAGCACACCCACCAAAAATCTTTTCAAAATTCAAAAGTAAGTTTCTTGCGGCCATTTCATCAAACATCTTGCAGATTCAAATCAAACAAATCACAAACACTATAGTGTGCAGTAAATTTGGCCTAACTTGTTCCCCCTCTGGTTGCAAATAGCCCTTAGTAGATCATCTAGCTCCTTTAAATAACCTCTAGCACCATTAAGCTTGTCTTGCGATCAATGGTGAGCAGGCCGAGTCTCACCATGCCACCCCAAGGTGGACAGCAAGCTAGAGGAAGAACTAGCCGTGCCCACCTTGTCTGGGAGGTAGCCAGCACCTCACCGCCGCCCACTGTCCCCTCCCCAAGCCAGTGCAAGCCGTGGACCACCAGGAACGCCGCGCGCCCAGTGCCACTGCGACATTCCGAGCCCGCCCTAGAGCGCCGCACCCGGCACGCGTGCACACGCCGCCCCTCGACCAAAGCCTGTGCCCACCGCTTCTCCATGATCCTAGGAACACGCAAGACACCCCCGTTCGCCGCCCGTGCCTCACAACCACCGCTCGCCGTCGAAGACGCCGCCTCTGCCGCGCAGAGCACCGCACGTTCCCGACCGATTGCCACCGCCCCTAAGCGCGCATTTAAGTCCTACAGCATCTCCAGGAGACCGCCCTTCGATCGCCAACCTCAGCCATGCCGCTAGCCGCCCGTAGCCATGTCGCCACCATCGCCTGCCCATCCCTCTCGGTCTCGCCGTCGAGCCTATAAAAGGAGGCCACCCAGCCGTTTGAAGCGCACCAATCCACTCACCTCACCTCACTGATCGTTCCACCCTCTAGCCGGATCACGAGGAGCAGCAGCTCGCTGGAATTTCCCCAGAGCAGGCCGCCTCTGGAGAAGAAGGGGGCCGTTGATTTTGACCGCCCCTAGAGCTGCCTCGACCGTCCCTGAGCTCGCCGTCGACCACTCGTTCGTTGGCCCGCCTCGTCATCGTTGCTGGAGCCCTGGTATGCCCCCTATGCACCCCCACTGAGCCGCTAGGGTTCGAGCTCGCCGGTGACATGTTCATCATCGACGATGATCCCCAGCCGTCGATCTCCCTTCTAATCCAAAAAACCACACAACCCCGTACCGCTTCGCGTGTTATGATCCACTGACTGGTGGAACCCCCTGTCAGCTGAGCCCCGCACCGCGGAGTGACACTAGGCCGGCCCATTAACCTCTCCCGTGCGACCCAACCGTTTGAATTTAGATTTTTATATTTTAATTCAAACTCAGTTCTGTACCTAGATTCAAAAATCAACCCAGCTCGATTCAGTGAACCAAAATGCATGAAACTAATTTTGTTAGAAAGGTATTGAAATGCTTAATCCAAGCCCATTGGATTCAAATCATTTGGATCTGTAGATAAAACTTGGTAAAAATAACAAGGCAGAAGCTTCTCTGCATTCAAACATTTTTAAAAATTCAACCATAATAGCTTTTGAGTTGATTCCAACTCTCAAAAATCACATTTGATCATACCTTTCAGAATATATAAAAACATATGGGTTTACTTACAAAAATAATGTTCAAGTAATAAAAGAATGCCACATAGGCATTTCTAGTCACTTTGTTTAATTAAAATAAATAGGTTAAACCTTATTAAATTGTGACACCACTTTAAATCACATTCCCATGTACTGAAATGTGTGGTGATGACATGTGTCAACATGATCGCATGTTTGAGTTGGAGAATATTAAATCTTAAGTAGTTTTTCAATGAGTAGAAATTACTTTTCTCAAATTAAAATAAATAAGACAAATGCTTTAATCTTGTAATGTAGGTGATGATGCTATATCATCTAGAGTACCCCTTTGTGTGATGATTGAAAATAGTTAAGTATTGTTTGGTGATTGTGTACCTCGTATTTATTTATAGACGCTAGTACCGACCAAGGATACGAGGAGGAAGGAGGATACTACGAGGAATAAGCCGAGGAGAACTTCAACCACTGCTCTGCTCAAGGCAAGCCTAATACTACTAGTTTAATGCGCAAGCTATTAACTTTATGCAAGCTAATACTTGCTTGTTACCATGCCAACTATATGCCTTAAGCATATGTGATCCTACCCACTTGATAACCCAATCCTAGTTTTACTTGCAAGCTTTATACTTTATTTCTTTATCAAAGCTTTCTCTTAGAGTTTACTTAAGTGACTTGTAGATTCTAGGAAGATAATTGAAGGTTGCATAAAGAGCATTAAATTTGGCCTAAGATAGATAATCTTGATGTCATCCTAAGGCAAGAGATTGAACTTAATTAATCTCCACTTGCTTACCACCCCTCATTAGTACTTACCCCACTTGTAGATGCTAGTGCTAAGCATAAAACTTGATCAACTTTAGATGGGAATACTTGGTGAAAATGGTTATGAAAACCTTGGAATGATGAGTCATTCTACTGAAATGTTTTGACATGTGTTTCCGAACACCAGATGATTTTGATGATGAAAATGTTGAGGCATGAGCCTTAGCCCTTTATAAAACTCATGGTTGTATGGATGCGATACCATTCCAATTTTACTGTACAACCACAATACCTGAAAATTGGGTAGGGCTTGACTGGAAACTTATATACCTTAGTATGGGTTCCCTCACGGCCAAGGTCTGAGCCGAGGCTACCTTATGAAGATTGTCCACCTGTGCAGTACCCAAGATGACAGTTGGTCATTGTTGGGAGGCCAAACTCACAGGAGAGGTGCCTATACTAGGGCGTGTAATTGAAAGGTTAGGATTGATTATCTGCATACTGAGTATGGTGAATTCAGGATTTGTCCCGAAGGATGTATCGAATGTTGTGGTGAAAGTGTACAATCTCTCCAAAGTGTCAAACTATTCGAATAGCCGTGTCCGCGGTTATGGATAGTTGGAGTGGCCATACTGTTCCCCCGTCAGATGTTTTCAAAAATACTTGTGAAATGAATTGAGACTTTGAGACCACAACAGAGTTGTGATATGAAATTCAAGTTCCCACTTAGGTGTTATAAAATTTCAACTAGTTTTTCTTTGCTTCTGAACTTAGTAGAGGTAAATCTGGCTTTTTGCAAAACAACCCTAGAGCTTAGTGTCCTACTACAAAAACCCCATTAACTTGTTAGTATTAGTTTGTGAGTACTTAAGAGTACTCATGGCTTTGTCCCTAGCTATTCCCGTGGCCAGACTATGAAGAGGAGTACCAGGATGATGGACCACAGGAAGTTTACGACAACTAGGATCATCTCCCATCGTCAGCATTTCCTGTGACCCCGAAGATGGAGCTTCGCCTACGCTACCTTTATTATTACGTTATTCCGCTGCTTGAGTTGTATTAAGAACTGGATCATGAGATCCTTATTTGCGTAAGATCTTATGTATGGTTTGTAATGGATGATGTACTGTGATATCCAAATCTGTTATGTCTCGCCAAAATGGTAATCCTGGCATTGCGATGTATGGCATAACAGGCATCTGGGACTAAAAATCCGGGTGTTGACATGGGCCCACCCTAGGCCACGTCAGGGCAGGGTGTGGGCTCCCTGGACACCCTCCTGCCTCGCCTCTTCGCCTATAAAAGCCCTCGCTGCCAAAACCCTAAGTACCCAATCAGATCTCCACAAAATAGTCCATAGCCGCCGCCACCATGGTCCCTAGATCGAGGGGATCTGAAGCTCTTCCCGGCACCCTGCCGGAGGGGAGAGATCATCCCGGTGGCCTTCTTCATCACCATGCCAGCCTCCGGTATGATGCGTGAGTAGTTCACCCTTGGACTATGGGTCCATACAGTTTCTAGATGGTTGTTTCTCCTCCTTTCTGCTATCATGTTTAGATCTTGTGAGCTCCATTCATGATCAAGATCATCTATTTGTAATCATACATGTTGTGTTTGCAGGGATCCGATGGATATTGAGATTGCTATGTCAGATTGATTATTGATTCTATCATGTCTTATGATTATTGATTCTATCATGTCTATGTTATTTGTGATCTTGCATGCTCTCCATTGCTAGTAGCTATCTTGGCCAAGTAGATGCTAGTGACTCCAAGAGGGAGTATTTATGCTCGATAGTGGGTTCATGCCTCTAGTAAATATGGGGAAGTGACATGAATCTCTAAGGTTATATATGTGTTGTTTCTACTCGGGAGAAAACAACAATCTTTTGTTCATGGAACAATTGTATTGTTTACTTTACACACATTGCTTAATGCAGTTATCCGTTGCTTGCAACTTAATACCGGAGGGGGTTCAGATGATAACCTGAAGGTGGATTACTAGTCATAGATGCAGTTGGATGGCGGTCTATGTATATTGTTGTAATGCCCAATCAAATCTCACATGAATCATGAATGTCTAGTATTTGCATTGTTATGCCTTGCTCAGTCTTATCAATTGCCCCGCTGTAATTTGTTCACCCAACATGTTATATTATTTATCTTACGGAGAACACCTCTAGTGAACTGTGGACCCCAGTCCAATCTTTACCATTGTTACATTATCTATTGTTAACGTTTACTTTCTACCAACAACCATTAGCTTCCACACTATACGTTTAATCCTTTGTTTTCAGCAAACCAGTGAGATTGACAACCTCACTGTAAGTTGGGGCAAAGTATTGAGTTTGTGTTGTGCAGGATGCCAAGTTGTTAGCAACACCTTGGAGTTGTTTCCTTGCTCCTACTGGTTCAATAACCTTGGTTTCATAACTGAGGGAAAACTTGCCGTTGTGTTCATCATACCTTCCTCTTGGGGTCTCCCAACGAAGCTCTACAACTGAGCCACGTCAAGCTCCCACATATTTCTACGATTACTTCATTATTGAATGAACCATTTACATACGATACCAATTTCCCTTTGTCTCGTGATACTTTACTTATCCGAGGTTTGATCATCGATATCTCTTATACCTAGTTCAACCTCGTTACCGATAAGTACTCTTTACTCATTCCGTGATATGTGATCTCTTGTGATATAGTCACATGCTTGCAAACCAATTGAATGAAATTCTACCGAGAGGGCCTAGAGTATATCTATCCATCATATGGATGGGAAAATCCCACTCTTGATCCATGTGCCTCAACACATACTTTCAGAATACCTAATGCCACCTTTATAACCACCCAGTTATGGAAGTGGTGTTTGATGTCACCAAAGCATTTATCTGGTGATGGTGATTATTACCATGATCTCATGGTCGAAGGATTTAGGTTACTATGTATTTGAAAGCTTGTAGCAAACGAACTCTAAATGACTCGATCTTACGCTATGCTTACTATAGGAGTGTGTCCATACTATCATTCTCCTAATGACATGATCTTGTTATTAATAACATCTAATGTTCATGATTAGGAAACCATGATCATATATTAATCAACAAGCTAGTCAACAAGAGGCTTTACTAGGGACTTCTTTTATGTTTACAAAACACATAAGTATTACTGTTTCTAGTTAATACAATTATAGCATGGGATGTAAACATATATCATAAACACAAAGATATAATAATAACCATTTTATTATTGCCTCTTGGGCATATATCCAACAGTCTTCCACTTGCACTAGAGTCAATAATCTATATTACATTGTGATGTACCTTACACCCATGGCGGTTTGGTATTGGTCATGTTTTTCCCTAGGGAGAGGTTTAGTCGACGGATCTGACAAATTCAGATATGTGTGTTCTTTGCAAATATTTATGTCACATCTTGGACATGCTCATGAATAGCATGAAAAAGTATCTTGATATGCTTCAACTTTTTGTTGACCTTGGATCATGTGCATTGGCTATGGAACCCATGTTGTCACAGTAGATGGCCATTGGGTCGAACGCACTGGGAACTACACCAAGCTCCGTAATGAACTCCTTCATCCATATCGCCTCTTGTGAAGCCTCCGAAGCAGCTATGTATTCCGATTCAGTTGAAGATCTCGCCACAACGCTTTGCTTAGCACTCGTCCAGCTCACTGCTGCACCATTCAAAGTAAATACGTATCCGGATTGCGACTTAGAATCATCCAGATCGGTGTCCCAACTAGCATCGGTGTAACCGTTTACAATGAGTTGTTCATCACCTCCATAAGAAAGAACCATATCCTTAGTCCTTCTTAAGTACTTTAGGATATTTTTGACTGCTATCCAGTGATCTACTCCTGGATCACTTTTATATGTGCTAGTCAAACTAACAACATATGAAATATCTGGTCTTGTACACAACATGGCATACATGATAGATCCTATGGCTGAGGCATAGGGAGTTTTGTTCATCCTCTCTCTATATTCTGCCATAGCTGGACTTTGAGTTTTACTCAAGGTCATATTTCGAAACATGGGCAAGAACCCTTTGTTGCTATCTTCCATTCCAAACCTCTTTAGAACCTTGTCCAAATATGTACTTTGTGAAAGCGCTATTAAGCGTCTTGATCTATCTCTATAAATCTTGATGCCTAAAATGTATGCAGCTTCGCCAAGATCCTTCATTGAAAAACTATTATTCAAATAGTCTTTGACACTTTTAAGAAGTTCTATATAATTCCCAATCAACAATATGTCATCCACATAGAGTACTACGAATGCTACATAGCTCCCACTCACTTTCTTGTAAATACAAGCTTCTTCATAAGTTTGTATAAAACCAAAGCTTTTGATCACCTTATCAAAATGTTGATTCTAGCTCCGGGATGCTTGCTTCAATCCATAAATTGAATGTTGTTGTTTGCATAACTTGTTATTATCTTTAGGATCGACAAAACCTTTGGGTTGTACCATATACAACTCTTCATCAATGTCACCATTGAGGACCTCCGTTTTGAAATCCATCTGCCATATCTCATAATCGTAATATACAACTATTACTAACAAAATCCTCACAGACTTTAGCTGGCTACCGGTGAGAAAGTCTCATTGTAGTCAACTCCTTGAATTTTTTGGAACCCTTTGGCGACAAGTCGAGCTTTATAGACTGTTAAAATACCATCAACATCTGTTTTCTTCTTGAAAATCCATTTGTTATCGACAGCCTTGCGGCAATCTGGTAAATCCACCAAAGTCCACACTTGGTTTTCGTACATGGATCCAATCTCGGATTTCATGGATTCATGGCATTTGTTGGAATCTAGGCTTATCATTGCTTTCTCATACGTCGCAGGGTCGTCGGTGTTGTCCACCAACATGACACTCATAACAGGATCATACCAATCAGGAGTGGTACGAGTCCTTTTTGACCTACAAGGTTCCATAGTAACTTTTCTCGAAGTTTCATGATCATTATCATTAGCTTCCTCTCTTATTGGTGCAAGCGTCATAGCAACATCTTCCGGTGCTGCTATACTCTCAAATCCGAGAAAAGGTTCCATAACCTCGTTTAGTTCTACTTTCCTTCCAGTTACTTCTTTCGAGAGAAATTCCTTCTCTAGAAAGGATCCATTCTTGGCAACAACGATTTTTTACTTCAGATCTATGATAGAAGGTATACCCAATAGTTACCTTCGTGTATCCTATGAAGATGCATTTTTCCTCTTTGGGTTCAAGATTGTCAGGCTATAACTTCTTTACATAAGCTTCACATCCACAAAATTTAAGGAACGAAAACTTAGATTTCTACCCAAACCATAATTCTGTCACATCCGAAATTTTTCCAAATCTTGTAATGTGAAAAATAAATGAATAAAATAAAACTTTATTGATTTTCAGGGTGAGAAGAAACTTTTTGAATCCAATTGGAAACCTTCAAACCTATTTTATCAAATAAAATCCTAAAGGGATTTAAAAAAATAAATAAACAATAAAGTTAAAATATTTGGAATTACTATTTTTGGATCTTTTAATAAAAGATTTGGTTTTCAAAAGAAAAGGTAGATTTATAAATAAGGATTATTTTATAGAGCCAAATTAAACCTTGGCCAAGCTTTTGAAATAAAATGTTTTGTTTTGATTAAAAGAGTAAAGGTTTATTTAAATAAAAATAATGAGAGTTTATTAATAAACCAATTTTATTAAAGTAAAGGTTTTTCCCATTTTAATTAAAAACATCAAAACTTGTTAAAATTATTTTAAACAAGTTTTCCAAGTATTCTATATTTTCAAATGAAACCTAGTGATTTGGTTTTGATAATATTTAGATTTCAAATGGAGATTTTAAATAAATAAATCAAAACCTATTTGAATTAATAAATAATGTCTATTTTATTTAATTATTAAATAGATCCTAAAAAGAATAAAAATATTATTTTATTTTGGGACTTGGAATTGTGTTGTTAAACAGAACTAAAACTCAATTCAAAGTTAGCAAGGTTTTGATTTCATTTGAGTGTTTGATTTGTTGTTTGAAATTCAAAACAGGAAAATCATTTAGAAAAAGAAAAAGAGTACTGAATAAAAAAAATGAGACGAACGGCCCAGCCCAACTATCCTAGCCCACTAAGCCCAGCCAGCCCACTGCCCCTCTCCCGCAGAAAACGATTCACACCCGCATTTGAACCCACGAGGCCGCTGAGATGGACCCCATCGCACCCTTCCTCTCTCTTGCTGCCAGACGACCCCACCTGCCCCGTCAGCGTCTTCAATCCGCGGACCCGTTCCTCCCCCTCACCTCGCTGCCGTTTCTTCTGCGGATTCTCGGCGTCAATTCGTGTTACTGCGCCCATAATTTTCCCTGCAGCTATGCCGTACTTAATCGCCATGCTCCCCTCTTCCTTTTCCCCCAACCAATGCCACCAGAGAGCCACCAGGCTGCTCGGAATCATCTCCGAACTGCCCCTGTCTCCGACGAACTACCTGACGAATTCCGGCCAGTCTTCGTCGCCACTCGCCTCCTCGACCACACGATTATGTCCCACAGACTCTGGCGCATTCCCCAGTAATCCTAGCTTAGCCGCGCAAGCTCCCTAGCGTCGGCAACAACGACAGCTGAACATCGCCGTCGTCTACCTCGACACCGGTGAGTCTTCCTGGTAAGCTCGGACCGCCCCGATGCCATTCAGTGATGCTCACATGCTCCCTGGTACCATGCGCGTCTAACGCACCCTTTACTTTGCTTCGACGCGCCCTGTAGCCTCGCCCACAACGACGACCAGAGCACGCCCGACGACGTGTGGACTCCGATGAGCAATCCACGTCGGACTAGAGCGGCCCTCGACAAACTGACCACACCTTGAGCTTCCCCATGACATTGCGAACACGGTGAGCATCTTACCATCCTCTCTCGCTTCCTGCTTCGCCAGCACCGCCACCATCTGACCGCGCCACCGCCAGTCGCCGCCGCCAGCGCCGCTGCTTATTGGTCAAAGCAATAGGGACCGTTAGATCTGCATCTGATGGCTTGGATAGGTTGACTAACCGAAGGGGTAAGGATGAACCTGCGCCATGCGATATCAGTTAGATCCAACGGCCAACAGCGCGTGATCCAGACGAAGCGGTATCAGCGAGTAAGAACTCAACACGTGGCTCAGACCCCGTTTTAAAAACAGAAACTTTCCTATTAGAAGTTCAAATTTGAAAAATCCACAACTTTCAAACCGCACATCCAAAATTTGCAAATTTTATATCAATGGATTCATCCAGATAAGCCCTAGCCAACCATGCCATTTGTTTAGTAAAAAGTTTCTGTTAAATTGTTTGTCTTTGCAGAAACTTTTGTATGCTTGTTTAGGATATAAAAAATATTCAAAAATGATTTTGGGGATAAAATCTTTTGCAAATGGTGTGTTTTGAACCTACTGACCTAGGAATCACTTTGTGGTTTCAAAAATATATTTGGTGATGCAAAAGAATGAATCTTGGATTTAAAACCAATTCTAGTCAAATAAAAATATGGTTTATTTATTAAAAATGGTTTTGGAAGAAAACCTTTGGGAAATGTTTTGTTTCAAACTCTCTGACCCCAAACACCAAGTTTTATGATTTGAAAATGTATTTGGTGAACCCTATAGAACTACTACTTTACTAAAGACATTTTCAAACCACATAAAATAATGACTTGATTTAGAAAATGGTTTATAAAGTGAAATCTTTTGCAAGTGACTTTGCCACTTTATAAAATGACCGTTAGGTGTTTTCAAATGTTTATGACCCATTAGAAACCACTTTTACAAATAAAACAACCCTTTTGCATGCTTTCATGTATTGTTTTGTGTATTATTTTAGTGATGTTTTGCTTGATTGGTAGATTGAGATTGTGCCTTGCTTGATTGAATTGTAGTGACTTGAAGAGTGTGATTGTTGTAAGAACAAGGAGTGGACTTATACTCTCTACCAAAAAGGCAAGTGATGCTTCATACTTTTGTCCCATTATTTTCTGTAACATTCCTAAAATCATGATTTCAAAGATTGCATATCATTCATGTATACATATAGAATTGAGATCAATTTCAAACTCATTTCAGAAAACAGAAGCACATAGTGCTATAATTTTATGAGAGCAAACTTAAATCAAATGGCTATCCCCATTTGAGAGATTGAATGTTTTAAACCTAGACTGTTTGTCTCCCTTGTTGATTGGTTTGTGTGTGGAGTTAGAACAAAATTTTACAAAATAGAAGTGGTTTCAAAAACCATTTTCATACATTTGCAAACCAAGTGCAATGTTCCTGTTATTTTGTGTTTCCAAAAATGACCAAGCCAACTCAAACTGACCACATGGTTTTATGCCAAGATTTGTGACTATTGCACACTGAAAAAGTCCAGAAAAGATTTGAATTCATTTGAAAACCATTCCTGAAAATTAATTCAGAAATAGGAAATGACTAAAGAAAAAGAAAAAGTCCAGGCGCTCCTATTCTAGCCCAACAGCAAAACCGGCCCAGCTAGCCCACCCGCCCCCCCTCCCTCTCTCTCGCACGCGCAGACGCACCCACGCGGTCACTGACGCTCGGACCCCACTCCCTCTCTGCTTACTTCGCTGACAAGCGGGCCTCGTCCACGACGTCATCGTGTTCCCCAAAATTCCGCGCATGAACTCCGCCGCTGCCCGTTGTTGCTTTGATTCCGCGAGGTAATTGGCATTGAATCACTGAGCGTTTCTTGTCAAGCCTCTGCCTATTTAATCCCCTCTCTCTCGCGGCCATTTCCCCTCAACCAATTCCCTCTCCATGCCACCAGGCTGCTCGAAACTCGCCAGACGCCGCCACTGTCCCAACGATCTCTGGCAGCAATTCCGGTGAGTCCCAACCGCCCCTGTGCCCCTGGGTCAAACGATTATGCTCAACATGAGCTCGTGCATCTTCTGACACCCATCGCTTGCCTGCTCGTGACCCAGGACGACGTCCCCGTTCGTGCCCGCAACCGACCGAGCCGCCGCTCAAGTCCGGCGACCAATTACGGTAAGCAGAGCGCGCCCCTTGCCCCCTCTTGCATACTAGGTTGTTCGCCTTCGTCTTGTGCGTCTTCTAATCCCTTTGGTTCGTGCTAGGGCAACGCGAAACCTCGGCAACCAACTCGACAGCAACCACCCGACGCCGTGCTCAACTCCGACGAGGATTTCCAGCCGTGCCAGTACGCCCCTGTCCAAGCAAAGACCACGTTGAGCTTCCTCGTGACCGTGCGAGTTTGGTAAGCCCTGCCACACACCCCATCCCTTCCTGTATTCGCCAGACCATCACCGCTAGTAGAGCCGCCGTCGCCAGCAACCTTTGGCGGCGCCCATCCTTGGTCGCACGCTTAGCAGCTGTAGGATCTAAATCCAGCGCTCTAGATTAGATCTGCATCGAAGGGGTAAGTGACAATCTAGGCCGTGCGCTTTAAGTTTGATCTGACGGTCCACGCTGGTCGATCCACGCGAAGCGGTACCGACGAATCAGAGCACGACGCGTGGCTAGGGTTTAGTTTAAAAACAGAATTTGGATCAGATTTAGATCCAATTTTGAAAAAGCTATAACTTTTGATCCACACGTTAGAATTTGAAAAATTTTATACCGCTGGAATCAGGGAGACAAGCCCTTTCTGTTTATGCAATGTGTTTAGTGTTTAGTTTCTGTTAAAATGACTTTATTTGCAGAAACTTGTTTAGGACTATTTTGATTATATAAATTGTTTAGGAAATTATTTTAGTGTCAAATAAACTTGTTTTAGCAAGTTTTTTTGACTTGTTTATGATTCAGTACTATGCACTTGCTTGGTTGAGTTTCCAAAATCATCACTTAGCATCTTGCATGCATGCATATATATTTTTGCTTGTATATGACTTGTATGTGATTGTGGTTATATTATTTGTGTAGACTTTGGTGGTAGTGATTGTGATTGTGAAGAGTGCTACTCTCCCAACTACCAAGGCAAGTGGTACTTCATGAATATGTCTATCCCTATATTTTATACAAGCATTAGAAATATTTTGCTAAGTCTTGCATGTTACTATTTTGCCAAATGCCATGTTGGGAAATCCTAAGTAGTTGTAGAATTGCTAGGAAATTTCTAAGTTAAGTACTATCTATGCCATGCTTAGCCTAGCTAGTAGCAAACAAGGGTTGGTGAAATATACATGCTATGATGAAAATATTTCTAAGTCTTTGGACTCATGTTTTCTTAATAAAACAAATAAGTCAATGAATCACCTGGGTGGAAAGGGACTTGATTGGTGGTTTTTGGTTGGGTGGTTACACAAGGCCCATGGATATGGTTTACCTCGTGTATCTCACTTGTGGTATGCCACCCAGGAACAAGGGATTTTAGAGGCCAAGTGTTGAGAAGCTTATAGTGCAGTCACTTGGCAATATGAGCTCTGCCTGGATCACATAGGTTGCTAGAACTTAGTCATTTGGACAGTTGGTGTTAGTGGGATGATAGGTTGGAACGCGTCCATTTGGCTAAGGGAAGGCTTCTGAAAGGTCCTGTCTTGGGAAACCAAGTCTTGTGGGGAAAGTGCACAACCTCTGCAGATGGAAAAATCTAAGTACTTAGCCAAGTCCATGGCAATGGACAACTTGAGCATCAAGACATGGAAGCTATCAAGAATCTCATCACTCCAACTTCTAAGTAAAAACTTGTGGGTGAACAAGGGTGAAGGACCTCAATGTCTATTGATGGTTTCTTGGGAAAAGTTTTGACAAAGAAAAACCTAGTGATTTCAACTAATAGGAAAAACCTATTTTGAGCAAAGCAAGCCAAGCTACACTTAGCCAAAATGCATATAGTAATGTAGTCCACCTAAATTTTTACTAAGGTATCACTTGCCAATACTATTCCAAAGTATTGACCCACTGTGGCTGTAACTTGTGATGTTGCAGGTTACTCTGATGAGGATTAGGTGTCATGAGTCTACACTCAACATGTTTGCCTGTGGCACATGAAGATGAAGACTTATATTTATTTACTTATCAAACTCTTGTATTAGTCCTGTGGCCTTGAGTTGTAAAGACTATGTTATCTCTGGAATGGATGTAATAAATGACCTTTGTATCCGTGTACTTCATCTTAAACTGTGGATGCTAGCAATGATCCAGGGACTAGCATTGCAATCACAGGGATCCTTTTCCTTTACGAAGGAGGGATCTTACAGATGGTATCAGAGCACTGTTTTGCCTGTAGGATTATGACCCTAGGATTGGAAACCACTAAGGAAAAAATTTCAACTACTTCTACACTTGTCTATTCTTCTCGTAAACTTTTCTAATCTTCTCTCTCATCTCTATTTGTAGATGAACTCCATCAACGAAGCCGTGAGGAAAGGAACACTCATGACAATGACTTTGGAGTGTGAGACAGAATTCCCCAAGGCTCTCAAGGACCTCATGGTTGCATTAGAGATACAAGGTGCAGCTGTGTACAAGGGTTTTCCAGTGATGGATGAAGGAGTGGAATACTGGTGGGTGCAACTTCACTTGTATAAAAACAAGGAAGACAACCATCAGGAAAAAGGATTCTGCATGTTCACCAATTCAGTGGTGCACCATACATTCTTTGAATCAGCAAGGGATGCAGCTTGGAAGACCATCAAAGAACTTGGTGACAGAGTCAAGTGCAGAATGCTCAACCTCCAAAATGATCTAAGGAAGGAGAAGGAACATACCCAAGAGTTGGAAGCTACCAACCAAACCTTAAGAGGAGACATTATAGACTTGGTGATGGAATCATGTGAGCATGATAGGCTAATTGCTTCTAGGAACATTGTGTTAGCCAACAGATCCAATGAGATAGGATTGTAAACGTACTTCATTAGTTGGACCACCACCTATCACCCTATTTCCAAAAGTTGCTTTAAAATAAGATTGAACCTTGGTTGATGTAATGGTTTCATGTATACATGACTTGTGTGTTTTGCTTCCCAAGGATGTGTATGTGATGTTATGTCTTTTATTTTATCTTGAATTGTGTTGTTCTAACTTTTCTATCTTATAAATAGATGCCTATTACCACCAGCACTGTTGAGGAGTTCCAGGTTACCCGCTTTGGTCCTCGTATCGTTGAGCTTACCACTTTGCTCAATCTCCCTCTTCCCACCATCATGGTGCATCCCCTCACAAAGTTCGAGAGGAAGGACCTCTAGGGCTTCAAGGTGAACCAGCCCGGACGCCAGACAGAGCCTACTACGGAGGCCATCGTCTTCAACCTTATGCACGATGACAGGGAGAGAGGCCTTGAGGTAGTGATGCAGGATCTGATAGGACGTCTGCTAGGACGAGACTCCCGACAGGTTAGAGGAACCCACTTTCACGTCTTCGGAAGACGTGATGAGGATGGAGAGTCCATCGACTTTGAGGACGATTCGAGGGACGCAGCAGAGCCGATACGCCTGTACCTTCAGGACTTAGAGTCTCTCATTAGGCACGTGGACACGGACAGGACCAATGTCATGCTCAACAACGATGAGATCCAGGTGCAGCTTCACGAGAAGGACAAGCTCTTCGCGCAGCAGGACGAGATAGTCAAGGAAATGGAGGCGAAGTTCGAGACCCAGGACAGGAAGTTCAAGAGTTAGGAGAAGCGTGTCCAGGATAGGAACAAGAAGATCCGGGACATGACTGAAGAACTACAGTCCAAGGACTTCGAGCTAGAGCAGCAGCAGTCGGTGATCGAGAGGCTTCGTTCCCAGAAGAGGGCTCTCAAGGCCAAGATAGAGTCCTTGACCACTACTATTGAGGAGAACAAGGCCGCGATGGAGAACGCAGGTCTTACCTTTGTTGAGGAGGAGATTGATGCCGATGAGTAGATTTGACTACTCGTTTATCTTTTATTATCGTACTTGTTATTTGAGAACTTGTTATTGGACCATCCGACATGTGGATGGCTTTCTACTTGTGTGTTTTACTTTGTGAACTTTTTATCTTGTTGTTGAACCTTTATCTTGTGTTGCATGCTATGTGTTTGCTTATGTGATGTAATGTGCATGAAAACATCTATGGGTATCTCATTATTATCTCTATTTGAACAAACCACAGATGCCTCCCCGTCGTGCAAACCCCAACCCCAACAACAACATCACCCCAGAAATGCAACAAATGATGACTGCTCAAACACAGCTGATGCAGATGATGAAAACATTCATCCAGAACCAAAACAATAACAACAACAACAACAACAACCCTCCGGGCTTTGATATGCTTACCAGATTCCTAAGATTGAGGCCAGCTAAATTTTCAGGGACGACTGATCCCATGGTGGCCAATGATTGGCTGCATTCTGTAAACAAGGACTTAGTAACCGTGGGCTGTACGGATGCTGAAAAAGTCAGATTTGCAGCACATCTGCTGGAAGGGCCAGCCGCCACTTGGTGGGACAACTTCCAGATCACCACTCCCGTAGATGAAGTGACATGGGCTATCTTTGAGGATGGCTTTCGCACTGCTCATATCTCATCAGGAGTGATGAGCCTGAAAAAGAAAGAGTTCCACAATCTGAAGCAGCGCCACCGCAGCGTGGCTGAATACATTGAAGAGTTCAACAATCTGGCGCGTTATGCACCGGATGAAGTTGACACAGATGCCAAGAGAAAGGAAAAATTGCTGGAAGGCTTAAATGATGAGCTGAATCTGCAATTGGCTGTGGCATATGTTCCCACTTATCAGTCGCTCTGTGACAAGGCTGCAATATTGGAGAACAAAATGAAGCAAGTCGAGAGTAGAAAGAGAAAGCACTCCGACAAACACAGCTCGGGATCGTCTCACAAACGATCTCACTATGATGACAACGGAAGCTCAGGATTCCACAAGCATGGGAAATTCAACAAGCACCACAACCACAACCGTCATGACAACAAGCATCATCGCTGTCATGACAATGACAAGTACAAGAACCACAAGAGTGGACATAAGAGCCACCACAGTGGTAGTGGAAGTGGAAGTGGAAGTCAGCCTGTTAAGAGAGACATCAGTCAGGTTGAATGCTTCAAATGCAAGAAGATGGGGCATTATGCAAATGAGTGCCCTGAAAAGAAAGTTGAAGGACCTGTCAAGCCCAACCCTTTCCAGAAGGGACAGGTGAACCACATCAATGTGGAGGAGGTCTATGAGGAGCCTGATGCTGTTGCTAGTAAGTTCAGACTGAATTCTATTCCAGCATTTGTACTCTTTGATACTGGTGCATCTCATTCATTCATATTAAGAGCATTTGTTGAAAGAAATGAACTACCGGTAGAAACTATTGGGTGTCCTATAAAAGTAAGTTCTCCTGGTGGAGAAATGATAGTGAACTCGGGATGTCATGATCTAGTCATAGAATTTGGGAAGTATAAGTTTCCCGTTAACTTGATAATTCTAAACTCCCAAGGATTGGATGTCATTCTGGGAATAGACTGGATGACTAAGTACAAAGGAGTGATAGATTGTGCCAACCATACTGTCTCACTCACAACTCCAGAAAATAAAAGGATCAGATTCAAGACCAGTTTTGAAGCAAAAAGGAGTATCCTTAATTCTCTTAAGGGGGTTAGCATGGACAGTGTGCCAATTGTGAGTGAATATCTGGATGTGTTTCCGGAAGAATTACCGGGAATGCCACCCGATAGAGATGTGGAATTTCTTATAGATTTGGTACCAGGGTCCGGACCAATAGCAAAGAGACCTTATAAAATGTCAGTTGATGAACTGAAAGAACTCAAGAAGCAACTTGGAGAACAGTTGCAGAAAGGATTTATTCAACCAAGTTCTTCACCTTGGGGAGCCCCAGTTTTGTTTGTGGAGAAGAAAGATAGAAGTCAAAGGTTATGCATAGATTACCGTTCACTCAACGAGGTAACTATCAAGAACAAATATCCTTTGCCTAGAATAAATGACTTGTTTGATCAGCTAGAAGGAGCATGTGTGTTCTCAAAGATTAATCTCCAGTCAGGCTATTTTCAACTCAAGATAAGAGAACAAGATATACCTAAAACAGCATTCACTACAAGGTATGGATTGTATGAGTATACCGTTATGCCTTTTGGCTTGACCAATGCTCCAGCATACTTCATGAATATGATGAACAAAGTGTTCATGGAATTTCTTGACAAGTTTGTTGTCGTTTTCATCGATGACTTCTTAGTCTACTCCAAGAGCAAAGAAGAACATGAAGGGCACTTGCGTTTGATAATTGAGAAATTGAGGGAGCATAAACTATATGCCAAATTCAGCAAGTGTGAGTTCTAGTTAGAGGAAGTTGGTTTTCTTGGTCATGTTATGACAAAGGATGGTGTAGCAGTTGATCCTGCTAAGGTTTCATCTGTGACTGAATGGGAATCTCCCAAGTCCGTGAAAGAAGTTCGTAGTTTCCTTGGCTTAGCAGGTTACTACAGAAGGTTCATTGAGAATTTCTCAAAGGTTGCTAAGCCTATGAATGAATTGTTAAAGAAAGACAAGACGTTTGCTTGGTGTCACATCCCAAGATTTTCCAAATCTTGTAATGTGAAAAATAAATGAATAAAATAAAACTTTGTTGATTTTCAGGGTGAGAAGAAACTTTTGAACCCAATTTGAAACTTTCAAAACCTATTTGGATCAAATAAAATCCTAAAGGGATTTAAAAAGAAAATAAACAATAAAGCTAAAAATATTTTGAAATTACTATTTTAGGATCTTTTAATAAAAAGATTTGGTTTTCAAATAAAGAGGAAGAAATATAAATAAGGATAATTTTGTGAGCCAAATTAAACCTTGGCCAAGCTTTTGAAATAAAACATTTTGTTTTGATCAAAAGAAAAAAGATTTATTTAAAGAAAATAATAGGGATTTATTATTACCAAATTTTGTTAAAATAAAGACTTTCCCTTTTAAATAAAACATTAAAACTTATTATTTTATTTTAAATAAGTTTTCCAAGTATTTTATATTCTCAATTAAAACCTACTGAAGTGTTTTTGGTTTTATTTTAGATTTAACAATAAAGTTTTTAATAAAACAAATCCTATTTGATTTAAATGACTAAGGTCCATTTTATTTAATAATTAATGGACCCTAAAATAAAAATGTTATTTTATTTTAAACAAGTTTTCCAAATATCTTATATTTTCAAATAAAACCTACTATTTTAGTTTTGATATTATTTAGTTTTCAAATGGAGATTTTATTAAATAAATCAAAACCTATTTGAATTAATAATTAAGGACTATTTTATTTAATTATTAAATAGATCCTAAAAAGAATAAAATTATTTTATTTTGATCTTTGGACTTTGGTTTATGTTGTTAAACAGAACCAAATTCAATTGCAAAGTGTGGTGGATGTTTGAATTAATTTGAATGCTTGATTAATTATTGAATTTCAAAAAAGAAATTGAATTTGGAAAAAGAAAAAGATTTAGACAGAAAAAAAAATATGAGAACGGACTGACCCAACCCAACTAGGCCCAGCAGCCCATTCCAGCCCAACTCCTTTTCCCCACGCGCGAATCGTTTTACACCCATTCTCGCACCCGCGCAGACACTGACAGGTGGACCCAACTCCCCTCTCTTCTCTCTCGCTGCCAGTGGACCCCACAGCCACGCGGTCATCTTCCCCACCCGCGACTTGTTCTTCCTCAGACAGCGCTGCCGTTCTCTGTCAATCAATCCCCGAGTAAATTCGCTTAATTGCAGCGTTGATTCCGCACGGTAACCTCGCTCACTTAAGCACCCACTCCCCCTCTCCATTTCCCCTCTCTCGCCCGACTCTCTCGGCCACCAGGATGCTCGGAATCCTCCCCGAACCACCACAGTCTCCGGCGAGTTTCCGTTCAAATTCCGGCCACCACCGCCAGCCCCACTGCTTCCAGAGCACACTGGCTTGCTCGCCATCATCTCCTGCACCTGCCAGTGCCTTTCCCTCGCTCGCGCGTGCTCTGCAGCGACGACTTCGTCTTCGATTGAACGACGCCGCCGTCCGCTCCAACTCCGACGAGCCCCACAGGTAGTTTCCGACCGCGCCTCTCCTTCTCCTTCACGCACACATCGTCGCCATAGCTTTGCGCGTCTGACCCTGTCTCCCATTTGTCCTAGCGTGCACCGTAGCCCCGCCTCCAACGACGCCCGAGCGAACCCGACGCCATGAGCAACTCCGGCGAGCCATTACCCTCACCTCCGTGCTCCCCTCGACGAGATACCGCCATGTTGAGCTTCCCCACGATAATGCGAACGCGGTGAGCATATTTCCATCCTCCCTCGCTTCCTGTTTCACCAGCGCCAGCCACCGTCGCTGCGCCGCCAGACTTTGGTCAATCTCCTGTGAGTCGTTAGATCATCATCCAGCGGCTAGGATAGAAAGAGAGCGAAGGGGTAAGAGTGAAACTGCGCCGTGCGATATCAGTTAGATCCAACGGCCTGCAGCACGCGATCCAGACGAAGCGGTATCAGCGAGTAAGAACTCGACACGTGGCCTGTAGTTGATTTAAAAGACAGGAAACTTTCTATTAGATATCCATTTTGTAAATTCCATAACTTTAGTTCCACACGTCCAAATTTTGCAAATTTTATATCAATGGAATCAGTGGAACAAGCCCTAGCCAACCATGCCATTTGTTTAGTTTAAAGCCTCTGGTAAAATGTTTGTTTTTGCAGAAACATTTGTATGCTTGTTTAGATTATAAAAAATTATTCAAAAATGATTTTGGGGACAAAATCTTTGGCAAATGGTGTGATTTGAACCTACTGACCATAGGAAACACCTTGTGGTTTCAAAAATGTATTTTGTGATGCAAAAGAATGATTCTTTGATTTAAAACCAATTCTAGTCAAATAAAAATATGGTTTATTTATTAAAAATGGTTTTGGAAGAAAACCTTTGGGAAATGTTTGTTTTAAACTCTCTGACCCGTTTTATGGTTTGAAAACATATTTGGTGAACCCTATAGATTAATGCCTTAGTAAAAATATTTCTACACCACATAAAATGATACTTTGTTTTGAAAATGGTTTAGGAAATGAAACCTTTTGCAAATGACTTTGCCACTTTATAAAATGACCAATAGGTGTTTTCAAATGTTTATGTACCATTAGGAACCACTTTTCCAAATAAAACAATCCTTGGCATGCTTGCATGCATTATCTTGGTTCTATGATTTTATGTGATGTTTTGCTTGATTGGGAGATTGAACTTGTGCCTTGCTTGATTGAATTGTAGTGACTTGAAGAGTGTGATTGTAGCAAGGACAAGGAGTGAACTTATACCCTGTACCAAAAAGTCAAGTGATGCTTCATACTTTTGTCCCATTACTTTCACTATGCATTAGTGATTTTTCTAAGTAAAACTTGCATGGAATTTTTGCTAAGTATAAACCTTGCTATGGGAAAACCTACTAGATGAAACCTTAGTAAAATTTCCTAAGTTAAGACTCCTACTACTATCATGCTTAGCTTAACTAATAGAAAACAAGGGTGTATATATATTCACACTATGGAAAAATTTCTAAGTCTGAGGACTTGTGTTTTTGTTTAATAAAACAACTAAGTTAATGAATCATCTGGGTGGAATGGTAATTGCTTGGTGGATTTTGGTTGAGTGGTTCACAAGGCCCATGTTTATGGTTGAACTTGTGTATCTCACTTGTGGATTGCCACCCAGGAACAAAGAGATTTGAGATGTCAAATGTTGAGAAGCTTCAAGTGCAGCCACTTGGCATTATGGGCTCTGCCTGGATCATATAGGTTGCAAGAACTTAGCCATATGGACAGTTGGTGGTAGAGTTTGATAGGTTGGAGCGCGTCCATTTTGGTCTAAGGGAAGTCTTCTGAAAGATCTTGTCTTGGGAAACCAAGTCTTGTGGGGAAAGTGCACCACCTCCGCAGAGTGTAAAATCTAAGTACTTAGCCATGTCCCTGGTAAAGGACAATTTGAGCATCAAGACATGGAAGATATCAAGAATCTCATCATCCAAATTTCTAAGTTAAAAACTTGTGGTTGAACAAGGGTTAAAGGATCTTCAATCTTTGATTGGGAGATGCCTTGGGAAAGATTATTTTGTCAAGCAAAAACATAGTGTTTTCAAATGTTAAGAAAAATCTATTTTGAGCAATGCAAGCCTAAAGCTCCACTTAGCCAAATGCATATAGATGTTAGACTCCACTATACTACCATAGCATCACTTGCCAATACAATTCAAATGTATTGACCCTTGTGGCTGTAACTTGTTATGTTGCAGGTTTGATTGATTTAGTGAAGTGTGTTGAATAGGATTACAAAGTCTACAACCAACATGTCTGCCTGTGGCACTTTGAAGATGAAGGACCCCATGCTATAGATATTCTGCTGCAATGTAATGTAATAGCCAAATGAGCTATGTAAGATGTAATAAAATTATGTTATTCCTGGTTATAAAGTTGTATTATGACCTTTGTTTCTTGATATTACATCTTAACTGTGGATGCTAGCTATTGATCCAGGGACTAGCATTGTAAACACATGGGACTCTACCTTATTAAAGGTTGGGACCCTTACAGATGGTATCAGAGCATTGTGTTGCCTGTAGGATTTGTAAACCTAGGATTGGACAAAACCCCTTAAAAAAATATAGGAGTTGTATTTGTTCCAAAACTTATTTACAAACAATCTTGTAAAGTCTTTCCTCAACCATTTTGGTTTTGACACTACATCTCTTCTATTTCAACTTGATGGAAAAACCTACCCCATGGCCAAAGACTTCACCATGCGCAAAGGACTTCTTCAACTCTAATGACTTCAACATCTTCAACTCTAATGACTTCAACATCTTCATCATTTTCACCAAGGACTTCAACCTTGGATGTCACTAAGAACTACAAGTGAGACAAGAAATCTTGCTCAAGATTTGGAGAATAAGGAAACACAAGTTAGAAGGAGCCTACATCACCTTTGAAGTTTTTGTGACCAAGAATTTTTCCCCAAGGAAACCATGATCTCATACAAGAAGAATCAAGAAGGAAGGAAAGATCACAAGTGAACCATATAGATGGACCACCATATTTTAGTTAAGTCAAACACACCAACTTATGTGGTGTAACAAAATAATTTGTTGCCTAAAGATGTGCTTGAACTTTGTTGTTTGAGTGAAATGTTTGGCTTGTGATTGCTTGCACATTGCTTGAGTGAATTGTGATGTGTGTGATTAGAATTATTCCCTTAGAAATATTTTTGCCTATTCTAATCCCAATCCAACCCACACAGATGACTACTCCAAGAGACTCCAACATCAAGGTTGATGACACCAACAACAACCAGGAGGACAACATGAGAGAACTTATAGCAAACCAAAACCAGTTGAGCCAAGAGACAACTCAGCTGTTAGCTAACAACAATGGACTAGACCCAACCATACAAAGGATTTTGAAACTTCAATCCCAATTGTTGCAAGGATTGGTTACTCAAATGATCAACATGGGAGAAAACTTTTCCCAAAGAGCTAATGACAACAAGGATGACAAAGATGTTAATCTAGAAGGAACCCAAGCTAGCAATATTTGTGGAGACAAGGATCATGCATCCAAGGAGCATGAAGATCAATGCCCTAAGAAGAGAGAAAGATTTCCCACCTCTGAGGTGAGGTATGAAGAACATGAACAAAAAGAACTCCTAGCTTTGGAGAGACCCAAAAAGAATAAGAAGGACATAAGCCAGATACAATGTTACAATTGCAAAGAGATGGGACACTATGCCAATGAATGCCCAGAAAAGAAGAAGAACCAAAGAAACAAACAAGAGGCAATGATACCAAAGGAAAAGAAAGATATCAGCCAAGTGATGTGTTTCAAATGCAAGGAACTAGGCCACTATGCAAACTTCTGTCCAGAAAATATGGAGCACAATATAAACCAGCCTATGAAGGATCTCAGCCTTGTCACATGTTTCAAATGTGAAAACAAAGGACACTATGCAGATGTTTGCCTAGAGGAGTTTCCCCAGGATCCCAAGAAAGCCAAGATGTAATTTAGTTGGAATTTTTTTTAAGGGTGGTAGTACCCTAGATGCTTTGAGCCTACTTATAACCCTAGCCTTATCAAATCTCGGGACGAGATTTATTTTAAGGGTGGTAGCCTGTCACATCCCAAGATTTTCCACATCTTGTAATGTGAAAAATAAATTAATAAAATAAAACTTTGTTGATTTTCAGGGTGAGAAGAAACTTTTGAACCCAATTTGAAACTTTCAGAACCTATTTGGATCAAATAAAATCCTAAAGGGATTTAAAAAGAAAATAAACAATAAAGCTAAAAATATTTTGAAATTACTATTTTAGGATCTTTTAATAAAAAGATTTGGTTTTCAAATAAAGAGGAAGAAATATAAATAAGGATAATTTTGTGAGCCAAATTGAACCTTGGCCAAGCTTTTGAAATAAAACATTTTGTTTTGATCAAAAGAATAAAGATTTATTTAAAGAAAATAATAGGGATTTATTATTACCCAATTTTGTTAAAATAAAGACTTTCCCTTTTAAATAAAACATTAAAACTTATTATTTTATTTTAAATAAGTTTTCCAAGTATTTTATATTCTCAATTAAAACCTACTGAAGTGTTTTTGGTTTTATTTTAGATTTCAAAATAAAGTTTTTAATAAAACAAATCCTATTTGATTTAAATGACTAAGGTCCATTTTATTTAATAATTAATGGACCCTAAAATAAAAAATGTTATTTTATTTTAAACAAGTTTTCCAAATATCTTATATTTTCAAATAAAACCTACTGATTTAGTTTTGATATTATTTAGTTTTCAAATGGAGATTTTATTAAATAAATCAAAACCTATTTGAATTAATAATTAAGGACTATTTTATTTAATTATTAAATAGATCCTAAAAAGAATAAAATTATTTTATTTTGATCTTTGGACTTTGGTTTATGTTGTTAAACAGAACCAAATTCAATTGCAAAGTGTGGTGGATGTTTGAATTAATTTGAATGCTTGATTGATTGTTGAATTTTAAAACAGAAATTGAATTTGGAAAAAGAAAAAGATTCAGACAGAAAAAAAATATGAGAACGGACTGACCCAACCCAACTAGGCCCAGCAGCCCATTCCAGCCCAACTCCTTTTCCCCACACGTGAATCATTTTACACCCATTCTCGCACCCGCGTAGACACTGACAGGTGGACCCAACTCCCCTCTCTTCTCTCTCGCTGCCAGTGGACCCCATAGCCACTTGGTCATCTTCCCCACCCGCGACTTGTTCTTCCTCAGACAGCGCTGCCGTTCTCTGTCAATCAATCCCCGAGTAAATTCGCTTAATTGCAGCGTTGATTCCGCACGGTAACCTCGCTCACTTAAGCACCCACTCCCCCTCTCCATTTCCCCTCTCTCGCCCGACTCTCTCGGCCACCATGCTGCTTGGAATCCTCCCCGAGCCATCACAGTCTTCGGCGAGTTTCCGTTCAAATTCCGGCCACCACCGCCAGCCCCACTGCTTCCAGAGCACACTGGCTTGCTCGCCATCATCTCCTGCACCTGCCAGTGCCTTTCCCTCGCTCGCGCGTGCTCTGCAGCGACGACTTCATCTTCGACTGAACGACGCCGCTGTCCGCTCCAACTCCGACGAGCCCCACAGGTAGTTTCCGACCGTGCCTCTCCTTCTCCTTCACGCACACATCGTCGCCATAGATTTGCGCGTCTGACCCTGTCTCCCATTTTTCCTAGCGTGCACCGTAGCCCCGCCTCCAACGACGCCCGAGCGAACCCGACGCCAGGAGCAACTCCGGCGAGCCATTACCCTCACCTCCGTGCGCCCCTCGACGAGATACCACCACGTTGAGCTTCCCCACGATACTGCGAACGCGGTGAGCATCTTTCCATCCTCCCTCGCTTCCTGTTTCACCAGCGCCACCACCATCTGACCTCACCGCCGCCAGCCACCGTCGCTGCGCCGCCAGACTTTGGTCAATCTCCTGTGAGTCGTTAGATCATCATCCAGCGGCTAGGAGAGAAAGAGAGCGAAGGGGTAAGAGTGAACCTGCACCGTGCGATATCAGTTAGATCCAACGGCCTACAGCACGCGATCCAGACGAAGCGGTATCAGCGAGTAAGAACTCGACACGTGGCCTGTAGTTGATTTAAAAGACAAAAAACTTTCTATTAGATGTCCATTTTGTAAATTCCATAACTTTAGTTCCACACGTCCAAATTTTGCAAATTTTATATCAATGGAATCAGTGGAACAAGCCCTAGCCAACCATGCTATTTGTTTAGTAAAAAGCCTCTGGTAAAATGTTTGTTTTTGCAGAAACATTTGTATGCTTGTTTAGATTATAAAAAATTATTCAAAAATGATTTTGGGGGTAAAATCTTTGGAAAATGGTGTGATTTGAACCTACTGACCATAGGAAACACCTTGTGGTTTCAAAAATGTATTTGGTGATGCAAAAGAATGATTCTTTGATTTAAAACCAATTCTAGTCAAATAAAAATATGGTTTATTTATTAAAAATGGTTTTGGAAGAAAACCTTTGGGAAATGTTTGTTTTAAACTCTCTGACCCTAAACACAAAGTTTTATGGTTTGAAAACATATTTGGTGAACCCTATAGATTAATGCCTTAGTAAAAATATTTCTACACCACATAAAATGATACTTTGTTTTGAAAATGGTTTAGGAAGTGAAACATTTTGCAAATGACTTAGCCACTTTATAAAATAACCAATAGGTGTTTTCAAATGTTTATGTCCCATTAGGAACCACTTTTCCAAATAAAACAATCCTTGGCATGATTGCATGCATTATCTTGGTTCTATGATTTTATGTGATGTTTTCCTTGATTGGTAGATTGAACTTGTTCCTTCCTTGATTGAATTGTAGTGACTTGAAGAGTGTGATTGTAGCAAGGACAAGGAGTGAACTTATACCCTCTACCAAAAAGGCAAGTAATGATTCATTCTTTTGTACCATTACTTTCACTATGCATTAGTGATTTTTCTAAGTAAAACTTGCATGGAATTTTTGCTAAGTATAAACATTGCTATGGGAAAACCTAGTAGATGAAACCTTAGTAAAATTTCCTAAGTTAAGACTCCTAATACTATCATGCTTAGCTTAGCTAATAGAAAACAAGGGTGGATATATATTCACACTATGGAAAAATTTCTAAGTCTGAGGACTTGTGTTTTTGTTTAATAAAACAACTAAGTTAATGAATCACCTGGGTGGAATGGTAATTGCTTGGTGGATTTTGGTTGAGTGGTTCACAAGTCCCATGTTTATGGTTGACCTTGTGTATCTCACTTGTGGATTGCCACCCAGGAACAAAGAGATTTGAGATGTCAAATGTTGAGAAGCTTCAAGTGCAGCCACTTGGCATTATGGGCTCTGCCTGGATCATATAGGTTGCAAGAACTTAGCCATATGGACAGTTGGTGGTAGAGTTTGATAGGTTGGAGAGCGTCCATTTTGGTCTAAGGGAAGGCTTCTGAAAGATCTTGTCTTGGGAAACCAAGTCTTGTGGGGAAAGTGCACCACCTCTGCAGAGTGTAAAATCTAAGTACTTAGCCATGTCCCTAGTAAAGGACAATTTGAGCATCAAGACATGGAAGCTATCAAGAATATCATCATCCAAATTTCTAAGTTAAAAACTTGTGGTTGAACAAGGGTTAAAGGATCTTCAATCTTTGATTGGGAGATGCCTTGGGAAAGATTATTTTGTCAAGCAAAAACATAGTGTTTTCAAATGTTAAGGAAAATCTATTTTGAGCAATGCAAGCCTAAAGCTCCACTTAGCCAAATGCATATAGATGTTAGACTCCACTATACTACCATAGCATCACTTTCCAATACAATTCAAATGTATTGACCCTTGTGGCTGTAACTTGTTATGTTGCAGGTTTGATTGATTCAGTGAAGTGTGTTGAATAGGATTACAAAGTCTACAACCAACATGTCTGCCTGTGGCACTTTGAAGATGAAGGACCCCATGCTATAGATATTCTGCTGCAATGTAATGTAATAGCCAAATGAGCTATGTAAGATGTAATAAAATTATGTTATTCCTGGTTATAAAGTTGTATTATGACCTTTGTTTCTTGATATTACATCTTAACTGTGGATGCTAGCTATTGATCCAGGGACTAGCATTGTAAACACAGGGGACTCTACCTTATTAAAGGTTGGGACCCTTACATTTGGTCTGAAGGTTGTGAACTCAGCTTTCAGGAATTGAAGAAGAGACTTGTGACAGCACCGGTTTTGTGTCTGCCAGACTTGGAAAAAGATTTCCAAGTATATTGTGATGCATCTCATCAAGGTTTGGGTGCAGTTCTTATGCAAGACGGTAAAGTTGTGGCTTATGCCTCGAGAGAACTCAAAACTCATGAAGTAAACTATCCTACTCATGATTTAGAGTTAGCCTCTGTTGTCCATGCACTCAAAACATGGAGACACTATCTTTTGGGAAAGCGATGTGAAGTGTTCACAGATCACAAAAGTTTGAAGTATATCTTCACTCAGAAGGAAATTAATATGAGACAAAGAAGATGGCTATAACTTATCAAAGACTACGACCTAAGTTTGCAATACCATCCCGGTAAAGCAAATGTTGTAGCAGATGCTCTAAGCCGTAAGTTTTTTTGTGAATGGCCTTACCAAAGGAGAATTTCCAGATGATCTGTGTACCCAATTTAGAAAACTCAGATTGGAGATTGTGCCTGAAGGACATCTCATGTCTTTGGATGTTCAACCAACTTTGTTGGACAAGATCAAAGAAGCCCAGAAGATTGATAAAGAAATCGAAGAGATTAAAGGAAAGATTAGCTTGGGAAAATCCAAAGGATTCCATGAAGACGAACAAGGTATTTTATGGCATGGGAAACGTATCTATGTTCCACAAGATCCGGAACTGCGGAAACTGATTTTGCAAGAAGCACATAACTCTCCGTATTCCATTCATCCGGGTAACACCAAAATGTACATGGACATGAAAGAAAGATTTTGGTGGAATAATCTCAAGAAGGACATCGCCGAACATATTGCTTTGTGTGATGTGTGTAGTAGAGTGAAAGCGGAACATCAAAAACCAGCAGGTTTGCTTCAACCACTACCTATTCCTGATTGGAAGTGGGACAAAATTGGTATGGATTTCATTACCGGATTACCAAGGACCAGGTTAGGATATGATTCCATATGGGTAGTAGTGGATCGCCTAACTAAAGTGGCTCATTTCATACCAGTGAAGACAACCTATACAAGTGCTAAGTTAGCCAAGATCTACATGAGTAGAATTGTATGTCTACATGGAGTGCCCAAGAGTATTTTGTCGGATAGGGGAACTCAATTCACCTCCCATTTTTGGAGACAGCTACATGAGTCATTGGGAATGAGGTTGGAATTCAATACAGCTTTTCATCCTCAAACCGATGGACAAACAGAAAGAACTAATCAAATTCTTGAAGACATGTTGAGGGCATGTGCCCTAGACTATGGAGCCAGTTGGGATGCAAGTCTGCCTTATACAGAATTTTATTATAACAACAGCTATCAAGCCAACATTGAGATGGCACCATTTGAGTTTCTCTACGGAAGAAAGTGTACCACCCCATTGTTATGGAATGGTGTGGGAGAAAGAAGTTTATTCGGGCCAGATCTTATCAAAGAAGCCGAAGAGAAGGTCAAATTGGTTAAGGATAGGTTGAAGATAGCACAGTCCCGATAGAAAAGCTACGCAGATCCTAAGCGTAGAGAAGTCACCTACGAAGTTGGTGATAGAGCCTATCTTAGAGTGTCACCACTTCGCGGAGTGAAAAGATTCGGAGTCAAAGGAAAATTGGCACCAAGATATGTTGGGCCATTCAAGATTCTGAGTCGCAAAGGAGAAGTTGCCTATGAAATTGAATTACCAGAATCTCTGTCAGCTGTCCATAATGCGTTTCATGTGAGTCAGCTTAAGAAATGTCATCCAGAAATGGAAGAAACTTCTTTGAAGGATACTATACCTTTGGAGGAAGTTCAACTAGAAAGTGATCTCACCTATGAAGAGAAACCTATCAAGATTCTTGAGACTGCAGAAAGAGTCACAAGGACAAAGACTATCAAGTTTTGCAAAGTGCAGTGGAATCATCATTCCGAAGAGGAAGCAACATGGGAAAGAGAAGATGATCTTCGGAAAGACCACCCTCACCTATTTGCTATCCAATCCGAATCTCGAGGGCGAGATTCACCTTAAGGGGGTTAGATTTGTAACATCCCTCAAATCATGATTTCAAAGATTGCATATCATTCATGAATGCATATAGAATTGAGATCAATTTCAAACTCATTTCATAAAACAGAAGCACATAGTGCTATCATTTTATGTGAGCAAACTTAAATCAAATGGCTATACCCATTTGAGAGCTTGAATGTTTTAAACCTAGATTGTTTGTCTCCCTTGTTGATTGGTTTGTGTGTGGAGTTAGAACAAAATTTACAAAATAGAAGTGGTTTCAAAAACCATTTTCAAACATTTGCAAACCAAGTGCAATGTTCCTGTTATTTTGTGTTTCCAAAAATGACCAAGCCCAATCAAAGTGACCACATGGTTTTATGCCAAGATTTGTGACTATTGCACATTGCAAAAGTCCAGAAAATATTTGAATTCAAAAGAGTTTGAATTCATTTGAAAACCATTCCTGAAAATCAATTCAGAAATAGAAAAGGACTAAAGAAAAAGAAAAAGGCCAGGCGCTCCTATTCTAGCCCAACAGCAAAACCGGCCCAGCTAGCCCACCCGGCCCCCTCCCTCTCTCTCGCACGCGCAGACGCACCCACGCGGTCACTGACGCTCGGACCCCACTCCCTCTCTACTTATTTCGTTGACAAGCGGGCTCGGTCCACGACGTCATCGTCTTCCCCAAAATTCCGCGCATGAACTCCGCCGCTGCCCGTTGCTGCTTTGATTCCGCGAGGTAATTGGCATTGAATCACTGAGCGTTTCTTGTCGAGCCTCTGCCTATTTAATCCCCTCTCTCTCGCGGCCATTTCCCCTCAACCAATTCCCTCTCCACGCCACCAGGCTACTCGAAACTCGCTAGACGCCGCCGCTGTCCCGACGATCTCCGACAGCAATTCCGGTGAGTCCCGACCGCCCCTGTGCCCCTGGTTCAAACGATTATGCTCAGCATGAGATCGTGCATCTTCTGACACCCGTCGCTTGCCTGCTCGTGACCCAGGACGCTGTCCCCGTTCATGCCCGCAACCGACCGAGCCGCCGCTCAACTCCGGCGACCAATTACGGTAAGCAGAGCGCGCCCCTTGCCCCCTCTTGCATACTAGGTTGTTCGCCTTCGTCTTGTGCGTCTTCTAATCCCTCTGGTTCGTGCTAGGGCGACGCGAAACCTCGGCAACCAACTCGACAGCAACCACCCGATGCCGTGCTCAACTCCGACGAGGATTTTTGGCCGTGCCAGTACGCCCCTGTCGAAGCAAAGACCACGTTGAGCTTCCTCGTGACCGTGCGAGTCTGGTAAGCCATGCCACACACCCCAGCCCTTCCTGTATTCACCGGACCATCACCGCCAGTAGCGCCGCCGCCAGCGACCATTTGCGCCGCCCATCCTTGGTCGCACGCTTAGCAGCCGTAGGATCTAGATCCAGCGCTCTAGATTAGATCTGCATCAAAGGGGTAAGTGACAATATGGGCCGTGCGCTTTAAGTTTGATCTGACGGTCCACGCTGGTCTATCCACGCGAAGCGGTACCGACGAATCAGAGCACGACGCGTGGCTAGGGTTTAGTTTAAAAACAGAATTTGAATTAGATTTAGATCCAATTTTGAAATAGCTATAACTTTTGATCCACATGTTAGAATTTGACAAATTTAATACCGTTGGAATCAGGGAGACAAGCCCTTTCTGTTTATGAAATGTGTTTAGTGTTTAGTTTCTGTTAAAATGACTTTATTTGCAGAAACTTGTTTAGGACTATTTTGAGTATAGAAATTGTTTAGGAAATTATTTTAGTGTCAAATAAACTTGGTTTAGCAAGTTTTTTTTTGACTTGTTTATGATTCAGTACTATGCACTTGCTTGGTTGAGTTTCCAAAATCATCACTTAGCATCTTGCATGCATGCATATATATTTTTGCTTGTATATGACTTGTATGTGATTGTGGTTATATTCTTTGTGTAGACTTTGGTGCTAGTGATTGTGATTGTGAAGAGTGCTACTCTCCCAACTACCAAGGCAAGTGGTACTTCATGAATATGTCTATCCCTATATTTTATACAAGCATTAGAAATATTTTGCTAAGTCTTGAATTTTACTATTTTGCCAAATGCCATGTTGGGAAATCCTAAGTAGTTGTAGAATTGCTAGGAAATTTCTAAGTTAAGTACTATCTATGCCATGCTTAGCCTAGCTAGTAGCAAACAAGGGTTGGTGAAATATACATGCTATGATGAAAATATTTCTAAGTCTTTGGACTTATGTTTTCTTAATAAAACAACTAAGTCAATGAATCACCTGGGTGGAAAGGGACTTGATTGGTGGTTTTTGGTTGAGTGGTTACACAAGGCCCATGGATATGGTTTACCTTGTGTATCTCACTTGAGGTATGCCACCCAGGAATAAAGGTATTTTAGAGGCCAAGTGTTGAGAAGCTTATAGTGCAGCCACTTGGCAATATGGGCTCTGCCTGGATCACATAGGTTGCTAGAACTTAGTCATTTGGACAGTTGGTGGTAGTGGGATGATAGGTTGGAACGCGTCCATTTGGCTAAGGGAAGGCTTCTGAAAGGTCCTGTCTTGGGAAACCAAGTCTGGTGGGGAAAGTGCACAACCTCTGCAGATGGAAGCTATCAAGAATCTCATCACTCCAACTTCTAAGTAAAAACTTGTGGGTGAACAAGGGTGAAGGACCTCAATGTCTATTGATGGTTTCTTGGGAAAAGTTTTGACAAAGAAAAACTTAGTGATTTCAACTAATAGGAAAAACCTATTTTGAGCAAAGCAAGCCAAGCTACACTTAGCCAAAATGCATATAGTAATGTAGTCCACCTAAATTTTTACTAAGGTATCACTTGCCAATACTATTCCAAAGTATTGACCCACTGTGGCTGTAACTTGTGATGTTGCAGGTTACTCTGATGAGGATTAGGTGTCATGAGTCTACACTCAACATGTTTGCCTGTGGCACATGAATATGAAGACTTATATTTATTTACTTATCAAAATCTTGTATTAGGCCTGTGGCCTTGAGTTGTAAAGACTATGTTATCTCTGGAATGGATGTAATAAATGACCTTTGTATCTGTGTACTTCATCTTAAACTGTGGATGCTAGCAATGATCTAGGGACTAGCATTGCAATCATAGGGATACTTTTCCTTTACAAAGGAGGGATCTTACATTTTCATTATGCATTAGTGATATTTCTAAGTATAGGACTTGCATGGAATTTTGCTAAGTATAAACTATGCTATGGGAAATCCTAGTAGATGAAACCTTAGTAGAAATTTCCTAAGTTAAGATTCCTACTACTATCATGCTTAGCTTAGCTAATAGAAAACAAGGGTGGAATATATATTCACACTATGGAAAAATTTCTAAGTCTGAGGACTTGTGTTTTGTTTAATAAAACAACTAAGTGAATGAATCACCTGGGTGGAAAGGGACTTGCTTGGTGGTTTTCGGTTGAGTGGTTACACAAGGCCCATTTTTATGGTTTACCTTGTGCATCACACTTGTGGATTGCCACCCAGGAACAAAGAGATTTGAGATGTCAAATGTTGAGAAGCTTCAAGTGCAGCCACTTGGCAATATGGGCTCTGCCTGGATCATATAGGTTGCTAGAACTTAGCCAATTGGACAGTTGGTGGTAGTGGGAATGATAGGTTGGAACGCGTCCATTTGGTCTAAGGAAAGGCTTCTGAAATATCTTGTCTTGGTGAAACCAAGTCTTGTGGGGAAAGTGCACCACCTCTGCAGAGTGTAAAATCTAAGTACTTAGCCATGTCCCTGGTAAAGGAAAATTTGAGCATCAAGACATGGAAGCTATCAAGAATCTCATCATCCAAATTTCTAAGTTAAAAACTTGTGGTTGAACAAGGGTTAAAGGATCTTCAATCTTTGATTGGTAGATGCCTTGGGTGATATTTGTCAAGCAAAAACATAGTGTTTTCAAATGTTAAGGAAAATCTATTTTGAGCAATGCAAGCCTAAAGCTCCACTTAGCCAAATGCATATAGATGTTAGACTCCACTATACTACCATAGCATCACTTGCCAATACAATTCAAATGTATTGACCCTTGTGGCTGTAACTTGTAATGTTGCAGGTTTGATTGAGTTAGTGAAGTGTGTTGATTAGGATTACAAAGTCTACAACCAACATGTCTGCCTGTGGCACTTTGAAGATGAAGGACCCCATGCTTATAGATATTCTGCTGCAATGTAATGTAATAGCCAAATGAGCTATGTAAGATGTAATAAAATTATGCTATTCCTGGTTATAAAGTTGTGTTATGACCTTTGTTTCTTGATATTACATCTTAACTGTGGATGCTAGCTATTGATCCAGGGACTAGCATTGCAATCACAGCGATCCTTTTCCTTTAAAAAGGAGGGATCTTACAGATGGTATCAGAGCATTGTGTTGCCTGTAGGAATTGTAAACCTAGGATTGGACAAAATCCCTTAGAAAAATAGGAGTTGTATTTGTTCCAAAACTTATTTACAAAAATCTCGTAAACTCTTTCCTAAATCATTTTGATTTTGACTCTACATCTCTTCTATTTCAAACTTGATGGAAAAGCCTACCCCATGGCCAAAGACTTCACCATGTGCAAAGAACATCTTCAATTCTAATGACTTCAACATCTTCAACTCTAATGACTTAAACATCTTCAACATTTTCACCAAGGACTTCAACCTTGGATATCACTAAGGACTACAAGTGAGACAAGAAATCTTGCTCAAGATTTGGAAACTAAGGAAACACAACTTAGAAGGAGCCATCAAAACCTTTGAAGTATTTGTGACTAAGAGTTTTCCCAAGGAAACCATTATCTCATGCAAGAAGAATCAACCAAGAAAGATGGAAAGATCTCAAGTGAACCATATAGATGGACCACCATATTTAGTTAAGTCAAACACACCAACTTATGTGGTGTAACAAAAATATTTTGTTGCCTAAAATTATGCTTGAACTTTGTTGTTTGAGTGAAATGTTTGGCTTGTGATTCCTTGCACATTGCTTGAGTGAATTGTGATGTGTGTGATTAGAATTATTTCCTTAGAAATATTTTTGCCTATTCTAATCCCAATCCAACCCACACAGATGACTTCTCCAAGAAACTCCAACATCAAGGTTGATGACACCAACAACAACCAAGAGGACAACATGAGAGAACTTATAGCAACCCAAAACCAGTTGAGCCAAATGACAACTCAGCTTTTAGCCAACAACAATGGACTAGACCCAGCCATACAAAGGATTTTGAAACTTCAATCCCAATTGATGCAAGGATTGGTTACTCAAATGATCAACATGGGAGAAAACTTTTCCCAAAGAGCTAATGACAACAAGGATGACAAAGATGTTATTCTAGAAGGAACCCAAGCATGCAATATTTGTAGAGACAAGGATCATACATGCAAGGATCATGAAGAGCAATGCCCTAATTGTGAAGAAGAAGGTCATATCTCTAGTAACTGCCCCAAGAAGAGAGAAAGATTTCCCACCTTTGAGGGTAGGTATGAAGAGCATGAACTAGAAGAACTCCTAGCTTTGGAGAGACGCAAAAAGAAGAAGAAGGATAAAATCCAGTTGCAATGTTACAATTGCAAAGAGATGGGACACTATGCCAGTGAATGTCCAGAAAAGAAGAAGAGCCAAGAAGACAAACAAAAGCTAGTGAAACCCAAGATGAGGAAGGATATTAGCCAAGTGATGTGCAACCACTACAAAGAGTTAGGACATTATGCATCATATTGTCCAGAGAATCCACCTCAAGACCTCAACCTTATCACATGTTTCAAATGCAAAGAACTAGGCCACTATGCAAACTTATGTCCAGGAAAGTTACATCAAGATCCCAAGCAAGCCAAGATGTAATTTAGTTGGAAAATATTTTAAGGGTGGTAGTATCCTAGATGCTTTGAACCAACCTGTAACCCTAGCCTCCCCAAATCTCGGGACGAGATTTATTTTAAGGGTGGTAGCCTGTCAAATCCCAAGATTTTCCAAATCTTGTAATGTGAAAAATAAATGAATAAAATAAAACTTTATTGATTTTCAGGGTGAGAAGAAACTTTTTGAATCCAATTGGAAACCTTCAAACCTATTTGATCAAATAAAATCCTAAAGGGATTTAAAAAGATAAATAAACAATAAATTTAAAATATTTGGAATTACTATTTTTGGATCTTTTAATAAAAGATTTGATTTTCAAAAGAAAAGGTAGATTTATAAATAAGGATTATTTTATAGAGCCAAATTAAACCTTGGCCAAGCTTTTGAAATAAAATGTTTTATTTTGATTAAAAGAGTAAAGGTTTATTTAAATAAAAATAATGAGAGTTTATTAATAAACCAATTTTATTAAAGTAAAGGTTTTTCCCATTTTAATTAAAAACATCAAAACTTGTTAAAATTATTTTAAACAAGTTTTCCAAGTATTCTATATTTTCAAATAAAACCTACTGATTTGGTTTTGATAATATTTAGATTTCAAATGGAGATTTTAAATAAATAAATCAAAACCTATTTGAATTAATAAATAAAGTCTATTTTATTTAATTATTAAATAGATCCTAAAAAGAATAAAAATATTATTTTATTTTGGGACTTGGAATTGTGTTGTTAAACAGAACTAAAACTCAATACAAAGTTAGCAAGGTTTTGATTTCATTTGAGTGTTTGATTTGTTGTTTGAAATTCAAAACAGGAAAATCATTTAGAAAAAGAAAAAGAGTACTGAATAAAAAAAATGAGACGAACGGCCCAGCCCAACTATCCTAGCCCACTAAGCCCAGCCAGCCCACTGCCCCTCTCCCGCAGAAAATGATTCACACCCGCATTTGAACCCACGAGGCCGCTGACAGATGGACCCCATCGCACCCCTCCTCTCTCTCGTTGCCAGACGACCCCACCTGCCCCGTCAGCGTCTTCAATCCGCGGACCCGTTCCTCCCCCTCACCTCGCTGTCGTTTCTGCCACGGATTCTCAGCGTCAATTCGTGTTACTGCGCCCATAATTCTCCCTGCAGCTATGCCGTACTTAATCGCCATGCTCCCCTCTTCCTTTCCCCCAACCAACGCCACCAGAGAGCCACCAGGCTGCTCGGAATCATCTCCGAACTGCCCCTGTCTCCGACGAACTCCCTGACGAATTCCGGCCAGTCTCCGTCGCCACTCGCCTCCTCGACCACACGATCATGTCCCACAGACTCTGGCGCATTCCCCAGTACTCCTAGCTTAGCCGCGCAAGCTCCCTAGCGTCGGCAACAACGACAGCTGAACATCGCCGCCGTCTGCCTCGACACCGGCGAGTCTTCCTGGTAAGCTCGGACCGCCCCGATGCCATTCAGTGATGCTCACATGCTCCCTGGTACCATGCGCGTCTAACGCACCTTTACTTTGCTTTGGCACGCCCTGTAGCCTCGCCCACAACAACGACTAGAGCACGCCCGACGCCGTGTGGACTCCGGTGAGTAATCCACGTCGGACCAGAGCGCCCCTCGACAAACTGACCACACCTTGAGCTTCCCCACGATGTTGCGAACACGGTGAGCATCTTCCCATCCTCTCTCGCTTCCTGCTTTGCCAGCACTGCCACCATCTGATCGCGCCGCCGCCAGTCGCCAGCGCCAGCGCCGCTGCTTATTGGTCAAAGCAATAGGGACCGTTAGATCTGCATCTGATGGCTTGGATAGGTTGACTAACCGAAGGGGTAAGGATGAACCTGCGCCGTGCGATATCAGTTAGATCCAACGGCCTACAGCGCGTGATCCAGACGAAGCGGTATCAGCGAGTAAGAACTCGACACGTGGCTCAGACCCCGTTTTAAAAACAGAAACTTTCCTATTAGAAGTTCAAATTTGAAAAATCCACAACTTTCAAACCACACGTCCAAAATTTGAAAAATTTATATCAATGGATTCAGCAAGACAAGCCCTAGCCAACCATGCCATTTGTTTAGTAAAAAGTTTCTGTTAAATTGTTTGTCTTTGCAGAAACTTGTGTATGCTTGTTTAGGATATACAAATTGTTCAAAAATGATTTTGGTGTTAAAATCTTTTGCAAATGGTGTGTTTTGAACCTACTGACCTAGGAATCACTTTGTGGTTTCAAAAATATATTTGGTGATGCAAAAGAATGAATCTTGGATTTAAAACAAATTCTAGTCAAATAAAAATATGGTTTATTTATTAAAAATGGTTTTGGAAGAAAACCTTTGGGAAATGTTTTGTTTCAAACTCTCTGACCCCAAACACCAAGTTTTATGATTTGAAAATGTATTTGGTGAACCCTATAGAACTACTACTTTACTAAATACATTTTCAAACCACATAAAATAATGACTTGATTTAGAAAATGGTTTAAAGTGAAATCTTTTGCAAATGACTTTGCCACTTTATAAAATGACCATTAGGTGTTTTCAAATGTTTATGACCCATTAGAAACCACTTTTACAAATAAAACAACCCTTTTGCATGCTTGCATGTATTGTTTTGTTTATTATTTTATGTGATGTTTTGCTTGATTGGTAGATTGAGATTGTGCCTTGCTTGATTGAATTGTAGTGACTTGAAGAGTGTGATTGTTGCAAGAACAAGGAGTGGACTTATACTCTCTACCAAAAAGGCAAGTGATGCTTCATACTTTTGTCCCATTATTTTCATTATGCATTAGTGATATTTCTAAGTATAGGACTTGCATGGAATTTTGCTAAGTATAAACTATGCTATGGGAAATCCTAGTAGATGAAACCTTAGTAGAAATTTTCTAAGTTAAGATTCTTACTACTATCATGCTTAGCTTAGCTAATAGAAAACAAGGGTGGAATATATATTCACACTATGGAAAAATTTCTAAGTCTGAGGACTTGTGTTTTGTTTAATAAAACAACTAAGTGAATGAATCACCTGGGTGGAAAGGGACTTGCTTGGTGGTTTTCGGTTGAGTGGTTACACAAGGCCCATTTTTATGGTTTACCTTGTGCATCACACTTGTGGATTTCCACCCAGGAACAAAGAGATTTGAGATGTCAAATGTTGAGAAGCTTCAAGTGCAGCCACTTGGCAATATGGGCTCTGCCTGGATCATATAGTTTGCTAGAACTTAGACAATTGGACAGTTGGTGGTAGTGGGAATGATAGGTTGGAACGCGTCCATTTGGTCTAAGGAAAGGCTTCTGAAAGATCTTGTCTTGGTGAAACCAAGTCTTGTGGGGAAAGTGCACCACCTCTGCAGAGTGTAAAATCTAAGTACTTAGCCATGTCCCTGGTAAAGGACAATTTGAGCATCAAGACATGGAAGCTATCAAGAATCTCATCATCCAAATTTCTAAGTTAAAAACTTGTGGTTGAACAAGGGTTAAAGGATCTTCAATCTTTGATTGGTAGATGCCTTGGGTGATTTTTGTCAAGCAAAAACTTAGTGTTTTGAAATGATAAGGAAAAAAACTATTTTTGAGCAATGCAAGCCTCAACCCCACTTTGCCAATGTATATAGATGATAGACTCCACTATACTACCATAGTATCACTTGCCAATACAATTCAAATGTATTGACCCTTGTGGCTGTAACTTGTAATGTTGCAGGTTTGATTGATTTAGTGAAGTGTGTTGATTAGGATTACAAAGTCTACAACCAACATGTCTGCCTGTGGCACTTTGAAGATGAAAGACCCCATGCTTATATATATTCTGCTGCAATGTAATGTAATAGCCAAATGAGCTATGTAAGATGTAATAAAATTATGTTATTCCTGGTTATAAAGTTGTATTATGACCTTTGTTTCTTGATATTACATCTTAACTATGGATGCTAGCTATTGATCCAGGGACTAGCATTACAATCACAGGGATCCTTTTCCTTTACAAAGGAGGGATCTTACAAATTCATACGGTGTCATTTCCACGGATTTATATGGTGACCTATTTAAAGTGAATGCGGCTGTTTCTAATGCATAACCCCAGAATAATAACGGTAAATCTGTAAGATACATCATAGACCAAACCATATCTAAGAGAGTACGATTACGATGTTTGGACACACCATTATGTTGTGGTGTTCACGACGGTATCAATTGTGAAAGTATTCCGCATTTCTTCAAATGGTCGCCAAACTCGTAACTTAGATACTCACCTCCACGACCAGATCACAGAAATTTAATTTTCTTGTTATGTTGATTCTCTACTTCACTTTAAAATTCCTTAAACTTCTCGAAAGTTTCGGACTTATGTTTCATGAAATAGATATACCCATATCTACTCAAGTCATCCGTGAAAGTAAGAACATAACGATAACCACCACACGATGCCACACTCATCGGGCCACACACATCGGTATGTATGATTTCCAATAAGTCCGTAGCTCGCTCCATTATGCCAGAGAATGGAGTCTTAGTCATTTTCCCATTAGACATGCTTCACATCTTTCAAGTGATTTAAGAAGTCCATCGGAATGGAGTTTCTTCATACTCTTCACTCCAATGTGACCAAGACAACAGTGCCACATGTATGTAGAATTATCATTCAATTTCAAACGGTTAGCATATATATTATGAACATGTGTATCACTACTATCGAGATTCAATAAGAATAGACCATCTATCATAGGCGCATGACCATAAAATATATTACTCATATAAATCGAACAACCATTACTCTCAGATTTAAACAAGTAACCGTCTCGCAATAAACAAGATCCAAAAATAATGTTCATGCTTAATGCAGGCACCAAATAACAATTACTTAAATATAAAAGTAATCCCGATGGTAGATGAAGAGGGAGCGTGCCAACATAGATCACATTAACCTTGGAGCCATTTCCAACGCGCATCGTCACCTCATCTCTCGCTAGTCTTCGCTTATTCTGCAGCGCCTGTTTCAAGTTACAAATATGAGCAACCGAACCAGTATCAAATACCCAGGCACTACTATGACTAATAGTAAGATAGACATCAATAACATGTATATTGAATATACCTTTCTTCTTGATGTTGCTGTTCTTCAGATCTGCCAGGTACTTGGGGCAATTACACTTCTAGTGACCTTCTCCCTTGCAGTAAAAGCACTCAGTATTAGGCTGAGGACCATCCTTGGGTTTCTTTGCAGTTGCATAGCTTTCTTGCTGCCCTTCTTGAAGTTACCCTTATTTTAGGCTTGCCTTGATTCTTTAAATTGGTGGTCTTATGGACCATCAACACTTGATGCTCTTTCTTGATATCCACATCCTCAAACTTCAACATGGAGAAGAGTTCTGGTAACGACTTATCCATGCGCTGCATGTTGTAGTTCATCACAAAGTTCTTGTAACTAGGTGGTAGTGATTGGATGACATGATGAATACCCAACGCGTTAGGAATCATTAAGTTTATTAGTGTGCCCAGACATCTTAAGCACATACTCGCTAACAGAGATGCCCTCTTCCATCTTGCAGTTAAAGAACTTCTCAGAGGGTTCATAGCTTTCAACTGCTACATGAGTCCCAAATATAATTTTGAGCTCACGGATAACATCATAAGGCTCACGGTTCTCAAACCGCTTCTGAAGCTTCCGAGTGAGGTAATCATTCTTCGCCTCATCGGTAGCATCAGCTGCAGGTGGGTCTAGCGGTGCATCCAGCACATAGGTCAACTAACCAGCATTGAGGACAATCCTCAAATTGCGGAACCAATCCATGAAGTTTCTTCCACTAATTTTCAACTTTTCGTTCTCTAGGAACACATTAAAATTGATGGTAGGGGCCACCATGATCTACAACATATTTGCAAGAGTTTATACAATGTTTATGACTAATTGAGTTCATATTTAATACTTAGATTAACTAGGTGAACTCCCACTCAAAACAACATCCCTCACATTGTTTTAGTGATTACACGAACCAAATCCACTACACCAAGTTCGACCATCACGAGAGATGATGTAGTTTCAAAGGCGAACAATGAACATGTTCATCATATCAATCATATGACTCATGCTTTAACTTTCAATATTCCGTGTTCCGAGACCATGTCTGTACATGATAGGCTCGTCAAGATCAACCTTAGTATCCGCTTGAGCAAATCTGGCTTGCTCCCATTGTATGCACACGTAGAATCTGTCACACCTGATCATCACGTGGTGCTTCAAAACGATGAGTTTTAGCAATAGTGCCTACTAAGGACGAACACTTTATTACTTGATATTTAGTGAGAGGGATCATCTTATAATGCTACCATCGCAATCTAAGCAATACAAGATGCATAAAAGGATTAAAATCACATGAAATTATTAATATGTGATATGATATTGGCCTTTCTTCTTGTGCCTTCGATCTTCATCTCCAAGCACGAACATAATCTCCATCATCACCGGTGTGGCGTCAAGGTCAATGGTGCCGCTCCATGATTGTAATCCACCAGCATCAACTATTACAACTACTTTGAATAATAGACATGCAAGTCTTAAACGAAATTTAAAGACAACCATAAGGCTCCTGCCGGTTGCCAACTTACAATAAGGATCATTGCATACATCATATATAATCACAATCATGGACATATCTGATACTTCGGAAACGTATCTATAATTTTTGATGCTCCATGCTTGTTTAGTATCTATGTTGCTTTGCTTTGTCTATACTTTGAGGTGTTTTTATATCTTTTCTGAAACTAACCTATTAACAAGTTGACACAGTGCCAATGTAACATACCACCTTTTGTGTAATAATAATAAAGACATGTTTGAGCATTGCATGCATGCATAATACTTGCACTTTCGTTAAATCAAATAATCACAAACAAAACCCTAAAATTCTTTCCTCTCAAAACCATTCAAATGGTTTTTATATTTTAAAATTACTCCAAATAAGAGGAACCCAAAATGAATAAAAGGGTCCCACACTATTTTATACACTTTATAAAAGTTATGGTATTTTTAAACCATTCAAAACAGGTTTGAAATAACTAAACCTAGCTAACTGGGCCGAGCCCACCTCTCCTCCCCTCTCTCTCTACCGCCAGCGCAGTGCGCAGCAGCCAGCAGCCGGCCCAGCCTGGCCCAAGCATAGCCCGCAGCCGGCCCGTACCGCTTCGGCCTTCTTTCCTTCTTCGTATTCATCGACGACGACGAGCAAGCAGCTCCGTGTCGCCGCCGACGTCGTCCGCCACCGGAGATTGCATCAAGATCGACGCCGCCGCCCCCGGAACCCTATAAGTGCTCGACGCCGCCGCTGGACGAACCCTAGGCCCCACTTTCCTCCCCTCTCTCTCGCTGCAGCGCCATGGATGAACCCTAGCTCATCGGCAACCTCTCGATGTCGCCGTATCCGACCACCCCAGCCCTAGCCAGTGCCACCGTTGAGTTCTCCGTGCTCGACTCTCTCTCCCTAGACACTTCCCCCCTCGCACGCGACCTCTATCGACCGGATCGAGAGCTCCGACCACCATCAGACTTAGTCGATCCCCGCTATTCCCGAGCTTGCCCGGCCACGCCACCACCTCTGTCGTGTTCCTGGTGAGCTGCTGGTCCTCGCGGTGCCCTCCATTATCTCTCTCTCACCCTGTATTGCCTCCCCGCTTGAGCCTGCCGCCGCCGCTAGAGCTCGTCGGAGGCGACGCTCCGATGACCAAGAAGGAGCGGCGCCGCCACAATCTTGCTCAACGCGTCAACCCTCATCCTACACGCCCCTCCGGACAGCCTCGCAAGCTCCCTAGCTCTGGCCTCGCTCTTGATCTGAGAGCTTGGCCATTGCTGATGTCATGCTGGCGTCAACATGATGCAATGATCCTTTTTCTTTTTATTTCAAATGTTTTCAGTAATCATTTTATGTAAATAAGAAAATGCTGACAGGTGGGCCATACCTGTAAGAAATTTATTCTTTTCTGTAAATGTTTTCTGAAATTAATAAAAGTCTAACATGTGGGCCCAACATGGAAATTAATTCAAATATTCCAAAAATGATTTAAAATGAATTAAAAATGGAGAAATTCATAACTAATTGATTTTAAATCAGAAAAATACAAATGATATATCAAAATGTTCAGAAAAATGAACCCTATCTAGCTAAGCTATAATCATACATTATTAACCAACTTTCATGACAAGTTTAATTAGAAGAACCAATTGAACCCCATAGGTGATTCCGAGGATCCCCCTGTTCTAGGGTTTGGACCTCTCGGACCCCGTCTAAAGTGACCAAGCATGTTTTAGGGTTTATTTCAACACTATTTAACTTGTCATATCATCCATATTGTATGAGAATTGCACATGCCATGTGTTGAATGTTCCTTTCCCTTTTCCGGTGATTGGTTCTTGCGAATAGGAACCGAACCCGAGGCTGAAGTCAACGCCACCGAAGAGTAGTACCAGTCCAACAACGGACAAGGCAAGCGAAGCTCCAGTCATACATATGAATCCTATGTTTACAAAGTATTTCATTCTCGCCATATACATTCGGTTCAACAGTCTTTTATCAGTAGATAGAGTAACCCTATCTGATGCATGTTTCCCTTTGTGAACTATATTACCCGATCCACCGCTCCTAGCAGAACTAGGGTTTGGCTTATGAGCATCGCTAATGCCACAGTTCAGTCAAGCTTAGCCACGCTTAGTGGTCCGATGCTGATCATTCAGATGATGCACTGGAGATGCTAATGAATCTAGTATGGTAGGATATGGTGATGTGATCGGAGATGGATAATAAACATGCTAAGGCTTGTATGGGAGGCCACGTGAGTTGTGGTTTTTGCAGTCCCATACTTGCCACCCTTAGGACTCGATGTTCTTGCCTCTTGAACCAAGACGAGCGTACAACCACATGGGGGCATGGAAACCCCCTCGACTCACTAACTTGCCTAGTAGATTCCATGAGTCACATAGTTTGGGCTTTCCATTCGACATACGCATCTTGGTTGTTCTTGAATGGAGGTGAAGGAGGTGCATTCATAACATGTAGGTAAGCGTGGCCGGGAACAAGAGATGCCCGGCATCCGTAATCTTGAACCCTGCGCACATCATTAGGGACCGGCTTCGGGACCTGACCCATTACGGTGGCATCTTCCTAGTGCGTGACTCATGGTCTCGGCGAAAGCAAGGTAAAGGTCGTGGTCAACCACTCTCTGCCGGCCTTCCAAGGAATATGGCTAATAATTTGGCATTAAGAATCGGTTGGTACGTGTGGGTAAAGTTGTGCACCCCTGCAGGGTTATAATCTTTTCGAAAAGCCATGTCCACGGTTATGGACAACTTGGGAACGGACGTGAAGATCATAGAGAACTATAACTGAATGACAAAACTTGGCCAACTAATGTGAGATCCAGAATACTTCCTTGGGGTTGTATGAGGGGGTAATCCGGGAAGAGAGGTTTAGTTGATGATGGTTCTTGGTGGATATCAAAGATGACTTAGAAGAGCTATAGTTGTAGTCTTCTTATCCCCTTTGAAAATGATCTGACTAGACGAGCTTCTATTACTCCTTGTTTTGAAAACAAAAGACGGCTTTATGCAAAATAACTCCTCTATCCATAAGTCTTGCGGAGTACACCCTGTACTTATCCTTGCCTCGTTGATGTTTTTCTACACATGAAGCTACTCCAACTGAAGGTGGTTTCTACGTCGAGGTCGACAAGTAGTTGGGGTTTCCGGGCACCAGCCTAGGATCTATGGAAGGGTCGCTACTTCTGTTTAAGGCCTCTTAGGCCCTTTGCTAAGTTTGTTGTTTAGAACAACTTGTTTGCTTCCGTTGTTTGATGTAATGATGGGTCTGTGACCCCTGGCTTGTATGACTGGTTTGTAACTCTCTTAATAGTTTACCTTATTAATGTATGGTTTATATATTCTGTAATGTTACCGATCTTTCCCTGCACGCTTCGGAATTTAGCTTAGGCTTATGTCAGATGAGGATCTGATATTTGTCTAGCCCTGATCCCGGGTCGTGACAGCCAGTTGCCTGTTTTCTTCTGTTTTTGGTTCCAGAAATGCAGAAAATCAATATTCACGGAATTATACGGGACAAAAGCCAAAGTCAATATTTTACCGTGAGGGACACGAATCCAGAAGACGAGATGGAGAAGCGAACCAGGGCAGCCAGACCCCCTAGGCATGGGTGGGCCCTGCTCTACGCCTGGGTAGGGTGTGGGGCCCTTGGTCGCCTCCCGGCCTCGCCTCTTCGCCTATAAGAAGCCCTCGATGCAGAAACACTAAGTACCCGATCAATATTCCACGAAACATCCTGTAGTCGCTGCCACCGTTGTCCCTAGATCGGGGGGATCTGAAGTTCTTCTCGGCACCCTGCCGGAGGGGAGATCATCCTGGAGGCCTTCTCTCCGGTATGATGCGTGAGTAGTTCCACCTTGGACTATGGGTCCATGTAGTGGCTAGATGGTTGTATCTCCTCCTTGTTGTAGAGGTCCCAACCTTTAATAAGGTAGAGATCCCTGTGTTTACAATGCTAGTACCTGGATCAATTGCTAGCATCCACAGTTTAAGATGTAATATCAAGAAACAAAGGTCATAATACAACTTTATAACCAGGAATAAAATAATTCATTACATATTACATAGCTCATTTGGCTATCACATTACAATGCAACATAATATCTATATAGCATGGAGTCCTTCATCTTCAAAGTTCCACAGGCAATCATGTTGGTTGTAGACTTGTAATCCTAATCAACACACTTCACTAACATCAAACAAACCTGCAACATAATAAGTTACAGCCACAAGGGTCAATACATTTGTATTGTATTGGCAAGTGATACTATGGTAGTATAGTGGTATCTATCATCTATATGCATTTGGCTAAGTGGAGCTTAGGCTTGCTTTGCTCAAAATAGATTTTCCTTATCATTTGAAAACACTAAGTTTTTCTTTGTCAAAATAACCCATGGCATCTCCCAATAGAAATTGGTGATCCTTCAACCCTTGTTCAACCACAAGTTTTTAACTTAGAAAATTGGGATGAGGAGATTCTTGATAGCTTCCATGTCTTGATGCTCAAATTGTCCATTACCGGGGACACGGCTAAGTACTTAGATTTTACACTCTGTAGAGGTGGTGCACTTTCCCCACAAGACTCGACATGCATCGAGACAAGATCTTTCAGAATCCTTCCCTTAGACCAGAATGGACGCATTCTAACCTATCATACCTCTACCACCAACTGTCCAAATGGCTAAGTTATTGCAACCTATATGATCCAGGCAGAGCCCATAATGCCATGTGGCTGCACTAGAAGCTTCTTAACATTTGGCATCTAAAATCCCTTTGTTCCTGGGTGGCAATCCACAAGTGAGATACACAAGGTAAACCATAGAAATGGGCCTTGTGTAACCACTCAACCAAAAACCACCAAGCAATTACCATTCCACCCAGGTGTTTCATTCACTTAGTTGTTTTATTAGGTAAAAACCATAAGTCAAAGACTTAGCAATATTTTTCCATAGCATGTATATATTCCACCCTTGGTTGCTACTAGCTAGGCTAAGCATGGCAATAGCAAGAATCTTAACTTAGAGAAAATTCTAACAATTCTACAACTACTAGGATTTCCCAAGAATATCATATAGATACTTAGCAAAAATACTCATGCAAGCCCTATATAAAATATTTCTAATGCATAGTCAAAATATTGGGACAAAAATATGAAGCACCACTTCCCTTTTTGGTAGAGAATTATAAGTTCACTCCTTGATCTTGCAATATTCACACTTTTCAAATTCCACTACAATTCAATCAAGCAAGCAAATATTCAATCTACCAATCAAGCAGTTCATCACATAGAATAATAAAAACAAAGCAATGCATGCAAGCATGCCAAAGATTGTTTTATTTGCAAAAGTGGTTTCTAATAGGTTATAAACATTTTTAAACACTTATTTGTCATTTATAAATGTGGCAAGATCATTTATAAATGTGGCAAAACCATTTGATATTAAGTTAGTGAAAAGGCCATTTAAATCATTTTTGTTTTGCTAGAAATGATTTAAATCAAAGTAATATTTTCTAGTGTTTGACAAATAAATTTTAAACACAAATGTTAGTGTTTTATGGTCAAGTGTTTAATATTAAAACCATTTGCAAAAGGTTTCACCTATAAACCATTTTTATACCAAAACGATATTTTATGTTGTTGGAAATGACTTTTAGCAAAGTAATAATTTTATAGGGTTCATCAAATATATTTTTAAATCTCAAAACTTGGTGTTTAGGGTCAAAGAGTTGAAATCTAATCATTTTCCAAAGGTTTTACTTAAAGAGCATTTTTAACACATAAACAATATTTTTATTTGACCAAAAATGTTCTAATTCAAAGATTTATTTTTTAACTTCACAAAATACACTTTTAATTCCACAAGTTGGTTTATATGGTCAGTAGGTTAAAAACAAACCATTTTCCAAAGATTTTATCCTAAAAACATTTCTAGAATAAATTTTATGTTCTCTCTATATATATGCCTACACAAGTTTCTGCAAAAACAACTATTTTACAAGAAGCAATTCATTAAACAAAGTGCATGGTTGGATAGAGTTTGTTTTTCTGATTCCATTGATATAAAATTTGCAAAATTTGGACGTGTAGATTTAAAGTTATACAATTTACAAATTTGAACATCTAATAGAACAAATTCTGTTTTTAAAACTAGAGTCTGGCCACGTGGTGTGTTCTGATTCGTCCATACCTCTTCGCACGGATCGGCCTATGCGGTGCGTTGGATATAAAGTGGATCACACGGCTCACAACACTAGATACCCCTTCGGGTTAAGAATCTATCGCATGCATCAGATTAAAATCCAATGGCCTAAACTAACTAACCTAAAACGACCGACGCTAGCGGCGGCGACTGGCGGCGGCGCGCTCAGACGAGGGTGGTGCTAGAGATGCAGGAAGAAAAAGAGACAGTGGAGGGGCTCACCGAGATCGCCGTGGCGAGTGGATGCTCAAGGTGGTCTCTATCGATGGAGGGGCGCACGGTGCTGGCTCGAATCGCTCGCCGAAGTTCGTGGAACCGTCGGGTGCGCTCAGACGTTGTTTAACATGAGGCTACAGAGCATGCCAGGGAAAAAGGGGAGCACGGTTAGATGCGCGGGAGAGTGGTGAGTACGCGCGTGTGAAGGAGGAGGAGAGGGGCGGTCAGACGCTACCTGGGGAACTCGCCGGAGAAGGAGCAGACGACAGCGATGCTCAGACGAATACGGAGTCGACGATACAGGGCACGCGCGGCTGAACGAGCGGCACTGGGAGATGCGCTAGAGGCTAGGGAGTAGGCTTGTATGCGCCAGGGAGAAAGGGGAGGCGTGGGCTGGACGGAATCGCCATGGATGCTCGTCCGAGACAGAGATGTTGTTACAAGTAATACTGGCAGCCTAGGGGCTCCGATGGTGTGAGGACTGGGGGAAAGTTAGAGGGGAAACAGGCGCTTAAGTGTGCGTGGTCAGGGGGCAAGAATCACGCGACATTGATGCGAATTAAACACGCGAATCAATCGGCAGAAACGGGAGAGAGAGGGAGGAAGAACAGGTCGCGTGCGGGTTTGAAGATGATGACGGGGCAGTGGGATCTAGTGGTCAGCGATAGAGGGAGGGGAAAAGTAGGGTCCAGGCGTCAGAGAGGGTGCAGGTGAGTGGCTGGGTGAAAAACGATACGCTCGGGGTGGTTTAGTTGGGCTAGGGAATGGGCTGGACTGGGCCTGTTAGGTTAGTTTGTTTCTTTCCCCTTTTTTTATTCTGAATCCTTTTCCTTTTTCTATTTAGATTTTCTGTTTTGATTTTATTCAAATGATTTCAAACCCTCTTTCATTTCAAAACTTTTCAAACTTTTCAGCAAGTTTCTATTCTGCTCAAACATGTATTTTAAAATACCATTTTAAGAATAATTCCTTTATTTATTTATGGTTTATATTTTATTTTAAAAGGGCACTTTCCTTTATTAAATAAGGTTTAATTAAATTCTCAAACCCTTATTTGAAATCAAAATTTCATCAAACCTTTATTTAGTAGGTTTTATTTATTTAATATGGTATTAAATAATTCATTTTGAATTATTTAAAATATTTTAATATGATTATTAATCATTTAATTGGGCAATTGTCTTTATTCCATTTAAATCAAATATGGTTTTAAATTCCATATAATTTTATTTGAAAAATTCTTTATCCTACTATTTTATTTGGATTTGGATTATATTCATTCCATTTTCTTATGGATTAGGACAAGATTTAATTTAGCTTTTAAATATTCCCTATTAATTATTTCTTTCTTTACTTCATAAAATCCATATCTTTTTATTTAAAGAACCAAACTTGGTGATTCCAATTTGTATAATTTTATTTGATATTTGTTTATCCCTTTAAATCTCTTTTAGGATTAATTGCTCACAAATTGGTATGGATTTTTAGATAGGTGCTTTATTAGCTTTGGAAATTATTTCCTTTCATCTTATTAAATTCATAAGTTTTTATCCATGGCTCCAAATTAAGGGAAATCAATTTCTACAGTTTTATAATATTTTTATTTATCAATCGTGATCATTTATAAATGTTTATTGATAAATTTTCATATGGATCAAATCCTTAGTGTTTGAGATACATGGAAATGTTTTTCTTCCATTAGGGTTTTAGAGTTTTGGTTTATTTTCCAAGTGTTTAAATTTCAAGATGCATTTATGAAGAATGCACTTCACTTGATTTGAATTTAGTTGGATTCAAAATTTATTCAAAGTTTGTTCAAGATGGTTTTTGATGTTTCTATTTAGAAACAAAAAGTTTCCTTTCACCCTAAATTTCAACAATTATTTATTTTGTTTATTTATTTTTCACATTACAAAATTTGGAAAATTTTGGGATGTGACAGGCTACCACCCTTAAAAGAAATCTCGTCCCGATATTTGGGAAGGCTAGGGGTTACAATTTGGCTTCAAGGCAACTAGGGTACTACCACCCTTAAAAATTTCCAACTAGATTACATCTTAGCTTGCTTGGGGTCTTGATGAATCTTCTCTGGGCAGACATCTGCATAATGTCCTTTGTTTCCACACTTGAAACATGTGACAAGGCTGAGATCCCTCATAGGCTTGCTTGTCTTGTACTTCATCTTTTTTGGACAATTGCTTGCATAATGTCCTTGGTTACCACAATTGTAACATGTGACAAGGTTGAGTTCTTCACGTATCTTCTGTGGACAAGTTGATACATAATGGCCTAGCTCTTTGCAGTTGTTGCACCACACTTGGACAATTTCCTTATACTTCTTCTTCTTCTCTGGACATTCATTGGCATAGTGTCCCATCTCTTTACAATGGCAACATTTCACTTGGCTTTTGTCCTTCTTCTTCTTGGATTTATCCAAAGCTAGGAGTTCTTCTAGTTCATGTTCTTCATATCTCACCTCAAAGGTGGGAAAGTCTCCTGGTTTCCTTAATCGTTTCCTTGGATAATACATATGTTTCTTATTTTGTCCTTCAATGGGGGTCATAGTGCATGGAGGTACAAGCTGATATTTTCCTTTGTCTTCATCCTTCTTGGTAGAAGTTGTTTCCTCATGGGGTTGACAAACTCTTGCTGCACTCCACCTTGCTTCCTTTGTTGAACTATGGAATAGATGGGAAATTGGATAGGGACATGATTATTTCCTTCACATAGGAAACAAGTAGCTTGAGATGTCAGGCATTGATTAGTTGGATGTTTCTATTCACAATTAGGGCATTGATCTTCATGCTCTTTGGAAGTGTGATCCATGTCTCCACAAATATTGCAAGCTTGAGTTCCTTATAAAATATCATCCTTGTCATCATTGTTGTCACAAGCTCCTTGGGAAGGGTTGTCTCCCATGTTGATCATTTGATTTGTCACCTTTTGCATCAATTGGGTTTGGGTTTCCAAAAACCTTTTCATGGTTGGTTCTAACTCATTGTTGTTGGCTAAAAACTGAGTTCTCACTTGCTGGGTTTGGGTCACTATAAGTTCTCTCATGTGCATCTCTTGGTTGTTGGTGTCACCATTCTTGATGCTGGAGTTTCTTGGAGTAGTCATCTGTTTGGGTTGGATTGGGATTAGAATAGACAAAGATTTCTAAGGAAATAATTCTAATCACACACATCACAATTCACACTAGCAACGTGCAAGCAATCACGAACAAACATTCCACTCAAACAACAAGTTTCAAGCACATTTTGAGGCAACAAAATATTTTTGCTACACCACATAAGTTGGTGGGTTTGATCTAAACTAAATATGGTGGTCCAACTATATGGTTCACTTGAGATCATCCCATGCTTCTTAGGTGTTTCTTCCTGAATGAGATCATGGTTTCCTTGGGAAAATTCTTGTGTCTTGGTCACTAGACTTCAAAGGGGATGATGGTTTCTTCTAGGTTGTGTTCCCGTAGTCTTCAAGTCTTGAGTAATATTTCTTGTCTCACTTGTAGTCCTTAGTGATGTCCAAGTTGAAGACCTTGTTGAAACTAAAGTTGAAGTCATTGGTGATGTTGAAGTTGAAGTCATTTGAGTTGGTGAAGTCCCTTGATCATGGTGAGGTCTTTACTCATGGTTGAGGTTTTGTCCATCAAGTTGAAATAGAAGATATGTAGAATCAAAATCCAAAAAGGTTGAGGAAAGAGTTTACAAGATTGTTTGTAAATAAGTTTTGGAACAAATACAACTCCTATTTTTCTAAGGGGTTTTGTCCAATCCTAGGGTTACAATCCTACAGGCAACATAGTGCTCTGATACCATCTGTAGAGGTCCCAACCATTAATAAGGTAGAGATCCATGTGTTTACAATGCTAGTCCCTGGATCAATTGCTAGCATCCACAGTGTAAGATGTAATATCAAGAAACAAAGGTCATAATACAACTTTATAACCAAGAATAAAATAATTCATTACATCTTACATAGCTCATTTGGCTATCACATTACAATGTATCAGAATATCTATATATCATGGATTCCTTCATATTCAAAGTGCCACAGGCAATCATGTTGGTTGTAGACTTGTAATCCTAATCAACACACTTCACTAACATCAAACAAACCTGCAACATAATAAGTTACAGCCACAAAGGTCAATACATTTGTATTGTATTGGCAAGTGATACTATGGTAGTATAGTGGTATCTATCATCTATATGCATTTGGCTAAGTGGAGCTTAGGCTTGCTTTGCTCAAAATAGATTTTCCTTATCATTTGAAAACACTAAGTTTTTCTTTGTCAAAATCACCCAAGGCATCTCCCAATAGAAATTGTGATCCTTCAACCCTTGTTCAACCACAAGTTTTTAACTTAGAAAATTGGGATGAGGAGATTCTTTATAGCTTCCATGTCTTGATGCTCAAATTGTCCATTACTGGGGACACGGCTAAGTACTTAGATTTTACACTCTGTAGAGGTGGTGCACTTTCCCCACAAGACTCTACATGCATCGAGACAAGATCTTTCAGAAGCCTTCCCTTACACCAGAATGGACGCGTTCCAACCTATCATCCCTCTACCACCAACTGTCCAAATGGCTAAGTTATTGCAACCTATATGATAACTTGAAGGTGGATTTCGGTTGTAGATGTGCTGTTGCTACTAGGGAGAAAACAACGGTCTCTTTTTCATGGAACAAGTGGATTGTTTACCTTACACACTTTGGTTAAAGCAGTTGTATGTTGCTTGCAACTTAATACTGGAGGGGGTTTGGATGATAACCTGAAGGTGGACTTCTAGTCATAGATGTAGTTGGATGGTGGTCTATGTATCTTGTTGTATTGCCCAATAAAATCTCATAGGATCTTTTTGTCTAGTATTGCATTGTTATGCCTTGCTCAGTTCCTGTCAATTGCCCTGCTGTAATTTGTTTACCCTTCATGCCATGTTGTTTATCTAAGGAGAGCACCTCTAGTGAACTATGGACCCCAGTCCAATCTTTACCATTGATACATATTTCACTGTTACTTGTTTACTTGCTGCAAACCATTACCTTCCACACCATACGTTTAATCCTTTGTTACAGCAAACTCGTGAGCTTGACAACCTCACTGATTCGTTGGGGCAAAGTCTTGAGTTTGTGTTGTGAAGGTCTCCGTGTTGCTTGCAACACCTGTGTGACATTTCCTTCCTTCTACTGGTTCGATAACCTCGGTTTCTTACTGAGGGAAAACTTGTTGCTGTGCTGCCTGACACCTTCCTCTTGGGGTTCCCAACAGGCTTTACGTTAGCCATCAATATCACATCACATCACACCCCTGCAAAATAAATTTAGACGCCTCTAATTTTCTCTCCCAAGAAGGTTTCCTCTCCTCCCTCCACTTGGACTTTGACTTTCAATGTTGGGATTTGACTTTTCAAATTGGAGTTTGACTATTCAAACTAGAGTTTTATTATTTATATTCCCATTGTCCAGCCAAGTGACCTAGGGTAGATGCAACCATTACACATTGGCATGGCACATTCATGTACCCCCTTCCGGGGTGGTGGACCTTCTAGAACCTTCTAGAAGATTCCGTTGAAAACACCGAAAACATTTCCGAACCCCGGAATTGAACTTTCCTTATATGAATCTTATTTTCTGGACCATTCCGGATCTCATCGTGATGTCCTGGATCCAATACGAGACTCAGAACAACATTCGGTCTCTAACACATTTCCATATCTTTTGAACAACATCGAATCCTTAAGTGTGTCTCCCTACGGTTCATGATTTATGCAGACATGACCGAGACACTTCTCCGATCAAGAACCAATAGAGGAATCTGGAAATTCATATGGCTCCAACATATTTATATGATTACTTAGTGATCAAATGAACCATTTACATATGATACCAATTTCCCTTTATCTCGCGATACTTTACTTATCCAAGGTTTGATCGTCGATATCTCTTATACCTAGTTCAACCTCGTTACTGATAAGTACTCTTTACTCGTTCCATGATATGTGATCCCTTGTGACCTAGTCACATGCTTGTAAGCCAACTGGATGACATTCCATCGAAGGGACCAGAGTATATCTATCCGTCATATGGATGGACAAATCCCACTCTTGATCCATGTGCCTCAACACATACTTTCAGAATACCTAATGCCACCTTTATAACCACCCAGTTATAGAAGTGGTTTTTGATGTCATCAAAACATTCATCCGGTGATGGTGATTAACATGATCTCATGGTCGAAGGATTTAGGTAACTATGTATTTGAAAGCTTATAACAAACAAACTCTAAATACTATAGGAGTGTGTCCATCATATCATTCTCCTAATGACCTGATCTTGTTATTAAGAACATCTAATGTTCATGATCAGGAAACAATTATCATCTATTAATCAACAAGCTAGTTTAACAAGAGGCTTTACTAGGCACTTCTTTTTTATTTACAAAAAACACACGTATTACTATTTCCGGTTAATACAATTATAGCATGGGATGTAAACATTTATCATAAACACAAAGATATAATAATAACCATTTTATTATTGCCTCTTGGGCATATCTCCAACAAGTTCATAGCTTCATTGAAGTACATGTCAGATTGTTGTGCAAATAGCATGTGTAGGTTTGAGCCTGATTTGTAAGATTTGCTTCGTAGGATCTGAATGTTTGATTGTATTCAGTTTGATCTTATAGATGAACTATTACTGTTGATAGATTGATATGATTATTAGCTAGGTAGAATAGTAGAAGACCATCCTATTGTGAGAATGTTATGAAATGCATATGCTAGTTTCGTCCATTAGAACACCATGTTCTATACACCTTGATTCATTTGTGTCTTTATTGCGTTCTCGTTGTAGGACTCCTTCTGCGACTAGTTTAGCCAGGCTTTGATCCCCATCGGGGACTCCTAGATCCCCTCTTATGTGGATGACAACAACCTTTCACATAGAACCAGGTGGTGTCGTTGATGCCACCCACTCTAGGGAGTGGCATCGTGTGTGCCAACAGTATTGTCCAAACCTCATGAACTTATAATTTTTGCGATGTACATTTTGGCAGTAGCTAGAACCCAAAAACTTTTATGGATTGTACAAATAGATGAGGTGATATATACTAACCCCTCAAGCGGTTCTGAACCTGATTGCGGTGGTAGGATGACACCCACTTTTGATGTGGTGGTAGGTTAACACCATGTAGTGTAGGATGAATATGTGATCCCCTTTTGGAAATGATCGTGCACACACCTGTTAGTACGTATTTGTGTTATAAACTTGTTATGGATGGTAGATGCATCTGATGATCTTGTGTTGTTATACATTGGCATGTTACTCTTCTATCTTGTAGAGAAACTTCAATATATGTGGTGTTTAGTGGCAGGAAACCAGGGGTGTATGCCAAATGGAGACACTGCCAGGATCAAGTGTCAGGTTACTCCAACAAAAGTTATTAAGGGTTCAACACCATGGAGGAGGCATTTGAGGAATACCGCAGGTATATAGTTGAGCAAAACAACAAAAACCTTGTTCATGAAAACAACATCAACCAAGGAGAACATCATCTGAATAATCCAACCCACAAAGAACAACAGCAAGTGCAAGTTTTTGTTGAGGAAGAAGACAACAGCTGCATATTGCTGGCTATGAAGAACAACAACATGTCCAACATGATAGCCTCAAGGATTTCATCATCATCATTCTTCTTATGGTGATTGTCAAATTGATCTTCTTCTAGGTGGTGCATATGATCGGATGTGTTTGTAGTGGTAGTAAGCACACCAAAATTTGGATAGGGTGATCATAAGATCCAGCCTATGTGCAACCAAACAAGTGTTTTGTGCATGCAAATGACCAAAATTCACAGATGCAGGCAACCAAACACAAAGGGCAAAAAGACCCAATTCATACCAGGTAACCTCATGCAGGCTACCAAACGGTCTGCAAAACTAGGCCCGATGCCTGGCTCAGACTGTTTGTGGCATTGCCGGGCTGGGCCAGGAAACGCATGCAGGCTACCAAACACGCTCGCAATGAGCGGCCCGCATGTGAACTTACTGCATACTGGGCATTTTTGGTTCCGGTGCAAGTTTTTCCCCATGCATGCAACTTGCACGCACGGGGACTGCACATGCAGATCAGCTTCTGGGCCAAAATCTCCTAGTTATTTGGTAGCCCACACTGACACTATTCATGAATTAGACAAAATTGAGGCCCTGTCGTTTGGTGGGCTATATTAGGCCTCGGAGAAAGCATTGCACATGTTTGGTTTCAGCATTCTCGTGTGGTATGGTAACCTCTTCTCCAGATGGTGAGCTTAACAGACATCACAAGTAAGGCTTAACCACAACAAGCACACACCAATATGCACATGACATAAACATTATAGCAAGGTAACTACACGTCACGTAGAGAAAGTTCATAGCAAACGAAGATATACAAAGTTCACAACAAAGTTCATGACAAGGGCTGGATCATGCTCTAGGCACTTCTTCATCACTTTAGTCATGGTATAGTCGAAGATGGTGACCTTGAACAGGTCACCCTTCAGCATCTTGGAGGTCATGAAGTACCTGATCTTGATCTAGTGGGCAATGGCGAAGCCATCCCTGAAGGGAATATGCCCTGAGAGGCAATAATAAAGTGTTTATTATGTGTATTCCAAGTATATGATAGATGTTTATTTTGCATGCTATAATTGTATTAATATGGAAACTTTAATACATGTGTGTTTAATAAACAAATAAAAAGTTCCTAGTTATGCCTCTCTCATAAACTAGCTCGTTGATTAACAAGATGATCAAGGTTTCCTGATCATGGACATTGGATGTTGTTAATAACGGGATCACAACATTAGTGTAATGGTGTGATGAACATTCATCCGAAGTATAGCATTACGATCAAAGTCATTGAGTTTATATTGCTATAACAACTTACGAAGTGATCCTAATCCTTAGACCATGAGATCATGTCAATCACTAACATGGGAAGAGTTTCTTGATAACATCAAACGTCACACCGTAACAGGGTGATTATAAAGATGGATTCATAACTAATAAAGTGTTATGTTGAGGCTCATGGATCGAGAGTGGAATTTTTTCATCCCGATGACGGATAGATATACTCTGGGCCCTCTCGGTGATATCACATTGATTAGCTTGCAAGCAAGTGATTTGATCACTAGAATGTTATATCACAGGAACGAGAAAAGAGTGCATGTCGGTAACGAGATCAAACTAGGTATGGAGATAACGATGATCGAATCTCGGACATGTAATATATCGTGAAACAAAGGGATTAAGATACTAGCATAAAAGGTTCCGACGATCACAAGAAAGTCATCGTTGAATGTGTGGGAGTCAGTATGGGTCTCCAGATCCCGCTTCTGGTTATTGATCCGAGAGGGGTCTCGATCATGTCCGCATTATTCACGAACCGTAGGGTGACACACTTAAGAGACACCGACATCCAATTGGAGCAAATGCTTCATGCCGAAAGAATGAACAAGCGTAGGAATTTATTTCACTAGATACCGAAACAGGTTTTCGGGTGAAATTGCATAAAGTGGTTATGCATGTGAAATAGAATTCTAGCAAGGGGTTATTTGTGAATGTTTGTCATTAAAGTAATTGACAAAATTCTGAATAAAATAAAAGAGTTTTATTTAATGAGAGTTTGCATTAAATTTGGTGGAAATTTAATGGGAATTTGAGTGGACTTTTGAGTGGAGGGAATTTAAAGGAGATTTGTGAGTGGAGTGTCCACCCACATGAAGAGGGGAGGGCAAGGGGGCAGCCCCATGCGCCGGCCACCCCCTTGGGGTTCCCCCCTCCTCCTATAAAAGGAGCCCCCCTCCTCACTTGTCTCTCACACCTCCTCGTGAAGGATCTCTCTCCTCCTCTAGAATTTATCCCCCATGGTCTCGGACTAGCGAGATACATGTTCCCGGTGGCTATTCGGCAAGAAAGAGTTGTGCTTCCGCTACATCGCTGGAGCAAGGAGGCGGAGGTTGCTCGGTGCCTCGAACGTGTGTGCGAGCACGGATGCGCTGCTGATTTGCGGCGCTAGGACTTCCTCTCTATCTTGAGATCGGCAAGAGATCGTCTACATCAACCACGAGTTGAACTCGTTAAGCTTTGTCGGTCTTCAAGGGTATGTTCTCTACGCATATACATCCGCCCGTTGTTTGTATCTAGTAGATAGATCTTGGTATATAGTTCACATCGTAGGAAATTTTTTGTTTTCTATGCTGCGAACCCTACAAGCATTACGATCAAAGTCATTGAGTTTATATTGCTATAACAACTTACGAAGTGATCCTAATCCTTAGACCATGAGATCATGTCAATCACTAACACCGGAAGAGTTTCTTGATAACATCAAATGTCACACCATAACAGGGTGATTACAAAGATGGGTTCAGAACTAATAAAGTGTTATGTTGAGGACCATGGATCGAGAGTGGAATTTGTTCATCCCGATGACGGATAGATATACTCTGGGCCCTCTCGGTGATATCATGTTGGTTAGCTTGCAAGCAAGTGATTTGATCACCAGAATGTTATATCACGGGAACAAGAAAAGAGTGCATGTCAGTAATGAGGCCAAACTAGGTATGGAGATACCGATAATCGAATCTCGGACATGTAATATATCGCTAAACAAAGGGATTAAGATACTAGCGTAAAAGGTTCCAACGATCACAAGAAAGTCATCGTTGAATATGTGGGAGTCAGTATGGGTCTCCAGATCCCACTTCTGATTATTGATCCGAGAGGGGTCTCGATCATGTCCGGATTATTCGCGAACCATACGGTGACACACTTAAGAGACACCGACATCCATTTGGAGCAAAAGTTTCATGACGAAAAGAATAACAAGCGCATGATTTTATTTCACTAGATACCGAAACAGGTTTATGGGTGAAATTGCAGAAAGTGTTTTTGCATGTAAAATAGAATTCTAGCAAGGGGTTATTTGTTAATGTTTTTCATTAAATTAATTGACAAAATTCTGAATAAATAAAAGGAGTTTTACTTAATGAGAGTTTGCATTAAATTTGGTGGAAATTTAATAGAAATTTTGAGTGGGATTTTGAGTGGAGGGAAATGAAGAGGTTTTTGTGAGTGGAGTGTCCACCCACATGAATGAGGGGAGGTCAAGGGGATAGCCCCCATGCGCCAGGAACCCCCTTGGGGTCCCCCCTCTCCTATAAAAGGCACCCCCTCCTCACTTATCACTCACACCTCCTCGTGAATTAGCTCTCTCCCCCTCTAGAATTTATCCCCCATGGTATCGGACTAGCGAGATACATGTTCCCGGTGGCTATTCGGCAAGAAAGAGTTGTGCTTCCGCTGCATCGCTGGAGCGAGGAGACGGAGGTTGCTCGGTGCCTCGGACGTGTGTGCGAGCACGGATGCGCTGCTGATTTGCGGCGCTAGGACTTCCTCTCGATCTTATGATCGGCAAGAGAACGTCTACATCAACCACGAATTTAACTCGTTAAGCTTTGTCGGTCTTCAAGGGTATGTTCTCTACAGATATACATCCGCCGGTTGTTTGTATCTAGTAGATATATCTTGGTACATAGTTGTTCCCATCGTAAGGATTTTTTTTGTTTTCTATGCTGCGAACCCTACAGTGGTATCAGATCCAGGTTTATGCATAGATGCTTTACATGGGTAGTACACATATGAGTATGTGGGCGATCATGATCATGTTGTTGCTTCTTAGTTGTAATTTTGGATATTGGTGGTATAGTGGGATGAAGCGGCCCGGACAAACTCTACATGTCCTTGCACATGAGACCTGTTCCACGCTTGACATGCAAATAGTTTGCATAAGTGGCTAGCAGGTGTATGTCTCTCCTACTATAGTCAATATCTATTTTGCAACGAGTTGTCAACAATTTGGTTATCCTCGTTGTGGTTCATGTTCGTAGGTATGAACGGTTCTATCTTCGAAAGTCCTAAGCCACGAAAAACTTGCAATGGATAAATTAGAGGCGTCTAGTTTAGATTGTTGCTGGGCTAGTGTTATGATATGGTGATGTTGTAAGTAGAAGTATGAGATGATACTCTTACAACACACATAACGTGTAAGTTCCATATACCTTGGCCTTACACATAAAGGTATGATACTGATCATACCACGATGCACATGATAGAGATCATATGCGGGAACCATATCATTTCACTTATAAACATGTGATGTTTGATAGCATCTTATATTGCTTGTTTGACGTTTTATTAGCGTAATAAGATGATCCCTCATTTAAATATCAAGATAAGAATGTGTTCTTCCTTTAGTATGCACCGAGTATGTTTTCGTCGCTCCAAGACATCACGTGATGATCGGGTGTTCTTGGATCCACGACCATATTTCGGGTGTAAGACAATTACACACGCGAATACTAAGGTTCTTACTTGGCGAGCCTAGCATGTACAGACATGGCCTCGGAACAGGGACCGAAATGTTAAGCATGAGTCATATAGTAGATATGATGCCCATTTGATGCTCGCCTTTGAAGCTACACCGACTCACGTGATGATCGGACTTGGTGTAGTGGACTTGGTTCATGTAATCACCAAAAAGGACACGAGGGATGTCAGTTTTGAGTGGGAGTTCATTCGTAATGTGGATTAGTTGAAGTCAATGTATCATAAACTTAGTCTAAACTTTACAAATTATGTTGTACATGGCACCACCTGCTTTTAATTTCAATGTGTTCATGGAGAAAGAGAAACTTGCAACGAACGGTAGCAACTTTACCGAATGGGCCATGAATTTGAGGATTCTCCTCTGTGCTACAGAAAAGCAATATGTGCTAGAAGCGCTGCTAGGCCCCCCACCTTTTGAGGATGCCCCTGACGAGTAGAAGAATATCTATCAGACTCGTCAGGAGGACCACAACTTAGTTCATTGCGGCATATTGTATGGGCTAGAGCCAGAACTTCGAAAGCGTTCCGAAAACGTAATACATTTGATACAATGGGGTGAGTTGAAAATGATTTTCGACACACATGCTGCTGTAGAGAGCTACAATGCTTCAGAAAAGTTCTTTAGCTGCATGATGGAAGATCACAGCTCCGTAAGTGAGCATGTACTCAAGATGTCGGGTTATGCCGATAAGCTTGTGTCCTTGGGAATATCGATTCCCATTGACTTAGGCATCCATCATGTTCTGCAGTCTCTGCCACCTAGCTATAAGAGCTTTGTGATGAACTATAATATGCAAGGCATGAAGAAGTCTCTCCCCGAGCTTCTGTCAATGCTTAAAACTGCAGAAGTGGAGATCAAGAAGGAACATCAAGTGTTGATGATCAATAAGAACACTGGTTTCAAGAAAGACGAGAAGGGAAAACAGAAGGGAAGTAAGTGCGGCAAGCCGGTTGCCGTGCCTGAAAAGAAACCCCGAGTTGGCCCTAAGTCTGATACCGAGTGCTACTATTGTAAGGGGACTGGCCACTGGAAGCACAACTGCCCCAAGTATTTGGCAGACAAGAAGGCCGGCAAGGCAAACAAAGGTATATATGATATACATGTTATTGATGTGTACTTGACTAGTGCTCGCACTAGCACCTGGGTATTTGATACTGGTTCAGTTGCTAATATTTGTAACTCGAATTAGGGGCTGCGGAACAAGCGACCGCTAGCAAGGGGTGAGGTCAAGATGCGTGTCGGCAATGGATCAAGCGTTGATGTGATCGCCGTCGAAATGCTACCTCTCCACTTGCCGTAGGGATTAGTAATAAACTTGAATAATTGTTATCTGGTGCCTACACTAAGCATGAACATTGTATCTAGATCATGTTTGATGCGAATTGGTTATTCATTTAAATCCGAGAACAATGGTTGTTCTATTTATATGAATGAAATCTTTTATGGTCTTGGACCGATGATGAATGGTTTATTTCTATTGGATCTCGATAATAATGTTACACATATTCATAATGTTGATGCTAAAAGGATTAAACTTAATGATGATATATCCGCATATATGTGGCACTGCCGTCTAGGTCATATTGGCGTTAAACGCATGAAGAAGCTCCATTCGGATGGACTTTTGGAATCACTTGATTTTTAATCATTTGATACATGTGAGCCCTGCCTTATGGGCAAGATGACTAGAACGCCGTTTTCCGGTTCAATGGAATGGGCGATAGATTTATTGGAAATCATACATTCTGATGTATGTGGTCCAATGAGCGTGTCTGCGCGAGGTGGATATCGTTATTTTGTTACTTTCACGGATGATTTGAGTAGATACGGTTATATCTACTTGATGAAACACAAGTCTAAAACCTTTGAAAAGTTCAAGGAATTTTAGAATGAAGTGGAAAATCATCGTAATAGAAAGATAAAATTTCTACAGTCCAACCGTGGAGGTGAGTATCTAAATTACGAGTTTAGCACTCACATGAAAGAGTGTGGAATTGTTTAACAACTCACACCTCCCGGAACACCACCACGAAATGGTGTGTCGGAATGTAGTAATCGTACTTTATTGGATATGGTTCGATCTATCATGTCTCTGACGGACTTGCCATTGTCATTTTGGGGTTATGCACTAGAAACTGCTGCATTCACTTTAAATCGGGCACCATATAAATCCGTTGAAAAGACACCGTATGAATTGTGGTTTGGAAACAAACCTAAGCTGTCATTTCTTAAAGTTTGGGGATGCGATGTTTATGTGAAGAAATTTCAACCGGATAAACTCGAACCCAAAGCAGAAAAATGCGTCTTCATATGATACCCTAAGGAAACTATTGGGTATTCCTTCTATCACAGATCCGAGGGCAAGGTTTTTCTTGCCAAGAATGGATCCTTTCTAGAGAAAGAGTTTCTCACGAAAGGTGTGAGTAGTCGGAAGGTAAAACTCAAAGAGGTTATTGAACCTTCTCTTCAAAGTATGGCGATTAGCGCAGCGCCGGAAGTCGTTCTGGAGTTGGCTTCACCATTTGAAGAGGGAACTAATGATAATGATCATGAAACTCCGAAAGAGAGTACTACCGAACCTCGCAGGTCTAGCAGGACACGTGCAGCTCCCGAGCTGTACGGAAATCCTGTTGTGAATTTCATGGTTGATGAAATTGATGACCCTGCGACGTATGAAGAAGCGATGATGATCCCGGATTCCAACAAATGGTTAGAAGCCATGAAATCCGAGATGGAATCCATGTATAAAAATCAAGTTTGGAACTTGGTGGAATCACCTCACGACCAAAAGGCCGTGGAGAACAAATGGATTTTCAAAAGGAAAACTGATGCTGATGGCAATGTGACCGTCTATAAAGCTCGACTTGTCGCAAAGGGGTTTCGACAAATTCAAGGAGTTGACTATGATGAGACATTCTCTCCCGTAGCGATGCTAAAGTTAGTTAGGATTATGTTAGCAATTGCTGCATATTTCGATTATGAGATATGCCAAATGGATGTCAAAACTAGGGGTGGGCATAAAAAACCGAAACCAAACACCGAAACCGAATTAACCAGAACCGAAACCGAATACACCGAACCCGAATTAGCCGAAACTAACTTCGGTTAGTAAATATGATTAACCGAATTTATAAATATAAATTCGGTTTTGACTCTCTGTTAACCAAAATAACCATACAAACCAAAAATTATACGTGACAGAGCTAAATATATTTGTGATTCTGTCCCAGGCGTTCATTACTGTACGTAATCGTACTTTATTTGATATGGTTCGATCTATCATGTCTCCGACGGACTTGCCATTGTTATTTTGGGGTTATGCACTAGAAACTGCGGCATTCACTTTAAATCGGGCACCATCTAAATCTGTTGAAAAGACACCGTATGAATTATGGTTTGGAAACAAACCAAAGCTGTCATTTCTTAAAGTTTGGGGATGCGATGTTTATGTGAAGAAACTTTAACCGGATAAACTCGAACCCAAAGCGGAAAAATGCGTCTTCATAGGATACCCTAAGGAAACTATTGGGTATTCCTTCTATCACAGATCCGAGGGCAAGGTTTTTGTTGCCAAGAATGGATTCTTTCTAGAGAAAGAGTTTCTCACGAAAGGTGTGAGTAGTCGAAAGGTAAAACTCGAAGAGGTTATTGAACCTTCTCTTCAAAGTATGGCGAGTAGCGCAGCGCCAGAAGTCGTTCTGGAGTTGGCTTCACCAGTTGAAGAGGTAACTAATGATAATGATCATAAAACTCCGAAAGAGAGTACTACCGAACCTCCCAGGTCTAGCAGGACACGTGCATCTCCCGAGCTGTACGGAAACCCTGTTGTGAATTTCATTATTGATGAAATTGATGACCCTGCGACGTATGAAGAAGCGATGATGAGCCCGGATTCCAACAAATGGTTAGAAGCCATGAAATTCGAGATGGAATCCATGTATGAAAATAATTTTTGGAACTTGGTGGAATTACCTCACGACCGAAAGGCCGTGGAGAAAAAATGGATTTTCAAAAGGAAAACTGATGCTGATGGTAATGTGACCGTCTATAAAGCTCGACTTGTCGCAAAGGGGTTTTGAAAAATTCAAGGAGTTGACTACGACGAGACATTCTCTCCCGTAGCGATGCTAAAGTCAGTTAGGATTATGTTAGCAATTGCTGCATATTTCGATTATGAGATATGGCAGATGGATGTCAAAACCGCGTTTCTCAATGGTAATATTGAAGAAGAGTTGTATATGATACAACCAAAGGATTTTGTCGATCCTAAGGATGCTACCAAGGTGTGCAAGCTTCAGCGATCCATCTATGGATTGAAGCAAGCATCACGAAGTTGGAATCTCCGCTTTGATGAGGTGATCAAAGAGTTTGGATTTGTCCATACTTATGGAGAAGCTTGTATTTATAAGAAAGTGAGTGGGAGCAATGTGGCATTTCTGATATTATATGTGGATGACATATTATTGATCGGAAATGATATAGATCTTTTAAACAGTGTTAAAAGGTATCTAAACAGCAAAATTTCAATGAAGGACCTAATTGAAGCGTCATACATATTAGGCATAAAGATCTATAGAGATAGATCTAGGCGCCTAATAGGACCTATAAAGTACATACCTTGATAAGATTTTAAAGACGTTTAAAATGGACGGAAGTAAGAAGGGGTTCTTACCTATGTTGCAAGGCAAGACATTGAGTAAGACTCAAAGTCCGGCTATGGCGGAAGAAAGAGAGATTATGGACAAAGTCCCCTATGCTTCGTCCATAGGCTCTACAATGTACGCCATGCTATGTACAAGACCGAATAGCGGTCAAGAATATCCTTAAGTACTTGCGAAGAACTAAGGATATGTTTCTTGTGTACGGAGGTGAAGAAGAGCTCGTCAGTAAGTGTTATATCAGCGCAAGCTTTGGCACCGACCCGGATGACTCTAAGTCTCAATCCGGATACGTATTTCTCATGAATGCGGAGCGGTTAGTTGGAGGAGTTCCAAACAACCTGTGGTGGCGGGATCAACAACGGAGGTCGAATATGTTGCTACTTCGGAAGCGGCTCAAGAAGCAGTTTGGATGAAGGAGTTCATATCCGAATTAGGTGTGGTTGCGAGCGCGTTGGACCCAATGGTGATCTATTGTGACAACAATGGTGCCATTGTCAATGCCAAAGAACCAAGGTATCACAAGAATTCTAAGCATATTAAGCGCCGGTTTCACTCCATCCGTGAGCATGTCAAGGATGGGGATATAAAGATTTGTAAAGTACACACGGATCTCAATGTAGCAGATTCATTGACTAAAACTCTCCCTAGAGCAAAACATGATCAACACCAGAACTCCATGGGTGTTAGATTCATCACTATGTAACTAGATTATGTCTCTAGTGCAAGTGGGAGACTGAAGGGAATATGCCCTGAGAGGCAATAATAAAGTGTTTATTATGTGTATTCCAAGTATATGATAGATGTTTATTTTGCATGCTATAATTGTATTAATACAGAAACATTAATACATGTGAGTTTAATAAACAAACAAAAAGTTCCTAGTTATGCCTCTCTCATAAACTAGCTCGTTGATTAACAAGATGATCAAGGTTTCCTGATCATGGACATTGGATGTTCTTAATAACGGGATCACAACGTTAGTTTAATGGTGTGATGAACATTCATCCAAAGTATAGTATTACGATCAAAGTCATTGAGTTTATATTTCTATAACAACTTACGAAGTGATCCTAATCCGAAGACCATGAGATCATGTCAATCACTAACACCGGAAGAGTTTCTTGATAACATCAAACATCACACCATATCAGGGTGATTATAAAGATGGGTTCAGAACTAATAAAGTGTTATGTTGAGTCCCATGGATCGAGAGTGGAATTTGTTCATCCCGATGACGGATAGATATACTCTGGGCCCTCTCGGTGATATCACATTGGTTAGCTTGCAAGCAAGTGATTTGATCACTAGAATGTTATATCACGGGAACGAGAAAAGAGTGCATGTCAGTAACGAGACCAAACTAGGTATGGAGATACCGATGATTGAATCTCGAACATGTAATATATCACGAAATAAAGGGATTAAGATACTAGCGTAAAAGGTTCTGGCGACCACAAGAAATTCATCGTTGAATGTGTGGGAGTCAGTATGGGCCTCCAGACCGCTTTTCTGATTATTGATCCGAGAGGGGTCTCGATCATGTACGCATTATTCGCGAACCGTAGGGTGACATACTTAAGAGACACCGACATCTATTTGGAGCAAAAGTTTCATGCCGGAAAGAATAACAAGCGCAGGAATTTATTTCACTAGATACCGAAACAGGTTTTTGGGTGAAATTGCAGAAAGTGTTTTTGCATGTGAAATAGAATTCTAGCAAGGGGTTATATGTGAATGTTTGTCATTAAAGTAATTGACAAAATTCTGAATAAATAAAAAGGAGATTTATTTAATGAGAGTTTGCATTAAATTTGGTGGAAATTTAATAGCAATTTTGAGTGGGATTTTGAGTGGAGGGAAATGAAGAGGATTTTGTGAGTGGAGTGTCCAACCACATGAATGAGGGGAGGGCAAGGGGCAGCCCCCATGCGCCGGACACCACCTTGGGGTTCCCCCCTCTCCTATAAAAGGAACCCCTCCTCACTTCTCACTCACACCTCCTCGTGAAGGATCTCTCTCCCCCTCTAGAATTTATCCCCCATGGTCTCGGATTAGCGAGATACATGTTCCCGGTGGCTATTCGGCAAGAAAGAGTTGTGCTTCCGCTGTATCGCTGGAGTGAGGAGGCGGAGGTTGCTCGGTGCCTTGGACGTGTGTGGGAGCACGGATGCGCTGCTGATTTGTGGCGCTAGGACTTCCTCTCGATCTTGATATCAGCAAGAGAACGTCTACATCAACCACGAGTTTAACTCGTTAAACTTTGTCGGTCTTCAAGGGTATGTTCTCTACGGATATACATCTGCCCGTTGTTTGTATCTAGTAGATAGATCTTGGTGCATAGTTGTTCCCATCGTAGGAATTTTTTTGTTTTCTATGCTGCGAACCCTACAAGCCCACCCCTGGTCAAGGAAAATCCTGCCGCTGACATCCCGGAGCTTCACCATCCAGCTGCATCGGGTGTCCGTCTTGAGCATCACCGTCCTCGGCATAGTGCCTAGGAAAGGCCTGAAGCCATCAGGGATTGGGAGCAGGTCTAACCCAGTGTAACATCCCAAAAATATCAAACTTAGATCATCAAAACACTAATCCTAAAGTTTAGGGTTAACAAAAACTTTTCTAAATCAATTCATGAATGCATGTATATGTGTATGCATGGATTTTGAATTTCTTTAAAAACCACCTTGTTTGTGTGACCCATTGCTTGTAAAATGTTTCTTAGGTGAAATAAACATCATCTAAAACATTCCCCAAACTTTTCCTAAAGACAAGTAAATCAAAACAAATATATTAAGTGAATGGTCATTTTGACCAATTTAACTCCCATGCCTACTTTGGCTGTCTCAAACTTTCAAAACCTAACAGAAACTTTTCTGGATCTTTACATCCCTTGAATGTACTCATAACAAAGTATCAAGGCCCACTTTGTGATCATCCAGAAACTTTCAAATGCATAGTTTAAATGACAATTCAAAATTGAATCTTCTTCATATGGGAAGATCCCACTTTTTCAAAACCCACTCAAACAAGCTCAACTTTCAAAACCCAAGCATCTGCAGACTCATCAGAACCAATCTAGAAAACCCACCAAAAATCATTTCAAAATTCAAAACTTGATTTCATGCGGCCATTTCATCAAACAGGTTGCAGACGCAAATCAAACAAACCCAGAAACACTATAGTGTGCAGTGTTTTGAGCCTAACTTGTTCCCTAGTTAGCTCTCACACAATCCAGTAGATCATCTAGAAAGGTTAGACCAACACTAGCACCCCTGTGAGCTTGCCATTGCCATTAATGGTGAACAGCCGAGCACCCCCATGTCACCCCAATGTGGACAACAAGCTAGGAGCAGCAGCAAGCCTAGCCAGCATGTCTGGGAGGCAGCCCACCGTCCACCGCCACTGCCTGTCCCAGCCGCGAGCGTTGCCAAGCCCTAGACCACGCGCACAAGACACGCCCAGACCATGCCGAGCGTGCGCCAGAGCGCCACCCTCGACCATCACCCATAGACCGCGCGCCGCCCTCACCGCGCGCACGCACGATCACCACCGACCCAGGAGACCGCCACACATCCCCGTTTGCCGCCCCGCGCCATACAGCCACCGCCCGCCGTCGAAGACGCCGCCTCTGCCGCGCAGAGCACCGCCCGTTCCAGACCAAACCACACCGCCCCATGCCTCGCGACCATGTCGTTGAGCATCGCCAGGAGACACAGCACCGTCCCCTACCCTTGCCCATGCCATTAGCTGCCTGTAACGTCGCCTCCGACGAGCTCACCTTGCGCCCCGACGGTCCCCTCGCTCGACTATAAATAGAGGCCACCCCCGCACGATTTCTTCACACCATCTCACTCCCCTCTCCCCACTGACCGTGCCACACCATTCTCAGAGCAAGGCGAGCACCACCTCGCCGGAATTTCACTGGAGCCTGCCGCTGCCGGAGAAGAAAGGAGCCAGCGATTGGAGCCGCCCCAGGAGAAGCCACCGGTACCAGGAGGTTCGCCGTCGTCGACTTCGTGGTTCGCCCGCCTCGCCGACCCTCGCCCGTACCCCGGTGAGCCCCCAGCACCCCTCACTGGTCGCCCTAGGTTTCGTTCTCGCCGGAGCTGTCTCGCGTAGACGATGACCCTCAGCCGTTGGATTAGAACTAGATCGAATGAACCACGTTGCCCCATACCGCTTCGCCCAGCCCCGTGTTACTGACGAGTGGGGACACCCACTTAAGCAGCCCGCGGGAGCACTGAGCTTAGCAGGCCGGCCCATTAGAAGTTCCCGCGCAGCCCAGCAATTCAAATTAAACCTTTTCTTTTTAAATTCAAACACACTTCTGTACCCAACTTCAAAAATCAACCCAGATCGATTCAGTGCACCAAATTAGATGAAACCAATTTTGTTGGAAAGGTCTGTGAATGCTTAATCCAAGCCCGTTGGATTCAAGTCATTTGGATCTGTAGATCACCCATAGCAAAAATAACAAGGCAGAAGATTTTCTACATTCAAATTTTTTTCAAATTTAAACCATAAGAGCTTTTGAGTTGATTCCAACTCTCAAAAATCACATTCAAAAAATACCTTTTAGAATATATAAAAATATATATAGGTTTACTTGCAGAAATATTGTTCAAGCAATAAAAGAATGCTTCATAAGCATTTCTAGCCACTTTAATTAATTAAAATAAAAGGGTAAAACCTTATTAAATTGTGACACCACTTTAAATCACATTCCCATGGACTACAATATGTGGTGATGACATGTGTCAACATGATCCCATGTTTAGTTTGGAGAATATTAAATCTTAAGTAGTTTTTCAATGAGTAGAAATTACTTTTCTAAAAAATAAAAAGGATTTAAACCAAGCTTTAACCTTGTAATGTTAGTGATGATACTAGATCATCTATAGGACCCTTGTGTGATGATTGCAAGTAGTTAAGTATTGTTTGGTGATTGTGTACCTCGTATTTATTCGTAGATGCTAGTACCGACCAAGGATACGAGGAGGAAGGAGGATACTACGAAGAGGAAGCCGAGGAGAACTTCAACCACTGCTCTGCACAAGGCAAGCTAACACTTGCAAGATACTATACCTATGCAAGCTTATATTGACATTGATTGCAAGCCTAATACCACTAGTGAGTGTGCAAGCTAACACTTGAAAGATATCCTACTGATGCCACAAACCCATACTTGTGAGATGATTACTTTATGCCTTAAGCATATGTGACCATACCCACTTGCTAAACCAATCCTAGTTTTATGGCAAGCTTCTTACTTTATTTCTTTATCAAATTACTTGGAGTCTACCTAAGAGTTTGGTAGATACTATACAGTTGTGCTGAAGGTTGCATAAAGAGCATAAAATTTGGCCTAAGCGAGAAACCTTGATATCAGCCTAGGATATAAGGTTGGACTTAGTTGAAACTCCACTAGTTACCACCCCCCCATTAGTACTACCCCCACCTGTAGATGCTAGTGCTAAGCATAAAACTTGATCAACTTTAGATGGGAATACTTGGTGGAAAAATGGTTACGAAAACCTTGGAATGATGGATCATTCTATTGAAATGTTTTGGACATGTGTTTCCAAACACTTGATGATTCTGGTGATAAAAATGTTGAGGCATGAGCCTTAGCCCTTTATAAAACTGATGATGGTCTGGATGCGATACCATTCCAATTTTATCGTACAACCACAATACCCGAATATTGGGTAGGGATTGACTGGAAACTTATATACCTTAGTATTAGTTCCCTCACGGCCTAGGTTTGAGCTGAGGCTACCTTGTGAAGATTGTCCACATGTGTAGTACCCAAGATGATAGTGGTCATGGTTGGGAGGCCAAACTCACAGGAGAGGTGCTTATACTAGGGAGTGTAATTGAATGGTTAGGATTGATTATCCGCATACTGAGTATGTTAAATTCAGGATTTGTTCCTGACGGATGTATCGAATGTTGTGGTTAAAGTGTACAATCTCTGCAGAGTGTCAAACTATTCGAATAGCCGCGTCCGCGGTTATGGACAGTTGGAGTGGCCATACTGTTCCCCCGTCAGACTTTTCAAAATGACTTGTGAAATGAATTGTGACTTTGACTTGACCACAACAGAATTGTGTCCTGGAATACAAGATCCCACTTAGGAGTTATAAAATTTTGGACTAGCTTTGGAACTTAGTAGTTATAAACCTGGCTTTTGCAAAACAACCCTAGAGCCTAGTGTCCTATTATCCAAAAACCCCCTTTACTTGTTAGTATTAGTTTGCGAGTACTTAAAGAGTACTCATGGCTTTGTCCCTGGCTATTCCCATGGCCAGACTATGAAGAGGAGTACCTGGAGGATGGACCCCAGGAAGGTTACGACACCTAGGATCATCTCCCATCGTCAGCATTGCCTGTGACCCCGAAGATGGAGCTTCGCCTACGCTACCGTTATTACTATGTATTCCGCTGCTTGATGTTGTATTAAGGACTGGATCATGAGATCCCTATTTGTGTAAGAACTTATGTATCATTTGTAATGGATGAAGTACTATGGTATCCAATTCTGTTATGTCTCGCAAAAATGGTAATCCTAGGATTGCGATGTATGGCATAACAGGCATCTAGGATTGAAAAATCCGGGTGTTGACAAGTTGGTATCAGAGCCATCCTGACCATAGGAGACCCTAGTTAGATTGGACGTTGAACCAAAAACTTAGTTTCAAAACCCAAGAACAAAACTATTTACGAAAACTTATTCTCATTCTTACCTCTTTAATTCTTTAATAAAACTTCATGTTCCTCAAAAAATCTTGTAAAATAGATAAAATTTTGACACACTTGATCACTTTGCTAATCTACTCATCCTCTATTTTTATAGATGGACGTGAAGTACAGCAAGTTTTATCAACTCGGAAATGGGGGAGACCTTATATTTGAGAGGGATCTGGATCAGCTTTCGGAACTTCTGGAGCGCCCGCATCCTGAGTTCTTCGGAGCTCAGCTCAATGATCAAGGGGGAGAAGATCTGCAGTGGCTAATTGTTGCAAGTCTCCGAGGAAAGATTGAACCTCCCACTGCGGAGGGAATTCAGTTTACCTTGAGGAAAAACAACTGGCTCGATGGACTTGCCAGAGCAATGCAGGAAGCTCTTTCCCGTCTGTGTGGGCAGAGCATCAATCAGATCAAGGGTACTCGCTTTGAGTTTTGCCCAAGACGTGATGCAAATGGTCAACCACTGGAAGCCCCATACCACCCCGAGCTGAAGACTCAATTAGACCACCTTAGCTTCATGATGTATGATCGTCAGCAGGAACTGGACAACTGCCGTGACTATTGCAACCACAAGTCTGCCATCATCAAGACGAAGGATCAGACCATCGCCATGCTAGCAAAGGATCGCAAGTCTCGCCGCCGTCAGCTCGACAAGAAGGAGCGCATTATTTCCCGTCTTCGCCATCGTATCTCATCTCTGGAAGAGACCATCCATGAGAGAGACATGCAGTTAGAGGAAAGGGAGAATGCCGGAGAAGATCTTCGTGGAGACCCTTACTCCTATCTCAGCGATGACGATGATTTTCTGGAAGATCAGGCCATGGACTTCTTCACCGATGAGGATGATTTCGCCTTCATCGATGATGCGGAAGATGATGAAGCCACAGACTCCGTGCAGTAGTAGCACTGAGCACTAGCGTAGTGAGTAGTAGTCGGTCCCACTGTATCGTAGTTTCCAGAATGGTTCTTAAAACCATCTGTTTTTCTTTGTTGTGGTGTGTGTTGTACTGTGTGCTATGAGTGAAGAATGAAAAAGCAAGTTGCTAGAAAAACTTGAGTCAAACTCTAAAAACTTTTCAAAGACCCAAAACCTTAGAAATTTCCCTCTTTTCTCATGATCTATATCAATCTTCAGATGCCACGTGGAGGAAGTGGTTCAGCCCCGGATCCGATGTTGCAGATCCTGCAAATGTTGACTTCTGACCGCGAAGCTGAAAGAGCGGAACGTCAAGACAACCTAGCCACTCTGCAACAGATAGCCCAGCTAGCCCACAACAACCAAGGCCATGGAAATCAGGACAACCACGGATCTAAGCTCAAGAATTTCCAGAATACCAACCCACCCGTTTTCACCAAGTCGGAAGAACCCCTAGACACTGATGATTGGCTGCAAACCATGGAAAATAACTTAGAAGTAGCCGGAGTGGAAGCCCACGAAAAAGTCTTGTTCGCCACTCATTATCTAGCCGGAGATGCCAGGGCATGGTGGAACAGTGTTCGTGCAATGACCGGAGGCCAAATGATGACCTGGGAGGAATTCAAGGTCAAATTTAGCAGAACCCATGTGCCGCCAGGTTTGATCAAGAGAATGAGAGACGAGTTCAGAGAATTGAAACAAGGAAGGATGACTGTAGTGGAATACCGTGACAGATTTTTGTCATTAGCTAGGTATGCCCCGGACGAGATAGACACCGAAGCCAAGAAGAAAGAAAGATTCCTGAATGGTCTGCATGACGAGATGCAGACAGTGTTAGTCAATATCCCCTTTGCTGATATTGAAGCCCTTGTCGACTCTGCTATCCAGATGGAAGGAAAGATCAACCAGGCCAATGAGAACCGCAAGCGTCGCATGATGCATCAACCAGGAACCCATCAGACCCCAAAGTATCGCCCCAACCCATCTCCAGGATTTGCCCCAAGAACCAACAGACCCCCTATGACCCGTCCGACCTATCCCAACTGTGGAAACCCTAGACCCGGAGGAAATCACAACAACCCCGGCAATTCTAGCAATTTCACCCGTGCCCCACCCAAGTTCAACACCAACAATGCTACCGCCAACCCCAATACTGCCTCGAGGACTGGAAGCAATGTTGTGCCTGTCGCAGCCAAGGACAAGTCACAAGTGACCTGTTATGACTGTGGAAATAAAGGCCACTATTCCAATGAGTGCCCCAACAAGAAGAATGCTACAGCCCCTAATACCAATGTCCCAGCTCAGCAGCAGCGTCGTGTCCAGCCAGGGAGAAGATTTGCCCCAGGAAATTCACTCAACCGCAATGGCCGTCTTTTTCTCATGCATGCTGAAGAAGCTCAGGAAGCGCCAAACGTCGTGCTGGGTATGTTTTCTGTTAATTCAGTACTTGCAAGAGTGTTGTTTGATTCTGGTGCATCGCATTCATTTGTCACCGAAGAATTTGCCTGCACTAGTAAAATTCAACCAACCAAACTGAAGCATGTGATGATTGTACAAATTCCCGGATCGACCACCAAGGCTAGGCAAATTTGCAAAGCCGTCCCTATCCGAATCCATGGCATAGATTTTTATGCTAACCTAATAGTACTCGGAACTAAAGGTTTGGAAGTAGTACTAGGAATGGATTGGATGTCCAAACATAAAGGAATGATTGACTGTGCCAAGAAAGACATTACCATGACCAGTACCGCCGGAATATCAGTCGAGCATATATCTGAAACCTTACCTCGCCAATTCAAGTGTAACAAGAGTCTAGCCCAACCTACCATTGACCAAGTTCGGATAGTCTGTGAATAACCCGATGTATTTCCAGATGTTTTGCCCGGTATGCCCCCAGATAGGGATATCGAGTTTATCATCGAACTAATCCCCGGAACAGGACCTATAGCCCAGAGACCCTATAGTATGAACCCGTCAGAACTAGAAGAACTGAAGAAGTAGTTGGATTCCATGTTAGAAATCGGATTGATTCAACCAAGTGCGTCCCCATGGAGGTCACCTGTCTTGTTTGTGGACAAGAAGGATGGAGGTAACCGTTTGTGTACGGATTATCGAAAGTTGAATGATGTCACCATCAAGAACAAGTACCCCTTGCCCAAGATAGAGGATTTGTTTGATCAATTGACCGGTGCCCAGGTGTTTTCTAAGATTGATCTTAGAACTGGCTATCATCAACTCAAAATTCGTGCAGAGGATATTCCAAAGACTGCCTTTACCACCAGATATGGATTGTATGAGTATATAGTCATGTCTTTTGGATTAACCAATGCCCCCGCTTATTTCATGAACCTCATGAATAAGATTTTTATGGACTTCCTGGATAAGTTTGTCGTTGTTTTCATCGATGACATTCTGATTTATTCCAAATCGGAAAAAGAACATGAGCTACACCTAAGGACCATTCTTGGAACCCTTAGAGAGCATCAGCTGTATGCAAAATTTAGCAAGTGTGAATTCTGGTTACAGGAAGTAGGATTCCTCGGTCACATTGTATCAGCCGGAGGAATTGCCGTTGACCCTGCCAAAGTGAAAGATGTGGAAGATTGGCAAGCCCCAACCACTCAAACCCAAGTTCGTGCTTTTCTCGGATTGGCGGGATATTACCGCAAATTCGTAGAAGGATTCTCTAGTATCGCCCGACCCATGACCCAATTGCTGAAGAAGGACAAGAAGTTTGAATGGACAGACAAGTGTGAAGCGAGTTTTCAAGAACTCAAAAGGAGATTGATTTCAGCCCCAATCTTGATCATGCCGGATATCACGAAGCCCTTCGATGTGTATTGTGACGCATCCAAGATTGGTCTCGGATGTGTGCTGATGCAAGAAGGCAAAGTTATATCTTATCTATCGCGACAATTGAAGCAACATGAACAAAATTACCCAACCCATGACCTCGAACTCGCAGCCGTAGTTCTAGCCCTAAAGACATGGAGACATTACCTTATGGGAAACCGTTGTGAGATTTATTCGGATCACAAGAGCCTAAAGTATATATTCACTCAGAAGGAGCTGAATATGAGGCAGAGAAGATGGATTGAGCTAATCAAGGATTATGACCTGGACATTCACTATCACCTGGGTAAAGCCAACGTGGTAGCCGATGCCCTTAGCATATTGCCGTGCCGCTTGAACTCCATGATTTTGAAGGAGCAACCAAGTTTGCACAAAGAGATGGAAGATTTTCGAATAGAATTAGTAAGTGAAGGATTTTTGGCTAGCATAGAACTTCAGCCCACTTTGATCAGTCAGATTAAAGAGGCGCAGAAAGGAAATGCTAGTATCGACGGAATTAAACGTCGTATCGGTACATGCAAAGTACCCGGATTCACCGAGGACGAAGAAGGAGTTTTGTGGTACAAAGGACGCCTTTGTGTACCAGTAGATTCTGAGTTAAAAGAAGTTATCTTGAAGGAGGCTCACGATGCTCTTTATTCTATCCATCCCAGAGGAACTAAGATGTATCAAGATTTGAAAGAGCAATTTTGGTGGCATAAGATGAAGAGAGAAATCGGAAGCTATATCGCCAAGTGTGATATATGTCAGCGAGTCAAGGCAGGACATCAAAGACCCGCTGGATTGTTGCAACCTTTGCAAATTCCGGAATGGAAATGGGATTCTGTAGGAATGGACTTTATCACTGGACTACCTACTTCTAGTAGGGGAAATGACTCTATTTGGGTCATAGTGGACAGATTGTCCAAAGTCGCCCATTTCTTGCCCGTTAAAACTACCTATCAGAGTTCGAAGCTAGCAGAGTTGTACATCGCTAGGATCGTTAGTTTGCATGGAGTCCCCAAGAATATCGTATCGGATCGAGGAACTCAGTTTACCTCGAGATTCTGGAAGAAGGTCCAAGAAGGTTTAGGAACCCGCCTAGATTTCAGTACCGCGTATCACCCTCAGACCGATGGACAAACGAAGCGATTAAACCAAATACTCGAAGATATGCTTAGAGCATGTGTGCTAGAATATGGATCCAAGTGGGAAGATTGTCTGCCGTTTGCAGAATTTTCCTACAAGAAAGTGCCGCACTTGAATGGCCCCATTTGAAAGTTACCAAGCCAGTTTGCAAATGGCCCCATTTGAATTCATGTACGGAAGAAAGTGCCGCACCCCTTTGAACTGGTCGGAAGTAGGAGAGAGTCAAAATGTTTGGACCCGACATCCTACGAGAAGCAGAAGAGAAGGTTCACAAGATTCGTGAGCACCTCAAGACATCCCAATCCCGACAAAAGAGTTATGCCGACAAAATACGTCGAGACCTCGCCTTCAACATTGGAGATTTTGTTTATCTGAAAGTGTCGCCATTGAAGGGAATGCAGCGTTTCCAACTCAAAGGAAAGTTAGCCCCCAGATATATCGGACCTTTCAAAATTTTGAACCGTCGAGGAGAGGTATCGTATCAACTCGAGCTACCAGAAGAGATGTCAGCGGTGCACAATGTGTTCCATATCTCGTTACTTCGCAAATGTCTCGAAGTCCCCGAGAAGACCGAAGTGTTCAAGAATATCGATCACCGGACCATAGAGATCAATGATGACCTGACCTATCCCGAAGTACCCATCCGTATATTGGAGGAAGCCTTTAGAACTACCAGAACCCGAAGCATCAAGTTTCTCAAGATTCAGTGGAGCAACCACACAGAAGAGGAAGCTACTTGGGAACACGAAGATCACATCAGAACGGAGTTTCCAAATCTCTTCAAATCCTAGGTAATCTTTTCGTCCTTTTTCAAATCTCAGGACGAGATTTTGTTTAAGGGGGGAAGGTTTGTAACATCCCAAAAATATCAAACTTAGATCATCAAAACACTAATCCTCAAGTTTAGGGTTAACAAAAACTTTTCTAAATAAAATTATGAATGCATGCATATGTCTATGCATGGATTTTGAATTTCTTTAAAACCCACCTTGTTTGTGTGACCCATTGCTTGTAAAATGTTTCTTAGGTGAAATAAACATCATCTAAAACATTCCCCACACTTTTCCTAAAGACAAGTAAATCAAAACAAATATATTAAGTGAATGGTCATTTTGACCAATTTATCTCCCATGCCTACTTTGGCTGTCTCAAACTTTCAAAACCTAACAGAAACTTTTCTGGATCTTTGCACCCCTTGAATGTACTCATAACAAAGTATCAAGGCCCACTTTGTGATCATCCAGAAACTTTCAAATGCATAGTTTAAATGACAATTCAAAATTGAAGCTTCTTCATATGGGAAGATCCCACTTTTTCAAAACCAACTCAAACAAGCTCAATTTTCAAAACCCAAGCATCTGCAGACTCACCAGAACCAATCTAGCAAACCCACCAAAAATCATTTCAAAATTCAAAACTTGATTTCATGCGGCCATTTCATCAAACAGGTTGCAGACACAAATCAAACAAACCCACAAACACTATAGTGTGCAGTGATTTGAGCCTAACCTGTTCTCTAGTTAGCTCTCACACAATCCAGTAGATCATCTAGAAAGTTTAGACCAACACTAGCACCCCTGTGAGCTTGCCATTGCCATTAATGGTGAACAACTAAGCACCCCCATGTCACCCCAATGTGGACAGCAAGCTAGGAGAAGCAGCAAGCCTAGCCAGCATGTCTGGGAGGCAGCCCACCGTCCACCGCCACTGTCTGTCCCAGCCGCGAGCGTTGCCAAGCCCTGGACCACGCGCACAAGACACGCCCAGACCATGCCAAGCGTGCGCCAGAGCGCCACCCTCGACCATCACCCACAGACCGCGCGCCGCCCTCACCGCGCGCACGCACGATCACCATCGACCCAGGAGACCGCCAGACATCCCCGTTTGCCGCCCCGCGCCATACAGCCACCGCCCGCCGTCGAAGACGCCGCCTCTGCCGCGCAGAGCACCGCCCGTTCCAGACCAAACCACACCGCCCCATGCCTCGCGACCATGTCGTTGAGCATCGCCAGGAGACACATCACCGTCCCCTACCCTTGCCCATGCCATTAGCTGCCTGTAACGTCGCCTCCGACGAGCTCACCTTGCGCCCCAACGGTCCCCTCGCTCGACTATAAATAGAGGCCACCCCCGCACGATTTCTTCACACCATCTCACTCCCCTCTCCCCACTGACCGTGCCACACCATTCTCAGAGAAAGGCGAGCACCACCTCGCCGGAATTTCACTAGAGCCTGCCGCTGACGGAGAAGAAAGGAGCCAGCGATTGGAGCCGCCCTAGGAGAAGCCACCGGTACCAGGAGGTTCGCCGTCGTCGACTTCGTCGTTCGCCCGCCTCGCCGACCCTCGCCCGTACCCCGGTGAGCCCCCAGCACCCCTCATTGGCCGCGCTAGGTTTCGTTCTCCCGGAGCTGTCTCGCGTCGACGATGACCCTCAGCCGTTGGATTAGAACTAGATCGAACGAACCACGTTGCCCCATACCGCTTCGCCCAGCCCCGTGTAGGGGTCTCAACCTAATAAGGTAGATTCCTCCTGTGTTTACAATGCTAGTCCCTGGATCAATAGCTAGCATCCACGGTTAAGATGTAATATCAAGATACAAAGGTCATAACATAACTTTATAACCAGGAATAACATAATTTTTATTACATCATACATAGCTCATTAGGCTATTACATTACATTACAGCGGAATAACTATAGTCATGGGGTCCTTCATCTTCAAAGTGCCACAGGCAGATGTTGGTTGTAGACTTTGTAATATCAATCAATCTTCACTAAAGACAATCAAACCTGCAACATTACAAGTTACAGCCACAAGGGTCAATACATTTGAATTGTATTGGCAAGTTTCACTACTTTGTATATTATGAGTGGATCTTATCAATACATGCATATTTGGCTAAGTAGAGTTTAAGGCTTATTTGCATAAAGCAATATTTATCCTATCTTTTCAAAATGGTTTTGGTCCTTTGTCAAATCCCTTTTCCAAGTTCCTTGAACTCCTTGGTAGAAATTCAAGTGTTCAAGTCCTTATCAAAAATCCCTTGAGCTACTTGGTAACCCCAAGCGCAACAAGTTTTATCAAATCTCATGAGTTCCTTGGTAACCCCAAGTACATCATGCTCTTGAGCACCTTGGTAACCCCAAGTGCAACAAGCTTAACAAAATCTCTTTGAATTCCTTGGTACCCCCAAGTGCATCAAGTTTTTATATTAGAACTTGGAATTTCGAGATCTCCCATGGTTCAAACTTTAGTTTCTCAGTATTGTCCATAACCGGGGACACGGCTAAGTACTTAGATTTTATTAACTTCTGCAGAAGGAGTACACTTTACCCACATGTCACAATCCCATCCTTTTGCCACCAGTGGCCTACTGGATTAGTGCTCACCAAGATGGAGTACTGGCAGATTGAGAATGTGACGAAGTCTTTCCAAAGGGTCCTTCCATACACCATTGCTAGCTTGCCTTCAGCACCCATGAAGCATTCCAGATCCCCATGTCCGGTTAACTGAAGACAGTGCATGGGTCTTCCCGATGTAGTCGACTAAGCCAGAGCCATAATAGAATGTGGTTGCACACGAAAGCCACAATTGGAGAAACATGTTCAATCTCTAAGTTTCCTAGGTGGTTTTCTTTTGGAGCACAACACAGAGTGATTCCCATAGACATGGTTCCTTTTGTTGCCACCTTCTCCAAAACTTAAAGTATCCACCACCTAGGTGGTTCATTGAGTCCTTGTTTTATTATGTAAAACACAACTTCTTTTCTCAACCTTTGTAAAATCTCAACATGTATCTCTTCTAAAATAAAGCATGGCTAAGCATGTAACAACTACATATTTTCACTAAGGAGTGTATAGGGAATATTATTAGGATTTAGCATAGCTTAAGTATAAAAAGTATTTTCATGCATGTTTCAAAATCCACTAAGTATAATGAAAATAGTAGGAATTTTGATGATAGTGTCACTTGCCTTTTTGAAGGAAATGGTGGTTCACTCCTTGATCTTGCTAGTCTCTCACTTTGCTAATTTCACTACAATCAATCAAGCAAACACCAATCAATCTAGCATTCCAAATAATCAATCAAACATCATTTCATACACACAAACTATGGAATCCAAAATCTAAGTCATGTATGTAAGTATGTAAGAGATGGTTCTAGTTGCAAAGGTGGTTTCCACTAGGCTTCTAAACTTTGTAAGTTCTAAATTGGTCATTCACCACAATGGCAAAGTTATTTGCAAAAAGATTTTATCTCAAAAACCATTTTAGAATCCATTCATCATTTTATGTGGTGAAAATATTTTCTTTATCAAAGCAAAACTTTATGTTTTTCACCAAATGAGTTGCCATTTTAAAACTTGTTATTTTTGGGTCAGTAGGTTTGGTCCAAGCTATTTTCTCAAAGTTTTCTTTCCAAAAACATTTTCATAATAAAATCAATAATTCTATTTGGCTAAAAAATTTGGCTAAGTCAAATAATTCAACCTAAATTTTACCAAAATCTTTTTTTAACACCAAGGGTTGGTTCCTAGGGTCAGTATGGTCACAACAAACTATTTTGCAAAAGTTTTAATCAAAAATCATTTTTAAACAATTTTTCTAATCTAAACAAGCACTCAAATGCTTCTGCATATTCAACCAACCTAACAGTTACTATTTACTAAACCAAGGGTATGGTTGGCTAGGGCTTGCTCTCATGAATCCATTGATATAAAATTTGTAATTTTTGGACGTGTGGTTTCAAAGTTACAAGGGTTTGAATTTCACAACTAAATCAGATTTCAAATCTGTTTTAAACAGAACAGGGGACACGCGTCGTGTTTTAACTGGACGGTACCGGTTCGGGTGGATCGCGGTTGTGGCGCGTTGGATCAAATGTGAATCGTGCGGCTCAGATGCTCCTCTACCGTTTCGCTTAAATCGCTCTGTCTACGCCACAGGATGGTGATCCAACGGCTCACGCGTGCTTGACCAGAAGCTGGCGGCGGCGACGGCCAGACGAGGTGCTAGCGATGGTTCTAGGAAGCAAAGATCGAGGTGGGGATGCTCACCGTGATCGCGAGGACGAGGTGATGCTCGGGGAATGGTTGGTTGGTCGAGGGGCGTTCAGGGTCTGCAGTAATTGCTCGCCAGAGTAAAGGACGGCGTCAGACGGTCCTGGAGCTCGTCGAGGGTGAAGCTGTGGTTCGCCCCGAGGGAAAACGAAGACGCCGTTAGTCGCGCAAGATCAAGGCGAAGCTTTTCGCGTGAAAGAGAGGGCTCGGGGTGGTCAGTTCTTACCAGGAAAACGTCGCCGGAGATAGTTGCAGACACGGCGGCGCTCGGAAGCTTGTCGTAGTCGATGCTCCAGGGCGTCCGCGGTTGAGAGGGGGTGCTGGGAGATGCGTCTGGTTGTGGGGAAGTTGTCACCGTGCTCAGGGAGGCTCGGGGCAGTGTCGTGTCGCCGGAATCGGGGAATAAGCTCGTCGGAGACGGCGGTGGTGCAGAAGAGATTGGCGACAGCCTAGGGGCAGAGAGGAGGAGTTGTCTGGGGGAAAATGTCGCGGAGGGGGAGGTGCTTAAGAATGCGCGGTTGCAGGAGCGATTAACTGCCGCGTTAATGTTAATTGATGCTCGCAAATGTCGCCAGAAACGGTCGAGGAGAGGGGGGGCGCTGTCACCGCGAGGAAGAAGGAGGATGAACAGGGAAAATGGGTCCAGTCGTCAGTGGGGGAAAGAAACGAGGGGGAGGTCCACTGGTCAGTGTCATTGCGGGTTAACTAATTGGTGCGAATCATTTTCTTTCGGGGTGAAGTGCTGGGCTGTTTCTGGGCCTGTTTTGGCTGCTGGGTTGGGTTGGCCCTTTTCTAATTTTTTTCCTTCCTGCAATCTTTTTCCATTTCTATTTTTGATTTCTGTTTTGAAATTTTCTACCAAACAAACTTGTCTCAAATAAAATCAAACAACATCACACTTTGTAGTTTTTGAAATTTTGTTCTGTTCAGTAACCTGAACCAAAATCCAAATTCAAAATAACAATTTTAATAATAGGGTCCATTATTATTTAATTAAATAGATGTACCAATTATTAAATCCATAGGTTTTGATTTAATTCAAAGCTCCTCTTGAGAACTAAATAATTTTAAACCATTCAGTAGGTTGTATTTGAAAATAAGGAATATTAGGAAAGCTTGTTTAAAATAAAAATAACATTTGGTTATATAGGGTCCATTAATAATTAAATAAAATGGGCCTTAGTTATTAAATCCAATAGAGTTTGATTTTATTAATAAAATCTTTATTTGAAACCTAAATATTTTCAAAACCAAATCAGTAGGTTTTATTTGGGAAATATAGAATACTTGGAAATTTGTTTTTAACAAAATAACCTTTTATTTTATAGTCCATTATTAATTAAATATAATAGACTTTCATTATTAAATCAAATAGGATTTGTTTTATTGAGATATTCATTTTGAAATCTAAAATAAAACCAAAACACTTCAGTATGTTTTAATTAAGAAAATAAAATAATTAGAAAACTTATTTAAAATAATTTAATAAGTTTTGATATTTTAATTAAAATGGTAAAACCTTTTATTTAAATAAAGTTGGATATTAAATCCTTATTATTTTATTTAAATAAACCTTTGCTAATTTTATTCAAAACAAAATGTTTTAATTCAAAATCTTGGCCAAAGTTTTATTTGGCTTTATAAAATAATCTTTATTTATAAATCCATCTTTTCTTTTGAATACCAAATCTTTTATTTAAAAGATTCCAAAATAGTAATTCCAAAACATTTTATTTTCCTTTATTAAATACTTATCTTTATAAATCCCTTTAGAATTTTATTTAATTCAAATGGGTGTGAAGTTCTAATTGAATTCAAAAAGTTTTCTTCTGGTTCTGAAAATCAAACAAAGTTTTATTTTATTCATTTATTTTTCACATTACAAGATTTGGAAAATCTTGGGATGTGACACCCCGTGTCACTGACGAGTGGGGACACCCACTTAAGCAGCGGGCGGGAGCACTGCGCTTAGCAGGCCGGCCCGTTAGAAGTTCCCGCGCAGCCCAGCAATTCAAATTAAACCTTTTCTTTTTAAATTTAAACACACTTCTGTACCCAACTTCAAAAATCAACCCAGATCGATTCAGTGCACCAAATTAGATGAAACCAATTTTGTTGGAAAGGTCTGTGAATGCTTAATCCAAGCCCGTTGGATTCAAGTCATTTGGATCAGTAGATCACCCATAGAAAAATAACAAGGCAGAAGCTTTTCTGCATTCAAACATTTTTCAAATTTAAACCATAAAAGCTTTTGAGTTGATTCCAACTCTCAAAAATCACATTCAACGATACCTTTCAGAATATATAAAAATATATATAGGTTTACTTGCAGAAATATTGTTCAAGCAATAAAAGAATGCTTCATAAGCATTTCTAGCCACTTTAATTAATTAAAATAAAAGGGTAAAACCTTATTAAATTGTGACACCACTTTAAATCACATTCCCATGGACTACAATATGTGGTGATGACATGTGTCAACATGATCCCATGTTTAGTTTGGAGAATATTAAATCTTAAGTGGTTTTTCAATGAGTAGAAATTACTTTTCTAAAAAAAATAAAAAGGATTTAAACCAAGCTTTAACCTTGTAATGTTAGTGATGATACTAGATCATCTATAGGACCCTTGTGTGATGATTGCAAGTAGTTAAGTATTGTTTGGTGATTGTGTACCTCGTATTTATTCGTAGACGCTAGTACCGACCAAGGATACGAGGAGGAAGGAGGATACTACGAAGAGGAAGCCGAGGAGAACTTCAACCACTGCTCTGCACAAGGCAAGCTAACACTTGCAAGATACTATACCTATGCAAGCTTATATTGACATTGATTGCAAGCCTAATACCACTAGTGAGTGTGCAAGCTAACACTTGCAAGATACCCTACTGATGCCACAAGCCCATACTTGTGAGATGATTACTTTATGCCTTAAGCATATGTGACCATACCCACTTGCTAAACCAATCCTAGTTTTATGGCAAGCTTCTTACTTTATTTTTTATCAAAGTACTTGGAGTCTACCTAAGAGTTTGGTAGATACTAGACAGTTGTGCTGAAGGTTGCATAAAGAGCATAAAATTTGGCCTAAGCAAGAAACCTTGATATCATCCTAGGATATAAGGTTGGACTTAGTTGAAACTCCACTAGTTACCGCCCCCCCATTAGTACTACCCCCACCTGTAGATGCTAGTGCTAAGCATAAAACTTGATCAACTTTAGATGGGAATACTTGGTGGAAAAATGGTTACGAAAACCTTGGAATGATGGATCATTCTATTGAAATGTTTTGGACATGTGTTTCCAAACACTTGATGATTCTGGTGATAAAAATGTTGAGGCATGAGCCTTAGCCCTTTATAAAACTGATGGTGGTCTGGATGCGATACCATTCCAATTTTATCGTACAACCACAATACCCGAATATTGGGTAGGGCTTGACTGGAAACTTATATACCTTAGTATTAGTTCCCTCACGGCCAAGGTCTGAGCTGAGGCTACCTTGTGAAGATTGTCCACCTGTGCAGTACCCAAGATGACAGTGGTCATGGTTGGGAGGCCAAACTCACAGGAGAGGTGCTTATACTAGGGAGTGTAATTGAAAGGTTAGGATTGATTATCCGCATACTGAGTATGTTAAATTCAGGATTTGTTCCTGACAGATGTATTGAATGTTGTGGTGAAAGTGTACAATCTCTGCAGAGTGTCAAACTATTCGAATAGCCGCGTCCGCGGTTATGGACAGTTGGAGTGGCCATACTGTTCCCCCGTCAGACTTTTCAAAATGACTTGTGAAATGAATTGTGACTTTGACTTGACCACAACAGAGTTGTGTCCTGGAATACAAGATCCCACTTAGGAGTTATAAAATTTTGGACTAGCTTTGGAACTTAGTAGTTATAAACCTGGCTTTTGCAAAACAACCCTAGAGCCTAGTGTCCTATTATCCAAAAACCCCCTTTACTTGTTAGTATTAGTTTGCGAGTACTTAAAGAGTACTCATGGCTTTGTCCCTGGCTATTCCCATGGACAGACTATGAAGAGGAGTACCTGGAGGATGGACCCCAGGAAGGTTACGACAACTAGGATCATCTCCCATCGTCAGTATTGCCGGTGACCCCGAATATGGAGCTTCGCCTACGCTACCGTTATTACTATGTATTCCGCTGCTTGATGTTGTATTAAGGACTGGATCATGAGATCCCTATTTGTGTAAGAACTTATGTATCGTTTGTAATGGATGAAGTACTATGGTATCCAATTCTGTTATGTCTCGCAAAAATGGTAATCCTGGGATTGCGATGTATGGCATAACAGGCATCTAGGATTGAAAAATCCGGGTGTTGACACCCAGGTGCCAAGACCACCTTGGAAAAATGGGTTGGACTTAACTAGTCATGTAAGCGCCCACTCTTTAGAGACCTTCCCCTCGGCCTCTTAGCGCAGCTTCCCTCACCACCATCCTTGGCCCTCTTGGAGGCACTACCCTCACTAACATCCCTAGAGCATGCTCCTCTATTGGTGGGGAGAGCACTTCCGATCAACATCTTCGAGCACTACAAAAAGAATCAACACATGTAAGCACATTCATTATGGTGATCAAACATGAACAATCAACATGGACTCATATGCAATGGCACATATGCAAAAAGATTCTCCTCATGAGCAACATAAATGAACAATGAATTTGGTTAGCACACAAGTTTATTCATGAAGAGGATCCCCTTGCATTTCATTGTGATAAACTTAGTAATCATTGGTCCAAGAAAGCAAAACACAATGACCACACCAATGCCCAACTTCAGAATAACTAGCACAAACAAGGTACAGTTGGTGCTACAGGGAACCAAATGACATGCACAACCAATTATGTTGTGCATACCATCTGGTTCCTACAACACCAATTCTATGAACAAATTGTACTAAGTGTCATCACAAGATGGGTTCACATCATTTACAACATTTGTCTCATAGTTCACAACATTTACAACATGAAGCGATGGTCCTACCGAACCAAGTTCCACCAGCTTGAATAGATGGCAGAACCAGGTTCGATAGGATCATCGCTTCCATTTCTTTGTGATGCGTATGTAATCATCGGCAGCTGCATAAATGAACAACTAATTTTTGTGCCTCATATTAGGCATTGTGTGTCCAAGATCAATCGTAACAGGCATGCTATGAAGCAATCTATTGGGTTCTTGGCCACAAAATGCATTAGTTATCATCGTCCTATAAGAAAAACATGAAGAGTACAATTATCCCCCAATTTTCAATGCCTTATATATGATGTGCACACAAACACCGGAAAGATGACTCTGTACTACCAAGTACAATGCACAACATTGTTTGTATGAACGATTCGAGGTACTACAGATTCACCCCCGGTCACATTCGGTGACAGCTTTAATCATCGGCCAATACTAAACAACAAACACAAGAAATATTAGTGCCGCATAATAGGCATTGTGTGTCCAAGATCAATCATAACATGCATGCTTACATGCAACCCATTGGGATTTTGGACACAAGATGTGAAGTAATCATCGACCTAGGAACAAGAAGATGAACAGTGCAAAATCCTCAATTTTCCCATTCGGTGGAACCCTAATCAGAACATCTTCCTAAATCTAGCTAGTTACAAGCAGATCAAACAACTTTATCTGTAGATCTAGTGCTTATGTAGGCACCACTTGTAGTACAATGTCATCTCAGAAAAAACTATCAAATCGACGGAAAGAGCGAAATATGGGCACAAATCTGTCGTGGTTGTCACTTATATACTTAGAGCTATAAGCTAACATTCAGACATGTGGTGCAAAAACAAAGATAGGGTGGTTTCAGGCCTTACTGCCATTGTTGCAGATCAGGAGGACTGTACCTGCTGACGAAGAAGCTGCCGCAGCCGTTGCTCCGTTGCCGGCAATGCGACCGCAATACTCGTCGTCCATCCGCCGCCGTCTGCTGTCCTTGCGGTGGTATTGAATCCACCGGCCGTAGAGGAACTGCCGATGGTAAGAGGGGAAAGAAAAAAGAACAGTTGCTAATAGGGAAAGTGAGAGTGGTGAGCGAGCAGTGCGAGGATTTATGGCGCGTGTTCTCGACGTCACACGGTCTTCCGCTCTTCTCCCCGCGGTCTTCCGCTCTTCTCCCCGCGTGACGTCTCTTGGCTCCCTAGAACCTGTCCCCACAAAAATGCTCGATTTTAGCGTTTTTGACGGGTCTAAATTTTATATGCTTTAAAACTCATGCGATGCGAGAAACGGCCATGCTCAGCCTGTCAAAACGCCCACTATGTTTGTGCCGTGCTCGTACATGACGATCGATGAGAGGTAGCGGATGGTTTTCCCGAGTTTCGGTGCTGCCGTCCGATAAACCGTCCCACGTTTGTGCCGAGCTCGTAGTACCTAGGGGAAATCTGGTACTTTCTCCTGCTAATTAATTTCTAAAAGAACACACTCGCCGGATACCAATAATCTGCGTGAATAAACTACTCGCCGGCAGCGCTGTAGCTTAGAAAGAGATAGGCGATGTAGCCTGACATGCATGAGATTCATCGATCTGATAACCCTAAGCACGTTTAAAGCTTGCCATCTGGTATTTTGCGTCGAACATGTTTTTTAGGCGAGGCAAGTATGACATTAATCGTGTGCACAGAAAACTCGTTGGTCCCTTATTTATACCATAAAACTGAGATCCTATGGTTACTTTTAGGTGGTTTATAGGATTAACGTAGAGGCTTGTAGGGATTCTCTAATTAGTAAATATATATAGGCTATTACCGATATAATTTGGGCAAGAAAAATATCTCCATATATCAATGATAACTAAGTATTCCCTTGGTCTCAAAATAGATGTTGTAGAACGATAGAGAGGAATTTACGGAATATTGACGGAATGCGTTCGATGTATTATTGAGCCAACGAGTATATATGGATCATCTTGGAATACAAGTCAAGTTAGGCTAGAGTCCTAACTATCATAAACTTTCATAACAACCATTTCCATATAATACTCTAACATCCCCCAAGGTCGTAGCGGTAGCGTCTTGAACAACTGAAACGTTGCGGATGGTCCGACTGGAGAGAAACCGAAATAAAACTAGTAGACTCATGTAGAGGTCCCAACCTTTAATAAGGTAGAGATCCCTGTGTTTACAATGCTAGTCCCTGGATCAATAGCTAGCATCCACAGCTAAGATGTAATATTAAGAAACAAAGGTCATAATAGTGTAGGGGTTCGTAGCATGGAAAACAAAAAAATTCTACCGCATGCAAACAAACAAGCCAAGATCTATCTACTAGATTGTAGCAACGAGTCGATAGAGGAACTCACCCTCGAAGATTCCAAAGCGGTTAACGAGAGCAGATTCTCGTGGGTGATGTAGTCGTACTCTTGCCGATCTCAAGATCGCGTAGATGATCCTTCTGGCGCTGCGTTCCGGCAGCGCTTCCGCAGTCGGTCACACGTTCGGTACTCGATGAATACCTTTCTCTCCCTTGTTCCAGCAGGCAGCGAAGGTTGTAGCACTCTCCTCGCGATTCTGGCAGCACGACGGCGTGGTACCGGAAGTAGAGGGGAGATCTCGCAGGGATTCGCCTTAAGCCGGAGCGAGTATGGTGGACTATGAGAGAGGCCTTGGTGATCTAGGGTTTAGAGGAACCAAGGGGAGGGTGTGGCCGGCGGCTAGGGCTTGGGGAAGCCCCAAGTCGGCGACTTGGAGAAACCCTGGGGCGACGGCGACTTGGAGGAGGCCGACGGCTAGGGCTAGGGTTTTGGGGTGTTTTTGGTGTAGGGAAGAGGGGCAGCCCTGCCCCTCCTTATATAGGTGGGAGGGCGCGGCTTGGGAGGAGGGAGTCCTCCCCCAAGTCGGCCTCCTTGGCCGGCGGGTGGAGGGAGAGGAACTCCTCCCCAAGTAGGTTTCCTACTCTCCCTCCACCAAGCAAACTTGCCGTTTGACTTTTTCAAATTGGCGTTTGACTTTCAAATTAGGATTTGATTTCTTCCTTTATTTTGCCCAGCCAAGTGACCAAGTACATGATGCAACCATTCCATATTGTTATGACACATTCATGTACCCTTCCCCTCCGGAGTGCCGGACCTTCCGGACCCTTCTAGAACATTCCCGATGAGAACACCGGAATCATACCCCAACTCCGAAACAGGACTTACCTTATATGAATCTTATTCTCCGGACCATTCCGGATCTCCTCGTGATATCCCAGATCCTATCCGAGACTCCGAACAATATTCGGTCTCTTTCTCATCTTTCCATAACTACTAAACAACATCGAATCCTTAAGTGTGTCTCCCTACGGTTCGTGAATTATGCGAACATGACCGAGACACTTCTCCGATCAATAACCAATAGAGGAATCTGGAAATTCTTATGGCTCCCACATATTTCTACGATTACTTTGTGATCGAATGAACTACTTACATACGATACCAATTTCTCTTTGTCTCACGATAGTTTACTTATCCGAGGTTTTGATCGTCGGTATCTCTGCATACCTAGTTCAACCTCGTTACTGGTAAGTTCTTTTCTCGTTCCCGTGGTATGTGATCCCTTGTGAGACAGTCACATTCTTGCAAGCCAATTGGATGACATTCCACCGAGAGGGCCCAGAGTATATTTATCCGTCATATGGATGGACAAATCCCACTCTTGATCCATGTGCCTCAACCCATACTTTCTGAACACTCAATGCCACCTTTATAGCCACCCAGTTATGGTGTGGTGTTTGATGTCATCAAAGCATCCTTCCGGTGATGGTGATTAGCACGATCTCATGGTCAAAGGAATTAGGTTACTATGTATCAGAAAGCTTATAGCAATTGAACTATTAAAATGACTTGATCTTTATGCTACGCTTATCTATAGGAGTATGTCCATCATACCATTGTCCTAATGATATGACCTTGTTATTAACAACATCTCAAATGTTCATGATCAAGAAACTATGATCATCTATTAATCAACAAGCTAGTATTATAAAGAGGCTTTACTAGGGACTCTAATTTAGTTTACAAATCACACAAGTATTAATGTTTCTGGTTAATACTGTTATAGATGAATGTAAACATTTACCATAAACACAAAGATATAATAATAACTACATTTATTATTGCCTCTAGGGCATATCTCCAACAAATACAACTTTATAACCAGGAATAAAATAATTCATTACATCTTACATAGCTCATTTGCCTATCTCATTACAATGCAGCAGAAATAACTATAACATGGAGTCCTTCATCTTCAAAGTGCCACAGGAAATCATGTTGGTTGTAGACTTGTAATCCTAATCAACACACTTCACTAACATCAAACAAACCTGCAACATAATAGGTTACAGCCACAAGGGTCAGTACATTTGAATTGTATTGGCAAGTGATACTATGGTAGTATAGCGGAGTCTATCATCTATATGCATTTGGCTAAGTGGAGCTTAGGATTGCTTTGATTAAAATAGATTTTGAAAACACTAAGTTTTTGCTTGTCAAGATCACCCAAGGAACCACCAATAGAAATTGGTGAACCTTCACCTTTGTTCAACCACAAGTTTTTAACTTAGAAATTTGGATGAGGAGATTCTTGATAGCTTCCATGTCTTGATGCTCAAATTGTCCTTTGCCAGGGACATGGCTAAGTACTTAGATTTTTCACTCTAAAGAGGTGGTGCACTTTCCCCACAAGACTTGGTTTCACCAAGACAAGATCTTTCAGAAGCCTTCCCTTAGACCAGAATGGACGCGTTCCATCCTATCATCCCCTACCACCAACTGTCCATTTGGCTAAGTTATTGCAACCTATATGATCCAGGCAAAGCCCATAATGCCAAGTGGCTGCACTTGAAGCTTCTCAACATTTGACATCTCAAATCTCTTTGTTCCTGGGTGGCATTCCAGAAGTGAGATACACAAGGTAAACCATAGAAATGGGCCTTGTGTAACCACTCAACACAAACCATTCTTTCCATTCCACCCAGGTGTTTCATTCACTTAGTTGTTTTATTAAACAAAACACAAGTCCTTGACTTAGAAATATTCCATAGCATGAATATAAACCACCCTTGTTTGCTACTATCTAGGCTAAGCATAATAGTAGTAGGAATCTTAACTTAGGAAATTTCTACTAAGGTTTCATCTACTAGGATTTCCCATGGCATAGTTTATACTTAGCAAAAATTCCATGCAAGTCTTACTTAGAAGTATCACTAATGCATAGTGAAAATAATGGGATGAAGTATGAAGCATCACTTGCCTTTTTAGTAGAGAATTATAAGTTCACTCCTTGATCTTGCAATATTCACACTCTTCAATTTCCACTACAATTCAACCAAGCAAGCAATATTCAATCTACCATTCAAGCAAATATCACATAAAATAATAGAAACAAAGCAATGCATGCAAGCATGCTAAAGATTGTTTTATTTGGAAAAGTGGTTTCTAATAGGTTATAAACATTTCAAAACACCTATTGGTCATTTGCAAAAGTGGTAAAACCATTTGATATTAAGTTAGTGGAAAATGGCCACTTTAAATCATTTTTGTTTTGCTAGAAAGAATTTAAATCCAAAGAATATTTCTAGTGTTTACCAAATATATTTTTAACACAATGTTAGTGTTTTAAGGTCAAGTGTTAAGTATTGAAACAATTCAAAAGGTTTTATCTATAAACCATTTCTATACCAAATCAATATTTTATGATGTTGAAAAATGCCTTTAGCAAAGTAATAATTTTTATAGGATTCACAAGATATATTTTTAAATCATAAAACTTTGTGTTTAGGGTCAGAGAGTTAATCCAAATCATTTCCCAAAGATTTTCCTCCAAAAAGTATTTTTAACATATAAACAACATTTTTATTTGACTAGAAATGTTTTAAATCAAAGATTTATTCTTTTGCCCCACAAAATATGTTTTTTTGAATCCACAAGTTGGTTTATATGGTCAGTAGGTTAAAAACAATTCATTTTCCAAAGATTTTATCACAAAAATAATTTTAGAATGAATTTTATATTCAAATTATGCCTACCCAAGTTTGTGCAAAAACAACAATTTTACCAGAAGCAATTTATTAAACAAAGTGCATGGTTGGATAATAATTGGTATGCTGATTCCATTGATATAAAATTTACAAAATTTGGACATGTAGATTTAAATTTATGCAATTTACAAGATTGAACATCTAATAGAACAAGATTTCTGTTTTAAAACAAATCCTGCACACGTGGCGCTTTCCTACGGGGCAAAAACGGTTCGCACGGATCGAGCAATGTGGTCCGTTGGATATAATGCAAATCGCACGGTGCAGAGGCTAACTTACCCCTTCGCTTGACTTTCTATCGCATCCATTAGATCGAGATCCTACGGTTCATATCCACTAGCCATCGAGTGGCGGCGCTGACGGCGGCAAGTGGCGGCGGCGCGGTCGGCATGGGAGGTTTCCGGCGATATAGGGGGTTAGAGAGAGAGGGGTAGCTCACCAGGTTTGCAACGACGCGAGGATGCTCAACGTGGCAGTCGCTTGTCGAGGGGCGCTCGTGGTCGATCTTAATCGCTCGCCGGAGTTGCTTTCGGGCTCGGGTGCGGTCAGTCGTTGTCGGGGGAGACGCTACGGAGCATGAGAGAGCAAGCAAACAACATTGTTAGATGCACGGGAGAGTGGGGAGTACAGGAGTATCAGTGAGAAGGAACGGCGCGGTCGAGTGTTACCAGGGGGTTTCGCCGGAGACGGAAACAGACGACGGCGGTGGTTTGCACTGACGTTGGCGACGATGCAGAGCATGCGCGGCTGAACGGGCGACACTGGGAGATGCGCCAGAGGCCAGGGAGTGTGCTCGTATGCGCCAGGGAGCAAGGAGGGGTGTGGGCTGGCCGGAATCCGTCGGTGAGCTCGTCGGAGCAGTGAGGGGGCGAGCTCAAAATTGTGGCAGCCTGGTGGCTCCGGTGGGGTGATGATTGGGGGAAAGGGAAGAGGGGAAGATGGCGATTAAGTATGCGTGGTCGCGGGCGAGATTAACTCGTGCATTCAACCAGAATTGAACCTGCGAATTTACCCAAGAAACGGCCGGAGGGAAAGAGGGGGAGGAACTGGTCGCGAGGACGACGATGTGCTGGCGGTGTGGCTCAGCGGTCAGCGAGAGAGAGGGGGAGAAGGTGGGGTCCAGTCGTCATATACTCTGCGGGTGTGGTTGCGAGTAAAAGAAAACGTTTCATGGAGAGGGGGATGGGCTCGCTGGGCTTAAATGGGCTGGGTTTAGCTGGGCTAGGTCTTTCTCTCTCTCTTTTTTATCTGTTTCATTTTTCTTTTCCTGTTTCTATTATTCTGTTTTGATTTTGTTTAAACACTTCAAACACTATTTGAATTCAAAATCTTTGCCAAATTTTGTGTGGATTTTAATACTGTTTATTTATACACTCCAAAGTCAAATTTAGAACAATTAATTTTTAGAGTTTATTAATTATTAAAATAAATAGACATTAGTATTTATTTCAAATAGGATTTAATATGCTTTAAAACTCTATTTGAAATCCAAATTATACAAAATCTATTCAGTAGGTTTTATTAAAAAATAAAACACTTTGAAATATAATTTTTAAAATACTTTATTATGTTTTAATGTTCATTTAAAATGGGAAAAGTCTTTACTTAAAGGAAATTGGATAATAATAAAACCTCATGATTTTATTAAATAAACCTTTACTCTTTTTATTAAACAAGAATATTTTATTTCAATTGTTTGGCCAAGATTTAATTTGGCTTTTAAAATACTCCTTATTTATTATTTCTTTCTTTATCTTATAAAATCCATATCTTTTTATTTAAAGATCCAAACTTGGTGATTCAAATTGGTAAAATCTTATTTAATATTTGTTTGTCCTTTTAAATATCTTTAGGATTATTTGCTCACCATTTGGTATGGATTTTTAGATAGGTGCTTTATTAGCTTTGGAAATTCAATTTCCTTATCTTACTAAGTTCATAAGATTTTATCTTTGGTTCCAAATTGAATGAAATCAATTTCTATGGTTTTATAATATTTCTATTTGTCATTCTTGATCATTTATAAATGTTTGTTGACAAATTTTTATATGGATCAAATCCATGGTCTTAGAGATATCTTGGAAAACTCCCATTAGGGTTTTAGGGTTTTGATTTATTTTCCAAGTGTTTAAATTTCAATGCATTTATGAAGAGTGCATTTCACTTGATTTGAATTTAGTTGGATTCAAATTCTATTCAAAGTTTGTTCAATATGGGTTTTGATGAATTCATTTCAAAACAAAAAGTTTCTTTTTACCCTAAATTTCAACAATTATTTATTTTGTTTATTTATTTTCACATTACAAAATTTGGAAAAATTTGGGATGTGACATGCTACCACCCTTAAAACAAACCACATCCAGAGATTTGGGAAAATTGGGGTTACAAGTTGGCTCAAAGCAACTAGGGTACTACCACCCTTAAAAGTTTTCCAACTAGATTACTTCTTGGCTTGCCTTGGATCTTGATGAAACTTCTCTAGGCAAACATCTGCTTGTCCTTTGTTTCCACACTTGCAACATGTGACAAGGGTGAGATCCTTCATAGGCTTGTTTATCTTGTGCTTCATCTTTTCTAGACAATTGCTTGCATAATGTCCTTGATCACCACAATTGTAAAATGTAACAAGATTGAGTTCTTCACATATCTTCCATGGACAAGTTGACACATAATGGTCTAGATCTTTGCAGTTGTTGCACCACACTTGGCTAATTTCCTTATACTTTTTCTTCTTCTCTGGACATTCATTGGCATAGTGTCCCATCTCTTTGCATTGGCAACACTGCACTTGACTTTTGTCCTTCTTCTTCTTGGGTTTATCCTAAGCTAGAAGTGCTTCTAGTTCATGTTCTTCATATCTCACCTCAAAGGTGGGAAAGTCTCCCGGTCTCCTTAATCTTTTACTTGGATAATACATATGTTTCCTCTTTTTTCCATCAAATTGAGTCATATTGCATGGAGGTGCAAGCTGAGATTTTCCTTTGTCTTCATCCTTCTTGGTAGAAGTTGTTCCCTCATGGGGGTTTACAATCTGTTCATGCACTCCACCTTGTTTCCTTTGTTGAACTATGGAATAGATGGGGCATTGGATAGGGACATGATTGTTTCCTTCACATAGGAAACAAGTATCTTGAGATGTGGGGCATTGATTTTGTTGGATGTTTCTCTTCACAATTGGGGCATTGATCTTCATGCTCTTTGGAAGTGTGATCCTTGTCTCCACAAACATTGCAAGCTTGGGTTCCTTCTAAAATATCATCCTTGACATCCTTGTTGTCATAAACCCCTTGGGAAGGGTTGTCTCCCATGTTGATCGTTTGATTTGTCACCTTTTGCATCAATTGAGTTTGGGTTTCCAAAAACCTCTGCATGGTTGGGTCTAACTCATTCTTGTTGGCTAAAAACTGAGTTGTCACTTGGTTCAATTGGGTTTCGGTTACTATGAGTTCTCTCATGTGCATCTATTGGTTGTTGTTGTCACCATTCTTGATGTTGGAGTTTCTTGGAGTAGTCATCTGTTCATTTAAAATGGGAAAAGTCTTTACTTAAAGGAAATTGGATAATAATAAAACCTCATGATTTTATTAAATAAACCTTTACTCTTTTTATTAAAAAAGAATATTTTATTTCAATTTTTTGGCCAAGATTTAATTTGGCTTTTAAAATACTCCTTATTTATTATTTCTTTCTTTATCTTATAAAATCCATATCTTTTTATTTAAAGATCCAAACTTGGTGATTCAAATTGGTAAAATGTTATTTAATATTTGTTTATCCTTTTAAATATCTTTAGGATTATTTGCTCATCATTTGGTATGGATTTTTAGATAGGTGCTTTATTAGCTTTGGAAATTCAATTTCCTTATCTTACTAAGTTCATAAGATTTTATCTTTGGTTCCAAATTGAATGAAATCAATTTCTATGGTTTTATAATATTTATATTTGTCATTCTTGATCATTTATAAATGTTTGTTGACAAATTTTTATATGTATCAAATCCATGGTCTTAGAGATATCTTAGAAAACTCCCATTAGGGTTTTTAGGGTTTTGATTTATTTCCCAAGTGTTTAAATTTCAAGATGCATTTATGAAGAATGCATTTCACTTGATTTGAAATTATTTGGATTCAAATTCTATTCAAAGTTTGTTCAAGATGGGTTTTAATGAATTCATTTCAAAACAAAAAGTTTCTTTTTACCCTAAATTTCAACAATTATTTATTTTGTTTATTTATTTTCACATTACAAAATTTGGAAAATTTTGGGATGTGACAACTCACATCCCTCGCAGTTCAAGCAGGAACGTCGTGGATGGTGTCACGTCGCGGTAGCTTGAACTGTAGAGGAAGCTAATGATGCTCAAGCGAGGTGGTAGCCCTTGTGACGATGTCGAGGGAGCCGAGAGCGTGAGTCGGTGCCGAGGTCGGGGTGGCTGTTGCGAGGAGTCGCCGTGGTTGATGTCTTGGTCGGGGATGCCGGTGTCGAGGTAGCCGCACGTGAAGCCGCGAGCGCAAAGAGGGCGTCGTGGTGATGATGACGGAGATGCGTCGAGGGTCCGTGGAGGTTTGCCGAGGATACACAGAGGCTTGCCAAGGATGCTTGCCGAGGGTCCGAGGAGGCTTGCCGAGGGTCGATGCAATCCAAGCCGTTGAGAATGAGGTGCAACCATAGTTTTGCCAGAATTAGGCGCACATTGGGGACGAACGCACACTCCAGTTTTGCCAAAACCGAATATGCAAAGAACACGTCGGTGACGCGGTCGAGGCAGTCGTAGAGGGGTCGATGCTGAAGAAGATGTTGTCGAAGCCGATGAAGATGAGGCACTGATACGCCGAATTTGCATAACCATTCTATATCATAATTTACCTCTATTCATTGGTATTTGTATTATTATGAGGTATTACTTATGGATTTTCATCTGTTTATGCATGTTGATGATTCTTGGAGGATGGACTACCGGAGTTTGGATTCTGATGAAAAAGAAGGCGTTTCGGTGCAATTTCACGAAGATCAGAAAAATACCAGAAAATATGGGAACATATTATTTTACCAGAAGACGAAGGAACCCAGAAGGAGGGACGAAGTGGGGCCCCAGGGGGCCCACACCCCCTAGGCGCGGGCCCACCTGACCCCGCGCCTATGGGCGGAAAACACAGAGAGAGAAAGATCTCTCCGGCAGACAGATTTCTGCCTGGGAAATTACTTCCTGGGGAGGGGAGACCGTCGCCATCAACACCGTCATCAAGCTAGGCTTCATCGGGATCATCCTCTTCATCATCCACACCATCATATCCACCAGCACCATCACCAGCACTCCGTCCCGCTGTAAAAATTCTGTTGGATATTGCTTTAGTTCTTAGGGGAAACTTTCCCGGTGTTGATTACTATTGTAGTTGATGCTTGTGAGTGGAACCATTGGATTATTGTTTATTTTCATATTGTTATCCATTATCATATCATATTTTATCTTGATCCATATGATGTATTGTGAGTAGTTCATTGTGTTCTTGAGGACATGGGAGAAGTCATGTTGTTAGTAGTGAATCTGTGTTGAGTTATTATTCAATGGTTTAGTATTTAAGTTGTGGTGCTATTATTCTAGTGGTGTCATGTGAACGTCGACTACATGACACTTCACCATTTATGGGCCTAGGGGAATGCATTGTGTATTTGGATACTAATCGCGGGGTTGCCGGAGTGACAAAAACCTGAACCACCGTTAGGACACCTTTGCACAAGGGATCTCAGAGTTTAAGGCAGTGGTTAGTGAAAGACCATTTTCTATCCCTAGTGATTTTGGTGTTTGATAATAACACACATATCGGACTAATGGTTTGCTAAGTGTATCGCAGGTACGTTAAAAAGGTTTGCATTCATTCAGAAACTGTCTGCCTGGCGCGGTACCAAAAACCGGTAGTACCGCTTTTTGCTACCGGACCAGACAGAAGCAAATTACTGACTGTCAAAAAGTCTCTGCCGGGCCAGGTACTAAAAAGCGGTAGTACCGCATTTTAGTACCTAGCACGACAGAAGCTTTTTTACAGCTTGTCAAAAGCTTCTGCCTGCTCCAGTACTAAAATGCGGTAGTACCGCATTTTAGTACTGCTCAGGACAGAGGCCTTTTTGAACGTTGCAAAAAGCTACTGTCTGCGCCGGTAGCAAAATGCGGTAGTACCGCATTTTGCTACCTGGCGTGACAGAGAGTTTTTGCTCGGTGCAAAAAGCTACTATCTGCGCCGGTAGCAAAATGTGGTAGTACCGCATTTTGCTACCTGGCGTGACAGAGAGTTTTTGCTCGGTGTAAAAAGCTTCTGTCTGCGCCGGTAGCAAAATGCGGTAGTACCGGGTTTTGCTACCTCGCGTGACAGAGAGTTTCTTGTATGGAGTTGTTGATGGGTTTCGCGGCATAGTAAATCAAAATTTTCTACGGAGCGAACAGAGGGAAAGCCAAGATCTAATCTAGGAGATGCAAACAACGAGAGAGATTGGGTTAGATCTTCATACCCTTGAAGATTCGCACAGCGGAACGTTCGTTGGAACGTGGGTGATGTAGTCGTACTCGCTTCTCCTCCTCGCGATCTGATCCGATCTAGCACCACAAGTGGCGGTACCTCCGTGAGATGCACACGTGCAGCACCTCGACGTCTCCTCCTTCCTCGGACCAGCAAGTATGGTGGAGAGATAGATTGAATCTACAACACGACGGCGTGGTGTATATGGTGGAGAATTTCTGCAGCAGGGCTTCGCCTACAAACAGTCGGGAGGGAGAGAGGAAAGCTAGCAAGGCGGCTAGGGTTTGGAGGAGAGGTGTAGGGGTTTGGTGCGCCCCCACCCCTCTTTATATAGAGGGGGGCGCAGCCCTAGCCCCTCCCCCAAGCCCAAAGGATAAGGAGTGGGGGGGGCATGGACTCTCCCCTCTTCTAGAAACCCTATCTCTAGTTTAAACGATTTAAACTCTCTAGGATCGGCTGGGCCCTATGGGGCCTTGTGCCCCTGGCCCAATGCGGCTAGGACACTCCCTCATAGGCCCATGCCCCCTCCCGGAAGGTGGGGCCATGTTGGTCCCCTTCCGGAAGGTTCTAGAAGCTTCCGGTACAATACCGATTAACCCGGAACAATTCCGAACTCCAAAAACTGCACTGCCTTATATGAATCTTATTCTCCGGACCATTCCGAAACCTCTCGTGATGTCCCAGATCGCATCCGAGACTCCAAACAAAAATTAATAAACCAATTATCCAATCTATCCTAGCGTCAAGACACGTTAAGTGTGTGACCCTGCGGGTTCGAGAATATGCAGACATGATCTTCTAGCAATAACCAACAGCGGGGTCTGGGCACCCATATTGACTCCCACACATTCATCGATGATCATATCGGATGAACCACGATGCCAGGATTCAATCAATCCCATATATATATTCCCTTCGTCTCGCGATATTTTACTTGCCCGAGATTCGATCGTCGGGACCGTCATACCTAGTTCAATCTCGTTCACAGCAAGTACTTTACTCGTTCCGTAATCCGATATCACTTTGTGATTAACTCCTTAACCACATGCTTGCAAGCGGTGTTGATATCGATTACCGAGTGGGCCCGAAGTATATCTCTCCGACTTGGGAGGGACAAATTCCATATCGATACATACAACCCAACAGATACTTTCCGATCACCTGAGAGACACCTTTATGATCACCCTCTCATAGGATGACGTTTGATGACCTCAAAGCTTTCTTCCGATACCAGGGAGTTGTATTATCTCATGGTCTAAGGAATACAATATTTGACATAAGAAAAGCTTCGCAAAGACGAACACGATGACGCGATCTAATTTCTTCGCTTAGTTTGGGTCTGTCCATCATATCATTCTCCAATGATATGATCTCATTATCAATTGACAACTCATGTCTATGGTTAGGAAACCTTAACCATCATTGATCAATGAGCTAGTCCATAGAGGCGTACTAGGGACACGGTGTTGTTCACAAACCACACAAGTATTAAAGTTTCCGCTTAATACAATTCTAGCATGGAATATAAACTTTATCATGAACAAGAATTATAATAATAACATCTTTATTATTGCCTCTAGGGCATAATTCCAATAGTCTCCCACTTGCACTAGAGTCAATAATCTAGTTTACATCTGGCAACAATCTCACACCCATGGCACTGAGGTGTTGATCATGTTTTACACGTGGAAGAGGTTTAGTCAATGGATCTGCGACATTCAGATCTGTATGTACTTTGATAATATTTAGATCTCCATCTGCAATATAATCTCGGATTATATGAAACTTGCGGTTGATATGCTTGGTATTTGGATGATATCTTGGTTCCTTAGCGAGTGCTATGGCGCCAGTGTTGTCACATAATATCTCCAGTGGGTCCAATGCACTTGGAACCACGCCAAGCTCAGTGATGAAGTTTCTGATCCAAACTCCTTCACTTGACGCTTCTGCAGCAGCCATGTATTCCGATTCCACTGTAGATCCCGCGATCACGCTTTGCTTGCAGCTTATCCAGCTCACAGCTCCTCCATTCAAAATATAAACGTATCCTGTCTGAGATTTGGAATCATCCTTGTCGGTGTCAAAACTAGCGTCGACATAACCTTTTACGACAAGCTGTTCATCACCCCCATAGACTAAGAACATTTCTTTAGTCCTATTTAGGTACTTTAGGATGTTCTTCACGGCTGTCCAGTGTTCCACTCCTGGATCACTTTGATATCTGCTCGTCAAACTAAGAGCATTGGACACATCCGGTCTAGTACACAGCATGGCATACATGATGGAACCTATGGCCGAGGCATAAGGCACTTTGCTCATAGCTTCCCTATCATTTACCGTAGCTGGACACTGAGCCTTGCTCAATATCTTACCTGACAACATAGGCACTGAACCTTTCTTTGCCTTATCCATTCTGAACCTTTTCAGAACTTTGTCTAGGTATGTACTCTGGCTTAAAGCTATCAGGCGTCTTTGTCTATCTCTATAGATCTTGATGCCCAATATATAAGCAGCTTCACCTAGGTCTTTCATTGAAAAACACTTGTTCAAATAACTCTTCACATCGTTAAGCATGTTGATGTCATTTCCGATAATCAATATGTCATCCACATATAGTACCAGAAACGTCACCGAGCTCCCACTCACTTTCTTGTAGATACAAGCTTCATAGCAATTTGGAACAAATCCAAAGCTCTTGATCACTTGATCAAAACGAAGGTTCCAACTCCGAGATGCTTGCTTTAGTCCATAAATGGAACGCTGAAGTTTGCATACTTTACTAGCATCCTTAGGATCGACAAAACCTTCGGGTTGCATCATATACAACTCTTCATCAATGTTGCCATTGAGGAAAGCAGTCTTGACATCCATCTGCCATATTTCATAATCATGAAACGCATCAATTGCTAATAAAATCCGAATGGACTTAAACATTGCTACGGGAGAGAAAGAATCATCGTAGTCAACACCTTGAACTTGTCGAAAACCTTTCGCGACAAGCCGTGCTTTATAGACGGTAACATTACCATCCGCGTCCGTTTTCTTCTTGAAGATCCATTTGCACTCAACGGCCTTTCGGTCGCTAGGAGGGTCCACCAAAGTCCATACTTGGTTTTCGCTCATGGATCCGAATTCGGATTTCATGGCTTCTAGCCATTTCTCAGAGTCTGGGCTCATCATCGCTTCCTCATAGTTCGTAGGTTCACTGTCTTCTACTAACAAGACAGTCAAGACAGGGTTGCCGTACCACTCAGGAGGGGCACGCGACCTTGTCGACCTGCGACGTTCAGTAGCAGCATCGTCCGAAGCTTCATGATCCTTGTCATTAGCTTCCTCTATTGTTGGTGCAGGCGGCACTGGAACAATTTCAGGTGCTGCGCTACTCTCCAATTCAAGAGAAGGTTCAGTAACCTCGTCAAGCTCTACTTTCCTCCCACTCACTTCTTTCGAGAGAAACTCCTTCTCAAGAAAGGAACCGTTCTTTGCGACAAACACTTTGCCTTCGTTTCTATGATAGAAGGTATACCCAATAGTTTCCTTAGGGTATCCTATGAAGACGCATTTCTCCGCTTTGGGTTCGAGCTTGTCCGGCATCAACTTCTTGACGTAAGGTTCGCATCCCCAAACTTTAAGAAACGACAACTTAGGTTTAGCACCAAACCATAGTTCATACGGTGTCGTCTCAACGGATTTAGATGGCGCCCTATTTAAAGTGAATGCAACGGTTTCTAATGCATAACCCCAAAATGATAACGGCAAATCAGTAAGAGACATCATTGATCGGACCATATCTAATAGGGTTCGATTCCGGCGTTCAGACACACCATTGCGCTGTGGTGTTCCGGGTGGCGTGAGTTGTGAAACGATTCCACTTGCTTTAAGATGCGTGAGAAAATCATAACTCAAATATTCACCTCCACGATCGGATCGTAGAAACTTAATCTTTCTGTTACGATGGTTCTCCACTTCATTCTGAAATTCCTTGAACTTTTCAAATGTTTCATATTTATGTTTCATTAAATAGATATACCCATATCTACTTAAGTCATCGGTAAAAGTAAGGAAATAGCGATATCCACCACGCGTCGAAATACTCATCGGTCCGCATACATCGGTATGTATGATTTCCAACAAGTCCGTTGCTCGCTCCATCATTCCGGAGAACGGGGTTTTGATCATCTTTCCCATGAGGCATGGTTCGCATGTGTCAAATGATTCAAAATCAAGAGACTCCAAAAGTCCATCAGAATGGAGTTTCTTCATGCGCTTTACACCAATATGACCTAGACGACAGTGCCACAAATAAGTAGTATTATCACTATCTACTTTGCATCTCTTAGCCTCAATGTTATGGATGTGTGTTTCATCCCTTTCGAGATTTAGAAGAAATAAACCATTCACAAGAGGTGCATGACCATAAAAGATGTTACTCATATAAATAGAACAACCATTATTCTCTGATTTAAATAAATAACCGTCTTGCAATAAGCACGATCCAGAAATAATGTTCATGCTCAACACAGGCACATAATAACATTTATTAAGGTTTAAAACTAATCCCGAAGGTAAAACTAAGGAGAGCGTGCCGACGGCCATCACATCAACTCTTGATCCGTTGCCAATGCGCATCGTCACCTCATCCCTCGCAAGCCGTCGTCTATTCCGTAGCTCCTGTTTCGAGTTACAAATATTAGCAACTGAAACGGTATCAAATACCCAGGCACTACAACGAGGGCTAGTAAGGAAAACATCAATAACATGTATATCAAATATACCTTTGATGGTGCCAGCCTTCTTGTCCGCTAAGTACTTCGAACAGTTGCGCTTCCAGTGACCCTTGTCCTTGCAATAGAAGCACTCAGTGTCGGGCTTAGGACCAGACTTGAGCTTCTTCTCAGCAGGGGCATTGCGCTTGCTGCTGCCCTTCTTGAAGGGTTTCTTTGCTCCCTTACCTTTCTTAAAGGTGGGGGGCTTGTTGACCATCAACACATGATTATTCTTTTTGATGTTCACCTCCGCCACTTTCATCTTAGCGAAGAGCTCAGTGATCATATCAGTGGAACCAATCTGATTGTGATCAACTACAAAACTTTTGTAGCTAGGAGTGTCAATCTTGAGTTCCTCTGGAATCTTGCAGTCCAGTTGCTCAAGGCGTTGAGTGTAGCCCGACATCTTAATGGCGTGCTCACTAACGGAACTCCCTTCCTCCATCTTGTAGTTAAAGAATTTCTTAGAGATCTCATATCTCTCAGAACGGGCCTGAGTCTGAAACATAGTTTTCAGCTCCTCAAGAATCTCAAAGGGCCCGGGATACTCTTCAAAACGATTTTGAAGATCCGATTCCATAGCATACAACATGGCGATCTTAATCAAATCATAATCATCCTTGCGCGACTGATAAACAGCTTTTTCATCAGCTGGCGCATCTATAGCAGGAGCGTCACCTAGCGCTTTCTCAAGGACATAGTCCTTTTGTCCGCCAGCGAGAATGATTCTCAGAATGCGGAACCATTTGGTGAAGTTAGACCCATTGTTTCTAAGCTTTTCTATCTCATCAAAAACGTTGAAGTTGAAGTTGGACTTGGCCATGGGATCTACAGTATTTGCAAGTACAATTTAGACTATGTTCACGATAAATAGTTCAACTTAATCAAATTACTAGATGAACTCCCACTAAATTCAACATCCCTCAAGTTGTTTAGTGAACACGATCCAAATTCACCACACCTAATCCGATCATCACGAGAAGAGATGTGGTTTCAATGGTGGACAACAAAGTGTCGATCATATCATTCATATGACTCATGCTTAACCTTTCGGTTCTTGTGTTTCGAGGGCATGTCTGTACATCCTAGGCTCGTCAAGCTAGACCCAAGTATTTCCGCGTGTGCAAAACTGGCTTGCACCCGTTGTATGTGAGCGTAGAGTCTATAGCAACGGTGCATACTTTCGCACGAACTGGCTTGGACACGACGAACTTTCGCAACGGTGCATACTTGGGGAGAACACAGTTTTTATCTTGATCTTTAAGTGAGGAATCATCTTATAATGCTACCGTCGCGATCTAAGCATAATAAGATACATAAAGGATAAACATCACATGCATATAACTTTATGTGACATGGTATAGCCAATCTTCGCTCAATGATCTCCATCTTGTGCGTTCCGGCATGATCTCCATCACTCCACCATGATTGCCTTCACCACGAATAGCAACTACAACTATTGCTAACTACTTAGCGATAAAGTAAAGCTATTACATGGCGTATAAGAAGTTGACTCGCAGGTCATACACAATTATAAAGACAACCATATGGCTCCTGTCGGTTGTGTACTCATCGACATGCAAGTCATGAAACATTACAAAACATGATCATCGCATACATTATACACATCACATCTTGGGCCATACCATATCACAGAAAACACTCCCTGCAAAAACAAGTTAGACGCCTCTACTTTGTTGTTGCATGCTTTATGTGGCTTATGGGAGTAGATGCTAAGAACGATTCTTACCTACAGAAAGCCACAACGGTGATATTATGGTTGCCAAACTCCGGTGTTAATCCCATGACAACTATAGTGAGAGAAACTGACATCCACCAGCCGCATGTGCGGAAAAAGCCACACGTCAAGTGCGGAGCCGGTCTCGCGAACGACGTCGCGTAAGGTTAGCCTGGACCGCTTCAATCTCACTATCCCGCGTCATAAGAAGAACACAGACAAGAGGCTTGCAACAGCAAACATCAACGCCCGCAACAACCATGTCGCGTTCTACTCGTGAAACACATCTACGCATAGATCTAGCTCTGATACCACTGAAGGGTTTCGCGGCATAGTAAATCAAAATTTTCTACGGAGCGAACAGAGGGAAAGCCAAGATCTAATCTAGGAGATGCAAACAACGAGAGATATTGGATTAGATCTTCATACCCTTGAAGATTCGCACAGCGGAACGTTCGTCGGAACGTGGGTGATGTAGTCGTACTCGCTTCTCCTCCTCGCGATCCGATCCGATCTAGCACCACAAGTGGCGGTGCCTCCGTGAGATGCACACGCGCAGCACCTCGACGTCTCCTCCTTCCTCGGACCAGCAAGTATGGTGGAGAGATAGATTGGATCTACAACACGACGGCGTGGTGTATATGGTGGAGAATTTCTGCAGCAGGGCTTCGTCTACAAACAGTCGGGAGGGAGAGAGGAAAGCTAGCAAGGCGGCTAGGGTTTGGAGGAGAGGTGTAGGGGTTTGGTACGCCCCCACCCCTCTTTATATAGAGGGGGGGCGCAGCCCTAGCCCCTCCCCCAAGCCCAAAGGATAAGGAGTGGGGGGCATGGACTCTCCCCTCGTCTAGAAACCCTATCTCTAGTTTAAACGATTTAAACTCTCTAGGATCGGCTGGGCCCTATGGGGCCTTGTGCCCCTGGCCCAATGCGGCCAGGACACTCCCGCATAGGCCCATGCCCCCTCCCGGAAGGTGGGGCCACGTTGGTCCCCTTCCGGAAGGTTCTAGAAGCTTCCGGTACAATACCGATTAACCCGGAACAATTCCGAACTCCAAAAACTGCACTGCCTTATATGAATCTTATTCTCCGGACCATTACGAAACCTCTCGTGATGTCCCGGATCCCATCCAAGACTCCAAACAAAAATTCATAAACCAATTATCCAATCTATCCTAGCGTCAAGACACGTTAAGTGTGTGACCCTGCGGGTTCGAGAATATGCAGACATGATCTTCTATCAATAATCAACAGCGGGGTCTGGGCACCCATATTGACTCCCACACATTCATCGATGCTCATATCGGATGAACCACGATGCCAGGATTCAATCAATCCCATATATATATATATTCCCTTCGTCTCGCGATATTTTACTTGCCCGAGATTCGATCGTCGGTACCGTCATGCCTAGTTCAATCTCGTTCACAGCAAGTACTTTACTCGTTCCGTAATCCGATATCACTTTGTGATTAACTCCTTAACCACATGCTTGCAAGCGGTGTTGATATCGATTACCGAGTGGGCCCGAATTATATCTCTCCGACTTGGGAGGGACAAATTCCATCTCGATACATACAATTTAACAGATACTTTCCGATCACCTGAGAGACACCTTTATGATCACCCTCTCATAGGATGACGTTTGATGACCTCAAAGCTTTCTTCCGATACCAGGGATTTGTATTATCTCATGGTCTAAGGAATACAATATTTGACATAAGAAAAGCTTCGCAAAGACGAACACGATGACACGATCTAATTGCTTCGCTTAGTTTGGGTCTATCCATCATATCATTCTCCAATGATATGATCTCATTATCAATTGACAACTCATGTATATGGTTAGGAAACCTTAACCATCATTGATCAATGAGCTAGTCCATAGAGGCGTACTAGGGACACGGTGTTGTCCACAAACCACAAAAGTATTAAAGTTTCCGCTTAATACAATTCTAGCATGGAATATAAACTTTATCATGAACAAGAATTATAATAATAACATCTTTATTATTGCCTCTAGGGCATAATTCCAACAGTTGTGCTGTTCGAAAAAGGGTGATCCGGTACCTAGGTCCGGTAGTACCGGAATTCTCCGGTAGTACCGCTTGTACCTCCGGTACTACCGCTTCAGTTAATGCTGCAATGGTCAGATTTTGTGGAGGGGTATAAATATCCCTCCACCTACCTTGGGACAAAGTGCTCAGCTCATTAAAGTCTTGCCCACCATTGGAGTCCTTTGGAGCCACTCAAATTCTCAAGACCTCATCATCCAACCACCCAAAGCCCTTGATCTTTGGGGAATCGAAGGAGGAGTCCCCGATCTACTACTTCACCAAAAGAGATCTTCATTTCCCCCTCATTTCATTGAGGGCCCCTTTGCTCTAGTGTTTTGTTGGAAACCCTAGCTCTCGTTTTTGTTCTTACAAGCTTGTCTTTGATTGCTTTGACAGCTTGCTTGTATTTGGGAGCCTCCGATTAAGTTGTGGATGTGTGCCCCAAACTTGTAGCGGTGCCGGCTTCCACATTGAAGGTTGCCGATATAGTGGAAGGTGAATCGATCCCATTGGGGTGAGATTCATCGGAGAACAAGGGAGGCCTCTTGTGGCGTTGGTGGTTTGAAACCACCCCCTCTCCAAACGTAGACGTACTTCCCCTCAAAAGGAAGGAACTACGGGAAACAAATCCTTGTGTCACCGCGTCCACTTTTCGATTACCTCTATCCTTTACCGCACCTTACTTACTTGTTACTACTTTGTGTTGTGGTAGCTCTTGCATTTTGTCATATAGGTAAATTCACCGTAGTTGCATTATCTAGAGAATTTACCTTATTGTCAAACCTTAATTTGAAAAGGAAGAAAATTTGAAGTAGCACCTATTCACCCCTCCTCTAGGTGCCCATACGATCCTTTCAATTGGTATCAGAGCCTCGGCTCTTTATTCGGGCTTTACCGCCTAAGAGAATATGGGTAGCCAAGAAGGGGAAGGTGGTAGTGAGTCAACTCCGGTGACCATGGAAGATCTCAGAAACTTGGAAACAAGATTGAGCTCTTCCTTGGTCAACGAAGTCAAGAAGATGCTTGAGCAACTTCTTAAAGACAAAGATGGCTCATCACCCCCTTCCCCTCAAGAGGAACTACCATCCGCACCTAAAGGGAATACTCCGGTATCCCCCGAAGGTATGGTGGTAGGGGATAAATGTCACATCCCAAGATCTTCCAAATCTTGTAATGTGAAAATAAATTAATAAAATAAAACTTTGTTTGAATTTCAGAGCCAGAAGAAACTTTTTGAATTCAATTGGAACTTCAAACCCATTTGAATTAAATAAAATCCTAAAGGGATTCATAAAGATAAACATTTAGTAAAGGAAATTAAAAATGTTTTGGAATTACTACTTTGGATCCTTTAATAAAAGATTTGGTTTTCAAAAGAAAAGGTGGATTTATAAATAAAGATTATTTTATAAAGCCAAATTTAAAACCTTGGCCAAGCTTTGGGAATTAAAACATTTTATTTTAAATAAAATAGCAAAGGTTTATTTAAAAATAATAAAGGATTGCTTAAATAAAATAGTAAGGAATTAATATCCAAATTTTATTCAAATAAAAGGTTTTACCAATTTAATTGAAACATCAAAACTTATTAAATTATTTAAAAATAAGTTTTCCAAATATTTGTTATTCACAAATAAAAACCTACTAAAGTGTTTTGGCTTTATTTTAGATTTCAAAATAAATATCTCAATAGAATAAATCCTATTTTATTTAATAATGAAAGTCTATTATATTTAATTAATAATGGACTCTAAAATAAAAGGTTATTTTGTTTTAAACAAATTTCCAAGTATTCTATATTTCCCAAATAAAACCTACTGATTTGGTTTTGAAAATATTTAGGATTCAAATAAAGATTTTATTAATAAAATCAAACTCTATTTGATTTAATAACTAAGGCCCATTTTATTTAATTATTAATGGACCTTATATAACAAAATGTTATTTTATTTTAAAACAAGCTTTCCAAATATTCCTTATTTTCAAATACAACCTACTGAATGGTCTAAAATTATTTAGTTCTCAAGAGGAACTTTGAATTAAATCAAAACCTATGGATTTAATAATTGGTACATCTATTTAATTAAATAATAATAGACCCTATTATTAAAATTATTAAATTGAATTTGGATTTTGGTTCATGTTACTGAACAGAACTAATTTCAATGTTACAAAGTTTGGGTGCTGTTTGAATTGATTTGAACCTTGTTTGATTGTTTGGAAATTCAAAACAGGAAATAAAATTAGAAAAGGAAAAAGATTCAGAAACAGAAAAAAATAAGAAAAGGGGTCGACCCAACCCAGCAGCCCAGGAAGCCCACCAACCAGCCCAACTTCTTTTCCCCGAAGGAAACGTTTCGCACCCAGATTCTAACCCACACAGAGTATGACTGGTGGACCTCCTCCTCGCTCCTTTCCCACTGACCGACCGGCCCCACTCCTCCTGTTCTTCCTCTTCACCCCGCACGACCTCTTCTCCCCCTCGCCGGCCGTTGCAGGCTTTGATTCGTGGCTTGAATTCGCCTTAACACGGCCACCATAACTCGCAGCTATCAAGCACCTTTAAACGCCAGCGCATCCTCTCTCATTCCCCTCTGTCTTCTCCCCAAAGCACGCCCCCAGGCCGTCCCTATTTCTCCCTGAGCACCCTCTCTTCCGACGAAGTCCAGAGCCGATTCCGGCGACTCGACACCACCTCCTGCCTCCCCGCGCACACGAGCATGCTCACCACACCCTGGCGCATCTTTCTGTGCCATTCATTCATCCGCGGGTACCCTACAGCGTCGGCAACGTTGACGACCTGCAGCACCGCCGTCTGCCCTCTTCTCCGACGACGTCCCCAGGTAGTACCTGACCTCCCCTACTTTCCCCGTGGACACGATGATGATCTCCAGGCTCGTGCGAACCTAACCACATCTTCCGTTTGTCCTAGGACGCCCCCTGTCCTCGCCCTCGACGACCTCCAGAACCGCCCGAAGCCCAGATCGTCTCCGGCGAGCAATCAAGGACAGCCCCGTGCGCCCCTTCACCAACCAGTAGCACGTTGAGCATCAGCGCTGCATTGCGAACCTGGTGAGCATCCTCCCCCTCTTCCTCGCGTCCTATTTCGCCAGCGCCGCCGCCGACTGACCTCGCCGCCGCCAGCAACCGTCGCAGCGCCGCCCAAGTTTGGTCGGTACGATGACAGCCGTCCGATCTAGATTGAGCGAGCAGGATTATACCACTTAACCACGAAGGGGTATGCGTTCTGGATCGCACGATTAGATTAGATCCTACGGTTGCAGCTATGCGATCCGCACGAAACGGTACCGGCCAATCACGGCTCGACGCGTGGCCAGTGTTTGAGTTAAAACAGATTTTTGAATCAGATTTATTTGCAAACTTCAAACCTTTGTAACTTTCAAACCACACGTCCAAAAATTATAAATTTTATATCAATGGATTCATGAGAGCAAGCCCTAGCAAACTGTGGAATTAGTTTAGTAAATAGTATCTGTTAATTTACTTGTTTTTGCAGATTCTTTTGTGTGCTTGTTTAGAGTATAAAAATTGTTTAAAATTGATTTTAGGGTTAAAACTTTTGCAAAATGGTTTGTTGTGACCTTACTGACCCTAGGAACCAACCCATGGTTTTGAAAATTAAATTGGAAAAATTTAGAATGGATTGATTGAATTAGTCTATTTCTAGCTAAATAAAGATAATGGTTTTATTATGAAAAAGGATTTTGAAATAAAAACCTTGGGAAAATATTTTGATTCAAAGCTACTAAACCAAAACACCAAGACTTGAGAGTTAGAAACTTTTGGTGAGCAACTTAAAGATTTTGGATTTGATAAAACCATTTTCCGCCATATAAAATGTTGAATGGATTTTAAAATAGTTTTTGGGCAAAATCCTCTAACTAATGACTTTGCCATTTTGGTAAATGACCAAATTGGAACTTACAAAGTTTAGAAGCCTAGTAGAGACCATCTTTACAAATAGAACCATCTTTTGCATGCTTGCATGCATTACTATGACTTTGTTATTTTTATGTGTGTTGTTTTGCTGGATTGGTAGATTAAGTTTGTGCCTTGCTTGATTGAATTGTGGTGACTTGAAGAGTGTGATTGTTGCAAGGACAAGGAGTGAACCCAAACTCTACCAAAAAGGCAAGTGATGCTTCATACTTTCTATCCCAATACTTTCACTATGCATTAGTGATTTTGCTAAGTAAACTTGCATGGATTTTGCTAAGTATAGATCTTGCTATAGGAAAACCTAGTAGATGAATCCTTAGTAGGATTTCCTAAGTTAAGTTTCCTATTACTAACAAGCATAGCCTAGCTAATAGAAAACATGGGTGGAAAATATATTCACACTATGGAAAAATATTCTAAGTCTGAGGACTTATGTTTTGTTTAATAAAACAACTAAGTTAATGAATCACCTGGGTGGAATGGAAGGATTGGGATATGTTGAGTGGTTACACAAGGCCAGGGGACTGGTGAACCTTGTGTATCTCACTTGTGGATGGCCACCCAGGAAACAAAGGGATTTGAGATGTCAAATGTTGAGAAGCTTCAAGTGCAACCACTTGGCAATATGGGCTCTGCCATGATCATATAGGTTGCAAGAACTTAGCCATATGGACAGTGGGTGGTAGTGTTTGATAGGTTGGAGCGCGTCCATTTTCGTCTAAGGGAAAGCTTCTGAAAGATCTTGTCTTGGGAAACCAAGTCTTGTGGGGAAAGTGCACCACCTATGCAGAGTGTAAAATCTAAGTACTTAGCCATGTCCCTGGTAAAGGACAATTTGAGCATCAAGACATGGCAGAAATCAAGAATCTCATCATTCAAATTTCTAAGTTAAAATCTTGTGGTTTGAACAAGGGTTGTTTGGAGACTTCAATCTTTGATTGAGAGATTCCTTGGAAAGGATCTTCAATCTTTGATTGAGAAAAATGATTTTGTCAAAACAAAAACTTAGTATTTTCAAATGTTAAGGAAAAATCTATTTTGAGCAATGCAAGCCTCAACTCCACTTAGCCAAATGCATATAGAAGATAGACTCCACTATACTACCATAGTATCACTTGCCTATACAATTCAAATGTATTGACCCTTTGTGGCTGTAACTTGTATGTTGCAGGTTTGATTGTTTTTAGTGAAGATTGTTTGATTAGGATTACAAAGTCTACAACCAACATCTGCCTGTGGCACTTTGAAGATGAAGGACCCCATGATTATAGTTATTCCGCTGCAATGTAATGTAATAGCCAAATGAGCTATGTAAGGATGTAATAATATTATGTTATTCCTGGTTATAAAGTTATATTATGACCTTTGTTTCTTGATATTACATCTAAACTGTGGATGCTAGCTATTGATCCATGGACTAGCATTGTAAACACAGGAGGGATCAATCTTATTAAAGATTGGGACCCCTACAGATGGTATCAGAGCACTGTGTTGCCTGTAGGATTTGTAAAACCCTAGGATTGGACAAAAACCCTTAGAAAAATAGGAGTTATATTTTGATCCAAAAACTTATTTACAAAACACTTGTAAATTCTTCCCTCAACCATTTTGGTTTCAACTCTACTTCTTTTCTATTTTCAACTTGATGGAAAAACCTACCCATGGCCAAAGACTACACCATATGCAAAGGACTTCTTCAACTCTAATGACTTCAACATCTTCAACTCTAATGACTTCAACATCTTCAGCATGTTCACCAAGGACTTCCAACTTGGATACCACTAAGGACTACTAGTGAGTCAAGGAAATCTTACTCAAGATTTATAGACTGAGGGAATGCAAAAGTTAGAAGGAGCCTACATCACTTGAAGTATTGTGACCAAGAGTTTTTCCCAAGGAAACCATGATCTCATGCAAGAAGAATCAAGAAGGATGGAAAGATCACAAGTGAACCATATAGATGGACCACCATATTTTAGCTAAGACAAAACCACCAACTTATGTGGTGTAACAAAAATATTTTGTTGCCTAAGTATGTGCTAGAACTTTGTTGTTTGAGTGAAATGTTTGTTTGTGATTACTTGCACATTGCTTGTGTGAATTGTGATGTGTGTGATTAGAAATATTTCCTTAGAAATATCTTGCCTATTCTAATCTCCTTCAACCCAAACAGATGACTACTCCAAGAAACTCCAACATCAAGGTGGATGACAACAGCAACAACCAAAATGACAACATGAGAGACATTATAGCAACCCAAAACCAGTTAAGCCAAGAGACAACTCAGCTTTTAGCCAACAACAATGGACTAGACCCAGCCATACAAAGGATTTTGAAACTGCAATCCCAGTTATTGCAAGGATTGGTTACTCAAATGATCAACATAGGAGAAAACTTTTCCCAAGGAGCTAATGACAACAAGGATGGCAAAGATGCTATTCTAGAAGGAACCCAAGCTAGCAATATTTTTAGAGACAAGGATCATGCATCCAAGGAGCATGAGGATCAATACCCCAAGAAGAGAGAAAGATCTCCCACCTATGAAGAATATGAACTGGAAGAACTCCTAGATTTGGAGAAACCCAAGAAGAAGAAGAAATGCCCCAACCCTAACAAGAAGGATATTACTCAAGAGCAATGTTACAATTGCAAAGAGATGGGATACTATGCCAATGAATGCCCAGAAAAGAAGAAGAACCAAAGAAACAAACAAAAAGCAATGATACCAAAGGAAAAGAAAGATATCAGCCAAGTGATGTGCAAACACTGCAAAGAGTTAGGACATTATGCAAACAACTGTCCAGAAAAGATGAAGCATAAGATAAACCAGCCTATGAGGGATCTCAGCCTTGTCACATGTTTCAAATGCAGGGAACTAGGCCACTATGCAAACAATTGTCCAGAAAGGATAGAGAACAAGTTAAACAAGTCCATGGAGAAACTCAACCTTGGCCCATGAGTCAAGCCTGGAAACAAAGGACTCAATGCAAATGTTTGCTTAGAGAAGTTTTCCCAGGATCCCAAGAAGGACAATATGTAATTTTAGTTTGAAAATTTTCAAGGGTGGTAGTACCCTAGTTGTTTTGAACTTGCTTGTAACCCCAGCCTTCCCAAATCTCGGGACGAGATTTATTTTAAGGGTGGTAGCCTGTCACATCCCAAGATTTTCCAAATCTTGTAATGTGAAAATAAATTAATAAAATAAAACTTTGTTTGAATTTCAGAGCCAGATGAAACTTTTTGAATTCAATTGGAACTTCAAACCCATTTGAATTAAATAAAATCCTAAAGGGATTCATAAAGATAAACATTTAGTAAAGGAAATTAAAAATGTTTTGGAATTACTACTTTGGATCCTTTAATAAAAGATTTGGTTTTCAAAAGAAAAGGTGGATTTATAAATAAAGATTATTTTATAAAGCCAAATTTAAAACCTTGGCCAAGCTTTGGGAATTAAAACATTTTATTTTAAATAAAATAGCAAAGGTTTATTTAAAAATAATAAAGGATTGCTTAAATAAAATAGTAAGGAATTAATATCCAAATTTTATTCAAATAAAAGGTTTTACCAATTTAATTGAAACATCAAAACTTATTAAATTATTTAAAAATAAGTTTTCCAAATATTTGTTATTCACAAATAAAAACCTACTAAAGTGTTTTGGCTTTATTTTAGATTTCAAAATAAATATCTCAATAGAACAAATCCTATTTTATTTAATAATGAAAGTCTATTATATTTAATTAATAATGGACTCTAAAATAAAAGGTAATTTTGTTTTAAACAAATTTCCAAGTATTCTATATTTCCCAAATAAAACCTACTGATTTGGTTTTGAAAATATTTAGGATTCAAATAAAGATTTTATTAATAAAATCAAACTCTATTTGATTTAATAACTAAGGCCCATTTTATTTAATTATTAATGGACCTTATATAACAAAATGTTATTTTATTTTAAAACAAGCTTTCCAAATATTCCTTATTTTCAAATACAACCTACTGAATGGTCTAAAATTATTTAGTTCTAAAGAGGAACTTTGAATTAAATCAAAACCTATGGATTTAATAATTGGTACATCTATTTAATTAAATAATAATAGACCCTATTATTAAAATTATTAAATTGAATTTGGATTTTGGTTCATGTTACTGAACAGAACTAATTTCAATGTTACAAAGTTTGGGTGCTGTTTGAATTGATTTGAACCTTGTTTGATTGTTTCGAAATTCAAAACAGGAAATAAAATTAGAAAAGGAAAAAGATTCAGAAACAGAAAAAAAATAAGAAAAGGGGTCGACCCAACCCAGCAGCCCAGGAAGCCCACCAACCAGCCCAACTTCTTTTCCCCGAAGGAAACGTTTCGCACCCAGATTCTAACCCACACAGAGTATGACTGGTGGACCTCCTCCTCGCTCCTTTCCCACTGACCGACCGGCCCCACTCCTCCTGTTCTTCCTCTTCACCCCGCACGACCTCTTCTCCCCCTCGTCGGCCATTGCAGGCTTTGATTCGTGGCTTGAATTCTCCTTAACACGGCCACCATAACTCGCAGCGATCAAGCACCTTTAAACGCCAGCGCATCCTCTCTCATTCCCCTCTGTCTTCTCCCCAAAGCACGCCCCCCAGGCCATCCCAATTTCTCCCAGAGCACCCTCTGTTCCGACGAAGTCCAGAGCCGATTCCGGCGACTCGACACCACCTCCTGCCTCCCCGAGCACACGAGCACGCTCACCACACCCTGGCGCATCTTTCTGTGCCATTCATTCATCCGTGGGTACCCTACAGCGTCGGCAACGTTGACGACCTACAGCACCGCCGCCTGCCCTCTTCTCCGACGACGTCCCCAGGTAGTACCTGACCTCCCCTACTTTCCCCGTGGACACGATGATGATCTCCAGGGTCGTGCGAACCTAACAACATCTTCCGTTTGTCCTAGGACGCCCCCTGTCCTCGCCCTCGACGACCTCCCGAACCGCCCGAAGCCCAGATCGTCTCCGGCGAGCAATCAAGGACAGCCCCGTGCGCCCCTTCACCAACCAGTAGCACGTTGAGCATCAGCGCTGCATTGCGAACCTGGTGAGCATCCTCCCCCTCTTCCTCGCGTCCTATTTCGCCAGCGCCGCCGCCGACTGACCTCGCCGCCGCCAGCAACCGTCGCAGCGCCGCCCAAGTTTGGTCGGTACGATGACAGCCGTCCGATCTAGATTGAGCGAGCAGGATTAGACCACTTAACCACGAAGGGGTATGCGTTCTGGATCGCACGATTAGATTAGATCCTACGGTTGCAGCTGTGCGATCCGCACGAAACGGTACCGGCCAATCACGGCTCGACGCGTGGCCAGTGTTTGAGTTAAAACAGATTTTTGAATCAGATTTATTTGCAAACTTCAAACCTTTGTAACTTTCAAACCACACGTCCAAAAATTATAAATTTTATATCAATGGATTCATGAGAGCAATCCCTAGCAAACTGTGGAATTAGTTTAGTAAATAGTATCATTTAATTTACTTGTTTTTGCAGATTCTTTTGTGTTCTTGTTTAGAGTATAAAAATTGTTTAAAATTGATTTTAGGGTTAAAACTTTTGCAAAATGGTTTGTTGTGACCTTACTGACCCTAGGAACCAACCCATGGTTTTGAAAATGAAATTGGAAAAATTTAGAATGGATTGATTGAATTAGTCTATTTCTAGCTAAATAAAGATAATGGTTTTATTATGAAAAAGGATTTTGAAATAAAAACCTTGCGAAAATATTTTGATTCAAAGCTACTGAACCAAAACACCAAGACTTGAGAGTTAGAAACTTTTGGTGAGCAACTTAAAGATTTTGGATTTGATAAAACCATTTTCCACCATATAAAATGTTGAATGGATTTTAAAATAGTTTTTGGGCAAAATCCTCTAACTAATGACTTTGCCATTTTGGTAAATGACCAAATTGGAACTTACAAAGTTTAGAAGCCTATTAGAGACCATCTTTACAAATATAACCATCTTTTGCATGCTTGCATTCATTACTATGACTTTGTTATTTTTATGTGTGTTGTTTTGCTGGATTGGTAGATTAAGTTTGTGCCTTGCTTGATTGAATTGTAGTGACTTGAAGAGTGTGATTTTTGCAAGGACAAGGAGTGAACCCAAACTCTACCAAAAAGGCAAGTGATGCTTCATACTTTCTATCCCAATACTTTCACTATGCATTAGTGATTTTGCTAAGTAAACTTCCATGGATTTTGCTAAGTATAGATCTTGCTATAGGAAAACCTAGTAGATGAATCCTTAGTAGTATTTCCTTAGTTAAGTTTCCTATTACTACCAAGCTTAGCCTAGCTAATAGAAAACATGGGTGGAAAATATATTCACACTATGGAAAAATATTCTAAGTCTGAGGACTTATGTTTTGTTTAATAAAACAACTAAGTTAATGAATCACCTAGGTGGAATGGAAGGATTGGGATATGTTGAGTGGTTACACAAGGCCAGGGGACTGGTGAACCTTGTGTATCTCACTTGTGGATGGCCACCCAGGAAACAAAGGGATTTGAGATGTCAAATGTTGAGAAGCTTCAAGTGCAACCACTTGGCAATATGGGCTCTGCCATGATCATATAGGTTGCAAGAACTTAGCCATATGGACAGTGGGTGGTAGTGTTTCATAGGTTGGAGCGCGTCCATTTTGGTCTAAGGGAAAGCTTCTGAAAGATCTTGTCTTGGGAAACCAAGTCTTGTGGGGAAAGTGCACCACCTCTACAGAGTGTAAAATCTAAATACTTAGCCATGTCCCTGGTAAAGGACAATTTGAGCATCAAGACATGGAAGCAATCAAGAATCTCATCATTCAAATTTCTAAGTTAAAATCTTGTGGTTTGAACAAGGGTTGTTTGGAGACTTCAATCTTTGATTGAGAGATGCCTTGGAAAGGATCTTCAATCTTTGATTGAGAAAAATGATTTTTTCAAAACAAAAACTTAGTATTTTCAAATGTTAAGGAAAAATCTATTTTGAGCAATGCAAGCCTCAATTCCACTTAGCCAAATGCATATAGAAGATAGACTCCACTATACTACCATAGTATCACTTGCCAATACAATTCAAATGTATTGACCCTTTGTGGCTGTAACTTGTATGTTGCAGGTTTGATTGTTTTTAGTGAAGATTGTTTGATTAGGATTACAAAGTCTACAACCAACATCTGCCTGTGGCACTTTGAAGATGAAGGACCCCATGATTATAGTTATTCTGCTGCAATGTAATGTAATAGCCAAATGAGCTATGTAAGGATGTAATAAAATTATGTTATTCCTAGTTATAAAGTTATATTATGACCTTTGTTTCTTGATATTACATCTAAACTGTGGATGCTAGCTATTGATCCAGGGACTAGCATTGTAAACACAGGAGGGATCAATCTTATTAAAGATTGGGACCCCTACAATAAACTAGACACTACTATTTCCTCCACACGACCTGATGGGGGGAAGGGCGAGCACCGTGACCCTTGGTACTCTCCCGATCCTCCCATCCCTCACCCTCATGTGTACAATAGAGGTGACCCACCTAAGCTTGAAGAGTCTGCTACTTTTGCTCAATGGCAATCACTAATGAGAACTCATATGCGCAGCTCTTGCATTGAACTATGGAACATCATCGAGCGTGGACTCTTTATTGGGGATCCAAACAACTTGACAAGAAGAGAGGTTGTCAACAGTCAACTCAATGCCACTGCTTTGCATATGATTCAACAAGGATTGGGAACAAAGGATTATCCACACATTGAGCACTTTAGCATTTCCAAGGAAGCTTGGGATGCTCTCACTGTGTTGTTTGTTGGAAATGAGAGTATGAGGAGGAACAGATATGATGCTCTAAGAAATGAAGCCGAAGGTTTCTACATGAAAGAAGGTGAAGATCACGAAGACATGTATCGAAGGCTCAAGACCACCGCCACCGCTTTTAGAAATGTGGGTGCCTCACATGTGGATGATGCATGGATAAAAAGGAAATATGTGAGTGCACTCATGCCTTTTGAGCCCACCAACTTGAAGAGCCTACAAGGAAGACACAACTACCATCTCATGACCTCAAACAAAGTTATGCAAGAGATGGCCGCCTTCAAGGTCGCCGCCAAGAACGCCAAAGATGCCCGTGCTCGTGCCCTCGGTATGAGCAATGTGGTCAATGTTGCTTTAAAGGCCAAAGTTGTGAACTTTGATGATGAAGATGATAGTGATGAAGGCCTCTCCTTGGACCATCCCGATGATGTCAAGATTGCTCATAGTCAATATATGGCTTTCTATGCAAAGAACTTTTGGAAGAATCCCGCCAAGGCCAAGATGGAAATGCAACGGAGAAGCAATCCAAATGGGAAAAGAGAGAATGCCACTAGATTGAGAACTTGCTTCAATTGTGGTGACCGCTACCACTTTGTGGCAAGCTGCCCCTATGAGAAGAGAGAAGATAATGGTGGGAAGCTTGTGTTGAAGAAGACTCTCTAGGAACCCTACAAGAAACCTTTCGTCAAAAAGAACCCCATCAACAAGAAATCGGGAGAAATTGTCTTGATCACTCATGAAGAATACTCCTCCGATATTGACGATGATGAAGATGAGGAAGAAGAAGAAACCTCACATCGTATGGCTGCTCTAGCTACCACCTCTACTCCGACACTCTCACTCTTCGACTCTCCAAATGATAACTCTTCCTCCAAGGACGTCACTTGCCTTATGGCAAGAGGAACGGAGGTATCCTCATCATCCCACTCTACTCAATTAGATAATGATGAAATTGATGATGAAATGTCTCTTGATGTTAAAAAGGAATTAATTGCCTTTGATGAGTTCATGACTAACCTAGAAGGTGATGCTAAACTACATTCTGGGAACATCTTAGATCAACTCTCCCACACTCAAGAGCTTCTAGATGTTAGATGTAAACTTGGGCATGAACATATGATTGAACTAGAGGCTTTAAGCAATGCTCTAGAAGAAGAACAAGAGACTAGGTTGTCCCTTGAGTCAAAACTTGAAGGGCTTGATGAGGCCAATGACATCATTGTTAACAAACTCATTAAAGAGCGTGATCATGCTATTGCTAAATACAAAAGAGCTAAAAAGGACAAGGTTGAGTTTGGTGTGGTTCATGAAAAACTTGCCGAGGACTTTAGCTTGCTTAACAAGGCCCACAAAGCCTTGGAGAGTGAACTCTTGTCTCTCACAAAGTCCCATGAAACGCTTCAAACTCAATTGTCCAATATTCCTTCACCTAGTAACTTCATTCCATCGAGTAGCACGACTATCCTCGAAGAGAATGCTAGGTTGATGGGGGAACTTGCAAAGACCACATTTCCACAAGGTAACAAGTCTATTGATGATCTTTTGAGCAAGCAAAGGCGTAGTGGATATAAAGGGGGCATTGGTTTTGTCTCCAAAACAAAGAAGAAGAAGGACAAGCCCGCACAAGAGACCAACAAGACCATTGTGGGAAGTAAGACCACAATTTGCAAAACTATGTCTCATGCCGATTTTGCGGGAAGTGCTAACCCTCACTATGTCCTAATGCGTGATTACTATGGTGATGTGTATGCACAATATGTTGGTCCGTATGATGGTTATATTGCTTGGTCTATTTGGGTTCCCAAGACCCTTGTTGCTAACAAAAGAGGACCCATTGAAAAATGGGTACCTAAAAACTATCTTGATCTTTTGTAGACCTATGCTTCCGGAGGTTCAAAATGGGTGCTTGATAGTGGCTGCACTTGTCATATGACCGGAAGCTCGTCTATTGTCAAGGACTTGGTGTCAAATGAAGATCAAATCACCGTCACATATGCCGACAAGTCAAAATCTACGATAATGGGTTTCGGCAAGGTAGTGGTGGCTCACGACATTACACTCGTGAACGTCATGCTTGTTGAAACCCTTGGTTACAATTTACTTTCTGTCCGTGTACTTGGAAAGATGGGCTTTGCCGTCTTTATTGATAATGATATTGTGGTCCTCTTGTGGAGCAAGTCTCTCAAGGCCTCTTTTGTTGGGTACGTCGAAAATGACTTGTATGTGGTGGACTTTTCGGGGCAATCCACTGCAGGTCCGATGTGCTTATACGGAAAGGCCGATGTGGGCTGGCTATGGCACCTCCGACTAGCCCATGTCAATATGAGAACTTTGCAAAGTCTCCATAAAGAGGGCCATATTGTTGGACTAAAAGAAAATGTTTCCTTTGCCAAAGATCGTGTTTGCAGGGCATGTGTTCTAGGGAAGATGCATGACGCTCCTCATAAGCCCACGAATCAAATCAAGTCTAACAAGATCTTGGAACTTCTTCATGTGGACCTATTTGGTCCTCCATCTCATGCAAGCCTTGGTGGGAAGAAATATTGTTTGGTGATTGTTGACGACTTTTCAAGATACTCTTGGGTTTATTTCTTCAAGTTGAAGAGTGAAACTCAAAGGACTTTTGTAACACCCTCAGAATCGGACCTATGCAAGTTTTAGCAAAATTCGCCAAACCCGCATAGAAACGATTCAAAGGTGCCCACCAGGCACTTTCGTGCGGGTGGAAAACGAAGTAATAACATTACACAACAGTCCTCGATGGGACCCACAGAACAGATATATATATCAGCGACTCCATGAGTCAAGAATACAGATATAAGGTACAAAGATCCAAATCACCTTGAAATGATCGAGCGTCCGACTACGGACAAGATGCAAATGGGGCTAAGAGCCCTGAAGAATAACCAATGGCGTCCATAACCCTGCCCAGGCCAAGCCGGAAGGGTAAACCTGCTAACGACGTCGATCTCAAACCTGCTTAAACAAAAGGGGTGCCGACAAAGGGCAAAGGAAAAAGAGGAGCGTCAGTACTGAGGCCAGTACACGGCGAGGCTAGAATTCGGCGGTCCTCGCCTACATAGGTATGGTGGACTGAAGCGGCAGCGGCAGCATGCACTAAACAACCTATAGAGACTCGATACGACTGGCGGTTATCAGAGAGGGATAAGAAAGACCTATTCGGGTCCAACCTGAAGCTAACAACAAACATACCCATCCTGGTGTTTCCCCCTCGAGACCAAACGAGGAAGTCAACCGAGGAACTCACACAGTTGGCAGTTTTATTTATTCGGTTATCATTGCAGCAATTACTAGTCAAGTATAGATAATCATCCTGATAAAGTAGGCAGTGGGCACTTTTAGTTAACCATTCCGTTATAGTTGCAACACTTACTAATCATATACATATGACATGATATAAACCCAAAACCCAGCAGTTGTTGGTACTTTTATTCAGCCATTCCGTTGTAGTTGCAATACTTACTAGTCAGGTACAATGGTCGCAAGCGACAATCCATACAAGCAATTGTTGGCAGTTTTATTTAGCCATTCCGTTATAGGGAAGCTGATTACTAGTCATTATAAAGTCAAATTTATAACAGTAAACTTTAGTTATGCTTATCTATGGTCGAGATACTGTGCTCCAAGTCGTCCATAACCGCGGACACGGCTTTCAGAAAGTTTTAACCCGGCCGGGGTGCACAAATAGCAACACACACACGATCAACCTCGGAAAAACCAAATCAAAACCCAACGAGGTCTTCACGACAGAGCAATCACAAGATTCAGAAATATTTCAGGGGGCCACCCCATTGAGTAGACCCGCAACGAAGTAAGCTAGCTCCGAGACGGACTCAAGGTCTGCGACAATGGCTGTAAACGACTGGGAACCCCAAACGGGGCTTGTCGATACCGCGAAAACATTCCGTTTACCTAAACAGTACAGTGTGCTATACATCGCACAATCGTAAATAAAGCAGTAAAGCATGGCATAGGTACATGATAGTAAATAAAACCTCAAACTAGTTGTGGCCCCAAGATATAAGACGGAATCAAGCTCTGGCTAAGGGGGGCCCATACTCCCCATATGTGGATAGCGCGATAAATCAAGGAACAGGTATCAAGTACTCGGGGTCCTACGGGACACAAGTGGGCGTTCGGAAACCAAATATTATCTATCACCCACCGATGCCTCTGCTTATTTCAATTTTAGTTGTTAAACAGGAATTAGAGTGAACGATAAGTAAAACTATGATCATCTCCAACATCCAACATGCGGCATTACTCCAACAAATGTGGCACTTGACAACACGCAACAGCACTTGAGCAAGCGACTACGACGCGCAAGTCCAACTATCTACCAAACAACAGGTAATAGGATGTGTCCAAGGCAATATAGGGCTGCACGGTATATCACAGGTACGGAAACTAAAGCATCGCAACACAGATAGCAATAGATCAACAGGAGGGAAATAAATACTAAAAAAAATAAGATAGGTAGAAAGGGGGGAGATGCTCGCCTGAAAACATTGCCGAAGGGTTCGACCGAAGATCGGGGCGACGCTCACATCCACTCAACGGCCTTATCCGCGAAGAAGCAAAACACTAGAAGAAACACCGGATGCAATATTTAATACAACGGCAGAAGATCGGCATGATGCATGTATGATGGATGCCATGGCAGAGGTGCGATGCAATGAGGCCATATTAAGCGGAACCGGGGTCCCGACAATTAATTAAATGGTTCAAGTTATTTAGCAACCCCCGCAATTTAAATGTTGTTTTAGCATGGCAAGAGATAGTACCGGGTTCGCTACACCAATTTAAATGAGGCCAATAAGAGACTAGATTTGCCCGCATGTGGGCCCCATATTTAATTATTAGGTGAATCGGCATAAGGCCCCCAAACCACATGAAAGCATGCAAGATGACAATTTAATATGCGACAAGTTGTATTATGTTATAAAATAGGGTTCCGGGAAGGGGTTCACACATTAGGGGTCTCGACGATCTTGGGGATCCGGGGTTCGGGGTTCGACAGGGGCCAGGGTTCGACGGAAACGTTCTCGGGTATTGGGGTAGGTCTTGTCGCATAGGGGTCTCGGTCATGTCGACGGTCGTGGCGTTCAGGGGGAAGTTCTCGGTGTCCGTGAGGTAGACCTTGTCGTGCCTTAGTGTAGATCTTGGGGAGGTTCGGGGTTCCACGGGTTCGGCTCGACAACCGGACTCCGGGAACGGTTCTTGGTGAACTTGGCGTGTCGAGGTGTGGTCTTAGGGTTCGTGTCGGCGCACTCGGTGTTCCTGGTTGGCGATCATGGCGTTCCGTGTCGAAGATCTTGTTCGGCCTCTTGTCGTTGGCGTTGTGGTACTTGTTCCGTTCCATGGCGATCTTGGGGTTTTCTTCAGGTTCGGTTCCTGGCGTGGCCCTTGGGTCACCGGGATCGGGCGTCGGGAGCTTGGTCATCAGATCGGTGCAGGAGTTCTTGGGGTCCCGACGACCGTTGTCGTTGTCGATCTCGAGTGACACCAACGGGGGACGATCTTGGCGGTTCACGGCGACCTCGTCTACGGTCATCAATCCTTGCAGGAGTTCTTGTCGGCATCCGAGGTCTCTGCAAGATTTCCGGGTCTTCTTCGCGTCACCACACGGCCCCACTACGATCTAGAGGCGGCGGACGTTGACGGTACTGCGGACGCAGGGCAGGGGCACCGCGGCCTTGGCAGCAGGGACACGACCGGGCTCGAGGAAGGCGAGAGGGGCAGGGTACGGCGAGGAGGGGTCCCAGGGACGGCGCGATCGGGTCGGGCCGGGCTCCGGCGAGGCGAGCTCGGGGCGAGGCCGACGCGCGGGCGGCGATGCGGGGGCTGCTGGAGGCGGGGAGGACGGCCAAGTGGAGGGGGTCGACGGCGAGCTCGCCTGGGCGGAGGAGGCCGCGCGAACGCCGGCGAGGCGCAGAGGCGGTGGCGGAGCGGTCCGGCGGCTGCGGGACGGGCTCGGACGCGGAGGGCGAGGCGAGGCCCAGGAGAGGGGCGACGGCGGAGGAGGGGCCGACGGCGGCGCGCGGGGCCGCGTTGTCGTCGGGGCGCGGGCTGGCGGGAGGAGCCTGGGGAGCGGCGGGCTCCGGCGACAAGATGTAGCGCGAGCGGCGGGAGGAGGACGACGGAGACGCGCCGGCGTCGGGGATGGAGACCTGCGGTGGAGGCAGGGAGGTCGCTGGAGAAGGTTGGGCGGCGGGGCGAGCCGGCACAGGGGAGAGGAGGAAGGCGGCTTCGAGCGAGGCAGGGGATGCGGTGGTTTGTGGGGCGAGGGAGCGCCCGCGGAGAAGAAGGGGGGGAACGGGGAGCGGGAGAGGGAGACCACGCGCGCGTGGGGACGCGGCGGGGTGGGGTCAGGTGAGGAGGTGCGCGGTGGGACCCGCAGGCAGAGGGAGAGGCTGGCTACCTGGTGGGCGGGAATCGGCCAGGAGGTGGGACCGGCGGCCTGGGGATCCCGAGGCGGCCAGGGGGGTTGTCGGGCGTGTGTGTGTTGGGCGGCTGGCGCGTGCGTTGCGTGTGTGAGCGGTGTGGGTGTGGGCCGGCGTGTGGGGTGAGAGGGTGGGTGTGGTTAGGTCTAGGTGGCAGCGCATGGTTGGCTGGGGGAGGGGAAAAGGTGAGGTGGCAAGAGGGCAGTGGTTGGGGTGAGGTGGAGGGGGTGTGTGGGTAGATAGGTGGGTAGCTTTAGGAATTAGGGGGGCTGGTTTGGGGTGGACCGTTTTAGTTTTCTGGGGGTGGTCGTTCGGGTCGGTCGGCCCGTTCGACTGCCCCCACTAAAAATAATTTAAATTTTTATCTATTTTAAAACACGGCTTTCGCAACCCGATAGGCGACAACAAAAAAAATAATTCCGGAGACCCGGTGTTTGGCGTTGAATAAAAGATGGGGCGTTTAGAAAACAAAACGGCTTTGCGAAAATAGTTTTATGCAAACAATGCATGATGATGACGATGCAATGCACAAATTCAACGCGATTTTCTAGTAGTGGTTTTGCGGGATGCCACAATTCGACACCACTAACAATGGATCTCGCCCTCGAGATCCGCCTCATGGTACCGGAAAGAAGGTCGGCGATCTGCGTCACCTCGCATCGTGTAGATCCTCGCGACACCACTAACAAGAGGTCGTTGTCCGTGATCGTCGAGAGAACACTCCGGGAACAAAAGGTCGAAGGCAGAGGTATCAACAAATAAAGCCACCTCTAACTTCCGGAAAGGGGGAACCGATGCATTCTCGTCCACTTCAATGTACAAAAGCGAATAGAAGGGGTAGTCGGCATGGGGGCCAATCCATCACGCACCCAAACTATTACTCCGCACAATCAGTAGAAAAGAGTGCAACCATTCTCGGAATCAGACTGAAGATCTCGACAAGCGAGGTTCGGAAACAAAGGAGCGATGCAGACTCTGCATCGGACCTGGCGTAGATGATGTCGTCGCGTCGGAAAACACCGGAAGACACAAACAAGGAACAAAGAATGGTACCACCGTAGACGGATTCCTCAGGCATCTTGAACACCGGATGATAGATCACCGTTATCGAAGGAGGAAGCGAAACCCTGAAGGTACGACGGAACCCAACCACGAGAAATCCTGGACTCGAAGAGGAAGAAGAGAGCAGATTCAAAACACGTCGAGATAAGAGGAGAATAGCAGAGGGGTAAGGAGTAAAATCAGACCTAATCAGAACTATCCAACCGATTTTGCAAAATAGTTTTGACACTCTACTTCGGCCGTTAGCTAGGTTATCCTACAGGCTGGACTTGTGGGGTATCGCAACTGCTGAGCTCTGATACCACTCTGTAACACCCTCAGAATCGGACCTATGCAAGTTTTAGCAAAATTCGCCAAACCCGCATAGAAACGATTCAAAGGTGCCCACCAGGCACTTTCGTGCGGGTGGAAAACGAAGTAATAACATTACACAACAGTCCTCGATGGGACCCACAGAACAGATATATATATATCAGCGACTCCATGAGTCAAGAATACAGATATAAGGTACAAAGATCCAAATCACCTTGAAATGATCGAGCGTCCGACTACGGACAAGATGCAAATGGGGCTAAGAGCCCTGAAGAATAACCAATGGCGTCCATAACCCTGCCCAGGCCAAGCCGGAAGGGTAAACCTGCTAACGACGTCGATCTCAAACCTGCTTAAACAAAAGGGGTGCCGACAAAGGGCAAAGGAAAAAGAGGAGTGTCAGTACTGAGGCCAGTACACGGCGAGGCTAGAATTCGGCGGTCCTCGCCTACATAGGTATGGTGGACTGAAGCGGCAGCGGCAGCATGCACTAAACAACCTATAGAGACTCGATACGACTGGCGGTTATCAGAGAGGGATAAGAAAGACCTATTCGGGTCCAACCTGAAGCTAACACCAAACATACCCATCCTGGTGTTTCCCCCTCGAGACCAAACGAGGAAGTCAACCGAGGAACTCACACAGTTGGCAGTTTTATTTATTCGGTTATCGTTGCAGCAATTACTAGTCAAGTATAGATAATCATCCTGATAAATTAGGCAGTGGGCACTTTTAGTTAACCATTCCGTTATAGTTGCAACACTTACTAATCATATACAGATGACATGATATAAACCCAAAACCCAGCAGTTGTTGGTACTTTTATTCAGCCATTCCGTTGTAGTTGCAATACTTACTAGTCAGGTACAATGGTCGCAAGCGACAATCCATACAAGCAATTGTTGGCAGTTTTATTTAGCCATTCCGTTATAGGGAAGCTGATTACTAGTCATTATAAAGTCAAATTTATAACAGTAAACTTTAGTTATGCTTATCTATGGTCGAGATACTGTGCTCCAAGTCGTCCATAACCGCGGACACGGCTTTCAGAAAGTTTTAACCCGACCGGGGTGCACAAATAGCAACACACACACACGATCAACCTCGGAAAAACCAAATCAAAACCCAACGAGGTCTTCACGACAGAGCAATCACAAGATTCAGAAATATTTCAGGGGGCCACCCCATTGAGTAGACCCGCAACAAAGTAAGCTAGCTCCGAGACGGACTCAAGGTCTGCGACAATGGCTGTAAACGACTGGGAACCCCAAACGGGGCTTGTCGATACCGCGAAAACATTCCGCTTACCTAAACAGTACAGTGTGCTATACATCGCACAATCGTAAATAAAGCAGTAAAGCATGGCATAGGTACAGGATAGTAAATAAAACCTCAAACTAGTTGTGGCCCCAAGAAATAAGACGGAATCAAGCTCTGGCTAAGGGGGGCCCATACTCCCCATATGTGGATAGCCCGATAAATCAAGGAACAGGTATCAAGTACTCGGGGTCCTACGGGACACAAGTGGGCGTTCGGAAACCAAATATTATCTATCACCCACCGATGCCTCTGCTTATTTCAATTTTAGTTGTTAAACAGGAATTAGAGTGAACGATAAGTAAAACTATGATCATCTCCAACATCCAACATGCGGCATTACTCCAACAAATGTGGCACTTGACAACACGCAACAGCACTTGAGCAAGCGACTACGACGCGCAAGTCCAACTATCTACCAAACAACAGGTAATAGGATGTGTCCAAGGCAATATAGGGCTGCACGGTATATCACAGGTACGGAAACTAAAGCATCGCAACACAGATAGCAATAGATCAACAGGAGGGAAATAAATACTAAAAAAAATAAGATAGGTAGAAAGGGGGGAGATGCTCGCCTGAAAACATTGCCGAAGGGTTCGACCGAAGATCGGGGCGATGCTCACATCCACTCAACGGCCTTATCCGCGAAGAAGCAAAACACTAGAAGAAACACCGGATGCAATATTTAATACAACGGCAGAAGATCGGCATGATGCATGTATGATGGATGCCATGGCAGAGGTGCGATGCAATGAGGCCATATTAAGCGGAACCGGGGTCCCGACAATTAATTAAATGGTTCAAGTTATTTAGCAACCCCCGCAATTTAAATGTTGTTTTAGCATGGCAAGAGATAGTACCGGGTTCGCTACACCAATTTAAATGAGGCCAATAAGAGACTAGATTTGCCCGCATGTGGGCCCCATATTTAATTATTAGGTGAATCGGCATAAGGCCCCCAAACCACATGAAAGCATGCAAGATGACAATTTAATATGCGACAAGTTGTATTATGTTATAAAATAGGGTTCCGGGAAGGGGTTCACACATTAGGGGTCTCGACGATCTTGGGGATCCGGGGTTCGGGGTTCGACAGGGGCCAGGGTTTGACGGAAACGTTCTCGGGTATTGGGGTAGGTCTTGTCGCATAGGGGTCTCGGTCATGTCGACGGTCGTGGCGTTCAGGGGGAAGTTCTCGGTGTCCCTGAGGTAGACCTTGTCGTGCCTTAGCGTAGATCTTGGGGAGGTTCGGGGTTCCACGGGTTCGGCTCGACAACCGGACTCCGGGAACGGTTCTTGGTGAACTTGGCGTGTCGAGGTGTGGTCTTAGGGTTCGTATCGGCGCACTCGGTGTTCCGGGTTGGCGATCATGGCGTTCCGTGTCGAAGATCTTGTTCGGCCTCTTGTCGTTGGCGTTGTGGTACTTGTTCCGTTCCATGGCGATCTTGGGGTTTTCTTCAGGTTCGGTTCCTGGCGTGGCCCTTGGGTCACCGGGATCGGGCGTCGGGAGCTTGTTCATCAGATCGGTGCAGGAGTTCTTGGGGTCCCGACGACCGTTGTCGTTGTCGATCTCGAGTGACACCAACGGGGGACGATCTTGGCGGTTCACGGCGACCTCGTCTACGGTCATCAATCCTTGCAGGAGTTCTTGTCGGCATCCGAGGTCTCTGCAAGATTTCCGGGTCTTCTTCGCGTCACCACACGGACCCACTACGATCTAGAGGCGGCGGACATTGACGGTACTGCGGACGCAGGGCAGGGGCACCGCGGCCTTGGCAGCAGGGACACGACCGGGCTCGAAGAAGGCGAGAGGGGCAGGGTACGGCGAGGAGGGGTCCCAGGGACGGCGCGGTCGGGCCGGGCCGGGCTCCGGCGAGGCGAGCTCGGGGCGAGGCCGACGCGCGGGCGGCGAGGCGGGGGCTGCTGGAGGCGGGGAGGACGGCCAGGTGGAGGGGGTCGACGGCGAGCTCGCCTGGGCGGAGGAGGCCGCGCGAACGCCGGCGGGGCGCGCGGAGGCGATGGCGGAGCGGTCCGGCGGCTGCGGGATGGGCTCGGACGCGGAGGGCGAGGCGAGGCCCAGGAGAGGGGCGACGGCGGAGGAGGGGCCGACGGCGGCGCGCGGGGCCGCGTCGTCATCGGGGCGCGGGCTGGGCGGAGGAGCCTGGGGAGCGGCGGGCTCCGGCGACAAGATGTAGCGCGAGCGGCGGGAGGAGGACGACGGAGACGCGCCGGCGTCGGGGATGGAGACCTGCGGTGGAGGCAGGGAGGTCGCCGGAGAAGGTTGGGCGGCGGGGCGAGCCGGCATAGGGGAGAGGAGGAAGGCGGCTTCGAGCGAGGCAGGGGATGCGGTGGTTGGTGGGGCGAGGGAGCGCCCGCGGAGAAGAAGGGGGGGAACGGGGAGCGGGAGAGGGAGACCACGCGCGCGTGGGGACGCGGCGGGGTGGGGTCAGGTGAGGAGGTGCGCGGTGGGACCCGCAGGCAGAGGGAGAGGCTGGCTACCTGGTGGGCGGGAATCGGCCAGGAGGTGGGACCGGCGGCCTGGGGATCCCGAGGCGGCCAGGGGGGTTGTCGGGCGTGTGTGTGTGGGGCGGCTGGCGCGTGCGTTGCGTGTGTGAGCGGTGTGGGTGTGGGCCGGCGTGTGGGGTGAGAGGGTGGGTGTGGTTAGGTCTAGGTGGCAGCGCATGGTTGGCTGGGGGAGGGGAAAAGGTGAGGTGGCAAGAGGGCAGTGGTTGGGGTGAGGTGGAGGGGGTGTGTGGGTAGATAGGTGGGTAGCTTTAGGAATTAGGGGGGCTGGTTTGGGGTGGACCGTTTTAGTTTTCTGGGGGTGGTCGTTCGGGTCGGTCGGCCCGTTCGACTGCCCCCACTAAAAATAATTTAAATTTTTATCTATTTTAAAACACGGCTTTCGCAACCCGATAGGCGACAACAAAAAAAATAATTCCGGAGACCCGGTGTTTGGCGTTGAATAAAAGATGGGGCGTTTAGAAAACAAAACGGCTTTGCGAAAATAGTTTTATGCAAACAATGCATGATGATGACGATGCAATGCACAAATTCAACGCGATTTTCTAGTAGTGGTTTTGCGGGATGCCACACTTTTATCGACTTCATCAACTTGGTTCAACGGCAACACAATGTTCTTGTGTTGATTATAAGAAGTGACAACGGCACCGAGTTCAAAAACTACACCTTGAATGACTTTCTTAGTGATGAGGGGATTAAGCATCAATATTCCGCCGCATACACCCCTCAACAAAATGGTGTGGCCGAAAGGAAGAACCGGACTCTTATTGAGATGGCTAGGACCATGTTGGCGGAGTTTAAATCTCCATACAACTTCTGGGCCGAAGCCGTCTCCACCGCTTGCCATGCTTCAAACCGGCTCTACCTCCGCAAGAAAATCAACAAGACTCCATATGAGATACTTACCGGTAACAAGCCCAACATATCTTATTTCCGGGTGTTCGGTTGTAAGTGTTTCTATCTCATCAAAGGTGTTCGTTTGTCCAAATTCGAATCTAAAGCATTAGAGGGTATTTTTGTTGGCTATGGTCTCGAATCTCACACTTATAGAATCTATGACAAGCTCTCCGGAGCCGTCATAGAATCTTGTAGTGTGACCTTCGAAGAATATGATGGTCCCCAAGGGGGGCGTGTTGATGCTTGTGATGCAGATGTTGAAATGCCTCAGGATGCCATAGGAAGAATGGGTGTGGGTTATATCCGCCCCATTGAGGAACCCCTTATGGCCGATCGAGAAGAACTATGCTCCACTCGAGTGGAGCCCTCATCTTCTCAACCTCAACATGCTCCATCTACCGAGGAGGACGTTGACTCAAGCCAAAGACAATATGTGGACCCTCAACATGGTGATCAATGTGTGAACTCTAGTCAAAGGGAACGTGATCCATCTGATGGGGTGTCAAGTGGAGTCAAGTCAATTTTCCAAGGAAGATCCGTCCAAGCTGTTTTGAGGGATGCTCAAGTTGAGGCTAGAAGATCACTTGATCAAGACCAAGGTCAATCCGTGCCTCCCAATATAGAGGATGAATCCAATAATGTTCAAGGTCAAGTTGATGGTCAAGACGAGGATCAAAATGATGAACAGGGTCCTACAAGAAACAAAAAGGAGATCCACGCTCGTCGCGAAGCTAGAAAGGAAAGAATGTTGGAAATAAGAGACCACTCCCTCCAAAATGTTGTTGGAGATTTAAGGAAAGGTATTTCCACACGAGCACAATTGAAGAGGTTCAGTGAACATCAAGCTCACATTTCCATGATTAAACCAAAGAAAGTGTGGGAAGCTCTTGAAGATTCGGATTGGTTAGAAGCTATGCACAAAGAGCTCAACAATTTTGAGAGAAACAAAGTGTGGAAGTTAGTTGAGAAGCCAAAAGATTGCCTCAATGTTATTGGAACAAAGTGGATATTCAAGAACAAGCAAGATGAGCATGGGATTATTGTAAGGAACAAGGCTAGATTGGTTGCACAAGGTTATTCCCAAATTGAAGGCATTGATTATGGAGAGACTTATGCACCCGTGGCTCGCCTTGAGTCCATTCGTATCATTCTTGCTTATGCGGCACATCATAACTTTAAGTTGCAACAAATGGATGTAGAAAGTGCATTCCTTTATGGTCCCTTGAATGAATTGGTATATGTCAAGCAACCCCCGGGATTTGAGGACCCCAACTTCCCAAACCATGTCTACAAACTTGATAAGGCGCTCTATGGGCTCTAGCAAGCCCCACGCACGTGGTATGAGCACCTTAGAGAGTTATTGTTTGACCGTGGCTTTGAGGTTGGGAAAATCGATCCCACTCTTTTTACTAAGAGAGTTAATGGGGAGCTTTTTGTATGCCAAATCTATGTTGATGATATTATCTTTGGCTCTTCTAACAAAGCTTTTAATGATGAATTCTCAAAGCTTATGACTAGTAGGTTCCGGATGTCGTTGATGGGGGAGTTGAAAGTATTCCTTGGGTTTGAGATCAAGCAAGTTAGAGGAGGAACATTCTTCAATCAAGCCAAGTATACCCAAGATATGCTCAAGAGATTAAAAATGCAAGATTTGAATGGAGCCCCAACTCCCATGGCAACAAAGACTCATCTAGAACAAAATCCAAATGGTAAAGATGTGGATCAAAAGGTATACCGGTCTATGATTGGTTATTTGCTTTACCTTTGTGCATCTAGACCCGATATTATGTTGAGTGTAGGTGTGTGTGCAAGATATCAAGCGGCTCCTAAGGAAAGCCATTTAATGGCGGTCAAGAGAATCTTTCGATATTTAGTTCATACCCCATTTTATGGTCTTTGGTACCCTCAAGGCTCAACATTCGCTCTTTGTGGATACACGGACTAGGATTGGGTGGGAGACAAGGATGATAGAAAATCAACATCCGGGGCTTGCCAATTCCTTGGTAGGTCCTTGGTATGTTGGTCTTCTAAGAAGCAAAATTGTATATCTCTCTCCACCGCCGAAGCCGAGTATGTTGCTGCTGCTAGTGCGTGCACCCAATTGCTATGGATGAGGCAAACTTTAAAGGAATACGGTGTCCACTGTGACAAAGTGCCTCTTCTATGTGACAATGAAAGTGCCATCAAGATTGCATACAACCCGGTGGATCACACAAGGACAAAGCATATTGAGATTCGACATCACTTTATTAGAGATCATGTTGCTAGAGGTGATATTGATCTATCCTATGTATCAACCAAAGATCAACTTGTCGATATCTTCACGAAGCCACTTGATGAAGCAAGGTTTTGCTACTTGAGGAATGAACTAAATATCGTAGATTCAAGGAGCTTGACTTGATTATCTTGCATTCTCACCTAATACTCGACCCATGTTTGGTTTAGGTGTAGGCATGGACATAGGGGGAGTGTGTTCCTAATTGATTGGACTATCCCTCCCCCCATTATGCGCAAATTAAACAAATATCATTCCTCTTAATATCATTTTGTGATATGTGAGCTCAATGATGAGTTTCGGTAATGGATCCAAGATACATCTTCGTGGTGCCAAGCCGAGTATACTCAAATATGGTGGCCTAGGCCACCGCCCCCTCTCAATCGAGAGGATGATGTGCTTACTCATGTTTGTCACCTAGTTGAGTTGGTTCTTACTCATGTTTGTCACCCACTAGTTGTTGGTGTTTCTTTTTGGTCATGCACTCAAGTTTGGTTCTTCATTTGTTTTTAGTTTTCTTCCTTGAGTGCATTGGCCCATTTCCGCGTGTCTCTCTAAACCCAGGCCCCTCTTCTCCAACAAAACCCATCTACTCTGCACAAGAACCTTCCTGTTTCTGTTTCCTGGCCTCTGTCCTGTTGGTAACGGTACTACCGGATCACACGCGGTACTACCGCCTAACGGTACTACCGGAAGTCACTGGCGGTACTACCGCCCCTGGGTGTGTTTCTAGGTTCCTGCCTGAAAACTTCCCAGGAGCGGTACTACCGGCCGGTACCTGCGGCACTACCGCTCGGCGGTACAACCGTTTGCAAAGATACGGTACTACCGCTCACGCGTGTCGGTTAAGACTGGAGACGAGGGAGAGGCACCCCTCAGTGCCTCATTCATCCCTCGTGTCCACTCCTCACCAGCGCCACCACCAGAGCACGACGTCACCGGAGGAAGCCCATCCGCCCCTCCCTCTCCCGGATCCACACCGGATTCGGTCTCCCCGCGGGCTCCTCCCTCTTTCCCACCGTCATGGACACCGGTACCACCGCCCTCCTCATCTTCCTTCTTGTTTTCTCCATTGAATCTATGTACCTTCGATTCGTGGTTAAAACTTGCATCCTTGAGGTTGTATCATGTGCTATTTACCCGATCTATCACTTGGCCCGATGGGAATCGTGTTTTGACAAATAATTTGTTGCCCATACTCGGATCTTAGTTCAGATCTGCACTGTAGTCGTGGGCCGGTAGTACCGGGAATCTTTTTCCGGTACTACCGCTTGTGCAGGTCCGGTACTACCGCCCCAGTACTGGCAGTAATTTTTTTTTTAAAAACACTCATTTTCATCATCTGTTTGCCCCAGGTTCTTGTGCCCTTACCCCTATGCTTTCTCCCTCGTTCTTTCACAGGTGCAGGGGGTTCCCAGGGATCGCGCAAGCGCTCCAAAGCTCACTATGAGATTGAGGACTATGAGTCAGATTCTGAGACTGAGTCTGAAGAGGAGGTCATGCCTCAACCTAGTGCCCGTCTGAAACTGCCAACAACTCGTGGTCGTGGGGGAAAGGGGGTCAAGCAAAGTGCTGGTCGTGGTAAAGCTCCTCCACCTCCTCCTCCCTCGGGTCCTTGCAAGAGTCAAAGTTCTAGGCCATCAGGGCCAAGGCTGTTGTGTGATAACTCTGAGACTGAATTTCATGCTCTGTGAGTGGTCAGTCCGTATGGGGCGGCCCGCGCTTTTGCTCGTCAGAACAGACTCTTCTACACGGAATTCCAGGAGCGGGTGTTCCATGAGATTCTCATGAAGGATGACAAAATAGTGGTTTCTCAAAAATGGATCGAGATGAATCATGTGAGGAAGAATCTGAACTACTTTGGTGAGGCTCTTGACATGTGTACCAACTTTGGCTTGCTTCCTATTATGGAGTTCAAATGCAACTATGATCCAATGCTCATTGCTCAGTTCTATGCAACCGTTCACTTTGCCAAGAATAATGCTAGGACTCTCACTTGGATGACCGAGGGTGTTGTCAAGGAAGCTTCATTGGCTGAGTTTGCGTCTATCCTCGGATACGAAGACCGTGGCAAGGATGTTCCCGTTGGGTTTCGGTGCCATGCAAATGACAATGCCATGAAGAAAGATAGGCTTGCCCCACTGTACATCCGGGGGTGCGGCATACCTGGTAAGATCAAAGGGCTCCTTCCTACTTATGACATCATGCACCGCATCTATCGCGAGACTATCGCCCCTCGTGCAGGGAATGTTGATGAGATTCATGCTTACATGGTGGACATTATGATGGCCACCTATCACCATCGTGACTCTGGCCTCCCTATGGATGTGATTGATGTTATCTGGAATGAGATGGTCTGCGCCACTTTTCAGCGGAGGGTGCCTCCTTTTGCTCCATACATCATGGCTCTCATCATTAGCAAGTGCCCTAAAATTGCCCGTGACTTGCCTCAACTTCGTATTGTCACTCACCGTCACAAGAATCTGCTGATCAAGACCCATCCCAAACCCCGCAATGCGGATGGTCAGATTGTTGATGAGGATGGGAACCCGGTTGAGGACTCAGGTGATGCTGCTGATGCACCAGCTTTTGTGGTCTCTCGTCGCCAGCCAGCACAGCCATCTTGGGCTAAGAGGGTTGAGGCCAAACTAAAGAAGATATTCTGCCTCCAAGTGGACAATCAGAAATGCCTGTACGAGGCTCATGTCTATGCCAAGAAGGCATGTGCTCGTCAGAAGGAAATGATGGAGGCTCAAGGTTGACTGCTTCTAAGGGCTCCGAGAACAACATTACCCCAGAAGACCAATGGATCTCCAAGCACAGCAACTGGGAAGATGATGCCACCTCCTCCTTCCGTGCCCCTCCACCTCATGGTGCATGGGAAGACGTTGATGATGATGATGAGTGATCTTCGGGGCGTTAGTGTTGCTCTTGTCCCTTTTTGGCGTCTTGATGCCAAAGGGGGAGAAGTTGCACATTAGGCATGCGGGAGATTTGCGAGGGAAAGTCACAAGCTCGTTCTTGCCTTGGATTTTATTCGCTTGTGAACTTTATTTGGTTGCCTCCTTCTATGTGTGAACCTAACTATTGGTGCTATGTATGTTAAGACTTTGTGGTTATCTTATGGATCCATCTTGTGTGTATTATGGCTATTCTTGTTGGATACATTCTATGTGATGATATTCCTCATTCCTAATCTATTGGTCATCACATGTTTCTTAGCAAAGGTATGTCCTCTATGTGCGACTTCTATTCTAACTGTTGGGGCTTGTTTCTACATATCTAGGGGGAGCCCCATCTACATCTTGTCGTCACTAGATTTCCTTGCAAAATGTGTGTTGTCATCAAACACCAAAAAGGTTGAGATTGAAAGAGCATTTTCTATCCCTAGTGATTTTGGTGTTTGATAACAACACACATATCGGACTAATGGTTTGCTAAGTGTATCGCGGGTACATTAAAAAGGTTTGCATTCATTCAGAAACTGTCTGCCTGGCGCGGTACCAAAAAGCGGTAGTACCGCTTTTTGCTACCGGACCAGACAGAAGCAAATGACTAACTGTCAAAAAGTCTCTGCCGGGCCAGGTACTAAAAAGCGGTAGTACCGCATTTTAGTACCTAGCGCGACAGAAGATTTTTTACAGCTTGTCAAAAGCTTTTGCCTGCTCCGGTAGTACCGCATTTTAGTACTGCTCAGGACAGAGGCCTTTTTGAACGTTGCAAAAAGCTACTATCTGCGCCGGTAGCAAAATGCGGTAGTACCGCATTTTGCTACCTGGCGTGACAGAGACTTTTTGCTCGGTGCAAAAAGCTACTGTCTGCGCCGGTAGCAAAATGTGGTAGTACCGCATTTTGCTACCTGGCGTGACAGAGAGTTTTTGCTCGGTGTAAAAAGCTTCTGTCTACGCCGGTAGCAAAATGCGGTAGTACCGGGTTTTGCTACCTGGCCTGACAGAGAGTTTCTTGTATGGAGTTGTGCTGTTCGAAAAAGGGTGATCCGGTACCTAGGTCCGGTAGTACCGGAATTCTCCGGTAGTACCGCTTGTACCTCCAGTACTACCGCTTCAGTTAATGCTGCAACAGTCAGATTTTGTGGAGGGGTATAAATACCCCTCCACCTACCTTGGGACAAAGTGCTCATCTCATTAAAGTCTTGCCCACCATTGGAGTCCTTTGGAGCCACTCAAATTCTCAAGATCTCATCATCCAACCACCCAAAGCCCTTGATCTTTGGGGAATCGAAGGAGGAGTCCCCGATCTACTACTTCACCAAAAGAGATCTTCATTTCCCCCTCATTTCATTGAGGGCCCCTTTGCTCTAGTGTTTTGTTGGAAACCCTAGCTCTCATTTTTGTTCTTAAAAGCTTGTATTTGATTGCTTTGACAGCTTGCTTGTATTTGGGAGCCTCCGATTAAGTTGTGGATGTGTGCCCCAAACTTGTAACGGTGCCGGCTTCCACCTTGAAGGTTGCCGATATAGTGGAAGGTGAATCGATCCCATTGGGGTGAGATTCATCGGATAACAAGGGAGGCCTCTTGTGGCGTTGGTGGTTTGAAACCACCCCCTCTCCAAACGTAGACGTACTTCCCCTCAAAAGGAAGGAACTACGGGAAACAAATCCTTGTGTCTCCGCGTCCACTTTTCGGTTACCTCTATCCTTTACCACACCTTACTTACTTGTTACTACTTTGTGTTGTGGTAGCTCTTGCATTTTGTCATATAGGTAAATTCACCGTAGTTGCATTATCTAGAGAATTTACCTTATTGTCAAACCTTAATTTGAAAAGGAAGAAAATTTGAAGTAGCACCTATTCACCCCCCCCCCTCTAGGTGCCCATACGATCCTTTCAGTTAGATTTATATCTTAATTACTTTCCTGTAGTTACGGATGTGTGCAGGGGGTTTTATCACAAGTATGTATTAGTCCTAGGAAGGGCGGTATGTTAGCACAGGTTCACCCACACAACACTTACAAACACCAGAGAAGAGTACTCAGCTATTTGAAACAAAAGCACTTGACAGAATTCCCATGTGTCCTCGAGAACGTTTGGTCCTTATAAGTATTTCCATCGGTTTGTCCTTGCTAAGAAAGGATTGGGCCACTTTCTCCGTTTGTTCGTTACTTTTGTTACTTGCTCCTTGTTTTGTTGCCTTGTCAGAAAACCACTAAAAATCCGTTTGCTAAGTATTCACAGGGATTTCCTGCTCCATACCACTGTTCAGCACCTTCTGCTCCTCATTGGGGTCAACACTCCTATTTATCAAAAGTACTACGATACACCCCCTATACTTGTGGGTCATCAAGACTATTTTCTAGCGCCATTGCCGGGGAGTGAAGCGCTATTGAAGAGTGGAACTGGGAAGGTAAACTTTCACTGTGAGTATTTCTCTTGTTACTGCTTGTTACTTTGTTTCCAATATGGATAACCCCCTTGGTTTTCTATTTCGTAGAACTACTACCACTGCTAGGGTAGTAGATGAACCACCTCCTGTTGAGATAGATCCTTTTAAGATACCTACAAGTGTTGTTAATCGTGTTATGGAAAATTATTATTTTTGGGATGGAACTGTCTATCCCGGTGATCACTTGCTTTTTATCCATAAATTATGCGGGTCGTTTAAGTGTGCAGGTATCACAACTGAATAGGTGAAGAAGAAGTTACTCTCCATATCCTTGAAAGGGAGAGCTGAAGAATGGTATAAGTTGTTGAAGAATGGACAATCCATGGAATGGGAGGAGATGGAATCTCTCTTTTACTCTAAATTTTATCCTCCCAGTGAGATCCATAAGGATATAAATCTTATATATAACTTTTGGCCTCTTGATGGAGAGAGTACAACTCAAGCTTGGGAGAGACTGAAGTTACTAATGCTTAAATGTCCTATTCATGAACTCCCTAACAATATTATTCTCAATAACTTTTATGCTAGGTTTTCTCTTCATGATAAAGATATACTAGATGCTTCTTGTGCTGGATCATTCACACGTATGAAGGAAGAAGCTAAATGGGATCTTCTAGACCGTATTCAAGAGAACACTGAATCTTGGGAGAATGATGCAGGAAGAAAGTCAGGTATAAACTATGATTATGAATGCATTAAATCTTTTATGGGAACTGATAGCTTCCGTGATATTAGCAATGAGTTTGGTCTTGATTCCTAAAGTATTGCCAACTGTTTTAAGGCCTTTTCCTCTTACATTGAAATTCCCAAAAAGAAGTGGAATAAGTACCATGCTCCATATAAAGATGTTGTTAATCATGTTCCAGTTAGAAGTACTCAAGTTTGTACTACTAATCATATTGTACATGAACCTCATGTTGAGAAAATGCCTTTCCCAGCTAAGGTAAAGGAGTATTCTATGATTATTAGTGCAAATAACAAAGGTACAATGAAAACTATGGAGCCTAGTAAGCAATTGAATATTGAACCTGTTGTAGATATTATGAAAGACACTGTCACTAGAAATATATAGTATGAGCACATTGTCTTTTGTGAGGACACTTCTAATATTATTTCTCATCCTGGTAAGGCTAGAAAAGCTAGTGTTCCTGTGCTTTCTGTTAAAATTGGTGATCATTGCTACTATGGTTTATGTGATATTGGTGGTAGTTCTAGTGCTATTCCTTATGATCTTTACAGGGAAATTATGCATGAGATTGGTCCTTGTGAGCTTGAGGACATTGATGTTCTTATTCACCTTACTAACAAGGAGACCATTTGACCCATTGGTATTGTAAGAGATGTGGAGGTTCTCTGTGGTAAGATTAAGTATCCTGTTGATTTTCTAGTGCTTAATTCAGCAACTAGCAAAACTTGTCCTATCATTTTTGTAGACCTTTCTTGAACACTTATGGAGCTATTATTGATTGTAAGAAGGAAAAAGTTTTAACTAAGTTTGATGGAGATCCTTATGAGTTTAACTTTTCCAAATTTGCTAAAGCTCCTTGTGAAAATAGTTTGCCTAATAAAGATTTCAGGATGGAACAACTTACTTCTGTTGATCCAGTCTATGACCTCGGACCTCTTTTTGATGACTGTAAGTATGTGTATTCTCATGATAAAGTTGTTTCCAGTGATAATTATATTGTCGACTTTATTCAAAGTGCTACTGGAAGTTATTTTGAGATAGGGAAACATGGTTTTGTGCATCTCAATGATGTTAAGTTTCGAAATCTTTAAAGTTGCATCTATTTTGTCTTCCTATGCTTGTGGCCTTTTGTTTCAACAATTCGTTTTCTCATGATACCCCCATGCATAGGAAGTGGGTTAGACTCAAGTGTGTTGGTTATTTCCTTCTTGATGCTCTCTTTCATTCCAGATATATATCTCCTTTGTGAGCATCTTTGGAAGTTTCAGGCCTAACTTGTTGAGAGATAACCCAAGAGTTTTGTCGAGTCTTGGAAGTTATTACCTCAGTAATAACCTCTCCTTATCCTTTTTGTTTTGGTATTCGTGTCAAGTTCAACTACTTTTGTGAAGTAGAGGAGTTGTGAAAAGTGGCTGTCCTGGGATAGATTTTGTGTTGAATTTTAAAAATTCGTGAGGAATCTCAGTACTTAGGATGGAGCTGCATTTTTCTGAGCTTGATCTCCAAGTTGTTACCCAACTTTCATCTGTTCTGCACTTCTTGATTTGAGCAATAGAAGGTCTTCAGAAAAATCAATCTTTACCTACTGGTATGTTTTGACAGATTTCTGCCATCATTTGCATTTGCCTCTTACAAAAGCTTTTGTTTTGATGGGTTTTCAATTGAAGTGCTTACCAAAGGTTTATTGTTTTTTCTTACACTAATGTTGTCATTAAGTTTGTGCAAAAGTTTTGTATGAAGGAAATTATCAGGAGAAAGAGAGAAGGAATCTACAGAGTTCGTCTTTGAAAGGTAAAAGTGGTGAAAACTGAATGTTCGTGAAACCCCAATCTTTTTATATTTTTGATGTTTTTAATACATAAGGGAATTTACGAGATGAGCTGAAGAGGAAACGGAGCCCGGGGTGGACAAAGCCACCCTAGGCGCGGGCCCAGCCTGGCCGCGCCTGAGGGGTGTTCCCCCCTCAAACTTCGTCTCTGCCTCGTTTCCGTGTCAAAACTTTCCTTATGCATTAAAACTTCGTAATATATAACCCCTCGGATCCCCTGAGGTTCGTGCTGTTGGAGATATGCCCTAGAGGCAATATAAATGTAGTTATTATTATATCTTTGTGTTTATGATAAATGTTTACATTCATGCTATAATAGTATTAACAAGGAAACATTAATACTTGTGTGATTTGTAAACTTAATTTGAAGTCCCTAGTATAGCCTCTATACTTCACTAGCTTGTTGGTTGATAAATGATTGTGGTTTCCCTATCATGAACATTGAGATGTTATCAACAACAAGATCATATCGTTAGGAGAATGATATGGTGGACATACTCCTATAGATAAGCGTAGCATAAAGATCAAGTCATTTCAATAGTTCAATTGCTATATGCATTCTGATACATAGTAACCTAATTCCTTCGACCATGAGATCATGCATATCACCTTTACCGGATGGATGCTTTGATGACATCAAACACCACACCGTAACTGGGTGGTTATAAAGGTGGCATTGAGTGTTCGGAAAGTATTGGTTGAGACACATGGATCAAGAGTGGGATTTGTCCATCCATATGACGGATAGATATACTCTGGGCCCTCTCGGTGGAATGTCATCCAATTAGCTTGCAAGCATGTGACTCTCTCACAAGGGATCACATATCACGGGAACGAGAAAAGAGTACTTATCAGTAACGAGGTTGAACTAGGTATGCAGAGATACCGACGATCATAACCTCGGATAAGTAACATATCGTGAGACAAAGGGAAATTGGTATCGTATGTAAGTGGTTCATTCGATCGCAAAGTAATCGTAGAAATATGTGGGAGCCATATGAATTTCCAGATTCCTCTATTGGTTATTGTTCGGAGAAGTGTCTCGATCATGTCCGCATAATTCACGAACCGTAGGGAGACACACTTAAGGATTCGACGTTGTTTGAGTAGTTATGGTATTATGATAAAGAGACCGAATGTTGTTCGGAGTCTCATATGGGATCCGGGATATCACGAGGTGATCCGTAATGGTCCGGAGAATAAGATTCATATAAAGAAAGACCCGTTTCGGAGTTCGGGAATGATTCCGGTGATTTCATCGGGAATGTTCTAGAAGGTTCCGGATTGTCCGGCACTCCGGGGGGGAGGGGTACATGAATGTGTCATTACATATTGGAATGATTGCATCATGTACTAAGTGTTCTTGCTGTCCCAAATAAAGGATTAAATTGAATCCTAAAACAGAAAAGTCAAATGTCCAGTTTGAAAGTCAAACGGCTAAAACAAGAAACTGTGGGAAACAAGCAAGAGGAGTTGGAACCGACTTGAGGGAGGAGTCTCCTCCCCAAGCCGGCGCGCCACCCAAGGCTGACTTGGGGAGGGACTCCCCTCCCCTTGGCCGCACCCTCCACCCATAAAAGGAGGGGCAGGGCCTCCTCCTCTAGACACACAAGTTTCTACCTCTAATCTCCGGTTTAGAGCCGTTCTGGTTTAGAGCTTCTAATTGCTTTAGCCTGCGGTTTAGAGCCTTCTAATTGGTGTGTCTAATCTCTATAACACTAATAGCCCTCTCTAATACTCCACCATACTCGCTCCGGCTTAAGGCGAAGCCCTGCGGGATCTCCCCTCTACTTCCGGTACCACGCCGTTGTGCTGCCAGAATTGCGAGGAGAGTGCTACAACCTCCGCTGCCTGCTGGAACAAGGGAGAGGAAGGTCTTCGTCGAGTACCGAACGTGTGACCGACTGCAGAAGTGCTGCCGGAACGCAGCGCCGGAAGGATCGTCTACACGATCTTGAGATCGGAAAGAGTACGACTACATCACCCACGAGAATCCGCTCTCGTTAAACACTTTGGAATCTTCGAGGGTAAGTTATTCCATCGACTCGTTGCTACAATCTAGTAGATAGATCTTGGCTTGTTTGTTTGTATGCGATAGAAAATTTTTGTTTTCCATGCTACGAACCCCTACAGTGGTATCAGAGCCGTGTCTATATGTAGATCTGTTGCACGAGTAGAACACAATGGTCATTGTGGGCGTTGATGCTTTTATTGTCGATTGCTTCTTGTGTACTTTGCATCTTGCGGTATGTTGGGATGAAGCGGCCCGGGCTAACCTTACATGACATCGTTCATGAGACTTGCTCCACGCTTGACATGCAACTTGTATTGCATAAGTGGCTTTGCGGGTGCCTGTTTCTCCTAGCATAGTTAAGATCCAATTTACAACGGGTGATTAACAATACTAGTATCAATGTTGTGGTTCATGTTCGTAAGTTAGAACGACACTTATCGAAAGCCCCAAACCACGTAAAATATGCAAAGAAAGTAGAGGCGTCTAACTTTGTTTTGCAGGGGTGTGCAGTGATGTGATATGGCCATGATTGTGATTATATTTGATGTATGCAATGTTCCTTATTGTAAGTCGGCAACCGGCAGGAGCCATATGGTTGTCTTTAATTTATGTTAAGACCCGCGTGTCTATTCAAAGTAGTTGTAATAGTTGAAGCCGGTGGACGACAACCATGGAGTAGCATCATTGACCTTGATGCAATGTCGGTGATGATGGAGATCATGTTCGTGCTTGAAGATGGAGATCGGAAGCACAAAGAAGAAAGGCCATATCATATCACATATATATTGAATTGCATGTGATGTTAATCCTTTATGCATCTTGTATTGCTTAGTAGACGACGGTAGCATTATAAGATGATCCCTCATGCACATGAATTTCAAGTCATAAAGTGTTCACCCTTAGTTAGCACCGTTGCTAAAGCTTGTTGTTTCGAAGCACCACGTGATGATCGGGTGTGTTAGATTCTGCAAGTGTATACAACGTGAGCAAGCCAGATTTGCTCATGCGGAAACTAAGGTTTGATCTTGACGAGCCTAGCATGTACAGACATGGTCTCGGAACACGGATCACCGAAAGGTAAAGCATGAATCATATAGTAGATATGATGAACATGACGATTGTTCACCATTGAAACTATATCAACTCTCGTGATGATCGGTGTTGATGTAGTGGATTTGGTTCGTGTGATCACTAAAACAATGTGAGGGATATTGTTTTGAGTGGGAGTTCACCTAGTTTAATTACATTAATTAATTTGAACTCAATTTGTCATAAACTTAGTCTAAACTATTGCAAATATGTTGTAGATCAATGGCAGCCCCTACCATAAATTTTAATGCATTCCTAGAGAAAGAAAAGTTGAAAAACAATGGAAGCAACTTCGCGGATTGGTTCCGCAATTTGAGGATTGTCCTCACAGCTGGTAATTTGACCTATGTGCTGGATGCACCGCTGGGTGACCCACCTGCAGCTGATGCTCCCGATGAAGTAAAGAATGTTTACCTCGCTCGGAAGAATCAGTACTCCATAGTTCAGTGCGCTATCTTGTATGGTTTGGAATCGGAGCTTCAGAAAAGGTTTGAGGATTCAGACCCATATGATATTGTCGAGGATCTCAAATTGATTTTTGAGACTCATGCGGCAATTGAAATCTATGAGGCTTCTGAAAAGTTCTTTAACTGCAAGATGGAAGAGGGCAGCTCCGTCAGTGAGCATGTGCTTAAGATGTCTGGGCACGCAAACAAACTTCAAAGCTTGGGTATAGTGATTCCTAATGCTTTGGGGATTTCCCGTTTGCCTCCAATCACTACCACCAAGTTACAAGAACTTTGTGATGAACTACAACATGCAGAACATGAACAAGACGTTGCCAGAACTCTTTGCCATGTTGAAATCTGCAGAAGTGGAGATCAAGAAAGAGCACCAAGTGTTGTTGGTCAATAAGACCACCAAATTCAAGAAAGGCAAGTCTAAGAAAAAGGGACACTTCAAGAAGGGTGGTAAGAAAGTTACCACGCCGACGAAGAAGACCAAGGCTGGACCTAAGCCTGATACTGAGTGCTTTTACTGCAAGGGAGAAGGTCACTGGAAGCGGAATTTCCCAAAGTACTTGGTGGATTTGAAGAACGGCAACATCAAGAAGAAAGGTATATCTGATATACATGTTATTGATGTGTATCTCACTAGTACTCGTAGTAGTGCCTGGGTATTTGATACTGGTTCGGTTGCTCATATTTTAACTCGAAACAGGTGCTGCAGAATAAACGGAAGCTAGCGAAGAACGAGGTGACGATGCGCGTGGGAAACGGATCAAAGGTTGATGTGATCGCGGTCGGCACGCTACCCCTTCATCTACCATCGGGATTAGTTTTATACTTAAATAATTTTTATTTGGTGCCTGCATTGAGCATGAACATTATATCGGGATCTTGTTTATTGCGAGACGGTTACTTGTTTAAGTCCGAGAATAATGGTTGTTCGATTTATATGAGTAATATGTTTTACGCACATGCACCTTTGATAGATGGTCTATTCGTATTGAATCTCGATAGTGGAAATACACATATCAACAACATTGAGGCTAAACGTTTGAAATCAAGCGATAATTCGACCTATATGTGGCACTGTCGTCTTGGTCACATTGGAGTGAAACGTATGAAGAAACTCCATTCCGATGGACTTCTTGAATCACTTGATTTTGAATCACTTGAAAGATGCGAAGCATGTCTGATGGGAAAAATGACTAAGACTCCATTTTCTGGTATGATGGAGCGAGCTACGGACTTATTGGAAATCATACATACCGATGTGTGTGGTCCAATGAGTGTAGCATCGCGCAGTGGTTATCGTTATGTTCTTACCTTCACGGATGACTTGAGTAGATATGGGTATATCTATTTCATGAAACATAAGTCCGAAACTTTTGAGAAGTTTAAGGAGTTTCAAAGTGAGGTAGAGAATCAACGTAACAACAAGATTAAATTTCTACGTTCTGATCATGGAGGTGAATATCTAAGTTACGAGTTTGGCGAGCATTTAAAGAAATGCGGAATACTTTCACAATTGACACCGCCGAGAACACCACAGTGTAATGGTGTGTCCGAACGTCGTAATCGAACTCTCTTAGATATGGTTCATTCTATGATGTCACTTACAGATTTACCGCTATCATTTTGGGGTTATGCATTAGAAAGAGCCGCATTCACTTTAAATAGGGCACCATCTAAATCCGTTGAAACGACACCGTATGAATTATGGTTTGGGAAGAAACCTAAATTGTCGTTCCTTAAAGTTTGGGGATGCGAAGCCTATGTAAAGAAGTTACAGCCGGACAAGCTTGAACCCAAAGCGGAAAAATGCGTCTTCATAGGATACCCGAAGGAAACTATTGGGTATACCTTCTATCATAGATCCGAAGGCAAAATCTTCGTTGCCAAGAATGGATCCTTTCTAGAGAAGGATTTTCTCTCGAAAGAAGTGACTGGAAGGAAAGTAGAACTCGACGAGGTTGTCGAACCTTCTCTCGAAATTGCGAGTAGCGCAGCACCGGAAGAAGTTCCTGTGGTGCCTGCACCAATAAGAGAGGAAGCTAATGATGGTGATCATGAAACTTCGGTTGAAGTTGCTACAGAGCCTCGGAGGTCAACGAGAACTCGTACCACTCCAGATTGGTATGATTCCGTTATGAATGTCATGTTGGTGGACAACACCGATGACCCCGAGACATATGAGGAAGCGATGATGAGCCCAGATTCCAATAAATGGCAAGAAGCCATGAAATCCGAGATTGGATCCATGTACTAAAACCAAGTATGGACTTTGGTGGACTTACCGGATGGCCGGAAGGCTATCGAGAACAAATGGATTTTCGAGAAGAAAACAGATTCTGATGGTAATGTTACTGTCTATAAAGCTCGACTTGTCGCAAAAGGGTTTCGACAAATTCAAGGAGTTGACTACGATGAGACTTTCTCACCAGTAGCGAAGCTAAAGTCTGTGAGGATTATGTTAGCAATCGCTGCATATTATGATTATGAGATATGGCAGATGGATGTCAAAACAGCATTCCTCAATGGAGACATTGATGAAGAGTTGTATATGATGCAACCCAAAGGTTTTGTCGATCCTAAAGATGCTAACAAGGTATGCAAACTTCAACGATCCATCTATGGATTGAAGCAAGCATACCGAAGTTGGAATCAACGTTTTGATAAGGTGATCAAAAGTTTTGGTTTTATACAAACTTATGGAGAAGCTTGTATTTACAAGAAAATGAGTGGGAGCTCTATAGCATTCTTAATACTATATGTGGATGACATATTGTTGATTGGGAATGATGTAGACCTTCTTAATAGTGTCAAGGAATATTTGAATAATAGTTTTTCAATGAAGGATCTTGGCGAAGCAGCTTACATATTAGGCATAAAGATTTATAGAGATAGATCGAAATGCCAAATATCATTGTCACAGAGTACATATTTGGACAAAGTTCTAAAGAGGTTTGGAATGGAAGAAAGCAAGAAAGGGTTCTTGCCCATGTTGCCCAATACGACCTTGAGTAAAACTCAAAGTCCGACATCGGCAGAAGATAGAGAAAGGATGAGTAAGACTCCCTATGCCTCAGCCATAGGATCTCTAATGTATGCCATGCTATGTACTAGACCCGACATTGCATATGCTGTTAGTTTAACTAGCAGATATCAAAGTGATCCAGGAGTGGATCATTGGACAGCGGTCAAAAACATCCTTAAGTACTTGAGAAGAACTAAGGATATGGTTCTTTCTTATGGAGGTGATGAACAGCTCGTTGTTAATGGTTACACCGATGCTAGTTGGAACACCGATCCGGATGATTCTAAATCACAATCCGGATACGTATTTATTTTGAATGGTGCAGCAGTTAGCTGGAGGAGTGCAAAGCAAAGCGTTGTGGCGAGATCTTCAACTGAATCGGAATACATGGCTGCTTCGGAGGCTTCGCAAGAAGCGATATGGATGAAAGAGTTCATTACAGAGCTGGGTGTGGTTCCTAGTGCGCTGGACCCAATGTCTATCTACTGTGATAACATGGGCGCCATAGCCAATGCGCAAGAACCAAGGTCACACAAGAAGCTGAAGCATATCAAGCTACGTTTTCACGATATTCGAGAACATATCCAATATGGGGATATAAAGATTTGCAAAGTACACACAGATCTGAATGTGGCAGATCCGTTGACTAAACCTCTCCCGAGGGCAAAACATGACCAACACCAAACTGCCATGGGTGTTCGGTATATTACCATGTAATCTAGATTAGATGACTCTAGTGCAAGTGGGAGACTGTTGGAGATATGCCCTAGAGGCAATAATAAATGTAGTTATTATTATATCTTTGTGTTTATGATAAATGTTTACATTCATGCTATAATAGTATTAACAAGGAAACATTAATACTTGTGTGATTTGTAAACTTAATTTGAAGTCCCTAGTATAGCCTCTATACTTCACTAGCTTGTTGGTTGATAAATGATTGTGGTTTCCCTATCATGAACATTGAGATGTTATCAACAACAAGATCATATCGTTAGGAGAATGATATGGTGGACATACTCCTTTAGATAAGCGTAGCATAAAGATCAAGTCATTTCAATAGTTCAATTGCTATATGCTTTCTGATACATAGTAACCTAATTCCTTCGACCATGAGATCATGCATATCACCTTTACCGGATGGATGCTTTGATGACATCAAACACCACACCGTAACTGGGTGGTTATAAAGGTGGCATTGAGTGTTCGGAAAGTATTGGTTGAGACACATGGATCAAGAGTGGGATTTGTCCATCCATATGACGGATAGATATACTCTGGGCCCTCTCGGTGGAATGTCATCAAATTAGCTTGCAAGCATGTGACTGGCTCACAAGGTATCACATATCACGGGAACGAGAAAAGAGTACTTATCAGTAACGAGGTTGAACTAGGTATGCAGAGATACCGACGATCATAACCTCGGATAAGTAACATATCGTGAGACAAAGGGAAATTGGTATCGTATGTAAGTGGTTCATTCGATCGCAAAGTAATCGTAGAAATATGTGGGAGCCATATGAATTTCCAGATTCCTCTATTGGTTATTGTTCGGAGAAGTGTCTCGATCATGTCCGCATAATTCACGAACCGTAGGGAGACACACTTAAGGATTCGACGTTGTTTGAGTAGTTATGGTATTATGAGAAAGAGACCGAATGTTGTTCGGAGTCTCGGATGGGATCCGGGATATAACGAGGTGATCCGGAATGGTCCGGAGAATAAGATTCATATAAAGAAAGACCCGTTTCGGAGTTCGGGAATGATTCCGGTGATTTCATCGGGAATGTTCTAGAAGGTTCCGGATTGTCCGGCACTCCGGGGGGGAGGGGTACATGAATGTGTCATTACATATTGGAAAGATTGCATCATGTACTAAGTTTTCTTGCTGTCCCAAATAAAGGATTAAATTGAATCCTAAAACAGAAAAGTCAAATGTCCAGTTTGAAAGTCAAATGGCTAAAACAAGAAACTGTGGGAAACAAGCAAGAGGAGTTGGAACCGACTTGAGGGAGGAGTCTCCTCCCCAAGCCGGCGCGCCACCCAAGGCCGACTTGGGGAGGGACTCCCCTCCCCTTGGCCGCACCCTCCACCCATAAAAGGAGGGGCAGGGCCTCCTCCTCTAGACACACAAGTTTCTACCTCTAATCTCCGGTTTAGAGCCGTTCTGGTTTACAGCTTCTAATTGCTTTAGCCTACGGTTTAGAGCCTTCTAATTGGTATGTCTAATCTCTAGACCACTAATAGCCCTCTCTCATACTCCACCATACTCGCTCCGGCTTAAGGCGAAGCCCTGCGGGATCTCCCCTCTACTTCCGGTACCACGCCGTTGTGCTGCCGGAATTGCGAGGAGAGTGCTACAACCTCCGCTGCCTGCTGGAACAAGGGAGAGGAAGGTCTTCGTCGAGTACCGAACGTGTGACCGACTGCAGAAGCGCTGCCGGAACGCAGCACCGGAAGGATCGTCTACACGATCTTGAGATCGGAAAGAGTACGACTACATCACCCACGAGAATCCGCTCTCGTTAAACACTTTGGAATCTTCGAGGGTAAGTTATTCCATCGACTCGTTGCTACAATCTAGTAGATAGATCTTGGCTTGTTTGTTTGTATGCGATAGAAATTTTTTGTTTTCCATGCTACGAACCCCTACACGTGCATCGTGTTCTCGTCGTGTTTTTGTTTTTATCTGTTTCTGTCAGGAAATCTTCTCAAGTTTAGAGCACCATGGCCTCCACCAACGATAAAGGCAAGGAGCCAGAGAAAGAAGAATCTCAAGTCCCCAAGGAAGAGGAGATTTCGTTAGGTTATGAAGGAGACATGGAGGAGGACAAGCAACCGGTCTACCGTCGCAAGCATTGGTTTGGTGACACAACATACCCAACTTAGGAGGACAGCACAAATGTCTACAGGAGGGAGAACTCCACATCATATCCTCGCACCGCGCACACTTCCTCCTAGTACCCCTTGTTCTAACCGTGCAGGGAAGAAACACTCTAATTTGGAAGAATGGAGAAAGAATAACAAGTACTGGGATCCTTGGTCCGAGTTGATCATGGGGTGCATTGAGCACAATTCGGAGTTAATTCGTACTCTAACCTTCGATATGGAGGATTTGAAGAAACTTATTGCGGAGCTTATCAAGAGAACACCACCACCACCGAAGGAGTAATTCGTCATCAGGTTTGGCATCCCCTTGGCTTGTTCCATGCTTGGGGGAGTGCCGCGGTATCACCACAATTATCTTTTATCTTTTTAGTGGATTCATATCTATGATAGAGAGGTTATCTTATAGTTTGGTTTGCATGTGGAAGTATCTCTCCTTTAGTTGATTATCTATGTATCCCTTGGTGTGAGTGCCTTTACTGGAATATTAATGAGAAGTCTCATCTTTTACTTTTTGCACTTCTTATTTTAGTTTGCAATATCTATTATATGATGGATCTTGTTGATCAGTATTGGCACCACTTTGGGATCATCAAGTGGATCTAAATTGGTTTTGGCAAACCGAGTTCTGGTCAGTGGCTTTAGTTTGAAAGAAAAAGAAAGAAAGAGCTTACATGTATTTGGTATCATTTGTTTTCTTTCTTGTTGGCTCATAAGCTTAGTATTCTTTATTTAAGATTCTTTTGTGTCTTCAAGGAAGATTGCATGTTTGGTTTTATTACTTGTATGTTTACTTGTTTCTTTCAATTCTCTTGCTTGCTACCCACTCTTGGTAGACAAAAACCTGTTTTGAGAAGGCATACCTCTCATATTTCCAAATTCCTTTGAACCAAAACTTTTGCCACTTGTGTCCACTATATCTACCTAGTAGCTTTTGCTATTCCTAGCAAATTCTCAAGCTTCATCTACCTTTCGAATTAAAAAAGTATTTTGTTATGTGAAAACTAGTTAGTAAAGCTCTCACGAACTTGATGGCACACCTTATTTCCTTGCCCCTAATAGACTTGAACCATTGTGAACATCGAAGTTGTATATGCTTGCATCTATACGTTGGAATTAGCAGAACCGTGCTGTCACGAGGAACATTTTCAACATTTCACTTGTACTCTGTACACAGTTGATATCGTGCTCTTTTGTCTATGGATGTCAACGGTGTGAAATGAAGAGGGAGCTTGTAAGTCCATGGAGTCTGTATTTTGTGTTAGAGAAACTCCTGGGCCGCTAGCCTAAGCCATGCCTAATCATGGTGGAAACTTGCAGCATCACCATAGTGAGTTATCTATGAAGCATCCTCAATAAAAAGCTATACATATGGTAAATAAAAAGATTGCTGAGATGTTCATTGTCTGCTTGCCTTGTCATTTTGGTTATGGGAAAGCTCCTGTACCATTTGCAAGGGGTATCCCGTTGGCGGTTCTCAATGATATGCAAATGCTTACAATGACAAGAACTTACCTGGACCCAAAGTTGAGTATGCATGAGGAGTGGCCCTCATATTCAAGGGACATGAGATTGCCAACTTATATTTCGTCAAGCATATACTCCATCTTTGTTCACTTTAACCTTAATCATCTCAAGATGCTTATGATAGGGGCAATGAGGGCTCAAAGTTAGTAAGTTCCATAATCTTTTGGAAGCTCTTTATGACTTGTAATCCCTGCTACCCTCTAAGAAGGGACCTTTCTCCTAGTTACCAGTTGAGTCAGTAAACCTACTTCCTCTCTATCTCCAGCAATATTTTGAGTTGTTGTGTTTCAAGCATTCATATGGTGATTTATTCAATCATGTTCTTCATCTTCCTTGTTTTCACAAAACTCTTATCTATTGAGTATTACTTTGAAAGCCTTCACTTCTGAAAAAACTTTTTGAGCAAAGTGTGCTCCTGTTTTGAAACTTCTACAAAAAGCTTTTGTGAAACTGTTTACCAGGTGTTCTCTGACCAAGAAAAAGTTTTCCAATTCCAATTATGATTTATCTTTATGCATCCCTATTGTGACTGCTGTACTTGGATGCAAGCTAAGTTATATAATGGTGAGTTGCTTTTTTCGATGAGTTGTGCAATGGTAAGTGTGATGCTTCTTGTTCGTATTCTTTTATCGACACTTCACTCCATAAACCTGTGGACATGTTTACTGAGCTCATTATTCACTTGGGGAAAATCGAAGTCTAAGCTTGGGGGAGTTGATACGCCCAATTTGCATCACCATTCTATATCATAATATATCTCTATTCATTGATATTTGTCTTATTATGAGGTATTACTTATAGCTTTCCAACTGTTTATGCATGTTGGATGATTCTTGGAGGATGGACAGTCGGAGTCTGGATTCTAATGGAAATGAAGGCATTTCGGTGCAATTTCGCGAAGATCAGAAAAATACCAGAAAAATATGGAAACATATTATTTTACCAGAAGAAAAAGGAAGCCAGAAGGAGGGACAAAGTGGGGCCCCAGGGGGCCCACACCCCCTAGGCGCGAGCCCACCTAACCCCGCGCCTAGGGCATGTGTGGTCCACCTGCCTGGCCTCCGACTCCGCCCCTTCGCCTATATCTTCCCTTCGAAACCCTAAGGCTCGGGGGGCGACCACAGGTAGATTTCCGCCGCCTCTGGGGGGCGAAAAACACCGAGAGAGAAAGATCTCTCCGGCAGACAGATTTCTGCCAGGGGAATTCCTTCCCGGAGAGGGGAGACCGTCGCCATCAACACCGTCATCAAGCTAGGCTTCATCGGGATCATCATCATCATCCACACCATATACACCAGCACCATCACCACCACTCCGTCCCGCTGTAACAATTGTGTTGGATATTGCTTTAGTTCTTAGGGGAAACTTTCCCGGTGTTGATTACTATTGTAGTTGATGCTTGTGAGTGGAACCATTGGATTATTGTTTATGTTCAGATTCTTATCCATTATCATATCATCTTTGATCTTGATCCATATGATGTCTTGTGAGTAGTTCGTTGTGTTCTTGAGGTCATGGGAGAATTCATGTTGTTAGTAGTGAATCTGTGTTGAGTTATTATTCAATGGTTTAGTATTTAAGTTGTGGTGCTATTCTACTAGTGGTGTCATGTGAACGTCGACTACATGAAACTTCACCATTTATGGGCCTAGGGTAATGCATTGTGTATTTGGCTTCTAATCGCGGGGTTGTCGGAGTGGCAGAAACCTGAACCCCCGTTAGGACACCTTTGCACAAGGGAGCGTAGGATCTCAGAGTTTAAGGTTGTGGTTAGATTTATATCTTAATTACTTTCCTGTAGTTACATATGTTTGCAGGGGGTTTAATCACAAGTATGTATTAGTCCTAGGAAGGGCGGTATGTTAGCACATGTTCACCCACACAACACTTACAAACACCAGAGAAGAGTACTCAGCTATTTGAAGCGAAAGCACTTGACCGAATTCCCATGTGTCCTCGAGAACTTTTGGTCCTTATAAGTATTTCCACCGGCTTGTCCTTTGCTGAGAAAGGATTGGGCCACTTGCTTCGTTTGTTTGTTACTTTTGTTACTTGCTCCTTATTTTGTTGCCTTGTTAGAAAACCACTAAAAATCCGTTTGCTAAGTATTCACAGGGATTTCCTCCTCCATACCACTGTTCAGCACCTTCTGCTCCTTGTTGGGATCGACACTCCTATTTATCGAAAGTACTACGATACACCCCCTATACTTGTGGGTCATTAGGCACCGATTCGAGTTTGCCAGATTCGGGAATGCATCAGGGACGAAGGCACTCCCGGTGCTGCTAGTACCAGGCGTGCGAGGGGCAGTGACCATCATGAACTTATCGCCATGTCGGAGATACTAGTAGAGGAGGCCTCTAGAGCGGTTGCAAGATGTAGAGCGGCGAAGGAAGAGATGTCGATGCTGTTCGCGGTTGTCAGAGTAGAGGAGCAAGTGGTGTAATCGGGGATGAGGTGATGATGCTGGTTGCGAAGTTGTAGTGGACGAAGGCGTAGAGGGCGGAGAAAACAGCGACGACATGGGGTTTTCATGCTGGATGCCTAGAGTTGTGATGGAATAGTCGGCTTGACCTGCGAAAGCGAGAGGTCGCCCTGTAGGTTACCTTGTGAAGTGCGGCGGCGGTGATTTAAGTAGGCGAGGAAGAACCCAGCGACGTGACGAAGACCATGCATAGACGGCGGCGATTCGCTCCGTGGGAGATGGCGCGGTGGAAGCCGATGACGTCGGTGCGTTGGGACGGCGAAGTAGACTGTATGCAGCGACGCTATGACCCGATGGGACGACATAGCTGCAGGGCGCAAGTCGATGAAGCGGCTGAGAGACCACCGGTGACGTACACGCCAAGGAAGGCGCGTTGGAAGCCGATAGTGTGAACCAAGGACGGCGGCAATGCGGCCCGAGGGGCGATGCAGCGGCAACCCGTAGCTCAATCGGTGGTAGGCGCGTGCTTGGGGACGTGCTTGGCATAGACATGAGCGGGATCGGTTGATCAGACCGATGGTGCGCCGTATGCGCCATGGTATGGACGACATGTAGATCGTGGTCGACGACAGCGTTGTCGGTGAACTCTCGGATGATGACGACAAAGACAATCCGAGGGAGGACGGCCGTGTCAGCCTTCCAAGGAAAGCGTAGCAGCCATCCACAGTGCGCGGCAGCCTGCCGAGGCAGGCGCGATAGTGGAGAGGGCAGGCGCACAGGCGCGGTGTAGATCATCAATGCCGATGGTCGAAGTAGAGGCGCGAGTGGACGACGGTGGTCTGCAACTCAATACGATATAAGATTGGTAAACCAAAAAAGAAAACCGATCAATAAATGAAAAAAGAGACTTACATCAACCGATCACGGATCAGCAGGTGAGTCTGTGTACGGCTTGCGCAGCCCTCGGCGGAGATCATATAGAACGACCTTCCCTGGGTCAGCATGGCGGAAGCGTGCCGGCGGCTAGTGTTTGGGATCGGTTTGGCTGATACCATGTAGAATGATAGAAAGGAATTGACGGAATATATTAGATATATTTTTGATCCCCCTTGGAAGGTTTATATAGACATACATGAGATCATCTTAAAGTACAAGTCAAATTAGGCTAGAGTTCTAACTATTCTAAACTTTCATAACAGCCGTGTCCATATAATACTCTAACAAATATCTCAAATTTATCAAAATTTAGATAAATTTAGACACTATTTAGAATATAGATTCATCCGTATTTTAAAAAACCTAATACATCTATTTTAAGACTGAGGAAATATATAGGAACATATGTTATATGAATATATCAACTATACATTATGTACGCTACAAAGCTTGTTTAGTAAGTACCGTGACACCGTGAAGCCCCCCTGTTCATAAGCACCATCCTAGACGTCAACTATGATTACCATGGTGAGGTTTAAGGCGGGCATGCCATGGCCAGATGAAGGGACCGAGGATATCAATTGCTAATGTAAACTTTGAGACCGCAAAGTTTAGAAGAGAATGATGCTCCACATCATGTAGTGAAAATAAGGTTTCATGTGTGGCGATGTCCACGTCCACACTGTTTGCATAGCTATTGTGAGCCGACGATCGGTGTATTGCAGCAAGGTTCTCGGATAATGCGGGTGATAACACGGAATGACTTCATTTTTGTGATACTCTTTAAGTACGGAGTCTCGATATCCAGCGTGAGAACCCTAGGTCTGACCTCTATTAGTTGTGCGGTGTGCCGGAGAAGAGAAAGGTTGCAATCCTTTTTTTTAAGATAGTGGGATGCTGAAGATCAAGTATGATGGTCTGCACGGTAGACCTAGTCATGAAAGTCAAACATCTTTCATCTCTTCTTGCCGTCGAGCCTATAGCCTATTTCTAACCTTGCTAATCCTTAGAGAATGAATGCAAGGTAGATTCGGTAGGAGGAGAAGTAGATTCCCTTCCAAAGAACAAGGAATCCTTGATGCATTCAAACCAGATAAAGTACTGAACTCGAGCCATTTGCTTGTTGAAGACATTGTCTAGAGTATGTATGGACTTTCTATAGGTGAAAACCCATGATATGACTTTCAGGGTTAAATCAGGCGGTGACGATGTTTCTGCAATGTTACCTTCATGGAGGATTCGCTATTGGAGGACCTTTTCTAAAGTCAGGGTACGTGTTTTCAATGGTGGTGCTTATTTCCAGTTGGGAGTCGTTGATCGTTCGGTAGGGCCATGTTCTTTTTCCTCTTTATTTTAGTAGTGTGCGTCCTAGATGTATCGACTACGTCTTTCTATTTTGTTTTTTGCAGAGGCCGGATGTAATTGGTATGCAATTTGGTTTCATGGAAGGCTATACACGGTGGACAAGCCACGACGACAAGGTTGATGTCCAAGGGGCGGGTGAAGATGATGGACATGCGCCGGAAGCATATGCAATGAATCTGGATCATGAAGATCCTGAAGGGGACAATGACAAAATTATGGCACACATGGTAAAAGAACCAAATTTGTGAAAGCAGATTGAGAAAGAGAAGGATAATGCTCATGTGGCACAAAAGAGATAAGAATAAGTATGTGTCATTGGTGGAGAACTCAGAAACTTCCTTGTATCTCGGGTGCAATGACGATGTCACCCGCCTCTCATTCTCCCTAGAGATGCTAAGGCTCAAATGTTGGGTTTGCAACATAGAAAACAAAAAATTTCCTATGATATGAGCAACTGAGCACCAAGATTTATCTATCTATATACAAGCAACGGTTGGATATACATCCATAGAGAACTTACCCTTGAAGACCGACAAAGCGTTACGAGATTGGTTCTCGTGGATGATGTAGTCATTCACTTGCCGATCTCAAGATTGTGATGAAGTACAGCCGGTACAACACCAGCATGTCCGGCACCACAAGCAGTGGTGCATCCGTGATCGCACACACGTCCGGTACCCCGACAACCTCCGATACCTCGCTCCAGCAAAGCAGCGGAAGCAACAAATACTTGCTCTAGAAAAAGCCACCGGAAACATGTATCTCGCTGATCCGAGACCATGGAGAATATTCTAGAGGGAGAGAGAGATCCTTTAAGAGGAGGTGTTAGATGAGAGGAGGAGAGGGGAGACTTTTATAGGGAGAGGGGGCATCCAAAGGCCATGGCGTAGAAGCCATGGTGGGTGCCCCCACCTCTTACACATTCATGTGGGTGGAGGTCTCACTCCCATAAAAAAGCCTCCACTCAAAATTCCACTCACCTCCATTAAATTTTCACCAAATTTAATGCAATCTCATTTAATAAAAATATTTTATTTATTTTATTCAGAATTTGTTAATTACATTAATTAACAAACATTCACATAAAAACCCTTGCAACATTTCAATTTCACATGCAGAACCAGTTTCAACAATTTCACCCGAAACAATTCCGGTTTTTATTGAAATAATTCCAGCGCTTTGATATTCTTTCTCCGACATCTTATTTACTCTAAATGGTGACGGTATCCCTTAAGTGTGTCACCCTATGGTCCGTAAATAATGCAGACATGATCAATACCCCTCTACGATCAATAATCAGCAGCGGGACCTAGAGATCTGTATTGACTCCTACACATTCTTCAATGATGATTTCTTGTGATCGTGTGAACCTTTTAAATTGCAACTAAATCCTTTTGTCTCGCGATATTATACATGTCCGAGATTCAATCATCTTATCCCTATACCTAGTTTTATCTCATTACCGACATGTACTCTTTTCTCGTTCCCGTAATATAACATTCTAGTGATCCCCATCACTTGCTTCCAAGCTATATCAATGTGATATCATCGAGAGGGTCCAGAGTATATATCTCCGTAATTTGGATGGACAAATCTCACTCTTGATCTATGAGCCTCTACATAACACTATCGAAGTATCTGGAGCCAAATTTATAGTCACCCTGTTATGGTGTGATGTTTGATGTTATCAAGCTAGTATTCCTATGTTAGTGATTGACATGATCTCATGGTCTAAGGACGAAAGTTACTTGTAATGATGTTCTATAAATTAAACACAATGACTTTGATCGTATTACTATACTTCAGATGAATGTTCATCACATCATTCCACCAATGTTGACCTCGTTATTAACAACATCCAATGTACATGATCAGGAAACCTTGATCATCTTGTTAATCAACGAGATAGTTTATATGAGAGGCATAACTAGGAACACTTTATTTTTTTATTAAACACACATGTATTAACGTTTCCAATTAATACAATTATAGCATGAGAAATAAACATTTATCATAAACAAGGAATAAGATAATAAACATTTTATTGTTGCCGCTTGGGCATATTCCCTTCAGTCTCCCACTTGCACTAGAGTCAATAATCTAGTTTGAAAAACTTGCGCATTCAACACTTATGGCTTTCTCTTGTTGTATATATGTGTTTGCTAGTGGTAAACATAATCTCCGGATCTGACACTTATAGGTACGTGTGTATTTGCATTTCTTTGCGTCTCTATGCATCACTCATTCTCCAATGAGATGGCATTATATAAATTTGGTCCTTTGGTGAGACCTTTAATTCCTTGGGGTTAAATCATGTCGATACAATTGTCGTACAATATATCTTCATAGTGTTAGCCCGCTGAGAACCACACCTAGTTTGATAATAAACTACTTGACACAAATGCCCTCTTTTGCTGCTACAATAGCAGTCATATACTTAGACTTTTGTTGTAGTATCCGTCACAATGTCTTCACTTTGGAATTCATCCAAATCCATTATGGAACCTGCTTTCCATTATATTGTGCCACCCATAGTTTAAATTGAGCTGAACTTAATCTTGTGACAAAACTAGTATCATTGTAACACTTTACAATGAACTATCTGTAATAGTTTGTCGCCTCTACATAAATATATATTCTTAGTTCTTCCAGAGATCATAAGAATATCCTTACTATTGTCCAATGGTCATCTTATGAGTCATTCTGGTATATGCTCATAACATTTAAAGCATAGGACATATCTATATGTGTACATATCATGGTATGATTGATCAAAATATTCTTGTTACTTCACTCACCAAGTGTCAAAAACACTTGAATCTCTTTTCACTTACCAAGTGTTAATACACTTGAATCTTGATTCAACCCTTTCCATGTGACAAGAACCTTTCTTGTTGTTTCCATACTGAACTCATTCAATATTTCATCTATGTACATATGGCACAACCATATTAGAGTCCCAATCTATCCATATAGACATAGATGCCTAATATTCGGGTTTTGCCTAAGGCTTTCATCGAAATGAAATTCTTAACCCGTGTCAATAAAAGTTACATCATTTACAATCAACAAGATGTCCTCCACATAATGTATAAGAAATATGTCTTAGTGCTCCCACTTAATTTATTGCAAATGCAAGCATCTTCATCGTCTCTGATGAAATTAAACCTTTAAACAGTTTCATCACGGTGAAGATTCCAACTCTGCGATGCTTACTTTAACCATTGAAGTTTGCATTCCCTTTTAGCATCCTTTGAATTAAGAAAACCCTTCGAATCGTGTCATGTACACGTCCTAGGTAACCATTCTATGAGAAGAACTTTGTTTTGTTTGTTCAACTACCATATACCAAATTATATGTAGTGGTGTCTACATTAATCCGTCTAGACTAAATATCGCTATGAAAGATCAAATCTTGTCATAGCCAACTCCTTGAACATTGTTGTAAACTTTTTTCTAACATGTCGACTATTTCATAGATGTGAAACATCCATGTATATTTATTTATAGATCCAAATATGATCGATAGGTTTTACACCTTTCTAGAGGCTCTTCCAAGTTCATAAAATTGATTTCTCGTGTATGGAACTATCACGGGTTTTATGGCTTCAATCCATTTGACGGAGTCGGGCTCCATCATCGCTTCTTTGCATGTAGTCGTTTCATCACTGTCAAACAACAATGATTTACTCTCAATTCTTAGTATTTGATTGTTTACCCGACCTACTTGGTTCAATAGGAACTTAGACCTCCGTGACCACAACCTTTGAGGAACGTGAGCCATGAGAATTGTGGTTGCGTCTGAGACACTTTCCGGCGCTGCACATCTCATCACATATAGCTAAGGTTCAATAACCTTATCAAAGTTCTATTGTCCCCCCACTTAACTTTCATGAAAAATTAACGTTCTAAGCGACAAATACTTTTTTCTTTGGTGTTATGGAGGAATACCCAATGGTTATTCGAAATAACCTAAAAATACATGCTCATCCGACTTTGGTTGTAAACATTTTACTTACGCCTAGCATACCAAAATTTAAGAAAGGACAACTTGGGTTTTATCCCAGCCCATAAGTTATATGATGTCATTTCAATGGATCACTATGGAGATCTTTTCAGTGTAAAAGCGGTAGTCACTAAAGCTTTAATCTTTAAAATTCAATGGCATTTTTATAACTAACACCTTTGATCTCACCATGTCAAACAAGGTTTCATTACATATCTCAAGCACTCCATACTTTTATGGTGTTTTGGGAAATGCAAATCTATGGAACAATTCCTCAAATCTTAGGTGTTTTTTTAAACTTGTAACTCAAATATCTTCCTTTATGATCAAGTGTCACATCCCAAACTTTTCCAAATTTTGAAATGTGAAAAATAAACAAACAAAAGAAACAAATGTTGAAACTTAGGGTGAAACGAAACTTTTTTGCTTCTAAATGGAAACATCAAAACCCTACTTGAACAAAATTTGAATATGAAAAGTCAACAAACAAATTTCCAAACAAATCAAGTGCATTTATGCATGGAAAGAATCTTGAACTTAAGCACTTGGAAAAGTTAAAACCAAAAACCCTAAAAACCTAGTGAAAGAAATCATTTTAAAATCCCTCCAAGACTATGGCCTTGTCCCATATAAAAATTTAGCAACAAACATTTATAAATGACCAAAAATGGTAAACAAAAATATGATAAAACCATGGAAATTTATTTCATTCAATTTGGAGCCATGAATAAAAACTTATGAATTTAATAAGATAAAAGAAAGTAATTCCAAGACTAATAAAGCTCCTAGCTAAAATCCATACCAAATTATGAGCAAAATAATCCTAAAAGGATTTAAAAAGATAAATAAATATTGAATAAAATTATACAAATTGGAATCACCAATTTTGGAACTATAAATAAAAAGATATGAATTTTATAAGATAAAGAAAGAAATAATTGCAAAGACAATTTAAATCTTGAATTAAATCCATAAGCAAATGGAATAAAAGTTTACTGAATAATAAAAACTAGTAAAAGATTATTTAAATAAAATTATATGGGTTTGAACCATATTCAATTTTATTTGAATAAAGAAAAAATTCATAATATAAATGATTAATTAAATAATGAGAAAATTAATTGAAATTGCCAAAGTGGATTAAATAGCACAATAATAAATAGATAAAACCTACTGAAAAGGTTTTGAAATCAAATAGAAGTTTGAAATATTTTATTTGAATTAAAACAGAAAATAGAAATGGAAAAGGAAAAAGAATTAGGAAAAAAAATAGAAACAGACCTTCCCAACTAACCTACCCAGCCCAGCAAGCCCCAGGCCCAACTAAAGCCCACCTGGCACTCCCCTCTCCCCTGCTGGAATTTTCTCACCCCACGCGCACCCCCTCACCTCACTAACACCTAGGCCCCACCTCCGCCACGTCATCATCGTTCTCACCCGCGCTGACCCCGCCCCCTTTTTCCTCCTCGCTGTTTCTGGCCAATTCAAGACGCTTGAATTCGTGTTAATGCCGCCAGTAATTCCTCCCCGCGACCGTGCTATCTTAACCGCCACCCTCTCCTATCCATTTCCCCTCAACCTCCCATCCCCGAGCGCCCCTAGGATGCGATAATTTTTTCCTGCACCGTCGCTGCCTCCGACGAGCCTTAGCCACGATTCCGGCGAGCTCAACCCTCCCCCTACTCCCTGGCTCTCACGATTTTGCTCGCCAACACCTTGTGCACCTGCTGCCGTACTCCTGTCACATCCCAAGATTTTCCAAATCTAGTAATGTGAAAATAAATGATTAAAATAAAACTTTGTTTGATTTTCAGAGCCAGAAGAAACTTTTTGAATTTAAATGGAACCTCAAACCCATTGAATTAAATAAAATCCTAAAAGTTTTTAACAAGTTAAATATTTCATAAAAGGAAATAATAAGAAAATATTATTTTGAAATAATCAAATGAAAAGATTTGTTTTCAAATGAAATAAATAAAGATTATGTTATAAAGCCAAATTAATCCTTGGCCAAGCTTTGGGAATTAAAAACATTTTATTTTAAATAAGTTAGCAAGGGTTTATTTAAAAATAATAAAAGATTGTTTAAATAAAATAATAAAGATTTACTATCCTATTTATTTAAATAAAAGGTTTTACCATTCTCATTAAAATATCAAAACTTAATAAATTATTTTAAATAAGTTTTTCTAAGTAAATTATATTCTCAAATAAAACTTACTGAAATGTTTTGGGTTATTTTAGATTTCAAAATAAATATTCTAACAAAACAAATCCTTTGGGAATTAAAATGAATAAGGTATATTCATTTAATTATTAATGGACCCTATATAACAAAATGTTATTTTTATTTTTAAACAAGTTCCAAGCATTCTTTGTTTCCAAACAAAACCTACTGACTGGATTATGAAAGTGATGGGAATTCAAATGAAGATTTTATCAAATTATATTAATAAGTAAAGGACCCTTTTATTTAATTAATAAAGGGCTATTGAAACATTAATTTATTTGATGATTAGATTATGTTAATAAACAGAACTTTTTGCAATATCACAAAGTTTGGATGTCACTTGATTTGATTTAAGCATTGTTTGACTTGAGTGAAGGATTGAATAATTGGTTTGAAATTCAAAACAGGAAAATAGAAACAGAAAAAGAAAAGAGTTCAGAAACAGGAAAAAAATATAAACACAGGTCGACCCAACCCATCAGCCCACTAAGGCCCAGAACCAGCCCAGCTAATCTTTTCCCAGAGAAAACGATTCACACCGCTGAAACAACCCGCAAAGTCCCTGACAAGTGGACCCCACACTGCCTCCTTCTTCTTCTTCCTTGCGCGAACCACGCCTCTTCCCCCCTCGCTGTCGTTTGAGGCCTTGATTCCGCGCGTTTAATTCGCCTTAACGCCGCGTTAATTCCTCGTCGCGACCACGCCCTTTTAATCGCCTCGCTCTCTCCTCCGTTTTCCCCCAGACACCGCCTTCCCTCTGCCCCTAGGCTGCCTCCATTTCTCTCTATACCGCCGCCGCTCCGACGAGCTCCCATCTCCGATTCCGACCAAACCTCGCTGCCCCTCCCCTCCCCGACCAAGCTCACAGCAATCCCCACTCTCAGGCGCATCCGCTAGTGCATCCAACTCGACCGCGGGTACCCCGTAACCTCGCCCTCGACAACGACCACCGTCGCCACCGTCTGCTTCATCTCCGGCGAGTCCCACAGGTAGTATCTGACCACCCCGTGCCTTCTAGTTCATGCACACGACTCTGTCTTGTTCCTGCGCATCTAACCGTGTCGTCATTTCGCTTTGAGATGATCCACAGCGCCGTCCCCGACGACCACCTGACACGTCTGTCGCCGTTCCCAACTCCGACGGGAAATTACGACTGCCTCTGAGCGCCCCCTGTCAAACCGCAAGCCAGTTGAGCATCAGCGTTGCATTGCGAGCCTGGTGAGCATCCTTTCCCTCTTTTTCGCGTCCTGTTTCACTAGCGCCGCCGCTCGCCGTCGGCCTAGCGCCGCCAACTTCTAGTCAAGCACACGAGAGCCGTTAGATTCCCATCCTGCGGTGTAGACAGAGTGACTTAAGCGAAACGGTACAGGAGCATCTGAGCCACACGATTCACATCAGATCCAACGCTCCACAGCATGATCCGCAGCGAACCGGTACCGCCCAATAGAATCCTGCCGCGTGTCCCCTGTGCTGTTTAAAACAGATTTGAAATCTGATTTAGTTGTGATTTTCAAATCCTTATAACTTTTGATCCACACGTCCAAATTTAGCAAATTTTATATCAATAGATTCAGGAGAACAAGCCCTAACCAACCATGGCCGTAGTTTTGAGAATAGTATCTGTTAACTTGTTTGAATTTTCAGAAACATTTGTGTACTTGTTTAAGAGTATAAAAATTGTTTAAAATTGTTTTTAGGATTAAATCTTTTGCAAAATGGATTTGTGTGACCTTACTGACCCTAAGAACCAACCCATAGTGTTAGAAATGTTTTTTTTGTGAAATTTAGGTTGAAATATTTAAATTAGCCATTTTCTAGCCAAATAAAACTATTATTTTTGTTTATGAAAATGTTGTTGCAAGGAAAACTTTGTGAAAATGCCTTGGACCAAACTTACTGACCCAAAACACCAAACTTTGCCAAAGAGCAACTCACTTGGTGAAAAACATAAAATTATGCTTTGATAAAAAATAATTTTCACCACATAAAATGTTGAATGGTTTTTAAAATAGATTTTGAGCAAACCCTCTAACTAATGACTTTGACATTTTGGTAAATGACCAATGTGGACCTTACAAAGTTTATAAACCTAGTAGAGACCAACCTTGCAGTAGAACCCTTTTCTGCATGACTTAGAATCCATTTCTTTGTGTATATGAAACATTGTTTGAATGTTGGTTTGGAATGCTACTTGATACTATGCTTGTTTGATTGTAGTGAAATTAGCAAAGTGTGAGACTAACAAGATCAAGGAATAACTCTCATTCCCTACCAAAAAGGCAAGTTACACTATCATACAAAAGACCTACTATTTTCATTATACTTAGTGGATTTTGTAAACATGCATGAAAATGTTTTATACTTATACTATACTAATCCTAATAGGATTCCCTAAAACACTCCTTAGTGAAAATATTGAAGTTGTACATGCTTAGCCATGCTATGTTTTGAAAAGAGATACATGTTGAGATTTACAAAGGTTGAGAAAAGACTTGTGTTTTACATAATAAAACAAGGACTCAATGAACCACCTAGGTGGTGGACACTTTATGTTTTGGAGAAGGTGGCAACAAAAGGAACCATGTCTATGGCAATCACTTTGTGTTGTGCTCCAAATGAAAACCACCTAGGAAACTTAGAGATTGAACATGTTTCTCCAATTGTGGCTTTCGTGTGCAACCACATGCTATTATGGCTCTGGCTTAGTCAACTACATTAGGAAGACCCATACATTGTCTTTAGTTACCGAACATGGGGATCTGGAATGCTTCATGGGCGCTGAAGACAAGCTAGCAATGATGTATGGAAGGACCTTTTGGAAAGACTTCGTCACATTCTCAGTCTGCCAGTACTCCATCTTGGTGAGCACTAATCCAGTAGGCCACTGGTGGCAACAAGATGGGATTGTGTCATGTGGGAAAAGTGTAATCCTTCTGCAGAAGTTAATAAAATCTAAGTACTTAGCCGTGTACCCGGTTATGGACAATACTGAGCAACTAAAGTTTGAACCATGGGAGATCTCGACATTCCAACTTCTAATATAAAAACTTGATGCACTTGGGGGTACCAAGGAATTCAAAGAGATTTTGTTAAGCTTGTTGCACTTGGGGTTACCAAGGTGCTCAAGAGCATGATGTACTTGGTGTTACCAAGGGACTCATGTGTTTTTGAATAAAAACTTGAAGCACTTGGGGTTACCAAGTAGCTCAAGAGATTTTTGACAAGGACTTGAACACTTGTGTTTATACCAAGGAGTTCAAGGAACTTGGAAAATGATTTGAAAAAGGACCAAAACCATTTTGAAAAGATAGGATAAATGTTGCTTTATGCAAAGAAGCCTTAAAACTCTACTTAGCAAAATATGCATGTATTGATAGGATCCACACATATTTACATAAAAGTGAAGCTTGCCGATACAATTCAAAATGTATTGACCCCTTGTGGATGTAACTTGTAATGTTGCAGGTTGTTTGTTTTATTATATGAAGATTGTTTGATTGACTAGGACTACAAGTCTACAACCAACATCTGCCTGTGGCACTTTGAAGATGAAGGACCCATGACTATATTTATTCCGCTGCAATGTATTGTAATAGCCATATGAGCTATATATGATGTAATAAAATTATATTATTCCTGGTTATAAAGTTATATTTTGACCTTGTTTCTTGATATTACATCTTACTGTGGATGCTAGCTATTGATCCAGGGACTAGCATTGTAAAACACAGGAGGCTCTATCTTACATAAGATTGGGAACCTCTACAGATGGTATCAGAGCAATGTGTTGCCTGTAGGATTTGTAAACCTAGGATTGGACAAAAATCCTTAGAAAAGAGGAGTTGTTTTGTTCCAAAAACTTATTTACAAAACACTTGTAAACTCTTACCTTAAACATTTTGGTTTAACTCTACACCTCTTCTACTTCAACTTGATGGAAAAACCTACCCATGGCCAAAGACTACACCATGTGCAAGGATTTCTTCAACATCTTCAACTCTAATGACTTCAACATCTTCAGCATATTCACCAAGGACTTCCAACAAGGAAACTACTAAGGACCACAAGTGAGACAAGGAAATCTTACTTCAGAATTAGAGACTGAGGGAATGCAAAATAAGAAGAAACCATCAACAACTTTGAAGTATTGTGACCAAGAGTTATTCCCAAAGAAACCATGATCCCATGCAAGAAGGGTCAACCAAGAAGGATGGAAGTATCACAAGTGAACCATATAGATGGACCACCATAATTTAATTAAGTTAAACCACCAACCTAAGTGGTGTAACAAAAATATTTTTGTTGCTTAAGTAAGTGCTTGAACTTGTGGTTTTAGTACAAAGTTGTTTGTGAATGTTTGGTTTGTGATTGCATGCACATTGTTTGTGTGAATTGTGATGTGTGTGTTTAGGAATATTTCCTTAGAAATATCTTGCCTATTCTAATCTCCCTTCAACCCAAACAGATGACTACTCCAAAAGACTCCAAGGTTGATGACACCAACACCAACCAAGCTGGCAGCATGAAGGAGCTCATAGCAACCCAACACTAGTTGAACCAACTGACAGCTCAGTTCATAGTCAACAATAGTGATAAGGATCCAGCACTCCAAAGGTTTTTGGAAGAGCAATCCCAACTGATGCTTAAGGTGACTAATCAAATGATCAGCATGGAAGAAAACTACCCCAAAGAAGTCTATGATAACAAGGCTGACAAGAATATTATTCTAGATGGAGCCCCAGCTTGCACTATATGTGGAGACAAGGATCACACTTCCAAGGAGCATGAAGGACAATGCCCCAATTGTGAAGAAGATCACCCTGTTGGACAATGCCCTACCTATCAAGCTACTTGTTACCTTTGTGAAGGAAGTGACCATACTCCTGGCCAATGTCCCATCTATGCCATGGTGGAACAAAGGAAACAAGAAGGATCCAAGTCTACGAAAGGAAAAGGACAACTTCTACCTCCTAACAAGACAACCCAATTCAAAGGATCAAAGAAAATCAAGAAGCCCAAGCAAGACATGAGCCTTGTACAATGTCGTAGATGTAATGAAATGGGACACTACTCCAGTGGATGCACAGAGAACAAGAAGAATAAAGAGATTGACCAAGTATGGTTCAACAATTGCAAAGAACCAGGCCACTATGTAGCAACTTGCCCACAAGAGCCACGCAAAGAACTCAATGACATTCATTGCTTCAACTGCAAGAATCCAGGACACTATGCAAGCAACTGTCTAGAAAGGATGAAGAACAAGTTGAACAAGCCTATGGAGAAACTCAATCTTGGCCCATGAGTCAAGCATAGGAACAAAACAAAAGTTTAACTTAGAAAATTTCCAGGACCCAAGAAGGCCAATATGTAATTTTTGGTTGAAATTTTTTAAGGGTGGTAGTACCCTAATTGTTTGAACTTGCTTGTAACCCTAGCCTCCCCAAATCTCGGGACGAGATTTATTTTAAGGGTGGTAGCCTGTCACATCCCAAGATTTTCCAAATCTAGTAATGTGAAAATAAATGATTAAAATAAAACTTTGTTTGATTTTCAGAGCCAGAAGAAACTTTTTGAATTTAAATGGAACCTCAAACCCATTGAATTAAATAAAATCCTAAAAGGATTTAACAAGTTAAACATTTCATAAAAGGAAATAATTAGAAAATATTATTTTGAAACAATCAAATGAAAAGATTTGTTTTCAAATGAAATAAATAAAGATTATGTTATAAAGCCAAATTAATCCTTGGCCAAGCTTTGGGAATTAAAAACATTTTATTTTAAATAAGTTAGCAAGGGTTTATTTAAAAATAATAAAAGATTGTTTAAATAAAATAATAAAGATTTACTATCCTATTTATTTAAATAAAAGGTTTTACCATTCTCATTAAAATATCAAAACTTAATAAATTATTTTAAATAAGTTTTTCTAAGTAAATTATATTCTCAAATAAAACTTACTGAAATGTTTTGGGTTATTTTAGATTTCAAAATAAATATTCTAACAAAATAAATCCTTTGGGAATTAAAATGAATAAGGTATATTCATTTAATTATTAATGGACCCTATATAACAAAATGTTATTTTTATTTTTAAATAAGTTCCAAGCATTCTTTGTTTCCAAACAAAACCTACTGATTGGATTATGAAAGTGATGGGAATTCAAATGAAGATTTTATCAAATTATATTAATAAGTAAAGGACCCTTTTATTCAATTAATAAAGGGCTATTGAAACATTAATTTATTTGATGATTAGATTATGTTAATAAACAGAACTTTTTGCAATATCACAAAGTTTGGATGTCACTTGATTTGATTTAAGCATTGTTTGACTTGAGTGAAGGATTGAATAATTGGTTTGAAATTCAAAACAGGAAAATAGAAACAGAAAAAGAAAAGAGTTCAGAAACAGGAAAAAAATATAAACACAGGTCGACCCAACCCATCAGCCCACTAAGGCCCAGAACCAGCCCAGCTAATCTTTTCCCAGAGAAAACGATTCACACCGCTGAAACAACCCGCAAAGTCCCTGACAAGTGGACCCCTCCCCTTCTTCTTTTCTTTCACTGCCAACGGACCCCACACTGCCTCCTTCTTCTTCTTCCTTGCGCGAACCACGCCTCTTCCCCCCTCGCTGTCGTTGCAGGCCTTGATTCCGCGCGTTTAATTCGCCTTAACGCCGCGTTAATTCCTCGTCGCGACCACGCCCTTTTAATCGCCTCGCTCTCTCCTCCGTTTTCCCCCAGACACCGCCTTCCCTCTGCCCCTAGGCTGCCTCCATTTCTCTCTATACCGCCGCCGCTCCGACGAGCTCCCATCTCCGATTCCGACCAAACCTCGCCGCCCCTCCCCTCCCCGACCAAGCTCACAGCAATCCCCACTCTCAGGCGCATCCGCTAGTGCATCCAACTCGACCGCGGGTACCCCGTAACCTCGCCCTCGACAACGACCACCGTCGCCACCGTCTGCTTCATCTCCGCGAAGCCCACAGGTAGTATCTGACCACCCCGTGCCTTCTAGTTCATGCACACGACTCTGTCTTGTTCCTGCGCATCTAACCGTGTCGTCATTTCGCTTTGAGATGATCCACAGCGCCGTCCCCGACGACCACCTGACGCGTCCGTCGCCGTTCCCAACTCCGACGGGAAATTACGACTGCCTCTGAGCGCCCCCTGTCAAACCGCAAGCCAGTTGAGCATCAGCGTTGCATTGCGAGCCTGGTGAGCATCCTGTCCCTCTTTTTCGCGTCCTGTTTCGCTAGCGCCGCCGCCAACTAGCCGTTCCGCCGCTCGCCGTCGGCCTAGCGCCGCCAGCTTCTAGTCAAGCACACGAGAGCCGTTAGATTCCCATCCTGCGGTGTAGACAGAGTGACTTAAGCGAAACGGTACAGGAGCATCTGAGCCGCACGATTCACATCAGATCCAACGCTCCACAGCATGATCCGCAGCGAACCGGTACCGCCCAATAGAATCCTGCCGCGTGTCCCCTGTGCTGTTTAAAACAGATTTGAAATCTGATTTAGTTGTGATTTTCAAATCCTTATAACTTTTGATCCACACGTCCAAATTTAGCAAATTTTATATCAATAGATTCAGGAGAACAAGCCCTAACCAACCATGGCCGTAGTTTTGAGAATAGTATCTGTTAACTTGTTTGAATTTTCAGAAACATTTGTGTACTTGTTTAAGAGTATAAAAATTGTTTAAAATTGTTTTTAGGATTAAATCTTTTGCAAAATGGATTTGTGTGACCTTACTGACCCTAAGAACCAACCCATAGTGTTAGAAATGTTTTTTTTGTGAAATTTAGGTTGAAATATTTAAATTAGCCATTTTCTAGCCAAATAAAACTATTATTTTTGTTTATGAAAATGTTGTTGCAAGGAAAACTTTGTGAAAATGCCTTGGACCAAACTTACTGACCCAAAACACCAAACTTTGCCAAAGAGCAACTCACTTGGTGAAAAACATAAAATTATGCTTTGATAAAAAATAATTTTCACCACATAAAATGTTGAATGGTTTTTAAAATAGATTTTGAGCAAACCCTCTAACTAATGACTTTGACATTTTGGTAAATGACCAATGTGGACCTTACAAAGTTTATAAACCTAGTAGAGACCAACCTTGCAATAGAACCCTTTTCTGCATGACTTAGAATCCATTTCTTTGTGTATATGAAACATTGTTTGAATGTTGGTTTGGAATGCTACTTGATACTATGCTTGTTTGATTGTAGTGAAATTAGCAAAGTGTGAGACTAACAAGATCAAGGAATAACTCTCATTCCCTACCAAAAAGGCAAGTTACACTATCATACAAAATACCTACTATTTTCATTATACTTAGTGGATTTTGTAAACATGCATGAAAATGTTTTATACTTATGCTATACTAATCCTAATAGGATTCCCTAAAACACTCCTTAGTGAAAATATTGAAGTTGTACATGCTTAGCCATGCTATGTTTTGAAAAGAGATACATGTTGAGATTTACAAAGGTTGAGAAAAGACTTGTGTTTTACATAATAAAACAAGGACTCAATGAACCACCTAGGTGGTGGACACTTTATGTTTTGGAGAAGGTGGCAACAAAAGGAACCATGTCTATGGCAATCACTTTGTGTTGTGCTCCAAATGAAAACCACCTAGGAAACTTAGAGATTGAACATGTTTCTCCAATTGTGGCTTTCGTGTGCAACAACATGCTATTATGGCTCTGGCTTAGTCAACTACATTAGGAAGACCCATACATTGTCTTTAGTTACCGGACATGGGGATCTGGAATGCTTCATGGGGGCTGAAGACAAGCTAGCAATGATGTATGGAAGGACCTTTTGGAAAGACTTCGTCACATTCTCAGTCTACCAGTACTCCATCTTGGTGAGCACTAATCCAGTAGGCCACTGGTGGCAACAAGATGGGATTGTGTCATGTGGGTAAAGTGTACTCCTTCTGCAGAAGTTAATAAAATCTAAGTACTTAGCCGTGTCCCCGGTTATGGACAATACTGAGCAACTAAAGTTTGAACCATGGGAGATCTCGACATTCCAACTTCTAATATAAAAACTTGATGCACTTGGGGGTACCAAGGAATTCAAAGAGATTTTGTTAAGCTTGTTGCACTTGGGGTTACCAAGGTGCTCAAGAGCATGATGTACTTGGGGTTACCAAGGGACTCATGTGTTTTTGAATAAAAACTTGAAGCACTTGGGGTTACCAAGTAGCTCAAGAGATTTTTGACAAGGACTTGAACACTTGTGTTTATACCAAGGAGTTCAAGGAACTTGGAAAATGATTTGACAAAGGACCAAAACCATTTTGAAAAGATAGGATAAATGTTGCTTTATGCAAAGAAGCTTTAAAACTCTACTTAGCAAAATATGCATGTATTGATAGGATCCACACATATTTACATAAAAGTGAAGCTTGCCGATACAATTCAAAATGTATTGACCCCTTGTGGCTGTAACTTGTAATGTTGCAGGTTGTTTGTTTTATTATATGAAGATTGTTTGATTGACTAGGACTACAAGTCTACAACCAACATCTGCCTGTGGCACTTTGAAGATGAAGGACCCATGACTATATTTATTCCGCTGCAATGTATTGTAATAGCCATATGAGCTATATATGATGTAATAAAATTATATTATTCCTGGTTATAAAGTTATATTTTGACCTTGTTTCTTGATATTACATCTTACTGTGGATGCTAGCTATTGATCCAGGGACTAGCATTGTAAAACACAGGAGGCTCTATCTTACATAAGATTGGGAACCTCTACAGATGGTATCAGAGCAATGTGTTGCCTGTAGGATTTGTAAACATAGGATTGGACAAAAATCCTTAGAAAAGAGGAGTTGTTTTGTTCCAAAAACTTATTTACAAAACACTTGTAAACTCTTACCTTAACCATTTTGGTTTAACTCTACACCATGGAAAAACCTACCCATGGCCAAAGACTACACCATGTGCAAGGATTTCTTCAACATCTTCAACTCTAATGACTTCAACATCTTCAGCATATTCACCAAGGACTTCCAACAAGGAAACTACTAAGGACCACAAGTGAGACAAGGAAATCTTACTTCAGAATTAGAGACTGAGGGAATGCAAAATAAGAAGAAACCATCAACAACTTTGAAGTATAGTGACCAAGAGTTATTCCCAAAGAAACCATGATCCCATGCAAGAAGGGTCAACCAAGAAGGATGGAAGTATCACAAGTGAACCATATAGATGGACCACCATAATTTAATTAAGTTAAACCACCAACCTAAGTGGTGTACCAAAAATATTTTTGTTGCTTAAGTAAGTGCTTGAACTTGTGGTTTTAGTACAAAGTTGTTTGTGAATGTTTGGTTTGTGATTGCATGCACATTGTTTGTGTGAATTGTGATGTGTGTGTTTAGGAATATTTCCTTAGAAATATATTGCCTATTCTAATCTCCCTTCAACCCAAACAGATGACTACTCCAAAAGAATCCAAGGTTGATGACACCAACACCAACCAAGCTGGCAGCATGAAGGAGTTCATAGCAACCCAACACCAGTTGAACCAACTGACAGCTCAGTTCATAGTCAACAATAGTGATAAGGATCCAGCACTCCAAAGGTTTTTGGAAGAGCAATCCCAACTGATGCTTAAGGTGACTAATCAAATGATCAGCATGGAAGAAAACTACCCCAAAGAAGTCTATGATAACAAGGCTGACAAGAATATTATTCTAGATGGAGCCCCAGCTTGCACTATATGTGGAGACAAGGATCACACTTCCAAGGAGCATGAAGGACAATGCCCCAATTGTGAAGAAGATCACCCTGTTGGACAATGCCCTACCTATCAAGCTACTTGTTACCTTTGTGAAGGAAGTGACCATACTCCTGGCCAATGTCCCATCTATGCCATGGTGGAACAAAGGAAACAAGAAGGATCCAAGTCTACGAAAGGAAAAGGACAACTTCTACCTCCTAACAAGACAACCCAATTCAAAGGATCAAAGAAAATCAAGAAGCCCAAGCAAGACATGAGCCTTGTACAATGTCGTAGATGTAAGGAAATGGGACACTACTCCAGTGGATGCCCAGAGAACAAGAAGAATAAAGAGATTGACCAAGTATGGTGCAACAATTGCAAAGAACCAGGCCACTATGTAGCAACTTGCCCACAAGAGCCACGCAAAGAACTCAATGACATTCATTGCTTCAACTGCAAGAATCCAGGACACTATGCAAGCAACCGTCCAGAAAGCATGAAGAACAAGTTGAACAAGCCCATGGAGAAACTCAATCTTGGCCCATGAGTCAAGCATAGGAACAAAACAAAAGTTTAACTTAGAAAATTTCCAGGACCCAAGAAGGCCAATATGTAATTTTTGGTTGAAATTTTTTAAGGGTGGTAGTACCCTAATTGTTTGAACTTGCTTGTAACCCTAGCCTCCCCAAATCTCGGGACGAGATTTATTTTAAGGGTGGTAGCCTGTCACATCCCAAGATTTTCCAAATCTAGTAATGTGAAAATAAATGATTAATATAAAACTTTGTTTGATTTTCAGAGCCATAAGAAACTTTTTGAATTTAAATGGAACCTCAAACCCATTGAATTAAATAAAATCCTAAAAGGATTTAACAAGTTAAACATTTCATAAAAGGAAATAATTAGAAAATATTATTTTGAAACAATCAAATGAAAAGATTTGTTTTCAAATGAAATAAATAAAGATTATGTTATAAAGCCAAATTAATCCTTGGCCAAGCTTTGGGAATTAAAAACATTTTATTTTAAATAAGTTATCAAGGGTTTATTTAAAAATAATAAAAGATTGTTTAAATAAAATAATAAAGATTTACTATCCTATTTATTTAAATAAAAGGTTTTACCATTCTCATTAAAATATCAAAACTTAATAAATTATTTTAAATAAGTTTTTCTAAGTAAATTATATTCTCAAATAAAAGTTACTGAAATGTTTTGGGTTATTTTAGATTTCAAAATAAATATTCTAACAAAACAAATCCTTTGGGAATAAAAATGAATAAGGTATATTCATTTAATTATTAATGGACCCTATATAACAAAATGTTATTTTTATTTTTAAACAAGTTCCAAGCATTCTTTGTTTCCAAACAAAACCTACTGATTGGATTATGAAAGTGATGGGAATTCAAATGAAGATTTTATCAAATTATATTAATAAGTAAAGGACCCTTTTATTTAATTAATAAAGGGCTATTGAAACATTAATTTATTTGATGATTAGATTATGTTAATAAACAGAACTTTTTGCAATATCACAAAGTTTGGATGTCACTTGATTTGATTTAAGCATTGTTTGACTTGAGTGAAGGATTGAATAATTGGTTTGAAATTCAAAACAGGAAAATAGAAACAGAAAAAGAAAAGAGTTCAGAAACAGGAAAATTATAAACACAGGTCGACCCAACCCATCAGCCCACTAAGGCCCAGAACCAGCCCAGCTAATCTTTTCCCAGAGAAAACGATTCACACCGCTGAAACAACCCGCAAAGTCCCTGACAAGTGGACCCCTCCCCTTCTTCTTTTCTTTCACTGCCAACGGACCCCACACTGCCTCCTTCTTCTTCTTCCTTGCGCGAACCACGCCTCTTCCCCCCTCGCTGTCGTTGCAGGCCTTGATTCCGCGAGTTTAATTCGCCTTAACGCCGCGTTAATTCCTCGTCGCGACCACGCCCTTTTAATCGCCTCGCTCTCTCCTCCGTTTTCCCCCAGACACCGCCTTCCCTCTGCCCCTAGGTTGCCTCCATTTCTCTCTATACCGCCGCCGCTCCGACGAGCTCCCATCTCCGATTCCGACCAAACCTCGCCGCCCCTCCCCTCCCCGACCAAGCTCACAGCAATCCCCACTCTCAGGCGCATCCGCTAGTGCATCCAACTCGACCGCGGGTACCCCGTAACCTCGCCCTCGACAACGACCACCGTCGCCACCGTCTGCTTCATCTCCGCGAAGCCCACAGGTAGTATCTGACCACCCCGTGCCTTCTAGTTCATGCACACGACTCTGTCTTGTTCCTGCGCATCTAACCGTGTCGTCATTTCGCTTTGAGATGATCCACAGCGCCATCCCCGACGACCACCTGACGCGTCCGTCGCCGTTCCCAACTCCGACGGGAAATTACGACTGCCTCTGAGCGCCCCCTGTCAAACCGCAAGCCAGTTGAGCATCAGCGTTGCATTGCAAGCCTGGTGAGCATCCTTTCCCTCTTTTTCGCGTCCTGTTTCGCTAGCGCCGCCACCAACTAGCCGTTCCGCCGCTCGCCGTCGACCTAGCGCCACCAGCTTCTAGTCAAGCACACGAGAGCCGTTAGATTCCCATCCTGCGGTGTACACAGAGTGACTTAAGCGAAACGGTACAGGAGCATCTGAGCCGCACGATTCACATCAGATCCAACGCTCCACAGCATGATCCGCAGCGAACCGGTACCGCCCAAAAGAATCCTGCCGCGTGTCCCCTGTGCTGTTTAAAACAGATTTGAAATCTGATTTAGTTGTGATTTTCAAATCCTTATAACTTTTGATCCACACGTCCAAATTTAGAAAATTTTATATCAATAGATTCAAGAGAACAAGCCCTAACCAACCATGGCCTTAGTTTTGAGAATAGTATCTGTTAACTTGTTTGAATTTACAGAAACATTTGTGTACTTGTTTAAGAGTATAAAAATTGTTTAAAATTGTTTTTAGGATTAAATCTTTTGCAAAATGGATTTGTGTGACCTTACTGACCCTAAGAACCAACCCATAGTGTTAGAAATGTTTTTTTTTGTGAAATTTAGGTTGAAATATTTAAATTAGCCATTTTCTAGCCAAATAAAACTATTATTTTTGTTTATGAAAATGTTGTTGCAAGGAAAACGTTGTGAAAATGCCTTGGACTAAACTTATTGACCCAAAACACCAAACTTTGCCAAAGAGCAACTCACTTGGTGAAAAACATAAAATTATGCTTTGATAAAAAATAATTTTCACCACATAAAATGTTGAATTGTTTTTAAAATAGATTTTGAGTAAACCCTCTAACTAATGACTTTGACATTTTGGTAAATGACCAATGTGGACCTTACAAAGTTTATAAACCTAGTAGAGACCAACCTTGCAATAGAACCCTTTTCTGCATGACTTAGAATCCATTTCTTTGTGTATATGAAACATTGTTTGAATGTTGGTTTGGAATGCTACTTGATACTATGCTTGTTTGATTGTAGTGAAATTAGCAAAGTGTGAGACTAACAAGATCAAGGAATAACTCTCATTCCCTACCAAAAAGGCAAGTTACACTATCATACAAAAGACCTACTATTTTCATTATACTTAGTGGATTTTGTAAACATGCATGAAAATGTTTTATACTTATGCTATACTAATCCTAATAGGATTCCCTAAAACACTCCTTAGTGAAAATATTGAAGTTGTACATGCTTAGCCATGCTATGTTTTGAAAAGAGATACATGTTGAGATTTACAAAGGTTGAGAAAAGACTTGTGTTTTACATAATAAAACAAGGACTCAATGAACCACCTAGGTGGTGGACACTTTATGTTTTGGAGAAGGTGGCAACAAAAGGAACCATGTCTATGGCAATCACTTTGTGTTGTGCTCCAAATGAAAACCACCTAGGAAACTTAGAGATTGAACATGTTTCTCCAATTGTGGCTTTCGTGTGCAACAACATGCTATTATGGCTCTGGCTTAGTCAACTACATTAGGAAGACCCATACATTGTCTTTAGTTACCGGACATGGGGATCTGGAATGCTTCATGGGGGCTGAAGACAAGCTAGCAATGATGTATGGAAGGACCTTTTGGAAAGACTTCGTCACATTCTCAGTCTGCCAGTACTCCATCTTGGTGAGCACTAATCCAGTAGGCCACTGGTGGCAACAAGATGGGATTGTGTCATGTGGGTAAAGTGTACTCCTTCTGCAGAAGTTAATAAAACCTAAGTACTTAGCCGTGTCCCCGGTTATGGACAATACTGAGCAACTAAATTTTGAACCATGGGAGATCTCGACATTCCAACTTCTAATATAAAAACTTGATTCACTTGGGGGTACCAAGGAATTCAAAGAGAATTTGTTAAGCTTGTTGCACTTGGGGTTACCAAGGTGCTCAAGAGTATGATGTACTTGGGGTTACCAAGGGACTCATGTGTTTTTGAATAAAAACTTGAAGCACTTGGGGTTACCAAGTAGCTCAAGAGATTTTTGACAAGGACTTGAACACTTGTGTTTCTACCAAGGAGTTCAAGGAACTTGGAAAATGATTTGACAAAGGACCAAAACCATTTTGAAAAGATAGGATAAATGTTGCTTTATGCAAAGAAGCCTTAAAACTCTACTTAGCCAAATATGCATGTATAGATAGGATCCACACATATTTACATAAAAGTGAAGCTTGCCGATACAATTCAAAATGTATTGACCCCTTGTGGCTGTAACTTGTAATGTTGCAGGTTGTTTGTTTTATTATATGAAGATTGTTTGATTGACTAGGACTACAAGTCTACAACCAACATCTGCCTGTGGCACTTTGAAGATGAAGGACCCATGACTATATTTATTCCTCTGCAATGTATTGTAATAGCCATATGAGCTATATATGATGTAATAAAATTATATTATTCCTGGTTATAAAGTTATATTTTGACCTTGTTTCTTGATATTACATCTTACTGTGGATGCTAGCTATTGATCCAGGGACTAGCATTGTAAAACACAGGAGGCTCTATCTTACATAAGATTGGGAACCTCTATAACTCCACTTACTCGCGCGCGCCCTAGAGGCTCGGCAACGACCACGACTGCTCGCCATCGTCTTTTGCCTCAACTCCGGTGACCTCCCCTGCGCGCTCTGTAGCTTCGCCTCCGACGAAGGCAGTGCGTGCCCGACGCCAGTGACAACTCCGGTGAGCAATCCGCGACAACTCCGTGCGCCCCTTCGCCATCCACTGCCACCTTGAGAACCATGACGCTCCTGCGAACCCGGTGAGCTCCTCCTTTCCCTTCCTTGCTTCATGTATTCGCCGGAACTCCACCACCCAAGCACCGTCGCCGCGCACCGTCACAAGCGCCGCCCCTCTGTGGTCAAAGCACTCTGGATCGTTGGATGCAGATCTGTCAGATATGATAGAACATGTAGCGAAGCGGTACGTACTAATCTAAACCGTGTGATTCTAATTAGATCCAACGACCCACGTAGCTCAATCCACGTGAATCATTATGCACCAATCAGAGACAGACACGTGGCCAGACTCTGGTTTTAAAAACAGAATTTGATCTATTAGATGTTTGATTTGTAAAATTCATAACTTTTGATCTCTAAGTCCAAAAATTACAAACTTTATATTAATGGATTCAGAAAAATGTAAACTTTGCTACTCTGGCCCTGGTTAGGTCATTTGCGTCTGAAAATTAGGTGGTTTTGCAGAAACATGTGTAGGACTATTTTGAGTATAAAATTTGTTTTAAAAATGATTTTTGAGTGAAACCTTTTGCAAATGGATTTGATTTGAACCCTATGACCATAAACACTAACTTTTTGAATTTAAAAATATATTTTGTTAACACTAGGAATTATTAATTTGAACAAAAGCATTTCTAGTGAATCAAAAATGATTTAAAAGGCCTATTTTTACTAACTTGATTTCAAATGATTTTTCCACTTTTATAAATGACCAGTAGGTGTTTTGTAATGTTTATAACCTTGTTAGAAAACACTTTTTTTTTTCAATATTTCCTTGTTTTTATTATTTTATGTGGGAATTGTTTGAATGCTAGTTTTGAATGTGTGCCTTGCTTGATTGAATTGTAGTGAACTTTGAAGATTGTGACAACTGCAAGATCAAGGAGTGTACCTAGATTCTCTACTAAAAAGGAAATTGGTGCTTCATGTATTTTGTCCTATTATTTTGACTATGCATTAGTGATATTTTGAGTAGCACTTGCATGGAAATTTTCTAAGTTTAAGCTGTGCCACGGGAAATCCTATATGTTGTCTCAGTAGAATTATCCTAAGTTAGAAAACTTGCCATGTTATCATGCTTAGCCTAGATAGTAGAAAACAAGGATGGATTATTCATGCTATGAAATATTTCTAAGTCTATGACTTGTGTTTTTGCTTAATACAACAACTATGTGAATGAATCACCTGGGTGGAATGGAAAGAATGGTTTGTGTTGAGTGGTTACCTAGGGCCCATTTCTATGGCCTACCCTGGTGTATCACACTTGTGGAAAGCCACCCAGGAACAAAGATATTTGAGATGCTCTGTGTTGAGAAGCTTCTAGTGTAGCCACATGGCATATGGGCTCTGCCTTGATCATATAGGTTGTAATAACTTAGCCATATGGACAGAAGGTGGTAGGGGTGATAGGATGGAACGCATCCATTTGGTCTAAGAGAAGGCTTCTGAAAGATCTCGTCTCGATGCATGTCGAGTCTTGTGGGGAAAGTGCACCACCTCTCGAGAGGGTAAAACCTAAGTACTTAACCGTGTCACCGACAATGGACAATTTGAGCATCAAGAAATTGAAGCTATCAAGGATCTCCTCATCCCAATTTCTAAGTTAAAAATCTTGTGGTTGAACAAGGGTAAAGGTTCACCAATTTCTATTGGTGGTTCCTCGGGTGATTTTGACAAACAAAAACTTAGTGTTTTTGAACTAATAAGGAAAACCTTATTTTGAGCAAAGCAAGCCTAAGCTACACTTAGCCAAATTCATATAGATGTTAGATACCACTATTCTACCATAGTATCACTTGCCAATACAATTCAAATGTATTGACCCTTGTGGCTGTAACTTATTATGTTGCAGGTTTGTTAGATGTTAGTGAAGTTTGTTGAGTAAGGATACAAGTCTATAACCAACATGATTGCCTGTGGCATATGAGGATGAAGGACTCCATGATATATAGTTATATCTGCTTCATTGTAATGAGATAGCCATATGAGCTATGTAAGATGTAATAAATTATTTTATTCTTGGTTATAAGTTGTAATATGACCTTTGTTTCTTGATATTACGTCTTAAACTGTGGATGCTAGCTATTCGATCCAGGTACTAGCATTGTAAACATAGGGATCTCTACCTTATCAGGTTGAGACCTCTATAGATGGTATCAGAGAACTGTGTTGCCTGTAGGATTGTAACCCTAGGATTGGACAAAACCCCTTAGAAAAATAGGAGTTGTATTTTGTTCAAACTTATTTACAAACAATCTTGTAAACTATTTCCTCAACATTTTGTTTTAATTCTACATCTCTCTCTTTTCAACTTGATGGACAAAACTTCAACATGAGCAAGGACTTCACCATCACCAATGACTTCAACTTCAGTTTCACCAAGGACTTCAACTTGGACATCACTAAGGACTTCAAGTGAGACAAGAATAATACTCAAGACTTGGAGACTAAGGAAACTCAACTCATGAGGAAACAATATAGACATCACCGTTGAACTTTGTAACCAAGATGCAAGAATTTCTTCCAAGGAAACCATGAATGGAATGATCTCAAGTGAAACCTATAGTTGGACCACCATACTAGTGTTCAGCTTAGATCGATTTATTGATCACACCAACTTATGTGGTGAAGCAAAAATATTTTGTTGCCTAAAAATATGCTTGAGGCTTGTTGTTTGAGTGGAATGCATGATTTTGATTGCTTGCACATTTCTCAGTGTGACTTGTTGTGTGTGAGTAGAATTTTCTCTCTAGAAATCTTTTGCCTATTTTATTCTAATCCCAACCCAAACAGATGACTTTTCCAAGAGAGCACAACTCCAACATCAAGGATGGTAACAGCAACCAAGAGATGCACATGACATAACAACTGCTAGCAACCCAAGCCTAGTTGAATCAAGTGACAACTCAGTTTTTGGCCAACAACATTGAGTTAGACCCAGCCATGCTAAAGTTTTTGGAAACCCAATCTCAAGTGTTGCAAAGGATGATCAACATGAGAAGCAACCCTTCCCAAAGAGAAAGTGACAACAATGATATCAAGGATGATATTATGGAAGGAACACAAGCTTGCAAAATCTATGGAGACATAGGACACACTTACAAAGAACATGTGGACCAATGCCCTAATTGTGAAGTGAAACATCCAACTAGACAATACCCCACATCCCAAGTTTCTTGTTTCCTATGTGAAGGAAATGATCATGTTCCTATCCAATGCCCCATCTATCCTATAGTTCAACAGATGAAACAAGATGGAATGCAACAAGTGTTTGGAAACCTCAATTAAGGAACAACTTCCACCAAGAATGATGGAGACAAAGTCAAACCTCAGTTTGCACCTCCATACATTGTAACCCACCATGGTGGACAAAAGAGGAAACATGGACGTTATCCTAGGAATCATTCTAGGAACCGAGGAAGTTTTCCCACATTTGTGGTGAAGTATGAAGAGCATGAACTAAGAGAACTCCTAGCTTTGGAGAGACCCAAAAAGAAGAAGAGCAAAGGAAACCAACAAGAAATAGCGATACAAAAGATAAAGAGAGATATTAGCCAAGTGATGTGCAACAAATGCAAAGAGCTAGGCCATTATGCATCACATTGTCCAGAAGAGGAGAATAACAAGACAAGCAAACCTCTGAGAGACATCAACCTTGTCGCATGTTTCAAATGTGGAAACAAAGGACACTATGCAAACAACTGTCCAGATAAGTTACATCAAGATACCAAGTAAGCCAAGATGTAATCTACTTGAAAATCTTTTGAGGGTGGTAGTACCCTAGTTGTCTTGAAGCCAACTTGTAACCTCTAGCCTTCCCAAATCTCGGGATGAGATTCCTGTTAACGGGGTAGTCTGTCAAATCCCAAAATTTTCCAAATTTTGAAATGTGAAAAATAAACAAAAAAAAGAAACAAATGTTGAAATTTAGGGTGAAAAGAAACTTTTTTGCTTCTAAATGGAAACATTAAAACCCTACTTGAACAAAATTTGAATATCAAAAGGCAACAAACAATTTTCCAAACAAATCAAATGCATTTATGCATGGAAAGAATCTTGAATTTAAGCACTTGGAAAAGTTAAACCAAAAACCCTAAGACCCTAGTGAAAGAAATCATTTTAAAATCCCTCCAAGACTATGGCCTCGTCCCATAGACAAATTTAGCAACAAACATTTATAAATGACCAAAAATGGTAAACAAAAATATTATAAAACCATGGAAATTGATTTCATTCAAATTGGAAGTTGAAGGAAATTTCAATTATCTCTAGGAAAGACTCACAAGTGTCATTTGATCAAAATCAAAAGACTCCAAAATTCCATCAACATGGAGTTTCTTCATGTTTTTCTTCCAAATAATTTAAATAGTGATGTCACTTTGTAAGTGTTCTTTCAATCATTTGTCTTGCGACATTTTTAGCATTATTTTTTATGGACGTGATTTCTCCAACTAGACATGTAAATTAGCCATCTTATATGGAATGCGGTAATTATTTTAACAACCTTTTGTCCCAATAATACCTAAACAAAATAACAATTATTAAGACAATTCTTGAAGGTAAGCTATGATGTCAAAAAGAAACATAACAATACTTTGTTTGTTTTTTATGAACATCATAACATATTCTCTTACTGGTTACTTAGGCCATTGCATTGTAGGACCCCACATTTATAAAGGTAAAGGTCCCTGTGATTGCAATGCTAGTCCCTGGATCAATTGCTAGCATCCAAAGTTTAAGATGTAATACCAAGAAACAAAGATCATAATACAACTTGATAACCAGGAATAAAATAATTCATTACATCTTACATAGCTCATTGGGCTATCTTATTACAATGCAGCAGAAATAACTATATAGCATGGAGTCCTTCATCTTCAAAGTGCCACAGGCAATCATGTTGGTTGTAGACTTGTAATCCTATTCAACACACTTAACTAACATGAAAAAAACCTGCAACATAATAAGTTACAGCCACAACGGTCAATACATTTGAATTAGACGCCAAGGACTTTGAGCTTGAGCACCAGGAGGGAGTGATCGAGAGGCTTCGCTCACAGGAGAGGGTTCTTAGGGCCAAGATTTAGGCCTTGACCACTAGTGTTGATGAGTACAAGACCGCCATGGATAATGCAGGTCTTACCCTTGTTGATGTGGAGATCAATGCGGAGGAGTAGTGTAGACTACTCGACTATCTTTCATCTACCATACTTTGATTATTGAGTCGCAATGACCATCCAACATGTGGATGGCTTGCTATGGTGTGTTTGCATTTTTAGAACTTATTGTTTATGTCGTTCAAACTCTATATTATTTTGATGCTTGGTTATTGTGATTGTTCTATGTGATGTATTGTGCATGTTAAGAATCTATGGGTATCTCATTCTTATCCTTATTAAAACCACAGATGCCTCCCCAACGTGCCAACCCCAACCAAAACAACAACAACAATGTCACTCCCGAGATGCAGCAGTTGATGACAGCACAAGCTCAACTGATGAAGATGATGACACATTTCATGCAGAACCAGAACCAGAATCATAATAACAACAAAAACAACAATAACAATAATAACAACAACAATCAGAATAATCCTCCAGGATTTGACATGCTCACCAGATTTCTGAGGCTAAGGCCTGCAAAGTTCTCGGGAACCACTGATCCAATGATAGCCAATGACTGGTTACGTTCAGTGAACAAGGACTTAGAGACTGTTGGCTGCACCGACGAGGAAAATGTCAGATTCGTAGCACATCTGCTTGATGGGCCAGCAGCAACATGGTGGGATAACTTCCAGATCAACACTCCTCTTGAGGATGTGACATGGGCTATCTTTGAGGATGGATTCCGTACCGCTCACATCTCATCCGCTCACATTTCACCGCAGTGTGACTGAGTACATTGATGAATTCAACAACCTGGCGCGCTATGCACCGGATGAAGTTGATACTGATGCAAAGAGGAAGGAGAAGTTCCTCGAAGGACTGAATGATGAGTTGAACCTGCAGCTGTCTGTTGCCTATGTTCCAACCTACCAATCACTTTGTGACAAGGCTACCATCTTGGAAAACAAGATGAAATAGGTTGAGAGCAGAAAGAGGAAGCATAGCTTTGAGAAGAACAGCTCGGGATCGTCTCACAAGCGTTCCCATCATGATGATAGTGGGAGTTCTGGATCCCACAAACATGGGAAGTACAACAACCACCACAGCCACAACCGTCACTATGACAACAAGAATCATCGTAGTTATGATAATGACAAGTACAAGAACCACAAGAGTGGACACAAGAGCCAACACAGTGGAGGTGGAAGTGGAAGTCAGCCTGTAAAGAAAGATCTCAATCAGGTTGAGTGCTTCAAGTGTAAGAAGATGGGACACTATGCTAATGAGTGCCTAGAAAAGAAGGTTGAAGGTGCCAACAAGCCCAATCCCTTCCAAAAGGGACAAGTGAACCACATAAATGTGGAAGAAATATATGAGGAATCTGATGCTGTGGCTGGTAAGGTCAAACTCAATTCTATTCCAACACTTGTTCTTTTTTATACTGGCGCATAGCATTCATTCATATTAAGAGAATTTGTTGATAAAAATGGATTTCCAACTAAAAATATTGGGTGTCCTATAAAAGTAAGTTCTCTCGGTGGAGATATGATAGTAAGTCATGGATGTCGTGATCTAGTAATAGAATTTGGAAAGCATAAGTTTCCGATCAGTTTGATAATCCTAGATTCCCAAGGATTGGATGTTATTTTGGGAATGGATTGGATGACCAAGTATGAAGGAGTACTAGATTGTGCCAATCGTACTGTCACACTCACAACCCCGTATAATAGAAGGATTAGATTCAAGTCTAACTTTGAATCGAAAGGGAGTAAGATAAATTCTCTTAAGGGGGTTAGCATAGACAGTGTGCTAATTGTAAGAGAGTATCCAGATGTGTTTTCCAGAGGAATTACCTGGAATGCCACCTGATAGAGACGTTGAGTTTCTGATAGACTTGCTGCCAGGATCTGGACCAATAGCAAAGAGACCTTACAAGATGTCAGTTGATGAGTTGAAGGAACTCAAGAAACAACTTGGGGAACAGTTACAGAAAGGATATAGTCAACCAAGGTCTTCATCTTGGGGAGCATCAGTCTTGTTTGTGGAAAAGAAAGATAGAATTCAAAGGTTATGCATAGATTACCGTTCACTCAATGAGGTAACTATCAAGAACAAATATCCTTTGCCTAGAATAAATGATTTGTTTGATCAGTTAGAAGGAGCCCATGTGTTATCAAAGATTGATCTTCGATCAGGCTACTTTCAGCTAAAGATAAGGGAACAAGACATACCTAAGACTGTTTTCACCACTAGGTATGGATTGTATGAGTACACCATGATGCCATTTGGTTTGACCAATGCACCGGCCTATTTCATGAATATGATGAGCAAGGTATTCATGGAATTTCTTGATAAGTTTGTCGTCGTATTCATCGATGACATATTAATCTACTCCAAGAGCAATGAAGAGCATGAAGTGCATTTGCGATTGATACTTGAGAAGCTTAGAGAACATAAGTTGTATGCCAAATTCAGCAAGTGTGAATTCTGGCTGAATGAAGTCGGATTTCTTGGACATATTGTGTCAGGAAATGGTGTAGCAGATTGAAGGTAATATGCCCTGAGAGGCAATAATAAAGTGTTTATTATGTGTATTCCAAGTATATGATAGATGTTTATTTTACATGCTATAATTGTATTAATACGGAAACATTAACACATGTGTGTTTAATAAACAAACAGAAAGTTCCTAGTTATGCCTCTCTCATAAACTAGCTCGTTGATTAACAAGATGATCAAGGTTTCCTAATCATGGACATTGGATGTTGTTAATAATGGGATCACAACATTAGTGTAATGGTGTGATGAACATTCATCCGAAGTATAGCTTTACGATCAAAGTCATTGAGTTTTTATTGCTATAACAACTTACGAAGTGATCCTAATCCTTAGACCATGAGATTATGTCAATCACTAACACCGGAAGAGTTTCTTGATAACATCAAACGTCACACCGTAACAGGGTGATTATAAAGATGGGTTCAGAACTAATAAAGTGTTATGTTGAGGCCCATGGATCGAAAGTGGAATTTGTTCATCCCGATGACGGATAGATATACTCTGGGCCCTCTCGGTGATATCACATTGATTAGCTTGGAAGCAAGTGATTTGATCACTAGAATATTATATCACGGGAATGAGAAAAGAGTGCATGTCAGTAACAAGATCAAACTAGGTATGGAGATACCGATGATCAAATCTCGGACATGTAATATATCATGATGGTGAAGGGAATATGCCCTGAGAGGCAATAATAAAGTGTTTATTATGTGTATTCCAAGTATATGATAGATGTTTATTTTGCATGCTATAATTGTATTAATACGGAAACGTTAATACATGTGTGTTTAATAAACAAACAGAAAGTTCCTAGTTATGCCTCTCTCATAAACTAGCTCGTTGATTAACAAGATGATCAAGGTTTCCTGATCATGGACATTGGATGTTGTTAATAACGGGATCACAACATTAGTGTAATGGTGTGATGAACATTCATCCGAAATATAGCATTACGATCAAAGTCATTGAGTTTATATTGCTATAACAACTTACGAAGTGATCCTAATCCTTAGACCATGAGATCATGTCAATCACTAACACCGGAAGAGTTTCTTGATAACATCACACGTCACACCGTAACAGGGTGATTATAAAGATGGATTCAGAACTAATAAAGTGTTATGTTGAGGATCATGGATCGAGAGTGGAATTTGTTCATCCCGATGAAGGATAGATATACTCTGGGCCCTCTCGGTGATATCACATTGATTAGCTTGCAAGCAAGTGATTTGATCACTAGAATGTTATATCACAGGAACGAGAAAAGAGTGCATGTCAGTAACGAGATCAAACTAGATATGGAGATACCGATGATCGAATCTCGGACATGTAATATATCGTGAAACAAAGGGATTAAGATACTAGCGTAAAAGGTTCCGACGATCACAAGAAAGTCATCGTTGAATGTGTGGGAGTCAGTATGGGTGTCCAGATCCCGCTTCTGATTATTGATCCGAGAGGGGTCTTGATCATGTCCGCATTATTCACGAACCGTAGGGTGACACACTTAAGAGACACCGACATCCAATTGGAGAAAATGTTTCATGCCGAAAGAATGAACAAGCGCAGGAATTTATTTCACTAGATACCGAAACAGGTTTTCGGGTGAAATTGCATAAAGTGGTTATGCATGTGAAATAGAATTCTAGCAAGGGGTTATTTGTGAATGTTTGTCATTAAAGTAATTGACAAAATTCTGAATAAAATAAAAGAGTTTTATTTAATGAGAGTTTGCATTAAATTTGGTGGAAATTTAATGGGAATTTGAGTGGACTTTTGAGTGGAGGGAATTTAAAGGAGATTTTGTGAGTGGAGTGTCCACCCACATGAATGAAGGAGGGGAGGGGGCAGCCCCCATGGCCGGCGGCCACCCCCTTGGGTGCCCCCCTCCTACTATAAAAGGAGCCCCCCTCCTCACTTGTCTCTCACACCTCCTCGTGAAGGATCTCTCTCCCCCTCTAGAATTTATCCCCCATGGTCTCGGACTAGCGAGATACATGTTCCCGGTGGCTATTCGGCAAGAAAGAGTTGTGCTTCCGCTGCATCGCTGGAGCGAGGAGGCGGAGGTTGCTCGGTGCCTCGAACATGTGTGCGAGCACGGATGCGCTGCTGATTTGCGGCGCTAGGACTTCCTCTCTATCTTGAGATCGGCAAGAGATCGTCTACATCAACCACGAGTTGAACTCGTTAAGCTTTGTCGGTCTTCAAGGGTATGTTCTCTACGGATATACATCCGCACGTTGTTTGTATCTAGTAGATAGATCTTGGTATATAGTTCACATCGTAGGAAATTTTTTGTTTTCTATGCTGCGAACCCTACAGTGGTATCAGAGCCGGATCTATGCGTAGATACTTTACACGGGTAGTACACATATGAGTATGTGGGCGATGATGATCATGTTGTTTCTCCTTTGTTGCAATTTTGGATATTGGTGGAATAGTGGGATGAAGCGGCCCGGACAAACTTTACATGTCCTCGCACATGAGACCTGTTCCACGCTTGACATGCAACTAGTTTGCATAAGTGGCTAGCGGTTATCTGTCTCTCCTACTATAGTCAATATCTATTTTGCAAGCGAGTTGTCAACAATTTGATTATCCTCGTTGTGGTTCATGTTCATACGTAAGAACGGTTCTATCTCGAAAGCCCTAAGCCACGTAAAACTTGCAATGGATAAATTAGAGGCGTCTAGTTTAGATTGTTCCTGGGCTAGTGTTATGATATGGTAGTGTTGTAAGTAGAAGTATGAGATGATACTCTTACAACACACATAGCGTGTAAAATCCATAGACCTTGGATTTACACATATAGGTATGATAGTGATCATACCACGATGCACATGATAGAGATCATCTGCGGGAACCATATAATTTCACTAATAAACATATGATGTTTGATAGCATCTTATATTGCTTGTTTAGCGCTTTGTTAGCATTATAAGATGATCCCTCATTTAAATATCAAGATAAGAATGTGTTCTTCCTTTAGTATGCACCGATTATGTTTTCTTCGCTCCAAGACATCACGTTATGATCGGGTGTTCTTGGATCCACGACCATATTTCGGGTGTAAAACAGTTACACACGCGAATACTAAGGTTCTAACTTGGAGAGCCTAGCATGTACAGACATGGCCTCGGAACACGGACCAAAAGGTTAAGGATGAGTCATATAGTTGATATGATGCCCATTTTATGCTCGCCTTTGAAGCTATACCGACTCACGTGATGATCGGACTTGGTGTACTGGATTTGGTTCATGTAATCACCAAAAAGGCACGAGGGATGTCGTTTTTGAGTGGGAGTTCATTTATAATATAGATTAGTTGAACTCAATCTATCATACACTTAGTCTAAACTTTACAAATTCTGTTGTAGATGGCACCACCTGCTTTTAATTTCAATGTGTTCATGGAGAAAGAGAAACTAGCAACGAACGGTAGCAACTTTACCGAATGGGCCATGAATTTGAGGATTCTCCTCTCTGCTGCACAAAAGCAATATGTGCTAGAAGCGCCGTTAGGCCCCCCACCTTTTGATGATGCCCCTGACGAGGAGAAGAATGTCTATCAGACTCGTCAGGAGGACCACAACTTAGTTCATTGCGGCATATTGTATGGGCTAGAGCCGGAACTTCGAAAGCGTTTCGAAAACGGCAATGCATTTGATACAATGGGTGAGTTGAAAATGATTTTCGACACACATGCTGCTGGAGAGAGCTACAACGCTTCAGAAAAGTTCTTTAGCTGCATGATGGAAGAGCACAGCTCCGTTAGTGAGCATGTACTCAAGATGTCGGGTTACGCCGATAAGCTTGTGTCCTTGGGAATATCGATTCCCATTGACTTAGGCATCCATCGTGTTCTGCAGGCTCTGCCACCTAGCTATAAGAGCTTCGTGACGAACTATAATATGCAAGGCATGAAGAAGTCTCTCCCCGAGCTTCTGTCAATGCTTAAAACTGCAGAAGTGGAGATCAAAAAGGAACATCAAGTGTTGATGATCAATAGGAACACTGGTTTCAAGAAAGACAAGAAGGGAAAACAGAAGGGAAGTAAGGGCGGCAAGCCTGTTGCCGCGCCTGAAAAGAAACCCCGAGTTGGACCTAAGTCTGATTCCGAGTGCTACTATTGTAAGGGGACTGACCACTGGAAGGGCAACTGCCCCAAGTATCTGGCAGACAAGAAGGCCGGCAAGGCAAACAAAGGTATATATGATATACATGTTATTGATGTGTACTTCACTAGTGCTCGCAGTAGCACCTGGGTATTTGATACCGGTTCAGTTGCTAATATTTGTAACTCGAATCAGGGGCTGCAGAACAAGCGACCGCTAGCAAGGGGTGAGGTCAAGATGCGTGTCGGCAATGGATCAAGCGTTGATGTGATCGCCGTCGGAACGCTGCCTCTCCACTTACCGTCGGGATTAGTTATAAACTTGAATAAATGTTATCTGGTGCCTGCACTGATCATGAACATTGTATCTGGATCGTGTTTGATGCGAAGTGGTTATTCATTTAAATCCGAGAACAATGGTTGTTCCATTTATATGAATAAAATCTTTTATGGTCATGCACCGATGATGAATGGTTTATTTCTATTAGATCTCGATGATAATGTTACACATATTCATAATGTTGATGCTAAAAGAATTAAACTTAATGATGATATATCCACATATATGTGGCACTGCCGTCTAGGTCATATTGGCGTTAAACGCATGAAGAAGCTCCAGACGGATGGACTTTTATAATCACTTGATTATGAATCATTTGATACATGTGAGCCATGCCTTATGGGCAAGATGACTAGAACGCCGTTTTCCGGTTCAATGGAACGGGCGACAGATTTATTGGAAATCATACATTCCGACGTATGTGGTCCAATGAGTGTGTCGGCGCGAGGTGGATATCGTTATTTTGTTACTTTCACGGATGATTTGAGTAGATACGGTTATATCTACTTGATGAAACACAAGTCTGAAACCTTTGAAAAGTTCAAGGAATTTCAGAATGAAGTGGAAAATCATCGTAATAGAAAGATCAAATTTCTACGGTCTGACCGTGGAGGTGAGTATCTAAGTTACGAGTTTAGCACTCACATGAAAGAGTGTGGAATTGTTTCACAACTCACACATGCCGGAACACCACAGCGAAATGGTGTGTCGGAACGTCGTAATCGTACTTTATTAGATATGGTTCGATCTATGATGTCTCTGACGGACTTGCCGTTGTCATTTTGGGGTTATGCACTAGAAACTGCTGCATTCACTTTAAATCGGGCACCATCTAAATCCGTTGAAAAGACACCGTATGAATTGTGGTTTGGAAACAAACCTAAGCTGTCATTTCTTAAAGTTTGGGGATGCGATGTTTATGTGAAGAAACTTCAACCAGATAAACTCGAACCCAAAGCAGAAAAATGCATCTTCATAGGATACCCTAAAGAAACTATGGGGTATTCCTTCTATCACAGATCCGAGGGCAAGGTTTTTGTTGCCAAGAATGGATCCTTTCTATAGAAAGAGTTTCTCGCGAAAGGTGTGAGTAGTCGGAAGGTAGAACTCGAAGAGGTTGTGGAACCTTCTCTTCAAAGTATGGCGAGTAGCGCAGCGCCGGAAGTTGTTCAGGAGTTGGCTCCACCTGTTGAAGAGGGAACTAATGATAATGATCATGAAACTCCTAAAGAGTGTACTACCGAACCTCGCAGGTCAAACAGGACGCGTGCAGCTCCCGAGCTGTACGGAAATCCTGTCATGAATTTCATGGTTGATGAAAATGATGACCCTGCGACGTATGAAGAAGCGATGATGATCCCGGATTCCAACAAATGGTTAGAAGCCATGAAATCCGAGATGGAATCCATGTATGAAAATCAAGTTTGGAACTTGGTGGAATTACCTCACGACCAAAAGGCCGTGGAGAACAAATGGATTTTCAAAAGGAAAACTGATGCTGATGGTAATGTGACCGTCTATAAAGCTCGACTTGTCGCAAAGGGGTTTCGACAAATTCAAGGAGTTGACTACGATGAGACTTTCTCTCCCGTAGCGATGCTAAAGTCAGTTAGGATTATGTTAGCAATTGCTGCATATTTCGATTATGAGATATGGTAGATGGATGTCAAAACCGCGTTTCTCAATGGTAATATTGAAGAAGAGTTGTATATGATACAACCAAAGGGTTTTGTCGATCCTAAGGATGCTAACAAGGTGTGCAAGCTTCAGCGATCCATCTATGGATTGAAGCAAGCATCACGAAGTTGGAATCTCCGCTTTGATGAGGTGATCAAAGAGTTTGGATTTGTCCAAACTTATGGAGAAGCTTGTATTTACAAGAAAGTGAGTGGGAGCAATGTGGCATTTCTGATATTATATGTGGATGACATATTATTGATCGGAAATGATATAGATCTTTTAAACAGTGTTAAAAGTTATCTAAACAGCAAATTTTTAATGAAGGACCTAGGTGAAGCGTCATACATATTAGGCATAAAGATCTATAGAGATAGATCTAGGCGCCTAATAGGGCTATCACAAAGTACATACCTTGATAAGATTTTAAAGAAGTTTAAAATGGACGGAAGTAAGAAGGGGTTCTTACCTATGTTGCAAGGCAAGACATTGAGTAAGAATCAAAGTCCGGCTTCGGCGGAAGAAAGATAGATAATGGACAAAGTCCCCTATGCTTCAGCCATAGGCTCTATAATGTACGCCATGCTATGTACAAGACCGGATGTGGCACATGCTATTAGTTTGACTAGTAGGTACCAATCGGATCCAGGTTCGGAACACTGGATAGCGGTCAAGAATATCCTTAAGTACTTACGAAGAACTAAGGATATGTTTCTTGTATACGGAGGTGAAGAAGAGCTCGTCGTTAAGTGTTATATCGACGCTAGCTTTGACACCGATCCGGATGACTCTAAGTCTCAATCCGGATACGTATTTCTCATGAATGGCGGAGCGGTTAGTTGGAGGAGCTCCAAACAACCTGTGGTAGCGGGATCAACAATGGAGGCCGAATATGTTGCTGCTTCGGAAGCGGCTCAGGAAGCAGTTTGGATGAAGGAGTTCATATCCGAACTAGGAGTGGTGGAAAACGCGTTGGACCCAATGGTGATCTATTGTGACAACAATGGTGCCATTGCCAATTCCAAAGAGCCAAGGTCTCACAAGCATTCCAAGCATATTAAGCGCCAGTTTCACTCCATCTGCGAGCATGTCAAGGATGGAGATATAAAGATTTGTAAAGTACATACGGATCTCAATGTAGCAGATCCGTTGACTAAAACTCTCCCTAGAGCAAAACATGATCAACACCAGAACTCAATGGGTGTTAGATTTATCACTATGTAACTAGATTATTGTCTCTAGTGCAAGTGGGAGACTGAAGGGAATATGCCCTGAGAAGCAATAATAACGTGTTTATTATGTGTATTCCATGTATATGATATACGTTTATTTTGCATGCTATAATTGTATTAATACGGAAACGTTAATACATGTGTGTTTAATAAACAAACAGAAAGTTCCTAGTTATGCCTCTATCATAAACTAGCTCGTTGATTAACAAGATGATCAAGGTTTCCTGATCATGGACATTGGATGTTTTTAATAACGGGATCACAACATTAGTGTAATGGTGTGATGAACATTCATCCGAAGTATAGCATTACGATCAAAGTCATTGAGTTTATATTGCTATAACAACTTACGAAGTGATCCTAATCCTTAGACCATGAGATCATGTCAATCACTAACACCGGAAGAGTTTCTTGATAATATCAAACGTCACACCGTAACAGGGTGATTATAAAGATGGATTCAGAAATAAAAAAGTGTTATGTTGAGGCTCATGGATCGAGAGTGGAATTTGTTCATCCCGATGACGGATAGATATACTCTGGGCCCTCTCGGTGATATCACATTGATTAGCTTGCAAGCAAGTGATTTGATCACTAGAATGTTATATCACAGGAACAAGAAAAGAGTGCATGTCGGTAACGAGATCAAACTAGGTATGGAGATACCGATGATCGAATCTCGGACATGTAATATATCGTGAAACAAAGGGATTAAGATACTAGCGTAAAAGGTTCCGACGATCACAAGAAAGTCATCGTTGAATGTGTGGGAGTCAGTATGGGTCTCCAGATCCCGCTTATGATTATTGATCCGAGAGGGGTCTCGATCATGTCCGCATTATTCACGAACCGTAGGGTGACACACTTAAGAAACACCGACATCCAATTGGAGCAAATATTTCATGTCGAAAGAATGAACAAGCGCAGGAATTTATTTCACTAGATACCGAAACAGGTTTTCGGGTGAAATTGCATAAAGTGGTTATGCATGTGAAATAGAATTCTAGCAAGGAGTTATTTCTGAATGTTTGTCATTAAAGTAATTGACAAAATTCTGAATAAAATAAAAGAGTTTTATTTAATGAGAGTTTGCATTAAATTTGGTAGGAATTTAATGGTAATTTGAGTGGACTTTTGAGTGGAGGGAATTTAAAGGAGATTTTGTGAGTGGAGTGTCCACCCACATGAATGAAGGAGGGGAGGGGGCAGCCCCCATGGCCGGCGGCCACCCCCTTGGGTGCCCCCCTCCTCCTATAAAAGGAGCCCCCTCCGCACTTGTCTCTCACACCTCCTCGTCAAGGATCTCTCTCCCCCTCTAGAATTTATCCCCCATGGTCTCGGACTAGCGAGATACATGTTCCCGGTGGCTATTCGGCAAGAAAGAGTTGTGCTTCCGCTGCATTGCTGGAGTGAGGAGGCGGAGGTTGCTCGGTGCCTCGAACGTGTGTGCGAGCACGAATGCGCTGCTGATTTGCGGCGCTAGGACTTCCTCTCGATCTTGAGATCGGCAAGAGATCGTCTACATAAACCATGAGTTGAACTCGTTAAGCTTTGTCGGTCTTCAAGGGTATGTTCTCTACGGATATACATCTGCACGTTGTTTGTATCTAGCAGATAGATCTTGGTATATAGTTCACATCGTAGGAAAATTTTTGTTTTCTATGCTGCGAACCCTACAGATGGAGGGGTTAACCTCTTGGGTGGCCCGATCTTCACGGATCTCGTGGTCAATTCGATGGGAAAGCGAGGGGAAAGGGAGAAGGTAGCGGAAGCGAACACACACCTCGCGAAGAACACGATGAACACACGCAAAACTCACACGATACAAGGCCGATTGCTCCCGAACGGCGGTCACCGGTCCGATAGAATCCTCGCAAGGAAAGATCGGTCAACGTGCTCCCTCAAATCCACATCGGAGAGGGAAGAACACCTTGGGGAGGGTATTGACAACTTGGAGACGAGACATCGAACTCCAAGGCCTTGTTCAACGATGGATGCGTGATGCAAAGTCCAATCGAGGTTGGTGACGATAGTCGGTCCCCTTGAATAAGGGGATGAGGCAAGATTCCACACAAGGGGGTTGTCTTTAGTATATCATCTATGCCTAAGGGATACATGAAGGGGTGGGGGCTCTATTTATAGGCCAGCCACATAAACAGGGGTAGTTTAGGGATAAAACTAGGGTTTGGACGAGCTAGAGGGATACATGGGCCGAAGGCCCAGCTGGCGGCGCGTAGGCCCATCGTGTAGGCCGGAGACTCCGGTGTCGTCTCCGGAGTAGCGTACTGACTATCCCCGGGTCGGTTGCTCGGGTCGGTCCGGAGACTCCGGTGTGCAGGACCGGAGACTCCGATGTAGCAAGACCGGAGACTCCGGTGTAGGTCGGAGACTCTGGTGGTTCAGCCGTGGCTTCTTCCGCCTCCTCTTCCAAGCCTCCGTCTTGTCGGGCTTGATGTTCCGGGCTTCCTCCCTTGCATTCGTACTTGTCAGTGTGAACCTATCATGCATATGTGACGGAGTATGAAGTAGCATACCATTCAATAGGGTACGAAGTGGGCTCGCATACCATTCAATCACCTTTGGAGTCCATGACGACTTGGCGTAAGTTGGAGACCATGATGTGGTAACGACCGTAGGTCGGGCTGCATCATATCGCGAAACAAAGGGATTAAGATACTAGCGTAAAAGGTTCCGACGATCACAAGAAAGTAATCGTTGAATGTGTGGGAGTCAGTATGGGTCTCCAGATCCCGCTTCTAATTATTTATTTGAGAGGGTTCTCGATCATCTCCGCATTATTCACGAACCGTAGGGTGACACACTTAAGAGACACTGAGATCCAATTGGAGCAAAAGTTTCAGGCCGGAAAGAATAACAAGCGTAGGAATTTATTTCACTAGATACCGAAGGAGGTTTTCGGGTGAAATTGCATAAAGTGGTTATGCATGTGAAATAGAATTCTAGCAAGGGGTTATATGTGAATGTTTGTCATTAAAGTAATTGACAAAATTCTGAATAAATAAAAGAGTTTTATTTAATGAGAGTTTGCATTAAATTTGGTGGAAATTTAATTGCAAGTTTGAGTGGGATTTTGAGTGGAGGGAAATGAAGAGGTTTTTTGTGAGTGGAGTGTCCACCCACATGAAGAGGGGAGGGAAAGGGGGCAGCCCCCATGCGCAGGCCACCCCCTTGGGGTTCCCCCTCTCCTATAAAAGTCACCCCTCTCCTCACTTCTCACTCACACCTCCTCGTGAAGGATCTCTCTCCCCCTCTAGAATTTATTCCCCATGGTCTCGGACTAGCGAGATACATGTTCCCGGTGGCTATTCGGAAAGAAAGAGTTGTGCTTCCGCTGCATCGCTGGAGTGAGGAGGCGTAGGTTGCTCGGTGCCTCGGACGTGTGTGCGAGCACGGATGCACTGCTGATTTGCGGCGCTAGGACTTCCTCTCGATCTTGAGATCGGCAAGAGATCGTCTACATCAACCACGAGTTTAACTTGTTAAGCTTTGTCGGTCTTCAAGGCTATGTTCTCTATGGATATACATCCACCCGTTGTTTGCATCTAGTAGATATATCTTGGTACATAGTTGTTCCCATCGTAGGAAATTTTTTGTTTTCTATGCTGCGAACCCTACAGTGGTATCAGAGCCGGATCTATGTGTAGATGCTTTACACGGGTAGTACACATATGAGTATGTGGGCGATGATGATCATGTTGTTGCTCCTTAGTTGTAATTTTGGATATTGGTGGCATAGTGGGATGAAGCAGCCCGAACAAACTTTACATGTCCTCGCACATGAGACCCGTTCCACGCTTGACATGCAACTAGTTTGCATAAGTGGCTAGCGGGTGTCTGTTTCTCCTACTATAGTCAATATATATTTTGCAACGAGTTGTCACCAATTTGGTTATCCTCATTGTGGTTCATGTTCGTAGGTATGAACGGTTCTATCTTCGAAAGCCCTAAGCGACATAAAATTTGCAATGGATAAATTAGAGGCGTCTAGTTTAGATTGTTGCTGGGCTAGTGTTATGATATGGTGATGTTGTAAGTAGAAGTATGAGATGATACTCTTACAACACACATAACGTGTAAGTTCCATAGACCTTGGCCTTACACATATAGGTATGATAGTGATCATACCACGGTGCACATGATAGAGATCATATGCAGGAACCATATCATTCCACTAATAAACATGTGATGTTTGATAGCATCTTATATTGCTTGGTTGCCGTATTATTAGCATAATAAGATGATCCCTCATTTAAATATCAAGATAAGAAGGTGTTCTTCCTTTAGTATGCACCGATTATGTTTTCGTCGCTCCAAGACATCACGTGATGATCGGGTGTTCTTGGATCCACGACCATATTTCGGGTGTAAGACAGTTACACACGCGAATACTAAGGTTCTTACTTGGCGAGCCTAGCATGTACAGACATGGCCTCGGAACACGAACCGCAAGTTTAAGGATGAGTCATATAGTAGATATGATGCCCATTTGATGCTCGCCTTTGAAGCTACACTGACTCACGTGATGATAGGACTTGGTGTAGTGGATTTGGTTCATGTAGTCACCAAAAAGACACGAGGGATGTCATTTTTGAGTGGGAGTTCATTCATAATGTGGATTAGTTGAGCTCAATCTATCATAAACTTAGTCTAAACTTTACAAATTCTGTTGTAGACTGCACCACCTGCTTTTAATTTCAATGTGTTCATGGAGAAAGAGAAACTTGCAATGAACGGTAGCAACTTTACCGAGTGGGCCATGAACTTGAGGATTCTCCTCTCTGCTGCACAAAAGCAATATGTGCTAGAAGCGCCGCTAGGCCCCCCACCTTTTGAGGATGCCCCTGACGAGGAGAAGAATGTCTATCAGACTCGTCAGGAGGACCACAACTTAGTTTATTGCGGCATATTGTTTGGGCTAGAGCCAGAACTTCGAAAGCGTTTCGAAAACGGCAATGCATTTGATACAATGGGTGAGTTAAAAATGATTTTCGACACACATGCTGCTGTAGAGAGCTACAACGCTTCAGAAAAGATCTTTAGCTGCATGATGGAAGAGCACAACTCCGTTAGTGAGCATGTACTCAAGATGTCGGGTTACGCCGATAAGCTTGTGTCCTTGGGAATATCGATTCCCTTTGACTTAGGCATCCATCGTGTTCTGCAGTCTCTACCACCTAGCTATAAGATCTTTGTGATGAACTATAATATGCAAGGCATGAATATGTCTCTCCCCGAGCTTCTGTCAATGCTTAAAACTGCAGAGGTGGAGATCAAAAAGGAACATCAAGTGTTGGTGATCAATAGGATCACTGGTTTCAAGAAAGACAAGAAGGGAAAACGGATGGAAAGTAAGGGCGACAAGCCGGTTGCCGTGTTGAAAAGAAACCCTAAGTTGGACCAGAGTCTGATACCGAGTGCTACTATTGTAAGGGGACTGGCCACTGGAAGCGCAAATGCCCCAAGTATTTGGCAGACAAGAAGGCTGGCAAGGCAAACAAAGGTATATATGATACATTTTATTGATGTGTACTTGACTAGTGCTCGCAGTAGCACCTGGGTATTTGATATCGGTTCAGTTGGTAATATTTGTAACTCGAATCAGGGGCTGCGGAACAAGCGACTGCTAGCAAGGGGTGAGGTCAAGGTGCGTGTCGGCAATGGATCAAGCATTGATGTGATCGCCGTCGGAACGCTACCTCTCCATTTGCCGTCGGTATTAGTTATAAACTTGAATAATTGTTATCTGGTGCCTGCACTGAGCATGAACATCGTATCTGGATTGTGTTTGATGCAAAGTGGTTATTCATTTAAATCCGATAACAATGGTTGTTCTATTTATATGAATGAAATCTTTTATGGTCATGCACCGATGATTAATGGTTTATTTCTATTAGATCTCGATAATAATGTTACACATATTCATAATGTTGATGCTAAAAGGATTAAACTTAATGATGATTTATCCCCATATATGTGGCACTACCGTCTAGGTCATATTGACGTTAAATGCATGAAGAAGCTCCATTCAGATGGACTTTTGGAATCACTTGATTTTGAATCATTTGATACATGTGAGCCATGCCTTTTGGGCAAGATGACTAGAACGCCGTTTTCCGGTTCAATGGAACGGGCGACAGATTTATTGGAAATCATATATTCTCATGTATGTGGTCCAATGAGTGTGTCGGCGCGAGGTGGATATCGTTATTTTGTTACTTTCATGGATGATTTGAGTAGATACAGATATATGTACTTGATGAAACACAAGTCTGAAACCTTTGAAAAGTTCAAGGAATTTTAGAATGAGGTGGAAAATCATCGTAATAGAAAGATCAAATTTCTACGGTCCGACCGTGGAGGTGAGTATCTAAGTTACGAGTTTAGCACTCACATGAAAGAGTGTGGAATTGTTTCACAACTCACACCTGCCGGAACACCACAGCGAAATGGTGTGTCGGAATGTCGTAATCGTACTTTATTGGATATGGTTCGATCTATGATGTCTCTGACGGACTTGCCTATGTCATTTTGGGGTTATGTACTAGAAACTGCTGCATTCACTTTAAATCGGGCACCATCTAAATCCGTTGAAAAGACACCGTATGAATTGTAGTTTGGAAACATACCTAAGCTGTCATTTCTTAAAGTTTGGGGATGCGATGTTTATGTGAAGAAACTTCAACCGGATAAACTCGAACCCAAAGCGGAAAAATGTGTCTTCATAGGATACCCTAAGGAAACTATTGGGTATTCCTTCTATCACAGTTCCGAGGGAAAGGTTTTTTTTGCCAAGAATAGATCCTTTCTAGAGAAAGAGTTTCTCGCGAAAGGTGCGAGTAGTCGGAAGGTAGAACTCGAAGAGGTTATTGAACCTTCTCTTCAAAGTACGGCGAGTAGCGCAGCACCGGAAGTTGTTCCGGAGTTGGCTTCACCTGTTGAAGAGGGAACTAATGATAATGATCATGAAACTCCAAAAGAGAGTACTACCAAACCTCGCAGGTCTAGCAGGGCGCGTGCAGCTCCCGAGTTGTACAGAAACCCTGTTATGAATTTCATGGTTGATGAAATTGATGACCCTGTGATGTATGAAGAAGCGATGATGAGCCTGGATTCCAACAAATGGTTAGAAGCCATGAAATCCGAGATGGAATCCATGTATGAAAATCAAGTTTGGAACTTGGTGGAATTACCTCACGACCGAAAGGCCGTGGAGAACAAATGGATTGTCAAAAGGAAAACTGATGCTGATGGCAATGTGACCGTCTATAAAGCTCGACTTGTGGCAATGGGGTTTCGAAAAATTCAATTAGTTGACTACGATGAGACATTCTCTCCCGTAGCGATGCTAAAGTTAGTTAGGATTATGATAGCAATTGCTGCATATTTCTATTATGAGATATGGCAAATGGATGTCAAAACTAGGGGTGGGCATAAAAAACCAAAACCGAACACCGAAACTGAATTAACCGGAACCGAAACCGAATACACCGAACCCGAATTAGCCGAAACTAATTTTGGTTAGCAAATATGATTAACCGAATTTATAAATATTAATTCGGTTTTGACTCTCTGTTAACTAAAATAACCGTACAAACCGAAAATTATACGTGATAAAGCTAAATATATTTGTGATTCTGTCCCAGGCGTTCATTACTGTACGTAGATACTAGCTCATGCCACAAAAAGACGAGCATGCAAAAGCTGCCAGGCAGACCATGAATGTACTTATGTCTCCAGCCACGTGCACGTACATGTTCGTGGTTTAACTTTCAATTGTGTCTATGAATTTTGTTGGAAGCCTTTCAATTGTTTTCGTGTTTCGGATATAATCATGTATTTTAGCTAAACTCTCAACACATACAATTTGTTGAATATATACGGCGTGGAATATAGACATCATTTTTTTGAACAAGCAAGATATACATCATGTTTATTATGTTCTTTTTCTACATATGCGTTCAAGACATCAGCTAGCAATGTATTGCTTTAGGTACTCGCCGACCTGGAGGTTGCTTCCGGTGCGTCGATGAGTGGTTTAGCTCATATGGATCTGACATAAATTATGGAACACTGTTGTTATTTCCAGAAGTTCGGTTAAAAACCGAACACCGAACCGAATTGTCCACTAACCGAACTATCGATTAATTAGAAAACCAAAATTGTAGAAACCGAATTATATAAAAACCCGAAAACCGAACCGAATTAACCAAAAAAACCGAATGCCCACCCCTAGTCAAAACCGCGTTTCTCAATGGTAATATTGAAGAAGAGTTGTATATGATACAACCAAAGGGTTTTGTCGATCCTAAGGATGCTAACAAGGTGTGCAAGCTTCAGCGATCCATCTATGGATTGAAGCAAGCATCATGAAGTTGGAATCTCCGCTTTGATGAGGTGATCAAAGAGTTTGGATTTGTCCAAACTTATGGAGAAGCTTGTATTTATAAGAAAGTGAGTGGGAGCAATGTGGCATTTCTGACATTATATGTGGATGATATATTATTGATCGGAAATGATATAGATATTTTAAACAGTGTTAAAAGGTATCTAAACAGCAAAATTTCAATGAAGGACCTAGCTGAAGCGTCATACATATTAGGCATAAAGATCTATAGAGATAGATCTAGGCACCTAATAGGATCTATAAAGTACATACCTTGATAAGATTTTAAAGACGTTTAAAATGGACGGAAGTAAGAAGGGGTTCTTACCTATGTTGCAAGGCAAGACATTGAGTAAGACTCAAAGTCCGGCTACAGCGGAAGAAAGAGAGATAATGGACAAAGTCCCCTATGCTTCAGCCATAGGCTCTATAATGTACGCCATGCTATGTACAAGACCGGATGTGGCACATGCTATTAGTTTGACTAGTAGGTACCAATCGGATCCAGGTTCGGAACACTGGATAGCGGTCAAGAATATCCTTAAGTACTTACGAAGAACTAAGGATATGTTTCTTGTATACGGAGGTGAAGAAGAGCTTGTCGCTAAGTGTTATGTCGACGCAAGATTTGACACCGACCCGGATGACTCTAAGTCTCAATCCGGATACGTATTTCTCATGAATGGCGGAGCGGTTAGTTGGAGGAGTTCCAAACAACCTGTGGTGGCGGGATCAACAACGGAGGCCGAATATGTTGCTGCTTCGGAAGCGGCTCACGGAGCGGTTTGGATGAAGGAGTTCATATCTGAACTAGGTGTGGTTGCAAGCGCGTTGGACCCAATGGTGATCTATTGTGACAACAATGGTGCCATTGACAATGCCAAAGAACCAAGGTCTCACAAGAATTCCAAGCATATTAAGCGCCGGTTTCACTCCATCCGTGAGCATGTCAAGGATGGAGATATAAAGATTTGTAAAGTACACACAGATCTCAATGTAGCTGATTGTAGAGGTCCCAACCTTTAATAAGGTAGAGATCCCTGTGTTTATAATGCTAGTCCCTAGATCAATAGCTAGCATCCACAGTTAAGATGTAGTATCAAGAAACAAAGGTCATAATACAACTTTATAACCAGGAATAAAATAATTCATTACATCTTACATAGCTCATTTGGCTATCTCATTACAATGCAGCAGAAATAACTATATAGCATGGAGTCCTTCATCTTCAAAGTTCCATAGGCAATCATATTGGTTGTAGACGTGTAATCCTAATCAACACACTTCACTAACATCAAACAAACCTGCAACATAATAAGTTACAGCCACAAGGGTCAATACATTTGAATTGTATTGGCAAGTGATACTATGGTAGAATAGTGGTATCTATCATCTATATGCATTTGGCTAACTGGACCTTAGGCTTGCTTTGCTCAAAATAGATTTTCCTTATCAGTTGAAAACACCAAGTTTTTGTTTGTCAAAATCACCCAAGGCATCTACCAATAGACATTGGTGATCCCTTAACCCTTGTTCAACCACAAGTTTTTTAACTTAGAAATTGGGATGAGGAGATTATTGATAACTTCCATCTCTTGATGCTCAAATTGTCCATTGCCGGGGACACGACTAAGTACTTAGATTTACTCTCTCGAGAGGTGGTGCACTTTCCCCACAAGACTCGACATGCATCGAGACAAGATCTTTCAGAAGCCTTCCCTTAGACCAGAATGGACGCGTTCCCAAACCTATCATCCCCTACCACCAACTGTCCATTTGGCTAAGTTATTGCAACCTATATGATCCAGGCAGAGCCCATAATGCCAAGTGGCTGGACTTGAAGCTTCTCAACATTTGACATCTCAAATCTCTTTGTTCCTGGGTGGCATTCCACAAGTGAGATACACAGGGTAAGCAATTGAAAAATGGGCCCTGGTAACCACTCAACAAAAATCCATCCATGCAAGTCCCTTTCCACCCAGGTGATTCATTCACATAGTTGTTTTATTAAACAAAACACAAGTCCTTGACTTAGAAATATTTCATAGCATGAATATAATCCACCCTTGTTTTCTACAGCTAGGCTAAGCATGATAGTAGTAGCAATCTTAACTTAGGAAAAATTCTACTAAGGTTTCATCTACTAGGCCATGCAAGTCCTACTTAGAAATATCACTAATGCATAGTGAAAATAATAGGACAAAAGTATGAAGCACCACTTGCCCTTTTGGTAGAGAATATAAGTTCACTCCTTGATCTTGCAATAGTCACACTCTTCAAATTTCACTACAATTCAATCAAGGCACAAATTCAATCTACCATTCAAGCAATTCATCACACAGAATAATAAAAACAAAGCCATGCATCCAAGCATGCCAAAGATTGTTTTATTTGGAAAAGTGGTTTATAATAGGTTATAAATATTTTAAAACACCTATTGGTCATTTATAAAAATGGCAAAACCATTGGATATCAAGTTAGTGAAAATGGCCATTTAATCTTTTTTTTTGTTAGAAATGATTTAATCAAAGTAATAATTTCTAGTGTTTTGACAAATATATTTTGAAACACAAGTGTTAGTGTTTTAAGGTCAAGTGTTTAATATTAAAACCATTTGCAAAAGGTTTTACCTAAAAACCATTTTTATACCAAAGCAATATTTTATTTTGTTGGAAATGCCTTTGATCAAAGTAATAATTTTTACTAGGGTTTACCAAATATATTTTTAAATCCCAAAACTTGGTGTTTAGGGTCAGACGGTTTAAATCAAATCATTTTCCAAAGGTTTCACTCAAAAAGCATTTTTAAAACATATTCAACATTTTATTTAGCTAGAAATGCTTTTATTCTAAGATTTATTCTTTAGCTTCCAAAAATACTGTTTTAAATCTACAAGTTGGTTTATATGGTCAGTATGTTCAAAACAATCCATTTACAAAATATTTTACCCTAAAAACAATTTTAGAATAAATTTTATACACAAAATATGCCTACACAAGTTTCTGTAAAAACAACTAATTCTCCTGAAGCAATTCATTAAACAAAGTGCATGGTTGGATATAATTATTTTTGCTGATTCCATTGATATAAAATTTGAAAAATTTGGACGTGTAGACTAAAAGTTATGAATTTTGCAAGTTTAAACATCTAATCGATATGTTTCTGTCTATTTAAATAAAACAGTGCCACGCGTCTTGATTCTACTGGTCGATACCGATTCGTGTGGATCGTGCAACGTGGGGCGTTGGATTTAAATCAGATCGTGCGGTCCAAAGTGCTACGTACCCCTTCGGGTTAGTTCTAATCTCGCGCTTCCGATCTAGATCTAACAGCCCAAATCGCATAAACCACAAACGGGCGGCGCTGGCAGCGGTGGCTAGCGGCAGCACGGTCAGACGAGGAGGTGCCGACAATACAAGAAGCGCGGGAGAGGGAGGAATAGGTCACCGAGTTCGCCTCGTCGTGCTGAAGCTCAAGGTTGTCGTCGCGGGGACAGGGGCGCATGGACGGGTCGACAATCTCTCGCCGGAGTGGTTACTGACGACGGGTTCGCATGGTAGTCGACGTTGGCGAGGCTACAGACCATGCCAAAGCAAGAAAATGGGGGCGTTAGATGCGCACGGGTACAGTGACTACAGGAGTACCATTTAGAGAGAAGGGGTTGTAACATCCCAAAAATATCAAACTTAGATCATCAAAACACTAATCCTCAAGTTTAGGGTTAACAAAAACTTTTCTAAATCAATTCATGAATGCATGTATATGTGTATCCATGGATTTTGAATTTCTTTAAAAACCACCTTGTTTGTGTGACCCATTGCTTGTAAAATGTTTCTTAGGTGAAATAAACATCATCTAAAACATTCCCCACACTTTTCCTAAAGACAAGTAAATCAAAACAAATATATTAAGTGAATGGTCATTTTGACCAATTTAATTCCCATGCCTACTTTGGCTATCTCAAACTTTCAAAACCTAACAGAAACATTTCTGGATCTTTGCACCCCTTGAATGTACTCATAACAAAGTATCAAGGCCCACTTTGTGATCATCCAGAAACTTTCAAATGCATAGTTTAAATGACAATTCAAAATTGAATCTTCTTCATATGGGAAGATCCCACTTTTTCAAAACCCACTCAAACAAGTTCAACTTTCAAAACCCAAGCATCTGCAGACTCACCAGAACCAATCTAGCAAACCCACCAAAAATCATTTCAAAATTCAAAACTTGATTTCATGCGGCCATTTCATCAAACAGGTTGCAGACACAAATCAAACAAACCCACAAACACTATGTGCAGTGTTTTGAGCCTAACGTGTTCCCTAGTTAGCTCTCACACAATCCAGTAGATCATCTAGAAAGGTTAGACCAACACTAGCACCCCTGTGAGCTTGCCATTGCCATTAATGGTGAACAGCCGAGCACCCCCATGTCACCCCAATGTGGACAGCAAGCTAGGAGCAGCAGCAAGCCTAGCCAGCATGTCTGGGAGGCAGCCCACCGTCCACCGCCACTGCCTGTCCCAGCCGCGAGCGTTGCCAAGCCCTGGACCACGCGCACAAGACACGCCCAGACCATGCCGAGCGTGCGCCAGAGCGCCACCCTCGACCATCACCCACAGACCGCGCGCCGCCCTCACCGCGCGCACACACGATCACCACCGACCCAGGAGACCGCCAGACATCCCCGTTTGCCGCCCTGCGCCATACATCCACCGCCCGCCGTCGAAGACGCCGCCTCTGCCGCGCAGAGCACCGCCCATTCCAGACCAAACAACACCGCCCCATGCCTCGCGACCATGTCGTTGAGCATCGCCAGGAGACACAGCGCCGTCCCCTACCCTTGCCCATGCCATTAGCTGCCTGTAACGTCGCCCCCGACGAGCTCACCTTGCGCCCCGACGGTCCCCTCGCTCGACTATAAATAGAGGCCACCCCCGCACGATTTCTTCACACCATCTCACTCCCCTCTCCTCACTGATCGTGCCACACCATTCTCAGAGCAAGGCGAGCACCACCTCGCCGGAATTTCACTGGAGCATGCCGCTGCCGGAGAAGAAGGGAGCCAGCGATAGGAGCCTCCCCAGGAGAAGCCACCGGTACCAGGAGGTTCGCCGTCGTTGACTTCGTCGTTCGCCCACCTCGCCGACCCTCGCCCGTACCCCGGTGAGCCCCCAGCACCCCTCACTGGCCGTGCTAGGTTTCGTTCTCGCCGGAGCTGTCTCGCGTCGACGATGACCCTCAACCGTTGGATTAGAACTAGATCGAACGAACCACGTTGCCCCATACCGCTTCGCCCAGCCCCGTGTCACTGACGAGTGGGGACACCCACTTAAGCAGCCCGCGGGAGCACTGCGCTTAGCAGGCCAGCCCGTTAGAAGTTCCCGCGCAGCCCAGCAATTCAAATTAAACCTTTTCTTTTTAAATTCAAACACACTTCTATACCCAACTTAAAAAATCAACCCAGATCGATTCAGTCCACCAGACTAGATGAAACCAATTTTGTTGGAAAGGTCTGTGAATGCTTAATACAAGCCCGTTGGATTCAAGTCATTTGGATCTGTAGATCACCCATAGCAAAAATAACAAGGCAGAAGCTTTTCTGCATTCAAACATTTTTCAAATTCAAACCATAAAATCTTTTGAGTTGATTCCAACTCTCAAAAATCACATTCAACCATACCTTTTAGAATATATAAAAATATATATAGGTTTACTTGCAGAAATATTGTTCAAGCAATAAAAGAATGCTTCATAAGCATTTCTAGCCACTTTAATTAATTAAAATAAAAGGGTAAAACCTTATTAAATTGTGACACCACTTTAAATCACATTCCCATGGACTAAAATATGTGGTGATGACATGTGTCAACATGATCCCATGTTTAGTTTGGAGAATATTAAATCTTAAATAGTTTTTCAATGAGTAGAAATTACTTTTCTAAAAAAATAAATAAAAAGGATTTAAACCAAGCTTTAACCTTGTAATATTAGAGATGATACTAGATCATCTATAGGACCCTTGTGTGTGATGATTGCAAGTAGTTAAGTATTGTTTGGTGATTGTGTACCTCGTATTTATTCGTAGACGCTAGAACCGACCATGAATACGAGGAGGAAGGAGGATACTACGAAGAGGAAGCCGAGGAGAACTTCAACCACTGCTCTGCACAAGGCAAGCTAACACTTGCAAGATACTATACCTATGCAAGCTTATATTGACATTGATTGCAAGCCTAATACCACTAGTGAGTGTGCAAGCTCACACTTGCAAGATACCCTACTGATGCCACAAACCCATACTTGTGAGATGATTACTTTATGCCTTAAGCATATGTGACCATAACCACTTGCTAAACCAATCCTAGTTTTATGGCAAGCTTCTTACTTTATTTCTTTATCAAAGTACTTGGAGTCTACCTAAGAGTTTGGTAGATACTAAAGAGCATAAAATTTGGCCTAAGCGAGAAACCTTGATATCAGCCTAGGATATAAGGTTGGAGTTAGTTGAAACTCCACTAGTTACCACCCCCCATTAGTACTACCCCCACCTGTAGATGCTAGTGCTAAGCATAAAACTTGATCAACTTTATATGGGAATACTTGGTGGAAAAATGGTTACGAAAACCTTGGAATGATGGATCATTCTATTGAAATGTTTTTGACATGTGTTTCCAAACACTTGATGATTCTGGTGATAAAAATGTTGAGGCATGAGCCTTAGCCCTTTATAAAACTGATGGTTGTCTGGATGCGATACCATTCCAATTTTATCGTACGACCACAATACCCGAATATTGGGTAAGGCTTGACTGGAAACTTATATTCCTTAGTATTAGTTCCCTCCCGGCCAAGGTCTGAGCTGAGGCTACTTTGTGAAGATTGTCCACCTGTGCAGTACCCAAGATGACAGTGGTCATGGTTGGGAGGCCAAACTCACAGGAGAGGTGCTTATACTAGGGAGTGTAATTGAAAGGTTAGGATTGATTATCCGCATACTGAGTATGTTAAATTCAGGATTTGTTCCTGACGGATGTATCAAATGTTGTGGTGAAAGTGTACAATCTCTGCAGAGTGTCAAACTATTCGAATAGCCGCGTCCACGGTTATGGACAGTTGGAGTGGCCATACTGTTCCCCCGTCAAATTTTTCAAAAGGACTTGTGAAATGAATTGTGACTTTGACTTGACCACAACAGAGTTGTGTCCTGGAATACAAGATCCCACTTAGGAGTTATAAAATTTTGGACTAGCTTTGGAACTTAGTAGTTATAAACCTGGCTTTTGCAAAACAACCCTAGAGCCTAGTGTCCTATTATCTAAAAACCCCCTTTACTTATTAGTATTAGTTTGCGAGTACTTAAAGAGTACTCATGGCTTTGTCCCTGGCTATTCCCATGGCCAGACTATGAAGAGGAGTATCTGGAGGATGGACCCCAGAAAGGTTACGACAACTAGGATCATCTCCCATCGTCAGCATTGCCTGTGACCCCGAAGATGGAGCTTCGCCTACGCTACCGTTATTACTACGTATTCCGCTATTTTATGTTGTATTAAGGACTGGATCATGAGATCCCTATTTGTGTAAGAACTTATGTATTGTTTGTAATGGATGAAGTACTATGGTATCCAATTCTGTTATGTCTCGCAAAAATGGTAATCTTGGGATTGCGATGTATGGCATAACAGGCATCTAGGATTGAAAAATCCGGGTGTTGACAAGTTGGTATCAGAGCCATCCTGACCATAGGAGACCCTAGTTAGATTGGACGTTGAACCAAAAACTTAGTTTCAAAACCCAAGAACAAAACTATTTACAAAAACTTATTCTCATTCTTACCTCTTTAATTCTTTAATAAAACTTCATGTTCCTCAAAAACTCTTGCAAAATAGATAAAATTTTGACACACTTTATCACTTTGCTAATCTACTCATCCTCTATTTTTATAGATGGACGTGAAGTACAGCAAGTTTTACCAACTCGGGAATGGAGGAGACCTTATCTTTGAGAGGGATCTGGATCAGCTTTCGGAACTTCTGGAGCACCCGCATCCCGAGTTCTTCGGAGCTCAGCTCAATGATCAAGGGGGAGAAGATCTGAAGTGGCTAATTGTTGCAAGTCTCCGAGGAAAGATTGAACCTCCCACTGCGGAGGGAATTCAGTTTACCTTGAGGGAAAACAACTGGCTCGATGGACTTGCCAGAGCAATGTAGGAAGCTATTTCCCGTCTGTGTGGGCAGAGCATCAATCAGATCAAGGGTACTCGCTTTGAGTTTTGCCCAAGACGTGATGCAAATGGTCAACCACTGGAAGCCCCATACCACCCCGAGCTGAAGACTCAATTGGACCACCTTAGCTTCATGATGTATGATCGTCAGCAGGAACTGGACAACTGCCGTGACTATTGCAACCACAAGTCTGCCATCATCAAGACGAAGGATCAGACCATCGCCATGCTAGCAAAGGATCGCAAGTCTCGCCGCCGTCAGCTCGACAAGAAGGAGCGCATTATTGCCCGTCTTCGCCATCGTATCTCATCTCTGGAAGAGACCATCCATGAGAGAGACATGCAGTTAGAGGAAAGGGAGAATGCCGAAGAAGATCTTCGTGGAGACCCTTACTCCTATATCAGCGATGACGATGATTTTCTGGAAGATCAGGCCATGGACTTCTTCACCGATGAGGATGATTTTGCCTTCATCGATGATGCGGAAGATGATGAAGCCACAAACTCCGAGCAGTAGTAGCACTGAGCACTAGCGTAGTGAGTAGTAGTCGGTCCCACTGTATCGTAGTTTCCAGAATGGTTCTTAAAACCATCTGTTTTTCTTTGTTGTGGTGTGTGTTGTACTGTGTGCTATGAGTGAATGAATGAAAAAGCAAGTTGCTAGAAAACTTGAGTCAAACTCTAAAAACTTTTCAAAGACCCAAAACCTTAGAAATTTCCCTCTTTTCTCATGATCTATATCAATCTTCAGATGCCACGTGGAGGAAGTGGTTCAGCCCCGGATTCGATGTTGCAGATCCTGCAAATGTTGACTTCTGACCGCGAAGCTGAAAGAGAGGAACGTCAAGCCAACCTATCCACTCTGCAACAGATAGCCCAGCTAGCCCACAACAACCAAGGCCATGGAAATCAGGACAACCACGGATCTAAGCTCAAGAATTTCCAGAATACCAACCCACCCGTTTTCACCAAGTCGGAAGAACCCCTAGACGCTGATGATTGGCTGCAAACCATGGAAAATAACTTAGAAGTAGCCGGAGTAGAAGCCCACGAGAAAGTCTTGTTCGCCACTCACTATCTAGCCGGAGATGCCAGGGCATGGTGGAACAGTGTTAGTGCAATGACCGGAGGCCAAATGATGACCTGGGAGGAATTCAAGGTCAAGTTTAGCAGAACCCATGTGCCGCCAGGTTTGATCAAGAGAATGAGAGACGAGTTCAGACAATTGAAACAAGGAAGGATGACTGTAGTGGAATACCGTGACAAATTTTTGTCATTAGCTAGGTATGCCCCGGACGAGATAGACACCGAAGCCAAGAAGAAAGAAAGATTCCTGAATGGTCTGCATGACGAGATGCAGACAGTGTTAGTCAATATCCCCTTTGCTGATATTGAAGCCCTTGTCGACTCTGCTATCCAGATGGAAGGAAAGATCAACCAGGCCAATGAGAATCGTAAGCATCGCATGATGCATCAACCAGGAACCCATCAGACCCCAAAGTATCGCCCCAACCCATCTCCAGGATTTGCCCCAAGAACCAACAGACCCCCTATGACCCGTCCGACCTATCCCAACCGTGGAAACCCTAGACCCGGAGGAAATCACAACAACCCCAGCAATTCTAGCAATTTCACCCGTGCCCCACCCAAGTTCAACACCAACAATGCTACCGCCAACCCCAATACTGCCCCGAGGACTAGAAGCAATGTTGTGCCTGTCGGAACCAAGGACAAGTCACAAGTGACCTATTATGACTGTGGAAATAAAGTCCACTATTCCAACGAGTGCCCCAACAAGAAGAATGCTACAGCCCCTAATACGAATGTCCCACCTCAGCAGCAGCGTCGTGTCCAGCCAGGGAGAAGATTTGCCCCAGGAAATTCACTCAACCGCAATGGCCGTCTTTTTCTCATGCATGCTGAAGAAGCTCAGGAAGCGCCAAACGTCGTGCTGGGTATGTTTTCTGTTAATTCAGTACTTGCAAGAGTGTTATTTGATTCTGGTGCATCGCATTCATTTGTCACCGAAGAATTTTCCTGCACTAGTAAAATTCAACCAACCAAACTGAAGCATGTGATGATTGTAGAAATTCCCGGATCGACCACCAAGGCTAGGCAAATTTGCAAATCCGTCCCTACCCGAATCCATGGCATAGATTTTTATGCTAACCTAATAGTACTTGGAACTAAAGGTTTGGAAGTAGTACTAGGAATGGATTGGATGTCCAAACATAAAGGAATGATTAACTGCGCCAAGAATGCCATTACCATGACCAGTACCACCGGAATATCAGTCGAGCATATATCTGAAACCTTACCTCGCCAATTCAAGTGTAACAAGAGTCTAGCCCAACCTACCATTGACAAAGTTCGGATAGTCTGTGAATACCCCGATGTATTTCCAGATGTTTTGCCCGGTATGCCCCCAGATAGGGATATCGATTTTATCATTGAACTAATCCCCGGAACAGGACCTATAGCCCAGAGACCCTATAGTATGAACCCGTCAGAACTAGAAGAACTGAAGAAGCAGTTGGATTCCATGTTAGAAATCGGATTGATTCAACCAAGTGCGTCCCCATGGAGGTCACCTGTCTTGTTTGTGGACAAGAAGGATGGAGGTAACCGTTTGTGTACGGATTATCGAAAGTTGAATGATGTCACCATCAAGAACAAGTACCCCTTTCCCAAGATAGAGGATTTGTTTGATCAGTTGACCTGTGCCCAGGTGTTTTCTAAGATTGATCTTAGAACTGGCTATCATCAACTCAAAATTCGTGCAGAGGATATTCCAAAGACTGCCTTTACCACCAGATATGGATTGTATGAGTATACAGTCATGTCTTTTGGATTAACCAATGCCCCCGCTTATTTCATGAACCTCATGAATAAGATTTTTATGGACTTCCTGGATAAGTTTGTCGTTGTTTTCATCGATGACATTCTGATTTATTCCAAATCGGAAGAAGAACATGAGCTACACCTAAGGACCATTCTTGGAACCCTTAGAGAGCATCAGCTGTATGCAAAATTTAGCAAGTGTGAATTCTGGTTACAGGAAGTAGGATTCCTCGGTCACATTGTATCAGCCGGAGGAATTGCCGTTGACCCTGCCAAAGTGAAATATGTGGAAGATTGGCAAGCCCCAACCACTCAAACCCAAGTTCATGCTTTTCTCGGATTGGCGGGATATTACCGCAAATTCGTAGAAGGATTCTCTAGTATCGCCCGACCCATGACCCAATTGCTGAAGAAGGACAAGAAGTTTGAATGGACAAACAAGTGTGAAGCGAGTTTTCAACAACTCAAAAGGAGATTGATTTCAGCCCCAATCTTGATCATGTCGGATATCACGAAGCCCTTCGATGTGTATTTTGACGCATCCAAGATTGGTCTCGGATGTGTGCTAATGCAAGAAGGCAAAGTTATATCCTATCTATCGCGACAATTGAAGCAACATGAACAAAATTACCCAACCCATGACCTCGAACTCGCAGCCATAGTTCTAGCCCTGAAGACATGGAGACATTACCTTATGGGAAACCGTTGTGAGATTTATTCGGATCACAAGAGCCTAAAGTATATATTCACTCAGAAGGAGCTGAATATGAGGCAGAGAAGATGGATTGAGCTAATCAAGGATTACGACCTGGACATTCACTATCACCCTGGAAAAGCCAACGTAGTAGCCGATGCCCTTAGAAGATTGCCGTGCCGCTTGAACTCCATGATTTTGAAGGAGCAACCAAGTTTGCACAAAGAGATGGAAGATTTTCGAATAGAATTAGTAAGTGAAGGATTTTTGGCTAGCATAGAACTTCAGCCCACTTTGATCAGTCAGATTAAAGAGGCGTAGAAAGGAAATGCTAGTATCGACGGAATTAAACGTCGTATCGGTACAGGCAAAGTACCCGGATTCACCGAGGACGAAGAAGGAGTTTTATGGTACAAAGGACGCCTTTGTGCACCAGCAGATTCTGAGTTAAAAGAAGTTATCTTGAAGGAGGCTCATGATACTCTTTATTCTATCCATCCCGGAGGAACTAAGATGTATCAAGATTTGAAAGAGCAATTTTGGTGGCATAAGATGAAGAGAGAAATCGGAAGCTATATCGCCAAGTGTGATATATGTCAGCGAGTCAAGGCAGGACATCAAAGACCCGCTCGATTGTTGCAACCTTTGCAAATTCCGGAATGGAAATGGGATTCTGTAGGAATGGACTTTATCACTGGACTACCTACTTCTAGTAGGGGAAATGACTCTATTTGGGTCATAGTGGACAGATTGTCCAAAGTCGCCCATTTCTTGCCCGTTAAAACTACCTATCAGAGTTCGAAGCTAGCAGAGTTGTACATCGCTAGGATCGTTAGTTTGCACGGAGTCCCCAAGAATATCGTATCGGATCGAGGAACTCAGTTTACCTCGAGATTCTGGAAGAAGGTCCAAGAAGGTTTAGGAACCCGCCTAGATTTCAGTACCGCGTATCACCCTCAGACTGATGGACAAACGGAGCGAGTAAACCAAATACTCGAAGATATGCTTAGAGCATGTGTGCTAGAATATGGATCCAAGTGGGAAGACTGTCTGCCATTTGCAGAATTTTCCTACAACAATAGTTACCAAGCTAGTTTGCAAATGGCCCCATTTGAATTCATGTACGGAAGAAAGTGCCCCACCCCTTTGAACTGGTCGGAAGTAGGAGAGAGTCAAATTTTCGGACCCGACATCCTACGAGGAGCAGAAGAGAAGGTTCACAAGATTCGTGAGCACCTCAAGACAACCCAATCCTGACAAAAGAGTTACGCCGACAAAAGACGTCGAGACCTCGCCTTCAACATTGGAGATTTTGTTTATCTGAAAGTGTCGCCATTGAAGGGAATGCAGCGTTTCCAACTCAAAGGAAAGTTAGCCCCAGATATATCGGACCTTTCAAAATTTTGAACCGTCGAGGAGAAGTATCGTATCAACTCGAGCTACCATAAGAGATGTCAGCGGTGCACAATGTGTTCCATATCTCGTTACTTCGCAAATGTCTCGAAGTCCCCGAGAAGACCGAAGTGTTCAAGAATATCGATCACCGGACCATAGAGATCAATGATGACCTGACCTATCCCGAAGTACCCATCCATATATTGGAGGAAGCCTTTCGAACTACCAGAACCCGAAGCATCAAGTTTCTCAAGATTCAGTGGAGCAACCACACAGAAGAGGAAGCTACCTGGGAACGCGAAGATCACATTAGGACGGAGTTTCCAGATCTCTTCAAATCCTAGGTAATCTTTTCGTCCTTTTTCAAATCTCGGGACGAGATTTTGTTTAAGGGGGGAAGGTTTGTAACATCCCAAAAATATCAAACTTAGATCATCAAAACACTAATCCTCAAGTTTAGGGTTAACAAAATCTTTTCTAAATCAATTCATGAATGCATGTATATGTGTATGCATGGATTTTGAATTTCTTTAAAAACCACCTTGTTTGTGTGACCCATTGCTTGTAAAATGTTTCTTAGGTGAAATAAACATCATCTAAAACATTCCCCACACTTTTCCTAAAGACAAGTAAATCAAAACAAATATATTAAGTGAATGGTCATTTTGACCAATTTAACTCCCATGCCTACTTTGGCTATCTCAAACTTTCAAAACCTAACAGAAACTTTTCTGGATCTTTGCACCCCTTGAATGTACTCATAACAAAGTATCAAGGAACACTTTGTGATCATCCAGTAACTTTCAAATGCATAGTTTAAATGACAATTCAAAATTGAATCTTATTCATATGGGAAGATCCCACTTTTTCAAAACCCACTCAAACAAGCTCAACTTTCAAAACCCAAGCATCTGCAGACTCACCAGAACCAATCTAGCAAGCCCTGGACCACGCGCACAAGACACGCCCAGACCATGCCGAGCGTGCGCCAGAGCGCCACCCTCGACCATCACCCACAGACCGCGCGCCGCCCTCACCGCGCGCACACACGATCACCACCGACCCAGGAGACCGCCAGACATCCCCGTTTGCCGCCCCGCGCCATACAGCCACCGCCCGCGCGCAGAGCACCGCCCGTTCCAGACAAAATCACACCTCCCCATGCCTCGCGACCATGTCGTTGAGAATCGCCAGGAGACATAGCACCGTCCCCTACCCTTGCCCATGCCATTAGCTGCCTGTAACGTCTCCCCCGACGTGCTCACCTTGCGCCCCGACGGTCCCCTCGCTCGACTATAAATAGAGGCCACCCCGCACGATTTCTTCACACCATCTCACTCCCCTCTCCTCATTGATCGTGCCACACCATTCTCAGAGCAAGGCGAGCACCACCTCGCCGGAATTTCACTGGAGCCTGCCGCTGCCGGAGAAGAAGGGAGCCAGCGATTGGAGCCGCCCCAGGAGAAGCCACCGGTACCAGGAGGTACGCCGTCGTCGACTTCGTCGTTGGCCCACCTCGCCGACCCTCGCCCGTACCCCGGTGAGCCCCCACCATCCCTCACTGGCCGCGCTAGGTTTCGTTCTCGCCGGAGCTGTCTCGCGTCGACGATGACCCTCATCCGTTGGATTAGAACTAGATCGAACGAACCACGTTGCCCCATACCGCTTCGCCCAGCCCCGTGTCACTGACGAGTGGGGACACCCACTTAAGCAGCCCGCGGGAGCACTGCGCTTATCAGGCCGGCCCGTTAGAAGTTCCCGCGCAGCCCAGCAATTCAAATTAAACCTTTTCTTTTTAAATTCAAACACACTTCTGTACCCAACTTAAAAAATCAACCTGGATCGATTCAGTGTCACTGACGGAGGCGAAGGAGTCCGAGACGGCGACGCTCGGGATGCGGCCAGAGGAGGCGGCGTCGGCTCGCAGGGGTGGCCGTGAGAGGAGGGGCGCCGAGGCGGAGGCGCCATGGCCGGGGAAAGCTCGAGGGGAGGGTCCCTAGCGACGAAGAGAGAGGGCCACGACAAGGTCGACGAGTTGAGGCGGCCGAAACTCCGGGGAAGGTGGCGGTGCAGAGAGGCGAGGTCGTGGCCGGAGGGAGGGAAGGCGGAGGGGTATGGCGGCAGGGCGACGAGGGGGTCGTCGGCGGCGGTTGGCGACGCGTGACGGCGCGTGGAGGAAGGTGCAGAGGAGCGGGGGAGGGGATGTAGGTGAGGGCGCGGGGCCGCGGGCGGGATGGGCGGTTGGTGCCCGGGAGAGTGGTGGGCCAAGGTGGGTCCAAGGGAGAGAGACGTGGGGAGGTTGATCGGTGTGAGTGCGTGTGTGCTGTGTGTGTGGCGTGTGTGAGGGGGGTTGGTGGGGAGGTGGCAAGGAGTGATTGGGTGGGGTTTGTCCAGGGGTGATGTGGCGCAAAGGGATAGGTTGGGGTGAGGTGGAGGGGGGCTGGGTAGAAAAAAATTTAGGTGGTCCGATTTTGTACTGGGGGTGGCCGACTTGGTCGGATCGGCCCGGTTTGGCTGCCCCCCTAAAATTAATATAAAATTTTATGTATTGTTTAAAAGACTTGTGCAATTTATTTTTAGACAAAATAAAATATCCAGAAGGGTCCGGGGATTATTTTGAGTTAGAGAGGGATCTTTGTAGAAAGCAAAAGTAGGTTTTAACAAAATAGTTTTTGTCAATGAGATGCATGATGATGTCATGATGATGCACAAATCAAAAATACCAAGCGATATGTTAGTAGTGGTTTTGCGGGATGCCACAATTCGACACCACTAACAATGGATCTCGCCCTCGAGATCCGCCTCATGGTACCGGGAAGAAGGGCGGCGATCTGAATCTTCTCGCGTCGTGTAGATCCTCGCGACACCACTAACAAGAGGTCGTTGTCCGTGATCGTCGAGAGAACACTCCGGGAACAAAAGGTCGAAGGTAGAGGTATCAACAAATAAAGCCACCTCTAGATTCGATGGAAAGAGGGAACCGATGCATTCTCATCCACTTCAATGTACACAAGCGAATAGAGTGAGTAGTCGGCATGGGGGCCAATCCATCACGCACCCAAACTATTACTCTGCACAATCGGTAGAAAAGCGTGCAACCATTCTCGGAATTAGACTGAAGATCTCAACAATCGAGGTTCGAAAACAAAGGAGTGATGCAGACTCTGCATCAGATCTAGCGTAGATGATGTCGTCGCGTCGGAAAACACCGGAAAGCACGAGAAGGAACAAAGAGAAGTCCACCAGATGAAGGATTCCTCGGATAGCATGAAGACCAGATGTAGCAACACCGTTACCAAAGGAGGAAGCGAAACCTTGAAGGTACGAGGGAACCCAACCACGAGAAATCCTGGACTTGAGGAAAGGTAAGAGAGTGGGTTCAAAACACGCAGAGGTAAGAGGAGAATAGCAGAGGGGTAAGGAGTAAAATCAGACCTAATCAGAACTATCCAACCGATTTTTCAAAAATAGTTTTAACACTCTACTTCGGCCGTTAGCTAGATTATCCTACAGGCTGGACTTGTGGGGTATCGCAACTGCTGAGCTCTGATACCACTCTGTAACACCCTCAGAATCGGCCCTATGCAAGTTTCAGCGCTTCCCACCAAACCCGCATAGAAACGATTCAATGGTGCCCACCAGGCACTTGCGTGCGGGTGGAAAACAAAGTAATAACATTACACAACAGTCCTCGATGGGACCCACAGAACAGATATATATACAACACGACTCCATGAGTCAAGAATACAGATATACAGAACAAAGATCCAAATCACCTTGAAAACAATAGAGCGTCCATCTACGGACAAGATGCAAATGGGGCTAAGAGCCCTGAAGAATAACCAATGGCGTCCATAACCCTGCCCAGGCCAAGCCGGAAGGGTAACCCTGCTAACGACGGCGATCTCAAACCTGCTTAAACAAAAGGGGTGCCGACAAAGGGCAAAGGAAAAGAGAGAGCGGTCAGTACTGAGGCCAGTACACGGCGAGGCTAGAATTCGGCGGTCCTCGCCTACATAGGTATGGTGGACTGAAGCGGCAGCGCAGCATGCACTAAACAACCTATAGAGACTCGATACAACTGGCGGCTATCAGAGAGGGGCAAGAAAGACCTATTAGGAACCAACCTGATACTACCATCTAACAAACCCATCCTGGTGTTTCCCCCTCGAAACCAAACGAGGAAGTCAACCGAGGAACTCACACAGTTGGCAGTTTTACTTATTCAGTTATCGTTGCAGCAATTACTAGTCAGGTATAGATAGTCATCCTGGTAAAATAAGCAGTGGGCAGTTTTATTTAACCATTCCATTGTAGTTGCAACACTTACTAGTCAGATACGATTAGCATGAGATATCCCAAACCCAGCATTTGTTGGTACTTTTATTTAGCCATTCCGTTATAGTTGCAATATTTACTAGTCAGGTACGATGGTAGCAAGCGACAACCCAAACAAGCAATTGTTGGCAGTTTTATTTAGCCATTCCATTATAGGGAAGCTGACTACTAGTCATTATAAAGTCAAATTTATAGCACTACTTTAGTTATAGTTGTCTATGATCGAGATACGGTGCTCCAAGTCCTCCATAACCGCAGACACGGCTTTCAGAAAGTTTTACCCTGCAGGCGTGCACAAATAGCAACACACACTCGATCAACCTCGGAAAAACCAAATCAAAACCCAACGAGGCCTTCACGACAAAGCAATCACCAGATTCAGAAATATTTCAGGGGGCCACCCCATTGAGTACACCCGCAACGAAGCTAGCTGACTCCGAGACGGACTCAAGGTTTGCGCCAGTGGCTGTAAACGACTGGGAACCCAAAACTGGGCTTGTCGATACCGCGAAAACACTCCGCTCTCCTAAACAGTACAGTGTGCAGTACCTCGCACAATTTAAATAAAACAGTAAAGCATGGCATAAGTACAGGATAGTAAATAAAACCTCAAACTAGTTTGTGGCCCCCAGAAATAAGAATGAATCAAGCTCTGGCTCAGGGGGGTCCCATAATCCTCCCGGATGTGGATATCGCGAATATTCAAGGAACAGGTATCAAGTACTCGGGGTCCTACGGGACACAAGTGGACGGTTAACAACCAAATAACATCTATTGCCCACCTGTGCCTCTGCATTTACCTACTTCAATTTTAGTTGTTAAACAGTAATTAAAGTCTTGATCATCTCCAACAATAAACACACGTCAATACTCCAACAACTGTGGTACTTGACGACACACAACAGCACTTGAGCAAGCGACTATGACACGCAGGTCCAACTATCTACCAAACAAAAGGTAATAGGAGGTGTCCAAGGCCATATAAGGCTGCAAGGGATATCACGGATACGAAAACTAGAGCATCGCAACACAGATAGCAATAGATCAACAGGAAGGAATAAATACTATAAAAGTAAGATAGGTAGAAAGGGGGAGATGCTCGCCTGAAAACATTGTCGAAGGTTCATCCGAAGATCGGGTCGACACTCGCATCAACTCAACGGCCTTATCCGCGAAGAACCAAAACACTAGAATAAACACCGGATGCAATATTTAATACTACGGCAAAAGATCGGGCATGATGCATGTATGATGTATGACATGGCAAAAATGTGATGCAATTAGGCCATTTTAAGCGGAACCGGGGTCCCGACAATTAAATATATGGTTCTAGTTGTTTAGATACCCCGCAATTTAAATGTTGTATTAACATGGCAAGATAAGTTACCGGTTTGCTACTCAAATTTAAATGGAGTCCAAAGTAAGACTAGATTTGCCCGCATATGGGCCCCATATTTAATTATGCAGTGAATCGGCATAATGCCCCCAACCCACATGATATGTATGCAAGTATGTACAATTATATGCGACAGTTTGATATTACATTTATAAAAATAGGGCTCGAGAAAGGGGTCACACATAGGTTCGGCGATCTTGGGGTTCGATGGGTCGGTCTCAGGGTTCGACGGAAAGGCAAGGTTCGGTCTCGGCGGGATCGTTCTCGGACAACGGAGTAGATCTCGTCGCATCCAGGTAGAAGGACTTGGTTTGGCGTCGGGGGTACATCGGATTCGTCCTGGTCGGTGTCGATCTTGTCGTCGATGGCGAACTTGAGTGGATCGGGTACCGGGGTCTTCGGATCCGTGAAGTAGATCTTGTCGCACGGTGTCCGGGGTAGACGAACTTGGCGTATTCGCATCGGCGATCTTGGCGTTCGGGTTCTCGACGTCGCATCCGGGAAGAAGGTCTTGTTGCATCCGGGGTCGTCGGGTCATGTCGTCGGTGTTGTCGTTTCACGGCGGAGATCTTGGCGTCCGGGTCATGGCGTCTTCGGGTCCGGGAAGGAGATCTTGAGGTTTCCGTGTAGACGGTCATGGCGTTTCGAGATGGCGATCATCGGCTCCGGGAAGGGGACTTGTGGTTTGGGCTTCAACAGAGTCGATCTTGGTTCTGGCTTTATTTGCTGGTGCCAGACTCGGAGGGTCAGCATCGACTCCTAGAGCTTCGTATAGCAGTCCTTGTCGATGCAGGAATTGCGAGGCCACTAGGCGGAAGATCTTGGCAGAGACCTTGGCCGGCTAGAAGAGGTACTTGTGTCGGTCATGCCGCGAGGTACACGGTTGTTTTCTGCGTGTCCGGTGCACAGGAGTACTTGCGGTTGTGGACGAGCACGGCGACGCTCAGACTGAAAGGCGGTGGCGTGCAGCATCTGCTCGTGCGGTTGGAGCAGAGGCGAAGCCGGTGAGGGAGAGGGCAACGAGGGGCGCTGGACAGCGCACAACCGGGTCCGGCAATACGGCCGTAGACAGACGAGGCTGCGCAGGAACCAGCTGGAGGAGGTTGTGACGAGCCTGGTAGGGGAAAGCTAATGCGGCGGCTCGGGGAGATGCCGAAGAGAAGGCCTGAGAGGACGGCGCAACACATGGGCTCGAGTGGCGACGTGGGGGCGCCGGAGCAGGGCTCGGCCGTGGAGCTCTGGGTGGCGGGCTCTGCAGGTCCAAGATGCGGCGCTCGCCGAAAGGGGAGGCTCCAGAGGGCAGCGGCAGGTGGTCGCGGGGAGGGGTAGGCGAGCCGCGGCCGGGGTCGACGACGAGGAGGCGCCGCAGGGGGCGCGCTGGCGGCGGGAGGGCCTGGGGCCGGCGGCGCTACGTGGGCCAAAGAGGAGACGACAGAGCTCGAACGGCGACGGAGGCGAAGGAGTCCGAGACGGCGACGCTCGGGATGCAGCCAGAGGAGGCGGCGTCCGCTCGCAGGGGTGGCCGCAAGAGGAGGGGCGCCGAGGCGGCGGCGCCATGGCCGGGGAAAGATCGAGGGGAGGGTCCCTGTGGCGCCCCGCAAAACCACTACTAGAAAATCGCGTTACTTTTGTGCATTGCATCATCATGACCGCATGCTCATGTCATCATGCCACATTGCATTTGAGCATCGATCCTGCATTTGCTTGCATAAAACTATTTTTGTAAAGCCTGGTTTTGTTTTCTAAACGCCCCGTCTTTTATTCAAACGCCAAACCCGGGTCTCCGGATTATTTTGTTTTGGCTGCTATCGGTTTGCAAACGGCCCGTTTAAAACAAATAAAATGTTTAATTATTTTTAGTGGGGCAGTCGAACGGGCCGACCCGACCCGAACGACCACCCCCAGGAATTATAATCGGTCCAACCTAAATCCTAAAGCTACCAACCTATCTACCCACACCCACCGGCCACCTCACCCCAACCAGTAGCAGCTCGCCACCTCAGCTTCCCTCTCTCCCCAACCAACCAGAAGCTGCCACCTACTCCCATCCCTCTCTCCTCCCTCTCTGCCACACAAGCCACACGCGCAGCACACCACCCTCCCGAGCCAGCCCACCCCCTGCCCGGTCCATGCACGCACACCCACGCCCCGAACCGCCCCTCTCTCTCCCTGTCCAACTGCCTCCCGCTGGTCCCACCCCGCGACCTCCTCCCCACGACCCCGTCCTCCCGCCGACGCTGCCCGTGCCCGTCTCCGGCCGCCTCCCGCCCGGCGCGCTCCGGCCGCTTCTCCGTCCCGTCCGGCATCGCCGCCCCGTCCTCGCTGCTAGCCCCCAACCCCCCCGGCGAGCTCGCCGCCGCTCCCTCCTCTCCCCTCGCCGGCGCGCCGCCCTGCTCGCTCCCGCAGGCTCGAGCTCGCCCTCCGCCCCGTCTCCTCTACGCGGCCCGCCGAGCCACCCAGACCTCACGCGTCAGCGACCCCGCGCGCCGGCTCCGCCCTCCCCGCTCGCCTGAGCGCCGCCGCGCCAACCGCCGCCGCCGGCAAGCCGCCTCCACCTCGCGCCTCGCCCCGCCTCTGCGACCCTCCGCTCTGCCTCCCCTCTCCGCCTCGCCAGCACCTCCTCCGCCGCGTGGTCCCGCTACGCCGCCTCCGGCCGCGCCGCCGGCTCCTCGCCCTCCGCTGCTGCTGTCTCCGGTCGTCCCCTTCCCTAGCCTCCACTCGCCCCTCCTCTCGCCCGCTCCGCCGGCCGCCTCGGCCTCCCCGTCGCGCCCCGTCGCCGCTCCAGCTCGCCAGGCCGGCCGCCCTCGCCCCGGAGTCCTGCCGCTGCTCGCGCGGGACCCCTTGGCCTGTGTAGCGTCCGTCGAGCTCGTCTGCAAAGTGGCCGTCCTCGCCTGCCGCCTGTATCCGGGCCTGCCGCGGTGCCAGCTCCCCTTGCGCGCGACCCCCACCTGTTTGCTTTTGGTGTGGGTGCTTCCCTCAGCCCGTGTGCCCAGCTAAGTGTTTGCTAGCTGCTTGTGGTCATCAGCTCTTGGCCCGATTGTGTGCCTGGGTGCTAGTTCCTGAAGATGTCTGGATGGGCCGTCAGTGTGGGGAGATTGGTTATTCCGACAATATCTTCCCGGACCCGAGGCTCGATCCACAAGACCGATCCGAGGCGCCTGGACCCGAACCGGGAGTACGCCAAGTTCGCCGAGTTCAGGGACCTTCAAGATCTCCGTCACGGACACGACATGTACTTCCCTGGGACGCCATGACTGGGACCCCGGACCCGAAGACCACATGGGACGACAAGTACTCCGACATGGACCCGGTTGAAGCAGACCCGAAGACGGTAGATGCGACAAGTACTTCCCCAGATCCGATGCCCGAGGACCACGGACGCGACAATGTCTACCTCACGGAACACCGAGAACTTCCCCCCGGAACGCCAGGATCTACTCCGCTATCCGAGAACGACCCCGTCGAACCCTGAACCCCGAGACCGGACCCCGAACCCGGAACCCCAAGATCGTCGAGACCCCTAATGTGTGACCCTTATCCGAGAACCCTATTTTATAATATAACACAACTTGTCGCATATTAATTGTTCATGCATGCATCCTTGTCTGTGGTTTGGGGGCCTTAGGCCGATTCACCTAATAATTAAATATGGGGCCCATATGCGGGCAAATCTAGTCTCATATTGGCCTCATTTAAATTTGTGTAGCGAACCGGTAACTTATCTTGCCCTGATGTTACAAAATTTAATTTGCGGGGTAGATAAACAACTTGAACCATTTAATTAATTGTCGGGACCCCGGTTCCGCTTAATAAGATCTAATTGCATCGCACTTTGCCATGCCATGCATCATGCCGATCTTCTGTCGGTGTATTAAATATTGCATCCGGTGTTTATTCTAGTGTTTTGGTTCTTCGCGGATAAGGCCGTTGAGTTGATGCGAGAGTCGCCCCGATCTTCGGTTGAACCTTCGACAATGTATTCAGGCGAGCATCTCCCCTTTTTCTACCTATATTACTTTTATAGTATTTATTCCCTCCTGTTGATCTATTGCTATCTGTGTTGCGATGCTTTAGTTTCCGTACCTGTGATATACCGTGCAGCCCTATATTGCCTTGGACACATCCTATTACCTGTTGTTTGGTAGATAGTTGGATTTGCGCGTCGTAGTCGCTTGCTTAAGTGTTGTTGCGTGTCGTCCAGTGCCACAGTTGTTGATGTATTGCCGCATGTTGATGTTGGAGATGATCATAGTTTCACTTATCGTTCACTTCAATTCCTGTTTAACAACTAAAATTGAAGTAAACAGAGGCATCGGTGGGTGATAGATAATATTTGGTTTCCGAACGCCCACTTGTGTCCCGTAGGACCCCGAGTACTTGATACATGTTCCTTGATTTATCGCGCTATCCACATCCGGGAGGTATATGGGACCCCCCTGAGCCAGAGCTTGATTCATTCTTATTTCTTGGGGCCACAAACTAGTTTGAGGTTTTATTTACGATCCTGTACTTATGCCATGCTTTACTGCTTTATTTAAATTGTGCGACAGATAGCACCTGTACTGTTTAGGATCGGGACACGATTCCGCGGTGTCGACAAGCCCAGTTTTGGGTTCCCAGTCGTTCACAGCCGTATACCCAAACCTTGAGTCCGTCTCGGAGCTTGCTTACTTGGTTGCGGGTAGCTTAATGGGGTGCCCCCCTGAAATATTTCTGAATCCTGTGATTGCTTTGTCGTGAAGGCCTCGTTGGGTTTTGATTTGGTTTTTCCGAGGTTGATCGAGTGTGTGTTGCTATTGGTGCACCCCGGCCGGGTAAAACTTTCTGAAAGCCGTGTCCGCGGTTATGGACGACTTGGAGCACAGTATCTCGACCATAGACAAGCATAACTAAAGTTTACTGCTATAAATTTGACTTTGTAATGACTAGTAATCAGCTTCACTATAATGGAATGGCTAATTAATACTGCCCACAATTGCTTGTTTGGAGTGTCGCTTGCGACCATTGTACCTGACTAGTAAGTATTGCAACTACAACGGAATGGCTGAATAAAAGTACCAACAACTGCTGGGTTTTGGGATATCTCATGCCAATTGTATTTGACTAGTAAGTGTCGCAACTACAACGGAATGGTTAACTAAAAGTGCCCACTGCTTACTTTATTAGGATGATTATCTAAACCTGACTAGTAAAGTGCCGCAACTATAACTAAATAAGTAAAACTGCCAACTGTGTGAGTTCCTCGGTTGACTTCCTCGTTTGGTATCGAGGGGGAAACGCCAGGATGGGTTTGTTTGATGATAGTATCAGGTTGGATCCGAATAGGTCTTCCTTACCCCTCTCTGATTGCCGCCAGTTGTATTGAGTCTCTATAGGTTGTTTAGTGCATGCTGCCGCTGCCGCTTCAGTCCACCATACCTATGTAGGCGAGGACCGCCGAATTCTAGTCTCGCCGTGTACTGGCCTCAGTACTGACGCTCCTCTTTTTCCTTTGCCCTTTGTCGGCACCCCTTTTGTTTAAGCAGGTTTTGAGATCGACGTTGTTAGCAAGGTTACCCTTCCGGCTTGGCCTGGGCAGGGTTATGGACGCCATTGGTTATTCTTCAGGGCTCTTAGCCCCATTTGCATCTTGTCCGTAGTCGGACGCTCTATCATTTTCAAGGTGATTTGGATCTTTGTATATTATATCTGCATTCTTGACTCTTGGAGTCGTGTTGTATATATATCTGTTCTGTGGGTCCCATCGAGGACTGTTGTGTAATGTTATTACTTCGTTTTCCACCCGCACGAAAGTGCCTGGTGGGCACCTTTGAATCGTTTCTATGCGGGTTTGGCGGGTTTCGCTCAAACTTGCATAGGGTCGATTCTGAGGGTGTTACAGAGTGGTATCAGAGCTCAGCAGTTGCGATACCCCACAAGTCCAGCCTGTAGGATAACCTAGCTAACGGCCGAAGTAGAGTGTCAAAACTATTTTTGGAAAATCGGTTGGATAGATCTGATTAGGTCTGATTTTACTCCTTACCCCTTTGCTATTCTTCTCTTACCTCTACGTGTTTTGAATCCGCTCTCTTCTCTCTCTTCGAGTCCAGGATTTCTCGTGGTTGGGTTCCGTCGTACCTTCAGGGTTTCGCTTCCTCCTTTGATAACGGTGTTCTACCATCCGGTGTTCATGCTATCTGAGTGATCCTTTATCTGTGGTACCATTCTTTGTTCCTTGTTGGTGCTTTCCGGTGTTTCCCGACGCGACGACATCCTCTACGCCAGATCCGATGCAGAGTCTGCATCCCTCCTTGGTTTCCGAACCTCGCTTGTCGAGATCTTCCGTCTGATTCCGAGAATGGTTGCACGCTTTTCCACTGATTGTGCGGAGTAATAGTTTGTGTGCGTGATGGATTGGCCCCCATGCTGACTACCCTTTCTATTCGCTCTTGTACATTGCAGTGGGTTAGGCCGCATCTTTTCTCTCCTTTTATCGAAGATAGAGGTGGCTTTATTTGTTGATACCTCTACCTTTGCCCTTTTGTTACCGGAGAGTTCTCTCAACGATCACGGACAACGACCTCTTGTTAGTGGTGTCGCGAGGATCTACACGAAGCGAGAAGATTCAGACCGCCGGCCTTCTTCCGGTACCATGAGGCGGATCTCGAGGGAGAGATCCATTGTTAGTGGTGTCGAATTGTGGCGCCCCGCAAAACCACTACTAGAAAATCGCGTTACTTTTGTGCATTGCATCATCATGACCGCATGCTCATGTCATCATGCCACATTGCATTTGAGCATCGATCCTGCATTTGCTTGCATAAAACTATTTTTGTAAAGCCTGGTTTTGTTTTCTAAACGCCCCGTCTTTTATTCAAACGCCAAACCCGGGTCTCCGGATTATTTTGTTTTGGCTGCTATCGGTTTGCAAACGGCCCGTTTAAAACAAATAAAATGTTTAATTATTTTTAGTGGGGCAGTCGAACGGGCCGACCCGACCCGAACGACCACCCCCAGGAATTATAATCGGTCCAACCTAAATCCTAAAGCTACCAACCTATCTACCCACACCCACCGGCCACCTCACCCCAACCAGTAGAAGCTCGCCACCTCAGCTTCCCTCTCTCCCCAACCAACCAGAAGCTGCCACCTACTCCCATCCCTCTCTCCTCCCTCTCTGCCACACAAGCCACACGCGCAGCACACCACCCTCCCGAGCCAGCCCACCCCCCGCCCGGTCCACGCACGCACACCCACGCCCCGAACCGCCCCTCTCTCTCCCTGTCCAACTGCCTCCCGCTGGTCCCACCCCGCGACCTCCTCCCCACGACCCCGTCCTCCCGCCGACGCTGCCCGTGCCCGTCTCCGGCCGCCTCCCGCCCGGCGTGCTCCGGCCGCTTCTCCGTCTCGTCCAGCATCGCCGCCCCGTCCTCGCTGCTAGCCCCCCCCCCCGGCGAGCTCGCCGCCGCTCCCTCCTCTCCCCTCGCCGGCGCGCCGCCCTGCTCTCTCCCGCAGGCTCGAGCTCGCCCTCCGCCCCGTCTCCTCTACGCGGCCCGCCGAGCCTCCCCGACCTCGCGCGTCAGTGACCCCGCGCGCCGGCTCCGCCCTCCCCGCTCGCCTGAGCGCCTCCGCGCCAACCGCCGCCGCCGGCAAGCCGCCTCCACCTCGCGCCTCGCCCCGCCTCTGCGACCCTCCGCTCTGCCTCCCCTCTCCGCCTCGCCAGCACCTCCTCCGCCGCGTGGTCCCGCTACGCCGCCTCCGGCCGCGCCGCCGGCTCCTCGCCCTCCGCCGCTGCGGGCTCCGGCCGGCCCCTTCCCTAGCCTCTGCTCGCCCCTCCTCTCGCCCACTCCGCCGGCCGCCTCGGCCTCCCCGTCGCGCCCCGTCTCCGCTCCAGCTCGCCAGGCCGGCTGCCCTCGCCCCGGAGTCCTGCCGCTGCTCGCGCGGGACCCCTTGGCCTGTGTAGCGTCCGTCGAGCTCGTCTGCAAAGTGGCCGTCCTCGCCTGCCGCCTGTGTCCGGGCCTGCCGCGGTGCCAGCTCCCCTTGCGCGCGACCCCCCCCCTGTTTGCTTTCGGTGTGGGTGCTTCCCTCAGCCCGTGTGCCCAGGTAAGTGTTTGCTAGCTGCTTGTGGTCATCAGCTCTTGGCCCGATTGTGTGCCTGGGTGCTAGTTCCTGAAGATGTCTGGATGGGCCGTCAGTGTGGGGAGATTGGTTATTCCGACAAGATCTTCCCGGACCCGAGGCTCGATCCACAAGACCGATCCGAGGCGCCTGGACCCGAACCGGGAGTACGCCAAGTTCGCCGAGTTCAGGGACCTTCAAGATCTTCGTCACGGACACGACATGTACTTCCCTGGGACGCCATGACTGGGACCCCGGACCCGAAGACCACATGGGACGACAAGTACTCCGACATGGACCCGGTTGAAGCAGACCCGAAGACGGTAGATGCGACAAGTACTTCCCCAGATCTGATGCCCGAGGACCACGGACGCGACAATGTCTACCTCACGGAACACTGAGAACTTCCCCCGGAACGCCAGGATCTACTCCGCTATCCGAGAACGACCCCGTCGAACCCTGAACCCCGAGACCGGACCCCGAACCCGGAACCCCAAGATCGTCGAGACCCCTAATGTGTGACCCTTATCCGAGAACCCTATTTTATAATATAACACAACTTGTCGCATATTAATTGTTCATGCATGCATCCTTGTCTGTGGTTTGGGGGCCTTAGGCCGATTCACCTAATAATTAAATATGGGTCCCATATGCGGGCAAATCTAGTCTCATATTGGCCTCATTTAAATTTGTGTAGCGAACCGGTAACTTATCTTGCCCTGATGTTACAACATTTAATTTGCGGGGTAGATAAACAACTTGAACCATTTAATTAATTGTCGGGACCCCGGTTCCGCTTAATAAGATCTAATTGCATCGCACTTTGCCATGCCATGCATCATACATGCATCATGCCGATCTTCTGCCGTTGTATTAAATATTGCATCCGGTGTTTATTCTAGTGTTTTGGTTCTTCGCGGATAAGGCTGTTGAGTTGATGCGAGAGTCGCCCCGATCTTCGGTTGAACCTTCGACAATGTATTCAGGCGAGCATCTCCCCTTTTTCTACCTATCTTACTTTTATAGTATTTATTCCCTCCTGTTGATCTATTGCTATCTGTGTTGCGATGCTTTAGTTTCCGTACCTGTGATATACCGTGCAGCCCTATATTGCCTTGGACACATCCTATTACCTGTTTTTTGGTAGATAGTTGGACTTGCGCGTCGTAGTCGCTTGCTTAAGTGTTGTTGCGTGTCGTCCAGTGCCACAGTTGTTGATGTATTGCCGCATGTTGATGTTGGAGATGATCATAGTTTCACTTATCGTTCACTTCAATTCCTGTTTAACAACTAAAATTGAAGTAAACAGAGGCATCGGTGGGTGAAAGATAATATTTGGTTTCCGAACGCCCACTTGTGTCCCGTAGGACCCCGAGTACTTGATACCTGTTCCTTGATTTATCGCGCTATCCACATCCGGGAGGTATATGGGACCCCCCTGAGCCAGAGCTTGATTCAGTCTTATTTCTTGGGGCCACAAACTAGTTTGAGGTTTTATTTACGATCCTGTACTTATGCCATCCTTTACTGCTTTATTTAAATTGTGCGACAGATAGCACCTGTACTGTTTAGGATCGGGACACGATTCCGCGGTGTCGACAAGCCCAGTTTTGGGTTCCCAGTCGTTCACAGCCGTATACCCAAACCTTGAGTCCGTCTCGGAGCTTGCTTACTTCGTTGCGGGTAGCTTAATGGGGTGGCCCCCTGAAATATTTCTGAATCCTGTGATTGCTTTGTCGTGAAGGCCTCGTTGGGTTTTGATTTGGTTTTTCCGAGGTTGATCGAGTGTGTGTTGCTATTGGTGCACCCCGGCCGGGTAAAACTTTCTGAAAGCCGTGTCCGCGGTTATGGACGACTTGGAGCACAGTATCTCGACCATAGACAAGCATAACTAAAGTTTACTGCTATAAATTTGACTTTGTAATGACTAGTAATCAGCTTCACTATAATGGAATGGCTAATTAATACTGCCCACAATTGCTTGTTTGGAGTGTCGCTTGCGACCATTGTACCTGACTAGTAAGTATTGCAACTACAACGGAATGGCTGAATAAAAGTACCAACAACTGCTGGGTTTTGGGATATCTCATGCCAATTGTATTTGACTAGTAAGTGTCGCAACTACAACGGAATGGTTAACTAACAGTGCCCACTGCTTACTTTATCAGGATGATTATCTAAACCTGACTAGTAAAGTGCCGCAACTATAACTAAATAAGTAAAACTGCAAACTGTGTGAGTTCCTCGGTTGACTTCCTCGTTTGGTATCGAGGGGGAAACGCCAGGATGGGTTTGTTTGATGATAGTATCAGGTTGGATCCGAATAGGTCTTCCTTACCCCTCTCTGATTGCCGCCAGTTGTATCGAGTCTCTATAGGTTGTTTAGTGCATGCTGCCGCTGCCGCTTCAGTCCACCATACCTATGTAGGCGAGGACCGCCAAATTCTAGTCTCGCCGTGTACTGGCCTCAGTACTGGCGCTCCTCTTTTTCCTTTGCCCTTTGTCGGCACCCCTTTTGTTTAAGCAGGTTTTGAGATCGACGTCGTTAGCAAGGTTACCCTTCCGGCTTGGCCTGGGCAGGGTTATGGACGCCATTGGTTATTCTTCAGGGCTCTTAGCCCCATTTGCATCTTGTCCGTAGTCGGACGCTCTATCATTTTCAAGGTGATTTGGATCTTTGTATATTATATCTGCATTCTTGACTCTTGGAGTCGTGTTGTATATATATCTGTTCTGTGGGTCCCATCGAGGACTGTTGTGTAATGTTATTACTTCGTTTTCCACCCGCACGAAAGTGCCTGGTGGGCACCTTTGAATCATTTCTATGCGGGTTTGGCGGGTTTCGCTCAAACTTGCATAGGGTCGATTCTGAGGGTGTTACAGTCCCTAGCGGCGAAGAGAGAGGGCCACGACAAGGTCGACGAGGGGAGGCGGCCGAAACTCCAGGGAAGGTGGCGGTGCGGAGAGGCGAGGTCGTGGCCGGAGGGAGGGAAGGCGGAGGGGTATGGCGGCAGGGCGACGAGAGGGTCGTCAGCGGCGGTTGGCGACGCGTGACGGCGCGTGGAGGAAGGTGCAGAGGAGCGGGGGAGGGGATGGAGGTGAGGGCGCGGGGCCGCGGGCGGGATGGGAGGTTGGTGCCCGGGAGAGTGGTGGGCCAAGGTGGGTCCAGGGGAGAGAGACGTGGGGAGGTTGGTCGGTGTGAGTGCGTGTGTGCTGTGTGTGTGGCGTGTGTGAGGGGGGTTGGTGGGGAGGTGGCAAGGAGTGATTGGGTGGGGTTTGTCCAGGTGTGATGTGGCGCAAAGGGATAGGTTGGGGTGAGGTGGAGGGGGGCTGGGTAGATTAGGTCTGGGTAGAAAAAAATTTAGGTGGTCCGATTTTGTACTGGGGGTGGCCGACTGGGTCGGATCGGCCCGGTTTGGCTGCCCCCCTAAAATTAATATAAAATTTTATGTATTGTTTAAAAGACTTGTGCAATTTATTTTTAGACAAAATAAAATATCCAGAAGGGTCCGGGGATTATTTTGAGTTAGAGAGGGATCTTTGTAGAAAGCAAAAGTAGGTTTTAACAAAATAGTTTTTGTCAATGAGATGCATGATGATGTCATGATGATGCACAAATCAAAAATACCAAGCGATTTTCTAGTAGTGGTTTTGCGGGATGCCACAATTCGACACCACTAACAATGGATCTCGCCTCGAGATCCGCCTCATGGTACCGGGAAGAAGGGCGGCGATCTGAATCTTCTCGCGTCGTGTAGATCCTCGCGACACCACTAACAAGAGGTCGTTGTCCGTGATCGTCGAGAGAACACTCCGGGAACAAAAGGTCGAAGGTAGAGGTATCAACAAATAAAGCCACCTCTAGCTTCGATGGAAAGAGGGAACCGATGCATTCTCATCCACTTCAATGTACACAAGCGAATAGAGTGAGTAGTCGGCATGGGGGCCAATCCATCACACACCCAAACTATTACTCTGCACAATCGGTAGAAAAGCGTGCAACCATTCATGGAATTAGACTGAAGATCTCGACAATCGAGGTTCGGAAACAAAGGAGTGATGCAGACTCTGCATCAGATCTAGCGTAGATGATGTCGTCGCGTCGGAAAACACCGGAAAGCACGAGAAGGAACAAAGAGAAGTCCACCAGACGAAGGATTCCTCGGATAGCATGAAGACCAGATGTAGCAACACCGTTACCAAAGGAGGAAGCGAAACCCTGAAGGTACGAGGGAACCCAACCACGAGAAATCCTGGACTTGAGGAAAGGTAAGAGAGTGGGTTCAAAAAACGCAGAGGTAAGAGGAGAATAGCAGAGGGGTAAGGAGTAAAATCAGACCTAATCAGAACTATCCAACCGATTTTGCAAAAATAGTTTTAACACTCTACTTCGGCCGTTAGCTAGGTTATCCTACAGGCTGGACTTGTGGGGTATCACAACTGCTGAGCTCTGATACCACTCTGTAACACCCTCAGAATCGGCCCTATGCAAGTTTCAGCGCTTCCCACCAAACCCGCATAGAAACGATTCAAAGGTGCCCACCAGGCACTTGCGTGCGGGTGGAAAACGAAGTAATAATATTACACAACAGTCCTCGATGGGACCCACAGAAAAGATATATATACAACACGACTCCATGAGTCAAGAATACAGATATACAGAACAAAGATCCAAATCACCTTGAAAACAATAGAGCTTCCATCTACGGACAAGATGCAAATGGGGCTAAGAGCCCTGAAGAATAACCAATGGCGTCCATAACCCTGCCCAGGCCAAGCCGGAAGGGTAACCCTGCTAACGACGGCGATCTCAAACCTGCTTAAACAAAAGGGGTGCCGACAAAGGGCAAAGGAAAAGAGAGAGCGGTCAGTACTGAGGCCAGTACACGGCGAGGCTAGAATTCGGCGGTCCTCGCCTACATAGGTATGGTGGACTGAAGCGGCAGCGCAGCATGCACTAAACAACCTATAGAGACTCGATACAACTGGCGGCTATCAGAGAGGGGCAAGAAAGACCTATTCGGAACCAACCTGATACTACCATCTAACAAACCCATCCTGGTGTTTCCCCCTCGAAACCAAACGAGGAAGTCAACCGAGGAACTCACATAGTTGGCAGTTTTACTTATTCAGTTATCGTTGCAGCAATTACTAGTCAGGTATAGATAGTCATCCTGGTAAAATAAGCTGTGGGCAGTTTTATTTAACCATTCCATTGTAGTTGCAACACTTACTAGTCAGATACGATTAGCATGAGATATCCCAAACCCAGCAGTTGTTGGTACTTTTATTTAGCCATTCCGTTATAGTTGCAATATTTACTAGTCAGGTACGATGGTAGCAAGCGACAACCCAAACAAGCAATTGTTGGCAGTTTTATTTAGCCATTCCATTATAGTGAAGCTGACTACTAGTCATTATAAAGTCAAATTTATAGCACTACTTTAGTTATAGTTGTCTATGATCGAGATACTGTGCTCCAAGTCCTCCATAACCGCAGACACGGCTTTCAGAAAGTTTTACCCTGCAGGGGTGCACAAATAGCAACACACACTCGATCAACCTCAGAAAAACCAAATCAAAACCCAACGAGGCCTTCACGACAAAGCAATCACCAGATTCAGAAATATTTCAGGGGGCCACCCCATTGAGTACACCCGCAACAAAGCTAGCTGACTCCGAGACGGACTCAAGGTTTGCGCCAGTGGCTGTAAACGACTGGGAACCCAAAACTGGGCTTGTCGATACCGCGAAAACACTCCGCTCTCCTAAACAGTACAGTGTGCAGTACCTCGCACAATTTAAATAAAACAGTAAAGCATGGCATAAGTACAGGATAGTAAATAAAACCTCAAACTAGTTTGTGGCCCCCAGAAATAAGAATGAATCAAGCTCTGGCTCAGGGGGGTCCCATAATCCTCCCGGATGTGGATATCGCGAATATTCAAGGAACATGTATCAAGTACTCGGGGTCCTACGGGACACAAGTGGACGGTTAACAACCAAATAACATCTATTGCCCACCTGTGCCTCTGCATTTACCTACTTCAATTTTAGTTGTTAAACAGTAATTAAAGTCTTGATCATCTCCAACAATAAACACACGGCAATACTCCAATAACTGTGGTACTTGACGACACACAACATCACTTGAGCAAGCGACTACGACACGCAGGTCCAACTATCTACCAAACAAAAGGTAATAGGAGGTGTCCAAGGCCATATAAGGCTGCAAGGGATATCACGGATACGAAAACTAGAGCATCGCAACACAGATAGCAATAGATCAACAGGAAGGAATAAATACTATAAAAGTAAGATAGGTAGAAAGGGGGAGATGCTCGCCTGAAAACATTGTCGAAGGTTCATCCGAAGATCGGGTCGACACTCGCATCAACTCAACGGCCCTATCCGCGAAGAACCAAAACACTAGAATAAACACCGGATGCAATATTTAATACTACAGCAAAAGATCGGTCATGATGCATGTATGATGTATGACATGGCAAAAATGTGATGCAATTAGGCCATTTTAAGCGGAACCGGGGTCCCGACAATTAAATATATGGTTCTAGTTGTTTAGATACCCCACAATTTAAATGTTGTATTAACATGGCAAGATAAGTTACCGGTTTGCTACTCAAATTTAAATGGAGTCCAAAGTAAGACTAGATTTGCCCGCATATGGGCCCCATATTTAATTATGCAGTGAATCGGCATAATGCCCCCAACCCACATGATATGTATGCAAGTATGTACAATTATATGCGACAGTTTGATATTACATTTATAAAAATAGGGCTCGAGAAAGGGGTCACACATAGGTTCGGCGATCTTGGGGTTCGATGGGTCGGTCTCAGGGTTCGACGGGAAGGCAAGGTTCGGTCTCGGCGGGATCGTTCTCGGACAACGGAGTAGATCTCGTCGCATCCAGGTAGAAGGACTTGGTTCGGCGTCGGGGGTGCATCGGATTCGTCCTGGTCGGTGTCAATCTTGTCGTCGATGGCGAACTTGAGTGGATCGGGTACCGGGGTCTGCGGATCCGTGAAGTAGATCTTGTCGCACGGTGTCCGGGGTAGACGAACTTGGCGTATTCGCATCGGCGATCTTGGCGTTCGGGTTCTCGACGTCGCATCCGGGAAGAAGGTCTTGTTGCATCCGGGGTCGTCGGGTCATGTCGTCGGTGTTGTCGTTTCACGGCGGAGATCTTGGCGTCCGGGTCATGGCGTCTTCGGGTCCGGGAAGGAGATCTTGAGGTTTCCGTGTAGACGGTCATGGCGTTTCGAGATGGCGATCATCGGCTCCAGGAAGGGGACTTGTGGTTTGGGCTTCAACAGAGTCGATCTTGGTTCTGGCTTTATTTGCTGGTGCCAGACTCGGAGGGTCAGCATCGACTCCTAGAGCTTCGTATAGCAGTCCTTGTCGATGCAGGAATTGCGAGGCCACTAGGCGGAAGATCTTGGCAGAGACCTTGGCCGGCTAGAAGAGGTACTTGTGTCGGTCATGCCGCGAGGTACACGGTTGTTTTCTGCGTGTCCGGTGCACAGGAGTACTTGCGGTTGTGGACGAGCACGGCGACGCTCAGACTGAAAGGCGGTGGCGTGCAGCATCTGCTCGTGCGGTTGGAGCAGAGGCGAAGCCGGTGAGGGAGAGGGAAACGAGGGGCGCTGGACAGCGCACAACCGGGTCCGGCAATACGGCCGTAGACAGACGAGGCTGCGCAGGAACCAGCTGGATGAGGTTGTGACGAGCCTGGTAGGGGAAAGCTAATGCGGTGGCTCGGGGAGATGCCGAAGAGAAGGCCTGAGAGGACGGCGCAGCACATGGGCTCGAGTGGCGGCGTGGGGGCGCCGGAGCAGGGCTCGGCCGTGGAGCTCCGGGTGGCGGGCTCTGCAGGTCCAAGAGGCGGCACTCACCGAAAGGGGAGGCTCCAGAGGGCAGCGGCAGGTGGTCGCGGGGAGGGGTAGGCGAGCCGCGGCCGGGGTCGACGACGAGGAGGCGCCGCAGGGGGCGCGCTGGCGGCGGGAGGGCCTGGGGCCGGCGGCGCTATGTGGGCCGAAGAGGAGACGGCAGAGCTCGAACGGCGACGGAGGCGAAGGAGTCCGAGACGGCGACGCTCGGGATGCGGCCAGAGGAGGCGGCGTCGGCTCGCAGGGGTGGCCGCGAGAGGAGGGGCGCCGAGGCGGCGGCGCCATGGCCGGGGAAAGCTCGAGGGGAGGGTCCCTAGCGGCGAAAAGAGAGGGCCACGACAAGGTCGACGAGGGGAGGCGGCCGAAACTCCGGGGAAGGTGGCGATGCAGAGAGGCGAGGTCGTGGCTGGAGGGAGGGAAGGCGGAGGGGTCTGGCGGCAGGGCTACGAGGGGGTCGTCGGTGGCGGTTGGCGACGCGTGACGGCGCGTGGAGGAAGGTGCAGAGGAGCGGGGGAGGGGATGGAGGTGAGGGCGCGGGGCCGCGGGCGGGATGGGCGGTTGGTGCCCGGGAGAGTGGTGGGCCAAGGTGGGTCCAGGGGAGAGAGACGTGGGTAGGTTGGTCGGTGTGAGTGCGTGTGTGCTGTGTGTGTGGCGTGTGTGAGGGGGGTTGGTCGGGAGGTGGCAAGGAGTGATTGGGTGGGGTTTGTCCAGGGGTGATGTGGTGCAAAGGGATAGGTTGGGGTGAGGTGGAGGTTGGCTGGGTAGATTAGGTCTGGGTAGAAAAAAATTTAGGTGGTCCGATTTTGTACTGGGGGTGGCCGACTGGGTCGGATCGGCCCGGTTTGGCTGCCCCCCTAAAATTAATATAAAATTTTATGTATTGTTTAAAAGACTTGTGCAATTTATTTTTAGACAAAATAAAATATCCAGAAGGGTCCGGGGATTATTTTGAGTTAGAGAGGGATCTTTGTAGAAATCAAAAGTAGGTTTTAACAAAATAGTTTTTGTCAATGAGATGCATGATGATGTCATGATGATGCACAAATCAAAAATACCAAGCGATTTTCTAGTAGTGGTTTTGCGGGATGCCACACCTATGCTGAACCGCAGATGCCTCCCGGTCGCCAACCCACTGAGATGGAGCAGCTCATGGCAGCTCATGCATAGCTGACCCAAGTGATGACCCAGTTCATGGCGAATCAGAACAACAACAATGGAAACAATCAGCCTCAGGGAGATGCTCTCACCAGATTTCTGAGGTTAAGGCCAGCTAAGTTCTCTACTGCAACGGAACCAATGGTTGCTCTTGACTGGTTGCGTTCAGTCAACAAGGATCTAGTAACTGTCGGATGCACTGATGCTGAGAAGGTGAGGTTTTCCGCTCACCTACTGGAGGGACCAGCCGCTTCTTGGTGGGACACATTTCAGATCACCCACCCGCTGGATACCGTGACTTGGGCAATGTTTGAGGAAGGTTTCAGGACCAACCACGTGTCTTCAGGAGTTCTGAGCCTGAAGAGGAAGGAGTTCCGCAACTTGCGCCAAACCAATCGCACCGTGGCCGAGTACATTGAGGAGTTCAACAACCTGTCCCGTTATGCACCTGAGGATGTTGACACTGATGCCAAAAGGAGGGAGAGATTCCTGGATGGCCTCAGTGATGAGCTTTCAGTACAGCTACTTGTAGTTTATTGCCCCACTTTCCAGGAGCTTATGGACAAGGCCAGGATCTTGGAAGGGAAGCACAAGCAGGTGGAGAACCGCAAGAGAAAGAGCAGTACTCATCACTCTGGTTCTCACCACAAGTCTCGCACTTCTTATGATGGATACTCCAAGCTTGGAGGAAGTGACCATGGGAGCCATGACCGCCGCGATGGACATCGTCATGACAACCATAGGAGCAACCACCACAACCACAAGGGAGGACACTCTCACCACTCTGGAGGACACGGTGGACATGACCGCAACCGTGATCGCAACTTCGTGAAGAAGGATCTGAGTGAGGTGACGTGCTTCAAGTGCAAGCAGAAGGGACACTATGCTGACAACTGTCCGGAAAGGAAAGGACTGAAGCCAACCAACGGAGAGAAGGCCACAGTGAACCACATGAATGTGGAGGAGATTCCAGATGAGCCAGACCTTGTGATTGTTAAGTTCCCAATCAACACTTACCCTGCACTTATACTTTTCGATACTGGTGCATCGCATTCATTCATATCAAGGGCATTTGTGGATAAGTATAAGTTACCTACTGAGTCTATGAAAAGGTCTATTAGAGTGATTTCACCTGGAGGAGATTTGATAGCTAGCGCGGGATGCCGCGACTTAACTGTGAGGATTGGAACACACAACTTCATTGCACATTTGGTAGTGTTGGATTCACAGGGATTAGATGTCATTCTGGGTATGGATTGGATGTCTATGCATGGGGGACACATAGATTGTGCACAGCGAGCTGTTTCACTCAAAACCCCGGATGGTAAGAGGATTAGATTCAAGTCGGCTGCACGACCGGGAAGGTGTAAGTTGAATTCTCTTAATGGGGTTAGCATGGATACTGTGCCAGTGATTAGGGATTACCCCGACGTGTTTCCGGAAGAGCTGCCAGGGATGCCACCTGACAGGGATGTGGAGTTTCTTATCGACCTGATGCCGGGAACAGGACCTATAGCTAAGAAACCATATAAGATGGATGTGGATGAGCTGAAGGGATTGAAGAAGCAGTTGAAGGAGCAGCTAGAAAAGGGATTCATTCAGCCTAGTGCGTCGTCATGGGGTGCACCTGTTCTGTTTGTGGAGAAGAAAGATAGCACCAAGAGATTAGTGGTAGACTATCGCTCGCTGAATGAAGTAACCATCAAGAACAAGTACCCTTTGCCGAACATAAATGATTTTTTTGATCAACTGGAAGGAGCAAAGGTGTTTAGCAAGATTGATCTGCGATCAGGCTATTTCCAATTGAAGATCCGAGAGGAGGATGTACCAAAAACCGCCTTCACCACTAGGTATGGTTTATATGAGTATACAGTTATGTCTTTTGGACTAACGAATGCCCCGGCATACTTCATGACCATGATGAACAAGGTATTTATGGATTATTTGGACAAGTTCGTGGTGGTGTTTATTGATGACATACTGATATATTCCAAGGATGATGCCGAGCATGAGAAACATCTGAGGATGATTATGGAGAAACTGAGGGAACACAAGCTATATGCCAAATTCAGTAAGTGTGAATTCTGGCTTAACACCGTTGGGTTTCTTAGACACATAGTGTCAGGAGAAGGAATTGCTGTTGATCCAAATAAAGTGACTGCAGTAACAGAGTGGGAAGCACCCAAGAATGCAGGAGAGATTCGAAGCTTTTTGGGACTTGCTGGATATTACAGGAGATTCATTGAAAACTTTTCGAAAATTGCTAAGCCGATGACTGAACTTCTGAAGAAGGAGAGGAAGTTTGAATGGTCAGACGTATGTGAAGCCATCTTTCAGGAGCTGAAGCGTCGACTAGTGACCGCGCCAGTTCTGTGTTTACCAGATCTTCAGAAGGATTTCCAAGTGTACTGTGATGCTTCACGACATGGACTTGGGAGTGTGCTGATGCAAGATGGGAGAGTAGTGTCATATGCCTCGCGACAACTCAAGCACCATGAGCGGAATTACCCCACACACGATTTGGAGTTAGCGTCAGTGGTTCATGCGCTCAAGGTATGGAGGCATTACTTAATGGGAAAACACTGTGATGTGTACACCGACCACAAGAGCCTGAAGTACATATTTACACAGAAGGAATTGAACATGAGACAAAAGAGATGGTTGGAGCTTATCAAGGATTATGATATGAATTTGCAATACCACCCGGGAAAGGCCAATGTAGTAGCAGATGCTCTGAGCCGGAAGGTTTATGCCAATGGGTTGACAATTGGTGAATTGCCTGAGGATTTGTGCAAGCAATTCAAGGATCTTAGACTGGAGGTAGTATCTGAAGGATACTTGGCAACAATGGAAGTCCAACCAACGCTACAGGACAGGATCATAAAGGCTCAAGTGGGAGACAAAGAGATAGATGAAGTTAAGGAAAAGATGAAGGAAGGTCGAGCAAGGGAATTCCGCGAGGATGAGCAGGGAACCCTGTGGTACGGAGATCGTTTGTGCGTTCCCAACGATCCCGAGATAAGGAAGCTGATTCTGCAGGAAGCTCATGACTCGCCGTATTCCATACATCCGAGCAATACGAAGATGTATATGGACCTAAAGGACAGATTCTGGTGGAACAACATGAAGGGAGACATCGTGGAGCATATTTCCCTATGTGATGTATGTAGCCGAGTGAAGGCAGAACACCAGAAGCCAGCAGGACTGCTACAGCCATTGCCCGTGCCGGAATGGAAGTGGGATAGAGTGGGAATGGACTTTATCACAGGACTGCCCAGGACCAGGTCAGGATATGACTCTATTTGGGTCGTGGTCGACCATTTGACCAAGGTAGCCCACTTTATACCGGTAAAGACGACCTATACGAGTGCAAAGTTGGCCAAGATTTACATGGACAGGATTGTGTGCCTACATGGAGTTCCCAAGAGTATCGTATCGGATAGAGGCACCCAATTTACCTCACACTTCTGGCGCCAGCTGCACGAGTGACTGGGTACTAGATTGGAGTTTAGCACAGCGTTTCACCCACAGACTGATGGACAGACCGAGAGGGTGAATCATATTTTGGAGGACATGCTAAGAGCTTGCGCCTTGGCTCATGGTTCTAGTTGGGATGAGAATTTGCCGTATGCGGAGTTTTCCTACAACAACAGCTATCAAACCAGCATCAAGACGTCACCATTCGATGTGCTGTATGGAAAACGATGCCGTACACCATTGCTGTGGGATGGAGTAGGAGAACGTCAGTTGTTTGGACCTGATTTGATCAAGGACGCTGAGGAGAAGGTCGCCTTGATTAGAGATAGGCTGAAGGTAGCACAATCAAGGCAGAAGAGCTACGCTGACGCCAAGCGCAAGGAAGTGGTGTATGAGATAGGTGATAGAGCATACCTCAGAGTATCGCCGCTTCGTGGAATCAAGAGATTCGGAATTAAGGGTAAGCTGGCACCTCGATTCATTGGACCATACAGGGTCTTAGCACACAAAGGAGAAGTTGCTTATCAGTTGGAGTTGCCAGAGGCTCTTTCCGCTGTTCACAATGTGTTCCACGTGTCACAGCTGAAGAAGTGCCATCCGGAGATGGTGGATACACCATTGAGAGACACCGTACAGCTAGAGGAGGTTCAGCTTGAGAATGACTTGACCTATGAGGAGAAGCCGGTCAAGATTCTATAGACAGCAGAAAGGACTACCCGTACCAAGACAATCAAGTTTTGCAAAGTACAGTGGAGTCACCACACCGAAGAGGAAGCCACTTGGGAGCGTGAGGATGACATCCGAGAGGACTACCCACACCTATTTGCTAGCCGCGCCGAATCGCGAGGACCAGATTCATCTTAAGGGGGTTAGTCTTGTCACATCCCAAATTTAGATTTGGTCTTGCATATTATTCATAGCATTGCATCATATCTTTCCATGCAAAACCATCGAGTAGAAAGGTTCGGCGAAACGCCATCTTCAAAACCCTATTTTGTTTCGCTACGAGTTCCCTGCGGGAAGCTTTAGAATGTTTTTCAACAAACACCCCTGTAGGTTCGAGTTTTCACTCAAACTTCGACTGAAGTTTGTGCCCCTCGTCGATACGAACCCGTAGGCGCGAGAATCGCTCCAATCGGAGTTCGTATGCAAAAGACTCGGACGTTTTAGTAAACCGTCGGAAAACGGTCCGAAAATCCGGACCGATTTCCGAGTTGTAGTCTAGTTCTGGACCGTTTTGGAGTAGGATTTCCGCGCATAGGACTATTTGAGCAGGACCCCACCTGCCCTCGATTTCCGTGCCCAACTCCCACGCGCCGACCCCGCCGCCTCCACTCCCCATGCGCGCGCCTCCTCGGGATCGATCCCATCGCCGCCGCCACTCCTGGTCGCCTCGTCGCCGCCGCCGCCAGCCACCACCCGCCGCCGCCAGGTGCGTCTCGCCTTGCTAGTATAACAAACATTCACATAAAACCCCTTGCTAGTATTCAATTTCACATGCAGAACCAGTTTCAACAATTTCAACCGAAACAATTCCGGTGTCTAGTGAAATAAATTCCTGCGCTTTCTTTTTCTTTCTCTGGCATATCATTTGCTCTGAATGGTGTCGGTATCCCTTAAGTGTGTCACCCTACGGTTCGCAAATAATGTAGACATGATCGAGACCCCTCTCCGATCAATAATCAGCAGCGTGACCTGGAGATCCGTACTGACTCCCACATATTCAACGATGACTTCTGTGATCGTGTGAAACTTATACGCATGTAACTTAATCCCTTTGTCTCGCGATATATTACATGTCCGAGATTCGATCATCGGTATCTCCATACCTAGTTTGATCTCTTTGCCGACATGTACTCTTTTCTTGTTCTCATGATATAACATTCTAGTGATCAAATCACTTGCTTGCAAGCTAACTAATGTGATATCACCAAGAGGGCCCAGATTATATCTATCCGTCATCAGGATGGAAAAATTCCACTCTTGATCCATGAGCCTCAACATAACACCTTCGTAGCACCGGACCCATATTTATAGTCACCCTGTTACGGTGTGATGTTTGACATTATCAAGATACTCTTCCGGTGTTAGTGATTGACATGATCTTATGGTCTGAGGACTAAGATTACTTCGTATGATGTTATAGCAATATAAACACAATGACCTTGATCGTAATGCTATACTTCGGATGAATGTTCATCACACCATTACACTAATGTTGTGATCTCGTTATTAATAACATCCATTGTCCATTATCAGGAAACCTTTGATCATCTTGTTAATCAACGAGCTAGTTTATAAGAGAGGCATAACTAGGAACTTCCTTTTTTTTATTAAACACACATGTATTAATGTTTCTGTATTAATACAATTATAGCATGCAAAATAAACATTTATCATAAACAAGGAATACGATAATAACCACTTTATTATTGCCTCTCGGGCATATTCCCTTCAGTGGTTCATCTACTATCCTAGCAGTGGTACTAGTTTTCCCAAATAGAAAACCAAGTGGGTTATCTGTTGGGAATATGCCCTAGAGGCAATCATGTATGATGATATTTCCCATTGTATTCATAAAGATATTAAGTAGTCCTTGTATAAACATATGATGTGTATCATTGAATATGTGATTCGGTTGTGGAACTATGCATTCATGTTGTTTGTACTAAATATCCTTGGTCATTGAGGTTGTGTTGGACACACAACTTAGACCAATGTGAAAGTTGGCTTGATGACTCGGTTCCACTTGTCATGGGCATGGAGATGCTATTCCAACTTACACATACTCGGCTAAAGATTTTAGCGAGTCGGATTGACCCACATGGAGGTACAACGAACTAGATGTCATTTGTATATCTCAGTCAATGTAATCCTTAGACCTGAGGTTATTGCATAGTCCGAGTTGAGGATCACCGACTTAGGTTCTATCAAACACTGATCCGTAACTGGGTAGTTATAAAGGCAGGGTTCGGGTCGACTAAGAATCAAGCTGCGTGATGTAAATAACCAAGATGGTATTTTGCCCCTCCACTCGGAGAAGATATTCTCTGGGCCCTCTCGTGAGATATGATTCAGAAAGTATGGCCATGCATGACTCGGTTAAGTGTTAATCGAGGCGATCGACTAAGAGTTAGTCAGGTGAATCACTTATCTCGGATCAAGAAGAGAGTCGGACGATTTAAGGGATGACATATATTCGCCTATAGTATGACAAGGTATATCGTGAGGCAAAAGGTACTCGGACGTAAGTCGCATTGGAAAGGCAAGTCGTCATGACTCTTTGGTACCTGGGAGTTGGCACGTTCTGCTAGGAGCCGCTACCGACTGATCGATTGTGAGTCGGACTCCAATCGTGTCCAAGTAGCCATGAGCCTGCGGGGTCACACACTTAAGAGCGGGAGCAAGTTTGGATTGGATCTGAACCTGTAATCTGGTTGTGTTGGACCTAAACCGGATTAGGACTGAGTTAGTGAGTTGGACTCATGGTGACTAATGTTATATGGGCTTTAGTGAATGGGCCGCCCGAGCAGAGCCCACGTTCACTCCCTATATATAGTGGGGCACCGTAACCCAGAAAGGTTAATCGTTGTTCGGTTAGGTCATTCCATGTGTTGGAAACCCTAGCTCCACAGCAGTCCAGCGGTCGTTACGAACCTAGCAGTTCGCCGCGGGCGCTCCTCATTGTATGTGTGGATACCAGCAGAGGTGATGTGCAATCAGCACCAGGACGATCGGATCGTGAGGACTGCACTGCATCAACTGACGCGCTTCATCATCCGCAACTGCGCGTCTAGTGGTAAACCTCGTGGCCTTCTACCTCAGATAGATCTTGGGATCACCACGTTAGAGGAAAAAGTTTTGTTTTATCTCTGCGTGGCCCAACAGTGGTATCAGAGCGATAGCTTCTGGTTTTAGGCTCGAGATCTCGCATATGTGATATGCCGTAGGATGTAGATGAGATAGCTTCTGGTTTTAGGCTCGAGATCTCTCATATGTGGTATGGTTCATGTGCATGTGATGTATGTGTGTAATCCATACGTGATCTGCGAATCACGGTTTTTGTCAGCCAGCTGGAGCCTAGGTGCTGTCATTTTATTGTACAACGACCTGCGTGTCGGATTCTCTATGTAATTTACTTTACTAAGCTAGTGTAGCTGTTTGGAGGACCCGGAAGGCATGCAAGGCGTTGTACATGTCGAAGACATGGAGTAAGAAGGCAAGTGACAAGAGTTGGCACGGGTCGGATTACAGGCTTTGTGGAGATGGAGATCGCCATGAAGAGAGCCATACCATTTCACATTATAATTGCTTTATTTTGTGTCATTGTTATGTCTCTGTTTACCTCTATTAGATAGTCGGTAAAATTTAATCCCTCAAAGAAGGTCTAGTCGGTTTTCCCGCCAGTGTTTGCTCCATCACAAGTCGGACATTTTTGGTAGTGGGCTCATAAAATTGAGGTGATGCCAATTCTTTCCGACTAGGTGGGTTCGAGTCGGACTCTTACTGCAGAAACACTCGGTAAGCTAGACGGGTCTATCACAACGGTTGTGGGACTCGGGGAAAAGTCGGATGGGAGCCGGGGCATGTGATGCCACCCGTCTAACAGGAGTCGCATGAGATGCGATTGACAAGGAGTTGTCTACCTAGATCACTTGGCGGCTAGCGGTGATGCTAAAGCTCACTAGCCGACTTGCTCATTTAGGATCCTGAATCACTAAGTAACCATCGGAGGGGTGTTGGTTCTAGTGGGAGCGTAAAATATTAAAGTATTTAATATGCTTGCTCTTTTATGAATACATGTCTTAAGTGTCTTGCATATTTTCTGTTGTAGATCATGGCACCAAGTAGCAGTCACTCTCAGATATCCGGTTTTGCGTTGAGAACCATTCTTGAGAAAGATAAACTGAACGACACTAATTTTACCAACTGGTATCGAAATCTGAGAATTGTTCTCAAACAAGAAAAGAAGGACCATGTCCTAGACAACCCACTTCCAGATGAGCCGAATGAGAATGCGACTCTCGCAGCCACCAATGCCTACCGCCGGGCTAAGGATCAGTCCACGGATATTAGCTGTCTTATGCTTGCTCACATGGAACCGGACTCGCAAAAGCAGTTCGAGCATGTTGAGGCCTACGATATGATCGAAAGCCTCAAAAGTATGTTCCAGGCTCAAGCGAAGACTGAGAGGTATCAAGTCTCTCAGGCTTTGCTGAGTTGCAAGCTTAAGGATGGTGATCCACTGAGTCCACATGTGATCAAAATGGTTGGTTACGTGCAGTCTTTGGAGAGGCTTGGCTACCCCATTAGCGCAGAGTTCACTACGGATATAATTCTGAACTCTCTTCCTAGTGCATATGGGCAGTTCATTTCGAACTACCACATGCATGGTATGGATAAGAAGCTCACTGAATTACATGGGATGCTCAAGCAGGCAGAGGCGGATCTCAAGAAGGGCGCCAGTCAAGTGTTGATGCTGCAGAATAAGGCTAAGTTCAAGAAGAGTTCTTGGACTAAGAAGAAGGCTAAGTCAGGAGGAAAGCAGGCTCAGGACCCGGTCCAAAGCGCTTCCTCAGGGACTAAGCCATCTCCTTCAGCCGTATCCACTTGCTTCTATTGCAAGGCGGATGGCTACTGGAAGAGGAACTGCAGCAAGTACTTGGCCGACAAAGTCAAGAGTATGACTTCCCACTCAGGTACACATGTTTGCAATGTTATAGACATATATCTTGCTGATGCACCTAATAGTTCTTGGGTATATGATACGGGATCAGTTATTCACATCTGCAACTCGTTGCAGGGACTGATAAGAACTAGGAGCGTAGCAAGAGGCGAGGTTGATATTCGAGTCGGCAACAAAGCAAGAGTTGCTGCGTTGGAAGTCGGCACGATGCAACTTCATTTACCTTCCGGATTCATTATGGAACTGAATAATTGTTATTATGTTCCAGTGCTCAGTCGAAACATTATTTCTGCTTCATTTTTGATGAGGCAAGGCTATGAGTCGAATATCAAGAATAATGGTTGTTCTTTGTATTTGAATGATATGTTTCATGGCTTTGCACCCGTCCAGGACGGGTTATTTATTTTGAATCTTGATGGTGAGTCGGTTTATAACATAAATGTTAAAAGGTTGAAACCAAATGATCTGAATATGACTTACTTTTGGCACTGTCGGCTTGGTCATATAAGTTGGAAACACATGAAGAAGCTCCATGATGATGGACTCCTAACTTCGTTCGAATTGGAGTCGTTCGAGACATGTGAATCTTGCCTACTCGGCAAAATGACAAAGACACCTTTTGCAAAGAGTTGCGAAAGGGCGTCCGACTTGTTGGGACTAGTACATTGTGATGTATGTGGACCAATGAGCACGACAGCCCGGGGTGGTTATGAGTACTTCATTACCTTCACTGATGATTTGAGTACGTATGGATATATCTACTTGATGAAACATAAGTCGGAAGCCTTTGAAAAGTTCAAAGAATTCCAGAATGAAGCACAGAATCAACTCGGCAAGAAAATAAAGTTTCTTCTGTCGGACCGAGGAGGCGAGTACATGAGCCATGAGTATGATGACCATCTGAAAAGTTGTGGAATAGTTCCTCAACTTACTCCGCCAGGAACGCCACAAAGGAATGGTGTTTCGGAAAGGCGGAATCGGACCTTGTTGGACATGGTACGATCAATGATGAGTCAGACAGATCTGCCTTTATCATTTTGGGGTTATTGTCTAGAAACAGTAGCGTTCACACTAAACAGAGTACCATCAAAATCGGTAGAGAAGACACCGCATGAGATGTGGACAGGCAAAAGGCCGAGTTTGTCTTTTCTTAAGATTTGGGGTTGTGGAGCATTTGTCAAGCCACTTTAGTCGGACAAGCTTACAGCCAAGTCGGATAAATGTATTTTCGTGGGGTATCCGAGGGAAACCTTGGGTTACTACTTCTACAACCGAGAAGAGGGCAAAGTGTTTGTCGCTCGGAACGGTGTCTTCCTTGAGAAATAGTTTCTCAGTCGGGGAGTAAGTGGGAGCACGGTGCAACTCGAAGAAATTCGAGAGGAACCGGCTAGTTGCGAGTCGGCAAAAACCTTGGAGCCAGTCGTGGTAGCTGAGCCGGCAGCAGCACCTGTACTACGAAGATCGGCAAGATTACGAAGTGTTCATGATGTGTTACTGTTAGACAGTGATGAGCCGGCAAATTATTCGGAAGCGATGGTGGGATATGATTCCGAGTCATGGCTTGGAGCCATGAGATCCGAGATAAAGTCCATGGATGAAAATCAAGTTTGGAACTTGGCTGATCTGCCAGACAGTGCAAGACCCGTCGAGTGCAAGAAATGTCTCCGTCTATAAAGCACGCCTTGTCGCGAAGGGGTTCCGACAAGTTCAAGGAGTTGATTACGACGAGACTTTCTCGCCCGTAGCGATGCTTAAATCAGTTCGGATCATGTTAGCTAAAGCGGCCTATTTCGAGTATGAGATATGGCAGATGGATTTCAAAACGGCTTTTCTTAACGGAAATTTAACCAAGGACGTGTATATGATACAGCCCGAGGGTTTTGTCGATCCGGCTAATGCTGACAAGGTGTGCAAACTTCAGAAATCCATTTATGGGTTGAAGCAAGCATCTCAGAGTTGGCATATTCGCTTTGATGAGGTAGTCAAATCGTTTGGCTTCATCAAGAGTGATCACGATTCTTGTTTGTACAAGAAGTTTAGTGGGAACAAAGTAAATTTTCTAATATTATATGTGGACGACATATTACTGATTGGAAATGATGTCCAGATGTTGCAAGAAACCAATGAATCATTGGAAAGGAGTTTCTCAATGAAAGACTTGGGTGAGGCAACATACATCCTCGGAATCCGGATCTATAGAGATAGATCAAGGAGGCTCATTGGATTGAGTCAGAGTACTTATTTGGACAAAGTGTTGAAGAAGTTCAACATGGAATCGTCTAAGAAGGGGTTCTTACCGATGTCCCATGGTGTAAAACTTAGCAAGACTCAGTGTCCTTCGACAACTGATGAGCGAAGTCGGATGAGTGCGATTCCATATGCTTCTGCAGTCGGATCCATCATGTACGCCATGATTTGTACTAGGCCAGATGTTTCCTATGCTCTAAGTGTTGTGAGCAGATACCAAGCTGATCCTGGAGAGATCCACTGGACAGCGGCTAAAAATATCCTAAAGTACTTGAAAAGGACTAAGGATATGTTCTTGGTTTATGGTGGTGAAGATGAACTAAGTGTAAAGGGTTACACGGATGCGAGTTATCTTACTGACTCTGATGATTCTCGTTCGCAATCCGGATACGTGTTTATTTTAAACGGAGGTGCTGTGAGCTGGAAGAGTTCCAAGCAAGAGACTGTGTCAGCGTCTACAACAGAAGCTGAGTATATTGCCGCCTCGGAGGCAGCAAAGGAAGCTATTTGTGTCACATCCCAAGATTTTCCAAATCTTGTAATGTGAAAAATAAATTTATAAAATAAAACTTTATTTGATTTTCAGAGTCAGAAGAAACTTTTTGAATTCAATTGGAACTTCAAACCCATTTGAATTAAATAAAACCCAAAGGGATCTAAAAGATAAACATTTAAAAAAAGGAAAAATAAAAACATTTGGAAATACTATTTTGAAAATCTTGAGTGAAAAGATTTATTTTTAAATGAAATAGAAGTTTATAAATAAAGATTATGTTATAAAGCCAAATTAATCCTTGGCCAAGCTTTGGGAATTAAAAACATTTTATTTTAAATAAAGTAGCAAAGGTTTATTTAAAAATAACAAAGGATTGTTTAGATAAAATAATAAGGATTTAATATCCAAATATTATTAAAGTAAAAGCTTCTTCCATTTTAAATAAACACTAAAACCTATTTATTTATTTCAAATGAGTTTACCAAATAATTTATGTTCCCAAATAAAACTTACTAAAGTGTTTTGGTTTATTTTAGATTCAAAATAAATATTCTAATAAAACAAAATCCTATGGGAAATAAATGAATAAGGTCTATTCATATAATTAATAATAGACCCTAAAATAAAATGATATTTTAATTTAAACAAAGTTTCCAAGTATTCTTGATTTACAAATAAACCTACTGATTGGGTTTGAAAAATATTTGGATTTAAATTGAGTTTGAAATAAATCAAACCCTAAGTTGATAATTAAGCAATAGTCATTTATTTTAATTAATAATGGACTTTATTATCTAAAAATTTGTGGAGTTTAGATTTAGGTTCAAACTACTGAACAGAACCAAGTCAAATTTACAAAGTATGGGTGTTGTTTGAATTTATTTGAACCATGTTTGTTTGATAGAAAATTCAAACAGAAATTCAGAAATAGAAAAAGAAAAGAACACAGAATAAAAAAAAATGGAAAAGGGCCAACCCAACCCAGGCAGCCCACTAAGCCCACCAACCAGCCCAGCTTCTTTCCCGCAGAAAACGATTCACACCCCGTTTCAGACCGCGCAGTTTATGACCAGTGGACCCTTCCCTCATTTCGTTTTCCCACTGACAGGTAGACCCACCGCCACTGTTCATCGTTCACACCCGCGCGAACCACGCCTCTTCCCCCTCACTGCCGTTGCAGGCTTTGATTCCGCGCGATCAATTCGCCTTAACGCCGCGATAATTCCTCGTCGCGACCACGGCCTATTAATCGCCAGCGTTTCCTCCTCCTTTCCCCTCACACGCCACTCCCTCTCTGCCCCGAGGCTGCTGCAATTTGAGCACGCACCGCCGCAGCTCCGACCACCGTCTCCGGCCAATTCAGGCTAGTACACGCCACCCCCTTCCTTCTCAAGCACCCTAGCAACTACCCCACTCCTAGACACACCTCCCCATACCACCAGTTCGACCGCGGACGCCACTGAGCCTCGCCAACGACAACTTCCAGTACCGCCGCCGTTTGCTTCTTCTCCGACGACGACTCCCGGTAAACCAGACCGCCCCAACCCCTCTCGTTCACACACACAACATCGCCTCGCTCATGCGCGTCTGAATGTGCTCCTGTTATGCTTTAGGGCGATCTGCAGCGACGACTACCACCACCACCGTTTGGCTTAACTCCGACGAGCATTACTGGTATGCATCTGACCGCCCCGTACCTTCTCGTTCATACTCGTGACCTCTCCGTGACCTCCCGCACTTAACCATGCCCCTGTTTTGTCCTAGGACGATCTACAACGTCGTCTTCGACCACGACTGAGACCACCCGACGCCATCCTCCACTCCGGCGAGAAATCCAGCCAAGACCAGAGCGCCCCTCGCCAGACCAACACCTCCTCGAGCACCACCGTGACCTCCTGAACCCGGTGAGCTTCTTCTCCTCCTCTCTCGCTTCCTAGAACCACCGCGAACCCCTCGCCTGGCCGTGCGCTGCCGCTAGCCGTCGTCAGCGCCGCCCACTTTAGGTCAGAGTCGCCAGTATCGTTCGATCCAGATTTAGCGGCCACGATTAGATCACTTATCGTCGAAGGGGTATGTCCTCTGGGCCACTCGATCTAACTAGATCAAACGTTCCACAGAGCCGATCCGGCCGAACAGGTATCGACCAGTAAGAACACGCCGCGTGTCACCTGTTTTGATTTAAAAACAGATTGAAATCTGATTTAGATAGAATTTTCAAACCCTGATAACTTTTGACCCACATGTCCAAATTTGGCAAATTTTATATCAATGAAATCAGGAGAACAAGCCCTAGCTAACCATGGCCTTAGTTTTGAAAATAGTATCTGTTAGCTTGTTTGAATTTATAGAAACATTTGTGTACTAGTTTAGAGTATAAAAATGATTTAAAATTGTTTTTAGGATTAAATCTTTTGCAAAATGGATTTGTGTGACCTTACTGACCCTAGGAACCAACCCATAGTGTTAGAAATGATTTTTGTGAAATCTAAGTTGAATTATTTAACTTAACCATTTCCTAGCCAAATAAACTCATTGATTTTATTATGGAATTGTTTTTGCAAGAAAAACTTTGGGAAAATGTTATGAACCAAAACTTACTGACCCAAAACACCAAACCTTGCCAAGGGCAACCCACTTGTTGAAAAATATAAAGTTTTGCTTTGAAAAGAATAATTTTCACCACATAAAATGTTGAATGGATTTTAAAATAGATTTTGAGCAAAACCCTCTAACTAATGACTTTGCCATCTTGGTAAATGACCAATGTGGACCTTACAAAGTTAAAAGCCTAGTGGATACCTCCCTTGTGAATAAAACCATCTTAAGCATGTTTCCATGCATGACTTAGAATCCATTGCTTTGTGTGTGTGAAATATTGTTTGAATGTTGGTTTGGAATGCTACTTGATACTATGCTTGTTTAATTGTAGTGAAATTAGCAAAGTGTGAGAATAGAAAGATCAAGGAGTAAATCCTCATTCCCTACCAAAAAGGAAAGTTACACTATCATACAAAAGACCTACTATTTTCATTATACTTAGTGGATTTTGTATACATGCATGAAAATGTTTTATACTTATGCTATGCTAATCCTAATAGGATTCCCTATACACTCCTTAGTGAAAATATTAAAGTTGTACATGCTTAGCCATGCTATGTTTTGAAAAGAGATACATGTTGAGATTTTACAAGGATTGAGAAAAGGACTTGTGTTTTGTATAATAAAACAAGGACTCAATGAACCACCTAGGTGGTGGACACTTTATGTTTTGGAGAAGGTGGCAACAAAAGGGAACCATGTCTATGGCAATCACTTTGTGTTGTGCTCCAAATGAAAACCACCTAGGAAACTTAGAGATTGAACATGTTCTCCAATTGTGGCTTTCGTGTACAACCACATGCTATTATGGCTCTGGCTTAGTGAACTACATTAGGAATACCTATACATTGTCTTTAGTTACCGGACATGGGGATCTGGAATGCTTCATGGGGACTGAAGACAAGCTAGCAATGATGTATGGGAGGACCTTTTGGAAAGACTTCGTCACATTCTCAGTCTGCCAGTACTCCATCTTGGTGAGCACTAATCCAGTAGGCCACTGGTGGCAACAAGATGGGATTGTGTCATGTGGGTAAAGTGTACTCCTTCTACAGAAGTTAATAACAATCTAAGTACTTAGCCGTGTCCCCGGTTATGGACAATACTGAGCAACTAAAGTTTGAACCATGGGAGATCTCGACATTCCAACTTCTAATATAAAAACTTGATGCACTTGGGGGTACCAAGGAATTCAAAGAGATTTTGTTAAGCTTGTTGCACTTGGGGTTACCAAGGTTCTCAAGAGCATGATGTACTTGGGGTTACCAAGGGACTCATGAGATTTTGATAAAACTTGAAGCACTTGGGGTTACCAAGTAGCTCAAGGGATTTTGAAAAGGACTTGAACACTTGAGTTTCTACCAAGGAGTTCAAGGAACTTGGAAAAGAGATTTGACAAAGGACCAAAACCATTTTGAAAAGATAGGATAAATACTGCTTTATGCAAATAAGCCCTAAACTCTACTTAGCCAAATATGCATGTATTGATAGGATCCGCTCATATTTACATAAAAGTGAAGCTTGCCAATACAATTCAAAATGTATTGACCCTTTGTGGCTGTAACTTGTAATGTTGCAGGTTGATTGTTTTGTTATATGAAGATTGTTTGATTGACTAGGACTACAAAGTCTACAACCAACATCTGCATGTGGCATTTTGAAGATGAAGGACCCATGACTATATTTATTCCGCTGCAATGTATTGTAATAGCCATATGAGCTATGTATGATGTAATAAAATTATATTATCCCTGGTTATAAAGTTATATTTTGACCTTGTTTCTTGATATTACATCTTACTGTGGATGCTAGCTATTGATCCAGGGACTAGCATTGTAAAACACAGGAGGGATCTACCATATTGGGTAGGGACCTCTACAGATGGTATCAGAGCATTGTGTTGCCTGTAGGATTTGTAAACCCTAGGATTGGACAAAACCCTTAGAAAATAGGAGTTATATTTTGATCCAAAACTTATTTACAAAAACACTTGTAACTCTTTCCTTAACCCTTTTGGTTTCAACTCTACTTCTCTTCTATTTCAAACTTGATGGAAAAACCTACCCATGGCCAAAGACTATACCATATGCAAGGGACTTCTTCAACTTCTTCAACTCTAATGACTTCAACATCTTCAGCTCTAATGACTTCAACATCTTCAGCATGTTCACCAAGGACTTCCAACATGGAAACTACTAAGGACCACAAGTGAGACAAGGAAATCTTACTTAAGATTTAGAGACTGAGGGAATGCAAAATAAGAAGAAACCATCAACAACTTTGAAGTATTGTGACCAGGAGTTTTTCTCAAGGAAACCATGATCTCATACAAGAAGAATCAAGAAGAAAGGAAAGAACACAAGTGAACCATATAGATGGACCACCAAATTTTAGCTAAGACAAAACCACCAACTTATGTGGTGTAACAAAAATATTTTGTTGCCTAAGTATGTGCTTGAACCTTGTTTGAGTGAAATGTTTGTTTGTAATTGCATGCACCTTGCTTGTGTGAATTGTGATGTGTGTGATTATAACCAAGTCCTTAGAAATATCTTGCCTGTTCTAATCTTCCTTCAACCCAAACAGATGACTACTCCAAAAGACTCCAAGGTTGATGACACCAACACCAACCAAGCTGCCAACATGAAAGAGCTCATAGCAACCCAACACCAGTTGAACCAACTGACAGCTCAATTCATAGTCAACAATAGTGATAAAGATCCAGCACTACAAAAGTTTTTGGAAGAGCAGTCTCAACTAATGCTTAAAGTGACCAACCAAATGATTAGCATGGAGGAAAACTACCCCAAAGAAGTTTATGATAACAAGGCTGACAAGAATGTTATTCTAGATGGAGCCCCAGCGTGCATTATTTGTGGAGACCAGGATCATACTTCCAAGGAGCATGAAGGACAATGCCCCAATTGTGAAGAAGATCATCCTGTTGGACAATGCCCCACCGATCAAGCTACTTGTTACCTTTGTGAAGCAAGCGACCATACTCCTGGCCTGTGTCCCATCTATGCCATGGTGGAACAAAGGAAACAGGAAGGATCCAAGTCTACCAAAGGAAAAGGACCACTTCTACCTCCTAACAAGACAACCCAATTCAAAGGACTAAAGAAATTTAAGAAACAAAAGCAAGACATGAGCCTTGCGCAATGTCGTAAATGTAAGGAAATGGGACACTACTCCAGTGGATGCCCAGAGAACAAGAAGAATAAAGAGATGGACCAAGTGTGGTGCAACAACTGCAAAGAACCAGGCCATTATGTAGCCACTTGTCCACAAGAACAACGCAAAGAACTCAAGGACATTCATTGTTTCAACTGCAAGAATCCAGGGCATTATGCAAGCAACTGTCTAGAAAGGATGAAGAACAAGTTGAACAAGCCTATGGAGAAACTCAACCTTGGCCCATGAGTCAAGTATAGAAATAAAGCAAAAGTTTTGCTTAGAGAAGTTCCCAGGATCCCAAGAAGGACAATATGTAATTTTGTTTGAAACTTTTTAAGGGTGGTAGTACCCTAGTTGTTTGAACTTGCTTGTAACCCTAGCCTTCCCAAATCTCGGGACAAGATTTATTTTAAGGGTGGTAGCCTGTCACATCCCAAGATTTTCCAAATCTTGTAATGTGAAAAATAAATTAATAAAATAAAACTTTATTTGATTTTCAGAGTCAGAAGAAACTTTTTGAATTCAATTGGAACTTCAAACCCATTTGAATTAAATAAAACCCAAAGGGATCTAAAAGATAAACATTTTAAAAAAAGGAAAAATAAAAACATTTGGAAATACTATTTTGAAAATCTTGAGTGAAAAGATTTATTTTTAAATGAAATAGAAGTTTATAAATAAAGATTATGTTATAAAGCCAAATTAATCCTTGGCCAAGCTTTGGGAATTAAAAACATTTTATTTTAAATAAAGTAGCAAAGGTTTATTTATAAATAACAAAGGATTGTTTAGATAAAATAATAAGGATTTAATATCCAAATATTATTAAAGTAAAAGCTTCTTCCATTTTAAATAAACACTAAAACCTATTTATTTATTTCAAATGAGTTTACTAAATAATTTATGTTCCCAAATAAAACTTACTAAAGTGTTTTGGTTTATTTTAGATTCAAAATAAATATTCTAATAAAACAAAATCCTATGGGAAATAAATGAATAAGGTCTATTCATATAATTAATAATAGACCCTAAAATAAAATGATATTTTAATTTAAACAAAGTTTCCAAGTATTCTTGATTTACAAATAAACCTACTGATTGGGTTTGAAAAATATTTGGATTTAAATTGAGTTTGAAATAAATCAAACCCTAAGTTGATAATTAAGCAATAGTCATTTATTTTAATTAATAATGGACTTTATTATCTAAAAATTTGTGGAGTTTAGATTTAGGTTCAAACTACTGAACAGAACCAAGTCAAATTTATTTGAACCATGTTTGTTTGATATAAAATTCAAACAGAAATTCAGAAATAGAAAAAGAAAAGAACACATAATAAAAAAAATGGAAAAGGGCCAACCCAACCCAGGCAGCCCACTAAGCCCACCAACCAGCCCAGCTTCTTTCCCGCAGAAAACGATTCACACCCCGTTTCAGACCGCGCAGTGTATGACCAGTGGACCCTTCCCTCATTTCGTTTTCCCACTGAGAGGTAGACCCACCGCCACTGTTCATCGTTCACACCCGCGCGAACCACGCCTCTTCCCCCTCACTGCCGTTGCAGGCTTTGATTCCGCACGATCAATTCGCCTTAACGCCGCGATAATTCCTCGTCGCGACCACGGCCTATTAATCGCCAGCGTTTCCTCCTCCTTTCCCCTCACACGCCACTCCCTCTCTGCCCCGAGGCTGCTGCAATTTGAGCACGCACCGCCGCAGCTCCGACCACCGTCTCCGGCCAATTCAGGCTAGTACACGCCACCCCCTTCCTTCTCAAGCACCCTAGCAACTACCCCACTCCTAGACACACCTCCCCATACCACCAGTTCGACCGCGGACGCCACTGAGCCTCGCCAACGACAACTTCCAGTACCGCCGCCGTTTGCTTCTTCTCCGACGACGACTCCCGGTAAACCAGACCGCCCCAACCCCTCTCGTTCACACACACAACATCGCCTCGCTCATGCGCGTCTGAATGTGCTCCTGTTATGCTTTAGGGCGATCTGCAGCGACGACTACCACCACCACCGTCTGGCTTAACTCCGACGAGCATTACTGGTATGCATCTGACCGCCCCGTACCTTCTCGTTCATACTCGTGACCTCTCCGTGACCTCCCGCACTTAACCATGCCCCTGTTTTGTCCTAGGACGATCTACAACGTCGTCTTCGACCACGACTGAGACCACCCGACGCCATCCTCCACTCCGGCGAGAAATCCTGCCAAGACCAGAGCGCCCCTCGCCAGACCAACACCTTCTCGAGCACCACCGTGACCTCCTGAACCCGGTGAGCTTCTTCTCCTCCTCTCTCGCTTCCTAGAACCACCGCGAACCCCTCGCCTGGCCGTGCGCCGCCGCTAGCCGTCGTTAGCACCGCCCACTTTAGGTCAGAGTCGCCAGTACCGTTCGATCCAGATTTAGCGGCCACGATTAGATCACTTATCGTCGAAGGGGTATGTCCTCTGGGCCACTCGATCTAACTAGATCAAACGTTCCACAGAGCCGATCCGGCCGAACAGGTATCGACCAGTAAGAACACGCCGCGTGTCACCTGTTTTGATTTAAAAACAGATTGAAATCTGATTTAGATAGAATTTTCAAACCCTGATAACTTTTGACCCACACGTCCAAATTTGGCAAATTTTATATCAATGAAATCAGGAGAACAAGCCCTAGCTAACCATGGCCTTAGTTTTGAAAATAGTATCTGTTAGCTTGTTTGAATTTATAGAAACATTTGTGTACTTGTTTAGAGTATAAAAATGATTTAAAATTGTTTTTAGGATTAAATCTTTTGCAACATGGATTTGTGTGACCTTACTGACCCTAGGAACCAACCCATAGTGTTAGAAATGATTTTTGTGAAATCTAAGTTGAATTATTTAACTTAACCATTTCCTAGCCAAATAAACTCATTGATTTTATTATGGAATTGTTTTTGCAAGAAAAACTTTGGGAAAATGTTATGAACCAAAACTTACTGACCCAAAACACCAAACCTTGCCAAGGGCAACTCACTTGTTGAAAAATATAAAGTTTTGCTTTGAAAAGAATAATTTTCACCACATAAAATGTTGAATGGATTTTAAAATAGATTTTGAGCAAAACCCTCTAAATAATGACTTTGCCATCTTGGTAAATGACCAATGTGGACCTTACAAAGTTAAAAGCCTAGTGGATACCTCCCTTGTGAATAAAACCATCTTAAGCATGTTTCCATGCATGACTTAGAATCCATTGCTTTGTGTGTGTGAAATATTGTTTGAATGTTGGTTTGGAATGCTACTTGATACTATGCTTGTTTAATTGTAGTGAAATTAGCAAAGTGTGAGAATAGCAAGATCAAGGAGTAAATCCTCATTCCCTACCAAAAAGGCAAGTTACACTATCATACAAAAGACCTACTATTTTCATTATACTTAGTGGATTTTGTATACATGCATGAAAATGTTTTATACTTATGCTATGCTAATCCTAATAGGATTCCCTATACACTCCTTAGTGAAAATATTAAAGTTGTACATGCTTAGCCATGCTATGTTTTGAAAAGAGATACATGTTGAGATTTTACAAGGATTGAGAAAAGGACTTGTGTTTTGTATAATAAAACAAGGACTCAATGAAGCACCTAGGTGGTGGACACTTTATGTTTTGGAGAAGGTGGCAACAAAAGGGAACCATGTCTATGGCAATCACTTTGTGTTGTGCTCCAAATGAAAACCACCTAGGAAACTTAGAGATTGAACATGTTCTCCAATTGTGGCTTTCGTGTACAACCACATGCTATTATGGCTCTGGCTTAGTCAACTACATTAGGAATACCTATACATTGTCTTTAGTTACCGGACATGGGGATCTGGAATGCTTCATGGGGACTGAAGACAAGCTAGCAATGATGTATTGGAGGACCTTTTGGAAAGACTTCGTCACATTCTCAGTCTGCCAGTACTCCATCTTGGTGAGCACTAATCCAGTAGGCCACTGGTGGCAACAAGATGGGATTGTGTCATGTGGGTAAAGTGTACTCCTTCTGCAGAAGTTAATAACAATCTAAGTACTTAGCCGTGTCCCCGGTTATGGACAATACTGAGCAACTAAATTTTGAACCATGGGAGATCTCGACATTCCAACTTCTAATATAAAAACTTGATGCACTTGGGGGTACCAAGGAATTCAAAGAGATTTTATTAAGCTTGTTGCACTTGGGGTTACCAAGGTGCTCAAGAGCATGATGTACTTGGGGTTACCAAGGGACTCATGAGATTTTGATAAAACTTGAAGCACTTGGGGTTACCAAGTAGCTCAAGGGATTTTGACAAGGACTTGAACACTTGAGTTTCTACCAAGGAGTTCAAGGAACTTGGAAAAGAGATTTGACAAAGGACCAAAACCATTTTGAAAAGATAGGATAAATACTGCTTTATGCAAATAAGCCCTAAACTCTACTTAGCCAAATATGCATGTATTGATAGGATCCGCTCATATTTACATAAAAGTGAAGCTTGCCAATACAATTCAAAATGTATTGACCCTTTGTGGCTGTAACTTGTAATGTTGCAGGTTGATTGTTTTGTTATATGAAGATTGTTTGATTGACTAGGACTACAAATTCTACAACCAACATCTGCCTGTGGCATTTTGAAGATGAAGGACCCATGACTATATTTATTCTGCTGCAATGTATTGTAATAGCCATATGAGCTATGTATGATGTAATAAAATTATATTATCCCTGGTTATAAAGTTATATTTTGACCTTGTTTCTTGATATTACATCTTACTGTGGATGCTAGCTATTGATCCAGGGACTAGCATTGTAAAACACAGGAGGGATCTACCATATTGGGTAGGGACCTCTACAATTTGGATGAGGAATTTCCTCATGGATCTTGGTGTGGTTCAGGGCTCGTCCAATCCGTTGGACGTGTATTGTGACAACAATGGTGATATTGCACAAGCCAAGGAACCTAGATAGCACCAGAAGAACAAGCACATACTCATGCGGTACCACCTGATTCGCCAGTTCGTGGATCAGGGTGATATCAAGTTATGCAAGGTACACACGGATGCAAATATTGCGGATCCGTTGACAAAGCCGTTACCACAACCGAAGCATGAGGCGCACCTGAGAGCCATGGGCATTAGATGCTTAGACATGTGATGTCGGAAGATTGACTCTAGTGCAAGTGGGAGACTGTTGGGAATATGCCCTACAGGCAATCATGTATGATGATATTTCCCATTGTATTCATAAAGATATTAAGTAGTCCTTGTATAAAAATCTGATGTGTATCATTGGATATGTGATTCGGTTGTGGAACTATGCATTCATGTTGTTTGTACTAAATATCCTTGGTCATTGAGGTTGTGTTGGACACACAACTTAGACCAATGTGAAAGTTTGCTTGATGACTTGGTTCCACTTGTCATGGGCATGGAGATGCTATTCCAACTTACACATACTCGGCTAAAGAGTTTAGCGAGTCGGATTGACCCACATTGAGGTACAACGAACTAGCTGTCATTTGTATATCTCAATCAATGTAATCCTTAGACCTGAGGTTGTTGCATAGTCCGAGTTGAGGATCACCAACTTAGGTTCTGTCAAACGTTGATCCGTAACTGGGCAGTTATAAAGGCAGGGTTCGGGTCGACTGAGAATCAAGCTGCGTGATGTGAATAACCAAGATAGGATTTTGCCACTCCACTCGGAAAAGATATTCTCTAGGCCCTCTCATGAGATATGATTCGGAAAGCATGGCCATGCACGACCCAGTTAAGTGTTAACCGAGGAGATCGACTAAGAGTTAGTCAGGTGAATCACTTATCTCGGATCGAGAAGAGAGTCGGACTATTTAAGGGATGACATATATTCACCTATAGTCTGACAAGGTATATCGTGAGGCAAAAGGGACTCGGACGTAAGTCGCATTGGAAAGGCAAGTCGTCATGACTCTTTGGTACTTGGGAGTCGGCAGGTTCTGCTAGGAGCCGCTACTGACTGATCGATTGTGAGTCGGACTCCAATCGTGTCCAAGTAGCCATGAGCCTGCGGGGTCACACACTTAAGAGCGGGAGCAAGTTCGGATTGGATCTGAACCTGTAATCTGGTTGTGTTGGACCTAAACCGGATTAGGACTGAGTTAGTGAGTTGGACTCACGGTGACTAATGTTATATGGGCTTTAGTGAATGGGTCGCGCGAGCAGAGCCCACGTTCACTCCCTATATATAGTGGAGCACCATAACCCAGAAAGGTTAATCGTTGTTCGGTTAGGTCATTTCATGTGTTGGAAACCCTAGCTCCACAGCAGTCCAGCCGTCGTTACGAACCTAGCAGTTCGCCGCCGGCGCTCCTCCTTGTACGTGTGGATACCAGCAGAGGTGTTGTGCGATCAGCACCAGGACGATCGGATCGTGAGGACTGCACTGCATCAACTGACGCGCTTCATCATCCGCAACTGCGCGTCTAGTGGTAAACCTCGTGGCCTTCTACCTCAGCTAGATCTTGGGATCACCACGTTAGAGGAAAAAGTTTTGTTTTATCTCTGCGTGGCCCAACTTTATCCATATTGGAAACAGAGTAACAAACATAAATAAAAATTAATACTCATAGTAGAAGTTTCCTCTACCAATTCCACTCTTCAATAGCGCTTCACTCCCCGGCAACGGCGCGAGAAAATAGTCTTGATGACCCACAAGTATAGGGGGTGTATCGTAGTACTTTCAATAAATAGGAGTGTCGATCCCAGCGAGGAGAAGAAGGTGCTGACTAGTGGTACTGACTCAAGATTTGTATGTAAATACTAGCAAACGAATTTTTAGGGGGTTTTGATAATGCAAAGAAATAAAGTGCAAGTAAATAAAGACGACAGAAATTGCAGCAAGTGGCCCAATCCTTTCTTAGCACGGGAAAAGCGGATGATATTACTTATGAGGACCAAATGTTCTCGAGGACACATGGGAATACTGTCAAGTGCTTTCGTTTCATATAGCTGATTAATCATCTTTGGTTTTCTAAGTGTTGTGTGGGTGAACTTGTGCTAATGTACTGACCTTACTAGGACTAATACATACTTGTGGTTAAACCCCTTGCAAGGATCCGCCACTAGAAGAAAGCAATTAAGATAAAAACCTAACCATAGCCTTAAACTCTGAGATCCTACACTCCCTTGTGCAAAGGTTTCCTAACGGGGGTTCAGGTTTCTGTCACTCCAGCAACCCCATAATTAGTAAACAAATACACGATGCATTCCCCTAGGCCCATAAATGGTGAAGTATCATCTAGTCGACGTTCACATGACACCACTAGAAGAATAGAACCACAACTTAAATATCAATCCATTGAATAATACCTCAACACAATTCCACTACTAACAACATGACTTCTCCCATGTCCTCAAGAACTAAATGAACTACTCAGGAGACATCATATGGATCAAGACCAGAGATGATATGATGATGAATAACAATCTGAACATAAAAATAATTCAATGGTTCCACTCACAAGCATCAACTACAAGAGTAATTAACACCGGGAAAGTTCCCCCTAAGAACTATGCAAGATTCAACACAATTTTTACAGTGCTACGAGGTGGTGATGATGGTGCTGGTGGATATGATGGTGTGGATGATGATGATGATGATCTCGATGAAGTCTAGCTTGATGATTGTGTTGATGGCGACGATCTCCCCTCTTCGGGAAGGAATTTCCCCGACAGAAATCTGTCTGCCGGAGAGCTATTTCTCTCTCTGTAGTTTTCGCCCCGTAGATGCGGAGGAATCTTTCTATGGTCGCTCCCTGACTTTAGGATTTTGAGGAGAAGATATAGGCGAAGGGGCAGATCTAGAGGTGGGCCAGGGTGGCCACACCCCCTGGTGGCGCGGCCCAGGGTGGACCGCGCCTGGGAGGGGGTGGGCCCCATGTGGCCCAACTCCGCCTCCCATTCTGGCTTCCTTCATCTTCTGGGAAAATATTATTTTCCATAGTTTTTCTGGTATTTTTATTATCTTCGTGAAAATTGCATCTAGACACCGCTTTTTCCATCAGAATCCTGACTCCGGCAGTTCATCCTGCAAGAATCATCCAACATGCAAAAATAGATGAAAGAACATAACACCTCTTAATATGAAATATATCAATGAATAGCAGCAAATTATGATATAGAATAGTGATGCAAAATGGACGTATTAATGGCCTGCAAGTGCATAGGTTTGTTAAAGCATGTTTTCATGGAAGTATTAATTTGGGTTTTTATATCAATCCCAATAAGGAGCTTCGATAAATGTTTTTATGCAGTGTTTCTGTCGCACCCAAGGTGTCACAGGTCTTGAGTGAATTGAGTGCAAGTGTTGGAGGTGGAAAGTGGTGAGTGAATAATAGAGGAAACTTGAGTAAAGGTAGATGCAAAAATTAAATAACATAAAAGTAGAAAGACGATGAAAGTGTTCGGAGTTCCTAGAAATGAGAAGTTAGACACGGAGAGAAATAGTTCATGGTGATAGTGAATGTGACGAATGGTTGAAATGATATAAGTGATTGTGTTACTTCATATTCATAAGTGAGTAGGCAAGAAACCCATATACCGACTAGGAGTCCTCATGGCAATTCCTCCTTGTCCTACTGATCCATCTACATGTTACCACAGTAATGGTCAGCACATTAATTAAGGTATTTCGACTGGATCAAGGCTTTAATCTTGATGGTTCCTTGTTTATCCTTGAGTATTACTAGCTCCTCATTGATATAGGTCATGTCACTCGGGGGTCAACGATGAGCTAGAAAACAAGTTCATATCTATGAGATCTCGAGATCATGTTATCTAGGCCCTTAAATTATACAACAAGCATTAGACAAACATAGATATTCATTCTCACATTATAATTGTAACATCCCAAAAATACTAAACTTGGATCATCAAAATCTAATCATCAAAATTAGGGTTAACAAAAACTTTTCTAAAATAAAAATATGAAAGCATGCATGGTGTATGCATTTCATTTGGAATTCTTTTGAACCACCTTGTTTGTGTGTTACTTTGCTTGTAAATGGATTCTTAGGTGAAATAAACATCATCTAAACAATTCCCAAACTTTTCGCAAAGACAAGTAAATCAAAACAAATAAAATAAGGGAATGGTCATTTTGACCAATTTAACTCCCATGCCTACTTTGCTTGTCCCAAACTTTCAGAACTTAACATAAACTTTTCTGGATCTTTGCACCCCTTGATTGTACTCATAACAAAGTATCAAGGCCCAATTGTGATCATCCAGAAACTTCCAAATGCATAATTTAAATGACAGTTCAAAATTGAATCTTTATCATATGAGAAGATCCCACTTTTTCTAAAACTACTCAAACAAGCTCAACTTTCAAAACCCAAGCATCTGCAGACTCACCAGCACCAACCTAGCACACCCACCAAAAATCTTTTCAAAATTCAAAACTTGAATTCTTGCAGCCATTTCATCAAACACTTTGCAGACACAAATCATCAAAATCTTAAACACTATTGTGAGCAGTGATTGAAGCCTAACTTGTCCCCTCTCTAGCTCACAACCATCTCAGTAGATCATCTAGCAAGTTAAACCAATCACTAGCCTCACTGTAAGATGGGCAATGACATCAATGGTGAATAGCCGAAGATCACCATGCCACCCCAGTGGAGACAGCAAGCGAGAAGGAGATTTAGCCGTGCCAACCTTGTCTGGGAGGCAGCCCACCGTCCACCGCCACTCCCTGTCCCAGCCGCGAGCGTTGCCAAACCTTGGACCACACGCACGGACCGCGCCTAGCTCGCCAGCAACCATGCCGAGCATGCGCCAGAGCGCATGCTCGTCCGATGCCCACGGACCGCGCGCCACCCTCGCCGCGTGCATACATGATCGCACCAACCCAGGAGACCGCCAGACATCCCCGTTCGCCGCCCCATGTTGCACAGCCACCGCTCGCCGTTGAAGACGCCGCCTCAGCCGCGCAGAGCATCGCACGTTCCAGACCAAACCGCATCGCCCCCTACGCGTGCATTAAAGTCGTAGAGCATCGCCAGGATACCACCAAGCGATCTCCACCGCCGGCCATGCCTCTAGCCGCCCGTAGCCATGTCGCCACCGTCGCCTGACCATCCCGTTCGGTCTCGTCGTCGCGACTATAAATAGAGGCCACCCCCAGTCGAATTCTTCACACCATCTCACTCCCCTCTCCTCACTGATCGTGCCACCCTGTTCCCGGAGCATGGCGAGTAGCACTTCGCTGGAATTTCACCGAAGCCTGCCGCTGCTGGAGAAGAAGGTGGCCAGCGATTGGAGCCGCCCCAGGAGAAGCTGCCGGTACCAGGAGGTTCGCCGTCGTCGACTTCGTCGTTCGCCCGCCTCGCCGACCATCGCCTGAGCCCCGGTGAGCCCCCAACGACCCCCACCTGCCGCGCTAGGTTTCTGTCTCGCCGGCGTTCCCAACATCGACGATGACCCTCAGCCGTTGGATTAGAACCAGATCGAACGCACCACATCGCCCCATACCGCTTCGCACCCCCTGTCTCACTGACGAGTGGGGACAGCGACTTAACCAGCCCGGGTAAGCGAAGTGCTTAGCAGGCCGGCCCAGTATCGCTTCCCGCGCATCCCAGTTATTTGAATTTAACATTTTTCCTTTTATTTCAAACACACTTCTGTACCCAGTTTCAAAAATCAACCCAGGTCGATTGAGTGAACCAAATTGAATGAAACCAATTTTGTTAGAAAGGTATGGGAATTCTGAATCCAAACCCGTTGGATTCAAGTCATTTTGATCTGTAGATCATCCATGGTAATAATAACAAGGTAGAAGCTTTTCTGCCCTTAAAACATTTTTCAAATTTAAACCATAATAGATTTTGAGTTGATTCCAACTCTCAAAAATCACATTTAACCATACCTTTCAGAATATATAAAAATATATAGGTTTACTTAGAGAAATAATCACCAAGTAATAAAAGAATGCCACATAGGCATTTCTAGCCACTTTAATTCATTAAAGTAAAAGATAAAAACCATATTAAATTGTGACACCACTTTAAATCACATTCCCATGGACTAAAATATGTTGTGATGACATGTGTCAACATGATCCCATGTTTGGTTTGGAGAATATTAAATATTAAGTAGTTTTTCAATGAGTAGAAATTACTTTTCTAAAAATAAAAGGAATTAAACCAAGCTTTAATCTTGTAATGTTAGTGATGATGCTAGATCATCTATAGGACCCTTGTGTGTGATGAATGCAAGTAGTTAATTATTGTTTGGTGATTGTGTACCTCGTATTTATTCATAGACGCTAGTATCGACCAAGGCTACGAGGAGGAAGGAGGATACTACGAAGAAGAAGCCGAGGAGAACTTCAACCACTACTCTGCACAAGGCAAGCTAACTGTCACATCCCAAGATTTTCCAAATCTTGTAATGTGAAAAATAAATGAATAAAATAAAACTTTGTTGATTTTCATGGTGAGAAGAAACTTTTTGAATCCAATTGGAAGCCTTCAAACCAATTTGGATCAAATAAATCCTAAAGGGATTTAAAAAGATAAACATTTAATAAAGGAAAATAAAAATATTTGGAATTACTATTTTGGATCTTTAAATAAAAGATTTGGTTTTCAGAAGAAAAGGTAGATTTATAAATAAAGAATTATTCTAAAAGCCAAATTAAAACTTGGCTAAGCCTTTGAAATAAAAACATTTCTATTTGATAAAAATAGTAAAGGTTTATAAAAGGATTTAATATCCGAGTTTATTAAAAATAAAGGTTTTGCTATTTTAATTAAAAACATCAAAACTTATTTTAAACAAGTTTTCCAAGTGTTTTATATCTTCAAATAAAACCCACTGATTTGGTTTTGATAATATTTTAGATTTCAAAAAGGAGTTTTGAATAAATCAAAATCTATTTGATTTAATAACAATGGTCTATTTATTTAATTAATAATGGACCCTAAAATAAAAATATTATTTTGATCTTTGGACTTTGGTTTATGTTGTTAAACAGAACCAAATTCAATTGCAATGTTTGGTGAGTGTTTGAATTGATTTGTTGTTTGAAAATTCAAAACAGAAAATAGATTTGGAAAAAGATAAAACTTTCAGGAAGAAAAAAATAGAATCTGGACTCAGCCCAACTGGCCAAGCCCAACGAGCCCAGCTAGCCCAACTTCTCTCCCCCACGCCGAAGCGTTTTCTACCTAAACGCACACCCGCAGAGCGACTGACCAGTGGACCTCTTTTCCCTCTCCTCTCTCTCGCTGACGCACAGGACCCACACGCCAGCTCACGTCCTTCTTCCTCGCGCAGACGACGCCTGCCCTTTCCTGGCCTTAACGCCGGCGATCAATTCACGCTGTTAACGGCCATTACTCCCCCTGCGACCACGCGGTATTAAACGCCTCGCCCTCCTCTCCATTTCCCCTCAGACCCCACGCCCTAAACGCCACCAGGCTGTCCTGAATAGAAGCAACAACGCCACTGCTCCGACCACCGTTCCCAGCAAATTCCGGCGAGCCCAGCCACCGCCTTGCCTCCCTGACCAAGCACACACATTCCCCACTCCTAGGCGCTTCTTCCTGTACCTCCCATTCACTCGCGGGCGCCCTAGAACATCGGCTCCGTATTCAACTGACCGTGCCGCCGCGTCTGCCTCTCTCCGGCGAAGTTCCCTGGTAAGAACAGACCACCCCGAGCCCTCTCCTTCACGCACACAGCTTTGCCTTGGTCTTGCGCACCTAACCATGCCCTCTGTTTGCCTTCTCGTGATCTGTAGCGTCGACTCCGACCACGAACAGAACCACCCGGCGCCATTCTCTACTCCGGCGAGGAATCACTGCTGTCCCTGAGCGCCCCTTGCCAAGCCGACCGTACCTCGAGCATCACCACGTCCTTGCGATCACGGTGAGCATCCCCACATCGTTCTTTGCTTCCTAGAACCGCCGCTATCCCATCGTCCGACCGTCGCCGCCATCTGCCGCCGCGTAGCGCCGCCAGCTTTTGGTCAAGCACGCAAGAGCCGTTAGATCCCCATCCTGTGGCGTAGACAGAACGACTTAAGCGAACAGGTATGGGAGCATCTGAGCCGTGCGATCTGTTTAGATCCAACGCACCAGAGAGCGAAATCCGCGCGAACCGGTACCGCCCAATAGGAACATGACGCGTGGCCCAGGCTTCGTTTTAAAACAGATTTGAATCTGCTAGAGATTCAATTTTGAAACCTTTGTAACTTTTGATCCACACGTCCAAAAATTACAAACTTTATATCAATAGAATCAGTGGAACAAGCCCTAGCCAACCATGCAATTTGTTTAGTCAATAGTATCTGTTAGATTGTTTGTTTTTGCAGAAACATTTGTATGCTTGTTTAGATTAGAAAAATTGTTCAAAAATGTTTTTGATGTTGAAATCTTGGCAAATTAGTTTGTGGTGAACTTACTGACCCTAGGAACCAACCCATGGATTTAAAAATGGAATTTGTGAAGATTAGGAATGAACACTTGAATTAGTCCATTTCTAGTCAAATGGAAATATTGGTTTTGTTATGAAAATGTTTTTGGATTAAAAAACTTTGGGAAAATGATTTGGACCAAATCTACTGACCCTAAACAACAAGTTTTGAGAAACAACAACTTATTTGGTGAACAACTTAAAGTTGTTGCTTTGATAAAAATATTTTCCATCACATAAAATAATGATTGGATTTAAAAATGGTTTATGGACAAAACCCTTTTGCAAATGACTTTGCCACTTTGGGAAATGACCACTTTGAACCTTAAAAAGTTTAGAAGCCTAGTGGAGACCACCTTTGCAAATAAACCTATCTTTGCATGCTTGCATGCATGACTTAGTTCCTCTTGTTTTATGTGTGTGAATTGTTTGATTGATTATTGGTTTGGAATGCTAGTTGATATTGTGTTTGCTTGATTGATTGTAGTGAAGTTAGAAAAGTGTGAGACTAGCAAGATCAAGGAGTGAACCAACATTCCCTACCAAAAGAAAGGCAAGTGACACTATCATTCAAAGACCTACTATTTTCATTATACTTAGTGGATTTTGAAACATGCATGAAAAGAATTTCTATACTTATGCTATGCTAAATCCGAATAGGATACCCTATACATTCCTTAATGAAAACAATGTAGTTGTTACATGCTTAGCCATGCTATATTTTGAAAAGAGATACATGTTGAGATTTTATGAAGTTGAGAAAAGGACTTGTGTTTTTATATAATAAAACAAGGACTCAATGAACCACCTGGGTGGACAAGGATACTTTGAGTTTTGGAGAATGTGGCAACAAAAGGAACCATGTCTATGGCAATCTCTTTGTGTTGTGCTCCAAAGGAAAACCACCCAGGAAACTTAGAGATTGAACATGTTTCTCCAATTGTGGCTTTCGTGTGCAACCACATGCTATTTATGGCTCTGGCTTAGTCAACTACATTGGGAACACCCATGCATTGTCTTCAGGTTACTGAAAATGAGGACCTGGAATCCTACATGGGTACTGAAGACAAGCTAGCAATGGTGTATGGGAGGACCCTCTGGAAAGACTTCGTCACATTCTCAATCTGGCAGTACTCCATCTTGGTGAGTACCAATCCAGCGGCCACTGGTGGCAACAAGATGAGATTGTGACATGTGGGTAAAGTGTGCAACTTCTGCAGAAGATAATAAAATCTAAGTACTTAGCCGTGTCCCCGGTTGTGGACAATACTAAGCAACTAAGGTTTGAAGCTATGGGAAATCTCGACATTACAATTTCTAAAAGAAAAACTTTTAAGTGACAATAAAAGACTTGATGCACTTGGGGGTACCAAGAAGCTCAAGAGATTTTGTTAAAACTTGATGCAATTGGGGGTACCAAGGAGCTCAAGAGATTTTGTTAAAACTTGATGCACTTGGGGATACCAAGGAGCTCAAGAGATTTTTGACAAGGACTTGAACACTTGGGATTTTACCAAGGAGTTCAAGGGAATTTGAAAAAGAGATTTGACAAAGGACCAAAACCATTTTGAAAAGATAGGATAAATTTTGCTTCTGCAAATGAGCCTAAAACCCCACTTAGCCAAAAATGCATGTAATGATAGGATCCACTTATATTATACATAGTAGTGAAACTTGCCAATACAATTCAAATGTATTGACCCTTGTGGCTGTAACTTGTAATGTTGCAGGTTTGATTGATTTTATTGAAGATTGATTGATTAGGATTACAAAGTCTACAACCAACATGTTTGCCTGTGGCACTTTGAAGATGAAGGACCCCATGCTTATAGTTATTCCGCTGCAATGTAATGTAATATCCAAATGAGCTATGTAAGATGTAATAAAATTATGTTATTCCTGGTTATAAAGTTATATTATGACCTTTGTTTCTTGATATTACATCTTAACTGTGGATGCTAGCTATTGATCCAGGGACTAGCATTGTAAACACAGGGGACTCTACCTTATTAAAGGTTGGGACCCTTACACTAACACTTGCAAGATACTTTACATTAGCAAGCCTTACTATACCAGGTAACCTTGCAAGCCTAATACTACTAGCTGAATGTGCAAGCTTATACTTGCAATTGGGCAAGCTAATACTTACTTACTACTATGTCAACTATATGCCTTAAGCATATGTGATCATATCCACTTGATAAACCAATCATAGTTTTATTTGCAACCCTCTACTTTACTTCTTTATCAAATCTTTAACTTAGAGTTGACTTAAGTGACTTGTAGATTCTAGAAAGATATATTGAAGGTTGCATAAAGAGCATAAAATTTGGCCTAGGCTAGAAAATCTTGATGTCATCCTAAGGCATAAGATTGAACTTAGTTGAAACTCCACTAGCTTACTATCCCCCATTAGTGCTTACCCCCACTTATAGATGCTAGTGCTAAGCCTAAAACTTGATCAACCTTAGATGGGAATACTTGGTCAAAATGGTTATGAAAACCTTAGAATGATGGATCATTCTACTGAGATGTTTCGACATGTGTTTCCGAACACCTGATGATTTTTGTGATGAAAATGTTGAGGCATGAGCCTTAGCCCTTTATAAAACTGATGGTTGTCCGGATGCGATACCATTCCAATCTTATTGTACAACCAAAATACCCGAAGATTGGGTAGGGCTTGACTGGAAACTTATATACCTTAAAAATCCGGGTGTTGACAAGTTGGTATCAGAGACATCCTGACCATAGGAGACCCTAGTTAGACTGGACGTTTGAATCAAAAACTTAGTTTCAAAACCAAAGAAAACAAATATTTACAAAAACTTATTCTCATTCTTATCCCTTTGATTCTTTCATGAAAATTCATGTTCCTCAAAAACTCTTGCAAAATACATAAAATTTTGACACACTTGATCACTCTACTAACTTACTCATCCTATATTCTTATAGATGGACGTGAGGTACAACAAGTTTTATCAGTTGGGGAATGGCGGAGACCTTATCTTTGAGAGGGATTTGGACCAGCTTTCGGAACTTCTAGAGCGTCCGCGCCACGAGTTCTTCGGAGCTCAGCTCAATGATCAAGGAGGAGAAGATCTGCAGTGACTAATTGTTGCAAGTCTCCGAGGAAAGATTGAACCTCCCACTGCTGAGGGAATTCAGTTTACCTTAAGAGAGAACAACTGGCTCGATGGACTTGCCAGGGCAATGCAGGAAGCTCTTTCCCGTCTGTGTGGGCAGAGCGTCAATCAGATCAAGGGAACCCGCTTTGAGTTTTGTCCAAGGCGTGATGCAAATGGACAACCACTGGAAGCCCCATACCACCCTGAGCTGAAGACTCAATTGGACCACCTTAGCTTCATGATGTACGATCGTCAGAAGGAGTTGGATAACTGCCGTGACTACTCCAACCACAAGTCTGCCATCATCAAGACGAAGGATCAAACCATCGCCATGCTAGAAAAGGATCGCAAGTCTCGTCGCCGTCAGCTCGACAAGAAGGAGCGCATCATTGCCCGTCTTCGCCACCGTATCTCACCTTTGGAGGAGACCATCCACGAGAGAGACATGCAGTTGGAAGAAAGGGAGAATGCAGGAGAGGATCTTCGTGGAGACCCCTACTCCTATCTCAGCAATGATGATGATTTTCTGGAGAATCAGGCTATGGACTTCTTCACCGATGAGGATGATTTCGCCTTCATCGACGACAATGAATATGACGAAGCCACCGATTCCGAGGAGTAGTAGCACTTGAGCACTAGCGTACTGAGTAGTTTTCAGTCCCACTATATCGTAGTTTCCAGAATGGTTCTTAAAACCATCTGTTTTTCTTTGTTGTGGTGTGTGTTGTACCGTGTGCTATGAATGAATGAATGAAAAGCGAGTTGCTAGAAGAATCTGAGTCAAACTTTAAAAACTTTTCAAAATCCCAGAACCTTAGAAATTTCCCTCTTTTCTCAAGATCTATCTCAATAATCAAATGCCACGCGGAGGAAGTGGTTCACCCCCGGACCTCGATGTTGCAGATTCTGCAAATGTTGACTTCTGACCGTGAAGCTGAAAGAGCGGAACGTCAAGCCAACCTAGCCACCCTGCAACAGATAGCTCAGCTAGCCCACAACAACCAAGGCCACGGAAATCAGGACAACCATGGATCTAAGCTCAAGAATTTCCAGAATACCAACCCACCTGTTTTCACTAAGTCAGAAGAACCTCTAGACGCTGATGATTGGCTGCAAACCATGGAAAATAACCTAGAAGTCGCCGGAGTGGAAGCCAACGAGAATGTTCTGTTCGCCACCCACTATCTAGCCGGAGATGCCAGGGCATGGTGGAACAGTGTTCACGCAATGACCGGAGGCCAGATGATGACCTGGGAGGAAGTCAAGGTCAAGTTTAGTAGAACCCATGTGCCACCGGGTTTGATCAAGAGAATGAGAGACGAGTTCAGAGAACTGAAGCAAGGAAGGATGACCGTAGTGGAATACCGTGACAAATTTTTGTCATTAGCTAGGTATGCCCCGGATGAGATCGACACAAAGCCAAGAAGAAAGAAAGATTCCTGAATGGTATGCATGATGAGATGCAGACAGTGTTAGCCAATATCCCCTTTGCTGATATTGAAGCCCTTGTCGACTCTGCTATCCAGATGGAAGGAAAGATCAACCAAGCCAATGAGAACCGCAAGCGTCGCATGACACATTAGCCAGGAACCCATCAGACCCCAAAGTATCGCCCTAACCCATCTCCCGGATTTGCCCCAATAACCCACAGACCCCCGATGAACCGTCCGACCTATCCCAACCGTGGAAACCCTAGGCCCGGAGGAAATCACAACAACCCCGGCAACTCTAGCAATTTCAACCGTGCCCCACCCAAGTTCAACAACAATGCTACTGCCAACACCAACACTGCCCCGAGGACTGGAAGCAATGCTGTGCCTGTAGCAGCAAAGGACAAGTCGCAAGTGACTTGTTATGACTGCGGAAATAAGGGCCACTATTCCAACGAGTGCCCCAATAAGAAGAATGCCTCAGCACCCAATGCTAATGCCCCAGATCAGCAGCAGCGTCGTGTTCAGCCCGGAATAAGGTTTGCCCTAGGGAAATCGCTCAACCGCAATGGCCGTCTTTTCCTCATGCGTGCTGAAGAAGCTCAGGAAGCGCCAGACGTCGCGCTGGGTATGTTTTCTGTTAATTCAGTACTTGCAAGAGTGTTGTTTGATTCTGGTGCATCGCATTCATTTGTCACCGAATAATTTGCATGCACTAGTAAAATTCAACCAACCAAACTGAAGCATGTCATGATTGTTCAAATTCCTGGATCAACCACCAAGGCTAGTCAAATTTGCAAAGCCGTCCCTATCCGAATCCATGGCATATATTTTTATGCTAATCTGATAGTACTCGGAACTAAAGGTTTGGAAGTAGTACTAGGAATGGATTGGATGTCCAAACATAAAGGATTGATTGACTATGCCAAGAAAGCCATAACCATGAACAGTACAGCCAGAATATCAGTCGAGCATATATCTGAAACCTTACCTCGTCAATTCAAGTGCAACAAGAGTATAGCCCAACCTACCATTGACCAAGTCCGGATAGTCTGTTAATACGCCGATGTATTTCCAGATTTTGCCCGGTATGCCCCCAGATCGGGATATCGAGTTTATCGTTGAACTAATCCCCGGAACTGGACCCATAGCCTAGAGACCATATAGTATGAACCCGTCGGAACTAGAGGAACTAAAGAAGCAACTGGATGACATGTTGGAAATTGGATTGATTCAACCAAGTGCGTCACCATGGATGTCACATGTCTTGTTTGTGGACAAGAAAGATGGAGGTAACCGTTTGTGTACGGATTATCGGAAGTTGAATGATGTCACCATCAAGAACAAATACCCCTTGCCCAAGATAGAATATTTGTTTGATCAGTTGACGGTGCCAAAGTGTTTTCTAAGATTGATCTTAGGACTGGGTATCATCAACTCAAAATTCGTGCAGAGGATATTCCAAAGACTGCCTTCACCACCAGATATGGATTGTATGAGTATACAGTCATGTCTTTTGGATTAACCAATGCCCCCTCTTATTTCATTAATCTCATGAATAAGATTTTTATGGACTTCCTAGATAAGTTTGTCGTTGTTTTCATCGATGACATTCTGATTTATTCCAAATCAGAAGAAGAACATGAGCTACACCTAAGGACCATTCTTGGAACCCTTAGAGAGCATCAACTATATGCAAAGTTTAGCAAATGTGAATTCTGGTTACAAGAGGTAGGATTCCTCGGTCACATTGTATCATCCGGAGGAATTGCCATTGACCCTGCAAAAGTAAAAGATGTCGAAGATTGGCAAGCCACAACCACTTAAACCCAAGTTCATGCATTTCTCGGATTGGCGGGATATTACCGCAAGTTCGTAGAAGGATTCTCAAGTATCGCCAGACCCATGACCCAATTGCTGAAGAAGGACAAGAAGTTTGAATGGACCGACAAATGTGAAGCGAGTTTTCAAGAACTCAAGAGGAGATTGATTTCAGCCCCAATCTTAATCATGTCGGATATCACGAAGCCCTTCGATGTGTATTGTGATGCATCCAAGATCGGTCTCGGATGTGTGATAATGCAAGAAGGCAAAGTTATATCTTATCTATCTCAACAACTGAAGCAACATGAGCAAAATTACCCAACCCATGACCTCGAACTTGCAGCCGTAGTTCTAGCCCCGAAGACATGGAGACATTACCTGATGGGAAAACGTTGTAAGATCTATACGGATCACAAGAGTCTGAAGTATATATTCACTCAGAAGGAGATGAATATGAGACAGAGAAGATGTATTGAGCTAATCAAGGATTACGATCTGGACATTCACTATCACCCTGGTAAAGCCAATGTGGTAGCAGATGCCCTTAGCAGATTGCCGTGCCGCTTGAACTCCATGATCTTGAAGGAGCAACCAAGCTTGCACAAGGAGATGGAATTAGTAAGTGAAGGATTTTTGGCTAGCATAGAACTTCAACCCACTTTGATCAGTCAGATCAAAGAGTTGCAGAAGGGAAATGCTAGTATCGACGGAATCAAGCGTCGTATTGGTATAGGCAAAGTACCCAGATTCACCGAACACGAAGAAGGAGTTCTGTGGTACAAAGGACGCCTTTGTGTACCAGCAGATTCTGAGTTGAAAGAAGTGATTCTGAAGGAGGCTCATGATACTCTTTATTCCATCCATCCCGGAGGAACTAAGATGTATCAAGATTTAAAAGAGCAATTTTGGTGGCATAAGATGAAGAGAGAAATCGGAAGCTATATTGCCAAATGTGATATATGTCAGCGAGTCAAGCCAGGACATCAAAGACCCGCTGGATTGTTGCAACCATTGCAGATTCCAGAATGGAAATGGGATTCCATTGGAATGGACTTTATCACCGGACTGCCTACTTCTAGTAGGGGAAATGACTCTATCTGGGTCATAGTGGACCGATTGTCCAAAGTCACCCATTTCTTACCCGTCAAAACCACATATCAGAGTTCGAAGCTAGCGGAATTGTATATCGCTAGAATAGTTAGTTTACACGGAGTCCCCAAGAACATCGTATCGGATCGAGGAACTCAGTTTACCTTGAGATTCTGGAAGAAAGTCCAAGAAGTTTTAGGAACCCGCCTAGATTTTAGCACCGCATATCACCCTCAGAACGATGGACAAACGGAGCGAGTAAATCAAATACTCGAAGATATGCTGAGAGCATGTGTGTTAGAATATGGATCTAAGTGGGAAGATTGTCTGCCATTTGCAGAATTTTCATACAACAACAGTTATCAAGCCAGTTTGCAAATGGCCCCATTTGAATTCATTTACGGAAGGAAGTGTCGCACCCCTTTTACTGGTCGGAAGTAGGAGAGAGTCAGATTTTCGGACCCGACATCCTACGAGAAGCAGAAGAGAAGGTTCACAAGATTCGTGAGCACCTCAAGACCGCCCAATCCAGACAGAAGAATTACGTCGACAAGAGACGTCGAGACCTCGCCTTCAACATAGGAGATTTTGTATATCTGAAAGGGTTGCCATTGAAGGGAATGCAGCGTTTCCAACTCAAAGGAAAGTTAGCCCCCAGATATATCGGACCTTTCAAGATTCTGAACCGTCGAGGAGAAGTATCATATCAATTGGAACTACCTGAAGAGATGTAAGCCATGCACAATGTGTTCCATATCTCGTTACTTCGCAAGTGTCTCGAAGTCCCAGAGAATACCGAAGTGTTCAAAAACATCGATCACCGGACCATAGAGATCAACGATGACCTGACCTATCCTGAAGTACCCATCCATATTTTGGAAGAAGCTTTCAGAACTACCCGAACCCGAAGCATCAAGTTTCTCAAGATTCAGTGGAGCAACCACACAGAAGAGGAAGCTACCTGGGAGCGCGAAGATCACATCATGACAGAGTTTCCCGATCTCTTCAAATCCTAGGTAATCTTTTTCGTCCTTTTTCAAATATCGGGACGAGATTTTTTTAAGGGGGGAAGGTTTGTAACATCCCAAAAATACTAAACTTGGATCATCAAACAAAATTAGGGTTAACAAAAACTTTTCTAAAATAAAAATATGAAAGCATGCATGGTGTATGCATTTCATTTGGAATTCTTTTGAACCACCTTGTTTGTGCGTTCCTTTGCTTGTAAATGGATTCTTAGGTGAAATAAACATCATCTAAACAATTCCCAAACTTTTCGCAAAGACAAGTAAATCAAAACAAATAAAATAAGGGAATGGTCATTTTGACCAATTTAACTCCCATGCCTACTTTGGCTGTCCCAAACTTTCAGAACTTAACATAAACTTTTCTGGATCTTTGCACCCCTTGATTGTACTCATAACAAAGTATCAAGGCCCAATTGTGATCATCCAGAAACTTCCAAATGCATAGTTTAAATGACAGTTGAAAATTGAATCTTTATCATATGAGAAGATCCCACTTTTTCAAAAACCACTCAAACAAGCTCAACTTTCAAAACCCAAGCATCTGCAGACTCACCAGCACCAACCTAGCACACCCACCAAAAATCTTTTCAAAATTCAAAACTTGAATTCTTGCAGCCATTTCATCAAACACTTTGCAGACACAACTCATCAAAATCTTAAACACTATTGTGAGCAGTGATTGAAGCCTAACTTGTCCCCTCTCTAGCTCACAACCATCTCAGTAGATCATCTAGCAAGTTAAACCAAGCACTAGCCTTACTGTAAGCTGGGAAATGACATCAATGGTGAACAGCCGAAGCTCACCATGACACCCCAGTGGAGACAGCAAGCTAGAAGGAGATTTAGCCGTGCCAACCTTGTATGGGACGCAGCCCACCGTCCATCGCCACTCCCTGTCCCAGCCGCGAACGTTGCCAAACCCTGGACCACACGCACGGACCGCGCCTAGCTCGCCAGCAACCATGCCGAGCATGCGCTAGAGCGCCACGCTTGACCGACTCACACAGACCGCACGCCACCCTCGCCGCGTGCATACATGATTGCCACCAACCCAGGAGACCGCCAGACATCCCCGTTCGCCGCCCCATGCCGCACAGCCACCGCTCGCCGTCGAAGACGCCGCCTCTACCGCGTAGAGCATCGCGCGTTCCAGACCAAAACGCACCGCCCCTACGCACGCATTAAAGTCGTAGAGCATCGCCAGGAAACCACCAAGCGATCGCCACCGCCGGCCATGCCTCTAGCCGCCCGTAGCCATGTCGCCACCGTCGCCTGACCATCCCGTTCGGTCTCGTCGTCGCGACTATAAATAGAGGCCACCCCCAGTCGAATTCTTCACACCATCTCACTCCCCTCTCCTCATTTATCGTGCCACCCCGTTCCCGGAGCAAGGCGAGTAGCACTTCGCCGGAATTTCACCGAAGCTTGCCGCTGCTGGAGAAGAAGGGGGCAGCGATTGGAGCCGCCCCAGGAGAAGCTTCCAGTACCAGGAGGTTCGCCGTCGTCGACTTTGTCGTTCGCCCGCCTTGTCGACCATCGCCTGAGCCCCGCTGAGCCCGCAACGACCCCCACCTGCCGCACTAGGTTTCTGTCTCGTCGGTGTTGCCCAACGTCGACGATGACCCTTAGCCGTTGGATTAGAACCAGATCGAACGCACCACATCGCCCCATACCGCTTCGCACCCCCTGTCTCACTGACGCGTGGGGACAGCGACTTAACCAGCCCGCATAAGCGCTGTGCTTAGCAGGCCGGCCCAGTATCGCTTCCCGCGCAGCCCAGTTATTTGAATTTAACCTTTTTCCTTTTATTTCAAACACACTTCTTTACCCAGTTTCAAAAATCAACCCAGGTCGATTCAGTGAACCAAATTGAATGAAACCAATTTTGTTAGAAAGGTCTGCGAATGCTGAATCCAAGCCCGTTGGATCAAGTCATTTGGATCTGTAGATCATCCATGGTAAAAATAACAAGGCAGAAGCTTTTCTGCATTCAAACATTTTTCAAATTTAAACCATAATAGATTTTGAGTTGATTCCAACTCTCAAAAATCACATTTAACCATAACTTTCAGAATATATAAAAATATATAGGTTTACTTACAGAAATAATGACCAAGTAATAAAAGAATGCCACATCGGCATTTCTAGCCACTTTAATTCATTAAAGTAAAAGAGAAAAACCTTATTAAATTGTGACACCACTTTAAATCACATTCCCATGGACTAAAATATGTGGTGATGACATGTGTCAACATGATCCCATGTTTGGTTTGGAGAATATTAAATCTTAATTAGTTTTTCAATGAGTAGAAATTACTTTTCTAAAAATAAAAGGAATTAAACCAAGCTTTAATCTTGTAATGTTAGTGATGATGCTAGATCATTTATAGGACCCTTGTGTGTGATGAATGCAAGTAGTTAAGTATTGTTTGGTGATTGTGTACCTCATATTTATTCATAGACGCTAGTACCGACCAAGGCTACGAGGAGGAAGGAGGATACTATGAAGAAGAAGCCGAGGAGAACTTCAACCACTGCTCTGCACAAGGCAAGCTAACACTTGCAAGATACTCTACTTTAGCAAGCCTTACTATACCAGTTAACCTTGCAAGCCTTATACTACTAGCTGAATGTGTAAGCTTATACTTGCAATTGGGCAAGCTAATACTTACTTACTACTATGTCAACTATATGCCTTAAGCATATGTGATCATATCCACTTGATAATCCAATCCTAGTTTTATTTGCAAGCCCTCTAATTTACTTATTTATCAAAGCTTTAACTTAGAGTTGACTTAAGTGACTTGTAGATTCTAGAAAGATATATTGAAGGTTGCATAAAGAGCATAAAATTTGGCCTAAGCTAGAAAATCTTGATGTCATCCTAAGGCATAAGATTGAACTTAGTTGAAACTCCACTAGTTTACTATCCCCCATTAGTGCTTACCCCCACTTATAGATGCTAGTGCTAAGCCTAAAACTTGATCAACCTTAGATGGGAATACTTGGTGAAAATGGTTATGAAAACCTTAGAATGATGGATCATTCTACTGAGATGTTTTGACATGTGTTTGCGAACACCTGATGATTTTGGTGATGAAAATGTTGAGGCATGAGCCTTAGCCCTTTATAAAACTGATGGTTGTTTGGATGCGATACCATTCCAATCTTATTGTACAACCACAATACCCGAAGATTGGGTAGGGCTTGACTGGAAACTTATATACCTTAGTATTAGTTCCCTCACGGCCAAGGTCTGAGCTGAGGCTACCTTGTGAAGATTGTCCACCTGTGCAGTACCCAAGATGACAGTTGGTCATGGTTGGGAGGCCAAACTCACAGGAGAGGTGCTTATACTAGGGCGTGTAATTGAAAGGTTAGGATTGATTATCCGCATACTCAGTATGGTGAATTCAGGATTTGTTCCTGACGGATGTATCAAATGTTGTAGTGAAAGTGTACAATCTCTGCAGAGTGTCAAACTATTCGAATAGCCGCGTTCGCGGTTATGGACAGTTGGAGTGGCCATACTGTTCCCCCGTCAGATGTTTTCAAAAGACTTGTGAAGTGAATTGAGACTTTGACTTGACCACAACAGGGTTCTGATATGAAATACAAGTTCCTACTTACGAGTTATAAAATTGTGACCAGTTTCTCTTGCTTCTGAACTTAGTAGAGATAAATTTGGTTTCTTGCAAAACAACCCTACAGCCTAGTGTCCTATTATCAAAAACCCCTTTCACTTGTTAGTATTAGTTTGCGAGTACTTAAAGAGTACTCATGGCTTTGTCCCTGGCTATTCACGTGGCCAGACTATGAAGAGGAGTACCTGGAGGATGGACCCTAGGAAGGTTACGGCAACTCAGATCATCTCCCATCATCAGCATTGCCTGTGACCCCGAAGATGGAGCTTCACCTACGCTACCGTTATTATTACGTATTCCGCTGCTTGAAGTTGTATTAAGAACTGGATCATGAGATCCCTATTTATGTAAGACCTTATGTATGGTTTGCAATGGATGATGTATTGTGGTATCCAATTCTATTATGTCTCGCAAAAATGGTAATCCTTGGATTGTGATGTATGGCATAACAGGCATCTGGGATTAAAAATCCGGGTGTTAACAATAATAATCATGAAAACAATCTTAAATGGATGGAAATAAGAGAGGCACATCACATCTCACCAATCCCCTACATCTCCCACGCCTGCGGGGATTTAATTAGTCATGAGAGGAAGATATATCAAAGGCATAATAATATTGCAAAGGGAAATCATCTCAACTTTACCATAGCCAGCCATAGTACCGTTTGGAGATCAAATCAAATAAAAATCAAGACAAGATCAAAGTATCAAACCCTAATCTTACAAGTGCCAATCTCTTTCTTTTTCTATACAAGTGGGAACGATGGTGGAGTGGATGGATTAGAGGCTAGATATCTTTGAAGAATGAGGTGATGTTCTTCTCTTCCTTCAGATCTGATCTTGCCTCTTATGGAATGGTTTGCGGGGGCTGTGTTCTGTTTTTCATATCGCCCCTAATACAGAAGTTGCTTGTATTGATATAACGAGGGTGTTGTAGGATCATATGGCAGGGCGGTACGGGTGCACTCCGACCATACATGTGGTCGTTACACGACTTGGACGCCTCTAATGAAGGGGGCTTTAATTGAGGATTTGCTTCTTTGGTTGTAAATACCTCATAAATGCTCCAAGATCTTCCAAAAATGTTTATTACATGAAATTTATCACAAGAAACCAAGGTTTTGCTAATTGGCGATGTTAACATTAGTTCAAAGATAAAACCCAACAAAACCCGCAAACACCATAGGAAAATCATTAGTAAAAAGTGTCAAAATTTGGAGCTATCAATAGGCATATATAAATTGTTTACAAACCAAAATAGGATGAATGTGTCTTTGTAGGTTATCTCTTGGTAACATCTGGGGATTCCATCTACCTTAAAAGCAAAAGACAAAAGTGTATGTCAAAAAGTAAGACATATTTCTCGAGAAATAAGTTCCTCGCGAAAGTTTTTGAGTGGGAGGACAATATAACTTGACGAGGTTATTAAATCTAAGCAAGATGAGCAAAGTAGAGCAGCACCGAAAAGTGTTCCGGAGACGGCTATGGCGCATGAGGCCCCCGCTCCTACAACATGTTGTAGTCACGGAAAACAAAATTACTATTGAACGAAATAGGTTGGGTAAAGTTTGTACTCAAATAGTAAGATTTGAGGACAAAACATTATTGATGGACAATGATGAACTAACTACAAAGAAGCAATGATGGGACGTGACTCCATTAAATGGATAGACGCCATAAAACCCAGGATAATATCCATGTACGAAATTTGAATTTTGACACTTGGTAGAGCCTCCGGAAGGCATTAAGCCTATCGAACGTAAATAGATCTATAAAAACATAGATGTGGATGTTCACATCCATAGAAGCTCGAATTGTTGAAAAGGAGTTTACGGCAAAGTTCAAAGAATTGCCTATGATAACATTGGATCTTCCGTAGCGATGCTTAGGTCTATTGGGATTGTTCTAGTAACCAGTACATATTCACAAGATATGGTAGAATTACAAAAAAAGTTACTTTCAAGGAGTGTTAACCTAGGACGTGTATTGGCACGACCCAAGGGTTTTGTTAGTTCAAAGGATGCTAGAAATGGGTGCAAACTTCATTGGTAGAAGTTTGCATCACGAGGTTGGAATCTTTACTTTGATAAAACAGAAAGATTTGGTTTCATCAGGAACTGTGAAGATGCTTGTATGATTACTAGAAATTAAGTAGGAGCGCTGAGACATACTTCTAATACTTTATGTGGACAACATATCGTTGATTGGAAATGATGTATATTTTCTTGACACAAGTAAGATTTCACTAAAATTAGATTTGTGTGGAAGTCTTAGGAAAAACAGGAATATTGGGAATCAATATATATATAGATAGATTGAGGCGCTTAATATAGTTATGCCAAAATAAACAGATGAAATATTGAATAGGTTCAATATGGAGACGACAAGAAAGAATTCTTGTTGCATGGAAGAGGTTGAAGTAAGAATAAAGTGTTTTGACACTTGATGAGTAAAACCGTATGAATGATTATATCAATCATGTACACCATGATATGTACATAATCAGATATGTCTTATGCTATAAAATTTTATGGACATATACCAAAGTGATACATATGTACTTTAGAAGAACAAATAATATGTTTTGTATGCATAAGTGACAAACAATTTGTTGAAAGGTGTTACATCGATACTCGGCTTGTTACATATACAAATAATTTGTATCCCAATTAGGCTATATGAATTATATAAGGTGGCGTAGTGGAATGGAAGTAAATTCCATGTTGGATTTAGATGAGTTCCAAAGTTAAATACTGCGACGGATACAACTACGAAAGGCTGAGTATATCATTGTCATGATAACGATAAAGGAGAGCATTATGAGTCAAAAAGTTCATTTTTGAACTTAGTGTAGTTCTAAGCATGCTCGTACTATTAAGATCTATTATGAGACGATAGCTGACACATAGTTATGGTCGATAAACTAAGGTCCCACTATTTTACCAAACATATACAAATGCCATCTCATGGAAAATTAGTGATGTGTGAATACGCAAATATATGCAAATACACATAGACCTAAAATTGTCAGATCCATTGCAAAGTTTTACCACATACAAAGCATGAAATACACCGGTATGCCATAAGCGTTAAGTGATGAAGTAATTGACTAGATTATTGACTCTAGTGCAAGTGGGAGACTGATGGAAACATGCCCTAGAGGCAATATAAATTATATTATTCCATATTTCCTGTTCATGATTAAGTTTTATTATTCTGTGCTATAATTGTATTGGTTCTGGATAATGAGTATTTGGAGGAAAACCCTAATACATGTGTGAAATCATAAACACCATTTAGATATCCTTAGGCTCTGATGCATGTAAAATGCGTCCATGAACTTTGTCATTTTATTGCTTCAAAATCATTATTATTTTGCAACATTATTATATTTATTGGGACTAACCTACTAATAGTTGCAAAAGTTCATAATTTCTTGTTTTACACTTTTGTGTATGAAAAAGATGAATATGGAAGACAATCGCTCAGTATGGCAATATTTGGAGTTTCCTGAAATCTGTCCCGCTAAACACTTTTCAGATATTGACTCAAAAGAGCTTGAAGGTGACGTCAAATGAAAAAGTTATTAACATAAAAGTTATGGGTAATTTAAAGCCGTACGATTTATACATAAAATTATTCCAAATCAATGTCCATATGCATTTTTATGGCCTGATTACTGAAGGGTACACAAACAGTTTCGGGATTCCAAAAGTTGGTGACGTGGTTGACTCAAACTCTTTCCATATGAGATCAGTTCAGACAAGTCATAGATTTGGATACTTGTGTGCCTTTTTAGGAGTCACCATGAAGGTTCTAGAGGTTCCCAAGAGCCCTTGGATCCAAGGGTTTTGATCTGATGGCCCCGGTGAAGCATCCACCACTATATATTAAGGGGAAACCCTATTTTTGGAGGCATCCATCCATAGCTACGAAATCCCCCCTACTTGGCATCCCCCAATGAGGGGGAGAAGCTCCTCCTTTCTTCACCATCTCTAAGGCAGAAGAAGGGCCAAGGGGTTGCCGCCCTATAGGGCTACCGTCGGGCTGCTGCCGTTGTGTTCTGCATGCGCTGCTGCCTCCTTGGCCGCGGGCGCCGTGGCCGCCGCCTCTCCCTCTTGGGGAGGCACCTCTCCATCACCATATACAGCGAGATACCCTCCATATACCTACTATAATCTCTTGGAAAACATGATATATGAATCAATATTTTACTCTCCCATGATCTATTGTATCTCTATGTTGATGTTTGAGTAGTGATTGTTCATGGAAATTGTGATCTAGTTTGTTCTGGCTGCATACAAGTTTATTTTATCTTCTATGATGATCTTGATGTACTAGCATATGAGTGCACACATATGTTGGGGGATACACAAGGTTGTCACCGTTGCATGATGATTGGAGGAGGGATAGCTTGGATTTTGACAAAAAACGAATCCCAATTCTTAGATATGCATGCTATATTAATTCATGGTTAATCAACGGGGGTATTATCATGGGGACCTTAGATCTAAATGCGGTGGTTGGACTTTATGTCTTAATAATTCCCTTGTTTGTACTTAATTGGCCTTGGGATTAATCACTAGTGGTGTACTTATTCATATCTATGGCTACACCTAGTTATGGCTCCTCCTAGACTAAACAATAAAAAAACTATCTATGTGCTTCACTAATTAGGTCGACCAAATGAATGAATAAAAATTTGCCTAAACATTTAGTTTCTTTAGGAAACTTGCCATCACTCCACTTCACTAGATATATTTTACTTGCAATAGTTTACTTATAATATTTGTAGCCAACAATTTACCGTTTTCTAGTTAATAGTAAAAACAAACACGCACACACAAACTCTCTAGATCCTAGCTTTGCATAGAAGGCCATATAAGTGGGTTGAAGGGATTTGGAAAATATATAGTTTACCTTCAGCTCCTCGTGGATTCGACACTCAAATACTTATCAAATTGTACTACGGTGATCCCAGCACTTGGGGTTATCAAGATACTTTTCGGGTGCCATTGCCGGGGAGCATAACGCTTGTCTTCTATTCTTGTTTGTATTTCTAGTTTATTTTTAGTACCTTGAATATAAAATTAAAACTCCCAAAAAATTATAATGGAAAATTATCACAATGATGTGTATGATATTCTAGTCAAATATGTTGAAAGCTTGAATGTTCCCTTGGGCACTAACTTTTTGAATGCAAGAAATCATGATGAAAGTGTTTGGGAAGAATATGACAAAAGGCTAAGATTATGGATGCCCATTCATCCCAAATAAAAGTAGATAGAAGAGAAATAATAAAAATTGGAGGAAGAATGGAGTAGCTACCCATCTCCTACTCCCAACAAGGGTAACCCACAAATTCCCATGAATTATTCTTCTTATAATGATGATGATCTTTCATTGCCTAGTAGTCCTCTATGTGGAACAATTATGTCTAATATATGGGATGATGAAAGTGATATAATTGAGTTAGACGATCCATTCATTAGATGACTTGTCTTTATATGGTGAATCTATTCAAAACTATGGGATTAAGTTTGCTTTTGATGCTTGCAATAATTATGAAAGAGGAAGAGATAAAAACCCTCTTTATGTTTTCATTCTATTTATGCAATCTTCTGATCATTATGTGCATTGGATAACACAACCTTGCTCCTATTTATTCATATACAAAATACCAATGCATAGGAAGAAAGTTAGACTCAAATGTTAATGTCTATGTGCTCTATGGTGTGCTCCATATGCTTTAAAATACTATTCTATTTAGCACACCTTGATATCCATGTAATATGTAAAATAACTTTAACTAATGTTATTTAACAATTAGTTTAAGATTTTAACTAAATATAAAATTTGGGAGAGCAAATGAGAAGCATTGGCAATGGAGAAGTTGGGGTCGACCTTGATAATGTGTTGTTCATGCCAATGGAACCATTGAAAATCCTATATCATTAAAACTTCCCCACATAAAAACAAAATAAAAAGAGTGTCTATTTTGTAATATATTAGCTTCTTCAATAAAATGGTTTTCCAATAATTACTAAAGTTTGCATCACGGTATAAGCTATTATATCATTTGTTTGGAGAACTAACCATTTTGTAGGCATTGAAGTAATATGAAGATGAAAATATTTATTTGTTTTAGATGAGTGACATGATATGATGATAAAGAAGTAGAGGACAATAACTATAAAGACCACAAGCTTGGGGATGCCCACGCATCTCCCTCTTCTTTCAAGTATTTCAAGTAATATCATTCCAAACTCACGTTTTAGTTTTACCTTCATGATCTTGTTTGTATGTTTGTGGAAACCATGTTTGAATTAACTTTTTGTTTTATTTGGATATTATTTTGCATATTATTTATAAAAACAAAATACTAAAAGTATTTTATGTTTATTTGGTTCTTTTTGCTTCTTCATTTCCCTTTCTAGCAAAAACTACAAAAAGATTTGCTTTCTTCTTTGTTTTTTCTTGTTTCTTGTTTGATTCTTTCTTGGTTCTTTTTGCTTCTTTTAGGTTTTTGTTTTTTGAACATTTGTTCCCTGTTAAAATAAAGGATTTATATTTTCTTTAATATTGACAAAAGTACCAAGTTTTACCCATTTTGGATGTTAATAGTTCAAACATATATTTGGAGTTGAAAATTTCTGCATGTTGTTGTTTACCAAATGATTTTTATGTAAGTATGATCGAGCTAAATTTTCTACTCAAGTTACAACTTTGTATCCTCTATAATCAAACAATTGGCTAAAGTTCCTGACATTATTAAGTGGGCGAAATAAATACATTCTGAAGGAGCCGTTTTTATGGGAAGAATTTGTCTTTTGTTGCAAGAGTGGCCTTTTTGAGTTTGTATTTGATTCTTTTTGAATATTTTGATATTTTATGGATATTTCCCACTTAATTAACCCTCTGTAAATTTAAAACAAAATTCTATTTGGGGATTTTATCATAGATAGCACTATATCTTTGTACCAATAATGTCACCCCATAGAAAAGAAATGGGAGAAAGTTTTGTGTTGAAGTTTTTTGACACGGAATGGAGGAACACCACACTAAGAGTTATCCAAGAATGGTGAATACCATAAGATTGGGGATGCCCAAGGCACACCACTGGACCTATTGAACTCTCGGTTTGCAAATCTCTAAACTTTTTTTGAGTAACATAGAATGATCGTAGAAACTTGGAGCGTCTTTGTCTAGTTTTATGTCTATTTTTCATGTTGACTTGAGAATAAATGAAACCACCATGATAGATGTTTTTCATGCTTAGGAAATATCTAATTAAACAATCTATCCCATGATTAAATTCCTTGATGAGAATGAGTTGTGTGCTATCAAAAGAAAAGTGAATGAATGAAAAAAGCCGAAATTCAAAGTCATGCTTAGTGTTGCTAGCTCAAATACTTTAATGAATAATAATTTTATAGTGCCTTATTTGGTGATACCTTTTTATCATATACATTGATGTTTAATAGTAAGGATCATTGTGTGATGATAAATGTTGGGCACTATGGATCCAATGGCATACTTGTAGATCATTTTGCTACCCCAAAAATTCCTATACAAGAAAAGCTTGTTTATCCAAATACCCTTAAAACCAATTCCCACAACGTACACCATACATACCTGATAGATCCAAATTTCATCACTTTTTACCACTGATTTTCCTCGTGTTTATTGCTGGATTCCACTAAAAATTACCCCTTTCCACTAACGTTAATGTCGCAATTAGTGAATCCTTGGTTTCTTGTGATGGTTTTCAAGTAATAAACATTAATTGAATATATAATGGCATTTATGAGCTAATTACACCAAAATAAGCAAATCCCCAATTGGATCCCCTTTCATTGGGGGCGCATAGTGGGCGTAACGACCTGTAGTACGATCGGGACGTGTCCATACCGCCCGCCAATATAGCACGCCATCGGCTCTGCTATATCAATAGAAACAAATTTCATAAAGGGGGAGAGACAAAACAGAGAACACAACCGCCGCAAAACTCATCTAGAGGGGAGAGATCAAATCTAGAAGAGGAGAAGAACATCCCCTCATTCCTCGATGATCTCCACTTCTTCCACCACACACTCTGTAACATCCTAAAAATATGAAACCAAGATCATCAAACTCTAATCACTTAAATTAGGGTTAACAAAAACTTTGATTAATTTAAAATCATATGAATGCATGTGTGTATGTGATGATTTAATAAATGCATGAATAGACTTGTGTGATTCAACTAAATATTAAGGAATGGTTCTAAGATGAATATAACATCATCTGAATATTTCCAAGCAGAAACAAATAAAGAGAAAACCAAAAACAAATCAATTAAAGAAAATGGTCATTTTTGCTAATCTTGCTCACTAGGTCACTTTGAGTGTTTCTAGTCCAAGATTTCAAACAGAAACTTTTCCAATTCTTTTCACCCCTTGCAAGACCAAGTAGAAGTGAAGCAAAGCCCATATTTCAAACTTGCAGAAACATTTGGCAACCTCTTTTAAATCACAAGAAAAAATTGAATCTCCATCATATGTGAAGATCACACATTTTCAAAACCCAACCAAACCAGTATCCCTTGACTAATCCAACTAAGCGGAGACTCCCTAGTATGTGCCTAGCTAACCCAGCAAGTTTGAATCCAAAATTCAAATTTGAATTTCTTTCGACCATTTTATCAAACACCTTGCTGGCATCAAACAAACAAACAAACAAACAACAAACACTATAGTGAACAGTGATATTGGCCAACCTTTTTCCCTCTCCAGCTCACTCTATACTCTCATTAGATGATCTAGCCCAATTAACAAGCCTTAGCACCACTGTGAGCTTGGCATAGCCATTAATGGTGACCATGCCGAGCCTAACTTGCCACCCTCATGTCGAAAGCAAGCTAGGAGAAGCACCAATCCTAGCAAGCATGTCTGGAGCACTGACCACTGTCCACCGCCACCCTCTGTCCAAGCCTCGAGCACTTCCAGCCCCTGGACCACACTGCCCGAGCATGCCAAGTCTCTCTGTGAGCGAGCCAAGAGTGCGCCAGTGCGCCAACCGCGACACACGCCCACAGACCGCGCGCCTCCCTTGCCGCTTGTGTGCTTGATCGCCAGCACCCTATCAACCCAACGGACATGCCCGTTCACCGTCGCGTGGACCGTAGACGCTGTGCGCCATTAAAATCGCCGCCGGACCCGTCCAGAGCGTCGACGCATTCCGACCGTCCAGCACCACCCCACACCGCAAGACCACGCCGCAAGAGCACGCCGTTGAGCTTCGCCAGGGAGCACAACACCTCCTCCTACCGTCGCCCATGCCATTAGCCCTCTGTACCGTCGACCACGACGAGCTCAGCCCGCGCCCGTTGGTCCCCTTCAACCACTATAAAAGGAGACCTCCCCCGCTTGTTTTCTTCACACCAGTTCACTCCCCCTCCTCTCAGTGATCACATCCACTCACTCCCAGAGCAAGGAGAGCACCAGGTGGCCGGAATTTCACCGGAGTTCGCCGCTGCAGAGGAGGAGAGGCACCGTCGATTGGAGCCGCCCCAGGAGAAGCTTCCGGTACCAGGAGAACCGACGTCGTTGACTTCGTCGTTCGCCCCCGTCGCCGACCATCCCCTGAGCCCCGGTGAGCCTCCCACGACCCCCACCTGCTGCGCTAGGGTTCTGTCTCGCCGGCGCTGCCCGACGTGAACGATGAACCAGAGCCGTTCGATTAGAGTTAGATCGTGCGGCCTAGATCACCCTGTACCGCTTCTCCGCTCACTGTCGTACTGACGAGTGGGGACAACCACTTAACCCGCCTTCGCGTCCGCTGTGCGTAGTGGGCCGGCCCAGTTAAACCTCCCGCATGACCCAACAATTCAAACTTAAGTTTATTCATTTGATTTTAAACACAGTTCTGTACCTAGATTAAAAAATCAACCCAGCTCGATTCACTGATCCAAAATGCATGAAACCAATTTTGTTAGAAAGGTACTGGAATGCCTAATCCAAGCCCGTTGGATTCAAACCATTTAGATTTGTAGATCACCCATGGTAAAAATAACAAGGCAGAAGCTTTTCTGCATTCAAACATTTTTCAAAATTCAACCATAAGAGCTTTTGAGTTGATTCCAACTCTCAAAAATCACATTTTACCATACATTTCAGAATATATAAAAATATATAGGTTTACTTATAGAAATAATGATCAAGTAATAAAAGAATGCCCATATGCATTTCTAGTCACTTTAATTAAATAAAATAAAAAGGTTAAACCTTATTAAATTATGACACCACTTTAAATCACATTCCCATGTACTGAAATATGTGGTGATGACATGTGTCAACATGATCCCATGTTTGAGTTGGAGAATATTAAATCTTAAGTAGTTTTTCAATGAGTAGAAATTACTTTTCTCAAAATAAAATAAATGGGACAAGTTCTTTAATCTTGTAATATTAGTGATGATGCTAGATCACCTAGTGTGAACCTTTGTGTGATGATTAGAAATAGTTAAGTCTTGTTTGGTGATTGTGTACCTCGTATTTATTTATAGACCGACCAAGGATACGAGGAGGAAGGAGGATGCTACGAGGAAGAAGCCGGGGAGAACTTCAACCACTTCTCTACACAAGGCAAGACTAATACTACTAGTTGAATTAGCAAGATATTAACTGAGCAAGATAACACTTGCAACTTAGTAAGCTTATACTACTATATTAGCAAGCTAAACCATGCAAGTTTTACTTGCAAGCTTACACCACTTGATACCCAATCCTAGTTTTGCTTGCAAGCTTAATACTTTATTTTCTTTATCAAAGCTTTCCATTAGAGTTTACTTAGTGACTTGTAGATTCTAGAAAGATAACTGAAGGTAGCATAAAATTTGGCCTAAGTAGATAATCTTGATGTCATCCTAAGGCATGATATTGAACTTGGTAAATCCCCACTAGTTTAGTACCCATCATTAGTATTTACCCCCACTTGTAGATGCTAGTGCTAAGCATAAAACTTGATCAACTTTAGATGGGAATACTTGCTGAAAAGGGTTATGAAAACCTTAGAATGATGAGTCATTCTACTGAAATGTTTTGACATGTGTTCTCGAACACCAGATGATTTTGATGATGAAAATGTTGAGGCATAAGCCTTAGCCTTTTTTTTAAACTGATGGTTATCTGGATGCGATAACATTCCAATTTTACCGTACAACCACAATACCCGAAAAATTGGGTAGGGCTTGACTAGAAGGTCATATACCTTAGTATGGGTTCCCTTGCGGCCAAGGTCTAAGATGAGGATACCTTGTGAAGATTGTCCACCTATGCAGTTCCCAAGATGACAGTTGGTCATGGTCGGGATGCCAAACTCATAGGAGAGGTGCCTATACTAGGGCATGTAATTTAAAGGTTATGATTGATTATCCGCATACTGAGTATGGTGAATTCAGGACTGTTCCTGACGGATGTATCGAATGTTGTGGTGAAAGTGTACAATCTCTGCAGAGTGTCAAACTATTCGAATAGCCACGTCCACGGTTATGGACAGTTGGAGTGGCCATACTGTTATATCGTCAGATGTTTTCAAAATGATTTATGACTTTGACTTGACCACAACAGAGTTATAGATGAAATGCAAGTTCCCACTTAGGTGTTATAAAACTTTCAACTAATTTTCTTTGCTTCTGAACTTAGTAGAGGTAAATCTGGCTTTTTGCAAAACAACCCTAGAGCTTAGTATCCTACTACAAAAAACCCCTTCACTTATTAGTATTAGTTTTGTGAGTACTTCAAGAGTACTCATGGCTTTGTCCCTGGCTATTCCCATGGCCAGACTATGAAGAGGAGTATCAGGATGATAGACCGCTGGAAGGTAACGACAACTAGGATCATCTCCCATCGTCAGCATTGCATGTGACCATCAAGATGGAGCTTATCGTTACTATTACGTTATTCCGCTGCTTGAATTGTATTAAGAACTGGATCATGAGATCCTTATTTGTGTAAGACCTTATGTATGGCTTCTAATGGATGATGTATTGTGATATCAAATATGTTATGTCTCGCAAAATGGTAATCTTGGGATTGCGATGTATGGCATAACAAGCATCTGGGATTAAAAATCCGGGTGTTGACAAGTTGGTATCAGAGCCATCCTGACCGTAGGAGGACCTAGTTTAGAATGGACGTTTGAATCAAAAACTTAGTTTCAAAACCAAAGTAAGTGAGTATTTATGAAAACTTATTCTCATTCCTATCACTTGGATTCTTTCATGAAAATTAATGTTCCTAAATAATTCTTGCAAACTTACATAAAATTTGACACACTTGATCACTCTACTAACTTACTCATCCTATATTCTTATAGATGGGCGTGAAGTACAACAAGTTTTATTAGTTGGGGAATGGAGGAGACCTCATCTTTGAGTGTGACTTGGACCAGCTGGCAGAAATGCTGGAGCTTCCACACCCCGAGTTCTTCGGAGCTCAGCTCAATGATCAGGAAGGAGAATATTTGCAGTGGCTAGTTGTTGCAAGTCTCCGAGGAAAGATTGAACCTCCCACTACAGAGAGAATTCAGTTCACCTTAAGAGAGAACAACTGGCTCGATGGACTGGCCAGGGCAATGCAGGAAGCTCTTGCCCATCTGTGTGGGCAGAGTATCAATCAAATCAAGGTGACCCGCCTAGAGTTCTACCCAAGGCGTGATGCTATGGGACAGCCACCGGAGGCCCCATATCACCATGAGCTGAAGACTCAGCTGGACCATCTCAGCTTCATGATGTCTGACCATCAGAAGGAGTTATACAATGCACGTTCCTACGCCAACCACAAGTATGCTATTGCCGCCAAGAAGGATTAGACCATCACCATGCTAGTGAAGGATCACAAGTCTCGTCGTCGTCAACTCGACAGGAAGGAGCGCATCATTGCCCGTCTTCGCCACCAGATCACGGATTTGGAGGAGACCATCCACGAGAGAGACATGTAGTTGGAGGAGAGGGATAATGAAGGGGAAGACCTTTGTGGAGACCCATACTCCTATCTCAGCGATGATGATGACTTTCTGGAGGATCAGGCCATGGATTTCTTCACTGATGAGGATGACTTTGCCTTCATCGATGATGATGAGGATGATGAGGACACTGACTCCAAGGAGTAGTGGCACTTGAGCACTAGCGTTAGTGAGTTGTATTCGGTCCCACTATATCATAGTTTCCCAGAATGGTTCTTAAACCATCTGTTTTCTTTTGTTGTGGTGTGTGTTTGTATCGTGTGCTATGAATGAATGAATGAAAAGAAAGTTGCTAGAAAAATCTGAGTCAAACTTTAAAAACTTTCCAAAACCCCTGAACCTTAGAAATTCCCCTCTTTTCTCATGATCTATCTCAATCTTCAGATGCCTCACGGAGGAAGCAACTCAGCCCCGGACCCGATGTTGCAACTCTTGCAAATGTTGGTTTCTGACCGCGAAGCCGAAAGAGCCGAACGCCAAGCCAACTTAGCCACCCTTCAACACATAGCTCAGATGGCCAACAACAATCAAGGCCATGGAAATCAGGACAACCATGGATCTAAGCTCAAGAATTTCCAGGACACCAATCCACCTGTTTTCACTAAGTCAGAAGAGCCCCTAGATGTAGATGATTGGTTGCAAACCATGGAGAACAATCTGGAAGTTGCAGGAGTGGAAGCTAATGAGAAAGTGTTGTTTGCTACCCACTATCTGGTTGGAGATGCAAGAGCATGGTGGAACAGCGTTCGCGCAATGAGTGGAGGTCAGCTGATGACTTGGGAAGAGTTCAAAGTCAAGTTCAGAAGAACCCATGTTCCACCGGGTTTGATCAAGAGGATGAGAGATGAATTCAGGGAACTGGGAAGGATGAAAGTAGTGGAATACCGTGAAAAATTCTTGTCATTGGCTAGGTATGCACCAGATGAGATCGACACTGAAGCCAAGAACAAAGAGAGATTCCTGAATGGTCTGCATGATGAAATGCAGACAATGTTAGTCAATATCCCATTCGCAGATATTGACGCCTTAGTTGACTCTGCCATTCAGATGGAAGCAAAGATCAACCAAGGCAATGAGAACCGCAAGTGTCGCATGATGCATCAACTAGGAACCCACCATACACCAAAGTATCGCCCCAACCCATCTCTAGGATTTGCCCCAAGAAACAACAGACCCCCGATGAACCGTCCCACCTATCCCAACCGTGGAAACCCAAGGCCCGGAGGAAACGACAACAACCCCGACAACTCCAACAATATCAACCGTGCACCACCTAAGTTCAACAACAACAATGTCGCCACCAACACCAACACTGCCCCAAGGACTGGAAGCAATATTGTGCCTGCTGCATCGAAGGACAAATCGCAAGTGACTTGTTATGAATGTGGAACCAAGGGTCACTATTCCAATGAGTGCCCCAAGAAGAATACCACAACCCCCAATGCAAATGCCCCAGCTCAGCAGCAGCGTCGTGTTCATCATGCAGAATGTTTGCCCTAGGGAATCCGCTCAACCGCAACGACCGTCTCTTTCTCATGCATGCTGAAGAAGCCCAGGAAGCGCCAGATGTCGTGATGGGTATGTTTTCTGTTAATTCAGTACTTGCAAGAGTGTTGTTTGATTCTGGAGCATCGCACTCATTTATTACTGAAGAATTTGCATGCACTAGTAAGATTCAACCAACCAAATTGAAGCATGTTATGATTGTTCAAATACCTGGTTCAACCACCAAAGCTAGGCAAATTTGCAAAGCCGTCCCTATCTGAATCCATGGCATAGATTTGTATGCTAATCTAATAGTACTCGGAACTAAATGTTTGGAAGTAGTACTAGGAATGGATTGGATGTCCAAACACAAAGGATTAATTGACTATGCCAAGAAAGCCATAACCATGACCAGTACAGCTGGAATATCAGTCGAGCATGTATCTGAAACCTTGCCCCGTCAATTCAAGTGCAACAAGAGTATAGCCCAGCCAACCATTGACCAAGTCCGGATAGTCTATGAATACCCCGATGTATTTCCAGATGTTTTGCCTGGTATGCCCCTAGATCGGGATATCGAGTTTATCATTGAACTAATACCTAGAACCAGACCCATAGCCCAGAGACCATATAGTATGAACCCGTCTGAACTAGTGGAACTAAATAAGCAACTGGATGCTATGCTAGAAATTGGATTAATTCAACCAAGTGTGTGACCATGGAGATCACCTGTTTTGTTTGTAGACAAGAAAGATGGAGGTAACCGTTTGTGTACGGATTATCAGAAGTTGAATGATGTCACCATCAAGAACAAGTACCCGTTGCCAAAAATAGAAGAATTGTTTGACCAGTTGACTGGTGCCAAAGTGTTTTCTAAGATTGATCTTAGAACTGGCTATCATCAACTCAAGATTCACGCAGAGGATATTTCAAAGACTGCCTTTACCACCCGATATGGATTATATGAGTATACTGTCATGTATTTTGGATTAACAAATGCCCCGCTTATTTCATGAACCTCATGTAACATCCCTAAAATCATGTTTCGAACTCATGCATATCATCCATGCATTCATGATCATGTAGAGTTCATTTCAAACAAACCAATTCAAAAACAGGAGCATATGAGCTCATTATTTTATGTGTTCAGCATTTAAAACAAATGATACTCTCCAATGATAGATTGTTGTTCATTGAACCAAACCTTGTTGTCTTATTGCTCCCAGATTGAATTGCTAGATTGCTAGGATTTAAACCAAAGTTTCAAAACAAATATGACTTGAAAACCAATTTCAAAACCTATTTAAAACTAGTGCTATGTCACTGCTTATTTTATTTTATTTCAAGTGACCAGGCCAATTCAAAGTGACCACTTGGTTTTGTGCCCAGATTTGTGAGTGTTGCACTCTACAAAAATCCTGAAAAGATTTGAATTCAAACAGCTTTTGAAATCATTTGAATTTGATTCCTGAAATTGCAAACAGAAAAAGAAAAGGAGAAAAGAAATAGAAAAGGGCCGGCGCCACCTTTCTAGCCCAACAACAGAACCAGCCCACTAAGCTCACCCGGGTTCCCCCTTCTCTCTCTCTCACTCGCAGACAAACCCACAGAGTCGCTGACGCAAGGACCCCACCCCCTCTCTGTTTCACTCGCTGGCAAGTGGACCCTGCGACCACGTCGTCGTCGTCAATCACGCGCGGCCGAGGCGCTCGCTCCACCGTTATCTCGCGGCAGTCACTGCGAGCTTAATTGCCATTGATTCTGCGCGTAATCGCCGCCCCCGTCCTGCCTACTTAACCCCCTCTGCACCGCGAGCATTTCCCCTCACCTAGCGCCACCACTCTGCCACGAGGCTGCCTGTATTCGCCCTTGCACCGCCGTAGGCAGAACCCTCTCCGGTGACCAATCCAGGTAAACCCCGTGCGCCCCTTCCTCTCTGATTCATGCAGACAGCTTCGCAACAACCTTGCGCTCCTACTGACGCCCTTAGTTCATCCTGTACTGCCCCAGGTCGTCGACTCCATCAAGCACTGCAAGTTCCCGACGACATCTCCAACTCCGGCGACAAAATTTGGTGAGCCTCGTGTTCCCCTCCGTCTCTGAATCACACGAACATGTTCGCCTGCATCTAGCGCATCTGCTGACACTCTTCATTTGGATCCTCGCGTCCCAGAGCATCGCCTTCGTCTTCGACAGCAAGCATCTGACGCCGCCAGCAACTCTGACGAGCTCCCTCGGCCACTACAGCGCGCCCCTTGACCAGCCATCGCCACCTTGAGCATGAGCAACACACGGCGAGCTTGGTAAGCCCCTTCTCCCTCTCCCGCGTGACCTAGAACGCCGGTAGCAGCTCTGACAGAGATGCCGCCGCCAGTCGCCGCCGCTAGCGCCGCCCGTCTGTGGTCAATTAGAATAGGGCCGTAGGATTTAGATCAACGAGTAGGATTAGATCTATGTCGAAGAGGTACGCGTTAGACCTGGCCGTGCATCTTCACTTAAATCGTGCGGCTCTCGTTGATCAATCCGCCCGAACCGGTACCAGCCAATAGGAACATGACGCATGTCTACTAGTTAGATTTAAAATCAGAATTTGAATCTATTAGATGTTTGATTTTGTTTTAATCATAACTTTTGATTCCCACGTCCAAAATTGATGAATTTTATATCAATGGAATCAGGAGAGAAAACTCTTTCCAAATATGTAATGTGTTTAATGTTTTGTTTCTGTTAAAATGGTTTTATTTACAGAAACATGTGTAGGCCTATTATGTGTATATAAATTATTTGAGAAATGTTTTAGTGGTTAAACAAATGTTGTTTGGCAAGTTTTGAACTTGTTTATGAACCAGTACTGTGCACTTGTCTTATTGAGTTTAGAAAATCATCACATATCATATTGCATGCATCCATATATTTTTGCTTGTATTTATTTTGTATGTGATTTTTTGCTATGATTTTATGTGTAGATTTTGGTGCTAATAGTGATTGTGATTGTGAGGAGTGTAGCTACTCTCCAAACTACCAAGGCAAGTGGTGGTTCATGATTTTTATTCCTATGTTTTCTACTATGCATTAGAAATATTTTGCTAGTCTTGCATGGTTATATTTTGCTTATATGCTATGCTTGGGAAATCCTAGTAGTTGTATAATTGCTAGAAATTTCTAAGTTAAGATGCTTATCTATGCCATGCTTAGCCTAGCTAGTAGCAACCAAGGGTGGTGAAATATTCATGCTATGATAAAATATTTCTAAGTCTTTGGACTTGTGTTTTGCTTAATAAAACAACTAAGTGAATGAAACACCTAGGTGGAATGGAAGGAATGGTTTATGTTGAGTGGTTACACAAGGCCCATTTATATGGTTTACCTTGTGCATCTCACTTGTTACCCAGGAACAAAGGGATTTGAGAGGCCAAATGTTAAGAAGCTTCTAGTGCAGCCACTTGGCAATATGGGCTCTGCCTTGATCACATAGGTTGCAATAACTCAGCCATTTGGACAGTTGGTGGTAGGGGGATGATAGGTTGGAACACGTCCATTTGGTCTAAGGGAAGGCTTCTGAAAAGTCCTGTCTTGGTGAAAATCAAGTCTTGTGGGGAAAGTGCACAACCTCTGCAGATGGAAGAATCTAAGTACTTAGCCATGTCCCCCTGGTAAAGGACAACTTGAGCATCAAGACATGGAAGCTATCAAGAATCTCCTCATCCTAATTTCTAAGTAAAAACTTGTGGGTGAACAAGGGTGAAGGACCCCAATGTCTATTGGTGGTTCCTTGGGAAAAGTTTTGACAAAGAAAAACTTAATGATTTCAACTAATAGGCAAAACCTATTTTGAGCAAAGCAAGCCTCAGCTACACTTAGCCAAATTGCATATAGTATCTAGTCCACCAAAATTTTACTAAGGTATCACTTGCCAATACTATTCCAATGTATTGACCCACTGTGGCTGTAACTTGTGAAGTTGCAGGTTATTCTGATGAGGATTAGGAGTCATGAGTCTACACTCAACATGTTTGCCTGTGGCACATGAAGATGAAGACTTTTATCTATTTACTTATTTAAACTCTTATACTAGGCCTGTGGCCATGGAGTTGTAAAGACTATGTTTGTCTCTGGAATGACTATAATAATGACCTTTGTTTCTGTTTACTTCATCTTAAACTTTGGAGGCTAGCATTGATCAAGGGACTAGCATTGCAATCACAGGGATCCTTTTCCTTTATAAAGGAGGGATCTTACAGATGGTATCAGAGCACTGTGTTGCCTGTAGGATTATGACCCTAGGATTGGAAACCACTAAGTAAAAATTTTCAACAACTTCCACACTTGTCTTTTCTTCTAGTAAACTTTTCTATTATTCTTTCTCATCTCTATTTGTAGATGAACTCCATCAACGAAGCCGTAAGGAAGGGACCACTCATGACAATGACTTTGGAATGTGAGACAGAATTCCCCAAGGCTCTCAAGGATCTCATGGTTGCAATGGGAATACATGGTGCAGCTGTGTACAAAGGTTTTCCTGTGATGGATGAAGGAGTTGAGTACTGGTGGGTGCAACTTCACTTGTATAAAAACAAGGAAGACAACAACAAAGAATCAGGATTCTGCATGTTCACCAATTCAGTGGTGCACACTACATTCTTTGATTCAGCAAGGGATGCAGCTTGGAAGGCCATCAAAGAACTTGGTGATAGAGTCAAGTGCAGAATGCTCAACATCCAGAATGACCTAAAGGAAGAGAAGAAACATACCCAAGAATTGGAGGCTACCAACCAAACCTTAAGAGGAGACATTATAGACTTAGTAATGGATTCATGTGCTCAAGATAGACTGATTGCTTCTAGAAATATTGTGTTAGCCAACTTGTCTAGTGAGTTAGGATTTTTAAGCGTACTACATTAGTTGGACCACCACACTTATCATTTTATTTTCCAAAAATGTTGTCTGAATAAGTTGAACCTTGGTTGTTTGTAATGGATCCATGTATGCCATGACTTGTGAGTTTGATTTCCAAAGTTATTCATGTGATGCCTTGTCTTGTGACTTGTCTTAAAATTGTGTTGATTCTAACTTTTTCTATCTTATTAAATAGATGCCTAATGTTACCATCAGCACCGTTGAAGAGTTCCAAGGAACTCGTTTTGGCCCTCGTATTATTGAGCTCACTACTTTGTTCAATCTTCCTCTTCGTACCATCATGGTGCTTCCCCTCACCAAGTTTGAGAGGAAAGACCTTTGGGGTTTCAAGGTCAATCAGCCAGGACGCCAGACTGAGCCAGTCACGGAGGCCATCATCTTCAAGCTCATGCACGATGACAAGGAGACAGGCCTAGAGGTAGTCATGCAGGACTTGATTGGACGTCTGTTAGGGAGACACTCTCGACAGGTTAGAGGTACTCACTTCCACACCTTCGGTAGACGTGATGAGGATGGAGAGGCCATCGACTTCGAGGACACTTCGAGGGAGACAGCAGAGCCGATTCATCTATACCTCCAGGACTTAGAGGTTCTCCTTATGCACGTGGACACTGATAGGACCAACGTCATGCTCAGCAATGGCGAACTCCAGGTGCAGCTTCGTGAGAAGGACAAGCTCTTCGCGGGGCAAGATGAGATAGTCAAGGAGATGGAGGCCAAGTTCGAGAGTCAGGACAGAAATTTCAAGAGTCAAGAGAAGCGAGTCCAAGATAGGAACAAGAGGATTCGAGACATGACTGCAGAACTAGAGAAAAAGGACTTGGAGCTCGAGCATCAGCAGACTGTGATTGAGAGGCTTCGTTCTTAGAAGAGGGCTCTCAAAGCCAAAGTAGAGACCTTGACCACCAATGTCAAGGAATACAAGACCGCTATGGAGAATGCAGGTCTTACCTTTGTTGAGGAGGAGGTTGATGCTGAGGAGTAGTGATGACTACTCATTTATCATTTATTATCATGCTTTTCATTGAGTCGCAATGACCATCCAACATGTGGATGGCTTGCTATTTTTGTGTGTTTACTTTGCAAACTTGTCGTTTATGTTGTTGAACTATTTTTATTATGATGCATGTTTGGTGATTATTTATGTGATGTATTGTGCATGTTAGCATCTATGGGTATCTCATTCTTATCTTTAATGAACAAAACACAGATGCCTCCCCGTCGTGCCAATCCCAACCCCAACAACAACAACATCGCCCCTGAGATGCAGCAAATGATGACAGCTCAGACTCAGCTGATGCAAATGATGACTACGTTCATCCAGAATCAGAACAAAAACAACAAAAACAATAACAACAACAACAACAACAACAATAACAACCCCCCGGATTTTGACATGCTTACCAGGTTCTTGAGATTGAGGCCAGCAAAGTTCTCAGGAACAACTGATCCTATGGTGGCCAATTGATGGGGATATGCCCACCGGGGTATACCTAGCAGGACGTTTCCGACTGGCCCAGGAACTGCCGAGTGGGCCTGCAAGATGGTGACTGGATCAAGGCCCGGTGTGGATCCAAGCGACTGGAAGTTGAAGGCCCGGGCGAGTAGATAGGCCCAGTCGGGTTAGGTTAAACGATTACCGAAGCCTTAACTAATTCGGTTGAGATATGTAAACCCTAGGGGAGGTAAGTCTATATAAACCTCCCTACAGGGCGTGTAGAGATACGTTCCATCATACACCCAAGCGACTCGCCGTCTAGCCGCCGAGTTCGCCCATTGTACTTCCACCATAATACAATCTAGCAGGAGTAGGTCTTTACACTCCGGGGGGGCGAACCTGGGTAAAACCTTTTGTCTCCACCCTCATCTCGCACCGCAGATGGCTAGCCGCCCTTGCCCCTCATTCTACTACTCGCTGCCGATTGCGGCATCTGCCGTGACCATTCCCACGACAGTGGCGCCCACCGTGGGGCCTGGCCGGTCTGGCCGGTGTTCTGCGGCGAGATCCAATCTTCCCATCAACGAGACGGTCGCCACCGTCCGCATGATAGCGATCGGCGAGCTACTCCAGATCTTGTCGAGCAGCTACGTCCCGGTGGCGCGACCCGTCACGCACAGCGTGATCCTGCCTGTCGGCACGATCAGCCTCTTCGTCGGCCTCACCGACGTCATCGTCTCGGATGATTCGGCTCGCATCCGCGAGTCGGCTCCACGCGATCGACTCTCCGAGAGCTAGATCTGCACGATCCATCGCCTCGCCTCCGAGTACAACTCGACCCACAGCAATGTGGCCGAAAACTCCACGGCCGCGGAAGACGCGTCCCTCAACGACGACGCCGACTCGGTGACCCCGACGTCACTCGCCGGATCCATCACCGCGGCTTCATCCGCGGGCTCCATCACCCAGGTCTTCAACGTGGGAGACTTCGAGGATCCCTCCATCCTTGGGATCTTCGACTTCGACTCCGGGTCGGAAAATTCCACGGACCTCCGCGACGGGACCGGTCGCCACGCCGCGACCTACATAGCGACCGGCACAGATCCGCCGGAGGATCCCTTCTCCACCCCGATCCCTCCTAACGCCACGGCCACGGAGGTCGAGGAACTGCGCCTGAAGCTGGCGGAGGCAGTCCGCAAGGAGCAAGCCGAGCGCGAATTTTTTTGCCTCGAGCAGGTGACAGCGCAGGAGCTATCGCGCTACCACCAGCAGCGAATCAGGTCACGCCTGAACCCCACCGTCCAGGGGCGCGCCCTGAACTTCGACGACGAAAACGACCCGGCACGCACGGCCGAGCGCGCGACCTACGAGAACGCGCCACCAGGAGGAAGCGCCCGGCCCCCGCCAGGGTCGACGGCGATGAGCGCTCCACATCCACCCAACCGCACACCCCCAGGGATCAGCCGCGGATAGTAGTCTCCTCACGGGAGCGAGACGCGAACGGCCTCCCACTGTTCTCCACCCCGATGGACAACCTCGTGGTGGGCCGAGCAGCAGCCGACAACATCACGGCCACCGGTGACGGCGCCCTACAGATCCAGTATTTCAGGGCCCTGCTCGCAAAGGCCGTCGAGAAGCAAAACGCAGGCGCCGACTCGCAGGGTCGAGTGTACTCGCGTTCTTCGGGAAGCAGAGCGGCCTCAAACGGCCGCCCAATGGCGGCAAACACCCTCAACTGCCCGCCACCAGAGCCATTGCAGCTCCAACACCGACCCGCGAACGCGGCACTCTCCACCAACAGCCCCAGACCAGCGACCAACTTCGTCGCCGCCAACGGTCAACCCATCGACGCCCGCACCCACATCATCAACAACCAATGACTGGCGCGCACGCCAGCCCGACGACCTGCGACACACCCTAACCAATCGCCACGACGACGAGCCAATGGGGTCGCTAAGTCGACTCGGCCCCAAATGCTTCGGACCGATGATCCGAGGCGATAAGTACCCGCCAAACTTCAAGGCGCCGAAGGAGATATAAAAGTACGACCCTTTGTACGACCCCTCCGTGTGGCTTGATACATACCTCATGGCGATGGGGATGGCAGGCCACACCGACGTGCTAGCCGCCCATTACCTTCCCCTGATGATGGAGGGGACGTGCAGGCAGTGGATCAGCACCCTCCCCCAGGATAGTATCGACTCCTGGGAGGAGATGCGCGACGCCTTCGTCAGGCACTTTGAGTGCTCCTACACCCGCGCCACCACCATTGAGGACCTGGAGCGATGCGTCCAGGGACCCCGCGAGTCGACCTGCAACTGGGTCCAGCGGTGGCAAGAACTCTAGTACAACGCGGTCAGCATCCACCCGGACACCACGATCCATTCCTTCAAGACCTCGTGCCGCTACGAGCCTTTGGTCGCCAAGCTCAAGCGACATTCTCGCACACTCGACAACATGCCGGACCTCCTCGAGATCGCCAAACGGTACGCGGAGGAAGATCCAAACCAGGAAACCGACAACGAGTCGGGAGGCCAACGCCGCACGAGTGGCAACGACAACGGACGACGGTCCGACCTACGCTATAGCAACACTCGCCTCACTGGCAAGCGCCGTAGTGACGGGCGAGTCGACTTCGTCGCCAATGCCAGGCACGCACAACGCGAGCCCAAAAGCTTCCGCCGCGACGGAGGACAACGCCGCGACAGCGGCAACTACAAGGCCAAGCCAAGGTTCGACCCCGCGGCCCTCCTTAACCAACCTTGTGCGTTTCATAGCAGGGAAGGGAAGCCCGCAACGCACACGACCGCCGACTGCCACACCCTTAGGGAGATTGAGAAGGCACGGCGAGCACGGGAGGACCCCGATAACAACCCGCCAAACGGCGGAAAATTCGGCAACATGGCCGGTTCGCTCCATACCTTCACAGACTTCAATACGAAGCGCGAGAAGAAGGTCATCACCCGCGCTGTCGCCGTCAACGCGGTGGCCCAGGTGGACGTTCGCCAGTTCCTCAACTGGTCAGAGCAGCCCATCACCTGGAGCCGCCAAGACCACTCGCCGTGCATCGAGTACCCAGGCCGAGTCGCCCTGGTGGTCAAGCCAAAGGTGGGCGACTACTGGCTCCCCAAGACATTGATGGACGGCGGCAGCTCCATCAACATCCTGTACCTGGACACCTTCAGGCGGCTGCGGCTACCAGAGTCGATGATCGAGACAACCCACACCACGTTCCATGGCATCTTCCCCGGTCAGAAGGCGTAGCCGATCGGCAAGGTCACGCTGCCAGTCACCTTCGGCACACCAGCAAACTTCCGCACCGAGCGGATCGTCTTTGAGATGGTACCCTTCGACAGCCCCTACCACTGCGTCCTGGGGCGCCAGGCATTCGCCAAGTTCATGGTAGCGCCACACTATGCGTACAACGTGATGAAGCTCCCCGGGCCGTGCGGTGTCATCACCATCAACGGCGACCCCGACATGGCTGCCGAGTGCGAGGCCAAAGGAGCCGAACTCGCCGATGCCGTCATCGCGGCAGAGGCCAACCACGCCGACGAGCTCGCCAAGTACGCGAGTGGGGTGAACAATGACGACCCCACCATACTCAAGAAGCCCAATTCGGAGGGCGCAAACACCTCAGCCTTCGAGGCAACGACGCACACCCGCACCGTCGAGCTGGTCCCAGGCGACTCCAGCCAGACGGTGACGATCGAAACAGGAATGAGCCCAGCCTAGGAAGGCGCACTCATCGAGTTCCTTCGTGAGAACAGGGACATCTTAGCATGGAAGCCCTCTGACATGCCTGGTGTCCCTAGGGAGCTCCCTGAGCACAAACTAAACGCCGACCCCAAAGTGCGACCCGTCAAACAGTCGCTGCGGCCCTTCAATGAAGAGCGCCGCTGAGCCATCGCCGAGGAGGTGCAGCGTCTACTCGCTGCAGGCTTCATCCGGCCAATCAAGTACTCCAAGTGGCTGGCAAACCCAGTCCTGGTCGAGAAGAAGAACGGGACCTGGAGGATGTGTATCGACTACACAAACTTGAACAGCACCTGCCCGAAGGAGCAGTTCGTCCTCTCGCGGATCGACCAAATAATCGACTCCACCGCGGGCTCGGAGTCGCTATGTTTCCTCGACGCCTACTCTGGATACAACCAGATCAAAATGGCTGTCAAGGACGAGGAGAAGACGGCGTTCATCACGCCATTCGGAGCCTTCTGCTACACCTCCATGACCTTCGGCCTCAAGAACGCTGGGGCAACCTACCAGCGGTGCATGCAAGAGTGCCTCGTGAGCCAAATTGGCCGCAACATCCACGTCTACATCGATGACGTGGTCGTAAAATCCGCTCCCCAGGGTGATCTACTCGCCGACCTGGCAGAAACGTTCGCCAACTTGCGGAAATACAAGATAAAACTTAATCCAGGCAAATGAACCTTCGGTGTACCAGCAGGACAACTACTGGGGTACGTCGTCTCTAAGCGAGGGATTGAGGCGAACCCCACCAAGATCGACACGATCGCCCGACTCGGCAAACCCGAGTGCCTACGCGACGTCCAGAAGCTGGCCGGGCGAGTAGCGGCTCTCAGTCGCTTCATCCCCCGCCTGGGCGAAAAGGCGATGCCCCTATACCGCCTGATGCGCAAGAACCCCACCTTCCAGTGGGACAAGGAGGCGGACGATGCGCTCCGCGACCTCAAGAAGGTGCTACTCGCCGCACCACTACTCGCCGCCCCCACCGACAAAGAACCCATGCTGGTCTACGTCGCGGCTTTCGAGCGCGTCGTCAGCGCCTTCATGGTCGTCGAACGGCCGGAGGATGGAAAGGAGCGCCCATTACAGCGACCGGTGTACTACATCAGCGAGGTCCTCACCGAGTCGCGGCAGCGATACCCGCAGTACCAGAAACTAGTATACGCGGTCTTCAGAGCACAGCGGCGCCTGCCGCACTACTTCAAGGAGCACTCGATCACGGTTGTCTCCTCAGCACCGTTGCAGGACATCATCTGCAACCGTGAGGCGACTGGGCGAGTCGCTAAGTGGGTCGTCGAAATCGGCGTCCATAATATCAAGTACGATCCACGAAAAGCGATCAAGTCGCAGGCTCTAGCGGACTTCATCGCCGACTGGGAAGAGGCCCAGCAGCCAGAAAATCTGCCATATCTCCATTACTGGAGCCTGCACTTCGACGGCTCCAAGAACACGGACGGCGCAGGAGCAGGGATCGTGCTGACTTCCCCGAAGGGCGACAAGCTCCGCTACGTCCTTTTCCTCGACTTCACCCCCTGCACCAACAACATGGCCGAGTACGAGGCACTACTCCACGGCATGCGAGCTGCCAAGGAGATGAACGTCAACCGCCTACGCTGCTACGGAGACTCCGACCTCGTCGCTAGACAAGTCGCTGGCACCTGTGACGCCGTCTCCCCCACCATGGCGGCATACCGCCAAGCAGTGGACAAGCTGGGCGGACACTTCGCAGGCTACTCCGTCGACTGGATTGACAGGCGGAAGAATGAGGAGGCCGACGCACTCTCTCGCATTGGGTCGGCTCGACTCGCACCACCCGCCGGCGTCTTCCTCGACACGATCACCAAGCCATCAGTCTCTCCCCCAAGGGAGATCGACATCGGAGTCCCGCTACAGCCAGAGGCATCCCTGGTCGCACTCGTCACCGAACCAGACGACTGGACCAAGCCCTACATCGCCTACCTGGAGGCCGACACCTTGCCGGCAGACGAGACGGACGCCCGGATGACCGTACGCCGATGCAAATCCCTCACCATCATCGACGGTGAGCTCCACAAGCGCAGTGTCACCGGCGTGTTCTAACGCTGCGTCCAACCTGCCGAAGGACGCAAGATCCTCCATGACATCCACTCCGGCGACTGCGGCCACCACGCCGGCGCCCGCTCTCTGGTCGCCAAGGCCATGCGGCATGGATTCTACTGGGCCACCGCATATGCTGATGCCGTCGACATTGTCCAGCGGTGTGCCGGCTGCCAGAAGTACGCCAACCAGACGCATGTGCTGAGCTCCGCGCTCAAGACAATCCCCATCACCTGGCCATTCGCCGTGTGGGGTATGTACATGGTAGGCCCCTTCAAAAAGGCTCCCTCTGGCTACACCCACCTCCTGGTCGCGGTCGACAAATTCACAAAGTGGGTGGAGGCCAAACCAGTCCGGAAATGCGACGGGAAGACTGCCACTAAATTCCTACACCAGCTCATATATCGCTACGGGTTCCCAAACAGCATCATCACGGACAACGGCACCAACTTCGCCAAAGGAGCCATGGCCGAGTTCTGCGAAGAACACCACATCCGGCTCAATCTCGCGTCAGTCGCCCACCCGGAATCCAACGGCCAGGCGGAGCGGGCCAATCAAAGCATCCTCCACGGCCTGAAGCCGCGACTCCAAGTACCACTCGAGCGCACCTCTGGGTGCTGGGTCGAGGAGCTACCCTCCGTCATCTGGGGCATCCGCACCTCGGTCAACAGGTTGACAGGGTTCACCCCCTTCTTCATGGTGTACGGCGCCGAGGCAGTCATGCCCACCGACCTCGAGCATGACTCGCCACGGGTCGTCCACTACACGGAGGCTGCAAACGAACTTGCCCGCCAGGACGGAGTCGATCAACTCGACGAGGCACGTGACCTCGCTCGATCACGCACCGCCATCTACCAGCAGGGACTCCGCCGCTACCACAGCCGGCGGGTGAAAACTTGCACCTTCCAAGAAGGAGACCTGGTGCTGCGCCTCATCCAGGACAAGAAGGGTATGCACAAGCTTTCCCCTCCGTGGGAGGGACCATTCGCCATCGGGCGCATACTTGGCAACGACGCCTACTACCTCATCGACGCCCGCGGGGACGGCAAACTCGACGTCAAGAGACCGTGGAATGTAAACCTCCTACGGAATTTCTACTCCTAGAAAACCACGTATGTACCCTCCGGTCGCTTTGAAATAAAAAGAATTGGTTACCGCAAATTGCGCCTACTCTCCGTGTCTTGTGCCACTCGCACTCGTAATAACAGCGTCAAGCTAACTGCAGAAGTCAACCGTTGGTACAGCGATCGGCACAGCCAAGTAGTGCGTTACATGGGCACTGGGTCACCTCAGGCCTTGCAACGTCCACGAAAAACGCCTACCCGGAGCCCCATCGGAGTCGCCTAGCCCGACTGGCTCTACGAGCCAAGACAACTGCCTTCGCTTCTCACAGCGACCACGATCCTCCGCATCCTCGACATAGCGACTCGAACGGCCAAGTACCACGCTCGGGGACTGACGACCAGCCCAGCGCGAGTGGCTAGGAAAAACGCCAAGTATGAGAGCATGCCCAGGACTCGCCATGCGACTGACCCAACGGGCTAGGCAGGAGTGACGCGCTCAAACTAACGCGCCAAGTCCTCACCCACTCTCGAGTCGCGCCTAGAACAACCAAGTACCACGCTCGGGGACTCGGCCACCCGACCTCGTTCGCGCAAGGGAAAAATGTGAAGTACAGAGCGCTCAAGGGAGTCGCCTTGCGACTGGCTCTTCGAGTCCAGGCGAGTCGACCACAATAACAAAACATTCAAAAACCACAAACACATCACAAACGAGGTAAACCCCATAAAAAGGGCGGACGCGCTCGGGGACTCGTTCAACCCTCAATCGAAAAACACATGACAAATCACAAAACAAACACGATATCTCGTTAATAGCATGTTGCAATCGTCTCAGAATACAAAATATGCCCAAACGGCAGACCTGCTACTAACGGCCCAGGGCAAACTATTCTACTCCACAGGCTTCTACGACCACTCGCCAGCACCCTTGGAGAACCTGCAGCTATCAGTGGCCTATGTTCCCACTTATCAGTCTCTTTGTGACAAGGCTACTATTTTGGAGAACAAAATGAAGCAAGTTGAGAGTAGAAAGAGAAAGCACTCTGACAAGCACAGCTCGGGATCGTCTCACAATTGTTCCCATTATGATGATAGTGGAAGCTCAGGATCCCACAAGCATGGGAAATTCAACAAGAACCACAACCGTCATCAAGACAACAAACATCACCGTAGTCATGACAATGACAAGTACAAGAATCACAAGAGTGGATATAAGAGCCACCACAGTGGTAGTGGAAGTGGTAGTGGAAGCCAGCCTGTCAAGAAGGATCTTAGTCAGGTTGAGTGTTTCAAGTGAAATAAGATGGGGCATTATGCAAATGAATGCCCAGAAAAGAAAGTTGAAGGACCCAACGAGCCCAACCCTTTTCAAAAGGGACAAGTGAACCACATCAATGTGGAGGAAATTTATGAGGAGCCTGATGCTGTTGCTGGTAAGTTCAAACTCAATTCTGTTCCAGCATTTGTTCTCTTTGATACTGGTGCATCTCATTCATTCATATCAAGAGCATTTGTTGAAAGAAATGAACTACCGGTATAAACTATTGGGTGTCCTATAAAAGTAAGTTCTCCTGGCGGAGAAATGATAGTGAATTCAGGGTGTCATGATCTAGTCATAGAGTTTGGGAAGTATAAGTTTCCTGTTAACTTGATAATCCTAAATTCCCAAGGATTGGATGTCATTTTGGGAATGGACTGGATGACTAAGCACAAGGGAGTGATAGATTGTGCAAACCATACTGTCTCACTCACAACTCCAGAAAACAAAAGAATCAGATTCAAGACCAACTTTGAATCAAAAAGGAGTAAGCTAAATTCTCTTAAGGGGGTTAGCATGGACAATGTGCCTATTGTGTGTGAGTATCCAGATGTGTTTCCGGAAGAGTTTCCGGGAATGCCACCAGATAGAGATGTGGAGTTTCTTATTAATTTGCTACCAGGATCTGGACCAATAGAAAAAAGACCATACAAGATGTCAGTTGATGAGTTGAAAGAACTCAAGAAGCAGCTTGGAGAACAGTTGCAGAAAGGTTTTATCCAACCAAGTTCCTCATCTTGGGGAGCACCCGTTTTGTTTGTGGAAAAGAAAGATAGAAGTCAAAGGTTATGCATAGATTATCGTTCACTCAATGAGGTGACTATCAAGAACAAGTACCCTTTGCCTAGAATCAATGACTTGTTTGATCAGCTAGAAGGAGCTTGTGTGTTCTCAAAGATTGATCTCCGGTCAGGTTATTTCCAACTTAAGATAAGGGAACAAGACATACCCAAGACAACTTTCACCACAAGATATGGATTGTATAAGTGTACCGTGATGCCATTTGGTTTACCAATGCACCAGCATACTTCATGAATATGATGAACAAGGTGTTCATGGAATTTCTTGATAAGTTTGTTGTCGTTTTTATCGATGACATTTTAATCTACTCCAAGAGCAAAGAAGAGCATGAAGGACATTTGCGTTTGATACTTGAGAAGCTCAGAGAGCATAAACTATATGCCAAATTCAGTAAGTGTGAATTTTGGTTGAATGAAGTTGGATTTCTTGGACACGTTGTGTCAGGAGATGGTGTAGCAGTTGATCCTGCTAAAGTTTCAGCTGTAACTGAATGGGAATCTCCCAAGTCAGTGAAAGAAGTTTGTAGTTTCCTTGGTTTAGCAGGTTACTACAGAAGGTTCATTGAAAATTTCTCCAAGGTAGCAAAACCTATGACTGAATTCCTAAAGAAAGACAAGAAATTCGCTTGGTCTGAAGGTTGTGAACTCTGCTTTCAAGAATTGAAGAAGAGACTAGTGACGGCACCAGTCTTGTGTTTGCCAGATTTGGAGAAGGATTTCCAAGTGTATTGTGATGCATCTCATCATGGATTAGGTGCGGTACTTATGCAAGAAGGAAAAGTTGTGGCTTATGCCTCGAGACAACTCAAAACTCATGAAGTGAACTATCCTACTCATGATTTAGAGTTAGCCTCTGTTGTCCATGCACTCAAAACATGGAGACACTATCTTTCGGGAAAGCGTTGTGAAGTGTTCACAGATCACAAGAGTTTGAAGTATATCTTCACCCAGAAGGAAATTAACATGAGACAAAGAAGAGGGCTATACCTCATCAAGGATTACGACTTAAGTTTGCAATACCACCCCGGTAAAGTAAATGTTGTAGCGGATGCTCTAAGCCGAAAGGTTTTCGTGAATGGCCTTACTAAGGGAGAATTGCCAGATGATTCGTGTGCCCAATTTAGAGATCTCAGATTGGAGATTGTGCCTGAAGGACATCTTATGTCTTTGGATGTTCAACCCACTTTGTTGGACAAGATCAAAGAAGCCCAAAAAGTAGATAAGGAAATTGAAGAGATTAAGGAAAAGATTAGCAAGGGAAAATCCAAAGGATTACATGAAGACGAACAGGGTACTTTATGCCATGGAAAACGTATCTGTGTTCCACAAGATCCGGAGCTTCAGAAACTGATTTTACAAGAAGCGCACAACTCACCATATTCCATTCACCCGGGTAACACCAAAATGTACATGGATATGAAGGAAAGATTTTGGTGGAATAATCTCAAGAAAGACATCGCCGAACATATTGCTTTGTGTGATGTATGTAGTAGAGTGAAAGCGGAACACCAGAAACCAGCAGGATTGCTTCAACCACTACCTATTCCTGATTGGAAGTGGGACAAGATTGGTATGGATTTCATTACCGGATTGCCAAGGACCCGGTCAGGATATGATTCTATTTGGGTAGTAGTGGATCGCTTAACTAAAGTGGCTCATTTCATACCCGTAAAGACAACCTACACAAGTGCTAAGTTGGCCAAGATCTATATGAGTAGAATTGTATGTCTACATGGAGTACCCAAGAGTATTGTGTCTGATAGGGGAACTCAATTCACTTCCCATTTTTGGAGGCAATTACATGAGTCATTGGGAACGAGGTTGGAATTCAGCACTGCTTTTCATCCTCAAACTGATGGACAAACAGAAAGGACTAATCAGATTCTTGAAGATATGTTGAGAGCATGTGCTCCAGATGTCAACACCCGGATTTTTCAATCCTAGATGCCTGTTATGCCATACATCGCAATCCCAGGATTACCATTTTTGCGATACATAACAGAATTGGATACCATAGTACTTCATCCATTACAAATGATACATAAGTTCTTACACAAATAGGGATCTCATGATCCAGTTCTTAATACAACATCAAGCAGCGGAATACGTAGTAATAACGGTAGCGTAGGCGAAGCTCCATCTTCGAGGTCACAGGCAATGCTGACGATGGGAGATGATCCTAGTTGTCGTAACCTTCCTGGGGTCCATCTTCCAGGTACTCCTCTTCATAGTCTGGCCATGGGAATAGCCAGGGACAAAGACATGAGTACTCTTTAAGTACTCGCAAACTAATACTAACAAGTAAAGGGGATTTTTGGATAATAGGACACCAGGCTCTAGGGTTGTTTTGCAAAAGCCAGGTTTATCTCTACTAAGTTCCAAAGCTAGTCACAATTTTATAACTCCTAAGTGGGATCTTATAATTCAGGTCACAACTCTGTTGTGGTCAAGTCAAAGTCTCAATTCATTTCACAAGTCATTTTGAAAAGTCTGACGGGGGAACAGTATGGCCACTCCAACTGTCCATAACCGCGGACGCGGCTATTCGAATAGTTTGACACTCTGCAGAGATTGTACACTTTCACCACAACATTCGATACATCCGTCAGGAACAAATCCTGAATTCACCATACTCAGTATGCGGATAATCAATCCTAACCTTTCAATTACACGCCCTAGTATAAGCACCTCTCCTGTGAGTTTGGCCTCCCAACCATGACCAGCTGTCATCTTGGGTACTGCACAGGTGGACAATCTTCACAAGGTAGCCTCAGCTCAGACCTTGGCCGTGAGGTAACTAATACTAAGGTATATAAGTTTCCAGTCAAGCCCTACCCAATATTCGGGTATTGTGGTTGTACGATAAAATTGGAATGGTATCGCATCCAGACAACCATCAGTTTTATAAAGGGCTAAGGCTCATGCCTCAACATTTTTATCACCAGAATCATCAAGTGTTTGGAAACACATGTCCAAAACATTTCAATAGAATGATCCATCATTCCAAGGTTTTCATAACCATTTTTCCACCAAGTATTCCCATCTACAGTTGATCAAATTTTATGCTTAGCACTAGCATCTAGGGTAAAGGGGGGTAGTACTGATGATGGGGTAGTAACTAGTGGAGTTTCAACTAAGTCCAACCTTATATCTTAGGCTGATATCAAGGTTTCTAGCTTAGGCCAAATTTTATGCTCTTTATGCAACCTTCAGTAACTTTCCAAAATCTACCAGTCAATTAAGTAAACTCTAAGTGAACTTCGATAAAGAAATAAAGTAAGAAGCTTGCAAGTAAAACTAGGATTGGTTTATCAAATGGGTATGAGCACATATGCTTAAGGCATATAGTAGTCCTAGAACAAGTATGGGTTTGTTGCATCAGTAGGGTATCTTGCAAGGGTTAGCTTGCATAGGTAAAGTATCTTGCAAGTGTTAGCTTGCACATTCACTAGTAGTATTAGGCTTGCCTTGTGCAGATCAGTGGTTGAAGTTCAACTCGGCTTATTCTTCGTAGTATTCTCCTTCCTCCTCGTAGCCTTGGTCGGTACTAGCGTCTATGAATAAATACGAGGTGCACAATCCCCAAACAATACTTAACTACTTGCAATCATCACACACAAGGGTCCTATAGATGATCTAACATCATCTCTAACCTTACAAGGTTAAGGCTTGATTTAATTCCTTTTATTTTTAGAAAAGTAATTTCTACTCATTGAAAAACTACTTAAGATTTAATATTCTCCAAACCAAATATGGGGTCATGTTGACACATGTCATCACCACATATTGTAGTCCATGGGAATGTGATTTAAAGTGGTGTCACAATTTAATAAGGTTTTACCCTTTTATTTTAATTAATTAAAGTGGCTAGAAATGCATATGAAGCATTCTTTTATTCCTTGAACATTATTTCTGCAAGTAAACCTATATATTTTTATATATTCTGAGAGGTATGGTTAAATGTGATTTTTTAGAGTTGGAATCAACTCAAAATATTTTATGGTTTAAATTTGAAAAATCTTTGAATGCAGAAAAGCTTCTTCCTTGTTATTTTTACTATGGGTGATCTACAGATCCAAATGGCTTGAATCCAACGGGCTTGGATTAACCATTCACAGACCTTTACAACAAAATTGGTTTCATCCATTTTGCTATACTGAATCGATCTGGGTTGATTTTTGAAGTTGGCTACAGAAGTGTGTTTGAATTGAAATAGAAAAAGATTTAATTTGAATCGCTGGGCTGCGCAGGAAATTCTAACGGGCCGGCCTGCTAAGCGCAGTGCTCCCGCGGGCTGCTTAAGTGGGTGTCCCCACTCGTCAGTGACACGGGGCTGGGCGAAGCGGTATGGGGCAACGTGGATCGTTCGATCTAGTTCTAATCCAACGGCTGAGGGTCATCATCGACGCGAGACAACTCCGGCGAGAACGAAACCTAGCGCGGCTAGTGAGGGGTGCTGGGGGCTCACCGGGGTACGGGCGAGGGTCGGCGAGGCAGGCGAACGACGAAGTCGACGACGGCAAACCTCCTGGTACCGGTGGCTTCTCCTGGGGCGGCTCCAATCGCTGGCTCCTTTCTTCTCCGGCAGCGGCAGGCTCCAGTGAAATTCCGGCGAGGTGGTGCTCGCCTTGCTCTGAGAATGGTGTGGCACGGTTAGTGAGGGGAGGGGAGTGAGATGGTGTGAAGAAATCGTGCGGGGGTGGCTTGTATTTATAGTCGAGCGAGGGGACCGTCGGGGCGCACGGTGAGCTCGTCGGGGGCGACGTTATAGGCGGCTAATGGCATGGGCAAGGGTAGGGGGCGGTGCTGTGTCTCCTGGCGATGCTCAACGACATGGTCGCGAGGTATGGGGCGGTGTGGTTTGGTCTGGAACGGGCGGTGCTCTGCGCGGCAGAGGCGGCGTCTTCGACGGCGGGCTGTGGTTGTATGGCATGGGACGGCAAACGGGGGTGTCTGGCGGTCTCCTAGGTTGATGGCGATCGTGTGTGCACGCGGTGAGGGCGGCGCGCGGTCTGTGGGTGATGGTCGAGGGTGGCGCTCTGGCGCACGCTCGGCATGGTCTGGGCATGGCTTGTGCGCGTGGTCCAGGGCTTGGAAACGCTCGCGGCTGGGACAGTGAGTGGCGGTGGACGGTGGGCTGCCTCCCAGACAAGGTTGGCATGGCTATTTCTTCCTCTAGCCTGATGTCCACAATGGGGTGACATTGGGGTGCTCGGCTATTCACCATTAATGGCAATGGCAAGCTCATAGGGTTGCTAGTGTTGGGCTAATCTTTCTAGATGATCTAGTGGGTTGTGTGTGAGCTAACTAGGGAACAAGTTAGGAAAGAATCACTGCACACTATAGTGTTTTATGTTTTGTCTGATTTGTGTCTGCAACCTGTTTGATGAAATGGCCGCATGAAATCAAGTTTTGAATTTTGAAATGAATTTTGGTGGGTTGGCTAGATTGGTGTTGGTGAGTCTGCAGATGCTTGGGTTTTGAAAGTTGAGCTTGTTTGAGTGGGTTTTGAAAAAGTGGGATCTTCCCATATGAAGAAGATTCAATTTTGAATTGTCATTTAAACTATGCATTTGAAAGTTTCTCGATGATTACAAAGTGGGCCTTGATACCTTGTTATGAGTACATTAAAGGGGTGCAAAGATCCAGAAAAGTTTCTGTTAAGTTTTGAAAGTTTGAGACAGCCAAAGTAGGCATGGGAGAAAAATTGGCCAAAATGACCATTCACTTAATATATGTGTTTTGATTTACTTGTCTTTAGGAAAAGTGTGGGAAATGTTTTAGATGATGTTTATTTCACCTAAGAAACATTTTACAAGAAATGGATCACACAAACAAGGTGGTTTTAAAAGAATTCAAAATCGATGCATACACATATGCATGCATTCATAATTTTATTTAGAAAAGTTTTTGTTAACCCTAAATGTGAGGATTAGAAATTGATGATCTAAGTTTAGTATTTTTGGGATGTTACAAACCTTCCCCCCTTAAACAAAATCTCTTCCCGAGATTTGAAAAAGGACGAAAAGATTACCTAGGATTTGAAGAGATCGGGAAACTCCGTCCTGATGTGATTTTCGCGTTCCCAGGTAGCTTCCTATTCTGTGTGGTTGGTCCACTGAATCTTGAGGAACTTGATACTGTGGGTTCTGGTAGTTCGAAAGGCTTCTTCCAAAATATGGATGGGTACTTCGGGATAGGTCAGGTCATCGTTGATCTCTATGGTCCGGTGATCGATATTCTTGAACACCTCAGTCTTCTCGGGGACTTCGAGACATTTGCGAAGTAATGAGATATGGAACACATTGTGCACAGCTGACATCTCTTCAGGTAGTTCCAATTGATACGATACTTCTCCTCGACGGTTCAAAATTTTGAAAGGTCCAATATATCTAGGGGCTAACTTTCCTTTGAGTTGGAAACGCTGCATTCCCTTCAATGGCGACACTTTCAGATAAACAAAATCTCCTATGTTGAAGGCGAGGTCTCGACGTCTCTTGTCGGCGTAACTATTTTGTCAGGATTGGGCTGTCTTGAGGTGCTCACGAATCTTGTGAACCTTCTCTTCTGCTTCTCGGAGGATGTCGGGTCCGAAAATCTGACTCTCTCCTACTTCCGACCAGTTCAAGGGGGTGCGACACTTTCTTCCGTACATAAATTCAAATGGGGCCATTTGCAAACTGGATTGGTAACTGTTGTTGTATGAAAATTCTGCAAACGGCAAACAATCTTCCCATTTGGATCCATATTCTAACACACATGCTCTCAGCATATCTTCGAGTATTTGATTTACTCGCTCCGTTTGTCCATCGGTCTGAGGGTGATACGCGGCACTGAAATCTAGGCGGGTTCCTAAACCTTCTTGGAGTTTCTTCCAGAATCTCGAGGTAAACTGAGTTCCTCGATCCGATACTATGTTCTTGGGGACTCCATGCAAACTAACGATTCTAGCGATGTACAACTCTGCTAGCTTCGAACTCTGATAGGTGGTTTTGACGGGCAAGGAATGGGCGACTTTGGACAATCTGTCCACTATGACCCAAATAGAGTCATTTCCCCTACTAGAAGTAGGTAGTCCAGTGATAAAGTCCATTCCTACAGAATCCCATTTCCATTCCGGAATTTGCAAAGGTTGCAACAATCCAGCGGGTCTTTGATGTCCGGCCTTGACTCGCTGACATATATCACACTTGGCGATATAGCTTCCGATTTCTCTCTTCATCTTATGCCACCAAAATTGCTCTTTCAAATCTTGATACATCTTGGTTCCTCCGGGATGGATAGAATAAAGAGTATCATGAGCCTCCTTCAAGATAACTTATTTCAACTCCGAATCTGCTGGCACACAAAGGCGTCCTTTGTACCACAAAACTCCTTCTTCGTCCTCGGTGCATCCAGGTACTTTGCCTGTACCGATACGACGCTTGATTCCGTCGATACTGGCATTTCCCTTCTATGCCTCTTTAATCTGACTGATCAAAGTTGTCTGAAGTTCTATGCTAGCCAAAAATCCTTCACTTACTAACTCCATTCTAAAATCTTCCATTTCTTTGTGCAAACTTGGTTGATCCTTCAAAATCATGGAGTTCAAGCGGCACGACAATCTGCTAAGGGCATCGGCTACCACGTTGGCTTTACCAGGGTGATAGTGAATGTCCAGGTCGTAATCCTTGATTAGCTCAATCCATCCTCTCTGCCTCATATTCAACTCCTTCTGAGTGAATATATACTTTAGGCTCTTGTGATCCGAATAAATCTCACAACGGTTTCGCATCAGGTAATGTCTCCATGTCTTTAGGGCTAGAACTACGGCTGCGACTTCGAGGTCATGGGTTGGGTAATTTTGTTCATGTTGCTTCAATTGTCGCGATAGATAAGATATAACTTTGCCTTCTTGCATTAGCACACATCCGAGACCAATCTTGGATGCGTCACAATACACATCGAAGGGCTTCGTGATATCCGGCATAATCAAGATTGGGGCTGAAATCAATCTCCTTTTGAGTTATTGAAAACTCGCTTCACATTTGTCGGTCCATTCAAACTTCTTGTCCTTCTTCAGCAATTGGGTCATGGGTCTGGCGATACTCGAGAATCCTTCTACGAATTTGTGGTAATATCCCGCCAATCCGAGAAATGCACGAACTTGGGTTTGAGTGGTTGGGGCTTGCCATTCTTCTACATCCTTCACTTTGGCAGGGTCAACAGCAATTCCTACGGCTGATACAATGTGACCGAGGAATCGTACTTCCTGTAACCAGAATTCACATTTGCTAAATTTTGCATACAGCTGATGCTCTCTAAGGATTCCAAGAATGGTCCTTAGGTGTAGCTCATGTTCTTCTTATGATTTGGAATAAATCAGAATGTCATCGATGAAAACAACGACAAACTTATCCAGGAAGTCCATAAAAATCTTATTCATGAGATTCATGAAATAAGCGGGGGCATTGGTTAATCCAAAACACATGAAGGTATACTCATACAATCCATATCTGGTGGTAAAGGCAGTCTTTGGAATATCCTCTGCACGAATTTTGAGTTGATGATAGCCAGTTCTAAGATCAATCTTAGAAAACACCTGGGCACCGGTCAACTGATCAAACAAATCTTCTATCTTGGGCAAGGGGTACTTGTTCGTGATGGTGACATCATTCAACTTCCGATAATCCGTACACAAACGGTTACCTCCATCCTTCTTGTCCACAAACAAGACAGGTGATCTCCATGGGGACACACTTGGTTGAATCAATCCTAGTTCCAACATGGAATCCAGTTGCTTCTTCAATTCTTCTAGTTCTGACGGGTTCATACTATAGGGTCTCTGGTTTATGGGTCCTGTTCCGGGGATTAGTTCAATGATAAACTCGATATCCCGATCTGGGGGCATACCGGGCAAAACATTTGGAAATACATCGGGGTATTCGCAGACTATCCGGACTTGGTCAATGGTAGGTTGGACTAGACACTTGTTGCACTTGAATTGGCGAGGTAAGGTTTCAGATATATGCTCGACTGATATTCTGGTGGTACTGGTCATGGTGATGGCTTTCTTGGCACAGTCAATCAATCCTTTATGTTTGGACATTCAATCCATTCCTAGTACTACTTCCAAACCTTTAGTTCCGAGTACTATTAGATTAGCATAAAAATCTATGCCATGGATTCGGATAGGGACTGCTTTGCAAATTTGCCTAGCCTTGGTGGTTGATCCGAGAATTTGTACAATCATCAGATGCTTCAATTTGGTTGGTTGAATTTTATTAGTGCAGGAAACTTCTTCGGTGACAAATGAATGCGATGCACCAGAATCAAACAACACTCTTGCAATTACTGAATTAATAGAAAACATACCCAGCACGACGTCTGGCGCTTCCTGAGCTTCTTCAGCATGCATGAGAAAACGACGGTCATTGCGGTTGAGCGAATTCCCTGGGGAAAATCTCCTCCCTGGCTAGACACAACGCTGCTGCTGAGCTGGGGCATTGACATTGGGGGTTGTAGCATTCTTCTTGTTGGGGCACTCGTTGGAATAGTGGCCTTTATTTCCACAGTCATAACAGGTCACTTGTGACTTGTCCTTGGTTGCGACAGGCACAACATTGCTTCCAGTCCTCGGGGCAGTGTTGGGGTTGGCAGTAGCATTGTTGGTGTTGAACTTGGGTGGGGCACGGGTGAAATTGCTAGAGTTTCTGGGGTTGTTGTGATTTCCTCCGGGTCTAGGGTTTCCACGGTGGGGATAGGTTGGACGGGTCATAGGGGGTCTGTTGGTTCTTGGGGCAAATCCTGGAGATGGGTTGGGGCGATACTTTGGGGTCGGATGGGTTCCGGGTTGATGCATCATGCGACGCTTGCGGTTCTCATTGGCTTGGTTGATCTTTCCTTCCATCTGGATAGCAGAGTCGACAAGGGCTTCAATATCAGCAAAGGGGATATTGACTAACACCGTCTGCATCTCGTCATGCAGACCATTCAGTAATCTTTCTTTCTTCTTGGCTTCGGTGTCTATCTCATCCGAGGCATACCTGGCTAATGACAAAAATTTGTCACGATATTCCACTATAGTCATCCTTCCTTGCTTCAGCTCTCTGAACTCGTCTCTCATTCTCTTGATCAGACCTGGTGGCACATGGGTTCTGCTGAACTTGACCTTGAATTCCTCCCAGGTCATCATTTGGCCTCCGGTCATTGCACGAACACTGTTCCACCATGCTCTGGCATCTCCGGCTAGATAATGGGTGGTGAACAGGACTTTCTCGTTGGCTTCCACTCCGGCGACTTCTAAGTTATTTTCCATGGTTTGCAGCCAATCATCGGCATCTAGGGGTTCTTCTGACTTGGTGAAAACGGGTGGGTTAGTATTCTGGAAAATCTTGAGCTTAGATCCATGGTTGTCCTGATTTCCGTGGCCTTGGTTGTTGTGGGCTAGCTGGGCTATCTGTTGCAGAGTGGCTAGGTTGGCTTGACGTTCCGCTCTTTCAGCTTCGCGGTCAGAAATCAACATTTGTAGGATCTGCAACATCGGGTCCGGGGCTGAACCACTTCCTCCACGTGGCATCTGAAGATTGATATAGATCATGAGAAAAGAGGGAAATTTCTAAGGTTTTGGGTCTTTGAAAAGTTTTAAATGTTTGACTCATATTTTTCTAGCAACTTGATTTTTCATTCATTCATTCACTCGATACAACGCACACCACAGCAAGGAACAACAGATGGTTTTAAGAACCATTCTGGAAACTACGATACAGTGGGACCGACTACTACTCACTACGCTAGTGCTCAGTGCTACTACTCCTCGGAATCTATGGCTTCATCATCTTCAGCATCATCGATGAAGGCGAAGTCATCCTCATCGGTGAAGAAGTCCATGGCCTGATCCTCCAGAAAATCATCGTCATCGCTGAGATAGGAGTAAGGGTCTCCACGAAGGTCCTCTCCGGCATTCTCCCTTTCCTCTAACTGCATGTCTCTCTCGTGGGTGGTATCCTCCAGAGATGAGATGCGATGGCGAAGACGGGCGATAATGCGCTCCTTCTTGTCGAGCTAACGGCGGCGAGACTTGCGATCCTTTGCTAGCATGGCGATGGTCTGGTCCTTCGTCTTGATGATGGCAGACTTGTGGTTGCAATAGTCACGGCAGTTGTCCAATTCCTGCTGACGATCATACATCATGAAGCTAAGGTGGTCCAATTGAGTCTTCAGCTCGGGGTGGTATGGGGCTTCCAATGGTTGTCCATTTGCATCACGTCTTGGGCAAAACTCAAAGCGAGTACCCTTGATCTGATTGATGCTCTATCCACACAGACGGGAAAGAGCTTCCTGCATTGCTCTGGCAAGTCCATCGAGCCAGTTGTTTTCCCTCAAGGTAAACTGAATTCCCTCCATGGTGGGAGGTTCAATCTTTCCTCGGAGACTTGCAACAATTAGCCACTGCAGATCTTCTCCTCCTTGATCATTGAGCTGAGCTCCGAAGAACTCGGGGTGCGGACGCTCCAGAAGTTCCGAAAGCTGATCCAGATCCCTCTCAAAGATAAGGTCTCCACCATTCCCAAGTTGGTAAAACTTGCTGTACTTCACGTCCATCTATAAAAATAGAGGATGAGTAGATTAGCAGAGTGATCAAGTGTGTCAAAATTTTATCTATTTTGCAAGAGTTTTTGAGGAACATGAATTTTTATGAAAGAATTAAAGAGGTAAGACTGAGAATAAGTTTCGTAAATATTTGTTTTCTTTGGTTTTGGAAACTAAGTTTTTGGTTCAACGTCCAATCTAAGTAGGGTCTCCTATGGTCAGGATGGCTCTGATACCAACTTGTCAACACCCAGATTTTTCAATCCTAGATGCCTATTATGCCATACATCGCAATCCCAGGATTACCATTTTTGCGAGACATAACAGAATTGGATACCATAGTACTTCATCCATTACAAACTATACATAAGTTCTTACACAAATAGGGATCTCATGATCCAGTTCTTAATACAACATCAAGCAGCGGAATACGTAGTAAAACGGTAGCGTAGACGAAGCTCCATCTTCAGGGTCACAGGCAATGCTGACGATTGGAGATGATCCTAGTTGTCGTAACTTTCCTGGGGTCCATCTTCCAGGTACTCCTCTTCATAGTCTGGCCATGGGAATAGCCAGGGACAAAGCCATGAGTACTCTTTAAGTACTCGCAAACTAATACTAACAAGTAAAGGGGATTTTTCGATAATAGGACACTAGGCTCTAGGTTTTTTTTGCAAAAGCCAGGTTTATCTCTACTAAGTTCCAAAGCTAGTCACAATTTTATAACTCCTAAGTGGGATCTTATAATTCAGGTCACAACTCTTTTGTGGTCAAGTCAAAGTCTCAATTCATTTCACAAGTCATTTTGAAAAGTCTGACAGGGGAACAGTATGGCCACTCCAACTGTCCATAACCGCGGACGCGGCTATTCGAATAGTTTGACACTCTGCAGAGATTGTACACTTTCACCACAACATTGGATACATCCGTTAGGAACAAATCCTGAATTCACCATACTCAGTATGCGGATAATCAATCCTAACCTTTCAATTACACGCCCTAGTATAAGCACCTCTCCTGTGAGTTTGGCCTCCCAACCATGACCAGCTGTCATCTTGGGTACTGCACAGGTGGACAATCTTCACAAGGTAGCCTCAGCTCAGACCTTGGCCGTGAGGTAACTAATACTAAGGTATATAAGTTTCCAGTCAAGCCCTACCCAATATTCGGGTATTGTTGTTGTACGATAAAATTGGAATGGTATCGCATCCAGACAACCATCAGTTTTATAAAGGGCTAAGGCTCATGCCTCAACATTTTTATCACCAGAATCATCAAGTGTTTGGAAACACATGTCCAAAACATTTCAATAGAATGATCCATCATTCCAAGGTTTTCATAACCATTTTTCCACCAAGTATTCCCATCTAGAGTTGATCAAATTTTATGCTTAGCACTAGCATCTAGGGTAAAAGGGGGGTAGTACTGATGATGGGGTAGTAACTAGTGGAGTTTCAACTAAGTCAAACCTTACATCTTAGGCTGGTATCAAGGTTTCTAGCTTAGGCCAAATTTTATGCTCTTTATGCAACCATCAGTATCTTTCCAAAATCTACCAGTCAATTAAGTAAACTCTAAGTGAACTTCGATAAAGAAATAAAGTAAGAAGCTTGCAAGTAAAACTAGGATTGGTTTATCAAATGGGTATGAGCACATATGCTTAAGGCATATAGTAGTCCTAGAACAAGTATGGGTTTGTTGCATCAGTAGGGTATCTTGCAAGGGTTAGCTTGCATAGGTAAAGTATCTTGCAAGTGTTAGCTTGCACATTCACTAGTAGTATTAGGCTTGCCTTGTGCAGAGCAGTGGTTGAAGTTCTACTCAGCTTCTTCTTCATAGTATTCTCCTTCTACCTCGTAGCCTTGGTCGGTACTAGCGTCTATGAATAAATACGAGGTACACAATCACCAAACAATACTTAACTACTTGCAATCATCACAAACAAGGGTCCTATAGATGATCTAACATCATCTCTAACCTTACAAGGTTAAGGCTTGATTTAATTCCTTTTATTTTTAGTAAAGTAATTTCTACTCATTGAAAAACTACTTAAGATTTAATATTCTCCAAACCAAATATGGGATCATGTTGACACATGTCATCACCACGTATTGTAGTCCATGGTAATGTGATTTAAAGTGGTGTCACAATTTAATAAGGTTTTACCCTTTTATTTTAATTAATTAAAGTGTCTAGAAATGCTTATGAAGCATTCTTTTATTCCTTGAACATTATTTCTGCAAGTAAACCTATATATTTTCATATATTCTGAAAGGTATGGTTAAATGTGATTTTTGAGAGTTGGAATCAACTCAAAAGCTTTTATGGTTTAAATTTGAAAAATGTTTGAATGTAGAAAAGCTTCTGCCTTGTTATTTTTACTATGGGTGATCTACAGATCCAAATGACTTGAATCCAATGGGCTTGGATTAAGCATTCACAGACCTTTCCAACAAAATTGGTTTCATCCATTTTGATGTACTGAATTAATCTGGGTTGATTTTTGAAGTTGGCTACAGAAGTGTGTTTGAATTGAAATAGAAAAAGATTTAATTTGAATCGCTGGGCTGCGCGGGAAATTCTAACGGGCCGGCCTGCTAAGCGCAGTGCTCCCGCGGGCTGCTTAAGTGGGTGTCCCCACTCTTCAGTGACACGGGGATGGGCGAAGCGGTATGGGGCAACGTGGATCGTTCGATCTAGTTCTAATCCAACAGCTGAGGGTCATCGTCGACGCGAGACAACTCCGGCGAGAACGAAACCTAGCGCGGACAGTGAGGGGTGCTGGGGGCTCACCGGGGTACGGGCGAGGGTCGGCGAGGCGGGCGAACGACAAAGTCAACGACGGCGAACCTCCTGGTACCGGTGGCTTCTCCTGGGGCGGCTCCAATCGCTGGCTCCTTACTTCTCCGGCAGCGGCAGGCTCCAGTGAAATTCCGGCGAGGTGGTGCTCGCCTTGCTCTGAGAACGGTTTGGCACGGTCAGTGAGGGGAGGGGAGTGAGATGGTGTGAAGAAATCGTGCGGGGGTGGCTTCTATTTATAGTCGAGCGAGGGGACCGTCGGGGCGCACGGTGAGCTCGTCGGGGGCGACGTTACAGGCGGCTAATGGCATGGGCAAGGGTAGGGGGCGGTGCTGTGTCTCCTGGCGATGCTCAACGACATGGTCGCGAGGCATGGGGCGGTGTGGTTTGGTCTGGAACGGGCGGTGCTCTGTGCGGCAGAGGCGGCGTCTTCGACGGCGGGCGGTGGCTGTATGGCACGGGGCGGCAAACGGGGGTGTCTGGCGGTCTCCTGGGTTGATGGCGATCATGTGTGCACGCGGTGAGGGCGGTGCGCGGTCTGTGGGTGATGGTCGAGGGTGGCGCTCTGGCGCACGCTCGGCATGGTCTGGGCGCGGCTTGTGCGCGTGGTCCGGGGCTTGGCAACGCTCGCGGCTGGGACAGTGAGTGGCGGTGGACGGTGGGTTGCCTCCCAGACATGGTTGGCATGGCTATTTCTTCCTCTAGCCTGCTGTCCACAATGGGGTGACATTGGGGTGCTCGGCTGTTCACCATTAATGGCAATGGCAAGCTCACAGGGGTGCTAGTGTTGGGCTAATCTTTCAAGATGATCTACTGGGTTGTGGGTTAGCTAAATAGGGAACAAGTTAGGCAAGAATCACTGCACACTATAGTGTTTTATTTTTGTTTGATTTGTGTCTGCAACCTGATTGATGAAATGGCCGCATGAAATCAAGTTTTGAATTTTGAAATGAATTTTGGTGGGTTGGATAGATTGGTGCTGGTGAGTCTGCGGATGCTTGGGTTTTGAAAGTTGAGCTTGTTTGAGTGGGTTTTGAAAAAGTGGGATCTTCCCATATGAAGAAGATTCAATTTTGAATTGTCATTTAAACTATGCATTTGAAAGTTTCTGGATGATCACAAAGTGGGCCTTGATACCTTGTTATGAGTACATTCAAGGGGTGCAAAGATCCAGAAAAGTTTCTGTTAAGTTTTGAAAGTTTGAGACAGCCAAAGTAGGCATGGGAGTTAAATTGGCCAAAATGACCATTCACTTAATATATGTGTTTTGATTTACTTGTCTTTAGGAAAAGTGTGGGAAATGTTTTAGATGATGTTTATTTCACCTAAGAAACATTTTACAAGCAATGGATCACACAAACAAGGTGGTTTTAAAAGAATTCAAAATCAATGCATACACATATGCATGCATTCATAATTTTATTTAGAAAAGTTTTTGTTAACCCTAAATGTGAGGATTAGAAATTGATGATCTAAGTTTAGTATTTTTGGGATGTTACACTAGACTATGGAGCCAGTTGGGATGAAAGTCTGCCTTACGGAGAATTTTCTTATAATAACACCTATTAAGCCAGTATTGAGATGGCACCATTCGAGTTTCTCTATGGGAGAAAGTGTACCATCCCATTGCTATGGAATGGTGTGGGAGAAAGAAGCTTGTTCGGACCAGAACTTATCAAAGAGGCTGAAGAGAAAGTCAAGCTGGTTAAGGACAGATTGAAGATAGCACAGTCCCAACAGAAAAGCTATGAAGATCCTAAGCGTAGAGAAGTCACCTATGAAGTTGGTGATAGAGCCTATCTTAGAGTATCACCACTTCGTGGAGTGAAGAGGTTTGGTGTCATAGGTAAATTGGCCCCAAGGTATGTTGGGCCGTTCAAGATTCTGAGTCATAAAGGAGAAGTTGCTTATGAGATTGAATTGCCAGAATCTTTGTCAGCAGTTCATAATGTGTTTCATGTGAGTCAGCTTAAGAAAATGCCATCCAGAAATGGAAGAGACTTCTTTAAGGGATACTATACCTTTGTAAGAGGTTCAATTGGAAAGTGATCTCACATATGAAGAAAAACCTATCAAGATTCTTGAGACTACAGAGAGAGTTACTCGGACTAAGACTATCAAGTTCTGCAAAGTACAATGGAACCATCATTCCGAGGAAGAAGCAACATGGGAAAGGGAAGATGATCTTCGGAAAGACCACCCTCACCTATTTGCTAGCCAATCCGAATCTCGAGGGCGAGATTCACCTTAAGGGGGTTAGATTTGTAACATCCCTAAAATCATGTTTCAAACTCATGCATATCATCCATGCATTCATGATCATGTAGAGTTCATTTCAAACAAACCAATTCAAAAACAGGAGCATATGAGCTCATTATTTTATGTGTTCAGCATTTAAAACAAATGCTACTCTCCAATGAGAGATTGTTGTTCATTGAACCAAACCTTGTTGTCTTATTGTTCCCAGATTGAATTGCTAGATTGCTAGGATTTAAACCAAAGTGTCAAAACAAATATGACTTGAAAACCAATTTCAAAACCTATTTAAAACTAGTGCTATGTCACTGCTTATTTTATTTTATTTCAAGTGACCAGGCCAATTCAAAGTGACCACTTGGTTTTGTGCAGATTTTTGAGTGTTGCACTCTACAAAAATCCTCAAAAGATTTGAATTCAAAGAGCTTTTGAAATCATTTGAATTTGATTCCTGAAATTGCAAACAGAAAAAGAAAAGGAGAAAAGAAATAGAAAAGGGCCGGCGCCACCTTTCTAGCCCAACAATAGAACCAGCCCACTAAGCCCACCCGGGTTCCCCCTTCTCTCTCTCTCACTCGCAGACAAACCCACAGAGTCGCTGACGCAAGGACCCCACCCCCTCTCTGTTTCACTCGCTGGCAAGTGGACCCTGCGACCACGTCGTCGTCGTCGTCAATCACGCGCGGCCGAGGCGCTCGCTCCGCCGTTACCTCATCGCAGTCACTGCGAGCTTAACTGCCATTGATTCTGCGCGTAATCGCCGCCCCCCTCCTGCCTACTTAACCCCCTCTGCACCGCGAGCATTTCCCCTCACCTAGCGCCACCACTTTGCCACCAGGCTGCCCATATTCGCCCTTGCACCGCCGCAGGCAGAACCCTCTCCGGCGACCAATCCTGGTAAACCCCGTGCGACCCTTCCTCTCTGATTCATGCAGACAGCTTCGCAACATCCTTGTGCTCCTACTGACGCCCTTAGTTCATCCTGTACTGCCCCAGGTCGTCGACTCCATCAAGCACTGCAAGTTCCCGACGATGTCTCCAACTCCGGTGACAAAATTTGGTGAGCCTCGTGTTCCCCTCCGTCTCTGAATCGCACGAATATGTCCGCCTGCATCTAGCGCATCTGCTGACACTCTTCGTTTGGATCCTCGTGTCCCAGAGCGTCGCCTTCGTCTTCGACAGCAAGCATCTGACGTCGCCAGCAACTCCAACGAGCTCCCTCGGCCACTACAGCGCTCCCATTGACCAGCCATCGCCACCTTGAGCATCAGCAACACACGGAGAGCTTGGTAAGCCCCTTCTCCCTCTCCCGCGCGACCTAGAACGCCGGTAGCAGCTCTAGCAGAGATGCCGCCGCCAGTCGCCGCCGCTAGCGCCGCCCGTCTGTGGTCAATTAGAGTAGGGCCGTAGGATTTAGATCTAACGAGTAGGATTAGATCCGTGTCGAAGAGGTACGCGTTAGATCTGGCCGTGCATCTTCACTTAAATCGTGTGGCTCTCATTGATCGATCCGCCCGAACCGGTACCAGCCAATAGGAACATGACGCGTGTCTGCTAGTTAGATTTAAAATCAGAATTTGAATCTATTAGATGTTTGATTTTGTTTTAATCATAACTTTTGATTCCCACGTCCAAAATTGATGAATTTTATACCAATGGAATCAGGAGAGAAAACTCTTTCCAAATATGTAATGTGTTTAATGTTTTGTTTCTGTTAAAATGGTTTTATTTACAGAAACATGTGTAGGCCTATTATGTGTATATAAATTATTTGAGAAATGTTTTAGTGGTTAAACAAATGTTGTTTGGCAAGTTTTGAACTTGTTTATGAACCAGTACTATGCACTTGTCTTATTGAGTTTAGAAAATCATCACATATCATATTGCATGCATCCATATATTTTTGCTTGTATTTATTTTGTATGTGATTTGTTGCTATGATTTTATGTGTAGATTTTGGTGCTAATAGTGATTGTGATTGTGAGGAGTGTAGCTACTCTTCAAACTACCAAGGCAAGTGGTGCTTCATGATTTTTATTCCTATGTTTTCTACTATGCATTAGAAATATTTTGCTAGTCTTGCATGGTTATATTTTGCTTATATGCTATGCTTGGGAAATCCTAGTAGTTGTATAATTGCTAGAAATTTCTAAGTTAAGATGCTTATCTATGCCATGCTTAGCCTAGCTAGTAGCAACCAAGGGTGGTGAAATATTCATGCTATGATAAAATATTTCTAAGTCTTTGGACTTGTGTTTTGCTTAATAAAACAACTAAGTGAATGAAACACCTAGGTGGAATGGAAGGAATGGTTTATGTTGAGTGGTTACACAAGGCCCATTTATATGGTTTACCTTGTGTATCTCACTTGTGGAAAGCCACCCAGGAACAAAGGGATTTGAGAGGCCAAATGTTAAGAAGCTTCTAGTGCAGCCACTTGGCAATATGGGCTCTGCCTGGATCACATAGGTTGCAATACCTTAGCCATTTGGATAGTTGGTGGTAGTGGGATGATAGGTTGGAACGCGTCCATTTGGTCTAAGGGAAGGCTTCTGAAAGGTCCTGTCTTGGTGAAAATCAAGTCTTGTGGGGAAAGTGCACAACCTCTACAGATGGAAGAATCTAAGTACTTAGCCATGTCCCTGGAAAAGGACAACTTGAGCATCAAGACATGGAAGCTATCAAGAATCTCCTCATCCCAATTTCTAAGTAAAAACTTGTGGGTGAACAAGGGTGAAGGACCCCAATGTCTATTGGTGGTTCCTTGGGAAAAGTTTTGACAAAGAAAAACTTAATGATTTCAACTAATAGGCAAAACCTATTTTGAACAAAGCAAGCCTAAGCTACACTTAGCCAAATTGCATATAGTATCTAGTCCACCAAAATTATACTAAGGTATCACTTGCCAATACTATTCCAATGTATTGACCCATTGTGGCTGTAACTTGTGGTGTTGCAGGTTATTCTGATGAGGATTAGGAGTCATGAGTCTACACTCAACATGTTTGCCTGTGGCACATGAAGATGAAGACTTTTATCTATTTACTTATTTAACCTCTTGTACTAGGCCTGTGGCCATGGAGTTGTAAATACTATGTTTGTCTCTGGAATGACTGTAATAATGACCTTTGTTTCTGTGTACTTCATCTTAAACTGTGGATGCTAGAATTGATCCAGGGACTAGCATTGCAATCACAGGGATCCTTTTCCTTTATAAAGGAGGGATCTTACACCTCATGAATAAGATTTTTATGGAATTCCTGGATAAGTTTGTCATTGTTTTTATCGATGGCATTCTGATTTATTCCAAATCAGAAGACGAACATGAGATACACCTAAGGACCATTCTTGGAACCCATAGAGAGCATCAGCTATATGCCAAGTTTAGAAAATGTGAATTCTGGTTACAGGAGGTAGGATTCCTCGGACATATTGTATCAACCAGAGGAATTGCCATTGACCCTGCGAAGGTGAAGGATGTCGAAGATTGGCAAGCTCCAACCACTCAAACCCAAGTTCGTACATTTCTCGGATTAGCGGGATACTACCGCAAGTTTGTAGAAGGATTCTCGAGTATCGCTAAAACCCATGACCCAATTGCTGAAGAAGGACAAGAAGTTTGAATGGACTGACAAATGTGAAGCAAGTTTTCAAGAACTCAAGAGAAGATTGATTTCAGCCCCAATCTTGATCATGCCGGATATCACGAAGCCCTTTGATGTGTATTGTGACGCATCCAAGATCGGTCTCGGATGTGTGCTAATGCAAGAAGGCAAAGTTATATCTTATCTATCTCGACACATGAAACAGCATGAACAGAATTATCCAACCCATGGCCTTGAACTAGCAGCCGTAGTTCTAGCCCTGAAGACATGGAGGCATTATCTCATGGGAAACCATTGTGAGATTTATTCGGATCACAAGAGCCTGAAGTATATATTCACTCAGAAGGAGCTGAATATGAGGCAGAGAAGATGGATTGAGCTAATCAAGGACTATGACCTGGACATTCACTATCACCCCGGTAAAGCCAATGTGGTAGCAGATGCCCTTAGCAGATTGCCGTGTCGTTTGAACTCCATGATTTTGAAGGAGCAACCAAGTTTGCACAAAGAGATGGAAGATTTCCGAATGGAATTAGTGAGTGGAGGATTTTTGGCTAGCATAGAACTTCAACCCACTTTGATCAGTCAGATCAAAGAGGCGCAGAAAGTAAATGCTAGATTTACGAAATGATTTATGACTTTGACTTGACCACAACAGAGTTGTGACATGAAATGCAAGCACCCACTTAGGTGTTACAAAACTTTCAACTAATTTTCTTTGCTTCTGAACTTAGTAGAGGTAAATCTGGCTTTTTGCAAAACAACCCTATAGCTTAGTATCCTACTACAAAACCCCCTTCACTTATTAGTATTAGTTTTGTGAGTACTTAAAGAGTACTCATGGCTTTGTCCCTAGCTATTCCCGTGGCCAGACTATGAAGAGGAGTATCAGGATGACGGACCGCAGGAAGGTTACGACAACTAGGATCATCTCCCATCGTCAGCATTGCCTGTGACCATCAAGATGGAGCTTCGCCTACGCTATGATGGGGTAGTAACTAGTGGAGTTTCAACTAAGTCAAACCTTACATCTTAGGCTGATATCAAGGTTTCTAGCTTAGGCCAAATTTTATGCTCTTTATGCAACCATCAGTATCTTTCCAAAATCTACCAGTCAATTAAATAAACTCTAAGTGAACTTCGATAAAGAAATAAAGTAAGAAGCTTGCAAGTAAAACTAGGATTGGTTTATCAAATGGGTATGAGCACATATGCTTAAGGCATATAGTAGTCCTAGAACAAGTATGGGTTTGTTGCATCAGTAGGGTATCTTGCAAGGGTTAGCTTGCATAGGTAAAGTATCTTGCAAGTGTTAGCTTGCACATTCACTAGTAGTATTAGGCTTGCCTTGTGCAGAGCAGTGGTTGAAGTTCTACTCGGCTTCTTCTTCGTAGTATTCTCCTTCCACCTCGTAGCCTTGGTCGGTACTAGCGTCTATGAATAAATACGAGGTACACAATCACCAAACAATACTTAACTACTTGCAATCATCACAGACAAGGGTCCTATAGATGATCTAACATCATCTCTAACCTTACAAGGTTAAGGCTTGATTTAATTCCTTTTATTTTTAGTAAAGTAATTTCTACTCATTGAAAAACTACTTAAGATTTAATATTCTCCAAACCAAATATGGGATCATGTTGACACATGTCATCACCACATATTGTAGTCCATGGGAATGTGATTTAAAGTGGTGTCACAATTTAATAAGGTTTTACCCTTTTATTTTAATTAATTAAAGTGGCTAGAAATGCTTATGAAGAATTATTTTATTCCTTGAACATTATTTCTGCAAGTAATCCTATATATTTTTATATATTCTGAAAGGTATGGTTAAATCTGATTTTTGAGAGTTGGAATCAACTCAAAAGCTTTTATGGTTTAAATTTGAAAAATGTTTGAATGCAGAAAAGCTTCTGCCTTGTTATTTTTACTATGGGTGATCTACAGATCCAAATGACTTGAATCCAACGGGCTTGGATTAAGCATTCACAGAACTTTCCAACAAAATTGGTTTCATCCATTTTGATGTACTGAATTGATCTGGGTTGATTTTTGAAGTTGGCTAGAGAAGTGTGTTTGAATTGAAATAGAAAAATATTTAATTTTAATAGCTGGGCTGCGCGGGAAATTCTAACGGGCCGGCCTGCTAAGCACAGTGCTCCCGCGGCCTGCTTAAGTGGGTGTCCCCACTCGTCAGTGACACGGGGCTGGGCGAAGCGGTATGGGGCAACGTGGATCGTTCGATCTAGTTCTAATCCAACGGCTGAGGGTCATCGTCGACGCGAGACAACTCCGGCGAGAACGAAACCTAGCGCGGCCAGTGAGGGGTGTTGGGGGCTCACCGGGGTACGGGCGAGGGTCGGCGAGGCGGGCGAACGACAAAGTCGACGACGGCGAACCTCCTGGTACCGGTGGCTTCTCCTGGGGCGGCTCCAATCGCTGGCTCCTTTCTTCTCCGGCAGAGGCAGGCTCCAGTGAAATTCCGGCGAGGTGGTGCTCGCCTTGCTCTGAGAACGGTTTGGCACGGTCAGTGAGGGGAGGTGAGTGAGATGGTGTGAAGAAATCGTGCGGGGGTGGCTTCTATTTATAGTCGAGCGAGGGGACCGTCGGGGCGCACGGTGAGCTCGTCGGGGGCGACGTTACAGGCGGCTAATGGCATGGGCAAGGGTAGGGGGCAGTGTTGTGTCTCCTGGAGATGCTCAACGACATGGTCGCGAGGCATGGGGCGGTGTGGTTTGGTCTGGAATGGGCGGTGCTCTGCGCGGCAGAGTGGGCGTCTTCGACGGCGGGCGGTGGCTGTATGGCACGGGGTGGCAAACGGGGGTGGCTGGCGGTCTCCTGGGTTGATGGCGATCGTGTGTGCACGCGTTGAGGGCGGTGCGCGGTCTGTGGGTGATGGTCGAGGGTGGCGCTCTGGCGCACGCTCGGCATGGTCAGGGCGCGGCTTGTGCGCGTGGTCCAGGGCTTGGCAACGCTCGCGGCTGGGACAGTGAGTGGCGGTGGACGGTGGGTTGCCTCCTAGACAAGGTTGGCATGGCTATTTCTTCCTCTAGCCTGCTGTCCACAATGGGGTGACATTGGGGTGCTCGGCTGTTCACCATTAATGGCAATGGCAAGCTCACAGGGGTGCTAGTGTTGGGCTAATCTTTCAAGATGATCTACTGGGTTGTGTGTGAGCTAAATAGGAAACAAGTTAGGCAAGAATCACTACACACTATAGTGTTTTATGTTTTGTTTGATTTGTGTCTGCAACCTGATTGATGAAATGGCCGCATGAAATCAAGTTTTGAATTTTGAAATGAATTTTGGTGGGTTGGATAGATTGGTGCTGGTGAGTCTGCGGATGCTTGGGTTTTGAAAGTTGAGCTTGTTTGAGTGGGTTTTGAAAAAGTGGGATCTTCCCATACGAAGAAGATTCAATTTTGAATTGTCATTTAAACTATGCATTTGAAAGTTTCTGGATGATCACAAACTGGGCCTTGATACCTTGTTATGAGTACATTCAAGGGGTGCAAAGATCCAGAAAAGTTTCTGTTAAGTTTTGAAAGTTTGAGACAGCCAAAGTAGGCATGGGAGTTAAATTGGCCAAAATGACCATTCACTTAATATATGTGTTTTGATTTACTTGTCTTTAGGAAAAGTGTGGGAAATGTTTTAGATGATGTTTATTTCACCTAAGAAACATTTTACAAGCAATGGATCACACAAACAAGGTGGTTTTAAAAGAATTCAAAATCAATGCATACACATATGCATGCATTCATAATTTTATTTAGAAAAGTTTTTGTTAACCCTAAATGTGAGTATTAGAAATTGATGATCTAAGTTTAGTATTTTTGGGATGTTACACTAGACTATGGAGCCAGTTGGGATGAAAGTCCGCCTTACGCAGAATTTTCTTATAATAACACCTATCAAGCCAGTATTGAGATGGCACCATTCGAGTTTCTCTATGGGAGAAAGTGTACCACCCCATTGCTATGGAATGGTGTGGGAGAAAGAAGCTTGTTCGGACCATAACTTATCAAAGAGGCTGAAGAGAAAGTCAAGCTGGTTAAGGACAGATTGAAGATAGCACAGTCCCAACAGAAAAGCTATGCAGATCCTAAGCGTACAGAAGTCACCTATGAAGTTGGTGATAGAGCCTATCTTAGAGTATCACCACTTCGTGGAGTGCAGAGGTTTGGTGTCAAAGGTAAATTGGACCCAAGGTATGTTGGGCCGTTCAAGATTCTGAGTCATAAAGGAGAAGTTGCTTATGAGATTGAATTGCCAGAATCTTTGTCAGCAGTTCATAATGTGTTTCATGTGAGTCAGCTTAAGAAATGCCATCCAGAAATGGAAGAGACTTCTTTAAGGGATACTATACCTTTGGAAGAGGTTCAATTGGAAAGTGATCTCACATATGAAGAAAAACCTATCAAGATTCTTGAGACTACAGAGAGAGTTACTCGGACTAAGACTATCAAGTTCTGCAAAGTACAATGGAACCATCATTCCGAGGAAGAAGCAACAGGGAAAGGGAAGATGATCTTCGGAAAGAACACCCTCACCTATTTGCTAGCCAATCCGAATCTCGAGGGCGAGATTCACCTTAAGGGGGTTAGATTTGTAACATCCCTAAAATCATGTTTCAAACTCATGCATATCATCCATGCATTCATGATCATGTAGAGTTCATTTCAAACAAACCAATTCAAAAACAGGAGCATATGAGCTCATTATTTTATGTGTTTAGCATTTAAAACAAATGCTACTCTCCAATGAGAGATTGTTGTTCATTGAACCAAACCTTGTTGTCTTATTGTTCCCAGATTGAATTGCTAGATTGCTAGGATTTAAACCAAAGTTTCAAAACAAATATGACTTGAAAACCAATTTCAAAACCTATTTAAAACTAGTGCTATGTCACTGCTTATTTTATTTTATTTCAAGTGACCAGGCCAATTCAAAGTGACCACTTGGTTTTGTGCAGATTTGTGAGTGTTGCACTCTACAAAAATCCTGAAAAGATTTGAATTCAAAGAGCTTTTGAAATCATTTGAATTTGATTCCTGAAATTGCAAACAGAAAAAGAAAAGGAGAAAATAAATAGAAAAGGGCCGGCGCCACCTTTCTAGCCCAACAATAGAACCAGCCCACTAAGCCCACCCGGGTTCCCCCTTCTCTCTCTCTCACTCGCAGACAAACCCACAGAGTCGCTGACGCAAGGACCCCACCCCCTCTCTGTTTCACTCGCTGGCAAGTGGACCCTGCGACCACGTCGTCGTCGTCGTCAATCACGCGCGGCCGAGGCGCTCGCTCCGCCGTTACCTCGTCGCAGTCACTGCGAGCTTAATTTCCATTGATTCTGCGCGTAATCGCCGCCCCCCTCCTGCCTACTTAACCCCCCTCTGCACCACGAGCATTTCCCCTCACCTAGCGCCACCACTTTGCCACCAGGCTGCCCGTATTCGCCCTTGCACCGCCGCAGGCAGAACCCTCTCCGGCGACCAATCCTGGTAAAACCCGTGCACCCCTTCCTCTCTGATTCATGCAGACAGCTTCGCAACATCCTTGTGCTCCTACTGACGCCCTTAGTTCATCCTGTACTGCCCCAGGTCGTCGACTCCATCAAGCACTGCAAGTTCCCGACGATGTCTCCAACTCCGGTGACAAAATTTGGTGAGCCTCGTGTTCCCCTCCGTCTCTGAATCGCACGAACATGTCCGCCTGCATCTAGCGCATCTGCTGACACTCTTCGTTTGGATCCTCGTGTCCCAGAGCGTCGCCTTCGTCTTCGACAGCAAGCATCTGACGCCGCCAGCAACTCCAACGAGCTCCCTCGGCCACTACAGCGCGCCCATTGACCAGCCATCGCCACCTTGAGCATCAGCAACACACGGAGAGCTTGGTAAGCCCCTTCTCCCTCTCTCGCGCGACCTAGAACACCGATAGCAGCTCTAGCAGAGATGCCGCCGCCAGTCGCCGCCGCTAGCGCCGCCCGTCTGTGGTCAATTAGATTAGGGCCGTAGGATTTAGATCTAACGAGTAGGATTAGATCCGTGTCGAAGAGGTACGCGTTAGATCTGGCCGTGCATCTTCACTTAAATCGTGTGGCTCTCATTGATCGATCCGCCCGAACCGGTACCAGCCAATAGGAACATGACGCGTGTCTGCTAGTTAGATTTAAAATCATAATTTGAATCTATTAGATGTTTGATTTTGTTTTAATCATAACTTTTGATTCCCACGTCCAAAATTGATGAATTTTATATCAATGGAATCAGGAGAGAAAACTCTTTCCAAATATGTAATGTGTTTAATGTTTTGTTTCTGTTAAAATGGTTTTATTTACAGAAACATGTGTAGGCCTATTATGTGTATATAAATTATTTGAGAAATGTTTTAGTGGTTAAACAAATGTTGTTTGGCAAGTTTTGAACTTGTTTATGAACCAGTACTATGCACTTGTCTTATTGAGTTTAGAAAATCATCACATATCATATTGCATGCATCCATATATTTTTGCTTGTATTTATTTTGTATGTGATTTGTTGCTATGATTTTATGTGTAGATTTTGGTGCTAATAGTGATTGTGATTGTGAGGAGTGTAGCTACTCTTCAAACTACCAAGGCAAGTGGTTCTTCATGATTTTTATTCCTATGTTTTCTACTATGCATTAGAAATATTTTGCTAGTCTTGCATGGTTATATTTTGCTTATATGCTATGCTTGGGAAATCCTAGTAGTTGTATAATTGCTAGAAATTTCTAAGTTAAGATGCTTATCTATGCCATGCTTAGCCTAGCTAGTAGCAACCAAGGGTGGTGAAATATTCATGCTATGATAAAATATTTCTAAGTCTTTGGACTTGTGTTTTGCTTAATAAAACAACTAAGTGAATGAAACACCTAGGTGGAATGGAAGTAATGGTTTATGTTGAGTGGTTACACAAGGCCCATTTATATGGTTTACCTTGTGTATCTCACTTGTGGAAAGCCACCCAGGAACAAAGGGATTTGAGAGGCCAAATGTTAAGAAGCTTCTAGTGCAGCCACTTGGCAATATGGGCTCTCCCTGGATCACATAGGTTGCAATACCTTAGCCATTTGGATAGTTGGTGGTAGTGGGATGATAGGTTGGAACGCGTCCATTTGGTCCAAGGGAAGGCTTCTGAAAGGTCCTGTCTTGGTGAAAATCAAGTCTTGTGGGGAAAGTGCACAACCTCTACAGATGGAAGAATCTAAGTACTTAGCCATGTCCCTGGAAAAGGACAACTTGAGCATCAAGACATGGAAGCTATCAAGAATCTCCTCATCCCAATTTCTAAGTAAAAACTTGTGGGTGAACAAGGGTGAAGGACCCCAATGTCTATTGGTGGTTCCTTGGGAAAAGTTTTGACAAAGAAAAACTTAATGATTTCAACTAATAGGCAAAACCTATTTTGAACAAAGCAAGCCTAAGCTACACTTAGCCAAATTGCATATAGTATCTAGCCCACCAAAATTATACTAAGGTATCACTTGCCAATACTATTCCAATGTATTGACCCATTGTGGCTGTAACTTGTGGTGTTGCAGGTTATGCTGATGAGGATTAGGAGTCATGAGTCTACACTCAACATGTTTGCTTGTGGCACATGAAGATGAAGACTTTTATCTATTTACTTATTTAACCTCTTGTACTAGGCATGTGGCCATGGAGTTGTAAATACTATGTTTGTCTCTGGAATGACTGTAATAATGACCTTTGTTTCTGTGTACTTCATCTTAAACTGTGGATGCTAGAATTGATCCAGGGACTAGCATTGCAATCACAGGGATCCTTTTCCTTTATAAAGGAGGGATCTTACACCTCATGAATAAGATTTTTATGGAATTCCTGGATAAGTTTGTCATTGTTTTTATCGATGGCATTCTGATTTATTCCAAATCAGAAGACGAACATGAGATACACCTAAGGACCATTCTTGGAACCCATAGAGAGCATCAGCTATATGCCAAGTTTAGAAAATGTGAATTCTGGTTACAGGAGGTAGGATTCCTCGGACATATTGTATCAACCAGAGGAATTGCCATTGACCCTGCGAAGGTGAAGGATGTCGAAGATTGGCAAGCTCCAACCACTCAAACCCAAGTTCGTACATTTCTCGGATTAGCAGGATACTACCGCAAGTTTGTAGAAGGATTATCGAGTATCGCTAGACCCATGACCCAATTGCTGAAGAAGGACAAGAAGTTTGAATGGACTGACAAATGTGAAGCAAGTTTTTAAGAACTCAAGAGAAGATTTATTTCAGCCCCAATCTTGATCATGCCGGATATCACGAAGCCCTTTGATGTGTATTGTGATGCATCCAAGATCGGTCTCGGATGTGTGCTAATGCAAGAAGGAAAATTTATATCTTATCTATCCCGACACATGAAACAGCATGAACAGAATTATCCAACCCATGACCTTGAACTAGCAGCCGTAGTTCTAGCCCTGAAGACATGGAGGCATTATCTCATGGGAAACCATTGTGAGATATCTTCGGATCACAAGAGCCTGAAGTATATATTCACTCAGAAGGAGCTGAATATGAGGCAGAGAAGATGGATTGAGCTAATCAAGGACTATGACCTGGACATTCACTATCACCCCGATAAAGCCAATGTGGTAGCATATGCCCTTAGCAGATTGCCGTGTCGTTTGAACTCCATGATTTTGAAGGAGCAACCAAGTTTGAACAAAGAGATGGAAGATTTCCGAATGGAATTAGTGAGTGGAGGATTTTTGGCTAGCATAGAACTTCAACCCACTTTGTAGGGGTCTCAACCTAATAAGGTAGATTCCTCCTGTGTTTACAATGCTAGTCCCTGGATCAATAGCTAGCATCCACAGTTAAGATGTAATATCAAGATACAAAGGTCATAACATAACTTTATAACCAGGAATAACATAATTTTTATTACATCATACATAGCTCATTGGGCTATTACATTACATTACAGCGGAATAACTATAGTCATGGGGTCCTTCATCTTCAAAGTGCCACAGGCAGATGTTGGTTGTAGACTTTGTAATCCTAATCAATCAATCTTCACTAAAGACAATCAAACCTGCAACATTACAAGTTACAGCCACAAGGGTCAATACATTTGAATTGTATTGGCAAGTTTCACTACTTTGTATATTATGAGTGGATCTTATCAATACATGCATATTTGGCTAAGTAGAGTTTAAGGCTTATTTGCATAAAGCAATATTTATCCTATCTTTTCAAAATGGTTTTGGTCCTTTGTCAAATCACTTTTCCAAGTTCCTTGAACTCCTTGGTAGAAACTCAAGTGTTCAAGTCCTTGTCAAAAATCCCTTGAGCTACTTGGTAACCCCAAGTGCAACAAGTTTTATCAAATCTCATGAGTTCCTTGGTAACCCCAAGTACATCATGCTCTTGAGCACCTTGGTAACCCCAAGTGCAACAAGCTTAACAAAATCTCTTTGAATTCCTTGGTACCCCCAAGTGCATCAAGTTTTTATATTAGAAATTGGAATGTCGAGATCTCCCATGGTTCAAACTTTAGTTGCTCAGTATTGTCCATAACCGGGGACACGGCTAAGTACTTAGATTTTATTAACTTCTGCAGAAGGAGTAAACTTTACCCACATGTCACAATCCCATCCTTTTGCCACCAGTGGCCTACTGGATTAGTGCTCACCAAGATGGAGTACTGGCAGATTGAGAAATGTGACGAAGTCTTTCCAAAGGGTCCTTCCATACACCATTGCTAGCTTGCCTTCAGCACCCATGAAGCATTCCAGATCCCCATGTCCGGCTAACTGAAGACAGTGCATGGGTCTTCCCGATGTAGTCGACTAAGCCAGAGCCATAATAGCATGTGGTTGCACACGAAAGCCACAATTGGAGAAACATGTTCAATCTCTAAGTTTCCTAGGTGGTTTTCTTTTGGAGCACAACACAGAGAGATTCCCATAGACATGGTTCCTTTTGTTGCCACCTTCTCCAAAACTTAAAGTATCCACCACCTAGGTGGTTCATTGAGTCCTTGTTTTATTATGTAAAACACAAGTTCTTTTCTCAACCTTTGTAAAATCTCAACATGTATCTCTTTTAAAATAAAGCATGGCTAAGCATGTAACAACTACATATTTTCACTAAGGAGTGTATAGGGAATCCTATTAGGATTTAGCATAGCTTAAGTATAAAAAGTATTTTCATGCATGTTTCAAAATCCACTAAGTATAATGAAAATAGTAGGAATTTTGATGATAGTGTCACTTGCCTTTTTGAAGGAAATGGTGGTTCACTCCTTGATCTTGCTAGTCTCTCACTTTGCTAATTTCACTACAATCAATCAAGCAAACACCAATCAATCTAGCATTCCAAATAATCAATCAAACATCATTTCATACACACAAACTATGGAATCCAAAATCTAAGTCATGTATGTAAGTATGTAAGAGATGGTTCTAGTTGCAAAGGTGGTTTCCACTAGGCTTCTAAACTTTGTAAGTTCTAAATTGGTCATTCACCACAATGGCAAAGTTATTTGCAAAAAGATTTTATCTCAAAAACCATTTTAGAATCCATTCATCATTTTATGTGGTGAAAATATTTTCTTTATCAAAGCAAAACTTTATGTTTTTCACCAAATGAGTTGCCATTTTAAAACTTGTTGTTTTTGGGTCAGTAGGTTTGGTCCAAGCTATTTTCTCAAAGTTTTCTTTCCAAAAACATTTTCATAATAAAATCAATAATTCTATTTGGCTAAAAAATTTGGCTAAGTCAAATAATTCAACCTAAATTTTACCAAAATCTTTTTTAACACCAAGGGTTGGTTCCTAGGGTCAGTATGGTCACAAAAAACTATTTTGCAAAAGTTTTAATCAAAAATCATTTTTAAACAATTTTTCTAATCTAAACAAGCACTCAAATGCTTCTGCATATTCAACCAACCTAACAGTTACTATTTACTAAACCAAGGGTATGGTTGGCTAGGGCTTGCTCTCCTGAATCCATTGATATAAAATTTGTAATTTTTGGACGTGTTGTTTGAAAGTTACAAGGGTTTGAATTTCACAACTAAATCAGATTTCAAATCTGTTTTAAACAGAACAGGGGACACGCGTCGTGTTTTAACTGGACGGTACCGGTTCGGGTGGATCGCGGCTGTGGCGCGTTGGATCAAATGTGAATCGTGCGACTCAGATGCTCCTCTACCGTTTCGCTTAAATCGCTCTGTCTATGCCACAGGATGGTGATCCAACGGCTCACGCGTGCTTGACCAGAAGCTGGCGGCGCTGCGCGGCGGCAAACGGCGGCGACGGCCAGACGAGGTGCTAGCGATGGTTCTAGGAAGCAAAGATCGAGGTGGGGATGCTCACCGTGATCGCGAGGACGAGGTGATGCTCGGGGAATGGTTGGTTGGTCGAGGGGCGTTCAGGGTCTGCAGTAATTGCTCGCCGGAGTAAATGACGGCGTCAGACGGTCCTGGAGCTCGTCGAGGGTGAAGCTGTGGTTCGCCCCGAGGTAAAACGAAGACGCCGTTAGTCGCGCAAGATCAAGGCGAAGCTTTTCGCGTGAAAGAGAGGGCTCGGGGTGGTCAGTTCTTACCAGGAAAACGTCGCCGGAGATAGTTGCAGACACGGCGGCGCTCGGAAGCTTGTCGTAGTTGATGCTCCAGGGCATCCGCGGTTGAGAGGGGGTGCTGGGAGATGCGTCTGGTTGTGGGGAAGTTGTCAGCGTACTCAGGGAGGCTCGGGGCAGTGTCGTGTCGCCGGAATCGGGGAATAAGCTCGTCGGAGACGGCGGTGGTGCAGAAGAGATTGGCGACAGCCTAGGGGCAGAGAGGAGGAGTTGTCTGGGGGAAAATGTCGCGGAGGGGGAGGTGCTTAAGAATGCGCGGTTGCAGGAGCGATTAACTGCCGCGTTAATGTCAATTGATGCTCGCAAATGTCGCCAGAAACGGTCGAGGAGAGGGGGGCGCTGTCACCGCGAGGAAGAAGGAGGATGAACAGGGAAAATGGGTCCAGTCGTCAGTGGGGGAAAGAAACGAGGGGGAGGTCCACTGGTCAGTGTCATTGCGGGTTAACTAATTGGTGCGAATCATTTTCTTTCGGGGTGAAGTGCTGGGCTGTTTCTGGGCCTGTTTTGGATGCTGGGTTGGGTTGGCCCTTTTCTTATTTTTTTCCTTCCTGCAATCTTTTTCCATTTCTATTTTTGATTTCTGTTTTGAAATTTTCTACCAAACAAAATTGTCTCAAATCAAATCAAACAACATCACACTTTGTAGTTTTTGAAATTTTGTTCTGTTCAGTAACCTGAACCAAAATCCAAATTTAAAATAACAATTTTAATAATAGGGTCCATTATTATTTATTTAAATAGATGTACCAATTATTAAATCCATAGGTTTTGATTTAATTCAAAGCTCCTCTTGAGAACTAAATAATTTTAAACCATTCAGTAGGTTGTATTTGAAAATAAGGAATATTTGGAAAGCTTGTTTAAAATAAAAATAACATTTGGTTATATAGGGTCCATTAATAATTAAATAAAATGGGCCTTAGTTATTAAATCCAAAATATTTTCAAAACCAAATCAGTAGGTTTTATTTGGGAAATATAGAATACTTGGAAATTTGTTTAAAACAAAATAACCTTTTATTTTATAGTCCATTATTAATTAAATATAATAGACTTTCATTATTAAATCAAATAGGATTTGTTTTATTGAGATATTCATTTTGAAATCTAAAATAAAACCAAAACACTTTAGTAGGTTTTAATTAAGAAAATAAAATACTTAGAAAACTTATTTAAAATAATTTAATAAGTTTTGATATTTTAATTAAAATGGTAAAACCTTTTATTTAAACAAAGTTGGATATTAAATCCTTATTATTTTATTTAAAACAAAGTTGGATATTAAACCTTTGCTAATTTTATTCAAAACAAAATGTTTTAATTCAAAAGCTTGGCCAAAGTTTTATTTGGCTTTATAAAATAATCTTTATTTATAAATCCATCTTTTCTTTTGAATACCAAATCTTTTATTTAAAAGATTCCAAAATAGTAATTCCAAAACATTTTATTTTCCTTTATTAAATACTTATCTTTATAAATCCCTTTAGAATTTTATTTAATTCAAATGGGTTTAAAGTTCTAATTGAATTCAAAAAGTTTTCTTCTGGTTCTGAAAATCTAACAAAGTTTTATTTTATTCATTTATTTTTCACATTACAAGATTTGGAAAATCTTGGGATGTGACACACTTTGATCAGTCAGATCAAAGAGGCGCAGAAAGTAAATGCTAGATTTACGAAATGATTTATGACTTTGACTTGACCACAACAGAGTTGTGACATGAAATGCAAGCACCCACTTAGGTGTTACAAAACTTTCAACTAATTTTCTTTGCTTCTGAACTTAGTAGAGGTAAATCTGGCTTTTTGCAAAACAACCCTAGAGCTTAGTATCCTACTACAAAACCCCCTTCACTTATTAGTATTAGTTTTGTGAGTACTTAAAGAGTACTCATGGCTTTGTCCCTAGCTATTCCCGTGGCCAGACTATGAAGAGGAGTATCAGGATGACGGACCGCGGGAAGGTTACGACAACTAGGATCATCTCCCATCGTCAGCATTGCCTGTGACCATCAAGATGGAGCTTCGCCTACGCTATCGTTACTATTATGTTATTCCGCTGCTTGAATTGTATTAAGAACTGGATCATGAGATCCTTATTTGTGTAAGACCTTATGTATGGCTTGTAATGGATGATGTACTGTGATATCAAATCTGTTATGTCTCGCAAAAATGGTAATCCTGGGATTGCGGTGTATGGTATAACAGGCATCTGGGATTAAAAATCTGGGTGTTTACACACTCCATCATCATCCCCATCCTAGATTAGAGAGAGAGAGAGAGATTGGAAATTGTAAGATTAGGGTTTGATACTTTGATCTACCTTTGGTTTGTATTTGATTTGGTACTCAAGTACTATTGTGGTTTGCTACGATAACTTTGAGATGATTTCCATTTGCAATATAATTATGCCTTTGATTTGTCTCCCTCTCATGTCTGAGTAAATCCCCCTAGGCATGGGAGATGTATGAAATTGGTGATATCTGTCGTGCCTCCTTTATATCCATCCATTTGTGATTGTTGTAGGGATTATTATTTTGTGAGAATGATTATCTATGTTTTCCTAATGCTTATTATCATATTTAAGGGCCCAGATAACATGATCCAAAGATATCATAGGTATGAACTTGTATGCTAGCAAATCGGTGACCCCCCGAGTGACACGACCGATATCAATGAGGATCTAGCATTACTCGAGGACAACAAGGAACCATCAAGATTAAATCCTTGATCTGGTCGCAAGACCTTAACTAATGTGCCGACCATTGTCGTGGTAACAGACAAACAGATGATTGGGACTGGGAAGAATTGGCCATGAGGACTCCTAGTCGGTATATGGGTTTCTTGCCTACTCACTTACAAATAAAGAAATATCACAATCACTTATTCCACTTTATTCCCTTGGCACTTGCACTATCACCATGAACCGTTTCTCTTTGCGCCTAACTTCTCATCTGAAAGGAATTACAAACACCTTTCTGTCTTTAATTTTATGAAATTTATTCCTTATTTATTTCCTACGCAAGTTTCCTCTATCTTTTACCCACAACCCTCCACCATAAGCAATTGCAGTCAATTCAATCAAGACCTATGACACCTTAGGTGCGACAGAAACGCCACCTAAAAGCACTTGCCGAAGCTCCTTGTTGGGATCCATATAAAAACTGGAATTAATACTTTCGCGTTAACATTCTGTGACAAACCTGTGCACTTGCAGTCCATCAACATATTTTCTGGCACCATTGCCGAGGAGCTAAGCACTAAGTGTTGTTTCCTAACAATGCATTTGTTGACACCATTCATGATCTCCATTGAAGACAGAGGTACCACTCGATCAGGAAAAACTTATTTACCTCCATATATTGATTGCGTTCCGATTGAAAGACGTCTAGAGTTTATCGAAAGATTTTCTAACTCAAATACTATAGATGTGAACAATTTGATTCCATTGATGGCACACTTGACCATCACCCGAGGGGCTGAACTTGATCTACCATTGGGAGAATATGGGAATCCATCTAGGCACTTAAGGAAGATGCCTATTCTTTGTCCTAAACTTGAAGGCAAGGAATTTGAAATATATCCTGATCTAATTTATCTGATGAAAGAAATTGCTTTCGCAGGAAAAGAAGAGGAAGATCCTAGTGACCACAAGACAAGGGTCTACGACCTTTGCGCTTGTCTTAAACCAGTAAGCTTACCAATAGAGTTTGTACTTCTTAAACTCTTTCGCTGGTCATTGAAATATAGTGCTTTTGCTTGGTTACAATCATTACTTAATCATACTATAAAAATTTGTTAAGATTACATCAGAGAATTCATGCATAAATATTGTTCATTCAGAAAAATCATGCAAATTAAACATAGCATAACAAACTTTCTCCAAACTATTGGAGAAAACTTTTATCAAGCATGGAATAGATTTTATGCAATGATTATGAAAGTCCCGAATATTTGTTTCAAAGAGCATTTATTTATTCATTATTTTTATAATGAGCTTAACGATGCAACAAAAGAGATGATTGATCTATTTGCAAGGGAGCTATATGTAACTTATCATTGCCTGAATGTGTAAAGATTTTCAAGGTAAGATCCTTTAATGATGAACAATACAATCTAGTCGAGGATGTTGAACCATGAAAAGGTATGATTAACATACCCCGAGATCACATTCCCGAGGTTAAAACGTCCATGGAAGAAAAAGGTATAGCCGCATAACTTGTTAAGGAAACTAAAGTTGACATTCTTAAAACTTATGTAATGGAAGACGATATAAATCTGGTCGTGCAAACGTTTAGATATCAACAAAATCAGTTCCGTGAGAAAAATTACAAACATCTTATGACACGGGAAAAGAATATAAGAGACCTAACCGAAATCTTTAATGACTTGGTTCATGCAACAAAACATTTAGATAGATATCTAATTATGGTTAAAACACAATGTGATCAAATAATAGAAACCCAAAATTTGATTTTGAACCAAGGAAATTTCGGTACTGTTTCTACTAACATTGTTACTAGATGTGGTACAAAAACATAGGAACCACAGGGACCACCTTAGAATCAAGAAGAACAAGCCTGTAAGTCAAAAGAGACTCAAGAGATGATTCATGAAGAAGATGACCTAGTGGATCCTCAAGATGACATAGATTATGAAGCTCAGAAAAGAAAACATGAGTCTCCCAAGACAAGAAGAGAAGAAGAAGCAAGAGATGAACATAAAATATATGATTCAGATGCTAAGACAATCGATTCAAGAGAAGAAGCCAATCTCAGAAAGGAACAAGAAGAGAAAGTTGACGCCCCACATGAAGAACACATTGATAAACAAAAGTCAGCGACAAAGAAAACTAATAAAGACACTTCACCAGTGCCAAAGGTAAAAGATAAGGTAATACCCACCAAAAATAAAATTTCTTATCCTAATCGTGTTCAATATGAACCAAATAAAGCTATTTATGATTCTTTTGCTGAGGCATTAGGAAGTCTTCGCCTAGAACTCCCTTTAACTGATGTTATTCAAGTTCCTACTTATAAAAAGTTTATGCGAGACATTCTTAATAGAAATAAGAAGGTAACTAATATTTTAGCAGTAATGACGAACTTTGGAAATAAGTTGCCTCCTAAGCTTAGGGACCTAGGTATACCGACCATCTCCTGTGCTATTGGAAAAACCAATATATTTAACTCTCATTGTGATTTAGGATCAGGCGTTAATGTTATTCCTTATTACTTATTTAAGAAATTGAACTTGGGAGAGTATTCCCCTACTTGAATCACCCTACAAATGGTGGATAAAACAATTAAACAACCTATCGGCGTGATCGAATATGTTCTACTTAGAATAGACCAACATGTTATACCTACTGATTTTATTATACTTGATGTTTCTAAGGATGACAAACTTTCTATCATCCTTGGAAGAACTTTTCTTAGCACAACCGGTGCTAATGTAGACTGCTCTAGTGGTAAGATTGTCTTCAATATATATGATGACCATATCGTTCGTTACTTTCCGAAGAAACCGGAGCATAATGGAAAATATGTACCACTGCCTAAGCATGCTCAAGCTACAAAAATAAAAGATGAAGAACATCTTGAGGAAAACGCTGATGGTATGGAGATTGGCTAACGACCAAAACTCCAAGAATAAAATACTTGATGGGAGTTAACCCACTCTCAATAAATCAAGTTTAAGTCTTTTTTTGAATTAATAAATTTGTTTTCAGTCTTGATGTATTTAGACAACCTACCTTGGAGGAGTTAAAGAAACAAGAGAAAAATGAAGGAGAAAGTTGAAACAGGGTTTAGGTTCGGAAACGAGCGGCGGTACGGTCAGATGCGCCTATATCGCGAGCCCTTACCAAACCTGGATGAAACAGAAAAAGTTTGCAATGCCGATAACGAACAATAGTACAGGCCTTTGCGCCTATATCGCACGCCCATACCAAATTTTGACAAAATCATCGACGCTCATAGTGCTGATAACGAGTTGTGGTACGGACGGGACCCGTCCGTACCATCCGCCCGTACCAAGCCTGCCAGGTTTGATCTCGAACCCTAAGTTTGATCCAACTGTGAAGAGCACCGATACAGGCGGGACCTGCATGTACCGTCCGCCCGTATTGAGTGCGTCACTAAGTAAAACTGATAATGGTTGTCTCCTATCCAGCCCCTTTCTTCTTCCTCCTCTTTCTTCCTTGTTCTTTCTCTCTCCACCTCAAATCCTAATCATCTAGAACTCTTGATTCTTCACCGATTTAGTGTTTTTGAGTGGGGGAATCTTCACAACGGTACGTTTCTCATTCGATCCATGCTTTATTTTCTGAAATCCATGGTTGAATTCCTCATATTGGCTATCTAGATGAGTTCATCATATTTTGAGATAATTTTTGATTCCTCATGTTAGGATTTATAACTTCTGCCTGTAATCATTTGTTTATGTGATAGAAACTTGATACCCATATTTTTCTTTTCACATTTTGTAGCACAATGCATAACATTAGAAGAATCCTCCGCAAGGTCAAGGGCGTGGAAGGGGCCTCGGGATCCTCTATGCCACCGGGCTTGAAGAAGAGGCTTTCGGAGGTGGATAACTTGAGGGCCAACATGAGCCGAGAATTTGAGAGGGTGAGCAAACGCAAGGTTTTGCCTACCAAGTGGCTAAACCATGAGTTTCTCTCTCACCAAGGGCTCTTGGAGGACTTCGCGTGGATGACTAAGCATGCGGGAATGGCCCCCTTCTCCTACTACAACATCGACACCTACAAGCTCACCACGTTCGAGTTCTTGTCATCATTCCATGATGTTCTCGAAGCCCAGGAGCGAAATTGTACTATAAGTTTTGTGCTCAATGGGCAACTCTGCAGCCTGTCCTTTTATCAGTTTTGCGATTATTTTGGGTTCTCTCATGAGGGAGAACTTGAGATCAATGACAATGTGCATGTGGAGGCAATGCAATCTTGGGAGCAGATTTCTGTCCACATGAACACCGATTATTTGCGCAAGAAGAGCACAACCATCCAGAATCCCACTATCCGTTATTTTCACACTTTCTTACTGAATTATATTTTGGGTAAAGGAGATGTTGGGGCAATGGCAGGCTCCGAAATGAGCGTAATTCATATGGATTTGCACCCCAAGATGGAGCACAAGGTAAAATTGGGTGCTTTACGCATCCAACACTTTGGTCGCCAGCATGTAGCATCCTCTAGGGACATCTACTGCGGAGGCTTGATCACCCATATCACCTATGCAAGTGGTTTTTGCTTGCCACAGGAAAGAGCCGTGGTTGGTAGTAAGAGCCTAGATGACATTCACATGGCTAGCACCAAATTCATTGGGGGTCTATAGACCCCAACGCTCCCTCCGTGCTTATCAGTTTTATTTTGTCTATAGACATTCACATGGCTAACACATGGTGAGCTCCACCAATTTTTTCTTCCTTTTGTCCAAGCTTTTGGTTTGCCAGGTAAACAGAGTTGGGTCCACACAGAGGAGGAGTTCCAGTAGGCACTGACCCTCTCAGGTAGGATTGCACCGCCCGGAGGTCATCCTGATGTCTACGCACTTCTATTCTTGTAGATAGTTGTTGGGCCTCCAAGTGTAGAGGTTTTCGTGGATTTCTTCTGGATTTTTTTGGGTTTTCTCGTCGGGGGGCTCTTATAGGTGCAGGAATCAAGGTCGGTGGGGGTACAAGGTGCCCACACCCCCTATGGGAACCCCCAGGGCTTTCCCGCGCCTAGGGGGTGCGGCCTCCCTGTGGCCCCCCTCCGGCTCTGCTTTGTGGTTCCGTGTTTCTCCGGGAAAATAATAACTTTGTCTTTTGTCCCGTCCAATTCCGAGAATATTGATTTTCTGCCTTTCTGGAACCAAAAACAGAAGAAAACAGGCAACTGGCACTGTGGCATCTTGTTAATAGGTTAGCTCCAGAAAAGATATAAAAACACCTCAAAGTGTAGACAAAGCAAAGCAAAGCAGATACTAAACAAGCATGGAACATCAAAAATTATAGATACGTTTCCGACGTATCAAGCATCCCCAAGCTTAACTCCTGCTCGTCCTCGAGTAGGTAAGTGATAAAAAGAATAATTTTTAGGTGACATGCACCATCAAAACCAAGATCAAACCATTTGAAAGCATTGAAAGCTAGGATCAAAGAACTCTAAACATGTGCATGCAAGATGGAGTTCTAACAATAGGACAAAGTAACTATGCATGCAACACGAAAGGCTACAAACAAAAATTATGAATAACATGCATTGAAAAACATTTGTTTGTTTCACATACAGAAAACATAGCATAGTGGCAATCAACTTGTCCCTCATAGAGTAGCAAATAGATGTATAGGACACTTTCAAAGCTCACAAGGGTGACTAGAAACAAATAGCACAAGAACAAGTAGTATCACAATATGCATCAATCAATAAGTTTTGGGACACTGCACATACAATGACAACTATGCTCTCTTAAGGGTAACTAAAGGTAGAAGGTGGAGACTCAATAGTGGTGAAAGAAAGGCCCTTTTTTTAAAGGAAGTAGGGATTACAAGTTTCAAAAAGAGCTTCCAAAAATTATGGTACTTGTTAGCTTTCACCCCTCATTGCCCCTATCATAAGCATCTTGAAGTGGTTAAGGTTAAAGTGGCAAAGCTGGAGTATATGCTTGACGAAGTATAAGTTGGCAATCTCAAATCCCTTGAATATGAGGGCCACACCTCATGCATACTCAACTTTGGGCCCAGGTAAGTTCTTCTCATTGTAAGTATTTGCATATCATTGAGAACCGCCAACGGGGTACCCCTCGCACATGGTACATGAGCTTTCCCATAACCAAAATGACAAGGCAAGCAGACAATGAGAATCTCAGCAATACTTTTATTTACCATATGCATAGCTTTTTATTGAGTATGCTTCATAGATAGCTCACTATTGTAATGTTGCAAGTTTCCACCATGATTAGGCATGGCTTAGGCTAGCAGCCCAGGCGTTTCTCTAACACAGAATACAAACTCCCATGTACTTACAAGTTCCCTCTTTATTTCACACCGGTGACATCCATAGACAAAAGAACACGATATGAACTGAGTACAACAAGGTACAAGTGCAATGTTGAAAACGTTCCCCGTGACAGCATGGTTCTGCTAATTCCAACTTATAAGTGCAAGCATATACAAAAAAGTTGTCACAATGGTTCAAATTTATTAGGGTCAAAGAATAAAGTGTGCCATCAAGTTCATGAGGTATTAAATCACTAAGTATTCACATAACAAAATAGTTTTTAATTGGAAGATAGTTGAAAACAAGAATATACTTGGAATGGTGTAACACACCATACATAGGAGTTTATAGTGGACACTGTGGAAAAACTTGGTTTCTTGGGATTTGGAAGCATGAGTAGAGCTTACTCATACAAGTAGAGGCTAGCAAAAGACTGGGAGCAACCAACTAAGAGAGCAATAATGGCCATAATCATGCAGTGCAACAAAACATTACTAATCAAAGCATAAAATGGTACTACAAGTCAAGGACTAAATGATCATAGAGGCTATGGTGACTTGTATAGTCACAACATGGTGTGAGCATGTGCCAAGTCAACCCAAACAAAGCATCAAAGGAGAATACCACAATACCATGCTTTTGTATGCTAAAACAACGCATGATTCCTTCAAGGCACATTAAGCAATCCTAATTGTTTGGAACAAGACATGCTATAGCAATAATCACTAAGCATAATGTAAAAACAACACCTAGCATGTCATGTTGAAGTCTAAGCCACGGTCAAAGCAAGCTCACTTTTGTACCACTATAAGCATGAAATTTTCTACTCTTTTCCAACACCAATCAACTTATTTGAAACAACTCACAAAGATAATAATCAATAAAGATCAGTGAGCTTGTCTCAAAAATCCACAAATAAGAACTAAAAAGTTCTAAGCTAAGAGCACATGAAAACTAAAGCTAAACGTAGTGCTAGCAAAAGTGAACACTCACAAAACAATAAGAGTGAAAACTAGAGTGTTCTAGGCAATGGAAATAGAGTGTGTATGTCTCCAAAAGAAGTGTGATGTAACCAACCAACTTACTCAAACAAACTAAGCAAACGAAAAAAATTATAACTAAGACGCTCCAAGAACAACACAACAGTGCATGAAATAATAAAAAGGAAGTGTCTAGAAAGACCTGAGCTTTTTATTGATGAAGAAGGGGATGACTTGGGAATCCCCAAGCTTTGATGCTTGTACCTCTTGAATATTTATTGGGGTGGCATCCCCAAGCTTGAGATTTTGTACATTCTTCATCTCATTACATCATTCTTTCTCTACACCTGCAAATTTTCCTTCATACAAAACTTCACACAATCTTCATTATCAATATTAGTGTATTCAAGAGATATTTAGACCTCTGGCAAAGCTTTGGAACAGCAAAACTTTTCACTAAAAAGACAAGCTACTATAGCAACTCCTTCAAAAAGCTCAATTTCCCAAAAAGAACCCAAAAAGGAATCAATAAGAAGCAAATGCAAATAATGGCAAAAATCTGTCAAAATAGACCAGCAGGTAGACACCGATTTTTTCAAAGACCTTCTGTTGCTCAAATCAAAAAGTGTTGAAATAACGAAAGTTAGCTACATACTGGGGGATTTATTCATAAATTTTGAGCTCAATCCATGTTACAGAGACTCCTCATGAATTTTTATGGTGGAGGACAGAAATCTGTTTCGGGACAGCAACTCCCTAAATCTTACTTCCCTGTCATTAGAGGTCATTCTTGGCACAAAAAGCAAACAAAAAGGATAAGGAGAGGTCATTACAGCAGTAATAACTTCCAAGACTCAAGGAAACTCTTGGGTTATCTCCCAACAAGTACTTTTTTAACTCCTTTAAGTTAGGCTTGATAGTTTGAGAAGATGCTCACATAAGAAATATGAATTGAAGTAAAAGAGAGCATCAAGAACCAAATTAAAAACACATTTAATTCTAACCCACTTCCTATGCATAGGAATATTGTAAAGAAACAAGTCATGAAAGCACAAAACACCAAGCATAGGAAAGCAAAACAAGTGCAACTTCAAGACTTTCAACATAAAGAGGGGAAATTTAATATTATTAAGATGCATAAAACCATGTTTCCCTCTCTCATAATAACTTTTAGTAGCAACATGAACAAAATTAACAATATAACTATCACATAAAACATTCTTATCATGAGCCACATGCATAAAATGATTATTACTCTCCACATAAGCATAATCATTCTTATTAATTGTAGTGGGAGCAAATTCAACAAAATAGCTATCATTATTATTCTCATCATCATAATCATCAAATATAGGAGGCGTATTGTAATCACAATCAATTTTCTCCTCAATAGTAGGTGGACTGAAAATATCATACTCATCATTGTAATCATCATATATTGGAGGTTCGGTATCATCATAAGCAATAGAATAGCTATCTTCCAAAGCTGGGGAACTAAACAGATCATTTTCATAAAAACTAGCTTCCCCAAGCTTAGGCGTCTCCATAGCATTAGCAATAATGGTGTTCAAAGAATTCATACTAATAACATTGCTATTAGCATGCAAATAAAGCTCCAAAGGTTTTTTAATTTTCTCTTTAAACACTTCATGTCCTCACTCAAGATAGATACTATAAAGCTCTCTAATTTTTTAGTTATTTTCCATTAATCCTAACTAGTAAAAACAAGAAACAAAAATAAAAAAATGCAAAATTTTAAGGAAATAACTTCGAGCACTCACACCAGAGGATGTGAGTACCTTTTACCTTACCTCCCCGGCAACGGCGCCAGAAAAGAGCTTTCTGGCTTACTGTTGCCGTGGGGTAAGTTGTGTGAGTGCTTTTTACCTTTCCTCCCTGGCAACAACGCCAGAAAATAGCTTGATGTCTACACACTTCTATTCTTGTAGACAGTTGTTCGTGGATTTCTTCTAGATTTTTTTGGGTTTTCTCATCGGGGGGATCTTATAGGCGCAGGAATCAAGGTCGGTGGGGGTCCAGGGGGCCCACACCCCCTGTGGGCGTCCCTAGGGCTTGACCGCACCTAGGGGTGCGGCCACCCTATGGCCCCCCTCTGGCTCTGCTTCGTGGTTCCGTGTTGCTCCGGGAAGAATAATAACTTTGGCTTTTGTCCCGTCCAATTCCGAGAATATTGATTTTCTGCCTTTCTGGAACCAAAAACAAAAGAAAACAAGAAACTAGCACTGTGGCATCTTGTTAATAGGTTAGTTCCAGAAAATATATAAAAACAACTCAAAGTGTAGACAAAGCACAGAAAAACAAATACTAAACAAGCATGGAACATCAAAAATTATAGATACGTTTCTGATGTATCACATCCCAACTGGGAAGCCATGACAGTTGGCCAACAAAAGAAAGGGCAAGGAGGAGAATATTGGAACACGGGAGGCTAGAATGACTATGGCCAGCACCACCACCACAATCAGCCATTCCCTCGGCTCTAGCAACAAGGTATGCCTCCACCATAGCCGGGATTCAACTATGTCCCTAGAAGTGATTTCGACTAGGTGGTACATCACATCGACAACATCGAAAATATGTTGCAATATGTGAATGCCAACATAGTTGATCTAACCTAGAACTTCACTTCTTTTATGACTGATTTTTCAAGTCATTACCCAAACTTCCCATAACAGCAGCCGCCACCTGGTGATGGTGGCAACAATTGATTCAGATGGGCTAAGAGCCTAAGCTTGGCGAGGTTAAACTCCTCCCATCTTTTGCATTCATATTTTTCATCCTTCTTTTGATTTATTTTTATTTTCCTTCCTAGTTCATGTTTACTTTCAGTTTTGCATGAACAAAAAGAAAATAAAAAAAATAGATTAGCTTTTATCTTCACTTATGCAAATTTCTCTTGTTGATTTTTCTAAAGATTGCTCGTTTCTAGTGACTTAGATATAAAGATGAACACAAAGAATTGGCTCGATTAAGAAGCAAACAAGCAATAGAGGTATCACATTCTTGTTTTCCCTCTTTCTGTAAGTTTATTCATGAACATTTTATGTTTGTTCGGTTGCACTTGAGTCCTTTTCCATGCGTAGCTAGTTAACTTTTAAGTCTTGATCTCAAAGGTTTTTGTAACTACTTTGGTTAAGGCTTAGGACAATTAATATCAGTTTAAAAAACAATCATTTGGATTAAATTACAACAATTTAAGAATAAGAGAAAGTGTCCATCGACAATTTTGGTGCCAAGTTTTTGTATTCAGTGCTTAATCTTAGTAGTACTCAACCCCACATACTGATCGTTGACTTGATGAAACCTTCTGAAAAATAATTGTTTGATAGAATGAACTTTTTATGGTGGGAGAGGGAGATGCTAAACCTATTTTACCTTGCTGAAGAGAGAGAGGAAACAAATCTATGTTTCTCATGCACACCTATGGGATGCTAACAAATCCGCTTGCCTCTGAACGATCTATGTTATAACCCTGGATTTTGTCTATGAGTTGATGACATGAGCGACATAAGTGTCGCTATATGGTAAAAAGTATTAGTATTCTCGAAGGTTGTGCAAGCAGTTTACAAAAATAAAACAATCATAATCCTTGAAAAAGGAAGAAAAAGGGAGAGAGAAGATATGAGCTGAAAACATTGTATACTTTTTTTGAGGGCTTTGCTATCACCTCACCACCTACAATGAATAATTAGAGTTCTTGAAAAACAAGGGAAGGAAGAGGTGTTTGTTAGCCATGATTATCGAAGTGGCTGTTATTGAAAAAGCTCTAAGATTATCCTTCTTTTGACATCCTCTTATGCACTCTTAATTTGACACAAGCAACCTCACTTAAAACATTCTTACTCTCGTAACAAGAGAGGCGCTGAAGAAAAAATTGATCTACAAGCCCAGCAAAACTTTTGACAATCTCATTTGGGTTTTTAAGAATTATTAGCTAACAAGTTATTTGCGTCTAAGAATCGAACTTAAGTGCAACTATTCAGATATACTATGCTCATGTTCAAGATTGCATGATTTGAGACAATGGAATATGATACAACATCGAACTTGGAAGTCTTTTTTGCCTTGATTCAATTCCTCGCTATTATTCATTATAGCTTTATCACTCGATGGCGAGTAACAGATATGCTTAGGGATGTTGATAGATCCAAATTCCATCACTTTTTACCACTGATTTTCCTCATGTTTATTGTCGGATTCCACTGAAGATTACCCCTTTCCACTAACGTTAATGTTGAAAATAGCGAATCCTTGGTTTCTTATGATGGTTTTCAGGTATAAACATTTATTGAAAATCTAAAGTCATTTATGAGCTAATTATACCAAAAGAAGCAAATCCCCAACTGGAGCCCCTTTCATTGGAGGCACACAGTGTGTGTAATGACCTGCGGTAGGGTCGGGACGCGCCCGTACCACCCGCCCATACTGCATGCCATTGAATCCTCTATATCAATAGAAACAACTTTCGTAAAGGGGGAGAGACAAAAAAATAGAATACATCCGCCGCAAAACTCATCTAGAGGGGAGAGATCAGATCTGGAAGAGGATAAGAACATCCCCTCATTCCTCGACGATCTCCACTTCTTCCACCACACACTCCATCATCATCTGCATCCTAGATTAGAGAGAGAGATTAGAAATTGTAAGATTAGGGTTTGATACTTTGATCTACCTTTGGTTTGTATTTGATTTTATCTTCAAGTACTATTGTGGTTTGCCACGATAACTTTGGGATGATTTCCATTTGGAATATAATTATTCCTTTGATTTGTCTCCCTCTCATGTCTGAGTAAATCCCCCTAGGCATGGGAGATGTACGAAATTGGTGAGATGTGCCATGCCTCCTTTATATACATCTATTTGTGATTGTTGTAGTGACTATTAATTTGTGAGAATAATTATCTATGTTTTCCTAATGCTTGTTATCTAATTTAAGGGCCCACATAACATGATCCAAAGATATCATAGGTATGAACTTGTATGCTTGATAATCGGTGACCCCGGAAGGTTCCATAGTAGGTAAAGCCACATTGCCATAAAGAGAAAGTAAAGATACACTAGTAAAATTCAGACTGACAAAAGGAACCTATTTTGACTATGTTTCGATTTACCTACAGATAGTGGAACTCAACCAAACTTTGGGGCTAGGTCAAGGATGGCGCGAGGGGCCTTTCCACCCATAAAAAGGCAGCAAGGTAGGGCAACCCAAGAGGCGCTCAAGTCGCAGCCTAGCCTCCCTCCAATCCGTCACCGCCGCCCGCGCGCGTGTGGCGTTGCCGCTTCCCCGCGTCACCTCCACCACCGCCACCCTCCTTTCTCCTTCATCACCATGGTGTGGTGCTAAACCCGAGGGCTGTATGCCCTAGGTCTTCTTCTACTATGATGTCGGAGAGTTGCCCGAGTTTTACCTTTGTTTGGATCTATTCTAAATGGGACTGCGGAAGCACTACTAGATCTTTATCGACATGTTCCCGCTTTGACCGTGTGTTCTTGATCACATGTCGATGCGGTGCCGTTGATCTTGTATGTGTGGATACCGGTGGAGGTGTGACACTTGGAGCTCTTGATCATGCGGATCTTTACAAGGAGAAATTTTCTCGCGGCTAATCGACTGGCTGCAGGAATCGATGTTCCGACTATTTCGACAACGACGTCTTCATTGATGCATGTTCATGGGAGGTGTCCGTGGGATAATACATCTTCTCGCGACTCGCTAAGGCTTGTTGCAGGGATCGGTGCACGACAAACATCGTCATCGATAAACTTCCACTAGTTCGATCTTCGAGGGTATGATCTGTTGCCTCTTCCCTTGCATATGATCATGGTTATGCGCTAGATTTTTTGTTTTGCGTAGCGCGTTCCCCAACAAAGGGTTCTGTAATTCAGCTTCTTGAGGGTTGGCTTGTAGTGCATGTCCTCTTCATCGCCACTAAGCATAGTGTCATCAGAGTCGACCTGAATATAATATGAAATATATGTTAATGCAATGATCCAAGGACCACAATTTTAATTCAGTAACCCAAGTACTAGTTAAAATATTAAATAAGACTACAAAAAAGCACATGGTTCTTTCTTTTTTTGCGGGCAAAAAGAAAGCACATCTTAGCCCAAACAATGCTAAGTTGAGAACAATTGCAATGGAGTTAGTTATTAAAATGATCAACATGGAATGAATTAAGAAACATGAAAAGGAACAAATGGCATGCATGAACCAAGAACAAAAAATTATAGCAAATTTAGACCTAAATTAATATGTAGAGCATATGAATAGTAAAGACATAAGATTGCAATATAAATATAATAATTAATCAAAGTAGTCGATGTAAAACAACTAATAATATCTGGTTTAGACAAGAAACCACATGTGCACATGTATATAATATGAACTATTGATATCCGTCTAGTCTAGCCTCTCACCACTAATCCATATGCATGTAAATGTAGTCAGGGGTTGATCCAAGATATATCCTGACGAAGTATATAATATAAATAGAAATAAATAGTTGGTAGTAGTAATTTCAAAAATTCAATCACAAATGTACTAATAGTATGCATTCAAAATTTGGATCTAGTCTAGTAACTGACCTCGGGATCCTGATGCTAGGGATCCTCGTCGCAGTCGACGATGGTGAGGGCATCGTGCAGCTGCTGCTGGGGGCACATCGTAGTGTATGCCGAGGTCATCGTGCTGTTGCGGGGGGCATGTCAGATTCAAAGGAGAGTTCCTGACGTTGCTGTTGCGCAGGGGACGCGCCGACATGGGGCGCACGGGCACAGAGACCTACTCTCGTGATCATAGCTGGATGCTTGGGGGGATTGATGCATGACATCGGTAGTGTGTTGGTTGCATGGATGGGAGTCGCCGGAGTGTTTTTCTTTGGGAAGAATAGGGAAAGGGAGCGCCCATTCCTAGGATTTTAATAATGGGAATTTGACGGGACAAGGAAAATGAGGAAAATTGCAGAAGCAGTATGTTCACACATTTCAGATTACTAGTGAAAGGCAAAATAAATAAAATGACACATACATGAGCATGTCACTTAAAATAATATATTTTATATGTGCACCTAAAATAATATCTGATATAGTACCTCTTGTGGTAAGATCATTCCAGGGGTCTAGGCTCCTTTGATTCATAGGATTTTAAAGGATTTGTGTACGATTGATATCATATGCAATTTTTTCTACATAACACATTTGCTTTATAGGAAATAATCCTATAGGAATACTTTAGTACAAAATTTGTAGGAAAATAACATGAGGTTGAACCTCATGGAAAAATTCCTTCACTAATTCTTCTACCCATAGGATTCAGGCAGATGTGACATCCCAATCCTACGCATTTCCTATTTATACACTATTCATGTCATATGAATCAATAAAGAGCCCTAGGGATAACTTGATTCAAAGAATTTGTACAACATGGAAATAGAAAAAATGTAGGAATAGAATGGCATGTCACTTGGAATCCTATAGGAATGAAAAATGTAGGAATCGATAAAAAAATTGTTAATTGCACCGTAAAAAATTTCTATGGGGTTTTGGTACCTGTCATAGTTGTCATAGACACATAGAATTTTTTCCAAGAGGTATCACCTCTTGTTAGAAATCCTACAAGATTCTAGTGTAGGAAAGCAATGCATAGGACTTCTGTAGGATTCTTTTCTTTAAAACAAACAAACTCTATAGGAAAAAATTCCTATGGATTGGAATCCTATAAAATTCCTTTGAAAATCCTATGAATCAAACATACCCCTAAAGTGCTAAACTCCCACTTTGAAGCGATTGAATCAACATTTGTCACATATTTATTATTAGGATCATTTTAGTTGTTCTAGTTCTCTTATATGACTCAGTTTATTATATAAACATGGAGGAAAATAATTAAGTAAAAAACACCGCTTCTAATGAAAATTTAGCGTGTTTCATTCCAGGGTAGTGGAAAAGGGAACACACGTGAGTTCACATCAGATATCATGAGAAACACTCTTTCTTGGGCATTGGAATTTAAGGTTTTGGTGTGAAAGGAAAAGTCAATGGACAACCTTGCAGAGACAGCTGTACTTAAAACATGTCTATCTCCTATGGGAAGATTTCGGGGAAATAGAGTGTAAAACTACCACTTTTTAATGGACGGACAAAAAATTATCACAACTTGTCCTTTTTTCAGTTGGTACGGTCCATATCACTTACCATAGCATAAACAAAAAAGGGAATCACATAAATCACTACTTTTGATGGAAATCTAGTGTTTTCTTCCATGAGTGTGTCATAGAAAGGGGAAACAGATGAATTCACCCTCAATACCATTAGAAATTCACCCTCAATACCATTAGAAACCAACCTTTCTTGGGCATGGATCACTAATATGGGTATTAGTGAAGTGTTGGTGTAAATATTAAAATCTAATACACAATTCAAGTGGCACTTATTAATTCATGAACATAAAATGTCTATATGTAATAACAGGAAGATTCTAGGGACTAAAGTGGAAAACACCCACTTTGATGAGACCAATCCAAAACTATCACAACTTGGTATGCTTTTGATACTTGGTATTGTTCCCGTGACTTAGCTTAACATAAACAAAGAGACAATTCATATAGAATCACTGGTACTTCTGATAAAGATCTCAAGTATGTCTTTCGATCTAAGGGGCATGCGACACACATGAATTCAAACAGAATACCAGCAAAAACCGGTATTTCTCGATGGAATTCTAACATAGTTATTAAAGGTTGGTATAAATATTAAAATACAATACACAACATTGAAGTGACACTTATTCATAAACTCACATGTATATATATCGTAGAAAGATTTCGGGGACTAAAGTGAAAAAATCCTAGCTTGAAGCGTCTGGATCAAATATTGCCACAACTTGACCTATCGTTCATGTGACTAAGATTAACATAAAAATAGGATTGTCATATAAAATCACCATTTCTGAGGAAAATCTAACGTGTTTCGTTCCGGGGTGGCATATAAAGGGGACACACATGAATTCACCATGTTAATACCTTACCATCGTTGGCCCTTGTTGTACATGGAATCCTAATACGTTATTAAAGTTTTATTTAAGGAGTAAAACCCAAAATACACATCATTAAAGTTATCACACTTATTCATGTCTATCTCGCGGGGAGATTCTAGGTACTAGAGTAGAAAGCTCATAGTTCGAAGCGACAGAAACCAACTTTTGTCATAATTTTTACTCATATTTAGTTGGATCTTGTTCCTAAGACCTAGTTCACCCTGAATAAAAAGGAAACTTACATAAAATGACAAATATGACTATATATGTAGAGAGAGAGAGAGCTAGAGATAATATATTAATGGGAAAACTCACTTCAAATATAAACATGGTAATTTTGTGTATTCGTGTACTTGTCCTTTTCGCTACTCATATGGACAAAATATGAGAACATGCAAAAGTTTTATTCTTGATGAGTTGCAAGTTATATATTACCATTTCCCCCATTAAACACTTCTAAAAATGACAACAATGTATAGATATACTAGTGGCGTGTGGTTCAGTGACATCTTCTTCCTATACTTCTCCCCCACCAGCCTACTCACCCCATCCCCATATCCACCATCACCCAAAGAACCCGATCACTCATCCTACAGCACTGCTCGCCGTCCACCTTCGACCGCCGCCTCCCATCCGCACATCCGTCGTTCTCCTGCCTTTCCCCTCCCCTCCCCCTACGTGAACTACGCAGATCCATCCGGTAGTCATGTCTAAGTGGACAAGGTCGACAACCCAGAACATAGAGTTAAATTCTTTATCTCTCACTTTTAGAATAATTTCAAAGTTCCTTATTTTGATACTAATTCGAGTGTTTGAGTTCATAGTCCTATCAAAAGTGATCGGACACCAAGGGGTTGTGAGGGGCCGCGAATCTCAAGACCGAACACTTTGATCTAACCCTACACGAGGAATATTAAGATTACACAATAGGTTATATTTTGAAGCTTAATTAGAATTGCTTCATTTATGTTTGATTACTAGAGGTTCCCATGATACTACTTTTGATGATGTTGTGCGGGATGTGATCTTAATTAGGAGGGCCAGCATCAAATTTTAGTAATTATGTGGTTTATTGCATGTAGTAATTTCATATATAAAACTAAGTGTCCATTTAATAATATATAGAGCTAGTTAACTTGCTATAGGGTAATCTGACAAACGCAGTGCATATATCCAAAGTAGGACACATTCTCTTGACAAATATTTGCTATATAGAGTAATCTGGCAAACACTTGCTATGTTAAATATTTCAGTATTTTTTAACCAAATTGTATTGACCTATTTTTTGCTCAGGTCATCTTATGCTATGCAAGAATATCATTTCTTACAAAATGTAACATCGACACTTCCGAGAAAAAACATTTAGGGTTGATCTCATTACAGATGAGGACTTCAACTTCACTGTTAGGGTAACTAACGACAGTGGTGTAAACATTATTATTGGCAGTACTTGGAAATAATTTGCTAGAGTCTACAAATTTGAAGTTGGCATGGAGGTTTTTTTCACTATCGACAAAAATGGTCCGAAAACAATTGTCAGCTCGTCCCTGATGCATGTAAAATGCATACATGAATTTTTTAATTTGTTAACATGTTTTCCCACATATTTGCATCATATATAATGTTATTTCCATGTTTTATATTGACTTTTGGGGATTTATTAATGATCCCCTTTATTTTATCTATAACCCGATGATGAGGCAAGTGCACAAATCATTTGTAGCTAGTTTCGAAGTTCAGTTATCGATCCCACAGGGAGCCCAAAGGTAAGTGCTTATTTGTGAAGTCTCTGTCACACCCGAAGTTGTCACAGGTCTTCGAGTGAATCGACTGCAAGTGTTGAGAATAAGAATAGAGTTTGGATTTAAACGGTAGTATTAAATAAAACTAAAATGTAAACTTCAGAAATAAAAAGCATAAAAGTAAAGGACGACTTGTTTGTTGTTTTTCGCGGATGACAAAGTAGGCGCGGGGAGTTTCAGTTCATGGTGATAGTGAATGTGCCAGGTGAATGAGTGATAAGGGTAGCAATTATAATCTTATAAGTATGTGTGTAGGCGAGCAACCCATAATTAGCCAGAACTCCTCTTGGTAGATTTCATCCCAACTTCAATAATCCTACTAGAATATTTACCACAACCATGGTCAGTCACTAGATGATTAAGATCCTTCAGATTACTTAGCAATTAAGCTCCTTGGATCTGACTAATGCAATAAGATCAGTGGTTCCTCCTTATCCTCAAGTCAAACTAGTTTCCCATTGATCCGTGTCACTCGGGGGTCGCCGGTCTGCTAGCAAACAAAATTCTATCTATGTAGAACAAAATATCATATTTTCTGGGCCCTTAATTTGACAACATGCATTAAGCGTCCCACAGATAGTCAAGCACACATAATATAGTAATTTTAAAATTAACCATAAACTTGATGGAAAATATATAGGGACATCACATCTCACCAATCCCCTACATCTCCGACGCCCAAGGGAACTTACTCGCAAATGAGAGAAGAAAACATCATCAATATAATTAAATAAAGGGAGTTCTTCTTGATATTACCGTGGAGATACACAATAAGAAATAGAAATAAATCCAACACAATTCAAGATGGGAAGAACAATCTCAAACCCTAATCTTGCAACGTGGATATCTCTCTCTCTCAAGTACAAGTGATGGCTACGGAGGTGTAGTGTTTAGGAGATCGAAGATCCTGGAGCGAGATGAAGAACGTCTTCCCCTTCTTCTCCGTATCCCTTTTTTCTCCCTTCTAGATGGTATGTCGGCTTGTGTGTTCTGTTTTCGACCTTGGCCTCTTCACGAAAGTTTTCCCTTTTAATAAGACAAATGAGATGGAAACTATATGGCGGGAACTATACGGCAGTGGCCCGTATAGTTGCTCGTTAAAGCTTCTGTTTCCTCTCCTCAATTGCTTCCAAAAAGGGACTTACTTGTTTTTGTCTGAATATTGTGTTTTTGCTGTTAAATCCATCTGTTGATGTTCAGAACCTAAAACACACATTAAAAACCAAGTTTTCTTCGTTACCGCGGTGTTAGCGTTAGATAAAGCTAGAAAACCATCAAATCCAAACGAAAACCATCGACAGAAACCATAAAAAATGTGTAGAATCTCACAGCTATCACCCGACAGGGCAGAAAAACCATGTTTACAATGTTTTTGATGTTTCAAGACCTATACGAAGTCAAATGGACCCACACTTTTGGGAATGCCAATATTTATCCACGAGAAGCATCGGGAGCATAAGAATCCTACCTGGAGGGCCTAGAGGCCCAAATGAGCCTAGTTGGCGCGCTTAGACCAGGTGGGCGCGCCACCCATGATCGTTTTCCCTCGACCGTCCGATCGCCTAGATTCTTTTGCCCACGGAGTTCTCTTGACCTAAAAATCCCTATATAAAACCCCCAGGGATTTCTCGAGAGGGAGCACACCAGAGACGAAAACACCACCAAATAGAGTCAGATTCAGTGAAGATTGGAGGGTAAACTCCGTTGGAGCCACCTCCGGGGAGATCTCCACCCTCTCCAACATCTTCGACATCATCACCATGATGAAGAGGGATTAGTGATACATCGGAAACGTATCTATAATTTTTTATTCTCCATGCTTATTTATTATCTACTTTGCTTTGCTCTGTCCACACTTCGAGGTGTTTTTATATATTTTCTGGAACTAACCTATTAACAAGTTGCCACAGTGCCAGTTGTCTCTTTTCTTCTATTTTTGGTTCCAGAAAGGAAGAAAATCAATATTCTCGGAATTTGACTAGACAAAAGCCAAAGTCAATATTTTACCGTGGGCAACACTAAGTCCAGAGGGGAGACGGAGAGGCAAACCATTCCCACCACACCCCTAGGCGTAGGCGGGCCCACCCCGTTCCTGGGTAGGGTGTGGCCCCCCTGGCCGCCTCCCAGCCTCGCCTCTTCGCCTACAAGAAGCACCCGATGCAAAAACCCTAGGCACCCGATCAAAACTCCACGAAACCTTTTGTAGCCGCTACCACCATCGTCCCTAGATCGGGGGGGGTCTAAAGTTCTTCTCGACACCCTACCGGAGGGGAAATCATTTCGGAGGCCTTCTTCTCCGATATGATGCGTGAGTAGTTCCACCTTGGACTATGGGTCCATGTAGTAGCTAGATGGTTGTATCTCCTCCTTGTGCTTTCATGTATATATCTTGTGAGCTCCATTCATGATCAAGATCTAATCTATTTATAATCATGCATGTTGTGTTTGCAGGGATCCGATGGATATTGAGATTACTATGTCAGATTGATTAATGGTTTTGTCTATTTGATTCTATCATGTCTGTGTTGTTTGTGATCTTTCATGCTCTCCGGTTTTAGTATCTATCTTGGCCAAGTAGTTTTTAGTTACTCCAAGAGGGGGTATTTATGCTCGATAGTGGGTTCATGCCTCTAGTTTCCAAGGGAAGTGACATAAATCTCTTCGGTTGTAGATGTGCTGTTGCCACTAGGGAGAAAACAACGGTCTCTTATTTATGGAACAATTGGATTGTTTACCTTACACACTTTGCTTAAAGCAGTTGTCTGTTGCTTGCAACTTAATACTAGAGGGGGTTCGGATGATAACCTGAAGGTGGACTTCTAGTCATAGATGCAGTTGGATGGCGGTCTATGTATATTGTTGTATTTCCCAATCGAATCTTATAGGATCTTTTTGTCTGGTATTGCATTGTTATTCCTTGCTCGTTCCTGTCAATTTCCCTGCTGTAATTTGTTTACCCTTCATGCCATGTTGTTTATCTAAGGAGAGCACCTCTAGTGAACTACGGACCTCGGTCCAATCTTTACCATTGATACATCTTCCATTGTTATCTGTTTACTTGATGCAAACCATTACCTTCCACACCATACGTTTAATCCTTTGTTACAGCAAACTGGCGAGCTTGACAACCTCACTAATTCGTTGGGGCAAAGTCTTGAGTTTGTGTTGTGCAGGTCTCCGCGTTGCTTGCAACACCTATGTGAGGTTTCCTTCCTCCTACCGGTTCGATAACCTCGGTTTCTTACTGAGGGAAACCTTGCTGTTGTGCTGCTTCACACCTTGCTCTTGGGGTTCCCAACTCAGCGCTCCTACATCAATTCAGCACTACATCAATTAGTACACCTTCGGGCTATGGGTTTGTGGCAATAGCTTTATCTATTTCTCCCATGTTCTTCATAGATCTTGTACCATATGAGCTACCCTACATGATTATGGTCATGTTTGTAATTCCTATGTGGTGGATCTTAGCACTATGATTTGATATTTGAGATTGGAATCTATTTTGTATAAGCTATTTTGATAGATTCATCTCATTCACCCCGTTCTTAATTGCTTGTTTTGATCCAACTTGTATGCAAGAACTTGTATGGGGAGACGTGTGTGTTAGATGGAGTAGCATGGTGGTAGAGATTGAATTGTGACAAATAATATTCAAGATCTATTTTGGTTTTTACCTTTCTTTTGCTGCCTCACTAGGGATAAAGTGAAATAATGTGCTATAGTTATCATGTGACAGTGTGATAACCTTGTTAGATCAAGGTAGCATATTTGTATTTTAAACATCATATAATATTTCTTAAATCTATACTCTGATTTTGTTCTTAATTCAAGATTGCATGGAGATTTCCCTTTCTTGAGGAGTGCAAGAGAGATGTATTCCATATCTATGTTAGAATGTGATGCCCATATTAATTCCTTTATCAAGCACATATAGAATTTCCATGAATCTTTACCATTGATGAATTGTTTTGTAATTACTACAACTTAAAAAGAGAGTATACAAGTGAACCCGTGAACCTCAGTCCAATTTTTATCATAAGAAACACCTTTCCATTGCATCTACTATCCTTTATAATTTTTGCAATTTATTATTTCGAAAATACAAAAATACTTTCCCTACTTGAAATCACTCATAAAAACCCAAAAACAACTCTACTATCTTCCTTATCATCTAGTTTGTATTACTTTACTTTATTTACTTTATTAGTTTATTTTATATTTTATTTCATATTACTAATAAGAAACCTTGTGCTTGACAATCACTTGGTGGAGTTGGGGAGACAAGACAAATTATTTTACTTTACAAGTTGCTTGAAGAGGAGAAGACAAATACCCTTCCATAATCAATTCCCCGAGAATTCAATATAAACCCTCGAGTCACCCTTGTGGGGAAAAGAAGATTGCTACAACACTCTGCACTTGGAGACCCAACAAAAAGGGGACACAATTGTTGCCATCAAGACTATTTTCTGGCGCCGTTGCCGGGGTATTGGCGAAGGTACATCACAACTTCATCCTCATCAAGTATGAAGAGTAAGTTATTTCCATTGCAACTGCCAAACATTGATCAAGATGATTCCTTCGTGTGATGGTGGACTGTGGGTGTGGCCTACACCGCCAAATTTTCTTATGATGCATTTTTCGCTGGCAGCACAATCAATCCAGTTGTAGAATAGGTATGGAAATAACGGGCATCATTTTCTTTAAGAAAAGGGGAGCTGAGCCCCGACCTCTGTATCGAGTGATGCATGCTGCCTTTTATTACAAAGTTCACATAGTATAAAATCTTACAACCATGGATCAACTAAGGTTGAGACAAATATCAACCATCAAAAAATAATAAGCAACATGTTTCTATCCATTTTGTAGTCTACTATAATGCCACCAACCGGTAGCCCAAAAATAAAATTCTCGAGTGACTGTTAGGAGCCGAAAGCATCCAGTAACCATAGGCTCTCGCTGATCCTTAGAGAGTAGGTATGAACATATTTGGATCCAGTGCGCCACCAACCGAATAACCTGCATAAAATTAGTACCAAATTATTTGTTAAACCGTCAACACCCGGATTTTTCAATCCTAGATGCCTGTTATGCCATACATCGCAATCCCAGGATTACCATTTTTGCGAGACATAACAGAATTGGATACCATAGTACATCATCCATTACAAACGATACATAAGTTCTTACACAAATAGGGATCTCATGATCCAGTTCTTAATACAACATCAAGCAGCGGAATACGTAATAATAACGATAGCGTAGGCGAAGCTCCATCTTCGGGGTCACAGGCAATGCTTACCATGGGAGATGATCCTAGTTGTCGTAACCTTCCTGGGATCCATCTTCCAGGTACTCCTCTTCATAGTCTGGCCATGGGAATAGCCAGGGACAAAGCCATGAGTACTCTTTAAGTACTCACAAACTAATACTAATAGGTAAAGGGGGTTTTTGGATAATAGGACACTAAGCTCTAGGGTTGTTTTGCAAAAGCCAGATTTATCTCTACTAAGCTCCAAAGCTAGTCACAATTATATAAATCCTAAGCCGGAACTTGTATTTCATATCACAACTCTGTTGTGGTCAAGTCAAAGTCTCAATTCATCTCACAGGTCATTTTGAAAAGTCTGACGGGGGAACAGTATGGCCACTCCAACTGTCCATAACCGCGGACGCGGCTATTCGAATAGTTTGACACTCTGTAGAGATTGTACACTTTCACCACAACATTTGATACATCCGTCAGGAACAAATCCTGAATTCACCATACTCAGTATGCGGATAATCAATCCTAACCTTTCGATTACACGCCCTAGTATAAGCACCTCTCCTGTGAGTTTTGCCTCCCAACCATGACCAACTGTCATCTTGGGTACTGCACAGGTGGACAATCTTCACAAGGTAGCCTCAGCTCAGACCTTGGCTGTGAGGGAACTAATACTAAGGTACATAAGTTTCCAGTCAAGCCCTACCCAATATTCGGGTATTGTGGTTGTACGATAAAATTGGAATGGTATCGCATCCAGACAACCATCAGTTTTATAAAGGGCTAAGGCTCATGTCTCAACATTTTTATCACCAAAATTCTCAAGTGTTTGGAAACACATGTCCAAAACATTTCAATAGAATGATCCATCATTCCAAGGTTTTCATAACCATTTTTCCACCAAGTATTCCCATCTAAAAGTTGATCAAGTTTTATGCTTGGCACTAGCATATACAGGCGGGAGTAGTAATGATGAGGGGTGGTAACTAGTGGAGTTTCAACTAAGTACAACCTCATGTCTTAGGCTGATGTCAAGGTTTCTAACTTAGGCCAAATTTTATGCTCTTTATGCAACCATCAGCATATTTCTGAAATCTACCAGGCACTTAAGTAAACTCTAAGTAAGCTTTGACAAAGAAATAGCGTAAGAAGCTTGCAAGTAAAATAGGATTGGTTTATCAAGTGGGTATGATCACATATGCTTAAGGCATATAGTAGTCGTAGAACAAGTATGGGTTTGTTGCATCAGTAGGGTATCTTGCAAGGGTTAGCTTGCATAGGTCAACTTGATTAGTAAGGCTTGCATAGGTATAGTATCATCTTGCACCAATATCAGTATAAGCTTGCTAAAGTAGAGTGTCTTGCAAGTTTTAGCTTGCAGGGTTACTAGCTTGCCTTGTGCAGAGCAGTGGTTGAAGTTCTCCTCGGATTCTTCTTCCTAGTATCCTCCTTCCTCCTCGTATCCTTGGTCGGTACTAGCGTCTATGAATAAATACGAGGTACACAATCACCAAACAATACTTAACTACTTGCAATCATCACACACAAGGGTCCTATGGATGATCTAGCATCATCCCTAACATTACAAGGTTAAGGCTTGGTTTAAATCTTTTTATTTTTAGAAAAGTAATTTCTACTCATTGAAAAACTACTTAAGATTTTATTTTCTCCAAACCCAACATGGGATCATGTTGACACATGTCATCACCACATATTGTAGTCCATGGGAATGTGATTTAAAGTGGTGTCACAATTTAATAAGGTTTTACCCTTTTATTTTAATTAATTAAAGTGGCTAAAAATGCTTATGTAGCATTCTTTAATTACTTGAACATTATTTCTGCAAGTAAACCTATATATTTTTATATATTCTGAAAGGTATGGTTAAATGTGATTTTTGAGAGTTGGAATCAACTCAAAAGCTATTGTGGTTTAAATTTGAAAAATGTCTGATTGCAGAAAAGCTTCTGCCTTGTTATTTTTACCATGGGTGATCTATAGATCTAAATGACTTTAATCCAACGGGCTTGGATTCAGCATTCACAGACCTTTCCAACAAAATTGGTTTCATTCAATTTGGTGCACTGAATCGATCTGGGTTGATTTTTGAAGTTGGGTACAGAAGTGTATTTGAATTGAAATAGAAAAAGGTTTAATTTGAATAACTGGGTTGTGCGGGAAAAGTTACTGGGCCGGCCTGCTAAGCGCAGTGCTCCCGCGGGCTGCTTAAGTGGGTGTCCCCACTCGTCAGTGACACGGGGCTGGGCAAAGCGGTATGGGGCGACGTGGATAGTTCGATCTAGTTCTAATCTAACAGCTGGGAGTCATCGTCGACGAGAGACAACTCCGGCGAGAACAAAACCTAGCGCGGCCAGTGAGGGTAGCTGGGGGCTCACCGGGGTGCTGGCGAGGGTCGGCGAGGCGGGCGAACGACGAAGTCGACAACGGCGAACTCAGGGGTGGTCGCGGCAGCTCCTGGGGCGGCTCCAATCGCTGACTCCCTTCTTCTCCGGCAGCGGCAGGCTCCAGTGAAATTCCGGCGAGGTGGTGCTTGCCTTCCTTTGAGAATGGGGTGGCACGATCAGTGAGGAGAGGGGAGTGAGATGGTGTGAAGAAATCGTGCGGGGGTGGCCTCTATTTATAGTCGAGCGAGGGGACCGTCGGGGCGCACGGTGAGCTCGTCGGGGGCAAGGTTACAGGCGGCTAAAGGCATGGGCAAGGTTAGGGGACGGTGCGGTGTCTCCGGGCGATGCTCAACGACATGGTCTCGAGGCATGGGGCGGTGTGGTTTGGTCTGGAACAGGCGGTTCTTTGCGCGGCAGAGGCGGCGTATTCGACGGCGGGCGGTGGCTGTGCGGCACGGGGCGGCAAACGGGGATGTCTGGCGGTCTCCTGGGTCGGTGGGGATTGTGTATGCACGCGGCGAGGGCGACGCGCGGTCTGTGGGTGATGGTCGAGGACGGCGCTCTGGCGCATGCTTGACATGGTCTGGGCGCGGCTTGTGCGCATGGTCCAGTGCTTGGCAACGCTCGCGGCTGGGACAGTGAGTGGCGGTGGACGGTGGGCTGCCTCCCAGACATGCTGGCTAGGCTTGCTGCTGCTCCTAGCTTGCTGTCGACTATGGGGTGGCAAGAGGGTGCTCGGCTATTCACCATTGATGACAATGGCAAGCTCACAGTGGTGCTAGTGCCTGGTTAATCTTCCTAGATGATCTACTGAGTTGTGTGTGAGCTAAATGGGGAACCAGTTAGGCAAGAATCACTGCTCACAATAGTGTTTGATGTTTGTTTGATTTGTGTCTGCAACCTGTTTGATGAAATGGCCGCATGAAATCAAGTTTTGAATTTTGAAATGATTTTTGGTGGGTTTGCTAGATTGGTGCTGGTGAGTCTGCAGATGCTTGGGTTTTGAAATTTGATCTTGTTTGAGTAGTTTTTGAAAAAGTGGGATCTTCCCATATGATAAAGATTCAATTTTGAATTGTCATTTAAACTATGCATTTGAAAGTTTCTGCATGATCACAAAGTGGGCCTTGATACCTTGTTATGAGTACATTCAAGGGGTGCAAAGATCCAGAAAAGTTTCTGTTAGGTTCTGAAAGTTTGAGACAGCCAAAGTAGGCATGGGAGTTAAATTGGCCAAAATGACCATTCATTTCATATATGTGTTTTGATTTACTTGTCTTTAGGAAAGGTGTGGGAAATGTTTTAGATGATGTTTATTTCACCTAAGAAACATTTTACAAGCAATGGAACAAACAAACAAACAAGGTGGTTTTAAAGGATTTCAAAATCCAAGCATACACATATGCATGCATTCATGATTTCATTTAGAAAAGTTTTTGTTAACCCTAATTTTGATGATTAGAATTTTATGATCCAAGCTTAGTATTTTTGGGATGTTACAAACCTTCCCCCCTTAAACAAAATCTCGTCCCGAGATTTGAAAAAGGACGAAAATATTACCTAGGATTTGAAGAGATCGGGAAACTCCATCCTGATGTGATCTTCGCGCTCCCAGGTAGCTTCCTCTTCTGTGTGGTTGCTCCACTGAATCTTGAGAAACTTGATGCTTCGGGTTCGGATATTTCGAAAAGCTTCTTCCAAAATGCGGATGGGTACTTCAGGATAGGTCAGGTCATCGTTGATCTCTATGGTCTGGTGATCGATATTCTTGAACACTTCGGTCTTCTTGGGGACTTCGAGACATTTGCAAAGTAACGAGATATGGAACACATTGTGCACAGCTGACATCTCTTCAGGTAGTTCCAATTGATATGATACTTCTCCTCGACGGTTCAGAATTTTGAAAGGTCCGATATATCTGGGGGCTAACTTTCCTTTGAGTTGGAAACGCTGCATTCCCTTCAATGGAGACACTTTCAGATAAACAAAATCTCCTATGTTGAAGGCGAGGTCTCGACGTCTCTTGTCGGCATAACTCTTCTATCGGGATTGGGCGGTCTTGAGGTGCTCACGAATCTTGTGAACCTTCTCTTCTGCTTCTCGAAGGATGTCAGGTCCAAAAATCTGACTTTCTCCTACTTCCAACCAGTTCAAAGGGGTACGACACTTTCTTCCATACATGAATTCAAATGGGGCCATTTGCAAACTGGCTTGGTAACTATTGTTGTAGGAAAATTCTGCAAACGACAGACAGTCTTCCCACTTGGATCCATATTCTAGCACACATGCTCTAAGCATATCTTCGAGTATTTGGTTTACTCACTCAGTTTGTCCATCGGTCTGAGGGTGATATGCGGTACTGAAATCTAGGCGGGTTCCTAAACCTTCTTGGACTTTCTTCTAGAATCTCGAGGTAAACTGAGTTCCTCGATCCGATACTATATTATTGGGGACTCCGTGCAAACTGACGATTCTAGCGATGTATAACTCTGCTAGCTTCGAACTCTGATAGGTGGTTTTGACGGGCAAGAAATGGGCGACTTTGGACAATCTGTCCACTATGACCCAGATAGAGTCATTTCCCCTACTAGAAGTAGGTAGTTCAGTGATAAAGTCCATTCCTACAGAATCCCATTTCCATTCCGGAATTTGCAAAGGTTGCAACAATCCAGCAGGTCTTTGATGTCCTGCCTTGACTCGCTGACATATATCACACTTGGCGATATAGCTTCCGATTTCTCTCTTCATCTTATGCCACCAAAATTGCTCTTTCAAATCTTGATACATCTTAGTTCCTCCTGGATGGATAGAATAAAGAGTATCATGAGCCTCCTTCAAGATAACTTCTTTCAACTTTGAATCTGTTGGTACACAAAGGCGTCCTTTGTACCACAGAACTCCTTCTTCGTCCTCGGTGAATCCGGGTACTAATCCCGTACCGATACGACGCTTGATTCCGTCGATACTGGCATTTCCCTTCCGCGCCTCTTTAATCTGACTGATCAAAGTGGGCTGAAGTTCTATGCTAGCCAAAAATCCTTCACTTACTAATTACATTCGAAAAGCTTCCATCTCCTTGTGCAGACTTGGTTGCTCCTTCAAAATCATGGAGTTCAAGCGGCACGGCAATCTGCTAAGGGCATCGGCTACCACGTTGGCTTTACCAGGGTGATAGTGAATGTCCAGGTCGTAATCCTTGATTAGCTCAATCCATCTTCTCTGCCTCATATTCAATTCCTTCTGAGTGAATATATACTTTAGGCTCTTGTGATCCAAATAAATCTCACAACGGTTTCCCATTAGGTAATGTCTCCATGTCTTCAGGGCTAGGACTACTGCTGCGAGTTCGAGGTCATGGGTTGGATAGTTTTGCTCGTGTTGCTTCAATTGTCGAGATAGATAAGATATAACTTTGACTTCTTGCATTAGCACACATTCGAGACCAATCTTGGATGCGTCACAATATGCATCGAAGGGCTTCGTGATATCCAGCATGATTAAAATTGGGGGTGATATCAATCTCCTCTTGAGTTCTTGAAAACTCGCTTCACACTTGTCTGTCCATTCAAACTTCTTGTCCTTCTTCAGCAATTGGGTCATGGGTCGGGCGATACTCGAGAATCCTTCTACGAATTTGCGGTAATATCCCGCCAATCCGAGAAAAGCACGAACTTGGGTTTGAGTGGTTGGGGCTTGACAATCTTCTACATCTTTCACTTTGGCAGGGTCAATGGCAATTCCTCCGGCTGATACAATGTGACCGAGAAATCCTACCTCCTGTAACCAAAATTCACATTTGCTAAACTTTGCATATAGCTGATTCTCTATAAGGGTTCCAAGAATGGTCCTTAGGTGTAGCTCATGTTCTTCTTCTGATTTGGAATAAATCAGAATGTCATCAATGAAAACAACGACAAACTTATCTAGGAAGTCCATAAAAATCTTATTCATGAGGTTCATGAAATAAGCGGGGGCATTGGTTAATCCAAAAGACATGACTGTATACTCATACAATCAATATATGGTGGTAAAGGCAGTCTTTGGAATATCCTCTGCACGAATTTTGAGTTGATGATAGCCAGTTCTAAGATCAATCTTAGAAAACACCTGGGCACCGGTCAACTGATCAAACAAATCTTCTATCTTGGGCAAGGGGTACTTGTTCTTGATGGTGACATCATTTAACTTCCTATAATCCGTACACAAACGGTTACCTCCATCTTTCTTGTCCACAAATAAGACAAGTGATCTCCATGGTGACGCACTTGGTTGAATCAATCCAATTTCTAGCATGGAATCCAGTTGCTTCTTCAGTTCTGCTAGTTCCGACGGGTTCATACTATAGGGTCTCTGGGCTATGGGTCCTGTTCCGGGGATTAGTTCGATGATAAACTCGATATCCCAATCTGGGGGCATACCGGGCAAAACATCTGGAAATACATCGGGGTATTCATAGACTATCCGGACTTGGTCAATGGTAGGTTGGGCTAGACTCTTGTTACACTTGAATTGGCGAGGTAAGGTTTCAGATATATGCTCGACTGATATTCCGGTGGTACTGGTCATGGTGATGGCTTTCTTAGCACAGTCAATCAATCCCTTATGTTTGGACATCCAATCCATTCCTAGTACTACTTCCAAACCTTTAGTTCCGAGTACTATTAGATTAGCATAAAAATCTATGTCATGGATTCGGATAGGGACGACTTTGCAAATTTTCCTAGCCTTGGTGGTTGATCCGGGAATTTCCACAATCATAACATGCTTCAGTTTGGTTGGTTGAATTTTACTAGTGCAGGCAAATTCTTCGGTGACAAATGAATGCGAGGCACCAGAGTCAAACAACACTCTTGCAAGTACTGAATTACCAGAAAACATACCCAGCATGACGTCTGGCGCTTCCTGAGCTTCTTCAGCATGCATGAGAAAAAGACGGCCATTGCGGTTGAGTGAATTCCCTGGGGCAAATCTTCTCCCTGGCTGGACACGACGCTGCTGCTGAGCTAGGGCATTGGCATTAGGGGCTGTAGCGTTCTTCTTGTTGGGGCACTCGTTGGAATAGTGGCGTTTATTTCCACAGTCATAACAGGTCACTTGTGACTTGTCCTTGGCTGCGACAGGCACAGCATTGCTTCCAGTCCTTGGGGCAGTTTTGGTGTTTAACTTGGGTGGGGCACGGGTGAAATTGCTAGAGTTGCCGGGGTTGTTGTGATTTCCTCCGGGTCTAGGGTTTCCACGGTTGGGGTAGGTAGGACGGGTCATAGGGGGTCTGTTGGTTCTTGGGGCAAATCCTGGAGATGGGTTGGGGCGATACTTTGGGGTCGGATGGGTTCCAGGTTGATGCATCATGTGACGCTTGCGGTTCTCATTGGCTTGGTTGATCTTTCCTTCCATCTGGATAGCAGAGTCGACAAGGGCTTCAATATCAGCAAAGGGGATATTGACTAACACCGTCTGCATCTCGTCATGCAGACCATTCAGGAATCTTTCTTTCTTCTTGGCTTCGGTGTCTATCTCGTCCGGGGCATACCTGGCTAATGACAAAAATTTGTCACGGTATTCCCCTACAGTCATCCTTCCTTGCTTTAGCTCTCTGAACTCGTCTCTCATTCTCATGATCAAACCTGGTGGCACATGGTTTCTGCTAAACTTGACCTTGAATTCCTCCCAGGTCATCATCTGGCCTCCGGTCATTGCACGAACACTATTCCACCATGCCCTGGCATATCCGGCTAGATAATGGGTGGCGAACAGGACTTTCTCGTTGGCTTCCACTCCGGCGACTTCTAGGTTGTTTTCCATGGTTTGCAGCCAATCATCGGCATCTAGGGGTTCTTCTGACTTGGTGAAAACGGGTGCGTTGGTATTCTGGAAATTCTTGAGCTTAGATCCATGGTTGTCCTGATTTCCGTGGCCTTGGTTGTTGTGGGCTAGCTGGGCTATCTGTTGCAGAGTGGCTAGGTTGGCTTGACATTCCGCTCTTTCAGCTTCGCGGTCAGAAATCAACATTTGCAGGATCTGCAACATCGGGTCCGGGGCTGAACCACTTCCTCCACGTGGCATATGAATATAGATATAGATCATGAGAAAAGAGGGAAATTTCTAAGGTCTTGGGTCTTTGAAAAGTTTTAAATGTTTGACTCAGATTTTTTTCTCGCAACTTGATTTTTCATTCATTCACTCATAGCACACAGTACAACACACACCACAACAAAGAAAAACAGATGGTTTTAAGAACCATTCTGGAAACTACAATATAGTGGGACCGACTACTACTCACTACGCTAGTGCTCAGTGCTACTACTCCTTGGAGTCTGTGGCTTCATCATCTTCAGCATCATCGATGAAGGCGAAATCATCCTCATCGGTGAAGAAGTCCATGGCCTGATCCTCCAGAAAATCATCGTCATCGCTGAGATAAGAGTAAGGGTCTCCACGAAGATCCTCTCCGGCATTATCCCTTTCCTCCAACTGCATGTATCTCTCGTGGATGGTCTCCTCCAGAGATGAGATGCGGTGGCGAAGACGGGCAATAATGTGTTCCTTTTTGTTGAGCTGACGGCGGCAAGACTTGCGATCCTTTTCTAGCATGGCTTTGGTCTGATCCTTCGTCTTATGATGGCAGACTTGTGGTTGCAATAGTCACGGCAGTTGTCCAACTCCTGCTGACGATCATACATCATGAAGCTAAGGTGGTCCAATTGAGTCTTCAGCTCGGGGTGGTATGGGGCTTCCAGTGGTTGTCAATTTGCATCACGCCTTGGGCAAAACTCAAAGCGAGTAACCTTAATCTGATTGATGCTCTGCCCACACATACGGGAAAGAGCTTCCTGCATTGCTCTGGCAAGTCCATCGAGCCAGTTGTTTTCCCTCAAGGTAAACTGAATTCCCTCCGCAGTGGGAGGTTCAATCTTTCCTCGGAGACTTGCAACAATTAGCCACTGCAGATCTTCTCCTCCTTGATCATTGAGCTGAGCTCCAAAGAACTCGGGGTGCGGACGCTCCAGAAGTTCCGAAAGCTGATCCAGATCCCTCTCAAAGATAAGGTCTCCCCCATTTCCAAGTTGGTAAAACTTGCTGTACTTCACGTCCATCTATAAAAATAGAGGATGAGTAGATTAGCAGAGTGATCAAGTGTGTCAAAATTTTATGTATTTTGCAAGAGTTTTTGGAGGAACATGAATTTTTATAAAAGAATCAAAGAGATAAGAATGAGAATAAGTTTTTGTAAATATTTGTTTTCTTTGGTTTTGAAACTAAGTTTTTGATTCAAACATCCAGTCTAACTAGGGTCTCCTATGGTCAGGAAGGCTCTGATACCAACTTGTCAACACCCAGATTTTTCAATCCTAGATGCCTGTTATGCCATACATCGCAATCCCAGGATTACCATTTTTGCGAGACATAACAGAATTGGATACCATAGTACATCATCCATTACAAACGATACATAAGTTCTTACACAAATAGGGATCTCATGATCCAGTTCTTAATACAACATAAGGCAGCGGAATATGTAATAGTAACGGTAGCGTAGGCGAAGCTCCATCTTCGGGGTCACAGGCAATGCTAACGATGGGAGATGATCCTAGTTGTCGTAACCTTCCTGGGGTCCATCTTCCAAGTACTCCTCTTCATAGTCTGGCCATGGGAATAGCCAGGGACAAAGCCATGAGTACTCTTTAAGTACTCGCAAACTAATACTAATAGGTAAAGGGGGTTTTTGGATAATAGGACACTAGGCTCTAGGGTTGTTCTGCAAAAGCCAGATTTATCTCTACTAAGCTCCAAAGCTAGTCACAATTTTATAAATCCTAAGCGGGAACTTGTATTTCATATCCAACTCTGTTGTGGTCAAGTCAAAGTCTCAATTCATCTCACAGGTCATTTTGAAAAGTCTGACGGGGGAACAGTATGGCCACTCCAACTGTCCATAACCGCGGACGCGGCTATTCGAATAGTTTGACACTCTGCAAAGATTGTACACTTTCACCACAACATTCGATACATCCGTCAGGAACAAATCCTGAATTCACCATACTCAGTATGCGGATAATCAATCCTAACCTTTCGATTACATGCCCTAGTATAAGCACCTCTCATGTGAGTTTGGCCTCCCAACCATGACCAACTGTCATCTTGGGTACTGCACAGGTGGACAATCTTCACAAGATAGCCTCAGCTCAGACCTTGGCCGTGAGGGAACTAATACTAAGGTACATAAGTTTCCAGTCAAGCCCTACCCAATATTCGGGTATTGTGGTTGTACGATAAAATTGGAATGGTATCGCATCCAGACAACCATCAGTTTTATAAAGGGCTAAGGCTCATACCTCAACATTTTTATCACCAAAATTCTTAAGTGTATGGAAACACATGTCCAAAACATTTCAATAGAATGATCCATCATTCCAAGGTTTTCATAACCATTTTTCCACCAAGTATTCCCATCTAAAAGGTGATCAAGTTTTATGCTTGGCACTAGCATCTACAGGTGGGGGTACTAATGATGAGGGGTGGTAACTAGTGGAGTTTCAACTAAGTACAACCTCATGTCTCAGGCTGATGTCAAGGTTTCTAACTTAGGCCAAATTTTATGCTCTTTATGCAACCATCAGCATCTTTCCGAAATCTACCAGGCACTTAAGTAAACTCTAAGTAAGCTTTGACAAAGAAATAGCGTAAGAAGCTTGCAAGTAAAACTAGGATTGGTTTATCAAGTGGGTATGATCACATATGCTTAAGGCATATAGTAGTCGTAGAACAAGTATGGGTTTGTTGCATCAGTAGGGTATCTTGCAAGGGTTAGCTTGCATAGGTCAACTTGATTAGTAAGGCTTGCATAGGTATAGTATCAGCTTGCACCAATATCAGTATAAGCTTGCTAAAGTAGAGTGTCTTGCAAGTTTTAGCTTGCAGGGTTACTAGCTTGCCTTGTGCAGAGCAGTGGTTGAAGTTCTCCTCGGATTCTTCTTCGTAGTATCCTCCTTCCTCCTCGTATCCTTGGTCGGTACTAGCGTCTATGAATAAATACGAGGTACACAATCACTAAACAATACTTAACTACTTGCAATCATCACACACAAGGGTCCTATGGATGATCTAGCATCATCCCTAACATTACAAGGTTAAGGCTTGGTTTAAATCTTTTTATTTTTAGAAAAGTAATTTCTACTCATTGAAAAACTACTTAAGATTTTATATTCTCCAAACCCTACATGGGATCATGTTGACACATGTCATCACCACATATTGTAGTCCATGGGAATGTGATTTAAAGTGGTGTCACAATTTAATAAGGTTTTACCCTTTTATTTTAATTAATTAAAGTGTCTAGATATGCTTATGTAGCATTCTTTTATTACTTGAACATTATTTCTGCAAGTAAACCTATATATTTTTATATATTATGAAAGTTATGGTTAAATGTGATTTTTGAGAGTTGGAATCAACTCAAAAGCTATTATGGTTTAAATTTGAAAAATGTTTGAATACAGAAAAGCTTCTACCTTGTTATTTTTACCATGGGTGATCTGTAGATCCAAATGACTTGAATCCAACGGGCTTGGATTCAGCATTCACAGACCTTTCCAACAAAATTGGTTTCATTCAATTTGGTGCACTGAATCGATCTGGGTTGATTTTTGAAGTTGGGTACAGAAGTGTGTTTGAATTGAAATAGAAAAAGGTTTAATTTAAATAACTGGGCTGCGCGGGAAAAGTTACTGGGCCGTCCCGCTAAGCGCAGTGCTCCAGCGGGCTGCTTAAGTGGGTGTCCCCACTCGTCAGTGACACGGGGCTGGGCGAAGCGGTATGGGGCGACGTGGATCGTTCGATCTAGTTCTAATCTAACGGCTGGGAGTCATCGTCGACGCAAGACAACTTCGGCGAGAACGAAACCTAGCGCGGCCAGTGAGGGTCGCTGGGGGCTCACCGGGGTGCTGGCGAGGGTCGGCGAGGCGGGCGAACGACGAAGTCGACAACGGCGAACTCAGGGGTGGTCGCGGGAGCTCCTGGGGCGGCTCCAATCCCTGGCTCCCTTCTTCGCCGGCAGCGGCAGGCTCCAGTGAAATTCCGGCGAGGTGGTGCTTGCCTTGCTCTGAGAATGGGGTGGCATGATCAGTGAGAAGAGGGGAGTGAGATGGTGTGAAGAAATCGTGCAGGGGTGGCCTCTATTTATAGTCGAGCGAGGGGACCGTCGGGGCGCATGGTGAGCTCGTCGGGGGCGAGGTTACAGGCGGCTAAAGGCATGGGCAAGGGTAGGGGACGGTGCGGTGTCTCCTGGCGATGCTCAACGACATGGTCTCGAGGCATGGGGCGGTGTGGTTTGGTCTGGAACGGGCGGTGCTCTGCGCGGCAGAGGCGGCGTCTTCGACGGCGGACGGTGGCTGTGCGGCACGGGGTGGCAAACGGGGATGTCTGGCGGTCTCCTGGGTCGGTGGGGATTGTGTATGAACGCGGCGAGGGCGGCGCGCGGTCTGTGGGTGATGGTCGAGGATGGCGCTCTGGCACACGCTCGGCATGGTCTGGGCGCGGCTTGTGCGCGTGGTCCAGGGCTTGGCAACGCTCGCGGCTGGGACAGTGAGTGGCGGTGGACGGTGGGCTGCCTCCCAGACATGCTGGCTAGGCTTGCTGCTGCTCCTAGCTTGCTGTCGACTATGGGGTGGCAAAAGGGCGCTCTGCTATTCACCATTGATGACAATGGCAAGCTCACAGTGGTGCTAGTGCCTGGCTAATCTTCCTAGATGATCTACTGAGTTGTATGTGAGCTAAATGGGGAACCAGTTAGGCAAGAATCACTGCTCACAATAGTGTTTGATGTTTGTTTGATTTGTGTCTGCATCCTGTTTGATGAAATGGCCGCATGAAATCAAGTTTTGAATTTTGAAATGATTTTTGGTGGGTTTGCTAGATTGGTGCTGGTGAGTCTGTAGATGCTTGGGTTTTGAAAGTTGAGCTCGTTTGAGTAGTTTTTGAAAAATTGGGATCTTCCCATATGATAAAGATTCAATTTTGAATTGTCATTTAAACTATGCATTTGAAAGTTTCTGGATGAACACAAAGTGGGCCTTGATACCTTGTTATGAGTACATTCAAGGGGTGCAAAGATCCAGAAAAGCTTCTATTAGGTTCTGAAAGTTTGAGACAGCCAAAGTAGGCATGGGAGTTAAATTGGCTAAAATGACCATTCATTTCATATATGTGTTTTGATTTACTTGTCTTTAGGAAAGGTGTGGGAAATGTTTTAGATGATGTTTATTTCACCTAAGAAACATTTTACAAGCAATGGAACAAACAAACAATGTGGTTTTAAAGGATTTCAAAATCCATGCATACACATATGCATGCATTCATGATTTCATTTAGAAAAGTTTTTGTCAACCCTAATTTTGATGATTAGAATTTTATGATCCAAGCTTAGTATTTTTGGGATGTTACATAAACACAACGTTATTTCGCGTCGTCCCGATGGACCAACATATAGCCGAAACTCCAATGCGTAAACGATCCTTGTTCTTCTTATCGATTCCATTCAACCAATTTCCAAACATATTCATAATATTGAAAGATGGAGGCATATCATAAGTGAAGTAAATCATACACCAAAAGGGCATGAAATAAAAAGATGTTCAACCGATTCCAAAGAATCACAAAAACAACATTTTTTGCATCCATCCCAATTCCTTTTGGCCATGTTGTTTTTAGTTAACAAGAGTTTATTATTGAGGAACCACATGAATATCTTAACCTTTAACAGAATTTTTATCTTCCACAAATACGATTGCAAAAATCTTGTATGGCTATTCAATTGATCTTGATACATAGATTTTACAGTAAAGACTCCCCTGAAATTAAGCTTCCAAGTAAATTGATCCGGATTATCATTCAACTAGACTACCATTAATTTATGACATAAGTTTAACCAAAGCGTCCACTTATTACCCGTCAAACTTCGTCTAAAACCAACATTTAGAGGAACTTTCCCAAGTACATCCTCTACCTAAGACATTTTTTTGAACAATGTTATACAAATTCAGATATTGTTGTGCTAATGACGTGTCTCTCAGCCAAATATCTTCTAAAAAACGCAGGCTGCCCATCTCCCACATTGAAAAAGTCATCATTGAAGAACATATCCTTCACATGCATGAGACCCTTCCAAAAGGGAGAGTCGGTGGGTTTGGCTTCCACTTGTGACAGGGTTTTACCTTGTAGGTATTTGTTGTGCAGAATTTGTTGCCACATGCCATTTCCAGTAAGCAATTTGAAGAGCCATTTGCAAAGCAGACATCTATTCTTAATTTCCAACACTTCAATCCCCAGACCTCCTTGGTCTCTGGGGCGACATATGATATTCCATTTGTATAATCTATATTTCTTTTTAGCATCATCACTTTGCCAAAAGAATCTAGATCTAAAGAAATCCAATCTCTTTCGAACCCCCTTAGGGATTTCTAAGAATGAGAGCATGAACAAAGGCAAACTAGTCAGAACTGAATTAATTAAAACCAGTCTATCCCCATAAGAAAGTAATTTTCCTTTCCAGCATCCAAGCTTAGAAACAGATCGACTTTCAACAGGACACCGCTCCGAGTTTCTCAGTTTTCTATAATGGATAGGTATCCCCAGATACTTGAAGGGAAGACACCTAGATTCGCAGCCAAAAATTTGTTTATACTCATGTTCCAACTCCCTAGCTTTACCAAAACAGAATATCACGCTCTTATGAAAATTTATTTTCAGCCATGAAAGCTGTTCAAAAATGCATAATATTAGTTTCATGTTCATGGCCTTTTCAAGATCACGGGCGCCTTATAGCTGCCATTTCTTCGCCTAGCTAGTTGCAAGGAACAGACGATGGAAGTTGATCTTCCAAGGTGGCGTGGCCTACCATGACCGGCGGCGTGCCCTTTCTGCAACCAACACTTACTCCTGGGATGCGAGATGACACGTGGACTTTGGGATGACATCCTCCTAAGGTGGAAAAAACCAGAGTGGCAGCCTCTGGCGGATTCCCCTCTCATACAGTGGTGGGTCGCTTACAGCGGACCTGGTGATCAGGCGAGACCTATGGACCGCGATCTCGTTGGTCTTCTGGTGTATCTCGAGACACCAGAATGCCTTGGTTTTCAATAGACCAGCACCTTCAGTGGCCGTCAAACAGAAGCTAAGAGTCGAGGCAAAGATGTGGACGTCCTTCTGGCCTTTCTTCCATAGAATAATACACGGCCTGTGGTGTATTCTTGAAAACAAAAAGAGCTATCTAAGATCTTGCACACCAACATTAATTGTGCTATACATGTGATTGGAGTTTGACATGCAAATTTGAGATGAGCATCCGTGCAATTTAGGGTGGTCTGGAGATTTACGAAAAATCCGAGGCAACCAGGTATTAGCAAGCCGGACTAAAGGAAGTCCAAGTACTAGCTACGTAGCAGCCAACCGTTTTTAGGGTTTACTAGATGAAACAGATCTTGCCATGGGCTTATAAGCCGGGAAGTCCCTGCCTCCTTATTTTTGGGGCGTCCTCCACCGGACGGCGGGTGGACCAAAATGGGACCAGTAGGTGGCAACATACATAGTTCGGGTTAAGTCTAGGAGGGCCGGGGTAGGATGGAGCGGCTCTCCCCCTCCCTCGTGTATATCGCAGCACATGCACCATCGCCCCTGCAGAGCGACGTGTATATTTGTGGCGTGGGGCGCGCAGCATTGGATTGCCCCCATTCTGGCCCGTGCTTCCCAGTTAGGGTAAACCTGTGGTAACTGACCCCTCCCGCTCCAAAGTTACCCAACTTTAAAGTCGATCGAGAGCGAGAGACAGGGATGCGTCAAGGGAGATCGACGCAAGAAACCAGCACAGAGCTACAGTAACGGTACAGTACTCCCCCTTGCTTCCCCTTTTCCTTGCCATCCACTAATAATATCCCTCGTCCCCCTCCTCTCCTCGGTTCATTATATGGGCATCATCATTGCACAAGCTCAGTCCAGTCCTGTGGTTTAGTAGGTGGCATTAGAACCACCGGAGCAAACCTTGCTTGCTAGCTAGCTAGGAAGAGCGCCGAGCTGATCAATCACTAGTGCTTTGCCTGCTGGAGAGCTGGGAGGAGGAGGAACAGGAGATCATGGGGAGGGGGAGAGTTGAGCTGAAGCGCATCGAGAACAAGATCAACCGGCAGGTCACCTTCTCCAAGCGCCGCAACGGCCTCCTCAAGAAGGCCTACGAGCTGTCCGTGCTCTGCGACGCCGAGGTCGCGCTCATCATCTTCTCCAGCCGCGGCAAGCTCTACGAGTTCGGCAGCGCAGGGTATACACACATATGCTCATCCGATTAATTGAAGGCATCATCCACTAATTCATGTTCCTGCGCATGTAGATCTGCTGTTTCATCTGCACAATTGCTTCTTTCTTTCATTTTTGACATGAATTATTGCTTCTTATTTCTACCACTCCTATTTGCTGCTGCGATGCTGATTCCTTTCTCTGGTGGTGTTTCCTGGTTTTAAGTGGACCGTTTCGGAGCTACGCAAAGTTATTTTATTCCCCGCTACGTACTCTACCGTAGGGGCATGGCGAGGTGTTCTTATAACCCGGAGACGTCGATCCCTAACTAGCATGACACATCTTTTCCGCAGATCTACAAGCCCTACAACCCCTTTACCTCTTTCTTCCAGCTTCTCCGGAACAGCTAGCCATCCTCCGTTCTGGCGTGTGTGTGTGTGTGTGTGCCTTGTGTCAGAGAACACCTTAATAAATTGCTCAACTAGTTGAAGTAGGATTGTTTTTGTGTTGAAGAATAGAGAAGTCGCGGGGCTCTGAGGGGAAAGGGAAGCTATGTTCTTTCTATTTCGATCCGGGGTATTAAAATACTGTGTAAAACGTTCGATTTGGTATTTGTTTTGCCCTGCTCTTGGGGCAGTGCCAGTCGATCTGGCCTGATCTGAGTATGGCGTCATGGAATTTGGGTCTTTGTTCTTTTACCCTTCTGCTTCACCTTTCCCTTCGATTTCTTGCTATATTGCTTAGAAAGGGAAACTTCCTAGACTTAATTTCATGCTTTTATTCTGAACACATCTTGCTAGATCTAGTTTGTTTGGGAAGAACCGCTGATTCATAATTTCATTTCTATAGCTAATAAGATCTTCCCCCTTATAGCTTATTCCTTTTTCTAGCTCACTCATCTTTCGCTGTCTCTTTTTCCTGTCTTGGTCCATTTTCGCTAAGGTTCTCCTCATGTATCCTCAGTTTGGCTTTGTGAAATTTAAGCAAAAGTTACTTCAATGTCTTTCTTCCCAAAATTGATCTTATTCTCAAGCACGCATCAGTTTCCTGTTATGGTAGTCTGGTCAAAAGCTGTCCTCGGAAAGCAATACTATTTTGCTTTTGTTATTCTTGTTCCTTTCCTCATTTTATGCTGCCCTTCATTCCTTACAGATCCAACACATTGCTTGATCTCCCTGTTAATTTTTTACAATAGCATTTGTTTTTAGGGAATCTTTTGTACACTAACATTTTCTTATACTCATGTGGTGGATCTGTTTTTATTTTTATTTTCTTATTTTTGTACCAAATAAGTCTTTTTTTTTCTGTACATTCGGTAACTCCACATGGAGCTTGAATTAGGGAATATGTTGTGACCTTCTCTTGTGATCAGCATTTGTTTCACATGGCAGATCTAATTATGTTTTTATTTTCTTCCAAGGAAGTTTTTTTTTTGTACATTTGGACCTTGGAATCAGCTTTGAACGACAACTTCAGTATTTCGAAAAAAAACAGTATTGGCTAATGCATATATATAGCTATAACGTATGTAAATAGCTTCTAGTTTTTAACTTTCCTAAATGGTATATTGAAGCACCATATCTTAGGTCGCCAATTAATCCTTCCCAAGTTTTCCATGACGGTAATCAGCTAAAGCAGCTGTAAGCCTAAGACCAGATGGAACAAGTAATTACTTTCTTATTAGTTGCAATTGTTATTAGATAGGGCATAGTATTTTAGTGATTGTTTCTTTTATGTTTCTTCTTCATACTTCCTGGTTTTTGTGTCTATAATGGCTGGCCTGTCTTATACCACTAGGTGATGCTTTATAAATAAATGACTCCCCTTAATAGGAGTTGGATTAAAAATCTATACTAGTATTTCCTTAATGTGGTCAGAAACTTCGCAGCATGTGCTCTCAAGAAATTCAATACAGATCTGATTATAGTATATTTTTCATGCTAGAATCACTGATCACATCATATGAAGGTATTTTGACCAAACAATTAGCCTTTCAACTATATATGGTACTCATCGAAGAGACCTAAATGCTAAAGTTTAGTTTCGATAGACCTTGAGTGTTATATTTCATTATCATGCGCTTAGACCATTAATTTACAATAGCTTCATTCGATATCTTATCGTTTATATTTTCTTCCGTGTTACAAAATACCTTCATTTGGCCAATCTGCAGGATATGATTTTCCTAACAAGATAACAACTCAACATCTACGAAATACAAGTTCACTTTCTTTGAGGACAACGTTTACGTGTACTATTTCAAGAAAAAATCATTTTGCCTGGAGAATAAATTTCTTTTCTTGTGCTAATATAGGTGCAACTGTTTGAATAGTTTCATGATTTATTCATATTCCATACAAGAAAATAATTGGCTATTTGTTATCATATCACCGAAGTTTGTGAATAAATATCTTTCCTATTGTACTTATTTTTTGGAGTATCAGCACATTCTAGGAATTTTGTGCACTGGCTGGGAAAATTGTGGAGTGTTAGGGATGAAATGTAAATTAACAAGATTTAAATGAAAAGTTTCACAATTTTGATGACCAGGATCGCTGGATATATACTTCATTTCTTGGACTAACATATTAAATTTCATAACAATTAAGGATTAAAGCTGCTGATATGAAGGACATTGTTGGTCCAAAATCTAATATATATTTTTATACCTATAGTATATGATTTATGGAAATTGTGTGTGTAACTTAGTAACACTTGTAACTCAAAGAATTTAATTACAAACTTTTGGAGTAGTTCTTATATGCTTGATCTTTCAACTTATTTGACTAATGAATGTGGAAAAATAAAAGAACATACTCTCCATACTTTATATTCAATTTTTTCTGCATTCTTAGTAGCCCAATAGTTAGACAACAGCTTGAAAACTGGGGCACATGCATATTGCTTGAATATCAAAAGTATATTTAATGTTTCTAATTAACCATATGAATCAAGAGGTTATATAATCTAGCTAGTTATAAAGTATGATTGCTACTTCAGTATACAAGTTTGAAATTCCATAGGTGAGATATTTACGGGTAAATTAAATTTCCTGTGCAGCACAACTAAGACACTAGAAAGGTACCAACACTGCTGCTACAATGCTCAAGATTCTGGTAGTGCACTGTCTGAAACTCAGGTACGTATATATATCCACCAACTGGTGGTTGTATACCACCCCATGCTTTCATCTCATTTCTCCTATTTGTTAATTTTCTTTTCACATATGAGGTTTCTCAACACTTATAAACACAATCCTACTAGGTCCTGAATCCCTATCAGATATACATGCCCACGACCATCAGAATACATGTTACTGGAAATCACAGTTATATTGCCTTGTTTTTTGGCAACTGGGTAATTAACACAAGGATGTCTTTTTATATGACAGCCAGACACTAGGAGTGGACATTACTACATGACTTGTCTACATAACGTTGACTATACTTATATACTGTACATAATTTCCACACCTAAAGAATCATATGCACATGGCCCAAAATTCAGCTTCCCTATTTTGTCATATTTGTACATTAATGCTAGCCCATGAAGTGAGAAATATAGGCAGTGAAAACTGGCCTCCTATTTTATGTGATGAGAGTTATAGTCAAATCCGTCGTCATATTTCATGTGAAGTTCATAGGAAAACACAATTAGTGAATATATATTGTAAATTATTCACTTTGTAGTGTTGATCATATTTGATCATATAATCCGGAACTCAATCGAGAGTAGTACTACCAACATATATACCCAAAAAAAATGGAGCAAAGAAAAAAACTGTTATTTTATATTTTAAAATATGTTGTTCTAAGGTAAAGTTTTGGTAAATGATCTCCCCAAAAATCTGAAGGACAGAAATTTAGGGAATGCCAACGTTAGTGCACCCGGATGTGGCTCCTTTCGTTCTAGTTTTTATTACTCCATTCTATGCAAGAACTCTTTGGACTAATATATACACCTTGCATTCTGTTTCATCACAAGACACCGTTTCTAATAACTACCAACCAGTTTTGCCAATGAGAGTTAAAGGATCCCTTATTTGCCTTTCATGTTATCAATGACATGTTGGTACATGGCACATGTTGCATGCTTCGGCAGCTTATTTGTAGATAAGCATACTTCTGAGCCTCGACAAAGATTATCTTGTAATGCCCTATTGTATGTAGCTAACATATGGTATGTCTTCTTGTTATGTAACTTAATGGGTCTGTATATTTCTTCTCTTAAGAGCTGGTACCAGGAAATGTCAAAGCTGAAGGCAAAATTCGAAGCTTTGCAGCGCACTCAGAGGTATCATTTCACTTCTAGCTACACGTCTCAATTGCACTATGTAAATTCAAAAGTGACTGATATATATATATTTATATAATACTGATCTGCCTAATGCATAATTTAATTAAACAGACACTTGCTTGGGGAGGACCTTGGACCGCTCAGCGTGAAAGAACTGCAGCAGCTGGAGAAACAGCTAGAATGTTCTCTGTCACAAGCTAGGCAGCGAAAGGTTTACCCTTTGACCTTGGACCACAATTGTTTTTGTGTTTTCTTGAAAAAAATAAGCTAGACAAGGGTTCAAATATATTCAACTCATATATTTTATTCATCTGTATGAAACCAATTGGCATGAGAAGCAATCTAGCAACATATGGATCCATTGAGAGATCGCATCAGCTAGGTAGCTCACAAAAACTAAGCAGAGAATTAATCATTGCTTATGTGCAAACCGTTGATCAAATTTAAAACCTAAAAAAGGGGGAAAGTGCTTGTTATACATTTTATAAGATATAAGAATACAATGACTTCAATTATAGTGGACACAGATTTCATATTCGCAAGGTGATGGCTGATCGAAGCTTTGTCTTATTAAGTCACAAAGACTAGTACATAGTATAGGATAAAGCAAGGAGCATGGCCACCAAGCTGTACACATACATGACCGTTAGAAACTTCTCAAACAGAAGGCAACTCTGTTTTTTTAATTAGTTTATTACAACACTCGTCATTCACGAAACACTAGCAGTTCAATATACTCACCCGCGTTATTCGCAGACACAACTGATGATGGAGCAAGTGGAGGAACTTCGCAGGAAGGTAAGATACATACCTATATATTTTGAGACTCCCTGATCTGTCAGTCATGTGGTATAGAAGTATGGGCGTACGTATGTCAGCGTGGCTCTACAAGTGCTAGCCAGTAATCTACTGCTTCAACTATACGCATGACCGCCGTAGGTTTGCCAATGTACACTGTTACTGTAGACAGCTAGGAGATAACGCAAGCGCATTTGGTAGCTAGACCCTTTGACTGCATATACTCGCGGCATGGGCCCGGCTTGCACGTTCCTGTGGCAGAAATATATATCCTTGCTTCCACAAATGGCTCTGGCGATATTTCTAACATTACGATTCATTGTACCATGTGCAATAATACCGTATGCAGGAGCGCCAGTTGGGGGAAATCAACAGGCAACTCAAGCACAAGGTTATTAATGTACACATAATACTGAGAAATATGCTGCTAATAGGAATTTTGTTTTTTCATTTTTAAACTTTGCTTTCCTTCTCGGCTGCCGATTCTGTAGCTTGACGCCGAAGGCGGCAGCAGCAACAACTACAGGGCCATGCAGCAGATCACCTGGGCTGCTGGCACCGTCGTCGACGAAGGCGCCGCCGCATATCACATGCAGCAGCAGCACCACCACCAGAACCAGCAGCAGCCTAATCACTCCGGTGCTATGGATTGTGATCCCACTCTGCAAATTGGGTACGTACGATGGACCAATTAACTGCTCACGCATACCTCATTGGGCTTGTAAGCTGAAAATATATGCAGGACAAGCATAGGAGCTGATCATGTTGCTGTATATGTATAAACCAGGTATCCTCATCAGTTTACGGCTGCTGATCAGGCAGCCAATAACATTCCGAGGAGCAGCGCCCCAGGAGGGGAGAACAGCTTCATGTTGGGCTGGGTTCTTTGAGCTAGCAGCTGGCTACTCATCCATCGATCGGCCCAAACATGAGAAACCAATAAAATGTGTGTGCTGCTGAAGCATGCTCTACATGGGAAGTACACCTGTAGGGCGGCGCGTGCCCACCTGATCAGGTGCTCGCGTGTGTCCCTTATTTAATACCTAGTCCTTCCTTGTTTGTGTGTAAGAACAAAAGAACTACCTACTTCTATGTTTTGATTATTTGTAATATGGATCTTGCAAGTTCTGAGGTGCCCATGCATATGTATGTGCCAAGTTTATTTTGATTCAAGCTGACGCCATGGTTGTTGGAGGTGCATGAAAACATAATGTATGGACAAGTTCTGAATTAGTTGTGCATCAAATTCAGTAAGTAGTGACCCCGAACCAGAAAAAAAAGAATATTATTTTGATATACTCTCTCCTTGCCAAAATGTAGTGCAAATAGAATTTTTTTAAAGTCAAGAACTAAGTATTTAGATAAAAATATCAATATCTAGGATACCAAATCAATGCCACTAGATTGATCATGATGCATATTTGGTATTGTATATATGTAATTGTTTTAATAAATTTTGTCAAAGTTGATAAAGTTTTTTTGTTCATACAACCCTCCCAGGGTTGGGTTCCATTATCAGAGTGACAGCGGAACAACTACAACAAAATCGTAACATAGTTCAGGGTTTATAACAGCCCATCTAGAGAAAGGAAAATGAAACAAGAGGTGGACAGGATCACCGCAACAACTAGTGTTCAGAGAGATGGGAACTAGATCAAAAGAAATAACTAGATTATCACAAACTTTTCCGATCATCAACAACACCCAGCCAACAGATAAGGCAGATCCACCAGACACAGACATGACTGTCCACTCGGTCTTCTTCCTCCATAGTAGCATCATTTCTGTTGCCTTCATTGGTTGGAACATTATGTTCCGGAGCTTCCAGCATGGGCACATTGTTCCTTTCAGTATCAATCCTCGCCGCACCTTCCATGGCATTGTTCTGAAAGATGCTCGCGCATAGTAATCTGCTCCTTTTACACGAGTGGAGACCTGGCCAATAATTCAGGAACACAAACAAAACAAATAAGGTCAACAGGAGAATTGATAAACTTCTTATCAAAACATGCCCGATTCCTTAGCTTCCAAATTGCCCAGCAAATTGCAGCTAAGGCAGTGATCTGTACGTTTCTACCGATAGGTAAAAACCGAGGTACCCACAAGAAATATTGTGAGAAAGATCCTGGGCGATCAGGAGCTCCCATGGACTGAGCAAAAACAGGCCAGGCATATTTCGATCTGATAGTTGGCCACCTTCTTACAGGGAAATTCAAATCAGACTCTGCAGCTTCTGCCACTGAAGCCTCTAGATTAGTGCAAATATCAAACAGTTCATGATGACTATGTTTTAATGGCATTTTTCCAAACCAAGCATCACCCCAGAAGTTGGTCCTCTTCCCATTCCCCACCACCATGAATCTACCTTTCAAGTATATATCCCTGAGCAAAAACGGGTGAAGAAGAGATGATGAATTTTTCATTTTGCTGACAGAAGGCACACTTTGGCTCCCCAACCCAGTTTCTTCTAATCATATTATCGTTGGTTGCTATGGAGTTGTGCCAAGCCAACCAAAGCTAGACCTTGATCTTCAAAAGAATTCTAGCTTTTCACATGTGTTTAAAGATCTGTCAACGCCATTATTGGAAAATTGTTTGTAGGTAGATTTTACTATAAACTGGCCTGATTTTGACCATCTCCATCTAGGTATGTCCTCCACTTCAGATAGAGATACATCACCCAAAGCTATCTACAATTCTCTGACCTGTATCTGCGATCTGATAGTTGGCCACCTTCTTACAGGGAAATTCAAATCAGACTCTGCAGCTTCTGCCACTGAAGCCTCTAGATTAGTGCAAATATCAAACAGTTCATGATGACTATGTTTTAATGGCATTTTTCCAAACCAAGCATCACCCCAGAAGTTGGTCCTCTTCCCATTCCCCACCACCATGAATCTACCTTTCAAGTATATATCCCTGAACAGCAGCATGTCACTCCAATTGGCTGAGTCTCTGGGTTTCTTCTTCACACCAAAGATGCCTTTAGATCCCAAGTATTTTCTCCTCATAAAATCTTGCCAAGGCCCTTCCTCAACCTCAAATCTCCACCACCACTTACACATAAGACTGATATTAAACTTAAGCAATTTTTTGACCCCTAATCCTACTTTTTTTCCGAAAAACTTCTATTTGATAAGATGATATCTTTTCGTTAGCACCTCCAAACCAAAAGAAAGCTCTAGTTGCACTACAAGAAATCTTACCATCCGCAACAGTTTGGTCCATCGAGAAAGAATTGTAGAAGATGTGCCTTCTACCACGATTTTGTTAGCTTGACCGTAGTAGATGGAAAACTTTTTTTTTCGTGTTCGCGGACCTCTACGAGGAAATCGTTAAAAATGTAGAACAAGCTCGACCGGTGCTTGGCATAAGTAAGATTTTCCGTTCATCGCGTGATGTTGACTTACTGAAATATTTTGAGGCGTGTGCATCCCGAATGTCAGTGTCTCCAGCGGACCACAATTTTCAATCACGTCTTCCTGTTGAACTTGATAACGTTGTTTGATGCATATGCTGTTTAGGCAAGCTGATGGGTCCTCATATCAGTCTCTCGCTCATTACAAGAATCATGGTATGATGGAATTTTTTTCTTCGCTCGCGCTTCCCCTATTCCGAACTTGATAGTATTGCTCGATGCATCTGTCATTTATTCAGGTTGCTGGGTCCCATATGTCAACCTCTTATTATATGTATCGTGTGTATGATAGTTTTTCTTCACTCATGCCTCTATGTTTCGAACTTGATAACATTGCTCGATGCATCAGTCGTTTATTTAGACTAGTGGGTCCCACATATCAGAAAATCATTAAAAGAAACGAGTGTACGATGGGCTATCTATTTTCCCTTGTGCCTCCTTGTTCCGAACTTGATAATATTTCTCGCTGCATCAACCGTTTAGTCTCGATGGTAGATCCCTGATGTTAGCCTCCTCTGTATAGGAAATGTTTGTATGTTGGACATTTTTTTCGGCCGCATTCGCCGTTTTGATCTTCGTGGTGTTGCTCGATGGAGCAGTTGTGTATGATCTTTCTGCTAGGCCCTATTGTCAGCGTCTCTGGATAAGAAACTTTTCTATCTTGGTCTTCTTTTTTCTAGTCACGCTCATTGTTTTTCCCTTGCCAACCATGCTTGATGAAGCAGCCATGTATGTTCTCACTGATGGGTCCCTGATGTCAGCCTCTATGTACAAAAAACATGTCTATGTTGGAGTTTTTCTTTTGGCCGCGTCCGTTACTTCGACCTTCTTAACATATATTGATGCAGCCGTGTATGTTCTGGCTGGTGGCTCCATCATACCAGCCTCTCTATACAAGTACTTAATAGTTGTGTTTTTCAATCCCGCCCATTAAACTCGAGGGACGCTGCAGGCTGGTGGGTTCCCGGTGTCAGTCTCTCCTTAAAGCAATATTGCTATAAGAAAAAAATGTAAACCCAAAATAATTATATGTATGCATAAAGGATTTGAACTAAAGACATCAATACATGTAAATTGTTTGCATTGCCACTACGCTAAAAGAATTTAATGAAAACATATCATTAAACCTTTTATAGTACCTATAACTTATGTATTAGTATCCTTAAAAGGATTTCGTGTTTCCGTGTTTATCTCTTAAAATAAAAGGGCAGCGCTCCTAGCATCTTAATAATAGAGTAATTTCTTAAAAACATGGGTACGCGGAGTGTTTTTAGAGGCAGGGGCAATGCCAAAAGGCCCGAATCAAACAGATTTTGGACTATTCTACATGTACGGCTATGCTTCATGGGCTCATTTCTCAAATTTCACTAGGCTATGATCAGCAGTTCCCTGACCCCCAAAAGGTGGAACTAAATTTTTTGGGCTAAAGAGGGGCCAAATTTGCTAGCTTTCATCTCCTCGTTAGTAAAAATTGTGTTCCCCTAAAAAAGTAAATATTGTCTTGTACTATGGCTCATACGGATTTGAAACAAAGACCTCATCAAGGGAGGAAAAAATGATAATTCATTTGAAAGGTATTCATGCGAAAAATCTAAAGAAACAGGTGACATGGATATACCCTACGGGCGCATAACATTGGTATATTCGGTCCAGCCTAAGGAAAGCCCACTTGAAGACTTGCTGCCCAAGGAGACTCCGAGTGGCCCAAGCCTAGCAGAAGTTTGAGCCCTTGGAGAACACGATCAATATGTAGATAGAATATTCAAGGGTAAAACCCTAACTTGTAACCGACTCGACCTACCCCAGGACCTGGCTCATCTATATAAGGGCAAGAAGGGCACAGCGAGGAGGATCTCTCTTCACGTCATACACATAACTCACGCCAGATCGCATCTGCGCACCCCCCTGTAACCTTCGATTCTGCCGTAATCAAGAACAGACAAGCAGGAGTAGGGTTTTCCCTCTAGGGGCCTAAACCTGGGTAAACCTCGTGTCCCCTTGCTGCGTGTCTATTAACCGTCTCACGATCTCCAGCATCCCCATCTTCTCCAAAACCCAAGTCCATAACAATGGGCATTGATGAGTCGAACCCTCGTCAATTGGCACCGTCTGTGGGAACTAGGGACGCTGGTCGTGCGGTCATGAAGGTCCCATCCGGAGCGATCTATGATTCCTCGGCAACGGAGAATAACCTCCTCTTCGGCACTTTTGACTTCACCGCCCACTCATCCGCCACCCGCAAAGATTTCGAGTCCGTAGGTGACGGAGTCGAGATGCTGTTCGGGAGCTTCTGCTTCTAGGTGGGAAAGACCTGCACCCTATGCCTCCTAGAGCGGATGCCACATCCATCAATCAGGCCTGCCTCATGGGTCCCACCAATCTACGCTCCGCGCATGTCGTCACTGACGAACGATTCAGATGACATCAACAGCTGCAACTCCGATCTCTACGACCCTCCTATGGAGGAAGGAACCTATGGTTCCGGATCTGAGAGTTGCGGGAGCAACAATCCCTCCCCGCGCTACATGTGCGTGACGATCCACAACGGCGATGTCAACGACGAGACGACCCGCCACTGAACCCACCAACCAAACCTCAGGACGAAAACGGAGGAAACGGGGCACCCCCACCAAATCCCAAAGGGACTCGGGCGCCTCCGCGCACGGAGGGTATACACCGTGTCCGCAATGAGATCCACTTCTCCGACAAGGATTGGGAGAGGGTGCGCAATGCCGTGTGGGGCACTCACCCTCTACCCATCGACGCCCCACGCGACATGCTGATAGGCTATCATTGGCTCCTCATTGAGGAGCACAATCGACAGATCCAACAACAAACTGAGATCTACAAGCGTAGGCGAGTGACCGACGAGTTGAGCATGCGGCGAGCTGTTCTCTCCGTTAATGGCTCCACTTCAAAGTGTCAACACCCGGATTTTTAAACCCAGATGCCTGTTATGCCATACATCGCAATACCAGGATCACCATTTTTGCGAGACATAACAGATTTGGATATCACAGTACATCATCCATTACAAACCATACATAAGGTCTTACACAAATAAGGATCTCATGATCCAGTTATTAATACAATTCAAGTAGCAGAATAACGTAAATATAACGATAGCGTAGGCGAAGCTCCATCTTCAGGGTCACAGGCAATGCTGACAATGGGAGATGATCCTAGTTGTCATAACTTTCCTGCGGTCCGTCATCCTGACACTCCTCTTCATAGTCTAGCCACGGGAATAGCCAGGGACAAAGACATGAGTACTCTTTAAGTACTCGCATACTAATACTAACAAGTGAAGTGGTTTTGAATAGGATATACTAAGCTCTAGGGTTGTTTTGCAAAAGGCCAGATTTACCTCTACTAAATTCAGAAGTAAAGAAAACTAGTTGACAATTTTATAAACCTAAGTGGGAACTTGAATTTCATATCACAACTCTGTTGTGATCAAGTCAAAGTCATGAATCATTTCACAAGTCATTTTGAAAACATCTGACGATAGAACAGTATGGCCACTCCAACTATCCATAACCGCGGATGCGGCTATTCGAATAGTTTGACACTCTGCAGAGATTGTACACTTTCACCACAACATTCGATACATCCATCAGGAACAAATCCTGAATTCACTATACTCAGTATGCGGATAATCAATCCTAACCTTTCAGTTACACGCCCTAGTATAGGCACCTCTTCTGTGAGTTTGGCCTCCCAACCATGACCAACTGTCATCTTGGGTACTACACAGGTGGACAATCTTCACAAGGTAGCCTCAACTCATACCTTGGCCACGAGGGAACCCATACTAAGGTATATAAATTTCCAGTCAAGTCCTACCCAAATTTCGGGTATTGTGGTTGTACGGTAAAATTGGAATGGTATCGCATCCAGACAACCATCAGCTTTATAAAGGGCTAAGGCTCATGCCTTAACATTTTCATCATCAAAATCCTCTGGTGTTCAGAAACACATGTCAAAACATTTCAGTAGAATGACTCATCATTCTAAGGTTTTCATAACCATTTTCACCAAGTGTTCCCATCTAAAGTTGATCAAGTTTTATGCTTAGCACTAGCATCTACAGGTGGGGGTAAAGACTCATGAGGGTTGGTAAACAAGTGGGGATTAGCTAAGTTCAATCTCATGCCTTAGGATGACATAAAGATTATCTATCTTAGGCCAAATTTTATGCTCTTTATGCTACCTTCAAATATCTTTCTAGAACTTACAAGTCACTAAGTAAACTATAAGAGAAAGCTTTGATAAATAAATTAAAGTATAAATCTTGTAAGTAAAACTAGGAGTGGGTATCAAGTGGGTATAATCACATATGCTTAATGCATATTGTTGGCATAGTAACAAGCAAGTTGTAGCTTGCTAAGATATCAGTATAAGCTTGCTAAGTTGCTAGTGTTAGCTTGCTTAATGAGTAGCTTGCAAGTATTGGCTTGCCTTGTGCAGATCAGTGGTTGAAGTTCTCCTCGGCTTCTTCCTCGTATCCTTGGTTGGTACTAGCATCTATAAATAAATATGAGGTACACAATCACCAAACAATAATTAACTATTTCCAATCATCACACAAAGGTTCACACTAGATGATCTAGCATCATCACTAACATTGCAAAATTAAGGCACTTGTCTTATTTTTTATTTTATAAAAGTAATTTCTACTCATTGAAAAACTACTTAAGATTTAATATTCTCCAACTCAAAAATGGGATCATGTTGACACATGTCATGACCACATATTTCAGTACATGGGAATGTGATTTAAAGTGGTGTCACAATTTAATAAGGTTTAACCTTTTTATTTTAATTAATTAAAGTGACTAGAAATGCCTATGTGGCATTCTTTTAGTACTTGATCATTATCTATGTAAGTAAATCTATATATTTTTATATATTCTGAAAGGTATATTTAAATGTGATTTTTGAGAGTTGGAATCAACTCAAAAGCTCTTATGGTTGAATTTTGAAAAATGTTTGAATAAAGAAAAGCTTCTTCCTTGTTATTTTTACCATGGTTCGTCTATAAATCCAACGGGCTTGGATTAAGCCTTCCAGTACCTTTCTAACAAAATTGGTTTCATGCATTTTGGTTCAGTGAATCGAGCTAGGTTGATTTTTGAATCTAGGTACAAAACTGGGTTTGAAATTAAATGAATAAAACTAAATTTGAATTGTTGGGTCGCGCGGGATGTTAAACTGGGCCGGCCCAATACGCACAGCGCACGCGCGGGCTGGTTAAGTGGTTGTCCCCACGCGTCAGAGAGATAGTGAGGGGCGAAGCGGTACGGGGTGATCTAGGCCGCACGATCTAACTCTAATCGAACATCTCTGGTTCATCGTCCACGTCGGGCAGCGCCGGTGAGACAGAACCCTAGCGTGGCAGGTGGAGGTCGTGGGAGGCTCACCGGGGCTCAGGCAAGGGTCGGCGACGGGGGCGAATAACGAAGTCGACGACGAGTCTCCTGGTACCGGCAGCTTCTCCTGGGGCGTCTCCAGTCGATGGCGCCTCTCCTCCTCTACAGCGGCGAACTCCGGTGAAATTGCGGCAATGCGCTGCTCACCTTGCTCCGGGAGTGAGCGGGTGTGATCAGTGAGAGGTGGGGAGTGAACTGGTGTGAAGAAAACGAGCGGGGGTTGCCTCCTTTTATAGTGGCTAAAGGGGACCGACGGGCGCGGGCTGAGCTCATCGTGGTCGATGGCACAGAGTGATACTGGCATGGCGACAGTAGGGGGCAGTGCTGTGCTCCCAGGCGAAGCTCAACGGCGTGGTGGCGAGGCGTGGGGCGGTGATCGGTCGGAACACGTCGATGCTCTGGGCGGGTCCGACGGCGATTTTAATGGCGCACGGGTGCTCCTGGTCGCGCGGCGGCGAACGAGCATGTCTGGCAGGGTGCTGGAGTGTTGGTGATCACGCACGCAAGCGGCGAGGGTGGCGCGCGGTATGTGGGTGATGGTCGAGGGTGGCGCACTGGCGCGCTCTTGGCTCGCACGCAGAGAGATTGGGCGAGCTCGGGCAGTGTGGTCCAGGGGCTGGCAGTGCTCATGGCTTGGACAGGGAGTGGCGATGGACGGTGGAGTGCCTGCTAGACATGCTTGCTAGGCTTGGTGTGCCTCCTATCCTGCTGTCGACATGTGGGTGGCAAGTTAGGCTTGGCATGGTCACCATTAATGGCTATGCCAAGCTCACAGTGGTTCTAAAGCTAGTTAGATTACTTTGATCATCTACTGAGAGTGTAGTGAGAGCTAGAGAGGGAACAAGGTTGGCCAAAATTACGGCACACTACAGTGTTTTGTGTTTGTTTGTTTGCTGTAAACAAGGTGTTTGATGAAATGGCCGAAATAAATTCAAATTTGAATTTTGGGTCCAAACTTGGTGGGTTTGCTAGGCACATACTAGGGAGTCTCTGGTTAGTTGGATTAGTCAAGGGGCACTGGTTTGGTTGGGTTTTGAAAATATGTGATCTTCACATATGATAAAGATTCAATTTTGAATTGTGATTTGAATGAGGTTGCCAAATGTTTCTGCAAGTTTGAAAGGTGGGATTTGCTTCACTTTTACTTGGTCTAGAAAGGGGTGAAAAGAATTGGGAAAGTTTCTGTTTGAAATCTTGGACTAGAAACACTCAAAGTGACCTAGTGAGCAAGATTGGCAAAAATGACCATTTGCCTTAATGGATTTGTTTTTGATTTTCTCTTTATTTATTTCTGTTTGGAAATGTTTTATATGATGTTCTTTTCACCTTTAAACTATTTCTTGCTATTTAGGTTAATCCCACAAGTTCATTCATGCATTTATCAAATCATCACATTCACACATGCATTCATATGATTTTAATTAATCAAAGTTTTTGTTAACCCTAATTTTAGTGATTAGAGTTTGATGATCATTGTTTTATATTTTTGGGATGTTACAAACCTTCCCCCCTTAAACAAAATCTCGTCCCGAGATTTTAAAAAGAAGTAAAAAGATTGCCTAGGATTTAAAGAGATCGGGAAACTCCGTCCTAATGTGATCTTCTCGCTCCCAGGTAGCTTCTTCTTCGGTGTGGTTGCTCCAATGAATCTTGAGAAACTTTATGCTCCAGGTTCGGGTGGTTCTAAAAGCTTCTTCCCAAATACGAATGGGTACTTCGGGATACGTCAGGTCATCGTTGATCTCTATGGTCCGATGATCAATGTTCTTGAAAACTTTAGTCTTCTCCGGAACTTCAAGGAATTTGCGAAGTAATGATATATGGAACATATTGTGCACTGCTGACATTTCCTATGGCAGTTCCAATTTATATGATACTTCTCCTCGACGATTCAGAATCTTGAAGGGTCCGATATATCTGGGGGCTAATTTTCCTTTGAGTTGGAAACACTACATTCCCTTCAAAGGTGACACCTTGAGATACACAAAATCTCCGATATTGAAAGCAAGGTCTCGATATCTCTTCTCGGCGTAACTCTCCTGTCTTGACTGGGCGGTCTTGAGGTGCTCACGAATCTTGTGAACTTTCTCTTCGGCTTCTCGTAGGATGTCGGGTCCAAAAATTTGTCTCTCTCCTACTTCCGACCAATTTAAAGGGGTGCGACACTTCCTTCCATACATGAATTCAAATGTGGCCATTTGCAGACTAGCCTGGTAACTGTTGTTGTATGAAAATTCTGCAAAAGGTAGACAGTCTTCCCATTTAGATCCATACTCTAGCACACATGCTCTCAACATATCTTCGAGTATTTGATTTACTCGCTCTGTTTGTCCATCGGTCTGAGGTGATACGATGTGCAGAAATACAGTCGGGTTCCTAAACCTTCTCGGACTTTCTTCCAGAATCTCGAGGTAAACTGAGTTCCTCGATCCGATACGATGTTCTTGGGGACTCTGTGCAAACTGACGATTCTAGCGATGTACAACTCTGCTAGCTTCGAACTCTGGTATGTGGTCGTGACTTGTAAGAAATGGGCTACTTCGGACAATCTGTCAACTATGACCCAGATAGAGTAATTTCCCCTACTAGAAGTAGGCAATCCGGTGATAAAGTCCATTCCAACTGAATCCCATTTCCATTCCGGAATCTGTAAAGGTTGCAACAGTCCCGCAAGTCTTTGATGCCCTGCCTTGAATCTTTTACATATATCACACTTGGCTATATAGCTTCCGATTTCTCTTTTCATCTTATGCCACCAAAATTGTTCCTTCAAATCCTGATACATCTTTGTTCCTCCGGGGTGGATAGAATAAAGAGTATCATGGGCCTCTTTCAAAATCACTTCTTTCAATTCTGAATCTGCTGGTACACAAAGGCGTCCTTTGTACCACAGAACTCCTTCTTCGTCTTCGGTGAATCCGGGTACTTTGCCTGTACCGATACAACATTTGATTCTGTCGATACTAGCATTTCCTTTCTGCGCCTCCTTGATCTGACTGATCAAAGTGGGTTGAAGTTCTATGCTAGCCAAAAATCCTTCACTCACTAATTCCATTCGGAAATCTTCCATCTCTTTGTGCAAGCTTGGTTTCTCCTTCAAAATCATGGAGTTCAAGCGGCACGGCAATCTGCTAAGGACACCTGCTACCACATTGGCTTTACTGGGGTGATAGTGAATGTCCAGATCATAATCCTTCATTAGCTCAATCCATCTTCTCTGCCTCATATTCAGCTCCTTCTGAGTGAATATATACTTTAGGATCTTGTAATCCGAATAAATCTCACAACGGTTTCCCATCAGATAATGTCTCCATGTCTTCAGGGCTAGAACTACGGCTACGAGTTCAAGGTCATGGGTTGGATAATTCTGTTCATGCTGCTTCAGTTGTCGGTATAGATAAGATATAACTTTGCCTTCTTGCATTAGAACACATCCGAGACCGATCTTGGATGCGTCACAATACACATCAAAGGGCTTCGTGATATCCGGCATGATCAAGATTGGGGCTGAAATCAATCTTCTCTTGAGTTCTTGAAAACTCACTTCACATTTGTCCGTCCATTGAAAATTCTTGTCCTTCTTTAGCAATTGGGTCATGGGTCTGGCAATACTCGAGAATCCTTCTACGAACTTGCGGTTGTATCCCGCTAATCCAAGAAATGCACGAACTTGGGTTTGAGTGGTTGGGGCTTGCCAATCTTCGACATCCTTCACCTTCGCAGGGTCAACGGCAATTCCTCCGGCTGATACAATATGTCCGAGGAATCCTACCTACTATAACCAGAATTCACATTTTCTAAACTTGGCATATAGCTTATGCTCTCTAAGGGTTCCAAGAATGGTCCTTAGGTGTAGCTCATGTTCTTCTTCTGATTTGGAATAAATCAGAATGTCATCGATGAAAACAATGACAAACTTATCCAGGAAGTCCATAAAAATATTATTCATGAGGTTCATGAAATAAGCGGGGGCATTGGTTAATCCAAAAGACATGACCATATACTCATATAATCCATATCGGGTGGTAAAGGCAGTCTTTGGAATATCCTCTGTGCGAATCTTGAGTTGATGATAGCCAGTTCTAAGATCAATCTTAGAAAACACTTTGGCACCAGTCAATTGGTCAAACATGTCTTCTATCTTTGGCAGTGGGTACTTGTTCTCGATGGTGACATCATTCAGCTTTCGATAGTACGTGGACAGACGGTTACCTCCATCTTTCTTGTCCACAAACAACACAGGTGATCTCCAAGGTGACGCACTTGGTTGAATCAGTCCAATTTCTAGCATAGCATCCAGTTGTTTCTTCAGTTCTGCTTGCTCAGATGGGTTCATACTATATGGTCTCTGGGCTACGGGTCCGGTTCCAGGTATTAGTTCAATGATAAACTCGATATCCCGATCTGGGGGCATACCGGGCAAAACATTTGGAAATACATCGGGGTATTCACAGACTATCCGAACTTGATCAATGGTTGGCTGGGCTATACTCTTGTTGCAGTTGAATTGACGGGGCAAGGTTTCAGATACATGCTCTACTGATATTCCAGCTGTACTGGTCATGGTTATGGCTTTCTTGACAGAGTCAATTAATCATTTATGTTTGGACATCCAATCCATTCCTAGTACTACTTCCAAAACTTTAGTTCCAAGTACTATTAGATTAGCATAAAAATATATGCCATGGATTCGGATGGGGACAACTTTGCAAATTTGTCTAGCTTTGGTGGTTGAACCAGGTATTTGAACAATCATAACATGCTTCAATTTGGTTGGTTGAATATTACTAGTGCATGCAAATTCTTCAGTAACAAATGAGTGCGATGCTCTAGAATCAAACAACACTCTTGCAAGTACTGAGTTAACAGAAAACATACCCAACACGACGTTTGGTTCTTCCTGGGCTTCTTCACCATGCATGAGAAAGAGACGGTCGTTGCGGTTGAGCGAATTCCCTGGGGCAAACCTCCTTCCGGGCTGAACATGACGCTGCTGCTGAGCTGGGGCATTTGCATTGGGGGATGCGGAAATCTTCTTGGGTCACTCATTGGAATAGTGACCCTTGGTTCCACATTAATAACAAGTCACCTACGACTTGTCCTTCGCTGCAACAAGCACAACATTGCTCCCAGTCCTCGGGGAAGTGTTGGTGTTGGTGGCGGTATTGTTGTTGTTGAACTTGGGTGGTGCACGGTTGAAATTGTTGGAGTGGCCGGGGTTGTTGTGGTTTCCTCCGGGCCTTGGGTTTCCACGGTTGGGATAGGTCGGACGGTTCATTGGGGGTCTGTTGTTTCTTGGGGAAAATCCTGGAGATGGGTTGGGGCGATACTTTGGTGTATGGTGGGTTCCTGGCTGATGCATCATGCGACGCTTGCGGTTCTCATTGTCTTGGTTGATATTTCCTTCCATCTGAATGGCAGAGTCCACTAAAGCTTCAATATCAGCAAAGGGGATATTGACTAAAACTGTCTGCATCTCATCATGCAGACCGTTCAGGAATCTCTCTTTCTTCTTGGCTTCGGTGTCGATCTCATCTGGTGCATACCTAGCCAATGGCAAAAATTTGTCACGGTATTCCACTACTGTCATCCTTCCTTGCTTCAGTTCCCTAAATTCATCTCTCATCCTCTTGATTAAACCCGATGGCACATGGGTTCTACTGAACTTGACTTTGAACTCTTCCCAAGTCATCATCTGACCACCTGTCATTGCGCGAACGCTGTTCCACCATGCTCTTGCATCTCCTGCCAGATAGTGGGTGCCAAACAACACTTTCTCGTTATCTTCTACTCCTGCAAGTTCCAGGTTGTTCTCCATGGTTTGCAACCAATCATCTGCATCTAGGGACTCTTCTGACTTAGTGAAAACAGGTGGATTGGTGTTCTGGAAATTCTTGAGCTTAGATCCATGGTTGTCCTGATTTCCATGGCCTTGATTGTTGTTGGGCATCTGGGCGATGTGTTGAAGGGTGGCTAAGTTGGCTTGACGTTCGGCTCTTTCAGCTTCACAGTCAGAAACCAACATTTGCAAGATCTGCAACATCGGGTCCGGGGATGAACCGCTTCCTCCGCGAGGCATCTGAAGATTGAGGTAGATCATGAGAAAAGAGGGAAATTTCTAGGGTTCAAGGGTTTTGAAAAGTTTTTAAAGTTTGAGTCAGATTTTTCTAGAAACTTGCTTTTCATTCATTCATAGCACACGATACAAACACACAGCACAACAAAGGAAAACAGATGGTTTTAAGAACCATTCTGGGAAACTACGATACAGTGGGACCAATTACAACTCACTAACACTAGTGCTCAAGTGCTACTACTCCTCAGAGTCAGTGTCATCATCATCCTCCTCCTCATCATCATCATCTATGAAGGCGAAGTCATCCTCATCGGTGAATAAGTCCATGGCCTGATCCTCCAGAAAGTCATCATCATCGCTGAGATAGGAGTAGGGGTCTCCACGAAGGTCTTCCCCTGCATTCTCCCTCTCCTCCAACTGCATGTCTCTCTCGTGGATGGTCTCCTCCAAATCCGTGATCCGGTGGCGAAGACGGGCAATGATGCGCTCCTTCTTATCGAGATGACGGCGACGAGACTTGCGATCCTTCACTAGCATGGCGATGGTCTGATCCTTCTTGGCGGCGATGGCGTACTTGTGGTTGGTGTAGGAGCGAGCATTGTCCAACTCCTTCTGACGATCATACATCATGAAGCTGAGGTGGTCCAACTGAGTCTTCAGCTTAGGGTGATGTGGGGCCTCCAGTGGCTGTCCCATAGCATCACGCCTTGGGTAGAACTCAAAACGGGTACCCTTGATTTGATTGATACTCTTCCCACACAGACGGGCAATATCTTCCTGCATGGCCCTGGAAAGTCCATCGAGCCAGTTGTTCTCTCTTAAGGTGAACTGAATTCCCTCTGCAGTGGGAGGTTCAATCTTTCCTCGGATACTTGCAACAACTAACCACTACAAATCTTCTCCTTCCTGATCATTGAGCTGAGAGCCGAAGAACTCGGGGTGTGGACGCTCCAGCATCTCCGACAGCTGGTCCAAGTCGCGCTCAAAGATGAGTTCTCCTCCATTCCCCAAATGATAAAACTTGATGTACTTCACGTCCATCTATAAGAATATAGGATGAGTAAGTTAGTAGAGTGATCAAGTGTGTCAAATTTTATGTAAGTTTGCAAGAATTTTTGAGGACATGTATTTTCATGAAAGAATCCAAGTGATAAGAATGAGAATAAGTTTTTTGTAAATACTCACTTCTTTTGGTTTTGAAACTAAGTTTTCGATTCAAACGTCCATTCTAACTAGGGTCTCCTATGGTCAGGATGACTCTGATACCAACTTGTCAACACCCGGATTTTTAATCCCAGATGCCTGTTATGCCATACATCGCAATCCCAGGATTACCATTTTTGCGAGACATAATAGATTTGGATATCACAGTACATCATCCATTACAAACCATACATAAGGTATTACACAAATAAGGATATCATGATCCAGTTCTTAATACAATTCAAGCAGCAGAATAACGTAAAGATAACGATAGCGTAGGCGAAGCTCCATCTTCAGGGTCACAAGCAATGCTTACGATGGGAGATGATCCTAGTTGTCATAACCTTCCTGCGGTCCGTCATCCTAATACTCCTCTTCATAGTCTGGCCACGGGAATAGCCAGGGACAAAGCCATGAGTACTCTTTAAGTACTCACAAACTAATACTAACAAGTGAAGTGGTTTTGAATAGGATATACTAAGCACTAGGGTTGTTTTGCAAAAAGCCACATTTACCTCTACTAAGTTCAGAAGTAAAGAAAACTAGTTGACAGTTTTATACACCTAAGTGGGAACTTGAATTTCATATCACAACTCTGTTCTAGTCAAGTCAATGTCATGAATCATTTCACAAGTCATTTTGAAAACATCTGACGATAGAATAGTATGGCCACTCCAACTGTCCATAACCGCGGACGCGACTATTTGAATAATTTGACACTCTGCAGAGATTGTACACTTTAACCACAACATTCGATACACCCGTGAGGAACAAATCCTGAATTCACCATACTCAGTATGCGGATAATCAATCCTAACCTTTCAGTTACACGCCCTACTATAGGCACCTCTCCTGTGTGTTTGGCCTCCCAACCATGACCAAATTTCATCTTGGGTACTACACAGGTGGACAATCTTCACAAGGTAGCCTCAGCTCAGACCTTGTCCGCGAGGGAACCCATACTAAGGTATACAAATTTCTAGTCAAGCCCTACCCAAATTTCGGGTATTGTGGTTGTACGGTAAAATTGGAATGGTATCGCATCCAGACAACCATCAGTTTTATAAAGGGCTAAGGCTCATGCCTTAACATTTTCATCATCAAAATCCTCCGGTGTTCAGAAACACATGTCAAAACATTTCAGTAGAATGACTCATCATTCTAAGGTTTTCATAACCATTTTCACCAAGTGTTCCCATCTAAAGTTGATCAATTTTTATGCTTAGCACTAGCATCTACAGGTGGGGGTAAAGACTCATGAGTGGTGGTAAACAAGTGGGGATTAGCTAAGTTCAATCTCATGCCTTAGGATGACATCAAGATTATCTATCTTAGGCCAAATTTTATGCTCTTTATGCTACCTTCAAATATCTTTCTAGAACTTACAAGTCACTAAGTAAACTATAAGTGAAAGCTTTGATAAAGAAATTAAAGTATAAATCTTGTAAGTAAAAGTAGGAGTGGGTATCAAGTGGGTATAATCACATATTCTTAATGCATATAGTTGGCATAGTAACAAGAAAGTTGTAGCTTACTAAGATATCAGTATAAGCTTGCTAAGTTGCAAGTGTTAGCTTGCTTAATGAGTAGCTTGCAAATATTGGCTTGCCTTGTGAAAAGCAGTGGTTGAAGTTCTCCTCGGCTTCTTCCTCATAGTATTCTCCTTCTTCCTCGTATCCTTGGTCGGTACTAGCATCTATAAATAAATACGAGGTACACAATCACCAAACAATACTTAACTATTTACAATCATCACACAAAGGTTCACACTAGATGATCTAGCATCATCACTAACATTACAAGATTAAGGCACTTGTCTTATTTTTTTTAGAAAAGTAATTTCTACTCATTGAAAAACTACTTAATATTTAATATTCTCCAACTCAAACATGGGATCATGTTGACATATGTCATCCCCACATATTTCAGTACATGGGAATGTGATTTAAGGTGGTGTAATAATTTAATAAGGTTTAACCTTTTTATTTTAATTAATTAAAGTGACTAGAAATGCCTATGTGGCATTCTTTTAGTACTTGATCATTATGTCTGTAAGTAAACCTATATATTTTTATATATTCTGAAAGGTATAGTTAAATGTGATTTTGAGAGTTGGAATCAACTCAAAAGCTCTTATGGTTGAATTTTGAAAAATGTTTGAATGCAAAAAGCTTCTGCCTTGTTATTTTTACCATGGTTGATCTATAAATCCAATTGGTTTGAATCCAACGGGCTTGGATTAAGCCTTCTAGTACCTTTCTAACAAAATTGGTTTCATGCATTTTGGTTCAGTGAATCGAGCTAGGTTGATTTTTGAATCTAGGTATAGAACTGGGTTTGAAATTAAATGAATAAAACTAAATTTCAATTATTGGGTTGCGCGGGATGTTAAACTGGGCCGGCTCACTACGCACAGTGCACACGTAGACTGGTTAAGTGGATGTCCCCATGCGTCAGTGAGATAGTGAGGGGCGAAGCGGTTCGGGGTGATCTAGGCCGCACGATCTAACTCTAATAGAATGGCTCTGGTTCATCGTCCACGTCGGATAGCGCCGACGAGACAGAACACTAGAGCGGCAAGTGGGGGTCATGGGAGGCTCACCGGGGCTCAGGAGAGGGTCGGCGACAGGGGCGAATGATGAAGTCGACGACAACGAGTCTCTTGGTACCGGCAGCTTCTCCTGGGGTGGCTCCAATCGACGACGCTTCTCCTCCTCTACAGCAGCGAACTCCAGTGAAATTCCGGCGATGTGCTGCTCTCCTTGCTCCGGGAGTGAGTGGGTGTGATCTGTGAGAGGTGGGGAGTGAACCTGTGTGAAGAAAACGAGCGGGGGTGGCCTCCTTTTATAGTGGCTGAAGGGGACCAACGGGCGCGGGCTGAGCTCGTCATGGTTGATGGCATAGAGTGCTACTGGCATGGGCAACGGTAAGGGGCGGTGTTGTGCTCCCTGGTGAAGCTCAACGGCGTGGTGTCGAGGCGTGGGGCGGTGCTGATCGGTCGGAACACGTCGATGCTCTGGGCGGGTCCGACGGCGATTTTAATGGCGCACGGGTGCTCCTGGTCGCGCGGTGGAGAACGAGCATGTCTGGCGGGGTGCTAGAGTGTTGGTGATCATGCACGCAAGCGGCGAGGGTGGCGCGCGGTCTGTGGGTGCTGGTCGAGGGTGGCGCATTGGCGCGCTCTTGGCTCGCACGCAGACAGATTGGGCGAGCTCGGGCAGTGTGGTCAAGGGGCTGGCAGTGCTCGAGGCTTGGACAGGGGGTGGCGATGGACGGTTGAGTGCCTGCTAGACATGCTTGCTAGGCTTGGTGTGCCTCCTATCCTGCTGTCGACATGTGGGTGGCAAGTTAGGCTCGGCATGGTCACCATTAATGGCTATGCCAAGCATACAGTGGTGCTAAAGCTAGTTAGATTACTTTGATCATCTACTGAGAGTGTAGTGAGAGCTAGAGAGGGAACAAGGTTGGCCAAAATTACGGCACACCATAGTGTTTTGTGTTTGTTTGTTTGCTGCAAACAAGGTGTTTGATGAAATGGCCAGAAGAAATTCAAATTTGAATTTTGGGTTCAAACTTGGTGGGTTTGCTAGGCACATACTAGGGAGTCTCTGGTTAGTTGGATTAGTCAAGGGGCACTGGTTTGGTTGGTTTTTGAAAATGTGTGATCTTCACATATGATAAAGATTCAATTTTGAATTGTGATTTGAATGAGGTTGCCAAATGTTTCTACAAGTTTGAAAGGTGGGATTTGCTTCACTTTTACTTGGTCTAGCAAGGGGTGAAAAGAATTGGGAAAGTTTCTGTTTGAAATCTTGGACTAGAAACACTCAAAGTGACCTAGTGAGCAAGATTGGCAAAAATGACCATTTGCCTTAATGGATTTGTTTTTGATTTTCTCTTTATTTCTTTCTGTTTGGAAATGTTTTATATGATGTTGTTTTCACCTTTGAATTATTTCTTGCTATTTAGGTTAATCCCACAAGTTTATTCATGCATTTATCAAATCATCACATTCACACATGCATTCATATGATTTTAATTAATCAAAGTTTTTGTTAATCCTAATTTTAGTGATTAGAGTTTGATGATCATTGTTTTATATTTTTGGGATGTTACACAAAGGGCTATGATGGTGGAAAATACCGTTCATGCTTGGAGCGCATGGACCCTACCGCGCGACGCGAGGCCACCAAAGCACTCGACATGTCCTTCATGACGATGGAATCCCAAGGAAACGTCATGCCCAATACGCCACAAGCTGCGGTCATGGAGGCGACCACCTACCTTGCATCTAACCCGCCACCGGCAGGGGATCCAAGGAATGCAATCCACAAATCTGCACTCGCGGGACTCGGGCTCGTCGGAGCTGCGCTCCACGAAGAGACTCCTACGGAGCCGAAGAAAAAGGTCGCGGTAAAGTTCACTCGAAGCCTCACACCCTCATCCGAGGAGGAAGAGCATGACCTGCCTCGACGCTGTCGGAGCCCATGGCACAGGAGCAGCAACTACGACGCTCGCAGCGATCTCACACAGCGCAAGATCTACAAGTCACGTGCTAAGTGTGCATGCTCGTCTGAGTCCGAAGATGATGACGGGGAGGTGTGCGGCGACAGGTGATTTAGCAGGGCCGTCCAGCAATCACGGATGCCGAGGAACTTCAAGCTCCCCTTGGAAAAACCGAAGTTTGACGGTGTGTACGAGCCGAAAACTTGGCTCGACGAGCACCTATCATCGCTAAAACTCCATGGCGGGACCAAAAGCACATACATGTAGTGCCTCCAGCTGTAGCTGACAGGCGCAGCCAGGGCCTGGCTCAGCAGTCTCCCCTCCGGCTCCATCCACAACTAGGAAGAGCAGGCATACAACTTCATCCTCAACTTCAAGGGCACCAGCAAGAGGCCAGCCTCCATCGAAGATTTATGGGCTTGCTGCCAGTGGTCCAACGAAACCATCCGCTCGTACATATTGCGCTGGTCTATCATCAAGAACTCCGCCTCAAACATCTCGAGAAGGAAATCGACGCCTTCAATGACAGTGTCAGGCGCCGTGAATTTAAAGAGGACCTCGGGCGCATCAAGCCCAAAACTATCGATCACCTGATGGACATCGCTAATCGCTAGGCCCATGACGAAGATGACGTCAACCGAGCATGTTCGAATTACGAAGATGACTTCGGCCGCAGGCGTGACCTCCACGGAAAGAGAAGATCGCGCGTCTATGACGACCGCGAGGAGGTCGACATGGTTGCGGCGGGCTAAGCCGATCGCCGCGATGATGGAAACCGCAACAATGGATACCGTGGTGGCAACTGCCGCGACGGCGGGCGGCCCATCCAAACATGACAGCGCCGCAACCGTGACGATGAACCTTCGGCATATGACAAGCTATCAGGTCCCTGCACCATCCACTTCTACATTGACAAGCAACATGATAAGAAGAAGGCCATCCACGTGCTCAAGGACTGCCCGGAGTTCCAGAAACTCAGTGAGGGCTTCGTCCATATGCGTCGCCAAACGGTGAACCCGAGGTTTGCCCCCGCTCTAGGAGTCGTAGCCCATGGAGCTCCACCACCACCACCCGGAGGACCCTCATAGCATGCGGCTGCGCCAGCGTAGAACAACGGGGCAGGCGCATACCCACCTCCACTAGGGGCCCTCATGATACAAAAGGGGCACCCAACCAACAGGGTGAAAAAGAAGATCACCCGCCAGGTTAACTTGGTAGTGACCTCTCCGCCAGCCATACCTGTGTACTTCAGCGGCTCAGAGTCATGTATCACATTCAACCGCTCGGACCACTCGCGCCAGATACCTCGCCCCGGTCACTCTGCCCTTGTGCTCGAGTCGTAGATCGGAGGATTCTAGATGAGCCACATCTTCATGGATGATGGCAGCAGCATCAACCTGATGTTTTCCAGCACACTCGCAGCTATGCAGATCCTGCTATGCAGCTTAGAGGCGTCGGGCACGACGTTCCACGACATCGTCCCAGGGAAGGGCATATACCCCCTGGCAAGATATGGATCGACGTCATCTTCGGCAAACCCAACAACTTCCGGCGCAAGCGGCTAGAGTTCGAAGTGGTGGACTGGCCATTGCAGTACCACGCCCTCTTTGGGCGTGTAGCATTCGCAAGATTCCTGGCAGTACCGCACTACGCATACTTGCTACTGAAGATGCCGGGACCCAATGGCGCATCATCGTCCTAGGAAGCTTCACCAGGTTGGACAGCTGCGACGGTGACTTCAACTGAATCTCCCAATTGTTCGGCATGCAAGAGGAGCTCTCAAGGATAAAGGAGATCACAGACAACAGGGCGCCCCAAGTTACCAGGCAAAACGCAGATGATATGTCGTTTGACTCCACAGTTAACATTAAGAAGGTGCAGGTTCACCCGACGGATGCCTCCAAGACGGTGTTGATCGCCAACGACCTGAGTCCCGCATAGGAAATCACGCTCGTTGAATTCCTCCGTGAGCGTCGGGAAATTTTCGCCTGGTGTCCTGCGGACATGCCAGGAGTTCCCAGGGAATTCGCCGAGCATGCACTCAACGTGTTCTAGATGCGAAGCCAGTTAAGCAGTCAATGCACCGATTGTCCGAGCCAAGAGCTGAAGCCATTGTCATCAAAGTAAATAGACTCCTTGATGCCAACTTCATTAGGGAGATAAAGGAAAGCGAGTGGCTGGCCAATGCCATGCTAGTACCCAAGAAGGACACGGACATCCTGCGGATGTGTGTGGACTTCACATCGCTTAACAAGCATTTCCCCAAGGACCACTTTCCTCTTACACGGATCGATCAAATCATTGACTCCACTGCAGGATGTGAGAAACTCTCCTTCCTCGACGCCTAATCATGCTACAATCAAATTCGGTTGAAGGCCAAAGATCAGGAGAAAATGGTGTTCATTATGCTGTTCGGGGTGTTCTGCTACAACACAATGCCTTTCGGGCTGAAGGACTTACCAGAGATGCATGCAGGCATGTCTGAAAAACCAGATTGGTCGCAACGTTCAAGTTTATGTCGATGACATAGTAATTAAGATCAAGGAGGCCAGAATGCTCATCAACAACCTCCGCGAAACATTCAACAACCTTGATTGCTACAAGATCAAGCTGAACCCGGACAAGTGCACTTTCGCCGTCCCGTCCGGTCAGTTACTCGGGTACTTCATCTCTCGGCATGGCATCGAGGCAAACCCGAAGAAAATCAGGGCTATACTACCCATGGAGAAGCCCAAGAACCTTAAGGGAGTCCAGCAACTGGCTGGGCGAATCACGGCGCTCAACAGGTTCATCAGCCACATGGGCGAGAAAGCCCTTCCTTTTTATTAGCTGTTACGCAAGGCCGGCAAATTTGAGTGGTCGGCCGAGGCGGATGCGGCATTCAAAGACCTCAAGTGCCTGCTCTCCACATCACCCGTGCTGGTAACACCAAGGGAGAGGGAGCCTCTGCTGCTATACATCGCAACCACACACCAGGTGGTCAACACAACTCTTGTGGTCGAGCGGCCTAAAGACACCAAGACTCATGGGGTGCAGCGCCCAATCTACTACCTCAGCAAGGTACTCACCCCAACAAATCAAAGTTATCCCCACTACCAGAAGCTCGCCTATGGCGTATTCATGACGGCGCGTCGGTTGAGCCACTACTTCCAGGAGCATCAGATCGTGGTCGTCAATGACGCCCCGCTATTGAACATCCTGAACAACCCCGAAGCTACGGGGCGAGTAGCCTTATGGGGCATCGAGACATGTCCTCGAGACATCATCTACGAGCGGCGCACCGCCATCAAGTCTCAGGTGCTCCCTGACTTCCTCGTCCACTAGATGGAAGTCCAGTTGTTGGACACTCTGGACATGTCCCAGTCTTGGACAATGCACTTCGATGTCTCTAAGCTCGAGGCAGGAGCAGGACCCGGCGTAATACTGACGTCCCCTCAATGGGACAAGATGAGATATGTCCTTTGGATGAAGTTCCGTGCATCCAACAACGAGGTCGAATACGAGGCACTCATACATGGCATGAGGATGGAAAAAGTGTGCGGAGCCACACGCCTCGTCATCTACGGTGACTCCAACCTCGTCGTCCAACAAACGATGAAGGAGTGTGACGCCCATAGCGCCAACATGATCGCATACCGTGCGCTCTACAACTAACTCGAAGGGGACTTCGACGGCTGTGAACTTCGGCATGTTGGCAGGGAAAGCAATGAAGAGGCTGACAAACTTGCCATCATCAGCTCCACCTACGCCCCATTACCACCAGGTGTGTTCCTCGAACAAATCTGTGTGCCCTCCATCAAACAGAAATTCCCGGAGAACACAACCGAAGCCCTAGGACACTCGGGGGCTACGCCACCCGAGAAGGCAGAGGATCCCGAAAAGCTCTATATGGAGGTTGAACTGGTGAGCCTCATGCAGGTCATGGCGGTCGATAAGATGTGGACCCAGCCATACCTCCGCTACCTAATAAGAAAGCAGCTGCCTGAGGACCCGACGAATGCCCGATGCATATCCCGCCGATCAAAGGCCTTCATGTAGGGTTCGCAGCATAGAAAACAAAAATTTTCCTACGATGTGAACTATATACCAAGATCCATCTACTAGATACAAACAACGAGCGGATGTATATCCGTAGAGAACATACCCTTGAAGACCGACAAAGCTTAACGAGTTCAACTCGTGGTTGATGTAGATGATCTCTTGCCGATCTCAAGATCGAGAGGAAGTCCTAGCGCCGCAAATCAGCAGCGCATCCGTGCTCGCACACACGTTCGAGGCACCGAGCAACCTCCACATCCTCGCTCCAGCGATGCAGCGGAAGCACAACTCTTTCTTGCCGAATAGCCACCGGGAACATGTATCTCGCTAGTCCGAGACCATGGGGGATAAATTCTAGAGGGGGAGAGAGATCCTTCACGAGGAGGTGTGAGAGACAAGTGAGGAGGGGGGATCCTTTTATAGGAGGAGGGGGGGGCACCCAAGGGGGTGGCCGCCGGCCATGGGGCTGCCCCCTCCCCTCCTTCATTCATGTGGGTGGACACTCCACTAACAAAATGCCCTTTAAATTTCCTCCACTCAAAAGTCCACTCAAATTCCCATTAAATTTCCACCAAATTTAATGCAAACTCTCATTAAATAAAACTCTTTTATTTTATTCAGAATTTTGTCAATTACTTTAATGACAAACATTCACAAATAACCCCTTGCTAGAATTCTATTTCACATGCATAACCACTTTATGCAATTTCACCCGAAAACCTGTTTCGCTATCTAGTGAAATAAATTCCTGCGCTTGTTCATTCTTTCGGCATGAAACATTTGCTCCAATTGGATGTCGGTGTATCTTAAGTGTGTCACCCTACGGTTCGTGAATAATGCGGACATGATCGAGACCCCTCTCGGATCAATAATCAGAAGCGGGATCTGGAGACCCATACTGACTCCCACACATTCAACGATGACTTTCTTGTGATCGTCGGAACCTTTTACGCTAGTATCTTAATCCCTTTGTTTCACGATATATTACATGTCCGAGATTCGATCATCGGTATCTCCATACCTAGTTTGATCTCGTTACCGACATGCACTCTTTTCTCGTTCCTGTGATATAACATTCTAGTGATCAAATCACTTGCTTGCAAGCTAATCAATGTGATATCACCGAGAGGGCCCAGAGTATATCTATCCGTCATCGGGATGAACAAATTCCACTCTCGATCCATGAGCCTCAACATAACACTTTATTAGTTCTGAATCCATCTTTATAATCACCCTGTTACGGTGTGACGTTTGATGTTATCAAGAAACTCTTCCGGTGTTAGTGATTGACATGATCTCATGGTCTAAGGATTAGGATCACTTCGTAAGTTGTTATAGCAATATAAACTCAATGACTTTGATCGTAATGCTATACTTCGGATGAATGTTCATCACACCATTACACTAATGTTGTGATCCCGTTATTAACAACATCCAATGTCCATGATCAGGAAACCTTGATCATCTTGTTAATCAACGAGCTAGTTTATGAGAGAGGCATAACTAGGAACTTTCTGTTTATTAAACACACATGTATTAACGTTTCCGTATTAATACAATTATAGCATGCAAAATAAACATCTATCATATACTTGGAATACACATAATAAACACTTTATTATTGCCTCTCAGGGCATATTCCCTTCAGTCTCCCACTTGCACTAGAGACAATAATCTAGTTACATAGTGATAAATCTAACACCCATTGAGTTCTGGTGTTGATCATGTTTTGCTCTAGGGAGTGTTTTAGTCAACGGATCTGCTACATTGAGATCCGTATGTACTTTACAAATCTTTATATCTCCATCCTTGACATGCTCGCGGATGGAGTGAAACCGGCGCTTAATATGCTTGGAATGCTTGTGAGACCTTGGCTCTTTGGCATTGGCAATGGCACCATTGTTGTCACAATAGATCACCATTGGGTCCAATGTGTTTCCACCACTCCTAGTTCGGATATGAACTCCTTCATCCAAACTGCTTCCTGAGCCGCTTCTGAAGCAGCAACATATTCGGCCTCCGTTGTTGATCCCGCTACCACAGGTTGTTTGGAGCTCCTCCAACTAACCGCTCCGCCATTCATGAGAAATACGTATCCGGATTGAGACTTAGAGTCATCCGGATCGGTGTCAAAGCTAGCGTCGACATAACACTTAGCGACGAGCTCTTCTTCACCTCCGTATACAAGAAACATATCCTTAGTTCTTCGTAAGTACTTAAGGATATTCTTGACCGCTATCCAGTGTTCCGAACCTGGATCCGATTGGTACCTACTAGTCAAACTAATAGCATGTGCCACATCCGGTATTGTACATAGCATGGCGTACATTATAGAGCCTATGGCTGAAGCATAGGGGACTTTGTCCATTATCTCTCTTTCTTCCGCCGAAGCCGGACTTTGAGTCTTACTCAATGTCTTGCCTTGCAACATAGGTAAGAACCCCTTCTTACTTCCGTCCATTTTAAACTTCTTTAAAATCTTATCAAGGTATGTACTTTGCGATAGCCCTATTAGGCGCCTAGATCTATCTCTATAGATCTTTATGCCTAATATGTATGACGCTTCACCTAGGTCCTTCATTGAAAATTTGCTGTTTAGATAACTTTTAACACTGTTTAAAAGATCTATATCATTTTCGATCAATAATATGTCATCCACATATAATATCAGAAATGCCACATTGCTCCCACTCACTTTCTTGTAAATACAAGCTTCTCCATAAGTTTGGACAAATCCAAACTCTTTGATCACCTCATCAAAGCGGAGATTCCAACTTCGTGATGCTTGCTTCAATCCATAGATGGATCGCTGAAGCTTGCACAACTTGTTAGCATCCTTAGGATCGACAAAACCCTTTGGTTGTATCATATACCACTCTTCTTCAATATTCCCATTGAGAAACGCGGTTTTGACATCCATCTGCCATATCTCATAATCGAAATATGCAGCAATTGCTAACATAATCCTAATTGACTTTAGCATCGCTACGGGAGAGAAAGTCTCATCGTAGTCAACTCCTTGAATTTGTCGAAACACCTTTGCGACAAGTCGAGCTTTATAGACGGTCACATTACCATCAGCATCAGTTTTCTTTTTGAAAATCCATTTGTTCTCCACGGCCTTTCGGTCGTGAGGTAGTTCCACCAAGTTCCAAACTTGATTTTCATACATGGATTCCATCTCGGATTTCATGGCTTCTAACCATTTGTTGGAATCCGGGCTCATCATCGCTTCTTCATACGTCACAGGGTCATCATTTTCATCAACCATGAAATTCATGACAGGATTTCCGTACAGCTCGGGAGCTGCACGCGTCCTGTTTGACCTGCGAGGTTCGGTAGTACTCTCTTTCGGAGTTTCATGATCATTATCATTAGTTCCCTCTTCAACAGGTGGAGCCAACTCCGGAACAACTTCCGGCGCTGCGCTACTCGCCATACTTTGAAGAGAAGGTTCCACAACCTCTTCGAGTTCTACCTTCCGACTACTCACACCTTTCGCGAGAAACTCTTTCTCTAGAAAGGATCCATTCTTGGCAACAAAAACCTTGCCCTCGGATCTGTGATAGAAGGAATACCCAATAGTTTCTTTAGGGTATCCTATGAAGACGCATTTTTCCGCTTTGGGTTCGAGTTTACCCGGTTGAAGTTTCTTCACATAAACATCGCATCCCCAAACTTTAAGAAATGACAGCTTAGGTTTGTTTCCAAACCACAATTCATACGGTGTCTTTTCAACGGATTTAGATGGTGCCCGATTTAAAGTGAATGCAGCAGTTTCTAGTGCATATCCCCAAAATGACAACGGCAAGTCCGTCAGAGACATCATAGATCGAACCATATCTAATAAAGTACGATTACGACGTTCCGACACACCATTTCGCTGTGGTGTTCCGGCAGGTGTGAGTTGTGAAACAATTCCACACTCTTTCATGTGAGTGCTAAACTCGTAACTTAGATACTCACCTCCACGGTCGGACCGTAGAAATTTGATCTTTCTATTATGATGATTTTCCACTTCATTCTGAAATTCCTTGAACTTTTCAAAGGTTTCAGACTTGTGTTTCATCAAGTAGATATAACCGTATCTACTCAAATCATCCGTGAAAGTAACAAAATAACGATATCCACCTCGCGCCGACACACTCATTGGACCACATACATCAGAATGTATGATTTCCAATAAATCTGTCGCCCGTTCCATTCAACCGGAAAACGGCATTCTAGTCATCTTGCCCATAAGGCATGGCTCACATGTATCAAATGATTCATAATCAAGTGATTCCAAAAGTCCATCCGAATGGAGCTTCTTCATGCGTTTAACGCCAATATGACCTAGACGGCAGTGCCACATATATGCGGATATATCATCATTAAGTTTAATCCTTTTAGCATCAACATTATGAATATGTGTAACATTATCATCGAGATCTAATAGAAATAAACCATTCATCATCGGTGCATTACCATAAAAGATTTCATTCATATAAATGGAAGAACCATTGTTCTCGGATTTAAATGAATAACCACTTCGCATCAAACACGATCCAGATACAATGTTCATGCTCAGTGCAGGCACCAGATAACATTTATTCAAGTTTATAACTAATCCCGACGGTAAGTGGAGAGGCAGAGTTCCGACGGCGATCACATAAACACTTGATCCATTGCCGACACGCATCTTGACCTCACCCCTTGCTAGCGGTCGCTTGTTCCGCAGCCCCTGATTCGAGTTACAAATATTAGCAACTGAACCGGTATCAAATACCCAGGTGCTACTGCGAGCACTAGTCAAGTACACATCAATAACATGTATATCATATATACCTTTGTTTGCCTTGCCGGCCTTCTTGTCTGCCAGATACTTGGGGCAGTTGCGCTTCCAATGGCCAGTCCCCTTACAATAGTAGCACTCGGAATCAGACTTAGGTCCAACTCGGGGTTTCTTTTCAGGCGCGGCAACCGGCTTGCCGCCCTTACTTCCCTTCCGTTTTCCCTTCTTGTCTTTCTTGAAACCAGTGTTCCTATTGATCATCAACACTTGATGTTCCTTTTTGATCTCCACTTCTGCAGTTTTAAGCATTGACAGAAGCTCGGGGAGAGACTTCTTCATGCCTTGCATATTATAGTTCATCACGAAGCTCTTATAGCTAGGTGGCAGAGACTGCAGAACACGATGGATGCCTAAGTCAATGGGAATCGATATTCCCAAGGACACAAGCTTATCGGCGTAACCCGACATCTTGAGTACATGCTCACTAACGGAGCTGTGCTCTTCCATCATGCAGCTAAAGAACTTTTCTGAAGCGTTGTAGCTCTCTACAGCAGCATGTGTGTCGAAAATCATTTTCAACTCACCCATTGTATCAAATGCATTGCCGTTTTCGAAACGCTTTCGAAGTTCGGGCTCTAGCCCATACAATATGCCGCAATGAACTAAGTTGTGGTCCTCCTGACGAGTCTGATAGACATTCTTCTCCTCGTCAGGGGCATCATCAAAAGGTGGGGGGCCTAACGGCGCTTCTAGCACATATTGCTTTTGTGCAGCAGAGAGGAGAATCCTCAAATTCATGGCCCATTCGGTAAAGTTGCTACCGTTCGTTGCTAGTTTCTCTTTCTCCATGAACACATTGAAATTAAAAGCAGGTGGTGCCATCTACAACAGAATTTGTAAAGTTTAGACTAAGTGTATGATAGATTGAGTTCAACTAATCTTTATTACGAATGAACTCCCACTCAAAAATGACATCCCTCGTGCCTTTTTGGTGATTACATGAACCAAATCCACTACACCAAGTCTGATCATCACGTGAGTCGGTATAGCTTCAAAGGCGAGCATCAAATGGGCATCATATCAACTATATGACTCATGCTTTACCTTTCGGTCCGTGTTCCGAGGCCATGTCTGTACATGCTAGGCTCGCCAAGTTAGAACCTTAGTATTCGCATGTGTAACTGTTTTACACCCGAAATATGGTCGTGGATCCAAGAACACCCGATCATCACGTGATGTCTTGGAGCGACGAAAACATAATCGGTGCATACTAAAGGAAGAACACATTCTTATCTTGATATTTAAATGAGGGATCATCTTATTATGCTAACAAAGCGCTAAACAAGCAATATAAGATGCTATCAAACATCATATGTTTATTAGTGAAATTATATGGTTCCCGCAGATGATCTCTATCATGTGCATCGTGGTATGATCACTATCATACCTATATGTGTAAATCCAAGGTCTATGGATTTTACACGCTATGTGTGTTGTAAGAGTATCATCTCATACTTCTACTTACAACACTACCATATCATAACACTAGCCCAGCAACAATCTAAACTAGACACCTCTAATTTATCCATTGCAAGTTTTACGTGGCTTAGGGCTTTCGAGATAGAACCGTTCTTACCTACGAACATGAACCACAACGAGGATAATCAAATTGTTGACAACTCGCTTGCAAAATAGATATTGACTATAGTAGGAGAGACAGACACCCGCTAGCCACTTATGCAAACTAGTTGCATGTCAAGCGTGGAACAGGTCTCATGTGCGAGGACATGTAAAGTTTGTCCGGGCCGCTTCATCCCACTATGCCACCAATATCCAAAATTACAACAAAGGAGCAACAACATGATCATCATCGCCCACATACTCATATGTGTACTACCCGTGTAAAGTATCTACGCATAGATCCGGCTCTGATACCACTGTAGGGTTCGCAGCATAGAAAACAAAAATTTTCCTACGATGTGAACTATATACCAAGATCCATCTACTAGAAACAAACAACGAGCGGATGTATATCCGTAGAGAACATACCCTTGAAGACCGACAAAGCTTAACGAGTTCAACTCGTGGTTGATGTAGACGATCTCTTGCCGATCTCAAGATCGAGAGGAAGTCCTAGCGCCGCAAATCAGCAGCGCATCCGTGCTCGCACACACGTTTGAGGCACCGAGCAACCTCCGCCTCCTCGCTCCAGCGATGCAGCGGAAGCACAACTCTTTCTTGCCGAATAGCCACCGGGAACATGTATCTCGCTAGTCCGAGACCATGGGGGATAAATTCTAGAGGGGGAGAGAGATCCTTCACGAGGAGGTGTGAGAGACAAGTGAGGAGGGGGGTTCCTTTTATAGGAGGAGGGGGGGCACCCAAGGGGGTGGCCGCCGGCCATGGGGCTGCCCCCTCCCCTCCTTCATTCATGTGGGTGGACACTCCACTCACAAAATGCCCTTTAAATTTCCTCCACTCAAAAGTCCACTCAAATTCACATTAAATTTCCACCAAATTTAATGCAAACTCTCATTAAATAAAACTCTTTTATTTTATTCAGAATTTTGTCAATTACTTTAATGACAAACATTCACAAATAACCCCTTGCTAGAATTCTATTTCACATGCATAACCACTTTATGCAATTTCACCCGAAAACCTGTTTCGGTATCTAGTGAAATAAATTCCTGCGCTTGTTCATTCTTTCGGCATGAAACATTTTCTCCAATTGGATGTCGGTGTCTCTTAAGTGTGTCACCCTACGGTTCGTGAATAATGCGGACATGATCGAGACCCCTCTCGGATCAATAATCAGAAGTGGGATCTGGAGACCCATACTGACTCCCACACATTCAACGATGACTTTCTTGTGATCGTCGGAACCTTTTACGCTAGTATCTTAATCCCTTTGTTTCACGATATATTACATGTCCGAGATTCGATCATCGGTATCTCCATACCTAGTTTGATCTCGTTACCGACATGCACTCTTTTCTCGTTCCTGTGATATAACATTCTAGTGATCAAATCACTTGCTTGCAAGCTAATCAATGTGATATCACCGAGAGGGCCCAGAGTATATCTATCCGTCATCGGGATGAACAAATTCCACTCTCGATCCATGAGCCTCAACATAACACTTTATTAGTTCTGAATCCATCTTTAGAATCACCCTGTTACGGTGTGACGTTTGATGTTATCAAAAAACTCTTCCGGTGTTAGTGATTGACATGATCTCATGGTCTAAGGATTAGGATCACTTCGTAAGTTGTTATAGCAATATAAACTCAATGACTTTGATCGTAATGCTATATTTCGGATGAATGTTCATCACACCATTACACTAATGTTGTGATCCCGTTATTAACAACATCCAATGTCCATGATCAGGAAACCTTGATCATCTTGTTAATCAACGAGCTAGTTTATGAGAGAGGCATAACTAGGAACTTTCTGTTTATTAAACACACATGTATTAACGTTTCCGTATTAATACAATTATAGCATGCAAAATAAACATCTATCATATACTTGGAATACACATAATAAACACTTTATTATTGCCTCTCAGGGCATATTCCCTTCACTTCACCATCATAAACGGTGAGCTAATACAAACGTAGCATATCGGATGTGCTCCAGCGGTGCGTCACCAACAGTGATGGGAAAATCTTCCTCCTCGACATCCATGAGGGTATTTGCGGCCACCACGCAGGTAGTCGCACCCTTGCTGCCAAAGATCTACGAGATGGCTTTTACTGGCCAACGGGGATGCGCGGTGCCAAGGTCATTGTGTAGAGATGTAAGGCCTGCCAAAGGTACGCCAACAATCTGCACGTGCCAGGATCAGATCTACGTCCCATACCAGTGGCCTGGCCCTTCGCCCAGTGGGGACTCGACATGATCGGCAAACTGCCAAAGTCCTCGCCACGGGGACATCTCTTCCTCCTGGTGGCATTCGACACATTCTCGAAGTGGATCGAGGCCATGCCCGACACCAACCACTCTGGCGCCACCGCCGTCAAGTTCTTCAAGTCCATTTTCTATAGGTTCGGAGTGCCCCACAACATCATCACCGACAACAGATCGAACTTCACCTCAAAGGAGTTCTGAGGCTTCTGCGAAGACCTCGGGATCAACCTCACCTATGCATCCATGTCGCATCCACAGACCAATGGGCATGTTGAAAAGGCCAATGGTCTCATCGGCAACAGCATCAAGAAGTGCCTGCTACGCCCACTCGAAAGGCTTGCGGGATCCTGGGCGGACGAGCTACCCTCCATTCTCTAGAGCCTGTGCACAACGCCAAACATATCAACTGGCTACACGCCCTTCTTCATGGTGGACGGAGCTAAAGCCATGCTACCTGCCAAGGTACGCTACAAGGCCCCTTGGGTGGTCGCATACAGCGAAGCCCAATCATCGGCCACACTCGAAGACATCGTCGACACGCTGGATGAAGCACGCGACATTGCCGCGGCCCGCTCAGCGGTGTATCAGCAGAGTGTCCGCAACTACCATAGCCGTCGGCTATGTCCAAGGTCCTTCGTCGAAGGATACCTCGTTCTGCGACTCAAGGAGGAAGGGCACCTGAAGCTCGAGTCACCCTGGGAAGGACCCTACATCATCACTGAAGTAATAGGTGGCGCCTACCGCCTAAAGGAAGTCGAGTCAGGAGTCGAATACTCCAACCCCTGGAATTTCACAAAACTGCGATGCTTCTACCCCTACTTGTCTTTTATTTTCAATAAGGCTACTCAGGCAGGCTATTCAGCCGAACACTATACCTCCTACATTACGATGAATAAAAGCTAAGTTCCTTGGCCCAAAAAGTTTCTGTCTTATATCTTTTTATCGCTAAAATATGCTCGGGGGCTACGCTTCACCATACGACTTCGTCGATTGACAAAAACACATATAACCTGAGTAGCTGACCATGTCAGGCTAACAAAAAGGACATGCACAGTCTATAACCAAACAGTGCACTACGTGCCAATACATACAACTTTACAAGGGCATTACAAGACCACTCGGTAATATACAAACTTTACATTATTTTGTTTTTCACTTACAGGATTCAACCATGTTGGAGCATGACGTTCGTTCGCTCCTCAAACACATCCATAATCTCTTCAGCGTATTGTGCCACCGCTGCGTAATGTGGACACATATCCCACGCCATACCACCCAGAGGAGGAGGTGGCCTAGCTGCTATCTCCGCAAGGTCGACATCGCGATGATGCAGTCAAACCAGCGATAGGGCTTCCTTCACACCCGCCACTAGTTGATGGCACACCAGCTCCTTCACGTGGCTTGTATCACAAAATTTTCCAAGCAAGCCCAAGAAGCTAGAGGGTGCAGAGTCCATGGGGAACATCATGGCATAGATCGCTGCGAGTGACGACCTTGCCTGCTTTAGAATCCGAAGAACTTGATGAACGTGATCTTGCACCATCGCAAGGACAATCGCTCGGTCACGGTCCATCCAGAAGAAGCTGCCGGCCTCCAACTCTTGTTGCGTCAAGCAGTTCATTCGAATTGCAACACGCTCTTTCTCTTCCTTCGGAAGAAGATTTACAACTGCACAATACAGCAAGTGAGGTGACATAAAACGCCTGGCAGTGTCGAAAGGACAAAGGCTCAGGGTGACTTACATTGGAGTTGCTCGCCAACCTGTCGAAATTCCTCAAGAAGAAACTCTTCCCTAGTAGTGGCCCACTCGCCCTTGGACTTCCAAACATCCGCATGACCACGAATGCTGAGAATGTCCTTCTCCAGACTTTTTATGTGATCATGCATAAATGGCAACTACAACGCCTCACCCAGCGAGGGATGAGCGCCAAACGCAGGAGAAGGCGAAACCACTGGATCCACGTTCGAAGGACCCTAAGGGTGCACAAGTAAACATCAAAATCACGACACTCGACAACAGTCAAAAGATGCATTCATATTTACACGAATAAAGCCACGACGTGGCAGAGTGACACTTATTCATCTCAAAAGCATTACATGCACAAAAGAGAAAGAAACTAAACTAAGCAAGCTACACGGCAGAAAGACCTAGGCGGCAACATCCGGAGCATCTTCGGATCCAGACTATTTAGCCTTGGCCACTCACTGCTTCTCTAGCGAGTAGTTGGCCAGGAGATCTATCAGCCTAGGACCAAAATTCTTGCGGCAGGAGGCAAGGGAAGAAAACGGTACCTTAGTACCATCCGCCATCGTCGGTATTCTGGATGTAACCTACTGAAGATCTAGCTGATCGTCGGATGCAATCAACATCGCCAGTCCCATCGCAGCACCAACCCCTTTCTGCGTCCTCTTATTCATCGTCGGAGCATCATCCGTCAGAGCATCTACGAGGGAGTCAATGTCTTCAAGGGAAATGCCCTTCGGGTTGATCTCCTTGTAGAAGTGGGCGAGGACCTTCTTGGCCTTGTCGAGCGATTCCATGGCAGAGGTACATCGATCTTCGATCGCTGCAACAACGTCTTCCAGGAGATCCCCATGCTCCAGGGTGCTACGATCAAACGTAACACCAGAAGCATCTGCCAAAATAGGCACAACTTTAAGATGAGACAAAAGGAACCACACACGAAGAATATCCAACTCTAAGGAAGAACAAGATGGCTTACTGGATATTTCTTTGGCAGCAGCCATAATCTTTTCAGCCATGGACTTCTCTCATGGCGCCGCGACAGCCGCGAGCTGCTGCTCACGGTCCACAACCTCTTTCTGTTGGCGCTAGAGGGCCTCTGTAGCATCCTTTGCTTTGTTCTCCGCTTGTCAAATTGCGGAGGGCATCATTGTTCTCATCTACATCATTGGGCGGTCAAAGATCAACACAAGAAAAATTTCTTTTAGCACTTGCAATTGAACAGAAGAAACCTACGCACATCGGAGCTGTTTGAGGTCACCCTCCAAAGAACGATGTTTTTGGATCAGGCGATTGGCAACACGAACGAAGGGCTGCAAAGAAGCAACACACCTGATGAATAAAAGGCTCGAGGGCTCGCCCATGCAAAAGATAAAAAGTACTTACATGGTCAGCTGAGGACTCCAAAGGTTTTGCTTGTGTCTTCCGAGCAACGATCACACGATCCCCTTGCCACAGGGAGCTCGAATTATCATCATCGGAGTTAGCCACCATCTTGGGGAACGACAAAGTGGTCTTCGACTCCCCGAACATCTCTTTGGGATCCTCATCGAGGGAATCTTTCGAAGGATTCCTGCTAGCATATACGAGGAACCAAATAAACAACAACCTAATACTTAGAATGTCAACAACATAACAAGATGCGATCAGAGTAACTTACGATGGTATGTCTGATAAGTTGAAGATAGGAGCCTCCTCTTCTTATCCTTCTTCTTCTTCTTCTTCTTCTTCTTCTTCTTCTTCTTCTTCTTCTTCTTCTTCTTCTTCTTCTTCTTCTTCTTCTTCTTCTTCTTCTTCTTCTTGGCCGGCGGCTGAGGGGCCATGGCTCGAACAGGCACAACCGCAATGGGGGAGGTTGCACCCTCATCCCCTCCATGTTGTTCAAGGAAGGAGGGACCCTTTGGTGTTGGAAGCATCGCCCCATCTGAACTTTTGCTCCAGGACCTCTTCCGAGATAACCCTTTGCTCTGCTCGGGGGCTTCGGTGGTTGGCGACTGAGAAGGGGGGAGATCGGTCTCAGATTCCACGTCCCCACCATCTGGCGCATCCTCGAACTGCTCTGGCAGGGGCGACATCATACCCTCTATCTTGAAGTTCTGCGAGTCAGCAACACAAGTAAAGATCAGTCAAAGAAAAATAGCAAACAATGAGCAAATGAAACAAGCATTACATGCCACTACAGGTTTCACCTGAGGAACCTCCTTCTTCGCGCTGAAGGGTGAAGTCAGAGACTTACCCGGCTAATCCTCATCGGCCTTGTGCTTCAACTAGGGTCGAAGCGCCCTGTCAAGGTCAGCCGAAGAGATCTCCTCTGACCTAACTCTTATCGGGTCATTGGCGCCAGAGTACAAAACATCGAATGCGCGCGCTTGGAGAGGCTGCACTCGACGCTTGAGGAAGGTGTGAATAATATCAACACCGTTGACCTCTTTGCCTGGAATCAGCTGAAGGGGCTCCACCCGCATATAGAGATTCTCCACCTCTTCGGATTCACCCTCCAAAATGTCGTTCGACCATGAACGCCTTCGGGTGATCTTCTGGGTGGAGTCGAAGGGTAGTGTTGGTCGTCCAGCTTGACGTCGCGGATGTAGAAGACGGACTCACAGAGATAAAAGGAGAAGAACTGGACGGAGGGGCGGATGGAAATCCTGCACCCTCCCAGTGGATAAACACCACCGGTGCTATATTGCCTCTTCATAGAGTAGAGTCTCCGGAAGAGGCCAAAGTGAGGCTTGATACCGAGCCAGCACTCGCAAAGAGTGATGAAGCAGGCGATGTGGAGAAGAGAGTTGGGTGACAGATGATGAAGATGAAGCCCATAGAGAAAACGAAGCCCACAAAGAAATTCTTGGGCGGGCAATGAAAGACCACGAACAACAAAGGCGTAGAACATAACCCGAAACCCTTCAGGTGGGCGCGGGATTACCTCCTGATCAGGAAGGATGGTGTCGCCTTTATTCTTGGAGATCAGTCCGGACTCATGAAGCTTGTGCAAATCCGCCTCTCTCATCTCAGTACGCCGCCATCCGCCGTCGGTGTTGTGGCTTGGAGCAGCGATTTTCTTGGCGGCACCGGCGGCACTCGAGCCCACTACAATGGAGGAGCTCTTCTTCGGATTTCCGATCTTGCTGGTGCGACGAGCGCGACGATCCAAGCGAATGAAAGACGAAGGAAACGCATGGAGGATGTCTAGTGCGTAGCACAAGCAGAATCTCTAGAAATGGCAGCAATGGTGAAAGATGAACGCAAATGGCAAAGGGGTAAAACTGCCTCTATTTTTTCCATAGTATAAAAGGATGGGGATGACGAAGCGGAGCCATTGATACAGAATCCCTAATGCGTGCCCTCCATCTCACCATGCACGTGTCAGCACACGACCATACCGTCACCAACATGCAACCCTACGCACTGGAATCGAGGAGACACCGTAATTTTCGCCACGATTATGCATGACTAGTCAAATTCAAGTCAGACGGTGGGACCCACGATCGTCCTATCGCATCGTCTGTGCTGCCGTAGACGGTTGAGCTCGCCAATCGTCAGCAATGATGTCATCAAAGCAAAGCCAGCAACGGCTTGAAAGTTTCAACTTAACAAACAAGTACTTACTCGAGTCTATGACTCAACCAATTACTCGGGGGCTAATCCTATCAGGAGCGCTGGCCGCGCACCTGAGAAACTACAATGGTAAAAAAATGTGTCCTAAAGAAATCTTCAAGTCCTACGTCGAGTCTACGACTCCACTACGGACTCGGGGGCTACTCCCATACGGAGCACTGGTCGTGCTATCGAAAACATATTGGTGTGGATAACATCTGCATAACTAAAGTCTCTGCTCGAGTCTACGACTCGAACAGACACTCGAGGGCTACTCCCATAGGGAGCCCTGGTCGCACACCCTATGAATTATTCGAATGAGATCCTTCGGATCAAAATAACAAGAAATTTTTGGCAACTTTGCCCAAAATAACGCTAAGTGAGAAGCAGTCTCCTTGGTTACTCGAAACACCTCCATGGTGATAAAACTTTGGATGTTGTGTCCATGACGCAAAGATAAGCCCTACAGGTATCATCTCATGGCCTGGTAATGCACCAGACTACGCTTTGCCAGTAAAATACCATGTCAACAGGAACGAAGAAAATCCCGACGGACGTGTTGGGTACATGACTTAAAAACACTAGAATTCGACTCCTGTAAGACCTCAGCGGCCCGAGTCAAATTACACCATCATTTGTTCCGGATTCGAGTCCGAGGACTCGAGTCTAAAGAAGATCATGTTGTTTTGTTCTATGACAGTTAACTGACCCTGATTCATCGGGCGAGTCAGGCACACGTATCAACAATCCCTATGAACTAACATATTAACTCGAAAGACGGGTTCGAATGAGAAGCACCCAAAAGATAATAGAGTCTCCAACCTAATCTACGATTCGACTGAATACTCGAGGGCTACTGACATGGATATACCCTACGGGTGCATAACATTGGCATATCCGGTCCAACCCAAGGAAGGCCCACTTGAAGACTTGCTGCCCAAGGAGACTTCGGGTGGCCCAAGCCCAGCAAAAGTTTGAGTCCTTGGATAACATGATCAAGATGTAGATAGAATATTCAAGGGTGAAACCCTAACTTGTAACGGACTCAACCTACCCTGGGACCTGGCCTATCTATATAAGGGAAAGGAGGGCACGACGAGGAGGATCTCTCTTCACCTCATACACACACCTCACGCCATATCGCATCTGCGCACCTATGTAACCTTCGGTTCCGCCGTAATAAAGAACACACAAGAAGAAGTAGGGTTTCCCTCTAGGGTCCTGAACCTGGGTAAACCTCGTGTCCCCTTGCTGCATGTCTGTTAACCGTCTCGCGATCTCCAGCATCCCCATCTTCTCCAAAACCCAAGTCCATAACAATGGGCATTGACGAGTCGAACCCTCGTCACCAGGGATACATACTCCGGCCACGATAATATTGGACCGATATCCAATGACTTCAATTGGTGAAATTGCATTGTATCTTTACCCCTCTCATCTCTCTCCAAAACACGCCCGACAGTTTCGGTGACAAAAAGGCAAAAGCTCTAGTGCAAACAGCCATGCAGCAATGACACAACTTTTGATAGATTAGGTAGCATGTGAAAGCTTCATAAGTACATAATAAGTCAGAAAAAATATCGACAAATTCATAATTCATATTCAGCACCAGTTGACAGATTCAGTAGCATTTCAAAGTGACCAATTCAGTAGTATAGATAATGACCAATAGAATTGATAGATTCAGCAATGCAGATACTGAAACTCAATAAGTTGTAGCAAGGTCATGATTTAAAAGGAAAGAGAGACCATATTCTACACTCGGTCGGTCGATCTGAAAAAGTACTAGTACATAGGTATTACAACAAAATAGATTAGAAGGATCTCATGCAACAGAGGCAGCAAGCAAAGCTTCACCTTGTACCATGGAGATTAGCTATCACATCCCAAGATTTTCCAAATCTTGTAATGTGAAAAATAAATAAACAAAATAAATAATTGTTGAAATTTTGGGTGAAAAGAAACTTTTGTTTCTAAATGGAAACTTAAAATCCCATCTTGAACAAACTTTGATTAATGTTTGAATCTACCTAAATTCAAGTCAAGTGGAATGCATTCCTCATAAAATGCATCTTGAAATTTAAACACTTAAGAAATAAACCAAAACCCTAAACCCCTAATGGAAGAAAATCATTTTCAAGTTATCTCTAAGACTATGGATTTGATCCATATAAAAATTGGTCAAACTAACATTTCAAATTGATCAAGAATGATTATTAGAAATATTATAAAACCATATGAATTGGATTCACTTTAGTTGGAGCCATGAATAAAATCTTATGAATTTAATAAGATAAGGAAAAGTAATTTCCAAAGCTAATAAAGCAACCATCTAGAAATCCATACCAAATGGTGAGCAAATAATCCTAAAGGAATTAAAAAAGGTAAACAAATAATAAATAAAATTATAATAGTTGGAAACACTATTTTTGGATCTTTAAACAAAAAGATATGGATTTTATAAAGCAAAGGTAGAAATATAAATAAGGATTATTTTATAGAGCCAAATTAAATCTTGGCCAAGCTTTTGAAATAAAATATTACTATTTGATAAAAAGATTAAAGGTTATTTAAATAAAATAATAAGGATTTATTAATATCCATTTTATTAAAGGAAAGGCTTTTCCATTTTAAATAAACACTAAAACTTGTTAATTTATTTTAAATAAGATTTCCAAGTGCTTTTAGCTTTTCAAATGAAACCTACTGAAAAGATTTTGATATTATTTATATTTCAAAAAGATTTTTTAAAATAAATTAAAACCTATTTGAATTAAAGACTTTGGACTATTTATTTTAATTATTAATAGATCCTAAAAGAATAAAAGCATTATTCTATTTTGAACTTTGAAATATGTTGATAAATAGAATTAAAATTCACCCAAAGTTTGGTGTTGATTTGAATTAAAATGGGGATTGAAAAATATTATTAAATCTTATTTAATTAATACTAGAGCCTATTTTAAATAACTAAAAGACCCTAAATAGAATAAAAGATTTATTCTAAATTTGACTTCGGAATGTGGCAATAAACAGTGTTTGATTATTCACAAAATTTGGCAAAGGTTTGAATTCAAATGAGTGTTTGAATTATTTAATCAAAATCAAAATAGAATTAAAGAAATGGAAAAGGAAAAACATTCAGAACAAAAAATGAAACGGAGCAGCCCAGCCCAGCTAGCCCACTAAGCCCACTCGCAGCCCACCTCTCCCTCTCTCCCCCGAAATGTTTTATCACCGCGGAAAGAACCCACTCTGTCGCTGACGACCAGGCCCCACTCCCCCTCTCTCACTCGTTGCCAAACGGACCCCACGCCACCTCAGCATCGTCTCCCTCGCGGTGACCACGCCTCCAACCCCTCCTCGCCGTTTCTGGCCGTTGAAGCCGGCGTCAATACGCTTTACTGCCTTCATTACTCCACCCCGCGACCTTGCCTTCTTAATCGCCTCCCTCCCCTCTCCATTCCCCCCCAGTCGTCACCCCATCGGAGCCCCCAGGCTGCCCTGATTTCCTCTTAGAACCCCACTACCTCCGACGCTCTCCGGCAGCAATTCCGGCCAGCCTCCTCCGCCCGTCGACTCCTCGACCACACGAAAACATTACCCAGCCTCTGGCGCACACTCCAGTGCCGCCAGCTCGCTCTCGCTTGCCCTGCAACCTCGACTACGTCTTCGACGAAGCAGCACCACCGTCTGTCTCCAACTCCGGCGAGTCCTCCTGGTAAGAATAGACCGCCCCTTTCCCTCTCTTGGATGCTCACATGTTCGTGACTCTCATACGAACCTAAGGGTGCCCTCCATTCATCTCAGCATGCTATAAACCTTCGCCCCCATCGACGAGCAGACGATCCCGAGGCGCAGCGCAACTCCGGCGAACGATTGTCGTCACCACCGTGCGCCCCTTGCCTTCTCGCGGGCACCTTGAGCATCACCGCGACCCCGTGAACCTGGTGAGCCATTCCCCTTCCTCCCTTGCTTCCTGAAATCACCGCGACGCCGTATCCAGAGCCAGCGCCGCCACCTGCCGCCGCCAGCGCCGCCACTCGATGGCAAGCGTGTTGTGCACCGTCCGATCTGGATCGGAGTGACACGATAGATTCACTTAAAACCGAAGAGGTATGCGATCTGATCCGTGCGATTCAGTTCAATCCAACGCTCCACAGCAATCGATCCGAGCGAAGCGGTACCGACGAATAGGAACTAGACACGTGGCCTGGAATCTGTTTTAAAATCAGAAACTTGTCTATTAGATGTTCTAATTTGAATAATTCATAACTTTCAAACCACGCGTCCAAATTTTGCAAATTTTATATCAATGGAATCAGCAAGACAAGTACTTTCTGACCATGCACTTTGTTTAGTAAAAAGATTCTGTTAAATTGATTGTTTTTGCAGAAACTTGTGTATGCATGTTTAGAATATAAAATTTGTCCTAAAATGATTTTTGAGATAAAACCTTTGGCAAATGGTTTGTTTTGAACCTACTAACCATAGGAATCACTATGTGGTTTCAAAAGTATATTTGGTGAAGCAAAAGAATAAACTTTTGATTTAAACCATTTCTAGTCAAATAAAAATATTGTTTATTTGTTAAAAATGCTTTTTGGAGAAAACCTTTGGGAAATGTTTTGATTTAAACTCTCTGACCCTAAACACCAAGTTTTATGAATTGAAAATGTAATTGGTGAACTCCATAAAGATTATTACTTTGCTAAAAGCATTTTCAACCACATAAAATAATGATTTGGTTTAAAATTGATTTATAGGTAAAATCTTTTGCAAATCGTTTTGCCACTTGATAATATGACCAATAAGTGTTTAGAGTGTTTATAACCTATTATAAACCACTTTTGTAAATAAAACAAAGTTTGGCATGCTTGCATGCATTGTTTTGTTACTATTATTTTATGTGATGTTGCTTGAATGGTAGATTGAAATATTGCTTGCTTGATTGAATTGTAGTGAATTGAAGAGTGTGAACATTGCAAATATCAAGGAGTAAACTGTTATTCTCTACCAAAAAGGCAAGTGATGCTTCATACTTTGTCCCATTATTTTCACTATGCATTAGTGATATTTCTAAGTAGGACTTGCATGGAATTTTTGCTAAGTATAAACTATGCCATGGGAAATCCTAGTAGATGAAACCTTAGTAGAAATTTCCTAAGTTAAGATTCCTACTAATATCATGCTTAGCTTAGCTAGTAGAAAACAAGGGTGGAATATATATTCATACTATGGAATATTTCTAAGTCGAGGACTTGTGTTTTGTTTAATAAAACAACTAAGTGAATGAATCGCCTGGGTGGAATGGAAGGAATGGTTTGTGTTGAGTGGTTCACAAGGCCCATTTCTATGGTTTACCTCGTGTATCTCACTTGTGGATGGACACCCAGGAAAAAAGATATTTGAGATGTCAAATGTTGAGAAGCTTCAAGTGCAGCCACTTGGCATTATGGGCTCTGCCTGGATCATATAGGTTGCAATAACTTAGCCAAATGGACAGTTGGTGGTAGGGTATTGATAGGTTGGAGCGCGTCCATTCTGGTCTAAGGGAAGGCTTCTGAAAGATCTTGTCTTGGTGAAACCAAGTCTTGTGGGGAAAGTGCACCACCTCTGCAGAGTGTAATATCTAAGTGCTTAGCCATGTCCCTGGTAAAGGACAATTTGAGCATCAAGACATGGAAGCTATCAAGAATCTCCTCATCCCAATTTCTAAGTTAAAATCTTGTGGTTGAACAAGGGATTAAAGGATCACCAATTTCTATTGGGAGATTCCTTGGGTGATTTTTGACAAACAAAAACTTAGTGTTTTCAAATGATAAGAAAAATCTATTTTGAGCAAAGAAAGCCTAAGCTCAACTTAGCCAAATGCATATAGATGATAGACCCCACTATACTACCATAGTATCACCTGCCAATACAATTCAAATGTATTGACCCTTGTGGCTGTAACTTATTATGTTGCAGGTTTGTTTGATGTTAGTGAAGTTTATTGATTAGGATTATAAGTCTACAACCAACATGACTGCCTGTAGCACTTTGAAGATGAAGGACCCCATGCTACTGTATTATATTCTGCTGCATTGTAATGAGATAGCCAAATGAGCTATGTAAGATGTAATGAATTATTTTATTCCTGGTTATAAAGTTGTATTATGACCTTTTTTTCTTGATATTACATCTTAACTGTGGATGCTAGCTATTGAACCGGGGACTAGCATTGTAAACACAGGGATCTCTACCTTATTAAATGTTGGGAACCTTACAGATGGTATCAGAGCATTGTGTTGCCTGTAGGATTGTAACCCTAGGATTGGACAAAACCCCTTAGAAAAATAGGAGTTGTATTTGTTCCAAAACTTATTTACAAACAATTTTGTAAACTCTTTCCTTAACCATTTTTGGTTTTAACTCTACATCTCTTCTAACTCAACTTGAAGGATAAAGCCTACCCCATGGCCAAGGACTTCACCATGTGCAAAGGAATTCATCAAACTCAAATGACTTCAACATCTTCAGGTGATTTCAGCTTTATTTCCACCAAGGACTTCAACTTGGATATCACTAAGGACTGCAAGAGAGACAAGAAATGTTACTCAAGACTTGAAGACTAAGGAAACACAACTTAGAAGGAACCGTCATCACCTTGAAGTTTTGAGACCAAGATGCAAGAAATTCTCTAAGGATACAAACATCTTGTTCAAGAAGAATCAACCAAGAAGGATGGAAAGATCTCAAGTGAACCATATAGATGGACCACCATATTTAGTTTAAGTCAAACCCACCAACTTATGTGGTGTAACAAAAATATTTTTGGTTGCCTAAAAATATGCTTGAAACTTGTTGTTTGAGTGGAATGCTTGTTTGTGCACTTTGCTTGTGTGAATTGTGATGTGTGTGATTAGAATTATTCCCTTAGAAATATTTTGCCATTCTAATCCCAATCCATCCCAAACAGATGACTTCTCCAAGAGACTTCAACACCAAAAATGACAACAACAACAACCAAGAGATGCACATGAGAGAACAACTACTAGCAAACCAAACCTAGTTGAACCAAGTGACAACTTAGTTTTTATCCAACAACAATGGATTAGACCCAACCATACAAATTTTTTTTGGAAATTCAATCCCAATTGTTGCAAGGGATGGCCACTCAAATGATCAACATGGGAGACAACCTTTCCCAAGGAGTTTGTGACAACAAGGATGTCAAGGATGATACTCTAGAAGGAACCCAAGCTTGCAATATTTGTGGAGACAAGGATCATACTTCCAAAGAGCATGAAGATCAATGCCCCAATTGTGAAGAGAAACATCCAGCTAATAAATGCCCCACATATCAAGCTACTTGTTTCCTATGTGAAGGAAATAATCATGTCCCTATCCAATGCCCCATCTATTCCATAGTTCAACAAAGGAAACAAGGTGGAGTGCAACAACAATTTGTAAACCCTCATGAAGGAACAACTTTTACCAAGAAGGATGAAGGCAAAGTCAAAACTATGCATCATATGGCCAAATCCAAAGTGATCACAAAGTGTTGCTACTCTTGTGAAGAAGAAGGTCATATCTCTAGTAAATGCCCCAAGAAGAGAGAAAGATTTCCCACCTTTGTGGTAAAGTATGAAGAGCATGAACTAGCAGAACTCCTAGCTTTGGAGAGACCCAAGAAGAAGATGAAGAAATGCCCCAACCCAAGCAAGAAGGATATTACCCAAGAGAAATGTTACACTTGCAAAGAGATGGGACACTATGCTAATGAATGCCCAGAAAAGAAGAAGAACCAAGGAAATAAACAAGAGGCAATGGTACCAAAGGAAAAGAAAGATATCAGCCAAGTGATGTGTTTCAATTGCAAAGAACCAGGACATTATGCAAGCAATTGTCCAGAAAAGATGAAGCACAAGATAAACAAGCCTATGAAGGACCTCAGACTTGTCACATGTTTCAAGTGTGGAAACAAAGGACACACTGCAGATGTTTGCCTAGAGAAGTTTCAACAAGATTCCAAGCAAGCCAAGAAGTAATCTAGTTGGAAAATTTTTAAGGGTGGTAGTGCCCTAGTTGCTTTGAGCCAACTTGTAACCCCTATACTCCCCAAATCTCGGGACGAGATTTATTTTAAGGGTGGTAGCCTGTCACATCCCAAGATTTTCCAAATCTTGTAATGTGAAAAATAAATAAACAAAATAAATAATTATTGAAATTTTGGGTGAAAAGAAACTTTTGTTTCTAAATGCAAACTTAAAATCCCATCTTGAACAAACTTTGGTTAATGTTTGAATCTACCTAAATTCAAGTCAAGTGGAATGCATTCCTCATAAAATGCATCTTGAAATTTAAACACTTAAGAAATAAACCAAAACCCTAAAACCCTAATGGAAGAAAATCATTTTCAAGTTATCTCTAAGACTATGGATTTGATCTATATAAAAATTGGTCAAAGAAACATTTCAAATTGATCAAGAATTATTATTAGAAATATTATAAAACCATATGAATTGGATTCACTTTAGTTGGAGCCATTAATAAAATCTTATGAATTTAATAAGATAAGGAAAAGTAATTTCTAAAGCTAATAAAGCAACCATCTAGAAATCCATACCAAATGGTGAGCAAATAATCCTAAAGGAATTAAAATGTAAACAAATAATAAATAAAATTATAATAGTTGGAAACACTATTTTTGGATCTTTAAATAAAAAGATATGGATTTTATAAAGGAAAGGTAGAAATATAAATAAGGATTATTTTATAGAGACAAATTAAATCTTGGCCAAGCTTTTGAAAAAAAATATTACTATTTGATAAAAAGAGTAAAGGTTATTTAAATAAAATAATGAGGATTTATTAATATCCATTTTATTAAAGGAAAGGCTTTTCCATTTTAAATAAACACTAAAACTTGTTAATTTATTTTAAATAAGATTTCCAAGTGCTTTTAGCTTTTCAAATGAAACCTACTGAAAAGATTTTGATATTATTTAGATTTCAAAAAGAGTTTTTAAATAAATTAAAACCTATTTGAATTAAAGACTTTGGACTATTTATTTTAATTATTAATAGATCCTAAAAGAATAAAAGCATTATTCTATTTTGAACTTTGAAATATGTTGATAAATAGAATTAAAATTCACCCAAAGTTTGGTGGTGATTTGAATTCAAATGGGGATTGAAAAATATTATTAAATCTTATTTAATTAATACTAGAGCCTATTTTAAATAACTAAAAGACCCTAAATAGAATAAACGATTTATTCTAAATTTGACTTCAGAATGTGGCAATAAACAGTGTTTGATTATTCACAAAATTTGGCAAAGGTTTGAATTCAAAGGAGTGTTTGAATTATTTAATCAAAATCAAAACAGAATTAAAGAAATGGAAAAGGAAAAACATTCAGAACAAAAAAATGAAACGGAGCAGCCCAGCCCAGCTAGCCCACGAAGCCCACTCGTAGCCCACCTCTCCCCCTCTCCCCCGAAACATTTTCTCACCATGGAAAGAACCCACTCTGTCGCTGACGACCAGGCCCCACTCCCCCTCTCTCTCACTCGCTGCCAAACGGACCCCACGCCACCTCAGCATCGTCTCCCTCGCGGTGACCACGCCTCCAACACCTCCTCGCCGTTTCTGGCCGTTGAAGCCGGCGTCAATACGCTTTACTGCCTTCATTACTCCACCCCGCCACCTTGCCCTCTTAATCGCCTACCTCCCCTCTCCATTTCCCCCCAGTTGTCGCCCCATCGGAGTGCCCAGGCTGCCTTGATTTCCTGTTAGAACCCCACTGCCTCCGACGCTCTCCGGCAGCAATTTCGGCCAACCTCCTCCGCCCCTCAACTCCTCGACCACACGAAAACATTCCCCAGCCTCTGGAGCACACTCCAGTGCCGCCAGCTCGCTCTCGCTTGCCCTGCAACCTCGACTACGTCTTCGACGAAGCAGCACCACCGTCTGTCTCCAACTCTGGCGAGTCCTCCTGGTAAGAATAGACCGCCCCTTTCCCTCTCTTGGATGCTCACATGTTCGTGACTCTCATACGAACCTAAGGGTGCCCTCCATTCATCTCAGCATGCTATAAACCTTCGCCCCCATCGACGAGCAGACGATCCCGAGGCGCAGCGCAACTCCGGCGAACGATTGTCGTCACCACCGTGCGCCCCTTGCCTTCTCGCGGGCACCTTGAGCATCACCGCGACCCCGTGAACCTGGTGAGCCATTCCCCTTCCTCCCTTGCTTCCTGAAATCACCGCGACGCCGTATCCAGAGCCAGCGCCGCCACCTGCCGCCGCCAGCGCCGCCACTCGATGGCAAGCGTGTTGTGCACCGTCCGATCTGGATCGGAGTGACACGATAGATTCACTTAAAACCGAAGAGGTATGCGATCTGATCCGTGCGATTCAGTTCAATCCAACGCTCCACAGCAATCGATCCGAGCGAAGCGGTACCGACGAATAGGAACTAGACACGTGGCCTGGAATCTGTTTTAAAATCAGAAACTTGTCTATTAGATGTTCTAATTTGAATAATTCATAACTTTCAAACCACGCGTCCAAATTTTGCAAATTTTATATCAATGGAATCAGCAAGACAAGTAATTTCTAACCATGCACTTTGTTTAGTAAAAAGCTTCTGTTAAATTGATTGTTTTTGCAGAAACTTGTGTATGCATGTTTAGAATATAAAATTTGTCCTAAAATGATTTTTGAGATAAAACCTTTGGAAAATGGTTTGTTTTGAACCTACTGACCATAGGAATCACTTTGTGGTTTCAAAAATATATTTGCTAAAGCAAAAGAATAAACTTTTGATTTAAACCATTTCTAGTCAAATAAAAATATTGTTTATTTGTTAAAAATGCTTTTAGGAGAAAACCTTTGGGAAATATTTTGATTTAAACTCTCTGACCCTAAACACCAAGTTTTATGAATTGAAAAAGTATTTGGTGAACTCCATAAAGATTATTACTTTGCTAAAAGCATTTTCAACCACATAAAATAATGATTTGGTTTAAAATTGATTTATAGGTAAAATCTTTTGCAAATGGTTTTGCCACTTTATAAAATGACCAATAAGTGTTTTAGAATGTTTATAACCTATTATAAACCACTTTTGTAAATAAAACAAAGTTTGGCATGCTTGCATGCATTGTTTTGTTACTATTATTTTATGTGATGTTGCTTGAATGGTAGATTGAAATATTGCTTGATTTATTGAATTGTAGTGAATTGAAGAGTGTGAACATTGAAAAGATCAAGGAGTAAACTGTTATTCTCTACCAAAAAGGCAAGTGATGCTTAATACTTTGTCCCATTATTTTCACTATGCATTAGTGATATTTCTAAGTAGGACTTGCATGGAATTTTTGCTAAGTATAAACTATGCCATGGGAAATCCTAGTAGATGAAACCTTAGTAGAAATTTCCTTAAGTTAAGATTCCTACTACTATCATGCTTATCTTAGCTAATAGAAAACAAGAGTGGAATACATATTCATACTATGGAATATTTCTAAGTCAAGGACTTGTGTTTTGTTTAATAAAACAACTAAGTGAATGAATCACCTGGGTGGAATGGAAGGAATGGTTTGTGTTGAGTGGTTCACAAGGCCCATTTCTATGGTTTTACTTGTGTATCTCACTTGTGGATGGCCACCCAGGAACAAAGAGATTTGAGATGTCAAATGTTGAGAAGCTTCAAGTGCATCCACTTGGCATTATGGGCTCTGCCTGGATCATATAGGTTGCAATAACTTAGCCAAATGGATAGTTGGTGGTAGGGTATTGATAGGTTGGAGCGCGTCCATTCTGGTCTAAGGGAAGGCTTCTGAAAGATCTTGTCTTGGTGAAACCAAGTCTTGTGGGGAAAGTGCACCACCTCCGCAGAGTGTAAAATCTAAGTACTTAGCCATGTCCCTGGTAAAGGACAATTTGAGCATCAAGACATGGAATCTATCAAGAATCTCCTCATCCCAATTTCTAAGTTAAAATCTTGTGGTTGAACAAGGGATTAAAGGATCACCAATTTCTATTGGGAGATGCCTTGGGTGATTTTTAACAAACAAAAACTTATTGTTTTCAAATGATAAGAAAAATATATTTTGAGCAAAACAAGCCTAAGCTCCACTTAGCCAAATGCATATAGATGATAGACCCCACTATACTACCATAGTATCACCTGCCAATACAATTCAAATGTATTGACCCTTGTGGCTGTAACTTATTATGTTGCAGGTTTGTTTGATGTTAGTGAAGTTTATTGATTAGGATTACAAGTCTATAACCAACATGACTGCCTGTGGCACTTTGAAGATGAAGGACCCCATGCTACTGTATTATATTCTGCTGCATTGTAATGAGATAGCCAAATGATCTATGTAAGATGTAATGAATTATTTTATTCCTGGTTATAAAGTTGTATTATGACCTTTGTTTCTTGATATTACATCTTAACTGTGGATGCTAGCTATTGATACAGGGACTAGCATTGTAAACACAGGGACCTCTACCTTATTAAAGGTTGGGAACCTTACATTAGCACGCCCCTGAACTGACGAACCTGGGAGATAGGACAATGTTCGTGGTGTGGCTATCAATTTGGGAGATTAACATCGTGCCCTCATTCCTGATGCTGATGATATCTACTCTCCGTGAGCCTTTTGTGGGCACCAGCTTAGATGGCTCCCAGTGTTTGTGGTTGTAGGGAATTATGGCTATAGTCCTCGACTGGGCAACTCTGAGGTAGCGGACAAGATCTACCGAAGGTCTTAGCTCTATCGATGAGGTGACAAAGTTGCTTCCAGGCTTGCTGGCTGTGGACGTGCACGAGGCTCCTCCACCACCTTCAGCTGGTGGAGGTGCAGGGAACAACCATGCTATGCAAGATCTGGTAAGGGCGCCTCCTCGTTCCCATGGTGCTTCCTCTATGCATGTTCCCCCCAACCCCTAGCTGTCAGATCATCCACCGGTCTCTGGAGGCTGCACGCGTGGCCATTGAGCACAGACGCCTCGAACGCACCATCACCGAGGCCTCGGCAACGGGAAAAATTAATGGTGCTGCCCTCGCTTATGGCACCCCCGCGTCGAGCAATGGCTGCCTCACATTCACCAAGGAGCTACGCACCATGGTGTGGCCGCTCAAGTTCAATTCGGATCTACCTCCACGCTACAATGGCAAAGAGAAACCCGTTGAGTTCATGCAGCTCTAAGCCTTGGGTGTCTAAGCTACGGGCGGTGACGACAAGGTCATGGACAATTGGTTCCCAATGTCCCTCAAGGACACAGCTCGCTCCTGACTGATGAAAAACCTCCCCGAGGAATCCGTCTCCTCATTGAAGGATCTGTGTGAGAAATTTGTCACCAAATTCAAGGGCCCGTAGGATCTCCCCTCACTCTCAATGACCTTCGTGATGTGCGCCAGTATCCTGGCAGGGTACTTCGCAAGTACAAACCGCATTTCAGTCAGGTGCGCAACAAGATCCCGCGGGTCATCGACACATCCATCATCTCCATCTTCTCAGTGGGTGTCACCGATGTCAGGACACTCGAGAAGCTTTCCATGAATGATGATCTCATTTTGGTTGTCAAGCTCTTCGAACTGGTACACAATTCTACCAAGGTTGAGGAGGGACTCTTGTTCAAGCACAACGACCACAATGCTGCAAGTACTTCTGCGCCCGCAAAGAGCAAGAACAAGGATCCCAAGCACAAGACTCAGGCTATACCCGCGTAGAGGCGAAGAACAAGTACTAGCATGGCAGCGACAACATGAAGCAGGACGATCATCCTTTTTCATCTTCCAAAAGATGCACTCCCACAACACCAATAACTTCTTCAAGCTCAAGAAGCTTATCGACGACATGGAAACTAGAGGAACCGCAACAAAAACTGCGGCCATGATAGCGGAGGTGGCCGTGGCAGTAGCCACTGGAACAACTGCAACAACAATGACTACCAGCCGAACCACTAGGCCAACGCTACCCACCCGCATCTCAGCGAGGGAAACAATAACCTCCCCGAGGAAGAGGCGGGCGAGGGGCTACTAGGAGCCGAGAAGGATGGCATGTATTCTTAGTGGGGCTCAGGCTCCCCTCTCTAACTTTTAGCTCAATCAAGTCATCCGCAAGATAGCCTCTATCCTTCCCTCGGTTGAAGACCCAAAGCTCAAGTAGTCTCAATTCCCCATCGCCTTCGATGCCAGCAAATACCCCAACTCCACAAAGACCGTGGGCACCCTTCCTATGGTGTGCACACCATCAACAATGTCGTAGTCACCAAGATGCTCATCAACGGAGGGGCAAGACTCAATGTCATATCCATGGAAACATTCAAGAAGCTGCAAGTTTCCTATGAGCGCCTAATGCCTACAAGGCCCTTCTCGGGAGTGAATGAAGGAACAACCATGCCCCTGGGGTAGGTAAGAATCCCTATCACATTCAGGTCCCGCAAGAACTGTAGGGTTTCGTAGCATGGAAAACAAAAATTTTCTACCGCATACAAACAAACAAGCCAAGATCTATCTACTAGATTGTAGCAACGAGTCGATGGAATAACTCACCCTCGAAGATTCCAAAGTGTTTAACGAGAGCGGATTCTCGTGGGTGATGTAGTCGTACTCTTCCCGATCTCAAGATCGCGTAGACGATCCTTCCGGCGCTGCGTTCCGGCAGCGCTCCCGCAGTCGGTCACACGTTCGGTACTCGACGAAGACCTTCCTCTCCCTTGTTCCAGCAGGCAGCGGAGGTTGTAGCACTCTCCTCGCGATTTCGGCAGCACAACGGCGTGGTACCGGAAGTAGAGGGGAGCTCTCGCAGGGCTTCACCTTAAGCCGGAGCGAGTATGGTGGAGTATGAGAGAGCTTTAGTGGTCTAGGGTTTAGACACACCAATTAGAAGGCTCTAATCCGAAGGCTAGTGCAATTAGAAGCTCTAAACCAAAACGGCTCTAAACCGGAGGTTGTGGCTAGGGTTTAGATTTAGAGGATAGGAACTTGTGTGTGCTAGGAGGGAGCCCTGCCCCTCCTTATATAGGTGGAGGGGCCGGCCGGCCAAGGGGAGGGAGGGGATTCCCTCCCCAACTCGGCTTGGGTGGTGCGCCGTCGGTTGGAGGAGGGATTCCCTCCCCAACTCGGTTTCCCACTCCTCCTCCTCTTTCCAAAACTTGTCGTTTGACTTTCAAACTAGCCGTTTGACTTTTCAATTTAGGATTTGAATAAACCCTTTATTTTGGACAGCGAATACACTTAGTACATGATGCAATCATTCCAACTTGCAATGACACACTCATGTACCCCTTCCCCTCCGGAGTGCCGGACATTCCGGAACCTTCTAGAACATTCCTGATGAAAACACCGGAATCATTCCCGAACTCCGAAACGGGACTTTCCTTATATGAATCTTATTCTCCGGACCATTCCGGATCACCTCGTGATATACCGGATCCCATCCGAGACTCCGAACAACATTCGGTCTCTTTTTCATACTACCATAACCAGTCAAACAACGTCGAATCCTTAAGTGTGTCTCCCTACGGTTCATGAATTATGCAGACATGATCGAGACACTTCTACGAACAATAACCAATAGAGGAATCTGGAAATTCATATGGCTCCCACATATTTCTACGATTACTTTGCGATCGAATGAACCACTTACATACGATACCAATTTCCCTTTGTCTCACGATACTTTACTTATCCGAGGTTATGATCGTCGGTATCTCTGCATACCTAGTTCAACCTCGTTACCGATAAGTACTCTTTTCTCGTTCCCGTGATATGTGATCCCTTGTGAGCCAGTCACATGCTTGCAAGCTAATTGGATGACATTTCACCGAGAGGGCCCAGAGTATATCTATCCGTCATATGGATGGACAAATCCCACTCTTGATCCATGTGTTTCAACCAATACTTTCCGAACACTCAATGCCACCTTTATAGCCACCCAGTTACGGTGTGGTGTTTGATGTCATCAAAGCATCCATCCGGTAAAAGTGATATGCATGATCTCATGGTCGAAGGAATTAGGTTACTATGTATCAGAAAGCAGATAGCAATTGAACTATTAAAATGACTTGATCTTTATGCTACGCTTATCTATAGGAGTATGTCCACCATATCATTCTCCTAACGATGTGATCTTGTTGTTAATAACATCTCAATGTTCATGATAGGGAAACCACAATCATCTATTAACCAACAAGCTAGTATTATATAGAGGCTTTACTAGGGACTTCAAATTAAGTTTACAAATCACACAAGTATCAATGTTTCCTTGTTAATACCATTATAGCATGAATGTAAACATTTATCATAAACACAAAGATATAATAATAACTACATTTATTATTGCCTCTAGGGCATATCTCCAACAGTCTCCCACTTGCACTAGAGTCATCTAATCTAGATTACATGGTAATATAACGAACACCCATGACAGTTTGGTGCTGGTCATGTTTTGCCCTCGGGAGAGGTTTAGTCAACGGATCCGCCACATTCAGATCTGTGTGTACTTTGCAAATCTTTATATCCCCATCTTGGATATGTTCTCAAATAGCGTGAAAACGTAGCTTGATATGCTTCAGCTTCTTGTGTGACCTTGGTTCTTGCGCATTGGCTATGGCGCCCATGTTATCACAGTAGATAGACATTGGGTCCAGCGCACTTGGAACCACACCCAGCTCTGTAATGAACTCTTTCATCCATATCGCTTCTTGTGAAGCCTCTGAAGCAGCCATGTATTCCGATTCAGATGAAGATCTCGCCACAACGCTTTGCTTTGCACTCCTCCAGCTAACTGCTGCACCATTCAAAATAAATACGTATCCAGATTGTGATTTAGAATCATCCGGATCGGTGTTCCAACTAGCATTAGTGTAACCATTAACAACGAGCTGTTCATCACCTCCATAAGAAAGAACCATATCCTTAGTTCTTCTCAAGTACTTAAGGATGTTTTTGACCGCTGTCCAATGATCCACTCCTGGATCACTTTGATATCTGCTAGTTAAACTAACAGCATATGCAATGTCGGGTCTAGTACATAGCATGGCATACATTAGAGATCCTATGGCTGAGGCATAGGGAGTCTTACTCATCCTTTCTCTATCTTCTACCGATGTCGGACTTTGAGTTTTACTCAAGGTCGTATTGGGCAACATGGGCAAGAACCCTTTCTTGCTTTCTTCCATTCCAAACCTCTTTAGAACTTTGTCCAAATATGTACTTTGTGACAATGATATTTGGCGTTTCGATCTATCTCTATAAATCTTTATGCCTAATATGTAAGCTGCTTCGCCAAGATCCTTCATTGAAAAACTATTATTCAAATATTCCTTGACACTATTAAGAAGGTCTACATCATTCCCAATCAACAATATGTCATCTACATATAGTATTAAGAATGCTACAGAGCTCCCACTCACTTTCTTGTAAATACAAGCTTCTTCATAAGTTTGTATAAAACCAAAACTTTTGATCACCTTATCAAAACGTTGATTCCAACTTCGGGATGCTTGCTTCAATCCATAGATGGACCGTTGAAGTTTGCATACCATGTTAGCATCTTTAGGATCGACAAAACCTTTGGGTTGCATCATATACAACTCTTCATCAATGTCTCTAATGAGGAATGCTGTTTTGACATCCATCTGCCATATCTCATAATCATAATATGCAGCGATTGCTAACATAATCCTCACAGACTTTAGCTTCGCTACTGGTGAGAAAGTCTCATCATAGTCAACTCCTTGAATTTGTCGAAACCCTTTTGCGACAAGTCGAGCTTTATAGACAGTAACATTACCATTAGCATCTGTTTTCTTCTTGAAAATCCATTTGTTCTCGACAGCCTTCCGGCCATCCGGTAAGTCCACCAAAGTCCATACTTGGTTTTCGTACATGGATCCAATCTCGGATTTCATGGCTTGTTGCCATTTATTGGAATCTGGGCTCATCATCGCTTCCTCATATGTCTCAAGGTCATCGGTGTTGTCCACCAACATGACACTCATAATGGGATCATACCAATCTGGAGTGCTACGAGTTCTCATTGACATGCGAGGCTCTGTAGCAACTTCAACCGAAGTTTCATGATCATCATCATTAGCTTCCTCTCTAATTGGTGCAGGCACCACATGAACTTCTTCCGGTGCTGCGCTACTCGCAATTTCGAGAGAAGGTTCGACAACCTCGTCGAGTTCTACTTTCCTTCTAGTCACTTCTTTCGAGAGAAATTCCTTCTCTAGAAAGGATCCATTCTTGGCAACGAAGATTTTGCCTTCGGATCTATGATAGAAGGTATACCCAATAGTTTCCTTCGGGTATCCTATGAAGACGCATTTTTCCGCTTTGGGTTCAAGCTTGTCCGGCTGTAACTTCTTTACATAGGCTTCGCATCCCCAAACTTTAAGGAATGACAATCTAGGTTTCTTCCCAAACCATAATTCATACGGTGTCGTTTCAACGGATTTAGACGGTGCCCTATTCAAAGTGAATGCGGCTGTTTCTAATGCATAACCCCAAAATGATAGCAGTAAATCTGTAAGTGACATCATAGAACGAACCATATCTAAGAGAGTTCGATTACGACGTTCGGACACACCATTACGCTGTGGTGTTCCCGGCGGTGTCAACTGTGAAAGTATTCCGCATTTCTTCAAATGCTCGCCAAACTCGTAACTTAGATATTCACCTCCACGATCAGAACGTAGAAATTTAATCTTCTTGTTACGTTGATTCTCTACCTCACTTTGAAATTCCTTAAACTTCTCGAAAGTTTCGGACTTATGTTTCATGAAATAGATATACCCATATCTACTCAAGTCATCCGTGAAGGTAAGAACATAACGATAACCACCGCGCGATGCTACACTCATTGGACCACACACATCGGTATGTATGATTTCCATTAAGTCCGTAGCTCGCTCCATCATACCAGAAAATGGAGTCTTAGTCATTTTACCCATCAGACATGCTTCGCATCTGTCAAGTGATTCAAAATCAAGTGATTCAAGAAGTCCATCGGAATGGAGTTTCTTCATACGTTTCACTCCAATGTGACCAAGACGACAGTGCCACATATAGGTCGAATTATCGCTTGATTTCAAACGTTTAGCCTCAATGTTGTTGATATTTGTATTTCCACTATCGAGATTCAATAAGAATAGACCATCTATCAAAGGTGCATGTGCATAAAACATATTACTCGTATAAATCGAACAACCATTATTCTCGGACTTAAACAAGTAACCGTCTCGCAATAAACAAGATCCCGATATAATGTTCATGCTCAACACAGGCACCAAATAACAATTATTTAAGTATAAAACTAATCCCGATGGTAGATGAAGGGGTAGCGTGCCGACCGCGATCACATCAACCTTTGATCCGTTTCCCACACGCATCGTCACCTCGTTCTTCGCTAGCTTCCGTTTATTCTGCAGCACCTGTTTCGAGTTACAAATATGAGCAACCGAACCAGTATCAAATACTCAGGCACTACTATGAGTACTAGTGAGATACACATCAATAACATGTATATCAGATATACCTTTCTTCTTGATGTTGCCGTTCTTCAAATCCGCCAAGTACTTTGGGCAATTCCGCTTCCAGTGACCTTCTCCCTTGCAGTAAAAGCACTCAGTATCAGGCTTAGGTCCAGCCTTGGTCTTCTTCGTCGGCGTGGCAACTTTCTTACCACCCTTCTTGAAGTTTCCCTTATTCTTAGACTTGCCTTTCTTGAATTTGGTGGTCTTATTGACCAACAACACTTGGTGCTCTTTCTTAATCTCCACTTCTGCAGATTTCAACATGGCAAAGAGTTCTGGCAACGTCTTGTTCATGTTTTGCATGTTGTAGTTCATCACAAATTTCTTGTAACTTGGTGGTAGTGATTGGAGGACACGGTAAATCCCCAAAGCATTAGGAATCACAATACCCAAGATTTGAAGTTTGTTTACGTGCCCAGACATCTTAAGCACATGCTCACTGAAGGAGCTGCCCTCTTCCATCTTGCAGTTAAAGAACTTTTCAGAAGCCTCATAGCTTTCAATTGCCGCATGAGTCTCAAAAATCAATTTGAGATCCTCGACAATATCATATGGGTCTGAATCTTCAAACCTTTTCTGAAGCTCCGATTCCAAACCATACAAGATAGCACACTGAACTATGGAGTACTAATTCTTCCGAGCGAGGTAAACATTCTTTACTTCATCGGAAGCATCAGCTGCAGGTGGGTCACCCAGCGGTGCATCCAGCACATAGGTCAAATTACCAGCTGTGAGGACAATCCTCAAATTGCGGAACCAATCCGCGAAGTTGCTTCCATTGTTTTTCAACTTTTCTTTCTCTAGGAACGCATTAAAATTGATGGTAGGGGCTGCCATTGATCTACAACATATTTGCAATAGTTTAGACTAAGTTTATGACAAATTGAGTTCAAATTAATTAATAAAGTTAATCTAGGTGAACTCCCACTCAAAACAATATCCCTCACATTGTTTTAGTGATCACACGAACCAAATCCACTACATCAACACCGATCATCACGAGAGTTGATATAGTTTTAATGGCGAACAATCGTCATGTTCATCATATCTACTATATGATTCATGCTTTACCTTTCGGTGATCCGTGTTCCGAGACCATGTCTGTACATGCTAGGATCGTCAAGATCAAACCTTAGTTTCCGCATGAGCAAATCTGGATTGCTCATGTTGTATACACTTGCGGAATCTAACACACCCGATCATCACGTGGTGCTTCGAAACAACAAGCTTTAGCAACGGTGCTAACTAAGGGTGAACACTTTATGACTTGTAATTCATGTGCATGAGGGATCATCTTATAATGCTACCGTCGTCTACTAAGCAATACAAGATGCATAAAGGATTAACATCACATGCAATTCATAATATGTGATATGATATGGCCTTTCTTCTTTGTGCTTCCGATCTCCATCTTCTAGCACGAACATGATCTTCATCATCACCGGCATTGCATCAAGGTCAATGACGCCTCTCCATGGTTGTCGTCCACCGGCTTCAACTATTACAACTACTTTGAATAGACACGCGGGTCTTAACATAAATTAAAGACAACCATATGGCTCCTGCCGGTTGCCAACTTACAATAAGGAACATTGCATACATCAAATATAATCACAATCATGGCCATATCACATCACTGCACACCCCTGCAAAACAAAGTTAGACGCCTCTACTTTCTTTGCATGTTTTACGTGGTTTGGGGCTTTCAATAAGTGTCGTTCTAACTTACGAACAAGAACCACAACATTGATACTAGTATTGTTAATCACCCGTTGTAAATTGGATCTTAACTATGCTAGGAGAAACAGGCACCCGCAAAGCCACTTATGCAATACAAGTCGCATGTCAAGCGTGGAGCAAGTCTCATGAACGATGTCATGTAAGGTTAGCCCGGGCCGCTTCATCCCAACATACCGCAAGATGCAAAGTACACAAGAAGCAATCGACAATAAAAGCATCAACGCCCACAATGACCATTGTGTTCTACTCGTGCAACAGATCTACATATAGACACGGCTCTGATACCACTGTAGGGTTTCGTAGCATGGAAAACAAAAATTTTCTACCGCATACAAACAAACAAGCCAAGATCTATCTACTAGATTGTAGCAACGAGTCGATGGAATAACTCACCCTCGAAGATTCCAAAGTGTTTAACGAGAGCGGATTCTCGTGGGTGATGTAGTCGTACTCTTCCCGATCTCAAGATCGCGTAGACGATCCTTCTGGCGCTGCGTTCCGGCAGCGCTCCCGCAGTCGGTCACACGTTCGGTACTCGACGAAGACCTTCCTCTCCCTTGTTCCAGCAGGCAGCGGAGGTTGTAGCACTCTCCTCGCGATTCCGGCAGCACAACGGCGTGGTACCGGAAGTAGAGGGGAGATCTCGCAGGGCTTCGCCTTAAGCCGGAGCGAGTATAGTGGAGTATGAGAGAGCTTTAGTGGTCTAGCGTTTAGACACACCAATTAGAAGGCTCTAATCCGAAGGCTAGTGCAATTAGAAGCTCTAAACCAAAACGGCTCTAAACCGGAGGTTGTGGCTAGGGTTTAGATTTAGAGGATAGGAACTTGTGTGTGCTAGGAGGGAGCCCTGCCCCTCCTTTTATAGGTGGAGGGGCCGGCCGGCCAAGGGGAGGGAGGGGATTCCCTCCCCAACTCGGCTTGGGTGGTGCGCCGCCGGTTGGAGGAGGGATTCCCTCCCCAACTCGGTTTCCCACTCCTCCTCCTCTTTCCAAAACTTGCCGTTTGACTTTCAAACTAGCCGTTTGACTTTTCAATTTAGGATTTGAATAAACCCTTTATTTTGGACAGCGAATACACTTAGTCCATGATGCAATCATTCCAACTTGCAATGACACACTCATGTACCCCTTCCCCTCCGGAGTGCCGGACATTCCGGAATTAACCTTCTAGAACATTCCTGATGAAAACACCGGAATCATTCCCGAACTCCGAAACGGGACTTTCCTTATATGAATCTTATTCTCCGGACCATTCCGGATCACCTCGTGATATCCTGGATCCCATCCGAGACTCCGAACAACATTCGGTCTCTTTCTCATACTACCATAACTACTCAAACAACGTCGAATCCTTAAGTGTGTCTCCCTACGGTTCATGAATTATGCGGACATGTTCGAGACACTTCTCTGAACAATAACCAATAGAGGAATCTGGAAATTCATATGGCTCCCACATATTTCTACGATTACTTTGTGATCGAATGAACCACTTACATACGATACCAGTTTCCCTTTGTCTCACGATACTTTACTTATCCGAGGTTATGATCGTCGGTATCTCTGCATACCTAGTTCAACCTCGTTACCGATAAGTACTCTTTTCTCGTTCCCGTGATATGTGATCCCTTGTGAGCCAGTGACATGCTTGCAAGCTAATTGGATGACATTTCACCGAGAGGGCCCAGAGTATATCTATCCGTCATATGGATGGACAAATCCCACTCTTGATCCATGTGTTTCAACCAATACTTTCCGAACACTCAATGCCACCTTTATAGCCACCCAGTTACGGTGTGGTGTTTGATGTCATCAAAGCATCCATCCGGTAAAAGTGATATGCATGATCTCATGGTTGAAGGAATTAGGTTACTATGTATCAGAAAGCAGATAGCAATTGAACTATTAAAATGACTTGATCTTTATGCTACGCTTATCTATAGGAGTATGTCCACCATATCATTCTCCTAACGATATGATCTTGTTGTTAATAACATCTCAATGTTCATGATAGGGAAACCACAATCATCTATTAACCAACAAGCTAGTATTATATAGAGGCTTTACTAGGGACTTCAAATTAAGTTTACAAATCACACAAGTATCAATGTTTCCTTGTTAATACCATTATAGCATGAATGTAAACATTTATCATAAACACAAAGATATAATAATAACTACATTTATTATTGCCTCTAGGGCATATCTCCAACAAGAACTACCGCACCAAGCACATGGACTTCAACATGGCACACATAGGCTTTCCCTAATACGCCATCCTCGGCTACTCCGCGCTAGTGAAGTTCATGGAGGTAACCCACCACGCCTACAATCTCATCAAGCTCCCGGGCTGCAACGATACCATCACCATCCATGGTGATGAGAAGGATGTGGTGCGTTCCATCGAGCATGTCGACAAGGCTGCCGCTTCCACACACACCCCGCTGACGAGGATGACATCAGACTCCCTGCGAGGAAGAAGTAGGTGTCCTCTCTAGAATGGGCCACGACCAAGAAGGTGATAGTGGACACTAGTGGATCGGGGGCTACCGTAACCATTGGTGGACACCTTCCTCCCAAGTAGGATAGTGCACTTGTCGTCTTCCTGTGGGAAAATGCTGACATGTTTGCATGGACACTGTCAGATATGTCCGGTGTATCCAGGGAGGTGATCGAGCACCACTTGGCAGTGTGTACCTCTACGCATCCCGTGAAACAGAAGGTGTGTTGTATGGCACTAGAGAAGCCGAATTTTATCGTCCAGGAGGTAGAGAAACTCAAGAAGGATGATATAACCCGCGAGGTTGAGTACACTGATTGTCCCGCCAACACCGTGGTGGTTCCCAAGGTCATCGGCGGAGGGCGTATCTGCATCGACATCATTGATATCAACTAGGCTTTCCCCAAGGACCCATACCGGCTGCCGCACATCGAAAAAATCATGGAATCCATGGTGGGGTGTGATCTCCTTTGCTTCTTGGATACATTCACAAGCTACCACCAAATCAAGATGGAAAAGGAGGATGAGGATAAGACATTGTTCATCACCCCTTGAGGTGTGTTTCTTCTACAAATGCATTCCCTTCGGCCTGAAGAATGTAGGAGCTACCTTCTAGAGGCTCATCACATCGCCTTCGGCGAGCATATGGGAAAAAATGTTAAGGCATATGTGAACGACTTCGTTGTCAAGACTCACAAGAAGAACATGCTTGTTGCGGACCTAGAGGAGACCTTTGTCAATATGCACAAGGTGAACATCAAGTTGAACCCTGCCGAGTGCGTCTTCGGGGTGCCTTTAGGCAAGCTCCTCAGGTTCTTCATCTCGCATCGGGGCATAGAAGGAAACCCCAACAACGTTCGTTCCATTGAAGAACTATGTCCCCCATAGCGGCACAAAGACATGTAGCGCTCACCGGGATGCAGGCCACTCTCTGCCGCTTCATCTGTAGGCTCAGCGAGAAGTCCTTGCCCTTCTTCAAGATAATGAAGTGGTTAGGAACCTTCCAGTGGACTCCAGAAGTTGATGTCGCCTTCGAGAAGCTCAAGAGGTATCTCACCAGCCCTCCAATCGTGGTCGCTCCATAGACCTGCGAGCCTCTACTGTTGTACTTGGCAGCCACTCCACAAATGGTAAGGGCAGTCCTCATTGCGGAGCAAGAGGTTCCAATCATCTCCGAGAAGAACTCCACCTTACCGAGCCCCGAGCCTCTTGATGAAGGAGGCACACCAGTTGTGCCCGCCAAGGTCGCTAGCCTTGTCGAGGAGGAGAGCCTCGCCGATATACTTGAGAAGGAAAACCTCGGTGAGCTGCCGGACAAGCCTTGTGAGGAGAAAGCTTCGACGCCTAAGGAGCCAAGCCTCGTGCAACACCCTGTCTACTTTGTCAGTACAGTGCTGCGGGATGCACGGGAGCGCTACAACATGTATTTGAAGCTGCTCTACATGCTCATCATCGCTTCCAGGAATATGCAACAATACTTCCAAGGCCACCCCATCAAGATCTTCACAAAGTACCCTCTGGAGATAGTTATGTGCAAATCCAATGCCACAGGCTGCATGGCGAAATAGGCCATCGAACTACAACCATTTGAGCTAACATTCCACACCACAAGCACCATAAAGAGCATGGCCCATGGCAGATTTTACCGCGGAGTGGACTAATCCAATCGCGGAAGACCTCTCCGAGGAAGAATCACAACTACCAGGGAAGGTGGATCCTAGACACTGGTCCGTGAACTTCAATGTTGCATCCCATGAGCAGGCATGGGGGCTGGCGCAGTTCTCACCTCACCAACAGGAGAAAAACTCTACTATGTTGTGCAGCTCCTCTTCAAGGAAGATGATAAGACCAAGTTTTGAGAGATGGAACAATAAGATCTTTAATAGCCAAAGACCAATTTTTGAGAGCTAAACGCAATATATTACCAAGAACTGATAATGGTGGCTTATAGAATAAAAAATAAGCATGTTGGCACCTTTAAGGAGTAGCTATAGTCTCAAGTCTAGTTATTTTGTATCCCTTTTTGAACCTTTTTTGTCCCTCCTGTAACTTCTCATCTCTTGTAAATACTCATATTTTATAATATAAAAAAATTATAGTGGGGATTTCCCCCACTATTTACCTTCAAAAAAGGAAGAATACAAGGTCTCCAACAACATCTCCTAGTAAAGGGCCTCCTCTCCAGGCTTAGAGCTGCGATCGCTCTCGACATCAAGCGCATCGTCATGCAGGGAGACTCATAGCTCCTCATCAACTTCTCCAACAAGTGCTACAAAGCTAAGTACGCCCACATGGATGCCTACCTGGAGGAGGTGCACAAGCTCGAGAAGCATTTCCTTGACATGGAGTCGAAGCACACTCCTCGTGGAGACAATACGGAGGTCGACGACCTCACCAGGCGTGCTTCCAAGAATGAGCCATAACACTGAGGTATTTTTGAGGAGAGTTTGTTGATGCCATCGATCAAGCCACCAGCCACTAGCGACGTCTCCCTCGCCAAGAAACTCTCGTCAGCACCCGCAAAAGGCGCTCCATATTGTGTCTCGCGTATGATGGCGATCAATCTCCAAGCTACAAGATGGATCAACGAGCTCAAGGACTACTTGAAGACCAAGACTCTCCCCTTGGATGATGCCAAGGCTAAGCGCATAGCTCGCTACTCCAAGAGCTATTGCGTGGTGGATGGAGACCTCTACTACAGGGGCCCCAATGGGGTTGCGCTGCGTATGTGCAGAGGAAGGACATGCGCTCCTCATCGACATCCACTCTAGAGAGTGTGGCCACAAATCCTCGTTGCGCACTCTTGCCTGTAAGGCTTTCTGTAGTGGTTTCTACTGGCCAACAACGCTCCATGATGCTACCGAGCTCGTCAAGGCATGCATATGAGGCCTACCAATTCCACGCCAAGCAGGTACATCAACAGACACATGAGGTCCACAACATTCCACTCTCATGATCATTCGCGGTCTGGGGATTGGACATCTTGGGCATTTCCCTCACCCGGTCGGGGGATACCGCTACCCCTACGTCACCATCGATATGTTCACTAAGTGGGCGAAGGTGGAGCCTGTTTGCACCATCCCAGCAAGATCCGCTGTCAAGTTCATCAAGAGATTAGTGTGCCTCTTTGGCATGCGTAACAACATCATCACCGACAATGGTAGATAGTTAACCCACGGCTTGTTCAAGTCCTACTGCATGAGCCTAGGCATCAAGATCTTCTAGGCCTCTGCCGCTCACCCATGAAGAAATGGCCAGGCTGAGAACGCCAATGCTGAGGTACTCAAGGGCCGCAAAACCAGAAGCTTCAACAAGCTCGAGGCTAGGGGCAAGGGTTGGATCGACATGATGCCATCTGTGCTCTGATCAATCCGCACCACGGCGACCAAGCCCACCGATGAAACACCCTTCTAACTTGTCTATGGGGAAGACTCGTTTCTCCCTACCGAGCTAACACAAACTTCTCCAAGAGCTCTCATCTTTAACGATACTCACCAAGATGACCAGCGAGAGGATGACTTTCTGCTCCTCGAGGAGGCTCGTTGCCGTGCTACTGTCCATGCCGCCCGATACCAGCATGTCCTAGGTCGCTACCACATCCACAACATCCGTCCCTGCATGCTCGAGGTTGGTGACCTCGTCAAACGGAGGATACTCTCCTGAGAAGGACTCAACAAGTTTTCGTAGATGTGGGAAGGCCCCTTCAGGGTCATGCAAGTTTCCAGGTGATGACTACAAATGCAACAATCAAGCAAGTTTCAAAATAAGAGTATCGAACCAAAAGAGAGCTATTTGGTTAGGGTGTTTATGACCTTTCATACCTTCGATCTGGATTACAGATGTAGTATAATAGCTTTTTCCCTAGTAGACCTAGTTTTATCGAATCCTTGGGAAACAACACTAATAGGAAAAAAATAAGGACACGTCTACCGGACTAATCTAGTTTACTTTATATTGTGGTTGAATCAATGGATGGAGATATGCCAGGGTTGAAGATCCACCTACAGCTATATATCGTATGGGATAAAGGATAAAAATAAGCACATTCATGTATAAGGTTCTAAAAGAGATAATATTTTGTGGGCAACACATCCTAATATACTAGAGACCCAGAGAGTCCATCTGCATAGCAATAGTCTTTTGATCCAATGGACTGTACCGCGAAGCATCGGGTTACAAATGATTATTAAGTGTAAAACACATATCAAAGAATTAAGTGGTGATGTTGTTGTGATCCCGAATGGGTCACTAAGCGAAGACCGTACTATCCTTGATGTCACTGAGGTTCATATGAGATCGATGCTTGCCAACCATCTCACCTCAAGCCTTGATCAATCTCCGGGAATTTGGGTACCTACAAGTCCAAAGATTGAGGCAAGAGACAAAGAAACAAATGATACAAATCCCTCTTACAAACTAATACACAATTCTCCCATAGATTAGATACAAATAAACGCTACGAGGTTTCTCCCCAACCCACAGCCCGTGAGGACTACTCACTCATAACAATAAGATCAAGGATAGAAAACATTGTGCAATACTTAGATTGAAATCAAAAATTCTTACAATGGTCGCTGAATCACAAGGAGATCTCAAGTACAAAGTAATATTTGTGGCTAATGGAGAGGATGGGGGATGGAAGGGATGGACTATGGTGTGGATCTCCTTTGGTGGTGTTGTGATGCAATTAGAAAATAGCGGCCCTCTTTATGGAGGCAGGTACCTCAAAATATATAGGCTCCTTCAAGAGTATTGTATGGTTTGACGAGATGAAGTTGCCGCCACCCCGTACAATCGGGCGGTACGGGAGGGGTGCGCCCGTACCAGTGGTTGTTACGCTGGCTGGTGCTTTGTATTAACTCCAGAATTACTTGGTCATCAAAACCTCCTCAAAATCATCATTTATGACTCAAGATTTCGTAATAAAAGTGTGATTTCCTTCACACCATAAACCAAAGTAAGGATTTGCATATTTTTTCAATAATTAGTCATTAGTGGCAAATCAAGAGAAAATAATGTCAATTGCTTGAACAAAAACAATGTTTAAACATGGATAAATATGGTGATTTTTGGATCTATCAACGTTCCCAAAGCTCAAACCTTGATCACCCTCGAGCAAGAAGAAACAAGAGAACTATAAAGAATTCAACATTTAAACTTGAAATAACGAGAGTATGAATTCACTTACGATCGGTAGCCATATGTTTCTAGAACTTCTTCCATATTTAAAAGCTCATCAAAGTTGGGGAGATGCTAAGAACACTATACAAGCTTTGATAACTCAAGATAATCAAAGTAGAGTTTAATATAAATATAAATAACTAGAAGTGTAAAAATCAATCCAATTCCTCTAGTTAACTCTCAATTTGCCAAGGAACACTAGAATGTTTAATATAGCAATATTGAGTAAGAGAGTTCATGTCCAAAGTAGTATAGCATTGAAGTGTCTTATTGACCCGCACATCAGTAAATCAAGAATATCTAAAACACTACTATTCCAATCGCTGATTCTCAAGTAAATTCATAAAGTAGTAATGAGATCATGGCAAAGACTTTTTATGCGGATCATCATATCTTTTCTCTTTTCTTTTTCTCTTGTTTCTTCCTTCTTGTAAGGATATTTCTCAATAAGGATCATTGAGTGATTTTTTAAACAATGGTTTGCACAACCTTCGAGAGTACCAATAACTTTTCCCATACGGTGACACGTATGCCACCCATGTCATCAACTCATAGCCGAAATCCGGGGTTACACCATAGATCGTTCAAAAGCTAGCGGAGTCGTTGGCATCCAAAGGTATGCATGGGAAACATAGAACTTTGTAAATAGTATCACGGTTTGATCCACAAGGTTAGCTTGGGCATGCAATCACAATTACCACTAGACTTCATTTCAATCAAAGAACTCCTTTCAAGAGTGTCGTCAAGTCTATCAGAACGTCTATGGGGTTAAGTATCTTCAAAGGTAAACTCTCTAGACAATCTCACATCAAACAAGTCATAAAATTTCAGACCTTTTCTTGTTGTACTTGTTTGGAAAATTTCTTTCCAAGGAAAGACTCGGTTAGCTACAAGAAATAGAGCAAAAGCTTCCACAACTAATCATTCATACAAATAATAAGCTTTACTCTAACTATTTTGAATCACTCCCACTAGCATAACATCTTAGCAAATCAACTAACTAAGATAAAAAAATTCAAACTTCAAAAGTGGGAGACATAGGACATACCTCTCATGAGTGACTTCATAATATTCTTCCTTATAGGGATGTGTTCCTTCAAAACTCAAGAAAAATCACTCTTGTAATAATATTGAAGCAAAGAAGAAAGGTTTAAATCCACTTCCACGAAAAAAGGAAAAAGGGAAAAAAATTATTTTTGAGGATGGGGTTTAAAGAATATAAAAGTACTTGCGGCCAAGCAAGTGACTAGGAAAACAAAAACAAACAAAGACTAGAGAAAACAGAAACAAGATAAAAACAAAACCAAACTAAAAAGCAAAAGCAAAGTGTTGGAATAGACCAACACAAGTGTTTCAAATCTCATAAGGAGCTGGATTACAACCTCATTATTAAAAAAATAAAATTTCCTAGTGACACATCCCCAAGCTTAGGATTTTGCACGCCATTTTGTTGCTCATTGTGGTGGTGGTGGTGGTGGTGGATAGTTACTCATGTTCCATTGGCTGCTCCAATCATGGAACTGAGTAGCAAGGTTGGCGGTAGAATCTCGAAGGTTGATGGAGAGGTTGTTCATATTTTGGATATTTCCTTCGAGGACATAGGTATCATAGTAGGTGGTGTAGTAGTTTAGTGGCTGCTCATCTTGTTCGGGCCCTTCTTGTTCCACTCCTTCATCTTCTTCTTCTCCATCCACATGTACTTCTTATTGTGGTAGACTTGCTTCAACCTACGCGTCATAACGCAAGCGTCCCTCCTCAATAGAGAAGAGACCATTAGGAAAGGAGCAAGGATCAAGTGATCCGATCTAAGTATATCGAAGAAATATCTACCATCGATTCTTGAAATCATACCACAACATCTAAGAGTAGAAAAAACAAGATGGCGGTTTCCAGACAACAGTTGGATGTTACCTAGGTTGACATGGAGGGCCTGTGCAAGCATGGTTATGACTCCTTCTATGCATATGGGACCACGAGATTCAAGCCCTCGATGGTGAAGATAAAATAAAATAAGTGTGCCCAAATTTGGCGTCAAATTACAGTTAGGAATTGCAGCTTTAGAGAGGACCATCATGTCCTCCTCATTAACTCTAGTAAACTCACCATGTTCATTCAAGGTGTTAGCAATAACATAAAACAAATAACGAAAAACAGGATGATCAATTTGGTTTCCCCTGGTTGTGTTTCCACAAATTCTCATTCTATTATAGTAGCCCAAGGGTGTAAGATTTACAATAAAAGATGTGGAGCGTATGTCGGTAGTGTTGTTGGCAAACCCAAAGTAGTGAGCCCATTGGATGAGTGTCAAGGAGTACTCACGGTTCATGGGTCAGAAGTAGATGCGATCAACTCCAGGAAGTTGCTCCTTGGGACAGTAGTGAGATGTCGCCATGTGTGTCACAGTGTTGAGAAACTCAAGCGTCAAGCGGTGGTATGTGGCACAATCCTGAAAGAAAAATTCATACAAACCAACATTGTTGCATAGCAAATCAAAATCAGCACGGAGACCAAGTTGGTTCAGGATCAAGGGACACACCCACTTAGTGGACTTGATTTCTCGGAGCTTGAGATGGTTGAAACGGTTCATCTGAAAGTCCTCGGCAAACTCGATTCGAAATGAATCGGCGGTTAGCATATAAATGGGTGGTGCGGATTGCGCTGTAGCCATCACACGTATATGACTCCTTGTATTCATCTAATAACAAAAATAAGAAATAGAGCTAATAAAAAATTTAATCCAATGGAAACATAACATATATGATCCTCTACACTAGTTACAAAAGAATCTCCTCTAAAAACTATCTAAACATGCTCAACATCAAGATTAGCTCAAGAACAAGACCTAAGTCTAGATTGATAATGGTGAAAGATTGAGAAAGTTTTGGATGCAAATAAGTTGGGGATCGGAGGAGAAACATAACTTAGATAGATTGGGTGCAAGGAATCAAGGAAATAACAAGTAGAATTGATGATACAATGGAGGTAGTGTGGAGTTTGGAGGTAGAAGAAAGAAGAAAGAGAATAGTGTTTTGGGAATTTTAGGTTACCTCTCCTGTGTTCATATGGCAGTCGGGTGCGTGGTACGGGCAGGCAGTACGACCAGGTCCCGCCCATAAAGTGTGACAAACCTTGGGGTCAGCGGAACCATTCCAGCGTGAACTCGGTATAGGCGCACGGTAAGTCCGTGTGCGCCCGTACGGCTGGTCGTTAAACAACTAGTATGTTTTCTTAAATTATGATGTTTTCTCGAGGATACGGTATGTGCAGGCGGTACACCCGCGTCCGGCCGTACTAGTAGTCTTTATGAAGGTTGTTTCCTTAGAAAAAAATAGATATTTGTATTTTTTAGTGCCTCGATGTGGTATGGGTGCGGTGACCCAGCATACCACTACATGTGTAGTACACTATAGTCATTGACATGACATCCACATGACACTGTTCTGTAAATATCATATCCCTCAAAGTGGTATAACAGAAACATTGCGGGTCCATATTACAAAAATTCACGCATTATTATTATTACAATACCAGAAGTTCAAGACTTCAAAAGGATTCAACTTACAAACCAAAATATAAAGTGTTTTCAGCGGAATTTAAAAGTAGCAACTCCAACTAGGAGTTGAGCTCAGCAGCTTATTCTATAGAGTTCATGCTGCTCGGCTCCCTTGGTTACTACTAACTAGGATACTTAGTTAGACTCGTTGTCATCGACACCATAGCAGATTTCGTAATCCACTCCTTCAACACCTCCTAACAGGCCAAACTCCTCGTAGAACACATCTTCTTGGCATTCGGCTGCATACATTGGCACGTCCTCGGAATCCTCAGTCTAAGCAAGGGATCAAAGGAAAGGATGAGTAACAGCGTTACCCAACAAGTTCATTATATGCAAGGTGGGAAGTTTGATGCTCTAACTACCACCTCGGATTATAAATCCTTGGCACTATGCAGTTTTTGTAAATCTTTCTTTAAAGATTAATGTTATTATAAAAATTTATGACCATCAGCCTTCACAGGTTGACCAGAACTTTCATGGAGTTCCTTTCCTGCCGCGTTCGTAGCTCCTTCCCGGAACAGGGAGTAACAAGTTACAATTCTTACACTCTGCAGAGGTGTGTTACTTTACCCATGAGAGATCAACTCCTTGTTGCATAACCGGGCGTACTTTCCCATCCACAATTCCATGATGTGGGGCCCAATAGTTGGTCTAAGCCAATCATTGCCCCCTTCACGACCTCGCATGCCTCCTTGGTGTACACCATGCCCACATATTGAATTTCGCAATGGTTTGTACAAACCGTTAGATGCCAGAACTATCGTGGGACGATGAGGGTTTCCACCCATATGCTGCATATCCTCTACGAATTACTAATTAATATGCACGCTACAAGGATAACAGCCAGGACTTGCACTTCTGGCTACATGCGCTAGGAGAAGATACAACTGACTTCTCTGTCCCATTCACAATCTCATGGCTAACGCGTAATATACGGCGCTAGAATCACTGATGTCAGGGGTTATTAAGTCCCTAATTGATCATCATTGTTGCAAATAGAACCCTAAGTTCTATTTATCCATTATATCATCACTTAGGATGATATCTATGGTCAAAACCCGGATTTTTAATCCCAGATGCCTGTTATGCCATACATCGCAATCCCAGGATTACCATTTTTGCGAGACATAACAGAATTGGATACCACAGTACATCATCCATTACAAACCATACATAAGGTCTTACAGAAATAGGGATCTCATGATCCAGTTCTTAATACAAATTCAAGCAGCGGAATACGTAATAATAACGGTAGCGTAGGCGAAGCTCCATCTTCGGGGTCACAAGCAATGCTGACGATGGGAGATGATCCTAGTTGTCGAACCTTCCTGGGGTCCATCCTCCAGGTACTCCTCTTCATAGTATGGCCATCGGAATAGCCAGGGACAAAGCCATGAGTACTCTTTAAGTACTCGCAAACTAATACTAACATGTGAAAGGGGTTTTTGATAATAGGTCACTAGGCTCTAGGGTTATTTTGCAAAAGCCTGATTTATCTCTAATAAGTTTAGAAGCAACGAATAACTAGTCACAATTTTATAACTCCTAAATGGGAACTTGTATTTCATATCACAACCCTATTGTGGTCAAGTCAAAGTCTCAATCCATTTCACAAGTCATTTTAAAAAGTCTGACGGGGGAACAGTATGGCCACTCCAACTGTCCATAACCGCAGACGCGGCTATTCGAATAGTTTGACACTCTGCAGAGATTGTACACTTTCACCACAATATTCGATACATCCGTCAGGAACAAATCCTGAATTCACCATACACAGTATGCGGATAATCAATCCTAACCTTTCAATTACACGCCCTAGTATAAGCACCTCTCCTATGAGTTTGGCCTCCCAACCATGACCAACTGTCATCTTGGGTACTGCACAGGTGGACAATCTTCACAAGGTAGCCTCATCTCAGACCTTGGCCGCGAGGGAACTAATACTAAGGTATATAAGTTTCCAGTCAAGCCCTACCCAATCTTCGGGTATTGTGGTTGTATGATAAAATTGGAATGGTATCGCATCCAGACAACCATCAGTTTTATAAAGGGCTAAGGCTCATGCCTATACATTTTCATCACTAGAATCATCAGGTGTTCGGAAACACATGTCCAAAACATTTCAATAGAATGATCCATCATTCCAAGGTTTTCATAACCATTTTTCCACCAAGTATTCCCATCTAAAGTTGGTCAAGTTTTATGCTTAGCACTAGCATCGACAAGTGGGGGTAAGCACTAATGAGGGGTGGTAAACTAGTGGAGTGTTAACTAAGTTCAATCTCATGCCTTAGGATGACATCAAGATTATCTAGCTTAGGCCAAATTTTATGCTCTTTATGCAACCTTCACATATCTTTCTAGTATCTACCATTCTCTTAAGTAAACTCTAAGTAAGAGCTTTGATAAAGAAATAAAGTAAGAAGCTTGTAAGTAAAACTAGGATTGGTTTATCAAGTGGAGATGGTCATATATGCTTAAGGCATATAATTGGCATGGTAATAAGCAAGTATTAGCTTGCATTAGTAGGGTATCTTGCAAGTGTTATCTTGCATCAATATCAGTATAAGCTTGCTAAATTGCAAGTGTTAGCTTGCACATTCAACTGGTAGTATTAGGCTTGCCTTGTGCAGAGCAGTGGTTGAAGTTCTCCTCGGCTTCTTCTTCGTAGAATCCTCCTTCCTCCTCGTATCCTTGGTCGGTACTAGCGTCTATAAATAAATACGATGTACACAATCACCAAACAATACTTAACTACTTGCAATCATCACACAAAAGGGTCCTATAGATAATCTAACATCATCACTAACATTACAAGATTAAAGCTTGGTTTAATTCCTTTTATTTTTAGAAAAGTAATTTCTACTCATTGAAAAACTACTTAAGATTTAATATTCTCCAAACCAAATATGGGATCATGTTGATACATGTCATCACCACATGTTGTAGTTCATGGGAATGTGATTTAAAGTGGTGTCACAATTTTATAAGGTTTTACCCTTTTATTTTAATTAATTAATGTGGCTAGAAATGCCTATGGGGCATTCTTTTATTACTTGAACATTATTTCTGTAAGTAAACCTATATATTTTTATATAATCTGAAAGGTATGGTTAAATGTGAATTTTGAGAGTTGGAATCAACTCAAAAGCTATTATGGTTTAAATTTGAAAAATGTTTGAATGCAGAAAAGATTCTGCCTTGTTATTTTTACCATGGGTGATCCATAGATCCAAATAACTTGAATCCAACGGGCTTGGATTCAGCATTCCCATACCTTTCTAACAAAATTGGTTTCATTCAATTTGGTGCACTAGATCGATCTAGGTTGATTTTTGAAATTGGGTACAAAAGTGTGTTTGAAATAAAATGGAAAAGGTTTAATTCAAATAACTGGGCTACGCGGGAAAAGTTAACGGGCCGGCATGCTAAGCGTAGCACTTCCGCGGGCTGTTTAAGTGGTTGTCCCCACTCGTCAGTGAGACAGGGGGTGCGAAGCGGTACGGGGCAACGTGGTGCGTTCGATCTGGTTCTAATCCAACGGCTGGGAGTCATCGTCGATGTTGAGCAACTCCAGCGAGACAGAAACCTAGCGCGGCCAGTGGGGGTTGCTGGGGGCTCACCGGGGTGCAGGCGAGGGTCGGCGAGGCGGGCAAACGACGAAGTCGACGACGGCGAATCTCCTGGTACCGGTGTCTCCTCCTGGGGCGGCTCCAATCGCTGGCTCCCTTCTTCTCCAGAGGCGCCGGGCTCCGGTGAAATTCCGGCGATACGCTGCTCTCCTTGCTCCGGGAACGGTGTGACACGATCAGTGATGAGAGGGGGGTATAATGGTGTGCTCAATTCGGCTGGGGGTGGCCTCTATTGATAGTCGAGCGAGGGGACCGACGGGGCGCACGGTGAGATCGTCGGGGGCGATGGTACAAATGGCTATTGGCATGGGAGAAGGTAAGGGGCGGTGTGGTGTTCCCTAGTGATGCTCAATGATACGGTGGCGAGACGTGGGGCGGTGCGGGTTGGTCTAGAACACGCGACGCTCTCCACGGCAGAGGCGGCGTCTTCGACGGCGAGCGATGGCTGTGCGGCATGGGGAGGCGAACGGGGATGTCTGGAGGTCTCCTAGGTCGGTGGCGATCGTGTATGCATGCGGCGAGGGTGGCGCGCGGTTTGTGGGCTTTGGTCGAGGGTGGCGCTCTGGCGCATGCTCGGCACGGTTGGCAGAGGCACGAGCGCGACGTTCCTGGGTGCTCTGGTCGGTGTCTTCGAGGCAAGGCTGGTCTAGAGGGGGCGGTGAGGCATGGGTGATCTCCCAGACAAGGTTGGAAAGGATAGTTTCATTACTATCTTGCTGTCTACACTGGGGTTGCAAGGATGCACTCGGCTGTTCACCATTGATGGCATTGCCAAGCTCACAGTGGTGCTAGTGCTTGGTTTAGTTAGCTAGATGATCTACTAAGGTTGCTGTGAGCTAGAGAGGGAACAAGTTAGGCAAGAATCACTTCTCACAATAGTGTTTTGATTTTGTTTGATTTGTGTCTGCCAAGTGTTTGATCAAATGGCCGCATGAATTCAAGTTTTGAATTTTGAAAAGATTTTTGGTGGGTGTGCTAGATTGGTGCTGGTGAGTCTGCAGATGCTTGGGTTTTGAAAGTTGAGCTTGTTTGAGTGGTTTTTGAAAAGTGGGATCTTCCCATATGATAAAGATTCAATTTTGAATTGTCATTTAAACTATCCATTCAAATGTTTTTGGATGATCCCAAGGTGGGCCTTGATACTTTGTTATGAGTACAATCAAGGGGTGCAAAGATCCAGAAAAGTTTCTGTTAGGTTCTGAAAGTTTGAGACAGCCAAAGTAGGCATGGGAGTTAAATTGGTCAAAATGACCATTCCTTTATTTTATTTTTTTTACTTTACTTGTCTTTGGGAAAAGTGTGGGAAATTTTTAGATGATGTTTATTTCACCTAAGAAACATTTTACAAGCAAAGAAACACATAATCATGGCAATTCACAAGAATCCAATTTTCAATACACACATATGAATGCTTTCATAATTTTATTTAGAATAGTTTTTGTTAACCCTAATTTTGATGATTAGAGTTTGATGATCCAAGTTTAGTATTTTTGGGATGTTACATCTATGATTTCTTTATTTGTGAAAATAATATTTTTATTTCTTTGGAGTATATATGATAACACACAATTTGCAAATACTTTGATAAAGACTCTTCAAAGGATATGAGCAAGTGATGAACTTGCCTTGTGGTGACAAGGTAGTGAAGTCTGATGCTTGCACTGGACCTTGAGCTTCTATGTCTACAAAAACATCATTATTGCCCGGTAAAGACAATATTTAAAGAAGCCAAATGATTATGCAAAGTAATGCAATGCATTATTTAATTTTATGTGCATTCTTCCCCATTATAAGAATTATTTTTAATAATAAAGAATTTATAAATATTAATTTTTAATATTTATTGAATATTGTATTTTTTATTTAATTTCCTTTTATTTGAATTTTATTAATTTAATAACTCCTTTAAGAATTATCATTTAAATACCAAAATTTTTTATTAAATATTTGTTTAGTATTTTTCTAAAATACTACAGTATTAATCTATAATGAAAGTGATTTTTATTTATTTTTATCAACTTTCAATAATTTTTTTAAATTCAGTAAGAAATATTTATATTACAAAATTCTTAATAAAATGTATATGTCTAAAATTTTATTTCTTAATTTATTTGGATAGTTTAAATTATTGTGAATCCAAAAATATTTTATTTATAGTTTTTGGATTTTTATTTTATTTTCTAGAATTTATTTAAATTCAGGGGCATTTTGGTCCTTTCCTCTTTATTAAAAATAGCCTTTAGGTAAATGGGCTGCCTGTTTGGTTTATTGGGCCCTTGTGGCCCAATAGGACAGAACCAAAACCACACCTCGAAGGGGTTTTGGCCTAGTCCAGCCCACTCCATGTGTCACTCGCTCGATCTCACCTCTATCCTCTCCTCCTCGACCCCGTGGTCGATGGCGCCGCCGCCGTGCTTGGCTCGCCGCCGTGGTCCTTCCTGGCCGCTTCCATGATGCAGGGTGAGGTTATCGACCATGTGCTACCCTTTTGTCCAATTCGATTTGGCTATGGAGCTTTCAAGTGGCCAAACTAGCCTCATCCCGAACCCTAGGGTTTGGGGTGATGCGGTTGCTGTCGCCGCCATTGCTGCCGTGTGCTGTGGTGGTGCTCCTCGCCTCCAGGCGTGGCTATGGTCGCCACCGTGGCGTGGTGTGGGTCACAGCGCCCCCTTGGGGGTGCTACCCATGCCGCCCTGTTCGTCGACGACCCTCTGCTTCATCTTCTAATCTACATCGAGGACCATAGGTTAGTTGATCCTTGGGTTTTTCCCCGTGCCTCTACCTCCTCTGAGTTCATATGTTTGTAACTAGTGGCCATCCCTCATTAGGGTTCATCTCTATTCAAAGGTTCTTCCCTGGTTCTAGGATTCACCCATGTTTGTGCTGGTAAGATGATGGATTGATTTGGTAGTGATGTCTGGTGAAGATTGAGCTCACTACACTTCAGTACTTTCTATCATGATTTGATTATCTGATTATATTCTTGATCTATTGCTGGTGATTTAGTGGTTTTGCTTATAACTGGTGACCAAGCTTGGTTAAGCTGATGATTTAACTGTGAAACCTTGTTAATTAAGTTGAGGCTTAGTGAGTTTCTCTACTGTTAGTACTAGAGTACTAATAGTAGCACTGTCAGTGGAGATGTGCAGATGGAAGTTACTTAGTTTCTTACGGTAACACTTTGCACACATGTATACCTGATCCTGATTCCTGATTATTCGTTCTAGGAAGATGATGGTTATTAATTTATTGGTTTATTTATGAAAGCCTAATGATTGTTGGCTTGTTTTAGAATTGGTTCTTGTGACACCATCCTAGGATTGCACACAAGTAGTAATTCTACAGCTGGGCTTTTACTTAGTAGTGCTTAAGATTGGGTGTCTATTAAAATAAATTGTAAGCTTCCTTCTTTAAAAGATTATGCCTATGATGCTGGTCTGAGGCTTAGGAATTAAATTCCTATCCTACCGTCCCTTATAAATAAGCTTAAGTACCAAGGTTGTTCACTGAACCTTGGATCCTAGTGGGATAAAATGATTGGTTTGCTTGTAGCTTAATGTTGGTGCATATAGTTTATAAAATCTGAGGTGCTACTCCATCATGATATGTGCCCAAATTTTATATGCTATTTGAGAACATTTTGAAATATATGAGTGGTTTATGATTACCAGGACCTATGATGCTGGTCTGAGGTCCTGGTGGATTTGGTAGAGCTTACTACTGGCCTTTATATTTTAAACTTCCTCTATGATAGGTTCACCCCACTTGGGTGATCACTGAGAGGTTTAACTTGTAAAACATCACATGCTTTTATATTGGACTAAGATGAACAGAATATATGGGTGTTTTATGATACTCACCATACTTGGTTGTTGTTGGGTTGCAAGTGATGAATCTTGTGGCTAGCTTGATCTGGTGCTCCTCCTGGTATTTCCAGTTCTTGGACTTGTCCTTGTTCTAGCTGTCCACCTCCTGGTCCTGGTGGCTTGATCTTGTCCTTGCTATCCACCTGATCTACCCCCTCCTTATGTCACCATTTTTGGTGATGTGATCCAGGGTTTTGATTGGTGTGATCTTGCTTGGCTTTGATTTGGTTTAACTGGGCTGCTGTTCTCAGTGTCTATGAACAAGGAAATGGTGTGGGGATGCCTCCCACGGCTGTGTTGATAGTTTTGTGTGTGTGGAGCTATTGTTGTGGTGCTGGCAGCACACACACCATGCAGTTTGGTGTGTGTGCTTCCTATGTGCCTGCTTCACACCTTGTGGATATGCTTTGATTATGAAGTTACTTTTATCTAGTTATATTTCACTTGGCAGGTGAAACTTTCCCCTCCGTGCTGTTTATTTGGCTTATGGTTTGAAATTATGAAAGATATATTCTTTCATATTGGTGAAACTTTCCCACTAAAAGTTTTCTCAATGATGAACCTTGAACAGTGCAACTCACTATAAAGTGTGAGAGTAAAATAATTTTAATCCTTAACTTTCTTTCTTTTTAGTTTATGTTTATTTTGTAGGTACCGTACTTGAAGATCAAGACTTTAGTTTAGGTTTTCCTTTCTTAATAGAATAGTTACTTGTAATATTTATTTCATTGTTTTGTAATTTTAAGTTTTATTCTTTTGTAATAAAGATTGTACTATTATTCAATAAATAAAGATTCTTATTTTGTTTCATGTACTATTGTAAAGACTCCAATAAGTTACATTTTGTAACTCATTTATTGAATAAGTTAATATTCATTTTATTGATTATTTTCTTTCGTTTAAGTTTGAGTTATTATTTGTTAACTCTTGATTAAATCAAATTACTCAGACCTAATTCTAAATCCTTCTATATTATAAATCCAACATTCAAATTCAAATTCAAATTTCATTTCCCAAAACATAGTAATCCACAAATATCATATCAAAGTCTATCACAATCATTCTCCAAGACTATTCCTAATCTTAAAGAGTGAAAGAAACTTTGACCACTTTAGGGTTTTTATTTGGCGAAAAATTTACCCACATTTTTACAGATGAATGCATGCTATTTCATAGATTCCTAAATCTACCCTTTGTTGGTTCCTAAATGCTGGGATGTTACAACGGGCATGCGCGATACGGGCATTTCCAACCGTACTAGTGGTCGTTATGCCACCTGAAAGCTTTAAAATCTTAAGAAAATGATTAGTAGCTTCGCACGCCTTTGCACATCATAGGATTTGTAAAAATCATCAATACCTTAAGGCCATGTGTTAGCAAAATATAAAATCAAGGATTACCTTCATTTATTCTCCTCTCTCTAAAGATCTTCTTGAACACTCTTTTCTTAAAAACAAACAAAACAAAAAAAACTAAACTAACACACGAATAAAAACTTTTTATTTCACATGGGTTGCCTCCCATGAAGCGCTTCTAGTTAAGGTCAATTAGCTTGACCTAGATGGTGATCATTTAGGTTTAATGAGTGGAACACCCACTCCAAAGTAATTATCTTTTAGCATTATTATACTATCATCATCATTATTAGGCTTGGCCTTCTTCTTCATATGTAAGTCGACTATAAAACGATCTCTAGATGGTAGTCCTATTCTCACATTCCCTTCATGCAAATTTATTAAAGATTTAATAGTTCTTAGGAATGGCCTGCTTAGAATTATAGGAGCTATGGGATCTTAGGGAATGTCTACTATAACTAGATCAATAAGTACGGGCCTGCCTTTAATTTCTACTATTATATTTTCTTTAATCCCAGGAGTTTTCTTAAATGTTGAATCAGCTATATGGAGTCTCATTAATTTCAGTAGTTGCGAATGGCCCCAAGTTTGGTTTATCAAATAAGCTTTTGGAAATTGTTGAGATGCTTGCACCAAGATCAGAAAGTGCAGATATCTCATTAACCCAATCTTAATTTTAATAGTGGGCTCAAATATATCATCTAGCTTAATAGGAAGCTTATTAGCTAGTCTTTTATACTCCATTTCTAACTCTCTAACTTTATATGCTACTTGTTGAATAAATTGTTGATAGGTTGCATCGTTACCTTTTTCAATACCAAGATTCTTGATGGGGATCATCTTTAGTAGATCTTCCATGTTATTATTTGGGTGTTGGTGCATTGCTATAATCTAGCTCTTCAGGATTATTTTTGACCCTTATCATCTTGAGTTCTTCCACCGGATTTGGCTTGGGATTTTAAGCAAATTTTGCAAGTATGAGAGCTTGGCTCTCGGCTACCTTGCCCAATTGAGCTTGCATTGTCTTTGTCCTTTTCTGTAGAGTATGCACATCATTTCTAATTGCGATGGTTTGATTAGATAATTTACCAATACTAGTTTCATGGTTCTCCGTGATTTTAATAAGCATATTATTTGGCTCGGTTTGAGCTTGCATAAAATTTCTAATAGTATGTTCAAACAAGAGATTACCATGGTTTGCTCCATTATGATTATCAAAGTTATTATAAGGAGCTTCTGTAGGACTATAATAATGTTTTTGAACATTAGAAGCAAAGTTTTGATTTTTCCATGCAGGATTATAAGGACTACGAGATATAAAATTAACATCATTAACATCGGTAGATATAGCATTAACTTGGGTATCTTCTTTACCCTTTACTGTATTAAGTAATTCATCTACCTTTGTAGTAAGATCTTCATTGTTTACCTCAGTGATTTAAGTCACCCTTTTTGAGGTTCTTTCCGCATGCCATTGAGCATGGTTTTTTTGCATATCATCAAGTAGTTTCTTTGCAGCACTCACCTACTTTCCCATGATAGTTCCTCCTGCTACAGTATCTAGCATAGACTTAGACATTGGGTTAAGGCCATTATAAAATAAATGTAATATAAGTCATTCTTCCATCCCATGACTAGGACAGTTCATTGCAGCTTCTTTAATCTTTTCCCATGCAAGCGCTAGTGGCTCGCAGTCTTCTTGTCTCAAACTTGTAATATTAGACCTTAGTTGCATAGTTTATTTGGGGAAAAAATTTAGTCATAAAGATATTAGTACATTCCTCCCAAGATGTGATAGTGCCCTTAAGTAGAGCTAGCAACCAGTCCTTAGCCATTCCTCTAAGAGAAAATAGAAACAATCGTAATTTAACAGCGTTTGGATCAACATCCTCAATACGCATCATGTCGCAAATTTCAGTAAATATATTTAAGTGCAAACCTGAATCTTCATAAGATGATCCTCCAAATTGGTTCTGGAACCAAACTCAAAAGTTTAGGCTTAATATCATATGCCATGGCTCTTTTCTTTTTGGTATTTTTAAAGTAAGACAAACAAATAAATAAGTAAATAATTTTTTTGGGTTTCCAAATAGATAACAATAAAGTAAAATAATAACAAGAAATAAACTACAAACAAAAATTAAATCCAAAAACAAGGTCTGAAGTGACCTCACCAGGATAGTGAATTGCTTCCCCGACAATGGCGCCAGAAAAAGGGTTGATACCTTCAATCCAGATTACGGATGTAGTACAATAGCTTTTTCCCTAGTAGACCTAGGTCTATCGAATCCTTGGGAAACAATGCTAATAGGAATAAAAATAAGGCCACATCTACAAGACTTTGTTTTTTTATTTTACCTTTCTTTATCGAACCAATCTAGTTGACTTTATATTGTGGTTGAATCAATGGATGGAGAAAGGCCAGCGTTGACGATCCACCTGCAGCTGCATATCATATGGGATAAAGGATAAAAATAAGCACATTCATGTGTAAGGTTCCAATAGAGATAATCTTTTGTGAGCAACACATCGTAATATACTAGAGCCCCTGATAGGCCACATGCATAGCAATAGTCTTTTGATCCAACTGAGTGTACCGTGAAGCATCGGGTTAAAAATGATTATTAAGTGCAAAACACAGATCAAAGCATTAAGTGGTGATGTTGTTGTGATCCCGAATGGGCACTAAGCAAAGACCATACTACCCTTGTTGTCACCGAGGTTCCTATGAGATCGCCGCTTGCCAATCATATCACCTCAAGCCTTGATCAATCTCCAGGATCTTGGGTACCTTCAAGTACAAAGATCGAGGCAAGAGACAAAGAAACAAATGATACAATCCCTCTTACAAACCAATACACAATTCTCCCATAGACTAGATACACATAAACATTGCGAAGTTTCTCCCCAACCCGCAGCCCATGAGGACTACTCACTCATAACAATAATATCAAGGATAGAAAACATTATGCAATACTTAGATTTAAATCAAATATTCTTACAGTGGTCGTCGAATCACAAGGAGATCTCAAGTACAAAGTAGTTTCTATAGATAATAGAGAGGATGGGGGATGGAAGGGTTGAACTATGGTGTGGATATCCTTTAGTGTTGTTGTGATGCAATCTGAGAATGGCGGCCCTCTATGCAACGGCGAGACCTCAAACTATATAGGTGCCTTCACGAAAATTGTAGGGTTTGACGAGACGAAGTCACCGCCACCCCATATGGCCAGGTCAGTACAGGTGGGGTGCACCCATATTAGTTGGCGTTATGCTGGCTGGCGCCTAGTATTAACTCCAGAATTACTTGGTCATCAATACTTCCTAACAAACATCATGTATGACTCCAGATTTCGCAATAAAAGTGTGATTTCCTACACAACATAAATCAAAGGAAGGATTTGCATATCTTTTCAATAATTAGTCATTAGTGGAAAATCAAGAGATAATAATGTCAATTGCTTGACGAAAAACAATGTTTAAACGTGTAGAAAGATGACGCTTTTTGGAGCTATCACCCCTCATCACTATCTACCAAAGGATACTTGTAAGGTGCCTTTGATATCAAGTAAAGGGTGTTTAAAAGGTTTTTGGGTTAAATGCAGAAAAGTAAATAAAAACAAGTAAAAGTGAACAAGTTATTGCATTTGGGTTGGGTAGCTCTTGTCCTTCTCTTTCCAACAAAATTGGTTTCGGGTCAATCGGAGCTTCCTGACTCAAATTATTGCATTTTGAAATATTGCATTTTATTTGGTTTAAAAATAAAAAAACTGTTCTTGGGTCGAGCGGTAGTACCGCTGCGCGCTACCGGCCTACTCTGCGCGTGCCCCTCCCCACTATGCCGCCCAGTAGGCCCAACCGACACTATCGGCCCAACGAGGTACTATCGCCCGGGTGGGCCGGTAGTACCGGGCCTTGCCCAGATGCTCACTCCCAACAGCCTAGCTTGCTCCCTCTACCGCCGCTCGCTCCCGACGCTGGATCCCGCATGCACTCCAGCTCTCGCTCGTCCGCGCGATCCCCCACTCGCTAGGGCCCCAATCCCCTGCCGCGCGCACTGCTCTTCCCTCTCCCTCGCTGCTCGCCTAGCGCCAGTGCCCTCGCTTGCTTACTGCGTCGTGTCGGGCGCGGTAGTACCGGACCCATTCGGTACTGCCGGCCCAATTAGGAAAATAGGCCCTAACAGGCAGATTTGGCATGGGCCCTATTTAAGCCTCCTCCCTTTGTCTTTTTTAATTACTTCTTTTCCCCTTTTGTTCAAGCTTTGCGTCATTGTTTCAATCCCTCTTGATCTTGATTTCTCTCCCTCCCTCCAATGATTCTTTCTCATATTTTATAGGTAGAGAGAGGAGATCTAGATCTACATTTTGACCTAACCAATTCATCTCTTTGTGAGTGAATATTTGGGATCTAGATCTTTGAGGATTTGTGTTCTATTTGAGTTCTTCCTCTCTTGTTCCCCCAATAGGTTTAGTAGCTTTGTTGGAAGTTGAGAGTGAAGTATTGGAGCATCTTTATAGTGTTCTTGCCATTTTCATTAGGTGCATTGGTTTGAGTTCTCCTCGGAGGATTTGGTTCGTGAATTCATTGGATCTTGTCCCTCTTGGGTCCTTGGAACCCTAGACGGTTGTGTGGAAGTGTTCGGTCTTGGAGCTCGGACATTGTTTGTAAAGCTTCGGGATCGTGTTGGGAGACTCCAAGTGTTGTGGAGGTCTACTCAAGAAGTTTGTAAAGGTTCTGGTTGCCACCTTGAAGGCCACCGTATAGTGGATCGGGTGCTTGCCGTGTGGCGGGTTCTCGAGATAATAGGGTGAGGACCCTTAGTACCACCCTCCCGTCCAACGAGACGTACTTCCATGTTGGAAGGAACTCGGTAAAAAATCGTCGCCCCCACGTGCCTTGATTATCTCTATACCCAAGCTCTTTACTTACGCACTTTACATTGTGATAGCCTTTGTGCTTGAAGTAATATATCTTGCTATCACATTGTTTCTTGTATTGCTTAGCATAAGTTGATGGTGCACATAGGTGAACCTTAGTATATATAGGCTTTATGCTTGCCAAAAGAAAACACTAGTTTTATTCCGCAATTGTTAAGCCCATCTCATAAAAGTTTTAAACCGCCTATTCGCACCCCCTCTCGGCGGCATCCGTGATATTTCAAGAGGTATGTCCCATGTCTCCCATTTTTTAAGTTTGAGTTGTTTATCTTAGTTGGTAGATTTTCTAAGATGCTATGCATGTGGGAGTAATTTAATTTAGTTAAACTAAATCTTTTTATTAGTATGATGGTTAGTTGTTGAAGCTCTTGCTCTAGTTCTCTTATATAAACGAGTCTTTCCTTGGAAATAATAATGCCAAACAAGTACAATAAGAAAAAGTCTGAAATTTACGACTTGTTGATGAATGATTTTGTTGAGAGTATATCTTTGAAGATACTTAACCCCATAGATATTTTTATAGTCTTGACGACACTCTTGAAAGGAGTTTTTTTATTGAATTAAAGTATAGTGGTAATTGTGATACATGCCAAAGCTAACTTTGTGGATCAAACTGTGGTAATAACTCATAAAAAAGAGAGAAAGAAAAATTCTGCTATTTATGTTTCTAGTGCACATCTTTGGGATGCCAACAACTCCGCTAGCTTTTGAACGATCTATGGTATACCCCCGAATTTCGGCTATGAGTTGATGACATGATTGGCATCAGTGTCAATGTATGGGAAAAAGTATTGGTACTCTCGAAGGTTGTGCAAATACTTGCAAAATAAACAACCAAGAAATCCGTGAAAAGAATGAAAAGAAAAAGATATCTTTGAAGATCCACATAACAAGTCCTTGGCATGGTCTCCTTACTGCTCTACGGATTTTTCTTGAAAAACAATGATTGGATTAGAAGTGTTTTTGATAGACTTGATTTATTGATGTGGGCGTAAATAAGGCACTTCATTGTTATATTACTTAGGACATGAAACTATGTTACTCAATCATACCATTTAAACATCCTAGTGTTCCTTGGCAAGATGAGAGTTAACTAGAAGAATTGGATTGATTGCTACAATTCTTGTCATTCATATTGATATTAAACTCTATTTTGATTGTCTTGAATTACCGAAGCTTGTATAGTACTCTTGTCATCACTCTAACTTTGATAAGTCTCGCAAATGAATGAAGTGTGATGCACATATGACTACCAACCGTAAGTGAATTCTTATTCACATTGTTTCAAGTTTAAACGCCGAATTCCTTATAGTTCTTTTGTTTCTTCTTACTCGAGGGCGATCAAGATTTGAGCTTTGTGGAAGTTGATGGATCTGAAATTTTCCATCTTTCTCCGCGTTTAAACATTGTTTTTAGTCAAGAAATTGAAAAGAAACTCTCAATCTTCTCCATTAATAACTAATAATTGCAAAGATGTGCAAAATCTTGCTTTGAATTATGTTGTGCAGGAAATCAAGGGTTTAATGCGAAATCAGGAGTCATAATGAAGGAACTTGAGGAAGTACACATGGACAAGTAATTGGGAAACAAAATCCTGGCGTCTGTGCGTGTAATGACCAATGGTACGGGCGGGGCCCGCCCGTACGGCCCGCCCATACGGGGTGCCGGCTGCTTCGTCTCATCAAACCCTAAAACTTTTGTGAAGACGCCTATATATTTGGAGGCTCCAGCCGCCGCCTAGAGGGCCGCCATTCTCATATTTCATCACAACACCACCAAAGGAGATCCACACCATTCTTCATCCACTCCACCATCCATCCCTCCACTAGCCATAGCCATGACTTTGTACTTTAGATCTCCTTGTGATTTGGTGACCATTATAAGGATATTTGATTTCAATCTAAGTATTTTGCACAATGTTTTCTATCCTTTATATATTTGTTATGATTTAGTATTCCTCACGGGTTGCGGGTTTGGGAGAAACCTCGGAGCAACTATGTTCATCTAATCATGGGAGTATTGTATTTTGTTTGCAGTTGAGATTTGTAACTTTTGTTTCTTTGTCTCTTTCTCGATCTGTGGACTTGTAGGTATCCAAGATCCCATAGATTGATAAAGGCTTGAGGTGAGATAGTTGGCTAGCGGCGATCTCAAAGGAACCCTAGTGACAAAAAGGGTAGTACGTTCTTCGCTTAGCGCCCCATTTGGGATCACAACAACATCACCACTTAATGCTTTAATCTGTGTTCACCACTTAATAATCGTTTGTAGCCCGTGGCTTTGGTGTGCACTTAGTTGGATTAAAAGATTATTGCTATGCCTGCTGCATCACGGGGGCTTTAGTATATTAGGATGTGTTGCCCACAAGAGATTATCTCCATTCAAACATTATACATGACTATTCTTATTATTATCTTTTATCCCATATGATGTGCAGCTGCAGGTGTATCTTCAGCCCTGGCCTATCTCCATCCATTGATTCAACCCACTATAAAAAGTAAACAAGATTGGTCCGGTAAATTAGGTAAAACAAAGAAACAAATTCTTGTAGACGTCTCCTTTTTTATTTCCTTTTAGAATTGCTTTCCAAGGTTCGATTAAACCTAGCTATTTTAGGTAAAAAGCTATTATACTACATTTGTGAATCCGGATCGAAGGTATCAACTAGTAAGTTGGATAACGAACATGAGATGAAAAATAAAACTGCCAACTTTGTGTGTTTCCCCGGAAGGACTTCCTCGTTTGGTATCGAGGGGAAACAACGAGGATGGCTGATGGGGATACGCCTACTGGGGTATACTCAGCAGGACGTTTCCGACTGGCCCGAGGGCTGGCGAGTGGGCCTGCAGAACGACGAGTGGATTGAAGCCCAGCAAGGTACCGAGCGACTGGAAGCTGAAGGCCCAGGCGAGTAGATAGGCCCAGTCGGACTAGGTTAAACGACTACTGAAGCTGTAACCGAATCGGTTGATATATGTAAACCCTAGGGGAGGTGAGCCTATATAAACCCCCCTATGGGGTGAGTAGAGACACGTTCCCTCGTACACCTAAGCGACTCGCCGCCTAGCCGCCGAGCTCGCCCATTGTAACACCTCCCTAATACAATCTAGCAGTAGTAGGTCTTTACCCTCTGGGGGGCCGAACCTGGGTAAACCCTGTGTCTTTGCCCTCATCTCGCACCGCAGATGGCTGGCCGCCCTTGCCCCTCATTCTACTACTCGCTGCCGATTGCAGCGTCTGTCGTGACCATTCCCACGACAGTGGCGCCCACCGTGGGGCCTGGCCGGTCTGGCCGGTGTTCTGCGGCGAGATCCAATCTGCCCATCAACGAGACGGTCGCCACCGGCCGCATGATAGCGATCGGCGAGATGCTCCAGATCTTGCCGAGCAGTTACGTCCCGGCGGCGCGACCCGTCACGCACAGCGTGATCCTGCCAATCGGCACGATCAGCCTCTTCGTCGGCCTCACCGACGTCATCGTCTCGGAGGACTAGGCTCGCATCCGCGAGTCGCCGCCACGCGATCGGCTCTCCGAGAGCCAGGTTCGCACGATCCACCGCCTTGCCTCCGAGTATAACTCGGCCCACAGCAACGTGGCCGAGAATTCAGCGGCCGCAGAAGATGCGGCCCTCACCGACGACGCCGACTCGGCGACCCCGGCGTCACTCGCCGGATCCATCACCGCGGCCTCATCCGCGGGCTCCATCGCCCAGGTCTCCAACGCGGGAGACTTCGAGGACCCCTCCATCCTCGGGATCTTCGAATTCGACTCCGGGTCGGAGAACTCCGCCGACCTCCGCGATGGAGCCAGTCGCCATGCCGCGGCTTACATGGCCACCGGCACCGATCCGCCGGAGGATCCTTTCTCCACCCCAATCCCTCCTAACACCACGGCAACAGAGGTCGAGGAACTCCGCTTGAAACTGGCGGAGGCGGTACGCAAGGAGCAGGCCGAGCGCGAAAAATTTCGCCTCGAGCAGGTGACGGCGCAGGAGCTGTCACGCTACCACCAGCAGCGGATCAGGTCACGTGTGAACCCCACCGTTCAAGGGCGTGCCCTGAACTTCGACGACGAAAACGACCCGGCCCGCATAGCCGAGCGCGCGATCTGCGAGAACGCGCCACCAGGAGAAAGCGCCCGGCCCCCGCCAGGATCGACGGCGATGGGTGCCCCACCACCGCCCAACCACACCCCTCCCAGGGACCAGCCGCGGATAGTTGTCTCCTCACGGGAGCGAGACGCAAACGGCCTCCCACTGTTCTCCACCCCGATGGACAACCTCGTGGCAGACCGAGCAGCAGCCGATAGCATCACGGCCACTGGCGACGACGCCTTACAGATTCAGTACGTCAGGGCCCTGCTTGCGAAGGCCATGGAGCAGCAAAAAGCGGGCGCCGACTCGCAAGGTCGAGTATACTCGCGTTCCTCGGGAAGCAGAGCGGCCTCCAGCGGCCGCCCAGCGGCGGCAAACACCCTCAATTGCCCGCCACCAGAGCCACTGCAGCTCCAACACCCACCCGCGAACGCGGCACTCTCCACCAACGACCCCAGGCCGGCGACCAACTTCGTCGCCGCTAACGGACAACCCATCGACGCCCGCACCCACATCATCAACAACCAAAGCTGGTGCGCACGCCAGACCGACGACTTGCGGCACACCCTAACTAATCGCCGCGATGGCGAGCCTATGGGGTCGCTCAGTCGACTTGGGCCTAAGTGCTTCGGACCAATGATCCGAGGCGAGAAGTACCCGCCAAACTTCAAGGTGCCAAAGGAGATAGAAAAATACGACTCCTCGTACGACCCCGCAGTCTGGCTCGACACATACCTCATGGCAATGGGGATCGCGGGTCACACTGACCTACTCGCCGCCCGTTACCTCCCACTGATGATGGAGGGGACGTGCAGGCAGTGGATCAACACTCTCCCCCAGGACAGTATCGACTCCTGGGAGGAAATGCGCGACGCCTTCGTCAGGCACTTCGAGTGCTCCTACACCCGCGCCACCACCATTGAGGACCTGGAACGATGCGTCCAGGGACCCCGTGAGTCGACCCACAACTGGGTCCAACGGTGGCAAGAGCTTTGGTACAACGCGGTCGGCATCCACCCGGACACCGCGATCCATTGCTTCAAGACCTCGTGCCGCTACGATCCTCTAGTCGCCAAGCTCAAGCGACACTCCCGCACACTCGACAACATCCCCGACCTCCTCGAGATCGCCAAATGGTACGCCGAGGAAGATCCAAACCAGGAAACTGACGACGAGTCAGGAGGGCAACGCCGCACGGGCGGCAACGACAGCGGACGCCGAACCGACCTACGCTACAGCGGCACCCGCCTCACTGGCAAGCGCCGCAGCGACGGGCGAGTCGACTTCGTCGCCAACGCTGGGCACGCACAGCGCGAGCCCAAGAGCTACCGCCGCGACGGAGGGCAGCGCCGCGATGGCGGCAATTACAACAACAAGCCAAGGTTCGATCCCGCGGCCCTCCTTAACCAACCATGTGCGTTCCATAGCAGGGAAGGGAAACCCGCAACGCACACCACCGCCGACTGCCACACCCTCAGGGAAATCGAGAAGGCACGGCAAGCGCGGGAGGACACCGACAACGACCCGCCAAATGGCGGAAAATTCGGCAAATTAGCCGGCTCGCTCCACACCTTCACAGGCTTCAACACGAAGCGCGAGAAGAAGGTCATCGCCCGCGCCGTCGCCGTCAATGCGGTGGCCCAAACAGACGTCCCCCTGTTCCTGAACTGGTCGGAACAGCCCATCACCTGGAGCCGGCAAGACCACTCGCCACGCATCGAGTACCCAGGACGAGTCGCCCTGGTGGTCAAGCCCAAGGTTGGCGACTACTGGCTCCCCAAGACACTGATGGACGGCGGCAGCTCCATCAACATCCTCTACCTCGACACCTTCAGGCGGTTGCGGCTCCCGCATTCGATGATCGAGACAACCCACACCACGTTCCACGGCATCGTCCCCGGTCGGAAGGCGTATCCGATCGGCAAAGTCACGCTGCCAGTCACTTTCGGTACTCCGGCAAACTTCCGCACCGAGCGGATCGTCTTCGAGCTGGTGCCCTTCGACAGCCCTTACCACTGCGTCCTGGGGCGCCAGGCGTTCGCTAAATTCATGGCAGCGCCCCACTACGCGTACAACGCGATGAAGCTCCCCGGGCCGTGCGGCGTCATCACCATCAACGGCGACCCCGACATGGCCGCCGAATGCGAGGCCAAAGGAGCCGAACTCGCCGACGCCGTCATCGCGGCAGAGACTAATCACGCCGACGAGCTCGCCAAATACGCGAGCGGGGTCAACAATGACGACCCCACAATACTCAAGAAGCCCAACTCAGAGGGCGCAAACACCTCAACCTTTGAGGCCACGACGCACACTCGCACCGTCGAGCTGGTCCCAGGCGACCCCAGCCAGACGGTGACGATCGGGACATGCATGAGCCCAGCATAGGAAGGCGCGCTCATCGAGTTCCTCCGTGAGAACAGGGACATCTTCGCGTGGAAACCCTCTGACATGCCCGGTGTCCCTAGGGAGCTCGCTGAGCACAAACTAAACGCCGACCCCAAAGTGCGACCTGTCAAGCAGTCGCTACGGCCCTTCAATGAAGAACGCCGTCGAGCAATCGCCGAGGAAGTGCAGCGTTTACTCGCTGCCGGCTTCATCCGGCCAATCAAATACTCCAAGTGGCTGGCAAACCCAGTCCTGGTCGAGAAGAAAAACAGGACCTGGAGAATGTGTATCGACTACACAAACCTGAACAGCGCCTGCCCAAAGGAGCAGTTCGTCCTCCCGCGGATCGATCAGATAATCGATTCAACCGCGGGTTCGGAGTCACTATGTTTCCTCGACGCCTACTCCGGGTACAACCAGATCAAAATGGCTGTCGAAGACGAGGAGAAGACGACGTTCATCACGCCATTCGGAGCCTTCTGCTACACCGCCATGACCTTCGGCCTCAAGAACGCCGGGGCAACCTACCAGCGGTGCATGCAAGAATGCCTCGCGAGCCAAATTGGCCGCAACATCCACGTCTACATCGACGACGTGGTCGTGAAATCCGCTCGCCAAGGCGACCTACTCGCCGACCTGGCGGAAACCTTCGCCAATATGCGAAGGTACAAGATAAAGCTCAACCCAGGCAAGTGCACCTTCGGTGTACCCGCCGGACAACTACTGGGGTACGTCGTCTCCAAACGAGGGATCGAGGCGAACCCAACAAAGATCGACACGATCGCCCGGCTCGGCAAACCCGAGTGCCTGCGTGACGTCCAGAAGCTGGCCGGGCGAGTAGCGGCTCTCAGTCGCTTCATCCCCCGCTTGGGCGAAAAGGCGATGCCCCTATACCGCTTGATGCGCAAGAACCCCACCTTCCAGTGGGACAAGGAGGCGGACGACGCGCTCCGCGACCTCAAAAAAGTGCTACTCGCCGCACCACTACTCGCCGCTCCCGCCGATAAAGAACCTATGCTGGTTTACGTCGCGGCGTCCGAGCGCGTCGTCAGTGTTGTGATGGTCGTCGAACGACCAGAGGAAGGAAAGGAGCGCCCGGTTCAGCGGCCGGTGTACTACATCAGCGAGGTCCTCACCGAGTCGCGCCAGCGGTACCCATAGTACCAAAAGCTAGTATACGCGGTCTTCAGGGCTCAGCGGCGCCTGCCGCACTACTTCCAGGAGCACCCGGTCACAGTCGTCTCCTCAGCGCCACTGCAAGACATCATCCGCAACCGCGAGGCGACCGGACGGGTCGCCAAGTGGGCCGTCGAGATCGGCGTCCACAACATTAAATATGAGCCACGAAGGGCGATTAAGTCGCAGGCACTGGCAGACTTCATCGCCGACTGGGAGGAGGCCCAGCAGCCAGAGAAGCTGCAGTACCTCCATTACTGGAGCCTGCACTTCGACGGCTCCAAGAACGCGGACGGTGCAGGAGCGGGGATAGTGTTGACTTCACCAAAGGGCGACAAGCTCCGCTACATCCTCCGCCTCGAATTCACGCCCTGCACCAACAACATGGCTGAATACGAGGCCCTACTCCACGGCATGCGAGCCGCCAAGGAGATGAACGTCAATCGCCTTCGATGCTACGGAGATTCCGACCTCGTCGCGGGGCAAGTCGCTGGCACCTGCGACGCCATCTCCCCTACCATGGCGGCGTACCGCCAAGAGGTGGACAAGTTGGGCGGCCACTTCACCGGCTACTCTGTCGAGTGGATCGACAGGCGAAAAAACGAGGAGGCCGACGCCCTCTCTCGCATCGGGTCGGCTCGACTCGCACCACCCGCCGGCGTGTTCCTCGACACAATCTCCAAACCATCAGTCTCTCCCCCGAGGGAGATCGACATCGGAGTCCCACTCCAACCAGAGGCAGCCTTGGTCGCACTCATTACCGAGCCAGACGACTGGACCAAGCCCTACATCGCCTACCTGGAAGCCGGCACCCTGCCAGCAGACGAGACAGACGCTCGAATGATCGCTCGCCGATGCAAGTCTTACACCATCATCGACGGCGAGCTACACAAGCGCAGCGTCACCGGCGTGTTCCAACGTTGCGTCCAACCGACTGAAGGACGCAAAATCCTCCACGACATTCACTCAGGTGACTGCGGCCACCACGCCGCCGCTCGCTCCCTGGTCACCAAGGTTATGCGACACGGCTTCTACTGGCCCACCGCACACGCCGACGCTGTCGACATCGTCCAGCGATGCGCCAGGTGCCAGAAGTACGCCAATCAGACGCGCGTACCGAGCTCGGCGCTCAAAACGATCCCCATCACTTGGCCATTCGTCGTATGGGGCATGGACATGGTAGGCCCCTTCAAGAAAGCCCCCTCCGGCTACACCCACTTGCTAGTCGCCGTCGACAAATTCACCAAGTGGGTGGAGGCCAAGCCAGTCTGGAAATGCGACGGGAAGACCGCCACTATATTCCTACGCGAGCTCATATATCGCTACGGGTTCCCAAATAGTATCATCACGGACAACGGCACAAACTTCGCCAAGGGACCAATGGCCGAATTCTGCGAAGAGCACCACATCCGGCTCGATCTCGCGTCAGTCGCCCACCCGGAATCCAACGGCCAGGCGGAACGAGCCAACCAAAGCATCCTCCACGGCCTGAAGCCGCGACTCCAAGTACCACTCGAGCGCACCGCTGGGTGCTGGGTCGAAGAGTTGCCCTCCGTCATCTGGGGAATCCGCACCTCGGTTAACAGATCGACGGGATTCACTCCCTTCTTCATGGTCTACGGCGCCGAAGCAGTCATGCCCACCGACCTCGAACACAACTCGCCGCGGGTCGTCCATTATACGGAGGCCGCAAACGAGCTGGCCTGCCAAGATGCGCTCGACCAGCTCGACGAAGCACGCGACCTCGCTCGGTCACGCACCGCCATCTACCAGCAAGGACTCCGCCGCTACCACAGCCGACGAGTGAAAACCCCACCTTCCAGGAAGGCGACCTGGTGTTACGCCTCATCCAGGACAAGAAGGGCATGCACAAGCTCTCCCCTCCGTGGGAGGGCCCGTTCGCTATCGGGCGCGTACTCGGCAACGACGCCTACTACCTCATCGACGTCCGCGGGGACGGCGAGCTCGACGTCAAGCGACCATGGAATGCAAACCTCCTCCGGAAGTTCTACTCCTAGAACCCCACACATGTACTCTCCAATCGCTATGAAATAAAAGAAACGGTTACCGCAAATTGCGCCTACTCTCCATGACTTGTGCCACTCGCACTCGTAATAACAGCGGTACGCTAAAATGCAGAAGTCAACCTTTGGTACAGAGATCGGCACGGCTAAGTAGTGCGGTGTAAGAGCACTGAATCACTTCAGGTCTTGCATCGTCCACGAAAAACGCCAACCCGGAGCCCCATTGGAGTCGCCTAGCTCGACTGGTTTTACGAGCCAAGACAACTGCCCTCGCTTCTCACAGCGACCTTGGTCCTCCGCATCCTCGGCATAGCGACTCGAATGGCTAAGTACCACGCTCGGGGACTGAATACCAGTTCGTCGCGATCGGTCAGGGAAAACGCCAAGTAAGAGAGCATGCCCAGGACTCGCCACGCGACTGACCCCACGGGCCAGGCAGGAGTGACGCGCTCACACCAACGCGCTAAGTCCTCAACCACCCTCGAGTCGCGCCTAGAACTACCAAGTACCACGCTCGGGGACTCGGCCACCCGACCCCGTTCGCGTACGGGAAAACGGTAAAGTACAGAGCACTCAAGGGAGTCGCCTTGCGACTGGCTCTCCGAGCTCGGGCGAGTCGACCAAATCAACAAAACACATGATAACAACACACATCATATACGAGGTAAACCCCACAAAAGGGCGGACGCGCTCGGGGACTCGTCCAAAATCAATCCAAAGCACACAAACAAATAGCAAAATAGATACGACGTCCCATTCAATCGCATATTGCATTGTCTTATGTTACAAAATATGCCCGCGTGGCAGAACTGCTGCTAACACTTCAAGGCAAACTACCCTACTCTGCAGGCTTAGATGACGACTCGCCAGCATCCCGGCGATTACGGATGAAGCGGTGTACGGGTTTGATGGATACGTCGTCAGTTCACCCGCCATCGCCGCGCGAAAAGGCTGCTCGACCTTGAAGTCACGATGCGGCGGCTCGGGGTCGTTCGGCGCGACGACCGTTTCCTGGTAGGGAAGGAGGTCGCCCATCGCCCAGACACGCTCCGAGTACGTGGCGGCACGCTCCTGCAACTTGAGAACCTCGGACAGATCCACCGCGCCAGTCGACGATGGATACCCACTCGTCACATCGTCAATGTCGAAATCTTCGGGGAAGTGGGCGAGTCCAAGGCTCAGTGCTGTCGACACTCCACGCCGAAACGCCGACCGCGTCATGAACTCAACGACCGCGGGCGCCTTCTCCAAATATTCCCACACCTCAACAAGGTCGCTGGGAATAACCTCCGTGGGCGACATTTCTTGAAGGTAGGCGCGGATGCACGTCGCCGACAGCGTCGCCGAGTCGACGAGCATGCTTACGCACTGCCTCGCGTCGAGCGAGCTCGCTTCTTCTTGGCTATCAATAATGCGACCTGCGAGAAGGAGACAATGATGAGTACGACGGACACCACAAAAACCACAACTAACAGAAAGGGAAGATGCACTCACCAAGCAACGGGCGGGCGAGTCCCGTGATGAAGCACTGAAGCGACGTGTGGTCGTCCTGAAGCCCAGCAATAAGGACTTCCGACACCTTGCGATCCTCCTCCGCGGCTGCAATGGCGGCCTTAGCTCGCCCGTCCGCCGAGATCGCTTCTTCTCTCGCCTCCCGCAGTTCGCGCTCGAGGTCGGCGACCCGCTGTTCAGCAGCACCCAGAGCAGATCGCGCCGCCACCAACTCACCCGCAGGGACAAGTTCCTGGCGAGCTTCCTCTGCCTTCGCAGCAACAGCCTGAAGCTCTTTGTTCGCCTCCTGGATGGTGGCCAGCTCCTTCTCAGCATGCTGTTTCGCGGCCAATCGGTCCGCCGACTCAAGCTGCAGACCCTGCATATCATCAAAAAAGTCAGTAAAAACGAACTTCCTAAGTGCCCACCCGCTGAAATTTAGCGAGTGCGCACTCGGGGACTGGCGATCAAGAAATTCCTAAGTGCCCACCCGCTGAAATTTAGCGAGTGCGCACTCGGGGACTGGCGATCAAGAAATTCCTAAGTGCCCACCCGCTGAAATTTAGCGAGTGCGCACTCGGGGACTGGCGATCAAGAAATTCCTAAGTGCCCACCCGCTGAAATTTAGCGAGTGCGCACTCGGGGACTGGCGATCAAGAAATTCCTAAGTGCCCACCCGCTAAAATTTAGCGCGTGCGCACTCGGGGACTGGATACGAAAATAAAAGACGAGAAATTATAAGAATCAAGCCGCTGCAAAGCACCGACCTGATCCTCGGGGACTGGATGTACCTGGATGGCTGCGCCAAGCATGCCATGGAGTTGTATCGCGTCCACGGACGCGATTAACGCTGGCATGTGCCCACGACGCTGGTCGACTTCAGCATCGGCGGTCCCCGGAGCGAGGCTCGGGGGCGCAGCCCCGCTCGCCGTGACCACCTTGGTCACGAAGCGGGGGAAGGTAGCGATAGAGGCACCCGCTCCAAAGGAAGTCGCCTCCGCCGTTCCAAGCAAGGAAACACCCTCCTTCGTAGACGCGGCTGCCTCCACCGCGGGTCCGGCCGGCGCGACCGCCGTGTCGTCAGAGACAGTGACGATGTCGTCGCCCTTGGCCTTCTTACTTCCATCCGCTAAGGCGACGACCTCGTCCGCTTTCCTCTTACGGGAAGGATCCTCCTCGCTAGCGGCGGAGGGTACCTGGGCCACGGTCGGGTGGCCCATCCTTTTCACTCTGGTCCTGCACATCAATCGAATCAATAAAGACAATCAAAATAGTTATGGAAAATAGGGAAGGGTGAACGCACTCACTTGGCGACTGGGATGAAACGTAGCCCTGTACGAAGGCCGGCCGGTTTTTCCAGTTCAGGGCCCAGTTGGCGACTGAGCCCCAGTTCCAGGACGTCGCGTGCCCAAGACACGGATGGCTTCTTCGTCGTTGAGGCCGCGGCTGGCGCCTCTGGGACACCCTCGGCGGGGGCTTCCTCGCGAATTGGAGCCGCTACAGCCGGAGCCTCCTTGCGGGGCGAAGCCGCCACAATCGGAACCTCCTTGCGAGGCGAAGTCGCCGCAGCCGGAGCCTTCCCTAGCCCAGAGACTGGCGCGAATGGCGGAGGCATCGAGGCCAGCGGCACTTCCACGGTTGGCGTGTCTAGCGCGGTTGTCGCTGGGGGCGCGCCGTCACCGGCCGAGCTGGGAGCATCGGAGCTGCTCGTCGAGTGCGGCGGCGAGGCCATCCTCGACGGCTTCGTTTTCCTCTTCGGGGGGGCCCTCGCTTCCTTTTCCTTCTTCTTCTTCTTCGAAGGAGTGGCCTGGCGGCGCGAGGTGGTTTCTGGGAGCTCGTCGTCGTCATCATGACGCTCGAGGCTTCTGCTCGCTTCGATTTCGCGCTGACGTTGCCCGCAGGTTTTTCGGACCAGCGGGGCGATTTCCTCTTCGGACTCGTCCTCGTCGTCCTCGTTGCCCCTCGCGGGTGGCGATTCGCCTATGTCCTGGGCGGATGGCCCCGGGCTCTCATCATCAGAAGGTGGGAGCCACCCTTCCACCTCTTGAAATAGCTGCGATGAATACAAAACAAAATCAGAATTACCGCGACTGCATACGCTGCGACTGCGAACAAGGTAAAGAAATTACCGTTGGAGCCGGACGCTTCGCGGTGTAGGGGGCGACCCCGGCCTGTGCATCCAGGTACACCGCCTGGGTGATCTTCTTCAACGCTGGGAGATAATCCTCCAGCTTACACTCGTCGAGGCAGGCCTTCGTCGAGTCTCCCCGGCCCGTGTACTGATACATGTAGTGGTCGCGTTGGGCGAGTGGAACGAGCCGTCGCCCAAGCCAGCAATTGTACAAGTTTATCGTCTGAAGGCCCTTCTTTTTCAGACCACGGATGGCCTGGAGCATCTCGTCAACGACCATCCGCTGGTCGTCAGGGAGCTTGCCGACTTGGAGATGGCGCGGCTCGGAACGATTGGCCGAGTACCGCGGGATCGCCACCTCGTCCTCCGGGGTCGCCTCGGCCACGTAGAACCATGACTTCTTCCAGTCGCTCGCTGCCTTGGCGGGTAGCATCAGATCAAAGAAAGAAGCTTTGGACTTGAGCTGGAACGTCAAGCCGCCCGCGGCTAGCATTGGGCCGCCTGCCTCCTCGCGGCTGACCCGTCCATGGAACAGATCTTGCCACAAGGGAAAGTAGGGCCGGCAGCCCAAGTAGCACTCGCAGAACGCCACGAAGATGGCGAGCTGCTCAATGCTGTGGGGACCCAGATCTGAAGGCTGGATCCCGTAGTAGGCGCAAAAACGCCGGAAGAACAAAGACGTGGGAAACCCTAGCCCCCGCTCGAGATGACTGGTGAAACAGACGAATTCCCTCTCTCGCGGGTTTGGGGTCGTTTCTCCGGCTGCGGGGATACGCCAACAGCCGGCTCGCAGGATTCCAGCCTCCTCGAAAGAGGCCAGCTGCGCCGTCGTGCACTTGGACCTGCCCCATGGTTCGGTGGGAAGGGCCATAGCCGAGAGGTTGGTTGGAGATCGAAGGATTTCGGGTCGATTGGATCGCGGAGCAAAGGAAGGAAAATGCGCGCACTCGGAAGAAGTGGTGGGCAGTTGGCTCTACGATTGCCTGCCATTCCTCTTATATGGCGGGAGTTACCCGCCAAATCAGGGGGCCGTTACCGTGCGATGATTACGCCGAAAGTTACCGTTGGATTGCCCCAACGGCTAGTTTGACCACGCCTGACGGTCCAACTCCAGCCACTCGGCTCGCTAGGTCAATCGCCACGACCGCGTTCCGCCGACTCGACTCGCCCAAGACGCGACTTGGTTCAACGGATTTTCTTCTTCATACAGGAGCCCGCCGATGATTCGACTGGATGCCTACTTTGAAGCCGAATACTCCGACTGCCAGCAGCCACTTACGCCCAATCGACGACGGCCTCGGGGACTACTGATGGGGATACGCCTACTGGGGTATACTCAGCAGGACGTTTCCGACTGGCCCGAGGGCTGGCGAGTGGGCCTGCAGAACGGCGAGTGGATTGAAGCCCAGCAAGGTACCGAGCGACTGGAAGCTGAAGGCCCAGGCGAGTAGATAGGCCCAGTCGGACTAGGTTAAACGACTAATGAAGTTGTAACCGAATCGGTTGAGATATGTAAACCCTAGGGGAGGTGAGCCTATATAAACCCCCCTATGGGGTGAGTAGAGACACGTTCCCTCGTACACCTAAGCGACTCGCCGCCTAGCCGCCGAGCTCGCCCATTGTAACACCTCCCTAATACAATCTAGCAGGAGTAGTTCTTTACCCTCCGGGGGGCCGAACCTGGGTAAACCCTGTGTCTTTGCCCTCATCTCGCACCGCAGATGGCTGGCCGCCCTTGCCCCTCGTTCTACTACTCGCTGCCGATTGCAGCGTCTGCCGTGACCATTCCCACGACAATGGCTATGTTTGGTGTTAGTATCAGGTTGGTTCCAAACAGGTTTTTCTTATACCTATCTAATAGCTGCCAATCATATTGAGACTCTATAGGTTGTTTAGTGCATGCTTTGGTTCCACTTCAGTCCACCATACCTACGTAGGCGAGAGCCGCTGGATTATAAGACTTCTTGTGTACTGGCCTCGGTAGTCACCACTCTCTTTTTACTTTTCTCTTTGCCGGCACCCCTTTTTGTTTAGCAGGTTTGAGATCGCCGTCGTTAGCAGTGTTACCCTTCCGGCTTGGCCTGGGCAGGGTTATGGACGCCATTGGTTATTCAAGGTGATTTGGATCTTATCCATACTCGAATGTGTATTATTTTCAAGGTGATTTGGATCTTTGTATTGTATATTTGTATTCTTGACACATTGAGTCGTTGTTGTATATATGTTTCTGTGGGTTCCATCATGGACTATTGTGTAATGGTATTACTTTGTTTTCTACCTGCATGCAAGTACCTGGTGGGCATCTTTGAATCGTTTCTATGCGGGTTTGGAGGAAATCGCAAAAACTTGCAAAGGGTCAATTCGAGGGTGTTATAATATGCATACCCCTACACCAAGGAGTGTGGTGATGAAGGTGTCTTCAATTTCCCCATCTTCGGAGGCCTCGGAGTAGCAGGATATGGCCTCTCCCGGAGTAGGAGAAGACTCTTGCCATCGCCTCTGTAAATCGTGGGAAAAATATGACGTAGGTTTTCGGGAGATACCATGTCGTCTATCAAAAGGGGAGGACGAAATGATGCTCAAGACTTGAACGGGCCTAGGTGGCACAGCCGGCATGTGGGAATGCACCACCTGGGCTCGTTCAACCCTCGTGGATCCCCCACGTGCTTCCAAGGCCCATTGTCCTTCTCGTGATGAATAACTCCCGTGGTATTTTTCCTCAAATTAATTGGTGTTTATAAATTCCCTAAAGCAGAAAAATATGAAAAATTAGGTTTTATGCCTCCTAGAAATTAAATACCAAAATAAGGGACTTTGTAGGAAATTCTCATAACATCTAAAAATTTCATAAACAATGATATATCAATGCTAATAACAATATAAAATAGTCCTACATGGTGCTATTATGATGATACAAAATGCAAGTATTAGTAGGTACTAGTACCAATAATCTGTGTCCCGATACCTTTCTTTCTAACGCACAAAAAACAAAATTCTCAAAAAAACATAGCCCCGCTCACACTCTCTTGCCTCTTCCACCACCACCCGCAACAACCAGAACCTCCCACCGCACTTCTCTGGCTGGCTTGCCCGTCAGAACTCGACACCATACACTCCTTACCCAACAGTGTATCGGAGTTGCATTAGCTGCGGTCTTCATCCTACACACCATTGCCGCTTCACTGACTTCTAGTGCACCTGATCTAGGTCACCAAGTCCGTCTTCCACTGCACCTGACCTCCTATCCCAACTTTCCATTCCATGGCACCGAATGAGTCATTGACTTCCCAAGATGTGCTCCCCTACCGCCAGCAGCTACCCCAACCGTAACGTACTAGAGCCGCTTCACCAGCGTCGCCATGCACTTCACCAATTCTACCTCAGCGATGCTGTCATCGACCACGCTCAAGCCGACATCGACTGCCCAAAGATATGCTTCCCCAATGCTAACAACCACCAAAACCTCAGCACCCTCGGTGACCTGGACACCCCCTTCATAGAGACGGATGATGCTTAGACGCCGATCTGACCAAGTTAACCAAATCTCCAACTCGTTTTATTTTGTTAATAGTATATAAGGTTCAAGCCTAATGCAGTGAACAGCATTTCCGTATTCATGCTAGTGCATACCAATTCACTATGCATGCTTGTTCTTTGTGCTAGATACAAGATCACTATACATGTTGGTTTGCATCACCTGCTATAAAAATTTCAATTCATGCACATGTTTGTTATTCTGTCATGCACATATTCTTGGATACTCCATACAAAAGCAATTGCTTGCTATTGTGTAGTTCTTGAAAAATCTAAATTCATTGGAAAATACTAGTGTGGATTCCCTTCTCTACAATTACTGACTTCTATCTGATTCGTCCTGAGCTAAGTTCCTGCTATTATTTTTTCGCTGGAATCATTTTGTTATCCTGTAGTACCCGTTTAAACACTTCATACTAATTAAATTATAATTTTTTTATTGCCATCCGATTCTTCCAAAGCAAAAACACTAACTAATTTGTTTTTCTTTGCATAGAGCTCAAAATGGAACACTAAGCATGCCGGTTTGCATAGCTTGTTCTATAGGTTCACAAGTGATGCCATTATATTCCGTATTTGGTGACGGTTCATCCTAAGAAATGACACAACTATCCTCTACTGTGTAGTTCATTCGTGGTTTGTATTCCCTACTCTACAAGTTCATCAGCATGTAAAATGCATACATGAACTTTTTAGTTTATTGACACATATTCTTACATATCTACAACATTTATAATTCAATAACCATGTTTTATATTGATTTTTGGGAATTTATCAATGATCCCCTTTATTTTGGTTATAACTCTATAGGATAGGAAATCCTATTTTTGTGTATTTTGATTTTTTTAGGGACCTAAACAAAGTCCAATTGAGCTAAGATTCTGGAAAAGCCAATATTCCAGGAAAAGAAGAATCTGGAGTGCTTGGACCTCACGAGGGAGGATCGGAGGCCTAAAAGAATGGTAGTGTCGCGTCCTACCCTAGTGCACGCACCACCCACCCACTTTCGGTCATCGGACATTTGATTCTCTTCAATCTTGCACCCACCGACTAGGTTTGGCCTAAAAATTCTATAAAAATGTCCCCCCAGGGCATCCTCGAGGAGAGCGCCGCAAAGACATAGAAACACCAAAAAGGATTCAGAACCAGCGAATATTGGAGGGGAAAACTCCACCGGAGCTGCCGCCATAGGGATATCTACCTTCTCTAACATCTCCAACTTCATCACCATGATGAAGAGGGAGTATTGTAGCTCTATACTATGGGTTTGTGACAGTAGCTTGATCTCTCTCTTGTTCTTCATAGATCTATTACCATATGAGCTTCCCTACATGATTATGGTCATATATGTAATTCCTATGTGGTGGATCTTTATTATATGATTTGATATTTTAGATTGCAATCTATTTATGTGTAAAATGTATAGATACATTCATATGTTGTACCCCTTTCTTAATTGATTATTTTGATCCAACTTGTATGAAAGAACATTTTTGGGGAAAAGTGTGTATTAGATGGAGTAACATGGTGGTGGTGATTGAATAGTGACAGCAAATTCAAGATCTACTAAGGTTTCTACCTTTCTTTTGTTACCTCACTAGGGATTACGTGAATTCATGTGCTATAATTATCTAGTGACACCTTGATAATATTGTTTGTTCAGGATAGCATATTTGTGATTCAAACATCATGTCAAAGTACTTAAGGCTATACTCTGTTAATTCGTAATTTTAGATTGCTTGGATTTTTCCCTTTCTAAAGGAGTATAAGAGAGATGTCGTCGGATTGTCGAAAAGTACGCCATAGGGTTCCTGACGGTGTTGAGAAGATGGGGTGTGAGACGTCGGATGTTCCAGGAATGGTGAACACAAGTTTACCCAGGTTCAGATCCGACTGCGGTGATCGGATCCTACTCCTGCTAGCAACCCAGTAATATATTCGCGTAAGATGGATGTTACAACAGATTACAAGAGAGGTTCGCTTGTGCGAGTTGTGATTGTGGTTATTTCCCTAAAGGCTCACATAGCGCCGGTCTATATAGTCACCGGGGCCTAGGGTTACAGGAGATACCTATCCGGCTATGTTACAAAGTCGGTAACTAGATATAGCTTGGACTACAAGTAATACTACAGGCCTAAGTTGGTAACTCTTATGGTCCTTGTCGTAGCCAGAACTGGCTCCTCCTCTTTCTCTGACTGGGCCGCCTGTGAAGCAAAGCTCTAACCCATTGTTGGGCCACCCTGGTCAGCGAGTCTTGTGGGTATACCCAGAAAGTATATCCCCAACAGTAGCCCCCGGAAGTCTCCAAGATCCAAAGTCTGATAAATTGTATAGCTTGATGGTTTCTTCGTCTTGAGAATCTTGAAGGGTTCCCAAAAAATTCTTTCAATAGTGTAGGATTCCGAGTCGTATGAGTCGGATATATTTCATTCTGACTTTTAGTATTTTCCTTGCTCAGTTTGAAACATGAGCCGGATTTCAAACAGCGGCGTGTTGGATGACAACCTTTTAGGGCAGGTCCTTTCACTGACAGGAGTCCCGTCAACACGACCGTTGGTGGGTCCGTTCCCTATGGAACATACCACCATTTTAATGCTCACACGAGAATCGAGGGGATGGAGGAGTCACGAGGAATCCACCTCCCTCTATCCTATACGCGTGGCGTAAATCGCGCGATTGAAGCACGAATCTTGGCGTAGAGGCAAATAAAAGAGAGGATAAACCCTTCCTTCCCAGATTCATCTCTCCACCATTTTCACTTATTGCCTCCCCGTACTCCTCGAGCCCTCTGCACCCACTCTCATCTACACACCGCGAGAAAAACTCCTCCCCTCACCAATCCTTCATCTTCCCCAAGAGAGATGGCATCTACATCTAGCTCTCGAGCGGCGGTGATGTGCTCGACGGCGGCGGACGAAAGGAAGATGCAGGGCCTTTGGGTCCCGAGTGTCATGGACGACGCTGAGCTCCAGGTCATGGAGGACGAGGGCTACCTCATCGCTGGCGCATGGCGGAGCGCCACTGGACATGCCACTCCTACCCCGCGCGACAGCGAGCGAGTGCTGTTCGGCACGCTCCATAATCGAGGTCCTCAAATACTATGATGTGCAACTCCATAATCTTCCTGCCAACTCGCTGCTAGAGCTTAGAACTCATGCATCTTTGTGCGAGGGGTTTCTTGGCATTAGGCCAAGTATAACCCCTTTTCTGGTACTACTATGGTACTCGGAAGAATTCCATCAGTGCCGGTGTTCCTTACACCACTGGCACTCTTAGCTTAGTCCTTAGGAGAAACCGAGTTTATCCTAGGATTAACGCTAGTGAATCTGTAAAACGTTGGGCCGGAACTTTCTTCTACACCAAGGATATTCCGACTCCTGGAAAGGCGGAAGGTCTTACGGCCTTCATCGACGGTGCCGCTCCCCACCAAGAGTCATGGGACACGGAGGCGCCGAAACTGTTAGATATCTTGATCCTTGCCAAGAGGCAGATTGAGTTTTTGATGAAGCATATGGGCATCCGTGGATCCGACTTGATCCACTGTTGGCTAGATCGCCGGATCCAGCCCCTGCAGCATCATGGAGATCTCCTTATGTACACCATCACCAGCGACAAAAAGGACAGCCTGCGGGTCAGTCCAAACCGGATTCCGGCAAAGGATTACAAGACCCGCATGCAGTTTTTGATCAAGTAGAGAGTGGAACTAAAAGTACCAGATGTCTCCCTTAAGATGCTCATGTCTACCCGTCCTCTCACTCTGGTAAATATTTTGACTCTTCATTCGCGTTTTGTCGTTCTTTTCTGTTTCTTCCTCCGTCTCTATTTTTATCTATACTTTTTTACTTTGTCAGCTCGAGAAACTCCCTGAGTCTGAGCTAGCTCCACTAGAGGGCTATCTCTCAGACGATTCGGAGGTGATGGAGGATGACGAGGTGAAAGAAGTTCTTGCCTCCTCTTCCAAGAAGCGCAAGTCGAAGGAGGTTGTTATCACTGATGGCAGCCAAGTGTTGCCAGTAGTTAAAAAGTAAGCACGTTGCTAATGTTTTCAGTACTTTGTACATTTTCTTCTCTTCCGAAGCACACCTGATATTTGGATTTTATGTGTTTCAGAGAAAAAGCAGTTTGAAGAGCAAAGTGAAGCCACACAACAAGCCAGGCAAGCAACAGCGTTAGCAGAACCTTGTCATCTCCCCAGCAATGCGACCGCGAACTCCAACCAGTGCCCCGTCATCAGCACTAGATGTTCCTGCCTCTCCTGATGCCGGTTCTACCATCCCCAACGCCAGCACCACCTCGAAAGCCCTGGTTACTATTGGTAGCCAGGCAACTAACAAGGGTGAACCCGTCAAGGGTAATGATCCCATGGTAATGTGTACAGGAGAATTGGATAAAGTGGCCGGCTCTGCTGTCTCCGAATTAAAACGGAAGAAAAAGGAGGAGATCCTCAAGCTAGCTCAGTCCAATCTTGAGAAGCAAACCCTCACTCCAGTGGCAGCGATCCAGGAGACGGAGGACATGAAGCTGGTCAGCCTCCTGGACCAAATTTTGGTCCAGGATGCAAAGATTGAGTCTGGTGAACTCCCAACCACGGACGTTCCCTCCCTCTCCCTTGCCGAGAAAGTGCTTCATACCATTAAACTCGGATTTGAGAAGCTGCACCTGGAACACATTGTAAGTTTCCGATTCTTATTTGTGGTGTTTATTCTCATATCCTCTATCCCCCAAGCATAAAGTCGGATAAACATCGTTGAATCTGAGTTGATGCTTATAGGATGCAAAATAACGATGTAGTGTAGCCCCCAAGGCTCGTGCTGTATTTTTACCTAGCTAAATTTGCAGCCCGAGTCTTACTAGCCGTCTGACGGTATTCCTTCTCTAAACTTATAGAAAATTGCATCTTCCAACAAGTAATTTCTCAAGAATATATGCAATAAACTCAAGGAAATCAAGGCCTTGCTCCTTGAGAATTCAAAGCTGAAAGTTGAGAAAGATGAAGCAGAAGGTAAACTTTTCCGACTTCCTATTTGTCATTTAGTTATTGTCATAGTCAAACTTGTTCTGTCTAACTAATATTTCTTCCTTTGAAAATTATTGTGCAAATCCAGCAAGATGGTGGAGCAATCCGAGAACTTCAAGGTCTTGGAGATGGAGAATGTCGAGCTCCAGGACGAGCTTGAAAAGCTTAAGACTGAATCAGAGAAATCCATAAGCGTCGTCCTGGAGTCAAGCAACATGGAGACCGTGAGGCTTGAGAAGCTGATAGCCCTCCGAGATAAACAATTAGGTGATCTCAGCCAGAGGGATCTAGCCCAGGCCACAGAGAAGGAACTGAAAAACCTCCGAGAGGAGGGTGCTCAGTGGAACCACTCTGTGCTAGGTAAGATTTCCGACTTTATTTCAAGTCAAATTTTGATTTTTGGTTCTTTCCCAGGCCCTCTGAACCTTTTCGACTCTCCTACCTCTGAACCTCGCCTCGAGCGCATAAATCTCGTTGGAGATATTCTTTTCGACTTCCGCCAGACTCTTGAAGAGGCTAGCGAGTTGGTCAGACTTTCTGACTTACATAAGATGCCAGTGCAAGAGGTGAGGGACAAGGCCAAGGAGATTCCAAAGCTTATCGAAGATTGGAAGATCTCCTATGCTTACACCGCTGCATAGACCGCCCTTACCATGGTGATGAGCCACCATAGTGATATGGAGATCTGGCACATTACCAAGGGTATCGCCGATGAGGACGATGAGGGTAACCCACAGGACATCAAGGATATCCAAGAATCTTGTGCAGTTTTGATTGCCGTGTGGCGGGGATGAACAATTACACGACACCATTCTTTGAATCCGTCATTGTGCCTCCCTCGCCTCAAGAGCCAGAAGGCATCCTCGCTGAAACAGCTTCCGAGTCCGAGGTCCAGCGCAACGACGATGTCGACTCCAGCGCTCCACACTCTTCATCCCCATCACCTGATTCGGCAGCATAAACATTTAAAATGCATTATTCTGAACTTGGGCATGTAATGATGGAAACAATATTTTTCTTGTGCTGGTCTGTAAAAAGTTAATGCTTTACTATTGTAGCACTTGTTTGTATATATTTTTAAGGGTGTGCTTGAAAATTTCTTAAGCACTATTTTTGTATGCCTATACTTGTCATTTTATCCGGCTCTCTGCCTCATCCCTTTCATGAGCCAGCCAACCTTTAGCATGAAAACTTTTCCGAGCAACAGAGCTCAAGCTAAACCAGTTTAAAATCGGAAACAAAGCCGGCTTCCAGTATCAACAATTCATTACTCGGAAGATACCAGTGTCTAAGCAATCAGATAAAAAATCAAAGTATAAACAATAAATTGAATTTTTTACCATAAGGTAACATTTTTTAGATATTCAAAAATCATAACCAGAACGAACATGAGCATCAAGTACTTTCAAGCATTCTAGGATTTCTGAAAACGACATGTTCATTTGGAAATAATATGGTTAAAACTTCTCAAGAATAACATATAAGGAAACCAATACTTTATTTCACTTTGAAGATGTACATATATGATTACAAAGAAATATAAATAAGAATAGAAGGGACGTAGCTATGCAATATTCCATGGACGGTCTATCTCATTTGGGTATGTACTACCGCCAGCTCTCTTTCTCTTCCGAGTATCTGGTCTTTCCTTGACTGATCTCATATCGGTAAAATAATACGACCCATTATGCAGAACTCTGCTGACCATAAAAGCTCCTTCCCAAATCAGGGAAAGTTTGTGCTTTCTTTTTTGCACAATCCGGAGAACCAAATCGCCTTTCCTGAAAGAACGGTTCTATACTCTCTGACTATGACACTTGCGCAACTTCTGTTGATAGGTTGTAGATCTCTACTCAGCAATGACGCGAACTTCTTCGATTATATTGAGATCATCTTGTCGGGAAACTTCTGCATCTTATTTGATATACGCTTTGACTCGTGGAGACTGATGAATTAGATCACTTGGAAGAACTGCTTCTACACCGTAGACCAAGAAGAAATGAGTGTATCCGGTTGATCTGTTAGAAGTTGTACGTAAGCTCTATATCTCAGACGATAATTCTTCCGCCTAAGCCCTCGCGGCACGACGAAGTAGTGCCTCGAGACGAGGTTGGAGTCCTTGTAAAATAAGACCATTAGTTCTTTCAACTTGTCCATTAGCTTGTGGATGCGCGACTGATGCACTATCAAGTCGGATCCCTTGCTCCTCATAGAATTTGGCAAGTTCCCCCATGGAAAAATTATTCCCGTTGTCAGTAAATATACTGTGAGGATATCCGAATCGGATGATCACATCCTCGACGAACTTTCTGGCTGTGGCTCCATCACAACTTGTTACAGGTTTAGCCTCAATCCACTTTGTTAATTTATCCACCATCACTAGTAGGTGAGTAAATCCACATTTTGCTGTGCGAAATGGCCCTACCATATCAAGCCCCAAGACCACAAATGTCCATGTAATAGGGATTGTCCACAGCTGATCAGCCGAAACATGTGCCTGACGGGCGTATCTTTTGGCAGCCTTTGCACGTTTTGACAAGTTTATCGGCATCCGCCTTAGCTGTAAGCCAAAAGAATCCGTGTATAAAAGCTTTTGCCACTAATGATCTGGCTTCGGCGTGGTGACCACACTCGCCTTCGTGGATTTCTCATAAGACTTCCACTCCTTTTTCCGGAGAAATACATTGCTGAAAAACCCCCAGAAACACTCTACTTATAGAGCTCACCATTTACTATTGTGTAGGCTTTTGCTCATCGTACGATCTCCTGGCTCAGGACTTCGTCTTTGGGTAATTTTCTGTCTATTAGGAAATCCAAATAGGGTTTGTCCAGCTAGGAATTACAGCTAGAACTGCTATTAAAGGTGAGTCGGATTTTGTTGGATAGTCCTCATCAACTCCGGTTATGGAGGGGAACTTTAAATGCTCTAGAAAAGCGCCATACGGGACTTGTTCCGTGCAGATCCTATCTTTGATAGAGCATATGCTTCCTCATTTTCAGCTCGAGGGATGTGTTGAACCTCAAAACACACGAAAGATTTAGATAAATCATCCATGATAGCTTTGTAGGCTGACATGTGCTTGTTTGCATTGCAGATGTTGGATAATTGCTGACAAACTAAATCCGAGTCTCCATAACACATGAGTCTTGTTACGCCAATGTTTTTGGCCATGCATATTGATACGGCATAAACGTCTATGATTTTTGATGTTCCATGCTTGTTTAGTATCAACTTTGCTATGTTTTTTCTACACTTTGAGGTATTTTTATACATTGTCTGGGACTAACCAATTAACAAGATGCAACAGTTCCAGTTGCCTGTTTTCTGCTGTTTTTGGTTTCAGAAAAGCTAGTAAGGAAATATCCTCGGAATTGGACGGGACAAAGGCCAAAGTCAATATTTCACCGAGGAGAACACAGAGACCGAAGGGCGACCAGATGAGCGCCACGAGGCCGCCACACCCTAGGGTGGAGCGGGCCCACCCTAGGGCGCGCCGCCACCAGGTGTGGCCGCCTCGGGTGCTCCCTGCCTCGCCTCTTCTCCTATATAAATCCCCCGATTCCAAAACCCTAAGTACCTGATCAGATCTCCATGAATCAGTCCGTAGCCGCCACCACCATCGTCCCTAGATCGGGGAGGGGTCTGAAGCTCTTCCCGGCACATTGCCGGAGGGGAGAGATCATCCCGGAGGCCTTCTTCATCACCATGCCAGCCTCCGGTATAATGTGTGAGTAGTTCCACCTTGTACTATGGGTCCATACATTATCTAGATGGTTGTTTCTCCTCCTTTGTGCTATCATGTTTAGATCTTGTGAGCTCCTTTCATGATCAAGATCATCTATTTGTAATCATGCATGTTATGTTTGCGGGGATCCGATGGATATTGAGATTACTATGTCATATTGATTATTGATTCTATCATGTCTTATGATTATTGATTCTATCATGTCTGTGTTGTTTGAGATCTTGCATGCTCTCCGTTTCTAGTAGCTATCCTTGCCACGTAGATGCTAGTGACTCCAAGAAGGAGTATTTATGCTCGATAGTGGGTTCATGCCTCTATTGAATCTGGGGAAGTGATAGAAATCTCTAAGGTTGTAGATGTGATGTTGCTACTAGGGAGAAAACAACAATCTTTTGTTCATGCAACAATTGTATTGTTTACTTTACACACATTTCTTAAAGCAGTTATCCGTTGCTTGCAACTTAATACTGGAGGGGGTTCGGATGATAACCTGAAGGTGGATTACTAGTCATAGATGCAGTTGGATGGCGGTCTATGTATATTGTTGTAATGCCCAATCAAATCTCATAGGATCATGAATGTCTAGTATTGCATTGTTATTCCTTTCTCAGTCATGTCAATTGCCCCGCTGTAATTTGTTTACCCACCATGTTATGTTATTTATCTTAAAGATAACACCTCTTGTGAACTGTGGACCTCGGTCCAATCTTTACCATTGATACATCATCTGTTTACTTTCTGCAAGCAATCATTACATTCCACACCATACGTTTAATCCTTTGTTTTTAGAAAACCAGTGAGATTGACAACCTCACTTTATGTTGGGGTAAAGTCTTGAGTTTGTGTTGTGCAGGTTCCAAGTTGTTAGCAACACCTTGGAGTCGTTTCCTTCCTCCTACTAGTTCGATAAGCTTGGTTTAATAACTGAGGGAAGACTTACTGATGTGCTCATCACACCTTCCTCTTGGAGTATCCCAACGAAGCTCTATAGTGATCTGAGCCGTGTCAAGACGTTTTATCACGTCGTTGTCGGGGAGTTAAGGACGGCTTCACAAGGGGAGTCCTTCACAACCTTTCTCTTTACATTGTTTTGGTTTTTCTTAGTTTCTTTTGCTTTGTTTGGATTGCTTATTTTTATCAAAAATTCCAAAAAAAAAAATAGTTTCGTTTGGTTTGCTTTTTCTTATCAAAAACACAAAAAAATAGTTCCTAATTTAGTTGCTACCATGTCTAGTGTTGTTCCAATCACTGCGTCACCTATGGAAAGGATCTTTACTTTCAAACAAGGAAGTGAAGAGAGTTTCAAAGAAGCTTGGTCTAGAATTTCTGATTCACATGGAAAAACTAAGCCTAAAATAACTCTATGCTTGGTTCTTAGCAGTTTCTACCATGGTCTTGCTCTTTGTTATAGATATGCTTTGGATGCTATAGCAGGAAATGATTTTTTCCAATGTAATGAGGATGAAGCTTTGGATGCCATAAAGAAGTTGATTACAATTTATAATTTGCCTAGCAAGTCTGATTCTTCCTTTATAAACATCTATGCTAGGTTGGACACTCTAGAGACCAGTACAGCTAGTTTGAAAGATTGCTATAACGTGATTAGAGAGCACCATGATTATGTTCCAATAAATTCTGATCCTTCAAAATGGTTTCCAACAATAAAAGTTGCTATAAACAATGAAACATTTGATGCTCGTTGTGATATCATGTCTTAATTTTGTCTTATGCCTAAAGATATCTATGAGACTTTGAATCTTTGGGGACTTTCTGAAGGAGGAGAAGAAATATCTCTTACCAATAATGAAACTATATTACCCATTTGAATAGCTGAAGGAGTGTTTACAAAGATATCAGGAAAAGTGGTGTCTACTGATTATCTTGTTACTGAATGTGTAGGAAAAGGACAAATTACACTTCGAAGATCCCTACTAAAACACCTTGGAGCAATAATAGATGTGGTAAAAGGCATTATGCATTTTTCTTCTCCAATAAGCAATCATACTTTCCCTAAAGATAAGAGGAAAGGTAAGAAAATTAGGAGCAAGAAATTTGATGTTAATGCTTTTTCATTTGAAAATACTTGATTCTTGCTTCTTGTGCCTAACTTAAAGGCGTTAAAGAAAAGTACTTCTTGGCAGATAATCCAATAGTTTTCTTGAGTCTTGGAAGTTATTAATTCTGTAATAATATATCCTTATCCTTTTTATTTGATTTTTGTGCCAGGAATAACCTCTAATGAAAGGGAAGTAAGATTTGGGAAAGTGTTGTCCTGAAATAGATTTTTGAGCTTTACTGTAAAAATTCGTGAAAAATATCGATAAGTCGGATTGAGATGTAATTTCCTGAATAGATCCCCCAGGTTGTTAGCTAACTTTCGTTAGTTTAACACATTTTGATTTGAGCAATATAAGGTCTTCTAAAAAATTGGTTTTTACCTGATGGTCTATTTTGACAGATTTCTAAAAAATAGCATTTGCCTCTTTATCGATTTATTTTTGGGTTCTCTTGGGTAAATTGAACGTTTTGACGGAATTTCTACAGTAGCTTGTGTTTTTAATGAAAAAATTTCTGTTTTAAAACTAAACCCAAAAGGTTTGTTATCTTTTGAATGCACTAATGTTGCTAATGAAGATTGTGTGAAGTTCTGCATGAAGGAAAATTTTCAGGTGTAAGGGAAGAATGATGTAATGAGATGAAAAATGGAGAAAATCTCAAGCTTGGGGATGCCACCCCATGTGTAAGGGTCCCAACCTTTAATAAGGTAGAGATCTCCGTGTTTACAATGCTAGTCCCTGGATCAATAGCTAGCATCCACAGTTAAGATGTAATATCAAGAAACAAAGGTCATAATAACACTTTATAACCAGGAATAAAATTAATTATTACATCTTACATAGCTCATTTGGCTATCGCATTACAATGCAGCAGAAATAACTATAGCATGGAGTCCTTCATCTTCAAAGTGTCACAGGCAATCATGTTGGTTGTAGACTTGTAATCCTATTCAACACACACTTCACTAACATCAAACAAACCTGCAACATAATAAGTTACAGCCACAAGGGTCAATACATTTGAATTGTATTGGCAAGTGTCACTACTATGTATAAATAAGTGGATCCTATCATTACATGCATATTTGGCTAAGTAGGGTTTAGGCTCATTTGTAGAAAGCAATATAGTTTTGTCCTAACTTTTCAAAATAGTTTTGCTCTTTTGAAAATCTTTCTAAACTCCTTGGAAAACTCCAAGTGCTTCAAACCCCTTGTTGTCACCATCAAGTTTTACTTTGAGAAATTGGAATGTCGAGATCTTCCATAGCTTCAGGCCTTAGTTGCTCAGAGTTGTCCGTAACCGGGGACACGGCTAAGTACTTAGAATTTGATCTTCTGCAGAATTTTTACACTTTACCCACATGACACAATCTCGTCTTGACGCCACCAGTGGTCGCTGGATAAGTACTCACCAAATGGAGTACCGGCAGATCGAGAATGTGACAAAGTCTTTCCATAGAAGTCCTCCCAATACACAATGCTAGCTTGTCTACCAGGCACCAATGTAGGGATATATTTCCATACACAATTCTAGTTAACCTGAAGATGCCAATGCATGGGTCTTCCACTATGTAGTTGACTAAGCCAGAGCCCATTTAGCATGTGGCTGTACACGGAAGCCACTGCACGAGAAACATGTTCAATCTCTAAGTCCCTGGGTGGTTTTATTCTAGTGCACATCCAAAAAGATAGCCATATAGACATGGTTCTCTTTGTTGCCACCTTGTCCAAAACTTAAGTATCCTCTTTCCACCCAGGTGGTTCATTGAGTACTTGTTTTATTATATAAAACATATATTTTTCCAACACTTCATATAATCATATCATGTATCCCATCCCAAATATATAGCAGGGCTAAGCATACTACAACTACAATGTTTTTACTAAGGAAGATATAAGGATATCCTAATAGGATATATCATAGCATAGAAATATAGTAGCCCTATCATGCATACTACAAAAATACCACTAAGTGTAGTGAAAATAGTAGGACATGGATGATAGTGTCACTTGCCTTAGTAGTTGGTGGTGTTGGTACACTCTTCGCAATAACACACTTGACAATCAACATAATCTATCAAGCAAAACAACCAAGACAAAACATACATAAGATCAACACTAATGGCAACACAAAAATCATGCAAGGCATGCAAACACGCAAGATGGTAATTTTTATTGTACAAATTTTTATAACAAGGTTCTTAACATTACTAATTGATTTATGAACATTTTGTATTTTTAAGATTACAAATGCAACCATTTGTGCAATTGTAGTAATTAGCAACATTTTCTAACAGTTGGAAAGGCCATTCTTATTAAATAATTTCCATGGTCTTATTTATACTAGAATAAAATTATATTTTGGTTTTACTATACAGAGGGTTCAATTTACAACCATTTGCAAAAGGATTTACTTAAAAATAATTTACACAACAACTTTTATACTCAAAATACTCCACAAATGGTTCTGTATAAAACGTGATTTTCACAGACTCAAAAATACCGAATTATGGTTCCACTGTGTTCTACTCGTTTTTGTGAATCCATAGACATATTATTTGCTAAATTTGGATATACAGAACTAAAGATATATTTTTTATGGTGAAAATGACCAATGAAACCATTTAATTTATAAATCAAATTTTTGTGCAGAGAATAAGTAATATTATTGCAGAAATGGATTCTACATCATCTCAGCTTTTCAGGGATACCAAATTTATAATTTTTTGATTTCTAAATCTTTTTCTATGAATTATACGAGTTCGTACTAAAATCTGGAAAAGTCAAACTCGGGAATTAACTGAAATTGACTTTGACTAATCTGACTGAGTTGACTACGCTGATGTCATGATGATGTCAGATTTGACTATAGAAAAAGTTGCTCGGATGGAAAAACTTTGTACATGAAAGTTGTAGATAACAACTAGATTTATCTACTGTTCAAAGGAAATTGTGTTTGGAGCAACGAGGTGGGCGTAAAATGGATTATACCTTCTAAGATCTGAATCTTTGACCGCGTTTTTCTCTCTGCTCGATGAACGAAACGAGGTGAAACCAGCGGGAATGGAACCGCCTTGACGAGGGGAACAACTTTCGTCTTTAAGCCACCGCGATCCGAGGTCGTTTTGAAGGTCTATTTGGGTGGAGAAGATTGGGAAGAATTTTGGACGAAAATGGAGCTATGATGAGTTGAAAAATTGTGAACCTTCCTAGAGTGGGGTTTATATAGGAGGGGGGTAGGGGCTGGATTAAAGGAAATTAAAGAGGGAGAGGAATTAGGGGGTATTTCGTGCAATTTAGTAGGGCAATTGAGAGTCAATTAAGAGCATTAGATAGAAATATGAAGACCAAATACAAATATGAAGTACATGGTTCCCTCATGGCCGACCGGCCTGGTTGGGCCAGCCCATTTTGGCTGGTCTGGCCGGCCACTCTATTTTTTTCGTTTTATATTTTTTCCTATTTCTTAATTCTTTTATAACTTTTGATTTAGAGCTCCGAATTTGTTGATTCAAATTTCTGCTGCTTTGTAAATTCATGGGCAATATTTTAGGACATAAATTTTATATATTTGGAAATATTTAATTTTCTCAATTATTAATTAGTCAATTATTGTACGTGTCAAGGGAATGACCACGGCAGATGCTGCAATCGGCAGCGAGTAGTAGAACGAAGGGCAAGGGCGGCCAGCCATCTACGGTGCGAGATGAGGGCAGAGACACAGGGTTTTACCCAGGTTCGACCCCCCGGAGGGTAAAGACCTACTCCTGCTAGATTGTATTATGACGGAGGTACAATGGGGCGAGCTCAACGGCTAGGCGGCGAGTCGCTTGGGTGGATGATGGAACGTATGTTTACACGCCCTGTGGGGAGGTTTATATAGACTCAACCTCCCTAGGGTTTACAAATCTCAACCGAATCTGTTAAGGTTTCAGTACTCGTTTAACCTAATCCGACTGGGCCTATCTAATCTCCTGGGCCTTCTATTTCCAGTCACTTGGATCCACGCCAGGTCTTGATCCAGTCGCCGTCTTGCAGGCCCACTCACCAGGCCGTGGGCCAGTCGGAAACGTCCTGCTGGGTATACCCCGGTAGGCATATCCCCATCAGTAGTCCCCGAGGCCGTCGTCGATTGGGCGCAGGTGGTTGCTGGAAGTCGGATCATACGGGTCCAATGCAGACATCCAGTCGAATCGGTGGCGGGCTCCTGAATAAAGAAAAAACTAGTCATTCTAGTCGCAGCTCGGCGAACGGGTCGGCGAAATACTTAGTCACTGTTGTAGTGATCGGGTCGGCGAGCCAAGTGGCTGAAGTTGGACCGTCAAGCACAGTCAAAACTAGCCGTTGGGGTAATCCAACGGTAACTTTTGGCGTAATCACTGCGTAGTAATGGCTCCCTGATTTGGCGGGTAACAACCGCTATATAAAGGGAATGGTAGGCGATCGGAGAACCATCTCCTCGTCATTTCCTCCGATTGCGCACACCTCCGTTCTCCTCCGCATCGCGATCCAGCGGATCCGAAATCCTCCGACCCCCTCGAACCTTTCCGCCAATGGCCCCCTCCACCGAACCATGGGGCAGGTCCAAGTGTACGAGAGCTCTACTGGCATCTTTCGAGGAGGCCGGGATCCTGCGCGCCGGAAGGTGGCGCATCCCCGCGGCCGGAGAGGTGACTCTAGACCCGCGCGAGGGAGAATTCGTCTGCTTCACCAGCCACCTGGAACGGGGGCTAGGATTCCCCACTTCTCTCTTCTTCCGGCGCTTCTGCGCCTACTACGGGATCCAGCCATCGGACCTGGGCCCGCATAGCATCGAGCAGCCCGCCATTTTCATGGCGTTCTGCGAGTGCTACCTGGGCTGCAGGCCCTATTTCCCCCTGTGGCAAGATCTGTTCCACGGGCGAATAAGCCGTGAAGAAGCGGGCGACCCAATGCTCGCTGCGGGTGGCTTGACGTTTCAATTGCAGTCGAAGGCCTCTTTTTTTGATCTGATGCTGCCCGCCAAGGCGGCGAGCGAGTGGAAGAAGTCTTGGTTTTACGTTACCGAAGCGACTCCAGAGGGCGAGGTGGCGATCCCAAGATACTCCGCCGACCGGACCGAGCCGCGCCGACTCCAAGTCGGCAAGCTCCCAACAGACAAGCGGATGGTTGTGGACGAGATGCTTCAAACCCTCCGCGGCCTGAAGAAGAAAGGTCTTCAGCCCATCAACTTGTACAATTGATGGCTCGGGAGGCGAATCGTTCCCCTGGCCCGCCGTGACCATTATATGTACGAGTACACGGGCCGGGAGGACTCGACGAAATCCAGCCTCGCCGAGTGGCAGCTCGAGGATTACCTCCCAGCGTTGAAGAAGATCACCCAAGAGGCGTACCTGGACGCGAAGGCTGTGGTCACCCCCTACACCGCGAAGCATCCAACCCCAACGGTAAGTCATTTTCTATCATTCACAGTCGCAGTTAGTGATGTCGCGGTTATACTGATGCTGTCTCATGCCTATTGCAGTTATTCCAAGTGGTGGAAGGGTGGCTTCCGCCTGCAGACGACGAGAACTCGAGCTCGTCCGTCCAGGACGGGTGCGAATCGCCTCCTGCGAGGGGTGGCGTCGAGAGTGACAGGAGCGGCGACGACGACGAATCCGAGGAAGAGGTGGCCCCGCTGGTTCGCAAAACTCGCGGACAGCGTCAGCGTGAGCTCGAAGCGAGCAAAAGCCTCGAACGTCATGATGATGACGACGACGAGCTCCCTGAGAACACCTCGCGTCGCGAGGCCACTCCATCGAAGAAGAAGGAGGTGAAGGCCCCTCCAAAGAGGAAGACGAAGCCAGCAAGACAGGCATCTCCGCCTTATTTGCCAAGCAGCTCCGACGCCACCAACCTGTCCAAGGATGAAGCGCCACAGACGATGGTGGCGCCGGATGTCACCGCCGTCCTGAGTGAGGTGCCTCTGGCCTCGATGCCTCCCCCGTTCACCCCAGTCTCTGGGTCAGGGGTCGCTCCAGCCACGGCAGCTTCACCTCCCAGGAGAGTTCCTGCCAAAGACGTTGCGGAGGCTCCTGTCGCGGCCTCGACGACGAAGAAGCCATCCGTGTCCTGGGTGCATGATGTCCTGGAGATAGGTCTCAGTCATAAACTGGGCCCCGAACTGGAGAAGCCGGCTGGCATCCGCACGGGACTACGGTTCATACCAGTCGCCAAGTGAGTTTTATTCACCTGTCTTGTTTTTCGTTGTACTCGAATCACTTTGCTTATGTAACCAATTTGCAGGACTGGAGTTAAAAAGATAGGCCATCCGTCCGTGGCCAAGGTGCCGCTAGTCGTCGCCGAGGAGGACCCCTCTCGGAAGAGGAGGGCTGATGAGGTCGCTGCCCCCACAGACAGTGCCAAGAAGGCCAAGAACGACGAGGTCGTCACGGTGTCTGACGACACGACGGTGGCTCCGAGTGATCCTGCGGTGGTGGCGGCCTCGGCAATCAAGGAGGGTGCTCCCTCGCCTGGGGTGTCCGAGCCAGCCTCTTTTGGTGCCGGCGCATCCATCGCGACCTTCCCGCGCTTCATGGCCAGAGCGGCTACGGCGAGTGGTACCACGCCCTCGAGCCGCGCACCTGAGGTCGCTGAGACGGAGGTCGAGCAGCGTCGCGGGCACACTTCGGCTCTTCTCGCATCCATGGACGCGATACAGCTTCATGGCATGCTTGGAGCAGCCATCCAGGTATGTACAGTCCCCGAGGATCGGGCCGCTGACTTGCAGCGGTCGGATTCTTTTAGTGTCTTTGTTTTTGTTTCTCGCGTCCAGTCCCCGAGTGCCTAGTCGCTGAATTTCAGCGGGTAGGTACTTAGTTTTTTGATCTCCAGTCCCCGAGTGCCTACTCGCTGAGTTTCAGCGGGTGGGCACTTAGGATTTTTGATCTCCAGTCCCCGAGTGCCTACTCGCTGAATTTCAGCGGGTGGGCACTTAGGATTTTGTTTTTGTTAACTATTTTTCTTTTGCGCAGGGTTTGCAGCGTGAGTCAGCCGACCGGCTTGATGCGAAGCGTCACACGGAGAAAGAACTTGTCATCGTCCAAGAGGCGAACAAGGGACTCCAGGCGACTGCTACGAAGGCAGAAGAGGTTCGCCAGGGCCTTGTCCCGGCGAGTGAGCTGACGGCGGCGCAATCGGCATTGAGTTTGGCGGAGAAGATCGCTGACCTTGAGCGCGAGCTTGCGGACACGAAGGAGGAAGCGACCTCGGAGGATGGGCGAGCCAAGGCTGCTGTTACGGCCGCCGCTAAGGAGCGTAAGGTTTCCGACGCCCTTGTTGCTGGGCTTCAAGACGATTACTCCGCTCTTCAAAACTTCATCACGGAGCTCTCCCGCCCCTTGATTGGTGAGTGTGCCTGCCTCTGCCTGTAACATATGCATTGTGTAATCTTTGATGTATTCACTGTCACCTTCTGTTCGCAGGTCGGATCATTGATAGCGCGGAAGAGGCGAATTCGTTCGACGCACGGCAATGTGTAGCCATGCTGGTCGACTCGGCCACGTTGTCGGCGACATGTATACGGGCGTATCTTCAGGAGATGTCGCCCACGGAAGTGATTCCCAGCGACCTCGTCGAGGTGTGGCAATACTTGGAGAAGGCGCCGTCGGTCGTCGAGTTTATGACGCGGTCAGAGTTCCGGCGCGGGGCAGCGACGGCGCTGAGCCTTGGGCTCGCCCACTTCCCGGAAGATTTCGATCTTGATGACGTGACGAGTGGCTACCCGTCGTCGACTGGCTCGGTGGAGATCGCCGAGGTGTTGAAGCTGACGGACCGCGCCGCGGTGTACTCCGAGCGCGTCTGGGCAATGGGCGACCTCCTTCCTTATCAGGAGACAGTCATTGCACCCAACGACCCCGAGCCACAGCACCGGGACTTCAAGATCGAGCAACCATTTCGTACGGCGATGGCGGGTGAGTTGACGACGTACCCGTCGAACCCGTATACCCCCTTCATTCGCAACCACAAGGGTGGCGGCGAGTCATTGTCGAAGCCTGTGGAATAAGACATTGTGCCCTTGGGGCATTAGTAGAAGCGCTGCCGTTGGGCGTACTTTGTATTTTGTGTCATTGGTATATGCTATAATGAAATATCGTGATATTTTGTGAATTGTTGTGTGTTTGTGATTGAGGGTTGAACGAGTCCCCGAGCGCGTCCGCCCTTTTTTATGGGGTTTACCTTGTTTATTATGTGTTTATGATTTTGAATGTTTTGTTATTGATGTCGACTCGCCCGAGCTCGGAAAGCCAGTCGCAAGGCGACTCCCATGAGTGCTCTATACTTCACCGTTTTCCCTTGCGCGAACAAGGTCGGATAGCCGAGTCCCTGAGCGTGGTACTTGGTTGTTCTAGGCGCAAATCTAGGGTGGGTGAGGACTAGGCGCGTTAGAATAAGCGCATCACTCCTGCCTGGCCCGTTGGGTCAGTCGCATGGCGAGTTCTGGGCATGCTCTCATACTTGGCGTTTTCCCTAGCCGCCCGCGCTGAACTGGTCGTCAGTCCCCGATCGTGGTATTTGGCCGTTCGAGTCGCTATGTCGACACTACTAGGAAAACGGCTATAGGTAATCAGCACATCCGTGGCTCACATGGTTGAAGTGCCCCACGGCTAAAACAGGCGTGGCTCACCTGTGGGCAGTGCCCTACTAATAACTAGAACAACCGTGGCGCACATGACCATAGTGCGCCACAGATGTGTGTGGGCCAGGGCCCTGTTGGCCACACGCCAAACTTCTGTAGCGCACTACAGTCATGTGCGCCACGGTTGTTAGGGTCATCTGTGGCGCACGTGCGCATGGTGCGCTACGACTAAGCGCATGCCCACCTCTGCTCTGAAACGGCCACAAACTTCTGTGGCGCACTCCGCCTAGTGCGCCACAGGGACTAGGAGCATCTGTGGCGCACTCGTCCTAGTGCGCCACAGAAGTTTGTACTCCCTGTGGCACACTGGGGCCGTGTGCGCCACGGATGTTTCGATTCTTTTAGGACAGCACTTTATGTGCACATGTGTGCCCACACATCCACCACCCACACTTCACTTTCCCCTTCTTCTTCCTCCTTAGATCTAGTCGGGATCTTCTCCTTCCCACCTCAATTTCTCCATACATTCACCATTTTTAGCATGTAAAACTTGCTTTGGATGTTACATAAGTAATAGAGGAGGTCTCCGGTCTCTCATCTATCCGTCTCCGGTCGACGCGCGCACCTCTCCTTTCCATCTTTCTCGCGATCGGTCTCTCATCTCGGTAAGTTGTCCATGTAAGGATGTGTTCATGTGTATATGGATGATGCATGTGCTCATATGTATGTAGATGATCGATGCTCATGATGTGTGTATGTGTGGAGAGGATCGATGGTCATATGTGTGTGTATATGGAGAGTATCGATGATGCTCATGCATGTGTGTATGGAGAGGATAATGATATGTTCATGTGTGTATGGATCGGTTTCTCTCTCTCTTGTGTTTGTATGTGAACTAGTTGCCTTTTGTTTTGCCAAAATGTTGATTCATTTCCATTTTGGCAAGACTTTGGCATTTCGCAAAGGTCCTAATTTTAGGATAGGTCATGCCGAAATTTTCTATCGACCATTGCATGCATGCATTCATTATGTGGTTCTAATAGACTTCAAAATTGTACCGTGTACATCGTGCAGGCAAAAATGGTCCGCATAATGAGCGAAGGCATTGTGGCTAGATTTTTGAAATGTGCGACGGCCGACATGATACGAAATAACAAGACAGATATAAGATGTCCGTGTAGAAGATGAAAACTCAACTGGGTGATCGACCCAGATTCCGGGAATCTGCAGGCGCACCTGCTCCGCCATGGTTTCATGGATGGATACACTCGTTGGATAAGCGATGGCGTAGATGATGGAGACGGTGAAGAAGGTGGCCAACATGACGATGATCGTCAGCACGGCGAGAACGGGCGAGATGATGAAGAGTCTCCTGGAGATGGTGAAGGTGCGGAAGCAGATCGGGATGATGATGATCTAGATGCCGGAGGAGCAGACGACGATGGAACAACGTCAGGCTGGGTGCGGGACCCTTATGTGCAAGAGCTGCTTCTCAAGCAGACGAGTAACGCCAGGGCTGCCGCTAGAGAGAAAGCCAAGCTTGCGCAACTTGAGAAAGACGCGGTTACTCCATTGTATGAAGGATGCAGGCCCGATGATACCCGGTTGAATGTAACGCTCAAGGCTATGGAGATGAAGGAAAAGCACAAATTGAGCGACGCAAGCTTCGACGATATGATGGCATTCTGGCACGATCGTCTCCCGGAGGGGAACACATGTCCAACTAGTATCGAGGATGCCAAGAAAATCGTCTGTCCTCTCGATCTACCGCACGTTAGATATCACGTATGCATCAACGATTGCATCATTTATCGGGGCGAGGACGCGGAGAAAACCACATGTCCGGTGTGCGGCGTGAGTCGATACAAGAAAGGGAAGAAAGCACCTCGAAAAGTGGTATGGTACTTTCCTATCACCCCTCGTCTGCAGCGCTATTTCGCGGACCCTAAGGAAGCGAAGCTCATGCGATGGCATGCGGAAAGGAAGAAGCCAGGAGATGATGATGACCCCGAAAAGGATGAGCTGCTGACGCACCCTTCAGATGCTAGCCAGTGGAAAGCATTGGACCTCGAATTCCCAGAATTCGGTGGAGATTCGAGGAACATCAGGCTTGGTGCGAGCACCGATGGACTCAATCCGTTCGGTAGCCAGAGCAGCACGCACAGCACTTGGCCTGTGTTTGTATGGATGTACAACCTCCCTCCATGGTTGTGCATGAAGAAGAAGTACATACAAATGAGTATGCTAATTCAAGGGCCGAAACAACCTGGTACCGACATCAATCTGTATCTCGGGCTGTTGAAAGAGGAGCTAGCCACGTTATGGGAATCTGGAGCCAATACTTACGACGCCGTCGCACAAGATTATTTCACTATGAGAGCCGCGTTGGTCACTACGGTGCAAGACTATCCAGGTTGCGGGTATATCTCGGGGCAGGTTATCCAAGGATTCTACGCATGCGTTAGGTGCATGGATAACACAAGCTATCTCCAACTAGAGAAAGATCCAGGGTCATCAAAAACCGTGTTCATGGCGCACCGGAGGTGGCTCGGCAAGAATGATCCATGGAGAAAACGTGGAGACCTGTTCGATGGCAAATCAGAGACCCGAGGAATCCCAGAGCGTAGGAGCAGCGAAGAAGTGGAAGAGTTGCTGAAAAACTGGAAAGATTGTCCTAAGCCTGGAAAGAAGCGAAAGAGGCAGCAACAAGACAAGCCGCTGATGAATGTATGGAAAACAAGGTCTGTTTTCTGGGAGTTGCCATACTGGAAGTTTCTCCGCACGCCTCATAGCCTCGACATCATGCATATCACGAAAAACGTGTGCGAGAGTCTGGTCGCCACCATAATCAACATGCCAGATAGGACGAAAGATGGTCCGAAAGCAAGGCACGACCTGATATGCTTGGGTATCCGGAAGGAGCTTCACGGAGGACGCACTACTCCTGATGATCAGGAAGATGACGATGATCATGAGTCGGAGACGACACAAGGTCGTCGGAAGGGTAAAAAGTTCAAGAAGAACGAATATTACTGCCCTCCTTCTTGCTTCACTCTAAGCCAGGATGAGATTAAACAGTTTTTCAAGTGCCTTCTAGGAGTCAAATTTCCTTACGGCTACGCGGGCAAGATAAGCAGATACCTAGACGAGGCGAAGCAGAGGTTCAGTGGCATGAAGTCTCACGACTGTGCCGTGCTAATGACGCAGGTACTTCCGGTCGCACTAAGAGGGATAATGGACGAGCACGTCCGTGAAACGTTATTTGGCCTATGCAAGTTTTTCGACGTCATCTCTAGGAAGTCGATTGGCTTGAATCATCTCAGAAGGCTACAGGAGGAGATCGTGGTGATACTATGTGAGCTTGAGGTCTACTTCCCACCCGCATTCTTCGACATTATGGTGCATCTGCTGGTCCATGTCGTGGAGGACATCGTACAACTCGGGCCGATGTTTCTCCGCAGCATGATGGCGTTCGAAAGGATGAACGGACACATCAAAGGATACGTTCGCAACAGGTCCCGTCCAGATGGAAGCATAGCCAAGGGCTTTCTGGCCGAAGAGTGCATCTCTTTCTGCACGAATTATCTAGACATCGAGAACCCTGTCGGTCTTCCCGTGAACAGACACCTTGGCAAGCTCGACGGATCTGGTCACCGAGAGGGTCGTCCATACTGCATGCAGACTTCGATTTTCGACGCGCAGACTTTGATCGAGCAAACCTCGTCGCGCTACAGCATTTAGAACTGGTCGATCCTTGGGTACAGAAGCACAAAAGGTTAATCGAGAAGAAGTACAGTGACCGGGGCATACAGAGGACGCAGGGAGAAATAATCAAAGAGCACAACTCAGATTTCACGCGTTGGTTTAGGCAGACGCTCCTTGATAATCCCCCGCGCTCGCATTCTTCTGACACGGAAAAGATCATATTCACCTTGTCGCAGGGACCGATGCAAAACCTGGTGACCTATCAGGCGTATGATATCAACGGCTACACATTCTACACGGAGGAAAAGGACAAAAGGTGTGATTATCAGAACTCAGGCGTAACGTCGGAATTCTACACCGATGACAACGTGAAGGAAAGATTCTATGGAAGAATCGAGGAGATCTGGGAGCTCGACTACTGTGGAGAAAAGGTGCCGATGTTCCGTGTCAGATGGGCAAAGAGCGTCGAAAGAGAAGACCGGTATTTCACAACCATGGTTATACCCGAAGCAGCCAAATCCAAGGCCGCCGGTGCAAACGTGGCCGCGAAAAATGAACCGTGGGTACTGGCTACCAAAGTGGACCAATGTTTTTTCATTACCGACCCGACAAAGCCTAGCCGTGTTGTCGTGAGGAGAGGAAAAAGAAACATCATCGGAATGGATGGAGTCGCCAACGAGCAAGACTTCGACCAGTACGGGGATCCAAAGATTGAAGATGACGACGACTACGATGCAGCAACATACATCACAAGAAGAAAAAGGACAACCCTACCCAAAAAAGGTAGCCCGTTCGAAAGAAGAAACATTAAAGTGTCGGGGCTAAATTATTCAACCGCGACAAAGAAGGGAAAAAAGATTGTAAAACGCTAGCTCAAAAAATATTGTAAACGCCTGGTCAAAAAAGATTGTAATATTCATGAACAAAATATTATGAAATTTAGTTATACTTTAAATCATATTTTTGGGCATTTTTGGAATATTATTACTTTTGGGCATTTTTGGAATATTTAAAAGTATTTTAAAATCAAAATAAAACTTCTATGGCATATATCACCACTTTTGGGCATTTTTGGAATATTTAAAAGTATTTTAAAAACAAAACAAAATTTGTATGGCATGTATCACCACTTTTGGAACATTTTAAAGTATTTTTTGGAACATTTTAATTATTTTTAAAGTAAAAATAAAAAGTGAGCACCAGGATTCGAACCTGGGTGCTCATCGTTTAGAATAGAGCTAAGGGCAGAACCAGTGGGGTAAGACAGTACTAGTGTTAACTAGTGGGACGGCCAAGTACTTATCTGATAGTCCAACCCACACACGCGTAGCGCACCCTGGCCAAGTGCGCTACGGTTATCCGTAGCGCACTTGGCCAGGGTGCGCTACGCGTGTGTGGGTTGGACTAGTCAACTGCGCGCGTGAGCCAGCCCTCCCATCGTCGTCCTCATCAGACACATCGTCCATCCCCATCCCCATCCCCGCATCGAGGCGCCGCCGCCGCCACGCCAGGAGGAGGCCGCCGCCGCCACGCCAGGAGGAGGCCGCCGCCGCCACGCCAGGAGGAGGCCGCCACGCCACGCCAAGAGGAGGAGGAGGCCGCCACGCCACGCCAGGAGGAGGAGGCCGCCACGCCACGCCAGGAGGAGGCCGCCACCGCCACGCCAGGAGGAGGCCGCCACGCCACGCCAAGAGGAGGAGGAGGCTGCCACGCCACGCCAGGAGGAGGAGGCCTCCACGCTAGGAGGAGGAGGCCGCCTTGCCCGCGCCAGGAGGAGGAGGTTCCTGCAGAGTCGTCCGCCAGCCCTCGTCGTCGTCATCTCCCCCTCTCTCCTCGAGCAATCTCAGAGGTGAGCTCTGCCCCTCCCCTCTATCCTTCTCCTCCTCTGCATCTGGTTAGGGTTAGGCTATTTTCTTCCTGAATCCATTGCATCTGGTTAGGGTTAGGCTATTGTACTTTGGTGTTTGCAGAATGTTAGACAAAAATGTGCTAGTGCTTGCAGAATGTTAGACAAAAATGGGTTAGGGTACCACAATTTCACTACACTGGACCTCTCCATGTTCTGTTAATAAATCAGTCAATCATGTCACTTCTATTTTTGGCTTGAAATGGGCTAGTTAAACCAGTGCAGTAGTTTTCCTGTAGCTTCTATTTTTGGCTTGAAATGGACTGGATAAATGAGTTGAGCATGTTGGCACTTTCATATTAAGAACTCCAATATTCTGTCTCCATGTGAGCATCAATCAATCCAATAAACAACATCACATGTCATCTTGGAATATGGCATCCTCGCCATGTATGCAGAGCCAGAGGTCTCCCTTGTATAAATAAAGTTTGCTGTCAAATGAGTTGTTAATCTGATGCTGATGGCTCCATTTGTTCAAGTGATGGCTCCATTTGTTCAAGTGATGGCTCCAGTTGTTAATCTTATGCAGAGCCAGCTGCTTCTGAACAGCTGATAGAGACATGTTATGGTGTTGATGTTGAGCTGGTACTTGCTTTTGCAAGCCCCTTATTTTGTTCAAGTGTCCTGTTCCAGCCAGCTAACATCTCCTAAACAAACACCTGAACAATATATACTACAGACCCTAGTAATAACCCTACCAGAGTACCAGTACTACTACTCCTCCACCTAACAGAGTGTCAAGACTCTACCAAACAGAGACATTGTCAAGCACTGCCACTGGGATGTAGTACATCTTATATTGTTACTGCAATGCTAGTTATGATGAAACAATGTGTATATAATGATGAAATGCTCCTGCTGAAATCCTAGTTATGATGTATATACTGATGAAATGCTCATGATGAAATCCTAGTTATGTTGTATGGTGTTAGTACTGATCCTGGTGATGGTTTTAGTACTGGTTTGCTTGCTGGAGATGGTCTAGTAGTACTGATCTGTGGTAATATAATTGTAGAACTAGAAATTGTGCTTGTGCTTGTATATGAAGCACTTTATTATGTCGTGTATGCAGGTTCTTGTATGAAATGAGTCCCGATTTTTGCCGGAATGTTGATTAACTTCCGTTTCGGCAGAAATCGGGCACTCCTAGTTTAAGAAAATTAGCAAAGGTCATGCCGGATTTTTCCGTGCATTTAACCAATTATTTGTTTTTTATTAGTGCAAAGATGTGTGACAACGACGAGGCTGGATGTTCTAAGCGCATCAGCGCTGAAGGAGAACTCAGACCTCCGAATAAACAATTGACATTCTAGGAGGCGGCCCAGCGTCTAGAAGACGATGAAGAATACCATCCTTCGGAGAGCGAGGATGATGAGATGGAAGACGCGGAGGAAGAAGCCGAAGGAACAGCGGACGATGAAACCACTGATGGCGGCGAGGGCACAGGGAGTGGTAGCAACCCTCCTAAGAAGAAGAAGCCGAAGGACCGGCGCCCGAACACGGTCGGCACGGTCAGGGAGGAAATTACCGAAGTGAGCCCATCAGGGGTTCCTTTGGAGCCCGCCCTTGTCGTCAAAGGGTACGGTGGGCAAGTGGCGGCGATCACCCGGACAACCATCTCGATCAACACCGAGAATCTCTGGCATAAAGATAATGGCCACTTGCGCACACTCCTCTTCGAGAAGCTGCACGCCAGATACAAGCTCCCCGCTAAGTATCAGAACACAAATTATCATGGGAACGAAGTAAACAAATCCGCCCTCACAAAGATGAGCACCGCCCTGGCCAGCTGGAGAACCCGGATAAAGAAGAAGATCTATAAAGAAGGCAAAAGTCTCGAGGAGATCCAGAAGATTGACCCGCAGATCACCGAAGATCAGTTCCGGGAGTTCAAGGAGAGGTGTGAATCCGAAAGAGCCCTGGCCAATAGTAATCGGGGAAAGGTGCTGCAGGCGATGAATATAGGTCATCACCATCTCGGATCTGGTGGATACAGAACCGCGGAGGCCAAATGGAATAAGGAGGACGAAGAGTATAGATCCAAGGGGATAGAAAACCCCTTTGCTAAATTCGAACCCGGGCAGGTTCGAAACTTCATCAGGGCCCGTTACCATGTGGACCCAAAAACCAAACAACTCACCGCGGATCTTGCGGTGAAGGAATTCGAGGAAATTGTGCTAAGTATAATCTAATTACCGGTGATCAACACGATTGCAATCTAATCGATGATCTAAATGATTCACTGTTACTTCTTCTGCAGGAGGAGGAAATTGTTGCTAGTCATGGATCCCAGGGTTCCTCATCCCAGGGGTCGACGGCGGCCACCCGGTGGGATAACCCTTTTAACAGGGCGATGAACCGGGCCAAGAAAATAGAGCCGGTTACGAAGAAGCCGTCATCGGCTGGCCTCGGGGGTAAGAATTGGGTGGATCATTTTGGTCCACCACCGAGGACGCATGTGGCGCCGTCGGGAAGGAGCGAGGAGGAAAACAGAGAGGTTCAAGAACTTAAGGCACAAGTGGCGCGGATCCCGCAGATCGTCCAAGACAACCTGGCAATCACCCTTACGTCCTTCCTGCCTACCTTGGTGGAGTCAATAGCGAACTGGAGTGCGGGTGGTCGAGTAGGGCCGTGCCCGATTCCAAGCATGGTCAGCAGCCACTCGAACAACGCGGCGCCGACGAATCAGGCGAACTACGTGTTCGTGACTCCGCCCGCTAGCACCGCGGCGCCGCAAGTGTTGGTGACTCCCCCTGCCATCACCGCGGCGCCGGAGTACATGTTGGTGCCCCCCCTGCCATCGTCGCGGCGGCACCGGAGCTTCAAGCACCCGTCGGTAGGGAGAATACACCAGCGGCCAGCACCGCGCCATCAAGCAGCCCTTCCGTCTCTTGCACGCCCGTCGCCGTATGCGGTGCGTCGACATTAGCCGATCTCGACGCCATCACGGTAAACAAATTGCTTTAATTACCGCCTTTCATGCCATCTATATATTACTCTTGTGGCATCTCGCTCTGACGACGCCGTACATGTTTTCCGCAGACGGATGTTCCTTGCACTCTCTTATGCTACGTGAACAACGAGCTGAGGGATGTTGCCAAGGGTACCATCATTCAACCCTTGCAGCGCACGTTCCACTCAAAGCCGATGCCAGATAGCGTGCACAGGGTTAAAATTAGTCGGGTGCTAAGGGGCTGCGACGACCTGGAACCTCCCATTCAACCCCCAGGAGCGGATGAAGAAGAGCCGTATGTCCTCAGAAGTTGCTTCGGCTTGTTCTTGCTATGGCCAAAGAGCATGATCCGTTTGGGGACGGCGGGGGCCATCATGCCACAGACAACAGCACCGCCTGTCGTGCCAGCGACAAGCGGTGGCAAGGCCCCCTTACCGCCCTCGCCGTCACCTCCACACGGTGGGTCGGATGATCATGTTGATGATATGCACATGGCGCAGGATCCGGCCGAGGACTTCGAAGACTAGAATGATCACTTCTTCAGCACTCAGTTTGGCAACGAAGAAGACCTAGCTGGTGGCCCCACAGAGAAAGCCACTATCACCAAGCGTCTGTTTGGTTCTCAGGAGACGCCTCCATCTTGCGCCTTTACAGAGCCAGCTGATACAACCAACCGGCCCTTTATTCTAAGCCCTGAGACACTACATAGGGCGGCCGGTGCTCAGATTGCGGTGCCTGCCCGCTCTCCAAAAGGAAAAAAGGGCAGGAAAAGAAAATCTAGCAGCTCGAGCCAGCCGGTGGCGTCAACAACTGCGAATCCGATCAGGTTTCGGGACGGGCCACCAAGACCCGAGGGTATTATGTGGAGGATTCATGTGGCGGGTGAGCCCATGCTACCTAAGAATTTGCAGAAGCTCGCCAGTTCGGAACTGCAGAGTGTGCATGACGGCGTGCTGACGATAGAGAGACGCCTTCTATCGGAGAAAGATCCCTCGCACCCGGTATTCGTGGTTAAGGTGCCACCAGGCTTGGGCTCCGTCGACACTGCCCCCGCGGATCTGTTCTTCCTGCGGTTCGAGGACATCTTCAATATGTTCCACCTATACCCGCTGCACTATACCATGGTCCGTCTCTTTTCTCTCAGCCTGGCCACGCAGATCATTAGAGAGAACACACCGGGCATCGCTATAGTGGACCCCTACTACATGCGTGACGGCTGCTTGGGTTCCCCTGCCGAACGACGTATCGTGGCCTCTTACCTAAAAAGAATCCTCGTGGCGAACAAGACAAAGGAATACATTCTCGTGCCTTACTTTCCCGAGTAAGTCGTTATTCAGTCGCCACCGTCGATTGGCTTTATTAGATCATCATCATTCTTTTTTCAACACATTCCATTTGAATTTTTTGCGCAGAGATGAACACTGCACGCTCATCTCCTTATCGCTGAAGCATTCCCACGCCACGTATTTCGACTCGGGGAGTCTAGAAAAGAAGAAAAACTACGACAAGATCAAGGAAGTTCTGGATGATGCTCTCACTGGCTTTGCCTCGACGGAAGGCACCAGCTTCGTGCGTAAGAAGGTCAAGTTCGGCAGGCACGTCTTCAACCACGTAACAGAGTTCCCCTGCGTGAAGCAGCCGGAAAACAGTAAGAAGGAAGCCTACTACACACTCCATCACATGAGGGCGTTCCTACTTGACCAGCAGAATTCTATGCTGCCAGATCATCTCAAACAGTGGGCCGAAGCAAAGGCCAAGATCAATGATTCGGATATTAGACAAGAGATGTATCGCATCCAGCAGCAGTTTGGGGCAATCATCTTTCGTGATGTCATGACTTCGGGGGGGATCTTCTACGGAGGAAATATCCCGAATAACCGTGACATAGAAGATCGCCTAGAGATGCAGGGTGACTATAGGAAGTTCATGACGAGGCAGGGCGTCCTCCCGTTCCCTAAGCCGAGCCAGAAGGCTTGATGTTGGCCTAGTTGTAGTTGCAAACTATAGATGACCTTTGTGTGTGTGTGGACGACAAGTGTACTTATCTTATTAGGTTTATGAATCACCGCTTACTTATTTTGCTTATTATTATTATATATCAATCAATGCTTGGTTTTTTTGCTTACTCTTTGGTTTTTTTGCTTACTCTTTGGTTCTCGGACGACAAGTGTGAGTTATTTTTGTCTTTTTCGAGAATATGCCGATGATTGAAATGTCGTGGCACAATATATATGTGAATGTGCTATGACGGGATTGTCAGCCTTGTGATATGCACAAGTCCAGGAATTGTGCATCCTACTTGGCTGACAGTCCCGTCATAAGCAATTCCTGTGTCCAACGACCTAGCTAGTTATATATGAGGCATGCTTTTCAAGTTATTTTTGTCTTTTTCGAGAATATGCCGATGATTGAAATGTCGTGGCACAATATATATGTGAATGTGCTATGACGGGATTGTCAGCCTTGTGATATGCACAAGTCCAGGAATTGTGCATCCTACTTGGCTGACAGTCCCGTCATAAGCAATTCCTGTGTCCAACGACCTAGCTAGTTATATATGAGGCATGCTTTTCGAGTTATTTTTGTCTTTTTCGAGAATATGCCGATGATTGAAATGTCGTGGCACAATATATATGTGAATGTGCTATGACGGGATTGTTAGCCTTGTGATATGCACAAGTCCAGGAATTGTGCATCCTACTTGGCTAACAGTCCCGTCATAAGCAATTCCTGTGTCCAACGACCTAGCTAGTTATATATGAGGCATGCTTTTCGAGTTATTTTTGTCTTTTTCGAGAATATGCCGATGATTGAAATGTCGTGGCACAATATATATGTGAATGTGCTATGACGGGATTGTTAGCCTTGTGATATGCACAAGTCCAGGAATTGTGCATCCTACTTGGCTAGCAGTCCCGTCATAAGCAATTCCTGTGTCCAACGACCTAGCTAGTTATATATGAGGCATGCTTTTCGAGTTATTTTTGTCTTTTTCGAGAATATGCCGATGATTGAAATGTCGTGGCACAATATATATGTGAATGTGCTATGACGGGATTGTTAGCCTTGTGATATGCACAAGTCCAGGAATTGTGCATCCTACTTGGCTAACAGTCCCGTCATAAGCAATTCCTGTGTCCAACGACCTAGCTAGTTATATATGAGGCATGCTTTTTGAGTTTGCTCTTTTTGATTTAAGAGTACTTTCTATAAGTGTATCTTCATATGCGACTTTAATTATACATGTTTTTTCAATCACCGGTTAGTTATTATTGTCAACTTGTAGATGACGTGGTACGTCGTGTACAAGGGACGGGTTCCCGGAGTCTACGATGATTGGTAAGACTGCCGGAGACAGGTGCACCGTTTCAGCGGCAATAGCTACAAAGGGTACAACACTATGGCGGAGGCGGAAGATAGATACACGCGCTATCTAGCGGGAGTTAGGACAAGGAACCGGATGAAGACCTACACCTTCGTCGCGGCGGTGATCATGCTTATCTTCTTTGGTTATTTATCCCGCGTTTGTGTCTAGCTAGCTTGTTTAGATCTCTAGGCGAGCTTCTGAGCTCTAACTTGTTCGATCGACACATGTATTCGCATGTCACCAACTACTACTTTGTAACATGATCAAAACAATGTAACTTGGACTATGTATTCATGTATGAGACTTATCTATATGTATTTGTTTCAATCTTGTTTTTCATATCGAGTATTTATATATATAATTGTATATCTTGTATCTATGTGTGTATATCTGCTGTAATATTGTATATAATCTGTATTGCATATAATCTGGCTTGGAAATTAAAAAAAAAACAAAAAATACATCTGTGGCGCACATGTTCTACCTTCTGTGGCGCACTACGCCTAAAGCGCACCATGGATGTTTAGTGGCGCACTGGGTAGTGCGCCACAGAAGATCCAAGGGGTAGCGCACCACGCCAAACTTCTGTGGCGCACTAGGTGGTGCGCTACGCCTATCTCTACACAACCGTGGCGCACTAGGCAGTGCGCCACGCTGAGAGATAGCCGTAGCGCAAGGCCCGTGGCGCACTACAGGTGCGCCACGGATGGGCCTTTTAGGTGCGCCACAGACGACCATTTTCCTAGTAGTGCGAGGATGCGGAGGATCATGGTCGCTGTGAGAAGCGAAGGCAGTTGTCTTGGCTCGTTGAGCCAGTCGAGCTAGGAGACTCCAATGGGGCTCCGGGTAGGCGTTTTTCGTGGACGTTACAAGACCTGGGGTAACCCAGTGCCCTTGTAGCGCACTACTTGGCCGTGCCGATCGCTGTACCAGAGGTTGACTTCTGCAGTTAGCTTGACGCTGTTATTACGAGTGCGAGTGGCACAAGACACGGAGAGTGGACGCAATTTGCGGTAACCAATATTTTTTATTTCATAGCGACTGGAAGGTACATATGTGGGGTTCTAGGAGTAGAACTTCCGTAGGAGGTTTACATTCCATGGTTGCCTTACGTCGAGTTTGCCGTCCCCGCGGACGTCGATGAGGTAGTAGGCGTCGTTGCCGAGTACTCGCCCGATGGCGAATGGTCCCTCCCATGGGGGGGAGAGCTTGTGCATGCCCTTCTTGTCCTGGATGAGTCGTAGCCTAAGGTCGCCTTCCTGGAAGGTGCGAGTTTTCACCCGCCGGCTATGGTAGCAGCGGAGTCCTTGCTGGTAGATGGCAGTGCGAGAGCGAGCTAGGTCGCGTGCCTCGTCGAGTTGATCGACTTCGTCCTGCCGTGCGAGTTCGTTCGCCGCCTCCGTGTAGTGGATGACCCTTGGCGAGTCATGCTCGAGGTCGGTGGGCATGACTGCCTCGGCGCCATACACAATGAAGAAGGGGGTGAACCCTGTCGACCTGTTGACTGATGTGCGGATGCCCCAGATGACGGAGGGTAGCTCCTCGACCCAGCACCCGGCGGTGCACTCGAGCGGTACTGGAGCCGCAGCTTCAGGCCGTGGAGGATGCTCTGGTTGGCCCATTCTGCCTGCCGTTGGACTCCGGGTGGGCGACTGACGCGAGGTCGATCCGGATGTGGTGTTCCTCGCAGAACTCGTCCATGGATCCTTTGGCGAAGTTGGTGCCGTTGTCCATGATCATGCTGTTAGGGAACCCGTAGCGATATATGAGCTCGCGTAGGAATTTGGTGGAGGTCTTCCCGTCGCATTTCTGGACTGGCTTGGCCTCCACCCACTTTGTGAATTTGTCGACCGCGACCAGGAGGTGGGTGAAGCCGGAAGGGGCCTTTTTGAAAGGGCCTACCATGTCCATACCCCACAGGGCGAATGGCCAGGTGATGGGGATTGTCTTGAGCGCTGAGCTCGGCACGTGTGTCTTGTTGGCGTACTTCTGGCACCCGGCGCATCGCTGGACAATGTCGACGGAGTCGGCGTGTGCGGTGGGCCAATAGAAGCCGTGCCGCATAGCCTTGGCGACCAGGGAGCGGGCGCCGGCATGGTGGCCGCAGTCGCCGGAGTGGATGTCGTGGAGGATCTTGCGTCCTTCGGCGGGTTGGACGCAACGTTGGAACACGCCGGTCACGCTGCGCTTGTGGAGTTCGTCGTCGATGATGGTGAAGGATTTGCATCGCCGTGCAACCATCCGGGCGTCTGTCTCGTCTGCGGGCAAGGTACCAGCCTCCAGGTAGGCGATGTACCGCTTGGTCCAGTCGTCTGGCTCGACGATGAGTGCGACCATGGCTGCCTCTGGCTGCAGCAGGACTCCGATGTCGATCTCCCTTGGGGGAGAGACTGATGGTTTGATGATCGTGTCGAGGAAGACGCCGGCGGGTGGTGCGAGTCGAGCCGACCCGATGCGAGAGAGTGCGTCGGCCGTTCTTCCGCCGGTTGATCCATTCGACGGAATAGCCCGCGAAGTGTCCACCCAGCTTGTCCACTGCTTGGCGGTACGCCTCCATGGTGGGGGAGATGGCGTCGCAGGTGCCAGCGACTTGTCCGGCGACGAGGTAGGAGTCTCCGTAGCAGCGTAGGCGGTTGACGTTCATTTCCTTGGCAGCTCGCATGCCGTGGAGTAGTGCCTCGTACTCGGCCATGTAGTTGGTGCAGGGGGTGAAGTCGAGGCAGAGAATGTAGCGGAGCTTGTCGCCCTTCGGGGAAGTCAGCAGGATCCCTGCTCCTGCGCCGTCCGCGTTCTTGGAGCCGTCGAAGTGCAGGCTCTAGTAGTGGAGGTATGGCAGTTTTTCCGGCTGCTGGGCCTCTTCCCAGTCGGCAATGAATTCCGCGAGAGCCTGCGACTTGATCGCTTTTCGTGGATCGTACTTGATGTTGTGGACGCCGATTTCGACGGCCCACTTGGCGACTCGCCCGGTCGCCTCACGGTTGCGGATGATGTCCTACAACGATGCTAAGGAGACGACCGTGATCGGATGCTCCTAGAAGTAGTGCGGCAGTCGCCGCTGTGCTCTGATGACGGCGTATACCAGTTTCTGGTATTGCGGGTACCGCTGGCGCGACTCTGTGAGGACCTCGCTTATATAGTATACCGGTCGCTGTACCGGGCACTCCTTTCCTCTGGCCGCTCGACGACCAAGACGGCGCTGACGACGCGCTCGGAAGCCGCGACGTAGACCAGCATGGGTTCTTTGTCGACCGGGGCGGCGAGTAGCACCTTCTTGAGGTCGCGGAGCGCGTCGTCTGCCTCCTTGTCCCACTGGAAGGTGGGGTTCTTGCGCATCAGGCGGTATAGGGGCATCGCCTTTTCGCCCAGGCGGGGGATGAAGCGACTGAGAGCCGCGACTCGCCCGTCCAGCTTCTGGACGTCGCGCAGGCACTCGGGTTTGCCGAATCGAGCGATCGTGTCGATCTTGGTGGGCTTCGACTCGATCCCGCGCTTGGAGACGACATACCCCAGTAGTTGCCCTGCTGGTACACCGAAGGTGCATTTGCCTGGGTTTAGCTTTATCTTGTATTTCCGCAGGTTGGCGAATGTTTCCACCAGGTCGGCGAGTAGATCGCCCTGGCGAGCGGACTTCACTACCACGTCGTCGATGTAGACGTGGATATTGCGGCCAATTTGGCTTGCAAGGCATTCCTGCATGCACCGCTGGTAGGTCGCCCCGGAGTTTTTGAGGCCAAAGGTCATGGCAGTGTAGCAGAAGGCTCCGAATGGCGTGATGAATGCCGTCCTCTCCTCGTCCTCAACGGCCATCTTGATCTGGTTGTACCCAGAGTAGGCGTCGAGGAAACACAGCGACTCCGAGCCCGCGGTGGAATCGATTATTTGGTCGATCCACGGGAGGACGGATTGTTCCTTCGGGCAGGCGTTGTTTAAGTTTGTGTAGTCAATACACATCCTCCAGGTCCCATTTTTCTTCTCGACCAAGACTGGGTTTGCCAGCCACTTGGAGTATTTTATTGGACGGATGAAGCCTGCAGCGAGTAGACGCTGCACCTCCTCGGCGATGGCTCGGCGGCGCTCTTCATTGAAGGGCCGCAGCAACTGCTTGACAAGTCGCACTTTGGGGTCGGCGTTAAGTTTGTGCTCAGCGAGTTCCCTAGGGACACCAGGCATGTCAGAGGGCTTCCATGCGAAAATGTCCCTGTTCTCACGGAGGAACTCGATGAGCGCACCTTCCTATGCTGGGCTCATGCCCGTCCCGATCGTCACTGTCTGGCTGGAGTCGCCTAGGACCAGCTCGACAGTGCGGGTGTGCGCCCTCCGAATTGGGCTTCTTGAGTATGGTGGGGTCGTCGTTGTTGACCCCGCTCGCGTATTTAGCGATCTCGTCGGCGTGGTTGGTTTCTGCCGCGATGACGGCTTCGGCGAGTTCGGCTCCTTTGGCCTCGCACTCGGCGGCCATGTCGGGGTCGCCGTTGATGGTGATGACGCCGCACGTCCCGGGGAGCTTCATCGCGTTGTACGTGTAGTGGGGCGCTGCCATGAACTTGGCGAACGCCTGGCGCCCCAGGACGCAGTGGTAGGGGCTGTCGAAGGGTACCAGCTCGAAGACGATCCGCTCGGTGCGGAAGTTTGCTGGTGTGCCGAAGGTGACTGGCAGCGTGACCTTGCCGATCGGATACACCTTCCGTCCGGGGATGATGCCGTGGAACGTGGTGTAGGTCGTCTCGACCATCGACTGTGGGAGCCGTAGTCGCCTAAAGGTGTCCAGGTACAAGATGTTGATGTAGCTGCCGCCGTCCATCAATGTCTTGGGGAGCCAGTAGTCTCCCACCTTGGGCTTGACTACCAGCGCGACTCGGCCCGGGTACTGGATGCGTGGCGAGTGGTCCTGGCGGCTCCAGGTGATGGGCTGCTCCGACCAGTTGAGGAACTGGGGAACGTCCACCTGGGCCACCGCGTTGACGGCGACGGCGCGGGCGATGACCTTCTTCTCGCGCTTCGTGTTGAAGCCTGTGAAGGTGTGGAGCGAGCCGGCCACATTGCCGAATTTTCCGCCGTTTGGCGGGTTGTTGTCGGGGTCCTCCCGCGCTCGTCGTGCCTTCTCAATCTCCCTGAGAGTGTGGCAGTCGGCGGTCGTGTGCGTGGCGGGCTTCCCTTCCCTGCTGTGAAACACACAAGGTTGGTTAAGGAGGGCCGCGGGGTCGAACCTTGGTTTCGCCTTGTAGTTGCCGCCGTCGCGGCGTTGCCCTCCGTCGCGGCGGAAGCTCTTGGGCTCGCGCTGCGCGTGCCCGGCGTTGGCGATGAAGTCGACTCGCCCGTCACTGCGGCGCTTGCCAGTGAGGCGAGTGTTGCTATAGCGTAGGTCGGACCGTCGTCCGTTTTCGTTGCCGCTCGTGCGGCGTTGGCCTCCCGACTCGTCGTCGGTTTCCTGGTTTGGATCTTCCTCCGCGTATCTTTTGGCGATCTCGAGGAGGTCCGGTATGTTGTCGAGTGTGCGAGAATGTCGCTTGAGCTTGGTGACCAAGGGCTCGTAGCGGCACGAGGTCTTGAAGCATTGGATCGCGGTGTCCGGGTGGATGCCGACCGCGTTGTACCATAGCTCTTGCCACCGCTGGACCCAGTTGCGGGTCGACTCGCGGGGTCCCTGGACGCATCATTCCAGGTCCTCGATGGTGGTGGCGCGCGTGTAGGAGCACTCGAAGTGCCTGACGAAGGCATATCGCATCTCGTCCCAGGAGTCGATGCTATCCTGGGGGAGGGTGTTGATCCACTGCCTGCACGTTCCCTCCATCATCAGGGGGCGGTAACGGGCGGCTAGCAGGTCGGTGTGGCCAGCGATCCCCATTGCCATGAGGTATGTGTCTAGCCACACGGAGGGGTCGTACGAGGGGTCGTACTTCTCTATTTCCTTCGGCGCTTTGAAGTTCGCCGGATATTTTTCGCCTCGGATCATCGGTCCGAAGCACCGGGACCCGAGTCGGCTTAGCGAACCCATTGGCTCGCCGTCGGGGCGATTGGTTAGGGTGTGTCGCACGTCGTCGGGCTGGAGTGCGCGCCAGCTTTGGTTGTTGATGATGTGGGTGCGGGCGTCGACGGGCTGACCGTTGGCGGCGACAAAGTTGGTCGCTGGCCTGGGGTCGTTGGTGGAGAGTGCCACGTTCGCGGGTCGGTGTTGGAGCTGCAGCAGTTTGGGTGGTGGGCAATTGAGGGTGTTTGCCGCCAATGGGCGGCCGCTTGAGGCCGCTCTGCTGCCCGACGAACGCGAGTACACCCGACCCTACGAGTCGGCGCCTGCGTTTTGTTGCTCGACCGCCTTTGCGAGCAGGGCCCTGACGTATTGGATCTGTAGGGCGCCGTCACCAGTGGCCGTGATGTTGTTGGCCGCTGCTCGACCTGCCACGAGGTTGCCCATCAGGGTGGAGAACAGTGGTAGGTCGTTCGCGTCTCGCTCCCGTGAGGAGACTACTATCCGCGGCTGATCCCTGGGGGTGTGCGGTTGGGTGGAGGTGGGGCGTCGTTCGCCGTCGACCCTGGTGGGGGCCGGGCGCTTCCTCCTGGTGGCGCGTTCACGCAGATCGCGCGCTCGGCCACGCGGGCCGGGTCGTTCTCGTCGTCGAAGTTCAGGGCGCGTCCCTGGACGGTGGGGTTCAAGCGCGACCTGATTCGCTGCTGGTGGTAGCGCGACAGCTCCTGCGCCGTCACCTGCTCGAGGCGAAATTTTTCGCGCTCGGCTTGCTCCTTGCGGACTGCCTCCGCCAGCTTCAGGCGGAGTTCCTCGACCTCCGTTGCCGTGGCGTTAGGAGGGATCGGGGTGGAGAAGGGATCCTCCGGCGGATCGGTGCCAGTCGCCATGTAGGTCGCGGCGTGGCGACCGGTCCCGTCGTGGAGATCCGTCTTGCAGGCCCACTCGCCAGGTCGTGGGCCAGTCGGAAACGTCCTGCTGGGTATACCCCGGTAGGCATATCCCCATCAGTACGATTGCGTGTGTGCGATATTGGCCTAGTTGCAGGGCAATATATTTGGAATGACTTGGGTTCTTTCCTTATTTAAATTTGATTCGATTTAGTTCCACCTTACATGGATAACCCATGAATTAAAGTTTTAAAATATGAGAGGATAATTTTATAAAATCTTAAAATAGCTCACATAAGCTATGGTGCTTATTTTAAAACGAGACTCTTTGCTTTTATTTTTGGTTCAAAACAAAACAAAGGTTGTTTGAAAAATGTAAAAGAAGTAGTTGAGATGTATAAATGGTTTTTGGTGGAGAACATTCCTCAAGATTAAAAATAGATTTTCAAATACAGGAAGTTTGTGAAAAGATTTTGAAGGGGAACCTTGCAAATTATAATTTTGAAGTAGAGGAGATATATGGATAATCTTGATGTATTGATCTTAGGGTTTTTGTTAAAAGCTATTTTTATTTTAAGGAGTACCTTTATTTGGGGGAAATTTTTTGTAATAGTTTAAAAGGTTTTAATGTTTCCAATTAGAAGCAAAAAGTTTCTTTTCCCTATAAATTTCAACAATTGTTTCTTTTGTTTATTTATTTTTCACATTTCAAAATTTGAAAATTTTGGGATGTGACAGGCTACCACCCTTAAAATAAATCTCGTCCCGAGACTTGGTAAGGCTAGGGTTTCAATTTGGCTTCAAGGCAACTAGGGTACTACCACCCTTAAAATAAAGTCTCATAGGATTACGTTGATGGTTCACTTGACTATGGGTTCAACACTTTATATCCTGAGAAGGAATCCTTATTTGACTCAACTGAGTTAACTAGTTTCTGACATCCACTTCTTCTATCTCTTCAAAGTTTCCATCCATGTGAATGTGGTTCACATGTCCTTTCTGGGTCACATTGGAGTCATTTCCATTGGCTCTCCTAGCATCCTTTTTCTTTTTCTTCTCAGGACAGTCTGATGCATAGTGTCCAAGTTCCTTACAATTATAGCACTGCAACTGGCTAATGTCTTTCTTCCTGAAAGTGTCATGTTGGTTCTAACCAATGTCATCTCCATTGTCAGTATCATTTCCATTATTATCACTTTCATTGTTGTTGTGGTGATGCTGATGTGGTTCTGAATCTTCCTTGCTCTTTTTGAATGAATGATTCTTTTGTGATGATCCTGAGTGATTCTTGAGTTTATGCTTCCTATTTCTGTTCTCAACTTGTTTCATCTTGTTTTCCAAAATGGTGGCTTTGTCACAAAGTGATTGATAAGTTGGGACATAGGCAACAACTAGTTGCAGGTTTAACTCATCATTAAGTCCTTCAAGAAATTTCTCCTTTCTCTTAGCATCTGTGTCAACTTCATCCGGTGCATATCGTGCGAGATTGTTGAATTCTTCAATATACTCAGCCACACTGAGGTGACGTTGTTTCAGATTGTGGAATTCCTTTTTCTTCAAGTACATCACTCCAGATGAGATGTGAGTTGTTCTGAATCCATCCTCAAAAATAGTCCAAGTCACATCTTCAAGGGGAGTGGTGATCTGAAAGTTTTCCCACCATGTTGCTGCTGGTCCTTCAAGTAGAAATGCTGCAAACCTAACTTTTTCTTCATCGGTGCAGCCAACAGTCACTAAGTCCTTATTCACCGAACGTAACCAATCATTGGCTAACCTTAGTTGTTCCGGAGAACCTTGTAGGCCTTAGCTTCAGAAACCTGGTGAGCATATCAGGTGCTGGAGGATTATTCTAATTATTATTGTTGTTGTTGTTGTTGTTGTTGTTGTTGTTCTGATTCTGTATGAACGTGGTTATCATCTACATCAGTTGCGTCTGAGCTGTCATCATCTGCTGCATCTCAGGAGTGATATTGTTGTTTTGGTTGGGGTTGGCACGACGGGGAGGCATCTGTTGGTTTGATAGGAATGAGTAATGTTGGATAGGTTTTTAAGAAGTTCTAACACACAACTCAAAACCAACCAAGTTCAATCAAACAATCAAGCAATCAACAAGCAACTATTCACTTATCAACTTATGGGTTTAACTCATGAGTTGAAGGAAACAACAAGTCTTCTTGAAATGATTAACTTGGTATGGTCATACCTCATAGGTCAATATGATCCATACACTAACATGATATCAATGTTTTGGTAGGCAATCTAATGTATCTTAGTTCTCACTTGTAGTCCTTAGTGATATCTAAGTTGAAGTCCTTGGTGAAACTAAAGTTAAAGTCATTGGTCATGGTGGAGTCTTTGCTCATGGTGGAGGCTTTGTCCATCAAGTTGAAAAGGAAGAGATGTAGAATCAAAACCAAAAAGGTTGAGGAAAGAGTTTACAAGATTGTTTGTAAATATGTTTTGGAACAAAAAAACTCTTATTTTTCTAAGGGGTTTTGTCCAATCCTAGGGTTACAATCCTACAGGCAACACAGTGCTCTGATACCATCTGTAAGGGTCCCAACCTTTAATAAGGTAGATATCTCTGTGTTTACAATGCTAGTCCCTGGATCAATAGCTAGCATCCACAGTTAAGATGTAATATCAAGAAACAAAGGTCATAATACAACTTTATAACCAGGAATAAAATAAATTATTACATCTTACATAGCTCATTTGGCTATCTCATTACAATGCAGCAGAAATAACTATAGCATGGAGTCCTTCATCTTCAAAGTGCCACAGGCAATCATGTTGGTTGTAGACTTGTAATACTATTCAACACACACTTCACTAACATCAAACAAACCTGCAACATAATAAGTTACAGCCACAAGGGTCAATACATTTGAATTGTATTGGCAAGTTTCACTACTATGTAGAAATAAGTGGATCCTATCATTACATGCATATTTGGTTAAGTAGGGTTTAGGCTCATTTGCAGAAAGCAATATATTTTTGTCCTAACTTTTCAAAATAGTTTTTCTCTTTTGAAAATCTTTCTAAACTCCTTGGAAAACTCCAAGTGCTTCAAACCCCTTGTTGTCACCATCAAGTTTTACTTTGAAAAATTGGAATGTTGAGATCTTCCATAGCTTCAGTCCTTAGTTGCTCAGAGTTGTCCGTAACCGGGGACATGGCTAAGTACTTATAATTTGATCTTCTGCAGAAGTTGTACAATTTACCCACATGACACAATCTCGTCTTGACGCCACCAGTGGCCGCTGGATAAGTACTCACCAAATGGAGTACCGGCAGATCGAGAATGTGACAAAGTCTTTCCATAGAAGTCCTCCCAATACACAATGCTAGCTTGTCTACCAGGCACCAATGTAGGGATATATTTCCATACACAATTCTAGTTAACCTGAAGATGCCAATGCATGGGTCTTCCACTATGTAGTTGACTAAGCCAGAGCCCATTTAGCATGTGGCTGTACACGGAAGCCAATGTACGGGAAACATGTTCGCCCTGGGTGGTTTTATTCTAGTGCACATCCAAAAAGATAGCCATATAGACATGGTTCTCTTTGTTGCCACCTTGTCCAAAACTTAAGTATCCTCATTCCACCCAGGTGGTTCATTGAGTACTTGTTTTATTATATAAAACATATATTTTTCCAACACTTCATATAGTCATATCATGTATCCCATCCAAAATATATAGCAGGGCTAAGCATACTACAACTACAATGTTTTTACTAAGGAATATATAAGCATATCCTAATAGGATATAGCATAGCATAGAAATATAGTAGCCCTATCATGCATACTACAAAAATACCACTAAGTGTAGTTGAAATAGTAGGACATGGATGATAGTGTCACTTGCCTTAGTAGTTGATGGTGTTGGTACACTCTTCGCAATAACACACTTGACAATCAATACAATCTATCAAGCAAAACAACCAAGACAAAACATACACAAGATCAACACTAATGGCAACACAAAAATCATGCAAAGCATGCAAACACGCAAGATGGTAATTTTTATTGTACAAATTTTTAAAACAAGGTTCTTAAAATTACTAATTGATTTATAAACATTTTGTATTTTCAAGATTACAAATGCAACCATTTGTGCAATTGTAGTAATTAGCAACATTTTCTAACAGTTGAAAAGGCCATTCTTATTAAATAATTTCCATGGTCTTATTTGTACTAGAATAAAATTATATTTTGGTTTTACTATACAGAGGGTTCAATTTACAACCATTTACAAAAGGATTTACTTAAAAATAATTTACACAACAACTTTTATACTCAAAATACACCACAAATGGTTCTGTATAAAACGTGATTTTCACAGACTAAAAAATACCGAACTATGGTTCCACTGTGTTCTACTCGTTTTTTTGAATCCATAGACATATTATTTGCTAAATTTGGATATACAGAACTAAAGATATATTTTTTATGGTGAAAATGACCAATTAAACCATTTAATTTATAAATCAAATTTTTGTGCAGAGAATAAGTAATATTATTTCAGAAATGGATTCTACATAATCTCAGCTTTTCAGGGATACCAAATTTATAATTTTTTGATTTCTAAATCTTTTTCTATGAATTATACGAGTTCGTACTAAAATCTGGAAAAGTCAAACTCGGGAATTGACTGAAATTGACATTGACTAATCTGACTGAGTTGACTACGCTGATGTCATGATGATGTCAGATTTGACTATAGAAAAAGTTGCTCGGATGGAAAAACTTTGTACATGAAAGTTGTAGATAACAACTAGATTTATCTACTGTTCAAAGGAAATTGTGTTTGGAGCAACGAGGTGGGCGTAAAATGGATTATACCTTCTAAGATCTGAATCTTTGACCGCGTTTTTCTCTCTGCTCGATGAATGAAACAAGGTGAAACCAGCGGGAATGGAACCGTCTTGACGAGGGGAACATCTTCCGTCTTGAAGCCACCGCGATCCGAGGTCGTTTTGAAGGTCTATTTTGGTGGAGAAGATTGGAAGAATTTTGGACGAAAATGGAGCTATGATGAGTTGAAAAATTGTAAACCTTCCTAGAGTGGGGTGTATATAGGAGGGGGGTAGGGGCTGGATTAAAGGAAATTAAAGAGGGAGAGGAATTAGGGGGTATTTATTGCAATTTAGGAGGGCAATTGAGAGTCACTTAAGAGCATTAGATACAAATATGAAGACCAAATACTCCCTGGTTCGTGTGCTCCTGTAGGTACATGGTTCCCTCATGGCCGATCGGCCTGGTTGGGCCGACCCATTTTGGCTGGCCTGTCCGGCCACTCTATTTTTTTCCGTTTTATATTTTTTCCTATTTCTTAATTCTTTTATAACTTTTGATTTAGAGCTCCGAATTTGTTCATTCAAATTTCTCCGGCTTCGTAAATTCATGGGCAATATTTTAGGACATAAACTTTATATATTTGGAAATATTTAATTTTCTCAATTATTAATTAGTCAATTATTGTACGTTTGCGTGTGTGCGATATTGGCCTAGTCGCAGGGCAATATATTTGGAATGACTTGGATTCTTTCCTTATTTAAATTTGATTTGATTTAGTTCCACCTTACATGGATAACCCATGAATTAAACTTTTAAAATATGAGAGGATAATTTTATAAAATCTTAAAATAGCTCACATAAGGTATGGTGCTTATTTTAAAACGAGACTCTTTGCTTTTATTTTTGGTTCAAAACAAAACAAAGGTTGTTTGAAAAATGTAAAAGAAGTAGTTGAGATGTATAGATGGTTTTTGGTTGAGAACATTCCTCAAGATTAATAATAGATTTTCAAATACAGGAAGTTTGTGAAAATATTTTGAAGGGGAACCTTGCAAATTATAATTTTGAAGTAGAGGAGATATATGGATAATCTTGATGTATTAATCTTAGGGTTTTTGTTAAAAGCTATTTTTATTTTAAGGAGTACCTTTATTTGGGGGGAAAATTTTGTAATAGTTTAAAAGGTTTTAATGTTTCCAATTAGAAGCAAAAAGTTTCTTTTCCCCATAAATTTGAACAATTGTTTCTTTTGTTTATTTATTTTTCACATTTCAAAATTTGGAAAATTTTGGGATGTGACACCGTGTCACCCCAAGAAATATTCAAGAGGTACAAGCGTTAAAGCTTGGGGATGCCCAAGGCATCCCCTTCTTCATCAATAAAAATCTCAGGTCTTCCTGAACACTTCGTTTTTATTGTTTCATGCACTGTTGTGTTGTTCTTGGAGCATCTTAGTTTTCGTTTGTGGTTTTCGTTTGATTAGTTTGCTTGAACAAAGTAGTTGGACCCCCCGCTCTTGCTGTGTTGTTTCAAATAAGTTGATTGGTGTTGGAAAGGAGTTGAAAGGTTTCATGCTTATAGTGATATAAAAGGGAGCTTGCTTTGACTGTGAGTTAGACTTTATCATGTCATGCTAGATGTTTTTTTGACCTTATGCTTAGTGATTATTATTGTAGAATGACTTGTTCCAAACAATTGAGATTTCTTAATGTGCCTTGCAAGAATCATGTGTTGTTTTAGCATACAAAATCATAGTATTGTGGTATTCTCCTTTGATGCGTTTGTTTGGGTTAACTTGGCACATGCTTACACAATGTTATGACTATGAACTAGTCACCTTAGCCTCTATGATCATTTAGTTTTTGACTTATGGTACCACTTTATGCTTTATTTGATAATGTTTTGTCGCTCTGCATGATTGTGGCCATTATTGCTCTCTTAGTTGGTCGCTCCCAGTCTTTTGTTAGCCTCACTTGTATTGAGTAAGCTCTACTCATGCATCCAACTCCCAAGAAACCAAGTTATTCCAAAGTGTCCACTATAAATTCCTATCCATGGTGTGTTACACCATTCCAAGTATATTCTTGTTTTATCTATCTTCCAAATTAAACTTGTTATGTGAAAAATTAGTGATTAAAGCTCTCACAAACTTGATGGCACACTTTATTTTTCTTGCCCCTAATAAAATTGAACCATTGTGTCATCTATGTTGTATATGGTTGCACTTATAAATTGGGAATTTACAGAACCGTGTTGTCACGGGGAATGCTTTCAACACCTATAAATATCTACCTAGTTAATATCATGCTCTTTTGTTTATGGATGTCGGCGGTGTGAAATAAAAGGGGAGCTTGTAAGTCCATGGAGTTATGTATATGTGTTAGAGAAACGCCTAGGTCGGTAGCCTTAGCCATGCCTAATCATGGTGGAAACTTGCAGCATCACCATAGTGAGAAATCTATGAAGCATTCTTCTTGTAAAAAAAGAGAGAGATAGAAAAAAAGAGAAAAAGAAAAAAAGAGGAAAGAAAGAAAAAACACCATTTTCCCATGGTAAATAATAAGATTCCCGAGATGCTCATTATCTGTTGCCTTCTCATTTTGATATGGGATAGCTCATGTTTCATGGGGCAAGGGGTACCCCGTTGGTGGTTCTCTATGATACACATATACTTACTATGACAAGAACTTACCGGTAACTAAAGTTGAGTAGCATGATGAATGGCCCTCATACTCAAGGGAGATGAGATTGCCAACTTATACTTTTTCAAGCATATACTCCATATTTTGTTCAATTTAACCTTAATCACTTCAAGATGATTATGATAGGGGCAATGAGAGATGAAAGCTAACAAGTACCATAATTTTTGGCAGCTCTTTATGAAACTTGAAACCCCTGCTTCCCTTTGAAGGGCCTTTTTTCCACTTTTATATTGAGTCTCCACCTTCTATCCTTAGGCACCAATTAAGAGATCATAGTTGTCATTCTTAGTTCTATATGCATTGTCCCAAAACTTATTAATTGATTCATAATGTTGATATTGCTTGTTCTTGAACTATTTGTATCTAGTCACCCTTATGAACTTTGAAGGTGTCCTTTGCATTTATGTTTTGCTACTCCATGAGGGACAAGCTGAATGCCACTATGCTATGTTTTCTGTATGTGAAACAAACAAACTCCTCAATGCATTGTTATTCAAGAATCTTTGTATGTATCCTTTCATGTTGCAGCATAGTTATTATGTCTTATTGTTAGAACTTCATCTTTTAGAGTACTTTGATCCCAACTTTCAATGCTTGCAAGTGGTTTGATCATGATTGTGATGGTGCATGTCACCTAAAAAATTATTCTTTTTATCACTTACCTACTCGAGGACGAGCAGGAGTTAATCTTGGGGATGCTTGATACGTCGTAAACGTATCTATAATTTTTGATGTTCCATGCTTGTTTAGTATCAACTTTGCTATGCTTTTTCTACACTTTTAGGTATTTTTATATATTTTCTGGGACTAACCTATTAACAAGATACCAGAGTGCCATTTGTATGTTTTCTACTATTTTTGGTTTCGGAAAAGCTAGTAAGGAAATATTCTCGAAATTGGATAGGACAAAAGCCAAAGTCAGTATTTCACCGAGGAGAACACAGAGACTGAAGGGCGGCCGGAGGAGGGCGACGAGGCCGCCACTCCCTAGGGTGGTGCGAGCGCACCCTAGGGCACACCGCCACCAAGTGTGGCCGCCTCGGGTGCCTCCCTGTCTCGCCTCTTTGCCTATATAAACCCCCCGATGCTGAAACTCTAAGTATCTGACCCGATCTCCACGAAACAGTCCGTAGCCGCTGCCACCATCGTCCCTAGATCGAGGGGATCTAAAGCTATTCCCGACACCCCGCCGGAGGGGAGAGATCATCCTAGAGGCCTTCTTCATCACCAGGCCAGCCTCCGGTATGATGTGTGAGTAGTTCCACCTTGAACTATGGGTCCATACAATAGCTAGATGGTTGTTTCTCCTCCTTTGTGCTATCATGTTTAGATCTTGTGAGCTTCGTTCATGATCAAGATCATCTAATTGTAATCATGCATGTTGTGTTTGCGGAGATCCGATGGATATTGAGATTACTATGTCAGATTGATTATAGATTCTATCATGTCTTATGATTATTGATTCTATCATGTCTGTGTTGTTTGAGATCTTGCATGCTCTCCATTTCTAGTAGCTATCTTGGCCAAGTAGATGCTACTGATACGTCGGAAACGTATCTATAATTTTTGATGCTCCATGCTTGTTTCGTATCTACTTTGCTTTGCTTTGTCTACACTTTGAGGTGTTTTTATATCTTTTCTAGAACTAACCTATTGACAAGTTGCCACAGTGTCAGTTGCCTATTTTCTTCTGTTTTTGGTTCCAGAAAGGCAGAAAATAAATATTCTCGGAATTGGACGGGACAAAAGCCAAAGTCAATATTTTACCTGGGTGACACGAAGTCCAGAGGAGGGACGTAGAGGCGAGATAGGGCCACGACACCACCCCTAGGCATGGGTGGGCCCTACCCCATGCCTAGGTAGGGTGTGGGCCCTCCGGCCGCCTCCCAGCCTCGCCTGTAAGAATCCCCTGATGCAAAAACCCTAGTCAGCCGATCAAGACTCCATGAAACCTTCTGTAGCCGCCGCCACTATCGTCCCTAGATAGGGGGGTCTGAAGATCTTCATGGCACCCTACCGGAGGGGAGATCATCCTGGAGGCCTTATTCTCCGGTATGATGCGTGAGTACTTCCACCTTGGACTATGGGTCCATGTAGTAGCTAGATGGTTGTATCTCCTCCTTGTGCTTCCATGTATAGATCTTGTGAGCTCCGTTCATGATCAAGATCTAATCTATTTGTAATCATGCATGTTGTGTTTGCGAGCATCCGATGGATATTGAGATTACTATGTCATATTGATTAATGGTTTTGTCTATTTGATACTGTCATGTCTATGTTGTTTGTGATCTTGCATGCTCTCCATTGTTAGTAGCTATCTTGGCCGAGTAGTTGCTAGTGACTCCAAGAGGGGGTATTTATGCTCGATAGTGGGTTCATGCCTCTAGTTTCCAAGGGAAGTGACAGAAATCTCTTCAGTTGTAGATGTGTTGTTGCCACTAGGGAGAAAACAATGGTCTCTTGTTCATGGAACAAGTGGATTGTTTACCTTACACACTTTGCTTAAAGTAGTTATCTGTTGCTTGCAACTTAATACATGAGGGGGTTCGGATGATAACCTGAAGGTGGACTTCTAGTCATAGATGCAGTTGGATGGCGGTCTATGTATATTGTGGTATTTCCCAATAGAATCTTATAGGATCTTTTTATCTGGTATTGCATTGTTATGTCTTGCTCATTTCCTGACAATTGCCCTGCTGTAATTTGTTTACACTTCATGCCATGTTGTTTATCTAAGGAGAGCACCTCTAGTGAACTATGGATCCCGGTCCAATCTTTACCATTGATACATCTTCCACTGTTACATGTTTACTTGCTGCAAACCATCACCTTCCACACCATAAGTTTAATCCTTTTTTACAGCAAACCGGTGAGCTTGACAACGTCACTGATTCGTTGGGGCAAAGTCTTGAGTTTGTGTTGTGCAGGTATCCGCGTTGCTTACAACACCTGTGTGACGTTTCCTTCCTCCTACTGGTTCAATAACCTCGGTTTCTTACTGAGGGAAAACTTGCTGCTGTACTGCTTCACACCTTGCTCTTGGGGTTCCCAACAGGATTGACGTTTCCTTTTCTTTTTCTATTTCTGATTTCCTTAGATTTCCTTAGGTTTCCTTAGATTTCCTTAGGTTTCCTTAGGTTTTAATGTATTTTAAAGTACATTTTATAATCTTTTCTTATATTTCCTTAGGTTTTATTATTTATTTTAAATAGACATTTTGTCTTTATTAAATAGGATTTTAAATATGGTTCCAATCCATATTATTTTATTCAAATGATTTAAACTTCTGTTTTAAATTCAAATGTTTTATCAAACCTTTTTCAGTACGTTTTATTTATTCAATAGTGTGTTAAATAATTCACTTTGAAATATTTAAAATATTTTAATATGATTTATTAATCATTTAAATTGGGCATTTGTCTTTATTCAAATAAAATCATATATGGTTTTAAACCTATATAAATTTTATTCAAACAATTCTATTTAAGTTAATTAGATAACTTTTAATTCACTTTGACTATTATCAATCATTATTTACTCATTATTTAATTAATCATTTACATTAGGGATTTTGTCTTTATTTAAATATAATTTGAATATGGTTTAATCCCATATAATTTTATTTGAATATTCTTTATTCCTTTATTTTATTTGGATTATATTTATTCCATTTGCTTAAGGATTTAATTCAAGTTTTAAATTGTCTTTTAAATAATTTTCTTGGAATTTATTATTTAGGCAATTTGTCTATTTAAATAAAGTTGGATATTGTTCAATCCTTATGATTTTATTTAAATAATATTTTACTCCTTTTTATTATTCAATAAACTTTCATTTGTTTATGAATTTGGCCAAGATTTAATTTGGCTTTTAAATATTCCTTATTTATTTCTTTCTTTCTTTGCCTTATAAAATCCATATCTTTTTATTTATAGATCCAAAATTGGTGATTACAATTTGTATATATTATTTAATATTTGTTTATTTTTTTGAAATCCTTTTAGGATTAATTTGCTTAGAATTTGGTTTTGAATTTAGTTAAAAGCTTTATTTGCTTTGGAAATTATTTATTTTTAACCTTATTCAATTCATAAGTTTTTATCCATGGCTCCAAATTGAATGAAACCAATTTCTATGGTTTTATAATATTTCTCTTTATCATTTTTGATCATCTATAAATGTTTGTTGATAGATTTTTATATGTATCAAATCTATAGTCTTAGAGAGATCTTGGAAATGATTTCTTTTATTAGAGTTTAAGGGTTTTGGTTTAACTTTTCCAAATGTTTAAATTTCAAGATACATTCATTGATGAATGCATTTCACTTGATTTAAATTTTTTTGGATTCCCTTTTCATTCAAATTTTGTTCAAGATGGGTTTTGATGTTTCCATTTAGAAGCAAAAAATTTCTTTTCACCCTAAATTTTAACAATTATTTCTTTTGTTTATTTATTTTTCACATTTCAAAATTTGGAAATTTTTGGGATGTGACAGGATATCACCCTTAAAAGAAATCTCGTCCCAAGATTTGGGAAGGCTAGAGGTTACAAGTTGGCTTCAAGACAACTAGAGTATTGGCACCCATAAAAGGTTTTCAACTAGATTACATCTTGGCTTACTTGGGGTGTTGATGAAACTTCTTTGGACAGACATCTTCATAGTGTCCTTTGTTTCCACACTTGAAACATGTGATAAGGCTGAGATCCTTCATAGGCTTGCTTGTCTTGTACTTTTTATTTTCTGGACAATGTGATGCATAATGACCTAGTTTTTTGCAGTTGTTGCACATCACTTGGCTAATATCCTTTTTCTTCTTTGGTTTCATTGCCTCTTGTTTGTTTCCTTGGTTCTTCTTCTTGGGTTTCTCCAATGCTAGGAGTTCTTCTAGTTCATGTCCTTCATATTTCACCACAAAGGTTGGAAAACTTCCTCGGTTTCTTGAATGATTCCCTGGATAATGCCCATGTTTCCTCTTTTGTCCATCAAGGTGAGTCCCAATGTATGGAGGTGCAACCTGAGGTTTGCCTTTGTCTTCATCCTTCTTGGTACTCATGGGGGTTTCCAAACATTTGATGCATTCTACCTTGTTTCATTTGTTGAACTATTGGATAGATGGGGCATTGGATATGGACATGATAATTTCCTTCACATAGGAAACAAGTAACTTGAGATGTGGGGCATTGTTTAGTTGGATGTTTCTCTTCACAATTAGGGCATTGATCCACATGCTCTTTGTAAGTGTGTTCTATGTCTCCACAAATATTGCAAGTTGGTGTTCCTTCTATAATATCATCCTTGATATCATTGATTTCACAATTTCCTTGGGAAATGTTGCTTCTCATGTTGATCATTTGATTTGTCATCCCTTGCAACAATTGGGATTTGTTCTAAGAATTTTTGCATGGTTGGGTCTAACTCATTGTTGTTGGCTAAAAACTGAGTTGTCACTTGATTCAACTGAGCTTGGGTTGCTAGAAGTTATTCTATCATGTGCATCTCTTGGTTGTTGCTGCCATAATTCTTGATGTTGGAGTCTCTTGGAGAAGTCATCTGTTTGGGTTGGATTGGGATTAGAGTAGGCAAAAGATTTCTAGAGGAAGAATTCTAATCACACACAACAATTCACACAAGCAATGTGTAAGAAATCACAAACAAACATTCCACTCAAACAAAAAGTTCTCAAGCACATTTTTAGGCAACAAAATATTTTTTCTACACCACTTAAGTTGGTGTGATCAAACTAAACACTAGTATGGTGGTCCCATTATAGAGTTCCCTTGGGATCTTTCCATTCTTCTTAGTTGTTTTCTTCATGAACAAAATCATGGTTTCCTTGGAAATATTTCTTGCATCTTGGTCACAAAACTTCCAAAGGTGATGATGGTTCAAAGGTTCGTAGTTAAAGGAAAATTGAGTCCAAGATATATCGGACCATTCAAGATACTGAGTCAGAACAGGACTATAGCTTATGCTTTCAAGTTACCATCAAGATTGGCTCAAGGGCATAATGTTTTCCACATGTCACAACTTCGTAAATGTTTGAAAGTTCCAGATGATGCAATCACACATCAAGAGATAGAACTACAAGCAGACTTGACCTATGTTGAAAAACCCTGTAAAATTTTAGAAGAAAACTGAAAAGGTTGAGAAATTGGGAAATCAAGTACTGCAAGGTACAGCGGGAACATGACCCTGAAAGGGAAGCCACTTGGGAGAAAGAAGAGGATTTAAGAAAAGCCTATCCAGAACTATTCAGGTACATCTCAACAAACTTCGGGACGAAGTTTAATTTAAGGGGGGAAGTCTGTAACATCCCAGCATTTAGGAACCAACGAAGGGTAGATTTAGGAATCTGTGAAATAGCATGCATTCATCTGTAAAAATGTGGGTAAAATTTTCGCCAAATAAAAACCCTAAAGTGATCAAAGTTTCTTTCACTCTTTAAGATAAGGAATAGTCTTGGAGAATGATTGTAATAGACTTTGATATGATCTTTGTGGATTATTATGTTTTGGGAAATAAAATTTGAATGTTGGATTTATAATATAGAAGGATTTACAATTAGGTCTAAGTAATTTGATTTAATCAAGAGTTAACAAATAATAACTCAAACTTTAAACAAAAGAATATAATCAATATAATGAATATTAACATATTCAATAAATGAGTTACAAAATGTAACTTATTGGAGTCTTTACAATAGTACATGAAACAAAAGAAGAATCTTTATTTATTGAATAATAGTACAATCTTTATTACAAAAGAATAAAAATAAAATTACAAAAGAATGAAAGAAATATTACAAGTAACTATTCTATAAAGAAAAGAAAACCTAAACTAAAGTCCTGATCTTCAAGTCTGGTACCTACAAAATAAACATAAACTAAAAAGAAAGAAAGTTAAGGATTAAAATTATTTTACTCTCAGACTTGACAGTGAGTTGCACTGTTCAAGGTTCATCATTGAGAAAATATTTTAGTGGGCAAGTTTCACCAATATGAAAGAATATATCTTTCATAATTTCAAACCATAAGCCAAATAAATAGAAAGGAGGGGCTAGTTTCACCACCCAAGTAAAATGTAACTAGATAAAAGTAACTTCATAATTAGAGCATATCCACAAGGTGTGCAGCAGGCACACAGGCAGCACACACACCAAACTTCATGGTGTGTGTGCTGTCAGCACCACATCAACAGCTCCACACACACAAAACTATCAACATAGTCGTGGGAGGCATCCCCGCACCATTTCCTTGTTCATACACACCAAGAACAGCAGCCCAGTTAAAACAAATCAAAGCCAAGCAAGATCACACCAATCAAAACCCTGGATCACATCACCAAAAATGGTGACATAAGGAGGGGGTAGATCAGGTGGATAGCAAGGACAAGATCAATCCACCAGGACCAGGAGGTGGAGAGCTAGAACAAGGACAAGTCCAAGAACTAGAAATCCCAGGAGGAGCACCAGATCAAGCTAGCCACAAGATTCATCACTTGCAACCCAACAACAACGAAGTGTGGTGAGTATCATAAAACACCCATATATTCTGTTCATCTTAGTCCAACAGAAAAGCATGTGATGTTTTACAGGTTAAACCTCTCAGTGATCACCCAAGTGGGGTGAACCTATCATAGAGGAAGATTAAAATATAAAGGCCAGTAGTAAGCTCTACCAAATCCACCAGGACATCAGACCAGCATCATAGGTCCTGGTAATCATAAACCACTCATATATTCCAAAATGTTCTCAAATAGCATATAAAATTTGGGCACATCTCATGATGGAGTAGCACCTCAGATTTTATAAACTATATGCACCAACATTAAGCTACAAGCAAACCAATCATTTTAGCCCACTAGGATCCAAGGTTCAGTGAACAACCTTGGTACTTAAGCTTATCTATAAGGGACAGTAGGACAGGAATTTAATTCCTAAGCCTCAGACGAGCATCATAGGCATAATATTTTAAAGAAGGAAGCTTACAATTTATTTTAACAGACACCCAATCTTAAGCACTGCTAAGTAAAAGCGCAGCTATAGAATTACTACTTGTGTGCCTGTAACACCCACGCCTGATAAGGCTGAGTTCATGTGTATAGTGCCAATCCCTCGATCGGTTCACTGGCACACACAGTACAAAATGATATCAAATATAACTGTGCATCATAAATACAACGAATATGATCCAGAATTTACATTATTTATTCAAGTACACAGCGGAAAACGAATACAAGGTAGATCTCCATCCTTCAAATGTGCCACAGGCGAACAATTGTTGAGTGGAGTCTCGCCACCTATGAGCGATGACTCATATACGATATAACCTGCAACATAAAACGTTGCAGCCACGAATGGTCAATACATTGAATGTATGGCAAGTAGGCTAAAGTCGTTAACAACAGATCTATCAACTACATGCTTATTTGGCCAAGTGGAGTTCAGGCTCATTTGCATAAAGCAACAGTTTTATCCTAACATTTGTAACAAAGTAGTTTTCCAATACGATAAATAGGACACTCTGGTTCACTCCTAGGTGCTCCTACCCAATTATGTTCACCCAACAAGTTTTAAGTAATTAAGAAATAAGGATGAGTGAGAAATATCATAGCATCAGTATCAGGTCGCTCAAATTGTCCATAACCGGGGACACGACTAATCGATTAGTTTATACACCCTACAGGGGTTAGTAAACTTTACCCATGTGACTTGGCCAGCCCAGCTCGTACCACCACTCTCATATTGGGTGATGATAGGGAGAAGTCCAAGAAGGAACCGTTCGGGAAGTAGCTCCCCAATCCCGACGCGCACCGGTCCAACCTACACTATCTACATCTCTGGATACGCGGGTTCGAGTTACCACAACCTACTGAGTTCAACCAACCGCCCATTCCATTATTGGCACATGGTTGCACACGAAAGCTTCCAAACAAAGAAACCAATCCTTTCTCAGTGTCCTGGGCGGCATTCCCCACCATAAATCCACACTCGATGACCCAATCAATGCCATTCCGCCCAGGTGGTTCATTAAAACATATTGGTTTGTCATTTAGCAAAACATAAGCCTTTCAAAACATATAACTTTTCATGATGTGATTCCCTTCCTCGTCTAAATAGCATAGCTAAGCAATCTACCAATACATTGGCTCATAAACAAGGAATGCTAGGGAATAATATGGGACATATCATAGCATATACACATCAATTCCTACATATGCAATTCTACAAAAAAACATCTGCAATGCATAGAAAAACAGTAGGACATTTATGACCAAGATAGCACCACTTGCCTTTGTTGTAGATGTAGTCAATTAGATAATCCTCACAATTATAATGGCATCTTTCGTAATAACCATAATACTTGCAATCATAGTAGTTGCAATCACAGTAGTTGCACTCCTCGCAATCTAACATTTGAAGCAAACACAACAAACACCATTCAAAACATTGCAAACATACAACAGTGCAACATATTACAAGAAAACAATGATGTATATGATGCATGCATGATGATTTAATGAGTCACAATGGTTGTTACTTTAGTTATCTAAACAATATTGAAGTATATGATGCATGCAAGAGGCCAATTAATGCAATGGAGTACTTGTTATTAATAATTACTTGCCAATATAGAATTTTTAATAGTTCTGTTGTAACGCCTATTCTAACTATCGAATTAAATTTGTTTCTTGGGTTTACTGGATAGAAGACATTAATACGAACCAGTAGGCGTTGGATTCACCCTAATCGGAGTTATAGATCTTTTTGTATGATTTAAATAGTGTTTAATGGGTTTTAAATGATTCATATAGTTTGTGTTGTCGAAAAATCAAACTAAAATTATATCTGTAATCTCCACGGAATTGTGATTCCAGGGACATATTATTTGTAATTTTCTGAGCAGTATTTATTTTCTTATGAATTTATTACTCTAAATAGACCATTAAACCATTTAAATCTTCACGGCAAAACCTTACAGTCAAAGGCTGAACTAATTGCATATTGATGATCTACATGGAACCAACTTTCCATCGGTATATCATTTATATTTTTGTGACAAGCAATTAATTTACTATGAATTTAATGATTTATAAAGCCATTAAAACTAATTAAAATGCTACGGGTGAAATAATCGGCAAAGGCTAGATCCAACCAGATATTATTAATGTACATTACAGTAGCTTCAATTTGATATATTGTTCATATTTTTCGGAGTTATAGATAATTTCTTATGAATTTATTAACCTAAAAGGCCATTAAAACCAATTAAATTACTGCAGTAACCACGTACAGTAAAAGTTGGATCTATCTGATAAGATGATTCTACGTAAAATTATCTTCAATTTGATATATTATACACAATTTTTGGACGTGGTATGAATTTCTAATGAATTTTATAATTTAGATCTATAATATGCAATTTTAAATTCGAACGGAATATTCCAGGGAATATTCCGCTGACTAGACAGGTTGACTTTGCATGCTGACTGGGACTAGATGTTGACCTGATGTTGACGTGGCGTTGATGAGGACGCTGACCGGGATGACGACATGGCACGCACCGGTTTGATTGGATCTCGACCGTCTGGATAGGATCCGATGGCTAGAAGAAGAGATTGACCCGATTTTGGGCCAGAATAGACAAGAAACAGATATGTGTTAGAGAGACATATCCGTAGGTCAAATTGAAAAACTTAGAACACGAAAGTTGTGGGGAATCATTATTCCTACCTTCTCACCAAAGGAATTTGGATTTGAAGAAACGAGCGCGAGTACATCTTGGATTTACACCGTAATATCTGAAATATTGCGATACGAAATTATATGGATGTGGTGGATGAAAAGAGGTGAGGTTTGTTGGGATTGAAAGATTTCGACCATTCCTACAACTTTGGTTTTTTGACCGAAGGCAAACGACGAAGTCTAGATGGGTTAAAAAGCGAAATAAGATTCGGGCATATGTTGATTCGGGATTTCGAGTAAAGAAACTCGTACAGCTGTGGCTCCACGAGTTTATATGGAGGTTTGAGACGGTGGGGAGATAGGTATTGGAGTAGGAAACAAGTAGAAACAAACGGAAGTTGATTCAGACTTGTAGATAAAAAGTTATAGCAGTTTGAATAGAGATAGGTTTAACAAAACAGATTTTGCACGCTTTTTAAAGCAGTGGGATCGATCCTTGCTTCACGTACTGGCTCGGTCGGCTGGCTCGGTCCGGTCCGGGTGGGCCGGCCCGTTAGAATTTTTTTTCTTTTTTTTTTCTTTTTCTTTTTTCTATTTACTTGTTTCTCTCATATCATTTGCATACGAACTCCAAATGACATGATTCTTGTTTGTAAATTTTTCTAAAATCGAATAGATCATTATAGGATCAAATTTGAAATCTTTTTACTAGTTTGGAAGTAGTGAATTTATAAATCCTTGTATATTCCATTTTATTTATATCTTTATTTGTTTGTATTTATTCCATAACTTTTTCATACTAGCTCCAAATGAGCTCAATTTTGTTTCTAAAATTTCGTAGTATTAATTGGATCTCTTTAGGCTATAATTATCAATAATTTATGCCTTAGCATCAGTGGGTTTTAATAAGTCAATTTAATTACCCTTAGGAACATTTGGGCGAATCAACTATAGGATTTAGATACCAGGATTTGGATTTAGTTTGTGAGAACTTTGCATGGATGTAATGAAATGCTTATGAATGCTTCATGATTTTCATTTTGAAATCTTGCACACCAATTGTACAATCCATAATCAATCCATGCCCTTTTGCCTATATGGCTACTTAGGTCATAACAAAAGAATATAAGATTTTGAATTCAAGGTTGAGAGGATTTTCTATTCAAAAAGTTTCTTCTCATTGAGAATTTTCAACATAGTCAAACAATCAATAAAACTTATTTATTTATTTCAAATTCCAAAATTAGGAGAATTTTGGGATGTGATAGACTACCACCCTTAAAATAAATCTCGTCCCGAGATTTCGGAAGGCTAGAAAGAAAGAAAGGTTCGAGGTCCATTAGGATGCTACCGCCCTTAAAATAAAATTGACTAGGTCATTTCTCGAGGATTCACTTAGCTCAGATTGGTTCTCCTTTAGACTTCTATTGGCACAATGTCTCTAACACATTCTAAACATCCTGATTGATAGTTTCCGAGAAAGCACTTCCTAAACTAGCAAAACTCTCATGGTGGGCAAATAGGGAACGTTTACTTCACGCTGCCCATAATTCACGGTTGGGATTCATCCTTATCATACATTCCTATGCTTAGCAATGGATGCTTTTATAAGGGTGTAACAATATACCATTCTAGGGTTTAGGCTCAACGTCGACTCTCTGCTAAGGTTGAAAAGGGCGCTCAAGATTCACAAAGCCAATAGTACAAGAGCGAATAATAAGAGTAGTAGGAATGGTGATCAATCCATCCTACACCCAAATCATTACCCTGTGTGAGGATAGGTGAATCACGTTTTTCTATCACTCAGGCATTCTCACTTGCCTTGAAGAATGTTTCCATGGGCACGAACTAATGCTCTATGTATACTCCCATGTATTCAATCAACAAGGCTACTACTAAAACTAAACTATCAATACTTCAAATTTTAGGTTATGTAATCTACTACATGACATCATTTCAACACTTCATACTCCCACATCTCTTTTTTTCCATTAGGTGAAGCATTCTCATTCCTAAATGCATTGTGTTGTCAAACCTTCCACTTAACTCATCATTATATCTCCAAGGGTTCAAGATAGGGAAGAATAGATTCTATATGAAAGAAACGACTAAGAAAATAATCCTACCCATAACTATATGAAGCAATCAATGTTACAAACAAGGAAACAATCATAGGCGATCAACACACAATCAAACACTTGTATAATAACATTAAAGGAGTCTAAATATAGCAGTATATAACCACAAAATAGTTTGAAAGCATTGGGAACAATACTAGAGTAAAATATAGCAACATATAAGCACTAAACTAAACTGTCAAAACGGTACAGCAGACTTCACGAATTTTTCTGACCGAATTAACTCGTCAGGAATTTTTGCGAATTTTTATGCATGTACTACAGGTAATTACTCTCCAAATCCTATTTTTTTAGATTTTTATGAGTTACCACTAAAATATGAAAAATCTCGCGGTACAATAGGTCATGCAGAAAACTGCAACAGTAAAATCACGAATTTCAATCAATTCACACCATTAAACTAATTTAAAAACCCCATCACAATTTCAGAAACATTAGAGTTCAAAACTAATTGATCCTAAACAAAGCATCACACAAAATAGCTCAATACAACCAAGCAAACAACCTATATTGTCATACCACATAAGTTGATAAGAACAATATGCTAACACGATAGCGATGATCTCCTAAAGAGATAGAACATGGTGGTCTAGACCTAACCAAACTTGATGAGATGTATATTTATGTCATACTATTTGTTCTTTACTTGTAGGCCAACTCTCATATAGTGATTTGCTTTATAGAAAACTACTAATAACGTTTTCCAATTCTTGTAGTTTTTATGGTAGATCACTTCTTCTACTAATCAAATGAATGGACATCTACAAGTTTGAACAAGGAGAGGTGTTGGAAAATGATAGACAAGGAATATAAGAAATCTAATAGCTATAAAATATGATAGCTCTCCTAATAGAGGTCTCCTATTGCTAATCCATTTCTAAGGTCACGATCCTACAGTCAACACACAGCTCTGATACCATCTTGTAACACCCTCGCCTGATAAGGCCGAGTTCATGTGTATAGTGCCAATCCCTGGATCGGTTCACTGGCACACACAGTACAAAATGATATCAAATATAACTATGCATCATAAATACAATGAATATGATCCAGAATTTACATTATTTATTCAAGTACACAGCAGAAAACGAATACAAGGTAGATCTCCATCCTTCAAATGTGCCACAAGCGAACAATTGTTGAGTGGAGTCTCGCGATCTATGAACGATCACTCAGATACGATATAACCTGCAACATGAAACATTCCAGCCACGAATGGTCAATACATTGAATGTATGGCAAGTAGGCTAAAGTGGTTAACAACAGATCTATCAACTACATGCTTATTTGGCCAAGTGGAGTTCAGGCTCATTTGCATAAAGCAACAGTTTTATCCTAACATTTGTAACAAAGTAGTTTTCCAATACGATAGATAGGACACTCTGGTTCACTCCCAGGTGCTCCTACCCAATTATGTGCACCCAACAAGTTTTAAGTAATTAAGAAATAAGGATGAGTGAGAAATATCATAGCATAAGTATCAGGTAGCTCAAATTGTCCATAACCGGGGACACGGCTAATCGATTAGTTTATGCACCCTACATGGGTTAGTAAACTTTACCCATGTGACTTGGCCAGCCCAGCTCGTACCACCACTCTCATATTGGGTGATGATAGGGAGAAGTCCAAGAAGGAACCGTTCGGGAAGTAGCTCCCCAATCCCGACGCGCACCGGTCCAACCTACACTATCTACATCTCTGGATACGCGGGTTTGAGTTACCACAACCTACTGAGTTCAACCAACCGCCCATTCCATTATTGGCACATGGTTGCACACGAAAGCTTCCAAACAAAGAAACCAATCCTTTCTCAGTGTCCTGGGCGGCATTCCCCACCATAAATCCACACTCGATGACCCAATCAATGCCATTCCGCCCAGGTGGTTCATTAAAACATATTGGTTTGTCATTTAGCAAAACATAAGCCTTTCAAAACATATAACTTTTCATGATGTGATTCCCTTCCTCGTCTAAATAGCATAGCTAAGCAATCTACCAATACATTGGCTCATAAACAAGGAATGCTAGGGAATAATATGGGACATATCATAGCATATACACATCAATTCCTACATATGCAATTCTACAAAAAAACATCTGCAATGCATAGAAAAACAGTAGGACATTTATGACCAAGATAGCACCACTTGCCTTTGTTGTAGATGTAGTCAATTAGATAATCCTCAAAATTATAATGGCCTCTTTCGTAATAACCATAATACTTGCAATCATAGTAGTTGCAATCACAGTAGTTGCACTCCTCGCAATCTAACATTTGAAGCAAACACAAAAAACACCATTCAAAACATTGCAAACATACAACAGTGCAACATATTACAAGAAAACAATGATGTATATGATGCATGCATGATGATTTAATGAGTCACAATGGTTGTTACTTTAGTTCTCTAAACAATATTGAAGTATATGATGCATGCAAGAGGCCAATTAATGCAATGGAGTACTTGTTATTAATAATTACTTGCCAATATAGGGTTTTTAATAGTTCTTTTGTAACGCCTATTCTAACTGTCGAATTAAATTTGTTTCATGGGTTTACTGGATAAAAGACACTAATACGAACCAGTAGGCGTTGGATTCACCCTAATCGGAGTTATAGATCTTTTTGTATGATTTAAATAGTGTTTAATGGGTTTTAAATGATTCATATAGTTTCTGCTGTCTAAAAATCAAACTAAAATTTTATCTGTAATCTCCACGGAATTGTGATTCCAGGGACATATTATTTATAATTTTCTGAGCAGTATTTATTTTCTTATGAATTTATTACACTAAATAGACCATTAAACCATTTAAATCTTCACGGCAAAACCTTACAGTCAAAGGCTGAACTAATTTCATATTGATGATCTACATGGAACCAGCTTTCCATCGGTATATCATTTATATTTTTGTGACAAGCAATTAATTTACTATGAATTTAATGATTTATAAAGCCATTAAAACTAATTAAAATGCTACGGGTGAAATAATCGGCAAAGGCTAGATCCAACCAGATATTATTAATGTACATTACAGTAGCTTCAATTTGATCTATTGTTCATATTTTTCGGAGTTACAGATAATTTCTTATGAATTTATTAACCTAAAAGGCCATTAAAACCAATTAAATTACTGCAGTAACCACGTACAGTAAAAGTTGGATCTATCTGATAAGATGATTCTACGTAAAATTATCTTCAATTTGATATATTATACGCAATTTTTGGACGTGGTATGAATTTCTAATGAATTTTATAATTTAGATCTATAATATGCAATTTTAAATTCGAACGGAATATTCCAGGGAATATTCCGCTGACTGGACAGGTTGACTTTGCATGCTGACTGGGACTAGATGTTGACCTGATGTTGACGTGGCGTTGATGAGGACGCTGACCGGGATGACGACATGGCACGCACTGGTTTGGTTGGATCTCGACCGTCTGGATAGGATCCGATGGCTAGAAGAAGAGATTAACCCGATTTTGGGCCAGAATAGACACGAAACAGATTTGTGTTAGAGAGACAAATCTGTAGGTCAAATTGAAAAACTTAGAACACGAAAGTTGTGGGGAATCATTATTCCTACCTTCTCACCAAAGGAATTTGGATTTGAAGAAACGAGCGCGAGTACATCTTGGATTTACACCGTAAGATCTGAAATATTGTGATACGAAATTCTCTAGCTGTGGTGGATGAAAAGAGGTGAGGTTTTTCGGTATTGAAAGATTTCGACGATTCCTACAACTTTCAATTTTTGACCAAAGGCAAACGACAAAGTCTAGATGGGTTAAAAAGCGAAATAAGATTTGGGCATATGTAGATTCGGGATTTCGAGGAAAAAAACTCATACAGCTATGGCTCCACGAGTTTATATGGAGGTTTGAGATGGTGGGGAGATAGGTATTGGAGTAGGGAACAAGTAGAAACAAACGGAAGTCGATTCGGAGTTGTAGATAAAAAGTTATAGCAGCTTTAATAGAGATAGGTTTAACAAAACAGATTTTGCACGCTTTTTAAAGCAGTGGGATCAATCCTTGCTTCACGTACTGGCTCGGTCGGCTGGCTCGGTCCGGTCCGGGTGGGCCGGCCCGTTAGAATTTTTTTTCTTTTTTTTCTTTTTCTTTTTTCTATTTACTTGTTTCTCTCATATCTTTTGCATACCAACTCCAAATGACATGATTCTTGTTTCTAAATTTTTCTAAAATTGAATAGATCATTATAGGATCAAATTTGTAATCTTTTTACTAGTTTGGAAGTAGTGGATTTATAAATCCTTGTATATTCCATTTTATTTATATCTTTATTTGTTTGTATTTATTCCATAACTTTTTCATACTAGCTCCAAATGAGCTCAATTTTGTTTCTAAAATTCGTAGTATTAATTGGATCTATTTAGGCTATAATTAACAATAATTTATGCCTTAGCATCAGTGGGTTTTAATAAGTCAATTTAATTACCCTTAGGAACATTTGGGCGAATCAACTATAGGATTTAGATACCAGGATTTGGATTTAGTTTGTGAGAACTTTGCATGGATGTAATGAAATGCTTATGAATGCTTCATGATTTTCATTTTGAAATCTTGCACACCAATTCTACAATCCATAATCAATCCATGCCCTTTTGCCTATATGGCTACTTAGGTCATAACAAAAGAATATAAGATTTTGAATTCAAGGTTGAGAGGATTTTCTATTCAAAAAGTTTCTTCTTATTGAGAATTTTCAACATAGTCAAACAAACAATCAAACTTATTTATTTATTTCACATTCCAAAATTAGGAGAATTTTGGGATGTGATAGTGCCATCCTAGGATGGTGTCACAAGAACCAATTCTAAAACAAGCCAACAATCATTGGGCTTTCATAAATAAACTAATAAATTAATAACCATCATCTTCCTGGAAGTAATAATCAGGAATCAGGATCAGGCTTACATGTGTGCAAAGTGTTACTGTAAGAAACTAAGTAACTTCCATCTGCACATCTCCAGTGACAGTGCTACTATCAGTACTGGAGTACTAACAGTAGAGAAACTCACTAAGCCTCAACTTAATTAACCAGGTTTCACATTTAAATCATCAGCTTAACCAAGCTTTGTCACCAGTTATAAGCAAAACCAATAAATCACCAGCAACAGATCAAGAATATCATCAGATAATCAAATCATGACAGAAAGTACTAAAGTGCAGTGAGCTCAATCTTCACCAGTCATCACTACCAAATCAAACCATCATCTTACAAGCACAAACAGGGGTGAATACTAGAACCAGGGAAGAACCCTAGAACAGAGATGAAGCCTAATGATGGATGGCCACTAGTTACAAACATATGAACTCAGAGGAGGTAGAGGCACGGGGAAAAACCCAAGGATCAACTCACCTGTGGTCCTCGTTGTAGATTAGAAGAGGAAGCAGAGGGCCGTCGATGAACACGGCAACATGGGGAGCACCCCCAAGGGGGCGCTGCGACCCACACCATGCCATGGCGGCGACCATATCCATGCCTGGAGGCGAGGAGCACCACCACAGCACACGGCAGCAACAACGGCGACAGCAACCGCATCACCCCAAACCCTAGGGTTCGGGATGAGGCTAGTTTGGCCACGGGAAAGCTCCATAGCCAAATCGAATTGGACAAAAGGGTAGCGCGTGGTCGACAACCTCGCCCTGCATCACGTCAGTGGCCAGGGAGGACCACGGCGGCGAGCCAAGCACGGCGACAGTGCCATCGACCACGGGGTCGAGGAAGAGAGGATAGAGGTGAGATCGAGCGAGTGACAGAGGGAGTTGTTGGGGATATGCTATATGGGTATCCTCATAGCATGTCTCTTATCCGACTAACCCGGGTGGCCCATAGTCGGTAGCATGGCCTATGGTCTGCTGGGCGGCCCAGTTAGGTGGATCCAGAAGGGAGGCCCATGCCGGATAAAGGAAGGCTACGGTGGAGTCACCAGCGTACCCGGAGCCTTGGAGTGCAAGATACACAAGACTAGTAATAGACGGTGTAGAACTCTGTAACCTGTCCGGCTAGGACTTTTCCCTGTAAACCTAGGACCTGACGACTATATAAGTCGGGCCTATGGGAGCCTTTAGGGCATAACCTAGCATCGTTTTACACACACCTCGCACAGCGAACCTATCTCTGTAACTCGGCGTATTTCCATTATAGTAATTTATAGCAGGAGTAGGATTCCGCCACCGTTGCGGGATCTGAACCTGGGTAAGCTATGTTACCTCGTACCCGTCAACCGTCCGCCTTACCCCATGTCTCTAAACACGCACTGTGAGGACCCCTCCATGGCATACTCGTCGGCAATACCACAACAGTTGGCGCCCACCATGGGGCAAGAGGCGCTTCAGGCTCTTCAGCGGGCTAGGACCAAGATCTTCGCGGGAATCGGCAAAACTGTGGCCATTGGTCGCGTTCTCTTCTCCGGCAATGTCCCGATCGTCCCTCCCGATAAGTTCTGGATCCCGGCGAAGACGAACCCTACGTGGTGTTCGATCGTTCCTATCGGAGACATCCACCTCTTCATCGGCGAAACCGACTCGGGCACTAGTTCCCTGGGAGTCGGAGGAGCATCAAGACCCGCACGGACCGCCTATGGCAGGATACGTACGCGGAAGGATCAATGTCGGATCTCTCTTCGGAGTTTGCCGACAAAGATCGGAAAGCATCAAGACCCGCATGGACCGCCTACGGGCAGGATACGTTCGCGGAAGGATCGATGTCGGATCTCTCTTCGGAGTTTGCCGACAAAGATTGGAAAGCATCAAGACCCGCACGGAACGCCTACGGGGAGGATACGTTCGCGGAAGGATCGATGTCGGATCTCTCCTCGGAGTTCGCCGGCAGAGATCGAAAAAATTCGAAACCCACCCAAACCGCCCCTGCGCAGGATATAAAGGTGGAAGATCACTGCAAATCCGCCGGCTTTGTCCGTGCGTCTGGACAGCAGAGATTCAAGTTCGTCGGCGTGGTTACCATCTTTGATCTGGCGCGCTGCGTTCAGAGAGAGGGCGAAAACCCCCGTGATAACCTGGCCAGGTGGCTCCGTATACGAGCCGATCTGGCCCACTACCCCAATGATGATGCCATCTATCACTTTGTGTAAGGACTGGACCATGGCACGCTTCTCTGACACTCTCTAAGACGGCAACAGGCGTCAGGACGCCTTACCTTCGAAGGCATGGTGAACACCGTCAACAACTACACGGAGGCTGAAGTGCCATCTCAGATAGCGCTTGCGCTCATTGACGGAGCCCCTCCGATTCAGCCACCACCACCGCCTCCGGCCGCCATCATCGTAGTAGCACCACCACCTCCAGTCATCGTCGAGGCCATTGCACCTCCACCCCCCGTCATCGAGGAAGTCCTGGTACCCTCCGACTCTATCATTGATGCGCTTTATGCTGATTTCAGTGCAGATTCAGAGGAAATAGACTTTAGCCCAGAAGAGCTAGACTCCGCTATGCAGGAAATGGAGGAGGAGTACTCGCGCGACGAGCAAGCTAATAACACCGTCATGTCTCGAGGGGTGTTCGTCACCATTGGGACAGCGATGGACGAAGACCAGCCCGCGCAAGCTCCGCCTACGACACTGGATAAGGGGAAGGGCCACTAATTGCTGACGACATTGATCGCGCAAAGGTCATGTCGCCTCCGCCTAACCCAGTGCAGCAGCCGGAGGAACTCGGCACCGGTCTGAGCAACAACAACACCGTGAACTTGCCGCCTCCAGCATCCACGTCGGCAGCAGCCCATGTTACTCCAGCTGATAGAGTGATGTACGACAATCTCCTCGTTGAGCCTCTAACTGTTGATCATATCCGGAACGTGACTCAGCTTGACGAGAAGCGCCATCACCTGCTGGAGGAGGCGCAAGCCATCGCGGAGCAATGCGCTAAACTAGATCGAGATCTGGTCAACGCGCAGAAGTCCATAGAGAAAGCAAGAGCAATGGAGGCCGAGGACAAGACTCTGTTGCACCAACAGAAGGCCAAGAAAGCTCCAACTCGCGTCATCAACGATCCTGGTGTACGGCGCAACCTAGGACCGGCTCCCTCGAAGACGGCACAGGCCAAGCCATATATTGATAGTGACGGCAAGCAGGTGATGCCCACCCCACTCCTTAACCTCGCCGCCGCCAAGACCCTTCTAGAGCAGGATAGATCGCCTGAGGCAGTAGAACATGTCTATGACCTAGTGGCCAAGGCGGTAAAGCATCAGGAAAAGGCCACCTCTCAGAGGCTTGAGTCTGACCCAGCGCTCTGCCGATCTAGCCAGTACAAACCGCCAAGGGACATATCTCCTCAGGATGTCGGATCGCGGACGGGTTCATCAGAACGAAGACGGAGGGATGCGCGCAATAGGAAGGATGCTATCCCTATATCCTCCGACCACGGAGAAAGATCCCAACCTCGCCGCCCATCGCCACCGCCCCGATCCCCCCGACGTCAGGAAGATTACAAGACTCACCATCGTACGGATATACCCCCTCCAAAGCAGTGTGTCATCGTCATCCGCGACAACGCGACACAGACCCGTCATGATGAAGAGCGCCACCAAGGACATAAGAGCAGGTCACACCATGACCCTCCGCGTCCGACAAGCAACCGTGACATGCGTGGGGCGTCGCAGGAGGGTAACAGCAAGAAAGCTAACCCACCGCCACCTCCGCCTCCGTCACCGCCAAGCAGTCACCATGGCGGAAGAGGCCCGCGTCGTTCACGCAACCCATCCCCTGTTGACAACAAGAAGAAAAACCCGGAGCCATACGATGCACGTTCGCGGATCGATAAGATCCACGAGGCCCGGGAAGGACCATACCTGGGACCATGTTGCTTTGGACCTACAATACAGTCCGCAACTTACCCCAAAGGTTTCCGGATTGACAAGACCATCAAGCCCTATGACTGCACCGCCAATCCCGCCACATGGTTGCAGGACTACGGCAACACGGTGGAGATTGCTGGAGGCAACCCCAACGTCGCCGTCAAGTACCTCCCGTTAATGTTGGCGGGTACGGCCCGTCTATGAATCGACGACTTGCCGGAGAAATCTATCTACAACTGGTTGGACATGCAAGAAGCGTTCACCAAAAACTTTTAGGGTACATACAAGCGTCCCTACACTGTGGGCGATCTACAACGGTGTGTGCAAGAGAAAGACGAGACATCTCGCGCCTACCTCTCCTGCTGGCTGGATATGAAGAATTCCTACGCAGGAGTGCACGCCCAGACCGCCATGGCCGCCTTCATTGATGGATTGGAAAGGGGCACATTACTCCGACATAAGCTAAAGCGCTTGCAGGACAATCATCAGCTTGTCTTGAATCAGATGATTCAGTTAGCTAGTGAGTTCGCAGCTGCCGACGACGATGCTCGTGGATCTTTGCCGGCAATGGCCGTTCCAACCCAAGCTCGGAGGAACAGCAGTACAAAGCGGAAAACCGCTCCAGAAGAAAAGCAATCTACCGACATGGTCGCCATGAATTTTGCAGGACGAGGAGAAGGCGGACAACATGGCCGAGGAAGGGGAGGAGGCCGTGGGCAGCAACAAGGAAGTGAAACCAACTCGGCGTCGCTCCGCATCCCCCAAACGTATGAAGAGTACCACGATATGCCGTGCCTCGTACACCTCGATGTCAACGTCAAGGCCACCCATACCAATCGACACTGCAAGTTCGTCAACGACCTCAAGGAAGGCCCGGAGTCCGGCTACAAGCGAAGTCGGAAGAACAGACCGCGAGGCAAGGGCAAGGGCAAGAAGAAGGAGGAGGAGTCCAAGGATTCAAGTGACATGGATGAGGACGTTGACCCCAAGCATGCCGCCAAGAGCGACGACAAGGGCAAGAACCCCTTCGCAAATAAGGCCCCAGTATACCACACTTTCCTTGACACCCCCACCGTCCAACAACAGAAGACCTCTCTAAGGATCCTGATGGCCACTCTCCCCCCAGTCCCCCAATACCTGCGCTGGTCGGAGGTTCCAATCACTTGGGACAGGACGGACCACCCAGGCCTTGTGCCCACAGAGAACCAATACGCCATGGTCATCAACCCATTGATTGACGGCGTGGAGTTCACCAAGTGCATGGTGGATAGTGGAAACAGCATCAACATCATGTACCTAGATACACTCCAGAAGATGAACTTGACGGAGGCAAACCTAAGGCGGACCAGCACCGTGTTCCATGGTGTAGTTCCTGGACGGGAGGCTCGGTCCCTTGGGTGCATTACACTTGAGGTAGCCTTTGGCGATGTTAATAATTACCGCCAAGAGCACATGACTTTTGAGGTGGTCCCCTTCAAGAGCATGTACCACGTCATATTCGGCCGCGACATATTCCACACGTTCATGGCCAAGCCATGCTTCGTCTACAACAAACTCAAGATACCCGGACCAAACAGTGTCATCATCGTATCCGGAAGCTTTACCAAGGCAAGGGACTGCGAGATCAATGAAGAAGCCGTTGTAGAAGCTATCCTCTACATCGAAGAATTCAAGGAGACCCAGAGCAAGGTCAATGACTCAGAGATGCCCGCGTCGAAGAAGCAGATCTCCGACTCCGCTCCTGCGTTCAAGGCCGCCATCGAGACCAAGCCGGTGGAACTTGTGGTAGGCGATGCCTCCAAGACCGTCTCCATTGGGACGAACCTAGATCCCAAATAGGAAAGCACGCTCGTCGAGTTCCTCCGTGAGAATAGGGACATCTTTGCCTGGCAACCTGCCGACATGAAAGGTGTACCTAGGGAACTTGCCGAGCACAGCTTAAACATAGATCCAAAATGTAAACCAGTGAAACAACCTCTACGACGCTTCGGAGATGAGAAGAGACGCGCCATTGGCAAAGAGATAGCTAGGTTACTTAAGGCTGAGTATATCCGAGAAGTCCTTCACACCCGATGGGTGGCCAATCCTGTACTTGCCCCCAAAAATGGAACCAATGAATTAAGAATGTGCGTTGATTACACAGGCTTGAACAAAGCATGTCCCAAAGATCTGTTTGCTTTGCCTCGCATTGACCAAGTCATTGACTCGATGGCTGGCTCAGAACTTTTGTGTTTTCTCGATGCATACTCAGGATACCACCAGATCAAGATGAGGAAGTGGGACCAATTGGCCACTTCGTTCACTACCCCGTACGGCACGTTTTGCTATGTCACGATGCCCTTTGGGCTGAAAAATGCAGGTGCCACTTACCAGCGGACAATGCAACGTTTCCTTCACGACCAAATTGGTCGGAACGTTCACGCCTATGTGGACGATATCGCAGTGATGTCTAAAAAGTCAAACGACTTAATCTCTGACTTAAAAGAAACCTTTGATAATCTCCGGAAATAAAACATGATGCTCAACCCTAAGAAGTGCGTCTTCGGGGTTCCAGCCGGCAAACTGTTGGGCTTCATCGTTTCCCAGCGCGGAATCGAGGTCAACCCGGAGAAAATCAAGGCCATCTTAAACATAAACCGTCTGACATGCCTAAAGGACATCCAACGACTAACAGGTTGCGTCGCAGCAGTTAGTCGGTTCATCAGCCGACTTGGAGAGAAGGCTCTGCCGCTGTACAAGTTGCTGAAGAAGGCGGACAAATTCACGTGGACAGACGAGGTAGATGCAGCATTGAAGCAGCTCAAGGAGATTCTTTCCTCAGCGCCCATCCTTGCAGCACCCGAGCCTGGTGAGCCCCTATTAATTTACATGGCGGCAAGTAACCGGGTTATCAGCATCGTCGTCGTGGTAGAGCGAAAGGAACCAGGCCATGAGAACGGAGTTCAACGACCAGTTTACTACGTAAGCGAGGTCTTGACGGAGTCCAAGCAGCGTTACCCGCACTACCAAAAGATAGCTTATGGAGTATTCTTTGCTTCTCGGAAGCTGAGGCATTACTTCCAGGAGCACCCAATCACAGTAGTGAGCAAGACTCCACTATCCGACATTATCAACAACAGCGACGCTACAGGAAGGGTCGCGAAGTGGGGCATTGAACTTGCCGCCTTCGAGATCACCTACAAGAGACACGACGCTATCAAGTCACAAGCCTTGGCGGATTTTATTGCAGATTGGACGGAGATGACGGATGCCACTCCGTTGCCAGAACCAGAGTACTGGGTGATGCACTTCGATGGATCAAAGCTGCTCAACGGCTCGGGGGCTGCTGTATTGCTACAGTCACCAAAAGGAGACAAGCTACACTACGTTCTGCAGATCCACTTCGAGGTCACAAACAACACGGCGGAGTATGAAGCACTCATTCACGGATTGCGTGTAGCCAAGCATATTGGCATTAAGCGCATAGTTTGTTGTGGAGATTCCGACTTGGTTGCCCAGCAGGTGGCTGGCACCTGGAATGCGCGGAACCCTATGATGGCGGCATATCGCGACGAAGTGGACGAGAGAGCCAAGAGCTTCTTAGGCTACGAAGTCAAGTATGTGCCTAGGGAGCAAAACGAGGCGGCTGATCTATTGTCTAAACTTGGATCAGGGCGCAAGAAAATTCCGCCAGGAGTTTTCCTAGAGCATCTACGCACACCATCCGTGAAGGGCGCTGACATCGGCAACCCGGATAAAGCTGATTCTTTCGTCAACATGGTGACAAAGATCCCTCTGGCTTGGACAAAACCGTTCATGGAATATCTCGAACACGGAACTTTGCCTGATGACGAAGTTGAAAGACAGCAAATAGTACGACGAGCAAAGGGTTATACCAGAATCAATGGGCAACTCTACAAAAGGAGCACTACTAGTGTATATCTAAAGTGTGTTTCCCAGCTAGAAGGTATGGAAATCCTACGCGAAATCCATCTCGGAGATTGCGGGCATCACACCGCTCCTTGATCGTTGGTCGCGAAAGTCTTCCAGCAAGGATTCTACTGGCTGACCGCGAAGGTGGACGCCGACAAGCTGGTTGAAACATGCATAGGATGCCAGTATTATGCCCGACAACCACATGTCCCTGCTAAAGAATTGCGAACAATACCAATAACTTGGCCGTTTGCAGTCTGGGGGCTAGACATGGTGGGACCGTTACAAACGGCACCATGTGGATTTACGCATCTGCTTGTAGTAGTTGACAAATTCACCAAATGGATAGAAACTAAACCCATTATAAAGCTTGATGGGGCAACTGCCCTCAGGTTTGTCCGGGATCTAGTGGTGAGATTTGGTCTCCCACATAGCATCATCACCGACAATGGAAGTAACCCGTCGCTCGGAGAAGTGGAGGCCTACTGCGGGGACAAAGGCATCCGACTTGACCTTGTGTCTGTGGCACACCCACAATCCAATGGTCAGGTTGAGCGAGCCAATGGATTAATTCTGCAGGGAATCAAGCCACGTCTTGAGGCACCGCTACATAGAACAGCTGGAGCCTGGGCGGAAGAATTGCCATCTGTGCTGTGGAGTTTACGAACTACACCCAACAGATCCACCGGCTACACCCCCTATTTCATGGTATATGGAGCAGAAGCCATCCTACCTTCCGACATCCTCCACGATGCACCAAGAGTTGCCGCCTACGACGAAGATGACGCTGAAGAATCTAGACGCCTAGATGTGGACCTACTCGAGGAGGAGAGCCTTTTGGCATGCCAAAGATCCGCCATCTACCAGCAGAAGCTACACAGCTAACATAGTCGCCGCGTCCGGCATCGCTCGTTTAAAGAGGGGGATTTAGTACTCCGACTTAAGCAGAAGAAGTCACACAAATTATCCCCGCCATGGGAAGGTCCGTTCATCATAAGCAAGGCGCTGCTCAATGGGTCTTACTACCTTGTCGACAATCGTGAGCTCAAGGATAGACCCAGAGGATCATAAGCGTAAGCGATGTGACCCGGATGATGACTACCCGGGGCTTGATCGGCCATGGAACATAGCACAGCTACGTCCTTTCTACACTTAGCATTTTTTATCTAATCGTGTACCTCTTATATGATCAATGAAATAAAGCTCTTTGGTTCACTCATATTGCTGAGTCTTTTACCTCCTTTAGTGTTCATTTTTGGATCATATAAACCTTTATGCACAAGCTTTGCGATTGCACTTGTGAAAATTCTGCCTATGGGCGTTAGCTTAAGTTTTCTAGTCTACACGTTCTTTGTTGTTTTTATGTGGATTTTGGAGTAGTGACTTTCGGCACTTATTGTCGGCGATTTTGTGCTCAGGTTATAGACGGTGCCATTGGGCATCATCACCTAAGCGCATGGTTCCGACAACGAGTCTTCGGACTCACGAAAAGTCAAGCATAAAAGCCAAAGTAATGGATAAGCCAGCACTTGCTTAAAAAATATGTACATGCTGAAACTTAAATTTTTAAGTAGCAGGATACGATAACCATTGTTTTCCGCCTTAAAGATTACATCAACAAAGTTTTCCCCGCGCACACTCCAGAGGTGAAATAGAAATTACAAAGTGTTTTTCATTCTTTGGGCGCAGGAGACTTGGAGGCTGCATCATCACCAGCCGGAGAATCACCCTCAGCATCGGCGCTGTGAGGATACTCGGAGGACTCCGAGTTGGCGTTGTCGAGAAAGTTCCTGGGCACGAAGACGTCGACATCTACCAACTCGGAAACCCTGGTGTCGTAACTCGCGAGTGATGACAGGATGGCTTCGTGATCGATCTCCTTGCCGTCATCGTCCACGTCGGGGATACCAGATGTCACCGTGTCGATGTCGGCACCTTCATAGTGCGCCTTCACCATGGACAACGCCATCCTTGCGCCAGCCCGTGCACATGAAGCTTTCCAGCTTGCGACACGCTCGGGGGCTTGGCGCAGAATCTCCGAGTACTTCACCACGGAGTCACAGGCCTTGATATAAATTTGGAGGGGCTTGGCAATCTCCTTGGCTTGGGTGATGGCGGTGTTGATGAAGTTGCCGGCAAGAATAATGCATTCCTTGTCCGAAGGAGGCGAGCGGGTTAAACCCATAGGCACTGAAAATTCCGACAAGCATTGCATGAGTTCAATAAATTCTAAATATCCAGACTGCAGAGCTACAAGGCGGAGGATACTTACTGAAGATACTGGCCTTAGCCTGCTAGACGACGTCCGCCAAAGATTCCTTCTCTTGTTGGAGGAGCTTAAACGCCTCGCTATGGCGAAGGTTTTGCTCATCGGCAGCTTGCTTCTGATCCTTTAGGATCGCAAGCTCCTCCTTCAAGCGAATGATCTCCGTGGAGGCGGAGTCCTGCAGAGCTTTCATGGAATCCTCGTGCATCTTCAGAATTTCTTCCCTCTCCTTCTTAAGGATCTTATTCTCGCTGTCCAGCTGCTGGATGTGCTTGGACTGCTCGACAATATCCTTGGCCTTGGTGACATTCTCTACAAGTCGGAGGAAACAAAGTACACAGTGAGTACTCGAAGAAGGAAGGCACAAAAGTAAGACGGAAATGCGCAAAAAGAAAACAGACTCTTGTTTTTGATGATCTGTTCCTTCAAGATGGCAGTTTTACCCTTTTCAGCTTCAAGGTCTGCGCGCATCCTCTGATACTTGTCATTGGCCATGACCCTCCGAGCATTCTCGTTCTGTGGAAACAAAAACAAAGTCAAGTCGTTGTTTAGTCCGCTTAGAGCCTCTAGTCGGAAATTTTCCACCTAGATGCTCGGGGGGGCTACAATGAGAGTTTTTAACTTAGCAATATGCTTAGCTTTTTTTTAAGCATTTAGTCGGAGCTAATTCAGTTCTCAACTAGAAGCTTGGAGGCTACAGTATAAAGTTTTAACTCGGAAAATGCTTAGCTTTTCTAAGCATCTAGTCGGAACTAATTCAGTTACAACTAGAAGCTTGGGGGCTACAGCACTCAAAATTATGAACACTGTGTATGCTACTCATAAAAGCATCTAGTCGGAATATTTCATTCCATCTAAATGCTTGGGGGCTACAGTGAGAGTTTTTTCTAACTTAGTCACTCTTAGAGCATATAGATGCAAAACCAATGGTTTTCCGTCTACATCCTCGGGGGCTGCAGTGGGATACTCATACGAAATGCAAAAGGTAAAAGTAAAACTTACAAGTGCGATGATCTTAAGGTTTGTAGCGCTCTCGGCCAGCAGCTTGCCAAAGGAAATGCTATTTCCTCGCAAGATGTCTGCTTGACGGAGTAGATCCTCAAGACCGCACGTCGGAGATGATGGCACTCCTCCAGGAACCATAGTTGTGTTACCCAGCGTAAGCACCGGGTAAATAATCTTCGGCAATTCGAAGGGTTTCTGGGGAATAGAGGCGCCGCCTTCGACAGAAGTACTAGCACCCACCACCGCCTTGCCGCTACCGATGGCATCCTTAGCCGGAGCTTCAGCCATTTGAAGAGCAGCGCTCTCCTGCATCGCCTGCTCGCCAACAAATGCGAGTTCGGTAGAGGCGCCAGAATCCACTTCCATGGCGGAAGGGCCTGGTGCCTCCTGGACTTGGGAGCTTGTCGAAGCGGAGGAGGCTTGACGGCAGGAGTAGCAGGGGCGATGGCAGGGGAGGAGTCGCGATGCAGCATATCTTTGATATTTCTAGAAGCCCCAAGAGTCTTGGAGGACTTCTTGAGGCTGGTTGTGGCTTTCTTCCTGAAACGTGCAAAATGCATAAGTACAGGAATGAGACAGATAAAATAAGACAATGTCAGAGAATAAGAACCTTACACTAGGGGGGGCGCTTTGGCAAACATCCCGGTAGCTTTCTTCTTTTCCGCCTCCAGGGTGACAGTACTCTTTTTGGAGGCTCCACCCTCCGTCTTCTTCTTCTTACCTCTGTCGGCAGCGTCAGAGGTGGAGCTCTTCTGCTTTCGCGCCAACGGGGAATCGTCGTCGGACACGACCGTGACTTCCTTCATCTTTGGATCGTAGATTTGGGCAGCCAGGTTGCCCTCCTCTAGATCGCTAAGCTGTTAAGTGAGAAGTCATCGTGTTAGACAAGATGGTATTAGCAAGACGGAAAAAATGGAGCAATGTCATACACGGAAAATAAATATCTAGCTTTGGGCACTTTCCGTCTACGAACATGTCGTAGGTAAGGGTGAAGCCACGCTTCTTGTCCTTCACCTTGACGATGTCCTTAAGGCGGAACTTGACGGAGTCGCTCGAGAAGTTGTCCTCGGAGATCCGGAGGGTATCCCTTTGGTCACCGGTGTACTCGTGCATAACCTTCGTACGGTGCTGCAGAGGTTGGATCCGCCTGATGAACCAGCACATGGCTAGGTCCAAGCCGGTCAAACCCGTCTCTACGAACCACTCGATCCTCCTTATTGCGCGAGAAGCGTTGAGGTCGGAGGGAAGGGAGGCATGGGACCGCCATGTGGGGACTTCAGCGGCGGCTCCATCCACGAAGTCCGGGTACGTTACTTCTCGGCCCGCCAAAGGAATGTCGGGGCCGTAGAAGTACGTCCGCTGCCAATTTTTGCATGACTCGTGGCCGACGATGTCGGGGAACCGCCGGCCAGGTCGGATCTTGAAGCTTATGGTGCCGCAGTTTCTAAGCTCCTCCCTACTGTGTCCGGCTTCACGTTTGACGGTGAAGAAGTATACAAATAAATCTAACCTAGGCCTAATCCCTAGGTAACCCTCACAAAGTGCCGCGAAGTTGCTAAGCACTAGGATACTATTGGGGGAGAGGTTATGGGGTTGGACCTTGAAGTGATTCAAGACGGACAGGAAGAAGTGGGAGATGGGCAGAGAAACGCCGCGTACCAATTGCGCCTTGAGGTATACTTTCTCTCCGGCTTGGGGAGAAGGGGTCACCTCGCCGGCCGGCGCCGCCCGCTAGGCCAGCCCCTCCGTCGCGGGAAGATAACCCTCAGTGACCATCTCTTGGATGTCGCGGCTAGTGATGTCAGAGCCGCGCCAATCGCCTTTGTGCAAGTCTGGCTCCTCTTCCAGGGGCTCCAGCGACGCCAAATTGTGTTCGCCGCTGGTGGTTTCAATCACCGCCGATGCAGGGATGACCAGGACCCTTGGGGGCACGACGACGGAGCTCGCCGGCTTCGCCGTGGCTTCGCTCGACGCCGCCATTGACGGGGATGAGCTGCTGCTGGCCATGGAGGAGGGAAAGAACGCGACTGGTGCAGGGAGAGGTTAGGGTTTCTCAAGGTTTTCCGCAGAGAGCTCGAGGAGGCGTGCGGCTGGAGGAAGAAGACGATGACGCGAGAGAATGGGGTGAAAAAGTGGCAAGTGTCTCACGGTTACTATTTATCTTACTCTGCGTCAAGATTCGTGCATCTAATCGGACGGTTGCCGCGTAGACGATGTGTTCGTGAACGTGCGCGGTAATTTCGCCACGTCTCCAACTGCCGCCGCCAACGGTTCGTATCGATCGCGCGGGAAAATCGGATATGATTACGTTCTCTGCATGTGTGAGTTACGAGGCGTCGCTGACCTATAGCCTACGTCGCCATAACTGACATGGTAGATGAGCTGTCCCATCGAAGATTCCGGCATGGACGGATTTAATCCGACAACGGAAGCGTACGATGGAAGATTCAGCATTTCTCCGACTTACTTATATAAGACGAAGAAACCTTTCCAGGGTTCTTTGGGAGGACTACAAGGTGTTGCTTGATGATTTGCCGACATCCATCTAGACGGAGCATTCCATGGGAAGAGGCAAGACGGCGCAAGATCTTGGAGTTCTCTGGGGGTTACTGTTGGGGATATGCTATATGGGTATCCTCATAGCATGTCTCTTATCCGACTAACCCGGGTGGCCCATAGTCGGTAGCATGGCCTATGGCCTGCTGGGCGGCCCAGTTAGGTGGATCCAGAAGGGAGGCCCATGCCGGATAAAGGAAGGCTACGATGGAGTCACCAGCGTACCCGGAGCCTTGGAGTGCAAGATACACAAGACTAGTAATAGACGGTGTAGAACTCTGTAACCTGTCCGGCTAGGACTTTTCCCTGTAAACCTAGGACCTGACGACTATATAAGTCGGGCCTATGGGCGCCTTTAGGGCATAACCTAGTATCGTTTTACACACACCTCGCACAGCGAACCTATCTCTGTAACTCGGCGTATTGCCATTATAGTGATTTATAGTAGGAGTAGGATTCCGCCACCGTTGTGGGATCTGAACCTGGGTAAGCTGTGTTACCTCGTACCCATCAACCGTCCGCCTTACCCCACGTCTCTAAACACGCATTATGAGAACCCCTCCATGGCGTACTCGTCGGCAATACCACGACAGGAGTGGGCTGGACTAGGCCAAAACCCCTTCGGGGTGTGGTTTTGGTTCTGTCCTATTGGGCCACAAGGGCCCAATAAACCAAACAGGCAGCCCATTTACCTAAAGGCTATTTTTAATATAGAGGAAAGGACCAAAATTCCCCAAACTAAAATAAATTCTAGAAAATAAAATAAAAATCCAAAAATTATAAATAAAATATTTTTGGATTCACAATAATTTAAACTATACAAATAAATTAAGAAATAAAATTTTAGACATATAATTTTTTTAAGAATTTTATAATATAAATATTACTTACTAAATTTTAAAAAATTATTGAAAGTTGATAAAAATAAATAAAAATCACCTTCATTATAGATTAATATTGTAGTATTTTAGAAAAATACTAAACAAATATTTGATAACAATTTTTGGTATTTAAATGATAATTCTTAAAGGAATTATTAAATTAATAAAATTCAAATAAAAGGAAATTAAATAAAAAATAAAATATTCAATAAATATTAAAAATTAATATTTATAAATTCTTTATTATTAAAAAGAATTCTTATAATGGGGAAGAATGCACATAAAATTAAATAATGCATTACATTACTTTGAATAATCATTTTGCTTCTTTAAATATTGTCCTTATCGGGCAATAATGATGTTTTTGTAGACATAGAAGCTCAAGGTCCAGTGCAAGCATCGGAATTCACTACCTTGTCACCACAAGGCAAGTTCATCACTTGCTCATATCCTTTTAAGAGTCTTTATCAAAGTATTTGCAAATTGTGTGTTATCATATACTCCAAAGAAAGAAAATATTATTTTCACAAATAAAGAAATCATAGATATCATCCTAAGTGACGATGTAATGGAGCAATAGAACTTAGGGTTCTATTTTCAACAATGATGATCAATTAGGGACTTAATAACCCCTGCCATCAGTGATTCTAGCACCGTATATTACGCGTTAGCCATGAGATTTGGAATGGGATAGAGAAGTCAACTGTATCTTCTTCCTCTCGTATGTAGCCGGATGTGCATGTCGTGGCTGTTATCCTCGTAGCATGCATATTAATTGGTAATTCGTAGAGGATATGCAGCATATGGGTGGGAACCCTCATCGCGCATGATAGTTCTAGCATCTAACGGTTTGTACAAACCATTGCCGAAATTCAATATGTGGGCATGGTGTACACCAAGGAGGCATGTGAGGTCGCGAAGGGGGCAGTGATTGGCTTGGACCAACTACTGGGCCCCACATCATGGAATTGTGGACGGGAAAGTACGCCTGGTTGTGCAACAAGGAGTTGATCTCTCATGGGTAAAGTAACGCACCTCTATAGAGTGTAAGAATTGTAACTTGTTACTCCCTGTTCCGGGAAGGAGCTACGAACGCGGCAGGAAAGGAACTCCATGAAAGTTCTGGTCAACCTGTGAAGGCTGATGGTCATAGATTTTTATAATAACATTAATCTTTGAAGAAAGATTTACAAAAACTACATAGTGCCAAGGATTTATAATCTGAGGTGGTAGTTAGAGCATCAAACTTCCCACCTTGCATATAATGAACTTGTTGGGTAACCCTGTTACTCATCCTTTCCTTTGATCCCTTGCTTAGACTCTGAGGATTCCAAGGACGTGCCAATGTATGCAGCCGAATGCCAAGAAGATGTGTTCTACGAGGAGCCTGACCTGTCAGGAGGTGTTGAAGGAGTGGATTACGAAATCCGCTATGGTGTCGATGACAACGAGTCCAACTAAGTATCCTAGTTAGTAGTAACCAAGGGAGCCGAGAAGCATGAACTCTATAGAATAAGCTGCTGAGCTCAACTCCTAGTTGGAGTTGCTACTTTTAAATTCCACTGAAAACACTTTATATTTTGGTTTGTAAGTTGAATCCTTTTGAAGTCTTGAACTTCTGGTATTGTAATAATAATAATGTGTGAATGTTTGTAATATGGACCCGCAATGTTTCTGTTGTACCACTCTGAGGGATGTGATATTTACAGAAGACTGTCCTGTGGATGTCATGTCAATGACTATAGTGTACTACACATGCAGTGGTATGCTGGGTCACCGCAGTAGCTCATTTGGCTATCTCATTACAATGCAGAAGAAATATCTATATAGCATGGAGTCCTTCTGAAGGGAATATGCCCTTAGAGGCAATAATAAAGTGTTTATTATGTGTATTCCAAGTATATGATAGATGTTTAATTTGCATGCTATAATTGTATTAATACGGAAACATTTATACATGTGTGTTTAATAAACAAACAAAAAGTTCCTAGTTATGCCTCTCTCATAAACTAGCTCGTTGATTAACAAGATGATCAAGGTTTCCTGATCATGTACATTGGATGTTGTTAATAACGGGATCACAACATTAGTGTAATGGTGTGATGAACATTCATCCGAAGTATAGAATTACGATCAAAGTCATTGAGTTTATATTGCTATAACAACTTACGAAGTGATCCTAATCCTTAGACCATGAGATCATGTCAATCACTAACACCAGAAGAGTTTCTTGATAACATCAAACGTCACACCGTAACAGGGTGATTATAAAGATGGATTCAGAACTAATAAAGTGTTATGTTGAGGCTCATGGATCGAGAGTGGAATTTGTTCATCCCAATGACGGATAGATATACTCTGGGCCCTCTCGGTGATATCACATTGATTAGCTTGCAAGCAAGTGATTTGATCACTAGAATGTTATATCACGGGAACGAGAAAAGAGTGCATGTCAGTAACGAGATCAAACTAGGTATGGTGATACCGATGATCGAATCTCGGACATGTAATATATCGTGAAACAAAGGGATTAAGATACTAGAGTAAAAGGTTCCGACGATCACAAGAAAGTCATCGTTGAATGTGTGGGAGTCAGTATGGGTCTCCAGATCCCGCTTCTGATTATTGATCCGAGAGGGGTCTCGATCATGTCCGCATTATTCATGAACCGTAGGGTGACACACTTAAGAGACACCGACATCCAATTGGAGCAAATGTTTCATGCCGAAAGAATGAACAAGCGCAGGAATTTATTTCACTAGATACCGAAACAGGTTTTCGGGTGAAATTGCATAAAGTGGTTATGCATGTGAAATAGAATTCTAGCAAGGGGTTATTTGCGAATGTTTGTCATTAAAGTAATTGAAAAAATTATGAATAAAATAAAAGAGTTTTATTTAATGAGATTTTGCATTAAATTTGGTGGAAATTTAATGGCATGTTTGAGTGGGATTTTGAGTGGTGGGAATTTAAAGGAATTTTGTGAGTGGAGTGTCCACCCACATGAAGAGGGGAGGGCAAGGGGGCAACCCCCATGAACCGGCCACCCCCTTGGGGTTCCCCCCTCCTCCTATAAAAGGCACCCCTCTCCTCACTTCTCACTCACACCTCCTCGTGAAGGATCTCTCTCCCCCTCTAGAATTTATCCCCCATGGTCTCGAACTAGCGAGATACATGTTCCCGGTGGCTATTCGGCAAGAAAGAGTTGTGCTTCCGCTGCATCGCTGGAGCGAGGAGGCGGAGGTTGCTCGGTGCCTCGAACGTGTGTGCGAGCACGGATGCGCTGCTGATTTGCGGCGCTAGGACTTCCTCTTGGTCTTGAGATCGTCAAGAGATCGTCTACATCAACCACGAGTCGAAATCGTTAAGCTTTGTCGGTCTTCAAGGGTATGTTCTCTACGGATATACATCCGCCCATTGTTTGTATCTAATAGATAGATCTTGGTACATAGTTCACATCGTAGGAAATTTTTTGTTTTCTATGCTGCGAACCCTACAGTGGTATCAGAGCCGGATCTATGCGTAGATGCTTTACACGGGTAGTATACATATGAGTATGTGAGAGATGATGATCATGTTGTTGCTCCTTAGTTGTAATTTTGGATATTGGTGGCATAGTGGGATGAAGCGGCCCGGACAAACTTTACATGTCCTCGCACATGAGACCTGTTCCACGCTTGACATGCAACTAGTTTGCATAAGTGGCTAGCGGGTGTCTGTCTCTCCTACTATAGTCAATATCTATTTTGCAACAAGTTGTCAACAATTTGGATATCCTCGTTGTGGTTCATGTTCGTAGGTAATAACGGTTCTATCTCGAAAGCTCTAAGCCACGTAAAACTTGCAATGGATAAATTAGAGGCGTCTAGTTTAGATTGTTGTTGGGCTAGTGTTATGATATGGTGATGTTGTAAGTAGAAGTATGAGATGATACTCTTACAACATACATAACGTCTAATCTCCATAGACCTTGGACTTACACATATAGGCATCATAGTGATCATACCACGATGCACATGATAGAGATCATCTGCGGGAACCATATCATTTCACTAATAAACATGTGATGTTTGATAGCATCTTATATTGCTTGTTTAGCGCTTTGTTAGAATAATAAGATGATCCCTCATTTAAATATCAAGATAAGAATGTGTTCTTCCTTTAGTATGCACCGATTATGTTTTCGTCGCTCCAAGACATCACGTGATGATCGGGTGTTCTTGGACCCACGACCATATTTCGGGTGTAAATCAGTTGCACACGCGAATACTAAGGTTCTAACTTGGCGATCCTAGCATGTACAGACATGGCCTCGGAACACGGAGCGAAAGGTTAAGCATGAGTCATATAGTAGATATGATGCCCATTTGATGCTCGCCTTTGAAGCTATACCGACTCACGTGATGATCGGACTTGGTATAGTGGATTTGGTTCATGTAATCACCAAAAAGGCACGAGGGATGTCGTTTTTGAGTGGGATTTCATTCATAATATGGATTAGTTGAACTCAATCTATCATACACTTAGTCTAAACTTTACAAATTCTGTTGTAGATAGCACCACCTGCTTTTAATTTCAATGTGTTCATGGAGAAAGAGAAACTTGCAACGAACGGTAGCAACTTTACCGAATGGGCCATGAATTTGAGGATTCTCCTCTTTGCTGCACAAAAGCAATATGTGCTAGAAGCGCCACTAGGCCCCCCACCTTTTGAGGATGCCCCTAACGAGGAGAAGAATGTCTATCAGACTCCTCAGGAGGACCACAAGTTAGTTCATTGCGGCATATTGTATGGGCTAGAGCCAGAACTTCGAAAGCGTTTCGAAAACGGCAATGCTTTTGATACAATGGGTGAGTTGATAATGATTTTCGACACACATGCTGCTGTAGAGAGCTACAACGCTTCAGAAAAGTTCTTTAGCTGCATGATGGAAGAGCACAGCTCCGTCAGTGAGCATGTACTCAAGATGTTGGGTTACGCCGATAATCTTGTGTCCTTGGGAATAACGATTCCCATTGACTTAGGCATCCATCGTGTTCTGCAGTCTCTACCACATAGCTATAAGAGCTTTGTGATGAACTATAATATGCAAGGCATGAAGAAGTCTCTCCCCGAGCTTCTGTCAATGCTTAAAACTGCAGAAGTGGAGATCAAAAAGGAACATCAAGTGTTGATGATCAATAAGAACACTGGTTTCAAGAAAGACAAGAAGGGAAAACGGAAGGGAAGTAAGGGCGGCAAGCTGGTTGCCGTGCCTGAAAAGAAACCCCGAGTTGGACCTAAGTCTGATACCGAGTGCTACTATTATAAGGGGACTGGCCACTGGAAGCGCAACTGCCCCAAGTATTTGGCAGACAAGAAGGCCGGCAAGGTAAACAAAGGTATATATGATATACATGTTATTGATGTGTACTTGACTAGTGCTCGCAGTAGCACCTGGGTATTTGATACCGGTTCAGTTGCTAATATTTGTAACTCGAATCAGGGGCAACGGAACAAGCTACCTCTAGCAAGGGGTGAGGTCAAGATGCGTGTCGGCAATGGATCAAGCATTGATGTGATCGCCGTCGGAACGCTGCCTCTCCATTTGCCATCGGGATTAGTTATAAACTTGAATAATTTTTATCTGGTGCCTGCACTGAGCATGAACATTGTATCTGGATCATGTTTGATGCGAAGTGGTTATTCATTTAAATCCGAGAACAATGGTTGTTCTATTTATATGAATGAAATCTTTTATGGTCATGCACCGATGATGAATGGTTTATTTCTGTTAGATCTCGATGACAATGTTACACATATTCATAATGTTGATGCTAAAAGGATTAAACTTAATGATGATATATCCGCATATATGTGGCACTGCCGTCTAGGTCATATTAGCGTTAAACACATGAAGAAGCTCCATTCAGATGGACTTTTGGAATCACTTGATTTTGAATCATTTGATACATGTGAGCCATGCCTTATGGGCAAGATCACTAGAATGCCGTTTTCCGGTTCAATGGAACGGGCGACAGATTTATTGGAAATCATACATTCTTATGTATGTGGTCCAATGAGTGTGTCGGCGTGAGGTGGATATCGTTATTTTGTTACTTTCACGGATGATTTGAGTAGGTACGGTAATATCTACTTGATGAAACACAAGTCTGAAACCTTTGAAAAGTTCAAGGAATTTCAGAATGAAGTGGAAAATCATCGTAATAGAAAGATCAAATTTCTATGATCCGACCGTAGAGGTGAGTATCTAAGTTACGAGTTTAGCACTCACATGAAAGAGTGTGGAATTGTTTCACAACTCACGCTTGCCGGAACACCACAGCGAAATGGTGTGTCGGAACATCGTAATCGTACTTTATTAGATATGGTTCGATCTATGATGTCTCTGGCGGACTTGCCGTTGTCATTTTGGGGTTATGCACTAGAAACGGCTGCATTCACTTTAAATCGGGCACCATCTAAATCCGCTGAAAAGACACCGTATGAATTGTGGTTTGGAAACAAACCTAAGCTATCATTTCTTAAAGTTTGGGGATGCGATCTTTATGTGAAGAAACTTCAACCGGATAAACTCGAACCCAAAGAGGAAAAATGCGTCTTCATAGGATACCCTAAGGAAACTATTGGGTATTCCTTCTATCACAGATTCGAGGGCAAGGTTTTTGTTGCCAAGAATGGATCCTTTCTAGAGAAAGAGTTTCTCGCGAAAGGTGTGAGTAGTCGGAAGGTAGAACTCGAAGAGGTTATTGAACCTTCTCTTCAAAGTATGGCGAGTAGCGCAGCACCGGAAGTTGTTCCGGAGTTGGCTTCACCTGTTGAAGAGGGAACTAATGATAATGATCATGAAACTCCAAAAGAGAGTACTACCGAACCTCGCGGGTCTAGCAGGACGCGTGCAGCTCCCGAGCTGTACGGAAATCCTGTCATGAATTTCATGGTTGATGAAAATGATGACCCTGCGACGTATGAAGAAGCGATGATGAGCCCGGATTCCAACAAATGGTTATAAGCCATGAAATCTGAGATGGAATCCATGTATGAAAATCAAGTTTGGAACTTGGTGGAATTACCTCACGACCGAAAGGCCGTGGAGAACAAATGGATTTTCAAAAGAAAAACTGATGCTGATGGTAATGTGACCGTCTATAAAGCTCGACTTGTCGCAAAGGGGTTTCGACAAATTCAAGGAGTTGACTACGATGAGACTTTCTCTCCCGTAGAGATGCTAAAGTCAGTGAGGATTATGTTAGCAATTGTTGCATATTTCTATTATGAGATATGGCAGATGGATGTCAAAACCGCGTTTCTCAATGGTAATATTGAAGAAGAGTTGTATATGATACAAACAAAGGGTTTTGTCGATCCTAAGGATGCTAACAAGATGTGCAAGCTTCAGCGATCCATCTATGGATTGAAGCAAGCATCACGAAGTTGGAATCTCCGCTTTGATGAGGTGATCAAAGAGTTTGGATTTGTCCAAACTTATGGAGAAGCTTGTATTTACAAGAAAGTGAGTGGGAGCAATGTGGCATTTCTGATATTATATGTGGATGACATATTATTGATCGGAAATGATATAGATCTTTTAAACACTGTTAAAAGTTATCTAAACAGCAAATTTTCAATGAAGGACCTAGGTGAAGCATCATACATATTAGGCATAAAGATCTATAGAGATAGATCTAGACGCCTAATAGGTCTATCGCAAAGTACATACCTTGATAAGATTTTAAAGAAGTTTAAAATGGATGGAAGTAAGAAGGGGTTCTTACCTATGTTGCAAGGCAAGGCATTGAGTAAGACTCAAAGTCCGGCTTTGGCGGAAGAAAGAGAGATAATGGACAAGGTCCCCTATGCTTCAGCCCTAGGCTCTATAATGTACGCCATGCTATGTACAAGACCGGATGTGGCACATGCTATTAGTTTGACTAGTAGGTACCAATCGGATACAGGTTCGGAACACTGGATAGCGGTCAAGAATATCCTTAAGTACTTACGAAGAACTAAGGATATGTTTCTTGTATACGAAGGTGAAGAAGAGCTCGTCGCTAAGTGTTATGTTGACGCTAGCTTTGACACCGATCTGGATGACTCTAAGTCTCAATCCGGATACGCATTTCTTATGAATGGCGGAGCGGTTAGTTTGAGGAGCTCCAAACAACCTGTGGTGGCGGGATCAACAACGGAGGCCGAATATGTTGCTGCTTCTAAAGCGGCTCAGGAAGCAGTTTGGATGAAGGAGTTCATATCCGAACTAGGAGTGGTTGCAAACGTGTTGGACCCAATGGTGATCTATTGTGACAACAATGGTGCCATTGCCAATGCCAAAGAGCCAACGTCTCACAAGCATTCCAAGCATATTAAGCGCCGGTTTCACTCCATCCGCGAGCATGTCAAGGATGGAGATATAAAGATTTGTAAAGTACATACAGATCTCAATGTAGCAGATCCATTGACTAAAACTCTCCCTAGAGCAAAACATGATCAACACCAAAACTCGATGGGTGTTAGATTTATCACTATGTAACTAGATTATTGTCTCTAGTGCAAGTGGGAGACTGAAGGGAATATGCCCTGAGAGGCAATAATAAAGTGTTTATTATGTGTATTCCAAGTATATGATAGATGCTTATTTTGCATGCTATAATTGTATTAATACGGAAACATTTATACATGTGTGTTTAATAAACAAACAGAAAGTTCCTATTTATGCCTCTCTCATAAACTAGCTCGTTGATTAACAAGATGATCAAGGTTTCCTGATCATGGACATTGGATGTTGTTAATAACGGGATCACAACATTAGTGTAATGGTGTGATGAACATTCATCCGAAGTATAGCATTACGATCAAATTCATTGAGTTTATATTGCTATAATAACTTACGAAGTGATCCTAATCCTTAGACCATGAGATCATGTCAATCACTAACACCAGAAGAGTTTCTTGATAACATCAAACATCACACCGTAACAGGGTGATTATAAAGGTGTATTCAGAACTAATAAAGTGTTATGTTGAGGCTCATGGATCGAGAGTGGAATTTGTTCATCCCAATGACGGATAGATATACTCTGGGCCCTCTCGGTGATATCACATTGATTAGCTTGCAAGCAAGTGATTTGATCACTAGAATGTTATATCACGGGAACGAGAAAAGAGTGCATGTCAGTAACGAGATCAAACTAGGTATGGAGATACCGATGATCGAATCTCGGACATGTAATATATCGTGAAACAAAGGGATTAAGATACTAGCATAAAAGGTTCCAACGATCACAAGAAAGTCATCATTGAATGTGTGGGAGTCAGTATGGGTCGCGAGATCCCACTTCTGATTATTGATCCGAGAGGGGTCTCGATCATGTCCGCATTATTAACGAACCATAGGGTGACACACTTAAGAGACACCGACATCCAATTGGAGCAAAAGTTTCATGCCGAAAGAATGAGCAAGCGAAGGAATTTATTTCACTAGATACCGAAATAGGTGTTCGGGTGAAATTGCATAAAGTGGTTATGCATGTGAAATATAATTCTAGCAAGGGGTTATTTGTGAATGTTTGTCATTAAAGTAATTGACAAAATTCTGAATAAAATAAAAGAGTTTTATTTAATGAGAGTTTGTATTAAATTTGGTGGAAATTTAGTGGCATGTTTGAGTGGGATTTTGAGTGGAGGGAATTTAAAGGAATTTTGTGAGTGGAGTGTCCACCCACATGAAGAGGGGAGGGCAAGGGGGCAGCCCCCATGCGCCGGCCACACCCTTGGGGTTCCCCCCTCCTCCTATAAAAGGCACCCCTCTCCTCACTTCTCACTCACACCTCCTCGTGAAGGATCTCTCTCCCCCTCTAGAATTTATCCCCCATGGTCTCGGACTAGCGAGATACATGTTCCTGGTGGCTATTCGGCAAGAAAGAGTTGTGCTTCTACTGCATCACTGGAGCGAGGAGGCGGAGGTTGCTCGGTGCCTCAAACGTGTGTGCGAGCACGGATGCGCTGCTGATTTGCGGCTCTAGGACTTCCTCTCGATCTTGATATCGGCAAGAGATCGTCTACATCAACCACGAGTCGAACTCGTTAAGCTTTGTCAGTCTTCAAGGGTATGTTCTCTACGGATATAAATCCGCCCGTTGTTTGTATCTAATAGATAGATCTTGGTACATAGTTCACATCGTAGGAAAATTTTGTTTTCTATGCTGCGAACCCTACACCTTCATTTTCAAAGTGCCACAGGCAGTCATATTGGTTGTAGACTTGTAATACTATTCAACACACTTCACTAACATCGAACAAACCTACAACATAATAAGTTAAAGCCACAAGGGTCAATACATTTGAATTGTATTGGCAAGTGATACTACGGTAGAATAGTGGTATCTATCATCTATAAGCATTTTGGCTAAGTGGAGCTTAGGCTTGTTTTGCTCAAAATAAGGTTTTCCTTATAAGTTGAAAACACTAAGTTTTTGTTTGTCAAAAATCACCCAAGGCATCTACCAATCAAAGATTGAAGATCCTTTAACCCTTGTTCAACCATAAGCTTTTAACTTAGAAATTGGGATGAGGAGATCCTTGATAGTTTCCTTGTCTTAATGCTCAAATTTTCCATTGGCGGGGACACGGCTAAGTATTTAGATTTTACTCTCTCGAGAGGTGGTGCACTTTCCCCACAAGACTCGACATGCATCGATACAAGACCTTTCAGAAGCCTTCCCTTAGACCAAATGGACGTGTTCCAACCTATCATCCCCTACCACCAACTATCCATCTGGCTAAGTTATTGCAACCTATATGATCCAGGCAGAGCCCATAATGCCATGTGGCTGCACTTGAAGCTTCTCAGCATTTGACATCTCAAATCTCTTTGTTCCTGGGTGGAATTCCACAAGTGAGATACACTAGGGTAGGCCATGAATATGGTCCCTAGGTAACCACTCAACACAAACCATTCACACCATTCCACCTAGGTGATTCATTCACATAGTTGTTTTATTAAACAAAACACAAGTCATAGAATTAGAAATATTTCATAGCATGAACATAATCCACCCTTGTTTTCTACTAGCTAGGCTAAGCATAATAGTAGCAAGAATCTTAACTTAGGGAAAATATACTAAGGCATCATCTACTGGTATTTCCCATGGCATAGCATACTTAGTAAAATTTCCATGCAAGTCCTACTCAAAATATCACTAATGCATAGTGAAAATATTAGGACAAAAAGTATGAAGCACCACTTGCCTTTTTGGTAGAGAAACTAAGTTCACTTCTTGATCTTGCAATTGTCACACTCTTCAAAGTTCACTACAATTCAATCAAAGCACAAATTCAAACTAGCATTCAAACAATTCATCACATAAAATAAAGAAACAAAACCATGCATGCAAGCATGAAAAATACTGTTTTATTTGGAAAGGTGATTTTTAATAGGCTATAAACATTTTAAAACACTTGTTGGTTATTTATAAAAGTGGCAAAAACCATTTAAAATCAAGTTAGTGTAAATAGGCCATTTAAGTTTTTTTTGCTAGAAATGATTCAAACCAAAGTAATAATTTATAGTGTTTGACAAATATATTTTTGAACACAAATGTTAGTGTTTTAAGGTCAAAGTGTTTAATACTAATCCATTTGCAAAAGGTTTCACCCAAAATCCATTTTTAAATCAAAGCAACATTTTTATTTTGCTAGAAATGCCTTTAAACAAAGTAATAATTGTTTTAGGGTTCATCAAATATATTTTGAAATACAAAACTTAGTGTTTAGGGTCAGAGAGTTTAAATCAAACCATTTGCAAAAGGTTTTAATCAAAAAGCATTTTTAAACCATAGCAATTATTTTTGTTTTACTAGAAATGTCTTTATTCAAGGAATAATTCCTTGTGTTTATCAAAATATAATTCTAAACCCAAAAGTTGGTTTTTATGGTCAGTAGGTTCAAAACAAAACATTTGCAAAAAAATTTAACCTAAAAACATTTTTATAATAAATTTTATAACCAAAATAGGCCTAAACAAGTTTCTGCAAAAACAATTAATTTTCCAGAAGCAAAATGCTAAACTAAGGGCATGGTTGCAAACTTCACTTTTTTTTGAATCCAATGATATAAAATTTGTAAAATTTGGACGTGTGGATCAAAAGTTATGAATTTTACAAATCTAAACATCTAATAGATATATTTTCTGTTTTTAAAACAGAGGCTGGGCCACGTGGCTGAATCTAACTGGTCCATACCGGTTCGCACGGATCGACTAATACAGGCCGTAGGATTTTATTTAGATCGCATGGCACAGATCACTCTATACCTCATCGTCTAATGATTCTATCGTGACCACTAGATCGACATCTAATGGCTCAGAGCGCTATGACCATGTACCGGTGGCGCTGGGGCAATGGCGAGCGGCGACGCGCTCTGTCAGCGACGTTGCCGGTGAACTAGGAGGCGAGAAAGAGAGGGGAAAGGCTCACCGGGTTCACAGGGTTGCGCTGATTCTCGATGTGGTCGCAGGAGGGCAAGGGGCGTACCGTGTTGTCGACAATTGCTCGCCGGAGCTAGCGACGGCGTCGGGTGCGTCCTGTTGTCGATGGGGGCGAGGCTACACGGCACGGAAAAGCCAAATAAAGGCGGTGTTAGATGCACAAGATGGAGGCGAAGGCGCGAGCGTCAAAGAGAGGAGGAAGCGCAGTCAGAATTACCGGGGAAAGGTCGCCGGAGTCGAAGCCGAGGACGATGGCGAGTTGGCGTTGACGAAGACGGCGTTTTAGGGCGCGCACGAGCGAGATAGAGCTACTGGTAGGTGCGTCTGGCGATGGGGAGCAAGCTAGTAGGTGACAAGGAGCAAGGAGAGGTGAGGGATGGCCGGAATCATCATCGGAGTGTCGTCGGAGGCAGTGCGGTGTGAGGATGAATTGGAGCAGCCTGGGGGCGGAGAGGGAGCGACAAGTGAGGGGAAAGCGAGGGGGAACGTGGGTGATTAAGACGGCTCGTTCGCGGGGCTGATTACTAGTGGCGTTACTGTGAATTTATGCTGGCAATCAACGACATGAAACGGACGGGGAGGGGGCATGGTCAGCGGGCGGGTGAGGATGATGCCTGCGTGGCTGTGGAGCCTGGGCGTTACCGAGGTAAGGGGGTGCGCGTGGGGTCAGGCGGTCAGTGGGTGACGGGTGCGGATTCTGGTGAGAAAACGTTTCGCGTAGGAGAGGGAGATGGGCTTATCTAGGCCTGTTGGGCTCGGGTTAGTGGGTTGGACCCTTTTCCATTTTTTTCCTCTGTTTTCCTTTTCTTTTTCTATTTCTGGTTTCTGTTTTGGTTTTATTCAAATGATTTCAAACGCTCATTTGAATTGAAACTTTTCCCAACCTTTAGTATGTTTTAATACTATTTATTAACGTATTTTAAAGTCCATTTTATAATCTTTTCTTATATTTTCTTAGGGATTATTATTTATTTTAAATAGACATTTTGTCTTTATTAAATAGGATTTTAAATATGGTTCCAATCCATATTATTTTATTCAAATGATTTAAACTTCTGTTTTAAATTCAAATGCTTTATCAAACCTTTTTCAATAGGTTTTATTTATTCAATAGTGTGTTAAATAATTCACTTTAAATTATTTAAAATATTTTAATATGATTTATTAATCATTTAAATTGGGCATTTGTCTTTATTCAAATAAAATCATATATGGTTTTAAACCGATATAAATTTTATTCAAACAATTCTTTTTAAGTTAATTAGTTAACTTTTAATTCACTTTGACTGTTATCAATCATTATTTACTCATGATTTAATTAATCATTTGCATAAGGGATTTTGTCTTTATTTAAATATAATTTGAATATGGTTTAATCCCATATAATTTTATTTGAATATTATTTATCCCTTTATTTTATTTGGATTATCTTTATTCCATTTGGTTAAGGATTTAATTCAAGTTTTCAATTGTCTTTTAAATAATTTTCTTGGAATTTATTATTTAGGCAATTTGTCTTTATTAAATAAAGTTGGATATTGTTCAATTCTTATGATTTTATCTAAATAATATTTTACTCCTTTTTATTATTCAATAAACTTTCATTTTTTTGTGAATTTGTCCAAGATTTAATTTGGCTTTTAAATATTCCTTATTTATTTATTTCTTTCTTTCTTTGCCTTATAAAATCCATATCTTTTTATTTATAGATCCAAAATTGGTGATTCCAATTTGTATATATTATTTAATATTTGTTTATTTTTTAAAATCCTTTTAGGATTAATTTTCTCATAATTTGGTTTTTGAATTTAGTTAGAAGCTTTATTTGCTTTGGAAATTATTTCTTTTTAACCTTATTAAATTCATAAATTTTTATCCATGGCTCCAAATTTCTATGGTCTTATAATATTTCTGTTTATCATTTTTTATCATCTATAAATGTTTGTTGATAGATTTTTATTTGGATCAAATCCATAGTCTTAGAGAGATCTTGGAAATGATTTCTTTTATTAGAGTTTAAGGGTTTTGGTTTAACTTTTCCAAATGTTTAAATTTCAAGATACATTCATTGATGAATGCATTTCACTTGATTTAAATTTTGTTGGATTCTCTTTTCATTCAAATTTTGTTCAAGATGGGTTTTGATGTTTCCATTTAGAAGAAAAAAGTTTCTTTTCACCCTAAATTTCAACAATAATTTTTTTGTTTATTTATTTTTCACATTTCAAAATTTGGAAAATTTTGGGATGTGACAGGTTATCTCCCAACAAGTACTTTTCTTGAACGCCTTTAAGTTACACACAAGAAGCAAGAAGAATCAAGTATTTTCAAATGAAGAAGCATTAACATCAAATCTTGCTTTCAAAGGAGGAGCAAGAAGCATCTTCTCTCTCCTCATAGGGAAGTGTTCAATACCTTTCTTGAATGTAAAATGATATTTAATGGTGCCTTCTTTCATATCAATGATAACACCAACTGTTCTAACAAAAGGTCTTCCCGAAGTAATAGGACAAGAAGCATTGTATTCAACATCCAAAACATAGAAATCAACAGGGACATAAGCATTGTTAACCATAATGAGAACATCATTAATACTCCCCATGAGTTTCTTCTTAGCATTATCATTGAGTGGGACATGACAATAACAATCTTATAATGTGTTAGCCCCCTCCTTTATAAAGGAAAGGATCCCTGTGATTGCAATGCTAGTCCCTGGATCAATGCTAGCATCCACAGTTTAAGATGAAGTACACAGATACAAAGGTCATTTATTACATTCATTCCAGAGATAAAACATAGTCTTTTACAACTCGGGCCAAAGGCCTAATACAAGAGTTTATGGAATAAGTAAATAAACACAAGTCTTCATCTTCATGTGCCACAGGCAAGCATGTTGAGTGTAGACTCATGACTCCTAATCATCATCGGAGTAACCTGCAACATCACAAGTTACAGCCACAGAGGGTCAATACTTTGGAATAGTATTGGCAAGTGATACCTTAGTATATTTTAAGTGGACTATACTACTATATGCATTTTTGCTAAGTGTAGCTTGGCTTGCTTTGCTTGAAAATAGGTTTTTCCTATTAGTTGAAAACTCTAAGTTCTTCTTTGTCAAAAACATTCCCAAGGAACCACCAATAGACATTGGGGTCCTTCACCCTTGTTCACCCACAAATTTTTACTTAGAAGTTGGAGTGATGAGATTCTTGTAGCTTCCATGTCTTGATGCTCAAAAAGTGTCAATTTCCTTGGACTAGGCTAAGTACTTAGGTTTTCCATCTACAGAGGTTGTGCACTTTCCCCACCAGACTTGGTTTCCCAAGACAGGACCCTTCAGAAGCTTTTCCTTAGTCAAAATGGACGCGCTCCAACCTATCAACCCAACTACCACCAACTGTCCAAGTGACTAAGTTCTAGCAACCTATATGATCATGGCAGAGCCCATATTGCCAAGTGGTTGCACTGTAAGCTTTCTCAACACTTGGCCTCCAAATCCCTTTGTGCCTGGGTGGCATACCACAAGTGAGATACACAACCCAAGTCCATGGCCTTGTGTAACCACTCAACATAACCCAATCATTCCATTCCACCCAGGAGGTTCATTTGACTGAGTTGTTTTATTAAGAAAACATAAGTCTCTTGACTTAGAATATTTTTATCATAAACCATATAGATGTTCACCACCCTTGTTTGCTAAGTAGCTAGGCTAAGCAGAATATGATATCTTAACTTAGGAAAATTTCCCTAGTAATTCTACTGTTTCACTCTACTTAGGATTTCCCATCTTAGCTCTAGGCAAAATATCATGCAATACTTTAGCAAAAATATCTAATGCTAGTACAAAACTTAGGATAGGAATATTCATGAAAATATCACTTGCCTTGGAAGTGGGGAGAGTAGCACTCTTCACAATCACAATCACTAGCAAAATCTACACAAGAAATAATAGCACACAATTACACACACAATTTATATATAATAGCACACAATTACACACACAATTTATATACAATCAAAATTAATATGAATGCATGCATGCAAGAATCTACTAAGTGGTGATTTTTGAAAATTCTACCAAGTATGCTCATGTTTACATAAACTTAGCATAACACAAATTTGCTAACCAAACTTATTTGGCATCCATATAATTTTACCAAAATAACTTCTACTTAAAATGGCCTTAAAACATGTTCTACAAATAAAATCATTTTAATTGTTACTATATGCTAAATAAATTGGATATTCCAAAAGGCCTTGTTTCACTGAATCCAACGGTATAAAGTTTGCAAAAATCTAACGTGGCAATCGAAAGTTATGAGCATTTGAATTTGGATCAAAATTCTGGTTTTTAAATCTGTTTTCAGATCTAACCTAGCCACGCGTCATGTTCTTATTCGCCCGTACCGTTTCGCACTGGATCGAACTCCACAGCCGTAGGATCTAAATGAAATCTGGTGGCTCAGATCGCGTACCTCTTCGGTTTAAGTGGATCTATCCTAGCGCTACGATACAGATCTAACGGCTGCTATCGATGTGGCCAAGAACTGGCGGCGGAGCGGTGGCTACCGGCGGCGGAACAGTCAGTCGACGACGGAGGCGGCGCTACAGGGGGTAAGTGAGAACGAGGAGTAGCTCACCGGGCTCAGGAGGTTACGGCGAAGCTCGTCGTAGACGCGGTTGGTCAAGGGGCGCTCGGGCACGGCTGCTATTGCTCACCGGAGTTCGTGGCGGCGTCGGGTGCGTCAGGTGGTCGTCGTGGACGTCGCTGTGAATCACCCCAAGGCAAGATAGCGACACGGTTAGGTTCACAGGGTCAAGGGGAAGTCGTGTGCATGAACGGGAAGGCGAGGGGCGGTCTGTACCTACCGGGAAAACTCGTCGGAGTTGATTTCGCCATCGGTGCTCGCGGTGTCAAGTGGAACCGGCGACCTGGGGCAGTACAAGACGGACTAGTGAGGTCAGGAGGTGCGCAAAGATACACTGAGTCAGATAGCAAGAACGATAGGCAGAGGGGAACTCGAGGCTCACCTGAATCGCTCGCCGGAGAGGGCTCTGTCAGCGGCGATGCGCGGAGGATTGAGGGCAGCCTGGTGGCGGAGTGAGCGAGGTGTTTGGGGGAAAAAGATCGCGGGGCAGAGAGGGTCTTATAGCCGGGGAATCGACATGAAATGCTCGAGGATAAATGCCCATTTACACCACGCCATTACCGGCCATCACTGCTGCAGCGACGTGGTCGCAGGCGCGGTCTGGGGAAGACGAGGACGACGTGGACTGGACCCGCTCGTGAGTGAAACGCGCAAGGTGTTGGTGGGGTCGGGCTGTCAGCGTCTGTTTGCGTGTGCTCGCGCGTGTGAGAAGGAAAAGGAGATCCCCGGGTGGGCTTGCTGGGCTTGATCCGCTGCTGGGCCAGATTCTGGCCGCGCGGCCTTTTTCTTTTGAAGTGCCCTTTTCTTTTTCTAAAATCATTTTCTGGTATGAATTTTGATATGAATTCAAATCCTTTTGAAACCAAACTGCCTTGGGAATTTTGCAGGGTTTTGTGGATTCAAAAACAGTCATATTAACTAAGTGGTTACTTTGCAAGGCTTGGTCAAGCTTGGTTTCAGAGTAATCAAAGGCTTGCTCTAGTTTGCAAATATTTGAAAAAGGATTTTGAAACCATTTCCAAATTTGGAAACTTGGGTTAAAAGCTTCACCTAATCTATCCATCCATGGAGGCAAACAAACAAGTACTTAAACATTCAAATTTCAAAGGGTGATGGTCATTTGGGATAAATTGACCACATGAAATCATAGCTCAAAATTCTATCTCTAAGTGATTTTTGAGAGAAACCCTAAATGGATGAATGATGCAAAGATGATATGAATGAGTTTTGAAACTATGATTTTTGGGATGTTACAAATCTAACCCCCTTAAGATGAATCTCGCCCTCGAGATTCGGGTTGGCTAGCAAATAGGTGAGGGTGGTCTTTCCGAAGATCATCTTCTCTTTCCCATGTTGCTTCCTCTTCGGTGTGATGGTTCCATTGCACTTTACAAAACTTGATAGTCTTGGTCCTGGTAACTCTTTCTGCGGTCTCTAGTATCTTGACAGGCTTTTCCTCATAAGTGAGATCACTTTCTAGCTGAACTTCTTCCAAAGGTATGGTATCCTTCAAAGAAGACTCTTCCATTTCTGGGTGACATTTCTTAAGTTGACTCACATGAAATACGTTATGGACTGCTGATAGAGATTCTGGCAATTCAACTTCGTATGCAACTTCTCCTTTGCGACTTAGAATCTTGAATGGCCCAACATATCTTGGTGCCAACTTTCCCTTGACTCCAAATCTTTTCACTCCACGGAGTGGTGATACTCTGAGGTAAGCTCTATCCCCAACTTCGTAGGTGACTTCTCTACGCTTAGAATCCGCGTAGCTTTCTGTCGGGACTGTGCTATCTTCAATCTGTCTTTAACCAATTTGACTTTCTCTTCGGCGTCTTTGTTAAGATCTGGTCCAAATAAGTTTCTTTCTCCCACTCCATTCCATAACAATGGGGTGGTACACTTCCTTCCGTAGAGTAACTCAAACGGTGCCATTCCAATACTAGATTGATGACTGTTATTGTAAGAGAACTCTGCGTACGGCAAACTTTCATCCCAACTTGCTCCATAGTCTAAAGCACATGCTCTCAACATGTCTTCAAGAATTTGGTTGGTCCTCTCTGTTTGTCCATCCGTTTGAGGATGAAAGGCAGTACTGAATTCTAATCTCGTTCCTAAGGATTCATGAAGCTGTCTCCAAAAATGAGATGTGAACTGGGTTCCTCTATCTAATACTATACTCTTAGGCACATCGTGAAGGCATACAATTCTGGTCATGTAAATTTTAGCTAACTTGGCACTTGTATAGGTTGTCTTCACGGGTATAAAATGAGCCACTTTAGTTAGGTGATCCACTACTACCCATATGGAATCATACCCTGACCTGGTCCTTGGTAAACCAGTAATGAAATCCATACCAATATTTTCCCACTTCCATTCAGGAATAGGCAGTGGTTGAAGCAACCCTGCTGGTTTCTGGTGCTCCGCTTTGACTCTGATACACACATCACACAAAGCAATATGTTCGGCAATGTCCCTTTTGAGATTGTTCCACCAAAACCTTTCCTTCATGTCCATGTACATCTTGGTATTTCCCGGGTGAATAGAATACGGAGAGTTGTGTCCTTCTTGTAAGATCAGTTTCCGCAACTCTGGGTCTCGTGGAACGCATATACGTTTCCCGTGCCATAAAGTACCCTGTTCGTCAACACAGAAACTCTTAGCCTTCCCTAGACTAATATTTTCCTTAATCTTTCCAATTTCCTCATCAGTCTTCTGAACTTCTCGGATTTTTTCTAATAGAGTGGGGGTTGAACATCTAAGGACATGAGGTATCCTTCTGGTACAATCTCCAATCTGAGTTCTTTGAATTGCTTACACAAGTCATCTGGCAATTCTCCTTTTGTAAGGCCATTTACAAACGTCTTACGACTTAGAGCATCTGCTACTACATTTGCTTTACCGGGGTGGTATTGCAAACTTAAGTCGTAATCCTTGATAAGTTCTAGCCATCTTCTTTGTCTCATGTTGATTTCTTTCTGGGTGAAGATATACTTCAAGCTTTTATGATCGGTGAACACTTCACAACGCTTTCCCAAAAGGTAATGTCTCCATGTTTTGAGTGCATGGACGACAGAGGCTAACTCCAAATCATGAGTAGGATAGTTTACTTCATGAGTTTTGAGTTTTCTCGAGGCATAGGCTACGACTTTACCATCTTGCATAAGTACGGCACCCAAACCTTGATGAGAAGCATCACAATATACTTGGAAATCCTTTTCCAAATCTGGCAGACATAGAACTGGTGCTGTCACAAGTCTCTTCTTCAATTCTTGGAAACTGACTTCACAACCTTCAGTCCAAGCAAACTTCTTGTCCTTCTTTAGCAATTCTGTCATTGGCTTAGCAACCTTCGAGAAATTTTCAATGAACCTTCTGTAGTAGCCTGCTAAGCCGAGGAAACTACGAACTTCTTTCGCATTCTTGGGTGATTCCCATTCTGTCACGGCTGAAACCTTTGCAGGATCAACTGCCACACCATCTTTTGTCATCACATGCCCAAGAAAACCAACTTTCTCTAACCAGAACTCACACTTGCTGAATTTAGCATACAGTTTATGTTCCCTCAGTTTCTCAAGTATCAAGCGTAAGTGTCTTTCATGTTCTTCCTTGCTCTTGGAGTAGACTAAGATATCATCGATGAAAACGACAATGAAATTGTCAAGAAATTCCATGAACACTTTGTTCATCATATTCATGAAGTATGCTGGAGCGTTGGTTAAACCAAAAGGCATCACAGTATACTCATACAATCCATACCTTGTGGTGAATGCTGTTTTTGGTATGTCTTGCTCTCGTATCTTGAGTTGAAAATAACCTGACCGAAGATCAATCTTCGAGAATACACATGCTCCTTCTAACTGATCAAATAAGTCGTTGATTCTTGGCAAAGGATATTTGTTCTTGATGGTAACCTCGTTGAGAGAACGGTAATCAATACACAATCTTTGTGTTCTATCCTTCTTTTCCACGAATAAAACTGGGGCTCCCCAAGACGAAGAACTTGGTTGAATAAACCCTTTCTGCAACTGTTCTCCTAGCTGCTTCTTGAGCTCTTTCAGTTCATCAACTGACATTTTGTACGGTCTCTTAGCTATTGGTCCTGATCCTGGCACCAAATCTATCAGAAACTCCACATCTCTATCCGGTGGCATTCCTGGTAACTCTTCCGGAAACACATCCGGATACTCACAAACTATTGGCACACTGTCCATGCTAACCCCCTTAAGAGAATTTAGTTTACTTCCTTTGGATTCAAAGTTTGACTTAAATTTTATTCTTTTTCCTTCGGGGGTTGTGAGTGTAACGGTACGATTGGCACAATCTAATACTCCTTCATACTTAGCCATCCAGTCCATTCCCAGTATTACGTCTAGTCCTTGGGAATCTAGGATTATCAGGCTTACTGGAAATTTATGTTTACCAAACTCTATGGTGAGATCCCGGCATCCAAGGCTTACTATCATGTCTCCCCCCGGAGAACTAACTTTTATGGGACACCCAATGTTTTCTGATGCAAACCCATTTCTATCAACAAATGCCTTTGATATGAACGAATGAGATGCACCGGTATCAAAGAGTACAAATGCTGAAATTGAATTGAGTCTGAACTTACCAGCCACGGCATCAGGCTCCTCATAGACCTCCTCCACATTTATGTGGTTAACCTGTCCTTTCTTGAAAGGATTTGGCTTGTTAGGTCCTTCAACTTTCTTCTCAGGGCACTCATTTGCATAATGCCCCAGCTTTTTACATTTGAAGCACTCAACCTGACTGATGTCCTTTTTAGGAGGTTGGCCTCCACTTCCACTACCATTTCCACCATAGTGGCTCTTATGTCCACCCTTGTGGTTCTTGTACTTGTCCTTGTCATGACTGCGGTGATGCTTGTTGTCATGACGGTTGTGGTTGTGCTTGCTGAATTTCCCATGTTTATGGGATCCTGAGCTGCCACTGTCATCATAGTGGGATCGTTTGTGAGACGATCCCGAGCTGTGCTTGTCGGAGTGTTTTCTCTTTCTACTCTCGACTTGCTTCATTTTACTCTCCAAGATAGCAGCCTTGTCACACAAAGACTGATAAGTTGGAACATATGCCACAGCCAACTGTAGATTCAGCTCATCATTTAAGCCTTCCAGAAATTTTTCCTTTCTTTTGGCATCTGTGTCAACCTCATCCGGTGCATAGCGCGCCAGATTGTTGAACTCTTCTATGTATTCTGCCACGCTGCGGTGGCGCTATTTCAGGTTGTGAAACTCCTTCTTTTTCAGACTCATCATTCCTGATGAGATATGAGCAGTGCGAAAGCCATCTTCAAAGATAGCCCAAGTCACCTCATCAATAGGAGTGGTGATTTGGAAGTTGTCCCACCATGTGGCGGCTGGTCCTTCCAACAGATGTTCTGCGAATCTGACTTTTTCAGCATCCGTGCAACCCACGGTCACTAAGTCCTTGTTCACGGAACGTAGCCAGTCGTTGGCCACCATGGGATCAGTTGTTCCCGCAAACTTTGCTGGCCTCAAGCGCAGAAATCTAGTGAGCATATCGAAACCCGGTGGGTTGTTGTTGTTGTTGTTGTTGTTGTTGTTGTTGTTGTTGGGGTTGTTGTTGTTGTTATTCTGGTTTTGGATGAATGTTGTCATCATTTGCATAAGTTGTGTTTGCGCATTCATCATTTGTTGAATTTTCGGGGTGATGTTGTTGGGGTTGGGGTTTGCGCGACGGGGAGGCATCTGTGGTTTGTTCAAATAGATAAGAATGAGATACCCATAGATGTTTTATGCACAATACATCATAAGCAAACTCATAACAAGCATCATAAGAATAAAAGTTCAACAACCACATAATAAGCTCATGAAGTAAAACACACAAGTGGCAAGCCATCCACATGTCGGATGGTCCAATAATAAGTTCGCAATAACAAAATGAATATGAAAGGTAAACGAGTAGTCAAGTCTACTCATCAGCGTCAATCTCCTCCTCGACGAAGGTAAGACCTGCGTTCTCCATCGCGGTCTTGTTCTCCTCAATCGTAGTGGTCAAGGAATCGACCTTGGCCTTGAGAGCCCTCTTCTGGGAGCGAAGCCTCTCAATAACCATCTGCTGCTGCTCAAGCTCAAAGTCCTTGGACTTCAGTTCCTCGGTCATGTCCCGGATCTTCTTGTTCCTATCCTGGACGCGTTTCTCTTGACTCTTGAACTTGCTGTCCTGGGCCTCGAACTTTGTCTCCATTTCCTTGATCATCTCATCCTGCTGCTCAAAAAGCTTGTCCTTCTCGCGAAGCTGCACCTGAAGCTCGTCATTTCCTAGCATGACGTTCGTCCTGTCCGTATCTACGTGCCTGAGAAGAGTCTCTAAGTCCTGAAGATAAAGACGTATCGGCTCCGCAGTGCTCCTCGAGTCGTCCTCAAAGTCGATGGACTCTCCATCAATATCACGTCTTCCAAAGACGTGGAAGTGAGTGCCTCTAACCTGACGGGAATGACGGCCTAACAGTCGTCCTATCAGATCCTGCATGACTACCTCCATGCCTCTCTCCCTGTCGTCGTGCATCAGCTTGAAGACGATGGCCTCCGTAGTAGGCTCAGTCTGGCGTCCGGGCTGATTCACCTTGAAGCCCCAGAGGTCCTTCCTCTCGAACTTGGTGAGTGGGTACACCGTGATGGTAGGAAGAGGGAGATCAAGCAGAGTGGTAAGCTCAATGATACGGGGACCAAAGCGAGTAACCCGAAACTCCTCAATGGTGCTGATGGCAATAGGCATCTATTTATAAGATTGAAAAAGTTAGAACAACATAAATCAAGGTAAATCAAGACAAACATTCATACATATCCATGAAAACATATTTGTCACACAAGTCATGCATACATAAAACCATTACATCAATCAAGGTCCTTACTTATTTAAAATATCCTTTGGAAATAAGGTGATAAGTGGTGGTCCAACTAACGAAGTGTCCTTACAATCCAATCTCACGGGATCTATTATTAAACACAATGTTCCTAGAGGCAATCCACCAATCTTGCTCTCTTGACTCTATCACTAAGTCTATAACATCTCCCCTTATCTCTTGGTTGGTGTCTTCCAACTCTTGAGTAAGCTCCTTCTCTTTCTCTAAGTCCTTTTGGAGGTTGAGCATTCTGCACTTGACTCTAGCACTTAGTTCTTTGATGGTCCTCCAAGCTGCATCCCTGGCTGACTCAAAGAATGTGGTGTGCATTGTTGTGTTGGTGTACATGCAGAATCCCCTTTCTTTGTGGTTGTCTTCCTTGTTTTTGTACAAGTGAAGTTGCACCCACCAATACTCCACTCCTTCATCCATCACCGGAAAGCCCTTGTACACGGCTTCACCATGTGCATCCATTGCCTCCATGAGGTCCTTGAGAATGTTGGGAAACTCAGTCTCACACTCCAAGGTCATGGTCATGAGTGGTCCCTTCTTCACGGCTTCGTTGATGGAGTTCATCTACAAAGGAAGTTGAAAGAGATTAGAAAAGTTTTACGAGAAGAATAGACAAGTGTAGAAGTAGTTGAAAAACTTTTTCCTTAGTGGTTTTCCAATCCTAGGGTCATAATCCTACAGGCAACACAGTGCTCTGATACCATCTGTTAGCCCCCTCCTTTATAAAGGAAAGGATCCCTGTGATTGCAATGCTAGTCCCTGGATCAATGCTAGCATCCACAGTTTAAGATGAAGTACACAGATACAAAGGTCATTTATTACATTCATTCCAGAGATAAAACATAGTCTTTTACAACTCGGGCCAAAGGCCTAATACAAGAGTTTATGGAATAAGTAAATAAACACAAGTCTTCATCTTCATGTGCCACAGGCAAGCATGTTGAGTGTAGACTCATGACTCCTAATCATCATCGGAGTAACCTGCAACATCACAAGTTACAGCCACAGAGGGTCAATACTTTGGAATAGTATTGGCAAGTGATACCTTAGTATATTTTAAGTGGACTATACTACTATATGCATTTTTGCTAAGTGTAGCTTGGCTTGCTTTGCTTGAAAATAGGTTTTTCCTATTAGTTGAAAACTCTAAGTTCTTCTTTGTCAAAAACATTCCCAAGGAACCACCAATAGACATTGGGGTCCTTCACCCTTGTTCACCCACAAATTTTTACTTAGAAGTTGGAGTGATGAGATTCTTGTAGCTTCCATGTCTTGATGCTCAAAAAGTGTCCATTTCCTTGGACTAGGCTAAGTACTTAGGTTTTCCATCTGCAGAGGTTGTGCACTTTCCCCACCAGACTTGGTTTCCCAAGACAGGACCCTTCAGAAGCTTTTCCTTAGTCAAAATGGACGCGCTCCAACCTATCAACCCAACTACCACCAACTGTCCAAGTGACTAAGTTCTAGCAACCTATATGATCATGGCAGAGCCCATATTGCCAAGTGGTTGCACTGTAAGCTTTCTCAACACTTGGCCTCCAAATCCCTTTGTTCCTGGGTGGCATACCACAAGTGAGATACACAACCCAAGTCCATGGCCTTGTGTAACCACTCAACATAACCCAATCATTCCATTCCACCCAGGAGGTTCATTTGACTGAGTTGTTTTATTAAGAAAACATAAGTCTCTTGACTTAGAATATTTTTATCATAAACCATATAGATGTTCACCACCCTTGTTTGCTAAGTAGCTAGGCTAAGCAGAATATGATATCTTAACTTAGGAAAATTTCCCTAGTAATTCTACTGTTTCACTCTACTTAGGATTTCCCATCTTAGCTCTAGGCAAAATATCATGCAATACTTTAGCAAAAATATCTAATGCTAGTACAAAACTTAGGATAGGAATATTCATGAAAATATCACTTGCCTTGGAAGTGGGGAGAGTAGCACTCTTCACAAGCACAATCACTAGCAAAATCTACACAAGAAATAATAGCACACAATTACACACACAATTTATATATAATAGCACACAATTACACACACAATTTATATACAATCAAAATTAATATGAATGCATGCATGCAAGAATCTACTAAGTGGTGATTTTTGAAAATTCTACCAAGTATGCTCATGTTTACATAAACTTAGCATAACACAAATTTGCTAACCAAACTTATTTGGCATCCATATAATTTTACCAAAATAACTTCTACTTAAAATGGCCTTAAAACATGTTCTACAAATAAAATCATTTTAATTGTTACTATATTCTAAATAAATTGGATATTCCGAAAGGCCTTGTTTCACTGAATCCAACGGTATAAAGTTTGCAAAAATCTAACGTGGCAATCGAAAGTTATGAGCATTTGAATTTGGATCAAAATTCTGGTTTTTAAATCTGTTTTCAGATCTAACCTAGCCACGCGTCATGTTCTTATTCGCCCATACCGTTTCGCACTGGATCGAACTCCACAGCCGTAGGATCTAAATGAAATCTGGCGGCTCAGATCGTGTACCTCTTCGGTTTAAGTGGATCTATCCTAGCGCTATGATAAAGATCTAACGGCTGCTATCGATCTGGCCAAGAACTGGCGGCGGAGCGGTGGCTACCGGCGGCGGAACAGTCAGTCGACGATGGAGGCGGCGCTACAGGGGGTAAGTGAGAACGAGGAGTAGCTCACCGGGCTCAGGAGGTTACGGCGAAGCTCGTCGTAGACGCGGTTGGTCAAGGGGCGCTCGGGCACGACTGCTATTGCTCACCGGAGTTCGTGGCGGCGTCGGGTGTGTTAGGTGGTCGTCATGGACGTCGCTGTGAATCACCCCAAGGCAAGATAGCGACACGGTTATGTTCACAGGGTCAAGGGGAAGTCGTGTGCATGAACGGGAAGGCGAGGGGCGGTCTGTACCTACCAGGAAAACTCGTCGGAGTTGATGTCGCCGTCGGTGCTCGCGGTGTCAAGTGGAACCGGTGACCTGGGGCAGTACAAGACGGACTAGTGAGGTCAGGAGGTGCGCAAAGATACACTGAGTCAGATAGCAAGAACGATAGGCAGAGGGGAACTCGAGGCTCACCTGAATCGCTCGCCGGAGAGGGCTCTGTCAGCGGCGGTGTGCGGAGGATTGAGGGCAGCCTGGTGGCGGAGTGAGCGAGGTGTTTGGGGGAAAAAGATCGCGGGGAAGAGAGGGTCTTATAGCCGGGGAATCGACATGAAACGCTCGAGGATAAATGCCCATTTACACCGCGCCATTACCGGTCATCACTGCTGCAGCGACGTGGTCGCAGGCGCGGTCTGGGGAAGACGAGGACGACGTGGACTGGACCCGCTCGTCAGTGAAACGCGCAAGGTGTTCGTGGGGTCGGGCTGTCAGCGTCTGTTTGCGTGTGCTCGCGTGAGAAGGAAAAGGAGATCCCCGGGTGGGCTTGCTGGCTTTGATCCGCTGCTGGGCCAGATTCTGGCATCGCGGCCTTTTTCTTTTGAAGTGCCCTTTTCTTTTTCTAAAATCATTTTCTGTTATGAATTTTGATATGAATTCAAATCCTTTTGAAACCAAACTGCCTTGGGAATTTTGCAGGGTTTTGTGGATTCAAAAACAGTCATATTAACTAAGTGGTTACTTTGCAAGGCTTGGTCAAGCTTGGTTTCAGAGTAATCAGAGGCTTGCTCTAGTTTGCAAATATTTGAAAAAGGATTTTGAAACCATTTCCAAATTTGGAAACTTGGGTTAAAAGCTTCACCTAATCTATCCATCCATGGAGGCAAACAAACAAGTACTTAAACATTCAAATTTCAAAGGGTGATGGTCATTTGGGATAAATTGACCACATGAAATCATAGCTCAAAATTCTATCTCTAAGTGATTTTTGAGAGAAACCCTAAATGGATGAATGATGCAAAGATGATATGAATGAGTTTTGAAACTATGATTTTTGGGATGTTACATAATGGTGGCAAATCAAGCATTTCATAAATCTTCCTAGGCATAATAGAGACATGATACGTCCAAAATGTATCTACTTTCTCGAACACTTTGCTATTGTTTCTTCTCTAAACTTGTGTGATTTGGATACAACCAACATGGACTGACGCTGTTTTCAGCAAAATTACCTTGGTGTCTTGTTTTTGTGCAGAAAATAAACTATTAGGAAAAATCCCGGAAAATATGCCAAAAATTATATTTCACAAGAAGATCCACGGAGCCAGAAGAGGAGACAGAGAGGAGGCCTGGGGGGCCCACACCCACCCCAGGCGTGGCCTACCACTAGCCGCGCCTGGAGGGGGTGCATCCACCCCAGGCACCCCCTCGGCCTCCCTCTGCGCCTATAAGTTTCCTTTAGACCTAAAAATCGAGGGGGGTTCGATAGTTTTCCAGAAATAGTTCCGGTCCACTACCGCCACGAGAAACCAAGATTTGGATCCAGAAACTCCGTTCTGGAACCCTGACGGGACGGGGAATTTGGAGAGGATCATCGCCATCATCATCACCAACGCATCTCCATCAACCACCGATGTTTCCCTCATCCATGAGTGAGTAATCCCCCGCTATAGGCTTGGGGATGGTAGGGATTGTATGAGTTCTATCATGTAATTGAATAAGATCTGTTAGGGGCATAGTGCCTAGTATCTCTTTTAGTGCTATTTGACTTTGTGGCAACTTGTTGTGCTTAATGCTTGTCACTAGGGCCCGAGTGCCATGATCTCAGATCTGAGCTTATTATTGAATCATTATGATAGTATTGTTTGTGATCTTATCTGCAAGTTGTGTACACATATCATTGTCCGGATCCAAAGACCCCGAAGTGACAAAAATTGGGACAACCGGAGGGGATGGCTGTGCTGTGAGGATCACATGTGTTCACAGAGTGTTAATGCTTTGCTCTGGTGCTCTATTAAAAGGAGCACCTTAATTGCCAGTAGTTCCCTAGAGGCCCCGCTGCCATGGGCTGGCTGGACAGAAGATGTTGTGCAAGTTCTCATTGCGAGCACGTATGATTTCTCCCATAAATATTAAAGATAAAGATAAAGATTATGATTTCTCTCTTCATTTAGATTATTTAGATATTGTTGAGAAAGAACCTTGTTGTGGTACTGAAAATGAGAGTGTTATGGCTCATATGAATGAGCTTTATACTATGAGTGCTTTGTTCTCTGATGATTTTAAAACGCGCAAGCACTTTGTTGCTAAGATCTTCCCTTTTTCACTAAAATGAGAAGCTAGGGCTTGGTTTAATAGATTACCTCCTGGTTCCTTTGATATCCATGATTGCTTGATTGCTTCTTTCTTCCATAAATATTTTCCTCCCAGTGCTAGACATGATGATTTGTAGAGACTTTTTGATTTTAAACGGGAAGAAGAAGAGAAGTTTCCTGAGTCATGGAAAAGATTCTGTTCCTTGATTCATGCATATCCTGGATGTCCATTACCTAAGAATGAGTTGCTTGATATTTATTATAATGGACTAACTGATGATTCTAGGACCTACCTAGATAAATTTGCTGATTGTGTTTTCAGGAAAAGGACTCCTACAGATGCCCAAGAATTAATGAACAAGATAAGCAAGAATTATGATGATTGGAATTCAACTGAGCTGAATACACCTGAGCCTATTGCTCCTGAACCAGTTGTTCCTGAACCAGTTCCACCACCAACAACAAAGAAGAGGGGAGTTATTGCATTAAATGATGAAGTGATGAAGGAAGCTAAAAAAGTGTCTAAAGGAGAAAGGTATTAGAGCTAAAGATGTGAAGAATCTACCTCCTATAGAAGTGTCACATCCCAAATTTTAGATTTGGTACTGCATAGCATACATGTCATTGCATCATGATCATCATTGCAAAAATTCAGTTTGAAAAGGTTTTGGCAAAACAATTCACTTGCAATTGCATTTTGACACCTACGCTTGAATGCTCGGTTTTACCATGCTTCTGTTAAAAACAGTGCATTTTAGTTGTTTGGAAGGCACAGGTGCGTAGAGGGTTCCGTCATGAACCCGTAGCACTTTGAATCGCCTCAATCGGAGCTTCGTAGCAAAGTTTATAGCGATATGAATTTTCAGCTTATATTAGACAATTTCTGTCAGATAAATTCAGTTAAGGAATTCATCAGGAAAAAGAAAAGAAAAATAAAAAAAATAGAAACAGGCGAGCTAGCGCAGCCAGCCCGCCGCAGCCCAGCCGGGGCCTGCCATCCCCGCAGCCCACAGCGCAGCCGCACGCGACCGCAGCCCCGCCTCCCTCTCTCTCCCCCCAGGCCCGACGCCACCGCGAGCCGCCGCCGTCCCCACCGACGCCGCCGCGCTCCGGCCGCGAAACGCCATTGACTGCGCACGCGGGAGTCCACGCCGCCACCTCGAGGAGCTCCGCCACCTCGCCCCCGATGCCGTCGTACCGCTCGCCGCCGCCAAGGACCATCAACGTCGTCGCCCCGACCATCGTCGCCGCCGCCGCTGACTGCTCCGGTGAGCCTCCCCCTTGCGCGCCTACTCTGCCCTCCGATCAGCATCCAATGGTCCAGATGGACCGTTGACTAGTCAGCCCATGGCGCTGACTGGTCAGCGCCACATCGGCGTGGTCAAACGGTCACATTTGACTATTTATTTTAATTCGAATTATTTTGGCAGAATTTAGATGGAACTTCTAAAATCCATAGAAAATAATCTACTAGGTCAAAAATTCCAAATAAAATATGTATGGATTTAGTGATTCAACTAGAATATTACTGTACAGTTGTTTTATGCTTTTGCAGCAAGGATTTATCTTGGTTAATTAAATGGGTTAATGTCCTTTTTAGAGTATTAAATTCATAGTAAAAGTTCTACAACTCCAAAAATTCCAAATAAGATGTCCCTGGAATCAGTAGAACAAAAGTAATCTTACAGTGAATTAAAAAGATAGACTTACAGTATTGGAATTTGCAGAATATATAAAAAGGCTTACTGGAGTATTTTAATTACCCAGGGAATTATATAAATCCTTTTTGAGTGATTCCAGTTGGTACTGGTTCTATTTTAGGTTGCCTACACAGTGGATATTTTTCCAAGATTTTACAAACAGTTTATTAGCAGTGGCTAAATATTTTGGTTATAGCTCAATTGTTTGGGCATTTAAAATTGCATGCTTTGTTTTCTATGCACCTAAAAATGTTTTCCATGCATGCATACAGTAGGTATACTGAATAAGAATATATGAAGCTACTGTATCAATGTTCAACTTGTCATGCATGCATCTTGCATTGTCATTGTTTGTATATGATTGTGTTTGGATTGTTTATGTGATTGCAATTGTATCGTGTAGATTGTGACGAGTGCAACGCTTGCTCGTGTGTGGATTGTTTATTCGACCGCTACAGGCAAGGAAAGTATATGCTACTTTGTTCATGATATTGTCCTACTATTTTCAATGCATTGTCGTGTATTTTGTAGATGCATGTGTAGGAAAGTACTATCGCTGTGATATGTCCTACTATGTGGTAGGGATTTTCTATAGATGAGCCACCGTTGGTAGATGTTCTTAGCCATGCTATGATGAATGGGGGCTGGGTTACATCACTGAAAGTTGTTTCTAAATGTGTTGTTTTGCGAAAACTAAAAACAACTTAATAAATGTATCTCCTGGGTGTGATGGGATTAAAAAATTTGGTTGTATCATTGCGGAAAGGCACCCAGGTATCAAGAGAAAATGATTGGATTCTTTATTTTGTAGCTTACTTGTACAACCATGTGCCAATAATGAAATGGGCGGTTGGTTGGACTCAGTAGGTTGTGGTAACTCGAACCCACGTATCCAGAGATGTAGAATTTTGGTAGGTTGGACCGGTGCGTGTCGGGTTTGGGGAGCTACTTTCCGAACGGTCCTTTCTTGGACTTCTCCCTATCACCACCCAATATGAGAGTGGTGATACGAGCTGGGCTGGCCAAGTCACACGGGTAAAGTGTACTAACCCCTGCAGGGTGTATAAACTAATCGATTAGCCGTGTCCCCGGTTATGGACATCTGAGTTGCTTGATATTGATTTCATGACATGTTTCTCGCTCATTCTAATTTCCTAATTGCTTTAATGTTGATGGGTTAACTTAATTGGGATCTTTTCAAAGAAAATTCAAAAACTGTTTATGAAAGTAGGACAAAGGTATTTGCAAATGCAAGCTAGCCACAACTCCACTTGCCAAATATGCATGTAGATGTTAGCTCTATTGTCTCCTTTAATAGCTCTACTTTCCATACATTCCATGTATTGACCCTTCGGGGCTGCTACGTTTCATGTTGCAGGATATTCTGATTCTGAGTGATCGATTTAGGCCACGGTACTCCACTTGACACTTGTTCACTTGTGGGCAATTTGAAGATTGGAGGATTTATTCTATTATGTTGCTACTTGAATAAGTTGAGCTAGCCTTGAGCTAAGCCTTTATTGTAATAATGATACTCTGGATCTTCGTTATTTATGATACACAGATATTTTGCTATGTTATTCATATTTATTCTATTGTGAGCCAATGAACCGATCCAGGGATTGGCATGTCACATAGAAGCTACGGTCTTTTCAGAACCGTAGTGTTACAAGAAGAAGTATGTAAGCCAATTCCCCACTCATCTACTATTGAGGTACACTATCTCCAAAACTTTGATGAAGGTGATATTCCTTATGGTAAGCTTCCTGATCAATTCTTAGAGGAACTTGACATTTTTATTATTAAACAAGGTCATTTTAATAATCAGATTCAGAATCATTTATTGGAAAACTATAGAGCTATCAATCAGTTGAAAGATATGGTGGAAAGAACTTCTAATGATATTAAAATGCTTTGTAAACACTTTCAAATGGTTCAAACCTAACTTGATCAACTTGCTAAAGTACAAAAGGATATGCTAGTTAATCCTTCAGGAAATAAACATGCTTATGGAATTAGAACTAGGAGTGGTGCAGCTACTCAAGATCCTTTATATCCTGAAGGACACCCTAAAATAATAGAGCAGGATTCCCAACAAGGTGAGGATAGTGGTAGTCCTCGTAAGAGGAAGAAAAAGAAACATAAGAAAGTTGAGGAACCACTTGAACCTGCTGTAGATCCTAATAGTATATCTGTCTCTGATGCTGAAACTAAGAGTGGTAATATTAATGAGTCTCCTGGTAAGGAGGAAGGTGAGGAAGAACCTGAGAAACACACTAAGAACACTAGGTACACAAAAGAGGATTTTATTGCTAATAAACATGGTAAAGAGAGAGAACCTTGGGTGTAGAAACCTATGCCTTTTCTACGTAAGAAACACAAGTCAAAGGAGGAAGAACACTACAAGCAGTTTTGTGAGTGGATGAAACCTTTATTCTTGCAAATTCCTTTGACTGATGCTATTAAATTGCCTCCTTATTCAAAGTATATGAAGGATATTGTCTCTAATAAAAGGAAGATTCCTAATGATTAGATTTCTACTTTGCTTGCTAATTACTCCTTCAATGGTAAGGTTCCAAAGAAACTTGGCGATCCAGGTGTACCAACTATTCCCTGATCTATTAAGAACAATTATGTTAGAACTGCTTTATGTGATTTGGGAGCTAGAGTTAGTGTTATGCCTTTTTCTCTCTATAAGAGACTCCAGCTAGAAAAGTTGATACCAACTGATATATCTCTGCAAATTGCTGATAAGTCAACTACTATTCCTGTTGGTATATGTGAGAATGTTCCTGTTGAAGTTGCTCATAATTCTATGGTTTTAACTGATTTTGTTGTGCTTGAAATGCCTGAAGATGATAATATGTCCATTATTCTTGGGAGACCTTTTCTCAATACTGCAGGTGCTGTCATCAATTGCAATCAAGGAAAAGTAACATTCAATATTAATGAAAAAGAGTACACTATCTATTTCCCCAAGAAGGTTGTCAGAAGCTATTGCCTGAATTCTATTGAAAATATTGAAGGCATAAAGGTTGGAGAAATATATTGTCCCATTCCACAAGAAAATGTTGAAACTATTATGATTGGGACCATTGCTATCAAGTATGAGGTAACATAATCACCTTGTGGAATGCAAAGTTTTGTTTCATATAAGATTGTTTTGGTAACAATACTTGATCAACCTTGTTAACAAAAGGATTTTAATGAACAAAATAATGTTTCCACTTTGGTTATACTTGCTTTCTTTTTCCTTTCTCCTTCCTAGTATTTGCTTTAGCTTTAGTTTTGCTAGTTGTTTGCTTGTTTGAGTTTCTTAGAGCTCCTGTAGTTTGTCTTTTGGTTTCCTTTTTCTTCTTCTGAAAAACTGTTTCTGCGAGAAAATCAATTTTCATACCCTGAAAATTGAACAAAAATAAAATTTCCCGAAAAATCCCAGAAAATCCAAAATAAATTTTTCCTCGAAAAAAGGGGCAGAGAGGTACCTGAGATGACCTAGGGGGCCACCCCTAGGCCCCACACCCATGGTAGGCGCGGCCTACCTAGTGGTGGCGCCTAGGGGCGGGTCTGGCCCACCTGGGCCCCTCCAGGCTGCCTCCTCAAAGCCACCTTCTTTCTCTCTCCCGAAAAACACCAGAAAACTTGCTCAATATCGAGTTCTTGCTCGCGATTTTCGATCTCCTTGTTCAGCCCATCTCAAGTGCTGGTTTTTGGAGGGATTGTTCCTTGGTGTGTGCCTCCTCCACTTGTCCAACTAGATTTGTGATTGGTAGATTGTATCTTGAGTATTTTGCTACTATAGGTGATAGGTTGTTTGAGCTTTCATGCTTGTTCTATGCTTAGAAACTTTGTTTTGATGCATGTGTATTCCTCTAGCAAGTTCCTATAGTAGTTGGTCATCATTTATCAACTTAGAAATCACTTGGTTTGATGGTTGTTTAAAATTTCAGCAAAGGGAAGTCATGGACCACTGCAACTTTGGTGAAATTTTTGAGAGTGATGCACCTAGAAGGGCAAGGCTTCCAAGGTCATCTACAAGCTCAATATCCTCATACAATGAGGATCTCATCACTCCGTGGTTTGGTGACGAGGGAGATGAAGGGGATGCGCACCCCTCCATCTTTCCTTGTCAAACTTTCTTGCGAGCTACTGGGATTCTTAATGATTTCATGGCTTTGATTGAGAGGGATGGTCTAACAAGTTTCATGCAGGATGAGAGTGCATAATATTCTTCACTTACTAAAACATTTGCGGAGAGTTTCTCCTTTACCAATAGTTTGTTCAATTCTTTTGTGTCTTTCAGACTTTATGGCAAGGCTCATTCTATGACATTGAAGAATTTTTGCAAGGCCTTGGGACTTGGTACAAAAGGGTCGTCAAAGAAGATTACGACTCTTCCCACTGATTTGTTGGAATTGTACCGAGGAATAACCAATGATGATGACCGCAGAGCTCAACGAGGGAAGATAAAGAACATTCAACTTCCAACCATCAGGTACTTCACCTACTATCTTACCACCAGTGTTCTTGGTAGGGAGAACACTAGTAATATATCAAACTATCAATTGGCCTTCTTAGCTGCTACGCTCTACAGTGAGGATAAGTATAATCTTGGTTCCCTCATTGCTCGTCATTTAGCTGCTAGGGGACCCATTTATGGGGGAATTATTGCTACTCGTATTGCTACTGCCCTGGACATTGTTGCTGATCCCCATGATACAGTTTTGGCTCCTCATAGACTTGATCTTGCTGCCATGAAGGCGCACCACTTTTTCACCTCTAGCTCTACTCTTGAGAACTTGGTTTATAGAATGCTGTTTACTGACGTGGAAGAGAGAGAGAGAGATCCCTCTACCCAAACTACTTTGTTCAGTATTTCTCAGGGACCTTGGTCATGCTCGAAGGCCGAGATGGATGAGTTGCTGCATTCTCTTAACTTCCACGGGCACTATCAGGGGGGAGCGCCCGCATATGACCCTACTGTACACTACACAGGGGAGGCCTCAAGCTCGTACCAGGACGAGGGAGCTTCCTCGACATACTATGGAGGTGCATCTACTTGGGCACCATGGGATTGAGCCCCACTTAGGCCAAAAGCGTAAGCTTGGGGGGAGGTATACCGACATCACACTCATATACATATCATGTTCGGTCGGTTCTTTGTATATCCATTGTTTCGCTTTCTTTTTGGTTCTTGTTGCTTCTTTCTCAAAACACAAAAATACCAAAAATATTTTCATTGTTTCTCTTGGTTTGTTTCTTTGTTTCTTTGCTTTGGTTTGCCTTAAAAGAAAAATCCAAAAAGATTTTGCTTTGTTTGGTTTGCTTTGTTTTTGTTTGGTTTTTCTTTGTTTGCTTATTTCTAAAAAATTGAAAACCCCAAAAATATTTGTTGTTCTTCTTTGGTTTTGTGAGTTCTTTGCAGGGTTCAGCCGTTCTCAGTGGATATTGGTTTTCATGTTAATTATTCAAGTCACACAAGTGAAGAGCAATAATGAAGATTAAGACAACTCGAGGTGTGGTAATAGGCTGGTAACGAACTCTATTTGTTTCATTTTTGTACAGATACTCATCACTATGAGCATGTTATCCTGTTTGTGTAAGGTGTATGTCATTATGGATGCTTAGTAGTTCTTGCTTGCCTATGATTAGCTCCAGCTTGCTAATAGTTTGTAGCATGCCATATGAATGTTTTCTTGCATTGTTTAATTCATACTTTGGTATGAAATTGTGGTATCCTCCTCTGACTATTCATGTGAATCGAATTGGCACATGCTCACGCATGCAAATGACTAATCAATAGTCAGTAAGCCTCGATGATTTATTTTGCCTCAGAGTTCTTGTATCACTTTCATGCCATAATTAGTCCTATTTTGTTGCAAGCATGATTATGACAGTTATTGCTCTCTCGTTTTTCGCTCCCTCTCTATTGCTAGCCTTCACTTGCACTGAGTATGTGCTCTACCTGTGTTTCCAAATCCCCAAAACCAATATTGCCAGCTGTGTCCACCATACCTACCTATTAGCATTATTTGCTACTTCAGTGCATATTCCATATGTCGTGTTTTCTTCCAAAATAAAATGTTTGTCTGTTTTGAGAAAGTTAGTTAGTAAAGCTCTCGCGAACTTGATGGCACACTTTATTCCTTGTGCTTAATAATTATGAACCATTGTGACTACTCCATGAAAGTTATATGCTTGCTTATTATATACTCGGAGTCAGCAGAACCGTGTTGTCACGGGGAACGCTTTCAACACTTGTTGGATATCTTATCAAGTTGATACTTTGCTCTTTTTTTACGGATGTCGAAGATGTGAAATAAAAGGGGAAGTTGTTAGTTCATGGAGTTTATACATTGTGTTAGAGAAACGCCTGGGCCGCTAGCCTAATCCATGCTTAATCATGGTGGAAACTTGTAGCATCACTATAATGAGCATCTATGAAGCTTCCTCAATAAAAAGCTATGCATATGGTAAATAAAAAGATTGCTGAGATGCTCATTGTCTTCTTGCCTTGTCATTTTGGTTATGGGAAAACTCATGTGCCATATGCAAGGGGTACCCCATTGGTGGTTCTCGATGATATGCATGTATTTACAATGACAAGAACTTTCAGGCGACCAAAGTTGAGTAGCATGCGGAGCGGCCCTCGTACTCTAGGGACTTGGGATTTTCAGCCTATGGTCTATCAAGCACATGATTCAGAGTGGACCTCACTTTCACCTTAACCACATGAAGATGCCTATGATAGGGGCAATGAGAGCTCAAAACTAATGAGTACCTTCCTTTCAGCATTGGGAAGCCTTTCAAACCTTCACAAAACCATTTTCACAATTTTGTTGAGTCACCACTTATTCTATGAGAACCTTATTGAGAGCATAGTTGTCATTCTTGTGTTTGTTCTAAAACTTTGTTAATTATGTCATGACTTTGATGCTTGTATCTATGATATATTTACCTCTAGTATTCACTTGAACTTCAGAGGTGCCTTGGCATTCATATTGTGCTCTTCAAACAAAGGCAAGCGAGATACCACTCTATCATACCTTATTATGAGCATTGCAATGTTTCTTATGTTTATATTTCATGCTACTTATTATTATTGAGTTGGTTTCTCTTCATAGCTTGCAATGACTATTGAGTAGACTTAGTTGCATACTTATTATTATGAATTGTTTAATAATCTACTCCTGTGCTGAGAATATATACATCATATGAAGCAAAGTGTTCGTGAAAGTTCTTTTATCGCACTCAGTTTTCAACTGAATTGCTTGAGGACAAGAAATAAGCTAATCTTGGGGGGAGTTGATACGTCCAAAACGTATCTACTTTCTCGAACACTTTGATATTGTTTCTTCTCTAAACTTGTGTGATTTGGATACTATAGGGGTTCGTAGCATGGAAAACAAAAAATTTCTACCACATGCAAACAAACAAGCCAAGATCTATCTACTAGATTGTAGCAACGAGTCGATAGAGGAACTCACCCTCGAAGATTCCAAAGTGTTTAACGAGAGCAGATTCTCGTGGGTGATGTAGTCGTACTCTTGCCGATCTCAAGATCGCGTAGACGATCCTTCCGGCATTGCGTTCCGGCAGCGCTTCCGTAGTCGGTCACACGTTCGATACTCGATGAAGACCTTCCTCTCCCTTGTTCCAGCAGGCAGCAGAGGTTGTAGCACTCTCCTCGCAATTCCGGCAGCATGACGGCGTGGTACCGGAAGTAGAGGGGAGATCTCGCAGGGATTCGCCTTAAGCCGGAGCGAGTATGGTGGACTATGACAGAGGCCTTGGCGATCTAGGGTTTAAAGGCACCAAGGGGCGGAGCTTGGCCAGCGGCCTAGGTCTTGGGGAAGCCCCAAGTCGGCGGCTAGGAGAAATCCTAGGGCGGCGACGACTTGCAGGAGGCCGGCGGCTAGGGTTAGGGTTTTGGGTGGTGTTGGGTGTAGGGAAGAGGGGCAGTCGTGCCCCTCCTTTTATAGGTGGGAGGGCGCAGCCAAGGGGAAGGGAGTCCCCCCCCAAGTCGGCCTCCTTGGCCGGCGAGTGGAGGGAGAGGAACTCCTCCCCAAGTAGGTTTCCTACTCTCCCTCCACCAAGCAAAACTGCCGTTTGACTTTTCAAATTGGCGTTTGACTTTTCAAACTAGGATTTGATTTCTCCCTTTATTTTGCCCAGTCATGATACCTAGTACATGATGCAACCATTCCACATTGTCATGACACATTCATGTACCCTTCCCCTCCGGAGTGCCGGACCTTCCGGAACCATCTAGAACATTCCCGATGAAAACACCGGAATCATTCCCCAACTCCGAAACAGGACTTTCCTTATATGAATCTTATTATCCGGACCATTCCGGATCTCCTCGTGATATCCCGGATCCCATCCGAGACTCCGAACAACATTCGGTCTCTTACTCATCATTCCATAACTACTCAACAACATCGAATCCTTAAGTGTGTCTCCCTACGGTTCGTGAATTATGCGGACATGATCGAGACACTTCTCCGAACAATAACCAATAGAGGAATATGGTAATTCATATGTCTCCCACATATTTCTACGATTACTTTGCAATCGAATGAACCACTTACATACGATACCAATTTCCCTTTGTCTCACGATAGTTTACTTATCCAAGGTTTTGATCGTCGGTATCTCTGCATACCTAGTTCAACCTCGTTACTGATAAGTACTCTTTTCTCGTTCCCATGATATGTGATCCCTTGTGAGCCAGTCACATGCTTGCAATCTAATTGGATGCAATTCCACCGAGAGGGCCCAGAGTATATCCATCCGTCATATGGATGGACAAATCCCACTCTTCATCCATGTGTCTCAGCCCATACTTTCCGAATACGCAATGCCACCTTTATAGCCACCCAGTTATGGTGTGGTGTTTGATGTCATCAAAGCATCCTTCCGGTGATGGTGATAAGCATGATCTCATGGTCGAAGGAATTAGATTACTATGTATCAGAAAGCTTATAGCAATTGAACTATTAAAATGACTTGATCTTTATGCTATGCTTATCTACATGAGTATGTCCACCATACCATTCTCCTAATGATATGATCTTGTTATTAACAACATCTCAAATGTTCATGATCAAGAAACCATGATCATCTATTAATCAACAAGCTAGTATTAAGAAGAGGCTTTACTAGGGACTCTAATTTAGTTTACAAATCACACAAGTATTAATGTTTCTTGTTAATACTATTATAGCATGAATGTAAACATTTATCATAAACACAAAGATATAATAATAACTACATTTATTATTGCCTCTAGGGCATATCTCCAACAGTCTCCCACTTGCACTAGAGTCAACTAATCTAGATTACATGGTAATATACCGAACACCCATGGCAGTTTGGTGTTGGTCATGTTTTGCCCTCGGGAGAGGTTTAGTCAACGGATCCGCCACATTCAGATCAGTGTGTAGTTTGCAAATATTTATGTCACCATCTTGTACATGTTCTCGAATAGCGTGAAAACGTAGCTTGATGTGCTTCAGCTTCTTGTGTGACCTTGGTTCTTGCGCATTGGCTATGGCGCCCATGTTATCACAGTAGATAGACATTGGGTCCAGCGCACTTGGAACCACACCGAGCTCTGTAATGAACTCCTTCATCCATATCGCTTCTTGTGAAGCCTCCGAAGCAGCTATGTATTCCGATTCAGTTGAAGATCTCGCCACAATGCTTTGTTTTGCACTCTTCCAGCTAACTGCTGCACCATTCAATAGAATCATCCGGATCGGTGTTCCAACTAGCATCGGTGTAACCATTAACAACGAGTTGTTCATCACCTCCATAAGAAAGAACCATATCCTTAGTTCTTCTCAACTACTTAAGGATGTTTTTGACCGCTGTCCAATGATCCACTCCTGGATCACTTTGATATCTGCTAGTCAAACTAAAAACATATGCAATGTCGGGTCTAGTACATAGCATGGCATACATTAGAGATCCTATGGCTGAGGCATAGGGAGTCTTACTCATCCTTTCTCTATCTTCTGCTGTTGCTGGACTTTGAGTTTTACTCAAGGTCGTATTGGGCAACATGGGCAATAACCCTTTCTAGCTATCTTCCATTCGAAACCTCTTGAGAACTTTGTCCAAAAATGTACTTTGTGACAATGATATTAGGCGTCTCGATCTATCTCTATAAATCTTTATGACTAATATGTAAGTTGCTTCGCCAAGATCTTTCATTGAAAAACTATTATTCGAATATTCTTTGACACTATTAAGAAGGTCTACATCATTCCTAATCAACAATATGTCATCTACATATAGTATTAAGAATGCTACAGAGCTCCCACTCACTTTCTTGTAAATACAAGCTTCTCCATAACTTTGTATAAAACCAAAACTTTTGATTACCTTATCAAAACGTTGATTCTAGCTTCGGGATGCTTGCTTCAACCCATATATGGACCGTTGAAGTTTGCATACCTTGTTAGCATCTTTAGGATCGACAAAACCTTTGGGTTGCATCATATACAACTCTTCATCAATGTCTCCATTGAGGAACGCTGTTTTGACATCCATCTGCCATATCTCATAATCATAATAAGCAGCGATTGTGTAACATCCCAGATTCTATGTTTGGATGTTATTAGTTTCATGCATCATCCTTGCATCATTTGCATCCTACATTTTAAAACATTGCAACTACAAAAATCCTAACACATAAACCCATTTAAAAACTCTATTTAATATTCTCATAAGTAAGCACCCTTGATGTATTAGTTTGACCCTTCAAAAACTTTGTAAAAACAGTAAGCCATGGTCCTATGTTGACCAGCTCAATTTTATGAGAATTTAGAAACAAGTTTCATAAATTTTTGACCTAGTTTGCAAAAGTTATTGGGGTTTAAAGAAAACAGAAAAGGGAAAATGTTTAAAGAAAAAAAAAAGAGAAAACCTAACCTAACTGGGCCGGCTGTGCCAGCCCGCCAGCGCACGCGCGTCGCCTAATTGCCAGCGCAGCCCAGCAGGCCGCAGCCGCTGATGCGGGGGTCCCACCCCGTCGTCGTCTTCCGGTGTCCGCGGCGAGCACGTCTTCCTCCGCCGCATCGGACTCCTAACCGCGCCGGACTCGACCGCCCCCTTCCCCAAGATTCTGGCCCTTATAAGCCGACCTCCCTCTCGTCGTTTTCCCCTCGAAAACCCTAGCCAAACTTCGCCGAACCGCTGCCGGCGTCGCCCTCGGGAAGGTTCCGATCCGGCGATTCGCGCCACCCCGAGCTCCTCCTTGCTATTAATCGCCTTTCCCATGCAACACCGCCTCACCCCTGACCCTTCCTTCCTTTCCTAGTGCAGCACAATGTCGGGAATTTCTCGCCGACGTGCCGCCGGAGCCGCGGGAACCAGTGGAGGTGTGCGCCTAGACGAGGGAAGAGGATCCGAAGCCGATCACGCACGCAGGACCGCGAGAAGGAGTAGAGCGCCGTCGTGCTCTCCGCTACTTCGGGGAACCACCGCAACGTCGCCGACGACCACGTCTGACTGCGCCGCCGCCGTCTCGCCATCGACGCCGCCGGTAAGTTCTCGCCACCGCTCTCGTCCGTTGGATCCGAGTAGAACGGTGTAGATTAGATGGATGGACGAAGCGGTACTAGCCAATACCGCGCTGCCACGTGGCAGAGCCGCGCCCGCAGCCGCATCAGCGCCGCGTCGGTCCAGCCGGACCAGTCAGACGAAGCCACCTGGTTGCAGATTTGGTTTTTAAACTTACGAAATTCACCAAAAATCGAATATTTGGCCAAATCTAGCTTATAATATACCGTTGGATTCCTAATTTTATGTAGAATCCAAATATGTAATAATATTGCAAGGTTACAGTAATGTTTTAGTTGTAGGTTTTAATCATTAGATTAGAGGGTTTAGTCTATAGAAAAAATAATTAAAATTCTATTCTACTTGTTTCTTGTGGCTATAATTTTGTTTCCACAATACCTACTGATCCAAATCATTAAGCTTTGCTTAAGATTATTAGATCTAACTTGGGGCTATCTAGATGGTTTGATCTCCTATAATCCTAAGAATTGTTTAGTGATTCAAATTAGATCTAAAACCAAATAAATCCTAGTGACACCCTTAAACTATCACAACACAAACTTGCTACCATGATCAATTTAACCAACCTTGCATAATTACCATGTCGCATGCATGCATTAATTTTTCTTTGTGATATGCTTTGAGCAAGTTGTGATCAGATCTATGTTTGTGATTCGTTAGATTGCCCGAAGTGCGCTAAGGAGTGTTATTGTGTAGAGTGCTGCTCGGATCAAGGCAAGTTACACCACTTGTTCATAATTTTGTCCCAGTTTTGATTCTATGCATGTGATCTTCAAAATTCTGTAGTATGCATGTGTAGGATGTTCCAGTAGAATTTTTCTTAGTATTATTTTGCAAGTGCGAAGATTTTGTAGTATGCCATGAGTAGCTCTATACTTAGGATTTTCCATCCTAATAGGTTACCCCTGTTTTTGCTAAGTATTGCTTGCTATGCTATATATACAAAGTATCGTTGGGGGGTTCGAAAGACAAAGAATTTTTCTAAGTATAAAGGCTCTCTAGAGCAAACTTTCTTCTCAAATCCACTTCAAAATAAAACTAAGTTTTCTTCTGGGAGGAATGGTTGTCGGGTCAACGAGTGTGATTTTGGTGGAGGACGGCCGCCTAGGAATCAAAGAAGTCTGCCATGTTTCAGAATTCAGAAGCTTCCAGTGCAACCACAATACATTATGGGCTCTGTCTTGGCCTAGTACTTAGTGGGAAACCTCACCTGGGTACCAACATTTGGAGGTTCTTGGCACGGTTGGATCCGGAAGGTAGAGGGGCTACTAAGGGAAAGCCTCGCCATGGTCTTGTCTGTTAAAGGACTTGATCGTGGATTGTGGGTAAAGTGCACAAACTCTCGAGAGTATTGCAATCTGATCGATCAGCCGTGTTCACGGTAACAGAACAACAATGAGCGTCTGAAGGATGGAGCCTCTGAAGGATCTTTCTCTCTCTTTTCTAAAAACAAAGTTTTGAAACCCCATGGCGTGCGTAATATCGCCAATGGGTGGGAATTTAGGGAACTTGGTGTGTAATATCCAAGTGACGCTTGGTGTGTAATATCCAAGTGTTTGGTTGTTTGGACACTTGGTGCGTAATATCCTCGTGTGCCACTCGACCTTATTTTATTCAAGCAAATGTTTACAAAGTAGGGCAATCTTCTATCCTTCTCTCTATTTAAGAAAATTAGCCTTGAGAAAATGAACTCTACAGCCTACACCAGCCTTGCATGTAGAGATAGTCTTTTCTTCCCTTGGTGTAATTTGCCAATACATTCAAAGTATTGACCCAACTTGTTGGCTGCACGTCTTATGTGCAGAATCCGAAGATTGAAAGGTGCGTAGGGATCGCGGGTCTACACTCGACAAGCCTGGGTATTGATGGACTCATTCTGTTTTTATGTTTTCCGCTGTTATTTGAGCTAGCATAATGCTAAGCAATTTTTGTAATAATTTCATACTCTGGATTCTCCGTGTAATAAAGACTTTGTGTTTTACATGATATTTCATCTACTGTGAGTGCTAGCTATTGATCCAGGGACTATCATGTTAATCACAGGGACTTAGGATCCTTACCGATTCGAGGTCACTACAGATGGTAGATACAGGATGCCGAAGAAAAGGTGCGGCAGATTCAGGGTAGGCTAAAGGTAGCCCAATCCCGACAGAAGAGCTACGCTGATTCCAAACGCAGAGATGTGACTTATGAAATAGGGGACCGTGCGTATCTCCGAGTTTCACCCCTACGTGGAGTTAAGAGGTTCGGAATCAAGGGCAAGTTAGCCCCACGATTCATAGGACCATATAAGGTTCTGGCCCGTAGAGGAGAAGTTGCTTATCCGCTGGAGCTACCGGAAGGACTCACCGTTCATGATGTATTTCATGTGTCACAACTAAAGAAGTGTCATCCGGAGATGGCTAACACACCGCTAAGAGACACCGTTCCCCTAGACGAGGTTCGATTGGAGAATGACCTTACCTATGAGGAGAAACCCATCAAAATACTGGAAATAGCCGAAAGGGTTACCCGCACTAAGACTATAAGATTCTGCAAGGTACAATGGAACCACCACTCCAAAGAAGAAGCTACGTGGGAACGTGAAGACGACATGAGAACGGAGCACCCACACCTATTTGCTAGCCAACCCGAATCTCGAGGACGAGATTTTTCTTAAGGGGGGTAGGTTTGTAACATCCCAGATTCTGTGTTTGGATGTTATTAGTGTCACGCATCATCCTTGCATCATTTGCATCCTACATTTGAAAACATTGCAACTACAAAAATCCTAACACATAAACCCATTTAAAAACCCTATTTAATATTCTCATAAGTAAGCACCCTTGATGTATTAGTTTGACCCTTCAAAAACTTTGTAAAAACAGTAAGCCATGGTCCTCTGTTGACCACCTCAATTTTATGAGAATTTAGAAACAAGTTTCATAAATTTTTGACCTAGTTTGCAAAAGTTATTGGGGTTTAAAGAAAACAGAAAAAGGAAAATGTTTAAAGAAAAAAAAGAGAAAACCTAACCTAACTGGGCCGGCTGTGCCAGCCCGCCAGCGCGCGCGCATCGCCTAATTGCCAGCGCAGCCCAGCAGGCCGTAGCCGCTGACGCGGGGGTCCCACCCCGTCGTCGTCTTCCGGAGTCCGCGGCGAGCACGTCTTCCTCCGTCGCGTCGGACTCCTAACCACGCCGGACTCGACCGCCCCCTTCCCCAAGATTCTGGCCCTTATAAGCCGACCTCCCTCTCGTCGTTTTCCCCTCGAAAACCCTAGCCAAACTTCGCCGAACCGCTGCCGCCCTCCCTCGCCGGTGTCACGCTCGGGAAGGTTCCGATCCGGCGATTCACGCCACCCCGAGCTCCTCCTTGCTATTAATCGCCTTTCCAGTGCAACACCGCCTCACCCCCGACCCTTCCTTCCTTTCCTAGTGCAGCACAACGTCGGGAATTTCTCGCCGACGTGCCGCCGGAGCCGCGGGAACCAGTGGAGGTGTGCGCCTAGACGAGGGAAGAGGAGCCGAAGCCGATCACGCACGCAGGACCGCGAGAAGGAGTAGAGCGCCGTCGTGCTCTCTGCTAATTCGAGGAACCACCGCAACGTCGCCAACGACCACGTCTGACCGCGCCGCCGCCGTCTCGCCATCGACTCTGCCGGTAAGTTCTCGCCACCGCTCTCGTCCGTTGGACCCGAGTAGAACGGCGTAGATTAGATGGATGGACGAAGCGGTACTAGCCAATACCGCGCTGCCGCGTGGCAGAGCCGCGCCCGCAGCCGCGTCAGCGCCGCGTCGGTCCAGCTGGACCAGTCAGACGAAGCCACCTGGCTAAGTTTTTAAGTGAGATTCAAATCTGGTTGCAGATTTGGTTTTTAAACTTACGAAATTCACCAAAAATCGAATATTTGGCCAAATCTAGCTTATAATATACCGTTGGATTCCTAATTTTATGTAGAATCCAAATATGTAATAATATTGCAAGGTTACAGTAATGTTTTAGTTATAGGTTTTAATCATTATATTAGAGGGTTTAGTCTATAGAAAAATAATTAAAATTCTATTCTACTTGTTTCTTGTGGCTATAATTTTGTTTCCACAATACCTACTGATCCAAATCATTAAGCTTTGCTTAAGATTATTAGATCTAAGTTGGGGCTATCTAGATGGTTTGATCTCCTATAATCCTAAGAATTATTTAGTGATTCAAATTAGATCTAAAACCAAATAAATCCTAGTGACACCCTTAAACTATCACAACACAAACTTGCTACCATGATCAATTTAACCAACCTTGCATAATTACCATGTTGCATGCATGCATTAATTTTTCTTTGTGATATGCTTTGAGCAAGTTGTGATCAGATCTATGTTTGTGATTCGTTAGATTGTCCGGAGTGCGCTAAGGAGTGTTATTGTGTAGAGTGCTGCTCGGATCAAGGCAAGTTACACCACTTGTTCATAATTTTGTCCCAGTTTTGATTCTATGCATGTGATCTTCAAAATTCTGTAGCATGCATGTGTAGGATGTTCCAGTAGAATTTTTCTTAGTATTATTTTGCAAGTGTGGAGATTTTGTAGTATGCCATGAGTAGCTCTATACTTAGGATTTTCCATCCTAATAGGTTACCCCTGTTTTTGCTAAGTATTGCTTGCTATGCTATATATACAAAGTACCGTTGGGGGGTTCGAAACACAAAGAATTTTTCTAAGTATAAAGGCTCTCTAGAGCAAACTTTCTGCTCAAATCCACTTCAAAATAAAACTAAGTTTTCTTCCGGGCGGAATGGTTGTCGGGTCAACGAGTGTGATTTTGGTGGAGGACGGCCGCCCAGGAATCAAAGAAGTCTGCCATGTTTCAGAATTCAGAAGCTTCCAGTGCAACCACAATACATTATGGGCTCTGTCTTGGCCTAGTACTTAGTGGGAAACCTCACCTGGGTACCAACATTTGGAGGTTCTTGGCACGGTTGGATCCGGAAGGTAGAGGGGCTACTAAGGGAAAGCCTCGCCATGGTCTTGTCTGTTAAAGGACTTGATCGTGGATTGTGGGTAAAGTGCACAAACTCTCGAGAGTATTGCAATCTGATCGATCAGCCGTGTTCACGGTAACAGAACAACAATGAGCGTCTGAAGGATGGAGCCTCTGAAGGATCTTTCTCTCTCTTTTCTAAAAACAAAGTTTTGAAACCCCATGGCATGCGTAATATCGCCAATGGGTGGGAATTTAGGGAACTTGGTGTGTAATATCCAAGTGACGCTTGGTGTGTAATATCCAAGTGTTTGGTTGTTTGGACACTTGGTGCATAATATCCTCGTGTGCCACTCGACCTTATTTTATTCAAGCAAATGTTTACAAAGTAGGGCAATCTTCTATCCTTCTCTCTATTTAAGAAAATTAGCTTTGAGCAAATGAACTCTATAGCCTACACCAGCCTTGCATGTAGAGATAGTCTTTTCTTACCTTGGTGTAATTTGCCAATACATTCAAAGTATTGACCCAACTTGTTGGTTGCCCGTCTTATGTGCAGAATCCGAAGATTGAAAGGTGCGTAGGGATCGCGGGTCTACACTCGACAAGCCTGGGCGTTGATGGACTCATTCTGTTTTTATGTTTTCCGCTGTTATTTGAGCTAGCATAATGCTAAGCAATTTTTGTAATAATTTCATACTCTGGATTCTCCGTGTAATAAAGACTTTGTGTTTTACATGATATTTCATCTACTGTGAGTGCTAGCTATTGATACAGGGACTAGCATGTTAATCACAGGGACTTAGGATCCTTACCGATCCGAGGTCACTACAGATTGCTAACATAATCCTCACAGACTTTAGCTTCGCTACTGGTGAGAAAGTCTTATCGTAGTCAACTCCTTGAATTTGTCGAAACCCTTTTGCGACAAGTCAAGATTTATAGATAGTAACATTACCATCAGCATCTGTTTTCTTCTTGAAAATCCATTTGTTCTCGACAGCCTTCCTGCCATCCGGTAAGTCCACCAAAGTCCATACTTGGTTTTCGTACATGGATCCAATTTCGGATTTCATGGCATCTTGCCATTTATTGGAATCTGGGATCATCATCGCTTCCTCATATGTCGCAGGGTCATCGGTGTTGTCCACCAACATGACACTCATAATGGGATCATACCAATCAGGAGTGGTACGAGTCCTCGTTGACCTGCGAGGCTCTGTAGCAATTTCAACCGAAGTTTCATGATCATCATCATTAGCTTCCTCTCTTATTGGTGTAGGAGCCACAGGGACTACTTCCGGTGCTGCGCTACTCGCAAGTTCGAGAGAAGGTTCAACAACCTCGTTGAGTTCTACTTTCCTTCCAGTCACTTCTTTCGAGAGAAATTCCTTCTCTAGAAAGGATCCATTCTTGGAAACGTAGATTTTGCCTTCGAATCTATGATAGAAGGTATACCCAATAGTTTCCTTCGGGTATCCTATGAAGACGCATTTTTCCGCTTTGGGTTCAAGCTTGTCCGGTTGTAACTTCTTTACATAGGCTTCGCAACCCCAAACTTTAAGGAACGACAATTTAGGTTTCTTCCCAAACCATAATTCATACGGTGTCGTTTCAAAGGATTTAGATGATGCCCAATTTAAAGTGAATGCGGTTGTTTCTAATGCATAACCCCAAAATGTTAGCGGTAAATCTGTAAGTGACATCATAGAACGAACCATATCTAAGAGCGTTCGATTACGACGTTCGGACACACCATTACGCTGTGGTGTTCCCGGCGGTGTCAATTGAAAAAGTATTCCGCATTTCTTCAAATGCTCCCCAAACTCGTAACTCCGATATTAACCTCCACGATCAGAACACAGAAATTTAATCTTCTTGTTATGTTGATTCTCTACCTCACTTTGAAATTCCTTAAACTTCTCGAAAGTTTCGGACTTATGTTTCATGAAATAGATATACCCATATCTACTCAAGTCATCCGTGAAGGTAAGAACATAACGATAACCACCGCGTGATGCTACACTCATTGGACCACACACATAGGTATGTATGATTTCCAATAAGTCAGTAGCTCGCTCCATCATACCAGAAAATGGAGTTTTAGTCATTTTACCCATCATACATGCTTCACATCTTTCAAGTGATTCAAGAAGTCCATCGGAATGGAGTTTCTTCATACGCTTCACTCCAATGTGACCAAGACGACAATTCCACATATAGGTCGAGTTATCACTCAATTTCAAACGTTTAGCTTCTATGTTATTAATATGTGTATTTCCACTATCGAGATTCAATAAGAATAGACCATCTATCAAAGGTGCATGTGCATAAAACATATTACTCATATAAATCGAACAACCATTATTCTCGGACTTAAACAAGTAACCGTCTCGCAACAAACATGATCCAGATATAATGTTCATGCTCAACACAGGCACCAAATAACAATTACTTAAGTATAAAACTAATCCCGATGGTAGATGAAGAGGTAGCGTGCCGACCGCGATCACATCAACCTTTGATCCATTTCCAACGCGCATCGTCGCCTCGTTCTTCGCTAGCTTCCGTTTATTCTGCAGCACCTGTTTCGAGTTACAAATATGAGCAACCGAACCAGTATCAAATACCCAGGAACTACTACGAGTACTAGTGAGATACACATCAATAACATGTATATCGGATATACCTTTCTTCTTTATGTTGCCGTTCTTCAAATCCGCCAAGTACTTCGGGAAATTCCACTTCCAGTGACCCTCTCCCTTGCAGTAAAAGCATTCAGTATCAGGCTTAGGTCCAGCTTTGGTCTTCTTCGCTGGTGCGGCAACTTTCTTACCACCCTTCTTGAAGTTACCCTTTTGATTAGACTTGCCTTTCTTGAATTTGGTGGTCTTATTGATCAACAACACTTGATGCTCTTTCTTGATCTCCACTTCTGCAGATTTCAACATGGAGAAGAGTTCTGGCAACGTCTTGTTCATGCTTTGCATATTGTAGTTCATCACAAAGTTCTTGTAAGTTGGTGGAAGTGATTGGAGGACACGGTAAATCCCCAAAGCATTAGGAATCACTATACCCAAGCTTTGGAGTTTGTTTGCGTGCCCAGACATCTTAAGAACGTGCTCACTAACGGAGCTGCCCTCTTCCATCTTGTAGTTAAAGAACTTTTCAGAAGCCTCATAACTCTCAACTGCCGCGTGAGTCTCAAATATCAATTTGAGTTCACGGACAATATCATGTGGGTCATGGTTCTCAAACCTTTTCTGAATCTCCGATTCCAAACCATACAAGATAGCACACTGAAATGTGGAGTACTGATTCTTTCGAGCGAGGTAAACATTCTTTACTTCATCGGTAGCATGAACTGCAGGCGGGTCACCCAGCGGTGCATCCAGCACATAGGTCAAATTACCAGCATTGAGGACAATCCTCAAATTGCGGAACCAATCCGCGAAGTTGCTTCCATTGTTTTTCAACTTTTCTTTCTCTAGGAACGCATTAAAATTGATGGTAGGAGCCGCCATTGATCTACAACATATTTGCAATAGTTTAGACTAATTTTATGACAAATTGAGTTCTAATTAATAGTTAAATTAATCTAGGTGAACTCCCACTCAAAACAATATCCCTCACATTGTTTTAGTGATCCCACGAACCAAATCCACCACATAAAAACCGATCATCACGAGAGTTGATATAGCTTCAATGGCGAACAGTCGACATGTTCATCATATCTGCATATGATTCATGCTTTACCTTTCGGTGATCCGTGTTCCGAGACCATGTCTGTACATGCCAGGCTCGTCAAGATCAAACCTTAGCTTCCGCATGAGCAAATCTGGCTTGCTCACGTTATATACACTTGCAGAATCTAACACACCCGATCATCACGTGGTGCTTCGAAACAACAAGCTTTAGCAACGGTGCTTACTAAGGATGGACACTTTAAAACATGAAATTAATGTGCATGAGGGATCATCTTATAATGCTACCGTCGTTAACTAAGAAATACAAGATGCATAAAGGATTAACATCACATGCAATTCATAATATGTGATATGATATGGCATTTATTCTTATGCTTCCGATCTCCATCTTCAAGCACAAACATGATCTCCATCATCACCGGTATGGCGTCAAGGTCAATGGCGTCGCTTCATGGTTGTCGTCCACCAGCTTCAACTATTACAACTACTTTGAATAGACATGCGGGTCTTAACAGAAATTAAAGACAACCATATGTCTCCTGTCAGTTGCCAACTTACAATAAGGATCATTGCATACATCAAATATAATCACAATCATGGCCATATCACATCGCAGCACACCCCTGCAAAACAAAGTTAGACGCCTCTAATTTTCTTTGCATATTTTACGTGGTTTGGGGCTTTCAATAAGTGTCGATATAACTTACGAACAAGAACCAAAAAGTTGATGTTTGAACTATCAAGTGCCCATTGTAAATTGGATCTATACTATAATGGGAGATACAGACACCCGCAAAGCCACTTATGCAATACAAGTTGCATGTTGAGCGTGGAGCAAGTCTCATGAACGATGTCATGTAAGGTTAGCCCGGGCCGCTTCATCCCATCATACCGCAAGATGAAAAGTACACAAGAAGCAATTGATAATAAAAATACCACCGCCCACAATGACCATTGTATTCTACTCGTGCAACAGATCTACATATACACACGGATCTGATACCACTGCAGGGGTTCGTAGCATGGAAAACAAAAAAATTCTACCGCATGCAAACAAACAAGCCAAGATCTATCTACTAGATTGTAGCAACGAGTCGATAGAGGAACTCACCCTCGAAGATTCCAATGTGTTTAACGAGAGAAGATTCTCATGGGTGATGTAGTCGTACTCTTGTTGATCTCAAGATCGCGTAGACGATCCTTCCGGCGCTGCGTTCCGACAGCGCTTTCGCAGTCGGTCACACGTTCGGTTCTCGATGAAGACCTTCCTCTCCCTTGTTCCAGAAGGCAGCGGAGGTTGTAGCACTCTTGTAACATCTCTAAAATCATGTTTCAAAATCATGCATAACATCCATGCATCCATGATCATATAAGTTTCATTTCAAACAAATCATTTCAAAACAGAAGCATATATGCTTATTATTTCATGTAAGTTTGCTCTAGCCTTAGTGTTATCTTCCAATGAGAAGAGTACTTGTTTTGGTTCAGTCAGGTTAGAAATTCAAACTTAGGCACCATCAAAAGTTTGAACAAAGTTTCAAAACAAAATGAGTAAATAAAACCAATATTATGCCTATTGTATATATTATCATAAAGGCTTGGTTTTATTTTTATTTTCATTTGATCAAAGTGTTTTCAGTAAACAGTAGTGTTTGACACACATTTGAGTGCAAGGTTTGCTGAATAAAAACCTAGGGAAGATTTGAATTCAAACTCATTTGATTTGGAATTGAAAATCATTTCAGAAAATCAAAACAGAAAAAGAAAAGGAGAAAAGAAATGGAAAAAGGCCAGCGCCACCTAACTAGCCCAACAACGGATTCAGCCCACTAAGCCCACCCGGGTTCCCCCTCTCTCTCTCTCACTCGCAGACGAACCCACCAGGTCACTGACCACACGACCCCACCCCCTCTCTGTTTCACTCGCTGACTGGTGGACCTCGCCAGCTCATCTTCATCTTCCCCAAATCGCGCCCACGACCATGTCGCCGGCCGTTTCCTCTGCCATTCACTTCCGTGTTGATTCCTCGCTTAAATTCCCTTGATACCGCACGCGATCCTCGCCCCCGCTCTGGCTATAAGACCACCTCCCCCTCGCGGCCATTTCCCCCAACAAAGCCAGACTGAAACGCCCCCAGGCTGCCCGCAATCACCCTCGCGTCGCCATAGACAGAGCTCACTCCGGAGACCAATCCCGGTGAGCCCCGTGCGCCCCTCTCTCTGGTTCATACGATCCGCTTCACAACTTCCTTGCGCACCTTCTGACCCCACTGGTTCGTCCTGTACTGCCCAGGTCGTCGACTTTGTCAAACGCTGCAAGCTCCCAACGACATCCTCAACTCCGGCGATCAAATTCGGTGAGCCCCTTGTTCCCCTTCGCCTCTGTTTCACACGAACATGTTCGCCGTAGTCTTGTGCATCTCCTGATGCCGTTTGTTCGTGCTAGGGTGACCAGGAGCGTCGCCAACGTCGTCATCCACCCGAGCCCGACGCTGACAGCAACTCCGACGAGCCCGTGCAGCCGTGTCCGTGCGCCCCTTGCCAAGTTGTCGCCAGGTTGAGCATCAGTGCGTCGCTACGAACCTGGTAAGCGCCTCCGACGACCCAAGAACCACCTGTAGCATTGCGCGGCCGTAGGCCGAGCACGCCGCCGCCCGTAGCCACCGCCAGCGCCGCCCATCTGTGGTCGTTTGATCCAGGACCGTTGGATCTGGATCCAGCGCGTGAAATTAGATCACTTATCGAAACGTTATGCGTAGATCTGGACCTTGCAGATTAAGTAGATCCAGCGGCTCAGAAACGTGATCCAACGCGAAGCGGTACCGACCAATCAGATTAAGACGCGTGGCAACAGTTTAGTTTTAAAAACAGGAATTGAATCTATTAGATGTTTTGAATTTGTTTTGGCCATAACTTTTGATCCCCACGTTCAAATTTGATGAACTTTATATCAATGGAATCAGGAGAACAAGCCCTTTCTAAATATGCAATGTGTTTAATGTTTTCTTCTATTAAAATGGTTTTATTTACAGAAACATGTGTAGGGCTATTTTGAGTATATGAATTGTTTAAGAAATGTTTTAAGGTTTAAATAAATGTTGTTTGGCAAGTTTTGAACTTGTTTATGAACCAGTACAGTACACTTGCTTTGTAGAGTTTGAAAAACCATCACATATCATATTGCATGCATTCATATATTTTTGTTTGTATATATTTTGTATGTGATTGTTGCTATGATTTTTATGTGTAGATTTTGGTGCCAATAGTGATTGTGATTGTGAGGAGTGTAGCTACTCTCCAAACTACCAAGGCAAGTGGCGCTTCATGATATTTTTATCCCTATGTTTTCTACTAAGCATTAGAAATATTTTGCTAGTCTTGCATGTTATATTTTGCTTATATGCCATGTTGGGAAATCCTAGTAGTTGTAGAATTGCTAGGAAAATTTCTAAGTTAAGATGCTTTTCTATGCCATGCTTAGCCTAGCTAGTAGCAACCAAGGGTGGTGAAATATACATGCTATGATGAAAATATTTCTAAGTCTTTGGACTTGTGTTTTGCCTAATAAAACAACTAAGTAAATGAAACACCTGGGTGGAATGGAAGGAATGGTTTATGTTGAGTGGTTACACAAGGCCCATTTCTATGGTTTACCTTGTGTATCTCACTTGTGGAAAGCCACCCAGGAACAAAGAGATTTTAGAGGCCAAGTGTTAAGAAGCTTCCAGTGCAGCCACTTGGCAATATGGGCTCTGCCTGGATCACATAGGTTGCTAGAACTTAGCCATTTGGACAGTTGGTGGTAGTGGGATGATAGGTTGGAATGCGTCCATTTGGTCTAAGGGAAGGCTTCTAAAAGGTCCTGTCTTGGTGAAAATCAAGTCTGGTGGGGAAAGTGCACAACCTCTGCAGATGGAAGAATCTAAGTACTTAGCCATGTCCCTGGAAAAGGACAACTTGAGCATCAAGACATGGAAGCTATCAAGAATCTCCTCATCCCAATTTCTAAGTAAAACTTGTGGGTGAACAAGGGTGAAGGACCTCAATGTCTATTGGTGGTTCCTTGGGAAAAGTTTTGACAAAGAAAAACTTAGTGTTTTCAACTAATAGGCAAAACCTATTTTGAGCAAAGCAAGCCTAAGCTACACTTAGCCAAATTGCATATAGTATCTAGTCCACCAAATATTATACTAAGGTATCACTTGCCAATACTATTCCAATGTATTGACCCACTATGGCTGTAACTTGTGATGTTGTAGGTTACTCTGATGAGGATTAGGAGTCATGAGTCTACACTCAACATGCTTGCCTGTGGCACATGAAGATGAAGACTTTTTATCTATTTACTTATTTAAACTCTTGTAATAGGCCTGTGGCCATGGAGTTGTAAGACTATGTTGTCTCTGGAATGACTGTAATATGACCTTTGTTTCTGTGTACTTCATCTTAAACTGTGGATGCTAGCATTGATCCAGGGACTAGCATTGCAATCACAGGGATCCTTTTGCTTTATAAAGGAGGGATCTTACAATTCTCCTCGCGATTCCAGCAGCACGATGGCGTGGTACCTGAAGTAGAGGGGAGATCTCGCAGGGCTTCGCCTTAAGCCGGAGCGAGTATGGTGGACTATGAGAGAGGCCTTGGCGATCTAGGGTTTAGAGGCACCAAGGGGCAGAGCTTGGCCGGCGGCCTAGGGCTTGGGGAAGCCCCAAGTCGGCGGCTAGGAGAAACCCTAGGGAGGCGGCGACTTGTAGGAGGCCGGCGGCTAGGGTTAGGGTTTTGGGTGGTGTTGGGTGTAGGGAAGAGGGGCAGCCCTGCCCCTCCTTTTATTTGTGGGAGGGCGTGGCCAAGGGGAAGGGAGTCCCTCCCCAAGTTGGCCTCCTTGGCCGGCGGGTGGAGGGAGAGGAACTCCTCCCCAAGTAGGTTTCCTACTCTCCCTCCACCAAGCAAAACAGCCGTTTGACTTTTCAAATTGGCGTTTGACTTTTCAAACTAGGATTTGATTTATCCCTTTATTTTGCCCAGCCATGATACCTAGTACATGATGCAACCATTCCACATTGTCATGACACATTCATGTACCCTTCCCCTCCGGAGTGCCGGACCTTCCGGAACCTTCTAGAACATTCCCGATGAAAACACCGGAATCATTCCCCAACTCCGAAACAGGACTTTCCTTATATGAATCTTATTCTCTGGACCATTCCGGATATCCTCGTGATATCCCGGATCCCATCCGAGACTCCGAACATCATTCGGTCTCTTACTCATCATTCCATAACTACTCAACAACATCGAATCCTTAAGTGTGTCTCCCTACGGTTCGTGAATTATGCGGACATGATCGAGACACTTCTCCGAACAATAACCAATAGAGGAATCTGGAAATTCATATGGCTCCCACATATTTCTATGATTACTTTGCGATCGAATGAACCACTTACATACGATACTAATTGTAACATCCCAAAAATTTTCCTATTTTGGAATGTTATAAATAAAATCAATTGTTTGATTGATTGATTGACTTTTTTGAAAATTCTCAAAGAGAAGAAACTTTTTGAATATAAAATCCTCTCAACCTTGAATTCAAAATCTTATATTCTTTTGTTATGACCTAAGTAGCCATATAGGCAAAAGGGAATGGATTGATTTTGGATTGTAGAATTGGTGTGCAAGATTTCAAAATGAAAATCATGAAGCGTTCATAAGCATTTCATTACATCAATACAAAGTTCTCACAAACTGAATCCAAATCATGGTATCTAAATCCTATAGTTGATTCTCCCAAATGCTCCTAAAGGTAATTAAATTGACTTTATAAAACCCACTATTGCTAAGGCATAAATTATTGATAATTATAGCCTAAAGAGATCCAATTAATATTACAAAACTTTAGAAACAAAATTGAGCTCATTTGGAGCTATTATGAAAATGTTATGGAATAAATACAAACAAATAAAGATATAAATAAAATGGAATATACAAGGATTTATAAACCCACTACTTCCAAACTAGTAAAAAGATTACAAATTTTATTCTACAATGATCTATTTGATTTTAGAAAATTTTAGAAACAAGAATCGTGTCATTTGGAGTTCGTATGCAAAAAATATGAGGAAAACAAGTAATAGAAAAAAAGGAAAAGAAAAAAAAATGGGCCGGCCGAGCCAGCCGGCGGCCCAGCAAGACAGTCGAGCAGCACGCACGTACGTGAAGGGATCCCAGGTTTGCTTTAATTTCCGTGCAAAACAGTTTTTGTCAAACCTATCTCTATTCAAACCCTTATAACTTTTGATCTACAACTCCGAATTGATTTCCGTTTGTTTCTATTTGTTCCCTACTGCAAGACCTATCTCTACACCATCCTAAATCTCCATATAAAATCGTGGAGCCGTATGAGTTTCTATTCTCGAAATCCCGAATCTACACATGGCCGAATCTTATTTCGCTTTTTGACCCATATAGACTTCGTTGTTTGCCTTCGGCCAAAAACGAAAGTTGTAGAACTCGTCGAAATCTTTCAATCCCGACAAACCTCACCTCTTTTCATCCACCACAGCCGGAGAATCGCATCACAATATTTCAGATATGACGGTGTAAACCCAAGATGTACTCGCGCTCGTTTCTTCAAATCCAAATTCCTTTGGTGAGAAGTAGGACTAATGATTCCCCACAACTTTCATGTTCTAAGTTTTTCAATTTGACCTACGGATTTTTCTCTCTAACCCAGATCTGTTTCTTGTCTATTCTGAGCCAAAATCGAGTCAATCTCCTCTCCTAACCACTAGATCTCATCCCAACGGCCAGGATTAGATTGATTCCGCGAAGAGGTACGAGCCAACCGGATCTCGCCACGTGTCAACGTCAGGTCAGCATCTAATCCCAGTCAGCATGCAAAGTCAACATTCCCATTCAGCAGAATATTCTCTGAAATATTTCGTTCGAAATTTAAAATTGCACATTATAGATCTAACTTATAAAATTCATTAGAAATTCATACCACGTCCAAAAATTGCGTATAATATATCAAATTGAAGATAATTTTACGTAGAATCATCTTATCACAATAGATCCAACTTTTAATGTACGTGGTTATTGCAGTAATTTAATTAGTTTTAATGGTCTTTTAGGTTAATAAATTCATAGGAAATTATTTGTAACTCCGAAAAATATGAACAATATATCAAATTGAAGCTACTGTAATGTAGATTAATAATATCTGGTTGGATCCAGCCTTTGCGGAATATTTACCCTGTAGTGATTTAATTTGTTTTAATGGCCTTATAAATCATTAAATTCATAGAAAATTATTTGCATATCACAAAAATATAAATAATATACCGATAGAAAGCTGGTTCCATGTAGATCATCAATCTGCAAATGGTTCAGGAAAATACTGTAAGGTTTTGCCGTGAAGATTTAAATGGTTTAGTGGACTATTTGGAGTAATAAATTCATAAGAAAATAAATACTGCTCAATTACAAATAATATGTCCCTGGAATGACAATTCCGTTGAGACTACAGATATAATTTTAGTTTGATTTTTAGGCAAAAGAAACTATATGAATCATTTAAAACCCATTAAACACTATTTAAATCATACAAAAAGATCTATAACTCCGATTAGGGTGAGTCCAACGCCTACTGGTTCGTATTAACGTCCTCTATCTAGTAAACCCAAGAAACAAATTTAATTCGACAGTTAGAACAGGCGTTACAACAGAACTATCAAAACCCTTATATTGGCAAGTAATTATTAATAACAAGTACCCTATTGCTTTAATTGATCTCATACATGCATCATATGATCTATTAATGCTCAGAGAACTAAATGTAAGCATTGTAACATATTAAACCATCATGCATGTTTTTGATCATCCTTGTTGCGTTTTCTATGTTTGCAATTGTTTTGATTGGAACTACCTTGTCCTCGTATTAGATTGTGCGGAGAGTGCGATTGCTGCAAAGAAATACAATCAACACCCATATTATCAACATAAGGCAAGTTACACCACTTGTTCATAATTTTTTCCCAGTTTTGATTCTATGCATGTGATCTTCAAAATTCTGTAGTATGCATGTATAGAATGTTCTAGTAGAATTTTTCCTTAGTATTATTTTGCAAGTGCGATGATTTTGTAGTATGCTATGAGTAGCTCTACACTTAGGATTTTCCCTCCTAATAGGTTACCCCTGTTTTTGCTAAGTATTGCTTGATATGCTATATATACAAAGTACCGTTGGGGGGTTCGAAAGACAAAGAATTTTTCTAAGTATAAAGGCTCTCTAGAGAAAACTTTCCTTCTCAAATCCACTTCAAAATAAAACTAAGTTTTCTTCTGGGCGGAATGGTTGTCGGGTCAACGAGTGAGATTTTGGTGGAGGACGGCCGCCCAGGAATCAAAGAAGTCTGCCATGTTTCAGAATTCAGAAGCTTCCAGTGCAACCACAATACATTATGGGCTCTGTCTTGGCCTATTACTTAGTGGGAAACCTCACTTGGGTACCAACATTTGGAGGTTCTTGGAAAGGTTGGATCCAGAAGGTAGAGGGGCTACTAAGGGAAAACCTCGCCATGGTCTTGTCTGTAAAAGGACTTGATCGTGGATTGTGGGTAAAGTGCACAAACTCTCGAGAGTATTGCAATCTGATCGATCAGCCGTGTTCACGGAAACAGAAAAACATTGAGCATCTAAAGGATGGAGCCTCTGAAGGATATTCCTCTCTCTTTTCTAAACAAAGTTTTGAAACCCCATGGCGTGAGTAATATCGCCAATGGGTGGGATTTTGGGAACTTGGTGCGTAATATACAAGTGTCACTTGGTGAGTAATATCCAAGTGTTTGGTTGTTTGGACACTTGGTGAGTAATATCCTCATGTGCCATTCGACCCTATTTTATCTAAGCAAATGTTTACAAAGTAGGGTAAAACTCTCTCTCTCTTTTCTCCATACTTAGAGAAAATTAGCTTTATGCAAATGAACTCCAAAGCCTAAACTAGCCTTGCATGTAGAGTTAGTCTTTCCTTCCTTGGTGTAATTTGCCAATACATTTAAAGTATTGACCCAACTTGTTGGTTGCACGTTTCATGTGCAGAATTTCGGAGATCGTTGAAAGGTGCGCTAGGATCGCGGGTCTTCACTCAACCTGCCTGTGGCATTGATGGGACTCCAAGTTGTATTTTTATCACTTCTGTTGTAATAATGTAAACTCTGGATTATTCGATTCATGTAATAAAGACTTGTGTTTTACATGATATTTCATCGACTGTGAGTGCTAGCTATTGATCCAGGGACTAGCATGTTAATCACAGGGACTTAGGATCTTACTTGATCCGAGGTCACTACACCAATTTCCCTTTGTCTCACGATAGTTTACTTATCCGAGGTTTTGATCGTCGGTATCTCTTCATACCTAGTTCAACCTCGTTACTAATAAGTACTCTTTTCTCGTTCCCGTGATATGTGATCCCTTGTGAGCCAGTCACATGCTTGCAAGCTAATTGGATGACATTCCATCGAGAGGGCCCAGAGTATATCTATCCGTCATATGGATGGACAAATCCCACTCTTGATCCATGTGTCTCAACCCATACTTTCCCAATACTCAATGCCACCTTTATAGCCACCCAGTTACGGTGTGGTGTTTGATGTCATCAAAGCATCCTTCCGGTGATGGTGATAAGCATGATCTCATGGTCGAAGGAATTAGGTTACTATGTATCAGAAAGCTTATAGCAATTGAACTATTAAAATGACTTGATCTTTATGCTACGCTTATCTACATGAGTATGTCCACCATACCATTCTCCTAATGATATGATCTTGTTATTAAAAACATCTCAAATGTTCATGATCAAGAAACCATGATCATATATTAATCAACAAGCTAGTATTAAGAAGAGGCCTTACTAGGGACTCTAATTTAGTTTACAAATCACACAAGTATTACTATTATAGCATGAATGTAAACATTTATGATAAACATAAAGATATAATAATAACTACATTTATTATTGCCTCTAGGACATATCTCCAATAGGTACAACTAACACGGACTAACTCTGTTTTCAACAGAATTACCTTGGTGTCTTGTTTTTGTGCAGAAAATCAACTATTAGGAAAAATCCCGAAAAATATGCCAAAAATTATATTTCACCAGAAGATCCACGAAGCCAGAAGAGGATACTGAGAGGAGGCCCGGGGGGCCCACACCCACCCCAGGCGCGACCCACCACTGGCCGCGCCTAGAGGGGGTGCAGCCACCCCAGGCACCCCCTTGGCCTCCCTCTGTGCCTATAAGTTGCCTTTCGACCTAAAAATCGAGGGGGGTTCAATAGTTTTCCAGAAAGAGTTCCGCTCCGCCGCCGCCACAAGAAACCAAGATTCGGATCCAGAAACACCGTTTTGGCACCCTGCCGGGACGGGGAATTTGGAGAAGACCATCGCCATCGTCATCACCAACGCATCTCCATCAACCACCGATGTTTCCCTCATCCATGAGTGAGTAATCCCCCGCTGTAGGCTTGGGAATGGTAGGGATTGGATGTGTAGGGGTCCCAATCTTAGATAAGATAGAGCCCTCTGTGTTTACAATGCTAGTCCCTGGATCAATAGCTAGCATCCACAGTTAAGATGTAATATCAAGAAACAAAGGTCATAATATAACTTTATAACCAGGAATAACATAAGTTTATTACATCTCAACATAGCTCATTAGGCTATTACATTACATTGCAGCGGAATAACTATAATCATGGGGTCCTTCATCTTCAAAGTGCCACAGGCAGATGTTGGTTGTAGGCTTTGTAATCCTAATCAATCAACCAATCTTCTATAAGCAATCAAACCTGCAACATACAAGTTACAGCCACAAAGGCCAATACATTTGAATTGTATTGGCAAGTGATATTATGGTAGTATAGTGGAATCTATCATCTATATGCATTTGGCTAAGTGGAGTTGAGGCTTGCATTGCTCAAAATAGATTTTTCTTATCATTTTGAAAATACTAAGTTTTTGCTTGACAAAATCATTTTTCTCAATCAAAGATTGAAGATCCATTCCAAGGCATCTATCAACCAAAGATTTAAGAATTCAAACAACCCTTGTTCAAACCACAAGATTTTAATTTAGAAATTTGAATGATGAGATTCTTGATTGCTTCCATGTCTTGATGCTCAAATTGTCCTTTACCAGGGACATGGCTAAGTACCTAGATTTTACACTCTGCAGAGGTTGTGCACTTTCCCCACAAGACTTGGTTTCCCAAGACAAGATCTTTCAGAAGCTTTCCCTTAGACCAAAATGGACGCGTTCCAACCTATAAAACACTACCACCAACTGTCCATATGGCTAAGTTCTTGTAACCTATATGATCATGGCAGAGCCCATATTGCCAAGTGGTTGCACTTGAAGCTTCTCAACATTTGACATCTCAAATCCCTTTGTTTCCTGGGTGGCATACCACAAGTGAGATACACAATCCAAGTCCATGGCCTTGTGAACCACTCAACCAAACACCACCAAGCCTTCCCATTCCACCCAGGTGATTCATTAACTTAGTTGTTTTATTAGACAAAATCACAAGTCCTCAGACTTAGAGTATTTTTCCCTAGTGTGAATATATATTCCACCCATGTTTTCTATTAGCTAGGCTAAGCTTGGTAGTAATAGGAAACTTAACTTAGGAAAATCCTACTAAGGATTCATCTACTTGGTTTTCTTATAGCAAGGTCTATACTTAGCAAAATCCATGCAAGTTTTACTTAGCAAAATCAGTAATGCATAGAGAAAGTAATGGGACAAAAAGTATGAAGCATCACTTGCCTTTTTGGTAGGGAATGGTGGTTCACTCCTTGATCTTGCTAGTCTCACACTTCACTACAAGTCAATCAAGAAAACACAAATTCAATTCACATTCAAAACCAAAGTCAATCAAACAATTTTTCACACACAAAGTAATGGAATCTAAGTCATGCATAAGCATGCAAAGGTTGGTTCTATTGCAAGGATGGTCTCCACTAGGCTTCTAAACTTTGTAAGTTCAAAATTGGTCATTTACCAAAATGGCTAAGTCATTTGCAAATGGGTTTCATCTCAAAACTATTTTAAAATCCATTCATCATTTTATGTGGCGAAAAATGTTTTTATCAAGGCAAAACTCTTAAGTTGTTCACCAAAGGAGTTGTTAATTTGCAAAACTTTGTGTTGTGGTTCAGTGGGTTTGATCAAACCATTTTCTCAAAGTTTCCTTTCCATAAATATTTTCATAACAAAAACCATTCTTTTTATTTGGCTAGAAAATGACTAAGTCAAGTAATTCAACCTAAATCTTACTAAAATAATTTTTAACACCAAGGGTTGGTTCCTAGGGTCAGTAAGATCACAACAACCCATTTTGCAAAAATTTTACCCCTAAATTCAATTTTAAACAATTTTTATACTCTAAATAAGCTCACAAAAGAATCTGCAAAATCAAGCAAACTAACAGATACTATTGGCTAAACTAATTCCACAGTTGGCTAGGGCTTGTTCTCCTGAATCCATTGATACCAAATTTGTAATTTTTGGACGTGTGGTTTGAAAGTTATAAGGGTTTGAAAATGGCTTTTAAATCTGGTTTCTAATTCTATTTTTAATCAGAACAGGGACACGCGGCGCACCGTGATTGGTCGGTACCGGTTCGTGTGGATCGCACAGCTGCAGACCGTCGGATTAAAAGGAATCTGTGCGGCTCTGATCATCGCATACCCCTTCGACCTAATCTAATCTCAGCCACTAGATGACAATATAACGACGCATAGCCGCTTGACCAGCAACTGGCGGCGCTGCGCGGCGGCGACTGGCGGCGCGGCTCTGCTCGCGACGGTTCCGGTGATACAGGGAGCTAGAGGAGGAGTGGGATGGCTCACCATGCTCGTAGACTCCTGGGGAAGCTCAACGTGTCAGTATCTCGTCGAGGGGCGTACGGGAGCGAGGTGGATTGCTCGCCGGAGTTCCAGCTGGCGTCGGTTGCGCGTGGCCGTGGTCGAGGGCGAGGCTGCAGTGCGTGCCGAAGAAAGGTAGAGGGTGCGTTAGACGCGCAAAGTCATTGCGGTGATGTGAGCGTGAAGGAGGAGGCGCGGGGTGGTCGAATACTACCTGTGGACGTCGTCGGTGAAGAAGACAAACGCGGCGGCGTCGGAAGCTTGTCGTAGTCGACGGTCCGGGGCGCCCGCGGTCGAACTAAAAATGCTGGGAGGTGCGCCTGGGAGTGGGGAAGTTGCTAGGTTGCATAGGGAGGCAAGGGGCAGTGACACTTGGCCGGAATTCGACGAGGAAGGTCGTCGGAACAGAGGGGCTCGGGGAGGAATTGAGGCGGCCTAGGGGCGTGCTTTGGGAAGGGGGCAGAGGGGAACGAGAGAGGAGGGGCGAGCGCTTTAAGGTGCGTGGTCTCTGGAGGAATCAAAGCTTCCTTCAACGCGCATTCACTACCGATGTAACTCACTGCAAACGGCCGGCGAGGGTGGGCGTCGTCTGCGGGTGGAGAAGAAGACAGCGTGTCTGCGGGGTCCTCTGTCAGCGTGAGAGGGAGTGAGGGGGAGGGGTCCACTAGTCAGCGGCTTTGCGGGTCGCCTTTGCGGTGAAGAAAAATGTTTCGGTGGGGAAGGAGGTGGGTTGCTGGGCTGATACTGGGCTAGGATGGGCTAGGTTAGCTGGGCCAGTCCGTTTCCATTTTTTTTCTTCCTGTAATTCTTTTCTTTTTCTGAATCTAATTTTCTATTTTGAATTTCCAAACAATCAAACAAGGTTCAATCAATTCAAACAACACCCAAACTTTGTAACGTTGGAATTAGTTCTGTTCAGTAACATGAACCAAAATCCAAAATAAAAATAATATTTTAAATCTTTTTAGGTTCTATTTATTAAATAAGTAAAATGGTCCATAGTTTATTTATAAAATAGGGTTTGATTTATTTAATAAAATCTTCATTTGAAATCCAAACACTTTCAAAACAAAATCAGTATGTTTTATTTGGAAATAAAGAATATTTGGAAACTTGTTTAAAACAAAATAACCTTTTATTTTAGGGTCCATTAATAATTAAATAAAATGAGCCTTAGTTATTAAATCAAATAGAGTTTGATTTTATTAATAAAATCTTTATTTGAATCCTAAATATTTTCAAAACCAAATCAGTAGGTTTTATTTGGGAAATATAGAATACTTGGAAACTTTTTTTAAAACAAAATAACATTTTATTTTAGAGTCCATTATTAATTAAATATAATAGACTTTCATTATTAAATCAAATAGGATTTGTTTTATTGAGATATTTATTTTGAAATCTAAAATAAAGTCAAAACACTTTTAGTAGGTTTTATTAGAGAATATAAAATATTTGGCAAACTTATTTTAAATAATTTAATAAGTTTTGATGTTTCAATTAAATTGGTAAAACCTTTTATTTAAATAAAGTTTGGATATTAAATCCTTATTAATTTATTTAAATCAACTTTTGCTATTTTTATTCAAAACAAAATGTTTTAAATCCAAAGCTTGGCCAAGGTTTAATTTGGCTTTACAAAATAATCTTTATTTATGAATCCACCTTTCTTTTGAAAACTAAATCTTTTATAAAAAGATTCCAAAATAGTAATTCCAAAATATTTTGTTTTCCTTTAAAATGTTTATCTTTTTAAATCCCTTTAGGATTTTATTTAATTCAAATGGGTTTGAAGTTCCAATTGTATTCAAAAGTTTCTTCTGGCTCTGAAAATCAAACAAAGTTTTATTTTATTCATTTATTTTCACATTACAAGATTTGGAAAATCTTGGGATGTGACAGGCTACCACCCTTAAAATAAATCTCGTCCCGAGATTTGGGGAGGCTAGGGTTACAAGCATGTTCAAAACAACTAGGGTACTACCACCCTTAAAAATTTTCAAACAAAAATTACACATTGTCCTTCTTGGGATCATTAGAAAACTTCTCTAAGCAAACAGTTGCATTGAGTCCTTGGTTTCCATTCTTGACTCATGAAGCTCATGGGCCAAGGTTGAGTTTCTCCATAGACTTGTTTAACTTGTTCTTCATATTTCTTGGACAATTGTTTGCATAGTGGCCTAGTTCCTTGCATTTGGAACACATCACTTGGCTGATATCTTTCTTTTTCTTTGGTATCATTGCCTTTTGTTTGTTTCCTTGGTTCTTCTTCTTTTCTGGGCATTCACTGGCATAGTGTCCCATCTCTTTGCAATTGTAACATTGTAATTGGCTTATGTCCTTTTTCTTCTTTTTGGGTCTCTCCAAAGCTAAGAGTTCTTCTAGTTCATGTTCTTCATAGGTGGGAGATCTTTCTCTCTTCTTGGGGCATTGATCTTCATGCTCCTTGGATGCATGATCCTTGTATCTAAAAGCATTGCTAGCTTGGGTTCCTTCTAGAATAATATTCTTGTCATCCTTGTTGTCATTAGCTCCTTGGGAAAAGTTTTCTCTCATGTTGATCATTTGAGTAACTAATCCTTACAACAACTGGGATTGAAGTTTCAAAATCCTTCGTATGGCTGGGTCTAGTCCATTGTTGTTGGCTAAAAGCTGAGTTGTCTCTTGGCTCAACTGGTTTTGGGTTGCTATAAGTTCTCTCATGTTGTCCTCTTGGTTGTTGTTGTTGTCATCAACCTTGATGTTGGAGTCTCTTGGAGTAGTCATCTGTTTGGGTTTGAAGGAGATTATAATAGGCAAGATATTTCTAAGGAAATATTTCTAATCACACACATCACAATTCACACAAGCAATGTGCATGCAATCACAAACCAAACATTCACAAACAACTTTGCACTCAAACAACAAAGTTCAAGCACATATTAAGGCAACAAAATATTTTTGTTACACCACATAAGTTGGTGGTTTTGTCTTAACTAAAATATGGTGGTCCATCTATATGGTTCACTTGTGATCTTTTTATCATTCTTGGTTTCTTCTCCTTGCATGAGATCATGGTTTCCTTGGGAAAACTTTTGGTCACAATACTTCAAAGTTGTTGATGGCTCCTTCTTATTTTGCATTCCCTCAGTCTCTAAATCTTGAGTAAGATTTCCTTGTCTCACTTGTAGTCCTTAGTGGTATCCAAGTTGTAAGTCCTTGGTGAATATGCTGAAGATGTTGAAGTCATTAGAGTTGAAGAAGTTGAAGTAGTCCTTTGCACATGGTGTAGTCTTTGGCCATGGGTAGGTTTTTCCATCAAGTTGAAGTAGAAGAGAAGTAGAGTTGAAACCAAAATGGTTGAGGAAAGAGTTTACAAGTGTTTTTGTAAATAAGTTTTTGGAACAGGTACAACTCCTATTTTTCTAAGGGTTTTTGTCCAATCCTAGGTTTACAAATCCTACAGGCAACACAATGCTCTGATACCATCTGTAGGGGTCCCAATCTTAGATAAGATAGAGCCCTCTGTGTTTACAATGCTAGTCCCTGGATCAATAGCTAGCATCCACAGTTAAGATGTAATATCAAGAAACAAAGGTCATAATATAACTTTATAACCAGGAATAACATAAGTTTATTACATCTCAACATAGCTCATTAGGCTATTACATTACATTGCAGCGGAATAACTATAATCATGGGGTCCTTCATCTTCAAAGTGACACATGCAGATGTTGGTTGTAGGCTTTGTAATCCTAATCAATCAATCAATCTTCTATAAACAATCAAACCTGCAACATACAAGTTACAGCCACAAAGGTCAATACATTTGAATTGTATTGGCAAGTGATACTATGGTAGTATAGTGGAATCTATCATCTATATGCATTTGGCTAAGTGGAGTTGAGGCTTGCATTGCTCAAAATAGATTTTTCTTATCATTTTGAAAATACTAAGTTTTTGCTTGACAAAATCATTTTTCTCAATCAAAGATTGAAGATCCTTTCCAAGGCATCTATCAACCAAAGATTTAAGAATTCAAACAACCCTTTTTCAAACCACAAGATTTTAATTTAGAAATTTGAATGATGAGATGCTTCCATGTCTTGATGCTCAAATTGTCCTTTACCAAGGACATGGCTAAGTACCTAGATTTTACACTCTGAAGAGGTTGTGCACTTTCCCCACAAGACTTGGTTTCCCAAGACAAGATCTTTCAGAAGCTTTCCCTTAGACCAAAATGGACGCGTTCCAACCTATCAAACACTACCACCAACTGTCCATATGTCTAAGTTCTTGCAACCTATATGATCATGGCAGAGCCCATATTGCCAAGTGGTTGCACTTGAAGCTTCTCAACATTTGACATCTCAAATCCCTTTGTTTCCTGGGTGGCATACCACAAGTGAGATACACAATCCAAGTCCATGGCCTTGTGAACCACTCAACCAAACACCACCAAGCCTTCCCATTCCACCCAGGTGATTCATTAACTTAGTTGTTTTATTAGACAAAATCACAAGTCCTCAGACTTAGAGTATTTTTCCCTAGTGTGAATATATATTCCACCCATGTTTTATATTAGCTAGGCTAAGCTTGGTAGTAATAGGAAACTTAACTTAGGAAAATCCTACTAAGGATTCATCTACTTGGTTTTCTTATAGCAAGGTCTATACTTAGCAAAATCCATGCAAGTTTTACTTAGCAAAATCACTAATGCATAGAGAAAGTAATGGGACAAAAAGTATGAAGCATCACTTGCCTTTTTGGTAGGGAATGGTGGTTCACTCCTTGATCTTGCTAGTCTCACACTTCACTACAAGTCAATCAAGCAAACACAAATTCAATTCACATTCAAAACCAAAGTCAATCAAACAATTTTTCACACACAAAGTAATGGAATCTAAGTCATGCATAAGCATGCAAAGGTTGGTTCTATTGCAAGGATGGTCTCCACTAGGCTTCTAAACTTTTTAAGTTCAAAATTGGTCATTTACCAAAATGGCAAAGTCATTTGCAAATGGGTTTCATCTCAAAACTATTTTAAAATCCATTCATCATTTTATGTGGCGAAAAATGTTTTTATCAAGGCAAAACTCTTAAGTTGTTCACCAAAGGAGTTGTTAATTTGCAAAACTTGGTGTTGTGGTTCAGTGGGTTTGATCAAACCATTTTCTCAAAGTTTCCTTTCCATAAATATTTTCATAACAAAAACCATTCTTTTTATTTGGCTAGAAAATGACAAAGTCAAGTAATTCAACCTAAATCTTACTAAAATCATTTTTAACACCAAGGGTTGGTTCCTAGGGTCAGTAAGATCACAACAACCCATTTTGCAAAAGTTTTACCCCTAAATTCAATTTTAAACAATTTTTATACTCTAAATAAGCTCACAAAAGAATCTGCAAAATCAAGCAAACTAACAGATACTATTGGCTAAACTAATTCCACAGTTGGCTAGGGCTTGTTCTCCTGAATCCATTGATACCAAATTTGTAATTTTTGGACGTGTGGTTTGAAAGTTATAAGGGTTTGAAAATGGCTTTTAAATCTGGTTTCTAATTCTATTTTTAATCAGAACAGGGACACGCGGCGCACCATGATTGGTCGGTACCGGTTCGTGTGGATCGCACAGCTGCAGACCGTCGGATTAAAAGGAATCTGTGCGGCTCTGATCATCGCATACCCCTTCGACCTAATCTAATCTCAGCCACTAGATGACAATCCAATGACGCATAGCTGCTTGACCAGCAACTGGCGGCGTTGCGCGGCGGCGACTGGCGGCGCGGCTCTGCTCGCGACGGTTCCGGTGATACAGGGAGCTAGAGGAGGAGTGGGATGGCTCACCGTGCTCATAGACGCCTGGGGAAGCTCAACGTGTCGGTATCTCGTCGAGGGGCGTACGGGAGCGAGGTGGATTGCTCGCCGGAGTTCCACCTGGCGTCGGTTGCGCGTGGCCGTGGTCGAGGGCGAGGCTGCAGTGTGTGCCGAAGCAAGGTAGAGGGTGCGTTAGACGCGCAAAGTCATTGCGGTGATGCGAGCGTGAAGGAGGAGGCGCGGGGTGGTCGAATACTACCTGTGGACGTCGTCGATGAAGAAGACAAACGCGGCGGCGTCGGAAGCTTGTCGTAGTCGACGGTCCGGGGCGCCCACGGTCGAACTAAAAATGCTGGGAGGTGCGCCTGGGAGTGGGGAAGTTTCTAGGTTGCATAGGGAGGCAAGGGGAGGTGACACTTGGCCGGAATTCGACGAGGAAGTTCGTCGGAACAGAGGGGCTCGGGGAGGAATTGAGGCGGCCTGGGGGCGTGCTTTGGGAAGGGGGCAGAGGGGAACGAGAGAGGAGGGGCGAGCGCTTTAAGGTGCGTGGTCTCTGGAGGAATCAAAGCTTCCTTCAACGCGCATTCACTACCGGTGTAACTCACTGCAAACGGCCGGCGAGGGTGGGCGTCGTCTGCGGGTGGAGAAGAAGACAGCGTGTCTGCGGGGTCCTCTGTCAGCGTGAGAGGGAGTGAGGGGGAGGGGTCCACTAGTCAGCGGCTTTGCGGGTCGCCTCTGCGGTGAAGAAAAACGTTTCGGTGGGGAAGGAGGTGGGTTGCTGGGCTGATACTGGGCTGGGATGGGCTAGGTTAGCTGGGCCAGTCCGTTTCCATTTTTTTTTCTTCCTGTAATTCTTTTCTTTTTCTGAATCTAATTTTCTGTTTTGAATTTCCAAACAATCAAACAAGGTTCAATCAATTCAAACAACACCCAAACTTTGTAACGTTGGAATTAGTTCTGTTCAGTAACATGAACCAAAATCCAAAATAAAAATAATATTTTAAATCTTTTTAGGTTCTATTTATTAAATAAGTAAAATGGTCCATAATTTATTTATAAAATAGGGTTTGATTTATTTAATAAAATCTTCATTTGAAATCCAAACACTTTCAAAACAAAATCAGTAGGTTTTATTTGGAAATAAAGAATATTTGGAAACTTGTTTAAAACAAAATAACCTTTTATTTTAGGGTCCATTAATAATTAAATAAAATGAGCCTTAGTTATTAAATCAAATAGAGTTTGATTTTATTAATAAAATCTTTATTTGAATCCTAAATATTTTCAAAACCAAATCAGTAGGTTTTATTTGGGAAATATAGAATACTTGGAAACTTGTTTTAAAACAAAATAACATTTTATTTTAGAGTCCATTATTAATTAAATATAATAGACTTTCATTATTAAATCAAATAGGATTTGTTTTATTGAGATATTTATTTTGAAATCTAAAATAAAGTCAAAACACTTTTAGTAGGTTTTATTAGAGAATATAAAATATTTGGCAAACTTATTTTAAATAATTTAATAAGTTTTGATGTTTCAATTAAATTGGTAAAACCTTTTATTTAAATAAAGTTTGGATATTAAATCCTTATTAATTAATTTAAATCAACTTTTGATATTTTTATTCAAAACAAAATGTTTTAAATCCAAAGCTTGGCCAAGGTTTAATTTGGCTTTACAAAATAATCTTTATTTATGAATCCACCTTTCTTTTGCAAACTAAATCTTTTATAAAAAGATTCCAAAATAGTAATTCCAAAATATTTTGTTTTTCTTTAAAATGTTTATCTTTTTAAATCCCTTTAGGATTTTATTTAATTCAAATGGGTTTGAAGTTCCAATTGCATTCAAAAGTTTCTTCTGGCTCTGAAAATCAAACAAAGTTTTATTTTATTCATTTATTTTCACATTACAAGATTTGGAAAATCTTGGGATGTGACAGGATGAGTTCTATCATGTAATCGAATAAGATCTATTAGGGGCATAGTGCCTAGTATATCTTTTAGTGCTATTTGACTTTGTTGAAACTTGTTGTTCTTAATGCTTGTCACTAGGGGCCGAGTGCCATGATCTCAGATCTGTGCTTATTATTGAATCATTATGATAGTATTGTTTGTGATCTTATCTGCAAGTTACATATCATTGTATGGATCCAAAGGCCCTGAAGTGACAGAAATTGGGACAACCGGAGGGGATGGCTATGGTGTGAGGATCACATGTGTTCACGGAGTGTTATGCTTTGCTCCGGTGCTCTATTAAAAGGATCACCTTAATTGTCAGTAGTTAACTAGAGGCCCCGTTGCCACGGGCTGGCTGGATAGAAGATGTTGTGCAAGTTCTCATTGCGAGCATGTATGACTATATTTGGAGCATATGCCTAGGATTGTTTAGTACTTGGATGCTTATTATTATTTATCTGCAATGCCCTAGATCTTTGAAGTTACATGTTTATACTCGTCCATGCAACGCTCGTCCATCCATCCCTATGCCTACCGCACTAGAATCCTACTGTTACTATTGCTCATGTTTCATTATTCATATTGATGTTACTATTGCTTTGATGTTGCTACTACAAACTGTTTCTACTGATAAACTTTTGTGATCAAGAACTATTTCCAGGTGCATCTGAACTGACAACTCAGTTGTTAAGGCTTGCAAGTATTCTTTGTCTCCCCCTGTGTCGAATCAATAAATTGGGTAATACTACCCGCGAATACTATTGCGATCCCCTACACTTGTGGGTCATCAAGACACTGGAACCAAGATCACTTGAAGCTTTGAGATCAAAGTCATTCACTTGCATATTAATAATGGGTTCCCAACTATCTTCTACTTTTCTAGGAATAGAAGCTTTGTGTTTTAGCTTCTCTTTCTTAATCTTAACAAGAGCATCTGTAATGTGTTTGGTGAAAGCAACATGCATATCACTAGCATCGGGAATTTTAGCAAGCTTTTGCAAGAACATAATAACTTCAGGAATATTGCAACCATCAATATCAAAGTCAAACTTAGCATCACTAGTGGTAGGCATAGTATGAGGAGGAATAGGGGCTAGTGGTGATAGTGCACACACTATTGTTTCTATCAATTTCAGCTTCCCTTTTCCACTTAGCATGGAGTTGAGCTAACAGCCTAACATTTTCATCAATAGTAACTTGTATGGCATGAGAAGTAACAAAGGTGTTTTCCATAGTTTCTGGTTTAGCAGCAATTTTATTAACTAAGGAAGTTTGAGCTTCAACAAAGAGGATATATTTTTCTCAACGGTTAAAAGCTTCTCCTCTATAGTCTTATTGAAAGTGGTTTGTTTACTTATAAAGTCCTTGAGCATGACTTCAAGTTCAGAGGGGGCACTTCTAGCATTATTGTAAGATATTCCATAGGAATTGCCAATATTAGGAGGATAAGGCCTATAATTGTTGTTGCTACCAAAAAATTTCCTATAGGCATTGTTGTTGAAATTGTTGTTTCTAATGAAGTTCACATCAACTTGCTCTTCTTGAGCAACTGAAGAGGCTAAGGGAACACTATTAGGATCTAGAGGAGCTTTCCCATTAACAAGCATAGCCATAATAACATCAATCTTTTCACTCAAAGAGGAAGTTTCCTCAACAGAATTTCCCTTCTTACCATGTGGAGCTCTCTCAATATGACATTCAGAGTAGTTAACCATCATATGATCAAGGAGCCTTGTTGCAGCACCCAAAGTGAGGCCCATAAAGGTACCTCCAGCAGCAGAATCCAACAGGTTTCTTGAAGAGAAGTTCAAACCTATAAAAAAAGTCTGGATAATCATCCAAGCAGTGAGTCCATGAGTAGGGAAATTTTTAACCTAAGATTTCATTCTTTCCCAATCAGGAGCAACATGTTCATTATCAAGCTGTTTAAATTTCATAATATCACTTCTCATGGATATAATCTTAGCAGGAGGATAGTACTTTCCAATAAAAGCATCTTTGCACTTAGGCAAAGAAAGCAACCATTCTTTAGCTTTTCCCCTCAAGGAGATTAATAATATCTCCATCTACATCCTTATACTTTTGCATCTCACAAAGTTCAACAAAGCTATTGAGATGGGCAGCAGGATCATCAGAACCAACACCAGAAAATTTCTCTCTCATCACAAGATTCAACAAAGCAGGCTTAATTTCATAAAAGGTAGCATCAGGAGCAGGTGGAGCAATAGGAGTTTTTAGGAAATCATTGTTGTTGGTGCTAGTGAAGTCACACAAATTGGTGTTCTCAGCAGAGTTCATTTTGGCAAAGGTGGGCAAGCCAAAAACAGCAGTAGAAGCTAGAGCAGGAACTAATATTTTTTGTGTTTTTTTGAAAAGAGGCAAACAAAAACAAACAAAAGAAACAAAGAAAACTAAAAACAAATTAAAGAGAAAGGAAGTGAAGGACTCCCCTAGTTAAGACGTCCTTAGCCTCCCAGGCAACGGCGCCATAAAAGCTTATTGGCTGGATGATGGCGCCTTGTTAACGTGGGAGCTTCTTTCTTTATTTCCCCGGCAACGGCGCCAGAAAAGCTTGATGACAGCCTGTTGGGAACCCCAAGAGCAAGGTGTGAAGCAGCAAGCAGCAAGTTTTCCCTCAGTTTAGACCAAGGTTATCGAACCAGAAGGAGGAAGGAAACGTCACACAGGTGTTGCAAGCAACGCGGAGACCTGCACAACACAAACTCAATACTTTGCCCCAATGAACAGTGAGGTTGTCAAGCTCACCGGTTTGCTGTAACAAAGGATTAAACGTATGGTGTGGAAGGTAATGGTTTGCAACAAGTATACAAGTAATAGTGGAAGATGTATCAATGGTAAAGATTGGACCGAGGTCCATAGTTCACTAGAGGTGCTCTCCTTAGATAAACAACATGGCATGAAGGGTAAACAAATTACAGCAGGGCAATTGACAGGAACTGAGCAAGGCATAACAATGCAATTACTAGTTAGAAAGATCCTATGAGATTCGATTGGGAAATACAACAAGATACATAGACCTCCATCCAACTGCATCTATGACTAGAAGTCCACCTTCAGGTTATCATCCGAACCCCCTCCAGTATTAAGTTGCAAACAACAGACAACTGCTTTAAGCAAAGTGTGTACGGTCAACAATCCACTTGTTCTATGAACAAGAGACCATTGTTTTCTCCCTAGTAGCAACAGCACATCTACAACCGAAGAGATTTCTGTCACTTCCCTTGGAAACTAGAGGCATGAACCCACTATCGAGCATAAATACCCCCTCTTGGAGTCACTAGCAACTACTCGACCAAGATAGCTACTAGCAATGGAGAGCATGCAAGATCACAAACAACATAGACATGATAGAATCATAAAGACAAAACCATTAACCAAACTGACATAATAATCTAAATATCCATCGGATCCCCGCAAAGACAACATGCATGATTACAAATAGATTAGATCTTGATCATGAATGGAGCTCACAAGATCTATGCATGAAAGCACAAAGGAGGAGATACAACCATCTAGCTACTACATGGACCCATAGTCCAAGGTAGAACTACTCACGCATCATACTGGAGAGAAGGCCTCCGGAATGATATCCCCTCCAGCAGGGTGCCGGGAAGAACTTCAGATCCCCCCTGATCTAGGGATAATGGTGGCGGCGGCTACAGACGGTTTCGTGGATATTTGATTAGTGCCTAGGGTTTCTGCATCGGGGGCTTCTTATAGGCGAAGGGGGAGACCGAGGAGGCGGCCAGGGTATCCAAACCCTAGCCAGGCGCGGGGCTGGGCCCACCCGCGTCTAGGGTGGGTCTAGCCCCACTGGCTGGCCCCTTCGGTTCTCCTCTGGACTTCTTGTTCCCCACGGAAAGTTATTGACTCTGATGTTTGTCCTGTCCAATTCCAAGAATATTTATTTACTAAATTTTCTGAAACCAAAAATAGCAGAAAATAGGCATCTGGCACAGTTGCAACTTGTTAATAGGTTAGTACCAGAAAACATGTAAAAAGCACCTCAAAGTGTAGACAAGCAAAGCAAAGTATATACAAAACAAGCATGGAGCATCAAAAATTATAGATACGTTTCCAATGTATCACCCACTTTGTGACATGTCCTGTGGCGTCACGATTGTTGATTATATCTCGCAGGGGAGCAGTACTCACCACTATGATCTTGTGCTCTTGAAAGTATTGTCCTAGATTTCTGGATGCGAAGAACACTCCATATGCTAGCTTTGACGTTGTACCTTATGCTCATGGCCTTCCTCCTCTTGCTCCACTACTGTTACCACACTTATAACCATGTTGGTTGCTGCAATGTAAAGTAACATAGGCTCCTGAGGTTCTAGCGCTGCGAGAACTGGTGGATTTGAAAGTAAGTCTTTCAAACTTCGTAGGGCAGTATCAGCTTCCTGGGTCCAAACAAATTTGTCGGTTTTCTTCAAGAGTTTGTATAAAGGTGTGGCTCTTTCTTCGATCCGGCTGACGAACCGACTCACTGCTATGATGCAACCAGTGATACATTGCACGTCCTTTAGGCGAGTCGGCTTGGTAATGTTGAGTATAGCCTTAATTTTGTCCCGGTTCACCTCTATGCCTCGCTCAGAGATGATGAAACCTAACAATTTTCCGGCTGGAATTTCAAAGAAACACTTATTTTGATTTAGCATCATATTAAATTTTCGTAGGCTAGAAAATGTTTCTTCCAAGTCGGAAATTAAAGTTCCCTTCTTTTTGGACATGACTTCTATGTCATCTACGCATACATGGATGTTGCATCCGATTTGATCATTGGGACAATGCTGCATAGTACGTTGATATGTTGCTCCTCTGTTCTTTAATCCAAAAGGCATAGTTTTGTAGGAGAAGGTTTCGAAAGGAGTGACGAAAGACATCTTAATTTGATCTGATTCTTTCATCAGTATTTGGTGATATCCCGAATATGCGACGAGAAAACAGAGTAATTCTGACCCTGCCGTTGAGTCGATAACTTGATCGATTCTTTGCAAAGGAAATGGGTCTTTTGGGAATGCCTTGTTCAAAGCGCTAATCAACACACATCCTTAAATCAATAGTGTCCTTTTTTACGGACAAGTACAGGATTTGCCACCCAATCTGTATGGATGACCTCTGTTATGAATCCGGCTAATTCTAGTCGGGCTAATTCCTTGGCTATTTCTTTGCGCTTTTTATCACCAAACTGGCGTAGGGACTGTTTGACGGGTTTAGCGTCAGGGTACACATTAAGAGAGTGCTCGGCAAGTTCCCTAGGTACTCCGGTCATGTCAGAAGGCTGCCATGCGAAGATATCACTATTAGCTTTAAGGAACTCGACGAGCGCGCTTTCCTATGCGAGTCCTAAGCCTACCCCTATGTTCGTTGTCTTGGAGGGATCATCTTCCTTCAGCAACGTTTTCTTCATCTCTTTCGACGTCTTGAACTGTATGCTTGGCTTCAGCACCTCGTTCTTCATAGAGGGAATCTCGGACTGATTGATGGTCTTCTTGATCTCCTGGTACTCCTGGGCGTGTAGCATGGCTTTGGCAAAGGCAGCAGATCCTTCGTTTCACTCTCGCGTTTCCTCGGATTTCCCCGGATAGTGATGAAGCCCTTTGGACGTGGAAGTTTTATCATGTTGTAAATGTAACAGGGACGAGCCATGAATGCCTAGTAAGTTGGACGCCCGAAGATGGTGTGGTAAGCACTTTTGAACGGTACCACCTTGGAAGAGAGTGGCTCGGTCTGGTAATTGTCTCGGGTTCCGAATGTCATGTCCAAAGTAATCTCACCCAGAGAATCCGCTTGTCTCCCTGGTACAATGCCATGGAAAGCTACACTACTGTAACTCAACTAGCTCTCATGGATCTTCATGTGGTGAAGCATTTTGATGTAGAGGATGTTAATACTGCTACCACCGTCCATGAGGGTTTTAGAGAAATCATAGCCATCAATAAGAGGATTGACGGCCAGAGGGTATTTTCCCTGACGATGTGTTATCCCCAGGTGATCTGAGCGATCAAAGGTGATGGTTACATCTGACCAATCCAGAAATTGTGGAACAGCCGGAACCGTGGCATTAAGCTCAAGGAGAACCGCCTTCTTGGCCTTAGCCGGTTGGGATCCAAGGAAGCAGACATATGCGTCTTTCTTTGTGGGAAAATCCTTCTTTCCATCCAACTTGGGTTGTGCGGCATCCGCTTCTTCCATGTCGGAATCTTCCTTGGACTCCTTTCCTTTCTCGGAATTTTTCTTTCCTATTCATCGCTTGGCTCTATATCCAGCAGATTCATCTTTTTTTGATGTCGTCATTGAAAAGACACTCGGTATTTGTGTGGGTAGATCCTCCGTTACTATCCAAGTGGTGGACACGGGGATTGTTGGCAATGTCGGACCAGGTATAGGTTCTTCCGGGTCGCTGTTCTCCTCTGCCCTAGATTCGGGAAGTTCCGCGGCCTCGACCCCGGCCGCCTCCGCGCCCTCCTCGTCCTCTGGATCCGAATGTTGCGTTGACAGCTGCTTTGTCCGGAGCCGGTTTGTCTTCTGAGGTGTTTTTGCGCTTCTGAGCTTGTTGTTTTGGCTGTTTGGCCGCATTAGGATTGGCTAGAATATTTAGCAGCCCTTTTGAATCATCATCGGCATCAGCATATTTGCTTGTCATATCTATCATCTCTCCCAAATCTGTGATGTGGTCACGCTTTAGTCTATGACGTAAAAGTCCGACTGGGAGTCCTGCGATGAAAGCTTCAATCACAGTTTGCTTGCTTACTCCTTCATAGGAGTTTTTGTGTCGATCCAGCGTTTGAGGTAATCCCGGCAAGTTTCTCCAGGTCTTTGGGTGCAACGCTACAAGTCTCCGACTATGCAGGGCCTCCTGTATGTTCCCTCGAAGTTTGGAAAGAATGCACTTTGCATATCATACCAGTTATGAATTGAATTCTCTGGTAGTTCATTGAACCAGGATCAAGACGTCTTCCTCAGCATAAGCGGGAGATATCAGACTGCGACCAGGATGTTTCCTCCTTTGGCGATGCAGCAAGCCTGGAAAAAGTCCTGGAGCCAAGTATCTGGCCGGGCCGCACCATCGTAGCGTTGGATGTGTTTGGCAATACCAAAGTCAACCGGAAATTTTGTTTGATGGATGCGTGGGTCAAAGCACTTGGGTCCCAAGTACACGTATTCTTACTCATAATGTCTCTCTTCTATGTTTGACTCAATGCGGTGGCGAGCGTCGTTTGGCGAGAGATATCTGCTCCTTGGAGGCTCGCGGATTCTGGGCGGCGGAGTCGGATTTCTGCTTCTCCTCTCACCATTGCCGCCTCCGCCCCTGCGGCTTCCATGGCTACTGTGGGATCCTTCATGGTCGCTGCCTGGGGCGATGGTGGCCCTGGTGGATTGTTTTCGGCTGGGTTACGCGGTGGTGGTGCTGGAGCCTCATTATGATGACTCTGATGTTGATTTCTTTGTCTTCGTCCCTACTTGATTCAGGATGGTCCGGATCATCTCTTCGTCCGGCGTTACCAGCTAGACGGCTTGGTGGTGGCATTCTTAGTCGATATTGTTATTGCTGGCGGCGCACTTCCGGGTCTTCTCTATGGCGGCTGTTTTGCCGACGATGGCCCTGATGGGGGACCATTGCCCTGATGCCATCCTCGGACGCAGCCGGAATAACTCTTGCCCAATCACATGCGGGCCTGCGAGAATGGACGTTTGAGCCGGTCCTTGAAATTTCTTCTTCTCCCCGGGGACGATAGCGTTGATCCATATCCCTGCCGGGTCTTTTTTTAGCGCTTTGGTCAACGCCAGTGTGGAAAATTCCAACTTTGAGGCCCGCTTGCCACTGAATGATGTGGCTATTTTCTGCTGCTTCAATCCTTTGTCTAGCAACGTAACGCATTGCCGAACCTGATCAGGAGACGGAATGTTGGCAAGGATAGCTCGAGCTGCTGTAGCGTTCTCTAGAGGCGTGGTGTAGACTCGGATCTTCTCTCTAGTTTTTCCATCGAATAGATCTTTGTGGATATCCGGGTTCTTGTTAGCAAGAACTGTACCTCCACTTGTTTTGTTTGGTGGTCGCTTGAAATCTGACTAATATTTGGCAGGATCACTGTCTAACTGATGTTTAAGCTCGACGATGCGCGCGGCTTCTTCGAGTAAAAACAAATGGTGCTTTTCCAGGTCCTCGGGCCTTTTCTCCAGCACATCCGGAGTGAGATCTGAAGCCGTTGGGATTGGAATTGTGAGAAAATATCCATAAATTTCATGTGCACCCTTGGTGACGACGTGTCCATCCATGGGAGGGTTGATCGGCGTGGTATTAATCGGATCTCTATCCTGATTCTCCATCTCGATCTCTTCATCAACCTTTTCTTCGTTGGTTTCCTCGATGTCTGGTTCTGCTGGTGTCGGATTTTTGTTCTTCTTCTTCTTCTTCTTTGACCGCCCAATAGCCTTAACGTGCATACCGGTGGCAAAGAAGGCTTTTGGTCCGGTAACGAGAGATAAACTTCCGTCGGTACTTTCCATAGTAGTTGGCTTGTGGACCTCAGACGAATCTCCGGTGTCCATGCCATCTTGCGAGGTGTAGTTTTCATCCATGTTATCATCTGGGCAAAGGGGAGTTTCCGGCTCACCTTGCATTGGTTTGGAGGCGTATTCTTCTTCGTACTCCTCCATCTCCTTCTCGAAGTCTCGAAGTTCCTATGACGTTCTTGACTCCTAAGGGGAGTCATGTAAGTCAGCGTTTTCTTCGATTGCATCGATAACTGAATCATTACCGGCTCCAGCTGATGAAGACGCCCAGTACTATCGTGGGACGCTTCGTTGGAAACCCCAAGAGAAAGGTGTGATGAGCACAACAACAAGTTTTCCGTCAGTAAGAAACCAAGGTTATCGAACCAGTAGGAGGAAGGAAACGTCTCAAAGGTGTTGCAAGCAACGTGGAATCCTGCACAACACAAACTCAAGACTTTGCCCCAACGAATCAGTGAGGTTGTCAAGCTCATCGGTTTGTTGTAACAAAGGATTACACGTATGGTGTGAAAGATAATGGTGGTTTGCAGCAAGTAAGCAGTAACAGTGGAAGATGTATCAATGGTAAATATTGGACCGGGGTCCATAGTTCACTAGAGGTGCTCTCCTTAGATAAATAAAATGGCATGAAGGGTAAACAAATTACAGCAGGGCAATTGACAGGAACTGAGCAAGGCATAACAATGCAATACTAGTCAGAAAGATCCTATGAGATTCGATTGGGCAATACAACAAGATACATAGACCGTCATCCAACTGCATCTATGACTAGAAGTCCACCTTCAGGTTATCATCCGAACCCCCTCCAGTATTAAGTTGAAATCAATAGACAACTGCTTTAAGCAAAGTGTGTATGGTAAACAATCCACTTGTTTCATGAACAAGAGACTGTTGTTTTCGCCCTAGTAGCAACAATACATATACAACCGAAGAGATTTCTGTCACCTCCCTTGGAAACTAGAGACATGAACCCACTATCGAGCATAAATACCCCCTCTTGGAGTCACTAGCAACTACTCAGCCAAGATAGCTACTAGCAACGGAGAGCATGCAAGATCACAAACAACACAAACATGATAGAATCATAAAGACAAAACCATTAACCAAACTGACATAATAATCTCAATATCCATCGGATCCCCGCAAACACAACATGCATGATTACAAATAGATTAGATCTTGATCAGGAATGGAGCTCACAAGATCTATACGTGAAATCACAAGGAGGAGATACAACCATCTAGCTACTACATGGACCCATAGTCCAAGGTGGAACTACTCACGGATCATAGCGGAGAGAAGGCCTCCGGGATGATCTCCCCTCCGGCAGGCTGTCGGGAAGAACTTCAGATCCCCCCAATCTAGGGACGATAGTGGCAGCGGCTAAAGAAGGTTTCGTGGAGCTTTGATCGGGTACTTAGGGTTTATGCATCGGGGGCTTCTTATAGGCAAAGAGGCGAGGTCGGGAGACGACCAGGGCCACACCCTGCCCAGGCGCGGGGCAGGGCCCACCCGCGCCTAGGGGGGTTTGGATGCCCTGGGTAGCGTCTCCGTCTCGTCTTCTGGATTCATGTCCCTCACGGAAAAATATTGACTTTGGCTTGTCCCGTCCAATTCCTAGAATATTGATTTTTTGCCTTTCTGGAACCAAAAACAGAAGAAAACATGCAACTGGCACTGTGGAAACTTGTTAATAGGTTAGTTCCAGAAAAGATATAAAAACACCTCAAAGTGTAGACAAAGAAATTCAAAGTAGATACTAAACAAGCATGAAGCATCAAAAATTATAGATATGTTTCCGACATATCAGCAGCATCGACGGAGTCTGATCTAGAGCTTATGTGGTATACGAAACAGTGGTTCTTATTGTTCATGATCTTGAGGTAGTGGCACGGTTGGGTTTCGCCTCCTCCATCTCAAAGCTTTCCTTGATATCAGCGATTGCTTTGTAATCGATGTAGGGGCGTTTTGTCATCTTCTTTATCTTATTCCTCAAGAGTACGTTTTCTGCTAAGGTGTTGGTAGGAATGTATTCCTCGTCCGTGTATCCGATCTCGATAAGGAAACCAGATCCGGATTCTGCCTCCACCACTTCCTCCACTACAAGAATGGGCTGGGTGGGTTCGATTTTTTCCGGGATCTTAAACTCTTCCGCCACTACGGATAGAGAAGATCAAGATTTTTCTTCCGCCATGGTCATCACCTCAGGGGTGGGTTGGGCGGGTTCAGCGAAACCGAGGTAGATATCAATCTCACTGATGGACATGATCGTGTAGGTTGTCACGGGCTTGCTAGCCGGAATCCAGGTCTCGTTGAGAAGAACGAGAGGGACATCACTGGCGCAGACCACGCGACCCATGGCAATTGTTTTGTTGATTCCTGCACACGAAGATTCCGCCCGGAACGAAGCTCCAAAAGGCACCCGTCGCATGGTGGGCACCAACTGTCGTCGGATTGTCGACAAGTACGCCATAGGGGGTCCTGACAGTGTTTATAAGATGGGTTGTGAGACGTCGGATGTTCTTGGAACAGTCAACACAAGTTTACCCAGGTTCGGATCCGACTGCGGTGATCGGATCCTACTCCTGCTAGCAACCCAGTAATATATCAGCGTAAGCCGGATGTTACAACGGATTACAAGAGAGGTTCACTTGTGCAAGTTGTGATTGTGGTTATTGACCTAAAAGCTCACATAGGGCATATTTATATAGTTACCGGGGCCTAGGGTTACAGGAGAGACCTATCCGACTACGTTACAGAGTCAATAACTAGATACATCTTGGACTACAAGTAATACTACAGGCCTAAGTTGGTAACTCTTCTGGGCCTTGTCGTAGCCGGAACTGGCTCCTCCTCTTTCTTTGACTGGGCTTCCCGTGAAGCAAAGCTCTAACCTATTGGTGGGCCACCCTGGTCAGCGAGTCCTGTGGATATACCCGGAAAGTATATCCCCAACAAGAGATGTGTTGCATTATCTCTATGATATGACGTGATGCCCATATGAATGCTTATCAAACACATAGTGATGACCACTATAATATGGATGATGAATTAATTTATGTCCATTGTAGCTTTAAAGTGAACCCATGAACCCCGGTCCAACTTTTATGATAAGAAACAACCTTCAAACATTACTGCTATCGTTTATCTTTTCTGTAATTCATTATCTAAAAACACACAAAAATACTTTATTTCTTGCAAACACCAACAAAAAGACCTTTATTTATTGCATCTACTTTACTATTTTACTTTATTTGTTTTATTATTATCACATTACTAATATGAAACCTTGCTCCAACCACACGGTGGAGTTGGGGACACAAGGCAAAATCTTTGCTTTGTAGCTTGCTTGAGAAGATAAGAAAAAGATACTTTTTGCCAATTCCCCAAGAGTTCGATATAAACCCTCGAGTCACCCTTGTGGGGAAAAGACGCTTGCTACAACACTATGCACTTGGAGTCCCAACGAGTTCGTACACATGGAGTTATTGCAATTAGAGGCCATTATAATTTCTTTCTAGTTCATTCTTAGCTACCGAGTAACTACATGCCATTTTGTATTCCACCGCAAATTCTAAGTAACCCAACGTCTCTTATATTCCACGATATACAAATACTTCCATATATATTTTTTGAAATGTCCTAGCTAGTTTATATATGCTGAAATTTTAAGAGACACATTGTTTGATTGCTCATTTCATTGTAGACACATTTGTTTAATGCTTATTTGTCCTGTTTGTTTAACATATTGGTCAATAATTGAATTATGGACCTGTATTAAACTCTAGTTCATAGCTCTTGTCATATTAGCCAAACGAGTAGTTTCAAATTCTTTGACAATGAACATGGTTGTTTATTTGCCTTGGTTGTTATATTAAATTGTTATTACATAGTTTTAAACTGTAATTATTTTTCTCGCCAAAGAGAGGCCTACAAGATCATGTATGAAGGTTGTTTCCCAATATAGTTCTCTCTTAAAAGAAGATGCAGTTGATAGATTGATAAAGAAAATGGAGGACTCTGCTATCCATGGGCTCAATCTCAATTCGCAACTAAAATGCTGAATTTTCTTACCCTTCTTGATAATATGTAATAATTTAAGAATTTTCCAGCTGATGTATTATGTAGGTAAATCACATTGACCACGTAGGCAATTAGTTGATGATGTACCTACCTAGCGATACCATAACTAGGGAAGCTAGGTCAAAAAGGTAATAGTGTTGGGCTTTGTTACCGGCTCATTCTACATTGGCCCAACAATGAACAGTAAAAGAATGTACCTTTCTGATCATTGTGGTTGGCATGCACCTTAAAAAGAGCGAAATAGTAGCAGGCCCAAACAATAAAAGGACGTAAGAGTAATAAACCATAAAATAAAACGGCCAGAACAGTAATAGGACACAATTCAAAAAGACCACGAAGGGACACTACGGATGGGTTCTGATGAACAGTAAAAGCCCTGAAGAGTACATGTCAAATCCTTAACAGGACTGAACAATGAAAGGCTAGATTGGTAAAGGCTAGTACAGTAATGGACTTCCACACAAAGGGGTCATTAATGGGAAGCATGCGATGGGCTTTATGAATAGTGACGGGGCTTCTATAGGCCTAAACAGTACTAGACCGAGAGGGTGCAAGCCGCTAATGGGTTGCACAGTACAGGTCTAAGTTATACCTTATGAAGGCCAAAATAGTAACGGGCTGGAAAGTTAATATCCGCGTTTGGGCTCGAAGTGATGGGCCCCACTAAGTAGACCTGGCCTCCAGCAGGCTAAGATAGTAATGTGCTATCTTCTTATTGGGCATCTCTTGTGGGCTAGTGTAACATCCCAGCATTTAGGAACCAATGAAGGGTAGATTTAGGAATCTGTGAAATAGCATGCATTCGTCTGTAAAAATGTGGGTAAATTTTTCGCCAAATAAAAACCCTAAAGTGATCAAAGTTTCTTTCACTCTTTAAGATTAGGAATAGTCTTGGAGAATGATTGTGATAGACTTTGATATGATATTTTTGGATTAGTAAGTTTTGGGAAATGAAATTTGAATTTGAATGTTGGATTTATAATATAGAAGGATTTAGAATTAGGTCTGAGTAATTTGATTTAATCAAGAGTTAACAAATAATAACTAAAACTTTAAAAGAAAGAAAATAATCAATAAAATGAATATTAACTTATTCAATAAATGAGTTACAAAATGTAACTTATTAGAGTCTTTACAATACTAAATGAAACAAAAGAAGAATCTTTATTTATTGAATAATAGTACAATCTTTATTACAAAAGAATAAAAAATAAAATTACAAAAGAATGAAAGAAATATTAAAAGTAACTATTCTATAAAGAAAAGAAAACCTAAACTAAAGTCTTGATCATCAAGTCTAGTACCTACAAAATAAACATAAACTAAAAAGAAAGAAAGTTAAGGATTAAAAATATTTTACTCTCAGACTTGATAGTGAGTTGCACTGTTCAAGGTTCATCATTGAGAAAATCTTTTAGTGGGCAAGTTTCACCAATATGAAAGAATATATCTTTCATAATTTCAAACCATAAGCCAAATAAACAGCAAGGAGGGGAAAGTTTCACTAGCCAAGTAAAATGTAACTAGATAAAAGTAACTTCATAATCAGAGCATATCCACGAGGTGTGCAACAGGCACATAGGCATCACACAAACCAAACTGCATGGTGTGTGTTGTCAGCACCACAACAACAGCTCCACAAACACAACACTATCAACACAGCCATGGGAGGCATCCCCACACCATTTCCTTGTTCATAGACACCAAGAACAGTAGCCCAGTTAAACCAAATCAAAGCCAAGCAAGATCACACCAATCAAAACCCTAGATCACATCACCAAAAATTGTGACTTAAGGAGGGGGTAGATCAGGTGGATAGCAAGGACAATATCAAGCCACCAGGACCAGGAGGTGGAGAGCTAAAAAAGGACAAGTCCAAGAAATGGAAATACCAGGGGGAGCACCAGATCAAGCTAGCCACAAGATTCATCACTTGCAACCCAACAACAACCAAGTGTGGTGAGTATCATAAAACACCCATATATTCTGTTCATCTTAGTCCAACAGAAAAGCATGTGATGTTTTACATGTTAAACCTCTCAGTTATCACCCAAGTGGGGTGAACCTATCATAGAGGAAGTTTAAAATATAAAGGCCAGTATTAAGCTCTACCAAATCGACCAGGACCTCAGACCAGCATCATAGGTCCTGGTAATCATAAACCACTCATATATTCCAAAATGTTCTCAAATAACATATAAAATTTGGGCATATCTCATGATGGATTAGCACCTCAGATTTTATAAACTATATGCACCAACATTAAGCTACAAGCAAACAAATCATTTTAGCCCACTAGGATCCAAGGTTCAGTGAACAACCTTGGTACTTAAGCTTATTTATAAGGGACAGTAGGATAGGAATTTAATTCCTAAGCCTCAGACGAGCATCATAGGCATAATATTTTAAAGAAGGAAGCTTACAATTTATTTTAACATACACCCAATCTTAAGCACTGCTAAGTAAAAGCGCAGCTATAGAATTACTACTTGTGTGCCATCCTAGGATGGTGTCACAAGAACCAATTCTAAAGCAAGCCAATAATCATTGGTCTTTCATAAATAAACCAATAAATTAATAACCATCATCTTCCTGGAAGGAATAATCAGGAATCAGGATCAGGTTTACATGTGTGCAAAGTGTTACTGTAAGAAACTAAGTAACTTCCATCTGCACATCTCCACTGACAGTGCTACTATTAGTACTGGAGTACTAACAGTAGAGAAACTCACTAAGCCTCAACTTAATTAACCAGGTTTCACATTTAAATCATCAGCTTAACCAAGCTTTGTCACCAGTTATAAGCAAAACCAATAAATCACCAGCAACAGATCAAGAATATCATCAGATAATCAAATCATGACAGAAAGTACTAAAGTGCAGTGAGCTCAATCTTCACTAGTCATCACTACCAAATCAAACCATCATCTTACAAGCATAAACAGGGGTGAATCCTAGAACCAGGGAAGAACCCTAGAACAGAGATGAAGCCTAATGAGGGATGGCCACTAGTTACAAACATATGAACTCAGAGGAGGTAGAGGCACGGGGAAAAACCCAAGGATCAACTCACCTGTGGTCCTCGTTGTAGATTAGAAGAGGAAGCAGAGGGCCGTCGACGAACACGGCGACATGGGGAGCACCCCCAAGGGGGCGCTGCGACCAACACCACGCCACAGTGGCGACCATAGCCATTCCTAGAGGCGAGGAGCACCACCACAGCACACGGCAACAACAGCGGCGACAACAACCGCATCACTCCAAACCCTAGGGTTCGGGATGAGGCTAGTTTGGCCACGGGAAAGCTCCATAGCTAAATCGAATTGGACAAAAGGGTAGCGCGTCGTCGACAACCTCGCCCTGCATCACGACAGTGGCCAGGGAGGACCACGGCAGCGAGCCAAGCACGGCAGCGGCGCCATCGACCACGGGGTCGAGGAGGAGAGGATAGAGGTGAGATCGAGCGAGTGATAGAGGGAGTGGGCTGGCCTGGGCCAAAACCCCTTCGGGGTGTGGTTTTGGTTCTGTCCTATTGGGCCACAAGGGCCCAATAAACCAAATAGGCAGCCCATTTACCTAAAGGCTATTTTTAATAAAGAGGAAAGGACCAAAATGCCCCTGAACTTAAAAAAATTATAGAAAATAAAATAAAAATCCAAAAATTATAAATAAAATATTTTTGGATTCACAATAATTTAAAGTATCCAAATAAAGTTAGAAATAAAATTTTAGACATAAAATTTTATTAAGAATTTTGTAATATAAATATTCCTTACTAAATTTCAAAAAATTATTGAAAGTTGATAAAAATAAATAAAAATCACTTCCATTATAGATTAATATTGTAGTATTTTAGAAAAATACTAAACAAATATTTAATAACAATTTTTGGTATTTAAATGATAATTCTTAAAGGAATTATTAAATTAATAAAATTCAAATAAAAGGAAATTAAATAAAAAATACAATATTCAATAAATATTAAAAATTAATATTTATAAATTCTTTATTATTAAAAAGAATTCTTATAATGGGGAAGAATGCACATAAAATTAAATAATGCATTACATTACTTTGAATAATCATTTTGCTTCTTTAAATATTGTCCTTACCGGGCAATAATGATGTTTTTGTAGACATAGAAGCTCAAGGTCCAGTGCAAGCATCAGACTTCACTACCTTGTCACCACAAGGCAAGTTCATCACTTGCTCATATCCTTTGACGAGTCTTTATCAAAGTATTTGCAAATTGTGTGTTATCATATATACTCCAAAGAAAGAAAATATTATTTTCACAAATAAAGAAATCATAGATATCATCCTAAGTGACGATGTAATGGAGCAATAGAACTTAGGGTTCTATTTTCAACAATGATGATCAATTAGGGACTTAATAACCCCTGACATCAGTGATTCTAGCACCGTATATTACGCGTTATCCATGAGATTTGGAATGGGACAGAGAAGTCAGCTGTATCTTCTTCCTCTCGCATGTAACTGGATGTGCAGGTCGTGGCTGTTATCCTCGTAGCGTGCATATTAATTGGTAATTCGTAGAGGATACGCAGCATATGGGTGGGAACCCTCATCGTCCCATGATAGTTCTGGCATCTAACGGTTTTTACAAACCATTGCCAAAATTCAATATGTGGGCATCTAACGGTTTGTATAAACCATTGACCAATTTAACTCCCATGCCTACTTTGGCTGTCTCTAACATTCAAAACTTAACAGAAACATGTTTGGATCTTTGCACCCCTTGATAGTACTCATCACAAAGTATCAAGGCCCACTTTGTGATCATCCAAAAACATTTGAATGCATAGTTTAAAGGACAATTCAAAATTGAATCTCTATCATATGGGAAGATCCCACTTTTTCAAAAACCACTCAAACAAGCTCCACTTTCAAAACCCAAGCATCTGCAGACTCACCAGCACCAACCTAGCACACCCACTAAAAATCTTTTCAAAATTCAAAACTTGAATTCTTGCGGCCATTTCATCAAACACCTTGCAGATTCAAATCTTCTAAAATCCAAACACTATTTTCAGCAATGATTGGAGCCTAACTTGTTCCCTCTCTGGTTGCAACTAGGCGTTAGTAGATCATCTAGCTCAAGTGCAAACCTCTAGCATCACTGTAAGCTTGGCAATGCCATCAATGGTGAGCAGGCCAAGTGCACCCTTGTCACCCCCATGTCGACAGCAAGTTAGGAGAAGAACCAAGCCTAGCCAACATGTCTGGGAGCAAGCCAACACCCCACCGCCACTCCCTGTCCAGCGCTCGAACCTTGACAACCCCTGGACCACATGCACGGACCATGCCAAGCTCGCCAGCAACCATGCCGAGAGCACGCCCCGTGCGCCACGCTCGACCGACGCCCACAGACCGCGCGCCGCCCTCGCCGCATGCATACGTGATCACCACCGTCCCAGCAACCCCGCAGACACGCTCGTTCGGCGCCGCGCGGACCACACACGTTGTGCGCATTAAAAACCTCCGTCGGGCACACGCAGAGCACCGTCGCGTTCCGACAAAACCGCACCGCCCCACGCCTCGCCACCGCGTCGTTGAGCATCACCAGGGAGCACCACACCGCCCCCTACCGTCGCCCACGCCGCTAGCCTTCTGTGTCGTCGACCATAACGAACTCAGTTTGCGCCCGTCGGTTCCCTCTCGCCACTATAAATAGAGGCCACCCCCAGATGAATTGAGCACACCACCTCACTCCCCTCTCACCCAGAACCAGCTCGCCCCAGTCCCTAAGCAAGGCGAGCAGCGCTTCACCGGAATTGCACCGGAGCCAGCCGCTACTGGAGAAGAAGGGGGCCAGAGATTGGAGCCGCCCCAGGAGAAGCTGCCGGTACCAGGAGGTTCGCAGTCGTCGACTTTGTCGTTCGCCCGCCTCGCCGACCCTCGCCTGAGCCCCGGTGAGCCCCCAACGACCCTCACCTGCCGCGTTAGGTTTCAGTCTCGCCGGAGTTGCCCGACGTGGACGACGACCCTCAGCCATTAGATTAGAACAAGATCCCACGGCTCACATCGCTCCATACCGCTTCGCACCCCCTCGTCTCACTGACGCATGGGGACAATGACTTAACCATCCCGCGTAAGCGCTGTGCTTAGCAGGCCGGCCCAGTATCGCTTCCCGTGCAGCCTAGTCGTTTGAAATTAACCTTTTCCATTTTACACACTTCTGCACCTAGATTCAAAATTCAACCCAGATCTATTCATCGAACCAAATTGAATGAAACCAATTTCGTTAGAAAGTTCTTGAAATGCTGAATCCAATCCCGTTGGATTCAAGTCATTTGGATCTGTAGATCATCCTTGGTAAAAAGAACAAGGCAGAAGCTTTTCTGCATTCAAACATTTTTCAAATTAAAACCATAATAGCTTTTGTGTTGATTCCAACTCTCAAAAATCTCATTTAACCATACCTTGCAGAATATATAAAAATATATAGGTTTACTTATAAAAATAATGTTCAAGTAATAAAAGAATGCCACATAGGCATTTCTAGTCACTTATTTAATTAAAATTAAAGGGTAAAACCTTATTAAATTGTGACACCACTTTAAATCATATTGCCATGAACTAAAATATGTGGTGATGACATGTGTCAACATGATCCCATGTTTGGTTTGGAGAATATTAAATCTTAAGTAGTTTTTCAATGAGTAGAAATTACTTTTCTAAAAATAAATGGAATTAAACCAAGCTTTAATCTTGTAATGTTAGAGATGATGCTAGATCATCTATAGGACCCTTTTGTGTGATGATTGAAAGTAGTTAAGTATTGTTTGGTGATTGTGTACCTCGTATTTATTTATAGACGCTAGTACCGACCAAGGATACGAGGAGGAAGGAGGATACTATGAAGAAGAAGCCGAGGAGAACTTCAACCACTGCTCTGGTCAAGGCAAGCTATTAACCTTGCAAGCTAACACTTGCAATTTAGCAAGCTTATACTGATACTGATGCAAGCCAATACTTGCTTGTCACCATGCCAACTATATGCCTTAAGCATAGATGATCCTACCCACTTGATAAACCAATCCTAGTTTTTACTTACAAGCTTTATACTTTATTTCTTTATCAAAGCTATTACTTAGAGTTTACTTAAGTGACTTGTAGATACTAGAAAGATATTTGAAGGTTGCATAAAGAGCATAAAATTTGGCCTAAGCTAGATAATCTTGATGTCATCCTAAGGCATGAGATTGAACTTAGTAAAACTCCACTAGTTTACCACCCCTCATTAGTACTTACCCACACTTGTAGCTGCTAGTGCTAAGCAGAAAACTTGATCAAATTTAGATGGGAATAATTGGTGGAAAAATGGTTATGAAAAACTTGGAATGATGGATCATTCTATGGAAATGTTTTGGACATGTGTTTCCGAACACCAGAGGATTTATGGTGATGAAAATGTTGAGGCATGAGCCTTAGCCCTTTATAAAACTGATGGTTGTCTAGATGCGATACCATTCCAATTTTACCATACAACCACAATACCCGAATATTGGGTAGGGCTTGACTGGAAACTTATATACCTTAGTATTAGTTCCCTCACGGCCAAGGTCTTAGCTAAGGCTACCTTGTGAAGATTGTCCACCTGTGTAGTACCCAAGATGACAGTTGGTCATGGTTGGAAGGCCAAACTCACAGGAGAGGTGCTTATACCAGGGCGTGTAATTGAAAGGTTAGGATTGATTATCCACATACTAAGTATGGTGAATTCAGGATTTGTTCCTGATGGATGTATCGAATGTTGTGGTGAAAGTGTACAATCTCTGCAGAGTGTCAAACTATTCGAATAGCCGCTTCCGCGGTTATGGACAGTTGGAGTGGCCATATTGTTCCCCTGTCAGATGTTTTCAAAATGACTTGTGAAATGACTTGAGACTTTGACTTGACCACAACAGGGTTGCGGCATGAGATACAAGTTCCCACTTAGGTGTTATACAATTTCATTTAGCTTTATCTTGCTTCTGAACTTAGTAGAGGTAAATCTGGCTTTTTGCAAAACAACCCTAGAGCTTAGTGTCCTACTACCAAAAACCCTTTCACTTGTTAGTATTAGTTTGCGAGTACTTAAAGAGTACTCATGGCTTTTCCCTGGCTATTCCCGTGGCCAGAAAATGAAGAGGAGTACCTGGAGGATGGACCCCAGGAAGGTTACGACAACTAGGATCATCTCCCATCGTCAGCATTGCCTATGACCCCGAAGATGGAGCTTCGCCTACGCTACCGTTATTATTACGTATTCCGCTGCTTGTGTTGTATTAAGACTGGATCATGAGATCCTTATTTGTGTAAAAAAACCTTATGAATGGTTTGTAATGGATGATGTACTGTGGTATCCAATTCTGTTATGTCTCGCAAAAATGGTAATCCTGGGATTGCGATGTATGGCATAACAGGCATCTGGGATTAAAAAATCGAGGTGTTGACAAGTTGGTATCAGAGCCATCCTCACCATAGGAGACCCTAGTTAGACTGGACATTTGAATCAAAAACTTAGTTTTAAAACCAAAGGAAGCAAATATTTACCAAAACTTATTCCCATTCTGGAGCGTCTTTCACAAAATTCATGTTCCTTAAAAACTCTTGCAAAATACATAAAATTTGACACACTTGATCACTCTACTAACTTACTCATCTTATATTATTTTAGATGGACGTGAAGTACAACAAGTTTTACCAATTGGGAAATGGGGGAGACCTTATCTTTGAGAGGGATTTGGACCAGCTTTCGGAACTTCTGGAGCGTCCTCACCCCGAGTTCTTCGGAGCTCAGCTCAATGATCAAGGAGGAGAAGATCTGCAGTGGCTAATTGTTGCAAGTCTCCGAGGAAAAATTGAACCTCCCATTGCGGAAGGAATTCATTTTACCTTAAGAGAGAACAACTGGCTCGATGGACTTGTCAGTGTAACATCCCTAAAATCATGTTTCAAGACTCATGCATATCATCCATGCATCCATGATCATTTAGGGTTCCATTTTCAAAACCATTTTAAAAACAGGAGCAATGTTGCTCATTATTTTATGTGAGTGTGTTCTAGCCTTAGTGCTACTTTATAATGAGAAGAGTACTTGTTTTGTTCAGTAGTGTTTTGAATTCAAACTTAAGTACAATCCAAAGCTTGAGCAAAGTTTCAAAACAAAGTATGAAATAAAACCAAATTTATGCCTATTTTTATATCTCATAAAGGCTTGGTTTTATTTTATTTTTCAAATGACCCAAGTATGTTTGAGTAAACAGAAGTGTTTGACCTTATTTGAGTACAAAGTTCACTGCACAAAAATCCAGAGAAGGTTTGAAATCAAACTGATTTGAAATAGTGTTTGAAAACCATTTCTAGAAAATCAAACAGAAAAAGAAAAGGAGTAAAGAGGAAAAAAATAAGCAAACAGCCAATCTGGCCCAACCCAGCCCAACTCAACCCACCTAGCCCAGCTACTCCCTCCCGCGAATCATTTTTATTTACTCGCAATCAAACCCACAGAATCATTGACCGCCTGGACCCATCCCCTCTTCCTTTCTCTCGCTGACAACCGCGGCCCACATGGCAGTCGTCGTCTCCACCCCCCAGCGACCAGTTCATCCCCAAATTATGCCGGGTGTTTCCTGTTTCAATTCGCGGCTTCAATTCACGATTAATGCTCGAGTAAATCTCGCCCGTGTCCTTGCTACTTAAACCCCCTCTGCCCCCTCTCCATTTTCTCCCAAACCCCAATGTAGAGGTCCCAACCTTCAATAAGGTAGAGATCCCTGTGTTTACAATGCTAGTCCCTGGATCAATAGCTAGCATCCACAGTTTAAGATGTAATATCAAGAAACAAAGGTCATAATACAACTTTATAACCAGGAATAAAATAATACATTACATCTTACATAGCTCATTTGGCTATCTCATTAAAATGCAGCAGAAATAACTATATAGCATGGAGTCCTTCATCTTCAAAGTGCCACATGCAGTCATGTTGGTTGTAGACTTGTAATCCTATTCAATAAACTTCACTAACATCAAACAAACCTGCAACATAATAAGTTGCAGCCACAAGGGTCAATACATTTGAATTGTATTGGCAAGTTTTACTACTATGTAGAAATAAGTGGATCCTATCATTACATGCATAATTGGCTAAGTAGGGTTTAGGCTCATTTGCAGAAAGAAATATAGTTTTGTCCTATCTTTTCAAAATAGTTTTTGATCTTTGTCAAATCTTTTTGAACTTCTTGGAAATCTCCAAGTGCTTCTAATCCCTTATTGTCACCCTCAAGTTTTAAATTTGAGAAATTGGAATGTCGAGATCTTCCATAGCTTCAGGCCTTAGTTGCTCAGTATTGTCCATAACCGGGGACACGGCTAAGTACTTAGAATTTTGATCTTCTGCAGAATTTGTACACTTTACCCACATGACACAATCTCATCTTGATGCCACCCGTGGCCGCTGGATAAGTACTCACCAAGATGGAGTACTGGCAGATTGAGAATGTGACAAAGTCTTTCCATAGGAGTCCTCCCAATACACAATGCTAGCTTGTCTTCCAGGCACCAATGTAGGGTTCCAAGTTCCCTAGCACTAATCTAGTTAACCTGAAGATGCCAATGCATGGGTCTTCCACTATGTAGTTGACTAAGCCAGATCTCATTTAGCATGTGGCTGTACATGGAAGCCACTGTACGAGAAACATGTTCAATCTCTAAGTCCCTGGGTGGTTTTCTTCTAGTGCACAACAAAAGATATTGCCATATAAACATGGTTCATTTTGTTGCCACCTTGTCCAAAACTTGAGTATCCTTGTCCACCCAGGTGGTTCATTGAGTACTTGTTTTATTATATAAAACATAAGTCTTTTCAATACTTCATATAATCATAACATGTATCCCATCCCAAATATATAGCTGGGCTAAGCATACTACAACTACAATGTTTCCACTAAGGAATATATAGGGGTATCCTATTAGGATTTAGCATAGCATAAAATATAGTAAACCTTATCATGCATGTTTCAAAAATCCACTAAGTGTAATGAAAATAGTAGGACTTGGATGATATTGTCACTTGCCTTTTTGGTAGAGGATGTTGGTTCACTTCTTGATCTTGCTAATATCACACTCTTCTAAGTTCACTACAAATCAATCAAGCAAACATAGATTCAACTAGCATTCCAACTAATATTCAAACAATTTATCACTCATAAAATAATAGAAACAAAGTCATGCATGCAAGCATGCAAAAGATAGTTTTATTTGCAAAGGTGGTTTCTAATAGGCTCTAAACATTATAAAGTTCAAAGTGGTCACTTACTAAAGTGGTAAAACCATTTGCAAAAGGGTTATATCTATAAACCATTTCTTAAATCCAATCATTATTTCATGTGGTGGAAAATGCTTTTAGCAAAGAAATACTTTTATATTGTTCACCAAATAAGTTGTTAATTCACAAAACTTGGTGTTTAGGGTCAGAGGGTTTGAATCAAAACATTTCCCAAAGGTTTTACTCAAAAATCATTTCCATATTAAAATCAATATTTTTATTTGACTAGAATGAGCTAATTCAAGTATTTATTCCTAAACTTCACAAAATTCATTTTTAAATCCATGAGTTGGTTCCTAGGGTCAGTAGGTTCACAACAAATCATTTTGCAAAGATTTCACATTAAAATTATATCTAGAATAATTTTTATATTCAAATTAAGCCTACACATGTTTCTGCAAATTCAACCAATTTACCAGAAGCAAAACATTAAACAAAATACATGGTTGCAAAGTACATGTTCTACTGATTCCATTGATATAAAATTTGCAAAATTTGGACGTGTAGATTTTAAGTTATGAATTTTACAAGTTTGCATATCAATCTGATTCCAAATTCTGTTTTAAATCAAACTAGTGCCACGCGGCGTGATACTATTCGTCGGTACCGCTTCGTGCGGATCGGTCTCTCTGGACCGTAGGATCTAACTTAAAACGAATGACGCTGATCAACTTGTACCTCTTCATCTAGTTCTAATCATAGCCATCAGATCGTGATCTAACGGACACAGTCAAGTGGTCAAACTCTGGCGGCACTGCGCGGCGGCAGACGGCGGCGCACGCTCTGGCGGCGAGCTTGCCGACGATACAGGAAGCAAGGAAGAGGGGAAAACAGCTCATCGTGCTCAGGGGATTGTGGTGATGCTCGACGTGGTCGCGAGGAGGTAAGGGGCGCACGGGGACAGGAGGAATCGCTCACCGGAGTTGGTGGCGGCGTCAGGCGGCTCTGGAGGTCGTCGAGGATGGAGCTACAGATCGTGTAGAGGCATAACAAGGACAGGGTCAGATGTGGAAGAGTGTGGGGAGTACGGGAGTGTCAACAAGATGGCTTGGGGCGGTCGGAATTACCTGGGAAAGGTCGCCGGAGCAATGGCAGACGATGGTGGTGAGTTGAGCTTGAAGTTGCCGACGTTCTGGAGCGGGCGCGAGCGAACCAGTGGCACGGAGAGATGCGCCAGGAGGTGGAGAATGTGCTAGCGTGCAGAGGGAGGTGAGGGGAGGCTGGACGGCGCCGGAATCTGCCAGGAACCTCGTTGGAGCAGAAGATTTTGAGCTGAAAATTCCTGCAGCCTGGTGGCAGAGGGGGGCGCTGTGTGGGGGGAAAGAGAGAGCGGAGAGGGGTGTTTAAGGGGGCGTGATTATTGGAAGGATTAAGGCAGCCATCAATCGCGAAATCAACGCCGGAGTTACTCGGCTGCAACGGCAAGGCTTGGTCGCGGGTGAAGACGATGACACGCTGGCGTGGGGCCGTGCTGTCAGTGAGGTGGGGAAAGAGGGAGTGGGACCTGCTTGTCTGCGACTCTGTGGGTGTGGGTTCGAGTGAAAAACGATTCGCGGTGGGGTGAGCTGGTGGGCTGCGTTGCTGGGCTGTTGGGCCAGATGGGTTGGGCTGAGTTCGATTCTTTTTTTTATTCTGTAAGCTTTTCTTTTTCTATTTGATTTTACTGTTTTGGTTTTCAAACAACAATTCAAACACCCAAATCAATTAAAACTTCCTCCAAACTTTGTATTGAGTTTTAGTTCTGTTTATCAACACAATTCAAAAGTCCAAAATAAAATAATATTTTTATTCTTTTTAGGATCTATTTAATAATTAAATAAAATAGTCCTTAGTTATTAATTCAAATAGGTTTTGATTTATTAAAATCTCCATTTGAAATCTAAATATTATCAAAACCAAATCAGTAGGTTTTATTTGAAAATATAAAATACTTGGAAAACTTGTTTAAAATAATTTAACAAATTTTAATGTTTAATTAAAATGGCAAAGCCTTTACTTTAATAAAATTGGATATTAATAAATCCTCATTATTTTATTTAAATAAACTTTTACTCTTTTTATCAAATGGAAATATTTTATTTCAAAAGCTTGGCCAAGATTTAATTTGGCTCTATAAAATAATCTTTATTTATAATTCTACCCTTGCTTTTGAAAATCAAATCCTTTTATTTAAAAGATCTAAAACTAGTGATTCCAATTATTAAATCTTTCTTTAATAATTGTTTATATTTTTAAATCCCTTTAGGATTTCATTTGCTCAAAATAGATTTTGATATTTCCAATTGGAATCAAAAAGTTTCTTCTCACCCTGAATTTCAACAAAGTTTTATTTTTTTTATTTATTTTTCACATTTCAAAATTTGGAAAATTTTGGGATGTGACACCCAAGCACAGAGCGCCCCCGGGCTGCGAGAATTCCACGCCGCGACCTCACTGCTCCGACGAACCGCAGCCTCAATTCCGGCCAACCCCGACAACCCCTTTTCTCCAGGTTCACACGAGCAGGCTCCACTTCACCTTGCACACCTCCCAGTACCACTAGCTCTCCTACGCGTGACCCAGAGCGTCGGCAACACCATCGACTGAGCGCCACCGTCTTCGGCTTCAACTCCGACGACCTCCAGTGGTAATTTCCGACCGCCCCTTTTCCTCACGTTGACACCCGCGTGACTAGCATTGTCTTGCGCATCTGAACCACCCCTTCTATTGCCTTGGCATGATCTGCATCCTCGCCAACGTCGACGAACAGAAGCATCCGCCGCCAGAGACTTCTCCGATGAGCAATCCTCGACGACCCCGAGCGCCCCTTCGCCAACCGAGCACACGTTGAGCTTCAGCACATCGCCACGAGTCTGGTAAACCTCTCCGACGACCCCAACCCCCTCTATGGCCACCACACCGCCGTAGAGAGAGCGCGCCGCCGCGCGCCGCCAGATTTTGGTAGGTTGATCGAGCACCGTTGGATATGGATCTGACGGGTAGGATAGATCACTTAACAAAGAGGTATGTATCAGATCTGACCGCGCGTTTTAGTTAAATCCGACGGCTCAGAAGCGAGATCCAGCGCGAAGCGGTACCAGCCAGTTAGAAAGCGCCGCGTGGCACGAGATTAGTTTTAAAAAGTTTGAATTAGATCTATTTGATGTCAAACTTGTTTAAATCATAACTTTTTAATGCCACGTCCAAATTTGACAAATTTTATATCAATGGAATCAGGAGAAAAAATCCTTTCCAACTAAGCAATGTGTTTAATGATTTGCCTCTGTTAAAATGGTTGTTTTTACAGAAACATGTGTAGGCCTATTTTGTGTATATTAATTATTTGAAAAATGTTTTAATGTTCAAATAAAGTTTATTTAGCTTGTTTTGAACTTGTTTATGATTCAGTACCTTGCACTTGTCTTGTTTGTTGTAGAAAATCATCACATGGCATTATGCATGCATCCATATATTTTTGCTTGTATTTATTTTGTATGTGAATTTGGTGTTATCATTTTATGTGTAGATTTTGGTGCAAATAGTGATTGTGATTGTGAGGATTGTAGCTCTCTCCAAACTACCAAGGCAAGTGGTGCTTCATGATTTATTCCTATGATTTTCAACTATGCATAGAAATATTTGCTAGACTTGCATGGATATTTTTGATCTATATGCTATGCTTGGGAAATCCTAGTAGTTGTAGAATTGCTAGAAATTTGTAAGTTAAGATTCTTATCAATGCCATGCTTAGCCTAGCTAGTAGCAACCAAGGGTGGTTAAATATTCATGCTATGATAAAATATTTCTAAGTCTTTGGACTTGTGTTTTGCTTAATAAAACAACTAAGTGAATGAAACAGCTGGGTGGAATGGAAGGAATGGTTTATGTTGAGTGGTTACACAAGGCCCATTTGTATGGTTTACCTTGTGTATCTCACTTGTGGAAAGCCACCCAGGAACAAAGGGATTTGAGAGGCCAAATGTTAAGAAGCTTCTAGTGCAGCCACTTGGCAATATGGGCTCTGCCTGGATCATATAGGTTGCAATAACTTAGCCATTTTGACAGTTGGTGGTAGTGGGAGGATAGGTTGGAGCGCGTCCATTTGGTCTAAGGGAAGGCTTCTGAAAGGTCCTATCTTGGTGAAAATCAAGTCTTGTGGGGAAAGTGCACAACCTCTACAGATGGAAGAATCTAAGTACTTAGCCATGTCCCTGGTATTGGACAACTTGAGCATCAAGACATGGAAGCTATCAAGAATCTCCTCATCCCAATTTCTAAGTAAAAACTTGTGGTTGAACAAGGGTGAAGGACCACAATGTCTATTGGTGGGTCCTTGGGAAAGTTTTTTTCAAAGAAAAACTTAGTGTTTTCAACTGATAGGTAAAACCTATTTTGAGCAAAGCAAGCCTAAGCTACACTTAGCCAAAATGCATATAGTAACTAGCCTACCAATATTCTACTAAGGTATCACTTGCCAATACTATTCCAATGTATTGACCCACTGTGGCTGTAACTTGTGATGCTGCAGGATATTCTGATGATGATTAGGAGTCATCAGTCTACACTCAACATGCTTGCCTGTGGCACATGAAGATGAAGACTTATTTATCTTATTATATATTTGAACTCTTGTATTAGGCCTGTGGCCATGGAGTTTGTAAAAGACTATGTCTGTCTCTGGGATGATCTGTAATAATGACCTTTGTTTCTGTGTACTTCATCTTAAACTGTGGATGCTAGCATTGATCCAGGGACTAGCATTGCAATCACAGGGATCCTTTCCTTTACAAAGGACGGATCTTACATATGGTATCAGAACATTGTGTTGCCTATAGGATTATGACCCTAGGATTGGAAACCACTAAGGAAAAAAATTCAACAACTTCCACACTTGTCTTTTCTTCTTGTAAACTTTTCTAATCTTCTTTCTCATCTCTATTTGTAGATGAACTCCATCAAAGAAGCCGTGAGGAAGGGACCACTCATGACTATGACTTTGGAGTGTGAGACAGAATTCCCCAATGCTCTCAAGGACCTCATGGTTGCCATGGGAATACATGGTGCAGCTGTGTACAAAAGTTTCCTGTGATGGATGAAGGAGTTCAGTACTGGTGGGTGCAACTTCACTTGTATAAAAACAAGGAATACAACCACAAGGACTCAGGATTCAGCATGGTCACCAACACAGTGATGCACACTACATTCTTTGATTCAGCAAGGTGTGGCGCCCCGCAAAAACCACTACTAGAAAATCGCGTTGTTTTTGTGCGTTGCATCATCATGACCGCATGCGCATGTCATCATGCCACCTTGCATTTGAGCACCGTCATCATCATGCATGTTTGTTCATAAAAGTACTTTGCAAAAACCCTATTTTGTTTTCTAATTAGCCCCTTTATTTTCAAATCATAAAACCGGGTCCTTCTGAATATTTTATTTGTCTAAAAACTATTTATAAAATATTTTAAAAGTTTAATAGAAATAAATATTTTAGTGGGGGACGCAGCCACCGGCCAGGCCCAAAAGGCCCAGCCGACCGCCACCTACCACCCCACAAACAACATCACACCTACCCAAAACCCTAACCCCACCTAACCACCCAGCCGCCACCCCGCACCCAGTCCCTCCACCCGCCGCCACTCCCTCAGCCAAACACCACCCTGACCCCCACCAACTCCCTGGCCCCACCCCGAATCTGTCCTCTCGTGTGATCCCCTCTCTCACCCCGCTCGCCCGCTTCCTCCCTCCCGAAACTCCCTCTCTCGCGAGGCCCTCCCCTCTGCACAACCGCCGCCAGAGCCCCACCGTCCTGCGGGCTTCCCTGGTGTCATCCCCACCCCGCTCTCCCTGCCATGGAGCCCCTGCTCCCCGACGCCGCTTGCCTTTGTCCTCCTCTCAGTCGGCATCCGTGCCCCGCAGGGCCCCATCCGCCACCACCCCGCGACCCTGCGCCTCGCCGCATGGCCCTTTGGCGCGTGCAGCTCGCTCCATCACCGAGCATCTTCCCGCCATCGTCGTCGGCCGTGGGGTGCTTGTCCGCTTTCCTCCCCGCTTCCGGCCGCTCGACACCGCCCTTGCTTCGTCACCGTGCCCACCTGCGAGCTCAGCCGCCGCCCCGTGTCTGCCTCCGCGCCGCGCGAACCTGGCCGGCCCCGCATCCATCACCCTAATGCAGAGCTCGGCCACGCGTCCTGCCTCTCCCCTGCTTCAACCCGAGCCACCCCAGTCACGCCGTCCACGGCCTCCGAACACTGCAACTGTTCCACGCGTCTGGACGAGCGACCTAATGGTAGATTTGCTGTGTTATGTTCCTGCCAGGAGCACAACGCCAAGGACCTATACCGAAGTGGCCAATGATTTTATCTGTGTGGTGTTGTTAAGAAGATGGGGTTGTCCCAAAATCGAGTCGAGGAGTCATGTGCTGTTGCACAAGTCCAAGATCTGCATCATTTGTGTCATGACCAAGACCATCTGAGGATCGATCTCGCCGAGACCCCCGAGTGTGCCGACGCGATTCGAAGGCCCTGTTCTTGGAATCCGAAGACCGATCCAGAACCTAGCGTCGCGTCAAGATCTTCTTCCTGGCGCAGATACCCCAAAGCTCGAACCCTCGGAACCCCAAGACCAATCCCAGCTTCGAGACTGAACCGAACCCTCGAAGCCCAAGATCATCAAACCCATGTGTGACCCCTTTCTCGAGCCCTATTTTATAAATGTAATATCAAATTGTTGCATATTAAATTGTTCATCTCGCATGCATATCATGTGGGTTGGGGCATTATGCCGATTCACCTTATAATTAAATATGGGATCCATATGCGGGCAAATCTAGTCTTATATTGGTCCCATATAAATTTGTTAGGGAACCGGTGATATATTTTGCCATGTTAATACAACATTTAAATTGCAGGGTAACTAAACAAATAGAACCATATATTTAATTGTCCGGACCCTAGGTCTCGCTTAATATTGCCTAATTGCATCGCACCTTTGCCATGTCATACATCATACATGCATCATGCCCGATTTTCTACCGTAGTATTAAATAGTGCATCCGGTGTTTGTGCTAGTGTTTTGCTTCTTCACGGACTAGGCCGATGAGTTGATGCGAGTGTCGACCCGATCTTCGGATGAACCTTCGGCAATGTTTTCAGTCGATCAATCTCCCCCTTTCTACCTATTTTACTTTTATAGTATTTATTCCCTCCTGTTGATCTATTGCTATCTGTGTTGCGATGCTCTAGTTTTCGTACCCGTGATATCCCTTGCAGCCTTATATTGCCTTGGACACATCCTATTACCTGTTGTTTGGTAGATAGTTGGACTTGCGTGTCGTAGTCGCTTGCTCAAGTGCTGTTGCGTGTTGTCCAGTACCACAGTTGTTGGAGTATTGCCGCATGTTTAATGTTGGAGATGATCAAGGCTTTAATTATCGTTTAATAACTAAAATTGAAAGTAGGTAAATGCAGAGGCACAGGTGGGCAATAAATGTTATTTGGGTGTTAACCGTCCACTTGTGTCCCGTAGGACCCCGAGTTCTTGACACCTGTTCCGAGATCTAGCGCGCTAACCACAGGTGGGGTGTATGGGCACCCCCATCGATCTAGTACCTGATTCCAAGTATTGTACTGGGGGCCACAAAGTAGTTTGGGGCTTTATTACTATCTTGTACTTATGCCATGCTTTACTTCTTTATTTACGACTGTGCGAGGAGCACCTGTACTATTTAGGATCGTGACACATTTTCGCTGTATCGACAAGCCCAGTCACACTTTCGGGTTCCCAGTCGTTTACAGTCGTCTACACAAACCCTGAGTCCGTCTCGGAGACCGTCGACTTCGTTGCGGGTAGCTTAGTGGGGTGGCCCCCCGTGCTTGCTTTGGGTCTGGGAAACGTCGTGTCCGAAACCCCGTCGACATACCGTTGGGTGTATGTTTTGTGATCTTGTACCTACCTGATCTGACAACAAGGGTGTAGGTGCGTGTGGGAACTTTGGTGCACCCCTGCAGGGTTAAATCTTTTCGAGAAGCCGTGTCCGCGGTTATGGACGACTTGGAGCACAGTTCTCGATCATAGACAACTATAACTAAAGTTTACTGCTATAATTTGACTTGTATCCGATATGACTAGTAATCTGCTTCACCGCAACGGAATGGCTAAATAAAAGTAACAACAACTGCTGGGTTTGGGGATATCTCATGCTATTTGTATCTGACTAGTAAGTGTTGCAACTACAACGGAATGGTTAACTAAAAGTGCCCACTGCTTATTATATCAGGATGACTATCTATACCTGACTAGTAATTGCTACAACGATAACTGAATAAATAAAACTGCCAACAGTGTGAGTTCCTCGGTTGACTTCCTCGTTTGGTCTCGAGGGGGAAATACCAGGATGGGTATGTTTGGTGGTAGTATCAGGTTGGTTCCGAATAGGTCTTTCTTATCCCTTTCTGATAGCCGACAGTTATATCGAGTCTCTATAGGGTGTTTAGTGCATGCTGCGCTGCCGCTTCAGTCCACCATACCTATGTAGGCGAGGACCGCCAAATTCTAGCCTCGCCGTGTACTGGCCTCAGTACTGACCGCTCTCTCTCTCTTTTTCCTTTGCCCTTTGTCGGCACCCCTTTTGTTTAAGCAAGTTTTGAGATCGATGTCGTTAGCAGGGTTACCCTTCCGGCTTGGCCTGGGCAGGGTTATGGACGCCATTGGTTATTCTTCAGGGCTCTTAGCTCAATTTGCATATTGTCCGTACTCGGACGCTATATCGTTGTAAAGGTGATTTGGATCTTTGTATTGTACACCTGTATTCTTGACTCTTTGAGTCATTGTTGTATATATGTTTTGTGGGTTCCATCGAGGACTATTGTGTAATGATATTACTTCGTTTTCCACCCGCACGAAAGTGCCTGGTGGGCACCTTTGAATCGTTTCTATGCGGGTTTGGCGGGAAGCGCTAAAACTTGCATAGGGCCGATTCTGAGGGTGTTACACAAGGGATGCAGCTTGGAGGGCCATCAAAGAACTTGTTGATAGAATCAAGTGCAGAATGCTTAACACCTAGAATGACCTTAGGGAAGAAAAGAAGCATACCCAAGAGCTAGAGGCTACCAACCAAAGTTTAAGGAAAGACATCATAGACTTAGCAATGGAGTCATGTGATCAAGATAAACAGATTGCCTCTAGGGATGCCCTGTTAGCCAACTTGGCAAGTGAGATGGGATTGTAAACGTACTCCGTTAGTTGGACCACCACACTTATCATTTTATTTTCCAAAAATGTTGTCTAAAATAAGTTGAACCTTGGATGCTTGTAATGGATTTTATGTATGTTATGACTTGTGTGTTTGTCAATGTTGTGCCTGTGATGCTTTGTCTTGTAAATTATTCATTGTGTTGACTAACTTTTTCTATCTTATAAATAGATGCCTAATGTTACTATCAGCACGGCTGAAGAGTTCAAGGGAACTCGTTTTGGCCCTCGTATTATTGAGCTCACTAGTTTGCTCAATCTCCCTCTTCCTACCATCATGGTGCTTCCCCTCACCAAGTTTGAGAGGAAAGACCGTTGGGGCTTCAAGGTTAATCAGCCCGGACGCCAGACTGAGCCTACCACGGAGGCGATCATCTTCAAGCTCATGCATGATGACAAGGAGAGAGGCCTAGAGGTAATCATGCAGGATTTGATTGGATGTCTGTTAGGGAGACACTCTCGACATGTTAGAGGTACTCACTTCCACGCCTTCGGTAGACGTGATGAGGATGGTGAGGCCATTGACTTCGAGGGAGACAGCAGAGCCGATTCGTCTATACCTCCAAGACTTAGAGGTTCTTCTTAGGCACATAGACATTGATAGGACCAACGTCATGCTCAGCAATGATGAACTCCAGGTGCAGCTTCGTGAGAAGGACAAGCTCTTCGCGGAGCAAGATGAGATAGTCAAGGAGATGGAGGCCAAGTTTGAGAGTCAGGACAGAAAGTTCAAGAGTCAAGAGAAGCGAGTCCAAGATAGGAACACGAGGATTCGAGACATGACTGCAGAACTGGAGGCCAAGGACTTCGAGCTCGAGCATCAGCAGACTGTGATTGAGAGACTTCGTTCACAGAAGAGGGCTCTCAAAGCCAAGGTAGAGACCTTGACCACCAATGTCGAGGAATACAAGACCGCTATGGAGAATGCAGGTCTTACACTTGTCGACGAGGAGGTTGATGCAGAGGAGTAGTGATGACTACTCATTTACCATTTGTTTACCATGCTTTTTGAGTCGCAATGACCATCCAACATGTGGATGGCTTGCTGTTGGTGTGTTTACTCTGCAAACTTGTTGTCTATGTTGTTGAACTTTTATTATTGCGATGCATGTTTGGTGATTGTTTATGTGATGTATTGTGCATGTTAGAATCTATGGGTATCTCATTCTTATCTCTATTGAACAAACCACAGATGCCTCCCCGACGTGCCAATCCCAACCCCAACAACAACAACATCACTCCTGAGATGCAGCAAATGATGACAGCTCAGACTCAGCTGATGGAAATGATGACTACTTTCATCCAGAATCAGAACAACAACAACAACAACAACAACAACAACAACAACAACACAACAACAACAACAACAACAACAACAACAACAACAACAACAACAACAACAACAACAACAACAACAACAACAACAACAACAACAACAACAACAACAACACAACAACAACAACAACAACAACAACAACAACAACAACAACAACAACAACAACAACAACAACAACAACAACAACAACAACAACAACAACAACAACAACAACAACAACAACAACAACAACAACAACAACAACAACAACAACAACAACAACAACAACAACAACAACAACAACAACAACAACAACAACAACAACAACAACAACAACAACAACAACAACAACAACAACAACAACAATAATAATAATAATAATAACAACAACAACAACAACAATCAGAGTAACCCACCGGGATTTGACATGCTTACTAGGTTCTTGAGACTGAGGCCAGCAAAGTTCTCAGGAACTACTGATCCTATGGTGGCCAATGATTGGCTACGCTCCGTGAACAAGGACCTGGTAACTGTTGGTTGTACTGATGAAGAAAAAGTCAGAGTTGCAGCTCACTTGTTGGAAGGACCAGCAGCCACTTGGTGGGATAACTTCCAGATCACCACTCCCATTGAGGATGTGACATGGGCTATCTTCGAAGATGGTTTCCGTACTACTCACATCTCATCCGGAGTGATGAGTTTGAAGAAGAAAGAGTTCCATAACTTGAAGCAGCGCCACTGCAGTGTGGCTGTACATTGAGGAGTTCAACAATCTGGCGCGATATGCACCGGATGAAGTTGACACTGATGCTAAGAGGAAGGAAAAGCTTCTTGAAGGGTTGAATGATGAACTGAACCTGTAGTTAGTTGTGGCCTATGTTCCCACATATCAGTCTCTTTGTGACAAGGCTGCTATTTTGGAGAGCAAGATGAAACAAGTTGAAAGCAGGAAGAGGAAGCACTCTGACAAGCACAGCTCGGGATCGTCTCACAAGCATTCCCATAATGATGATAGTGGGAGTTCTGGATCCCACAAGCATGGGAAATTCAACAAGCACCACAACCACAACCGTTATCATGACAATAAACATCATTGTAGTCATGACAACGATAAGTACAACAACCACAAGGGTGGATATAAGAGCCACCACAATGGAAGTGGAAGTGGTAGTGGAAGCCGGCCTGTCAAGAAGGATCTTAGTCAGGTTGAATGTTTCAAGTGCAAGAAGATGGGGCATTATGCAAATGAATGCCTAGAAAAGAAAGTTGAAGGACCCAACAAGCCCAACCCTTTCTAGAAGGGACAAGTGAACCACATCAATGTGGAGGAAATCTATGAAGAACCAGATGTTTTTGCTGGTAAGTTCAAACTCAACTCTATTCCAGCACTTGTTCTTTTTGATACTGGAGCATCGCATTCATTCATATCAAAAGCATTTGTTGATAGAAATGGGTTTTCAACTGAAAACATTGGGTGTCCAATAAAAGTAAGTTCTCCAGGTGGAGATATGATAGTAAGTCTTGGATGCCGGGATCTAGTGATAGAGTTTGGAAAGAATAAGTTCCCAGTGAGTCTGATAATCCTAGATTCCCAAGGACTGGATGTAATTTTTGGAATGGATTGGATGACCAAGTATGAAGGAGTACTAGATTGTGCTAATCGTACTGTTGCACTCACAACCCCGTAAAAGAAACGGATTAGATTAGTCTAACTTTGAATCAAAAGGAAGTAAGCTAAATTCTCTTAAGGGGGTTAGCATAGATAGTGTGCCAATTTTGAATGAATATCCAGATGTGTTTCCGGAAGAATTGCCAGGAATGCCACCAGATAGAGATGTGGAATTTCTTATTGATTTTCTACCAGGATCTGGACCAATAGCAAAAAGACCGTACAAGATGTCAGTTGATGAGTTGAAAGAACTCAAGAAGCAACTTGGAGAACAGTTGAAGAAAGGTTTTATCCAACCAAGTTCTTCATCTTGGGGAGCACCAGTTTTGTTTTTGGAAAAGAAAGATATAAGTCAAAGGTTATGCATAGATTACCGTTCACTCAATGAGGTGACTATCAAAAACAAATACCCTTTGCCTAGAATCAATGACTTGTTTGACCAGTTAGAAGGAGCCTGTGTTCTCAAAGATTGATCTCCGGTCAGGTTATTTCCAGCTCAAGATAAGGGAACAAGACATACCTAAGACAACTTTCACCACAAGGTATGGATTGTATGAGTATACCGTGATGCCATTTGGTTTGACCAATGCACCAGCATACTTCATGAATATGATGAACAAGGTGTTCATGGAATTCCTTGATAAGTTTTATGTCGTTTTCATCGATGACATTTTGATCTACTCCAAGAGCAAAGAAGAGCATGAAGGACATCTACGTTTGATACTTGAGAAGCTTAGAGAGCATAAGCTGTATGCCAAGTTCAGCAAGTGTGAATTTTGGTTAAATGAAGTTGGATTTCTTGGACATGTTGTGTCAGGAGATGGTGTAGCAGTTGATCATGCTAAAGTTTCAGCTATAACTAAATGGGAATCTCCTAAGTCGGTAAAAGAGGTTCGTAGTTTCCTTGGCTTGGCAGGATACTACAGAAGGTTCATTGAGAATTTCTCCAAGATAGCTAAGTCAATGACAAAATTTCTAAAGAAAGACAAGAAATTTGCTTGGTCTGAAGGTTGTGAACTCAGTTTCCAAGAATTGAAGAAGAGACTAGTGACAACACCAGTCTTATGTTTGCCAGATTTGGAGAAATATTTCCAAGTATATTGTGATGCATCTCATCATGGATTAGGTGCAGTACTTATGCAAGAAGGGAAAGTTGTGGCCTATGCCTCGAGACAACTCAAAACTCATGAGGTAAATTACCCTACTCATGATTTAGAGTTATCCTCTATTGTCCATGCACTCAAAACATGGAGACATTATCTTTTGGGAAAGCGTTGTGAAGTGTTCACAGATCACAAGAGTTTGAAGTATATTTTCACCCAGAAAGAAATTATCATGAGACAAAGAAGATGGCTAGAACTCATCAAGGACTATGAATTGAGTTTGCAATACCACCCCGGTAAAGCAAATGTTGTAGCGGATGCTCTAAGCCATAAGGTTTTTGTGAATGGCCTTACTAAGGGAGAATTGCCAGATGATCTGTGTGCCCAATTTAGAGATCTCGGATTGGAGATTGTGCCTGAAGGACATCTCATGTCTTTGGATGTTCAACCCACCTTGTTGGACAAGATCAAAGAAGCCCAAAAGGCAGATAAGGAAATTGAAGAGATTAAGGAAAAGATTGGCAAGGGAAAAGCCAAAGGATTCCATGAAGACGAACAGGGTACTTTATGGCATGGAAAACGTATCTGTGTTCCACAAGATCCGGAGCTTCGGAAACTGATTTTACAAGAAGCACACAACTCACCGTATTCCATTCATCCGGGTAACACAAAAATCTACATGGATATGAAGGAAAGATTTTGGTGGAATAATATCAAGAAGGACATCGCCGAACATATTGCTTTGTGTGATGTATGTAGTAGAGTGAAAGCGGAACATCATAAACCAACAGGATTGTTACAACCACTACCTATTCCTGACTGGAAGTGGTACAAGATTGGTATGGATTTCATCACCGGATTGCCAAGGACCCGTGTTAGACCCCTCCTTTATAAAGGAAAGGATCCCTGTGATTGCAATGCTAGTCCCTAGATCAATGCTAGCATCCACAGTTTAAGATGAAGTACACAGATACAAAGGTCGTTTATTACATTCATTCCAGAGATAAAACATAGTCTTTTACAACTCAGGGCCAAAGGCCTAATACAAGAGTTTATGGAATAAGTAAATAAACATAAGTCTTCATCTTCATGTGCCACAGGCAAGCATGTTGAGTGTAGACTCATGACTCCTACTCATCATCGGAGTAACCTGCAACATCACAAGTTACAGCCACAGAGGGTCAATACTTTGGAATAGTATTGGCAAGTGATACCTTAGTATATTTTAAGTGGACTATAATACTATATGCATTTTGGTTAAGTGTAGCTTGGCTTGCTTTGCTTGAAAATAAGATTTTCCTATTAGTTGAAAATACTAAGTTCTTCTTTGTCAAAAACATTCCCAAGGAACCACCAATAGACATTGAGGTCCTTCACCCTTGTTCACCCACAAATTTTTACTTAGAAGTTGGAGTGATGAGATTCTTGTAGCTTCCATGTCTTGATGCTCAAAGTGTCCATTTCCTTGGACAAGGCTAAGTACTTAGGTTTTCCATCTGCAGAGGTTGTGCACTTTCCCCACCAGACTTGGTTTCCCAAGATAGGACCTTTCAGAAGCCTTTCCTTAGTCAAATGGACGCGTTCCAACCTATCATCCCATCTACCACCAACTGTCCAAATGACTAAGTGCTAGCAACCTATATGATCAAGGCAGAGCCCATATTGCCAAGTGGTTGCACTGTAAGCTTTCTCAACACTTGGCCTCAAAATCCCTTTGTGCCTGGGTGGCTTACCACAAGTGAGATACACAACCCAAGTCCATGGCCTTGTGTAACCACTCAACATAACCCATACTTTCCATTCCACCTAGGAGGTTCATTTGACTTAGTGGTTTTATTAGAAAACATAAGTCTCTTGACTTAGAAATATTTTTTTATCATAATAAGTATAGATGTTCACCACCCTTGTTTGCTAAGTAGCTAGACTAAGCAGGTTATGATAACTTAACTTGGGAAAATTCCCTAGCAATTCTACTATTCCACTCTACTTAGGATTTCCCATCTTAGCACTAGGCAAAATAGCATGCAATACTTTAGCAAAATATCTAATGCTAGTACAAAACTTAGGATAGGAATATTCATGAAAATATCACTTGCCTTGGTAGTGGGGAGAGTATCACTCTTCACAATCACAATCACTAGCAAAATCTACACAAGAAATTATAGCATACAATTACACACAATTATATACAACCAAAAATAATATGGATGCATGCATGCAAGTATTTTACTAAATGGTGATTTTGGAAACTCTACCAAGGATGCTCATGTCTATAGAAACTTAACATGTCACAAATTTGCCAACTAAACTTATTTGGCACTAATATAATTTACCAAAATAAATCTATATCTAAAATAGCCTTAAACTTGCTCTACAAATAAAAACATTTTAACTGTTACTATATGCTAAATAAATTGGATATTCTGAAAGGCCTTGTTTCACTGAATCCAACGGTATAAAGTTTGTAAAAATCTAACGTGGCAATCAAAAGTTATAAGCATTTGAATTTGGATCAAATTTCAGGTTTTAAATCTATTTTTAGATCTAACCCTAGCCACGTGTCGCGCTGTGATTGGCGCGTACCGTTTCGGTTGGATCGCGCTCTGCAGCCGCAGGATCTAAACAAATCGTACGCTCCAGATCGCGTACCGCTTCGGGGTTAAGTAGATCTATCCTAGTGCTTCGATACAGATCCATCGATCCAAAACAACGAGCCAAAATCTGGCGGCGCTTATCGGCTGTGCGCGGCGGCGACGACCAGACGGTGGCGGCGCCGGCGGTACAGGTCGCTAGGTGGATAGGGAAGATGCTCACCGAGACCGCGAGGATGTGGGGATGCTCGACGTGTGGTCAGCTCGGCAAGGGGCGCTCAGGGTTGCGGTAGATTTCTCGCCGGAGTTGGATCTGGCAGCGGTGGTTCTGCTCGAGGTCGGAGGCGACGTTGTAGATCACTAGGATGCCAAAGGGAGGTGTGGTTAGATGCGGAAGATCACGGAGATCATGCGAGCGTGAACGACAAGGTTCGGGGCGGTCTGGACTTACCACTAGAGCTCGCCGGAGTTCGTGCAGAAGACGGTGGCGGCCAGTCGTTGTCGTTGCCGAAGCTATGGGTCATGCGAAGGTAAACGGAGGGTGTCAGAAGGTGCACAAAGATTCACTGAACAAGATAGCGTAAGCGCGAGACCGAGGGGAACTCTAGGCTCACCGAAATTTGCCGGCGCAGTCGTCGGAGACGGCGGGGTTGGAGAGAGAAATGCGCGCAGCCTGGGGGCGTTCCGTGCTTGGGGTTTGGGGGAAAAGAGAGAGGGAACAGAGGGGGTTTATATAGCCTGGTCATGCGCGAGAATCACTCAGCCATTGATTCGAATTGACGCCGTGAATTAAACACAGAAAACGACCGCGTTGATTGGGGATGAACTGGTCGTGCGGGTGGAGACGATGCTGGCGTGGAGGAGGCCCGCTTGTCAGCGACGTGCGCGAGGTGAATGTGGGGTCCGTCTGTCAGCGACTGGTTGTGTGCGTTCGCGCGTGAGAGGAGAAAAAGAAATCCCCGGGTGGGCTTGCTGGGCCTGTTCCACTGCTGGGCTAAATTCCTGGCGCCTGGCCCTTTTCTTTTGTTTGCTTCTTTTCTTTTTCTATTTCTATTTTCTGGAATGATTTTTGATATGAATTCAAATCCTTTTGAATTCAAACAAAATTGAGGATCTTTGCAGGGTTCTGTGGTTTCAAATACAGTCATTTAACCAAGTGGTTACCTTGTAAGGGTCTGGTCAAGCTTGGGTTTTGAAACAAACAGAGACTTGTCTCTAGTTGTGAATGATTGAAATAGGGTTTAGAGAATATTTCTAAATTGGAAACTTGGGTTAAAATGCTACTCCTAATCTTTCCAACAATGGAGGCAAGCAATCAAGTTCCTAAACAATCCAACCTCAAAGGGTGTTGGCCAATTGAGTTGAATTTGTACACATGAAATCATAGCTCAACTTCTGTCTCTAAGTGATTTTGAGAAAAACCCTAAATGGATGAATGATGCAAGAATGCTATGAATGAGTTTTGGAATATGAATTTAGGGATGTTACAAATCTAACCCCCTTAAGATGAATCTCGCCCTCGAGATTCGGTTTGGCTAGCAAATAGGTGAGGGTGGTCTTTCCGAAGATCATCTTCTCTTTCCCATGTTGCTTCCTCTTCGGAGTGATGGTTCCATTGCACTTTACAAAACTTGATAGTCTTGGTCCTAGTAAATCTTTCTGCGGTCTCTAGAATCTTGACCGGCTTTTCCTCATAAGTGAGATCACTTTCTAGCTGAACTTCTTCCAAAGGTATGGTATCCTTCAAAGAAGACTTCCATTTCTGGGTGACATTTCTTAAGCTGACTCACATGAAATACATTATGGACTGCTGACAGGGATTCTGGCAATTCAACTTCATATGCAACTTCTCCCTTGCGGCTTAGAATCTTGAATGGCCCAACATATCTTGGTGCCAACTTTCCTTTGACTCCAAATCTTTTCACTCCACGAAGTGGCGATACTCTAAGATAAGCTCTATCCCCAACTTCGTAGGTGACTTCTCTACGCTTAGAATCCGCGTAGCTTTTCTGTCAGGATTGTGCTACCTTCAATCTGTCCTTAACCAATTTGACTTTCTCTTCGGCGTCTTTGATAAGATCAGGTCCAAATAAGCTTCTTTCTCCCACACCATTCCATAACAATGGGGTGGTACACTTCCTTCCGTAGAGTAACTCAAATGGTGCCATTCCAATACTAGCTTGATGACTATTGTTGTAAGAGAACTCTGCGTAAGGCAAGCTTTCATCCCAACTTGCTCCATAGTCTAAAGCACAGGCTCTCAACATGTCTTCAAGAATTTGGTTGGTCCTTTCTGTTTGTCCATCCGTTTGAGGATGAAAAGCAATGCTGAATTCCAATCTCGTTCCTAAGGATTCATGAAGCTGTCTCCAAAAGTGAGATGTGAACTGGGTTCCTCTATCTGATACAATACTCTTAGGCACACCGTGAAGGCATACAATCCTGCTCATGTAAATTTTAGCTAGCTTGGCACTTGTATATGTTGTCTTCACGGGTATAAAATGAGCCACTTTAGTTAGGCGATCCACTACTACCCATATGGAATCATACCCTGATCTGGTCCTTGGTAATCCGGTAATGAAATCCATACCAATATTTTCCCACTTCCATTCAGGAATAGGCAGTGGTTGAAGCAAACCCGCTGGTTTCTGGTGCTCCGCTTTGACTCTGCTACACACATCACACAAAGCAATATGTTCGGCGATGTCCCTTTTGAGATTGTTCCACCAAAACCTTTCCTTCATGTCCATGTACATCTTGGTATTTCCCGGGTGAATAGAATACGGAGAGTTGTGACCTTCCTGTAAGATCAGTTTCCGCAATTCTGGGTCTTGTGGAACACATATACGTTTCCCGTGCCATAAAGTACCCTGTTCGTCAACATGGAAACTCTTAGCCTTCCCTAGACTAATATTTTCCTTAATCTTTTCAATTTCCTCATCAGTCTTCTGAACTTCTCGGATTTTGTCCAATAGAGTGGGTTGAACATCTAAGGACATGAGATGTCCTTCTGGTGCATTCTCCAATCTGAGTTCTTTGAATTGCTTACACAAGTAATCTGGCAATTCCCCTTTTGTAAGGCCATTTACAAACGTCTTACGACTTAGAGCATCGGCTACTACATTCGCTTTACCGGGGTGGTATTGCAAACTTAAGTCGTAATCCTTGATAAGTTCTAGCCATCTTCTTTCTCTCATGTTGATTTCTTTCTGGGTGAAGATGTACTTCAAGCTCTTATGATCGGTGAACACTTCACACCGCTTACCCAAAAGGTAATGTCTCCATGTTTTGAGTGCATGGACGACAGAGGCTAACTCCAAATCATGAGTAGGATAGTTTACTTCATGAGTTTTGAGTTGTCTCGAAGCATAGGCTACGACTTTACCATCTTGCATAAGTACGACACCCAAACCTTGATGAGACGCATCACAATATACTTGGAAATCCTTTTCCAAATCTGGCAGACATAGAATTGGCGTTGTCACAAGTCTCTTCTTCAACTCTTCGAAACTGACTTCGCAACCTTCAGTCCAAGCAAATTTCTTGTCCTTCTTTAGCAATTCTGTCATTGGCTTAGCAACCTTCGATAAATTCTCAATGAACCTTCTGTAGTAACCTGCTAAGCCAAGGAAACTACGAACTTCTTTTACATTCTTGGGTGATTCCCATTCTGTCACAGCTGAAACCTTAGCAGGATCGACTGCCACACCATCCTTCGTCATCACATGACCAAGAAAACCAACTTTATCTAACCAGAACTCACACTTTCTGAATTTGGCATAAAGTTTATGTTCCCTCAGTTTCTCAAGTATCAAGCGTAAGTGTCTTTCATGTTCTTCCTTGCTCTTGGAGTAGACCAAGATATCATCGATGAAAACGACAATGAACTTGTCAAGAAATTCCATGAACACCTTGTTCATCATATTCATGAAGTATGCCGGAGCGTTGGTTAATCCAAAAGGCATCACAGTATACTCATACAATCCATACCTTGTGGTGAATGCTGTTTTTGGTATGTCTTGCTCTCTTATCTTGAGTTGAAAATAACCTGACCGGAGATCAATCTTCGAGAATACACATGCTCCTTCTAGCTGATCAAATAAGTCATTGATTCTTGGCAAAGGATATTTGTTCTTGATGGTAACCTCGTTGAGAGAACGGTAGTCAATACATAACCTTTGTGTTCTATCCTTCTTCTCCACGAACAATACTGGGGCTCCCCAAGATGAAGAACTTGGTTGAATAAACCCTTTCTGTAACCGTTCTCCTAGCTGTTTCTTGAGCTCTTTCAATTCATCAACTGACATTTTGTACGGTCTCTTAGCTATTGGTCCTGATCCTGGCACCAAATCTATCAGAAACTCCACATATCTATCCGGTGGCATTCCTGGTAATTCCTCCGGATATTCACATACTATTGGCACACTGTCCATGCTAACCCCCTTAAGAGAATTCAGCTTACTTCCTTTGGATTCAAAGTTTGATTTGAATTTTATTCTTTTTCCTTCGGGGGTTGTGAGTGTAACTGAACGGTTGGCACAATCTAATACTCCTTCATACTTAGCCATCCAATCCATTCCCAAAATCACATCCAGTCCTTGTGAATCCAGAATTATTAGGTTCACTGGAAACTTATATTTTCCAAATTCTATGACTAAGTCATGACATCCGGAGTTTACTAACATTTCTCCCCCTGGAGAACTTACTCTTATAGGACACCCAATGGTTTCTACCGGTAGTTCATTTCTTTCAACAAATGTTTTTGATATGAATGAATGAGATGCACCGGTATCAAAGAGTACAAATGCCGAAATTGAATTGAGTCTGAACTTACCAGCCACGGCATCAGGCTCCTCATAGACCTCCTCCACATTAATGTGGTTAACCTGTCCTTTCTGAAAAGGGTTTGGCTTGTTAGGTCCTTCTACTTTCTTCTCAGGGCACTCATTAGCATAATGCCCTAGCTTCTTGCATTTGAAGCATTCAACCTGACTGATGTCCTTTTTAGGAGGTTGGCCTCCACTTCCACTACCATTTCCACCATAGTGGCTCTTATGTCCACCCTTGTGGTTCTTGTACTTGTCCTTGTCATGACTGCGATGATGCTTGTTGTCATGACGGTTGTGGTTGTGCTTGTTGAATTTCCCATGTTTATGGGATCCTGAGTTGCCACTGTCATCATAGTGAGATCGTTTGTGAGACGATCCCGAGCTGTGTTTGTCGGAGTGTTTCCTCTTTCTACTCTCGACTTGCTTCATTTTACTTTCCAGAATAGCAGCCTTGTCACACAAAGACTGATAAGTTGGAACATATGCCACAGCCAACTGCAGATTCAGCTCATCATTTAAACCTTCCAGAAATTTTTCCTTTCTTTTGGCATCTGTGTCAACCTCATCTGGTGCATAGCGCGCCAGATTGTTGAACTCTTCTATGTATTCTGCCACGCTGCGGTGGCGCTGTTTCAGGTTGTGAAACTCCTTCTTTTTCAGACTCATTATTCCTGACGAGATATGAGCCGTGTGAAAGCCATCTTCAAAGATAGCCCAAGTCACCTCATCAATAGGAGTGGTGATTTGGAAGTTGTCCCACCATGTGGCGGCTGGTCCTTCCAACAGATGTGCTGCGAATCTGACTTTTTCAGCATCCGTGCAACCCACGGTCACTAAGTCCTTGTTCACAGAACGTAGCCAGTCATTGGCTACCATGGGATCAGTTGTTCCCGAAAACTTTGCTGGCCTCAGACGCAGAAATCTGGTGAGCATATCAAAACCCGGAGGGTTGTTGTTGTTGTTGTTATTGTTGTTGTTGTTGGGGTTGTTGTTGTTGTTGTTATTCTGGTTCTGGATGAATGTTGTCATCATTTGCATAAGCTGTGTTTGTGCATTCATCATTTGTTGCATTTCCGGGGTGATGTTGTTGGGGTTGGGGTTTGCGCGACGGGGAGGCATCTGTGGTTTGTTCAAATAGATAAGAATGACATACCCATAGATGTTTTATGCACAATACAACATAAGCAAACACATAACAAGCAACATAAGAATAAAGGTTCAACAACCACATAATAAGCTCATGAAGTAAAACACACAAGTGGCAAGCCATCCACATGTCGGATGGTCCAATAATAAGTTCACAATAACAAATATGAATATGAAAGGTAAACGAGTAGTCAAGTCTACTCATCAGCGTCAATCTCCTCATCGACGAAGGTAAGACCTGTGTTCTCCATCGCGGTCTTGTTCTCCTCAATCGTAGTGGTCAAGGAATCGACCTTGGCCTTGAGAGCCCTCTTCTGGGAGCGAAGCCTCTGAATAACCATCTGCTGCTGCTCAAGCTCGAAGTCCTTGGACTTCAGTTCCTCGGTCATGTCCCGGATTTTCTTGTTCCTATCCTGGACGCGTTTCTCTTGACTCTTGAACTTGCGGTCCTGGGCCTCGAACTTTTTCTCCATTTCCTTGATCATCTCATCCTGCTGCGCAAAAAGCTTGTCCTTCTCGCGTAGCTGTACCTGAAGTTCGTCATTGCCAAGCATGACGTTCGTCCTATCCGTGTCCACGTGCCTGAGGAGAGTCTCTAAGTCCTGGAGATAGAGGCGTATCGGCTCCGCCGTGTCCCTCGAGTCGTCCTCAAAGTCGATGGAATCTCCATCAACATCACGCCTTCCGAAGACGTGGAAGTGAGTGCCCCTAACCTGTCGGGAGTGACGGCCTAACAGTCGTCCTATCAGGTCCTGCATGACTACCTCCATGCCTCTCTCCCTGTCGTCGTGCATCAGCTTGAAGACGATGGCCTCCGTAGTAGGCTCAGTCTGGCGTCCGGGCTGGTTCACCTTGAAGCCCCAGAGGTCCTTCCTCTCGAACTTGGTGAGTGGGTACACCGTGATGGTGGGTAGAGGGAGATCAAGCAGAGTGGTAAGCTCAACGATACGGGGACCAAAACGAGTAACCTGAAACTCCTCAATAGTGCTGATGGCAATAGGCATCTATTTATAAGAATGAAAAAGTTAGAACAACACAATTCAAGGTAAATCAAGACAAACATTCACACATATCCATGGAACACAATCATCACACAAGTCATGCATACATAAGTCTATTACATCAATCAAAGTCCATACTTATTTAAAGTGTCTTTTTGGAAATAAGGTGATAAGTGGTGGTCCAATTAACGAAGTGCCCTTACAATCCAATCTCACGGGATCTATTAGAAAATATAATGTTCCTAGAGGCAATCCACCAATCCTGCTCTCTTGACTTTATCACTAAGTCTATAACGTCTCCCCTTATCTCTTGGTTGGTGTCTTCCAACTCTTGAGTAATCTCCTTCTCTTTCTCTAAGTCCTTTTGGAGGTTGAGCATTCTGCACTTGACTCTAGCACTTAGTTCTTTGATAGTCCTCCAAGCTGCATCCCTGGCTGACTCAAAGAATGTGGTGTGCATTGTAGTGTTGGTGTACATGCAGAATCCCCTTTCTTTGTGGTTGTCTTCCTTGTTTTTGTACAAGTGAAGTTGCACCCACCAATACTCCACTCCTTCATCCATCACTGGAAAGCCCTTGTACACAGCTGCACCATGTGCATCCATTGCCACCATAAGGTCCTTGAGAATATTGGGAAACTCAGTTTCACACTCCAAGGTCATGGTCATGAGTGGTCCTTTCTTCATGGCTTCGTTAATGGAGTTCATCTACAAAGGAAGTTGAAAGAGATTAGAAAAGTTTTACGAGAAGAATAGACAAGTGTAGAAGTAGTTAAAGAAAACTTTTTCCTTAGTGGTTTTCCAATCCTAGGGTCATAATCCTACAGGCAACACAGTGCTCTGATACCATCTGTTAGACCCCTCCTTTATAAAGGAAAGGATCCCTGTGATTGCAATGCTAGTCCCTGGATCAATGCTAGCATCCACAGTTTAAGATGAACTACACAGATACAAAGTTCGTTTATTACATTCATTCCAGAGATAAAACATAGTCTTTTACAACTCAGGGACAAAGGCCTAATACAAGAGTTTATGGAATAAGTAAATAAACATAAGTCTTCATCTTCATGTGCCACAGGCAAGCATGTTGAGTGTAGACTCATGACTCCTACTCATCATCGGAGTAACCTACAACATCACAAGTTACAGCCACAGAGGGTCAATACTTTGGAATAGTATTGGCAAGTGATACCTTAGTATATTTTAAGTGGACTATAATACTATATGCATTTTGGTTAAGTGTATCTTGGCTTGCTTTGCTTGAAAATAAGATTTTCCTATTAGTTGAAAATACTAAGTTCTTCTTTGTCAAAAACATTCCCAAGGAACCACCAATAGACATTGAGGTCCTTCACCCTTGTTCACCCAAAAAATTTTACTTAGAAGTTGGAGTGATGAGATTCTTGTAGCTTCCATGTCTTGATGCTCAAAGTGTCCATTTCCTTGGACAAGGCTAAGTACTTAGGTTTTCCATCTGCAGAGGTTGTGCACTTTCCCCACCAGACTTGGTTTCCCAAGATAGGACCTTTCAGAAGCCTTTCCTTAGTCAAATGGACGCGTTCCAACCTATCATCCCATCTACCACCAACTGTCCAAATGACTAAGTGCTAGCAACCTATATGATCAAGGCAGAGCCCATATTGCCAAGTGGTTGCACTGTAAGCTTTCTCAACACTTGGCCTCAAAATCCTTTTGTGCCTGGGTGGCTTACCACAAGTGAGATACACAACCCAAGTCCATGGCCTTGTGTAACCACTCAACATAACCCATACTTTCCATTCCACCCAGGAGGTTCATTTGACTTAGTGGTTTTATTAGAAAACATAAGTCTCTTGACTTAGAAATATTTTTTTATCATAATAAGTATAGATGTTCACCACCCTTGTTTGCTAAGTAGCTAGACTAAGCAGGTTATGATAACTTAACTTGGGAAAATTCCCTAGCAATTCTACTATTCCACTCTACTTAGGATTTCCCATCTTAGCACTAGGCAAAATTGCATGCAATACTTTAGCAAAATATCTAATGCTAGTACAAAACTTAGGATAGGAATATTCATGAAAATATCACTTGCCTTGGTAGTGGGGAGAGTAGCACTCTTCACAATCACAATCACTAGCAAAATCTACACAAGAAATTATAGCATACAATTACACACAATTATATACAACCAAAAATAATATGGATGCATGCATGCAAGTATTTTACTAAATGGTGATTTTGGAAACTCTACCAAGGATGCTCATGTCTATAGAAACTTAACATGTCACAAATTTGCCAACTAAACTTATTTGGCACTAATATAATTTACCAAAATAAATCTATATCTAAAATAGCCTTAAACTTGTTCTACAAATAAAAACATTTTAACTTTTACTATATGCTAAATAAATTGGATATTCTGAAAGGCCTTGTTTCACTGAATCCAATGGTATAAAGTTTGTAAAAATCTAACGTGGCAATCAAAAGTTATAAGCATTTGAATTTGGATCAAATTTCAGGTTTTAAATCTATTTTTAGATCTAACCCTAGCCACGCGTCGCGCTGTGATTGGCGCGTACCTTTTCGGTTGGATCGCGCTCTGCAGCCGCAGGATCTAAACAAATCGTACGCTCCAGATCGCGTACCGCTTCGGGGTTAAGTGGATCTATCCTAGTGCTTCGATACAGATCCATCGATCCAAAACAACGAGCCAAAATCTGGCGGCGCTTATCGGCTGTGCGCGGCGGCGACGACCAGACGGTGGCGGCACCGGCGGTACAGGTCGCTAGGTGGATAGGGAAGATGCTCACCGAGACCGCGAGGATGTGGGGATGCTCGACGTGTGGTCAGCTCGGCAAGGGGCGCTCAGGGTTGCGGTAGATTTCTCGCCGGAGTTGGATCTGGCAGCGGTGGTTCTGCTCGAGGTCGGAGACGACGTTGTAGATCACTAGGATGCCATAGGGAGGTGTGGTTAGATGCGGAAGATCACGGAGATCATGCGAGGGTGAACGACAAGGTTCGGGGCGGTCTGGACTTACCACTAGAGCTCGCCGGAGTTCGTGCAGAAGATGGTGGCGGCCAGTCGTTGTCGTTGCCGAAGCTATGGGTCATGCGAAGGTAAACGGAGGGTGTCAGAAGGTGCACAGAGATTCACTGAACAAGATAGCGTAAGCGCGAGACCGAGGGGAACTCTAGGCTCACCGAAATTTGCCGGCGCAGTCGTCGGAGACGGCGGGGTTGCAGAGAGAAATGCGCGCAGCCTGGGGGCGTTCTGTGCTTAGGGTTAGGGGGAAAAGAGAGAGGGAACAAAGGGGGTTTATATAGCCTGGTCATGCGCGAGAATCACTCGGCCATTGATTCGAATTGACACCGCGAATTAAACACAGAAAACGGCCGCGTTGATTGGGGATGAACTGGTCGTGCGGGTGGAGACGATGCTGGCGTGGAGGAGGCCCGCTTGTCAGCGACGTACGCGAGGTGAATGTGGGGTCCGTCTGTCAGCGACTGGTTGTGTGCGTTCGCGCGTGAGAGGAGAAAAAGAAATCCCCGGGTGGGCTTGCTGGGCCTGTTCCACTGCTGGGCTAAATTCCTGGCGCCTGGCCCTTTTCTTTTGTTTGCTTCTTTTCTTTTTCTATTTCTATTTTCTGGAATGATTTTTGATATGAATTCAAATCCTTTTGAATTCAAACGAAATTGAGGATCTTTGCAGGGTTCTGTGGTTTCAAATACAGTCATTTAACCAAGTGGTTACCTTGTAAGGGTCTGGTCAAGCTTGGGTTTTGAAACAAACAGAGACTTGTCTCTAGTTGTGAATGATTGAAATAGGGTTTAGAGAATATTTCTAAATTGGAAAGTTGGTTTAGAATGCTACACCTAATCTTTCCAACAATGGAGGCAAGCAATCAAGTTCCTAAACAATCCAACCTCAAAGGGTGTTGGCCAATTGAGTTGAATTTGTACACATGAAATCATAGCTCAACTTCTGTCTCTAAGTGATTTTGAGAAAAACCCTAAATGGATGATGCAAGAATGCTATGAATGAGTTTTGGAATATGAATTTAGGGATGTTACAAATCTAACCCCCTTAAGATGAATCTCGCCCTCGAGATTCGGTTTGGCTAGCAAATAGGTGAGGGTGGTCTTTCCGAAGATCATCTTCTCTTTCCCATGTTGCTTCCTCTTCGGAGTGATGGTTCCATTGCACTTTACAAAACTTGATAGTCTTGGTCCTGGTAACTCTTTCTGCGGTCTCTAGAATCTTGACCGGCTTTTCCTCATAAGTGATATCACTTTCTAGCTGAACTTCTTCCAAAGGTATGGTATCCTTCAAAGAAGACTCTTCCATTTCTGGGTGACATTTCTTAAGCTGACTCACATGAAATACGTTATGGACTGCTGACAGGGATTCTGGCAATTCAACTTCATATGCAACTTCTCCCTTGCGACTTAGAATCTTGAATGGCCCAACATATCTTGGTGCCAACTTTCCTTTTACTCCAAATCTTTTCACTCCACGAAGTGGCGATACTCTAAGATAAGCTCTATCCCAACTTCGTAGGTGACTTCTCTACGCTTAGAATCCGCGTAGCTTTTCTGTCGGGATTGTGCTACCTTCAATCTGTCCTTAACCAATTTGACTTTCTCTTCGGCGTCTTTGATAAGATCAGGTCCAAATAAGCTTCTTTCTCCCACACCATTCCATAACAATGGGGTGGTACACTTCCTTCCGTAGAGTAACTCAAATGGTGCCATTCCAATACTAGCTTGATGACTATTGTTGTAAGAGAACTCTGCGTAAGGCAAGCTTTCATCCCAACTTGCTCCATAGTCTAAAGCACAGGCTCTCAACATGTCTTCAAGAATTTGGTTGGTCCTTTCTGTTTGTCCATCCGTTTGAGGATGAAAAGCAGTGCTGAATTCCAATCTCGTTCCTAAGGATTCATGAAGCTGTCTCCAAAAGTGAGATGTGAACTGGGTTCCTCTATCTGATACAATACTCTTAGGCACACCGTGAAGGCATACAATCCTGCTCATGTAAATTTTAGCTAGCTTGGCACTTGTATATGTTGTCTTCACGGGTATAAAATGAGCCACTTTAGTTAGGCGATCCACTACTACCCATATGGAATCATACCCTGACCTGGTCCTTGGTAATCCGGTAATGAAATCCATACCAATATTTTCCCACTTCCATTCAGGAATAGGCAGTGGTTGAAGCAAACCCGCTGGTTTCTGGTGCTCCGCTTTGACTCTGCTACACACATCACACAAAGAAATATGTTCGGCGATGTCCCTTTTGAGATTGTTCCACCAAAACCTTTCCTTCATGTCCATGTACATCTTAGTATTTCCCGGGTGAATAGAATACGGAGAGTTGTGACCTTCCTGTAAGATCAGTTTCCGCAATTCTGGGTCTTGTGGAACACATATACGTTTCCCGTGCCATAAAGTACCATGTTCGTCAACATGGAAACTCTTAGCCTTCCCTAGACTAATATTTTCCTTAATCTTTTCAATTTCCTCATCAGTCTTCTGAACTTCTCGGATTTTGTCCAATAGAGTGGGTTGAACATCTAAGGACATGAGATGTCCTTCTGGTACAATCTCCAATCTGAGTTCTTTGAATTGCTTACACAAGTCATCTGGCAATTCCCCTTTTGTAAGGCCATTTACAAACGTCTTACGACTTAGAGCATCGGCTACTACATTCGCTTTACCGGGTGGTATTGCAAACTTAAGTCGTAATCCTTGATAAGTTCTAGCCATCTTCTTTGTCTCATGTTGATTTCTTTCTGGGTGAAGATGTACTTCAAGCTCTTATGATCGGTGAACACTTCACACCGCTTACCCAAAAGGTAATGTCTCCATGTTTTGAGTGCATGGACGACAGAGGCTAACTCCAAATCATGAGTAGGATAGTTTACTTCATGAGTTTTGAGTTGTCTCGAAGCATAGGCTACGACTTTACCATCTTGCATAAGTACGGCACCCAAACCTTGATGAGACGCATCACAATATACTTGGAAATCCTTTTCCAAATCTGGCAGACATAGAACTGGCGCTGTCACAAGTCTCTTCTTCAACTCTTGGAAACTGACTTCGCAACCTTCAGTCCAAGCAAATTTCTTGTCCTTCTTTAGCAATTCTGTCATTGGCTTAGCAACCTTCGATAAATTCTCAATGAACCTTCTGTAGTAACCTGCTAAGCCAAGGTAACTACGAACTTCTTTTACATTCTTGGGTGATTCCCATTCTGTCACAGCTGAAACCTTAGCAGGATCGACTGCCACACCATCCTTCGTCATCACATGACCAAGAAAACCAACTTTCTCTAACCAGAACTCACACATGCTGAATTTGGCATAAAGTTTATGTTCCCTCAGTTTCTCAAGTATCAAGCGTAAGTGTCTTTCATGTTCTTCCTTGCTCTTGGAGTAGACCAAGATATCATCGGTGAAAACAACAACGAACTTGTCAAGAAATTCCATGAACACCTTGTTCATCATATTCATGAAGTATGCCGGAGCGTTGGTTAATCCAAAAGGCATCACATTATACTCATACAATCCATACCTTGTGGTGAATGCTGTTTTTGGTATGTCTTGCTCTCTTATCTTGAGTTGAAAATAACCTGACCGGAGATCAATCTTCGAGAATACACATGCTCCTTCTAGCTGATCAAATAAGTCGTTGATTCTTGTCAAAGGATATTTGTTCTTGATGGTAACCTCGTTGAGAGAACGGTAGTCAATACATAACCTTTGTGTTCTATCCTTCTTCTCCACGAACAATACTGGGGCTCCCCAAGATGAAGAACTTGGTTGAATAAACCCTTTCTGTAACTGTTCTCCTAGCTGTTTCTTGAGCTCTTTCAATTCATCAACTGACATTTTGTACGGTCTCTTAGCTATTGGTCCTGATCCTGGCACCAAATCTATCAGAAACTCCACATCTCTATCCGGTGGCATTCCTGGTAATTCCTCCGGAAACACATCCGGATATTCACATACTATTGGCACACTGTCCATGCTAACCCCCTTAAGAGAATTCAGCTTACTTCCTTTGGATTCAAAGTTTGATTTGAATTTTATTCTTTTTCCTTCGGGGGTTGTGAGTGTAACTGAACGGTTGGCACAATCTAATACTCCTACATACTTAGCCATCCAATCCATTCCCAAAATCACATCCAGTCCTTGGGAATCCAGAATTATTAGGTTCACTGGAAACTTATATTTTCCAAATTCTATGACTAAGTCATGACATCCGGAGTTTACTAACATTTCTCCCCCTGGAGAACTTACTCTTATAGGACACCCAATGGTTTCTACCGGTAGTTCATTTCTTTCAACAAATGTTTTTGATATGAATGAATGAGATGCACCGGTATCAAAGAGTACAAATGCCGAAATTGAATTGAGTCTGAACTTACCAGCCACGGCATCAGGCTCCTCATAGACCTCCTCCACATTAATGTGGTTAACCTGTCCTTTCTGAAAAGGGTTTGGCTTGTTAGGTCCTTCTACTTTCTTCTCAGGGCACTCATTAGCATAATGCCCTAGCTTCTTGCATTTGAAGCATTCAACCTGAGTGATGTCCTTTTTAGGAGGTTGGCCTCCACTTCCACTACCATTTCCACCATAGTGGCTCTTATGTCCACCCTTGTGGTTCTTGTACTTGTCCTTGTCATGACTGCGATGATGCTTGTTTTCATGACGGTTGTGGTTGTGCTTGTTGAATTTCCCATGTTTATGGGATCCTGAGTTGCCACTGTCATCATAGTGAGATCGTTTGTGAGACGATCCCGAGCTGTGTTTGTCGGAGTGTTTCCTCTTTCTACTCTCGACTTGCTTCATTTTACTTTCCAGAATAGCAGCCTTGTCACACAAAGACTGATAAGTTGGAACATATGCCACAGCCAACTGCAGATTCAGCTCATCATTTAAACCTTCCAGAAATTTTTCCTTTCTTTTGGCATCAGTGTCAACCTCATCTGGTGCATAGCGCGCCAGATTGTTGAACTCTTCTATGTATTCTGCCACGTTGCGGTGGCGCTGTTTCAGGTTGTGAAACTCCTTCTTTTTCAGACTCATTATTCCTGACGAGATATGAGCCGTGCGAAAGCCATCTTCAAAGATAGCCCAAGTCACCTCATCAATAGGAGTGGTGATTTGGAAGTTGTCCCACCATGTGGCGGCTGGTCCTTCCAACAGATGTGCTGCGAATCTGACTTTTTCAGCATCCGTGCAACCCACGGTCACTAAGTCCTTGTTCACAGAACATAGCCAGTCATTGGCTACCATGGGATCAGTTGTTCCCGAAAACTTTGCTGGCCTCAGATGCAGAAATCTGGTGAGCATATCAAAACCCGGAGGGTTGTTGTTGTTGTTGTTATTGTTGTTGTTGTTGGGGTTGTTGTTGTTGTTGTTGTTGTTATTCTGGTTCTGGATGAATGTTGTCATCATTTGCATAAGCTGTGTTTGTGCATTCATCATTTGTTGCATTTCCGGGGTGATGTTGTTGGGGTTGGGGTTTGCGCGACGGGGAGGCATCTGTGGTTTGTTCAAATAGATAAGAATGAGATACCCATAGATGTTTTATGCACAATACAACATAAGCAAACACATAACAATCAACATAAGAATAAAGGTTCAACAACCACATAATAAGCTCATGAAGTAAAACACACAAGTGGCAAGCCATCCACATGTCGGATGGTCCAATAATAAGTTCACAATAACAAATATGAATATGAAAGGTAAACGAGTAGTCAAGTCTACTCATCAGCGTCAATCTCCTCCTCGACGAAGGTAAGACCTGCGTTCTCCATCGCGGTCTTGTTCTCCTCAATCGTAGTGGTCAAGGAATCGACCTTGGCCTTGAGAGCCCTCTTCTGGGAACGAAGCCTCTCAAGAACCATCTGCTGCTGCTCAAGCTCGAAGTCCTTGGACTTCAGTTCCTCGGTCATGTCCCGGATTTTCTTGTTCCTATCCTGGACGCGTTTCTCTTGACTCTTGAACTTGCGGTCCTGGGCCTCGAACTTTGTCTCCATTTCCTTGATCATCTCATCCTGCTGCGCAAAAAGCTTGTCCTTCTCGCGTAGCTGTACCTGAAGTTCGTCATTGCCAAGCATGACGTTCGTCCTATCCGTGTCCACGTGCCTGAGGAGAGTCTCTAAGTCCTGGAGATAGAGGCGTATCGGCTCCGCCGTGTCCCTCGAGTCGTCCTCAAAGTCGACGGAATCTCCATCAACATCACGCCTTCCGAAGACGTGGAAGTGAGTGCCCCTAACCTGTCGAGAGTGACGGCCTAACAGTCGTCCTATCAGGTCCTGCATGACTACCTCCATGCCTCTCTCCCTGTCGTCTTGCATCAGCTTGAAGACGATGGCCTCCGTAGTAGGCTCAGTCTGGCGTCCGGGCTGGTTCACCTTGAACCCCTAGAGTTCCTTCCTCTCGAACTTGGTGAGTGGGTACACCGTGATGGTGGGTAGAGGGAGATCAATCAGAGTGGTAAGCTCAATGATACGGGGACCAAAACGAGTAACCTGAAACTCCTCAATAGTTCTGATGGCAATAGGCATCTATTTATAAGAATGAAAAAGTTAGAACAACACAATTCAAGGTAAATCAAGACAAACATTCACACATATCCATGGAACACAATCATCACAAAAGTCATGCATACATAAGTCTATTACATCAATCAAAGTCCATACTTATTTAAAGTGTCTTTTTTGGAAATAAGGTGATAAGTGGTGGTCCAATTAACGAAGTGCCCTTACAATCCAATCTCACGGGATCTATTAGAAAATATAATGTTCCTAGAGGCAATCCACCAATCCTGCTCTCTTGACTTTATCACTAAGTCTATAACGTCTCCCCTTATCTCTTGGTTGGTGTCTTCCAACTCTTGAGTAAGCTCCTTCTCTTTCTCTAAGTCCTTTTGGAGGTTGAGCATTCTGCACTTGACTCTAGCACTTAGTTCTTTGATAGTCCTCCAAGCTGCATCCCTGGCTGACTCAAAGAATGTGGTGTGCATTGTAGTGTTGGTGTACATGCAGAATCCCCTTTCTTTGTGGTTGTCTTCCTTGTTTTTGTACAAGTGAAGTTGCACCCACCAATACTCCACTCCTTCATCCATCACTGGAAAGCCCTTGTACACAGCTGCACCATGTGCATCCATTGCCACCATAAGGTCCTTGAGAATATTGGGAAACTCAGTTTCACACTCCAAGGTCATGGTCATGAGTGGTCCTTTATTCACGGCTTCGTTAATGGAGTTCATCTATAAAGGAAGTTGAAAGAGATTAGAAAAGTTTTACGAGAAGAATAGACAAGTGTAGAAGTAGTTAAAGAATACTTTTTCCTTAGTGGTTTTCCAATCCTAGGGTCATAATCCTACAGGCAACACAGTTCTCTGATACCATCTGTTAGACCCCTCCTTTATAAAGGAAAGGATCCCTGTGATTGCAATGCTAGTCCCTGGATCAATGCTAGCATCCACAGTTTAAGATGAAGTACACAGATACAAAGGTCGTTTATTACATTCATTCCAGAGATAAAACATAGTCTTTTACAACTCAGGGCCAAAGGCCTAATACAAGAGTTTATGGAATAAGTAAATAAACATAATTATTCATCTTCATGTGCCACAGGCAAGCATGTTGAGTGTAGACTCATGACTCCTACTCATCATCGGAGTAACCTGCAACATCACAAGTTACAGCCACAGAGGGTCAATACTTTGGAATAGTATTAGCAAGTGATACCATAGTATATTTTAAGTGGACTATAATACTATATGCATTTTGGTTAAGTGTAGCTTGGCTTGCTTTGCTTGAAAATAAGATTTTCCTATTAGTTGAAAATACTAAGTTCTTCTTTGTCAAAAACATTCCCAAGGAACCACCAATAGACATTGAGGTCCTTCACCCTTGTTCACCCACAAATTTTTACTTAGAAGTTGGAGTGATGAGATTCTTGTAGCTTCCATGTCTTGATGCTCAAAGTGTCCATTTCCTTGGACAAGGCTAAGTACTTAGGTTTTCCATCTGCAGAGGTTGTGCACTTTCCCCACCAGACTTGGTTTCCCAAGACAGGACCTTTCAGAAGCCTTTCCTTAGTCAAATGGACGCGTTCCAACCTATCATCCCATCTACCACCAACTGTCCAAATGACTAAGTGCTAGCAACCTATATGATCAAGGCAGAGCCCATATTGCCAAGTGGTTGCACTGTAAGCAATTCTACTATTCCACTCTACTTAGGATTTCCCATCTTAGCACTAGGCAAAATAGCATGCAATACTTTAGCAAAATATCTAATGCTAGTGCAAAACTTAGGATAGGAATATTCATGAAAATATCACTTGCCTTGGTAGTGGGGAGAGTATCACTCTTCACAATCACAATCACTAGCAAAATCTACACAAGAAATTATAGCATACAATTACACACAATTATATACAACCAAAAATAATATGGATGCATGCATGCAAGTATTTTACTAAATGGTGATTTTGGAAACTCTACCAAGGATGCTCATGTCTATAGAAACTTAACATGTCACAAATTTGCCAACTAAACTTATTTGGCACTAATATAATTTACCAAAATAAATCTATATCTAAAATAGCCTTAAACTTGTTCTACAAATAAAAACATTTTAACTGTTACTATATGCTAAATAAATTGGATATTCTGAAAGGCCTTGTTTCACTGAATCCAACGGTATAAAGTTTGTAAAAATCTAACGTGGCAATCAAAAGTTATAAGCATTTGAATTTGGATCAAATTTCAGGTTTTAAATCTATTTTCAGATCTAACCCTAGCCACGCGTCGCGCTGTGATTGGCGCGTACCGTTTCGGTTGGATCGCGCTCTGCAGCCGCAGGATCTAAACAAATCGTACGCTCCAGATCGCGTACCGCTTCGGGGTTAAGTGGATCTATCCTAGTGCTTCGATACAGATCCATCGATCCAAAACAACGAGCCAAAATCTGGCGGTGCTTATCGGCTGTGCGCGGCGGCGACGACCAGACGGTGGCGGCGCCGGCGGTACAGGTCGCTAGGTGGATAGGGAAGATGCTCACCGAGACCGCGAGGATGTGGGGATGCTCGACGTGTGGTCAACTCGGCAAGGGGCGCTCAGGGTTGCGGTAGATTTCTCGTCGGAGTTGGATCTGGAAGCGGTGGTGTAACACCCTCAGAATCGACCCTATGCAAGTTTTAGCGAAACTCGCCAAACCCGCATAGAAACGATTCAAAGGTGCCCACCAGGCACTTTCGTGCGGGTGGAAAACGAAGTAATAACATTACACAACAGTCCTCGATGGGACCCACAGAACAGATATATATACAACACGACTCCATGAGTCAAGAATACAGATATACAGAACAAGGATCCAAATCACCTTGAAAATGATATAGCGTCCGACTACGGACAAGATGCAAATGGGGCTAAGAGCCCTGACGAATAACCAATGGCGTCCATAACCCTGCCCAGGCCAAGCCGGAAGGGTAACCCTGCTAACGACGTCGATCTCAAAACCTGTTTAAACAAAAGGGGTGCCGACAAAGGGCAAAGGAAAAAGAGAACGTCAGTACTGAGGCCAGTACACGGCGAGGCTAGAATTCGGCGGTCCTCGCCTACATAGGTATGGTGGACTGAAGCGGCAGCGGCAGCATGCACTGAACAACCTATAGAGACTCGATACAACTGGCGGCAATCAGAGAGGGGTAAGAAAGACCTATTCGGATCCAGCCTGATACTACCACCAAATAAACCCATCCTGGCGTTTTCCCCTCGAGACCATCGAGGAAGTCAACCGAGGAACTCACACAGTTGGCATTTTTATTTATTCGGTTATCGTTGCAGTAATTACTAGTCAAGTATAGATAATCATCCTGATAAAATAAGCAGTGGGCCACTTTTATTTAACCATTCCGTGATAGTTGCAACACTTACTAGTCAGATACAATTAGCATGAGATAACCCAAAACCCAGCAGTTGTTGGTACTTTTATTCAGCCATTCCGTTGTAGTTCCAATACTTACTAGTCAGGTACAATGGTTGCAAGCGACAACCCAAACAAACAATTGTTGGCAGTTTTATTTAGCCATTCCGTTGTAGTTGAAGCTGATTACTAGTCATATCAGATACAAGTCAATTTACAACAGTAAACTTTAGTTATAGTTGTCTATGATCGAGATACTGTGCTCCAAGTCGTCCATAACCGCGGACACGTCTTTCAGAAAGTTTTAACCCGGCCGGGGTGCACAAATAGCAACACACACACGATCAACCTCGGAAAAACCAAATCAAAACCCAACGAGGTCTTCACGACAGAGCAATCACAAGATTCAGAAATATTTCAGGGGGCCACCCCATTAAGCTACCCGCAACGAAGTTAGCTGACTCCGAAACGGACTAAAGGTTTGGGTAGACGGCTGTGAACGACTGGGAACCCAAAACTGGGCTTGTCGACACCGCGGAATCGTGTCCCGATCCTAAACAGTACAGGTGCTATCTGTCGCACAATTTAAATAAGGAAGTAAAGCATGGCATAAGTACAGGATAGTAAATAAAACCTCAAACTAGTTTGTGGCCCCAAGAAATAAGTATGAATCAAGCTCTGGCTAAGGGGGGCCCATAATTCCCCATATGTGGATAGCGCGATAAATCAAGGAACAGGTATCAAGCACTCGGGGTCCTACGGTACACAAGTGGGCGGTCGGAAACCAAATATTATCTATCACCCACCGATGCCTCTTCTTACTTACTTCAATTTTAGTTGTTAAACAGGAATTAAAGTGAACGATAAGTAAAGCCGAGATCATCTCCAACATCAAACATGTGGCAATACTCCAACAACTGTGGTACATGGCGACACGCAACAGCACTTGAGCAAGCGACTACGACGCGCAAGTCCAACTATCTACCAAACAACAGGTAATAGGAGGTGGCCATGGCAATATAGGGCTGCAAGGGATATGACGGGTACCAAAACTAGAGCAACGCAACACCGATAGCAATAGATCAACAGGAGGGAATAAATACTATAAAAGTAAGATAGGTAGAAAGGGGGAGATGCTCGCCTGAAAACATTGTCGACGGTTCATCCGAAGATCGGGGCGAAGCTCACATCAACTCAACGGCCTTATCCGCGAAGAAGCAAAACACTAGAATAAACACCGGATGCAATATTTAATACTACGGCAAAAGATCGGCATGATGCATGTATGATGTATGGCATGGCAAGGTGCGGTGCAATTAGGTCATATTAAGCAGAACCGGGGTCCCGGCAATTAATTAAACGGTTCAAGTTATTTAGAACCCCCCGCAATTTAAATGTTGTTTTAACATGGCAGAAGATAGCACCGGGTTCGCTACACAAATTTAAATGAGGCCAATATACGACTAGCTTTGCCCGCATATGGGCCCCATATTTAATTATGAGGTGAATCGGCATAAGGCCCCCAAACCACACAAATATGCATGCGAGTATGACAATTTAATATGCAACAATTTGTTATTACATTTATAAAATAGGGCTCGAGAGAAGGGGTCACACATCGGGGTTCGACGATCTTGAGGCTCGATGGGGTTCGGGGTTCGGTCTCAGGGTCCGGATCTGGGGTTCAGGGTTCTACGGAAACGTTCTCGGCAGGAGCATTCTCGGTTAACGGGGTGGGTCTTGTCGCATCCGGGTTCTCGGCGAGATCGGTGTCCGGGAAGGAGAGCTTGTCGTTCAGGGTCTCGGTGTCCGGGGTGAAGTACTCGGCGTCCTCGAGGGAGTACTTGGCGTATTCGAGGGGGAACTTGAAGCCCGCGATGGAGATCTTGCCGGTCCATGACGAAGATCTTGGAATAGGGCGCCGTGATCGGTCTTCAAGGGTCCGAAAGGCGATCTTGGTGTTCTGGCCATCTTCGGTCCTCGGATCCGAGAGGGCTCGGGGTCTTGACGGGGTTCGGTCTTCGGACGTCGGGATCGGTACGGTCTTCGGGGTTCAGCCGCTCGCGTCGGCCTCCAAAACAGTCCAACACCTCACCGCAATACCACCATCGCCAAACATCAAACTAGAGTCAAACCACACATGTATCTAAGGAAAACCAGAAGCTCGGGATTGAAGTAGAGGTCGTCCTTGTTGCATACGAGTTGCTGGCCTTGTGCTATGGCTTGCTGCCTTGAAGTTATTGCTGGAACGGAACCCTTGAAGCCATCGGTATCTCCGCGGTAGATGCACTGAACATTGGCAGCGGGTGTCCTGAGGACTCCTTGCCGGCGGTTGAAGCAGAGGGCGGCGGTCGGGGACGCGATGGCCGCGTCAGCGCAGGCGAGATGGGGAGGGAGGCGCTCGGGGTGGCGCGTCGCAGAGGCCACGGGCGGCTCCGGCGAGGCAGAGAGAACGCCGGTGGCGGGGAGGGTTGGTGCAGGGGCGAGCGGCTCGCTGGGGAGAGGAGACCGGATGGAGGGGGACCCGAGGCGCGGATGGAGGGGTCGCCGGCGGCGTCGGAGCTCGGCAGGGACGCGGGTCATGGCTAGGCGGCAGAGGCGGATGCAGGAGGAGGACGGCCGGGCGGAGGCGCGGGGACGCGATGGGGGCGACCGGCGCCGAGGGGGGCGCGGTGACGGGGCCCTGCCGGCGCGGGCGGCCAAGGGCGGCGCAGGATGGGGCCGGCTCGGCGGGGTGCTGAGGGAGACCGACGGAGGTGGAGGCCAACGGGAGGGAGCCGGCGGCGGGACGCCGAGGGGGACGCGGCCAAGAGGGGGGCCGGCGAGCGCGAGCGGAGGTGCTTGGCGGCGGCGGTTAGCCGGAGACGAGGTAGAGGCGGAGGCTGTCCGCGGCGGCGGGGCGAGGCGGCTCAGAGCGGAGCGCGTCTGGCCGAAGGGAAGGAGGGCGGTGGGGAAGACCGGAGAGGAGAGAGCCGGCGGCGGCGGCGCCGGAGGGGGAAACGCGAGCGGGGCGAGGAAGGAGAGGAGCAGCGGCGAGGCGAGCGGAGGGGGGAGAAGGTGGGGGAGCGGTCAGAGGCGGCGGGGCGACGGTGGGAGGGAGCTCGAGGGGCGCGCGGTGGTGGGGAAGGCGGCCGGTGGCGAGGGAGAAGAAGGAGAGAGGCAGGCGGTGCACGGCGCAGAGAGGGAGGGAGGAGGAAGACGCGGGTGAGGGAGGCGTGGTCGCGGGACAGGTGGGCCGGGTTGGTGACGTGGGGTGGGGTCGGTCTGGGGAGGGAGTGGGTGGTCCGGGTGCGCGTGGTGTGGGTGGAGCGTGGGCGGGTCCAGGTGGGAGGTAGGGGCCGGCTGGGTGAGAGAGGTGGAGAGAGAGGCTGAGTGACGTGGCAGCATGTGAGTGGTGGGGGGAGGGAGAGAGGTGAGGTGGCGAGAGGGGATTGGGTGGGGTGAGGTGGAGGGGTTGTGGGTAGAATAGGACTGGTAGCTTTAGGATTATGGGTGGGCCGTTTTAATTTCTGGGGGTGGTCGTTCGGGTCGAATCGGTCCGTTCGACTGCCCCACTAAAATAAGTTAATATTTTATTTGTTTTAAATGCACCGTTTGCAAACCGATAGCAGACAAATAAAATAATCCGGAGACCCGGGGTTTGCGTGATAATTAAGATGGGGCGTTTTAGAAACAAAAACAGGCTTTGCGAAATAGTTTTAGGCAAACAATGCATGATGATGACGATGCAATGCACAAAAACAACGCGATTTTCTAGTAGTGGTTTTGCGGGATGCCACAATTCGACACCACTAACAATGGATCTCGCCCTCGAGATCCGCCTCATGGTACCGGAAAGAAGGCCGACGATCTGATCCTTCGCGCTTCGTGTAGATCCTCGCGACACCACTAACAAAGGGTCGTTGTCCGTGATCGTCGGGAGAACACTCCGGGAACAAAAGGGTCGAAGGTAGAGGTATCAACAAATAAAGCCACCTCTAGCTCCGATGGAAAGGGGGAACCGATGCATTCTCATCCACTTCAATGTACACAAGCGAATAGAAGGGGTAGTCGGCATGGGGGCCAATCCATCACGCACCCAAACTATTACTCCGCACAATCAGTGGAAAAGCGTGCATCCATTCTCAGAATCAGACTGAAGATCTCGACAAGCGAGGGTCGGAACAAGGGAGCGATGCAGACTCTGCATCGGATCTGACGTAGATGATGTCATCGCGTCGGGAAACACCGGATAGCACAAACAAGGAACAAAGAATGGTACCACAGTAGACGGATTCCTCAGGCAGCTTGAACACCGGGCGGTAGAACACCGTTAACAGAGGAGGAAGCGAAACCCTGAAGGTACGACGGAAAACCCCACCACGAGAATTCCTGGACTCGAAGAAAAGGTAAGAGAGCAGGTTCAAAACACGTCGAGATAAGAGGAGAATAGCAGAGGGGTAAGGAGTAAAATCAGACCTAATCAGAACTATCCAACCGATTTTGCAAAAATAGTTTTGACACTCTACTTCGGCCGTTAGCTAGGTTATCCTACAGGCTGGACTTGTGGGGTATCGCAACTGCTCCGCTCTGATACCACTCTGTAACACCCTCAGAATCGACCCTATGCAAGTTTTAGTGAAACTCGCCAAACCCGCATAGAAACGATTCAAAGGTGCCCACCAGGCACTTTCGTGCGGGTGGAAAACGAAGTAATAACATTATACAACAGTCCTCGATGGGACCCACAGAACAGATATATATACAACACGACTCCATGAGTCAAGAATACAGATATACAGAACAAGGATCCAAATCACCTTGAAAATGATATAGCGTCCGACTACGGACAAGATGCAAATGGGGCTAAGAGCCCTGACGAATAACCAATGGCGTCCATAACCCTGCCCAGGCCAAGCCAGAAGGGTAACCCTGCTAACGACGTCGATCTCAAAACCTGCTTAAACAAAAGGGGTGCCGACAAAGGGCAAAGGAAAAAGAGGAGCGTCAGTACTGAGGCCAGTACACGGCGAGGCTAGAATTCGGCGGTCCTCGCCTATATAGGTATGGTGGACTGAAGCGGCAGCGGCAGCATGCACTGAACAACCTATAGAGACTCGATACAACTGGCGGCAATCAGAGAGGGGTAAGAAAGACCTATTCGGATCCAGCCTGATACTACCACCAAACAAACCCATCCTGGCGTTTTCCCCTCGAGACAATCGAGGAAGTCAACCGAGGAACTCACACAGTTGGCATTTTTATTTATTCGGTTATCGTTGCAGTAATTACTAGTCAAGTATAGATAATCATCCTGATAAAATAAGCAGTGGGCCACTTTTATTTAACCATTCCGTGATAGTTGCAACACTTACTAGTCAGATACAATTAGCATGAGATAACCCAAAACCCAGCAGTTGTTGGTACTTTTATTCAGAAAAGTTTTAACCCAGCCGGGGTGCACAAATAGCAACACACACACGATCAACCTCGGAAAAACCAAATCAAAACCCAACGAGGTCTTCACGACAGAGCAATCACAAGATTCAGAAATATTTCAGGGGGCCACCCCATTAAGCTACCCGCAACGAAGTTAGCTGACTCCGAAACGGACTCAAGGTTTGGGTAGACGGCTGTGAACGACTGGGAACACAAAACTGGGCTTGTCGACACCGCGGAATCGTGTCCCGATCCTAAACAGTACAGGTGCTATCTGTTGCACAATTTAAATTAGGCAGTAAAGCATGGCATAAGTACAGGATAGTAAATAAAACCTCAAACTAGTTTGTGGCCCCAAGAAATAAGTATGAATCAAGCTCTGGCTAAGGGGGGCCCATAATTCCCCATATGTGGATAGAGCGATAAATCAAGGAACAGGTATCAAGCACTCGGGGTCCTACGATACACAAGTGGGCGGTCGGAAACCAAATATTATCTATCACCCACCGATGCCTCTTCTTACTTACTTCAATTTTAGTTGTTAAACAGGAATTAAAGTGAACGATAAGTAAAGCCGAGATCATCTCCAACATCAAACATGTGGCAATACTCCAACAACTGTGGTACATGGCGACACGCAACAGCACTTGAGCAAGCGACTACGACGCGCAAGTCCAACTATCTACCAAACAACAGGTAATAGGAGGTGGCCATGGCAATATAGGGCTGCAAGGGATATCACGGGTACCAAAACTAGAGCAACGCAACACCGATAGCAATAGATCAACAGGAGGGAATAAATACTATAAAAGTAAGATAGGTAGAAAGGGGGAGATGCTCGCCTGAAAACATTGTCGACGGTTCATCCGAAGATCGGGGCGAAGCTCACATCAACTCAACGGCCTTATCCGCGAAGAAGCAAAACACTAGAATAAACACCGGATGCAATATTTAATACTACGGCAAAAGATCGGCATGATGCATGTATGATGTATGGCATGGCAAGGTGCGGTGCAATTAGGTCATATTAAGCGGAACCGGGGTCCCGGCAATTAATTAAACGGTTCAAGTTATTTAGAACCCCCCGCAATTTAAATGTTGTTTTAACATGGCAGAAGATAGCACCGGGTTCGCTACACAAATTTAAATGAGGCCAATATACGACTAGCTTTGCCCGCATATGGGCCCCATATTTAATTATGAGGTGAATCGGCATAAGGCCCCCAAACCACACAAATATGCATGCGAGTATGACAATTTAATATGCAACAATTTGTTATTACATTTATAAAATAGGGCTCGAGAGAAGGGGTCACACATCGGGGTTCGACGATCTTGAGGCTCGATGGGGTTCGGGGTTCGGTCTCAGGGTCCGGATCTGGGGTTCAGGGTTCGACAGAAACGTTCTCGGCAGGAGCATTCTCGGTTAACAGGGTGGGTCTTGTCGCATCGGGGTTCTCGGCGAGATCGGCGTCCGGGAAGGAGAGCTTGTCGTTCAGGGTCTCGGTGTCCGGGGTGAAGTACTCGGCGTCCTCGAGGGAGTACTTGGCATATTCGAGGGGGAACTTGAAGCCCGCGATGGAGATCTTGCCGGTCCATGACGAAGATCTTGGAATAGGGCGCCGTGATCGGTCTTCAAGGGTCCGAAAGGCGATCTTGGTGTTCCGGCCATCTTCGGTCCTCGGATCCGAGAGGGCTCGGGGTCTTGACGGGGTTCGGTCTTCGGACGTCGGGATCGGTACGGTCTTCGGGGTTCAGCCGCTCGCGTCGGCCTCCAAAGCAGTCCAACACCTCACCGCAATACCACCATCGCCAAACATCAAACTAGAGTCAAACCACACATGTATCTAAGGAAAACCAGAAGCTCGGGATTGAAGTAGAGGTCGTCCTTGTTGCATACGAGTTGCTGGCCTTGTGCTATGGCTTGCTGCCTTGAAGTTATTGCTGGAACGGAACCCTTGAAGCCATCGGTATCTCCGCGGTAGATGCACTGAACATTGGCAGCGGGTGTCCTGAGGACTCCTTGCCGGCGGTTGAAGCAGAGGGCGGCGGTCGGGGACGCGATGGCCGCGTCAACGCAGGCGAGATGGGGAGGGAGGCGCTCGGGGTGGCGCGTCGCAGAGGCCACGGGCGGCTCCGGCGAGGCAGAGAGAACGCCGGTGGCGGGGAGGGTTGGTGCAGGGGCGAGCGGCTCGCTGGGGAGAGGAGACCGGATGGAGGGGGACCCGAGGCGCGGATGGAGGGGTCGCCGGCGGCGTCGGAGCTCGGAGGGGACGCGGGTCATGGCGAGGCGGCAGAGGCGGATGCAGGAAGAGGACGGCCGGGCGGAGGCGCGGGGACGCGATGGGGGCGACCGGCGCCGAGGGGGGCGCGGTGACGGGGCCCTGCCGGCACGGGCGGCCAAGGGCGGCGCAGGAGGGGGCCGGCTCGGCGGGGTGCTGAGGGAGACCGACGGAGGTGGAGGCCAACGGGAGGGAGCCGGCGGCGGGACGCCGAGGGGGACGCGGCCGAGAGGGGGACCGGCGAGCGCGAGCGGAGGTGCTTGGCGGCGGCGGTTAGCCGGAGACGAGGTAGAGGCGGAGGCAGTCCGCGGCGGCGGGGCGAGGCGGCTCAGAGCGGAGCGCGTCTGGCCGAAGGGAAGGAGGGCGGTGGGGAAGACCGGAGAGGAGAGAGACGGCGGCGGCGGCGCCGGAGGGGGAAACGCGAGCGGGGCGAGGAAGGAGAGGAGCAGCGGCGAGGCGAGCGGAGGGGGGAGAAGGTGGGGGAGCGGTCAGAGGCGGCGGGGCGACGGTGGGAGGGAGCTCGAGGGGCGCGCGGTGGTGGGGAAGGCGGCCGGCGGCGAGGGAGAAGAAGGAGAGAGGCAGGCGGTGCACGGCGCAAAGAGGGAGGGAGGAGGAAGACGCGGGTGAGGGAGGCGTGGTCGGGGGACAGGTGGGCCGGGTTGGTGACGTGGGGTGGGGTCGGTCTGGGGAGGGAGTGGGTGGTCCGGGTGCGCGTGGTGTGGGTGGAGCGTGGGCGGGTCCAGGTGGGAGGTAGGGGCCGGCTGGGTGAGAGAGGTGGAGAGAGAGGCTGAGTGACGTGGCAGCATGTGAGTGGTGGGGGGAGGGAGAGAGGTGAGGTGGCGAGAGGGGATTGGGTGGGGTGAGGTGGAGGGGTTGTGGGTAGAATAGGACTGGTAGCTTTAGGATTATGGGTGGGCCGTTTTAATTTCTGGGGGTGGTCGTTCGGGTCGAATCGGCCCGTTCGACTGCCCCACTAAAATAAGTTAATATTTTATTTGTTTTAAATGCACCGTTTGCAAACCGATAGCAGACAAATAAAATAATCCGGAGACCCGGGGTTTGCGTGATAATTAAGATGGGGCGTTTTAGAAACAAAAACAGGCTTTGCGAAATAGTTTTAGGCAAACAATGCATGATGATGACGATGCAATGCACAAAAACAACGCGATTTTCTAGTAGTGGTTTTGCGGGATGCCACAATTCAACACCACTAACAATGGATCTCGCCCTCGAGATCCGCCTCATGGTACCGGAAAGAAGGCCGACGATCTGATCCTTCGCGCTTCGTGTAGATCCTCGCGACACCACTAACAAAGGGTCGTTGTCCGTGATCGTCGGGAGAACACTCCGGGAACAAAAGGGTCGAAGGTAGAGGTATCAACAAATAAAGCCACCTCTAGCTCCGATGGAAAGGGGGAACCGATGCATTCTCATCCACTTCAATGTACACAAGCGAATAGAAGGGGTAGTCGGCATGGGGGCCAATCCATCACGCACCCAAACTATTACTCCGCACAATCAGTGGAAAAGCGTGCATCCATTCTCAGAATCAGACTGAAGATCTCGACAAGCGAGGGTCGGAACAAGGGAGCGATGCAGACTCTGCATCGGATCTGACGTAGATGATGTCATCGCGTCGGGAAACACCGGATAGCACAAACAAGGAACAAAGAATGGTACCACAGTAGACGGATTCCTCAGGCAGCTTGAACACCGGGCGGTAGAACACCGTTAACAGAGGAGGAAGCGAAACCCTGAAGGTACGACGGAAAACCCCACCACGAGAATTCCTGGACTCGAAGAAAAGGTAAGAGAGCAGGTTCAAAACACGTCGAGATAAGAGGAGAATAGCAGAGGGGTAAGGAGTAAAATCAGACCTAATCAGAACTATCCAACCGATTTTGCAAAAATAGTTTTGACACTCTACTTTGGCCGTTAGCTAGGTTATCCTACAGGCTGGACTTGTGGGGTATCGCAACTGCTCCGCTCTGATACCACTCTGTAACACCCTCAGAATCGACCCTATGCAAGTTTTAGCGAAACTCGCCAAACCCGCATAGAAACGATTCAAAGGTGCCCACCAGGCACTTTCGTGCGGGTGGAAAACGAAGTAATAACATTACACAACAGTCCTCGATGGGACCCACAGAACAGATATATATACAACACGACTCCATGAGTCAAGAATACAGATATACAGAACAAGGATCCAAATCACCTTGAAAATGATATAGCGTCCGACTACGAACAAGATGCAAATGGGGCTAAGAGCCCTGACGAATAACCAATGGCGTCCATAACCCTGCCCAGGCCAAGCCGGAAGGGTAACCCTGCTAACGACGTCGATCTCAAAACCTGCTTAAACAAAAGGGGTGCCGACAAAGGGCAAAGGAAAAAGAGGAGCGTCAGTACTGAGGCCAGTACACAGCGAGGCTAGAATTCGGCGGTCTTCGCCTACATAGGTATGGTGGACTGAAGCGGCAGCGGCAGCATGCACTGAACAACCTATAGAGACTCGATACAACTGGCGGCAATCAGAGAGGGGTAAGAAAGACCTATTCGGATCCAGCCTGATACTACCACCAAACAAACCCATCCTGGCGTTTTCCCCTCGAGACCATCGAGGAAGTCAACCGAGGAACTCACACAATTGGCATTTTTATTTATTCGGTTATCGTTGCAGTAATTACTAGTCAAGTATAGATAATCATCCTGATAAAATAAGCAGTGGGCCACTTTTATTTAACCATTCCGTGATAGTTGCAACACTTACTAGTCAGATACAATTAGCATGAGATAACCCAAAACCCAGCAGTTGTTGGTACTTTTATTCAGCCATTCCGTTGTAGTTCCAATACTTACTAGTCAGGTACAATGGTTGCAAGCGACAACCCAAACAAACAATTGTTGGCAGTTTTATTTAGCCATTCCGTTGTAGTTGAAGCTGATTACTAGTCATATCAGATACAAGTCAATTTACAACAGTAAACTTTAGTTATAGTTGTCTATGATCGAGATACTGTGCTCCAAGTCGTCCATAACCGCGGACACGTCTTTCAGAAAGTTTTAACCCGGCCGGGGTGCACAAATAGCAACACACACACGATCAACCTCGGAAAAACCAAATCAAAACCCAACGAGGTCTTCACGACAGAGCAATCACAAGATTCAGAAATATTTCAGGGGGCCACCCCATTAAGCTACCCGCAACGAAGTTAGCTGACTCCGAAACGGACTCAAGGTTTGGGTAGACGGCTGTGAACGACTGGGAACCCAAAACTGGGCTTGTCGACACCGCGGAATCGTGTCCCGATCCTAAACAGTACAGGTGCTATCTGTCGCACAATTTAAATAAGGCAGTAAAGCATGACATAAGTACAGGATAGTAAATAAAACCTCAAACTAGTTTGTGGCCCCAAGAAATAAGTATGAATCAAGCTCTGGCTAAGGGGGGCCCATAATTCCCCATATGTGGATAGCGCGATAAATCAAGGAATAGGTATCAAGCACTCGGGGTCCTACGGGACACAAGTGGGCGGTCGGAAACCAAATATTATCTATCACCCACCGATGCCTCTTCTTACTTACTTCAATTTTAGTTGTTAAACAGGAATTAAAGTGAACGATAAGTAAATCCGAGATCATCTCCAACATCAAACATGTGGCAATACTCCAACAACTGTGGTACATGGCGACATGCAACAACACTTGAGCAAGCGACTACGATGCGCAAGTCCAACTATCTACCAAACAACAGGTAATAGGAGGTGGCCATGGCAATATAGGGCTGCAAGGGATATCACGGGTACGAAAACTAGAGCAACGCAACACCGATAGCAATAGATCAACAGGAGGGAATAAATACTATAAAAGTAAGATAGGTAGAAAGGGGGAGATGCTCGCCTGAAAACATTGTCGACGGTTCATCCGAAGATCGGGGCGAAGCTCACATCAACTCAACGGCCTTATCCGCGAAGAAGCAAAACACTAGAATAAACACCGGATGCAATATTTAATACTACGGCAAAAGATCGGCATGATGCATGTATGATGTATGGCATGGCAAGGTGCGGTGCAATTAGGTCATATTAAGCGAAACCGGGGTCCCGGCAATTAATTAAACGGTTCAAGTTATTTAGAACCCCCCGCAATTTAAATGTTGTTTTAACATGGCAGAAGATAGCACCGGGTTCGCTACACAAATTTAAATGAGGCCAATATACGACTAGCTTTGCCCGCATATGGGCCCCATATTTAATTATGAGGTGAATCGGCATAAGGCCCCCAAACCACACAAATATGCATGCGAGTATGACAATTTAATATGCAACAATTTGTTATTACATTTATAAAATAGGGCTCGAGAGAAGGGGTCACACATCGGGGTTCGACGATCTTGAGGCTCGATGGGGTTCGGGGTTCGGTCTCAGGGTCCGGATCTGGGGTTCAGGGTTCGACGGAAACGTTCTCGGCAGGAGCATTCTCGGTTAACGGGGTGGGTCTTGTCGCATCCGGGTTCTCGGCGAGATCGGCGTCCGGGAAGGAGAGCTTGTCGTTCAGGGTCTCGGTATCCGGGGTGAAGTACTCGGCGTCCTCGACGGAGTACTTGGCGTATTCGAGGGGGAACTTGAAGCCCGCGATGGAGATCTTGCCGGTCCATGACGAAGATCTTGGAATAGGGCGCCGTGATCGGTCTTCAAGGGTCCGAAAGGCGATCTTGGTGTTCCGGCCATCTTCGGTCCTCGGATCCAAGAGGGCTCGGGGTCTTGACGGGGTTCGGTCTTCGGACGTCGAGATCGGTACGGTCTTCGGGGTTCAGCCGCTTGCGTCGGCCTCCAAAGCAGTCCAACACCTCACCGCAATACCACCATCGCCAAACATCAAACTAGAGTCAAACCACACATGTATCTAAGGAAAACCAGAAGCTCGGGATTGAAGTAGAGGTCGTCCTTGTTGCATACGAGTTGCTGGCCTTGTGCTATGGCTTGCTGCCTTGAAGTTATTGCTGGAACGGAACCCTTGAAGACATCGGTATCTCCGCGGTAGATGCACTGAACATTGGCAGCGGGTGTCCTGAGGACTCCTTGCCGGCGGTTGAAGCAGAGGGCGGCGGTCGGGGACGCGATGGCCGCGTCAGCGCAGGCGAGATGGGGAGGGAGGCGCTCGGGGTGGCGCGTCGCAGAGGCCACGGGCGGCTCCGGCGAGGCAGAGAGAAAGCCGGTGGCGGGGAGGGTTGGTGCAGGGGCGAGCGGCTCGCTGGGGAGAGGAGACCGGATGGAGGGGGACCCGAGGCGCGGATGGAGGGGTCGCCGGCGGCGTCGGAGCTCGGAGGGGACGCGGGTCATGGCGAGGCGGCTGAGGCGGATGCAGGAGGAGGACGGCCGGGCGGAGGCGCGGGGATGCGATGGGGGCGACCGGCGCCGAGGGGGGCACGGTGACGGGGCCCTGCCAGCGCGGGCGGCCAAGGGCGGCTCAGGAGGGGGCCGGCTCGGCGGGGTGCTGAGGGAGACCGACGGAGGTGGAGGCCAACGGGAGGGAGCCGGCGGCGGGACGCCGAGGGGGACGCGGCCGAGAGGGGGACCGGCGAGCGCGAGCGGAGGTGCTTGGCGGCGGCGGTTAGCCGGAGACGAGGTAGAGGCGGAGGCATTCCGCGGCGGCGGGGCGAGGCGGCTCAGAGCGGAGCGCGTCTGGCCGAAGGGAAGGAGGGCGGTGGGGAAGACCGGAGAGGAGAGAGCCGGCGGCGGCGGCGACGGAGGGGGAAACGCGAGCGGGGCGAGGAAGGAGAGGAGCAGCGGCGAGGCGAGCGGAGGGGGGAGAAGGTGGGGGAGAAGGTGGGGGAGCGGTCAGAGGCGGCGGGGCGACGGTGGGAGGGAGCTCGAGGGGCGCGCGGTGGTGGGGAAGGCGGCCGGCGGCGAGGGAGAAGAAGGAGAGAGGCAGGCGGTGCACGGCGCAGAGAGGGAGGGAGGAGGAAGACGCGGGTGAGGGAGGCGTGGTCGGGGGACAGGTGGGCCGGGTTGGTGACGTGGGGTGGGGTCGGTCTGGGGAGGGAGTGGGTGGTCCGGGTGCGCGTGGTGTGGGTGGAGCGTGGGCGGGTCCAGGTGGGAGGTAGGGGCCGGCTGGGTGAGAGAGGTGGAGAGAGAGGCTGAGTGACGTGGCAGCATGTGAGTGGTGGGGGGAGGGAGAGAGGTGAGGTGGCGAGAGGGGATTGGGTGGGGTGAGGTGGAGGGGTTGTGGGTAGAATAGGACTGGTAGCTTTAGGATTATGGGTGGGCCGTTTTAATTTCTGGGGGTGGTCGTTCGGGTCGAATCGGCCCGTTCGACTTCCCCACTAAAATAAGTTAATATTTTATTTGTTTTAAATGCACCGTTTGCAAACCGATAGCAGACAAATAAAATAATCCGGAGACCCGGGGTTTGCGTGATAATTAAGATGGGGCGTTTTAGAAACAAAAACAGGCTTTGAGAAATAGTTTTAGGCAAACAATTCATGATGATGACGATGCAATGCACAAAAACAATGCGATTTTCTAGTAGTGGTTTTGCGGGATGCCACAATTCGACACCACTAACAATGGATCTCGCCCTCGAGATCCGCCTCATGGTACCAGAAAGAAGGCCGACGATCTGATCCTTCGCGCTTCGTGTAGATCCTCGCGACACCACTAACAAAGGGTCGTTGTCCGTGATCGTCGGGAGAACACTCCGGGAATAAAAGGGTCGAAGGTAGAGGTATCAACAAATAAAGCCACCTCTATCTCCGATGGAAAGGGGGAACTGATGCATTCTCATCCACTTCAATGTACACAAGCGAATAGAAGGGGTAGTCGGCATGGGGGCCAATCCATCACGCACCCAAACTATTACTCCGCACAATCAGTGGAAAAGCGTGCATCCATTCTCAGAATTAGACTGAAGATCTCGACAAGCGAGGGTCGGAACAAGGGAGCGATGCAGACTCTGCATCGGATCTGACGTAGATGATGTCGTCGCGTCGGGAAACACCGGATAGCACAAACAAGGAACAAAGAATGGTACCACAGTAGACGGATTCCTCAGGCAGCTTGAACACCGGGCGGTAGAACACCGTTAACAGAGGAGGAAGCGAAACCCTGAAGGTACGACGGAAAACCCCACCACGAGAATTCCTGGACTCGAAGAAAAGGTAAGAGAGCAGGTTCAAAACACGTCGAGATAAGAGGATAATAGCAGAGGGGTAAGGAGTAAAATCAGACCTAATCAGAACTATCCAACCGATTTTGCAAAAATAGTTTTGACACTCTACTTCGGCCGTTAGCTAGGTTATCCTACAGGCTGGACTTGTGGGGTATCGCAACTGCTCCGCTCTGATACCACTCTGTAACACCCTCAGAATCGACCCTATGCAAGTTTGAGCGAAACTCGCCAAACCCGCATAGAAACGATTCAAAGGTGCCCACCAGGCACTTTCTTGCGGGTGGAAAACGAAGTAATAACATTACACAACAGTCCTCGATGGGACCCACAGAACAGATATATATACAACACGACTCCATGAGTCAAGAATACAGATATACAGAACAAGGATCCAAATCACCTTGAAAATGATATAGCGTCCGACTACGGACAAGATGCAAATGGGGCTAAGAGCCCTGACGAATAACCAATGGCGTCCATAACCCTGCCCAGGCCAAGCCGGAAGGGTAACCCTGCTAACGACGTCGATCTCAAAACCTGCTTAAACAAAAGGGGTGCCGACAAAGGGCAAAGGAAAAAGAGGAGCGTCAGTACTGAGGCCAGTACACGGCGAGGCTGGAATTCGGCGGTCCTCGCCTACATAGGTATGGTGGACTGAAGCGGCAGCGGCAGCATGCACTGAACAACCTATAGAGACTCGATACAACTGGCGGCAATCAGAGAGGGGTAAGAAAGACCTATTCGGATCCAGCCTGATATTACCACCAAACAAACCCATCCTGGCGTTTTCCCCTCGAGACCATCGAGGAAGTCAACCGAGGAACTCACACAGTTGGCATTTTTATTTATTCGGTTATCGTTGCAGTAATTACTAGTCAAGTATAGATAATCATCCTGATAAAATAAGCAGTGGGCCACTTTTATTTAACCATTCCGTGATAGTTGCAACACTTACTAGTCAGATACAATTAGCATGAGATAACCCAAAACCCAGCAGTTGTTGGTACTTTTATTCAGCCATTCCGTTGTAGTTGCAATACTTACTAGTGAGGTACAATGGTTGCAAGCGACAACCCAAACAAACAATTGTTGGCAGTTTTATTTAGCCATTCCGTTGTAGTTGAAGCTGATTACTAGTCATATCAGATACAAGTCAATTTACAACAGTAAACTTTAGTTATAGTTGTCTATGATCGAGATACTGTGCTCCAAGTCGTCGATAACCGCGGACACGGCGTTCAGAAAGTTTTAACCCGACCGGGGTGCACAAATAGCAACACACACACGATCAACCTCGGAAAAACCAAATCAAAACCCAACGAGGTCTTCACGATAGAGCAATCACAAGATTCAGAAATATTTCAGGGGGCCACCCCATTAAGCTACCCGCAACGAAGTTAGCTGACTCCGAAACGGACTCAAGGTTTGGGTAGACGGCTGTGAACGACTGGGAACCCAAAACTGGGCTTGTCGACACCGCGGAATCGTGTCCCGATCCTAAACAGTACATGTGCTATCTGTCGCACAATTTAAATAAGGCAGTAAAGCATGGCATAAGTACAGGATAATAAATAAAACCTCAAACTAGTTTGTGGCCCCAAGAAATAAGTATGAATCAAGCTCTGGCTAAGGGGGCCCATAATTCCCCATATGTGGATAGCGCGATAAATCAAGGAATAGGTATCAAGCACTCGGGGTCCTACGGGACACAAGTGGGCGGTCGGAAACCAAATATTATCTATCACCCACCGATGCCTCTTCTTACTTACTTCAATTTTAGTTGTTAAACAGGAATTAAAGTGAACGATAAGTAAAGCCGAGATCATCTCCAACATCAAACATGTGCCAATACTCCAACAACTGTGGTACATGGCGACACGCAACAGCACTTGAGCAAGCGACTACGACGCGCAAGTCCAACTATCTACCAAACAACAGGTAATAGGAGGTGGCCAAGGCAATATAGGGCTGCAAGGGATATCACGGGTACGAAAACTAGAGCAACGCAACACCGATAGCAATATATCAACAGGAGGGAATAAATACTATAAAAGTAAGATAGGTAGAAAGGGGGAGATGCTCGCCTGAAAACATTGTCGACGGTTCATCCGAAGATCGGGGCGAAGCTCACATCAACTCAACGGCCTTATCCGCGAAGAAGCAAAACACTAGAATAAACACCGGATGCAATATTTAATACTACGACAAAAGATCGGCATGATGCATGTATGATGTATGGCATGGCAAGGTGCGGTGCAATTAGGTCATATTAAGCGGAACCGGGGTCCCGGCAATTAATTAAACGGTTCAAGTTATTTAGAACCCCCCGCAATTTAAATGTTGTTTTAACATGGCAGAAGATAGCACCGGGTTCGCTACACAAATTTAAATGAGGCCAATATACGACTAGCTTTGCCCGCATATGGGCCCCATATTTAATTATGAGGTGAATCGGCATAAGGCCCCCAAACCACACAAATATGCATGCGAGTATGACAATTTAATATGCAACAATTTGTTATTACATTTATAAAATAGGGCTCGAGAGAAGGGGTCACACATCGGGGTTCGACGATCTTGAGGCTCGATGGGGTTCGGGGTTCGGTCTCAGGGTCCGGATCTGGGGTTCAGGGTTCAACGGAAACGTTCTCGGCAGGAGCATTCTCGGTTAACGGGGTGGGTCTTGTCGCATCCGGGTTCTCGGCGAGATCGGCGTCCGGGAAGGAGAGCTTGTCGTTCAGGGTCTCAGTGTCCGGGGTGAAGTACTCGGTGTCCTCGAGGGAGTACTTGGCGTATTCGAGGGGGAACTTGAAGCCCGCGATGGAGATCTTGCCGGTCCATGACGAAGATCTTGGAATAGGGCGCCGTGATCGGTCTTCAAGGGTCCGAAAGGCGATCTTGGTGTTCCGGCCATCTTCGGTCCTCGGATCCGAGAGGGCTCGGGGTCTTGACGGGGTTCGGTCTTCGGACGTCGGGATCGGTACGGTCTTCGGGGTTCAGCCGCTCGCGTCGGCCTCCAAAGCAGTCCAACACCTCACCGCAATACCACCATCGCCAAACATCAAACTAGAGTCAAACCACACATGTATCTAAGGAAAACCAGAAGCTCGGGATTGAAGTAGAGGTCGTCCTTGTTGCATACGAGTTGCTGGCCTTGTGCTATGGCTTGCTTCCTTGAAGTTATTGCTGGAACGGAACCCTTGAAGCCATCGGTATCTCCGCGGTAGATGCACTGAACATTGGCAGCGGGTGTCCTGAGGACTCCTTGCCGGCGGTTGAAGCAGAGGGCGGCGGTCGGGGACGCGATGGCCGCTTCAGCGCAGGCGAGATGGGGAGGGAGGCGCTCGGGGTGGCGCGTCGCAGAGGCCACGGGCGGCTCCGGCGAGGCAGAGAGAACGCCGGTGGCGGGGAGGGTTGGTGCAGGGGCGAGCGGCTCGCTGGGGAGAGGAGACCGGATGGAGGGGGGACCCGAGGCGCGGATGGAGGGGTCGCCGGCGGCGTCAGATCTCGGCGGGGACGCGGGTCATGGCGAGGCGGCAGAGGCGGATGCAGGAGGAGGACGGCCGGGCGGAGGCGCGGGGACGCGATGGGGGCGACCGGCGCCGAGGGGGGCGCGGTGACGGGGCCCTGCCGGCGCGGGCGGCCAAGGGCGGCGCAGGAGGGGGCCGGCTCGGCGGGGTGCTGAGGGAGACCGACGGAGGTGGAGGCCAATGGGAGGGAGCCGGCGGCGGGACGCCGAGGGGGACGCGGCCGAGAGGGGGACCGGCGAGCGCGAGCGGAGGTGCTTGGCGGCGGCGGTTAGCCGGAGACGAGGTAGAGGCGGAGGCAGGCCGCGGCGGCGGGGCGAGGCGGCTCAGAGCGGAGCGCGTCTGGCCGATGGGAAGGAGGGCGGTGGGGAAGACCGGAGAGGAGAGAGCCGGCGGCGGCGGCGCCGGAGGGGGAAACACGAGCGGGGCGAGGAAGGAGAGGAGCAGCGGCGAGGCGAGCGGAGGGGGGAGAAGGTGGGGGAGCGGTCAGAGGCGGCGGGGCGACGGTGGGAGGGAGCTCGAGGGGCGCGCGGTGGTGGGGAAGGCGGCCAGCGGCGAGGGAGAAGAAGGAGAGAGGCAGGCGGTGCACGGCGCAGAGAGGGAGGGAGGAGGAAGACGCGGGTGAGGGAGGCGTGGTCGGGGGACAGGTGGGCCGGGTTGGTGACGTGGGGTGGGGTCGGTCTGGGGAGGGAGTGGGTGGTCCGGGTGCGCGTGGTGTGGGTGGAGCGTGGGCGGGTCCAGGTGGGAGGTAGGGGCCAGCTGGGTGAGGGAGGTGGAGAGAGAGGCTGAGTGACGTGGCAGCGTGTGAGTGGTGGGGGAGGGAGAGAGGTGTGGTGGCGAGAGGGGATTGGGTGGGGTGAGGTGGAGGGGTTGTGGGTAGAATAGGACTGGTAGCTTTAGGATTATGGGTGGGCCGTTTTAATTTCTGTGGGTGGTCATTCGGGTCGAATCGGCCCGTTCGACTGCCCCACTAAAATAAGTTAATATTTTATTTGTTTTAAATGCACCGTTTGCAAACCGATAGCAGACAAATAAAATAATCCGGAGACCCGGGGTTTGCGTGATAATTAAGATTGGGCGTTTTAGAAACAAAAACAGGCTTTGCGAAATAGTTTTAGGCAAACAATGCATGATGATGACGATGCAATGCACAAAAACAACGCGATTTTCTAGTAGTGGTTTTGCGGGATGCCACAGGTGGTCCTGCTCGAGGTCGGAGGCGACGTTGTAGATCACTAGGATGCCAAAGGGAGGTGTGGTTAGATGCGGAAGATCACGGAGATCATGCGAGCGTGAAAGACAAGGTTCGGGGCGGTCTGGACTTACCACTAGAGCTCGCCGGAGTTCGTGCAGAAGACGGTGGCGGCCAGTCATTGTCGTTGCCGAAGCTATGGGTCATGCGAAGGTAAACGGAGGGTGTCAGAAGGTGCACAGAGATTCACTGAACAAGATAGCGTAAGCGCGAGACCGAGGGGAACTCTAGGCTCACCGAAATTTGCCGGCGCAGTCGTCGGAGACGGCGGGGTTGCAGAGAGAAATGCGCGCAGCCTGGGGGCGTTCTGTGCTTGGGGTTTGGGGGAAAAGAGAGAGGGAACATAGGGGGTTTATATAGCCTGGTCATGCGCGAGAATCACTCGGCCATTGATTCGAATTGACGCCGCGAATTAAACACAGAAAACGGCCGCGTTGATTGGGGATGAACTGGTCGTGCGGGTGGAGACGATGCTGGCGTGGAGGAGGCCCGCTTGTCAGCGACGTGCGCGAGGTGAATGTGGGGTCCGTCTGTCAGCGAATGGTTGTGTGCGTTCGCGCGTGAGAGGAGAAAAAGAAATCCCCGGGTGGGCTTGCTGGGCCTGTTCCACTTCTGGGCTAAATTCCTGGCGCCTGGCCCTTTTCTTTTGTTTGCTTCTTTTCTTTTTCTATTTCTATTTTCTGGAATGATTTTTGATATGAATTCAAATCCTTTTGAATTCAAACAAAATTGAGGATCTTTGCAGGGTTCTGTGGTTTCAAATACAGTCATTTAACCAAGTGGTTACCTTGTAAGGGTCTGGTCAAGCTTGGGTTTTGAAACAAACAGAGACTTGTCTCTAGTTGTGAATGATTGAAATAGGGTTTAGAGAATATTTCTAAATTGGAAACTTGGGTTAAAATGCTACACCTAATCTTTCCAACAATGGAGGCAAGCAATCAAGTTCCTAAACAATCCAACCTCAAAGGGTGTTGGCCAATTGAGTTGAATTTGTACACATGAAATCATAGCTCAACTTCTGTCTCTAAGTGATTTTGAGAAAAACCCTAAATGGATGAATGATGCAAGAATGCTATGAATGAGTTTTGGAATATGAATTTAGGGATGTTACAACCCGGTCAGGATATGATTCTATTTGGGTAGTGGTGGATCGCCTAACTAAAGTGGCTCATTTTATACCCGTGAAGACAACTTATACAAGTCCTAAGTTAGCCAAGATCTATATGAGTAGAATTGTATGTCTACATGGGGTACCCAAGAGTATTGTGTCTGATAGGGGAACTCAGTTCACTTCTCATTTTTGGAGGCAATTACATGAGTCATTAGGAACGAGGTTAGAATTCAGCACTGCTTTTCATACTCAGACTGATGGACAGACAGAAAGGACTAATCAGATTCTTGAAAATATGTTGAGAGCATGTTCTCTAGACTATGGAGACAGTTGGGATGAAAGTCTGCCTAACGCAGAATTTTCTTATAATAACAGCTATCAAGCTAGTATTGAGATGGAACCATTTGAGTTTCTCTATGGGAGAAAGTGTACCACCCCATTGCTATGGAATGGTGTGGGAGAAAGAAGTTTGTTCGGACCAGAACTAATCAAAGAGGCTAAAGAGAAAGTCAAGCTAGTTAAGGACATATTGAAGATAGCACAGTCCCGACAAAAGAGCTACGCAGATCCTAAGCGTAGAGAAGTCACCTATGAAGTTGGTGATAGAGCTTATCTTAGAGTGTCACCACTTCGTGGAGTGAAGAGATTTGGAGTCAAAGGAAAGTTGGCCCCAAGGTATGTTGGACCATTCAAGATTCTGAGTCGTAAAGGAGAAGTAGCTTATGAGATTGAATTGCCAGAGTCTTTGTCAGCTGTTCATAATGTGTTTCATGTGAGTCAGCTTAAGAAATGTCATCCAGAAATGGAAGAGACTTCTTTGAAGGATACTATACATCTGGAAGAGGTCCAATTGGAAAGTGATTTCACTTATGAGGAGAAACCTATCAAGATTCTTGAGACTGCAGAAAGAGTTACTCGGACTAAGACTATCAAATTCTGCAAAGTTCAATGGAACCATCATTCCGAAGAAGAAGCAACATGGGAAAGAGAAGATGATCTTCGGAAAGACCACCCTCACCTATTTGGTAAACAATCCGAATCTCGAGGGCGAGATTCACCTTAAGGGGGTTAGATTTGTAACATCCCTAAAATCATGTTTCAAAACTCATGCATATCATCCATGCATCCATGATCATTTACGGTTCCATTTTCAAAACCATTTCAAAAACAGGAGCAATGCTGCTCATTATTTTATGTGAGTGTGTTCTAGCCTTAGTGCTACTTTATAATGAGAAGAGTACTTGTTTTGTTCAGTAGTGTTTTGAATTCAAACTTAAGTACTATCCAAAGCTTGAGCAAAGTTTCAAAACAAAGTATGAAATAAAACCAAATTTATGCCTATTTTTATATCTCATAAAGGCTTGTTTTTTTTATTTTTCAAATGACCCAAGTATGTTTGAGTAAACAGAAGTGTTTGACACTTATTTGAGTACAAAGTTCACTGTACAAAAATCCAGAGAAGGTTTGAAATCAAACTTATTTGAAATAGAGTTTGAAAACCATTTCTAGAAAATCAAACAAAAGAAAAGGAGTAAAGAGGACAAAAATAAGCAAACAGCCAATCTGGCCCAACCCAGCCCAACTCGACCCACCTAGCCCAGCTACTCCCTCCCGCGAATCATTTTTCTTTACTCGCAATCAAACCCACAGAATCACTGACCGCCCTGACTCATCCCCTCTTCCTTTCTCTCGCTGACAACCGCGGCCCACATGGCAGTCGTCGTCTCCACCCACCAGCGACCAGTTCATCCCCAAATTACACCGGGCGTTTCCTGTTTAAATTCGTGGCTTCAATTCACGATCAATGCTCGAGTAAATATCGCCCGCGTCCTTGCTACTTAAACCCCCTCTGCCCCCTCTCCATTTCCCCCCAAACCCCAAGCACAGAGCGCCCCCAGGCTGCGAGAATTGCTCGCCGCGACCTCGCTGCTCCGACGAACCGCAGCCTCAATTCCGGCCAACTCCGACCACCCCTCTGCTCCTGGTTCACATGAGCAGGCTCCACTTCACCTTGCGCACCTCCCAGTACCACTAGCTCGCCCGCGCGTGACCCAGAGCGTCGGCAACACCATCGACTGAGCGCCACCGTCTTCGGATTCAACTCCGACGACCTCCAGTGGTAATTTCCGATCGCCCCTTTTACTGTCGTTGACACCCTCGTGACTAGCATCATCTTGCGCATCTGAACCACCCCTTCTATTGCCTTGGCATGATCTGCATCCTCGCCAACGTCGACGAACAGAAGCATCCACCGCCAGAGACTTCTCCGACGAGTAATCCTCGACGACCCCGAGCGCCCCTTCGCCAACCGAGCACACGTTGAGCTTCAGCACATCGCCGCGAGTCTGGTAAGACTCTCCGACGACCCCAACCCCCTCTGTAGCCACCGCGCCTCCGTAGACAGAGCGCGCCGCCGCCCACCGTCGCCGCGCGCCGCCAGACTTTGGTAGGTTGATCGAGCACCGTTGGATCTGGATCTAACGGGTAGGATAGATCACTTAACGAAGAGGTATGGATCAGATCTGACCGCGCGTTTTAGTTAAATCCAACGGCTCAGAAGCGCGATCCAGCACGAAGCGGTACCAGCCAGTTAGAAAGCGCCGTGTGGCACGAGATTAGTTTTAAAAAGTTTGAATTAGATCTATTTGATGTCAAACTTGTTTAAATCATAACTTTTAAATGCCACGTCCAAATTTGACAAATTTTATATCAATGGAATCAGGAGAGAAAATCCTTTCCAACTATGCAATATGTTTAATGTGTTGCCTCTGTTAAAATGGTTGTTTTTACAGAAACATGTGTAGGCCTATTTTGTGTATATTAATTATTTGAAAAATATTTTAATGTTCAAATAAAGTTTATTTAGCTTGTTTTGAACTTTTTTATGATTCAATACCTTGCACTTGTCTTGTTTGTTGTATAAAATCATCACATGGCATTATGCATGCATCCATATATTTTTGCTTGTATTTATTTTGTATGTGAATTTGGTGTTATTATTTTATGTGTAGATTTTGGTGCAAATAGTGATTGTGATTGTGAGGATTGTAGCTACTCTCCAAACTACCAAGGCAAGTGGTGCTTCATGATTTATTCCTATGTTTTTCAACTATGCATTAGAAATATTTGCTAGACTTGCATGGATATTTTTGATCTATATGCTATGCTTGGGAAATCCTAGTAGTTGTAGAATTGCTAGAAATTTCTAAGTTAAGATTCTTATCAATGCCATGCTTAGCCTAGCTAGTAGCAACCAAGGGTGGTTAAATATTCATGCTGATAAAATATTTCTAAGTCTTTGGACTTGTGTTTTGCTTAATAAAACAACTAAGTGAATGAAACACCTGGGTGGAATGGAAGGAATGGTTTATGTTGAGTGGTTACACAAGGCCCATTTGTATGGTTTACCTTGTGTATCTCACTTGTGGAAAGCCACCCAGGAACAAAGGGATTTGAGAGGCCAAATGTTAAGAAGCTTCTAGTGCAGCCACTTGGCAATATGGGCTCTGCCTGCATCATATAGGTTGCAATAACTTAGCCATTTGGACAGTTGGTGGTAGTGGGATGATAGGATGGAGCGCGTCCATTTGGTCTAAGGGAAGGCTTCTGAAAGGTCCTGTCTTGGTGAAAATCAAGTCTTGTGGGGAAAGTGCACAACCTCTACAGATGGAAGAATCTAAGTACTTAGCCATGTCCCTGGTATTGGACAACTTGAGCATCAAGACATGGAAGCTATCAAGAATCTCCTCATCCCAATTTCTAAGTAAAAACTTGTGGTTAACAAGGGTGAGGACCCCAATGTCTATTGGTGGTTCCTTGGGAAAGTTTTTGTCAAAGAAAAACTTAGTGTTTTCAACTGATAGGTAAAACCTATTTTGAGCAAAGCAAGCCTAAGATACACTTAGCCAAAATGCATATAGTAACTAGCCTACCAATATTCTACTAAGGTATCACTTTCCAATACTATTCCAATGTATTGACCCACTGTGGCTGTAACTTGTGATGTTGCAGGATATTCTGATGATGATTAGGAGTCATGAGTCTACACTCAACATGGTTGTCTGTGGCACATGAAGATGAAGACTTATTTATCTTATTATATATTTGAACTCTTGTATTAGGCTTGTGGCCATGGAGTTTGTAAAAGACTATGTCTGTCTCTGGGATGATCTGTAATAATGACCTTTGTTTCTGTGTACTTCATCTTAAACTGTGGATGCTAGCATTGATCCAGGGACTAGCATTGCAATCACAGGGATCCTTTCCTTTACAAAGGAAGGATCTTACATTCAGGGCCATGCAGGAAGCTCTTGCCCGTTTATGTGGGCAGAGTATCAACCAGATCAAGGGTACTCGCTTTGAGTTTTGCCCAAGGCGTGATGCTAATGGAGAACCACTGGAAGCCCCATACCATCACGAGCTGAAGACCCAATTGGACCACCTTAGCTTCATGATGTACGATCGTCAACAAGAATTGGACAACTACCGTTACTACTCCAACCACAAGTCCGCCATCATCAAGACGAAGGATCAAACCATCGCCATGCTAGCGAAAGATCGCAAGTCTCGCCGCCGTCAGCTCGACAAGAAGGAGCGTATCATTGCCCGTCTTTGCCACCGTATCTCGTCTTTGGAGGAGACCATCCACGAGAGATACATGCAGTTGGAGGAAAGGGAGAATGCCGGAGAGGATCTTCGTGGAGACCCCTACTCCTATCTCAGTGATGATGATGATTTTCTGGAGGATCAGGCTATGGATTTCTTCACCGATGAGGAGGATTTCGCCTTCATCAATGATGATGATGATGATGATGATGATGAGGATGACGACTACACCGACTCCAAGGAGTAGTAGCACCTGAGCACTAGCGTAGTGAGTAGTATTCGGTCCCACTGTATCGTAGTTTCCATAATGGTTCCTAAAACCATCTGTTTACCTTGTTGTGGTGTGTGTTTGTATCGTGTGCTATGAATGAATGAATGAAAAGCAAGTTGCTAGAAAATCTGAGTCAAACTTTAAAAACTTTTCAAAGTCCCAAAACCTTAGAAATTTCCCTCTTTTCTCATGATCTATCTCAATCTTCAGATGCCACGCAGAGGAAGTAGTTCATCCCCGGACCTGATGTTGCAGATCCTGCAAATGTTGGTTTCTGATCGTGAAGCTGAAAGAGCGGAATTTCAAGCCAACCTAGCCACCCTGCAACAGATATCTCAGCTTGCCCACAACAATCAAGGCCACGGAAATCAGGACAACCATGGATCTAAGCTCAAGAATTTCCAGAACACCAACCCACCTGTTTTCACTAAGTCGGAAGAGCCCCTAGATGCAGATGATTGGCTGCAAACCATGGAAAATAACCTGGAAGTCGCCAGAGTGGAAGCCAACGAGAAAGTTCTGTTCGCCACCCACTATCTAGCCGGAGATGCCAGAGCATGGTGGACCAGTGTCCGTGCAATGACCGGAGGCCAAATGATGACCTGGGCGGAATTTAAGGTCAAGTTTTGTAGAACCCATGTGCCACCGGGTTTAATCAAGAGGATGAGAGACAAGTTCAGAGAACTGAAGCAAGGAAGGATGACCGTAGTGGAATACCGTGAAAAATTCTTGTCATTAGCTAGGTATGCCCCGGATGAGATTGACACCGAAGACAAGAAGAAAGAGAGATTCTTGAATGGTCTGCATGATGAGATGCAGACTGTGTTGGTCAATATTCCCTTTGCGGATATTGAAGACCTTGTCGACTATGCCATCCAGATGGAAGGAAAGATCAACCAATCCAATGTGAACCACAAGCGTCGCATGATGCATCAGCCAGGAACCCATCAGACCCCAAAGTATCGCCCTAACCCATCTCTAGGATTTGCCCCAAGAACAAACAGACCCCCGATGAACCACCCCACCTACCCCAACCGTGGAAACCCTATACCCGGAGGAAATAACAACAACCCCGGCAACTCTAGCCATTTCAACCGTGCCCCACCCAAATTCAATAACAACAATGCTGCCACCAACACCAACACTGCCCCGAGGACTAGAAGCAATGTTGTGCCTGTAGCAGCCAAGGACAAGTCGCAAGTGACTTGTTATGACTATGGAAATAAGGGTCACTACTCCAACGAGTGCCCCAACAAGAAGAATGCTGCATCCCCCAATGCAAATGCCCCAGCTCAGCAGCAGCGTCGTGTTCAGCCCGGAAGAAGATTTGCCCTAGGGAATTCACTCAACCGCAACGGCCGTCTTTTCCTCATGCATGCTGAAGAAGCTCAGGAAGCGCTAGACGTCGTGTTGGGTATGTTTTCTGTTAATTCAGTACTTGCAAGAGTGTTGTTTGATTTTGGTGCATCACATTCATTTGTCACCGAAGAATTTGCATGCACTAGTAAAATTCAACCAACAAAACTGAAGCATATTATGATCGTCCAAATTCCCGGATCAACCACCAAGGCTAGGCAAATTTGCAAAGCCGTCCCTATCCGAATCCATGGCATAGATTTTTATACTAATCTGATAGTACTCGGAACTAAAGGTTTGGAAGTAGTACTAGGAATGTATTGGATGTCCAAACATAAAGGATTAATCGACTGTGCCAAGAAATCCATCACCATGACCAGTACAGCCGGAATATCAGTCGAGCATATATCTGAAACCTTACCTCGCCAATTCAAGTGCAACAAGAGTATGGACCAACCTATCATTGACCAAGTCCGGATAGTCTGTGAATACCCCGATGTATTTCCAGATGTTTTGCCCGGTATGCCCCCAGATCGGGATATCGAGTTTATCATTGAACTAATCCCCGGAATAGGACCCATAGCCCAGAGACCCTATAGTATGAACCCGTCGGAACTAGAAGAACTAAAGAAGCAACTAGATTCCATGTTGGAAATTGGACTGATTCAACCAAGTGCGTCACCTTGGAGGTCACCTGTTTTGTTTGTGGATAAGAAGGATGGAGGTAATCGTTTGTGTACAGATTATCGGAAGTTGAATGATGTCACCATCAAGAACAAGTACCCCTTGCCCAAGATAGAAGATTTGTTTGATCTATTGACCGGTGCCAAAGTGTTTTCTAAGATTGATCTTAGGACTGGCTATCATCAACTCAAGATTCGTGCAGAAGATATTCCCAAGACTGCCTTTACCACCCGATATGGATTATACGAGTATACCATTATGTCCTTTGGATTAACCAATGCCCCCACTTATTTCATGAATCTCATGAATAAGATTTTTATGGACTTCCTGGATAAGTTGTCATTGTTTTCATTGATGACATCCTGATTTATTCCAAATCAGAAGAAGAACATGAGCTACACCTAAGTACCATTCTTGGAACCTTTAGAGAGCATCAGTTGTATGCCAAGTTTAGCAAATGTGAATTCTGGTTACAGGAGGTAGGATTCCTCGGTCACATTGTATCAGCCGGAGGAATTGCCGTTGATCCCGCAAAGGTGAAGGATGTCGAAGATTGGCAAGCCCTAACCACTCAAACCCAAGTCCGTGCATTTCTCGGATTGGCGGGATATTACCGCAAGTTCGTAGAAGGATTCTCGAGTATCGCCAGACCCATGACCCAATTGCTGAAGAAGTACAAGAAGTTTGAATGGACCAACAAATGTGAAGCGAGTTTTCAAGAACTCAAGAGGAGATTGATTTCAGCCCCAATCTTAACCATGCCGGATATCACGAAGCCCTTCGACGTGTATTGTGATGCATCCAAGATCGGTCTCGGATGTGTGCTAATGCAAGAAGGCAAAGTTATATCTTATCTATCTCGACAACTGAAGCAACATGAGCAAAATTACCCAACCCATGACCTCGAACTCGCATCCGTAGTTATAGCCCTGAAGACATGGAGGCATTACCTGATGGGAAATCGTTGTGAGATTTATTCGGATCACAAGAGCCTGAAGTATATATTCACTCAGAAGGAGTTGAATATGAGGCAGAGAAGATGGATTGAGTTAATCAAGGATTACGATCTGGACATTCACTATCACCCTAGTAAAGCCAACATGGTAGCAGATGCCCTTAGCAGATTGCCGTGCCGCTTGAACTCCATGATTTTGAAGGAGCAACCAAGTTTGCACAAAGAGATGGAAGATTTTCGAATGGAATTAGTGAGTGAAGGATTTTTGGCTAGCATAGAACTTCAACCCACTTTGATCAGCCAGATCAAAGAGGCGCAGAAAGGAAATGCTAGTATTGACGGAATCAAGCGTCGCATTGGTACATGCAAAGTACCCGGATTCACTGAAGTCGAAGGAGTTCTGTGGTACAAGGGACGACTTTGTGTACCAGCAGATTCTGAGTTGAAAGAAGTTATTCTAAAAGATGCTCATGATACTCTTTTATTCTGTCCATCCCGAAGGAACTAAGATGTATCAAGATTTGAAAGAACAATTTTGGTGGCATAAGATGAAGAGAGAAATCGGAAGATATATCGCCAAGTGTGATATATGTCAGCGAATCAAGGCAGGACATCAAAGACCCGCTGGATTATTGCAACCCTTACAGATTCTGGAATGGAAATGGGATTCCGTTGGAATGGACTTTATCACCGGATTGCCTACTTCTAGTAGGGGAAATGAATCTATCTGGGTCATAGTGGACAGATTGTCCAAAGTCGCCCATTCTTACCCGTCAAGACCACATATCAGAGTTCAAAGCTAGCGGAGTTATACATCGCTAGAATCGTCAGTTTGCATGGAGTCCCAAAGAACATCGTATCGGATCGAGGAACTCAGTTTACCTCGAGATTCTGGAAGAAAGTCCAAGAAGGTTTAGGAACCCGCCTATATTTCGGCACCGCTTATCACCCTCAGACCGATGGACAAACGGAGCGAGTAAATCAAATACTCGAAGATATGCTGAGAGCATGTGTTTTACAGTATGGATCTAAATGGGAAGACTGTCTGCCGTTTGCAGAATTTTCATACAACAACAGTTATCAAGCCAGTTTGCAAATGGCCCCATTTGAATTCATGTACGGAAGGAAGTGTCGCACCCCTTTGAACTGGTCGGAAGTAGGAGAGAGTCAGATTTTTGGACCCGACATCCTACGAGAAGCGGAAGAGAAGGTTCACAAGATTCGCGAGTACCTTAAGACAGCCCAGTCCAGACAGAAGAGTTACGCCGACAAGAGACGTCGAGACCTCGCTTTCAACATAGGAGATTTTGTATATCTAAAGGTGTCGCCATTGAAGGGAATGCAGCGTTTCCAACTCAAAGGAAAGTTAGCCCCCAGATATATCGGACCCTTCAAGATTCTGAACCATCGAGGAGAAGTGTCGTATCAATTGGAACTACCTGAAGAGATGTCAGCCGTGCACAATGTGTTCCATATCTCATTACTTTGCAAGTGCCTCGATGTTCCAGATAAGACTGAAGTGTTCAAGAATATCGATCACCGGACCATAGAGATCAACGATGACCTGACCTATCCCGAAGTACCCATCCGTATTTTGGAAGAAGCTTTCCGAACTACCCGATCCCGAAGCATCAAGTTTCTCAAGATTCAGTGGAGCAACCACACGGAAGAGGAAGCTACCTGGGAGCGCGAAGATCACATCAGGACAGAGTTTCCCGATCTCTTCAAATCCTAGGTAATCTTTTTCGTCCTTTTTCAAACCTCGGGACGAGATTTTGTTTAAGGGGGAAGGTTGTAACATCCCAAAAATATTAAACTAGAAACATCAAACTCTAATCATCAAAATTAGGGTTAATAAAAACTTTTCAAATTAAAAATATGAAAGCATGCATGTGTGTATGCATCCCATTTTGAATTCTTTTCAATTGCCTTGTTTAGGTGTTTCTTTGCTTGTGAAATGTTTCTTAGGTGAAATAAACATCATCTAAACAATCCCCACACTTTTCCCAAAGACAAATAAATCAAAACAAACCAAATTGGGTGAATGGTCATTTTGACCAATTTAACTCCCATGCCTACTTTGGCTGTCTCTAACATTCAAAACTTAACAGAAACATGTTTGGATCTTTGCACCCCTTGATAGTACTCATCACAAAGTATCAAGGCCCACTTTGTGATCATCCAAAAACATTTGAATGCATAGTTTAAAGGACAGTTCAAAATTGAATCTTTATCATATGGGAAGATCCCACTTTTTCAAAAACCACTCAAACAAGCTCCACTTTCAAAACCCAAGCATCTACAGACTCACCATCACTAACCTAGCACACCCACCAAAAATCTTTTCAAAATTCAAAACTTGAATTCTTGCGGCCATTTCATCAAACACCTTGCAGATTCAAATCTTCTAAAATCCAAACACTATTGTGAGCAATGATTGGAGCCTAACTTGTTCCCTCTCTGGTTGCAACTAGGCTTTAGTAGATCATCTAGCTCAAGTGCAAACTTCTAGCATCACTGTAAGCTTGGCAATGCCATCAATGGTGAGAAGGCCGAGTGCACCCTTGTCACCCCCATGTCGACAGCAAGCTAGGAGAAGAACCAAGCCTATCCAACATGTCTGGGAGCAAGCCAACACCCCACCGCCACTCCCTGTCCAGCGCTCGAACCTTGCCAACCCCTGGACCACACGCACGAACCATGCCAAGATCGCCAGCAACCATGCCGAGAGCACGCCCCGTGAGCCACGCTCGACCGACGCCCACAGACTGCGCGCCGCCCTCGCCGCATTCATACGTGATCACCATCATCCCAGCAACCCCGCAGACACGCTCGTTCGCCGCCGCGTGGACCACACACGTTGTGCGCATTAAAAACCTCCGTCGGGCACGCGCAGAGCACCGCCGCGTTCCGACCAAATCGCTCCGCCCCACGCCTCGCCACCGCGTCGTTGAGCATCACCAGGGAGCACCGCACCGCCCCCTACCGTCGCCCACGCCGCTAGCCTTCTGTGCCATCGACCACAATGAGCTCAGTTTGCGCCCGTCGGTTCCCTCTCGCCACTATAAATAGAGGCCACCCCCAGCCGAATTGAGCACACCACCTCACTCCCCTCTCACCCAGAACCACCTCGCCCCAGTCCCGAAGCAAGGCGAGCAGCGCTTCGCCGGAATTGCATCGGAGCCCGCCGCTACTGGAGAAGAAGGGGGCCAGCGATTGGAGCCGCCCCAGGAGAAGCTGTCGGTACCAGGAGGTTCGCCGTCGTCGACTTCGTCGTTCGACCACCTCGCCGACCCTCGCCTGAGCCTCGGTGAGCCCCCAACGACCCTCACCTGTCGCGTTAGGTTTCAGTCTCGCCGGAGTTGCCCGACGTGGACGACAACCCTCAGCCATTAGATTAGAACAAGATCCCACGGCTCACATCGCCCCATACCGCTTCGCACCCCCTCGTCTCATTGACGCATGGGGACAGCGACTTAACCAGCCCACATAAGCTCTATGCTTAGCAGACCAGCCCAGTATCGCTTCCCGCGCAGCCCAGTCGTTTCAAATTAACCTTTTCCATTTTATTGCAAACACACTTCTGCACCTAGATTCAAAAATCAACCCATATCGATTCAGTGAACCAAATTGAATGAAACCAATTTTGTTAGAACGGTCTTGAAATGCTGAATCCAAGCCCGTTGGATTCAAGTCATTTGGATCTGTAGATCATCCTTGGTAAAAAGAACAAGGCAGAAGCTTTTCTGCATTCAAACATTTTTCAAATTAAAACCATAATGGATTTTGAATTGATTCCAACTCTCAAAAATCACATTTAACCTTTCCTTTCAGAATATATAAAAATATATATGTTTACTTACAAAAATAATGTTCAAGTAATAAAAGAATGCCACATAGGCATTTCTAGTCACTTATTTAATTAAAATAAAAGGGTAAAACCTTATTAAATTGTGACACCACTTTAAATCATATTCCCATGAACTAAAATATGTGGTGATGACATGTGTCAACATGATCCCATGTTTGGTTTGGAGAATATTAAATCATAAGTAGTTTTTCAATGAGTAGAAATTACTTTTCTAAAAATAAAAGGAATTAAACCAAGCTTTAATCTTGTAATGTTAGAGATGATGCTAGATCATCTATAGGACCCTTTTTTGTGATGAATGAAAGTAGTTAAGTATTGTTTGGTGATTGTGTACCTCGTATTTATTTATAGACGCTAGTACCGACCAAGGATACGAGGAGGAAGGAGGATACTACGAAGAAGAAGTCGAGGAGAACTTCAACCACTGCTCTGCTCAAGGCAAGCTATTAACCTTGCAAGCTAACACTTGCAATTTAGCAAGCTTATACTGATACTGATGCAAGCCAATACTTGTTGTCACCATGCCAACTATATGCCTTAAGCATAGATGATCCTACCCACTTGATAAACCAATCCTAGTTTTTACTTACAAGCTTTATACTTTATTTCTTTATCAAAGCTATTACTTAGAGTTTACTTAAGTGACTTGTAGATACTAGAAAGATATTTGAAGGTTGCATAAAGAGCATAAAATTTGGCCTAAGCTAGATAATCTTGATGTCATCCTAAGGCATGAGATTGAACTTAGTAAAACTCCACTAGTTTACCACACACTTGTAGATGCTAGTGCTAAGCATAAAACTTGATCAACTTCGGATGGGAATAATTGGTGGAAAAATGGTTATGAAAACCTTGGAATGATGGATCATTCTATTGAAATGTTTTGGACATGTGTTTCCGAACACCAGAGGATTTATGGTGATGAAAATGTTGAGGCATGAGCCTTAGCCCTTTATAAAACTGATGGTTGTATAGATACAATACCATTCCAATTTTACCGTACAACCACAATACCCGAAAATTGGGTAGGGCTTGACTGGAAACTTATATACCTTAGTATTAGTTCCCTCACGGCCAAGGTCTGAGCTGAGGCTACCTTGTGAAGATTGTCCACCTGTGCAGTACCCAAGATGACAGTTGGTCATGGTTGGGAGGCCAAACTCACAGGAGAGGTGCTTATACTAGGGCGTGTAATTGAAAGGTTAGGATTGATTATCCGCATACTGAGTATGGTGAATTCAGGATTTGTTCCTGACAGATGTATCGAATGTTGTGGTCAAAGTGTACAATCTCTGCAGAGTGTCAAACTATTCGAATAGCCGCGTCCGAGGTTATGGATAGTTGGAGTGTCCATACTGTTCCCCCGTCAGATGTTTTCATGTGAAATGACTTGAGACTTTGACTTGACCACAACAGGGTTGTGGCATCAGATACAAGTTCCCACTTAGGTGTTATACAATTTCATTTAGCTTTCTCTTGCTTCTGAACTTAGTAGAGGTAAATCTGGCTTTTTGCAAAAACAACCTAGAGCTTAGTGTCCTACTACCAAAAACCCCTTCACTTGTTAGTATTAGTTTGCGAGTACTTAAAGAGTACTCATGGCTTTGTCCCTGGCTATTCCTGTGGCCAGACTATGAAGAGGAGTACCTGGAGGATGGACCCCAGGAAGGTTACGACAACTAGGATCATCTCCCATCGTCAGCATTGCCTGTGACCCCGAAGATGGAGCTTCGCCTATGCTACCGTTATTATTACGTATCCCGCTGCTTGTGTTGTATTAAGACTGGATCATGAGATCCTTATTTGTGTAAAACCTTATGAATGGTTTGTAATGGATGATTTACTATGGTATCCAATTCTGTTATGTCTCGCAAAAATGGTAATCCTGGGATTGCGATGTATGGCATAACAGGCATCTGGGATTAAAAAATCCGGGTGTTGACATATTACATGTAGGAGAGTATAGCAACGATATAGAATTCTCTAAAAGAAATATAATGGGTATTCAAATGCTAATATTCCGTTATATGTTTTAGTGCGATAATTCTTTGTTATGATGCCATATATTATTGGTTACTAATAAAAATATTTTTCTAATATACAGAGCTATGGCACCAAAGTTCCCAAAACTGACTTTGGTAAGGAAAGAGGAGACTCTTGATGATTATTAAGAATTTTTAGTTGTCCAACTAGAATTCCAGTGAACACTATAACCTACTATGATGGCCGGATTTATCCAAGTATCGTGTGAGTATCCAACTTCCAGAGGAGCTTGGATTATATCACGATTTACCTATAGGTGAAGGTAGGAGTCACTTAGCAGCATATCATGTTGTCGTTGTGGAGGCGATAGCAAATATCCGGGAGCATAAAGCAAAGGAGTTATAAGGTAGCACATTTACTGTGATACCTCATGATTCTATAGACTCGGAGCATATACCGGATCATCTTACTTTAGTTAAGAAGCATCCTAAGTTAGCTTCCAAGTTTATGGATAGATACCGAACACTCGTTGCATCTTTTTATAAGACACGTCAAGTGATTGTCGAATATAAAGATGACATGTTAGAGGATCTAACTGATCCGGAAAGGAGGAAGCAGTTAGCATTCCAGTTGGAGAAGGAGGCAAGTAGTAGTGCAAAACCTATCTTTAAGGATATACCTATAGATCATGAATCTTTTATACCATATCCTTATTCACCAAGGCCTGAACCTATATATGATCCTACTATGGATATGAGGTATGCAGTACCACAGGGTTCAGAGGATGGTTCTGATTCAGAACTTCCTATTGAAAATTCTGATGGTTGGAAGATGGGATCATATGAAGGATCTCATGAACACCAGATGTCCATAGATGGTTCTGACAGAAATGTTGGAAAATCTAGCTGGATGGGTGCCAGTATCAACCTTGGTAACAGTAGTAGAAATACCATGTTCATAAATAGTCAGGATGAAGAAGAAGATCCTGAGGAGAGAGTGTTTGAATCATGAACATCTTCTCCAAACCCAGGGAATATACATTATCCGGTGTTTAACTATCTTTCCCAAAGGAGCACCTGGGAAGCAGCAGGATCTGCGTATCTTGTTGACAACTCAAGGAATGAAGCTCAGGAGATGCAAGCGGGAGATAATGTTGAATATGTTTCTGAAGACTTTTCAGCTGAGCTGGAGGGAGTCAATGCGCTCAGGTTGAGTAATGACTCAAGTCCTGACACTTCATATACTGAGTATGTTCCTTCTAGAAGGCCATTTGTTTCACAAACTGTGCGACGAACGTCACGTCATCATGGTTGGACATCAGGCATGTATGATGAGCGTAGTTACTACTAAAAGTAGGTAACTATTTCGAAGTATCAAGTACCGTGTGTTGTAATCCAAGAAATATGGTAGATAGATAAATAAGATAGTTTTGTAATATACCTACCTGGTATATGTTGTAATGACTTTGTATTATTATGATATTATGTATAATATGTGAAATGCATATTTGGATTTTCTTTGGATCTTCATTGTGTGACTAGTTCTGTGCGTAAATTCGAGCTCAGAACACATGTGCATGATGTAATTATGAGTATTCACTTTATGTTGCAGGACTAGAGGGTCATGGATACGGGTGTAGAAACCGAAGCTGAACAGCAGCGGATGGAACGTGAGGCCAAAGAGAAGGCCGATGCAGATGCAGCAAATCAGGGAGCATTACCACCACCACCAATGAGGCTGTTAATGGAGCAGAACTTTATGCATTGTATGCAAATGAAGCAAGAGACCCAGAACAAGTTCATGGAGGAGCTGCTGGGACAAGCAAATCAGAGGGCACCTGAAGGTGGAGGAGTGAGTCTTTCTGACTTCCAGAATGCAAGGCCTTTTCCTTTTGCATAAGCCCCTGAACCAATGGATGCAGAAGATTGGTTAGTAGATACAGAAAGAAAGCTGAAGACTGTAGGTTGCAATGATGAGGAGAAATTAAGGTATGCAACTCATCTTCTGACTGGACCTGCAACATCATGGTGGGAGAATCAATTGGCCATGCAATAACCAGGAAGGGAGTACACATGGGAGGAGTTCAAGCAGAGATTCCGTGAATATCATGTTCCGGAGAGTGTTATGGAGTTGAAGCAGAGAGAATTTGAGGAGCTTCAGCAGGATATACTAGTGTCATGAAGTATATCCGGGAGTTTAGTCAACTGTCTCGTTATGCTGAGGAGGATGTTAACATAGAAGAGAAGCGGAAGAAGCGTCTCCTGCATGGATTAAATCCATTTGTGAGAATGCAGTTAAGGTTGGTTAATAAGCAAACTTATCAGCAGTTGATGGATGTAGCTATTACTTTTGAAGATGATTACAAGAATGTCCAAGAGGATAGAAGGAAGAGAGCCAAGAAGGAAACCAAAAGAATTTAGGCAAATAAACCTAAACCCAATCTGGAGTTCAAACCCCGGAACAAGCCTATGGTAACAATAACAATAAAAAAGGCAGTGGTGGAAATCAATCCAATCCTAGAAGGAATGTTATTTGTAACAACTGTGGAATTCCAGGGCATTTCCAGAGGGAATGCAAAAATCCTGTAGTGATCTGTTACGGTTGTGGTCAGAAGGGGCATATCAAGCCCGATTGTCCGAGCAAATCACCAGGAGGTTGTCCTACAAAGGGAGGAGGACAAGCCAGTGGAGGAAATGGACATCCCAATCGAGAAGGAAATAATGTCAAGAACAGCAATGGAAAGAGGAACAAACCTACCGGGAAGCTGAATTGCGCAACACTAGAGGAGGTGGATAATTTGGAGCATGCAGTGATAGGTACGCTCAACATCCTTACCAATCTCGGCAAAGTTCTATTTGATACTGGTGCAACTACTTCATTCATTTCTGAAGAATTATGTGATAAGTTCGGGATTAGAAGGGCAACGTTAGAAAACCCTATGACCGTAATTACGGCAGGGGGAAATGTGATTGTACGCCACATTAAACAAGATCAGGTTATCTCGATCTATGGTTGTACATACTTTGCAGACCTTTATGTGATTCCTTTGAAGGGAATTGCAGTAGTGCTGGGGATGGAGCATGGGGCTCAGATAAATTGTGAGGAGAAAACTGTCTCAATCAAAACCCAAAGTGGAGAAAGGATAGTTTACCAAGAAGATAAGCACAGTCGTATCATGGTGGATCTGTAGTTGAACTCAATGAAAGAGGTCAAATTGGAAGATATTCCTATAGTAAATGAATTTCTAGATGTTTTTCCAGCAGAGCTACCAGGAATGCCACCAGATCAGGAGATAGAGTTCACTATTGATCTAATTCCTGGTACAACACCAATAGCTCAAGCACCATATAAGATGGGACCCAAAGAATTAAAAGAACTCAAAGAGAAAATTGATGAGTTAGTCAGAAAAGGATTTATCCAGGAAAGTGTATCCCCATGGGGAACGCCAGTAATCTTTGTGGAAGAAGGATGTGTGGAGATTACAGAAATCTGAACAATGTTACTATAAAGAATAAGTATCCTTTACTAAGGATTCAAGATTTGTTTGATCAAGTGAAAGGAGCCGGAGTATTTTCAAAGATCGACCTAAGATCTGGATACCATCAAATAAAAATCAAGCCTGAGGATGTTCCTAAGGCAGCATTTGTCTCAAGATATGGACACCATGAGTATCTAGTAGTACCATTTGGTTTGACCAATGCACCAGCAATATTCATGAATCTGATGAACAAAATCTTCATGCCATATTTGGATAAGTTCATCATAGTCTTCATTGATGATATTCTGATATATTCCAAGGACAAGGAAGAGCATGCTGATCATTTAAGAATAGCATTGCAGACTTTAAGGGAACATAAACTTTATGCTAAGTTCAGTAAAAGTGAATTTTGGCTAGATGAGGTAGAATTCCTCGGCCATGTGATCAGTAAAGATGGAATTGCTGTAAATCCATCTAAAGTTCAGTCAGTACTAGAGTGGACTACACCAACCAATGTGAAACAAATTCGAGGTTTCTTGAGGATGGCTGGTTATTATCGGAGATTCATTGAAGGTTTCTCCAAAATAGCTAGACCAATGACCAAATTGTAAAGAAAGAATACACCATTCAATTGGGATGAGAAGTGTGAAGCGAGCTTTCAGAAGTTGAAGACCAGGTTAACCACAGCTCCAATCTTAGCAGTTCCTGAAACAGGGAAAGACTTTACAGTAGATTGTGATGCATCTAAAGAAGGCTTGGGTTGTGTGTTAATGCAAGATTGGAAAGTAATTGCTTATGGTTCAAGACAACTAAAACCACATGAAGTCAACTATCCAACTCATGATTTAGAGTTAGCAGCAGTGGTTTTTGCGCAGAAAGGATGGAGGCATTTTCTTTATGGAGCCAGATGTGAGTTATACACTGACCATAAAAGTATTAAATATTTCTTCACTCAAAAGGAGTTGAATATGAGGCAGAAGCGTTGGGTGGAACTAATCAAATATTATGATTTAACAATCAACTATACTCTAGGAAAAGCAAATGTTGTAGCAGATGCTTCAAGTCGCAAAAGTGCAGATATTCAGCCTAGAAATCGGGAGCTACCAAAAGAGTTATAAATGGACTTGGAAAGATTAGAGCTTCAATTCATTAGAACGGAGGTTCTTGGAGGATTAGCTACTATGCAGGTAGTTGTAGAGCAGGATAGTGATCTTAAGCACGAAATTTTTAGACATCAAGCAGAAGATCATTTCATTGCTGAGGAAATTTGAAGGATATCCCAAGGGCAAAAATCAGTTTTTCGCCTTGGATATTATGAGTCTTTGTGGTTCCAAGATCGTCTTCGTGTTCCAGATGTGACTGAGATTCGAGATGTCATACTCAGAGAAGCACATGAAACACCATATTCTATACATCCAGGCAGTACTAAGATGTATATGGACTTGAAAGAACTATTCTGGTGGAATAACATGAAAAGGGATATTGCTAAATATGTATCTGAATGCCATACTTGCCAAAGGGTGAAGGCTGAACATCAAAGTCCGGCAGGACCATTACAACCTTTGGAAATTCCCGAATGGAAGTGGGAGGAAATAGGTATGGATTTCATCACAGGATTGCCCATGACACCTAAAAGGAAGGATATGATTTTGGTAATTGTGGATAGACTAACTAAAAGTGCACATTTTATTCCGGTAAATCAGAAAGATAATGCCAAAAAGTTAGTAGAAGTTTACATCAGAGAGATAGTAAGTAAGCATGGAGTGCCCAAAAATATCGTAACTGATAGGGGATTAGTGTTTACTTCAGTATTTTGGAAGCAATTACATGAAGCACTTGGTTCCAAATTAGATTTCAGCACAGCTTATCATCCAGAGACAGGAGGTCAAACAGAGATAACAAATCAGATATTAGAAGACATGTTAAGGGCTTGTGCATTAGATTTTGGTGGTACATGGGAAGATCATCTACAATTGGCAGAATTTTCCTACAATAATAGCTATCAGAGTAGTCTGAAGGCAGCTCCATATCAGGTTCTGTATGGAAGGAAATCTAGATCACCAATATGTTGGTATGAGCCTAGAAGCAGCAAAGAATTTGTGCCAGACTATATCAAAGAAAAACAAGATATCATTGATAAGATCAGGGATAGAATAAAAATATCTCAAAGTAGGCAGAAAACTTATGCTGATCAAAGTTGAAGATCATGGCATCCAGAAGTGGGAGATATGGTATATTTGAAAGTAAGTCCAATGAAATAGGTTCAAAGGTTCGGAGTTAAAAGGAAAATTGAGTCCAAGATATATCAGACCATTCAAGATACTGAGTCAGAACAGGACTATAGCTTATGCTTTAGAGTTACCATCAAGATTGGATCAAGTGCATAATGTTTTACATGTGTCACAACTTCGTAAATGTTTGAAAGTTCCAGATGATGCAATCACACATCAAGAGATAAAACTACAAGCAGACTTGACCTATGTTGAAAAACCCTGTAAAATTTTACAAGAAAACTAGAAAAGGTTGGGAAATAGGGCAATCAAGTACTGCAAGGTACAGTGGGAAGATCACCCTGAAAGGGAGGCCACTTGGGATAAAGAAGAGGATTTAAGAAAATCCTATCCAGAACTATTCAGGTACATCTCAACAAACTTCGGGACGAAGTTTTATTTAAGGGGGGAAGTCTGTAACATCCCGACATTTAGGAACCAACGAAGGGTAGACTTAGGAATCTGTGAAATAGCATGCATTCATCTGTAAAAATGTGGGTAAATTTTTCGCCAAATAAAAACCCTAAAGTGATCAAAGTTTCTTTAACTCTTTAAGATTAGGAATAGTCTTGGAGAATGATTGTGATAGACTATGATATGATCTTGGTGGATTAGTATGTTTTGGGAAATGAAATTTGAATTTGAATGTTGGATTTATAATATAGAAGGATTTAGAATTAGGTCTGAGTAATTTGATTTAGTCAAGATTTAAGAAATAATAACTCAAACTTTAAACGAAAGAAAATAATCAATAAAATGAATATTAACTTATTCAATAAATGAGTTACAAAATGTAACTTATTGGAGTCTTTACAATAGTACATGAAACAAAAGAAGAATCTTTATTTATTGAATAATAGTACAACCTTTATTACAAAAGAATAAAAAATAAAATTACAAAAGAATGAAAGAAATATTACAAGTAACTATTCTATAAAGAAAATAAAACCTAAACTAAAGGCTTGATCTTCAAGTCTAGTACCTTCAAAATAAGCATAAACTAAAAAGAAAGAAAGTTAAGGATTAAAATTATTTTACTCTCAGACTTGACAGTGAGTTGCACTGTTAAAGGTTCATCATTGAGAAAATATTTTAGTGGGAAAGTTTCACCATTATGAAAGAATATATCTTTCATAATTTCAAACCATAAGCCAAATAAACAGCAAGGAGGGGCAAGTTTCACCAGCCAAGTAAAATATAACTAGATAAAAGTAACTTCATAATCAGAGCATATCCACAACGTGTGCAGCAGGCACACATGCAGCACACACACCAAACTGCATGGTGTGTGCTGTCAGCAACACAGCAACATCTCCACACACACAAAACTATCAACACAATTGTGGGAGGCATCCCCACACCATTTCCTTGTTCATAGACACCAAGAACAGCAGCCCAGTTAAACCAAATCAAAGCCAAGCAATATCACACCAATCAAAACCCTGGATCACATCACCAAAAATGGTGACATAAGTAGGGGGTAGATCAGGTGGATAGCAAGGATAAGATCAAGCTACCAGGACCAGGAGGTGGAGAGCTATAACAAGGACAAGTCCAAGAACTGGAAATACCAGGAGGATCACCAGATCAAGCTATCCACAAGATTGATCACTTGCAACCCAACAACAACCAAGTGTGGTGAGTATCATAAAACACCCATATATTCTGTTCATCTTAGTCCAACAGAAAATCATGTGATGTTTTACAAGTTAAACCTCTCAGTGATCACCCAAGTGGGGTGAACCTATCATAGAGGAAGTTTAAAATATAAAGGCCAGTAGTAAGCTCTACCAAATCCACCAGGACCTCAGACCAGTTTCATAAGTCCTGGTAATCATAAACCACTCATATATTCCAAAATGTTCTCAAATAGCATATAAAATTTGGGCACATCTCATGATGCAGTAGCACCTCAGATTTTATAAACTATATGCACCAACATTAAGCTACAAGCAAACCAATCATTTTAGCCCACTAGGATCCAAGGTTCAGTGAACAACCTTGGTACTTAAGCTTATCTATAAGGGACAGTAGGATAGGAATTTAATTCCTAAGCCTCATACCAGCATCATAGACATAATCTTTTAAAGAAGGAAGCTTACAATTTATTTTAACAGACACCCAATCTTAAGCACTGCTAAGTAAAAGCCCAGCTGTAGAATTACTACTTGTGTGCCATCCCAGGTTGGTGTCACAAGAACCAATTCTAAAACAAGCCAACAATCATTGGGCTTTCATAAATAAATCAATAAATTAATAATGATCATATTCCTGGAAGGAATAGTTAGGAATCAGGATCAGGTTTACATGCGTGCAAAGTTTTACTATAAGAAACTAAGTAACTTCCATCTGCACATCTCCACTGACAGTGCTACTATCAGTACTAGATTACTAAGAGTAGAGAAACTCACTAAGCTTCAACTTAATTAACCAGGTTTCACAGTTAAATCATCAACTTAACCAAGCTTTGTCACCAGTTATAAGCAAAACCACGAAATCGCCAGCAATAGATCAAGAATATCATCAGATAATCAAATCATGACAGAAAGTATTGAAGTGCAATGAGCTCAATCTTCACCAGTCATCACTACCAAATCAAACCATCATCTTACAAGCACAAACAGGGGTGAATCCTAGAACCAGGGAAGAACCCTAGAACAGATATGAACCCTAATGAGGGATGGCCACTAGGTACACACATATGAACTCATGGGAGGTAGAGGCACGGGGAAAAACCCAAGGATCAACTCACATGTGGTCCTCGCTGTAGATTAGAAGAGGAAGCAGAGGGTCGTCGACGAACACGGCGGCATGGGGAGAACCCCCAAGGGGGCGCCGCGACCCACACCATGCCACGGCAGCGACCATAGCCACGCCTGGAGGCGAGGAGCACCACCACAGCACACGGCAGCAACAGCGGCGACAACAACCGCATCACCCCAAACCCTAGGGTTCGGGATGAGGCTAGTTTGGCCATGGGAAAGCTCCATAGCCAAATCGAATTGTACAAAAGGGTAGCACGTGGTCGACAACCTCGCCCTGCATCACGGCAGCGGCCAGGGAGGACCACGGCGGCGATCCAAGCACGGCGGCGGTGCCATCGACCACGCGGTCGAGGAGGAGAGGATAGAGGTGAGATCGAGCGAGTGACAGAGGGAGTAGGCTGGACTGGGCTAAAACCCATTCGGGGTGTGGTTTTGGTTCTGTCCTATTGGGCCACAAGGGCCCAATAAACCAAACAAGCAGCCCATTTACCTAAAGGCTATTTTTAATAAACAGGAAAGGACCAAAATGCCCCTAAAATCAAATAAATTCTAGAAAATAAAATAAAAATCCAAAAATTATAAATAAAATATTTTTGGATTCAAAATAATTTAAACTGTCTAGATAAATTAAGAAATAAAATTTTAGACATATAAATTTTATTAAGAATTTTGTAATATAAATATACCTTACTAAATTTTAAAAAATTATTGTAAGTTGATAAAAATAAATAAAAATCACTTTCATTATAGATTAATATTGTAGTATTTTATAAAAATACTAAAATATTTAATAAAATTTTTTGTTATCTAAATAATAATTCTTAAAGTAATTATTAAATTAATAAAATTCAAATAAAAGGAAATTAAATAAAAAATACAATATTCAATAAATATTAAAAATTAATATATATAAATTCTTTATTATTAAAAATAATTCTTATAATGGGGAAGAATGCACATAAAATTAAATAATGCATTGCATTACTTTGCATAATCATTTTGCTTCTTTAAATATTGTCCTTACCGGGCAATAATGATGTTTTTGTAGACATAGAAGCTCAAGTTCCAGAGCAAGCATCAGACTTTACTACCTTGTCACCACAAGGCAAGTTTATCACTTGCTCATATCCTTTGAAGAGTCTTTATCAAAGTATTTGCAAATTGTGTGTTATCATATATACTCCAAAGAAAGAAAATATTATTTTCACAAATAAAGAAATCATAGATATCATCCTAAGTGATGATATAATGGAGCAATAGAACTTAGGGTTCTATTTGCAGCAATGATGATCAATTAGGGACTTAATAACCCCTGACATCAGTGATTCTAGGGTCGTATATTACGCGTTAGCCATGAGATTTGGAATGGGATAGAGAAGTCAGCTGTATCTTTTTCCTCTCGCATGTAACCGGATGTGCAGGTCGTGGCTGTTATCCTCGTAGCATGCATATTAATTGGTAATTCATAGAGGATATGCAGCATATGGGTGGGAACCCTCATCGTCCCACGATAGTTCTGGCATCTAACGGTTTGTACAAACCATTGCCGAAATTCAATATGTGGGCATGGTGTACACCAAGGAGGCATGCGAGGTTGCGAAGGGGGCAGTGATTGGCTTGGACCAACTACTGGGCCCCACATCATGGAATTATAGACGGGAAAGTACGCTCGGTTGTGCAACAAGGAGTTGATCTCTCATGGGTAAAGTAACGCACCTCTGCAGAGTGTAAGAATTGTAACTTGTTACTCCCTGTTCCGGGAAGGATCTACGAACACGGCAGGAAAGGAACTCCATGAAATTTCTGGTCAACCTGTGAAGGCTGATGGTCATAGATTTTTATAATAACATTAATCTTTGAAGAAATATTTACAAAAACTGCATAGTCCCAAGGATTTATAATCCGAGGTGGTAGTTAGAGCATCAAACTTCCCACCTTGCATATAATGAACTTGTTGGGTAACGATGTTACTCATCCTTTCCTTTGATCCCTTGCTTAGACTCTGAGGATTCCAAGGACGTGACAATGTATGCAGCCGAATGCCAAGAAGATGTGTTCTACGAGGAGCCTGACCTATCAGGAGGTGTTGAAGGAGTGGATTACGAAATCCGCTATGGTGTCGATGACAATGAGTCCAACTAAGTATCCTAGTTAGTAGTAACCAAGGGAGCCGAGCAGCATGAACTCTATAGAATAAGCTGCTGAGCTCAACTCCTAGTTGGAGTTGCTACTTTTAAATTCCGCTGAAAACACATTATATTTTCGTTTGTAAGTTGAATCCTTTTGAAGTCTTGAACTTCTGGTATTGTAGTAATAATAATGTGTGAATGTTTGTAATATGGACCCGCAATGTTTCTGTTGTACCATTCTGAGGGATGTGATATTTACAAAATAGTGTCCTGTAGATGTCATGTCAATGACTATAGTGTACTACACATGTAGTGGTATGCTGGGTCACCGCAGCTAGCCCACTTAATATTTAGCAGGCCTCGCTTGGGTCTATCTTTTACCATGGTTTTTATCATCATAAATGGTAGTAACTGGCCATTAACAGCGTTTGCATGTGATAGTTTGCATAACGTCAGGAGTGAATGGGGTTGGTGAAACACATCTACCACGACACGAATTTCCGTGGTTGAAGGGTGTGATTTGCCACGGTCGCAAAAAATCTTTGGTATATTGTTTGGTAACGGGGCTCTTACTACGGAACCCATCTATCTTAGAAGACTTTTTAACCATGAGAAACAAGCCTTCAACCATGAAAACCATCTGTGGTAAAAGCCAAATTTTCTTGTAGTGTTGGCTTCTCTAGATCTTATATATTAGACTTGGGCAACAACATCAATGACATGGGATGAACTGCCACACTTGATGTGCAAGCAAAGACTCTAATCATCCTATCTCTAATGGATAGAACGTTCCCCATCCAACCTTCCATCTTTTTCAGCTTGTCTTTTAGAAAATGCATTTCAGCTATGGTACATCTCCTATGACACATAAGCATCCCTAGATACTTGATAGGCCATTCCCCCATCTGGGAATTAAACATATCATTGTATTCTAGAAGCTTCTCATTATCCCCAAGAACCATAATCTCACTTTTTCAAAGTTTATCTTTAAACCTAACATAGATTCAAAGATATATAGCAGTAGTTTAAATTTCTAGCCCCCTCCAACTCCTCTTTAGTAAACAAGATGGTATCATCTGCATATTGAAGAATGGAAATCCCATTTTCAAAAATATTATTAGCCAGACATGTGAATAAACCACTACATTGAGCATTTTTCACCATCTTAGCCAGACATTCTCCTATTAGGTTAAACATGAATGGGGACAAAGGGTCCCCCTGTCTAACTCCTTTGAAACTACCAAAACTAGGTCCCAAGTCATCATTGATCTTCACACTCAAAGTACACTCAGTAACAACATTCTTCAACCAAATCAGCCAATCACTACTAAAACCTTTCTTCACACAACAGTCAAAAAGGAAGTCCCATTTCACTTTAACATAAGATTTATCAAAGTAAAGCTTTAAGGACAATCCCGTGTTGTTTTTAAAACCTGGCTTCCTTTAGAATCTCCTGAAGGTTGAAGTAGGTTGACTCCATCACAGATGTATTGTTGGAGATATGCCCTAGAGGCAATAATAAAAGTAGTGATTATTATATATCTGTGTTTATGATAAATGTTTAGATTCATGCTATAATAGTATTAACCAGAAATATTAAAACTTGTGTGATTTGTAAACTTATTAGAGTCTCTAGTAAAGCCTCTTTATAATAATAGCTTGTTGGTTGATAGATGATCATGGTTTCCTGATCATGAACATTGAGATGTTATTAAAAACAAGATCATATCATTGGGAGAATGGTGTGATGGACATACTCCTATAGATAAGCGTAGCCTAAAGATCAAGTCATTTCATTAGTTTGTTTGCTATAAGCTTTTTGATACATAGTAACCTGATTCCTTCGAACATGAGATCACCATCACCGGATGGATGCTTTGATGACATCAAACACCACTTCATAACTGGGTGGTTATAAAGGTGGCATTGAGTGTTCAGAAAGTATGTGTTGAGGAACATGGATCAAGAGTGATATTTGTCCATCCATATGACGGATAGATATACTCTGGGCCCTCTCGATGGAATGTCATATAGTTAGCTTGCAAGCATGTGACTGGCTCACAAGGGATCACATATCACAGGAACGAGTAAAGAGTACTTATTGGTAACGAGGTTGAACTAGGTAAAGAGTACCGTATGAATTATGGTTTGGGAAGAGTACTAAATTGTCGTTCCTTAAAGTTTGGGGTTGCGAATCTTATGTAAATAAGTGACATACCGACAAGCTTGAACCCAAAGAAGAAAAAATCGTCTTCATAGGATACCCGAAGGAAACTATTGGGTATACCTTCTATCATATATCTGAGGGCAAAATTTTTGTTGCCAAGAATGGATCCTTTCTAGAGAAGGAGTTTCTCTCGAAAGAAGTGATTGGAAGGAAAGTAGAACTCGATGAGGTTGTCGAACCTTCTATCGGATTTAAGGGTAGCATAGCACCGGAAGAAGTTCATTCGGTGCCTACACCAATAGTAGAGGAAGCTAATGATAAAGATCATGAAACTTCGGTTGAAGTTACTATGGACCTCGCAGGTCAACGAGGACTCGTACCACTCCCGATTGGTATGATCCTGTTTTGAGTGTCATGTTGGTGGACGACACCGACGACCCTGAGACATATGAGGAAGCGATGATGAGCCCAGATTCCAATGAATGGCAAGAAGCCATGAAATCCGAGATTGGATCCATGTACGAAAACCAAGTATGGACTTTGGTGGACTTACCGGATGGCCGGAAGTCTATCGAGAACAAATGGATTTTCAAGAAGAAAACAGATGTTGATGGTAATGTAACCATCTATAAAGCTCGACTTGTCGCAAAAGGGTTTCAAAAAATTCAAGGAGTTGACTATGATGAGACTTTCTCACAGGTATCGAAGCTAAAGTCTGTGAGGATTATGTTAGCAATAGCTGCATATTATGATTATGAGATATGGCAGATGGGTGTCAAAATGGCGTTCCTCAAGGGAGATATTGATGAAGAGTTTTATATGGTACAACCCAAAGGTTTTGTCGATCCTAAGGATGCTAAAAAGTTATGCAAACTTCAACAATCCATTTATGGATTGAAGCAAGCATCCCGAAGTTGGAATCAACATTTTGATAAGGTGATCAAAAGTTTTGGTTTTATACAAACTTATGGAGAAGCTTGTATTTACAAGAAAGTGAGTAGGAGCTCTGTAGAATTCCTAGTACTATATGTGGACGACATATTGTTGAATAGGAATGATATAGACCTTCTTAAAAGTGTCAAAGATTATTGAATAATAGTTTTTCAATGAAGGATCTTGGTGAAGCTGCTTACATATTAGGCATAAATATTTATAGAGATAGATCTAGACGCCTAATATCATTGTCACAAAGTACATATTTGGACTATTCTAAAGAGTTTTGGAATGGAAGATAGCAAGAAAGGGTTCTTGCCCATGTTTCCCAATACGACCTTCAGTAAAACTCAAAGTCCTGCTACGGCAGAAGATAGAGAGAGGATGAGTAAGACTCCCTATGCCTCAGCCACGGGATCTATCATGTATGCCATGCTATGTACTAGACCCGACATTGCATATGTTGTTAGTTTGACTAGCAGATATCAAAGTGATCCAGGGGTGGATCATTGGACAGCGGTAAAAAACATCCTTAATTACTTGAGAAGAACTAAGGATATGGTTCTTTCTTATGGAGGTGATAAACAACTCATTGTTAATGGATACACCATTGTTAGTTGGAACACTGATCCGGATGATTCTAAATCTCAATCTAGATACGTATTTACTTTGAATGGTGCAGCAGTGAGCTAGAGAAGTGCAAAGCAAAGCGTTGTGGTGAGATCTTCAACTGAATCAGAATACATAGTTGCTTCGGAGGCTTCACAAGAGGCGATATGGATGAAAGAGTTCATTACAGATCTCGGTGTGGTTCCTAGTGCGCTGGACCCAATGTCTATCTACTGTGATAACATGAGCTCCATAGCCAATGCGGAAGAACGAAGGTCACAAAAGAAGATGAAGCATATCAAGCTGCGTTTTCACGCTATTCGAGAGCGTGTCCAAGATGGTGACATAAAGATTTGTAAACTACACACAGATCTAAATGTGGCGTATCCGTTGACTAAACCTCTCCCGAGGGAAAAACATGACCAGCACCAAACCGTCATGGGTGTTCGGTATATTACCATGTAATCTAGATTAGTTGACTCTAGTGCAAGTGGGAGACTGTTGAAGACATGCCCTAGAGGCAATAATAAAAGTAGTTATTATTATATCTTTGTGTTTATGATAAATGTTTACATACTATAATAGTATTAACCAGAAACATTAATACTTGTGTGATTTGTAAACTTATTAGAGTACCTAGTAAAGCCTCTTTATAATACTAGCTTCTTGGTTGATAGATGATCATGGTTTCCTAATCATGAACATTGAGATGTTATTAAAAACAAGAACATATCATTAGGATAATGGTGTGATGGACATACTCCTATAGATAAGCGTAGCCTAAAGATCAAGTCATTTAATTATTTTCTTTGCTATAAGCTTTCTGATACATAGTAATCTGATTCCTTCGACCATGAGATCGTGCTAATCACCATCACCGGATGGATGCTTTGATGACATCAAACACCACTTCGTAACTGGGTGGTTATAAAGGTGGCATTGAGTGTTTGGAAAGTATGTGTTGTGGCACATGGATCAAGAGTGGGATTTGTCCATCCATATGACGGATAGATATACTCTAGGCCCTCTCGGTGGAATGTCATACAATTATCTTGCAAGCATGTTACTAGCTCACAAGGGATCACATATCACAGGAACAAGTAAAGAGTACTTATCGGTAATGAGGTTGAACTAGGTATGCAGAGATACCGACGACCAGACCTCAGATAAGTAAAATATCGCGAGACAAAGGGAAATTGGTATTGTATGTAAATGGTTCATTCGATCGCAAATTAATCGTAGAAATCTGTGGGAACCATATGAATTTCTAGATTCCTCGATTGGTTATTGATCGGATAAGAGTCTCGGTCATGTCTGCATAATTCACGAACCGTAGGGAGACACACTTAAGGATTCGATGTTGTTTAGTAGATATGGAATGTAAGTAGGAAGACCAAATGTTGTTCGGAGTCTCGGATGGGATCTGGGATATCACGAGGAGATCCGGAATGGTCCGAAGAATAAGATTGATATAAGGAAAGTCTAATTCCGGAGTTCGGGAATGATTCCGGTGTTTTCACCGGAATGATCTAGAAGGGTCTAGAAGGTTCAACGGACCGGAAGGGGAAGGGTACATGAATGCATCATGACTAAGCGGAATGATTGCATCATGTCCTAGTTCACTTGGATGGGAGTTTGAAAGATAGAAATTAAACTCCAAAATTGAAAGTCAAAAGGAAAGTTTGAAAAGTCAAACTTGGACAATGTTTCCTGGTGGAGGGAGGAGAGGGAGTTGGGGAAGGATTCAAACTCCCCTCCCCTAGCTTCCCCTTCCTCTCATAAATAGAGGGGAGGGGTGCCCCCCAACACCACCACAAACCCAAGCCCCCCAAGCCGCCGCCCCCACCAGCGCCGCCGCCGGATTGCCGCCGCTGGATTGCCGCCACCGCCCTAGTCGCCGTCGGCCCCACCTCCTCCTCTCCAACTTCTAAACCCTAGATGCCGGGAACCCTACTACTCCACCATAACCCGCTCCGGCTTAAGTCGAAGCCCTGCGGGATTTCCCCTCTAACTCCGACACCACGCTGTCGTGCTGCCAGAATCGTGAGGAGAGAACTACAACCTCCGCTGCCTGCTGGAACAAGGGAGAGGAAGGTCTTCATCGAGTACCGAACGTGTGACTGACTGTGGGAGCGCTGCCGAAATGCAGCGCCGGAAGGATCGTCTACGCTATCTTGAGATCGGCAAGTGAACGACTACATCACCCACGAGAATCTTCTCTCGTTAACCGCTTTGGAATCTTCGAGGGTGAGTACTCTAATCGACTCGTTGCTACAATCTAGTAGATAGATCTTGTCTTGTGTGCGTTCATGCGGTAGAATTTTTTTGTTTTCCATGCTACGAACCCCTACATATATCTCCTTTTAATAAAAGTAGTCTGACAAGGGCTAATGAGTTTACTCATCATATGCTATGTTCTGATGGTCAAACATTTAGTGAAGATTTTGAACAACACCTGTAGCAGGAAAATTGGCCTATATTTCTAAATGATATTAACCTCATCATTTTTAGGATGAGAGTAATTATCCCAAACTTAATCCTTGCTAGGTCAAATTTATGAGCATGATTTTTTGAACATTTCCATCATGTCTTCTTTGATAATTTGCCAACAAGCTTAATAAAACTCCACTTGGATCCCATCTGGCCCAATAACTTTGTTCTTCTCCATCTAATCAATCATATTCTTGATTTTTTCCTCAGAACAAGGTATACCCATCATAGCTCTATCATCATCATTCAGTTTAACTTTATCCACCCACACATCACTCCTCAGTCTGGTGGAACTGGTAGCAATAGGGACAAACAATTTCTTGTAAAAAGTAGTGGCATGCCCTAACGGGTGTAGTGGCCCCTGAATAATGTTTTGGTTATGCTGCAGAGAAAACATCCTCTTCTTCCTCTTACTCCCATTTGAAATTATATGGAAAAATTCAGTGTTATTGTCCCCTTTAAGTAGTCATTTTTTCCTTGGATCTTTGTTGCCAATATTCTTCCTCTTTCTCATAAATATTCATCAGATTCATTTGAACCTAACTTTTTCTTGCCAGTTGGTCATTGTCCAATACACTATTTTCCTCCAACTCTTTAAAGAATTGAAGATCATAAGATAATTGCCAACTCTAACATTTGCCCCCGGCCTCAAGTTATTCTTGACATTTTCCAGCTTGATATGAACCCTTTCCAACCCATTCTATGATTTTACTGGTTTAGGCCAGATTTTATTCACTACTATGTCCATAAAATTTGGCTCCCTGATCCAACTCTTTTCAAACCTGAATTGTCTCTTGTAAACAATCTGACCTTCCATAGTGTAAATGATCAGAGGATTGTGATCTGACATAGTAGTTAAAGGGAACGAATTTTCCCAGTTTCCACTAACAAGCATTATATTGAGTTTCTCCAATATAGGAATACCTTGATTGTTGGACCAAGTTCATTTCCTACTTGACATTTCCAACTCTTTCATACCACCGGCATTGATAATAGAGTTAAAAAAGGTCACTCCATTGATTTACTCTAAAAATCTTATTTTTTCACAAGAAAAATTTAAAATATTGAAATCTCCCCCTACAAACAGAGGAAGAGATTGATCTTGACAAACACTAGCCAGCTCCATTAGGAACTCCTGCTTTTTTCCTCCTAATCAGTTCCATAAACCATTACAAATTGTTATCTCACTTGTAGTTTCAAATCAGAGACAATCATTTTTACATGAATGCATCCCACCATTGTTCCACAAATCACAAATATATCATTCTTTAGTCCACCAAGGATCCCATCAGACTTGCTATAGAAGGAAGCCAAATCCGGGAGAATTGATTCATAGGATCAATCCTCCTAAGAAAATAAATAGAATAGTCTTTTTCATGCTTTCTTGCAAACCAATAAAATCCACTACCTGAGATCTGCACAAGTCAGACAAATACACTACCATGCCTTTCTTACCAACTCCTCTATAGTTTAAAATGGCTTGTATCATAAAAATTTAGGGTTATTCCTCCTCTCTCGGGTTCCTTTCACAACTCCACATAGGGTGATTATTGTGCACTTTCACCGAGGCAGCACTACATCTGACATGTGCTCCTCCAACCTGATAGGACTTACAAGCAAATCTCAACTGTTTTTTAAATGATAGGATTAAATCTCTCTTCATCATCTTCTTTTTCCCTATGCAATAATAAGGTAGCACCTAGATCATCAGTCTTTTGTTCCTTTCTAACAATACACTTTATCTCCAGACTATGTTTGGAAACCTCCACATCTTTCAAAGCATCATTTTTTATAAAGAAAAGGTACTAGGATCTACACAAATCTGAAGATCTCTATACATGATGTCATCATTATCAAGGACAACAAAGTAATTATATGAGGTTAAGTTAGTACCTAAAACATCTCTAGCATTATCCTGTTTAGTAGCCCTCCCTTCAATCCTAATGTGCGCATCACCTTGTTCTCCTGGAACTTCTCCTGATTTCATTCTCCCCATCATATTTATCACTCACGAGACTATCATCCTCCATTTGCAAGGATCCCAGACTTTCTTGAGTAGAGACAACATTAGGTTGAGAAGAGCCAACATGAATTATCTTAGATGGCACTTCTAGAGCCACCACTGCTCCATTGACAATGCTAACAGGTCATGCATTCTATATCTCCACCACTCTCTTCGAAAGAAGCATGAGAGTCGCTAAGGCCATCTGCATCTTCCATCTCCTCATCTTCTAGTTCTTCATGCTCTTCTACAGGCTCCAATATATGGTTATATGTCCTCTTCAACTCAAAGTTGCTGAAGTTTGACTTCTTAAAAACCTTGGATGCGTTATAATTTGGTATGTCAAGGAGGGAGTATGTCGTGTCAAGGGCAATGATTGCCTTCCCCCAAACGACTGTCGACACACACACGCGCGGTTCTTGTTCACGTGGTAGGCCCGTACCTTATTCTCATCCTCCTTTTTTCCCTATGAATTGCCCCATGCCATGAAAAGTCAAGCGTGTCGCCGTTGTCCAAGCCATGCGTTGCCTTCGTCCTACCTATGCACCGATGCCGCCCTCCTCTCTCAATGCCAGCTCATCCTCGGCCAGCCGCCTTACGTCTTCAGCTCGGCCCCTCTCCGGTGATGCGTCTCTCTAGTGAGATCTGCAACAGCGCGCAACCAAGAATGGCTTGTCGGCGCATGAGCTCATCTTCGCGTGGCCTCTATCCTGGCTGGCAAGACCCTAACCGCATGTGAGCAGCCGTCCCTCACCAAGCTCCTACATCTTGGCATCTACCTTGTCGGCGATGCTCCTCTGCTCCTGTCACCGATGACACCATCTCCTTTGCCCTTTCGAGCTCCTTCCTAGAGGCTGCAGGTGATGAGGACGGCGATATAACATCACAAGAAATTTCTGCTACACTCGTTATGTGCATTTGCAACACAAGAAGAAACTTTTTGGTACAATCATTTTGCATGACAAAGACCCATCTCAGGACTTCGTCGGTTGATTTTTTGCTATGATGCTACAACAACATAAAATTTTTGCTACATCTCTTTTGTTCTTTTGCTACATTAGTAAAAAGTTTTGCTACAAGGTCTCCGACGAGACTCTCTGGTGATGCTCCAGTGTAGTCAGTTTTGCTACAATAGTTATGTAATTTTGCTACAATATTACAAAATTTTAGATAGAAAGTCTTAGGAATAGGCATTTTTGCTACAATAACATAATATTTCTGCTACCAGTTCTCCAACAAGGTCTTCGGTGAGAATCGTCTTTTTTTCTATTTTTTGGCAATGTTGTTAAAAAAAGGAGATATTATGTATTAGAAAATAGGTTTAATATAACAAAAGCAGGATTTTGTGCCTTTTGGAAGACACGTCGCGACTTAGCGACCCAGGATCAGATCATAAGCTTTGATCCGGGTGACACGTAGTAGGCTCCTAGTGCGCCAATGTATGATCTGTGCATCCTATCAAGGGACAACATGCAATGTTCATCTTTAATTAATCACATCACATTCCAAATGTGCCGTTGAGCGATTCAATGATGACAACGTCATACTAAAGGCTCGTCACTATTCCTTACAGGTGCGAATTCTTGTAATTGTACTATTGCAAAGTTGGGATCGAAACTTGCCGCAATTAAGTGTCAATTAGAATGTCAGTTTGCACGCATCAATCATGGGTTGATTGGTGTGTGTGCATTCAATGTGAGATCTTTTCTTTAAACAAAATCGATTAATCAACTTGCTGTCGTTTTTTTCAGAAACACAGTACACTCAACTTGCTGTCGTTAGCTCGTGCAGAGTACCCGAAAGTTAGACAGAAAATGCATAGGCGTTTTTCTTTTAAAAAGTCCACCAATCCTTAATAGTAGTACAAGAAAATGTAAAAATAATAAAAATTAGAAACATGTCTTTAAACCAGTGCCACCTAGGGATGACTACAAGCACTCGACAAGCTAAAGGTGTGCTTCCTTACTAGAATTGCGCAAAACTTGTTATAATAGATATATAAAAAATTGTCGTGCGAAATTCCCAAATACCCAGCACATAAGAGTAGTAATTATTTTTAACAAAAAAAATCAGAAAGAACATCGACCAAATCCAACAAGATACACCAAAAACATGCCTCCACACGCCCTCTCATGACGTTGGACGCATCGCCGGCACATTGGCTAGACAGGAGTACATTATTCCATCTTCAAACTCTAACCAAACTAAGAAAAACATCAAAAACCAAAACCGCCGCCGGCAAGGATAGGAATCCACCGAGCCTTCACCGTCCTAAAAGCATCTCCATTCGTGTTTCCAGGCTGATTTTTTATCCGATGACGAAAATTCGTCCGGTCACATTTCTATAACGCCTATTTACACCAGATTTGGTCTAACTTTCATATGGCGTTTACAGACCGAAGCCGCGGCGTTGGAACCGCCTGAAAATGCCGGACACAGCGGAATTGGCGGAAAAAAACCACGCGTGGCCCCGTCGTGTCTGTGTGTGAAGCCAGTCGTTCTCGTCCCGTTGTCTCGGCTCCCGCGACGGACCGCCGGGCAATGATTGCTCGTCTCTTTAGCCACGTGTCACCATAATGGCGCGCCACCGCCGGCCTGCCGTTTCCTCTTTTTTCGCCCACACCACTACACCCCTCCCTCCTTCGCCGCCCTTTCCTCTTTCGGCAATAAATGCCGGCGCCCTCGCCGGTTCCTAGAGCACACATTCTCACCTCCCATTCCCCGAACCACAAACTCCACGTTCGGCGACAAGAAGAATAGCTCGGCGGCATCTATGGCAGAGAGGTACCCCGGCGACCCGGCGGCGGCGAACGGCTTCGAGAGGCGCAGATGCTTCACGACGCCGGCTACATGGCGCCGCCAGACTTCCGGTGCCCGCCAACCTGGAGGCTCAATGCCGGCGGCGTGCCGGTGCCACCGGTGCTTGAGGGCGCTGACATGGTCGAGGAGATCCAGGCAGCCATCGCGTCCATGGAGGATCCGGAGCTCGCCAAAGACCCAGGCAACCTACCGTACTAGGACAATTTCTTCGTCGAGCGCCAAAACCAGCAACTGGCCGCCCACGACGATGCAGGCACGCTGCCGAAGCGGCACAACGCCGCAGCACGCCGTCAATGGTGGAGCGCTCCAGGCCAGAAGCTCGCGGTCGTCCTCCAGCACATCGCCGCCGGAGACCGCCCCAAGCTGGGCTACCCTCCTCGGTCGCCACCATCGGCCGCCCGGCGCCGTTTGGCGGCGAACTGCCTGCCGAGGAGGATGGGCGGCCTAAGCTCCTCGTCATCCGCCTCGGGCGTTGTAACATCCCTAAAATCATGATTTCAAAGATTGCATATCATTCATGCATGCATATAGTTTTGGGATCAATTTCAAACCAATTTCAAGAAAACAGAAGCACATAGTGCTATCATTTTATATGAGCAAACTTAAATCAAATGACCATCCTCATTTGATATCATAAGTGTTTTTAAACCAAGTTTGTTTGCTTCTTTGTTGATTGGTTTGAGTGTGGAGTTTGGACAAAGTATATAAAATAAATATAGTTTCAAAACCATTTTCAAATTAATTGCAAATCAAGTGCCATAGCACTGTTTATTTGTTTATTCAAAAGAACCAAGCTTGAACAGAGAGACCACATGTTTCTATGCCCAGAAATATGAATGTTGCACCCTACAAAATTCCTGAAAAGATTTGATTTCAATTTGAGTTTGAAATCATTTGAAATTCATTCCAGAAAATCAAATCAGAAATAGAAAAGGAATAAAGAAAATGAAAAGGGCCGGCGCCAGACTTTGAGCCCATCAGCAGATCCAGCCCAGCTAGCCCACCCGGGTCCCCTCTCTCTCTCACGCGCAGAAGCACCCCCAGAGTCGCTGACACTTGGACCCCACTCCCTCTATGTTCTATTCGCTGACAAGCGGGCCCTGTCCACGTCATCGTCGTCTTCCCCCAAATTTCGCGAGGAGCACGTCGCCGCTGGCCGTTGCTGCGTTGATTCCGCGGCGTAATTGGCATTGATTCTCCAGGCGTTTCTGGTCGAGCTCCTGCCTACTTAAGCCCCTCCCTCTCGCGGCCATTTCCCCTCACCCAATTTCCTCTCCACGTCACCAGGCTGCTCGCAACTCGCCAGACACTGCCGTTGTTCCGACGACCTCGCCGACGAATTCCGGTGAGCACCGTGCCCCCCTCTGTCCATGGTTCATACTAGCATGCTCTGCAGCTCCGTGCGCATCTACTGACACCTCCCTTTTGCTCGCGCATGGTCTATAGCCTCGGCAACGACAACGACTGAGCGCCGCCACTCTCTGCTCGAACTCCGGCGACCTCTCCCCGTAAGTACCAGCCGCCCCTTGCCCTCTGTTTGATACGCCTAAGATCCCCAGCGTCTTGCGCATCTAACGGTGTCCTCCTCTTGTCTTAGCGCGACGCAGAACCTCGCCAACGTCGACCAGCAGCCGTACCCGACGCGTTCGCGAACTCCGGCGAGGTATCCCCGACGACTCCGAGCGCCCCTTCGCCAACCAGAGACACGTTGAGCTTCACCTCGACACGGCGGTTCTTGTGAGCATCCTCTCCCCTCCCCGGGCGACCTAGAACACCGGCACCGCCACTGACAGACACGCCGCCGCCAGTCGCCGCCGCTAGCGCCGCTAGGCTATGGTCAAAGCAACAGCAGCCGTTAGATGTAGATCTTGCGGTTTAAATTAGATCTGAGCGAAACGTTTTCTTTTGATCTGGCGCGTTGGATCTGACTTGATCTGACGGCGCGGAAGGGTGATCCTGAGTGAAACGGTATCGGCCAATAGGAAACAGACGTGTGGCTAGGGTTTAATTTTAAAACAGATTTTGAATCTGATTTATATCCAATTTTGAATTAGCTATAACTTTTGATTTCCACGTTAGAATTTGACAAATTTTATACCGTTGGATTCAGGAGAGCAAGCCCTTTCCATTTATGCAATGTGTTTAAAGTTTTGCTTCGGTTAAAATATCTTTATTTGCAGAAACATGTGTAGGGCTTATTTGAGTATATGAAATGTTTAGGAATTGTTTTTAGTGTCAAATAAACTTGGTTTGGCAAGTTTTTGACTTGTTTAAGATTCAGTACCATGCACTTGCTTGGTTGATTTCTAAAAACATCACTTAGCATCTTGCATGCATGCATATATATTTTTGGTTGAATATATCTTGTATGTGATTGTAGCTATATTCTATGTGTAGATTTTGGTGCTAGTGATTGTGATTGTGAAGAGTGCTACTCTCCCAACTACCAAGGCAAGTGGTACTTCATGAATATTTCTATCTCTATATTTTATACTAAGCATTAGAAATATTTTGCTAAGTCTTGCATGTTATTTTTGACTATATGACATGTTTGGAATCCTAAGTAGTTGTAGAATTGCTAGGAAATTTCTGAAGTTATGTTACTATCTATGCCATGCTTAGCCTAGCTAGTAGCAAACAAGGGTTGGTGAAATACACATGTTATGATAAAATAATTTCTAAGTCTTTGGACTTTGTTTTGCTTAATAAAACAACTAAGTTAATGAATCACCTGGGTGGAAAGGGGCTTGATTGGTGGATTTTGGTTGAGTGGTTACACAAGGCCCATGGCTATGGTTTACCTTGTGTATCTCACTTGTGGTAAGCCACCCAGGAACAAAGAGATTTTAGAGGCCAAGTGTTAAGAAGCTTATAGTGCAGCCACTTGGCAATATGGGCTCTGCCTGGATCACATAAGTTGCTAGAACTTAGCCATTTGGACAGTTGGTGGTAGTGGGAATGATAGGTTGGAGCGCGTCCATTTGGTCTAAGGGAAGGCTTCTGAAAGGTCCTGTCTTGGTGAAACCAAGTCTGGTGGGAAAAGTGCACAACCTCTGCAGATGGAAAAATCTAAGTACTTAGCCAAGTCCATGACAATGGACAACTTGAGCATCAAGGCATGGAAGCTATCAAGAATCTCCTCATCCCAATTTCTAAGTAAAAACTGTAGGGTTCGCAGCATAGAAAACAAAAAATTTCCTACGATGTGAACTATATACCAAGATCTATCTACTAGATACAAACAACGGGCGGATGTATATCCGTAGAGAACATACCCTTGAAGACCGACAAAGCTTAATGAGTTCAACTCGTGGTTGATGTAGACGATCTCTTGCCGATCTCAAGATCGAGAGGAAGTCCTAGCGCCGCAAATCAGCAGCGCATCCGTGCTCGCACACACGTTCGAGGCACCGAGCAACCTCCGCCTCCTCGCTCCAGCGATGCAGCGGAAGCACAACTCTTTCTTGCCGAATAGCCACCAGGAACATGTATCTCGCTAGTCCGAGACCATGGGGGATAAATTCTAGAGGGGGGAGAGATCCTTAACGAGGAGGTGTGAGAGACAAGTGAGGAGGGGGCTCCTTTTATAGGAGGAGGGGGGAACCCCAAGGGGGTGGCCGGCGCATGGGGGCTTCCCCCTTGCCCTCCCCTCTTCATGTGGGTGGACACTCCACTCACAAATCTCCTTTAAATTCCCTCCACTCAAAAGTCCACTCAAATTTCCACCAAATTTAATGCAAACTCTCATTAAATAAAACTCTTTTATTTTATTCAGAATTTTGTCAATTACTTTAATGACAAACATTCAAAAATAACCCCTTGCTAGAATTCTATTTCACATGCATAACCACTTTATGCAATTTCACCCGAAAACCTGTTTCGGTATCTAGTGAAATAAATTCCTACGCTTGTTCATTCTTTCGGCATGAAACATTTGCTCCAATTGGATGTCGGTGTCTCTTAAGTGTGTCACCCTACGGTTCGTGAATAATGCGGACATGATCGAGACCCCTCTCGGATCAATAATCAGAAGCGGGATCTGGAGACCCATACTGACTCCCACACATTCAACGATGACTTTCTTGTGATCGTCGGAACCTTTTACGCTAGTATCTTAATCCCTTTGTTTCACGATATATTACATGTCCGAGATTCGATCATCGGTATCTCCATACCAAGTTTGATCTCGTTACCGACATGCACTCTTTTCTCGTTCCTGTGATATAACATTCTAGTGATCAAATCACTTGCTTGCAAGCTAATCAATGTGATATCACCGAGAGGGCCCAGAGTATATCTATCCGTCATCGGGATGAATAAATTCCACTCTCGATCCATGAGCCTCAACATAACACTTTATTAGTTCTGAATCCATCTTTATAATCACCCTGTTACGGTGTGACGTTTGATGTTATCAAGAAACTCTTCCGGTGTTAGTGATTGACATGATCTCATGGTCTAAGGATTAGGATCACTTCGTAAGTTGTTATAGCAATATAAACTCAATGAATTTGATCGTAATGCTATACTTCGGATGAATGTTCATCACACCATTACACTAATGTTGTGATCCCGTTATTAACAACATCCAATGTCCATGATCAGGAAACCTTGATCATCTTGTTAATCAACGAGCTAGTTTATGAGAGAGGCATAACTAGGAACTTTCTGTTTGTTTATTAAACACACATGTATTAACTTTTCCGTATTAATACAATTATAGCATGCAAAATAAACATCTATCATATACTTGGAATACACATAATAAACACTTTATTATTGCCTCTCAGGGCATATTCCCTTCAGTCTCCCACTTGCACTAGAGACAATAATCTAGTTACATAGTGATAAATCTAACACCCATTTAGTTCTAGTGTTGATCATGTTTTGCTCTAGGGAGAGTTTTAGTCAACGGATCTGCTACATTGAGATCCGTATGTACTTTACAAATCTTTATATCTCCATCCTTGACATGCTCGCGGATGGAGTGAAACCGGCGCTTAATATGCTTGGAATGCTTGTGAGACCTTGGCTCTTTGGCATTGGCAATGGCACCATTGTTGTCACAATAGATCACCATTGGGTCCAACGCGTTTGCCACCACTCCTAGTTCGGATATGAACTCCTTCATCCAAACTGCTTCCTGAGCCACTTCTGAAGCAGCAACATATTCGGTCTCCGTTGTTGATCCCGCTACCACAGGTTGTTTGGAGCTCCTCCAACTAACCGCTCCTCCATTCATGAGAAATACGTATCCGGATTGAGACTTAGAGTCATCCGGATCGGTGTCAAAGCTAGCGTCGACATAACACTTAGCGACGAGCTCTTCTTCACCTCCGTATACAAGAAACATATCCTTAGTTCTTCGTAAGTACTTAAGGATATTCTTGACCGCTATCCAGTGTTCTGAACCTGGATCCGATTGGTACCTACTAGTCAAACTAATAGCATGTGCCACATCCGGTCTTGTACATAGAATGGCGTACATTATAGAGCCTATGGCTGAAGCATAGGGGACTTTGTCCATTATCTCTCTTTCTTCCGCCGAAGCCGGACTTTGAGTCTTACTCAATGTCTTGCCTTGCAACATAGGTAAGAACCCCTTCTTACTTCCGTCCATTTTAAACTTCTTTAAAATCTTATCAAGGTATGTACTTTGCGATAGCCATATTAGGCGCCTAGATCTATCTCTATAGATCTTTATGCCTAATATGTATGACGCTTCACCTAGGTCCTTCATTGAAAATTTGCTGTTTAGATAACTTTTAACACTGTTTAAAAGATCTATATCATTTTCGATCAATAATATGTCATCCACATATAATATCAGAAATGCCACATTGCTCCCACTCACTTTCTTGTAAATACAAGCTTCTCCATAAGTTTGGACAAATCCAAACTCTTTGATCACCTCATCAAAGCGGAGATTCCAACTTCGTGATGCTTGCTTCAATCCATAGATGGATTGCTGAAGCTTGCACACCTTGTTAGCATCCTTAGGATCGACAAAACCCTTTGGTTGTATCATATACAACTCTTTTTCAATATTACCATTGAGAAACGCGGTTTTGACATCCATCTGTCATATCTCATAATCGAAATATGCAGCAATTGCTAACATAATCCTAACTGACTTTAGCATCGCTACGGGAGAGAAAGTCTCATTGTAGTCAACTCCTTGAATTTGTCGAAACCCCTTTGTGACAAGTCGAGCTTTATAGACGATCACATTACCATCAGCATCAGTTTTCCTTTTGAAAATCCATTTGTTCTCCACGGCCTTTCGGTCGTGAGGTAATTCCACCAAGTTCCAAACTTGATTTTCATACATGGATTCCATCTCGGATTTCATGGCTTCTAACCATTTGTTGGAATCCGGGCTCATCATCGCTTCTTCATACGTCGCAGGGTCATCATTTTCATCAACCATGAAATTCATGACAGGATTTCCGTACAGCTCGGGAGCTGCACGCGTCCTGTTTGACCTGCGAGGTTCGGTAGTACTCTCTTTCGGAGTTTCATGATCATTATCATTAGTTCCCTCTTCAACAGGTGGAGCCAACTCCGGAACAACTTCCGTGCGCTACTCGACATACTTTGAAGAGAAGGTTCCACAACCTCTTCGAGTTCTACCTTCCGACTACTCACACCTTTCGCGAGAAACTCTTTCTCTAGAAAGGATCCATTCTTGGCAACAAAAACCTTGCCCTCGGATCTGTGATAGAAGGAATACCCAATAGTTTCTTTAGGGTATCCTATGAAGACGCATTTTTCCGCTTTGGGTTCGAGTTTATCCGGTTGAAGTTTCTTCACATAAACATCGCATCCCCAAACTTTAAGAAATGACAGCTTAGGTTTGTTTCCAAACCACAATTCATACGGTGTCTTTTCAACGGATTTAGATGGTGCCTGATTTAAAGTGAATGCAGCAGTTTCTAGTGCATAACCCCAAAATGACAACGGCAAGTCCGTCAGAGACATCATAGATCGAACCATATCTAATAAGTACGATTACGACGTTCCGACACACCATTTCGCTGTGGTGTTCCGGCAGGTGTGAGTTGTGAAACAATTCCACACTCTTTCATGTGAGTGCTAAACTCGTAACTTAGATACTCACCTCCACGGTCGGACCGTAGAAATTTGATCTTTTCAATTACAATGATTTTCCACTTCATTCTGAAATTCCTTGAACTTTTCAAAGGTTTCAGACTTGTTTTTCATCAAGTAGATATAACTGTATCTACTCAAATCATCCGTGAAAGTAACAAAATAACGATATCCACCTCGCGCCGACACACTCATTGGACCACATACATCAGAATGTATGATTTCCAATAAATCTGTCGCCCGTTCCATTGAACCGGAAAACGGCGTTCTAGTCATCTTGCCCATAAGGCATGGCTCACATGTATCAAATGATTCATAATCAAGTGATTCCAAAAGTCCATCCGAATGGAGCTTCTTCATGCGTTTAACGCCAATATGACCTAGACGGCAGTGCCACATATATGCGGATATATCATCATTAAGTTTAATCCTTTTAGCATCAACATTATGAATATGTGTAACATTATCATCGAGATCTAATAGAAATAAACCATTCATCATCGGTGCATGACCATAAAAGATTTCATTCATATAAATGGAACAACCATTGTTCTCAGATTTAAATGAATAACCACTTCGCATCAAACACGATCCAGATACAATGTTCATGCTCAGTGCAGGCACCAGATAACATTTATTCAAGTTTATAACTAATCCCGACGGCAAGTGGAGAGGCAGCGTTCCGACGGCAATCATATCAACGCTTGATCCATTGCCGACACGCATCTTGACCTCACCCCTTGCTAGCGGTCGCTTGTTCCGCAGCCCCTGATTCGAGTTACAAATATTAGCAACTGAACCGGTATCAAATACCCAGGTGCTACTGCGAGCACTAGTCAAGTACACATCAATAACATGTATATCATATATACCTTTGTTTGCCTTGCCGGCCTTCTTGTCTGCCAGATACTTGGGGCAGTTGCGCTTCCAGTGGCCAGTCCCCTTACAATAGTAGCACTCGGAATCAGACTTAGGTCCAACTCGGGGTTTCTTTTCAAGCGCGGCAACAGGCTTGCCGCCCTTACTTCCCTTCCGTTTTCCCTTCTTGTCTTTCTTGAAACCAGTGTTCCTATTGATCATCAACACTTGATGTTCCTTTTTGATCTCCACTTCTGCAGTTTTAAGCATTGACAGAAGCTCGGGGAGAGACTTCTTCATGCCTTGCATATTATAGTTCATCACGAAGCTCTTATAGCTAGGTGGCAGAGACTGCAGAACACGATGGATGCCTAAGTCAATGGGAATCGATATTCCCAAGGACACAAGCTTATCGGCGTAACCCGACATCTTGAGTACATGCTCACTAACGGAGCTGTGCTCTTCCATCATGCAGCTAAAGAACTTTTCTGAAGCGTTGTAGCTCTCTACAGCAGCATGTGTGTCGAAAATCATTTTCAAATCACCCATTGTATCAAATGCATTTCCGTTTTCGAAACGCTTTCGAAGTTCCGGGTCTATCCCATACAATATGCCGCAATGAACTAAGTTGTGGTCCTCCTGACGAGTCTGATAGACATTCTTCTCCTTGTCAGGGGTATCATCTAAAGGTGGGGGGCCTAACGGCGCTTCTAGCACATATTGCTTTGTGCAGCAGAGAGGATAATCCTCAAATTCATGGCCCATTCGGTAAAGTTGCTACCGTTCGTTGCTAGTTTCTCTTTCTCCATGAACACATTGAAATTAAAAGCAGGTGGTGCCATCTACAACAGAATTTGTAAAGTTTAGACTAAGTGTATGATAGATTGAGTTCAACTAATCTATATTACGAATGAACTCCCACTTAAAAACGACATCCCTCGTGCCTTTTTGGTGACTACATGAACCAAATCCACTACACCAAGTCCGATCATCACGTGAGTCGGTATAGCTTCAAAGGCGAGCATCAAATGGGCATCATATCAACTATATGACTCATGCTTAACCTTTCGGTCCGTGTTCCGAGGCCATGTCTGTACATGCTAGGCTCGCCAAGTTAGAACCTTAGTATTCGCGTGTGTAACTATTTTACACCCAAAATATGGTCGTGGATCCAAGAACACCCGATCATCACGTGATGTCTTGGAGCGACGAAAACATAATCGGTGCATACTAAAGGAAGAACACATTCTTATCTTGATATTTAAATGAGGGATCATCTTATTATGCTAACAAAGCGCTAAACAAGCAATATAAGATGCTATCAAACATCATATGTTTATTAGTGAAATTATATGGTTCTTACCTACGAACATGAACCACAACAAGGATAATCAAATTGTTGACAACTCGCTTGCAAAATAGATATTGACTATAGTAGGAGAAACAGACACCCGCTAGCCACTTATGCAAACTAGTTGCATGTCAAGCGTGGAACATGTCTCATGTGCGAGGACATGTAAAGTTTGTCCGGGCCGCTTCATCCCACTATGCCACCAATATCTAAAATTACAACAAAGGAGCAACAACATGATCATCATCGCCCACATACTCATATGTGTACTACCCATGTAAAGTATCTACGCATAGATCCGGCTCTGATACCACTGTAGGGTTCGCAGCATAGAAAACAAAAAATTTCCTACGATGTGAACTATATACCAAGATCTATCTACTAGATACAAACAACGGGCGGATGTATATCCGTAGAGAACATACCCTTGAAGACCGACAAAGCTTAACGATTTCAACTCGTGGTTGATGTAGACGATCTCTTGCCGATCTCAAGATCGAGAGGAAGTCCTAGCGCCGCAAATCAGCAGCGCATCCGTGCTCGCACACACGTTCGAGGCACCGAGCAACCTCCGCCTCCTCGCTCTAGCGATGCAGCGGAAGCACAACTCTTTCTTGCCGAATAGCCACCAGGAACATGTATCTCGCTAGTCCGAGACCATGGGGGATAAATTCTAGAGGGGGAGAGAGATCCTTCACGAGGAGGTGTGAGAGACAAGTGAGGACGGGGGCTCCTTTTATAGGAGGAGGGGGGAACCCCAAGGGGGTGGCCGGCGCATGGGGGCTGCCCCCTTGCCCTCCCCTCTTCATGTGGGTGGACACTCCACTCACAAATCTCCTTTAAATTCCCTCCACTCAAAAGTCCACTCAAATTCCCATTAAATTTCCACCAAATTTAATGCAAACTCTCATTAAATAAAACTCTTTTATTTTATTCAGAATTTTGTCAATTACTTTAATGACAAACATTCACAAATAACCCCTTGCTAGAATTCTATTTCACATGCATAACCACTTTATGCAATTTCACCCGAAAACCTGTTTCGGTATCTAGTGAAATAAATTCCTGCGCTTGTTCATTCTTTCGGCATGAAACATTTGCTCCAATTGGATGTCGGTGTCTCTTAAGTGTGTCACCCTACGGTTCGTGAATAATGCGGACATGATCGAGACCCCTCTCGGATCAATAATCAGAAGCGGGATCTGGAGACCCATACTGACTCCCACACATTCAACGATGACTTTATTGTGATCGTCGAAACCTTTTACGCTAGTATCTTAATCCCTTTGTTTCACGATATATTACATGTCCGAGATTCGATCATCAGTATCTCCATACCTAGTTTGATCTCGTTACCAACATGCACTCTTTTCTCGTTCCTGTGATATAACATTCTAGTGATCAAATCACTTGCTTGCAAGCTAATCAATGTGATATCACCGAGAGGGCCCAGAGTATATCTATCCGTCATCGGGATGAACAAATTCCACTCTCGATCCATGAGCCTCAACATAACACTTTATTAGTTCCGAATCCATCTTTATAATCACCCTGTTACGGTGTGACGTTTGATGTTATCAAGAAACTCTTCCGGTGTTAGTGATTGACATGATCTCATGGTCTAAGGATTAGGATCACTTCGTAAGTTGTTATAGCAATATAAACTCAATTACTTTAATCGTAATGCTATACTTCGGATGAATGTTCATCACACCATTACACTAATGTTGTGATCCCGTTATTAACAACATCCAATGTCCATGATCAGGAAACCTTGATCATCTTGTTAATCAACGAGCTAGTTTATGAGAGAGGCATAACTAGGAACTTTCTGTTTGTTTATTAAACACACATGTATTAATGTTTCCGTATTAATACAATTATAGCATGCAAAATAAACATCTATCATATACTTGGAATACACATAATAAACACTTTATTATTGCCTCTCAGGGCATATTCCCTTCAAAAACTTGTGGGTGAACAAGGGTGAAGGACCTCAATGTCTATTGGTGGTTCCTTGGGAAAAGTTTTGACAAAGAAAAACTTAGTGATTTCAACTAATAGGAAAAAACCTATTTTGAGCAAAGCAAGCCAATCTACACTTAGCCAAATTTGCATATAGTATCTAGACCACTTAAAATATACTAAGGTATCACTTGCCAATACTATTCCAAAGTATTGACCCACTGTGGCTGTAACTTGTGATGTTGCAGGTTACTCTGATGAGGATTAGGTGTCATGAGTCTACACTCAACATGTTTGCCTGTGGCACATGAAGATGAAGAATTATATTTATTTACTTATTCAAACTCTTGTATTAGGCATGTGGCCTTAAGTTGTAAAGACTATGTTTATCTCTGAAATGGATGTAATAAATGACCTCTGTATCTGTGTACTTCATCTTAAACTGTGAATGCTAGCATTGATCCAGGGACTAGCATTGCAATCATAGGGATCCTTTTCCTTTATAAAGGAGGGATCTTACAGACGTCACGCTCGTCTGGCTCGGTGCCGACACAGTCACCACGCCTCCGCTCTGGCTGGTGAATCTAGAGGTGGAATCGTTGATGCACTCGTCGCCGATGCGCTAATCACCGAGGACGTGCTCACACGGCCTCGTCACCAATGAAGGCCGAGCCGGCGGATTGGGTGGTTCCCATCGATGAGGACGCCTTCGTCCTGAAAATGGTGCTAGAGGGTTCCCTGAACGACGTGCCGCCCATGCAGGCCCCCAACGCATGCGCCTGGTCCAGGGCGGACTGAGAGCGCGAGGAGGCCAACCGCGTTCGGCGTCATTAGGAACAGGCTAAGCACGAGGCTGCTCGTGGCGCTCGCCGGGAGCGCGCCTACCAGGATGTGCCGCTCATCGTCCTCGACGACAACGACTAGGTCGGTCCCTCGTCTCAGCCGTGGCGCTATGGCGATGCCGGCCAGAGCAGCCCACGTCCCCTGCAACCGCCGAGCAACAACGACGGTGGCGATGACAGACCCAGGACGCTGACTACACATGCTTCTACCGCAACTTCGGCATGTGAACCTCGCGCCCGGTGGCATCGGCATTGGCATCAGCATCGGCCTAGTAGTTATTACTACTCCCTCCGGCGCATATTAGTTGACTTGGATTCTCTAGATTCGGATGTATCTAGACATGTTTTGGTGCTAGATGCATTCGGATCTAGACAAATTGAAGCCACGTAATATGGGTCGGAGGGAGTATATTTTTTATTTTTTTAGTCTAATGCAGTCTAAATTCAGATATATGTCCGAATTTGACATAATATATACGAACTCGCCTATTTTAAATAAATTCGTCTAAATTTCGCCAAATTTGTTTGAAGTTTAGCTAAAATGGGAAACTTGACATAAAAAAGCGAGTGGAAAACTGACTTACATCCGTCCGTGCTAAATAGCTGGACCTAGAAACGCCGAGTGGAGGCGTTCTAAGGCGATAGGAGACAAGGCAAATCGACGGCGACACCGACAGGAGGAAGGAAGCCCCAATCGCTTGTGTGCGCTCTCTCGTGAATGAAGGGGTTGCATAGCCGCCTTTGATCTTAGCCACAGCGGAGTGGTGCTGATCGTGCCCTTTTGAGCAATCAGGGAAGATTAATCACAGGCTGCACGTAGTGGTTCCATCTGGAGTGAAACAGTTTGCTTTCAATAGTATACTTTTTGGATTATATGTGGATATGATGGTCTTGGAATGCTATTCTATGGAAAATGGTTGCAAGGGATAAACGAATTCTGTTGTAACCAATATGAGCATGGGAAATGTCTGGTTTATTTCATGTATGGAGCACTTGTACATTCAGATGTACAAGTTAACATAACAATAAAGTCTGGAACGCGGCACCTTCGCAAAGGTGTCATCCTTACACCAAGAATAACCTTGCAAAATGCAAGGGGAAAGGAAGCTTATAGTATTATCAGATTATACTCTCTAGTGCTGTGAGACAGATTTTGAATATTCTTCGGAGATTATTTATAATGTGTCATACTTAATAATTTGAAGTTCACACTAATGATTTCGAGCCCACTTCTTGAAGTCATCATTTAATTTTGCATAGTTCATTACAACATGACCATGATGGATTTTAATTGACCGAACATAGATTAACATTCACTGGTTTACCATATAGGTAACCGATGGCTGGAAGAGAGTTCAATGCACTCGAGTTTAATGGCCACAACTACACTACATGGGCCATGGACATCAAGATGGCTCTTACGTCCCGTGGAATATTGCGTGCCATCCAGAACCTGGAGGACCCCCTTCCGGCTGGAGTTGCACCGCCGAGAGAAGAGCAAAAATATGCTGCCTTGTACATTATAAGACATCATATCCACCCGGATCTTAAGTCCGAGTATTTGTAGGAGGAATCCCCGTTTACTTTGTTTCAGGCCCTCAAGACGAGGTATGAAAAGAAGAAGGCAGTTGTCCTTCCCGAAGCACTTCATGATTGGACTCATCTTCGATTTCAGGACTTTAAGTCCGTCAGGGATTACAATCATGAGGTTCATAAGATAAGTTCTAAGCTGCGCTTTTGCGAGACGGAACCCACAGATACGGAAAAGATAGAAAAAACTCTATCCACTATGTTTCCATCTGAAAAGGCTCCTCCAGCAGCAATATCGTGCTCGTGACTACCAGTTCTATTCAGACCTTATTCATATCCTACTTCAGGCTGAAAAGCATGATGAGCTTCTTGCTAAGAATGGCTCTCAGCGCCCGGTTGGTTTCCAACCTTTGCCGGAAGTTCATATGAATATTGCGAACGGAAGAAAGTTTGGTGGTTCCTTCAACGGTAACCAACCGAACTTCAAGGGTAAGCGTAAGCGCAATCGGAACAGGAAGCCTCGAAACTCGGACCGTGGGAAAGGCACCGCAAAGCCAAAGTATGAAAAAACTAGGCTTTGTGACAAGTGTGGATGCTACACGCATCCTACTAACAAGTGCAAGACCCTGAAGCATCTGGCAATCCTCTACCAGCAATCCCAAGGACGCAAGGCACCTCAAGGGAAAAGGTTTGAAGCCAACTTCAACCTTCATCCAGATGACACCAATGGAGCTGGTTGTTCGCAAGATGCTCCTCCTGGACCTAGCAACACCAAGACTCTCCAGCAGTCCGAGGACCCTATGAGCACGGAGAACATGATGATTGAGTACTCCTCAAATGACGTGTTTGGAGACTTTGACTAGTCCTACTATCTCCTTAGTGATCACTTTATTTTATGTCCATTTGTGATGTTGTAATAAGAACATAGTATTGTTGTTGTCATGTATATTATATCAGCACTTTGATATAATAAAGATTGTATTCTATGTATCTAAATAAGGTTTTCTTATTGAAAATTCTTCATTTTTATATATAGCTCTCTACGCGGACAATTCGAAAGAGGAATTATGCCTTGTGGACAGTGCTATCACAAACTCCATACTAAGGGAGTTAAAATATTTTCAGACTCTGAAAAAGATGAATGGAGATATTTTGACTATCGTTGGACGCGATACGATAATTATTGGCACTGGACGTGCCATATTTACCCTCCCAAACGGTACACAAGTGACAATTGAGGATTCCTTGTTGTATCCTGATTTGTTACGTACCTTAATCAGTTATCGAGATATCCGTAAGAATGGTTTTCACATTGAAACCCATGAAGACAACAAAGAAGAGTATCTGCTCTTCACAAAAGATAACGGATATGGCAAGCAAGTATTTGAAAAAATTCCTTCTCTATCGTCTGGACTGTACTATACGTACATCAAGCCCGTAGAACATGTTGCTTACAAGGTAATCTTCCAAAATGTTGATGTATTCCAAACTTGGCATGATCGCCTAGGCCATCGCGGCATCGGGGTGATGAGGAAGATTACTAGCAATTCCATTGGTCACAATTTGCATAAGTCAAAATTCCCTCAGTTGTTAGACTTTATGTGTACATCATGTGCCACAGGGAAACTAATTTTGAGGCCTTCGCACCTCAAAATACAAGTTGAACCACTTCAGTTCCTTGAGCGAATTCAAGGTGATATTTGTGGTCCTATCCAACCATTATCTGGACCATTCAGGTATTTCATGGTTTTGATTGACGCATCTATACGATGGTCACATGTGTGTCTTCTTTCCATACGAAACCATGCATTTTCCAAGAAAATGAGAGAAGTAATTAAGTTACAGGCCCATTATCCAGAAAGTCGAATTAAATCAATTTGTATGGACAATGCTGCAGAATTCTCTTGACGCGCCTTCAATGACTATTGCATGGCCTTGGGGATTGAAGTTCAGCACTTTGTTCCATATGTCCACACTCAAAATGGTTTGGCTGGGTCCCTAATAAAGATGATCAAACTCATTGCAAGACCTTTGTTAATGAACTGCAGCTTGCCAACTTCGTGTTGGGGTCACGCGGTTTTACATGCTACTGACCTAATCCAATTGCGACCTACTGCATATCACATTACTTCCCCTCTGCAATTGGTACGTGGAAATCCAAGCATTTCCCATCTGCATAAGTTCGGATGTGCTACATACATCCCGATCTCACCACCACAGCGGACATCCATGGGCCTACATAGAAAACTAGGGATCTATGTGGGGTACAAATAGCCGTCGATTCTTAAGTACCTAGAACCCCTTACTGGGGATCTATTCACAACCCGTCACGCTGATTGTATATTTGATGAATAACATTTTCCGGCATTAGGGGGAGATTTCAAGTACTATAAAGAAGGCCCGGAAATTGATTGGAATGCTATCGCCATTTCAACCTATGATCCACGTACCCAAGAGAACGAACTCCAAGTTCGGAAAATTATCAATTTGCAACATCTTGCAAATAATCTGCCATATTCATTTACTGATCTAAAAGGTGTTACGAAATCCTAGAAACCGGCCAGAAATGCGCCCGAAAGAGTGGAGGTACCAACAAAAACCACTCTAACTCCTTGATCCTAAAAGGAGGGGGAGTAGTACGGCCTCTGACCCGGAACCTACTTCTCGTAAGCAACAAAGGAGAGAGAGGAGAAAATCCTCCAAATCAGTAAATGCAAGTCAACTCAACGTTGACGAACACCTTATGGGTAGTATACACCCAGTGGAAGGGCAACCTCCATAACCCATCTCCAGCTTGCACACACTAGCTGGGACATCGGAACACCTAGACTCACGCGTATTGGGAAATCACGAAGAGTCATCAAGGGTGCATGAGATATCCACAAACTATATCGATTCTGGAGAATCATTCAACCGTAAGTCTACGATTGTCGACACTTATTTTTCTGCTACAATTGCCGATACCCTTCTCAATGATCATGATCCAAGGACTATCGTTGAGTGTGAAAAACGCTCCAACTGGCCTAGATGGAAGGAAGAAATACAAGCAGAACTAGCTTCGCTCCATAAAAGGAAGGTATTCACAGAAGCTATACCAACACCTCCCAATGTTTTTCCTGTGGGATTCAAATGGGTTTTCCTCCGGAAACGGAATAAGAACAATGAGGTGGTGAGATACAAAGCGAGGCTCGTAGCACAGGGTTTCACGCAGAGACCCTGCATTGATTTCAATGAGACATATTCTCCAGTAATGAGTGGTATCACTTTCCGATATATTATATCTTTGGTAGTGAAAAATCGTCTATCTATGCAGTTGATGGATGTCGTGACCGCATATCTTTACGGGTCACTATATTCGGAAATATACATGAAGGTTCCGGATGGAGTCTCTATCCCGAATACAAGCACTAAACGCAACATGTACTGTGTAAAATTGAACAAGTATTTATACGGCTTGAAACAGTCGGGGCGGATGTGGTACAACCGACTTAGCGAGTTCCTTCTTCAGAAGGGTTGCTGATGGTGCTCGATGTGGCACTTTGTTGGTGACACCAAGCGCAGGGTGTGAAGAGCACAGCAGCAAGTTTTCCCTCAGTTGAGACCGAGGTTATCGAACCAGAAGGAGGAAGGAAACTTCACACAGGTGTTGCAAACAACGTCGAGACCTACACAACACAAACTCAAGACTTTTCCCCAACGAACAGTGAGGTTGTCAAGCTCACCGATTTGCTGTAACAAAGGATTAAACGTATGGTGTGGAAGTTAATTATGGTTTGTAGCAAGTAAACAAGTAACAGTGGAAGATGTATCAATGGTAAAGATTGGACCGGGGTCCATAGTTCACTAGAGGTGCTCTCCTTGGATAAACAATATGGCATGAAGGGTAAACAAATTACAGCAGGACAATTGACAGGAACTGAGCAAGGCATAAAAATGCAATTACTATTCAGAAAGATCCTATGAGATTCGATTGGGCAATACAACAAGATACATAGACCGCCATCCAAATGCATCTATGACTAGAATTCCACCTTCAGGATATCATCCGAACCCCCTCCAGTATTAAGTTGCAAGAAACAGACAACTGATTTAAGCAAAGTGTGTAAGGTAAACAGTCAACATGTTCCATGAACAAGAGACCGTTGTTTTCTCCCTAGTAGCAACAACACATCTACAACCGAAGAGATATATGTCACTTCCCTTGGAAACTAGAGGCATGAACCCACTATCGAGCATAAATACCCCCTCTTGGAGTCACTAGCAACTACTTGGCCAAGATAGCTACTAACAACGGAGAGCATGCAAGATAACAAACAACACAGACATGATAGAATCATAAAGACAAAACCATTAATCAAACCAACATAATAATCTCAATATCCATCATATCCCCGCAAACACAACATGCATGATTACAAATAGATTAGATCTTGATCATAAACGGATCTCACAAGATATATACATGAAAGCACAAAGGAGGAGATACAACCATCTAGCTACTACATGGATCCATAGTCCAAGGTGGAACTACTTACGCATCATACCGGAGAGAAGGCCTACGGGATGATCACCCCTCCGGCAGAGTGCCGGGAAGAACTTCAGATCCCACCCGATCTAGGGACGACGGTGGCGGCGGCTACTGAAGGTTTCATGGAATATTGATCAGGTACTTAGGGTTTCTGCATCGGTGGATATTATAGGCGAAGGGGGGGAAAGGAGGTGGCCAGGGTCCCCACACCCTTCCTAGGCACGGCGCAGGGCCCACCCGCGCCTAGGGGGGTGTGGCTGCCCTGGCACGCCTCTCTGTCTCCCCTCTGGACTTCTTGTTCCCCATGCAAAGTAATTGACTTTGATGTTTGTCCCGTCCAATTCCGAAAATATTTCCTTACTAGCTTTTCTGTAACCAAAAACAACAAAAAAATAGGAAACTGGCACTGTGGGAACTTGTTAATAGGTTAGTACCAGAAAACATGTAAAAGGAACCTCAAAGTGTAGACAAAGCAAAGCAAAGTAGATACTAAACAAGCATGGAGCATCAAAAATTATAGATACGTTTCCGACGTATCAAGCATCCCCAATCTTAACTCCTGCTCATCCTCAAGTAGGTAAGTGATAAAAAGAATAAATTTTGAGGTGACATGCACCCTCACAATGAAGATCTAACCATTTGCAAGCATTGAAAGCTGGGATCAAAGAACTCTAAACATGTTCATGAAAGATGGAGTTCTAACAATAGGACATAGTAACTATGAATGCAACATGTCAAGCTACAAACAAAGATCATGAATAATATGCATTGAAAAACGTTTTTTTTGTTTCACGTACAGAAAACATGGCATAGTGGCAATCAGCTTGTCCCTCATGGAGTAGAAAATAGATGCAAAGGACACCTTCAAAGTTCACAAGGGTGACTAGAAACAAGTAGCACAAGAACAAGTAATATCACAATATGCATCAATCAATAAGCTTTGGAACACTACACACAGAATGACAACTATGCTCTCTTAATTGTGCCTAAAGGTAGAAGGTGGAGACTCAAATAATGGTGGAAGAAAGGCCTTTTTTAAAGGAAGCAGGGATTTCAAGTTTCAAAAAGAGCTTCCAAAAATTATGGTACTAGTTAGCTTTCAGCCCTCATTGCCCCTATCATAAGCATCTTGAAGTGATTAAGATTAGAGTGAACAAAGATGGAGTATATGCTTGATGAAGTATAAGTTGGCAATCTCAAGTCCCTTGAATACGAGGCCACACCTCATGACATGGTTATACCCCGCGGGTACACGATCTCAGCATACCTAGTCCAGCCCAAGGAAGGCCCACGGCAAATACACGCCAGTCCATGAAGACTTTCGGTGGCCGAGGCCCATGACGCCTTCGGATCCTTGGAGAGCAAGACTAGGGTAGATAGGAAATTCAAAGGGGTAAACCCTAAAACCTGTAACCGACTCGATCTGTGCCTGGGACCTGCCTGCCTCTATATAAAGGCCAGGAGGGCACGACGAGAAGGCTCTCTGATAATCTCTCGCATACACAACTCCACGCCAGATTGCATCTGTGCACCCTTGTAACCTTCGGTTCTGCCGTAATCAAGAGCAGACAAGCAGGAGTAGGGTTTTCCCTCTAGGGGCCTGAACCTGGGTAAACCTCGTGTCCCCGTGTTGCATGTTTGTTAACCGTTCCGCGATCTCCAGCATCCCCATCTTCTCCAAAACCCAAGTCCATAACAATGGGCATTGACGAGATCGAACCTCGTCAATTGGTGCCGTCTGTGGGAATTGGGGGCGCTGACTGTGCGGTCGTGACGATACCAACCAAAGCGATCTACAATTGTGCAGCAACGGAGAGCCATCTCCTCTTCGGCGCCTTCGACTTCACCGCCCACTCGCCGGCCACCCTAAAGGACTTCGAGCCCATTGGCGACGGACTCGAGATCCTGTTCGGGAGCTTCTGCTTCCAGGTAGGGCAGATCGGCACTCTCCGCCTCCCGGAGCGGGTGCCCCTGCCGTCGATTAGGCCTGCTTCATGGGCTCCACACCCCGTGCTAAGCACATCATCATCAACAGATGATTCTTATGACATCAGCAGCTGCAACTCAGATCTGTGTGATCCGCCATCGGATGAAGGGACCTACGGTTCCGGATCCAAAAGTTGCGGCAGCAGCGATCCGATCTACAAGTGCTACCAATGCGCCGCGGTCATCCAAGATCAGGAACACAATCCGCCACCCAACCCGCAGGGTAGAAACGGCGAGAACAGAAGAAGCCGATCCCCCCCACCTAACGGGGAAAACAACAACCGAGTCATCCACCTCAGCGAGGAGGGATGGGCTCAAGCACGCGAAGCCGTAACAGGCAACAAGATCCTGCCAGCAGATGCCTCACGGGACATGTTGATGGCATACCACATGCTCCTCGTCGAGGAGCACAAGAAGCAACTGAGGATGCAAGAGGTGCTCGACAAGCGCAAGCAAGAAGCCTCGGAATCCAGTGCACGGAGAGCTGCGCTCTCCGCCATGGGTATCGGCTCCAGCTCGCATGGAAACCATGGCAACAAGCACCATTCTCGCATAGAGAACATGGATCCCAAAGCACGTCGCGAGGTGACTAGAGCCCTCAATGCGTCCTTCATGGAGATGGATGCCGACGGCAACATCATCCCGAAGACGCCGCATGCTGCGATCATGGCAGCCACCGCGTACCTCGCATCCCATCCTCCTCTGGAGGGGGACCCGAAAAGGGCCATGCACAAGTCCGCGCTCACCAGACTCGGACTCGTTGGAGCCGCGCTCCACGGAGAAGATCCTACGGAGCCAAAGAAGAAGGTCGCGGTCAGGTTCAACCGCAACCCCACACCCTCATCCGAGGACGAAGAGCACGACCTTCCTCGAAGGCATAAGATCTCGCGCCATCGCAGCCGTGACTACGACACTCGAAACGAGCTAACGCAGCGCAAGATCAACAAAGCGCGCGCTAAGCGCGTATGCTCGTCTGAATCCGAAGAAGATGACGACGAAGGAGAACTCTGCGGAGCCCGATGCTTCAGCAGATCCGTCTGACGGACGTGGATGCCGTGAAACTTCAAGCTTCCTTCGGACACTCCGAAGTTCGACGGCACACAAGACCCCAGGGCGTGGCTCAGCGACCACCTGTCATCCGTCAAGCTACATGGCGGAAACAAGGAAACCGCCATGCAATGCCTTCAGCTGCAGCTGACGGGCACACCCCGGATCTGGCTCAGCAGCCTATCCTCGGGATCCATCCGAAGCTGGGAGGAGCTGGCGTACAGTTTCGTCCGAAACTTCAAAGGCACCAGCAAGAGGCCCGCCTCGATCGAAGAGTTGCGGGCCTGCACCCAACGAACGGGCGAATCCATTCGCTCGTACATAGTACGCTGGTCCAACACCAAGAACTCCACGGCGTATATCTCCGAGGAGAGAGCTATCGACGCCTTCAGGGACGACGTCAAACGCCAGGACTTCAAGGAAGAGCTCGGGCGTGTCAAGCCCAAGACACTCGACCACCTCATGGACATCGCCAACAGCTGGGCCGACGGCGAGGACTCCATCCACCGAGCGCACTCGGAGGAGGAAGATGACTACGGTCGGCGACGTGAGCGCCGTAGCAAGAGAAGATCGTGCGTCTACGACGATCGCGATGGACCCGACATGGTCGCGGCTGGCTATGTCGACCGCCGCAACGACGGCAACCGCAACAGCGGCGGATACCGCGGAAACAATTTTCGCGATGGAGGACGCCCGGCACAGTCGTGGCAGCGCCGCAATCGCGACGACGGACCCTCAGCATACGAAAAACTGTCGGGTCCATGCACCATCCACTTCTACATCGACAAGCAGGATGGCAAGAAGAAAGCAAGCCACATGCTCAAGGACTGCCACGAGTTCCAGAAACTCAGCGAGAGTATGGCTCAGATGAGGCAGCAATCCCCAAACCCTGGATTCGGGAACGCACCTGCATCAGGTGAGATCGCGCATGGAGCTCCTCCACCGCCACCTGAAGGAGGCCCGAGTCACCCAATCGCACCCGCACAGAATAACGGTGGGCACGGGTATCCCCCGCCGAAAGGAGAACTGATGATCCAAAAAGGACGCCCAACGAATAGGGTGCAGAAGAAAATCACCCGTCAGATCAACCTGGCTGTGACAGCTCCACCTGCCATCCCTGAGTACCTCAGCGGATCGGAGTCCTGCATCACGTTCAGCCGTTCGGATCACCCTTGCTAGGTCCCTCGCCCAGGTCATGCTGCCCTGGTGCTTGAGGTGCAGATCGGAGGGTTGGAGATGTGCCGTGTCTTCATGGACGGCAGCAGCGGCATCAACCTGATGTTCGCCAGCACCCTAGCAGCAATGCGGATCCCGCTATGCAGCCTGGAACAGTCAGACACAACGTTCCATGGCATCGTCCCAGGAAAGGGAATATTCCCCCTGGGAAAGATATGGCTCGACGTCATCTTCAGCAAGCCGGACAACTTCCGATGCGAGCGACTCGAGTTCGAAGTGGTGGACTGGCCACCATAATACCACGCCATCCTCGGCCGCGTAGCATTCACAAGGTTCCTGGCAGTACCGCACTACGCGTACCTGCTGCTCAAGATGCCAGGACCCAAGGGCGTCATCACGATCCACGGGAGCTTCACCCGATCGGACCACTACGACAGGGACTTAAACAGAATATCCCAGTCATTCGGCGTGCAAGAGGAGATTGTAAGGCTCCGCAAGGTGACGGACAACAGGGCACCCCCAATCGCACGACAAAACGCACCAGATATGTCCTTCGACTCCACCGTCAACACAAAGAAGGTGCAGGTCCACCCGACGGATGCCTCCAAAACGGCGCTGATCACCAACGATCTCAGCTCCGCATAGGAAAGCGCGCTCGTCGAATTCCTCCATGAGCGCTGGGAAATCTTCGCCTGGTGTCCTGCGGACATGCCAGGAGTTCCCAGGGAATTTGCCCACGCACTCAACGTCTTTCCAGACACCAAGCCTGTCAAGCAGTCTATCCGACGACTGTTCGAACCACGGGCCAAAGCAATCAGAGTCGAAGTCAACATACTACTCGACGCAAACTTCATTAGGGAGATCAAAGAAAGCGAGTGGCTCGCCAACACCGTAATGGTACCCAAAAAGGACACGGACATCCTGCGGATGTGCGTAGACTTCACGTCGCTAAACAAGCACTGCCCAAAGGACCACTTCCCCCTTCCTCGGATCGACCAAATCATCGATTCAACGGCAGGATGTGAGAAGCTCTCCTTTCTCGACGCCTACTCAGGCTACAACCAAATTTGACTAAAGGTCGAAGATCAGGAGAAAACGGCGTTCATCACACTGTTCGGAGTGTTTTGTTACAACACAATGCCCTTCGGGCTGAAGAACGCAGGTGCCACGTACCAACGGTGCATGCAGGCATGCCTGAAGGACAGATCGGCCGCAACATACAAGTCTATGTCGATGACATAGTCATCAAAACAAGGGAGGCCAAGACACTCATCGACGATCTCCGCGAGACGTTCGATAACCTTGATCAATACAAGATCAAGTTAAACCCGGAAAAATGCGCCTTCGGCGTGCCAGCTGGTCAACTGCTAGGCTACTTCATCTCCCAGCGAGGGATCGAGGCGAACCCGAAGAAGATCCGGGCCATAATGGCCATGAAGCCGAAGAACCTTAAGGGCGTCCGGCAATTTGCAGGACGAATCGCGGCATTGAGCAGGTTCATCAACCGCATGGGCGAGAAATCCCTGCCATTCTATCAGCTGCTGCGCAAGGCAGATAAATTCGAGTGGACGCCTGAGGCGGATGATGCATTCGAAGATCTAAAGAGGTTGCTCTCTACCTCGCCCGTCTTAGTTACGCCAAAGGAGCACGAGCCTCTAGTGATGTACATAGCAGCTACACACCAGGTGGTGAGCACCGTATTGGTGGTCGAGCGGCCTGAAGAAGGCAAGACCCACGGGGTCCAACGTCCAATCTACTACCTCAGCGAGGTATTGACGCCAACAAAGCAGAGGTACCCTCACTACCAGAAACTCGCCTACGGCGTGTTCATGACGGCTCGTCGGCTGAGCCATTACTTCCAGGAGCACCAGGTCATGGTCATCAACGAGGCACCCCTGAACAGCATCCTGAACAATCCGGAGGCCACAGAACGCGTAGCCCTGTGGGGCATCGAGCTGTCACCCCTAGACATCGTCTACGAGAAGCGACTCGCAATCAAGTCTCACGTCCTCCCGGACTTCCTCGTCCACTAGATGGAGCTGCATCTGCCAGACACACCAGACATGACACAGTCATGGACGATGCACTTCGACGGCTCCAAGCACGAGGCTGGAGCAGGAGTCGTGGTCATACTGACCTCCCCGCAGGGCGACAAGATGAAGTACGTCCTTCGAATGAAATTCCGAGCTTCCAACAACGAGGCCGAATACGAAGCCCTCATCCACGGCATGAGGATGGCAAAGATCTGCGGCGCAACGCACCTGGTCATCTACGGAGACTCCAACCTCGTCGTCCAGCAGACGATGAACGAGTGCGACGCACACACCGAAAACATGATCGCGTACTGGCACTCTACAACTCACTCGAGGGAGAATTCGACGGCTGTGAGCATCGGCACGTCAGGAGAGAAAGCAACAAGGAGGCCGACAGACTTTCCAACATCGGCTCCACCTGTGCACGAGTACCACCAGGTGTGTTCCTCGAACAGATCTGCGTGCCATCCATCAAGAGAAAGTTCCCCAAGGGATCACCCAAAGAGGCAGAGCACTCGGGGGTTGCGCTACCCGAAGGACAGGAAGGACCCGAAAAGCTCGACACAGAGGTCGATGTGGTCAGCCTGATGCAGGTAATGGAAGTCGAAGAAACTTGGACGCAACCATACCTCAGGTACCTGATAGACGGCGAATTGCTTGATAGCCCGATAGATGCCCGGCGCATATCTCGTCGGTCCAAGGCCTTCACCATCATCAATGGCGAGCTGTATAGGCGCGGCATTTCGGGTGTACTCCAAAGGTGTGTCACCATCGATGACGGCAAAACCATCCTCCAAGACATCCACGAGGGCATCTGCGGCCATCACGCAGGCAGTCGCACCCTTGTCGCAAAAGCTCTACGAGCTGGATTCTACTGGCCAACGGCCATGAATGACGCCAAGGACATCGTCCGAAGATGCAATGGGTGCCAAAGGTTTGCAGATAAACCGCACGCACCCGGATCCGAGCTCAGGCCCATGCCCTTGGCCTGGCCCTTCGCCCAATGGGGCCTCGACATGATCGGCAAACTTCCACGATCCTCGAAAGGAGGCCACGTCTACCTCCGGGTCGCAGTCGACAAATTCACCAAGTGGATTGAGGTCATGCCTGTGACTAACCAAAAGGGTAAAACCGTCGTCAAGTTCTTTGAATCCATTGTCTACAGGTTCGGCGTGCCACACAGCATCATCACCAATAATGGGTCGAACTTCATCTCTAAAGAATTCCAAGACTTCTACGAAGACCTCGGAATCAACATCACATACGCCACCGTGGCGCACCCGCAAACAAATGGGCAGGTCGAAAAGGCCAACGGCCTCGTTGGTGCTGGCATCAAGAAGCGCTTAATGAGCCCACTCGAGCGACTCGTGGGTGCCTGGACACAAGAGCTACCTTCGGTCCTGTGGAGCCTACGCACAACGCCAAACAGCTCAACCGGTTACACGCCTTTCTTCATGGTGCACGGAGTCGAAGCCATGCTGCCAGCAGAGGTACGCCACAAGGCCCCACGGGTCGTCACCTACAGCGAAGCCGAATCAACAAACGCACTCGAAGACGCCGTCGACACACTCGACGAAGCACGTGACATAGCAGCAGCTCGATCAGCGGTGTACCAACGGAGTCTCCGCAACTACCACAGCCGACGGCTACGCCCAAGGTCCTTCGTCGAAGGAGACCTAGTCTTGCGACTCAAGCAAGAGCGACCGAAGAAATTCGAGTCACCATGGGAAGGACCCTACGTCATCACTGAAGTCATCCCAGGTGGCGCCTATCGCCTCAAGCACGAGGAGTCTGGAGTCGCATACTCCAATCCATGGAACGTCGCGCAGCTGCGACGCTTCTACCCCTATCTACCCCCCCCCCCTTTTCCAATAAGGCTACTCAGCCGAACAATGTACCTCCTCCTTACGATATGAATAAATCTAAGTGTCCCGCCCCAATATCTTTCGATTATTACATGCATCTTACTACATACTACAACACACTCGGGGGCTCCCCCTACCTCACAACTTCGTAGACTCAGAGAAATGTGTGTACACCTGAGTAGCTGACCACGTCAGGCTAAAGAAAAGGACACGTATGAAAACAAAGCATCACATGCTACACAACAAGAAACCTTTACAATAATAAAGGGCATAACACGCCCAGTCACATATATACACATTTTACATCTATCTCTTTTACAGGTCCTACCTATTCTGAAGAATAGCCTGCGCACGCTGCTCAAACAAATCTACAATTCGCTCGGCATACTGCCTTACAGCCGAATAATGCGGGCGCCTATCCCACTCACCACCATCCGGACGAGGAGGCGGCCCATCCGCTACAGCAGACAGATCTACATCAGGACGATGCAAATGCACAAGGGAAAGCGCGGCCTTCACCCCTGTAATAAGCTGATGTCGTACCAATTCTTCGACACGACGAACATTTCTAAACTTCGCCAGCAGGCCAGAAAGAGTCGACGGCGCACCATCCAACGAAAAAATTACATGCAAAACTGACGCCAATGAAGACTGCACCTGACGAAGCACCCGCGATACCTGGTGGACACGATCCTGCATTGTCGCAAGAACCATGGCACGATCACGATCTATCCAGAAAAACCCGCCGGCCTCCATGTCCTGTTGGGTCAAGCAGTTAATCCGAACAGCAACACGCTCCTTTTCCTCCTTTGGAGCAAGATTAGCACCTGCAATACTCACAAAGTAAGATGTAAGACCAACAGACGCATCCGAAGCAATGAGCAGCAGCTCTAAAAACTCACACTCAAGCTGTTCGGCCAGACGACGCAGCTCCCCCATCAAAAATTCCTCTCGGGTAGCGCTTTGCTCTGCCTTCGACTTCCAAACATCAGCTTGGCCACGCACTCCAAGTAATTCCCTCTCAAGACTACGGATGTGGTCTCGAAGAAACACAAGCTGCGACGCACCATCCAAAGATGGCCGCAGTTGTGCTGCAGACGAAGTGTCTACGGGAGCATCACCCGAAGGATCCTAGAGTAGAAGAAGACAACGATATGAACAAGCAGACAAATGAAGACAAAGCTCGGAAATTCATTATGTACAGCAAAAAGCCACTACGTGGTGCAAGGATTGTTCACGGACACAATTACAAAAGCTGAAGCAAAAACTACCCTATAACTACAACGCCTACGAAGCGGCACCCTGAGTAGCCTCGGAACCGGACTGCCTCACCTTGGCTTCTCCCTGCTGCCTTAGCGCGTACTCGGCCAGCAGATCAATCAACTTCGGCCCGTAACGCTTACAGCGAGAAGAGTAGAGGGTGAAGGCTACCTCGGACCCGTCAGCAGCTGTTGGCATCCGGGAGGTGATCTGAGGAAGGTCCAGCTCCGCTCCAGCCGCCAAGGCCATCGCCAGCCCAACGGACGCTCCGATGCCTTTCTACTTGCGCTTGTACGCCGCAGGTGCTTCGGCCGATAACGCCTCCGCCAAGGCATCGACATCTTCAAGGGCCACGCCCTTGGGGACGAGCTCCTTGTAGAAGCACCCGAGGACCTCCTTGGCTTTGGAAAGCGAGCCGACCACGGTACCGCAGCGGTCTTTAACCGCCGCGGCAGCATCATCCAGAGCACTTCCGTGCTCCAGTGCACCGCGATCAAACTCGATGCCCGCGGCATCTACAATAACAAAGGAAGCAGCATAAGTAAAATGCACTACAAGGAAAGGCAAGGAATCTGAGAAGAGAAGACAGAGAAACTCACCCGAAATAGCCTTGGCAGCCGCCATCGGCCTGCCGGCTACCTCTCTCTCGCGCGAAGCTGCAGCAGTGGTGAGTTGCTCCTCGCGGTCCGTAGCCTCCTGCTGCAGATGCTCCCTAGCCTCGGCCGCGTTGGCTAGCTCCAGCTCGAGGCGCTCCTTCGCACCAACGGCGGCTTCGGCTTTTTTCTCCGCCTGCCCAAGGCTCTCTTTGAGAGCATCGAGCTCACGGAGAGAAGTGTTGTGGTCCTCTGCAGTCAGTAACACACCTATCATATCGAAGGACAAAATACAAGAAGAAGCAGAAAGCCAAAGTTTTAAACATACCTTGCAATTGTTTGAAGTTGGCCTCCAATGCCAGGTGCTGCTGCACCAGCTGATTGGCGCCTTGCACAAATGGCTGCAAAAAGAACGGCTCGGGGGCTACGCCCAAAAAGAACGAGTAAACCGCTCGGGGTCTCCCCCCGAGACTCGAAGTAAAAACGAATAGCAAAACACCCAACAGACGCTCGGGGGCTCCCCTCGAGGCGCGAAGAATCAATGATCAACAGATCATCCGAAAATGCTCGGGGGCTCCCCCTGCAGCAGAAAACAGATATTACTTACATGAATGGATGGCGACTCCGAAGGTTCGCCTGCAGTCTTCTGAGGGAACACCACCAAAGCCTCCTGCGGAGAAGACCTCGGAGCGGTGCCCTCAGAGGTGGCCACCGTCTGAGGAGGAGGAGAAGGAATCTTTGATTCTCCCACCATCTCTCGAGCGCCATCGCTGGATGAGCCGTCAGAAGAGTGGCTGCACAAGAAAAAAGTCAGCCAAGGACAATAAAGCAAAATCGAAAAATGGCACAAAGAAATTGAGGAAGCTTACGAGTCAAGGTCGCTAAGGTCGAAGACAGGAGGGGTATCCTTGCCCTTCTTCTCTTCCTTCTTTTCTTCCTTCTTCTCTTCCTTCTTCCGCTTCGCCGGCGGGTGCGGTGACACGGCCCGCACAGGAATGGTAGGAATCGGAGAAGAAGAACCCCCCTTCCCATCACTGTGACGCTCAAGGCAAAGTGGGTTCCTAGGCGTCGGCGGAGTCGAGGCATCCGACGATTCGCTGGAGATCCTCGTCTGCTTGCGAGTGTGATCCCCACTCGACTCGTTCGCCTCTTCCGCCGGAGATCGAGCCGATGGCATCTCGGACATGGAGTCCACCACCTCATTATCCGGAGCATCCGAGAATACTTCGGGCAATGGAGGCGACATGCCCGGAACCTTGAAATCCTACACAAAAAAAGCAAATATGTTAGCAGGAAAAAAATACAAGTAAAACGCAGACAAAAATAGCTCCACGCGCACGTCCCGGATTTACACCTGAGGAACCGGACGAGAAGCGGAGAACGGAGAAGTCAGCGACTTCCCCGGGATATCCTCTCCAGCCTTGAACTTCAGAAGCGGGCGAAGGACTCCGTCGAGATCTCCCTTGGAGAATTCTTTAGCCGAAACCCTAGTCGGGTCACGACGACCAGCATAAAGGAACATCGGGTGCGCCCTAGCCTAGAGCGGCTGCACCCGACGTTTGAGAAAAGTGCGGATGATATCCACACCGTTCACCTCCTTATCCGGAATCAACTGGAGATCCTCCACTCGATGATAGAGAGTCTCTATCTCCGCTATCTCACCATCCAAGATCTGGTTCTTCCAAGACCTCTTCGTCTCGATCTTTTGGGAGGGGTCGAAAGGAGCAAGACCAAAATCTTGCCCAGCCACCGTGGAGTCGTGGATGTAAAACCATCGCCTCCGCCAGTACTGGACAGATTCGGACATGGAAAAAGAGAAGAAAAGAAGATTGGATTGAAGGGAGATGATGCAACCCCCAATGGGATAAACACCATCAGAACCAGATTGCCTCTTCACGGAATAGAGTTTCCGGAAGAGGCCAAAGTGCGGCTCGATACAGAGCCAGCACTCGCAAAAAGTGATGAAACAGGCGACGTGAAGAAGAGAGTTGGGGGATAGGTGATGCAGCTGGATGCCATAAAGAAAAAGCAGTCCACGAAGGAAGTTGTGGACTGGGAAGGAAAAGCCCTGAATAACAAAAGTGAGGAACATAACCCAAAACCCAGCGGGGGGACGGGGAATTACCTCATTGCCAGGGAGTTTGACGGCCTCCCTATCCTGCGGGATTAAGCCCCGCTCACGAAGCTTGCGGAGATCACTCTCCCGCGTCTCCGATCGCCGCCAGCCACCGTCGGTGACACGGGCAGCGGTAGAACTTTTCTTGCCACCAGCAGCGCTGGTGCCAACCGCAGAAGAAGACTTCTTAGTTTTCCCCATTGCGGTGCGGCGGCGCCGGCGACGAGAACGTAGAATCAAAGAAGGAAATGTCCGAGGATATTCCAGTGCGCAGCAAGAAATCTCAGAGAAGAATGGAGCAGTGAAACAAGAATGGCTGAGGTGAAAATAGACTAATTTTGTCCCCAATGATTATAACGACGAAGACGATGCACGACAACCGTCCATCAAGAAGATCTAACGCCAATGGCAAGATCTGACCATACACGTGTTAGCATAGCAGTGAACCGTCGCTCACACGCCGTCCACTACGCGCGGACATCGAGGCGACGCCGTAATTATCTCCACGCTGCGCGTGACCGGTCAATTCAAGGTCAGAAGGTGGGACCCATGTTCGTCTAGTCACGTCATCTCTGGCTCAGCAGATGCTTGAGGTCACCAATCGTCAGCACTGGCGTCATAAAATTCTATACTAGCAAGCGCCACAATTCTTTGGCTACACAGCTAAGAGTACTCATTCGAATATACGATTCGCCTAACTACTCAGGGGCTACTCCTATCAGGAGCGCTGGCCGTGCACCCGAAAATGAACAAAAACTATAGCACTAAACTATTTTTCTTCAAGTCCTACGTCGAGTCTGCGACTCCACTACGGACTCGGGGGCTACTCCCATAGGGAGCGTGGATTCAAGCATCCAAAAAATTTGTGTCCTACGGACCTGAAGCTGAACAACGGCTGAATTAAAGTCTCTGCTCGAGTCTACGACTCGAACAGACACTCGGGGGCTACTCCCATAGGGAGCACTGGTCGCGCACCCTATGAATTCTTTGACTACGATCCTTCAGATCAGTATGCAAAACTTTTTCGGCAACTCTGCCCTAATTAAACGCTAAGTGAGCAACGTCCTCCTTGGCCAACCGAAGCACCTCCGCGGTGATAAACATTCGGATGTTGTGTCTGCGACACAAAGATAAGACATACAGATATCATCTGATGGCCTGGTAACGCACATGACTGCACTCTGCTAGTAAGAATACGTGCCAACATGCGCGATGAAAAATCCCGACGGACGCGTTGGGTACATCATTTAAATTTACTGGAATTCCACTCCTGTAAGACCTCCGCGGCCTAAGTCGAATTACGCCAGCATCTGTTCCGGATTCGAGTTGAGGGACTCGAATCTGAAGAAGATCGTGTTGTTTTGTTCTAAGACATTTAACTGACCCTGATCCGTCGGGAGATTCAGGCACACGCATCAACAATCCCTACACATTCTCTTGAAAGACAGAGTTGCACCCCAAGGATTGAAGAGTCCTCAGCCGAATCTACGATTCGACTGAACACTCGGGGGCTACTGACATGGTTATACCCCGCGGGTACATGATCTCAGCATACCTAGTCCAGCCCAAGGAAGGCCCACGGCAAATACACGCCGGCCCATGAAGACTTTCGGGTGGCCAAGGCCCATGACGCCTTCGGATCCTTGGAGAGCAAGACTAGGGTAGATAGGAAATTCAAAGGGGTAAACCCTAAAACCTGTAACCGACTCGATCTGTGCCTGGGACCTGCCTGCCTCTATATAAAGGCTAGGAGGGCACGACGAGAAGGCTCTCTGATAATCTCTCGCATACACACCTCCATGCCAGATTGCATCTGTGCACCCCTGTAACCTTCGGTTCCGCCGTAATCAAGAGCAGACAAGCAGGAGTAGGGTTTTCCCTCCGGGGGCCTGGACCTGGGTAAACCTCGTGTCCCCGGTTGCTTGTTTGTTAACCGTTCCGTGATCTCCAGCATCCCCATCTTCTCCAAAACCCAAGTCTATAACAATGGGCATTGACGAGATCGAACCTCGTCACCTCATGCTACTCAACTTCAGTCACCTGCAAGTTCTTGTCATTGTAAGTATTTGTATATCATAGAGAACCGCCAACGAGGTACCCCTTGCACATGGTACAAGAGCTATCCCATTACCAAAATGACAAGGCAAGCAGACCATGATAAGGCATGGCTTAGGGTAGCGGCCCAGGAGTTTCTCTAACACAAAATACAAACTCCATGGCCTTACAAGTTCCCTCTTTATTTCACACTGGTGACATCCATAAACAAAAGATCATGATATCAACTGAGTACAAAGTACAAGTGCAATGTTGAAAACGTTCCCCATGACAGAATGGTTCTACTAATTCCAACGTAAAAGTGCAAGCATATACAACATAGAAGACACAATGGTTCATGTTTATTAGGGGTAAAGAATATAAAGTGTGCCATCAAGTTTGTGAGGGCTTTAATCACTAAGTTTTCTCATAACAAAATATTTTTTGATTGGAAGATAGTTGAAAACAAGAATATACTTTGGAATGGTGTAACACACCATGAATAGTAGTTTATAGTGGACACTTTGGAATAACTTGGTTTCTTGGGAGTTGGAAGCATGAGTAGAGCTCACTCATACAAGTGGAGGCTAGCAAAAGACTGGGAGCAACCAAATAAGAGAGCAATAATGGCCATAATCATGTAGTGCAACAAAGCATTACTAATCAAAGCAAAGAGTGGTACTACAATTCAAGGACTAAATGATCATAGAGGCTATGGTGAATTTTTCATAGTCATAACATGGTGTGATCATGTGCCAAGTCAACCCAAGCAAAACATCAAAGGAGAATACCACAATACTATGCTTTTGCATGCTAAAACAACACATAATTTATTCAAGGCACACTAAGCAATCCCAATTATTTGGAACAAGACATGCTACAGCAATAATCACTAAGCGTAAGGTCAAAAAAACAACTAGCATGTCATGCTAAAGTCTAAGTCACAGTCAATGCAAGCTCCTCTTGCACTTACAAGAAAGAACTTACTACTCCTTTCCAATACCAAGCAACTTAATTGCAAACAACACAGCGAGAACGGGGGTCTAAACTACTTTAAAAAACTAAACAAACTAAGCAAAGAAAACAAAAACTAAGACGCTCCAAGAATAACACAACAGCGCATGAAGCAATAAAAACGAAGTGTCTAGACAAACCTGAGCTTTTTATTGATGAAGAAGGGGATGCCTTGGGCATCCCCAAGTTTTGACGCTTGTACCTCTTTGATATTTCTTGGGGTGACACCGGGGTGGCATCCCCAAGCTTGAGCTTTTGTCCATTCTTCATATCATTGCATCATTCTCTCTCTACACCTGAAATTTTTCCTTCATACAAAACTTCACACAATCTTCATTAACAACATTAGCTTATTCAAAAGATATTAGACCTCTGGCAAAGCTTTGGAACAGCAAGACTTTTTGCTAAAAACACAAGCTACTGTAGTAACTCCTTCAAAAAGCTCAATTCACCTAAAGAGAACTCAAAAAAGGAATTAATAAGAAGCAAATGCAAATAAATGGCAGAAATCTGTCAAAACAGACCAGAAGGTAGAAACCAATTTTTTATAACATCTTCTGTTGCTCAAATCAAAATGTGTTGCACTAACCAAAGTTAGCTAACATACTGGGGGATTTATTCGTAAATTTTCAGCTCGATCCGAGTTATATAGACTCCTCACAATTTTTTTTGGTGGAGGACAGAAATCTGTTTTGGGACAGTAACTCCCCAAATCTTACTTCCCTCTCATTAGAGGTCATTCTTGGCACAAAAAGCAAACAAAGGGATAAGGAGAGGTCATTATAGAAGTAATAACTTCTAAGACTCAAGGAAACTCTTGGGTTATCTCCCAACAAGTACTTTTCTTTAACGCCTTTAAGTTAGGCTTGATAGCTTGAGAAGATGCTCACATAATAATTATGAATTGAAGTCAAAGAGAGCATCAAAAAGCAAATTTAAAACACATTTAAGTCTAACCCTCTTTCTATGCATCGGAATCTTGTACACAAATAAATTCACAAAGAACAAAGTGACAAACATAGGAAGATAAGACAAGAGTAACTTCAAAACTTCCAGCACATAGAGAGGTGTTTCAATACCATCAAAACTTCTACACCTATATTGTCCTCTCTCATAATAATTTTCAGTAGCATCATGAATAAACTCAATGATATAGCTAACACATAAAGCATGCTTTTCATGATCTACAAACACATAATTTCTATCAAGCTCAAAAATAGTGGGATTAAAACCTTCACAGGTTTTACCCAAAGTAGATATTTCAAAAGGATTCATAGGAACATAACATTCATCCTCCTTTGGTAAGCATGGGGGACAATAAAATAATGTAAGGTATAAAGAGTTACTCTCATTAGAATGTAGGCATGGGTATATCCATTCTTCCTCCTTTTGTTCATCACTCTCCCTCTCTTTTTCATCTAATGAGCTTCCAGTTTCAACAATTTTTTCTTCCATAGGCTCCTGCAAGGCATTAGTCTCTTCCATTTGTGGAAAACGCCTATTAAAATATTAAAAAATATAGACATTTTCTTCCTTATAATTATCAAATAAAAATTTAAGTATCTCAAAAATCTCACATTCATAAGGTGCATCATCAGTATTTTCAAGCAAACTAGCAAGTTCAAATGCACCCTTGAAGGCAATAAATTCTTCAATTTGTTTCACGTTATAAAAGTCATAGTTTACTTTAACATAAGAGGATATGGTAACATTATCATAATACTCATATTGAAAAGGGAGGTGTTTATACCTCCTACAGCAACAAGCTTTATCAATGCAATAAGTCACATTATAAATAGAGCACACGTCTCTAGCAATAGTATTCAACTTATCAATTTGTTCCCATAAGTGTTTTCCTTTTTGTGACAAACGGTGTTCCTTATAATAATACTTTTGTTATTCCGTGAACCCACCTTACCAATAAGCACTAGTTTCAAAGAAACCATCCATTGATAGAAAGCATTAGCAAGCAAGGCAAAGACAGACCAGCAACTAGAGCAGGAACTAATTTTTTTGTGTTTTTGAATAAAACAAGCAAACCAAACTAGACTAATTTTTTTTGGGTTTATTTTTTGAAAATACGCAAACAATACCAAGCAAAAGAAACAAAGAAAACTAAAAACAAAGTAAAGAGAAAGGAAGTGAAGAACTCCCCTAGTGAATACGTCCTTAGCCTCCCCAACAATGGCACCAGAAAGACTTAACGGTGCTCGACGTGGCACTTTGTTGGTGACCCCAAGAGCAGGGTGTGAAGAGCACAGCAGCAGGTTATCGAACCAGAAGGAGGAAGGAAACATCACACAGGTGTTGCAAACAATATGGAGACCTGCACAACACAAACTCAAGACTTTGCCCCAACGAACAGTGAGGTTGTCAAGCTCACCGGTTTGCTGTAACAAAGGATTAAATGTATGGTGTGGAAGGTAATGATGGTTTGAAGCAAGTAAACAAGTAATAGTGGAAGATGTATCAATGGTAAAGATTGGACCAGGGTCCATAGTTCACTAGAGGTGCTCTCCTTAGATAAATAACATGGCATGAAGGGTAGACAAATTACAGCAGGGCAATTGACAGGAACTGAGCAAGCCATAACAATGCAATTACTAGCCAGAAAGATCCTATGAGGTTGATTGGGCAATACAACAATATACATAGACCGTCATCCAACTGCATCTATGACTAGAAGTCCACCTTCAGGTTATCATCCGAACCCCCTCCAGTATTAGGTTGCAACCAACAGACAACTGCTTTAAGCAAAGTGTGTAAGGTAAACATTCCACATGTTCCATGAACAAGAGACCGTTGTTTTCTCCCTAGTAGAAACAACACATCTACAATCGAAGAGATTATTGTCACTTCCCTTGGAAACTAGAGGCATGAACCCACTATCGAGCATAAATACTCCCTCTTGGAGTCACTAGCAACTACTTGGCCAAGATAACCACTAGAAACAAAGAGCATGCAAGATCACAAACAACACAGACATGATAGAATCATAAAGATAGAACCATTAATCAAACTAACATAATAATCTCAATATCCATCGGATCCCCGCAAACACAACATGCATGATTACAAATAGATTAGATCTTGATCATGAACGGAGCTCACAAGATCTATACATGAAAGCACAAAGGAGGAGATACGACCATCTAGCTACTACATGGACCCATAGTCCAAGGTGGAACTACTCACAAATCATACCGGAGAGAAGGCCTACGGGATCATCTCCCCTCTGGTAGGGTGCCGAGAAGAGCTTTTGATCCCCCCTAATCTAGGGACGATGGTGGCGGTGGCTACAGACGGTTTTGTGGAATATTGACCGGGTCCTAAGAGTTTCTGCATCGAGGGCTTCTTATAGGTGAAGGGGGGGCGAGGCGGCCGCCAGGGCGTCCAAACCCTACCCAGGCGCGGGCTAGGGCCCATCCGCGCCTGGGGGGTCTGGCCCCTCTGGTCGGCCCCTCGGGCTCTCTTCTGGACTTCTTGTTCCCCATGGAAAGTTATTGACTTTGTCCTTCGTCTTGTCCCAATTCCGAGAATATTTCTTTACTAACTTTTCTGAAACCAAAAACAGCAGAAAACAGGCATATAGCACTGTTGCAACTTGTTAATAGGTTAGTACCAGAAAACATGTAAAAATCACCTCAAAGTGTAGACAAGTAAAGCAAAGTAGATACTAAACAAGCATGGAGCATCAAAAATTATAGATACGTTTCCAACGCATCAGCCGGCGCCGTTTGGGGCAAACTGACTGCTGAGGAGGATGGGCGTCCTTAGAAACCAAGTTCTACTCATGCTTCCAACTCCCAAGAAACCAAGTTATTCCAAAGTGTCCACTATAAACTCATATGCATGGTGTGTTACACCATTCCAAGTATATTCTTGTTTTCAACTATCTTCCAATTAAAAACTATTTTGTTATGTGAAAACTTAGTGATTAAAGCCCTCACGAACTTGATGGCACACTTTATTCTTTGCCCCTAATAAACTTGAACCATTGTGACAACTTTGTTGTATATGCTTGCACTTATAAGTTGGAATTAGCAGAACCGTGCTGTCACGGGGAACGTTTTCAACATTGAACTTGTACTCTGTACTCAGTTGATATCATGTTCTTTTGTCTATGGATGTCACCGGTGTGAAATAAAGAGGGAACTTGTAAGTCCATGGAGTTTGTATTCTGTATTAGAGAAACGCCTGGGCCGCTAGCCTAAGCCATGCCTAATCATGGTGGAAACTTGCAGCATCACCATAGTGAGTTATCTATGAAGCATCTTCAAGAAAAATCTATGCATATGGTAAGTAAAAAAATTGCTGAGATGCTCATTGTCTGCTTGTCTTTTCATTTTGGTTACGGGAAAGCTCCCGTACCATGTGCAAGGGGTACCCCGTTGGCGGTTCTCAATGATATGCAAATACTTACAGTGACAAGAACTTACCTGGACCCAAAGTTGAGTATGCATGAGGTGTGGCCCTCGTATTCAAGGGACTTGAGATTGCCAACTTATACTTCGTCAAGCATATACTCCAGCTTTGCCACTTTAACCTTAACCACTTCAAGATGCTTATGATAGGGGCAATGAGGGCTGAAAGCTAACAAGTACTATAATTTTTGGAAGCTCTTTTTGGAACTTGTAATCCCTGCTTCCTTTACAAAAAAGGTCTTTCTTCCACCATTATTTGATTCTCCACCTTCTACCTTTAGGCACCATTAAGAGAGCATAGTTGTCATTCTGTTTGCAGTGTTCCAAAGATTATTAATTGATGCATATTGTGTTATTACTTGCTCTTATGCTACTTGTTTCTAGTCACCCTTGTGAACTTTGCAGGTGTCCTATGCATTATATTGCTACTCTATGAGGGACAAGCTGATTGACACTATGCTATGTTTTCTGTATGTGAAACAAACAAATGTTTTTCAATGCATGTTATTCATGATCTTTGTTTGTAGCTTGGCATGTTGCATGCATAGTTACTATGTCCTATTGTTAGAACTCCATCTTTCATGCACATGTTTAGAGTTATTTGATCCCATCTTTCAATGCTTGCAAATGGTTGGATCTTTATTGTGAGGGTGCATGTCACCTCAAAAATTATTCTGTTTATCACTTACCTACTCGAGGACGAGGATGAGTTAAGCTTGGGGATGTTGATATGTTGTAAACGTATCTTAATTTTTGATGCTACACGCTTGTTTTGTATCTACTTTTCTTTGATTGTCTACACTTTGAGGTGCTGTTTACATGTTTTCTGGTACTAACCTATTAACAAGTTGCAACAGTGCCAGATGCCTGTTTTCTGATGTTTTTGGTTTCAGAAAAGTTAGTAAATAAATATTCTCGGAATTGGACGGGACAAAGGACAAAGTCAATTACTTTCCGTGGGGAACAAGAAGTCCAGAGGAGAGCCCAGGAGGCCAGCCAAGGGGGCCAGACCCACCCTAGGCGCGGGTGGGCCCTAGCCCGCGCCTGGCTAGGGTTTGCAGCCCCTGGCCGCCTCCTCGGTCTCCCCCTTCGCTTAAAAGAAGCCCCCGATGCAGAAACCATGAGTACCCGATCAGAAATCCACGAAACCATCTGTAGCCGCCACCATCGTCCCTAGATCGGGGGGATCTGAAGTTCTTCCTAGCACCCTGCCGGAGGGGAGATCATCCCGGAGGCCTTCTCTCCGGTATGATGCGTGAGTAGTTCCACCTTGGACTATGGGTCCATGTAGTAGCTAGATGGTTGTATCTCCTCCTTTGTGCTTTCATGTATAGATCTTGTGAGCTCCGTTCATGATCAAGATCTAATCTATTTGTAATCATGCATGTTCCGTTTGCGGGGATCCGATGGATATTTAGATTATTATGTTGGTTTGATTAATGGTTTTGTCTTTATGATTCTATCATGTCTGTGTTTTTTGTGATTTTGCATGCTCTCCGTTGCTAGTGGTTATCTTGGCCAAGTAGTTGCTAGTGACTCCAAGAAGGGGTATTTATGCTCGATAGTGGGTTCATGCCTCTAGTTTCCAAGGGAAGTGACAATAATCTCTTCGGTTGTAGATGTGTTGTTGCTACTAGGGAGAAAACAACGGTCTCTTGTTCATGGAACATGTGGACTGTTTACCTTACACACTTTGCTTAAAGCAGTTGTCTGTTGCTTGCAACTTAATACTGGAGGGGGTTCGGATGATAACCTGAAAAGGTGGACTTGTAGTCATAGATGCAGTTGGATGGCGGTCTATGTATCTTGTTGTATTGCCCAATCGAATCTCATAGGATCTTTCTGACTATTAATTGCATTGTTATGCCTTGCTTAGTTCCTGTCAATTGCCCTGCTGTAATTTGTTTACCCTTCATGCCATGTTGTTTATCTAAGGAGAGAACCTCTAGTGAACTATGGACCCCGGTCCAATCTTTACCATTGATACATATTCCACTGTTACTTGTTTACTTGTTGCAGACCATTATTACCTTCCACACCATATGTTTAATCCTTTGTTATAGCAAACCGGTGAGCTTGACAACCTCACTGTTCGTTGGGGCAAAGTCTTGAGTTTGTGTTGTGCAGGTCTCCACGTTGTTTGCAACACCTCTGTGATGTTTCCTTCATCCTTCTGGTTCGATAACCTCAGTCTCAACTGAGGGAAAACTTGCTGTTGTGCTCTTCACACCCTGCGCTTGGGGTCACCATCTAAGTGCCACGTCGAGCACCGTCACCGAGCAACAACGACGGTGGCGATGACGGGACCCAGGACGCTGAGTACACATGCTTCTACCGCAACTTCGGCATGTTGACGACCCACAAGTATAGGGGGTGTATCGCAGTACTTTCGATAAATAGGAGTGTCGATCCCAACGAGGAGTAGAAGGTGTTGACTAGTGGTATGGAGCAGGAAATCTCTGTAAATACTTAGAAAACGGATTTTTAGGGGTTTTCTAACAAGGCAACAAAACAAAGAGCAAGTAATAAATAACAAACGCAGCAAGTGGCCAAATCCTTTCTTAGCAAAGGACAAGCCGGTGGAAATACTTATAAGGACCAAACGTTCTCGAGGACACATGGGAATTCTGTCAAGTGCTTACGCTTCAAATAGCTGAGTACTCTTCTTTCGTGTTGTAAGTGTTGTGTGGGTGAACCTGTGCTAATGTACCTACCTTACTTGGACTAATACATACTTGTAATTAAACCCCCTGCAAACATATGTAACTACAGGAAAGTAATTAAGATATAAACCTAACCACAGCCTTAAACTCTGAGATCCTACGCTCCCTTATGCAATGGTGTCCTAACGGGGGTTCAGGTTTCTGTCACTCCGGCAACCCCACAATTAGTAGCCAAATACACAATGCATTCCCCTAGGCCCATAAATGGTGAAGAATCATGTAGTCGATGTTCACATGACACCACTAGAATAATATCACCACAACTTAAATACTAAACCATTGAATAATAACTCAACACAGATCCACTAATAACAACATGACTTCTCCCATGTCCTCAAGAAGTAGACGAACTACTCACAAGACATCATATGGATCAACATCAAAGATGATATGGTGATGAATAACAATCTGACCATAAACAATAATCCAATGGTTCCACTCACAAGCATCAACTACAATAGTAATTAACACCGGGAAAGCTTCCCCTAAGAACTAAAGCAATATCCAACACAATTGTTACAGCGGGGCGGAGTGGTTATGATGGTGCTGGTGGATATGATGGTGTGGATTATGGTGATGATGATCCCGATGAAGCCTAGCTTGACGATGGTGTTGATGGCGACGATCTCCCCTCTCCGGGAAGGAATTTCCCCGGCAGAAATCTGTTTGCCAGAGAGATCTTTCTCTCTCGGTGTTTTCCGCCCCGCAGAGGCGGCGGAAATCTATCTGTGGTCGCCCCTCTGGTATTAGGGTTCCGTGAGGAAGATATAGGCGAGAGGGCGGAGTCAGAGGCCGGGCAGGTGGGCCACACCTGCCCTAGGCGCGGGGCCAGGTGGGCCCGCGCCTAGGGGGTGTGAGCCCCTTGTGGCCCTTCTTCTCCTCCCCTTCTTGCTTCCTCTGTCTTCCGGGAAAATATAATTTTCCCATATTTTTCTGGTATTTTTCTGATCTTCGCGAAATTGCATCAAAACACCTCTTTTTCCATCAGAATCCAGACTCCGGCAGTCCATCCTCCAAGAATCATCCAACATGCAAAAACAGTGGAAAAGACATAAGTAATACCTCATAATAAGACATATATCAATGAATAGAGGCAAATTACGATATAGAATGGTGATGCAAATTATACGTATCAACTCCCCCCAAACTTAGACCTTCGCTTGTCCCCAAGAAAAAACTGAGCTCAGTAAACATGTCCACGGGTTTATGGAGTGGAGTGTCGATAAAAGAATACGGACAAGAAGCATCACACTTACCATTACACAACTTATAGAAGCAAGCAACTCACCACTATATAACTTAGCTTGCAACAAGTACATGAGTCACAATAGAGATGCATAAAGATAAATCATAATTGGAATTGGCAAACTCTTGTTCCTGGTCAGAGAACATCTGGCAAATGGTTTCACAAAAAGATTTTTGTAGAAGTTTTATAACAGGAGCACTCTTTGCTCAAAAAGGTTTTTCAATGAAGGCTTTCAAAGTAATAGTCAATAAATAAGAGTTGTGTGCAAACAAGGAAGATAAAGAACATGATTGAATAAATCACCATATGAATGCTTGCAACACAACAACTCAAATGCTTGCTGGAGATAGAGAGGAAGTAGGTTTACTGACTCAACTTGGTAGCTAGGAGAAAGGTCCCTTTATAGAGGGAAGCAGGGATTACAAGTCATAAAGAGCTTCCAAAAGATTATGGTACTTACTAGCTTTGATCCCTCATTGCCCCTATCATAGGCATCTTGAGATGATTAAGGTTAAAGTGCACAAATATGGAGTATATGCTTGATGAAACATAAGTTGGCAATCTCATGTCCCTTCAATATGAGGACCACTCCTCATGCTACTCAACTTTAGTCAACTGTAAGTTCTTGTCATTGTAAGTACATGCGTATCATAGAGAACCGCCAACGGGGTACCCCTGCACATGGTACAGGAGATTTCCCATAACCAAAATGACAAGGCAAGCAAACAATGAGCATCTCAGCGATCTTTTTATTTACTATATGCATAGCTTTTTATTGAGGATGCTTCATAGATAGCTCACTATGGTGAAGTTGCAAGTTTCCACCATGATTAGGCATGGCTTAGGCTAGTGGCCCAGGCGTTTCTCTAACACAAAATACAGATTCCATGGACTTACAAGTTCCCTCTTTATTTCACACCGTTGACATCCACAAACAAAAGAGCACGATATCAACTGTGTACAAAGTACAAGTGCAATGTTGAAAACGTTCCCCGTGACAACACAGTTCTGCTAATTCCAATGTATAGATGCAAGCATATACAACTTCGATGACACAATGGTTCAAGTCTATTAGGGGCAAGAAAATAAGGTGTGCCATCAAGTTCGTGAGAGCTTTACTAACTAGTTTTCACATAACAAAATACTTTTTAATTCGAAAGATAGATGAAGCTTGGAAATTTGCTTGGAATAGCAAAAGCTACTAGGTAGATATGGTGGACACAAATGGCAAAGGTTTTAAAGAGTTTGGAAACATGAGAAGTATTCCTTCCCAAAACAGGTTTTTGGCTAGCAAGGCTCGGTAGCAAGCAAGAGAGTTGAAAGAAACAAGCAAACATACAAGTAATAAAGCCAAACATGCAATCTTTCTTGAAGACACAAAAGATCTTAAATAGAGAATACTAAACTTATGAGCCAACAAGAAAGAAAATAAACTATACAAAATACCTGTAAGCTTTTTCTCTTTTTTCTTTCAAACCTCAAAAGTATTGCTACTGACCAGAACTCGGTTTGCCAAAACCAATTTAGATCCACTTGATGATCCTAAAGTGATGCCAATACTGGTCAACAAGATCCATCATATAATACAGATTACAAACTAAAAATAAGAGGTGCAAAAAGTAAAAGATGAAACTTCTCATTAATATTCCAATAAAGGCGCTCACACCAAGGGATACATAGATAACCAACTAAAAAGAGAGATACTTCCACATGCAAACCAAACTATAAGATAACTTCTCTACCAAAGATATGAATCCACTAAAAAGGTAAAAGATAATAGATAATGATTGTGATAGCGACACCCCCCCCCCCCCAAGCTTGGAACAAGCCAAGGGGATGCCAAACATGATGATGAATTACTCCTTCGGTGGTGGTGGTGTTCTCTTGATAATCTCTTCAATAAGTTTCTTCAAATTCTCAATAACGAAGGTCAGAGTACGAATCAACTCCTAATTATGCTCAATGCAGCTCATGATTAATTCAGACCGAGGATCCTAGTCCTTGTTATTATTTCTCCACTCTTCCTTATTAGAGTGTTCCTTCCTTGCATGGTTAGAACGAGTGGTACGAGGAGGAAGTGTCCGTGGAGAGAGGATATGACGCGGAAGTTTCCCTCATGTAGACATTCATGTTGTCCTCCTAAGCTTGATAGGGGTTTCCACCACTCCAATGCTTGTGATGGTTGCGCGGGTGTCTGGATGTTTGTCCTCCTCCATGTCCCCTTCATAACCTACCAAAATCTCCTCCTCCTTGGGTTTGCGAGGATTGTCTTCCTCGGGCTTCTTGCCTTTGTCGTTGGCGGAGACCATGGTGCTCTAAACTTGAGAAGTTTTCCTGACAGAAACATATCGAAACAAAAACACGATGAGAACACGATGCACGAACCTCGGAGGATCGAGGGGTTATATATTATGAAGTTTCAGAGCATAAGGAAGGTTTTGATATGGAAACGAGGCAGAGTCGGAGCTCGGGGGAGGCACACCCCCTCCAGGCGCAGGGCAAGGTGGGCCCGCGCCTGGGGTGGGTTTGGCCACCCTGGCCTCCGGTTCCTCCTCTATTCTGTCTTGTAACTTCCCTTATGTATTAAAAACATCAAAAATATAAAAAGATTGGGGTTTCACGAACCTTCTGTTTTCACCTTCTTTACCTATTCAAAGACGAACTCTGCAGACTCCTTTTCTCCTTCTCCTGGAAATTCCTTTCCTCACAAGATCTTACACAAAACTCAATGGCAACATTAGTGTAAGAAAAAACAATTGACCTTTAGGTGCACACTTCAACTAAAATCCATCAAAACAAAAGCTTCTGTAAGAGGCAAATGCAAATGATAGCAGAAATCTGTCAAAACAGACCAGCAGGTAAAGATTGATTTTTTCGAAAACCTTCTATTGATCAAATCAAAAGGTACAGAACTAATGAAAGTTGGGTAGCAACCTGGAGAACAAGCTTAGAAAAATACAGCTCCATACGTCATACTGAGCTCCCTCACGAATTTTTACGGTACAGCACAAAAATCTGTCCCAGGACAACCACTTTTCACAACTCCCCCACTTCACAAAAGTAGTTGAACTTGACACAAAAACCAAAACAAAAAGGATAAGGAGCGGTTATTACTGAGGTAATAACTTCCAAGACACACTCCCAACAAGTACTTTTCTTTAATGCCTTTAAGTTAGGCTTGAAACTTTCAAAGATGCTCACAAAGGAGATATATATTTAAAGTGAAAGAGACATCAAGAAGCAAATAACCAACACATTTGAGTCTAACCCACTTCCTATGCATGGGGGTATCATGAGAAAACAAATTGTTGAAGCAAAAATCCACCAGCATGGGAAGACAAAACAAATGCAACTTCAAAGCTTTCAACATAAAACGGGGAAACTTAACATTATTGGAATCCATAAAACCATGTTTCCCTCTCTCATAATAACTTTCAGCAGCACTTTGAATAAAGTCGACAATATAACCATCAAAGGAATCAATTTTATCACAAGAATGAGCATACTTACAGTCACCAAAAAGAGGTCCAAGGTCATAAACTGGATCAGTAGAAGCAAGTTGTTCCATCCTGAAATCTTTATTAGGCAAGCTATTTTCACAAGGAGCTTTAGCAAATTTGGAAAAGTTAAACTCATAAGAATCTCCATCAAACTTAGTTAAAACTTTATCCTTCTTACAATCTATAATAGCTCCACAAGTATTCAAGAAAGGTCTACCAAAAATGATAGGACAAGTTTTGCTAGCTGCAGAATTAAGCACTAGAAAATCAGCAGGATACTTAATCTTACCACAGAGAACCTCCACATCTCTTTCAATACCAATAGGGCAAATGGTTTCCTTATTTGCAAGATGAATAACCACATCAATGTCCTTAATCTCACAAGGACAAATTTTGTGCATAATTTCCCTGTAAAGCTCATAAGGAATAGCACTAGAACTAGCACCAATATCACATAAACCATAGTAGCAATGATCACCAATTTTAACAGAAAGCACAGGAACACTAGCTTTTCTAGCCTTATTAGGATGAGAGATAATATTAGAAGCGTCTTCACAGAAGACAATGTGTTCATCCTCTATATTTATAGCGCCAAGATCTTTCACAATAGCTACCATAGGCTCAATATTCAATTGCTCAACAGGCTCCACAGTTTTCTTTGAACTTTTTCTATTTGCACTAATCATCATAGAATACTCCTTTACCTTAGCTGGAAAAGGTATTTTCTCAACATAAGGTTCAGGCACAATATGATTAGTAGTACAAACTTCAGTTCTTCTAATAGGAACATGACTAACAACATCTTTATAAGGTGCGTGGTACTTATTCCACTTCTTTTGGGGAATTTTTATGTAAGAGGCAAAGGCCTTAAAACAGTTGGCAATACTTTGGGAATCAAAACTAAACTCATTATTAATATCACGAAAGTCATCATTTCCCATAAAAGATTTAATGCATTCATAATCATATTTTATACCTGACTTTCTTCCTTTCTCATTCTCCCAAGCTTCAGTGTTCTCTTGAATACGGTCTAGTAGATCCCATTTGGCTTCTTCCTTCTTACGTGTGAATGATCCAGCACAAGAAACATCTAGTAAATCTTTATCATGAAGAGAAAGCCTAGCATAAAAGTTATTGATAATGATATTGTTAGGGAGTTCATGAATAGGACATTTAAGCATTAGTAACTTCAATCTCCCCCAAACTTGAGCTGTACTCTCTCCATCACGAGGCCAAAAGTTATATATCAGATTTCTATCCTTATGAATCTCACTGGGAGGATAGAATTTAGAATAAAAGAGAGATGCCATTTCCTCTTATTCCATGGATTGTCCATTCTTCAGCAGCTTATACCATTCTTCAGCTCTCCCTTTCAAGGATATAGGGAGTAACTTCTTCTTCACCTGTTTAGTTGTTATACCTGCACACTTAAACAACCCACATAATTCATGGATAAAAATCAAATGATCACTAGGGTGGACAGTTCCATCCCCAAAATAATAATTATCCATAACACGATCAACAATACTTGTAGGTATCTTTAAAGGATCTATCTCAACAGGTGGTGGTTCATCTACTACCCTAGCAGTGGTAGTAGTTTTGCCAAACAGAAAACCAAGTGGGTTATCCATATAGGAACAAAGTAACAAAAAGCAATACTCACAGTAAAAGTTTCCTTTACCAGTTCCACTCTTCAATAGCGCTTCACTCCCCGACAACGGCGCTAGAAAATAGTCTTCATGACCCACAAGTATAGGGGGTGTATCGCAGTACTTTCAATAAATAGGAGTGTCGATCCCAACGAGGAGCAGAAGGTGTTGACTAGTGGTATGGAGCAGGAAATCTCTGTAAATACTTAGCAAACGGATTTTTAGGGGTTTTCTGATAAGGCAACAAAACAAAGAGAAAGTAACAAAAAACAAACGCAGAAAGTGGCCCAATCGTTTCTTATCAAAGGACAAGCGGTGGAAATACTTATAAGGACCAAATGTTCTCGAGGACACATGGGAATTCTGTAAAGTGCTTTCGCTTCAAATAGCTGAGTACTCTTCTTTGGTGTTGTAAGTGTGTGTGTGGGTGAACCTGTGCTAATGTACCGACCTTACTTGTACTAATACATACTTGTGATTAAACCCCCTGCAAACATCTATAACTACAGGAAAGTAATTAAGATATAAACCTAACCACGGCCTTAAACTCTGAGATCCTACGCTCCCTTATGCAATGGTGTCCTAACGGGGTTTCAGGTTTCTGTCACTCCGGCAACCCCACAATTAGTAGCCAAATACACAATGCATTTCCCTAGCCCCATAAATGGTGAAGTATATCATGTAGTCGACGTTCACATGACACCACTAGAAGAATAGCACCACAACTTAAATAATAAACCATTAAATAATAACTCAACACAGATCTACTAATAACAATATGACTTCTCTCATGTCCTCAAGAACTAGACGAACTACTCACAAGACATCATATGGATCAAGATCAAAGATGATATGGTGATGAATAACAATCTGAACATAAACAATAATCCAATGGTTCCACTCACAAGCATCAACTACAATAGTAATTAACACCGAGAAAGTTTCCCCTAAGAACTAAAGCAATATCCAACACAATTGTTGCAGCGGGATGAAGTGGTGATGATGGTGCTGGTGGAGATGATGGTGTGGATGATGGTAATGATGATCCCGATGAAGCCTAGCTTGACGATGGTGTTGATGGCGATGATATTCCCTCTCCGGGAAGGAATTTCCCTGGCAGAAATCTGTCTTCCAGAGAGATCTTTCTCTCTCGGTGTTTTCCACCCTGCAGAGGCGGTGGAAATCTATCTGTGGTTGCACCCGTGGTATTAGGGTTCCGTGAGGAAGATATAGGCGAGAGGACGGAGTCGGAGGCCAGGCAGGTGGGCCACACCTGCCCTAGGCGCGGGGCCAGGTGGGCCTACCCCTAGGGTGTGTGGGCCCCCTGTGGCCCTTCTTCTCCTCCCCTTCTTGCTTCCTCTGTCTTCCGGGAAAATATAATTTTCCCATATTTTTCTGGTATTTTTATGATCTTCGCGAAATTGCATCAAAACACCTCTTTTTCCATCAGAATCCAGACTTCGGCAGTCCATTCTCCAAAAATCATCGAACGTGCAAAAACAGTAGAAAAGACATAAGTAATACCTCATAATACGACATATATCAATAAATACAGGCAAATTATGATATAGAATGGTGATATAAATTAGACGTATCACATGTGAACATCGCGCCCGGCGGCATCGGCATTGGCATCAGCATCGTCCTAGTAATTATTACTACTCTCTCCGTCGTATATTAGTTGACTTGGATTTGTCTAGATTCAGATGTATCTAGACATGTTTTGGAGCTAGATGCATTCGAATCTAGACATCCAAGTCAGGTAATATGGGTCGGAGAGAGTATATTTTTTATTTTTTTAGCCTAATGCAGTTAAAATTCGGATATATGCCCGAATTTGACATAATATATACGAACTCGCCTATTTTAAAAAAAATCGTCTAAATTTCGCCAATTTTGTTTGAAGTTTAGCTAAAATGGAAACTTGACATAAAAAGGCGAGTGGAAAAACTGACTTTTACATCCGTCCGTGCTAAATAGCTGGACCTAGAAACGCCGAGTGGAGGCGTTCTAAGGCGATAGGAGACAAGGCAAATCGACGGCGACACCGACAGGAGGAAGGAAGCCCCAATCGCTTGTGTGCGCTCTCTCGTGAATGAAGGGGTTGCATCGCCGCCTTTGATCTTAGCCACAGCGGAGTGGTGCTGATCGTGCCCTTCTGAACAATCAGGGAAGATTAATCACAGGCTGCACGTAGTGGTTCCATCTGGAGTGAAACAGTTTGCTTTCAATAGTATACTTTTTGGATTATATGCTATTCTATGGAAAATGGTTGCAAGGGATAAACGAATTCTGTTGTAACCAATATGAGCATGGGAAATGTCTAGTTTACTTCATGTATGGAGCGCTTGTACATTCAGATGTACTCCCTCCGTTTTAAAATATAAGATGTCTTAGCTTTATGAAACAAATGTATCTAGATTTCTTTTAGTATATAGGTTCACTCAGGTTTGGAGTGAATCTACACACTAAAAGAAGTTTAGATATATTTTTTTTACAAACCTAAAACATCTTATGTTTTAAAACGGAGGGAGTACAGGTTAACATAACAATAAAGTGAACGTGGAACCTTTGCAAACGTGTCATCCTTACACCAAGTAGTGATGCAAGTGGGTCAATGTTAGGGTACCCTCTATCCTCTTTAGTTCAACGAAATGAACTAATTTTTTTGATAACATCATTATTTTAAAAAGGTTAGTTTATTTTTGAAAATTAAAGAGGACGTAGGATACCCTAATAGTGACTCACTTGCATATTTAACACCAAGGATAACTTTGCAAAATGCAAGGGGAAAGGAAGCTTATAATATTATTTTTGTCATAATGAAGAGACTATCAAACATATGTTTTTCTGGTGCAACTTCACACATTCTATATGGTTAATTATTATGTAATTTTTTAACTTTTATCCGCCAGTTAGTGTTTTCGGGAATCGATCATAGAATCTTCATTACGGTGGAAGTGGACGATATAGTTTTAATGATAATAACGTACTTTCTCTGTTTCAAAATCTTTATAAAAAAAGTGTATTTAGACTTTTTTATGTATAGGTTCGTGTAGATTCGGAATGAACCTACACACTAAAAAAGATCAAGATATATACTCTTTTCTCTAAGTTAAAACATCTTATATTTTAAAATGGAAGGAGTATCTTTCTACATATATATACTCCCTCCGACTCATATTAGTTACCTTAAATTTGTCTAGATTCGAATGTATCTAGATATGTTTTAGTGCTAGATATATCCAAATCTAGAAAAGTTGGAAGTACTGATATACCTATTGGCTATGTTCTTGGTTGTGTACACGGATAAAGTAGGCGTTGAGAGATTTTTTTTAACCTTATATGGATAGAGACGTAGTTTTCGTATCGGACATGTACAAGAGAACGAGTTATACGGCTCATGCATGCACTTTTATATTTTCCTTTCATTTTACCCTTTTTCTTGTTATGAGGTGAGTACATCCACTTGTGAAAATTACATTGGTCTATTAATAAACATCAATATCAGTACAGAGAGTTTTAAAAGTAACAAATGTTATAGATAGGTCGATTGGACCACTTAGCGACAACTACAAACATTAGTGCATGTGGAAGGCGCGTCGTTATCATCGCCCCTACATCCCCGAAGCCAGGTAAAGCTTGTCGTAATAGAGCTTGTTATAGTAGACAAACGAAAAGTCGTGCTAAGCCCATAAAAGACCTACGCTCCAGAGCAGCAACCATCCCTAATGATGATATATCGTAGATCGGAAGAGACTGACCTAAAACCGACTGAATTATAGGAGATCTGTCGGATACACGACTTCATGCGTCCTTCGTTGGCGCTAGACGCGCCACAATAGCGAAAATAACTTTATTCTATGATGTAGCTGTCGTCTCAATTTTCCATAGAAGACATTAATAAATGGACTAAACAAAAAAGGGAACCCTTTTGGCGGCGAAGGGCCTGATGTGTCTTGAAGAACCCAACGCAAACAGAAACGGCTTTTTGACCAGACCGGTATGCTGAGGACAGATGAGATAAATGAGATCATGAGGAGGCTACCCATCTGGGGTTTCGTCCCTATGATGGGCGACGCCGCCAGTCCGTCCTGTCTCCGTTGGCCTTGGGCCCTTGTATGTGCGGCCCATGGCCCCTCGCGAATGGGAGGGAGGGTTCCCATTTCTTGTTTAGCTTGTTTGTCGGCGTCTTTTTCAGAATAGTGAAGCGGTGGCTATATCTTAAAGTTATAATAAAATACTCTCCGCCATCCTCTAGTGCGATGGTCCTTGGGGCCTTAGCATGACGACTTTTTGTCTGTCTACTACAATAAGTTTTACTACGACAAGTTTTGTCCGGCTCTAATGAGATAGGGGCGAAGATGGAGACACGTCTTCAACTCGTGCTAGTGTATGTATCATCGTTAGATCGTCCAAAGATCTATCCATAATTTTTTTTACGTTTAGATATTTTTGTAAATCAGGTGGAATACTTTTTTTAAAAGAAAACCAGAAATGGAGCAGTGGCCGTTACCCTAGATGAGTTTTATTCAATCGCCGATCGCCTTGGCCTAATGTACTGGTTCATGTCTATTGTACTTTAGTCTTGTTCTAAATCAAAATTAGTAAAATTTAACTAACTTTATAAAAAATAGGAATATACAACTTTAAATTGATACTGGTAGATATGTTTTAAATTTATTTTATTAATATATTATTTTAATATATTGTTATACTTATTTATAAAGTTGATCAAATTTAATAAAATTTGACTTGGATAAAAGCTAGACAGAGAGAGCATATAAAAGGAGCTCACTTTATTAGGGAAACGCATATGTTGATACTCCCTCCGACCCATATTATTTACTTGGATTTGTCAAAATTCGGATGAACCTATATACAAATAGTGTCTAGATTCATTCAAATTTAGAAAAATTGAAGTCAACTAATATGGGTCGGAGGGAGTACGAAACTGCGAACACACTTTTTTCACAACCTCTCGCACTTGTAATTGGTCCCTATAGACGAATAGACGATTACGAGGTATGTACTACTTCATTTGTATAAGATGTTTTAACTTTGTAAAATAAATGTATCTGGACTTATTTTAATCAGGGCCGTCTTCAGAAATTTGGGGCCCCAGTGCAAGGCACAAAATGAGGCCCTAAATTTTAATAATTTTATATGTCATAAACATAATTTGACTTAATTATATAACTTGAATATATGGTATTTCATATCCTATTTAGTGACATCAAATATTTGTGTTAAAATAGCAAATGTGACACTAAATAAATACTGACCACATGTTCTACCAAAAAGCACGATTGGGTTTGGTCTTTCCTGAATCAAAAACCTTTTCAAATACTTCCTTTGTTTCAAAATATAAGATGTTTTAGCTTTGTAAAGCAATGTATTTAGACTATTTTTAGTGTCTATGTTCGTTCTAAACCTGATTGAACCTACATAGTAAAAGAAGTCTAGATACATTTGCTTTGCAAAGCTAAAACATTTTATATTTTAAAACAAAGAGAGTAGAAAACAAGTTAACAAATAGAGCTCGTAAAATCTGCCAAACCAGCCTTCCCAAAATATAGGTCCCTCACTCCCCATTTATAGCCCCTTTGTAAGTAGAAACTCAAAATTCCAAAACACAGCTAATCGCTAATTGTGTTCTTTTTCTTGATCGATAAAGAACACAACCTCATACCTTAACTACTAATCGGTACATGCAATAGCACTAACCTCCAAACAGGGATCCAAAATAAAGGCCAAGCGAACCCGCTGTATTACTGGCAGTGATGATGATGAATACTACTCCTACATACCCCCTAAGGAATCCCAGCATCGGCAAGAAATCCATTTAAATATCTCAGGATTGATTCAGGCAGGCGGGATGTACTGCAGGGGCGCGCACATGCCAGGTGAATAGGCGCAGCGGTTAGATGAACTGTCGAGGCGGCCAGGCCTTCACGCGGTGCGAGTCACGACTCGCGAGACGCGCAGATTAATATAACCTTCCACGGACGATGCCACGGATGATAGGCCTGCTGTATGCTGGGACTGCTTAATTTGTACTGTTAAAATATTACCTTGATCACAGATTAGAGCAAAGTGGGGCCCCTATTATTTTGGGGCCCTGTGCAACAGCACAGCTCGCACGCCCTTGTAAACGGGCCTGATTTTAATATATTGGTTTACTCATGTTTACAGTAAATCTATACACTAAAAAAAGTCTAGATACGTTTTCTTCACAAACCTAAAATATCTTATATTTTAAAACGGAGGGAGTATGTTGTAGTCCCGCGAAACAATACAAGCATCGTTTAGCCGTTGTAAGATCTCGACATAGTATATACTTACTTACTAATCAAACACGACGTATATATTTGACTAATCCTTGCCTAGTAGTAATAAGAACATGTTATAAACGGGTGCAAGAAAACCTGCCGATGACTATACAAGGTGGCAAGCCGAGGTAATAAATCAACTTAGGGGTCACTTTAGCCCCCACATATACATGTCGTAGCCGCTCCCTGTCCTAATCGCGAATCTGTCCGCAGTACTCCGTTGTCGGCAGCAGGCAGCAGCCAATGAACCCGTTGGCAGAACAGAAGTGCCCTCCGAACCACCGATGCTTCCGGTCGGCGTTGGGCCATCACCAGAAGCGGGCGAGGAGGCCGGCGCGCGCGCGGGGCCGGGGCAGCAGTCGGGCCCGGCAGAGCGGGCACGTGGTCCGGCCGAGGTCGATCCAGCCGTCGATGCAGCCGCGGTGGAAGGCGTGCGCGCAGTTGCCCAGCCGCCGCACCTCGTCGGTCGCCTCCAGCCTCTCCAGGCACACGATGCAGGCTGCCCCGGAGGAGGGCCGCTGCTGCTCCGGCTGATGGTGCGCCTGCAGCCGGCAGAAGTGGACGGCCGGGAGCCGCTCCTTGACCTCCTCCGGGAGCGGGGCGCTGTCCGCGGCGACGGAGCGGCCGCGCGTGGGGGCGCGGCAGAGGCCGACGGCGGCGAGCAGCAGCAGGACGGCGTGCCTGACGGCCGCGAGGAGCTTGCAGAAGGCGATCACCGGCTTCGGGACCGCGACGCAGTAGGACACCAAGGGGAAACCCATGACCGGTCGATCACGCGCGAATCTGAATGTCTGTCGCTTGTGCTTTGCGGGTGTGCGACGAAGAGGATATATGATGATGGGCTAGTCGGTGGTCGGGAGGAGGAAAGCGCGCTCGCTCGCTGGTTATATAGAGCGGGAGAAGCGCGGCAGAGAGCGAAACGCGAAAGCAGAGTCTGTTTCACGTGCTTCTTCTCGGGGGAGGATAATAACGCGGCCTACTACTAGATGAGTCGGAGAGAGGTGGGAGCCCAATCTTGGACGGCTGGCTGAATGGATGGATCCGCCGTACTACGTCTCCCGGACATTGGAAATGGCCGGCGCGTTCGGATCGTGCGAGGAAGCTGCTGCCCACATCGTTAACCGGTGACAACGTTTGACAGCCCGCCCGCCCGCGTGCTGGTGCCTGGTAGAGACGTACAGCGGTACAGTCCATACTTCAACCACATTGCCCGGGACCTTTTTAAATCCTAATAACCCGTTGTTCTCAAGACATTCCGGGGACTTGGCCCACGCATGGGACAAGATCATCCAGGCCGCATTTCACAGGGTTAATTTTAGCCTGTAACGTTGACGCGGCCACCGTTTACATTCTGGCCTGGTCAGCCGCCTCTGTTCTTGTACCGGAGGGGCGCCGCTTGTATTGAGATTATCCCGGTCGTACTCGGTGCAGGGCACGCGTGTGTGCGGGTGACGTGTCGCGCAGTAGGGACTTGGTCAGTCACATACTGCAAGGTCTTTCGCAGGTGTCGAATGCCTTCCTTGTTTTTACAGTCTTCAGCTCATCAATTCCGCACATTTCTCACACGTGGTATTCCTCCACGAAGTAGTAATCCGGGCGCGCGTGAGAAGGCTCCAGCATCTCAACTTCTGTGTGGCCGTGTACAGTACAGTAAACCGTGGTTTCAGTGCGTGAAGAAGGCGAGACCCACGACATACATGTGACACTCTGTCTCTCTACAGTGTAAGAGAACACTAATGTCCTTGCCTTTTTCTCCTTATTATTACACATGTCCTTCTTCCCTGTCCTCACCCCGTCGAACCCGTGCATTAACACATCGATCAAATGCGTGTTGTGATCAGCATCGACCGTGCTTGCACCATCCATTGCCATGATCGATGATAGGACGAGCTTACTAATTAGGACTTGAACGGAACATCATGGGTTGGTCATGGTGCTTTTCGCGACCGGCCACCCCATGGCGTAACGATGCACGTTGCCACTGATTGTACGAAAACCAGCGGATTCAGCGAGCCAGCCGTCGTCTGTCACGATCGGGTCTGGTTTTCTGCAGGTGCCGAATGCCTTCTCTTTTTCACCGTCGACGTCGGCTCAGTTCCGCACATTTCTCACGTGAAATTCCTCCACGAAGCAATCCGGCCGAGAGGAGGCCCCACCCCACGATTTCGGCTGCTGTGGCCTAGGCACAGTAAAACCTTAATTGCAATGCTAGAAAGGGAGACCCAGGACAGAGAAACCTAATGGAGTGACAGAGACGGGAAGAAAGGGAGAACCAGACTTACGCATGTCCTGGCCGGACCCCGTCCGTGTAATTAGACGCCATTTCTCACGTGATGATATTCCACCCACAAAGCAATCCGGCCGAGAGGAGGCCCCACATTTCAGCTGCTGTGGCCTAGTTACAGTAAACCTTAATTGCAATATTAGAAAGGGAGAACCAGGACATAAAATACACTTTATTATCTCCAAAAAATGTACTAAGAGAAACCTAATGGAGTGACGGAGACTGGAAGAAAGGGTCATATGAATGTTTGCTTTTTTCCTTTCTCCTTATACCAGACCTGCACATGTCCTGGCCCGACCCCGTCCGTGTAACCAGACGCCATTCCCGTGTCGTGATCAGCATCGTGCTTGCTTGCATCATGCATCATGCATCGCCATGATGATATGCGGTTGAACAGCGTAATTGGTACTTGAACGGAACGCCATGGGTTCGGTGATGGTGCCTTTCCACGGCATGGCGACACGATGATGCGAGTTGCGGTTGATTGGGCCTGCGTGTACGAGAACGGGCGGATTCGGCGGGCCAGCCGTCGGCTGTCACGATGCGCGCGCGCCCTCCGGTGGCATGCACACGCGCGCGTGGGCACATGATTCTGTTGGGCGCGCGGTCTCTGTCGCGTGGTTAGGCGAGTGACGACGCACGGCGTGGCTGCTGGTGATCTCCCCGTGCGCGCGGTCAGCGGCGAGCAGAGCAATAACCCCTCCACTCGTCAATGATCTCTTCCCAACGATCTCACGCGGCCCACAACCGAACGTGCCAGTACGAGTTTAGGTACTAGGTGGTGTTGCTTCTGATTCCGAGCTCGATGCCGTGGTGGCATGGAGATGGAGTTCCGGGTAAATGGACAGCAACGATATGTGCATTCATTGCAGATTGGAGATGATGAGCGGTGCCGTCCCGGCAAGGAATGGAGCGACGTGATCCGGCCGAGCAGATTCCGAGGGGATTCCGAGGCAGCATGTACGTTGCGCTGGCAAAACAACGCTAGACAGGGACGGCCACGGCTAGATTGGAACCATCAGCTGAACATCCTGAACCAGACACGCATGAATTCAAGTTTGGATTCTTTTTCCCTAAAAAACCGCTTCAGGCCTTGTTTACTTCTCCGGTATTTTTATCCATAAAAACGTGGGGATATGCGAGGATTTGGTGTTCGCCCAATACTCTTAAATCCCCTCAAATATCTTCCCCAAAAATACTCTATCATGATGAAGAGTTTTTAATCTAGTCAAAAATACACTAGTGTGGAAGGGATTTGTGGGATATTCCGGGATTATCCCCTCAAAACCCGGCCTAGTAAACGACCTAGGGAAAATTCCGGGATACAAAATAATCCCCTCCCATCCCCTGAAATATCCTAGAAGTAAACAAGACCTCACAGGGTTTAAAACATTTATAGAAAGAATCATGTATGTACTACGTAGTCGGTAGAACCCGTGTTTGATTTACAATTTTTTTTTCAAATTTAAGTTATGAAGATTTGCAAACTGTGCAAATGAAAACATAAGATCACCAGCCATCGTGTTTAATTTGAGAAATTTGGTCAAAATCAAGTGTTAAAATTTATAAGAATGCATCTATATCAGTTCTCTACATGTATGACATTTTTTGTAATTTTTTAAGAACTTGGAAGTGTGGTTTTATGTTCCCTCCACATTGGCTAGATGTTGGGTTAGTGAGTATTTTGAACAATGGTTCTATTCAATGCATAGTTTTAAAAACCGGACCGGTTTACCTGTTAAATCAGAAAAAACCGGAACCAAACCCTACAACGGTTTGTTAAGCACAAAAGACCATCTGCGCACTGAACTAGTAAAACCCAGGGATGTTGAAAACCGGTGAAACAGAATGCCAAAACAAGCTAGCCATCAGGTACGAGCCTTGTTTGTGTCATATTAGTGCACGTACCCCTAAAATACGTTCATTTGTCTAGTAGATTAGAACTATTTTTCGTCCATATTATCTTTAATTAACGGTAACTAAATCGGTTCAAACCAGTGGTCCAACCAGTGAACCGTGAACTGAGGGCCTTGTCGGTTCGGTCACCGGTCCGGTTTCTTAAACTATGCACCCATGTACTCGCGGTGTTCGACTGCGGGTGGTTGTGCACCCAACGGCTGGTCGCAAAAAAATTGCACAAAATAAAAAATGAAATATAAAGGAAATATAATTTACATAATACATTACAAAAGGGACATTGATCAACCAACAAGAAAAATATATAGATAATGACGACCAAGTCCTCTTGCGGTTCCGGAAGAGTCCTCGTCGATGACGATCAAGACCAGCGGCGGCGGCCAGGATCCTTCGGGCGAAGGTGGAGGCATGAGTGGAGCAGCAAGAGGGGCCGCCAGTGGTGCAGTCCCCTGCATTGCGGACTGCTCGATGGCTTCGTGGAAACCAGTCCACTAGGGCTCCTCCTTTTGCTGGGAGAGCTCGATGACGGCGAGGAGCTGCTCCTCTATTGAAAGTGTAAGATGGTTAACCTAGAGGGGGGTGAATAGGTTTCTACAAAATTCTTTATAATCTTTTGCAAGTTTTAGGCTTTGCGGAATATAAGTGAGCCTAAATGCAAACTAGGTGAGGCAACCTAGAAGATGTACAAGGTACTTCAAGCTCGAAGGCTATCATAAGGTAAAAAACACAAGTAAGAGGTCGATTAAGGAATAACCGAAGCACGCGGATACGAAGATGTATTCCCGTGTTCACCACCTTTGGGAAGGGGGCTACGTCACGTTGGAGAGGTGTGAGGTTCCAAGAAGGATTCCTCACGCGCCACAAAGGCTCACCTTCTTCTCCGAGCTTATCCCACGAAGGAATAGCTCACTTACTAGTGGTAGACTTTAAGGTAGTCTCCAAACCCTCACAAACTTTCCACGAAGCAAATCACAAGCCGAATGCCTCCGGGCGACCCTAGCCGCCTAGGTTTCCCACAAACCCAAGAGTAACAAGCTAACTCGATGAACTCAAGGGGGAATGAACTTTGGCTTGGTGGAAACGTAGATCGGGACCTCCTCTTTCTTTCTACCAAAGGGATTTGGATTTGGTTGGGTAGAATGGGAGATCCTCAAGCTTTTGTGTTTCAACAATGGAGGAGAGAGAGAGAGCTTTAAGAAATGAAATGTTAGCTCAAATGCCTAACCTCACGGTGGAGAAGAAAGGGGTATATGTACTGTGAGGGGAAAAAGAGTTGTTTGGAGGTTACTGTGACAGAACCAGCGATAAGTCTGGTCGGACCGAGTTGCTCGCCGGAATTTCCGGCGACAGCTCCGGTCGACCGGACCCCACGCCGGAATTTTCGGCGGCGACTGGAATTCCCGGCGAACAACCGAAAAGCTGTTCTGTAAGCCATATCGGTGTGCACCGGGAATTTCCGGTGGCGACCGGAAATTCCGGCCAGGGGTGGAGCCAAGGGGGGGCTAGCAGGGGCTAGACCCTCCTAACCATCGGCCCCCCTCAATACACAGGTGCTAATTTTAGTACTAAATTAATGGACTCATAGTCTTAATTAACACTAAGCCCAAATTAATTGGTTTGTCGTGCTTCTCTATACTGAAAGCCAAAAGTATCTCATAAATTTGTTTTATTAGTCAACCATAGTAACATGTTCCAACATTTTTCGTTGGTGTAACTAGACCTAATAGCTAGCACCATATGCAATCGTTCAGATCAACTGAACCATCGCTCGCTCCTACTCAGTAGTCAGATGCCACGGCAGTGGCGCCATGCTAGCTAGCCATGTTGTTTTCCAGTTTCTATCTTTGTTAATCATGCCGCAACGCCAGCAACAAGCATGTTGTGCCATCAAGTATAGGAATCAATCTTCCTCACTCTGATTGAAGGTACCAAATCGTTATTATTTTCTCGATAGATTGCATAATAGTCTAATTGATTAATTTACAAAAAAATATGCGTCTTTTGTTTGATGTTTGCTCGATGATGACGACAACTTATTGCATAATAATTGGAAAATAATAATAGAAAGGTCACCTACAATGGAATTATCAGGCTTTATACTCATAGAGATAAAGTTGATCCAATATAAACTATTTTTTGTATTGTCTAAGATTTAGTGCTACATATTAATATCAGTTTTATGCCGATACTTTGATAAATATAATGTTATGTTTATTATCCAAACAATTCTTCCAACACAAAATGATAGGTAGATGTTGTCTTTATAAAAAAATCTTATATATGATCGTTAGTATCTTCGCCCCCCTCAATGTCAAATCCTGGCTCCGCCCCTGATTCCGGCGACAGCACCGGCACCGCCGGCGCTTTTGCCGATTTCGCAGTAACTTCTTTAGACTCGTTTTTCAAGGCAGATTTCTCTCTTTCTTCGAACGGGTGTGTGTGGGTGAATGATGAGAGGCTTATATGGTGTAGAACATCCCCAAAGAGCACTTCGAGATCACCCCTCTTAATAGTGCGGTGTTTCCTAATTGACTCAAGAGTAAATAAGAGAGAATAATAAACAATGACACCGGCTCTCCATAGAGAAACGAATGGGGGGGTCACCCATCACCTATCACCAACAACCTGCGGATTCTCACCTGTAGAGAGCTAATAGAAACATTAGTCCATCCTCTAGCTCCGATGTCATAGTTAATCAAAATATTAGATAAGGGCTATTTGCCCTTTCAATCTCCCCCTTTTTGGTTAACGATGACAAACCGAGCTAGAGTCAAATAAAGGATATTATGATACGATTAGATCTAGCACATAATAGAAGCACATACTGATAGGAAATTCAAGTACAATAAGAGAACTGCAAGGTTGTCCAAACACACACACAAATGGTTCGAAAGAGCAAATAAAAGCACAAGCCCATGAGAGACAAACGAGCAAAGAGGGGCTTGTGCGAGAGGCAAATCATGAAAGAAGCAACTCTACTCTTTCTCCCCCTTTGGCATCGAGACCAAAAAGGAAGAAACGAGCAGAGAGACCGATCTAGCCACCGAAGTTGTCCTCATCGTCATCATCATAGGCCTCTTCCTCCTCTTCTTCTTCATCGTCACCCTCCTCTTCGTCCTCGCCCTCACCATCATCATCATCCCCTGTAGTTGTAGCACGGCGCTGAGATGAGGTGGAAGTAGCAAACCCGGGGAACATAGATGGATCAAAACCCCGAAACATTTCCTCATCCAGCGGGGGCTTCTCAAAGTTGACATAGGGGACAGGAGCTAGAGCATTGCCCAAATCGGGCACTAGTCAACCACGCTCTGCCAAGAAAGCATTGTGCTGCCTCCTGTTCTCCTGACTAAGCTCCAGACTGTGGTGGGCAACATCATAGGAGGAGCGACACATATCCCATAAGCTGTTGAAGAATTGGGCAAGACCCTTCTTGCAAGGAAGAGCACGGGGAAGGTCCCTACGAGAGCGCGAGCCACTAGCAGACAGAGGATCATGAGCATGCTTGGTCCGGCGCTCAGATGGCAACATCTGGGGGAGCTCCACATGAGAGCCCCGACGAGGTAAGGTGAAATCCTCCATATCTTCACGCGGACCCTTGGGGAGAGCAGTTGCAGGAATGGTGGCATCAATCAGGCGCTGAACATACTGACAGAAATTGGGAGTCATGCGCTTCTCAATGGACCGCTGAATCTCATTGTAGATGAAGTCACACACATTGATCTTCCGGAGACGACGAGGCTCACAATAGTACAGCAGATTCTTGTGGTGACCGCGGACATCAACAGCATCACCAGCCTTGCTCACAAGATTGTAGCGGAAGAACCGAGCAAGCACCATGTAGTAGTAGTACTGTTGGAATTATGCCCTAGAGGCAATAATAAAGATGTTATTATTATAATTCATGTTCATGATAAAGTTTATATTCCATGCTAGAATTGTATTAAGCGGAAACATTAATACTTGTGTGGTTTGTGAACAACACCGTGTCCCTGGTACGCCTCTAAGGACTAGCTCATTGATCAATGATGGTTAAGGTTTCCTAACCATAGACATGAGTTGTCAATTGATAATGAGATCATTTCATTGGAGAATGATATGATGGACATACCCAAACTAAGCAAAGCAATTAGATCGTGTCATCGTGTTCGTCTTTGCGAAGCTTTTCTTATGTCAAATATTGTATTCCTTAGACCATGAGATAATACAACTCCCTGGTATCGGAAGAAAGCTTTGAGGTCATCAAACGTCATCCTATGAGAGGGTGATCATAAAGGTGTCTCTCAGGTGATCGGAAAGTATCTGTTGGGTTGTATGTATCGAGATGGAATTTGTCCCTCCCAAGTCGGAGAGATATACTTCGGGCCCACTCGGTAATCGATATCAACACCGCTTGCAAGCATGTGGTTAAGGAGTTAATCACAAAGTGATATCGGATTACGGAACGAGTAAAGTACTTGCTGTGAACGAGATTGAACTAGGTATGACGGTACCGACGATCGAATCTCGGGCAAGTAAAATATCGCGAGACGAAGGGAATATATATATGGCATTGTTTGAATCCTGGCATCTTGGTTCATCCGATATGATCATCGATGAATGTGTGGGAGTCAATATGGGTGCCCAGACCCCGCTGTTGATTATTGATAGAAGATCATGTCTGCATATTCTCGAACCCGCAGGGTCACACACTTAACGTATCTCGACGCTAGGATAGATTGGATAATTGGTTTATGAATTTTTGTTCGGAGTCTCGGATGGGATCCGGGACATCACGAGAGGTTCCGGAATGGTCCGGAGAATAATATTCATATAAGGCAGTGCAGTTTTTGGAGTTCGGAATTGTTCCGGGTTAATCGGTATTGTACCGGAAGCTTCTAGAACCTTCCGGAAGGGGACCAACGTGGCCCCACCTTCCGGGAGGGGGCATGGGCCTATGAGGGAGTGTCCTGGCCGCATTGGGCCAGGGTCACAAGGCCCCATAGGGCCCAGCCGATCCTAGAGAGTTTAATCGTTTAAACTAGAGATAGGGTTTCTAGAAGAGGGGAGAGTCCATGCCCTCCACTCCTTATCCTTTGGGCTTGGGGGAGGGGCTAGGGCTGCGCCCCCCCTCTATATAAAGAGGGGTGGGGGCGCACCAAATCCCTACACCTCTCCTCCAAACCCTAGCCGCCTTGCTAGCTTTCCTCTCTCCCTCCCGACTGTTTGTAGGCGAAGCCCTGCTGCAGAAATTCTCCACCATATACACCACGCCGTCGTGTTGTAGATCCAATCTATCTCTCCACCATACTTGCTGGTCCGAGGAAGGAGGAGACGTCGAGGTGCTGCACGTGTGCATCTCACGGAGGCACCGCCACTTGTGGTGCTAGATCGGATCGGATCGCGAGGAGGAGAAGCGAGTACGACTACATCACCCACGTTCCGACGAACGTTCCGCTGTGCGAATCTTCAAGGGTATGAAGATCTAATCCAATCTCTCTCGTTGATTGCATCTCCTAGATTAGATCTTGTCTTTCCCTCTGTTCGCATCCGTAGAAAATTTTGATTTACTATGCCGCGAAACACTTCAGTGGTATCAGAGCTAGATCTATGCGTAGATGTGATTCACGAGTAGAACGCAACATGGTTGTTGCGGGCGTTGATGTTTTCTGTTGCAAGCCTCTTGTTTGTGTTCTTCTTATGACGCGGGATAGTGAGATTGAAGCGGTCCAGGCCAACCTTACGCGACGTCGTTCGCGAGACCGGCTCCGCACTTGATGTGTGGCTTGTTCCACACATGCGGCTGGTGGATGTCAGTTTCTCACACTATAGTTGTCATGGGATTAACACCGGAGTTTGGCAACCATAATATCACCGTTGTGGATTTTCGTAGGTAAGAATCGTTCTTAGCATCTACTCCCATAAGCCACGTAAAACATGCAAAAACAAAGTAGAGGCGTCTAACTTGTTTTTGTAGGGAGTGTTTTCTGTGATATGGTATGGCCCAAGATGTGATGTGTATATTGTATGCGATGATCATGTTTTGTAATGTTTCACGACTTGCATGTCGATGAGTACACAACCGGCAGGAGCCATATGGTTGTCTTTATAATTGTGTATGACCTGCGAGTCAACTTCTTATACGCAATGTAATAGCTTTACTTTATCGCTAAGTAGTTAGCAATAGTTGTAGTTGCTATTCGTGGTGGAGGCAATCATGGTGGAGTGATGGAGATCATGCCGGAACGCACAAGATGGAGATCATTGCGCGAATATTGGCTATACCATGTCACATAAAGTTATATGCATGTGATGTTTATTCTTTTATGTATCTTATTATGCTTAGATCGTGACGGTAGCATTATAAGATGATTCCTCACTTAAAGGTCAAGATAAAAACTGTGTTCTCCCCAAGTATGCACCGTTGCGAAAGTTCGTCGTGTCCAAGCATCACGTGATGATCGGGTGCTATAGACTCTACGCTCACATACAACGGGTGCAAGCCAGTTTTGCACACGCGGAAATACTTGGGTCTAGCTTGACGAGCCTAGCATGTACAGACATGGCCTCGGAACACAAGAACCGAAAGGTTAAGCATGAGTCATATGAATGATATGATCGACACTTTGTTGTCCACCATTGAAACCACATCTCTTCTCGTGATGATCGGATTAGGTGTGGTGAATTTGGATCGTGTTCACTAAACAACTTGAGGGATGTTGAATTTAGTGGGAGTTCATCTAGTAATTTGATTAAGTTGAACTATTTATCATGAACATAGTCTAAATTGTACTTGCAAATACTGTAGATCCCATGGCCAAGTCCAACTTCAACTTCAACGTTTTTTATGAGATAGAAAAGCTTAGAAACAATGGGTCTAACTTCACCAAATGGTTCCGCATTCTGAGAATCATTCTCGCTGGCGGACAAAAGGACTATGTCCTTAAGAAAGCGCTAGGTGACGCTCCTGCTATAGATGCACCGACTGATGAAAAGGCTATTTATCAGTCGCGCAAGGATGATTATGATTTGATTAAGATCGCCATGTTGTATGCTATGGAATCGGATCTTCAAAATCGTTTTGAAGAGTATCCCGGGCCCTTTGAGATTCTTGAGGAGCTGAAAACTATGTTTCAGACTCAGGCCCGTTCTGAGAGATATGAGATCTCTAAGAAATTCTTTAACTACAAGATGGAGGAAGGGAGTTCCGGTAGTGAGCACGCCATTAAGATGTCGGGCTACACTCAACGCCTTGAGCAACTGTACTGCAAGATTCCAGAGGAGCTCAAGATTGACACTCCTAGCTACAAAAGTTTTGTAGTTGATCACAATCAGATTGGTTCCACTGATATGATCACTGAGCTCTTCGCTAAGATGAAAGTGGCGGAGGTGAACATCAAAAAGAATAATCATGTGTTGATGGTCAACAAGCCCCCCACCTTCAAGAAAGGTAAGGGTGCAAGGAAGCCCTTCAAGAAAGGCGGCGGCAAGCGCGTTGCCCCTGCTGAGAAGAAGCTCAGGTCTGGTCCTAAACCGGACACTGAGTGCTTCTATTGCAAGGACAAGGGTCACTGGAAGCGCAACTGTCCGAAGTACTTAGCGGACAAGAAGGCTGGCACCATCAAAGGTATATTTGATATACATGTTATTGATGTTTTCCTTACTAGCCCTCATTGTAGTGCCTGGGTATTTGATACCGGTTCAGTTGCTAATATTTATAGCTCGAAACAGGAGCTACGGAATAGACGGCGGCTTGCGAGGGATGAGGTGACGATGCGCGTTGGCAACGGATCAAGAGTTGATGTGATGGCCGTCGGCACGCTCTCCTTAGTTTTACCTTCGGGATTAGTTTTAAACCTTAATAAATGTTATTATGTGCCTGCGTTGAGCATGAACATTATTTCTGGATCGTGTTTATTGCAAGACGGTTATTCATTTAAATCGGAGAATAATGGTTGTTCTATTTATATGAGTAACATCTTTTATGGTCATGCACCTCTTGTAAATGGTTTATTTCTTCTAAATCTCGAAAGGGATGAAACACACATCCATAACATTGAGGCTAAGAGATGCAAAGTATATAGTGATAATACTACTTATTTGTGGCACTGTCGTCTAGGTCATATTGGTGTAAAGCGCATGAAGAAACTCCATTCTGATGGACTTTTGGAGTCTCTTGATTTTGAATCATTTGACACATGCGAACCATGCCTCATCGGCAAGATAATCAAAACCCCGTTCTCCGGAATGATGGAGCGAGCAACGGACTTGTTGGAAATCATACATACCGATGACTTAAGTAGATATGGGTATATCTATTTAATGAAACATAAATCTGAAACATTTGAAAAGTTCAAGGAATTTCAGAATGAAGTGGAGAACCATCGTAACAGAAAGATTAAGTTTCTACGATCCGATCGTGGAGGTGAATATTTGAGTTATGATTTTCTCACGCATCTTAAAGCAAGTGGAATCGTTTCACAACTCACGCCACCCGGAACACCACAGTGCAATGGTGTGTCTGAACGCCGGAATCGAACCCTATTAGATATGGTCCGATCAATGATGTCTCTTACTGATTTGCCGTTATCATTTTGGGGTTATGCATTAGAAACCGCTGCATTCACTTTAAATAGGGCACCATCTAAATCCGTTGAGACGACACCGTATGAACTGTGGTTTGGTGCTAAACCTAAGTTGTCGTTTCTTAAAGTTTGGGGATGCGAAGCTTACGTCAAGAAGTTGATGCCGGACAAGCTCGAACCCAAAGCGGAGAAATGCGTCTTCATAGGATACCCTAAGGAAACTATTGGGTATACCTTATATCATAGAACCGAAGGCAAAGTGTTTGTCGCAAAGAACGGTTCCTTTCTTGAGAAGGAGTTTCTCTCGAAAGAAGTGAGTGGGAGGAAAGTAGAGCTTGACGAGGTTATTGAACCTTCTCTTGAATTGGAGAGTAGCGCAGCACCTGAAATTGGTCTAGTGCCGCCTGCACCAACAATAGAGGAAGCTAATGACAAGGATCATGAAGCTTCGGATGATGCTGCTACTGAACGTCGCAGGTCGACAAGGTCGCGTGCCCCTCCTGAGTGGTACGGCAACCCTGTCTTGACTGTCTTGTTAGTAGAAGACAGTGAACCTACGAACTATGAGGAAGCGATGATGAGCCCAGACTCTGAGAAATGGCTAGAAGCCATGAAATCCGAATTGGGATCCATGAGCGAAAACCAAGTATGGACTTTGGTGGACCCTCCTAGCGACCGAAAGGTCGTTGAGTGCAAATGGATATTCAAGAAGAAAACGGACGCGGATGGTAATGTTACCGTCTATAAAGCACGGCTTGTCGCGAAAGGTTTTTGACAAGTTCAAGGTGTTGAATACGATGAGACTTTCTCTCCCGTAGCAATGTTTAAGTCCATTCGGATTTTATTAGCAATTGCTGCGTTTCATGATTATGAAATATGGCAGATGGATGTCAAGACTGCTTTCCTCAATGGCAACATTGATGAAGAGTTGTATATGATGCAACCCGAAGGTTTTGTCGATCCTAAGGATGCTAGTAAAGTATGCAAACTTCAGCGTTCCATTTATGGACTGAAGCAAGCATCTCGGAGTTGGAACCTTCGTTTTGATCAAGTAATCAAGAGCTTTGGATTTGTTCCAAATTGCTACGAAGCTTGTATCTACAAGAAAGTGAGTGGGAGCTCGGTGACGTTTCTGGTACTATATGTGGATGACATATTGATTATCGGAAATGACATCAACATGCTTAACGATGTGAAGAGTTATTTGAACAAGTGGTTTTCAATGAAAGACCTAGGTGAAGCTGCTTATATATTGGGCATCAAAATCTATAGAGATAGACAAAGACGCCTGATAGCTTTAAGCCAGAGTACATACCTAGACAAAGTTCTGAAAAGTTTCAGAATGGATAAGGCAAAGAAAGGTTCAGTGCCTATGTTGTCAGGTAAGATATTGAGCAAGGCTCAGTGTCCAGCTACGGTAAATGATAGGGAAGCTATGAGCAAAGTGCCTTATGCCTCGGCCATAGGTTCTATCATGTATGTCATGCTGTGTACTAGACCGGATGTGTCCAATGCTCTTAGTTTGACGAGCAGATATCAAAGTGATCCAGGAGTGGAACACTGGACAGCCGTGAAGAACATCCTAAAGTACCTAAATAGGACTAAAGAAATGTTCTTAGTCTATGGGGGTGATGAACAGCTTGTCGTAAAAGGTTACGTCGATGCTAGTTTTGACACCGACAAGGATGATTCCAAATCTCAGACAGGATACGTTTATATTTTGAATGGAGGAGCTGTGATCTAGAGAAGCTGCAAGCAAAGCGTGATCGCGGGATCTACAGTAGAAGCGGAATACATGGCTGCTGCAGAAGCGTCAAGTGAAGGAGTTTGGATCAGAAACTTCATCACTGAGCTTGGCGTGGTTCCAAGTGCATTGGACCCACTGGAGATATTGTGTGACAACACTGGCGCCATAGCACTCGCTAAGGAACCAAGATATCATCCAAAGACCAAGCATATCAACCGCAAGTTTCATATAATCCGAGATTATATTGCAGATGGAGATCTGAAGATTAGCAAAGTACATACAGATCTGAATGTCGCAGATCCATTGACTAAACCTCTTCCACGTGTAAAACATGATCAACACCTCAGTGCCATGGGTGTGAGATTGTTACCAGATGTAAACTAGATTATTGACTCTAGTGCAAGTGGGAGACTGTTGGAATTATGCCCTAGAGGCAATAATAAAGATGTTATTATTATAATTCATGTTCATGATAAAGTTTATGTTCCATGCTAGAATTGTATTAAGCGGAAAAATTAATACTTGTGTGTTTTGTGAACAACACCGTGTCCCTGGTACGCCTCTAAGGACTAGCTCATTGATCAATGATGGTTAAGGTTTCCTAACCATAGACATGAGTTGTCAGTTGATTGAGAGATCATTTCATTGGAGAATGATATGATGGACATACCCAAACTAAGCAAAGCAATTAGATCGTGTCATCGTGTTCGTCTTTGCGAAGCTTTTCTTATGTCAAATATTGTATTCCGTAGACCATGAGATAATACAACTCCCTGGTATCGGAAGAAAGCTTTGAGGTCATCAAACGTCATCCTATGAGAGGGTGATCATAAAGGTGTCTCTCAGGTGATCGGAAAGTATCTGTTGGGTTGTATGTATCGAGATGGAATTTGTCCCTCCTAAGTCGGAGAGATATACTTCGGGCCCACTCGGTAATCGATATCAACACCGCTTGCAAGCATGTGGTTAAGGAGTTAATCACAAAGTGATATCGGATTACGGAACGAGTAAAGTACTTGCTGTGAACGAGATTGAACTAGGTATGACGGTACCGACGATCGAATCTCGGGCAAGTAAAATATCGCGAGACGAAGGGAATATATATATGGGATTGTTTGAATCCTGGCATCGTGGTTCATCCGATATGATCATCGATGAACGTGTGGGAGTCAATATGGGTGCCCAGACCCCGCTGTTGATTATTGATAGAAGATCATGTCTGCATATTCTCGAACCCGCAGGGTCACACATTTAACGTATCTCGACGCTAGGATAGATTAGATAATTGGTTTATGAATTTTTGTTCGGAGTCTCGGATGGGATCCGGGACATCACGAGAGGCTCCGGAATGGTCCGGAGAATAAGATTCATATAAGGCAGTGCAGTTTTTGGAGTTCGGAATTGTTCCGGGTTAATCGGTATTGTACCGGAAGCTTCTAGAACCTTCCGGAAGGGGACCAACGTGGCCCCACCTTCCGGGAGGGGGCATGGGCCTATGAGGGAGTATCCTGGACGCATTGGGCCAGGGGCACAAGGCCCCATAGGGCCCAGCCGATCCTAGAGAGTTTAAATCGTTTAAACTAGAGATAGGGTTTCTAGAAGAGGGGAGAGTCCATGCCCTCCACTCCTTATCCTTTGGGCTTGGGGGAGGGGCTAGGGCTGCGCCCCCCCCCTCTATATAAAGAGGGGTGGGGGCGCACCAAACCCCTACACCTTGTAACACCCTTAGAATCGACCCTATGCAAGCTTCGGCGCTTCCCGCCAAACCCGCATAGAAACGATTCAAAGGTGCCCACCAGGCACTTTCGTGCGGGTGGAAAACGAAGTAATAACATTACACAACAGTCCTCGATGGGACCCACAGAACAGATATATATGACAGCGACTCAAAGAGTCAAGAATACAGATATAATATACAAAGATCCAAATCACCTTGAAAATGATAGAGCGTCCGACTACGGACAAGATGCAAATGGGGCTAAGAGCCCTGAAGAATAACCAATGGCGTCCATAACCCTGCCCAGGCCAAGCCGGAAGGGTAACCCTGCTAACGACGTCGATCTCAAAACCTGCTTAAACAAAAGGGGTGCCGACAAGGGCAAAGGAAAAAGAGGAGCGTCAGTACTGAGGCCAGTACACGGCGAGGCTAGAATTCGGCGGTCCTCGCCTACATAGGTATGGTGGACTGAAGCGGCAGCGGCAGCATGCACTAAACACCCTATAGAGACTCGATGGTAACTGTCGGCTGTCAGAAAGGGATAAGAAAGACCTATTCGGAACCAACCTGATGCTACCATCAAACAAACCCATCCTGGTGTTTCCCCCTCGAGACCAAACAAGGAAGTCAACCGAGGAACTCACACAGTTGGCAGTTTTATTTATTCGGTTATCGTTGCAACAATTACTAGTCAGGTGTAGATAATCATCCTGATAAAATAAGCAGTGGGCCATTTTAGTTAACCATTCCGTTGTAGTTGCGGCACTTACTAGTCAGATACAAATAGCATGAGATATCCCAAAACCCAGCAGTTGTTGGTACTTTTATTTAGCCATTCCGTTGTAGTTGCAATACTTACTAGTCAGATACCATGGTCGCAAACGACAACCCAAGCAAGCAATTGTGGGCAGTTTTATTTAGCCATTCCATTATAGTGAAGCTGATTACTAGTCATTATAAAGTCAAATTTATAGCACTACTTTAGTTGTAGTTGTCTATGATCGAGATACTGTGCTCCAAGTCGTCCATAACCGCGGACACGGCTTTCAGAAAGTTTTACCCTGCAGGGGTGCACAAATAGCAACACACACTCGATCAACCTCGGAAAAACCAAATCAAAACCCAACGAGGCCTTCACGACAAAGCAATCACAGGATTCAGAAATATTTCAGGGGGCCACCCCATTGAGTAGACCCGCAACGAAGCTAGCTGACTCCGAGACGGACTCAAGGTTTGCGACAATGGCTGTAAACGACTGGGAACCCAAAACTGGGCTTGTCGATACCGCGAAAACACTCCGCTTACCTAAACAGTACAGGTGCTCCTCGCACAATTTAAATAAAGCGGTAAAGCATGGCATAAGTACAGGATCATAAATAAAACCTCAAACTAGTTTGTGGCCCCAAGAAATAAGAATGAATCAAGCTCTGGCTCAGGGGGGTCCCATAATCCTCCCGGATGTGGATAGCGCGATAAATCAAGGAACATGTATCAAGCACTCGGGGTCCTACGGGACACAGGTGGACGGTTAACAACCAAATAACATCTATTGCCCACCTGTGCCTCTGCTTACTTACTTCAATTTTAGTTGTTAAACAGTAATTAAAGTGAACGATAAGTAAAGCCATGATCATCTCCAACATTAACATGCCGCAATACTCCAACAACTGCGGTACTTGGCGACACGCAACAGCACTTGAGCAAGCGACTACGACGCGCAGGTCCAACTATCTACCAAACAACAGGTAATAGGAGGTGTCCAAGGCAATATAAGGCTGCAAGGGATATCACGGGTACGAAAACTAGAGCATCGCAACACAGATAGCAATAGATCAACATGAGGGAATAAATACTATAAAAGTAAGATAGGTAGAAAGGGGGAGATGCTCGCCTGAAAACATTGCCGAAGGTTCATCCGAAGATCGGGTCGACACTCGCATCAACTCAACGGCCTTATCCGCGAAGAAGCAAAACACTAGAATAAACAACGGATGCAATATTTAATACTACGGCCGAAGATCGGGCATGATGCATGTATGATGTATGACATGGCAAAGATGCAATGCAATTAGGCAATATTAAGCGGAACCGGGGTCCCGACAATTACTTAATAGGTTCATGTTATTTAGATACCCCGCATTTTAAATGTTGTTTTAACAAGGCAAGATATGACAACGGTTCGATGCACAAATTTAAATGAGGCCAATATAAGGCTAGATTTGCCCGCATATGGGCCCCATATTTAATTATAAGGTGAATCGGCATAATGCCCCCAACCCACATGACAATATGCATGCATGAACAATTTAATATGCAACAAGATATATTATTTATAAAATAGGGTCTCGGCAAGAGGTCACACATCTGGGTTCGGGAGATCCTGGTTTCGGGGGTTCGGGGTTCGACGGGATCGGTCTCGGGGTTGGACGCAAGGTGAAGAGCTTGGCGTTCTGGGAAGAAGGACTTGATTCGGTGTCGGGGGCGCATCGGACTCGCCCTGGTCGATGTCGATCTCGTCGTCGCGCAGATCTTGTCGTGTCCTCGTGTCGGGTCGGTCTTGGCGTTCGGGGTGAAGAACTTGGCGTTCTGCGTCGGTGTCCTTACCGTCCGTGTCCTCGAGCATCGCATCCGGGAAGGAGAACTTGTCGCATCTGTGGCCGTCGAGTCGAAGAACTTGGCATGCCAGTGTTCGGTATTCCGACTCCGAGACGATTAGTTTTTCAGGGTCTCGACACCTTCGGTTCCATGTGGCGATCTTGGCGTCCGAGGGTTTCTTCGAGTCCGTGGGGCGTCCGAGTGGAAGTACTTGATGCTCCGTGACGGAGTTCCCGGAGTTCGGCACCGACGGTCGTCTTGCCTTGATCTTCGGGTCCTCATCTCGGATTGACGATCTTGGGGTTCAGAGGGAAAACGAGTCTTGTCACTGCATCCATGAAGGAGGGCTTGAGTGACACCATGTGCGTCCCTCAGGACCATCGGCATCAAACCGGCCTTGTTAACAGGGAGATCTTGTCGATACTCCTTGTTCTTGGTCTCCAACCAAACATACCAGGACTCGATGGAGTCGCTACAGGGGTCCCTCACGGAAGCTGCATGATTCCTGGAGTGGTTCGGGTCGCAGATGGTGGCTGCACGGAGCGAGAAGGGGCTGCAGGGCGACGTCGTCCGCTGCAGGGTGCAGAGGATGGCGGGGTCGGCGGCGGCGGTTTGCAGCGACGGCCGGAGGCGCTTGCGAGGCCGGAGACGCGCGCACGGCGGTCGCAGCAGTGGAGGGGACCGTCGGTGCGCTGGCTCGCGGGCGGGAGGAGGCCGACGAGGACAGGCTACACAAGCGTGGCGGCGACCAAGGGTGGGGTCAGGGCGACCTTGCAGAGGCGACGCGAGGAGGGGCCTGGCAGCGGCGGCTCGGAGGCGCGCGACGGCGGTGGCGAGCTCAGCGGGAGGCGCGGCCGGAGCTGGGGGGGAGCCACGGCGAGGCCGACGCGGACAAGAGGGTGCAGGGAGGGAGCGGGGACAGGCGGCCTCGTGCGGGTGGGGGAGAGGTCGCGGGTGAGGGGAAGAACGGCGGCGAGGGGGTTCCCGGCGGTGGAGAGGGTGCGGCTCGGGTGGAGGCCGAAGCAAGGAGGAGGGGCGGCGCCGGTGCCGAGGCGGCGGGGCCGGCGGGGTGACGAGGCGGAGGAGAGAGGCCGGCGAGCGGAGGGCCGGGCGCGGCGGCCGGCGGTGGAGGTGGCCAGGGGCGGGGAGCGGTGGTTGGGCGGAGCGGCGCTCGGGAGGCCGGCGAGGTCGCGGGAGGAGGAGGGAGCGGCCGGCGACCGGCGGGGATGGGGTGAGCGGTTGAGAGGGAGAGGGAGGCCGCGGCTTGGTGGAGAGGAGGCGAGGGCGGAAGAGTGCGTCGGGGAGATAGGGTGGCTGCGGGGAAGACGAGGCCGGGTGGGGCAGGCGGGTGGGCCAGGGGAGTGGGCCAGCAGGGTGGGGGTGGTGTGCGGGTGTGGGACGGTTGGGAGGAGAGAGGGGGAGGGGAGCGGACCGGGTCCAGGGGGAGGTGGGGGCCACAGGGGGGAGTGTCGGGGTGGGAGTGGGTCGGCTGGGGGAGGTTTTGACCAGGGAAGGCAGGTGGGGAGGGAGTGGGGGCTGTGGGGTGGGGCCCGGCGCGGGTGGGGCCCAGGTGTAAGAGAGAGGGGGTAGGTGGGGTTGGGGTGAGAGAAGGAGAGAGAGAGAGCTGGGGTAAGGATTGATGATGTGGCAAGGTGGGTAGGGAATTGGGGGAGGGGTGAGGTGGCAAGCTGGGATAGGTGGGTAGGATAGTTTTGGGTGAACTTAGGACTAGAAATTAGACTAGGGTTTTATAATTTAAGTTAAAAGCCTTTTGCAAATTGTTTTTAGACAACTGAGATATCCGGAAGCACCGATGTTAATTTGAAATAAAAGGGAGGGGATTAGTATAGAAAACAAAAATAGGGTTCTTAGCAAAATAGTTTGAAACAAAATGTGTATGATGATGTCATGATGATGCAATGCACAAAATTCAACGCGATTTTCTAGTAGTGGTTTTGCGGGATGCCACACACCTCTCCTCCAAACCCTAGCCGCCTTGCTAGCTTTCCTCTCTCCCTCCCGACTGTTTGTAGGCGAAGCCCTACTGCAGAAATTCTCCACCATATACACCACGCCGTCGTGTTGTAGATCCAATCTATCTCTCCACCATACTTGCTGGTCCGAGGAAGGAGGAGACGTCGAGGTGCTGCACGTGTGCATCTCACGGAGGCACCGCCACTTGTGGTGCTAGATTGGATCGGATCGCGAGGAGGAGAAGCGAGTACGACTACATCACCCACGTTCCGACGAACGTTCCGCTGTGCGAATCTTCAAGGGTATGAAGATCTAATCCAATCTCTCTCGTTGATTGCATCTCCTAGATTAGATCTTGGCTTTCCCTCTGTTCGCATCCGTAGAAAATTTTGATTTACTATGCCGCGAAACCCATCAAGTACATCCCGGACAAGCTGGGAGGCCGATGGCTGGGATCACTGGGATAGCAGAAGAGGAGCTGGTTGTCATTGAATGCCTTTTCAGAATGAATGCAGAAGCCAGAGACACTGTCAGGAGGGTAACCCAGGGCATGGCAGAAAGCTTCAAAAGAAGCCGAGTATGGCTTGGTGCCGGTCATCCAAGTGACAGTGCGAGCATCATCAGTGTGAAAGTAAGCTGTGCAGAAGAACTGGCGAATGATATCGGGCATGAGCTTGACCTTGATGGTAGCAATAGCAAAGACATCCATCTACTTCAGGGCCACATCCACATGCTCGAAATCGGAGGAGAGGTAATGAGCATAGTGGTCCTCATTGAGATACTTGGGAGGAACAAAGAAACCCCGCCGCATACGAGTTGGCTCGTTGTAAAAGTCATCCCAGAAGTACCTCTGAGTGTCAGTCCAGAACATCTTGTCAGCCCCTTGGTAAGTGCGGTTGGTAAAGCGAAACGGATTCTGCCTCCTCAAGTCCCGCCATTGATTCACAGTGATATCCGAGACAGTATTGTAGTTGGGAGGAACTTCTTCTTTAGTAGGACCGAGATTGGACTTGCCTTTCGAAGCGGACCTTCCAGCCGAGGCTTTCTTCTTCGGGCCACTAGCAGATCCAGAACCCCCTGTGAGAGCAGCTTTCTCTAGCTGACGCTGAGTGAGGCGAGGAGGAGGAGCAGGAGGCCGTTGAATAGTGAGCTTGCTCTTTTTGCTGATGTCGGGCTCAAAGTCGCTGTGTTCAGACTCTGCACAAGAAGCACACAAGAACGGAAGGCAAAGAAGAACAAATGAGTGTATATGCCATAGAGGAGCTCACAAGAACACATAAGGACGGTTGGGCAAGCGCATGGACAGAGAAACAGGCGAAAGAAAAAAAATCGGTGCCAGGTCCGGTGGAACCAGCCCTGTCGCCGGAATTATCGGCGACGGGTCCGGCGGACCGAAGGCTCGACCGGAAATTCCGGCGAGCAAGTCGGTCGACCGGAACTGTGCGGAAATTCCGGCGGTGGAGTCGGCGCGACCGGGCCTGGGACCAAAAATTTTGGGCAAGCGACCGTGAAACTAGCCATGAATTAGTACTTGCACAAACGACATTACGAGGGTTGAAAAGTGGGTGAAACTAGGGTGATGTGAGCCGAGTTACTCTACTGGGGGGTAGAGAGAACTAAGGGAGCATAAGACATGAAGGCTAGGGTTTCACCATAAACAACAAACAAAAACACGTGAAAGGAGAGGGGAAAGAGCAAAGATACCATGGGATGGCGAACACGAAGCCATGCCCCCTCCCTTGCCAAGGATAGGCACGAAGAAATCACCACACAAGAAAGTGGGGAAGCACTCCCCGATCTCCCAATGCATGCAAGGAGAGAGCAAAACCTTTGGTGAAAAGACTTCTAGAGGCCCGATCTACAACTTGGTGGAGTGGGGAGGGTTTTGGGTGGAGGGAAGGGCCTATGGGGGGTGGGGAAGCTTGAGGCAGCGTCCATGGAGGAGGGAGGGCGTGGGGAAGAAAGAAAGGAAGAGGAAGGAACTGCCCCACGCGCAGGCTTTAAATACCCACTCCAAAAAAAATTCGGCAATAAGTTCGGTCGACCGGTTACTATGCCGGAAATTCCGGCGAGAGAATCGGCGAACCGACCTGGTGACCAGAAATACCGGCGATGACCGAAATTTTTGGCAGCGAACCGAAAACATGTACTGTAAGGGTTTTCGGTTGGCTGCCGGAAATTTCGGCGGCCGCCGGAAATTTCGGTCCCCAGGCCGGCGAACCGGAAATTTTGCCGAAAAAATTCAGGAAGCTGCGAAAGAGTGTGTTTGATGATTTGGAGAGGAAAAATTGTGAGGGATCATATGAGCATATACACAAGATTCAAATGAAGACCAGAGAGAGCACTGTCCACAAGGCATGGTCATAAAAACAAATCAAAAACGAAGAGCGGCCATGGACAAAGGATTTAGCTTGAAGCAACAATGTATCCAATACACAAAACCTACCATTTGGCGGAGGATTTCTCCCCCTATGTTTAAGCACACATGTCATGGCGCCTCAAAGATAGATGCTTGGACCCATATCATGACACGAGATCAATTTATGTTGCACACATAGGTAAGCATCAAACCAAGATATGGTAAAATGACCATCCCTACACGTGGTGCACAATTAAGCTGCATAGCATGTTAAGAGCAAGAATATAGTGCAAGAAGAAAATCAATCCAAGTTTTGGGGATCTAGGATACCGAGTTCTCGCCTCAACATGACAAACCGGGCTTCATCCAAAGGCTTCATGAAGATATCGGCCAATTGGAACATTGTACCCACATGAGTGAGGTTGATATCACCATTTGCGACATGGTCACGTAGGAAGTGGTGGTGAATGTCAATATGTTTGGTGCGGCAATGTTGGACGGGGTTGTTGGCGATCTTTATTACGCTTTCATTGTCACATAGAAGAGGCACCGTACCAAGAGACACACCATAGTCTTTCAAGGTTTGCCTCATCCATAACAATTAAGCACAACAAGATGCCGCGGATATGTATTCGGCTTCGGCGGTGGATAGGGCTGTGGAGTTTTGTTTCTTGGAAGACCAACTCACCAACGACCTGCCAATGAATTGGCAATCCCCGAAGGTTGATTTCCGGTCAACCTTATCACCTGCCCAATCGGCATCCGAATAGCCAACAAGCTCAAAGGTTGACCCCTTTGGATACCAAAGCCCGAGAGTAGGAGTGAGAACAAGGTACCTAAAAATCCGTTTGACCGCCATCAAGTGGCACTCCTTGGGAGCGGATTGAAAACGAGCACACATTCCAACACTTAACATGATATCCGGCCTAGAAGCACAAAGGTAGAGTAAGGAACCAATCATAGAACGATATACCTTTTGATCCACATCCTTCTCACCTACTCCAAGGCCAAGTTGACCATTTAGTGGCATGGGTGTCTTCATGGGATTGGCCTTTGCCATCTCGAACTTATTGAGCATATCCTTAATGTACTTCTCTTGAGAGATGAAAGTGCCATGAGGAAGTTGCTTTATGATGAAGCCTAGAAAGAACTTCAACTCCCCCATCATGGACATCCTAAATTTCATAGTCATCAACTCGGCAAAATCTTTGTTATGAGATTCGTTAGTTCCACCAAAGATAATATCATCAACATATATTTGAACAATAAATAAGCCACCCCCTTTAACCCGTTTGGTGAAAAGGGTGGAATCGACCTTACCCACGCTAAAGCCATCCATGAGTAGAAAATCTCTAAGGTGCTCATACCAAGCATGAGGAGGTTGCTTTAGTCCGTAGAGAGCCTTATGGAGTAGATACACATGGTTGGGATAGCATGTGTTTTCGAAACCCGGGGGTTGAGATACATATGCAACCTATTTCAAGGGACCATTAAGAAATGCACTTTTCACATCCATTTGATAAAGCTTGAAGTTATGTAAAGATGCATAAGCAAGCAAGACACGAATAGCTTCGAGACGAGCAACGGGCGCAAAGGTGTACCTCATATACAATACCTTCTATTTGGGCATACCCTTGCGCCACTAACCTTGCTTTGTTTCTTGTGACGAACCCGTTCTCATCTTGCTTGTTCTTGAACACCCACTTTGTCCCAATGGCATTGATGCGATGATCTTTAGGCCTCTCCACTAGAGACCATACTTCATTGCGGGTGAAACACTCGAGTTCTTGCATGGCAATGACCCAATCCGGATCCTCCAAAGCCTCATGAACCTTAAGGGGCTCAAAGTTGGACACAAAAGCATGATGCCCACAAAAGGTTGTGAGGTTCTTCTTTCTAGCACGGGTCTCGATCCCTCTTGATATGCTTCCAAGGATATTGTTGACTTGAAGACCACTTGCAATGGAGGCGGCCTTAATCTTCCGAATTGTGCCTTCATGATCAACAAATTCATCTTTTGAGGGGCCTTGATCATTGACACCATCTTGAGCTTGGCCTTGAGATGGAGATTGATCTTCTACTTGGTCTTTCTCGAAGGTTTGAGGGCTTGGTTCTTGTCCTTCGGTTTGAAAGGCATCATGAGTGAGATGTTGATCTTGTGATGCATTTGATGGCTCAACTTGGGTACAGCTCGGCTCTTCTTGAGTTGAGCTTGATTCTCCCATCATCTTGTTGAACATGAATGTGAGACTCGGTAGGCAAGATGTGCCCAATACCCATCAACTTGATGACTTGAGAAGAATCACCATCTCCTACATCACGAGAAGAAACTTGCCCCTCATGGGGACCATTATTCTCCAAAAACTCCACGTCACAAGATACTTCAACACAACCATTAGTCTTGTTGTAGTATCTATAGGCATGAGAGTTTTCCGCATAACCAACACAAATACCCTCTATAGTTCTAGATTCGAATTTACGGAGCTTTTCCTTTTTGTTCTTGACGAGACACTTGCATCCAAAGACACGGAAGTAGTTGACATTGGGCTTCTTACTTGTGAGAATCTCATATGGAGTCATGTCAAAGGGAGCACGGAGGAAGAGCCGGTTCGTGTAGTGGACCGCGGTAGCAATAGCTTCTCCCCAAAAATTGTGAGGGGACTTGAATCCACTCAACATTGTTCTTGCCATCTCAATGATTATCCGGTTCTTCCTTTCAAGAACACCATTATGTTGAGGGGTATAAGGAGCTGAGAATTCATGCTTGATCCCCTCATCTTCAACAAATTCTTGCATGGTGTAGTTCTTAAACTCGGTGTCGTTGTCGGTTCTAATAGTCTTGATCTCCACTCCATGAGTGCGTTGAGCTTGCTTGGCGAAGATCATGAATTCCTTGAAAGTCTCATCCTTCGTCTTGAGAAGAAAGACCCAAGTATACCTTGAGTAATCATCAACAATGATAAGACCATATCTTCTTCCACCAAGAGAGTCATATGTCGAAGGCCCGAAGAGATCCAAATGGAGCAGTTCCAAGGGTCTTGACGTGGCCACCTTGGTAACGGAAGGATGATGCTTTCCAATTTGCTTCCCTAAAATGCAAGCACTACACACACGATCTTTCTCAAAGGAGATACCAGTTAGTCCAAGAATATGTTCACCCTTTAGGAGAAGATTGAGATTTCTCATGTTGACATGGCCTAGGCGACGATGCCAAAGCCATCCCTTGTCAGCCTTGGCCATTATACATGTAGGAAGAGATTGGCTCTCTTTCTAGAGGTCGACCACATAAAGGTCGTCTTCCACGTGTCCAATGAGAACCAAGCTGAGATCATCACCCCTAAAGACCTTCACAAAAGTTCTAGAGAAATAGGAGTCATAGCCGGCATCCGCGAGATGTTTAATGGAAAGCAAGTTGTAACCAAGGTTTTCAACATGTAGGACAGTCTCAAGAGTCAGAACCTTGGAAATTACCAACTTACCATAACCAAGAACCTTTCCTTTTGAGTTATCTCCAAAAGTGATGCTTGACGTTGAGTTGACATCGTGAATAAATTGGTCAAGCCCACTCCTACCTCCGGTCATGTGATTGGTGCATCCACTATCAAACACCCATTTTTATCCACCGGAGGCATAACCCTACAAAATCAATTCTTTGATTTAGGAACCCATTGAGTAATGGGTCCCCTAGCATTAGCAACAAGATCCTTAGGTACCCAAATTGAGTACCACCTATAAGCATAACCATTTCGAGGGCCAACATATTTGTCATATACATTTCCTTGAGTGCCCTTACATAGCACATAGGAAGGATTAGACTTTCCCGCATACTTGTGATTGGGATTGCCCCTCAGGGCTCCCCCATTCACCACATTCCTTTTGACCCGGTCAACCACCTTGTCACCTTCCTTCACAAAGGTTATCTTCTTTGGTGGAATGGCATTGCTCGTGTTGTTCTTTGGATCAAAACCGACACCTTCCTTGGAAACTCTTGTCTTTTGACGGGATAAAATCTCATCTAGGATCTTTCCCTTGGAGGTAGGTGCACGGCGCTCTTTCTCAAGTTGCTCTTTCAACTTCTTATTTTCCTCAATGAGGTGAGCTTGATCAAAGGTAGAGTTAGAGGTACAAGAATCATTTTCAACTATAATTGGATCCTTCAATGTACCAAGAGCTTTCTCATAGGACACCCGAAGTTGATCATGGTTCTCTCCAAGTTTTATGAGCTCACGTTTGACAAGCAAACTAGCCTTCTCAAGGTGCTCAAGGTTCTCAAGGTCCTTGGTAAGAGAAGCATGAGCAACTTCAAGCTCTTTCTTTGAGGCATCAAGCTCTTGGGACAATGAGTTAGCCCTATCAATAGTGACCATGTCTTTTGCTTTATCAATTTCAAAGATTTCAATTTGTAGTTTAAGAAAAGAATTCGTATTCTTTTCCTCACAAAGCTCTTGCTCAAGAAGATTGAATCTTCGTTTCTCATCATCAATATGAGATTCCAAGCTATCAATGGCCTTATCGCGTGAGCTAACAAGTTCCATTAATTGCTTGACTCTAGCACGAGCAATGGGAGGAAGAGACTTCATGATAGCATACATTTCTTTTATATATTCTTTACCAAATTCATCATTATCACTATCACTATCATGGTCACTCTCAAGATCATCCAAGACACTAGATAGGGATGGAGGAGAGACAATTACCTTGGAGCTTCTTGCCATAAGACAAGAACCGGTGATCTTGGGAATAGGAGAACTCTCGATGTAGTCCTTGGAGTAGTCGTAGGTGAGAGGTGAACCGGGTTCGACATATGCCAAACCGGTCACACCACCACTTTCTCCGTATCCCCACACTCCACGTCGGACTCGTCCTTGGAGCTCCTTGCCATGAGGCAAGTGGCAGTGACCTTGGGGTTAGGAGAGTCGTCGGTGTAGTCCTTGGTGTAGTCATAGGTGAAGAGAGACCCGGGTTTGGCAAAGGCCAAACCGGCCACTCCAACCACCTTCTCTTCATCCTCTTCCTCATTGTCGGATATGTATTCTTGGCCTAGGAAGCCCTTACCATCACGCCTATTGTTCCTCTTGTATCTTTCATTGATGGGGTTGGGCTTCAATCTTGGTTTGGCACCTTCTTCATACCTAGGCTTGTCAAGCCTCTTCTCATAAGGACACTTGTCGGCAAAATGGGTTGCCTCATCACAATTGTAGCATGTCCTCTTCTTCTCACTTGATCCCATTGAGCTTCTCCTTCTTTGGAACTTCATGTTCTTGGTGAAGAGAGCAAGTTGAGAGAGCATATCATCAACTCCATCAACATCGCTATCTTCATCACTAGCAACATCTTCTTGCACTTACTTGGCCTTTAATGCTAGAGAGTGGGAAGACCCGATAGCACGGTTGATCTCCTTGATCTTTTGCCCTTCATCCGCCAAGTTATCCATGGCAACTAGATAAGAGACTAGATCATCAGGAGTGAATTGATTAGCTCTATCAAGGAGTTGCAAGTTCAAGGCAAGCTTCTTGTCGGTGACCGCGATCATGGAGACAATCTTGTACTTGATAAGTTCATCATTCAAATTGAATCCATCATCATACTTCTCACACCCTAGGCCACCAATCTTCACGCGGAGGGCAACGAGTCTATTGTATGCTTCAGCGATAGTCTCACCATCATGGTTCATGAACATGTACTTAGACTTGGAAGCTTCATACTTGGATTTTTGGATAAGAGAGGTTCCCTCTTGGAGAATGACAATCCTATCCCAAAGATCCTTTGCGGTAGGGATGTCGCTGACTTGATCATGGAGAGTGCGGTGAATGGCACTCCATATCTTGTCACAAGCCGTTGCATTTAGTTGGCGGCCGTAATACTCTCCTGGGGTGAGGTTGTTGGGATCATGAGGGTGGAAACCGGTGCATACAATCTCCCAAAGCTCAACGCTGCAGCTGCGAAGACGAGATTCCATAGAAACTCTCCAATGAGAGAAATGAGTTCCATCATAATGAGGTGCAGGACCCGAACCATTAATATGAGGCATGATGTTCTTTTGCTTAGGATAAACATAAGGGAATTGATTAGGGGGTGTGGAAGTTTTTGACGAGCCGCCCTCATGAGCGGACTCGGAATCCTTATCCTTCTCGGTGTCCATTGGTCTCCCTTGAGGTACTACCAATGGATTACCAAGAAAATCCCCATCGCTAATGGCCTTAAGTTGTCCTTCTAGGTAACTCATTCGAACAAGGAGATCGGAATCCGCCTTGGACTTTTCAAGGGCACCCTTGGCTAAGATTTCACGAAGCTCCTTGACTGAATAAGTTTTTTCCTCCTCATCATCAGAGAAAACCATCTTTTCTCTTAGGCGGTAAAGCCCTTAAAATAGCCCTTGGCTCTGATACCAATTGAAAGTGTAAGATGGTTAACCTAGAGGGGGGATGAATAGGTTTCTACAAAATTCTTTATAATTTTTTGCAAGTTTTAGGCTTTGCGGAATATAAGTGAGCCCAAATGCAAACTAGGTGAGGCAACCTAGAAGATGTACAAGGTACTTCAAGATCGAAGGCTATCACAAGGTAAACAACACAAGTAAGAGGTCGGTTAAGGAATAACCGTAGCACGCGGATACGAATATGTATTCCCGTGTTCACCACCTTTGGGAAGGGGGCTACGTCACGTTGGAGAGGTGCGAGTTTCCACGAAGGATTCCTCACGCGCCACAAAGGCTCACCTTCTTCTCCGAGCTTATCCCACGGGCTCACTTACTAGTGGTAGACTTTAAGGTAGTCTCCAAACCCTCACAAACTTTCCACGGAGCAAATCACAAGCCGAATGCCTCCGGGCGACCCTAGCCGCCTAGGGTTTCCCACAAACCCAAGAGTAACAAGCTAACTCGATGAACTCAAGGGGGAATGAACTTTGGCTTGGTGGAAACGTAGATCGGGACCTCCTCTTTCTTTCTACCAAAGGGATTTGGATTTGGTTGGGTAGAATGGGAGATCCTCAAGCTTTTGTGTTTCAACAATGGAGGAGAGAGAGAGCTTCAAGAAATGAAATGTTAGCTCAAATGCCTAACCTCACAGTGGAGAAGAAAGGGGTATATGTAGTGTGAGGGGAAAAAGAGCTGTTTGGAGGCTACTGTGACGGAACCGGCGATAAGTCTGGTCGGACCGAGTTGCTCGCCGGAATTTCCGGCGACAGCTCCGGTCGACCGGACCCCACGCCGGAATTTTCGGCGGTGACTGGAATTCCCGGCGAACAACCGAAAAGCTGTTCTGTAAGCCATATCGGTGTGCACCGGGAATTTCCGGTGGCGACCGGAAATTCCGGCGACAGCACCGGCACCGCCGGCACTTTTGCCGATTTCGCAGTAACTTTTTTAGACTCATTTTTCAAGGCAGATTTCTCTCTTTCTTCGAACGGGTGTGTGTGGGTGAATGATGAGAGGCTTATATGGTGTAGAACATCCCCAAAGAGCACATCGAGATCACCCCTCTTAATAGTGTGGTGTTTCCTAATTGACTCAAGAGTAAATAAGAGAGAATAATAAACAATGACACCGGCTCTCCATAGAGAAACGAATGGGGGGGTCACCCATCACCTATCACCAACAACCTGCGGATTCTCACCTGTAGAGAGCTAATAGAAACATTAGTCCATCCTCTAGCTCCGATGTCATAGTTAATCAAAATATTAGATAAGGGCTATTTTCCCTTTCATCTATCATCTCGTGGTCTTCTGTGTCCTCTAGCAAGTCTTTCGTGTCTTCCTCCTTGATGTAGCGGACGTCGGGCAACAGTAGTGGCAGCCGCTCCATGTATTGCATGGCCACGCCACGGTACTATGACCAGTCCAGTCGCTCGCGCTCTAGGATGGGGAAATGCCCACCCCGCCTACTCCTTCGCCTGCTACACGAAGGGCGAGTAGTCCTCCACCTAGGGTAGCGGCGGGTCCTCCACCGATTCGAAGGCCTCGTAGTCCTTGTTGTTGTCGAGGACCTCCAGGTGGGCCTCGATAGACTTCCGACGAGTGTCGTGCTTGGCCTCGAACCATCGCTTCCACAGTGGCGAGTCGACGACATATGTGCGGTCCCGCCACATATCCGGTGGGAGGAAGACCCGACGCCAGAGGATCTCACGGCGGTAGAACGGGTCGGTCGTCTGAATGACGGGCACCGGCACGCGCGCCTGGTTATGATGCCACTCGTGGGGCAGGTGGACATCTGGCCAAGGCAGTGGCTGGCCCAGCTCGGTGAACTGTCGTGCCACCTCCACCTTGATGTACACACGACAATCGGGGCGGAACTATGGAGGCAGCCGCGGTGTCCTTGGCACTAAACGTGGCATTGGAGACGCGCAGAAACAGCGTCAGCCTCACCTCGCCTCGTGGTCGTTGCAGTTGGGGCGGCCGGACCAGCCCTTGTCATCGCCCTTCGCCATGGGGCAGGGTTTAGCTAGGGTTAGGGAAGCTTCTAGTTAGAAGGGGGACTATGTGTGTAGGGAAAGCGATGGGAACAATGCAACCCATTTAAGAAGGACCGGTAGTTGCCGCTTCCTCTCCCTCTCTTGTTGACATGGCGGTCCCCATGGCGCTCAGGACGGTGCATATCCCTGCAAAGTCAGCCAGAATTTGGGCTAGAAATGGGAATCAAGCGGGCAGAAACACGGCCTCCGTCCGTTTGCGGTGTCCCTTTTGGTTGTGTCCTTTCTCCGTTCGGACAAAACTATACATGCCTAGTCCGCATGCGGGGCACCGTTGGAGTTTCCCTAATCAAGAGAATCTCTCTTCCATATTTTGAGGCAGGAAAACTGAGCAATGCAGCAGCTGTTTCATAGAAATGCACCGGCAAAACATATGCCGCTTTAACTGCCGCAAAATGGGGCACGCCTGGAGCCCCCCACCTCTCATTTGAAAATATATGTGATCTAAAAACAGATCAAAATTCAAACATTCTACCACACATCATGAACAAACTATAGACAATCACGAAATCCACATAGCATTTGCTAGAACCCACGACTACAATTCATCTCCGAATGAATTACGAAAGATTGAGGACTGCGGGACGGTTCCGTCGAACTCGTCATGCGCGGATGGCAGGACGAAGGGTTGCTGCAGATCGTCCACCGTGGGTGCCGACGACTAGACGAACGATGGTGGCATCTCCTCGGCCTCCGTGGTATTGGCTTTCCCACGGCTGCACACGGCCTTCTGCTTCTTAGTCTTTCCGCCACCGGACGCGGTCAACTGTCGCTTAGCGGTGGCGTTGGAGGACGCAGCTGGCTTCCTCCCCTTTGTTGCGGGCTTCACGGCAGCGGCCTAGCTCTGATTCGACGCGGTGGCAGCCGGCCAAGGCTGGACGAAGGTTGCTCGACAGGTGGGCAGCGACATAGGGTTTGGCAAAGCCATAGCGGTCGCCGCCAATAGTGGGGGAACGGTCAAATCGCCGGCAGCAAGGGCGGAAGGGGAAGAGGAGGCTCTGGCGGTCCCATCCATGGCGTTCCAACTGAGTACGGCAGCATGGGGCAAAAAACACAAGCCGAGGCTTTGCTTTCACTTTCCGACTGAATGCATTATGTTTACCTTGGTTTGCCAAACCTGAAATTCACTTTCGCCACAACTTTATCATTCGGCAACAAATGCCTTACCTGAATACTACCTCTTGTTCCAATAAGTTATTGTTTTGGTGACAAGTAAAGTCAAACTTCCAAATTTGACTAAAATATATTTGAACTGGAACTTAAAAATGACATGAATGCTATTCTATCTTAAGTACTTTCACAATATACAACCGATGTACAATCGGCGGACCACACTAATTACAGGAAAGGGTCTTATTCGAAGAAAAAAACAGAATAATGAAGATTAAGAGTGAGGCCGAAACAATGACTGACTACAAGACTAGAGCCAACCTCCAAATCCCTGCTATCAGCAAAACATGCTACAGCGTATATTTCCATGTTCACAGTGAGATCAATCTACTAGGCACGGGTAGTCAGATTGATGCTGATAACAAGATCATTCCTTGGTATCAAAGTACATCTCACGAGAGAGCGAGCATGGTGACTTCTTCCTTGTTAATGGTGTACCAAATATGCTAAGAGGTTGCCACAACTACACACATGTAAACAGATAGCTCGAAATTGCAAGGCTCCCGTTGAATTGAGCGGTCTTCAGAGATGTTCTACACGCAAGGGAAGTTTTGCATAGAAAATGTTAGATATCTATATTAGCAACACAACAGGGAAGAACATTTCAGAACATTGTGAAATAATTGGCAGCTCAGAGAGCAATCTTCAAGTAATGCTTGATTGATGTTACCCATTAAAAACAACTTCGGACACTGCCTCTGCTGCATTTAGTGAAGGTCTATAAAACTATAATGCACTTTGGCAGTATCCGCAGATTTAACGTTGCAAAGATAAAGGAAGTGCAGCTTGTATCAAATATGAGTTGGCAGGGGTGCAAATCAGCGATATTACAGTTGTGAAGAGCTTATGGCAGAGACAGGTACATGATAACGAGAACAAGATGGGCCAACTAAGAATTTAGAAGGAAATAAATTGCAAGGACACTTAAGAAGATAAAAACCCAGATATTGAAGCAAAAGAAAATTGTAGTATGGAAGGATATAAAACTGATCAATACATGATGCATCTACTTCTCATGAGTGTGCTCCAATCTGACATGAACAGAGTTGCATGCTGATGATATGTTACGTTTAGATCTAGATGTTATGCTGCATTACTCATAGAATTTCAGATCAGATTTTACATACAAGAGTTATATTTATTGTATAAACTATCTATTATCTCTGGAGTTGAAGTCCAATATATCTTGTTGAGTAGTTATATATCGCAACAAAACCATTCTTATTATTTGAGTTTAAATCTTTGCATGTAACGTCCACCCACCAAGTTAAAAATATACGGCAATATTCAAATTGACTCCAAGAACATATACTCCCGGCTCTGGATGTTTCCAATGTCAAAAGGATCTGAAACAAAAACCTACTACATGTTAATGCTCATGTTCTCTGTCTACATGGAAAATTTTATGGAAAGGATAAGATTTGTGGCATGTTTCAAAACATGTTTTTCTACTAGGCCAAGTGTTATTTTTTATGTCTAGGACACAAGACATGTCATTTATTCATGAAACTTAGTAGGCACATGGAGACACAATTATAGACGTTGTCAAAAAAGTCAAATTTTGTACTGTTCATCCCAGGGCATCCAGGTCAAATGCTCCTGAGAGCCAAAACACCATCCCCACATTTTCTTTGAATCATATGTTGTTGGTGTACATGTCTAATAGTCGGGTTTCATAATAAACATAGCTAGACAAATAACCATAAACAGGATCTGACGTTCCAGGTAAGAGTGAAAATGAAAGTTATAGCTCTTTGTCAAGAATACACAACAGAATTGTGCATCTTTGTCAAATTTATTAGGGTCCACGCACCAAAGCCCTGCACCAAAGTATACAGAATGGCAATTAACAAGGAAGTTTTGAACAGATGAGCTGCTCAATTAACAACATAGGGTTCATGAACTATTAGCAATTCAGAAGCCCGATGAAATGCCTTCCTCCCCAATCTATGGCTTCCGACCTGATTATGGCGGGACTAAGAAGCTGATGGGCTTCTTTCTGTTCAAGTGGCGGCCAATTCTTCCCAAGTTTTATGTGGTTAACAGTGTTAGGTTTAGTCCCATATTGGAAAATTAATGTGGTGGAACCCAACTTATAAGGTGGGGTAAACCTCACCCATCAGGCATTCAGGCTAGTCTTTTGGGTTGAGTTAGACCTGAAGCATTGTTTGGTTGTGGGCTTCCGTGAACCTAGGCTAGTAGGGCGCTGGCTCGTGTAATGACCAGCTAGGCAAAACCGCTGTGCGCTCTAACAAGTGGTATCAGAGCTTCATAACTTTCTTTCGAGAAAACGCAAAGGGCTTTTGCGTTTCATTTCATTGAAAACAAGGAGTTGCTGTTACATTCCTCCTAGGAGGCCGACTACAGATTTGAAAAAGGGAATAAAAACTCAGTGCACGTCCCAAGTTGTTGTCAGGATAACCCTCAGCCCTTTTGCGCCAGCTCTGGCCCAAGCCACTGCCTCGTCTTTGATTGCTGCAACTAATGCAGGTGCCGAGGGTCGCGATCTGTTGAACACGCTGTCATTGCGATGTTTCCAGATGAACCACGGCGTCAGCAGGGCCATGGAAGCCAGCCCTTTCCGCAGGGTCTTCGGCGTGTCGCGGCGGGCGGAGTGCCACCAGTCCGCCAGGGAGTTGTCGCGGTCGTTTGGCGGTCTGCAGGTCACACACAGCCAGGAGAGGATCTCATACCACACTTCCTTCAAGAAGGGGCAGGTGATGAGGAGGTGGTGCATCGTCTCCGGCAGCTGGTCGCATAGCAGGCATCTGGGGTGGTGCTGTAAACCCCGACGTGCCAGCCGTTCCGCGGTCCAACATCGGTCCAGGTCCGAGAGCCAGTGGAAGAACTTGACGCGTGGGGGTGCCCAGGTCTTCCAGATAAGCTTCCAGGAGTTGGAGATGGTGGAGCCGTGGAAGGTGGCTTGGTAGCATGACCAGAGCTTCATAACTGATCTCCTTGTAACGGGAGGACATCGTATGGTGCTGGCTTGTGTAGTGGCGAGCTAGGCAAAACCACTGTGCACTCTAACAAACAGAAACAGTGGTACTGCCCCTTTTCTCCCTGTTTTTGGCACCGAGTAAGACGGAGATAAGTGCAGATGACAGTGGCACAATTAAACGGTGCAATAGTGGATGACGAAAGGCTTCCTACAAAGATCTTGTGTGTGCTAATTGATTTCACATTCCAGGTGAAGTTGGGCACATAATCTTTGTTCAGTTAGCACCAAGGATGAGACAATGGTATAAGAAACTTATTCTGAGAACTTAGTAACAAATGAACAAAAATGGTGAACAGTAGCACAAAATCATCCAAATTCAGATTTTGAGAAAAACTGAGTTTCCGCTTAACTAGCAAAGAAGGATTGCGACTGTAAATCAGACAGAGGTTATGGGTCCAACTTCACCAAGGATGAGACAATGACCTAAGATGCTTATTCTGATAACTTAGTAACAAATGAACAAAATGGTGAACAGTATTTCAAAATCATCCAAATTCAGATATTGATAAAAACTGGGTTTCTGCTTAACTAGCAAAGAAGGATGGCGACTGTAAATCACAGACAGAGATTATGGGTCCAGCTTCACCAAAGGATGAGACAATGACCTAAGATGCTTGTTCTGAGTACTTGGTAACAATTGAACAAAAACGGAGAACAGTAACTCAACATTATCCAAATTCAGATTTTGATTAAAACTGGGTTTCAGCTTAGCTATCAAATAAGGATTGCAATTGTACATCACAGACGGAGATTGTCAGTTTGCCATCTCCACGTGACTACTGCAATTCCATGTATCCATCACAGGCAGGTGTATTGTTCCCATTTTTGCCTTTTTCACAAACATACGATTTGTAAGCCCTTATAATCAGTGGTTAAAATTTAAATGAAAAACAAAACCACTCTACAGTTAATCATAAAGCTGGACTTGATGCACAAAAATAGCAAATTCGATGCTTCATGGGACTGACCTATGGAGGAACCCCGACTGAAATAACACAGCCAAATGCTTGCCACATATTGGGTTGTACATGTCCAAGACCAATCAATATGTAAAATTACCTCCATTAGATCTAAAGAACGTTGGCATGAATCAATATAACTTATTTCTTAGAAGGAACTTACAGGCAGCAGCTTATGAGTTCTTGGCGGACAGAATTATTGAACTGTGAGACCAAAAATTACAAATGGAACCAACCTTTTCAGACCCGGAGAAGTTGGACCTTGTTCTCAATGGCAATGCCCATCCAGTCAGGGTGTCCAGCCACCCACTGCAGCTGGTTTATCTCCGCACCCGCGTCATAAACAAGAACTGGATCAATCCCCTCGGTAGGCACAGCCGCCGGCATCTCTGGCAGCTCCCAGATCAGTGCCTGCCCGTCGTCCCCCGCCGAGCAGAGGTGTCTCGCGGCCTGAGGTGCCCACGCGACGGCGTTCACGCATCCTGCGTGCCGGTGCAGCTCAGCCACGGGCACCCCAGGCGCGCGTATGTCGAGCACAACGACGGCGCTGCTGTCCATGAGCAGGGCGGCCATGTATCGTAGGTCATAGCGGTTCCAAGCCAGCCTGAGGAGCGGCGTGTCCGGGCGGGGGCTCTCGTACACGATGGTTGAGTGCTCCTTGTCGCGGAGATCAAAGACGCGGACGGAGCCATCCGCGGAGACGGACGCGAAGACGCCGGCCTCCCCCCAGGCGATGTCGTGCACGGCCTTGTCGTGGGCGATGAGCTGCGTCTCGACGACGCCGCGCTCGATGTCCCAGACGGTGCAGGTGGTGTCGATGGATGCGGTCCCGATGCGGCGGGGCTCGATCTCGTTCCAGTCGAAGGAGGTGAGGGGCGCGGAGAACTCGGAGGCGGAGGCCTTGCGGTTGTCGAGGACGGAGCGGAGCTCGGGGGCGGGGGCGGAGGGGGAGAAATCGTCGAGCGGGGCGTGCCAGAGTCGGAGGGCGTCGGAGGAGGAGGCGAGGAGGGGCGTGGAGGCGGCGCGCGGGTTGAACTGGAGCTTGGTGGGCGGGTAGGGGTGGTCGAAGGAGAGGGATGGGACGGCGCGGAAGGAGGCGGCGGACGGGTGGACGGGGTCGAAGGTGAGGAAGGAGACGCGGTTGTGGAGCTCCTCGAGGAAGCTGCCGGCGGCGAGGACGGGCGCGGAGGGGGAAAAGGCTAGCGCGTAGATCGAGTGCGGGAGCTCGCAGGTGAAGGCGTGAGGGTTCGGCGCCGTGTCCGCCCCCGCCGGCGAGGCGGCTGTCGATGGCGGCGGCTTCGGCTGGTCCATGGAGAATTTGCTTCGTTTCGGGTGTGGATTTGGGGGGTGGACTCGCCGCTGGGTGACTGTTTACCAGGACTGCCACGAGCTTAATTGGAGGCTTGGAGCGGGTGGGCAAGGAAGTTTTCAACGCGCTCGTGCGCTCGAGCGGCCTGACACGAGGGTTGAACACTTGACCGTGATGCTGCTGTCTCTCTTGTCAAGAACGAACGAATCACCCCGTCGGTTGGTCAAAAAAAACGGCCAGACCTAAAGCTTCGATGAGCCAAGGGATCCACGCCTGATTGGGTCATCTCGTACACCATCTCATGTCTTTGATGACTTGCTCAGCGGGCAATGGTAGTTCCTCTGCCAGATTCTCTTACCCCACCAATCTCTAAATTTTATCCCGAGTGCAAAATTTAAAAAGTCTAGTTCCTTAATATTGTTTCTACTCTATGTGAACAACTTCGAACTGCAAAACTAGTGCCTTCTACTCTTGTTTTACAATTTGCCGTTTTAGCGCATCGGCTAGAGTTTCTTTTACCCTACCAATTCCGCAAAGGGCAAGTTTGGTAGGCCACATCGTCTCCGGTAAGGCTTTGGGAGAAGAAAATGGCTCGATTAGTTGCTTCGTGTATTCATTTATAACCCTTTCTAATTAGCGAAAAATAAAGGGAGAAGAAAATGGCCCGATTAGTTGCTTCAATGCGAGATGTTAGTTTGCATTCATTTATAACCCTTTCTAATTAGCGAAAATATGCTCTGACTTAAAACAAGCTCTACATGAAAAGATGCACATCAATGATGGGGCTCCATGTTGATCATCGGCACCGAGTTTCGTAAACCGTATCTTTTCAGAATCTTGGTCAAAACTAGAGTTTTTTATGACAAACTTTATCGAATTCTTTGCAAATAATTAACTTTTTGAAATTTTCTTTCAAGTGTAGCTTAATTTTGTTGTTTCTCACAACTCTCATATTGCACATTTTTTGTTTTGTTGGAGTTAGAGGTACCACCTGTAGCTTGTACATGAGGTGGTGTAACATCTCAAAAATATTGATCAAGGTTATCAAATTCCAATCACCAAAATTAGGGTTAACAAAAACTTGTGTTAATTAAAAACATATGAATGCATGTGTGTATGTGATGATTGCATGAATGCAAGAATAAACTTGTGTGATTGTTGTGAATAGCAAGGAATGGTTTAAAGATGAAAACAACATCATCTAAATCAATTCCAAGCAGAAACAAATCAAGAGAAATTCAAAAAAAAACAAGCAAATGATCATTTTTGCCAATCTTGCTCACTAGCTCACTTTGAGTGTTTCTAGTCCAGATTTTAAACAGAAATAATTCTATTTTTTCACCCCTTGCTAGACCAAGTAAAAGTGAACCCAAGCCCACCTTGCAAACCCACAGAAACAATTGGCAACTTGATTTAAATGACAATTCAAAATTGAATCTAGTTTATATGTGAAGACCACCATTTCTCAAAACCCAACCAAATCAGTGCACCTTGATAAATCCAAGTAACCATAGACTACCTAGTATGTGACTAGTACACCCACCAAATTTCATCCAAAAATTCAAATTCAAATCTCTTGCGGCCACTTGATCAAACACCTTCTGAACACAAATAAAATTAAACATGAAACACTATAGTGAGCAGTGTTTGGCCAACCTTGTCCCCTCTCTAGCTCACACTACACTCTCGGTAAATTATCTAACTTGTTTAACCAGCCCTAGCTCACTGTAAACCAGACCATGTCATCAATGGTGACCATGGCCGAGCCTCAATTGCCACCCCAATGTCGACAGCAAGCTAGGAGCCTCGCTAACCTTGTCTAGCAGGCACTCCACCGTCCACCGCCACCCCCTATCCAAGCCTCGAGCCTTGCTAACCACTGAACCACTCAGAACGAGCACACCTAGTCTCTCTGCGACCATGCCGAGAGCGCGCCAGAGCGCCACGCTCGACACACTCGCACAGACCGCGCCCCGCCTTCGTCGCTCGCGTGTGTGATTACCACCGCCCTAGGAACCGCCCTGACATGCCCGTTCGCCGCCGCGCGACCAGGAGCGCCCGCACGCCATTAAATTTGTCGTCGGTGTCGACCAGAGCATCGAAGTGTTCCGACTGCATCGCACCGCCCCACGCCTCGCCACCATGCCGTTGAGCTTCACCAGGAGGCAACGCACCGTCCCCTACCCCTAGCCATGTCGTTAGCTCACTATGACGACGACCACGACGAGATCCACCCGCACACGTCGGTCCCCTCGCCGCACTGTAAATAGAGGCCCTCCCCGTTCGAATTCAGCACACCATCTCAGTCACCTCTCTCTCAGAACTACTCCACCTCTTTCCTGGAGCAAGTCGAGCACCAGGTGGCCGGAATTTTGTCGGACCTTGCCGCTGCTGGAGGAGAAGGGCGTCGTTGATTGGAGCCGCCCCAGGAGGAGCCACTGGTACCAGGAGGATCGTCGTCGTCGACTTTGTCGTTTGCCCCCATCGTCGAGCATCGTCGGAGCCCCGTTGAGCCACCACTGACCCCCACTGGCTGCGCTAGGGTTCGACCTCGCCGCGTTCTGTTCAGACATGGACGATGAACCTTAGTTGTAGATCTTATTTCTAATCCTACGGCCCAAACCACCCCGTACCCCTTCGCACCCCATGTCTCACTAACTGGTGGGGACAACCACTTAAACCAGCCCGCGCGCGCTGTGCGCAGTGGGCCGGCCCAGTTATCAGTCCCGCGCAACCCAGTAATTCAAACTTAGGTTTTTCAATTTAGTTTCAAACTTAGTTTTGTACCTAGATTCAAAAATCAATCTAGAGAGATTCACTAAACCAAATTGCATGAAACCAATTTTGTTAGAAAGGTATGGAAATTCTTAATCCAAGCCCGTTGGATTCAAACCAGTTGAAATTATAGATCACCTATAGTAAAAATAACAAGGCAGAGATTTTTCTGCATTCAAACATTTTTCAAAATTCAACCATAAAAGCTTTTGAGTTGATTCCAACTCTCAAAAATCATTTTTGACAAGACCTTTCTGAATACATAAAAATATCTAGGTTTACTTACAGAAATATTGGACAAGTAATAAAAGAATGCCCCATAGGCATTTGTAGTCACTTTATTTAATTAAAATAAAAAGGTTAAACCTTATTAAATTGTGACACCACTATAAATCACATTCCCAAATACGGAAATATGTGGTGATGACATGTGTCAACATGATCCCATGTTTTAGTTGGAGAATATTAAATCTTAAGTAGCTTTTCAATGAGTAGAAACTACTTTTCTAAAATAAAATAAATAAAACTAGTGCCTTAATCTTTGTGATGTTTGTGATGATGCTAGATCATCCAGTGAAAACCTTGGTGTGATAAATAGAGTTAGTTAAGTATTTTTTGGTGATTGTGTACCTCGTATTTATTTATAGACGCTAGTACCGACTAAAGATACGAAGAGGAAAGATGATACTACGAGGAAGAAGCAGAGGAGAACTTCAACCACTGCTCTGCACAAGGCAAGCTAAGATAAACCATGCAAGTCATACTTGCAAGCTTAAACCTACCAGATAACTTGTTGGAGATATGCCCTAGAGGCAATAATAAAAGAAGTTATTATTATATCTTTGTGTTTATGATAAATGTTTACATTCATGCTATAATAGTATTAACCGGAAACATTAATACTTGTGTGATTTGTAAACTAAATTAGAGTCCCTGGTAAAGCCTCTTTGTAATACTAGCTTGTTGATTAATAGATGATCGTGGTTTCTCGATCATGAACATTGAGATGTTGTTAATAACAAGATCATATCATTAGGAGAATGGTATGATGGACATACTCCTACAGATAAGCATAGCATAAAGATCAAGTCATTTTAATAGTCCGTTTGCTATAAGCTTTCTGATACATAGTAACCTAATTCCTTCGACCATGAGATCATGCTAATCACCATATGACGAGGTTTAATCTCGTCAATTCCCATTGTTATGGACTTGGGTTTTGGAGAAGATGGGGATGCTGGAGATCGCGGAACGGTTAGCAAACAAGCAATACGGGACACGAGGTTTACCCAGGTTCAGGCCCCTGGAGGGAAAACCCTACTTATGCTTGTCTGCTCTTTGATTACGGCGGAACCGGTGACTACAGGGGTGCGCAGATGCGATCTGGCGTGAAGGTGCGTATGCGGAAGTATGAGAGAGAGCTCTAGGTCGTGCCCTCCTGGCCTTTATATAGACTTAGGCAGGTCCTAGGCACAGATCTAGTCGGTTACAGATTCTAGGGTTTACCCCTTTGAATTTCCTATCTACTCTAGTCTTGCTCTCCAAGGATCCGAAGGCGTCATGGGCCTTGGCCACCCGAAAATCTTCATGGGCCGTCGTATATTTGTCGTGGGCCTTCCTTGGGATGGACCAGGTATGCTGAGATCGTGTACCCGCGGGGTATAACCATGTCAGTAGCCCCCGAGTGTTCAGTCGAATCGTAGATTCGGCTGAGGACTCTTCAATCCTTCGGGTGCAACTCTGTCTTTCAAGAGAATGTGTAGGGATTGTTGATGCGTGTGCCTGACTCTCCCGACGGATCAGGGTCAGTTAACTGTCTTAGGACAAAACAACACGATCTTCTTCAGATTCAAGTCCCTCGACTTGAACCCGGAACATATGCTGGCGTAATTCGACTCAGGCCGCGGAGGACTTACAGGAGTGGAATTCCAGTGAATTCAATTGATGTACCCAACGCGTCCGTCAGGATTTTTCATCGCGCCTGTTGGCACGGGTTTATACTAGCAGAGCGCAGTCATGTGCGTTACCAGACCATCAGATGATATTTGTAGGTCTTATCTTTGCGTCGCAGACACAGCATCCGAATTTTATCACCGCGGAGGTGTTTTCGGGTAGCCAAGGAGAATGCTACTCACTTAGCATTTAGTTGGGGCAGAGTTGCCGAAAAGTTTTTGCATACTGATCTGAAGGATCACAGTCGAAATTTTATAGGGTGCGCGACCAGCGCTCCCTATGGGAGTAGCCCCCGAGTGTCTGTTCGAGTCATAGACTCGAGCGGAGACTTTAATTCAGCCGTTGTTCAGTGTCAGGTCCGTAGGACACAAAAATTTTCGGATGCTTAAATCCATCCTCCCTATGGGAGTAGCCCCCAAGTCCGTAGTGGAGTCATAGACTCAACGTAGGACTCGAAGAAACAGTTCAATGTTGTAACGTGTTGTTATTTTTCCGGGTGCGCGGCTAGCGCTCCTGATAGGAGTAGCCCCCGAGTAATTGGTCGAATCGTAGATTCGAGTGAGTACTCTTAGCTTTGAAGCCGAAGAAATTGTAGTTATTGCTAGTGTAGCTTTTTATGACGTCAGTGCTGACGATCGATGACCTCAAGCGTCTGCTGCGCCAGAGATGACTTGACTGGACGAACATGGGTCCCACTTTCTGACCTTGAATTGACCGGTCACGCGCGGCGTGGAGATAATTACGGCGTGGCCTCAATTTCCGCGCGTAGTGGATGGCGTGTTAGCGATGGTTCGTTGCGATGCTGACACGTGTATGGCCAGATCCTGCCGTTGGCGTTAGGTCTTCTCGATGGACGGTTGCCGTGCATCGTTTTCGTCTTTATAATCATTGGGGAAAACTTTAGTTTGTTTTAACCGCAGCTATTCTCGTTTCACTACTTCCTTGTTCTCTGAGAGTTCTTGCTGCGCGCTGGAATATCCTTTCACATTTCCTTCTTCTATCCTGCGCTCTCGCAGCCGGCGCCGCCGTACCGCGATGGGAAAGTCGAAGAAGTCTTCTTCTGTGGTTGGTACCAGCGCTGCTGGAGGGAAGAAGAGTACCACCGCTACCCGTGTCACCGACGGTGGCTGGCGGCGATCGGAGACGCGGGAGAGTGATCTCCGAAAGCTTCGTGAGCGGGGCTTGATCCCGCAGGATAGGGAGGCCGTAAAACTCCCAGGCAACGAGGTAATCCCCTGTCCTCCTGCTGGGTTTCAGGTTATGTTCCTCGCCTTCGTTATTCGCGGATTTTCCTTCCCAGTCCACGTTTCTTCGTGGACTGCTTTTTCTTTACAGTGTCCAATTGCATCATCTTTCCCCCAATTCTCTTCTTCACATTGCTTGTTTTATCACTTTCTGCGAGTGCTGGCTCGGTATCGAGCCGCACTTTGGCCTCTTCCGAAAACTCTATTCCGTGAAGAGGGGGATGGTGTTTATCCCATTGGGGGTTGCATCATCTCCCTCAAACCCAATCTGTTTTTCTTTTCTTTTTCCATGTCCGAATCTGTCCAGTACTGGCGGAGGCGATGGTTTTATATTCGCGACTCCACAGTGGTTGGGCAGCATTTTGGTCTTGCTCCTTTCGACCCCTCCCAAAAGATCGAGCCGAAGAGGTCCTGGAAAAACCAGATCTTGAATGGCGAGGTAGCGGAGATAGAGGCTCTCTATCGTCGAGTGGAGGATCTCCAGTTGATTTCGGAGAAGGAAGTGAACGGTGTGGATATCATCCGCACATTTCTTGAGCATCGGGTGCAGCCACTCCAGGCTAGGGTGCACCCGATGTTCCTTTATGATGGCCGCCGTGATCCGACGAGGGTTTCGGCTGAGAAATTCTCCCAGGGAGATCTTGACAGGGCCCTTCATTCGCTGCTGAAGTTCAAGGCTGGAGAGGATATCCCGGGGAAGTCGCTGACTTCTCCATTTTCTTCTTCACTTCCTGTTACACAGGTGTAGATCCGTGCGCGTAGCGCTATTTTTGAAAGCATTGTATTTGCATTTGTTTGCTAACAAATTTTCTTCTCTTGTGTAGAGCTTCAAAGTGTCGGGCATGTCGCCTCCATTACCCGAAGTATTTCCGGATGCTCCAGATAATGATGTAGTGGATTCCATGTCCGAGCTGCCATCGACGTGGTCTCCGGCTGAAGAGGCCAATGAGTCGAGCGAGGACCACACTCGCAAACGATCATGGAGCTCCAGCGAGTCTTCGGATGCCTCGACTCCTTCGAATTCTAGGAATCCGCTGTGTCTTGAACATCACAGTGATGGGCATGGAGGCTCTTCCTCTCCGATTCCTGCCGTTCCCGTGCGGGCTGTAGCGCCGCACCCGCCGGCGAAGCGGAAGAAGGAAGAAAAGAAGGAAGAGAAGAAGGAAGATAAGAAAGAGGAGAAGAAAATCCGGAGGACCCCTCCTGTCTTCAACCTGAGCGAGCTTGACTCGTAAGTTTCCTTTGTCCTGCACTGCTATTTCTTGCCTGTTTACTTTATACTTGTGCTAATTTGTCCTTGTGCAGGCACTCTTCCAACGAATCCTCTAGCGATGGTGCTCGGGAGATGATGGGGGAGTTGAAAGTCGCGTCTCCTCCTCCTCATACGGTGGCTACCTCTAAAGGTGCTGCTCCAGACCCTTCTCCGCAGGAGGTTCAGGTGGTTGCGCCTCAGAAGGCTGCAAGCGGACCTTCAGAGTCGCCATCGGATCATGTGAGTAGTTCTGCCTCCTGCCACGGGGGAAACCCCCGAGAATTTGTAAAAGAGTTTTGTTATTCGTTCCTCCTTCGAGTCTCGGGGGGAGCCCCCGAGCGTTTTCGTGTGTGTATTTTGCTTCTGCTCTTTCTTTTGGGCGTAGCCCCCGAGTCCTTCTCTTGACTAGTAGGTCTTTTTCTTGCAGCCTTTTGTGCAGGATGCCAAACGACTGGTGCAGCAGCACCTGGCGCTGGAGGCCATCCTCAAACAGCTTCAAGGTACTTTTATGCCTTGATGTTTGCTTCTTCTTGTATTCTTGTCTTGTTATCCGACGTTTGTATTATTTGACTGCAGAGGAGCACAACACCTCCCTTCATGAGATTGATTCTCTCAAAAAGAGCCTCGGTCAAGCGGAGAAGAAGGCCGAGGTCGCCGTTGGTGCGAAGGAGCGCCTCGAGCTGTAGCTGGCTACTACGGCCGAGGCTAAGGAGCGCCTGCAGCGGGAGGCCACGGACCGCGAGGAGCAGATTGTCGTCGCCACGGCTTCACGCGAGAGAGAGGTGGCCGAAAAGCTTATGGCGGCTGCCAAGGCTGTTTCGGGTGAGTATCTTCGCCGTCCTCTTTTGGTTTTCTTGTCTTTCTTTTGCGGTGCTGTCGTTCATTCTTCTTCCTTGCTATTTTAGATGCCGCAGGCATCGAGTTTGATCGCGGTGCTCTGGAGCACGGGAGTGCTCTGGATGATGCTGCTGCGGCGGTTGAAGATCGCTACGGCACCGTCGTCAACTCGCTTGCCAAGGCCAAGGAGGTCCTTGGGCGCTTCTACAAGGAGCTTGTCCCCAAGGGTGCGGCCCTTGATGATGTTGATGCTCTGGCGGAGGCGCTATCAGCCGAAGCACCTGCGGCGTACAAGCGCAAGCAGAAGGGCATCGGTGCATCCGTCGGGCTGGCAATGGCCTTGGCGGCTGGAGCGGAGCTAAACCTTCCCCAGGTCACTTCCCGGATGCCGACGACTGCTGATGGATTGGAGGTAGCCTTCACTACCTATTCTGCTCGCTGTAAGCGTTATGGGCCGAAGCTGATTGATCTGCTGGCCGAGTACGCGCTACGGCAGTAGGGGGAAGCCAAGGCGAGGCAATCCGGCTCCGAGGCTACTCAGGGTGCCGCGTCTTAGGCGCTGTAGCTGTAGGATAGTTGTAGTTTCTTTTGTTGTAATTATTTTGATGAACAAATCCTGGTGCCACATAGTGGCTTTTGATGCACTTAATGAATTTGTTGAGTTATGTGCTCCTTCGTCTGCGTGTTCATGTCTTTGCCTTTCTGCTGATCTAGGGTCCTTTGGGTGCTGATCCCGTTGACACCTCGCCTGCAGCGCGGCTTCGGCCATCCTTGGATGATTCGTCGCAGCTTGCTTTTCTTCAAGACCGTGTTCGTAGTCTCGAGAAAGAGTTGCTTGGGGTGCGTGGCCATGCCGACATTTGGAAGTCCAAGGCGGATCGCGGTGCTGCCAGAGAGGAGTACTTGATGGCGGAATTGCTTCGATTATCCGAGCAGCTTCAGTGTAAGTTTTTCGAGCTGTTGCCCATTTCTTCGTATGCGCCTGCTGGCATTGCATCTTACTTTTGTGCAAGTATTACAGGTGCTAACCTTGCTCCAAGGGAGGAGAAGGAGCGTGTTGCTGTTCGGGTCAATTGTTTGACTCAACATGACATGGAAACCGGCGGGTTCTTCTGGATGGATCGTGACCGTGCTATGGTCCTTGCGATGGTTCAAGATCGTGTTCACCAAGTATCGCGGGTGCTTCGTCAGGTGCAGACTTCACTCACGTCTGTTCTGCATGTGATGTTTCCGCTAGATGCTGCGCCAACAACCCTTTCTGGTCTTCTGTCGAAGTTTCGGAACGTGAATCGTGTCAAGGAATTGGTGCAGCACCAGCTCGTCGCAGGAGTGAAGGCTGCGTTGTCCCTTGTGAGGCTGCATCGCCCTAATATAGATCTGTCCGCTGTAGCGGCTGGGCCACCCCTTCGACCAGATGGTGGTGTGTGGGATATGCGTCCGTATTACGCGGCTGTAAGGCAGTAAGCCTTATTGAAAGTAAAAAGGGGGGTAGGTTGCTACGCGTAGAATCGTCGCAGGTGCGAGACGTTCCATGGGTTGGAGTATGCGACTCCAGACTCCACGTGCTTGAGGCGATAGGCGCCACCTGGGATGGCTTCGGTGACGATGTAGGGTCCTTCCCATGGTGACTCGAATTTATTCGGTCGCTCTTGCTTGAGTCGCAAGATGAGGTCTCCTTCGACGAAGGACCTTGGGCGCAGCCGTCGGCTGTGGTAGTTGCGGAGACTCTGCTGGTACACCGCTGATCGAGCTGCTGCTATGTCTCGTGCTTCGTCGAGTGTGTCGACGGCGTCTTCGAGTGCAGCCGTGGATTCGGCTTCGCTATAAGAGACGATCCGGGGGGCCTGGTGGCGTACTTCGTCTGGTAGCACGGCTTCGGCTCCGTGCACCATGAAGAACGGCGTGTAGCCGGTGGAGCTGTTTGGCATGGTACGCAAGCTCCATAGGACGGAGGGTAGCTCTTTCGTCCAGGCTTCGGCGAGTCGCTCGAGCAGGCTCATGAGGCGCTTCTTGATTCCAGCGCTGATTAGGCCGTTGGCCTTTTCCACCTGCCCGTTCGTTTGCGGGTGCGCCACAGAGGCGTATGTGATGTTGATTCCGAGGCCTTCGCAGAAGTCTTGGAATTCTTTGGAGATGAAGTTCGATCCATTGTCGGTGATGATGCTATGCGGTATGCCGAACCTGTAGACAATGGATTCAAATAACTTGACGGCAGTCTTGCCCTTTTGGTTAGTGACCGGCATTGCTTCGATCCACTTGGTGAATTTGTGGACTGCGACCAGGAGGTAGACGTGCCCCCCTTTCGAAGACCTTGGCAGTTTGCCGATCATGTCGAGGCCCCATTGGGCGAAGGGCCAGGCCAGAGGTATGGGCCTGAGCTCTAACCCGGGTGCGTGTGGTTTGTCAGCGAACCTTTGGCACCCTTTGCATCTTCGGACGATGTCTTTTGCGTCGTTCATGGTCGTTGGCTAGTAGAATCCAGCTCGTAGAGCTTTGGCGACAAGGGAGCGACTGCCTGCGTGATGGCCGCAAATGCCCTCGTGGATGTCTTGAAGTATGGTTTTCCCGTCACCGATGGTGACGCACCTTTGTAGTACACCCCAAATGCTGCGCTTGTACAGCTCGCCATTGATGATGGTGAAGGCTTTTGATCGGCGAGATATGCGTCGGGCATCTGTCGGGCTGTCAGGTAGTTCTCCGTCTATTAAGTACTGGAGGTATGGTCGTGTCCAAGTTTCTTCGACTGCCATGACCTGCATCAGGTTGACCGTGGTGACCTCTGTGTCCAGTTTTTCGGGTCCTTCATGACCTTCGGGTAGCGTATCCCCCGAGTGTTTTGCTTCTTCGGGTGATCCCTTGGGGAATTTCCGCTTGATGGATGGCACGCGGATCTGTTCGAGGAACACACCTGGTGGCACCCTTGCGCAGGTGGAGCCGATGTTGGCGAGTCTATCGGCCTCCTCGTTGCTTTCTCGTCCAACGTGTCGGAGCTCGCATCCGTCGAATTCTCCCTCGAGTGAGTTGTAGAGTGCGCGGTACGCAATCATGTTTTCGGCGTGTGCGTCGCACTCATTCATCGTATGTTGGACGACGAGGTTGGAGTAACCGTAGATGACTAGGCGTGTTGCGCCGCAGATCTTTGCCATCCTCATGCCGTGGATGAGGGCTTCGTATTCGGCCTCGTTATTGGAAACTCGAAATTTCATCCGAAGGACGTACTTCATCTTGTCTCCCTGCGGGGAGGTCAGTATGACCCCGGCTCCTGATCCAGCTTCGCGCTTGGAGCCGTCGAAATGCATCGTCCATGACTGCGACATGTCTGGGATGTCTGGCAGCTGTAGCTCCATCCAGTGTACAAGGAAGTCCGGGAGGACCTGAGACTTGATTGCAAGTCGCTTCTCGTAGACGATGTCTAGGGGTGACAGCTCGATGCCCCATAGGGCCACGCGTCTTGTGGCCTCCGGGTTGTTTAGGATGCTGTTCAGGGGTGCTTCGTTGACGACCATCACCTGGTGCTCCTGGAAGTAATGGCTCAACCGACGAGCCGTCATGAACACGCCGTAGGCGAGTTTCTGATAGTGAGGGTACCTCTGCTTTGTTGGCGTCAATACCTCGCTGAGGTAGTAGATTGGGCGTTGGACCCCATGGGTCTTGCCTTCTTAGGGTCGTTCGACCACCAGCATGGTGCTTACCACGTGGTGTGTGGCTGCTATGTACAACAGTAGGGGCTCGCGCTCCTTTGGCGTAACCAAGACGGGCGAGGTGGAGAGCAGTCGCTTTAGATCTTCGAATGCGTCGTCCGCTTTAGGTGTCCACTCGAATTTATCTGCCTTGCGTAGCAGTTGGTAGAATGGCAGGGCTTTCTCGCCCATGCGGTTGATGAACCTGCTCAATGCCGCTATTCGTCCTGCGAGCTGCTGGACACCCTTGAGGTTCTTAGGCTTCTCCATGGCCATGATGGCCCGGATTTTCTTCGGGTTCGCCTCGATCCCTCGCAGGGAGATGAAGTATCCAAGCAACTGACTCGATGGGACGTCGAATGCGCACTTTTCGGGATTGAGCTTGATCCTGTAGCGGTCGAGATTATCGAACGTCTCGCGGAGATCGTCGATGAGCGTTCTTGCCTCCCTGGTTTTGATGACTATGTCGTCGACATAGACTTGGACGTTGCGACCGATCTGGTCCTTCAGGCATGCCTTCATGCATCGCTGGTACGTGGCACCTGTGTTCTTTAGCCCGAATGGCATTGTGTTGTAGCAGAACACTTCGAACGGTGTGATAAACGCCGTTTTCTCTTGATCTTCGACCTTGAGTCGGATCTGGTTGTAGCCTGAGTAGGCGTCGAGGAAGGAGAGTTTCTCGCATCCTGCAGTCGAATCGATGATCTGATTGATCCGAGGAAGAGGGAAGTGGTCCTTTGGGCAGTGCTTGTTCAGTGACGTGAAGTCTACGCACATCCGCAGGATGTCCGTGTCCTTCTTGGGGACCATCACTGTATTTGCGAGCCACTCGCTTTCTTTGATCTCCCTGATGAAGTCTGCAGCGAGTAGTCTGTTGATTTCCATTCCGATGGCTTCGGCCCGTGGCTCGGACAGTCTCCGGATGGACTGCTTGACGGGCTTGGTGTCTGGAAAGACGTTGAGTGCGTGCTCGGCGAATTCCCTGGGAACTCCTGGCATGTCCGCTGGACACCAGGCGAAGATTTCCCAGTGCTCACGGAGGAATTTGACGAGCGCGTTTTCCTATGCGGGGATGAGGTCGTTGGCGATCAGTGCCGTCTTGGAGGCATCCGTCGGGTGAACCTGCACCTTCTTTGTGTTGACGGTAGAGTCAAAAGACATATCAGGTGCGTTTTGTTGTGCGACTGGGGGTGCCCCGTTGTCCGTCACCTCGCGGAGCCTTACGAGCTCATCCTGCATGCCGAATGACTGTGAGATTCTGTTGAAGTCCCTGTCGCAGTGGTCCGATCGGGTGAAGCTCCCGTGGACCGTGATGACGCCCTGGGTCCTGGCATCTTGAGTAGAAGGTATGCGTAGTGTGGGACAACCAAGAACCTTGCGAATGCTACACGCCTGAGGATGGCGTTGACGAGGTTTAATCTCGTCAATGCCCATTGTTATGGACTTGGGTTTTGGAGAAGATGGGGATGCTGGAGATCGTGGCACGGTTAACAGACAAGCAACCAGGGGACACGAGATTTACCCAGGTTCAGGCCCCCGGAGGGAAAACCCTACTCATGCCTGTCTGCTCTTTGATTACGGCGGAACCGAAGGTTACAGGGTGCGCAGATTCGATCTGGCGTGGATGCGTGTGCGAAAGTATGAGTCGAGAGATCTAGGGCGTGCCCTCCTGGCCTTTATATATACTTAGGCAGGTCCCGGGCATAGTCCTAGTCGGTTACAAGTTCTAGGGTTTTACCCCTTTGAATTTCCTATCTCCTCTAGTCTTGCTCTCCAAGGATCCGAAGATGTCATGGGCCTTGGCCACCCGAAAATCTTCATGGGCCAGCGTATGTCTGCTGTGGGCCTTCCTTGGGCTGGACCAGGTATGCTGAAGTTACGTACCCGTAGGGTATAACCATGTCAGTAGCCTCCGAGTGATCAGTCGAATCGTAGATTCGGCTGAGGACTCTTCCATCCTTCGGGAGCAGCTATATGTTAATAGTATATGTGTGTAGGGATTGTTGATGCGTGTGCCTGACTCACCCGACGGATCAGGGTCAGTTAACTGTCTTAGGACGAAACAACACGATCTTCTTCAGGTTCGGTTCCCTTAACCCGGACCTGGAACATATGCTGGCGTAATTCAACTCAGGCCGCGGAGGACTTATAGGAGTGGAATTCCAGTGATTTTAATTGGTGTACCCGACGCGTCCGTCGGGATTTTTCATCGTACCTGCTGGTACGGATTCATACTAGCAGAGCGCAGTCAGGTGCGTTGCCAGGCCATCAGATGATATCTGTAGGTCTTATCTTTGCGTCGCAGACGCAACATCCGAACATTTATCACCTCGGAGGTGTTTCGGGTGGCCTAGGAGATTGACGCTCACTCGGCCGTTTTGTTGGGGCAAAGTTTGCCAAAAAGTTTTTGCGTGCTGATCCAAAAGATCGCAGTCGAAGATTTCATAGGGTGCACGACCAGCGATCCCTATGGGAGTAGCCCCCAAGTGTCTGTTCGAGTCGTAGACTCGAATGGAGACTTTAGTTCAAGCGTTGTTTCAGTTGTTAAGTCCGAAGGACTCGAAAAATTTCGGATGCTTAAATCCATCCTCCCTATGGGAGTAGCCCCCAAGTCCGTAGTGGAGTCGTAGACTCGACGTAAGACTCAGAGAAGTAATTTTGTCCTCATTTGTCTGTCGGGTGCATGGCCAACGCTCCTGATAGGAGTAGCCCCCGAGTATTTAGTCGAATCGTAGTTTCGAGTGAGTACTCTTAGCTATGGAGCCGAAGTGGTGCTAGTATAGCTTTTGATGACGTCAGTGCTTATGATCGATGACCTCAAGCGTCTGCTACGCCAGAGATGACTTGACTGGACGAAGCGTGGGTCCCACTTGCTAACTTTGAATTGACCGGTCACGCGCGGCGTGGAGATGATTACGGCGTCTCCTCGATTTCCGCACGTAGTGGACGGCGTGGTATCGACGGTTCTTTTTGGTGCTGACATGTGTACGGCCAGATCTACCGTTGGCGTTAGGTCTTCTCGATGGACGGCCAGCGTGCGTCGTCTTCGCTGTTATAATCCCTGGTGAAATCGTGGTTTGTTTTTCACCGCAGCAGTTCATCTATTCACTGCCTCCTCGTTCTTGAGCTATTCTTGCTGCGCGCTGAGAGTTTCCTCCACATTTCCTTTGTCTTTCTTCGTTGGCAACGCCACCACCGCCTTAGCGCCATGGGGAAAACAAAGAAGTCCTCATCTGCAGTTGGGACCAGCGCCGCCGGAGGCAAGAAGGGCACCGCCACTGCTCGCGTCACCAATGGTGGCTGGCGGCGATCAGAAACGCGGGAGAGCGATCTCCGCAAACTGCGCGAGCGGAGCCTGATCCCGCAAGACATGACGGCCGTGAGACTCCCCGACAATGAGGTAATTCCCCGTCCCCCATCTGGGTACCGGGTTTGCCTTCGTGATTCGCGGGTTTTCTTTTCCGGTCCATGACTTCCTCCGTGGACTGCTCTTTTTCTATGGGGTTCAACTCCATCATCTGTCTCCCAACTCCCTTCTCCACATTGCGTGTTTTATCACGCTTTGCGAGTGTTGGCTTGGCATTGAGCCGCACTTTGGCCTCTTCCGGAAGCTTTATTCCGTGAAGAGGCAGTCTGGTTCGGATGGTGTGTATCCCATTGGGGGTTTCATCATCTCCCTCAGTCCCTATGTGCAATTCTTTTCCTTTTCCATGTCTGAATATGTCCAGTACTGGCGGAGGAAATGGTTTTACATTCGTGACTCCGTACTGCCTGGGCAAGATTTTGGTCTCGTTCCTTTTGACCCCTTCCAAATGATTGAGAACAAAAGATCCTGGAAAAACCAAATCTTAGACGGTGAGGTGGCGGAGATAGAGGCCCTGTACCGTCGGGTGGAGGATCTCCAACTGATTCCTGAGAAGGAGGTGAACGGTGTCGACATCATCCGGACGTTTCTTGAGCGTCGGGTGCAGCCTCTCCAAGCGAGGGCGCACCCGATGTTTCTTTACTCTGGGCGCCGTGATCCGACGAGGGTTTCGAGTGAGAAAATCTCCGAGGTGGAACTTGACAAGGCTCTTCGCGCGCTGTTGAAGTTCAAGGCCGACGAAGAAATCCCGTGGAAGTCGCTGACTCCTCCCTTTTCTTTGACGTTGGTCGTACCGAAGGTGTAGATTTGCGCACGTAGTGATCCCCCTTTGTTTTTGTCGGCTGTGTATTTTTCCTTTGTTTGCTAACAAAGTTCCTTTTCCTCTTGCAGAGCTTCAAAGTGCCGGGCATGGTACCACCGTTGCCCAAAATGTATCTGAATGCCCCGGATAATGAAGTGGTGGATTCCGTGTCCGAGCTACCGTCAGCGCGATCTCCAGCGGAGGATGCCGACGAGTCGAGTGAGGACCATTCGCGCAAGCGATTACGGAGCTCTAGCGAGTCTTCGGATGCCTCGACTCCTCCGATTCCCTGAAATCCTCTGGGCCTTGAGCGTCATGACGATGTTCATGGGGGTTCTTTCTCTCCCCTTCCTGCCATTCCTGTGCGGGTTGTTGTGCCGCACCCGCCAGCAAAGCGAAAGAAGGAAGAAAAGAAGGAGGAGAAGAAGGAAGAGAAGAAGGAGGAGAAGAGGGCCCGGAGGGCTTCTCCTATCTTCGACCTGAGCGCACTGGGCTCGTAAGTTTTCTTGTTGACACTGTTGTCCTTTGTTCCCTCGTTATTTTTGCACCTGTGTTGATTTGTTCGTATGCAGGCAATCCTCCGACGGCTCTAGTGATGGTGCGCGGGAGATGATGGGGGAGTCGAACATTGCGTCGCCTCCTCCTCAGACGGTGGCGACTTCGGGTGATGCCGCTCCAGTTCCTCCTGTGCAGGAGAGGCTGGTGGTTGCGCCTCAGAATTTCACAGGTGGGCATGCGGGTTCGCCTTCGGAGCACGTAAATTATTCTGCTTTATGTTATGGGGGGAGCCCCCGGGTGTCTTCGTATGCTGATGTTGTTTTTTGCTTCCTTGTGTTGGGCATAGCCCCCAAGTCCTGTTCTGACTGCTATTGCCTTTTTGCTGCAGCCTTTTGTCCAAGAAGCCAAACGGCTTGTGGAGGAACGCCTAGCGTTGGAGGCGAAACTGCGGCAGCTTCAAGGTATTCGTCTGCCTTGTAGTACTTCTTTGTTTTATCCTGGTCATGTTCTTTGACACTTGCTTGTTGTAAATACAGAGGAGCCTAACGACTCTCTCCGTGAGGTCGACGCTCTGAAAAAGAGCCTTGGCCAATCAGAGCAGAAGGCCGAAGCCGCCGCTGGTGCGAGAGAGCGCCTTGAGCTGGAGCTGACGAAGGCAGCCGAAGCGAAGGAGCGTCTGTAGCTGGAGGCTGCAGATCGTGAGGAGCAGCTGGCCACCGTTGCTGCTGCTCGTGAAAGAGGGGTGGCAGATAGACTCATGGCTGCTGCTAAGGCCATTTCAGGTGAGTACAAGCTTTTGGACTTGTTTCTTTTTCTATGGATCTTCTTTTATGCTGCCTTTCTTCATGTTTTTCTTCTTTTTTTTGTCTCAGATGCAGCAGGCATCGAGTTCGACCGCGGTGCGCTGGAGCACGGGAGTGCTCTAGATGATGCCACTGTAGCGGTAGAAGACCGCTGCAGCACCGTCGTCAACTCCCTTGCCAAGGCGAAAGAGGTCCTTGGTCGCTTCTACCAGGAGCTCTTCCCGAAGGGCGCATCCCTTGAAGATGTGGATGCCCTGGCAGAGGCTCAGTCAGCCGAAGCGCCTGCAGCGTACAAGCGCAAGCAGAAGGGCATCAGCGCGTCCGTCGGGCTGGCGATGGCCATGGCGGCTGGGGCGGAGCTGGACCTGCCCCAGATTACTTCTCGGATGCCGACGGCTGCGGATGGATCCGAGGTAGCCTTCGCCGCCTACTCCGCTCGCTGTAGACGATATGGGCCCAATCTCATTGACTTGTTGTCTGAGTACGCATTGCGGCAGCAGGGCGAGGCCAAAGCTAGGCAGTCTGGTTCTGAGGCGACTCAGTGTCCTCCGCCTTAGGCATAGTAGACGTAGGGTAGTTTGTAGTCTACTTTTGTTGTAAATATCTTTTGTAGTACCATCCTTGTGCCACGTAGTGTCCTTATATATTTTAATGAATTCCTCCGAGTTGTGATCTATCCTTGGCTGAATGTCTGTGTGCCTTCTTTTTTCTGCTGATATAGGTTCCTTCGGGTGCTGCCCAGTTGACACTTCATCTGAAAGGCCCTTGCGACCATCATTGGATGATTCCTCGCAGCTCGCTTTTCTTCGAGATCGCGTGCGCAGCTTGGAGAGAGATTTGCTTGGGTTACGCGGTCGTGCAGACGTTTGGAAATCCAAGGCAGACCGTTGTGCAGCCAGAGAGGAGTATTTGATGGCGGAGCTGGGTCGGCTGTCCGAGCAGCTGCAATGTAAGTTGATCCTTCTTTCGGGCTGTAGCTCAGTTTTTCTGGTGAGCCTGCTGGCCTTATTCTTGTTTTGTGCGATTGTCGCAGGTGCCAATCTTGCTCCGAGGGAAGAAAAGGAGCGTATCGCTGTTCGAGTCAATTGCTTGACTCAACAGGACATGGAGGCCGGTGGCTTCTTCTGGATGGATCGTGATCGCGCCATGGTTCTGGCGACGGTGCAGGATCGTGTCTACCAGGTTTCACGGGTGCTCCGCCAGGTGCAGACATCACTTTCCTCGGTGCTGCACGTCATGTTTCCTTTGGATGCCGTGCCAACGACCCTTGCAGGTCTTCTGACGAAGTTTCGGAGTGCCAGCAATGTCAAGGAGCTGGTGCGGCAGCAGCTCGTCGCAGGGGTGAAGGCTTCCTTATCTCTTGTGAGGGTGCACCGCCCTGACGTAGATTTGGCTGCTGTGGCGACTGGGCCACCTCCTCGACCAGATGGTGGCGAGTGGAACATGCGTCCGCATTACGTGGCTGTAAGGCAGTATGCCGAACAGATTGTAGATTTGTTTGAGCAGCGTGCTCAGGTTATTCTTCAGAATAGGTAGGACCTGAAAATAAATAGATAGATGTAAAATTTGTATATTGCGGCTGGGCGTTTCTGTGCCCTTTGTTGTAAAGGTTTGCTTGTTTGTGAGCACACAGTGCTTTGATTGAGTACGTGCCCTTTTCGTTTGCCTGACGTGGTCAGCTACTCAGGTGTACACGTTTGGTCCTCAGTCGATGAAATCGTGAGGTGGGGGGAGCCCCCGAGTGCGTATGTAGCATGTAGTAAAGTTTCAGAAAATAATCAACCGAAGGTTGGGGGCGAGACACTTAGCTTTATTTATATCGTAATGGAGGAGGTACATGGTTCGGCTGAGTAGCCTTGGCTGAAAGCCTTATTGAAAGTAAAAAGGGGGGTAGGTTGCTACGGGTAGAATCGTCGCATGTGCGAGACGTTCCATGGGTTGGAGTATGCGACTCCAGACTCCACTTGTTTGAGGCGATAGGCGCCACCTGGGATGACTTCGGTGATGACATAGGGTCCTTCCCATGGTGAATTGAGTTTGTTCGGTCGCTTTTGCTTGAGTCGTAAGACGAGGTCTCCTTCGACGAAGGACCTTGGGCGCAGCCGGCGGCTGTGATAGTTGCGGAGACTCTGCTGGTACACCGCTGATCGAGCTGCTGCTATATCCCGCGCTTCGTTGAGTGTGTCGACGACGTCTTCGAGTGCAGCCGTGGACTCGGCTTCGCTGTAAGCGACGACTCGTGGAGCCTGGTGGCGTACTTCGGCTGGTAGCATGGCCTCAGCTCCGTGCACCATGAAGAAAGGTGTGTAGCCGGTGGAGCTGTTTGGCGTAGTACGTAAGCTCCACAGGACAGACGGTAGCTCTTTCGTCCAGTTTCCAGCTTTGTGCTCGAGTGAGCTCATGAGGCGCTTCTTGATGCCAGCGCCGATTAGGCCGTTGGCCTTTTCCACTTGCCCGTTTGTTTGCGGGTGTGCCACTGAGGCATACGTGATACTGATCCCGAGGCCTTCGCAGAAGTCCTGGAATTCTTCGGAGATGAAGTTCGATCCGTTGTCGGTGATGATGCTGTGCGGTACGCCAAACCTGTAGACAATGGATTCGAAGAACTTGACGGCGGTTTGCCCTTCTGGTTGGTGAATGGCATGGCCTCGATCCACTTGGTGAATTTGTCGACTGCGACCAGGAGGAAGACATGTCCTCCTTTCGAGAATTTTGGCAGTTTGCCGATCATGTCGAGGCCCCATTGGGCAAAAGGCCAGGCTATGGGTATGGGTCGAAGTTCGGACCCAGGTGCGTGCGGTTTGTCGGCGAACCGCTGGCACCCGTTGCATCTTCGGACGATGTCCTTCGCGTCGCTCATGGCCGTTGGCCAGTAGAATCCTGCTCGCAGAGCTTTGGCGATGAGGGAGCGGCTACCTGCGTGGTGGCCGCAGATGCCCTCGTGGATATCTTGGAGTATGGCCTTGCCGTTGTTGATGGTGACGCACCGTTGTAGTACACCCATGATGCTGCGTTTGTACAGCTCGCCGTTGATGATGGTGAAGGCTTTTGACCGACGAGATACGCGCCGTGCATCTGTCGGGCTGTCTGGCAATTCTCCGTTTATCAGGAACTGGAGGTATGGGCGTGTCCAGGTTTCTTCGACTGCCCTGACCTGCATCAGGTTGACCATGGCAACTTCTGTATCCAAATTTTCGGGTCCTTCATGACCTTCGGGTAGCGTAGACCCCGAGTGTTCTGCTTCTTCGGGTGATCCCTTGGGGAATTTTCGCTTGATGGATGGCACGCAGATCTGTTCGAGGAACACACTTGGTGGCACCTTTGCACAAGTGGAGCCGATGTTGGCGAGTCTATCGGCTTCCTCGTTGCTCTCTCTTCCAACGTGCCGAAGCTCGCAGCCGTCGAATTCTCCTTCGAGTGCGTTGTATAGCGCGCGGTACACGATCATGTTTTCGGTGTGTGCATCGCACTCGTTCATCGTCTGCTGTACGACAAGGTTGGAGTCACCGTAGATGACCAGGCGCGTTGCGCCATATATTTTTGCCATCTTCATGCCATGGATGAGGGCTTCGTATTCGGCCTCGTTGTTGGAGGCTCTGAATTTCATCCGAAGAACGTACTTCATCTTGTCACCTTGTGGGGAGGTTAGTATGACTCCTGCCCCTGCGCTGGCTTCGCGCTTGGAGCCGTCAAAATGCATTGTCCAGGACTGTGACATATCTGGGGTGTCAGGCAGCTGCAGCTCCATCCAGTGCACCAGGAAGTCCGGGAGGACTTGAGATTTGATTGCGTGTCGCTTCTCGTAGACGATGTCCAAGGGTGATAGTTCAATGCCCCACAGGGCCACGCGTCCTGTGGCCTCTGGGTTATTCAGGATGCTGTTCAGGGGTGCCTCGTTGACGACCATCACCTGATGCTCCTGGAAGTAATGGCTCAGTCGTTGAGCCGTCATGAACACGCCGTAGGCTAGCTTCTGGTAGTGCGGGTACCCTTGTTTTGTTGGAGTGAGAACCTCGCTGAGGTAGTAAATTGGGCGTTGGACCCCGTGGGTCTTGCCTTCTTCGGGTCGTTCGACCACGAGTACTGTGCTGACCACCTGGTGTGTGGCTGCTATGTACAGCAGCAGGGGCTCGCGCTCTTTTGGCGTGACCAAAACGGGCGAGGTGGAGAGGAGCCGCTTGAGGTTTTCGAATGCGTCGTTGGCTTCTGGTGTCCACTCGAACTTTTCTGCCTTGCGCAGCAGCTGGTAAAATCGTAGGGCCTTCTCGCCCATGCGGCTGATGAACCTGCTTAGTGCCGCTACTCGCCCTGCGAGCTGCTGAACGCCCTTGAGGTTTTTCGGCTTCTCCATTGTCATGATAGCTTTGATTTTCTTCGGGTTCGCTTTGATCCCTCGTTGAGAGATGAAGTACCCGAGCAGCTGACCCGAGGGGACGCCAAAGGCGCACTTTTCTGGGTTGAGCTTGATCCTGTAGCGATTAAGGTTGTCGAACGTCTCGCGGAGATCATCGATAAGTGTTCTTGCCTCCTTGGTTTTTATGACTATGTCGTCGACATAGACTTGGACGTTGCGACCGATCTGGTCCTTGAGGCAGGCCTGCATGCATCGCTGGTATGTGGCGCCCGCGTTCTTTAGCCCGAAGGGCATTGTGTTGTAGCAGTATACTCCAAACGGTGTGATGAACGCCGTTTTCTCTTGATCTTCGACCTTGAGTCAAATCTGGTTATTGCCTGAGTAGGCGTCGAGGAAGGAGAGCTTCTCACAACCTGCAGTCGAATCGATGATCTGGTCGATCCGAGGAAGAGGGAAGTGGTCCTTTGGGCAGTGTTTATTTAGTGACGTGAAGTCCACGCACATCCGCAGGATGTCCGTGTCCTTCTTCGGGACCATCAATGTGTTTGCCAGCCACTCACTTTCCTTGATTTCCCGGATGAAGTCTGCTGCGAGTAATCTGTTGATCTCCTTGCCGATAGCTTCGGCTCGTGGCTCCGACAGTCTTCGAATGGACTGCTTGACTGGCTTGGTGTCTGGGAACACATTGAGTGCGTGCTCGGTGAATTTCCTGGGAACTCCTGGCATGTCCGCAGGACACCAGGCGAAGATTTCCCAGTGCTCACGGAGGAATTCGACGAGCGCGCCTTCCTATGCGGTGCTGAGGTCGTTGGCGATCAGCGCCGTCTTGGAGGCATCCGTCAGATGGACCTGCACTTTCTTGGTGTTGATGGTGGATTCGAAGGACATGTCAGGTGCGTTCTGCTTTGTGACTGGGGGTAGCCCATTGTCCGTCACCTCGCGGAGCCTTACAAGCTCGTCTTGCATGCCGAAAGACTGGGAGATTTTGTTGAAATCCCTGTCGCATTGGTCCGATCGGGTGAAGCTCCCGTGGACTGTGATGACGCCCCTTGGTCCTGGCATCTTGAGTAGTAGGTATGCGTAGTGTGGGGCGGCCAGGAACCTTGCAAATGCTACACGCCCCAGGATGGCGTGGTATTGTGACGGCCAGTCCACCACTTCGAATTCTAGTCGCTCCTGCCGAAAGTTGTCCGGCTTCCCGAAGATGACGTCGAGTCCTATTTTGCCCAGGGGGAATATGCCCTTTCCTGGGACAATGCCGTGGAATGTTTTGTCTGACTGTTCCAGGCTGCATTGTGGGATCCGTATAGCTGCTAGAGTGCTTGCGAACATTAGGTTGATGCCGCTGCCGCCGTCCATGAAGACGCGACTCATCTCGAAGCCTCCGATCTGCGCCTCCAACACCAGGGCAGCATGACCTGGGCGAGGGATCTGGCAAGGGTGATCCGCGCGAGTGAATGTGATGCAGGACTCCGATCCGCTGAGGTACTCAGGGATTGCAGGCGGAGTTTCCACGGCCAAGTTGATTTGTCGGGTGATTTTCTTCTGCACCCTGTTGGTGGGGCTTCCCTTCTGGATCATATTTAGTGCTCCCTTTGGTGGGGGGTATGCGACCCCGGCGTTGTTTTGCGCTGGTGCGACTGGTTGATTTGGGCCTCCAATAGGCGGCGGTGGAGGAGCTCCGTGTGCTATTTCACCTGGCGCAGGTGCGTTTCCGAACGCAGGAATTGGAGCTTGTTGCCTCATCTGCACCATGCCTTCGCTGAGTTTCTGGAACTCGCGGCAGTCCTTGAGCATGTGGCTAGCTTTCTTTTTGCCATCTTGTTTGTGGATGTAGAAGTGGATGGTGCATGGACCCGAAAGTTTGTCGAATGCTGAGGGTCCGTTGTCGCGGTCGCGGCGTTGCCACGACTGCGTTGGTCGTCCGTTGTCGCGGAAGTTTCCGCCGCGGTATCCTCCACTGTTGCAGCTGTTGTCGTTACGGCGGTCGGCGTAGCCGGCTGCGACCATGTCGGGTCCGTCGCGGTCCTCATAGACGCGCGATCTCCTCTTGCTGTGGCGTTCGCGTCTTCGGCCATAGTCGTCCTCTTCATATGATTGCGCCCGCTGGATGCAATCTTCGCCGTCTGCCCAACTGTTGGCGATTTCCATGAGGTGGTCGAGTGTCTTGGGCTTTACACGCCCAAGTTCCTCCTTGAAGTCTGGGCGCTTGACGCCGTCCCTGAAGGCGTCAATGGCCCTCTCTTCGGAGATGTGTGCTGTGGAGTTCTTGGTTGTAGACCAGCATAGTATGTACGAGCGAATAGATTCACCCGTTCTCTGAGTGCAGGCTTGCAATTCTTCGATTGAGGCGGGCCTCTTGCTGGTGCCTTTGAAATTTCGGATGAAGCTGTAAGCGAGCTCCTCCCAGCTTCGGATGGATCCTGATGATAGGCTGCTAAGCCAGACCCGCGCCGCGCCTGTCAGCTACAGCTGAAGGCATTGCATGGCGGTTTCTTTGTTGCCTCCGTGAAGCTTGACGGATGACAGATGATCACTGAGCCAGGACTTTGGATCTTGCGTGCCGTTGAACTTCGGAGTATCCGAAGGAAGCTTGAAGTTGCGTGGCATCTGTGTTCGCCGAACGGATCTGCTGAAGCATCGAGCCCCGCAGAGTTCTCCTTCGTCTTCACCCATCTCAGATTCAGACGAGCATGCGCGTTTGGCGCGTGCTTTGTCGATCTTGCGCTGTGTAAGCTTGTCTCTGGCGTCGTAGTCGCGTTTATGGCGGTGCGAGCTCTTCTTCCTTCGAGGAAGATCGTGTTCCTCTTCATCTTCGGATGAGGGAGTGGGGCTCCGGTCGCGCCTGGCCGGAGCTTTCTTCTTCGGCTCCGCAGGAGCGTCTTCGTGGAGCGCTGCTCCGATTAGTCCTAGTCCGGTGAGTGCGGACCTATGCATGGCCCTTTTCGGGTCCCCCTCCGGAGGTGGGTGAGCCGCGAGATACGCAGTGGCTGCCATGATCGCAGCTTGTGGCGTCTTCGGGATGATGTTGCCGTCAGCATCCATATCCATGAACGATGTGTGGAGAGTTCGGGTCACGTCATGCCGCTCCTTCGGGTCCATGTTTTCCACCCGAGAGCGGTGCTTGTTTCCCTGGTTTCCATTTGTGCTAGAGCCGGGTGCCACGACGGAGAGGGCAGCTCGGCGCGCGCTGGACTCGGAGGCTGCTTGCTTGCGTTTGTCGAGCGTCTCCTGCATCTTGACTTGTTTCTTGTGCTCCTCGATGAGGAGGTAGTGGTATGCCATCAGTAGGTCACGTGAGGCGTCTGCAGGTAAGACGATGTCGCCTGCGACGGCACATCGAGCCTGGACTGGACCCATCCTTCTTTGCTAAGTTGGATGACGTGGCCGTTGCTTTCCCTGTTGGGTGGGGGACTGGCTTCTTCTGTTTTCGCCGTTTTCGCCGTTTCGATTGGGCGGCGGGTTAGGCATTTCTTCGTCGGTTTGGATGACTGCGGCCCACAGATAGCGCTTGCAGATTGGTCGGCTGCTACCGCAGCTTTCGGATCCGGAACCGTAGGTCCCTTCATCCGAAGGTGGATCACACAGATCGGAGTTGCAGCTGCCGCTGCTGTAGAACTCATCTGTTGATGGTGACGTGCTTAGCACGGGGTGTGGAGCCCACGAAGCGGGCCTGATTGACGGCACGGGCACCCGCTCAGGGAGGCGGAGGGTGCTAGTTTGTCCCACCTAGAAGCAGAAGCTCCCGAACAAAATTTCGAGTCCGTCGCCCACGGGCTCGAAATCCTTCATGGTAGCCGGCGAGTGGGCGGTGAAGTCGAAAGCGCCGAAGAGGAGGTGATTCTCCGTCGCCGCGGAGTTGTAGATCGATCGGGTCGGTACCGTCACGACCGCACAATCAGCAGCCCCAGTTCCCACAGACGGTGCCAATTGACGAGGTTTAATCTCGTCAATGCCCATTGTTATGGACTTGGGTTTTGGAGAAGATAGGGTTGCTGGAGATCGTGGCACGGTTAACAGACAAGCAACCAGGGGACACGAGATTTACCCAGGTTCAGGCCCCCGGAGGGAAAACCCTACTCCTGCTTGTCTGCTCTTTGATTACAGCGGAACCGAAGGTTACAGGGTGCGCAGATTCGATCTGGCGTGGATGCGTGTGCGAAAGTATGAGTCGAGAGATCTAGGGCGTGCCCTCCTGGCCTTTATATAGACTTAGGAAGGTCACGGGCATAGTCCTAGTCGGTTACAAGTTCTAGGGTTTTACCCCTTTGAATTTCCTATCTCCTCTAGTCTTGCTCTCCAAGGATCCGAAGACGTCATGGGCCTTGGCCACCCGAAAATCTTCATGGGCCAGCGTATGTCTGCTGTGGGCCTTCCTTGGGCTGGACCAGGTATGCTGAAGTTACGTACCCGTAGGGTATAACCATGTCAGGCGTGGTATTGTGATGGCCAGTCCACCACTTCGAATTCGAGCCGCTCACATCGGAAGTTGTCCGGCTTGCCGAAGATGACGTCGAGCCATATTTTTCCCAGGGGGAATATGCCCTTTCCTGGGACGATGCCATGGAACATTGTGTCTGACTGTTCCAGGCTGCACAGCGGGATCCGCATTGCTGCTAGAGTGCTTGCGAACATCAGGTTGATGCCGCTGCCGCCGTCCATGAAGACGCGGCTCATATCGAAACCTCGGATCTGCGCCTCCAGCACCAGGGCAGCATGACCTGGGCGAGGGATCTGGCAAGGGTGATACGAATGACTGAACGTGATGCAGGACTCCGATCCGCTGAGGTACTCAGGGATGGCGGGTGGAGTTGTCACGGCCAGGTTGATCTGATGGGTGATTTTATTCTGCACCCTATTCGTGGGGCGCCCCTTCTAGATCATCAGTGCTCCTTTCGGTGGGGGATACCCGTGCCCAGCGTTGTTCTGTGCTGGTGCGACTGGTTGGTTCGGGCCTCCTACAGGTGGCGGTGGAGGAGCTCCATGCGCTATTTCACCTAGTGCGGGTGCGTTCCCGAATCCTGGGGGGGGGGTGGAGCTTGCTGCTTCATCTGAACCATGCTTTCGCTGAGCTTTTGGAACTCGCGGCAATCCTTGATCATGTGGCTTGCCTTCTTCTTGCCATCCTGCTTGTCGATGTAGAAGTGGATGGTGCATGGACCCGAAAGTTTTTCGTATGCTGAGGGTCCGTTATCATGATCGCGGCGCTGCCACGACTGTGCTGGGCGTCCTCCATCGTGGAAGTTGCCTCCGCAGTATCTGCCACTGTTGCGATTGGCATCGTTGCGGCGATCGGAGTAGCCGGCCGCGACCATGTCGGGTCCATCGCGATCGTCGTAGACACGCGGTCTCCTCTTGTTACAGCGTTCCTGTCGTCGGCCGTAATCATCCTCTTCCTCCGATTGTGCCCGGTGGATGGAATCTTCACCGTCGGCCCACCTATTGGCGATGTCCATGAGGTGGTCAAGTGTCTTGGGCTTGACGTGCCCGAGTTCCTCCTTGAAGTCCTGGCGCTTGACGCCATCCTTGAAGGCGTCGATGGCCCTTTCTTCGGAGATGTGCGCCGCGGAGATTTTGGTGTTGGACCAGCGCAATATGTACGAGTGAATGGATTCGCCCGTTCGTTGAGTACAGGCTCACAACTCCTCGATTGAGGCGGGCCTCTTACTGGTGCCTTTGAAGTTTCGGATGAAACTGTAAGCCAGCTCCTCCCAGCTTCGGATGGATCCTGAAGATAGGCTGCTAAGCCAGATCCGGGTTGCGCCTGTCAGCTGCAGCTGAAGGCATTGCATGGCGGTTTCCTTGTTTCCACCGTGCATCTTGACGGATGACAGGTGGTCGCTGAGCCATGCCTTGGGGTCCTGTGTGCCGTCGAACTTCGGAGTATCCGAAGGAAGCTTGAAATTTCACGGCATCCGTGTCCGTCGCACAGATCTGCTGAAGCACCGGGCTCCGCAGAGTTCTCCTTCGTCTTCGTCCATCTCGAATTCAGACGAGCATGCGCGCTTGGCTCGCACTTTGTCGATTTTGCGCCGTGTTAGCGCGTATCTGGCGTCGTAATCGCGGTTGCGATGACGCGAGCTCTTGTGCCTTCGAGGAAGGTCATGGTCCTCCTCTTCGGATGAAGGAGTGGGGCTGTGGTCGAACCTGACCGTAGCTTTCTTTTTCGGCTCCGTAGGAGTTTCTTGATGGAGCGCAGCTCCGACGAGTCCGAGTCTAGTGTGTGCGTACTTGTGCATGGCTCTTTTCGGGTCCCCCTCCGGAGGTGGGTGGGCCACGAGGTACGCAGTGGCTGCTATGATCGCAGCTTGCAGTGTCTTCGGGATGATGTTGCCGTCGGTATCCATATCCATGAAGGATGCGTGGAGGGTTCGGGTCACCTCACGGCGCTCCTTGGGCTCCATGTTCTCCATCCGGGAGCGGTGCTTGTTGCCATGGTTGCCATTCGAGCTAGAGCCAATGCCCATGGCAGAGAGCGCAGCTCGTCGCGCGCTGGACTCTGAGGCTGCTTGCTTGCGTTTGTCAAGCACCTCTTGCATCTTGACCTGCTTCTTGTGCTCCTCGATCAGGAGCAAATGGTATGCCATCAGCAGGTCCCGTGAGGCGTCTGCAGGCAGGACCGTGTTGCCCGCCACTGCGGCGCGTGCCTGGGCCCATCCTTCTTTGCTAAGGCGGATGACATGGCCAGTGTTATCCTCTTCGGGTGGGGGGGGGGACTGGCTTCTTCTGTTCCCGCCGTTTCTGTCCTGCGGGTTAGGTGGCGGGTTGGGCGCTTGTTGGTCCACGTCGCTCTGGATGACTACGGCGCATTGGTAGCGCTCGTAGATTGGTCCGCTGCTGCTGCAGCTTTCGGATCCGGAACCGTAGGTCCCTTCATCCGATGGCGGATCGCACAGATCGGAGTTGCAGCTGCTGCTGTCGTAGGACTCATCTGTTGATGATGATGTGCGTAGAACAGGGTGTGGGGCCCACGAAGCGGGCTTGATTGATGGTAGGGGAACCCGCTCAGGGAAGCGGAGGGTGCCAATTTGCCCCACCTGGAAGCAGAAGCTCCCGAACAGGATCTCGAGTCCGTCGCCTACGGGCTCGAAGTCCTTCATGGTGGCCGAAGTCGAAAGCGCCGAAGAGGAGGTGACTCTCCGTAGCCGCAGAGTTGTAGATTGCTCGGGTTGGGACCGTCACGATCGCACAATCAGCGTCCCCAGTTCCCACAGACGGCGCCAATTGACGAGGTTTAATCTCGTCAATGCCCATTGTTATGGACTTGGGTTTTGGATAAGATGGGGATGCTGGAGCACGGAACGGTTAGCAAACAAGCAATACAGGACACAAGGTTTACCCAGGTTCAGGCCCCCGGAGGGAAAACCCTACTCCTGCTTGTCTGCTCTTTGATTACGGCGGAAACGGTGATTACAGGGGTGCGCAGATGCGATCTGGCGTGAAGGTGCGTATGCGGTAGTATGAGAGAGAGCTCTAGGTCGTGCCCTCCTGGCCTTTATATAGACTTAGGCAGGTCCTAGGCACAGATCTAGTTGGTTACAGGTTCTAGGGTTTACCCCTTTGAATTTCCTATCTACTCTAGTCTTGCTCTCCAAGGATCCGAAGGCGTCATGGGCCTTGGCCACCCGAAAATCTTCATGGGCTAGCGTATATTTGCCGTGGGCCTTCCTTGGGCTGGACCAGGTATGCTGAGATCTTGTACCTGTTGGAGATATGCCCTAGAGGCAATAATAAATGTAGTTATTATTATATCTTTGTGTTTATGATAAATGTTTACATTCATGCTATAACAGTATTAACAAGGAAACATTAATACTTGTGTGATTTGTAAACTAAATTAGAGTCCCTGGTAAAGCCTCTTTATAATACTAGCTTGTTGGTTAATAAATGATTGTGGTTTCCCTATCATGAACATTGAGATGTTATTAACAACAAGATCATATCGTTAGGAGAATGATATGATGGACATACTCCTATAGATAAGCGTAGCATAAAGATCAAGTCATTTTAATAGTTCAATCTTTATATGCTTTCTAATACATAGTAAACTAATTCCTTCTACCATGAGATCATGGTTATCACCATCACCGGAAGGATGCTTTGATGACATCAAACACCACACCGTAACTGGGTGGTTATAAAGGTGGCATTGAGTGTTCGGAAAGTATGGGTTGAGACACATGGATCAAGAGTGGGATTTGTCCATCCATATGACGGATAGATATACTCTGGGCCCTCTCGATGGAATGTCATCCAATTGGCTTGCAAGCATGTGACTGGCTCACAAGGGATCACATATCACGGGAACGATAAAAGAGTACTTATCAGTAACGAGGTTGAACTAGGTATGCAGAGATACTGACGATCAAAACCTCGGATAAGTAAACTATCGTGGGACAAAGGGAAATTGGTATCGTATGTAAGTGGTTCATTCGATCGCAAAGTAATCGTAGAAATATGTGGGAGCCATATGAATTTCTAGATTCCTCTATTGGTTATTGTTCAGAGAATTGTCTCGATCATGTCCGCATAATTCACGAACCGTAGGGAGACACACTTAAGGATTCGATGTTGTTGAGTAGTTATGGAATGATGAGTAAGAGACCGAATGTTGTTCGGAGTCTCGGATGGGATCCGGGATATCACGAGGATATCCGGAATGGTCTGGAGAATAAGATTCATATAAAGAAAGTCCTGTTTTGGAGTTCAGGAATGATTCCGGTGTTTTCACTAGGAATGTTCTAGAAGGGTCCGGAAGGTCCGGCACTCCGGAGGGGAAGGGTACATGAATGTGTCATAACAATGTGGAATGGTTGCATCATGTACTAGGTGTCATCGTGAGCAAAATAAAGGGATAAATCAAATCCTAGTTTGAAAAGTCAAACGCCAATTTGAAAAGTCAAACGACAGTTTTGCTTGGTGGAGGGAGAGTAGGAAAACTACTTGGGGAGGAGTTCCTCTCCCTCCACCGCCGGCCAAGGAGGCCGACTTGGGGAAGGACTCCCACCCCTGGACGGCGCCCTCCCACCTATAAAAGGAGGGGTAGGGGTGCCCCTCTAGACCTACACCTTGCCCCACCAAAACCCTAACCCTGGCCGCCGGCCCTCCTGCAGCCGCTGCCGTCCTAGGGTTTTCCCTAGCCACCGACTTGGGGATCTCCCCTTGCCCTAGCCATCGGCCTAGCCCTCTATCCTTGGTGCCTCTAAACCCTAGATCGCCAAGGCCTCTCTCATAGTCCACCATACTCGCTCCGGCTTAAGGTGAAGCCCTGCGAGATCTCCCCTCTACTTCCGGTACCACGCCGTCGTGCTGCCGGAATCACGAGGAGAGTGCTACAACCTCCGATGCCTGCTGGAACAAGGGAGAGGAAGGTCTTCATTGAGTACCGAACGTGTGACCGAATGCGGGAGCGCTGCCGGAACGCAGCGCCGGAAGGATCGTCTACACGATCTTGAGATCGGCAAGAGTACGACTACATCACCCACGAGAATCCGCTCTCGTTAAACACTTTGGAATCTTCGAGGGTGAGTTATTCTATCGACTCGTTGCTACAATCTAGTAGATAGATCTTGGCTTGTTTGTTTGTATGCAGTAGAAATTTTTTGTTTTCCATGCTACGAACCCCTACAGTGGTATCAGAGCTGTGTCTATATGTAGATATGTTGCATGAGTAGAACACAATGGTCATTGTGGGCGGTGGTGCTTTTATTATCAATTGCTTCTTGTGTACTTTGCATCTTGTGGTATGATGGGATGAAGCGACCCGGGCTAACCTTACATGACATCGTTCATGAGACTTTCTCCACGCTCAACATGCAACTTGTATTGCATAAGTGGCTTTGCGGGTGTCTGTCTCTCCCATTATAGTATAGATCCAATTTACAACGGGCACTTGATAGTTCAAACATCAACGTTGTGGTTCTTGTTCGTAAGTTAGATCGACACTTATTGAAAGCCCCAAACCACGTAAAATATGCAAAGAAATTAGAGGCGTCTAACTTTGTTTTGCAGGGGTGTGCTGTGATGTGATATGGCCATGATTGTGATTATATTTGATGTATGCAATGTTCCTTATTGTAAGTTGGCAACCGGTAGGAGCCATATGGTTATCTTTAATTTCTGTTAAGACCTGCATGTCTATTCAAAGTAGTTGTAATAGTTGAAGCTGGTGGACGACAATCATGGAGCAGCGTCATTGACCTTGATGCAATGCCGTTGATGATGGATATCATGGTCGTGCTTGAAGATGGAGATCGGAAGCACAAAGAAGAAAGGCCATATCATATCAGATATTATGAATTGCATGTGATGTTAATCCTTTATGCATCTTGTATTGCTTAGTTAACGACGGTAGAATTATAGGATGATCCCTCATGCACATAAATGTCAATTTCTAAAGTGTTCATCCTTAGTAAGCACCGTTGCTAAAGCTTGTTGTTTCGAAGCACCACGTGATGATCGGGTGTGTTAGATTCTGCAAGTGTATACAATGTGAGCAAGCCAGATTTGCTCATGCGGAAGCTAAGGTTTGATCTTGACGAGCCTAGCATGTACATACATGGTCTCGGAACACGGATCACCGAAAGGTAAAGCATGAATAATATAGTAGATATGATGAACATGTCGATTGTTCGCCATTGAAGCTACATCAACTCTCGTGATGATCGGTTTTGATGTGGTGGATTTGGTTCGTGTGATCACTAAAACAATGTGAGGGATATTGTTTTGAGTGGGAGTTCACCTAGAATAATTTAACTATTAATTAGAACTCAATTTGTCATAAACTTAGTCTAAGCTATTGCAAATATGTTGTAGATCAATGGCGGCCCCTACCATCAATTTTAATGCGTTCCTAGAAAAAGAAAAGTTGAAAAACAATGGAAGTAACTTTGCGGATTGGTTCCGCAATTTGAGGATTGTCCTCAATGCTGGTAATTTGACCTATGTGCTGGATGCACCGCTGGGTGACCCGCCTGCAGCTGATGCTACCGATGAAGTAAAGAATGTTTACCTCGCTCGGAAGAATCAGTACTCCACAGTTCAGTGTGCTATCTTGTATGGTTTGGAATCAGAGCTTCAGAAAAGGTTTGAGAATTCATACCCACATGATATTGTCCGTGAACTCAAATTTATATTTGAGACTCACGCGGCAGTTGAGAGCTATGAGGCTTCTGAAAAGTTCTTTAACTGCAAGATGGAAGAGGGCAGCTCCGTCAGTGAGCATGTGCTTAAGATGTCTGGGCATGCAAACAAACTCCAAAGCTTGGGTATAGTGATTCCTAATGCTTTGGGGATTTACCGTGTCCTCCAATCACTACCACCAAGTTACAAGAACTTTGTGATGAACTACAATATGCAAAGCATGAACAAGCAGTTGCCAGAACTCTTCTCCATGTTAAAATCTGCAGAAGTGGAGATCAAGAAAGAGCACCAAGTGTTGATGGTCAATAAGACCACCAAATTCAAGAAAGGCAAGTCTAAGCAAAAGGGACACTTCAATAAGGGTGGTAAGAAAGTTGCCGCACCGACGAAGAAGACCAAGGCTGGACCTAAGCCTGATACTGAGTGCTTTTACTGCAAGGGAGAAGGTCACTAGAAGCAGAATTGCCCAAAGTACTTGGCGGATTTGAAGAACGACAACATCAAGAAGAAAGGTATATCCGATATACATGTTATTGATGTGTATCTCACTAGTACTCGTAGTAGTGCCTGGGTATTTGATACTGGTTCAAATGCTCATATTTGTAACTCGAAACAGGTGCTGCAGAATAAACGGAAGCTAGCGAAGAACGAGGTGACGATGCGCGTAGGAAATGGATCAAAGATTGATGTGATCGCGGTCGGCACGCTACCTCTTCATCTACCATCGGGATTAGTTTTATACTTAAATAATTGTTATTTGGTGCCTGTGTTAAGCATGAGCATTATATCAGGATCTTGTTTATTGCGAGACGGTTACTTGTTTAAGTCCGAGAATAATGGTTGTTCGATTTATATGAGTAAATGTTTTATGCACATGCACCTTTGATAGATGGTCTATTCTTATTGAATCTCGATAGTGGAAATACACATATTAATAACATTGAAGCTAAACGTTTGAAATTGAGCGATAACTCGACCTATTTGTGGCACTGTCGTCTTGGTCACATTGGAGTGAAGCGTATGAAGAAACTCCATTCTGATGGACTTCTTGAATCACTTGATTTCGAATCACTTAAAAGATGCGAAGCATGTCTGATGGGTAAAATGATTAAGACTCCATTTTTTGGTATGATGGAGCGAGCTACGGACTTATTGGAAATCATACATACCGATGTGTGTGGACCGATGAGTGTAGCATCGCGCGGTGGTTATCGTTATGTTCTTACCTTCACGGATGACTTGAGTAGATATGGGTATATCTATTTCATGAAACATAAGTCCGAAAATTGAAGTTTAAGGAATTTCAAAGTGAGGTGGAGAATCAACGTAACAAGAAGATTAAATTTCTACGTTCTGATCGTGGAGGTGAATATCTAAGTTACGAGTTTGGCGAGCATTTGAAGAAATGCGGAATACTTTCACAATTGACACCGCCGGGAACACCACAGCGTAATGGTGTGTCCGAACGTCGTAATCGAACTCTCTTAGATATGGTTCATTCTATGATGTCACTTACAGATTTACCGCTATCATTTTGGGGTTATGCATTAGAAACAGCCGCATTCACTTTAAATAGGGAACCATCTAAATCCGTTGAAACAACACCGTATGAATTATGGTTTGGGAAGAAACCTAAATTGTCGTTCCTTAAAGTTTGGGGTTGCGAAGCCTATGTAAAGAAGTTACATCCGGACAAGCTTGAACCCAAAGCGAAAAAATGCGTCTTCATAGGATACCGAAAGGAAACTATTGGGTATACCTTCTATCATAGATCCGAAGGCAAAATCTTTGTTGCCAAGAATGGATCCTTTCTAGAGAATGAATTTCTCTCGAAAGAAGTGACTAGAAGGAAAGTAGAACTCGACGAGGTTATCGAACCTTCTCTCGAACTTGCGAGTAGCGCAGCACCGGAAGAAGTTCCTGTGGTGCCTGCACCAATAAGAGATGAAGCTAATGATGATCATCATGAAACTTCGGTTGAAGTTGCTACAGAACCTCGCAGGTCAACGAGAACTCGTACCACTCCTGATTGGTATGATCCCGTTATGAGTGTCATGTTGGTGGACAACACCGATGACCCTGCGACATATGAGGAAGCGATGATGAGCCCAGATTCCAATAAATGGCAAGAATCCATGAAATCCGAGATTGGATCCATGTACGAAAACCAAGTATGGACTTTGGTGGACTTACCGGATGGCCGGAAGGCTGTCGAGAACAAATGGATTTTCAAGAAGAAAACAGATGTTGATGGTAATGTTACTGTCTATAAAGCTCGACTTGTCGCAAAAGGGTTTCAACAAATTCAAGGAGTTGACTACGATGAGACTTTCTCACCAGTAGCGAAGCTAAAGTCTGTGAGGATTTTGTTAGCAATCGCTGCATATTATGATTATGAGATATGGCAGATGGATGTCAAAACAACATTCCTCAATGGACACATTGATGAACAGTTGTATATGATGCAACCCAAAGGTTTTGTCGATCCTAAATATGCTAACAAGGTATGCAAACTTCAACGGTCCATATATGGATTGAAGCAAGCATCCCGAAGTTGGAATCAACATTTTGATAAAGTAATCAAAAGTTTTGGTTTTATACAAACTTATGGAGAAGCTTGTATTTACAAGAAAGTGAGTGGGAGCTCTGTAGCATTCTTAATACTATATGTAGATGACATATTATTGATTGGGAATGATGTAGACCTTCTTAATAGTGTCAAGGAATATTTGAATAATAGTTTTTCAATGAAAGATCTTGGCGAAGCAGCTTACATATTAGCAAAAATATTTATAGAGATAGATCAAGACGCCTAATATCATTGTCACAAAGTACATATTTGGACAAAGTTCTAAAGAGGTTTGGAATGGAAGATAGCAAGAAAGGGTTCTTGCCCATTTTGCCCAATACGACCTTGAGTAAAACTCAAAGTCCAGCAACGCAGAAGACAGAGAAAGGACGAGTAAGACTCCCTATGCCTCAGCCATAGGATTTCTAATGTATGCTATGCTATGTACTAGACCCGACATTGCATATGCTGTTAGTTTAACTAGCAGATATCAAAGTGATCCAGGAGTGGATCATTGGACATCGGTCAAAAACATCCTTAAGTACTTGAGAAGAACTAAGGATATGGTTCTTTCTTATGGAGGTGATGAACAACTCGTTGTTAATGGTTACACCGATGCTAGTTGGAACACCAATCCGGATGATTCTAAATCTCAATTTGGATACGTATTTACTTTGAATGGTGCAGCAGTTAGCTGGAGGAGTGCAAAGCAAAGCGTTGTGGCGAGATCTTCAACTGAATCGGAATACATAGCTGCTTCGGAGGCTTCACAAGAAGCGATATGGATGAAGGAGTTCATTACAGAGCTCGGTGTGGTTCCAAGTGCGCTGTACCCAATGTCTATCTACTGTGATAACATGGGCGCCATAGCCAATGCGCAAGAACCAAGGTCACACAAGAAGCTAAAGCACATCAAGCTACGTTTTCACGCTATTCGAGAACATGTCCAAGATGGTGACATAAATATTTGCAAAGTACACACAGATCTAAATGTGGCGGATCCGTTGACTAAACTTCTCCCGAGGGCAAAACATGACCAACACCAAACTTCCATGGGTGTTCGGTATATTACCATGTAATCTAGATTAGTTGACTCTAGTGCAAGTGGGAGACTGTTGGAGATATACCCTAGAGGCAATAATAAATGTAGTTATTATTATATCGTTGTGTTTATGATAAATTTTTACATTCATGCTATAGCAGTATTAACAAGGAAACATTAATACTTGTGTGATTTGTAAACTAAATTAGAGTCCCTTGTAAAGCCTCTTTATAATACTAGCTTGTTGGTTAATAAATGATTATGGTTTCCCTATCATGAACATTGAGATGTTATTAACAACAAGATCATATCGTTAGGAGAATTATATGATGGACATACTCCTATAGATAAGCGTAGCATAAAGATCAAGTCATTTTAATAGTTCAATTGCTATATGCTTTCTGATACATAATAACCTAATTCCTTCGACCATGAGATCATGCTTATCACCATCACCGGAAGGATGCTTTGATGACATCAAACACCACACAGTAACTGGGTGGTTATAAAGGTGGCATTAAGTGTTTGGAAAGTATGGGTTGAGACACATGGATCAAGAGTGGGATTTATCCATCCATATGACAGATAGATATACTCTGGACCCTCTCGGTGGAATGTCATCCAATTGGCTTGCAAGCATGTGACTGGCTCACAAGGGATCACATATCACGGGAACGAGAAAAGAGTACTTATTAGTAACGAGGTTGAACTAGGTATGCAGAGATACTGACGATCAAAACCTCGGATAAGTAAACTATCGCGTGACAAAGGGAAATTGGTATCATATGTAAGTGGTTCATTCGATCGCAAAGTAATCGTAGAAATATGTGGGAGCCATATGAATTTCCAGATTCCTCTGTTGGTTATTGTTCGGAGAAGTGTCTCGATCATGTCCGCATAATTCACGAACCGTAGGGAGACACATTTAAGGATTCGATGTTGTTGAGTAGTTATGGAATGATGAGTAAGAGACCGAATGTTGTTCGGAGTCTCGGATGGGATCCGTGATATCACGAGGAGATCCGGAATGGTCCGGAGAAAAAGATTCATATAAAGAAAGTCCTGTTTCGGAGTTGGAGAATGATTCCGGTGTTTTCATCGGAAATGTTCTAGAAGGGTCCGGAAGGTCCGGCACTCCAGAGGGGAAGGGTACATGAATGTTTCATAACAATGTGGAATGGTTGCATCATGTACTAGGTGTCATTGCTGAGAAAAATAAAGGGATAAATCAAATCCTAGTTTGAAAAGTCAAACGCCAATTTCAAAAGTCAAACGACAGTTTTGCTTCGTGGAGGGAGAGTAGGAAACCTACTTGGGGAGGAGTTCCTCTCCCTCCACCGCCGGCCAAGGAGGCCTACTTGGGGGAGGAATCCCTCCCCCTGGCCGGCGCCCTCCCACCTATAAAAGGAGGGGCAGGGGTGCCCCTCTAGACCTACACCTTGCCCCACCAAAACCCTAACCCTGGCCGCCGGCCCTCCTGCAGCCGCCGCCCTAGGGTTTGCCCTAGCCGCCGACTTGGGGCTCTCCCCTTGCCCTAGCCATCGGCCTAGCCCTCTATCCTTGGTGCCTATAAACCCTAGATCACCAAGGCCTCTCTCATAGTCCACCATACTCGCTCCGGCTTAAGGCGAAGCCCTACGAGATCTCCCCTCTACTTTCGGTACCACGCCGTCGTGCTGCCGGAATCGCGAGGATAGTGCTACAACCTCCGCTGCCTGCTGGAACAAGGGAGAGGAAGGTCTTTATCAAGTACCGAACGTGTGACCGACTGCGGGAGCGCTGCCGGAACGCAGCGCCGGAAGGATCATCTACACGATCTTGAGATCAGCAAGAGTACGACTACATCACCCACGAGAATCCGCTCTCGTTAAACACTTTGGAATCTTCGAGGGTGAGTTATTCTATCAACTCGTTGCTACAATCTAGTAGATAGATTTTGGCTTGTTTGTTTGTATGCAGTAGAAATTTTTTGTTTTCCATGCTACGAACCCCTATAGTACCCGCGGGGTATAACCATGTAACCATCACCGGAAGGATACTTTGATGACATCAAACACCACACCATAACTGGGTGGCTATAAAGGTGGCATTGAGTGTTCAGAAAGTATGGGTTGAGGAACATGGATCAAGAGTGGGATTTGTCCATCCATATGACGGATAGATATACTCTGGGCCCTCTCAGTGGAATGTCATCCAATTGGCTTGCAAGCATGTGACTGGATCACAAGGGATCACAAATCACGGGAACGAGAAAAGAGTACTTATCAATAACGAGGTTGGACTAGGTATGCAGAGATACCGACGATCAAAACCTCAGATAAGTAAACTATCGTGAGACAAAGGGAAATTGGTATCGTATGTAAGTGGTTCATTCGATTGCAAAGTAATCGTTGAAATATGTGGGAGCCATATGAATTTCTAGATTCCTCTATTGGTTATTGATCGGAGAAGTGTCTCGGTCATGTTCGCATAATTCACGAACCGTAGGGAGACACACTTAAGGATTCGATGTTGTTGTGTAGTTATGGAATGATGAGTAAGAGACCGAATGTTGTTTGGAGTCTCGTATGGGATCCGGGATATCACGAGGAGATCCGGAATGGTCCGGAGAATAAGATTCGTATAAGGAAAGTCCTGTTTCGGAGTTCGGAAATGATTCCGGTGTTTTCACCAGGAATGTTCTAGAAGGGTCTGGAAGGTCCAGCACTCTAGAGGGGAAGGTTACATGGATGTGTCATGACGATGTGGAATGGTTGCATCATGTACTAGGTCACTTGGCTGGGCAATATGAAGAGAGAAATCAAATCCAAGTTTAAAGTCAAACGCCAATTTGAAAAGTCAAATCCGAAGTTTGCTTGGTGGAGGGAGAGTAGGAAACCTACCTAGGGTAGGAGTCCCACTCCCTCCACCCGCCGGCCAAGGAGGAGGAGTTGGAGGAGGACTCCCTCCTCCCAACCGGCCCCCTCCCACCTATATAAGGAGGGGTAGGGCGCCCCCTAACCCTCACACCCAAAACCCTAGCTCCTTGGCGCCACCACCTCCAAGTGCTGCTGCTGCCGCCGCCTAGGGCCTCCTCCAAGTCGCCGATTTGGGGCTTCCCCAAGCCCTAGATGCCGGCCACACCACCCCCCTTGGTGCTTCTATTCCGTAGATCGCCAAGGCTCTCTCTTACTCCACCATACTCGCTTCGGCTTAAGGCGAGGCCCTACGAGATCTCCCCTCTACTTCCGACACCACACCTTCGTGCTGCCGGAATCACGAGGAGAGTGCTACAACCTCCGCTGCCTGCTGGAACAAGGGAGAGGAAGGTCTTCATCGAGTACCGAACGTGTGACCGACTGCGGAAGCGCTGCCGGAACGCAGCGCCGGAAGGATCGTCTACATGATCTTGAGATCGGCAAGTGTACGACTACATCACCCACGAGAATCTACTCTCGTTAACCACTTTGGAATCTTTGAGTGTGAGTTCCTCTATCGACTCGCTGCTACAATCTAGTAGATAGATCTTGGCTTGTTTGTGTGCATGCGGTAGAAATTTTTTGTTTTCCATGCTACGAACCCCTACAGTGGTATCAGAGCCGTGTCTATATGTAGATCTATTGCACGAGTAGAACACAATAGTCACTGTGGGCGGTGGTGCTTTTATTATCAATTGCTTTTTGTGTACTTTGCATCTTGCGGTATGATGGGATGAAGCGGCCCGGGCTAACCTTACATGACATCGTTCATGAGACTTGCTCCACGCTCAACATGCAACTTGTATTGCATAAGTGGCTTTGCGGGTGTCTGTCTCTCCCATCATAGTATAGATTCAATTTACAACGGGTAGTTGACAATTCAAGCATCAACGTTGTGGTTCTTGTTCGTAAGTTAGAACGACACTTATTGAAAGCCCCAAACCACGTAAAATATGCAAAGAAAATTAGAGGCGTCTAACTTTGTTTTGCAGGGGTGTGATGTGATGTGATATGGCCATGATTGTGATTATATTTGATGTATGCAATGTTCCTTATTTTAAGTTGGCAACCGGCAGGAGCCATATGGTTGTCTTTAATTTCTGTTAAGACCCGCGTGTCTATTCAAAGTAGTTGTAATAGTTGAAGCTGGTGGACGACAACCATGGAGCAGCGTCATTGACCTTGATGCAATGCCGATGATGATTGAGATCATGTTCGTGCTTGAAGATGGAGATCGGAAGCACAAAGAAGAAAGGCCATATCATATCACATATTATGAATTGCATTTGATGTTAATCCTTTATGCATCTTGTATTGCTTAGTTAACGACGATAGCATTATAAGATGATCCCTCATGCACATAAATTTCAAGTTCTAAAGTGTTCATCCTTAGTAAGCACCGTTGCTAAAGCTTGTTGTTTCGAAGCACCACGTGATGATCGGGTGTGTTAGATTCTGCGAGTGTATACAACGTGAGCAAGCCAGATTTGCTCATGCGGAAGATAAGGTTTGATCTTGACAAGCCTAGCATGTACAGACATGGTCTCGGAACACGGATAACCGAAAGGTAAAGCATGAGTCATATAGTAGATATGATGAACATGTTGATTGTTCACCATTGAAGCTACATCAACTCTCGTGATGATCGGTTTTGATATGGTGGATTTGGTTCGTGGGATCTCTAAAACAATGTGAGGGATATTGTTTTGAGTGGGAGTTCACCTAGATTAATTTAACTATTAATTAGAACTCAATTTGTCACAAAATTAGTCTAAACTATTGCAAATATGTTGTAGATCAATGGCGGCCCCTACCATCAATTTTAATGCGTTCCTAGAGAAAGAAAAGTTGAAAAACAATAGAAGCAACTTCGCGGATTGGTTCCGCAATTTGAGAATTGTCCTCAATGCTGGTAATTTGACCTATGTGCTGGATGCACCGTTGGGTGACCCGCCTGCAGCTACTGCTACCGATGAAGTAAAGAATGTTTACCTCACTCGGAAGAATCAGTACTCCACAGTTCAGTGTGCTATCTTGTATGGTTTGGAATCGGAGCTTCAGAAAAGGTTTGAGAACCATGACCCACATGATATTGTCCGTGAACTCAAAATGATATTTGAGGCTCACGCGGCAGTTGAGAGTTATGAGGGTTCTGAAAAGTTCTTTAATTGCAAGATGGAAGAGGGCAACTCCGTCAGTGAGCACGTGCTTAAGATGTCTGGCACGCAAACAAACTCCAAAGCTTGGGTATAGTGATTCCTAATTCTTTGGGGATTCACCGTGTCCTCCAATTACTACCACCAAGTTACAAGAACTTTGTGATGAACTAAAATATGCAAAACATGGACAAGACATTGCCAGAACTCTTCTCCATGTTGAAATCTGCAGAAGTGGAGATCAAGAAAGAGCACCAAGTGTTGTTGGTCAATAAGACCACCAAATTCAAGAAGCAAGGCAAGTCTAAGCAAAAGGGAAACTTCAAGAAGGGCGGTAAGAAAGTTGCCGCGCCGGCGAAGAAGACCAAGGCCGGGCCTAAGCCTGATACTGAGTGCTTTTACTGCAAGGGAGAAGGTCACTCGAAATGGAATTGCCCAAAGTACTTGGCGGATTCGAAGAACGACAACATCAAGAAGAAAGGTATATCCTATATACATGTTATTGATGTGTATCTCACTAGTACTCGTAGTAGTGCCTGGGTATTCGATACTGGTTCGGTTGCTCATATTTGTAACTCGAAATAGGTACTGCAGAATAAACGGAAGCTAGCGAAGAACGAGGTGACGATGCGCGTTGGAAATGGATCAAAGGTTGATGTGATCGCAGTCGGCACGCTACCTCTTCATCTACCATCGGGATTAGTTTTATACTTAAATAATTTTATTTGGTGCCTGCGTTGAGCATGAAAATTATATCTGGATCATGTTTATTGCGAGACGGTTACTTATTTAAGTCCGAGAATAATGGTTGTTCGATTTATATGAGTAATATGTTTTATGCACATGCACCTTTGATAGATGGTCTATTCTTATTGAATCTCGATTGTGGAAATACACACATTAATAACATTGAAGCTAAACATTTGAAATTGAGCGATGACTCAACCTATATGTGGCACTATCGTCTTGGTCACATTGGAGTGAAGCATATGAAGAAACTCCATTCCGATGGACTTCTTGAATCACTTGAAAGATGTGAAGCATGTCTGATGGGTAAAATGACTAAGACTCCATTTTCTGGTACGATGGAGCGAGCTACGGACTTATTGGAAATCATACATACCGATGTGTGTGGCCTAATGAGTGTAGCATCGCGTGGTGGTTATCGTTATGTTCTTACCTTCACAGATGACTTGAGTAGATATGGGTATATCTATTTCATGAAACATAAGTCCGAAACTTTCGAGAAGTTTAAGGAATTTCAAAGTGAGGTAGAGAATCAACGTAACAAGAAGATTAAATTTCTATGTTCTGATCATGGAGGTGAATATCTAAGTTACGAGTTTGGCGAGCATTTGAAGAAATGCGGAATACTTTCACAATTGATACCGCCGGGAACACCACAGCGTAATGGTATGTCCAAACGTCGTAATCGAACTCTCTTAGATATGGTTCGTTCTATGATGTCACTTGCAGATTTACCGCTATCTTTTTGGGGTTATGCATTAGAAACAACCGCGTTCACTTTAAATAGGGCACCATCTAAATCCGTTGTAACGACACTGTATGAATTATGGTTTGGCAAGAAACCTAAATCGTCGTTCCTTAAAGTTTGGGGTTGCAAAGCCTATGTAAAGAAGTTACAGCCGGACAAGCTTGAACCCAAAGCGGAAAAATGCGTCTTCACAGGATAACCGAAGGAAACTATTAGGTATACCTTCTATCATAGATCCTAGGGCAAAATCTCCGTTGCCAAGAATGGATCCTTTCTAGAGAAGGAGTTTCTCTCGAAAGAAGTGACTGGAAGGAAAGTAGAACTCAACAAGGTTGTTGAACCTTCTCTCAAACTTGCGAGTAGCATAGCACCGGAAGTAGTTCCTGTGGCACCTACACCAATAAGAGAGGAAGCTACTGATGTTGATCATGAAACTTTGATTGAAATTACTACGGAACCATCACCGGAAGGATACTTTGATGACATCAAACACCACACCGTAACTGGGTGGCTATAAAGGTGGCATTGAGTGTTCGGAAAGTATGGGTTGAGGCACACGGATCAAGAGTGGGATTTGTCCATCCATATGACGGATAGATATACTCTGGGCCCTCTCAGTGGAATTTCATCCAATTGGCTTGCAAGCATGTGACTGGATCACAAGGGATCACATATCACGGGAACGAGAAAAGAGTACTTATCAGTAACGAGGTTGTACTAGGTATGCAGAGATACCGACGATCAAAACCTCGGATAAGTAAACTATCGTGAGACAAAGGGAAATTGGTATCGTATGTAAGTGGTTCATTCGATCGCAAAGTAATCGTTGAAATGTGTGGGATCCATATGAATTTCCATATTCCTCTATTGGTTATTGATCGGAGAAGTGTCTCGGTCATGTCCGCATAATTCACGAACCATAGGGAGACACACTTAAGGATTCAATGTTGTTGTGTAGTTATGGAATGACGAGTAAGAGACCAAATGTTGTTCGGAGTCTCGGATGGGATCCGGGATATCACTAGGAGATCCGGAATGGTCCGGAGAATAAGATTTGTGTAAGGAAAGTCATGTTTTGGAGTTCGGAAATGATTCCGATGTTTTCACCAGGAATGTTCTAGAAGGGTCTGGAAGGTCCGGCACTCTGGAGGGGAAGACTACATGTATGTGTCATGACGATGTGGAATGGTTGCATCATGTACTAGGTCACTTGGCTGGGCAATATGAAGAGAGAAATCAAATCCAAGTTTGAAAGTCAAACGCCAATTTGAAAAGTCAAATCCGAAGTTTGCTTGGTGGAGGGAGAGTAGGAAACCTACCTAGGGTAGGAGTCCCACTCCCTCCACCCGTTGGCCAAGGAGGAGGAGTTGGAGGAGGACTCCCTCCTCCCAACCGGCCCCCTCCCACCTATATAAGGAGGGGTAGGGCGCCCCCTACCCCTCACACCCAAAACCCTAGCTCCTTGGCGCCACCACCTCCAAGTGTTGCCGCCGCCTAGGGCCTCCTCCAAGTCGCCGACTTGGGGCTTCCCCAAGCCCTAGCCGCCGGCCACACCACCCCCCTTGGTGCTTATATTCCGTAGATCGCCAAGTCCCTGTCTTACTACACCATACTCGCTCCGGCTTAAGGTGAATCCCTGCGAGATCTCCCCTCTACTTCCGACACCACACCGTCATGCTGCCGGAATCACGAGGAGAGTGCTACAACCTCCGCTGCCTGCTGGAACAAGGGAGAGGAAGGTCTTCATCGAGTACCGAATGTGTGACCGACTGCGGAAGCGCTGCCGGAACGCAGCGCCAGAAGGATCGTCTACGCGATCTTGAGATCGGCAAGTGTATGACTACATCACCCACGAGAATCTGGTCTCGTCAACCGCTTTGGAATCTTCGAGGGTGAGTTCCTCTATCGACCCATTGCTACAATCTAGTAGATAGATCTTGGCTTGTTTGTGTGCATGCGGTAGAATTTTTTTGTTTTCCATGCTACGAACCCCTACATAACTATGCAATGCATTAGGCATGCATTAGTTATACTACTTGATGATACCCAATCCCAGTTTTACTTGCAAGCTTGTTTATTTTTATTTCTTTATCAAAGCTTCTATATTAGTTTTAATTAGTGTTTGTGAGATTTTTAGAAAGATATTAGAGGTAGCATAAAGAGCATAAAACTTGGCTAAGTTAGATAAATATTGATGTCATCCTGAGGCATGAGATTGAACTTAGATAAGTCACACTTGATTACCACCCCTCATTAGTGTACCCCCACCTGTAGATGGTAGTGCTAAGCATAAAACTTGATCACTTCAGATGGGAATACTTGGTGAAAATGATTATGAAAACCTTGGAATGATGAGTCATTCTAATGAAATGTTTTGACATGTGTTCTTGAACACCAGATGATTTTGATGATGAAAATGTTGAGGCATGATCCTTGGCCCTTTTATAAAACTGATGGTTGTCTGGATGCGATACCATTCCAATTTTACCGTACAACCACAATACCCGAATTTGGGTTGGGCTTGACTCGAAGTTTATATACCTTAGTATGGGTTCCCTCACGGCCAAGGTTTGAGCTGAGGCTACGTTGTGAAGATTGACCACCTGTGCAGTTCCCAAGATGACAGTTGGTCATGGTTGGGAGGCCAAACTCATAGGAGAGGTGCTTATACTAGGGCGTGTAATTGAAAGGTTAGGATTGATTATCCACATACTAAGTATGGTGAATTCAGGATTGTTCCTGATGAATGTTGACGCGCTGGTGTGGAGAACTTCGTTGGAAACCCCAAGAGAAAGGTGTGATGAGCATAGTAGCAAGTCTTCCCTCAGCAGAGACCGAGGTTATCAAAGCAGAAGGAGGAAGGAAATGTCACACGGGTGTTGCAAGCAACGTGGAGACCTGCACAACACAAACTCAAGACTTTGCCCCAACGAATTAGTGAGGTTGTCAAGCTCACCGGTTTGCTGTAACAAAGGATTAAACATATGGTGTGGAAGGTAATGGTTTGCAGCAAGTAAACAAGTAACAGTGGAAGATGTATCAATGGTAAAGATTGGACCGGGGTCCATAGTTCACTAGAGGTGCTCTCCTTAGATAAACAAAATGGCATGAAGGGTAAACAAATTACAGCAGGGCAATTGACAGGAACTGAGCAAGGCATAACAATGCAATTACTAGTCAGAAAGATCCTATGAGATGCGATTGGGCAATACAACAAGATACATAGACCGTCATCCAACTGCATCTATGACTATAAGTCCACCTTCAGGTTATCATCCGAACCCCCTCCAGTATTAAGTTGCAAGCAATAGACATCTGCTTTAAGCAAAGTGTGTAAAGTAAACAGTCCACATGTTCCATGAACAAGAGATCGTTGTTTTCTCCCTAGTAGCAACAGCACATCTACAACCGAAGAGATTATTGTCACTTCCCTTGGAAACTAGAGGCATGAACCCACTATCGAGCATAAATACCCCCTCTTGGAGTCAGTAGCAACTACTTGGCCAAGATAGCGACTAACAACGGAGAGCATGCAAGATCGCGAACAACACAGACATGATAGAATCATAAAGACAAAACCATTAATCAAACCAACATAATAATCTCAATATCCATCGGATGCCCGCAAACACAACATGCATGATTACAAATAGATTAGATCTTGATCATGAACGGAGCTTACAAGATCTATACATGAAAGCACAAAGGAGGAGATACAACCATATAGCTACTACATGGACCCATAGTCCAAGGTGGAACTACTCACACATCATACCGGAGAGAAGGCCTCCGGGATGATCTCCCCTCCGGCAGGGTGCCGGGAAGAACTTCAGATCCCCCCGATCTAGGGACGATGGTGGCGGCGGATATAGACGGTTTCGTGGATTTTTGATCGGGTGCTTAGGGTTTCTACATCGGGGGCTTCTTATAGGCAAAGGGGGAGGCCGAGGCAGCGGCCAAGGGCCCCACACCCCTCCCAGGCGCGGGGCAGGGCCCACCCTGGCCTAGGGTGGGTCTGGCCGCCCTGGCTTGCCTCTCCGGCTCCCCTCTGGACTTCTTGTTCCCCACGGAAAGTAATTGACTTTGACGTTTGTCCCATCCAATTCCGAGAATATTTCTTTACTAAATTTTTTGAAACAAAAACATCAGAAAACAGGCATCTGGCACTGTTTCAACTTGTTAATAGGTTAGTACTAGAAAACATGTAAAAAGCTCCTCAAAGTGTAGACAAAGCAAAGCAAAGTAGATACTAACAAGCATGGAACATCAAAAATTATAGATACATTTCTGACGTATCAACATCCCCAAGGTCAACTCCTGCTCGTCCTCGAGTAGGTAAGTGATAAAAATAATAATTTTTGAGGTGACATGCACCCTCACAATAAAGATCCAACCATTTGCAAGCATTGAAAGCTGGGATCAAAGAACTCTAAACATGTGCATGAAAGAGGGAGTTCTAACAATAGGACATAGTAACTATGCATGCAACATGAAAGGCTAGAAACAAAGATCATGAATAACATTCATTAAAAAATGTTTGTTTGTTTCACATACAGAAAACATAGCATAGTGGCAATCAACTTGTCCCTCATAGAGTAGCAAATAGATGCATATGACACCTTCAAAGTTCACAAGGGTGACTAGAAACAAATAGCACAAGAACAAGTAATATCACAATATGCATCAATCAATAAGCTTTGGGACACTGCACACAGAATGACAACTATGCTCTCTTAATGGTGCCTAAAGGTAGAAGGTGGAGACTCAATATAGTGGAAGAAAGGCCTTTTTGTAAAGGAAGCAGGGATTACAAGTTTCAAAAAGAGCTTCCAAAAATTATGGTACTTGTTAGCTTTCAGCCCTCATTGCCCCTATCGTAAGCATCTTGAAGTGATTAAAGTTAAAGTGACAAAGATGGAGTATATTCTTAATGAAGTATAAGTTGGCAATATCAAGTCCGTTGAATACGAGGGCCACACCTCATGCATACTCAACTTCAGTCACAGGTAAGTTCTTGCCATTGTAAATATTTGCATATCATAGAGAACCGTCAATGGGGTACCCCTTGCACATGGTACAGGAGCTTTCCCATAACCAAAATTACAAGGCAAGCAGACAATGAACATCTTAGCGATCTTTTTATTTACTATATGTATAGCTTTTTATTGAGGATGCCTCATAGATAGCTCACTATGGTGATGCTGCAAGTTTCCACCATGTTTAGGCATGGCTTAGGCTAGCGGCCCAGACGTTTCTCTAACACAGAATACTTACTCCATGGACTTACAAGTTCCCTCTTTATTTCAGACCGGTGACATCCATAGACAAAAGAGCATGATATCAAGTGGGTACAAAGTACAAGTGCAATGTTGAAAACGTTCCAGGTGACAACACCGTTCTGCTAATTCCAATGTATAAGTGCAAGCATATACATTTGTAGAACCCCGATAAAATCACTACTAGAAAATCGCTTGTTTTTTTTTGTTTTATGCATCATCATGGTATCATGCCCATATCATCATGCCTCATTGCATTTGAGAATCGTATCGAATCTTGCATTTGTTTTGTCTTGTTATGTTGTTGCTATCACCATTACCCTCTCCTCTCTTATGTCTCTCACTATTTTTTGTTTTCTACAAGAATGGATCCACTTGCTAGGGTCCATTAATTTCCCAAATATTTTCATTCCTTTTTTTGGCTACACCTACATGCAATACTATATACCATATGCACTAATGCGCACATAAACATTCTTGCTAAATCCTATTTCTAGTTTTTGATTAATCTCCTTCTCTCTCTTATTACTAATCCTATCCGTGGCACCCCTTCTCTTTTTCTGGTGCAAATTGAAACTTGCATAGCTAATCAACCAGCTGGCTAAATCTTCCTGGAGCAACCGATCGAACCAGCCTAGCTGTACCTGAGTCTGCACCCCTCCTCTGAACCCTATCCCGCCAACCCCCTCTCTTCTTGGTCTAGTTCGGCTCAACCAGATGGAGAGCGAGAGCCCCCGTCCTGTTTCTCTTCTCCCAGGCTTCGTTCACGTGCACCGGCACAGTCCCATGCCTCTCCCTCTCTCTAAGCATAAAGCAAAGTATCCTCATCCTCATCCGTCCCCAACAACTCCCTGAACCCGATCGACATCCGTTCCATCCTCTCCACCGCAAGTAGCCATGACCATCCTCTACACCTAGCTCGACCTCCTCTCTATCCCACGGTTCTGCAGCGCCCCATCCTGCATCACCTCGAGCTGGAAGCCGTGCGGGAGAAGCCCTGGAGCGCCATCACCGCCGCCATAAGGGCGAACGACCTGGACGCGTGACACCTTCAAGATCTTCTCCATCCCAGCCATGTGGGCTAGCTAGGGAGCACTCTGGTGAGCTAACCTACCCCCGAGACAAGGTCTAGTCCCCTATTGTTTTCTGTATAGCAGGTTCTTTCCGTCGAGCACCTTCCGAACACCGCCGTCCACCGCCATCCTTGCAGTATCTCGCCGTATTCTACGCCTTCGTCCTTGCCCAGCTTGTCCTCATGTTGTATCACCGAGCTGCACGTCCTTGGGCTCTTCTCTGTTAGGACCGACCACCAGATTGTCGTCATTCGCCACCTCGCCGCTAGGCTGCATCTGCCGGCGACGCCATGTTTCTGCCTCTCTTCCTGAGCCTCTACAGTACAGACTTGGTGCCCCTCTCTCCTATTCATCAGGCACACATCACCATGGTGGTTCCAGGAGTAAGTTTGCAACAGCGAATTGCGAGTTCATACCCCAGTATCTCGGAATTCTTCTGAACTTTTGTCTTTTCTTTCTGTCTGTCTATCGATCTTCAGAAAACTGCAGAAACATTCAGTTAACGCTGAAGCCGTGTCCGGCCGCGTGCGCGCTTGTTCATTTGAACCGTTTGATCCCGGCGTGTTTCCCTGTTCGATCCCCATTCAGTTCTAAGTCTCTGCAGAATCCTGATGTTTTCTTCAGGTCCGGACGCCACCGATTTGTCTTCCCACGCACACGTACACGCCAGACAGCAAAAGCTGCGTGCATGATGCATCCGGTCCAGCTAGCTATGCAAGGCACCAATCGATCAGCAAGCTAGCTCATGGTTCTCGTTTTGCCTGATCAAAGCACGAGGCAATTCGACAGAATAAATTTTAATCCCATCACGCCCAAGCAAATCACACCCCTTTGTGCTCGTTTTATTACCCGTGACTCCCACGTTTGATTTGTTCCAAAACTGTCAGGCCTCCTTCTTTTAAACATCAATGTATCACCGCAGTGGCTTGTGGTTAACCGGTTGATCCTTTGGTCAAATCACAACTTCAGCATATATCCACGCACTTTTCCAGTTTCATTTAAATCCTTATATCTGACATGATCAACTCTATAGTTTAGTGGCACTGTCTTGTGTATTTCCTTTGGAAGACTCGACTTCAAAATTTCACATCCTATGGATCCTTTGTTTTGTTTGCCGCCACCTGCGGTCAAATCCAGCCCATTTCCATCTCTGTCTAAATCTTTTATCTATTTTGTGATTTTATAAATCATGTTTTTTTCTCTCTCTTTCTCTTAATCTATAAATCTAATTAACATGAATTATATGTCTATGTTTATCATAAATTGTACTATTTATTAAATTGCCATGCATGCTCCTGTTTGCATCTTGCACGTGTGGTTTGGGTGTAGATTTCCATATCCCAAATAAGTAATATATGGAATAGGCGAGGGATTAATTTAAAGAATGTATATCTTCCATTTAAATAGTGTACTTCGTATATAACATATTTTACATGTTAATTCAAAATTTAAATTACGGGGTATCTAAACAACTTTAACCTTCTATTTAATTGTCGGAACTCCGTTCCGCTTAATATTGCCTAATTGCATCATATCTTTGTCATGTTATACATTATACACGCATCATGCTTGATCTTCTACCGTAGTATTAAATAGTGCATCCGGTGTTTTTTTAGTGCATTGCTTCTATACGGATTAGGCCGATGAGTTGATGCGAGTGTCGATCTGATCTCCGGATGAACTTTTGACAGTGTTTTTCAGGCGAGCATTCTCCCCCTTTCTACCTATCTTACTTTTATAGTATTTATTTCCTCTTGTTGATCTATTGCTATCTATGTTACGATGCTCTAGTTTTCGTACCTGTGAAATCCCTTGCAGCCATTATATTGCCTTGGACACCTCCTATTACCTGTTGTTTGGTAGATAGTCGGCCTTGCGTGTCGTAGTTGCTTGCTCAAGTGCTGTTGCGTGTCGACAAGTACCACAGTTGTTGGAAGACTGCCATATGCTTTATGTTGGAGATGATCATGGCTTTAATTATAGTTTAATAACTAAAATTGAAGTAGGTAAATAATGCAGAGGCACAAGTGGGCAATAGATGTTATTTGGTTTTTAACCATCCACTTGTGTCCCGTAGGACCCCGAGTACTTGACACATGTTCTTTGAATATTCGCACTATCCGCATGTGGGACCATGAATCCTCCTAGCCAGAGCTTGAGTCATATATTATTTCTTGGGGCCACAAACTAGTTTGGGGCTTTATTACTATCTTGTACTTATGCCATGCTTTACTGCTTTATTAACGATTGCGCGTGAAGCGCCTGTACTGTTTAGGTAAGCGGAGTGTTTTCGCGGTATCGACAAGCCTAGTCACATTTTCGGGTTCCCAGTCGTTTACAACCATTGACGCAAACCTCTGGGTCCATTCCGGAGCTGGCCAACTTCGTCGCGGGTAGCTTGGTGGGGTGGCCCCCTGAAATATTATATGAATCTTGCAATTGCTCTATCGTGATGCCTCGTTGAGTTTTCATTTGGTTTTTTTCCGAGGTTGATCGTGCGTGTGTTGCTATTTGTGCCCCCTGCAGGGTAAAACTTTCTGAAAGCCGTGTCCGCGGTTATGGATGACTTGGAGCACAGTATCTCGATCATAGACAACTATAACTAAAGTAGTGCTATAAATTTGACCTTATAATGACTAGTAATCAGCTTCACTATAACGGAATGGCTAAATAAAAGTACCAACAACTGCTGGTTTTGGGATACCTCATGCTATATGTATCTGACTAGTAAGTATTGCAACTACAACGGAATGGTTAATTAAAACTGCCCACTATTTATAATATCAGGATGACTCATGCTATCTATATTTGACTAGTAATTGCCGCAACTATAACGGAATGAATAAAACTGCCAACTGTGTGAGTTTCTCGGTTAACTTCCTTGTTTGGTCTCGAGGGGGAAATACCAGGATGGGTATGCTTGGTGATAGTTTCAGGTTGGATCCGAATAGGTCTTTCTTATCCCTATCTGATAGCCGCCAGTTGTATTGAGTCTCTATAGGTTGTTTAGTGCATGTTGCGCTGCCGCTTCAGTCCACCATACCTATGTAGGCGAGGACCGCGAATTCTAGTCTCGCCATGTACTGGCCTCAGTACTGACCGCTCTCTTTTTCCTTTGCCCTTTGCCGGCACCCCTTTTGCTTAGCAGGTTCGAGATCGACGTCGTTAGCAGGGTTACCCTTCTGGCTTGGCCTGGGTAGGGTTATGGACGCCATTGGTTATTCTTCAGGGCTCTTAGCCCAATTTGCATCTTGTCCGTACTTGGACGTTGTATCGCTTTAAAGGTGATTTGAATCTTTGTATTGTATATCTGTATTCTTGATTCAGGGAGTCGCTGTTGTATATATCTGTTCTGTGGGTTCCATCGAGGACTATTGTATAATGATATTACTTCGTTTTCCACCCGCACGAATGTGCCTGGCGGGCACCTTTGAATCGTTTCTATGCGGGTTTGGCGGGAACCGCTAAAACTTGCATAGGGCCGATTCTGAGGGTGTTACAACAACATAGCTGTCACAATGGTTCAAGTTTATTAGGGGCAAGGAATATAAAGTGTGACATCTAGTTCGTGAGGGCTTGAATCACTAAGTTTTCACATAACAAAATAGTTTTTAATTGGAAGATAGTTGAAAACAAGAATATACTTGGAATGGTGTAACACACCATGCGTAGGAGTTTATAGTGGACACTTTGGAATAACTTGGTTTCTTGGGAGTTGGAAGCATGAGTAGATCTTACTCATACAAGTGGAGGCTAGCAAAAGACTGGGAGCAACCAACTAAGAGAGCATAATGTCCATAATCATGCAGAGCAACAAAGCATTACTAATCAAAGCATAGAGTGGTACTACAAGTTAAGGACTAAATGATCATAGAGGCTAATAGTGACTTGTGAGAGTCATAACATGGTGTGAGCATGTGCCAAGTCAACCCAAACAAAGCATCAAAGGAGAATACCACAATACTATGCTTTGGCATGCTAAAACAACGCATAATTTCATCAAGGCACACTAAGCAATCCCAATTGTTTGGAACAGGACATGCTACAACAATAATCACTAAGCATAAGGTCAAAACAACACTTAGCATGTCATGCTAAAGTCTAAGTCACAGTCAATGCAACCTCCTCTTGCACTTACAAGCAAGAACTTACTACTCCTTTCCAACACCAAGCAAACTTATTTGCAAAACAACACAGCGAGAACGGGGGTCCAAACTACTTTATTCAAGCAAACTAAACAACCTAAGCAAAGCAAACGAAAATTAAGACGCTCCCAGAATAACACAACTGTGCATGAAACAATAAAAACGAAGTTTCTAGATAGACCTGAGCTTTTTATTGATTAAGAAGGGGATGCCTTGGGCATCCCCAAGCCTTGACGCTTGTACCTATTGGATATTTCTTGGGGTGACACCATGGTGGCATCCCCAAGCTTGAGCTTTTGTCCATTTTTCATCTCATTACATCATTCTCACTCTACACCTGAAATTTTTCCTTCATACAAAACTTCACACAATCTTCATTAGCAACATTAGTTTATTCAAAAGATATTAGACCTCTGGCAAAGTTTTGAAACAGCAAGGATTTTCACTAAAAACACAATCTACTGTATCAACTCCTTCAAAAAGCTCAATTTCCCAAAAAGAACTAAAAAAAGAATCAATAAGAAGCAAATGCAAATAATGGCAGAAATCTGTCAAAACAGACCAGAAGGTAGAAACCGATTTTTTAGAACATCTTCTATTGCTCAAATCAAAAAAGTGTTGAACTAACGAAAGTTAGCTAACATACTGGGGGATTTATTCGTAAATTTGGAGCTCAATCCGAGTTACAGAGACTCCTCACGAATTTATATGGTGGAAGACAGAAATCTGTTTCGGGACAACAACTCCCCAAATCTTACTTCCCTCTCATTAGAGGTCATTAATGGCACAAAAAGCAAACAAAAGGATAAGGAGAGGTCATTACTGAAGTAATAACTTCTAAGACTCAAGGAAACTCTTGGGTTATCTCCCAACAAGTACTTTTCTTTAACGCCTTTAAGTTAGGCTTGATAGTTTGAGAAGATGCTCACATTAAGAAATATGAAATGAAGTAAAAGAGAGCATCAAGAAGCAAATTTAAAACACATTTAAGTCTAACCCTCTTCCTATGCATAGGAATCTTGTACACAAATAAATTCATGAAAAACAAAATGACATGCATAGGAAGATAAGACAAGAGTAACTTCAAAACTTTCAGCACAAAGAGAGGTGTTTCAATACCATCAAAACTTCTACAACCATATTTTCCTCTCTCATAATAGTTTTCAGTAACCTCATGAATAAACTCAACAATATATATATATCACATAAAGCATGCTTTTCATGATCTACAAACACATAATTTCTATCAAGCACAAAAATAGTGGGATTAAAACCTTCACAGGTTTTACCCAAAGTAGATATTTCAAAAGGATCCACATGAACATAACTTTCATCCGCCTTTGGTAAGCATGGGGGACAATCAAATAATGCAAGAGGTAAAGAGTTACTCTCATTAGAAGGTAGACATGGGTAGATAATCCATTCTTCCTCATTTTGTTCATCACTCCCCCCTCCTTTTCATTTAATGAGCTTCTAGTTTCAACAATTTATTCTTTCATAGGATCCTACAAGGAATTAGTCTCTTCCGTTTGTGGAAAGCACCTATTAAAATATTCAAGAATATAGCCATTTTCTTCCTTGTAATTATCAAAGCAGAATTGAAGTATCTCAAAAATCTCATGTTCATAAGGTGCATCATTAGTATTTTCAAGCAAACTGGCAAGTTCAAATGCACCATTGAAAGCAATAAATTCTTCAATTTGTTCCACGTCATAAAAGTCATAATTTCTTTTAACATAAGAAGATATGGTAACATTATCTTTATACTCACATTGAAAAGGTAGGTGTTTATACCTCCTGCAGCAACAAGCATTATTAAAGCAATAAGTAACATTATAAGTAGAGAACATGTTTCTAGCAATAGTATTCAACTTATCAATTTTCTCCCATAAATGTTTCCCTTTTTGTGACAAACGGTGTTCCTAATAATAATAGTTTTGTTCTTCCGTGAACCCATCTTGCCAATAAGAACTAGTTTTAAAGAAACCATCCATTGATAGAAATCATGACCAAGAAGGCAATAATAGACCACCAACTAGAGTAGGAACTAATTTTTTTGTGTTTTTGAATAAAGCAAGCAAACCAAACTAGACTATTTTTTTGGGATTTTTGAAAAGAGGCAAACAAAACCAAGCAAGAGAAACAAAGCAAACTAAAAATAAAGTTAAGAGAAAGGAAGTGAAGGACTCCCCTAGTGAAGACATCCTTAGCCTCCCCGGCAACGACGCCAGAAGACTTGTTGATGCGCTGGTGTGGAGCACTTCGTTGGAAAACCCAAGAGCAAGGTGTGATGAGCACATCAGCAAGTCTTCCATTAGTAGAGACGGAGGTTATCGAACCAGAAGGAGGAAGGAAATGTCACATAGGTGTTGCAAGCAACGCGGAGACCTGCACAACACAAACTCAAGACTTTGCCCCAACGAATCAGTGAGGTTGTCAAGCTCACCGGTTTGCTGTAACAAAGGATTAAACGTATGGTGTGGAAGGTAATGGTATGCAGCAAGTAAACAAGTAACAGTGGAAGATGTATCAATGGTAAAGATTGGACCGGGGTCCATAGTTCACTAGAGGTGCTCTCCTTAGATAAACAAAATGGCATGAAGGGTAAACAAATTACAGCAGGGCAATTGACAGGAACTGAGCAAGGCATAACAATGCAATTACTAGTCAGAAAGATCCTATGAGATTCGATTGGGCAATACAACAAGATACATAGACCGTCATCCAACTGCATCTATGACTAGAAGTACACCTTCAGGTTATCATCCGAACCCCCTCCAGTATTAAGTTGCAAGCAACAGACATCTGCTTTAAGCAAAGTGTGTAAAGTAAACAGTCCACATGTTCCATGAACAAGAGATTGTTGTTTTCTCCCTAGTAGCAACAACACATCTACAACCGAAGAGATTATTGTCACTTCCCTTGGAAACTAGAGGCATGAACCCACTATCGAGCATAAATACCCCCTCTTGGAATCACTAGCAACTACTTGGCCAAGATAGCTACTAATAACAAAGAGCATGCAAGATCACGAACAACACAGACATGATAGAATGATAAAGAAAAAACCATTAATCAAACCAACATAATAATCTCAATATCCATCGGATCCCCGCAAACACAACATGCATGATTACAAATAGATTAGATATTGATCATGAACGGAGCTCACAAGATCTATACATGAAAGCACAAAGGAGGAGATACAACCATATAGATACTACATGGACCCATAGTCCAAGGTGGAACTACTCACGCATCATACCGGAGAGAAGGCCTTCGGGATGATCTCCCCTCCGGCAGGTGCCGGGAAGAACTTCAGATCCCCCCGATCTAGGGACGATGGTGGCGGCGGCTACAGACGGTTTCATGGATTTTTGATCGGGTGCTTAGGGTTATGCATCGGGGACTTCGTATAGGTGAAGGGGGAGGCCGAGGCGGCAGCCAGGGGCCCCACACCCCTCCTAGGCACAGGACAGGGCCCACATGCACCTAGGGTGGTTCTGGCCGCCATGGGTTGCCTCTCCGACTCCCCTCTGGACTTCTTGTTCTCCATGGAAAGTAATTGACTTTGACGTTTGTCCCATCCAATTCCAAGAATATTTCTTTACTAACTTTTCTGAAACCAAAAACAGCAGAAAACAAGCATCTGACACTGTTGCAACTTGTTAATAGGTTAGTACGAGAAAACATGTAAAAAGCACCTCAAAGTGTAGACAAAGCAAAGAAAAGTATATACTAAAAGCCTGTAACATCAAAAATTATAGATACGTTTCCGACGTATCAGATGTATCGAATGTTGTGGTGAAAGTGTACCACCTCTGCAGAGTGTCAAACTATTCGAATAGCCGCGTCCGCGAGTATGGACAGTTGGAGTGGCCATACTGTTCCATCGTCAGATGTTTTCAAAATGACTTGTGATTTGAATCATGACTTTGACTTGACCACAACAGAGTTGTGAAAGTGAAACTTGAGTTCCCACTTAGGTGTTCTAAAACCTTAAAATAGTTTTCTTTGCTTCTAAACTCAGTTAGAGATAAATCTGGCTTTTTGCAAAACAACCTAGAGCTTAGTATTCCTACTTGAAACCACTTTACCTGTTAGTGATAGTTTGCGAGTACTTAAAGAGTACTCATGGCTTTGTCCCTGGCTATTCCCGTGGCCAGACTATGAAGAGGACTATCAGGAGGATGGACCGCAGGAAGGTTACGACAACTAGGATCATCTCCCATCGTCAGCATTGCATGTGACCATGAAGATGGAGCCTCGCCCACGCTATCGTTATTATTCCGCTGCTTCATTGTACTAAGACTGGATCATGAGATCCTTTATTTATTGTAAGACCTTATGTATGGTTTGTAATGGATGATGTACTGTGATATCCAATCTGTTATGTCTCGCAAAAATGGTAATCCTGGGATTGTGATGTATGGCATAACAGGCATCTGGGATTAAAAATCCGGGTGTTAACAAGTTGGTATCGGAGCCATCTTGACCATAAGAGACCCTAGTTAGAATGGACATTTAATCAAAAACTTAGTTTCAAAACAAAGAAAGTGAGTATTTATGAAAACCTATTCTCATTCTTACCATTTAATTCTTTCATGAAAATTCATGTTCCTCAAAAATTCTTGCAAACTTACATAAAATTTGACACACTTGATCACTCTATTAACTTAGTCATCCTACATTCTTATAGATGGACATGAAGTATAGCAAGTTCTATCAGTTGGGAAATGGAGGAGATCTCATCTTTGAGCATGAGTTGTACCAGCTTTCGGAAATTCAGGAGCGCCCGCACCCCGAGTTCTTCGGAGCTCAGCTCAACGATCAGGAAGGAGGAGAATTGCAATGGCTGATTGTTGCAAGTCTCGGAGGTTAGATTGAAGCCCGCACTTCAGAGGGAGTCCAATTTACCTTAAGAGAGAACAACTGGCTAGATGGACTTGCCAGGGCCATGCAGGAAGCTCTTGCCCGCCTGTGTGGGCAAAGCATCAATCAGATCAAGGGTACCCGCGTTGAGTTATTTCCAAGGCGTGATGTTATGGGACAGCCACTAGAGGCACCATATCACCCTGAGCTGAAGAATCAAGTGGACCACCTTAGCTTCATGATGTATGACCGTCATAAGGAGTTAGACAATGCCCGCTCCTACGCTAACCACAAGCACGCCATCGCAGTCAAGAAGGACCATACCATTGCCATGCTGGTGAAGGATCGCTAGTCTCGTCGTCGTCAGCTTGACAACAAGGAGCGCATCATTGCCCGCCTTTGTCATAGGATCACAGATTTGGAGGAGACCATCCACGAGAGAGACATGTAGCTTGAAGAGAGGGAGAATGCAGGGGAAGACCTTCGTGGAGACCCCTACTCTTACCTCAGTGATGATGATGACTTCCTGGAGGATCAAGCCATGGACTTCTTCACCGATGAGGATGACTTCGCCTTCATTGATGATGATGATGAGGATGATGAAGCCACCGATTACAAGGAGTAGTAGCACTTGAGCACTAGCATTAGTGAGTTGTATCTGGTCCCATTGTATTGTAGTTTCACAAAATGGTTCTTAAAACCATCTGTTTTCCTTGTTGTGGTGTGTGTTTGTATTGTGTTCTATGAATGAGTGAATGAAAAGAAAGTTGCTAGAAATATCCGAGTCCAACTTCAAAAAAAAAACTTTTCAAACCCAAACCCTGAACCTTAGAAAATTTCCCTCTTTTCTCATGATCTATCTCAATCTTCAGATGCCTCGCGGAGGAAGCAGTTCATCCCCGGACCCCATGTTGTAGATCCTGCAAATGGTGGTTTCAGACTACGAAGCTGAAAGAGCTGAACGTCAAGCCAACTTAGCTACCCTTCAACACATAGCTCCGATGGCCAACAACAATCAAGGCCATGGAAACCAGGACAACCATGGATCCAAGATCAAAACTTTTAGAACACTAACCCACCCATCTTTACTAAGTCTGAAGAGCCCCTAGATGCAGATGATTGGCTACAAATCATGGAGAACAACCTATAAGTTGCAGGAGTGGAAGCCAACGAGAAAGTACTGTTTGCCACCCACTATCTGGCAGGAGATGCAAGAGCTTGGTGGAACAGTGTTCGCGCCATGAATGGAGGACAAATGATGACTTGGGATGAATTCAAACTCAAGTTTAGCAGAACCCATGTGCCACCAGGTTTGATCAATAGGATGAGAGATGAATTCAGAGAATTGAAGCAAGGGAGGATGACAGTAGTTGAGTACCGTGACAAATATTTGTCACTGTCTAGGTATGCACCGGATGAGATTGACACTGAAGCCAAGAAGGAGAGGTTCTTGAATGGTCTGCATGATGAGATGCAGACAGTGTTAGTCAATATTTCATTTGCTGAAATAGAAGCCTTAGTGGATTCTGCCATTCAGATGGAAGGCAAGATCAACCAAGCCAATGAGAATCACAAGCGTAAAAATGATGAATCAACCTGGAACCCACCATACCCCAAAGTATCGCCCCAACCCATTTACGGGATTTTCCCCAAGAAAAAATAGACCCCCGATGAACCGCCCAACCTATCCCAACCATGGAGGAGGAAACCCAAGGCCCGGAGGGAATCACAACAACCCCGGCAACCCCATCAATTTCAATCGTGCACCGCCTGATGAGGTTTGATCTCGTCAATGCCCATTGTTATGAGGTTGGGTTTTGCAGAAGATGGGGGTGCTGGAGATCGCGGAACGGTTAACAGACAAGCAACAAGGGGACACGAGATTTACCCAGGTTCAGGCCCCCGGAGGGAAAACCCTACTCCTGCTTGTCTGCTCTTGATTACGGCGGAACCGGAAAGTACAGGGTGCGCAGATGCAATCTGGAGTGAAGGTGTGTATGCGGTGGAAAATATTGTGGCATCCCGCAAAAACCACTACTAGAAAATCGCGTTGAATTTGTGCATTGCATCGTCATCATCATGCATTGTTCGCATAAAACTATTTTCGCAAGCCCGTTTTATTTTCTAAAACGCCCCATCTTTATTCAAACGCAAAGCCCGGTTCTCCGGATTAATTATTTTGGCCGCTATCGGTTTGCATACGGCCCGTTTAAAACAAATAAAAAGTTTAATTGTTTTAGCGGGGGCAGTCGAACGGGCCGAATCGACCCGAACGAGCACCCCCATTTTTAAATCGGTCCACCCCAAACCAGCCCCTCTAAATCCTACAGCTACCTAAAACCCTACCCACACCCTCCCTCCACCTCATCCCACCCAATCAGTGTGTGCCACCTCACTCTCACCCTCCCCCCTAACCAATCTAACTCTGCCACTTGGCTCACCCCTCTCTCCCTTCCCCCCACTCTCTCTCCTGCCACACACACCAAACAGCACACACGCGCGCAGCACACAACACACACGCCAGCCCCCGCGTGGCCCCCACCCACGCAGCCCCTGGAACCTGCCTCCCACCCCGCGTCTTCTTCCTCTCAACCCCCGCGCTCCCGCTCTCTCCTCCTCCGCTGCGCCCAACCGCGCCTCTCCCTCCGGCGACACCCCCGCCCCGAGCCCGCGTCCGGCCCCTTCTGCAGCAGCGCCGGCCGCCCCCGCTCGCCGGAGGCCGCTCCTCCACCTCGCCGGCCCGCATCTTCCCCGCCTCCGTCGACCGCGCGCCGCCCCGCTCCATCGCCCCGCGACCCCCGCCAGCCTTCCCGAGCACCGCCGCCGGCCGGTCCTCCGCCGCCTCCTGCAGCCTGTCCGCGCGGCCCCCGCCCGGCCCGTGCTCGCGGTCGTCCCTCCCCCGCTCGCCTCTGCCGCTGTGGCCGCTCCCGGCGCGCGTCCCACCTCGCCGGAGCCGCGCCTCCTCCCGTCGCCGGTCCCGCGCCGTCGCCCTGCCAGGCTCGCCGCCGGCCCCGCCTCGCCGGACCGCCCGGCCGCCTCCGCCAAGCTCGCCCCCGAGCAGTTTCCGCTCGTCGACCGCCCGCCTCTGCTCGTCGCCCTCTGCGCCGTGGTCGCCCTGCCTCCCCTTCGCGAACCAACTCCGGCCCCAGCGCGCAGGAGCAACCCCGCGTACCCTCTCCGGCCAGGTGGTCACGCTACCAACAAGTGCACGAACACCCGGAGTCGTTCAAGTTCGCCACCGATCTGGGAGTCGTTACCTCAAGTACGTCGTCTCGGGAAACCCCAAGAACACCGACAAGAAACCCCGGGCGCGAAGGTCTGCTTCATGGATCCGAGACCGATCCGGAACGTCAAGATTTACTTCCCGGATTCGACGCCCCGAGACCACCACGAGGAGGCGAAACGCCAAGGCCTTCGACACGGAACACTGAACCCCGACGACCCCCCGGACGCCAAGAACGACTCGACGGCGCAGACCCGACAAGAGTTCAACACGACAAGAGCGACAGCAACCAGGGCGAGTCCGAAGCCCCGACGCCAGACCAAGTACTTCCTCGCGGAACCACAAGAGCTTCTCCTAGATAACCGCCAAGGTCGTCATCGGAACCACAAGGCCGTTGCAGTGAACTCGACAAGATCTACCCCAGTAACCCGAGAACGCTCCCGCTGAGACCGAACCGTCGAACCCTGGACCCTGAGACCGACCCCGAACCCCCGAAAACCTCAAGATCGTCGAGACCCCTAATGTGTGAATCTCTTCCCGAAACCCTATTTTATAACATAAAACAACTTGTCGCATATTAGATGTTCATGCATGCATATTTGTGTGGTTTGGGGGCCTTATGCCGATTCACCTAATAAATAAATATGGGGCCCATATGCGGGCAAATCTAGTCTCATATTGGCCTCATCTAAATCTGTGTAGCGAACCGGTGCTATCTTTTGCCTTGTTAAACAACATTTAATTTGCGGGGCAGATAAACAACTTGAACCGTTTAATTAATTGTCGGGACCCCGATTCCGCTTAATATGACCTAATTGCATTGCACCTTGCCATGCCATGCATCATATCATAAGCATGCCGATCTTTTGCCTTTGTATTAAATATTGCATCCGGTGTTTCTTCTAGTGTTTTGCTTTTTCGCGGATAAGGCCGTTGAGTTGATGTGAGCTTCGCCCCGATCTTCGGATGAACCCTTCGACAATGTTTTCAGGCGAGCATCTCCCCCTTTCTACCTATCTTACTTTTATAGTATTTAATTCCCTCCTGTTGATCTATTGCTATCTGTGTTGCGATGCTTTAGTTTCCGTACCCGTGATCTACCGTGCAGCCCTATATTGCTTGGGACACATCCTATTACCTGTTGTTTGGTAGATAGTTGGACTTGCGCGTCGTAGTCGCTTGCTCAAGTGCTGTTGCGTGTTGTCAAATGCCACAGTTGTTAATGTATTGCCGCATGTTGATGATGGAGATGATCATAGTTTTACTTATCGTACACTTTAATTTCTATTTAACAACTAAAATTGAAGTAAGCAGAGGCATCGGTGGGTGATAGAAAATATTTGGTTTCCGAACGCCCACTTGTGTCCCGTAAGACCCCGAGTACTTGATACCTGTTCCTTGATTTATCCCGCTATCCACATCCGGGAGGTATATGGGACCCCCCCTGAGCCAGAGCTTGATTCAGTCTTATTTCTTGGGGCCACAACTAGTTTGAGGTTTTATTTACGATCCTGTACTTATGCCATGCTACTTATGTATTTAAATTGTGCGACAGATAGCACACTGTATTGTTTAGGTAAGCGGAGTGATTACGCGGTATCGACACCCCGAGTTTTCGGGTTCCCAGTCGCTTACAGCCATTGGCGCTAACCTTGAGTCCGTCTCGAAGCTTGCTTACTTTGTTGCGGGTCTACTCAATGGGGTGGCCCCCTGAAATATTTCTGAATCCTGTGATTGTTCAGTCGTGAAAGCCTCGTTGGGTTTTGATTTGGTTTTTCCGAGGTTGATCGAGCGTGTGTTGCTATTGGTGCACCCCGGCCGGGTAAAACTTTCTGAAAGCCGTGTCCGCGGATATGGACGACTTGGAGCACAGTATCTCGATCATAGACAAGCATAACTAAAGTTTATTGCTATAAATTTGACTTTATAATGACTAGTAATCAGCTTCACTATAATGGAATGACTAATAATACTGCCCACAATTGCTTGTTTGGAGTGTCGCTTGCGACCATTGTACCTGACTAGTAAGTATTGCAACTACAACGGAATGGCTGAATAAAAGTACCAACAAATGCTGGGTTTTGGGTTTATCTCATGCTATCTGTATCTGATTATTAATTGTTGCAACCATAACGGAATGGTTAACTAAAAGTGCCCACTGCTTATTTTATCAGGATGATTATCTAAATCTGACTAGTAATTGCTGCAACGATAACTGAATAAGTAAAACTGCCAACTGTGTGAGTTCCTCGGTTGACTTCCTCGTTTGGTCTCGAGGGGGAAACCCCAGGATGGGTTTGTTTGGTAATAGCTTCAGGTTGGATCCGATTAGGTCATTCTTATCCCTCTCTGATATCCGCCAGTTGTTTCGAGTCTCTATAGGTTGTTTAGTGCATGCTGCCGCTGCCGCTTCAGTCCACCATACCTATGTAGGCGAGGACCGCCGAATTCTAGCCTCGCCGTGTACTGGCCTCAGTACTAACGCTCCTTCTTTTTCCTTTGCCCTTTGTAGGCACCCCTTTTGTTTAAGCAGGTTTTGAGATCGACGCCGTTAGCAGGGTTACCCTTCCGGCTTGGCCTGGGCAGGGTTATGGACGCCATTGGTTATTCTTCAGGGCTCTTAGCCCCATTTGCATCTTGTCCGTAGTCGGACGCTGTATCGTTTTACAGGTGATTTGGATCTTTGTATCGTACATCTGTATTCTTGGCTCATTGAGTCGCTGTTATATATATCTGTTCTGTGGGTCCCATCGACGACTGTTGAGTAATGTTATTACTTCGTTTTCCACCCGCACGAAAGTGCCTGGTGGGCACCTTTGAATCGTTTCTATGCGGGTTTGGCGGGTTTCGCTAAAACTTGCATAGGTCCGATTCTGAGGGTGTTACAGAGTGATATCAGAGCTCAGCAGTTGCGATACCCCACAAGTCCAGCCTGTAGGATAACCTAGCTAACGGCCGAAGTAGAGTGTAAAAAACTATTTTGCAAAATCGGTTGGATATTTCTGATTAGGTCTGATTTTTATTCCTTACCCCTCTGCTGTTCTCCTCTTACCTCTACGTGTTTTGAATCCGCTCTCTTCTCTTTCTTCGAGTCCAGGAATTCTCGTGGTTGGGTTTCCGTCGTACCTTCAGGGTTTCGCTTCCTTCTCTGATAACGGTGTTCTACCATCCGGTGTTCAAGCTGCCTGATGAATCCGTCTACTGTGGTACCATTCTCTGTTCCTTGTTTGTGCTATCCGGTGTTTTCCGACGCGACGACATCATCTACGCCAGATCCGATGCAGAGTCTGCATCACTCCTTTGTTCCTGAACCTCGATTGCCGAGATCTTCAGTCTAATTCCGAGAATGGTTGCACTCTTTTCTACTGATTGTGCAGAGTAATAGTTTGGGTGCGTGATGGATTGGACCCCATGCCGACTACCCCTTCTATTCGCTTTTGTACATTGAAGTGGACGAGAATGCATCGGTTCCCCTTTCCGGAAGTTAGAGGTGCCTTTATTTGTTGATACCTCTACCTTCGACCTTTTGTTCCCGGAGTGTTCTCTCGACGATCACGGACAATGACCTCTTGTTAGTGGTGTCGCGAGGATCTACACGATGCGAGAAGATTCAGATCGTCGACCTTCTTTCCGGTATCATGAGGCGGATCTCGAGGGCGAGATCCATTGTTAGTGGTGTCGAATTGTGGCATCCCGCAAAAACCACTACTAGAAAATCGCGTTGAATTTGTGCATTGCATCGTCATCATCATGCATTGTTCGCATAAAACTATTTTCGCAAGCCCGTTTTGTTTTCTAAAACGCCCCATCTTTATTCAAACGCAAAGCCCGGTTCTCCGGATTAATTATTTTGGCCGCTATCGGTTTGCATACGGCCCGTTTAAAACAAATAAAAAGTTTAATTGTTTTAGCGGGGGCAGTCGAACGGGCCGAATCGACCCGAACGAGCACCCCCATTTTTAAATCGGTCCACCCCAAACCAGCCCCTCTAAATCCTACAGCTACCTAAAACCCTACCCACACCCTCCCTCCACCTCATCCCACCCAATCAGTGTGTGCCACCTCACTCTCACCCTCCCCCCTAACCAATCTAACTCTGCCACTTGGCTCACCCCTCTCTCCCTTCCCCCCCACTCTCTCTCCTGCCACACACACCAAACAGCACACACGCGCGCAGCACACAACACACACGCCAGCCCCCGCGTGGCCCCCACCCACGCAGCCCCTGGAACCTGCCTCCCACCCCGCGTCTTCTTCCTCTCAACCCCCGCGCTCCCGCTCTCTCCTCCTCCGCTGCGCCCAACCGCGCCTCTCCCTCCGGCGACACCCCCGCCCCGAGCCCGCGTCCGGCCCCTTCTGCAGCAGCACCGGCCGCCCCCGCTCGCCGGAGGCCGCTCCTCCACCTCGCCGGCCCGCATCTTCCCCGCCTCCGTCGACCGCGCGCCGCCCCGCTCCATCGCCCCGCGACCCCCGCCAGCCTTCCCGAGCACCGCCGCCGGCCGGTCCTCCGCCGCCTCCTGCAGCTTGTCCGCGCGGCCCCCGCCCGGCCCGTGCTCGCGGCCGTCCCTCCCCCGCTCGCCTCCGCCGCTGTGGCCGCTCCCGGCGCGCGTCCCACCTCACCGGAGCCGCGCCTCCTCCCGTCGCCGGTCCCGCGCCGTCGCCCTGCCAGGCTCGCCGCCGGCCCCGCCTCGCCGGACCGCCCGGCCGCCTCCGCCAAGCTCGCCCCCGAGCAGTTTCCGCTCGTCGACCGCCCGCCTCTGCTCGTCGCCCTCTGCGTCGTGGTCGCCCTGCCTCCCCTTCGCGAACCAACTCCGGCCCCAGCGCGCAGGAGCAACCCCGCGTACCCTCTCCGGCCAGGTGGTCACGCTACCAACAAGTGCACGAACACCCGCAGTCGTTCAAGTTCGCCACCGATCTGGGAGTCGTTACCTCAAGTACGTCATCTCGGGAAACCCCAAGAACACCGACAAGAAACCCCGGGCGCGAAGGTCTGCTTCATGGATCCGAGACCGATCCGGAACGTCAAGATTTACTTCCCGGATTCGACGCCCCGAGACCACCACGAGGAGGCGAAACGCCAAGGCCTTCGACACGGAACACTGAACCCCGACGACCCCCCGGACGCCAAGAACGACTCGACGGCGCGGACCCGACAAGAGCTTCAACACGACAAGAGCGACAGCAACCAGGGCGAGTCCGAAGCCCCGACGCCAGACCAAGTACTTCCTCGCGGAACCACAAGAGCTTCTCCTAGATAACCGCCAAGGTCGTCATCGGAACCACAAGGCCGTTGCAGTGAACTCGACAAGATCTACCCCAGTAACCCGAGAACGCTCCCGCTGAGACCGAACCGTCGAACCCTGGACCCTGAGACCGACCCCGAACCCCCGAAAACCTCAAGATCGTCGAGACCCCTAATGTGTGAATCTCTTCCCGAAACCCTATTTTATAACATAAAACAACTTGTCACATATTAGATGTTCATGCATGCATATTTGTGTGGTTTGGGGGCCTTATGCCGATTCACCTAATAAATAAATATGGGGCCCATATGCGGGCAAATCTAGTCTCATATTGGCCTCATCTAAATCTGTGTAGCGAACCGGTGCTATCTTTTGCCTTCTTAAACAACATTTAATTTGCGGGGTAGATAAACAACTTGAACCATTTAATTAATTGTCGGGACCCCGATTCCGCTTAATATGACCTAATTGCATTGCACCTTGCCATGCCATGCATCATATCATAAGCATGCCGATCTTTTGCCTTTGTATTAAATATTGCATCCGGTGTTTCTTCTAGTGTTTTGCTTTTTCGCGGATAAGGCCGTTGAGTTGATGTGAGCTTCGCCCCGATCTTCGGATGAACCCTTCGACAATGTTTTCAGGCGAGCATCTCCCCCTTTCTACCTATCTTAATTTTATAGTATTTAATTCCCTCCTGTTGATCTATTGCTATCTGTGTTGCGATGCTTTAGTTTCCGTACCCGTGATCTACCGTGCAGCCCTATATTGCCTGGGACACATCCTATTACCTGTTGTTTGGTAGATAGTTGGACTTGTGCGTCGTAGTCGCTTGCTCAAGTGTTGTTGCGTGTTGTCAAATGCCACAGTTGTTGATGTATTGCCGCATGTTGATGATGGAGATGATCATAGTTTTACTTATCGTACACTTTAATTTCTGTTTAACAACTAAAATTGAAGTAAGCAGAGGCATCGGTGGGTGATAGAAAATATTTGGTTTCCGAACGCCCACTTGTGTCCCGTAAGACCCCGAGTACTTGATACCTGTTCCTTGATTTATCGCGCTATCCACATCCGGGAGGTATATGGGACCCCCCTGAGCCAGAGCTTGATTCAGTCTTATTTCTTGGGGCCACAACTAGTTTGAGGTTTTATTTACGATCCTGTACTTATGCCATGCTACTTATGTATTTAAATTGTGCGACAGATAGCACACTGTACTGTTTAGGTAAGCGGAGTGATTACGCGGTATCGACACCCCGAGTTTTCGGGTTCCCAGTCGCTTACAGCCATTGGCGCTAACCTTGAGTCCGTCTCGAAGCTTGCTTACTTCGTTGCGGGTCTACTCAATGGGGTGGCCCCCTGAAATATTTCTGAATCCTGTGATTGTTCAGTCGTGAAAGCCTCGTTGGGTTTTGATTTGGTTTTTCCGAGGTTGATCGAGCGTGTGTTGCTATTGGTGCACCCCGGCCGGGTAAAACTTTCTGAAAGCCGTGTCCGCGGATATGGACGACTTGGAGCACAGTATCTCGATCATAGACAAGCATAACTAAAGTTTATTGCTATAAATTTGACTTTATAATGACTAGTAATCAGCTTCACTATAATGGAATGACTAATAATACTGCCCGCAATTGCTTGTTTGGAGTGTCGCTTGCGACCATTGTACCTGACTAGTAAGTATTGCAACTACAACGGAATGGCTGAATAAAAGTACCAACAAATGCTGGGTTTTGGGTTTATCTCATGCTATCTGTATCTGATTAGTAATTGTTGCAACCATAACGGAATGGTTAACTAAAAGTGCCCACTGCTTATTTTATCAGGATGATTATCTAAATCTGACTAGTAATTGCTGCAACGATAACTGAATAAGTAAAACTGCCAACTGTGTGAGTTCCTCGGTTGACTTCCTCGTTTGGTCTCGAGGGGGAAACCCCAGGATGGGTTTGTTTGGTGATAGCTTCAGGTTGGATCCGGTTAGGTCATTCTTATCCCTCTCTGATATCCGCCAGTTGTTTCGAGTCTCTATAGGTTGTTTAGTGCATGCTGCCGTTGCCGCTTCAGTCCACCATACCTATGTAGGCGAGGACCGCCGAATTCTAGCCTCGCCGTGTACTGGCCTCAGTACTGACGCTCCTTCTTTTTCCTTTGCCCTTTGTCGGCACCCCTTTTGTTTAAGCAGGTTTTGAGATCGACGCCGTTAGCAGGGTTACCCTTCCGGCTTGGCCTGGGCAGGGTTATGGACACCATTGGTTATTCTTCAGGGCTCTTAGCCCCATTTGCATCTTGTCCGTAGTCGGACGCTGTATCCTTTTACATGTGATTTGGATCTTTGTATCGTACATCTGTATTCTTGGCTCATTGAGTCGCTGTTATATATATATATCTGTTCTGTGGGTCCCATCGAGGACTGTTGAGTAATGTTATTACTTCGTTTTCCACCCGCACGAAAGTGCCTGGTGGGCACCTTTGAATCGTTTCTATGCGGGTTTGGCGGGTTTCGCTAAAACTTGCATAGGTCCGATTCTGAGGGTGTTACAAAGATGCCCTACTCGTCGTGCCCTCCTAGACTTTATATAGAGTTAGGTAGGTATCGGGCACAGATCGAGTCGGTTACAAGTTTAGGGTTTGCCCCTTTGAATATTCTATCTGTTCTAGTCTTGCTCTCCAAGGATCCGAAGATGTCATGGGCTTGGGCCACCCAAAAATCTCCACAGGCCACGTATATTCTTGCGGGCCTTCCTTGGGCTGAACCAGGTATGCTAATGTCGTGTACCCGTAGGGTATAACCATGTCAGTAGCCCCCGAGTGTTCAGTCGAATCATAGATTCGGCTGAGGACTATTCAATCTTTCGGGTGCAGCTGTTTCTGTTTATCAGAGAAAAAGAATGATTTTAGTGTGTAGGGATTGTTGATGCATGTGCCTGATTCTCCTGATGGATCAGGGTCAGTTAACTGTCTTAGGACAAAACAACACGATCTTCTTCAGACTCGAGTCCCTAGACTCGAATCTGGAACAAATGTTGGCGTAATTCGACTCAGGCTGTTGAGGTCTTATAGGAGTCGAATCCCAGTATTTTTTGAATGATGTACCCAACGTGTCCGTCGGGATTTTCATTGCGCCTGTTGGCATGGGTTATTACTAGTAGAGCATAGTCAGGTGCGTTACCAGACCATCAGACGGTATCTGTAGGTCTTATCTTTGCGTCACAGACATAGCATCTGAAATTTTATCACCACGGAGGTGTTTCGGGTGGCCAAGGAGAATGTCACTCACTTAGCGTTGGTTGGGGAAAAGTTGCGATTTTTTTTGCATTTTGATCTGAAGGATCGCAGTTGAAGAATTCATAGGGTGCGTGACCAGCGCTCCCTATGGGAGTAGCCCCCGAGTGTATGTTAGAGTCGTAGACTCGAGTAGAGACTTTAATTCAGTCGTTGTCAGCTTCAGGTCCGTAGGACACAATTTTTTTAGGTGCTTGAATCAATCCTCCCTATGGGAGTAGCCCCCGAGTCCGTAGTGGAGTCGTAGACTCGACGTAGGACTCGAAGAATCAATATAGGTGTGCTATCTCAAGCATTCCTCGGGTGCGCGGCTAGCGCTCCTGATAGGAGTAGCCCCCGAGTAATTGCTCGAATTGCAGATTCGAGTGAGTACTTTTAGTTGTCATCCGAAGATTTCTAACCGTTGCTAGTGTGGTTTTGATGACGTCAGTGCTGACGATCGGTGACCTCAACCGTCTGCGGCGCCAGAGATGACGTGACTGGATGAACGTGGGCCCCACTTCCTGACTTGGAGTTGACTGGTCATGCGCGACGTGGCGAGAATTACGGTGTCTCCTCGGTTTGCATGCTGTAAACTCCCAACATTTAGGACCTAACGAAGGGTAGATTTAGGAATATGGATTGTTGCATGCATTCATCTGTGAAAATGTGGGTAAAATTTTTGCCAAATAAAAAACCTAAGTGTTCAATGTTTCTTTCATACTTTGAGATTAGGTTTAGTCTTAAAGGATGATTGTTATAGACTTTGAGATGATCTTAAGGAGCTATGTGTTTTCAAATGAATTTGAAATATAAGACTTGAGTGTTTGAATTATAATTCAAATGAATTAAATATAAGTTTTGAATCTTAATTCAATTAAGAGATAAATATTACAACTTGAATTCTATCTAATGAAAAAAATAATGAATATAAGGTTTATTTATTATCATCAATATATATAATCAAGTTATAAAATTATAACTTATTTGAATCATCCACACAACTTACAAAAGTAAATATACAAAGAATAGGAATATTCTTTATTAATAATAATATAATCTTTATTACAGTTAAATAAATTAAAGATTACAAGAATAATAAAAGAAAATTACAAAAGAATAAGAAAATTATATTGGAATATTTACTAACTATCCTATATCTAAATCTAAACTAAATCTTCATCTTGTCTTTGTACCTGCAAAACAAAGACTAAATAAAAACAAAAGAAGATTAGTGTTAGTATTATTTCTCTCAGATATGTTAGTGAAATGTACTTGAAAAATTCATCATTAAGAAATGTTATAAAAGGGGCAAGTTTCACCAATAGGAAAGATTCCATCTTTCATAAATTCAAATCCAGAAATCAGATGATAGCCAAGAGGACAAATTCACCAGCCAGATGAAAGTAAGCAGGTAAAAGTAAATATCCAGATTCTGAACATATCCACAAGTGCATAGCAGGCACACAAGCAGGACACACACCAACATGCATATGGTTTGCTGTCGACCTCACTAGAACAGCCCAATCTCACAAAACCACAGCACAACCGTGGGGGGGCACTAGTGCATCACCCCACTGCACAGCACACAAGAACAGGCAGTGTAGAAAGCAGCTAAACCAAGCACCACAGCCAGCAACCACACCAACTAAGGATCAACCAAACATCACCAGGATGGTGACATAAGGAGGGGGATGAATCAGGTGGACAGCAAGATCAAGCCCATGAGATAGGAGGAGAAGGCTAGCTCAAGAGCAAGCAAATTAGTCCAGCAAAACCAGATCAAGATCATCATCACCAATTTACTACACCATCATCAGATTTTGTGGTGAGTTTCATAAAACCTTCACATGATCTAATCATCTTATTCAGAGAGAAACATGTGTTGTTTAATAAAACAAAACCTCAGAAAGCACTCAAGAGGGGTGGATCCATGATAGGGATTTCTGAAACTCTAAAGGCAAACCACTAAGTACCAAGGTTCAACCAGAGCTTAGAGCAACATCCTTGCTCTGGTTGTCCAACACTATTTTACCAATCAATCATGCATATACCTATGATCTATTTCTAGGCACAACCCTAAAGGAAGGGTAGCACCTTAGGAACAAATCCATAGGATCCATAACATGATCAAGCTCACTATCATTTTTCCAAGCTTTGAATCAATCAAGAATAACTGGTACTACTACCAGAACTATGTATGAACCAATTAGATAAAATTGGAATCCCTAAGCCTCAGACCAACATCATTGGTCTTAGGAAATTCAGATAAGAGCATCTATATTTATCTTTCAAAGCCAAGATTGTCTTAAGCATAAACTAACCAAATACATGGTTTTGAATCAAACTTGTGTGCCATACATGATGGTGTCACAAGAACAATCCAATATGAATCAGGAAAGATAGTAAATCATCATAGATTCAGACAATCAACTAACTAATCATTTTCTTGTAAAACAGGAATCATAACTAGGATATTCCTATAATACACTTCACTGTTTGAGATCATAATGATCTCAAACCACATGTTAATTCCCAAGCTAACAGCACTAAGATGGTAGCTGTATCTTATCATAATCATGACCATGAATCAAATAAACAGTGGAAAGCTATCAGATCGTTAGCTTAGCCAAGCATGCTTCCCAAACAACTACATCACCTGAATCAGATGCTATCCCAAGCATCAAATCATCTAGTAAGTCACCAGAAACATCATAGATCATTTTTAACAACAAGCCTCAGGCCAATAAGCATTTAGCATGTGTACAGACCATCCAAACATGAATCAAATCGTCCAGTACATGATCAATCACATAACAGAAACCCTAAATGGATAATCATCCTAAACTGAATCAGAAAATAGACAGAGAGGACACTGCCAGCCTCTAACATCAAATCAACAAGCATAGAAAGCACCAAGGGAGAAGAATCAAACTCACCGTAGGTCCTCGCTAAAGAAATTGAAGAGGAAGCAGATTGGCCGACGAACCCGTGGTGGCACAGGGAGCACCCAAGCGGCGCTGCAACCTGCACCAGCCACAACGGTGGCCACAGTAGCACCCGAATCCACCACACCATCACAAACAGGACCACAGTGGCGGCGTGAGCACTTTTCCCAAACCCTAGGGTTCGGGAACGGGATGAACCTGGCCACGGAGAAGCCCCGAACTCAAATCCAATTGGATAGAACAAACAAGCGTCGTCTATAACCCCCTAATGCACCACAGCGGCGGGAATCAATGGTGGCGGCATCGCCGGCCACAGGGTCGGGGTCAGAGGAGGAAGGATAAGCTCGAGGGAGAGAAAGGCAGTGAGGAGTGGGCCGAGCTGGGCCAGACCCTTTGGGGTGGCTCTTTTGTCTAAAACTAAATGGGCCACTAGGGCCCAATAAGAATAATCAGCCCAGAAACAATTCCAGGCCTGTTTTAATAAACAGGAAAAGACCAAAATACCCTTAGACTTAAATAAATTCTAGAAAATAAAATGTAAGTCCAAAAATTATAAGTTAAATACTTTTGGATTAACAATAATCCACTCTATCCAAATAAAATGAAATATAAAATTTTAGACATTTAAATTTTATTAGGAATTTTGTAAATTATATATTCCTTATGGAATTTTACAAAATTATTGAAGGATGATAAAATTAATTAAAATTCACTTTCATTATATATTAATATTGTAGTATTTTAGAAAAATATTAAATAAATATTTAATCACTATTTTTAGTGTATAATTAATAATTCTTAAAAGAATTATTAAATCAATAAAGGTCAAATAAAAGGGAAATAAAATAAAATAACTCAATATATGTTATAAATATTAAAAAGTAATATTTATAAATCCTTTATTACTAAAAACGAACTTTTTGGGGTAAATGCATATAAAATTAAATAATGCATTACATTACTTGCATAATCATTTTTGCTTCTTTAAATATTGTCCTTACCGGGCAATAATGATGTTTTTGTAGAACTAGAAGCTCAAAGTCCAGTGCAAGCATTAGACTTCACTACCTTGCCATCACAAGGCAAGTTCATCACTTGATCATGTCCTTTGAAGATTCTTTATCAAAGTATTTGCAAATTGTGTGTTATCATATATGATATAAAGAAATAAAATATTATTTTCACAAATAAAGAAATCATAGATATCATCCTAAGTGGTGATATAATGGAGCAAATAGAACTTAGAGTTCTATTTGCAACAATGATGATCAAGTAGGGACTTAATAACCCCTGACATCAGTGATTCTAGCGCCATATATTACGCATTAGCCATGAGATTTGGAATGGGACAGAGAAGCCAGCTGTATCTTCTTCCTCTCGCATGAAGCCAGATGTGCAGGTCGTGGTTGTTATCCTCGTAGCGTGCATATTAATTGGTAATTCGTAGAGGATATGCAACATATGGGTGGGAACCCTCATCGTCCCATGATAGTTCTGGCATCTAACGGTTTGTACAAACCATTGCCGTAATTCATTATGTGGGCATGGTGTACACCAAGGAGGCATGCGGGGTCGCGAAGGGGGCAGTGATTGGCTTGGACCAACTACTGGGCCCCACATCATGGAATTGTGGACGTGAAAGTACGTCCGGTTGTGCAAGAAGGAGTTGATCTCTCATGGGTAAAGTAACGCACCTCTGCAAAGTGTAAGAACTGTAACTTGTTACTCCATGTTCCGGGAAGGAGCTACGAACGCGGCAGGAAAGGAACTCCATGAAATTTCTGGTCAACCTGTGAAGGCTGATGGTCATAGATTTTCATAATAAAATTAATCGTTGAAGAAAGATTTACAAAAATTGCATAGTGCCAAGGATTTATAATCCGAGGTGGTAGTTAGAGCATCAAACTTCCCACCTTGCATATAATGAACTTGTTGGGTAACGCTGTTACTCATTCTTTCCTTTGATCCCATGATTAGACTCTGAGGATCCCGAAGACGTGCCAATGTATACAGCCGAATGTCAAGAAGATGTGTTCTACGAGGAACCTGACCTGTCCGGAGGAGTTGAAGGAGTGGATTACGAGATCCACTACGGTGTCGATGAGAACAAGTCAAATTAAGTACCTAGTTAGTAGTAACTAATGGAGCCGAGCAGCATGAACTCTATAGAATAAGCTGCCGAGCTAACTCCTAGTCGGAGTTGCTACTTTGAAAATTTCTGCTGAACACTTTATATGTTGGTTTGTAAGCTGGATCTTTTGGAAGTCTTGAACTTACGGTATTGTAAAAATAATAATATGTGTACATTTGTAATATGGACCCGCAATGTTTCTGTTGTACCACTCTGAGGGATGTGATATTTACGGAATGGTGTTCTATGGATGTCATGTCAACGACTATAGTGTACTACACATGCAGTGGTATGCTGGGTCACCGCATGTGCGTAATGGACAGCATGCGAGTGACAGTTCGCTGCTGTGTTGACACATGGACGGTTGGATCTGATCCTGGCATTAGGGATTCTAGATGAACGGTCCCTGTTCATCGTCTTCGTCCTTATAACTGTGAGAAAAACAGTAGTTTGTTTTCACCCTTAGACATTTGCTTTCACTCCTCCGTTTTCATGAGCTCATCCTCGCGCGCCCTGGACACTCTCCGATCTTTCCCTTCTTCATTCTTGCCCGCACACAGCCGTCGTCGACGCGCCACGATGGTGAAGTCGAAGAAGGCCTCCACTGGGGCGGGCACTAGTGCTGCTGACGGTGGCAAGAAAGGCACCGCTGCCGCTCGTGTCATCGATGGCGGGTGGCGGAGCACGGAGACGCGCGAGGGCGACCTGCGCAAGCTTCATGATGCGGGTTTAATCCCGCGGGATAAGGAGGCCGTCAAAATCCCCGGTGACGAGGTAATTCCCCGCCCACCCATAGGGTATCGGGTGATGTTTGTCGCCTTCATTCTTCGCGGCCTTTATCTCCTAGTCCACGACTTTCTTCGTGGACTATTGTTTTTCTATGGCATTCAACTCCATCATCTTTTGCCAAATTCTCTTCTCCACATCGCCTGCTTTATTACTTTTTGCGAGTGTTGGCTCGGTATCGAGCCGCACTTTAGCCTCTTCCGAAAGCTCTATTCCGTGAAGAGGCAGTCCGTAAATGGCGGGGTCTACCCTCTTGGCGGCTGCGTCATTTCCATCCTTTCTACCGTTCTTTTCTTCTCTTTTTCTATGTCTGAGTCCGTCCAATACTGGCGGAAGAAGTGGTTTTATATCCGTGACTCCATAGTGGACGGGCAAGTCTTCGTCCTTGCCCCTTTCGACTCCACCCAGGAGATCGTGAAGAAGAGATCCTGGAAGAATCATATCTTGGACGGCGAGGTTGAGGAGGTAGAGGAGCTCTACCATCTGGTGGAGGCCCTCCAGATGGTTGCGGAGAAGGAGGTGAACGGTGTGGACATCATCCGCACCTTCCTCAAATGTTGGGTGCAGCCACTCCAGGAAAGAGTGCATTCGATGTTCCTTTACTCTGGCCGCCACGACCTAACGAGAGTTTCGGCTGAGGAGCTCTCCAGGGGGGACCTCGACAGAGTTCTTCGGCCACTGCTGAAGTACAAGTCCGATGAGGACCTTACGGGGAAGTCGCTGACGCCCCCTTTTAGTTCCGCCAGACCAGTTCCGCAGGTGTAGATTTGCGACGTGCGCGTAGCGCTTTTTTTGTTCGAGTGCTCTTCCTTTTGATATCTTGTGCTGATCTTTGATGCCTTTAATGCGCAGGAGTTCAAGGTGGATGGTATGGTGCCTCCATTGCTCGAAAGGTTTTCGATTGCACCGGACAACGAAGTCGTGGACTCTGAGTCTGAGCTTCCGTCGGCGCAGTCGCCAACTCAGGATGCACCCGAGGCTAGAGAGGGGCAGAACCGAAAGCAAGCGCGGAGCTCGAGCGAGTCTTCAGATGCCTCGACTTCGCCGAAGCCTAGGGATCCCTCCTTCCTTGTGCGACATGGTAAGTATGACGGTGCTTCTTCCGCGCCGTTCCCGGCTGTGCCTCTGCAGGCAGTGGCACCGCAGCCGCCGGCGAAGAGGAAGAAGGAAGAGAAGAAAGAGAGGAGGGCGCCACCTGTCTTTGATTTCAGCGACATCGACTCGTAAGTACCTTTGGATGCCATTCATTATTGTTTTGTTCACTTCATGTCTTCTTGATTTTGATTGGTGTATTCCTTGCAGCCACTCCTATGAGGGCTCTTTTAATGAGGCCGCTCAGGAGTCCGTAGGGGATTCGAAGCCAACGGCCCCTCCCTCTCAGACGGTGGCCACCTCTGGGGGCGTTGCTCCAAACCCCTCTCCGCAGGAGGCTCGAGTGATCGTCTCCCAAAAGACGGCACCGGGACCTTCGGAGTCTCCGTCTGAGCATGTAAGTTGTTTTTCTCTTGCTGTAGGGGGATCCCCCGAGCCCTATTTTTCGGATGACCTGCTGGTCTTGCTTCCTTTCTGTGTGTATTGGGGGGAGCCCCCGAGCCTTTCTTCATGTCGTGTTGTTTGACGTTTTGCTCGTTTCTTGGGCGCAGCCCCCGAGCCCTTTTATGATACTTTGTTTCCTTTCGCTCCCCTTTGTGCACAATGCGAACCTGCTTGTGCAGCAGCATCTGGTGCTTGAGGCCAGCATGCGGCAACTTTGAGGTACGTGCTGAATTGATCTTGTTCTTTTTCGTCTGCTCGCTTGTCTATAGCTTGTGTTGCTCATGTGTGTTCTTGGTGCCTTTGCAGATGAAAATAACGCTGCCCTTCGCCAGATTGATGCTCTCAAAAAGAGGCTTGGGCGGGCAGAGAATAAAGCTGAGGATGCCATGGAGGCGAAGGAGCGCCTTCAGCAGGAGTTGGCTGACGCAGCTGCGGCCAAAGAGCGCCTTCAGCGGGAAGATTCGGATCGAAGAGCAACTCGCCACTGTTGCGGCTACGCGCGAGAAGGAATTGGCTGAGAAGCTGATGGCTGCTGCCAAGGCCGTTTCCGGTAAGTGCTTTTGCCTGTATTTGGTTTTTCGGCAGCTCTGTCTCTATGCCCTTATTCGATTCCTACTTTGTCTTTCTTTTGCTCCAGATGTTTCGGGCATTGCCTTCGATCGCAGTGCCTTGGAGCACGGGTGTGCTCTGGACGATGCCACCGCGGCGGTCAAAGACCGTTGCGGTACTGCTACTGGTTCCCTTGCCAAGGCCAAGGATATCCTCGGGCGCTTCTATAAGGAGATCGCTCCCAAGGGCGCTGCCCTTGGGGATGTTGATTCTTTGGTGGATGCGTTGTCGGAGGATGCAGAAGGGCATCGGCGCTTCCATGGGGCTGGCCATGGCATCCGGGGTGGAACTGGATCTTTATCAGGTCACCTCCCAGATGCCAACAGCTCTTGAAGGCTCCGAGGTAGCCTTTTCTCTCTTTGCTTCTCGTTGTAAGCGGCATGGTCTGAAGCTTATCGACCTGCTGGCGGACTATGCGGCGAGGCTGCAGGGAGTAGCCAAGGGCAGGCACTCTGGCTCTAAGGCCACCCCAGATGTAGCTGCTTAGGCTTTGTCGCTGTAGCTCTAGGATAGTTTACCTTCTTTTGTAATGTATACTTTTGGTGACGAACAATTTCTCCTTGTGCCACGTAGTGGCTTTTGATGTATATAAATGATGATCCGAGTTGTTGCCCAAAACATGTGTTGTTCATATTCTTGCTTGCTTGCCTTTAGGGTCCTTCTAGTGAGGCTCCCATGAATACTTCGACGGCTCCTCAGCCGCGACCATCTTTGGATGATGTGTCGCGGCTTGTTTTTCTTTGTGACCGCGTCCGCAGTCTTGAGAAGGAGATACTTGGCGTCCGAGGCCATGCGGATGTGTGGAAATCGAAGGCGGAGCGAGCTACCTCCAGGGAGGAGTATCTGATGGGGGAGCTGCGGCAGTTGGCCGAGCAGCTGCAGTGTAAGTTTTCTTGAGTTGCTGCTCATCTTCAGGAGCGTCTTTCTTGCGTGCCGTCTTACTCTATGTTGTCTGTAGGTGCCAACCTTGTTCTGAGGGAGGAGAAGGAACGCGTTGCAGTACAGATCAACTGATTGACCCAACAAGATATGGAAGCCGAAGGCTTTTTCTGGATGGACCGCGACCGGGCCATTGTCCTTGCGACTGTGCATGATCGCGCTCATCAGGTATCACGGGTGCTGAGGCAGGTGAAGATTTCCCTGGCGTCAATTCTACATGTTATGTTCCCCCTTGACGAGTCGCCTGCGACTCTATGGGGTTTGCTGGCGAAGTTTCGAGACGTGGATCACGTCAGGGAGTTGGTGCGGCACCAGTTGGTTGCAGGGGTGAAGGCCGCCCTTTCCCTTGTTCGGCTGCATCTTCCAGATGTTAATCTTGCGGCGGTTGCGACTGGGCCGCCCCTTCGACCGAATGGTGGCCTTTGGGATATGCGCCCGCATTACGGGGCTATTAGGCAGTATGCCGCAGAGATTGTAGATCTTTTTAAGCATCGGGCGCACGTGATCCTTCAGAGTAGGTCGACCCTGTAAAAAGATAGATATAAAGTTTGTATATATTTCGAGTGGGCTTGTTTTGCCCTTTATTGTAAAGGTTTTTGTATTAGCACGTGGTGCTTGGTTGTATGCATGCCCTTTTTGTTAGCCTAACGTGGTCAGCTACTCAGGTTTACATGCATTATGCTCAGTCGACGAAGTCATGAGGTGAGGCACAGCCCCCCGAGTGTGTTTTAACATAATGTAATGTAAAAAAGGAGGATAAATTTTCGGGCGAGACACTTAGCTTTATTCATATCGTAATGAAGACGTACATTGTTCGGCTAAGTAGCCTTGGCTGAGTAGCCTTATTGAAAGTAAAGAGGGATAGCTAGGGGTAGAAGCTTCACAATTGTGCGACGTTCCGTGGGTTGGAGTATGCGACTCTAGACTCCACGTGCTTGAGGCGGTAGGCGCCACCTGGGATGACTTCGGTGAAGATGTAGGGTCCTTCCCAGGGTGACTCGATCTTCTTCGGCCGCTCTTGCTTGAGTCGTAGCACGAGGTCTCCTTCGACGAAGGACCTTGGGCGCAGCTAACGGCTGTGATAGTTGCGGAGGCTCTGCTGGTAGACCACCGAGAGAGCCGTGGCGATGTCACGTGCCTCGTCGAGTGTGTCAACGACGTCTTCGAGTGCGGCCGTCGATTCGGCTTCGCTGTAGGCGACGACTCGTGGGGCCTTATGGCGTACTTCTGCAGGTAGCACGGCTTCGGCTCCGTGTACCATGAAGAAGGGCGTGTAGCCTGTTGAGTTGTTTGGCGTTGTGCGCAAGCTCCAAAGGATGGAGCATAGCTCTTCTGCCCAAGATCCCACAAGCCTTTCGAGTGGGCTGAGTAGACGTTTCTTGATGCCACCGCCTATGAGGATGTTGGCCTTTTCGACCTGCCTTTTAGGCCCAAGAGAGGCATATGATATGTTGATCCCAAGGCCTTCGCAGAAGTCCTAGAATTCTTTGGAGATGAAGTTCGACCCGCTGTCCGTGATGATGATGTGCGGCACGCCGAACCTGTAGACTATGGACTCGAAGAACTTGACGGCCGTCTTGCCCTTTTGGTTGGTGACGAGCATTGCTTCGATCCACTTGGTGAACTTGTCGACTGCGACCAGGAGGTAGACGTGGCCTCTTTTCGAAGATTTGGGCAGTTTGCCGATCATGTCGAGGCCCCATTGGGTGAAGGGCCAGGCCAGTGGTATGGGCATGAGCTCCAATCCTGGTGTGTGCGGTTTATCCGCAAACCTCTGGCTGCCGTTGCATCTCTGGACGATGTCCTTGGCATCGTTCATGGCTGTTGGCCAGTAGAATCCAGCTCGTAGAGCTTTGGCGGCGAGGGCACGGCTGCCCACGTGATGGCTGCAGATGCCCACGTGGATGTCTTGGAGGATGGTGACGCACCTTTGGAGTACACCCGAAATCCTGCGCTTGTACATCTCGCCATTGATGATGGTGAAGGCCTTGGACCGGCGAGATATGTGTCGGGCATCTGTCGGGTCATCAGGCAGTTCTCTGTTTATCAGGTACCGAAGGTACAGTTGCGTCCATGTTTCTTCGATTGCCATGACCTGCATCAGTTTGACCATCGCGACCTCCATGTCGAGATTTTCGGGTCCTTCCTGTCCTTTGGGTAGCGCAGCCCCCGAGTGTTCTGCTTCTTCGGGTGATCCCTTAGGGAACTTCCGTTTGATGGAGGGGATGTATATTTGCTCGAGGAACACGCCTGGTGGCACCCATGCGCAGGTGGAGCCGATGTTGGCGAGCCTATCGGCTTCCTCGTTGCTATCCCTTCCAACGTGCCGAAGCTCGCAGCCGTCAAAGTCTCCTTCGAGTGAGTTGTAGAGCGCGCGGTACGTGATCATGTTAGCGCCGTGTGCGTCGTACTCATTCATCGTCTGCTGGACGACGAGGTTTGAGTCACCGTGGATGACTAGGCGTGTTGCACCACAGATCTTGTCCATCTTCATGCCGTGGATGAGGGCCTCGTATTCGTCTTCGTTGTTGGAGGCCCAAAATTTCATCCGGAGGACGTACTTCATCTTGTCGCCTTGCAGGGACGTCAGTATGACGCCGGCTCCTGCTCCAGCCTCGCGCTTGGAGCCGTCGAAGTGCATCGTCCACGACTGCGTCATATCCGAGGTGTCCGGCAGCTGTAGCTCCATCCATGGATGAGGAAGTTCGGGAGGACCTGATATTTGATTGCATGGCGCTTCTCGTAGACTATGTCTAGAGGGGATAGCTCGATGCCCCATAGGGCTACGCGTCTTATAGCTTCTGGGTTGTTCAGGATGCTGTTTAGTGGCGCCTCGTTGACAACCATCACCTGATGCTCCTGGAAGTAGTGGCTCAGCCGACGAGCCATCATGAACACGCCATAGGCGAGTTACTGGTAGTGAGGGTGCCTCTGTTTTGTTGGGGTCAATACCTTGCTGAGGTAGTAGATTGGGCGTTGGACCCCATGGGTCTTGCCATCTTAGGGTCGCTCGACCACGAGCATGGTGCTTACCACCTGATGCGTGGCTGCTATGTATAGCAGCAGAGGCTCGCATTCCTTTGGTGTGACCAGGACGGGCGAGGTGGAGAGCAGCCACTTCAGATCTTCGAATGCGTCGTCTGGTTCAGGTGTCCACTCAAATTTTTCTGCTTTGCGTAGCAGCTGGTAGAAAGGCAGGGCCTTCTCACCCATGCGACTGATGAATCTGCTCAGCGCCGTGATGCGCCCAGCTAGCTGCTCGACACCTTTGAGGTTCTTCAGTTTCTCCATGGCCAGTATGGCCTGGATTTTCTTCGGGTTCACCTCAATTCCTCGCTGGGGGGTGAAGTAGCCAAGTAGTTGGCCAGATGGGACGCCGAAGGTGCATTTTTCTGGGTTCAGCTTGATCTTTTAGTGATCAAGGTTGTCGAACGTCTCGCAGAGATCGTCGATCAGTGTCTTGGCCTCTTTTGTCTTGATGACTATGTCGTTGACATAGACCTGTATGTTGCGGCCGATCTGGCTCTTCAGGCACGTCTGCATGCACCACTGGTACATGGCACATGCGTTCTTCAGCCCGAAGGGCATTGAGTTGTAGCAGAATACTCCGAACGACATGATGAACACCATTTTCTCCTGATCTTCGACCTTTAGTCGAATCTAATTGTAGCCTGAGTAGGCGTCAACGAAGGAGAGTTTCTCGCATCTGCAGTCGAATCGATGATCTGATCGATCCGAGGTAGAGGGAAGTGGTCCTTCGGGCAGTGCTTGTTGAGCGATGTGAAGTCCACGCACATCTGCAGGATGTCCGTGTCCTTTTTAGGGACCATCACAGTGTTTTCCAGCCACTCGCTCCCGGATGAAGTCGGCGTCGAGAAGTCTGTTGACTTCGACTCCGACGGCTTCTACCCGTGGCTCAGACAATCGTCGGATGGACTATTTGACGGGCTTGGTGTCCGGAAACACATTAAGTGCATGCTCGGCGAATTCCCTGGGAACTCTTGGCATGTCCGCAGGACACCAGGCGAAGATTTCCTAGCGCTCCCGGAGGAATTCGACGAGTGCGCCTTCCTATGCGGGGATGAGGTCTTTGGCGATCAGCGCCATCTTGGAGGCGTCCGTCGGGTGGACCAGCACCTCTTTCGTGTTGAATGTGGAGTCGAATGACATGTCGGGTGCGTTTTGCCTGGAGACTGGGGGTGCCCCGTTGTCTGTCACCTCTCGAAGCCTTGTGAGTTCCTCCTGCATGCCGAACGACTAGGAGATTTTGTTGAAGTCTCCGTCGCAGTGGTCGGATCGGGTGAAGCTACCTTGGACCGTGATGACGCCTCTAGGCCCTGGCATCTTTAGTAGCATGTACACATAGTGCGGTACTTCCAGGAACCTTGTGAATGCCACGCGCCCGAGGATGGCATGGTATTGTGATGGCCAGTCCACCACTTCGAACTCAAGTCGCTCACACTGGAAGTTTTTGGGTTTGACGAAGATGACATCGAGCCATATTTTTCCCAGGGGAAATATTCCCTTCCCTCGGACTATGCCGTGGAACGTTGTGTCGGATTGTTCCAGGCTGCACAGCGGGATCCGCATTGCTGAGCGAACATCAAGTTGATGTCGCTGCCGCCGTCCATGAAGACATGGCTCATCTCAAACCCTCCGATCTGCGCTTCAAGCACCAGGGCAGCATGACTTGGGCGAGGGATCTGGCGGGGGTGATCCGAACGACTGAATGTGATGCAGGACTCCGAACTGCTGAGGTACTCGGGGATGGTAGGTGGGGCGGTCACAGCCAGGCTAACTTGGTGGGTGATCTTATTTCGCACCCTGTTTGTTGGGCGCCCTTTTTGGATCATCAGGGATCCTTTCGGTGCGGGGTACTCGTTTACGCCGTTGTTTTGCACGGGCGCGATTGCGTGATTCGAAGGTCCCATGGGTGGTGGTGGAGGATCTTCGTGGGCGATGTCGCCTGGTGCAGGTGCGTGCCCGAACCCTAGGTTCGGGGTTTGGGATCTGTTGTCTCATCTGGGCGAAGCCCTCGCTGAGTTTCTGGAACTCGCGGCAGTCCTTGAGCATGTGTCTGGCCTTCTTTTTGCCATCCTACTTGTCGATGTAGAAGTGGATGGTGCATGGGCCCGACAACTTGTCGTATGCCGAGGGTTGGTCGTCGCGGCCGCGGCACTGCCACGTTTGCGTTGGGCGTCCTCCATCGCAGAAGTTGTTTCCACGGTATCCGCCGCTGCTGTGGTTGTTTTTGTTGCGGCGGTCGGCGTAGCTGGCCGCAACCATGTCGGGTCCGTCGCAATCGTCGTAGACGCGCGATATTCTCTTGCTACGGAGCTCGCATCTACGGCCATAGTCATCTTCCTCATCCGAGTGTGCTCGGTGGACGAAATCCTCGCCATCTTCCCACCTGTTGGCGATGTCCATGAGGTGGTCTAGTGTCTTGGGCTTGGCACGCCCAAGTTCTTCCTTGAAGTCCGGGTGTTTGATGCCATCCTTGAAGGCGGCGATCGTTCTCTCCTCGGAGATGTGTGCCGCGGAGTTCTTGATTTGGACCAGTGTAGTATGTATGAGCAAATGGATTCGCCCGTTCGTTGAGTGCAGGCCCGTAGCTCCTCGATCGAGGCTGGCCTCTTGCTAGTACCCTTAAAGTTTTGGATGAAACTGTACGCCAGTTCCTCCCAGCTTCGGATGGAACCCGAGGACAGGCTGCTGAGCCAGATCCGTGTTGCGTCTGTCAGCTGCAGCTGAAGGCATTGCATGGCAGTATTTTTGTTTCCGCCGTGCAGCTTGACGAACGACAGGTGGTCGCTGAGCCACGCCTTGGGGTCCTGCGTACCGTCGAACTTCAGAGTGTCCAAAGGGAGCTTGAAATTTCTCGGCATCCATGTTCGTCGGACGGATCTGCTGAAGCATCGAGGTCTGCAGCGTTCTCCGTCGTCATCCTCTTCAGATTCGGATGAGCACGTGCGTTTTGCGCGTGCCTTATCGACCTTGCACTGAGCGAGGTTGCTTCGAGTGTCGTAGTCGCGGCTGCGACGTCTCGGACTCTTACATCGACGAGGTAGATCGTGCTCTTCTTCCTCCTCTTCGTCTGAGGGTGTGGAACTGCGGTTGAATCTGACCGCGGATTTCTTTTTCGGCTCCGCAGGAGCCTCATTGTGGAGCGCAGCTCCGACGAGTCCAAGTCCGGCTAGTGCGGACTTGTGCAGAGCTATCTTCGGGTCCCCTACTGGAGGTGGATGGGATGCGAGATATGTGGTGGCTGCCATGATCGCATCTTGCGGCATCTTCGGGATGACGTTGTCGTTGGCGTCCATCTCCATGAAGGACGCGTTGAGGGTTCGAGTCACCTCGAGACGTGCAGCGGGATCCATGTTATCCATGCGAGAGCGATGCTTGTTGGCTTGATTACCGTGCGAGCTAGAGCCGCCAGCGGCGGAGAGCGTAGCTCACCGCGCGCTAGATTCTGAGGTCGCTTGCTTGCATTTATCGAGTACCTCTTGCATCTTCACCTTCTTTTTATGTTCTTCGATGAGGATCACGTGGTATGCCATCAGCAGGTCCCGTGAAGCGTCCACAGGCAGGACCTTGTTGCCCGCCATGGCTTCACATGCCTGGTGCCATCCTTCCTCGTTGAGGTGAATTATTCGATGGGCATCGGGGTCGCCCTCGTTCAGTGGGAGGGATGGTTGCCTCTTGTTTTCTCCGTTTCCACCATGTGGGTTGGGTGGTGTTATGTGGGCACTCGAACCTGGTGGTTGTTCCATGTTGCTTTGGATGACCACGGCGCACTGGTAGCGCCCACGGATTGGATCGCTGCTGCCGCATCTTTCGGATCTAGAACCGTAGGTTCCTTCATCTGACGGGGGGTCGCACAGATCTGAGTTGCAGTTGTTGTTATCGTATGACTCATCTGTCATCATTGACGTGCACAGCACGCTGGGATGTGGGGCCCACGAGGCGGGCCTGATCGATGGCAGTGGCACTCGCTCTGGGAGGCGGAGAGTGCCGGTCTGTCCCACCTGGAAGCAGAAGCTCCCGAACAGAATCTCGAGTCCGTGGCCTACGGGCTCGAAGTCCTTCATGGTGGCTGGCGAGTGGGCGGTGAAGTCAAAAGTGCCAAAGAGGATATGGCTCTCCATCGCCGAGGAGTTGTAGATCGCTTTGGTCGGGACCGTCACGATCGCACAATCAGCGCCCCCGATTCCCACAAAAAACCCTACTCCTGCTTGTCTGCTCTTGATTACGGCGGAACCGAAAAGTACAGGGGTGCGCAGATGCAATCTAGCGTGAACGTGTGTATGCGGTGGAAAAGATGCCATACTCGCCATGCCCTCCTAGCCTTTATATAGAGTTAGGCAGGTCTCGGGCACAGATCGAGTCGGTTACAAGTTTAGGGTTTGCCCCTTTGAATATTCTATCTATTCTAGTCTTGCTCTCCAAGGATCCGAAGATGTCATGGGCTTGGGCCACCCGAAAATCTCCACAGGCCGCGTATATTCTTATGGGCCTTCCTTGGGATGGACCAGGTATGCTAATTTCGTGTACCCGTAGGGTATAACCATGTCACCGCCAAAGTTCAACAATAACAACAATGTCGCCACCAACACCAATACTGCCCCAAGAACTGGAAGCAATGTCGTGCCTATTGCAGCAAAGGACAAGTCTCAGGTGACTTGTTATAAATGTGGAATCAAGGGTCACTATTCTAATGAGTGCCCCAAGAAGATTGCAGCATCCCCCAATGTGAATGCCCCAGGTCAGCAGCAGCGTCGTGTTCAGCCTGGAAGGATATTTGCCCTAGGGAATTCGCTCAACCGCAACGGCCGTCTATTTCTCATGCATGCTGAAGAAGCCCAAGAAGCGTCAGATGTCGTGCTGACGAGGTTTAATCTCATCAATGCCCATTGTTATGGACTTGGGATTTGGAGAAGATGGGGATGCTGGAGATCGTGGAACGGTTAACAGACAAGCAACCAGGGGACACGAGATTTACCCAGGTTCAGGCCCCCGGAGGGAAAACCCTACTCCTGCTTGTCTGCTCTTGATTACGGCGGAACCGAAGGTTACAGGGTGAGCAGATTCGATCTGGCGTGGAGGTGTGTGCGAAAGTATGAGACGAGAGATCTAGGACGTGCCCTCCTGGCCTTTATATAGACTTAGGCAGGTCTCGGGCATAGTCCTAGTCGGTTACAGGTTTTAGGGTTTTACCCCTTTGAATTTCCTATCTATGCTAGTCTTGCTCTCCAAGGATCCGAAGGCGTCATGGGCCTTGGCTACCCGAAAATCTTCATGGGCCAGCATATGTCCGTTGTGGGCCTTCCTTGGGCTGGACCAGGTATGCTGAAGTCACGTACCCATAGGGTATACCCTTGTCAGTAGCCTCCGAGTGATCAGTCGAATCGTAGATTCGGCTGAGGACTCTTCAATCCTTCGAGTGCAACTATGTATAAACAGTATATGTGTGTAGGGATTTGTTGATACGTGTGCCTGACTCACCCGACGGATCAGGGTCAGTTAACTGTCTTAGGACGAAACAACACGATCTTCCTCAGGTTCGAGTCCCTCAACTCGGACCTGGAACATATGCTGGCGTAATTCGACTCAGGCCGCGGAGGACTTACAGGAGTGGAATTCCAGTGATTTTAATTAATGTACCCAACGCGTCCGTCGGGATTTTTTCATCACGCCTGTTGACATGGATTTGTACTAGCAGAGCGCAGTCATGTACGTTACCAGGCCGTCAGATGATATCTGCAGGTCTTATCTTTGCGTCGCGGACGCAGCATCCGAACATTTGTCACCGCGGAGGTGTTTCGGGTGGCCAAGGACATTGTCGCTCACTCAGTGCTTATGGGGGCAGAGATGCCAAAAAGTTTTTGCGTGCTGATCCGAAAGATCACAGTCGAAGAATTCATAGGGTGCGCGACCAGCGCTCCCTATGGGAGTAGCCCCCGAGTGTCTGTTCGAGGTGTAGACTCGAGCAGAGACTTTAGTTCAATCATTGTTCAGTTGTTAAGTCCGTAAGACTCAAAAAAATTTGGATGCTTAAATCCACCCTTCCTATGGGAGTAGCCCCCGAGTCCGTAGTGGAGACGTAGACTCGACGTAGGACTCGAAGAAAATACTTTGTCGTTATTCATCTTCCGGGTGCGCGGCCAGCGCTCCTGATAGGAGTAGCCCCCGAGTATTTAGTCGAATTGAAGATTCGAGTGAGTAATCTTAGCTGTGGAGCCGAAGAATTGTAGTTGGTGCTAGTATAGCTTTTGATGACATCAGTGCTGACGATCGATGACCTCAAGCGTCTGCTACGCCGGAGATGACTTGACTGGACGAACGTGGGTCCCACTTGCTGACTTTTATTTGACCGGTCACGCGGGTCGTGGAGATAATTACGGCGTCTCCTTGATTTCCGCGTGTAGTGGACGGCGTGGTAACAACGGTTCGTTGTGATGTTGACACGTGTATGGCCAGATCTGCCGTTGGCGTTAGGTCTTCTGGATGGACGGCTGCCGTGCGTCGTCTTCGCTGTTATAATCATTGGGGGAAGCCTCGATTTGTTTTCACCGCATCAGTTCTTGTTTCACTGCCTCCTTGCGTTTTAGCGATTCTTGCTGCGCACTGAGGTTTCCTTCCACATTTCCGTCATTGTTTCTACGTTTTCATCGCCGGCGCCGCCGTAGCACCATGGGGAAGCCAAAGAAAATCATCATCTGCGGTTGGGACCAGCGCCGCCGGAGCAAAGAAGGGCACCACCGCTACTCGTGTCACCGATGGTGGCTGGCGGCGGTCTGAGACACGGGAGAGCGATCTCCGCAAGCTTCACGAGCGAGGCCTGATCCGGCAAGATAGGGAGGCCGTCAAACTCCCCGGCAATGAGATAATCCCCCGTCCCCCATCTTGGTATCGGGTTATGTTTCTCGCCTTCGTTTTGCGTGGGTTTTCTTTTCCAGTCCACGACTTCCTCCGTGGACTGCTCTTCTTCTATGGGATTCAGCTTCATCATCTGTCTCCCAATTCTCTTCTCCACATTGCGTGTTTTATCACTTTTTGCAAGTGCTGGCTTGGCATTGAGCCGCACTTTGGTCTCTTCCGGAAGCTCTATTCTGTGAAGAGGCAATCTGGTTCGGATGGTGTGTATCCCATTGGGGGTTTCATCATCTCTCTTAGTCCCAATCTGCTCTTCTTTTCCTTTTCCATGGCCGAATCTGTCCAGTACTGGCGGAGGCGATGGTTTTATATCCGCGACTCCGTAGTGCCCGGGCAAGATTTTGGTCTTGTTCCCTTTGACCCCTCCCAAATGATTGAGCGAAAAAGGTCTTGGAAAAACCAAATCTTGGACGGTGAGGTGGAGGAGATAGAGGCCCTTTACCGTCAGGTGGAGGATCTCCAGCTGGTTCCGGAGAAGGAGGTGAACGGCGTGGACATCATCCGGACTTTTCTTGAGCGTCGGGTACAGCCTCTCCAAGCGAGGGCGCACCCGATGTTTCTTTATTCTGGGCGCCGTGATCCAACGAGGGTTTCGGCTGAGAAAATGTCCGAGGAGGATCTTGACAGGGCCCTTCGCGCGCTGCTGAAGTTCAAAACCGAAGAAGAAATCCCGGGGAAGTCGCTAACTCCTCCGTTTTCTTCAACGTTGGCCGTACCGCAGGTGTAGATTTGTGCACGTTGTGCTTTTTGGTCGGCTGTGTTTTTGTTTCCTTTGTTTGCTAACAAAGTTCCTTCTGATTTTGCAGAGCTTCAAAGTGCCGGGCATGGTACCGCCGTTGCCCGAAAGGTATTTGAATGCCCCGGATAATGAAGTGGTTGATTCCGTGTCCGAGCTACCGCCGGCGCGATCCTCGGCGGAGGATGCCGACGAGTCGAGTGAGGACCATACGCGAAAACGGTCACGGAGCTCCAGCGAGTCTTCGGATGCCTCGACTCCTCCGACTCCCAGAAACCCTCTGGGCCTTGAGCGTCATAGTGACGGTCATGGAGGTTCTACTTCTCCCATTCCTGCCATTCCTGTGCGGGCTGTAGCGCCGCACCCGCCAGCAAAGCGGAAGAAGGAAGAGAAAAAGGAGGAGAAGAAGGAAGAAAAGAAGGAGGAGAAGAGAGCCCAAAGGACTCCTCCTGTCTTTGACCTGAGCTCACTCGGCTCGTAAGTTTCTTGCTGTAATATTGTCCTTTTTCCTTCATGATTGTTGTGCTTGTGCTGATTGGTTCGTATGCAGGCATTCCTCCCATGATTCCTCCAGTGGTGGTGCGCGGGAGATGATGGGGGAGTCGAAAATTGCGTCTCCTCCTCCTCAGACGGTGGCGACTTCAGGTGGCGCGGCTCCGGATCCTCTGTTGCAGGAGGTGCAGGTGGTTGCGCCTTAGAATTTCGCAGGCGGTTCTTCAGGGTCACCATCAGAGCATGTAAGTTTTTCTGCTTCATGTCACGGGGGGAGACCCCGAGTGTCTTCGTGTGCGAATTTCGTTTTTACTCCTTTGTGTTGGGTGTAGCCCCCAAGCCCTTTTCTTACTGCTATTTCTTTTTCTGTAGCCTTTTGTGCAGGAGGCCAAGCGGCTGGTGCAAGAGCGCCTGGCGCTGGAGGCGAACCTTCGGCAGCTTCAAGGTATCCATCTGTCTTTTAATGCCTCTCTTATTTGTCCTGGTCCTGTTCTTTGACACTTGCTTGTCTTAAATGCAGAGGAGCATAACGATTCCCTCCGTGAGGTCGACGCTCTCAAAAAGAGCCTTGGTCAATCGGAGCAGAAGGCCGAAACCGCCATTGGCGTGAAAGAACGCCTCGAGCTAGAGCTGACTAAGGCAGCCGAAGCAAAGGAGTGTCTGCAGCAGGAGGCCGCAGATCGTGAGGAGCAGCTGGCCACCGTTGCGGCTGCTCGTGAAAGAGAGGTGGCGGCGAAGCTCATGGCTGCTGCTAAGGCTATTTCGGGTGAGTGCTAGTTTTGTACTTGTTTCTTTTTCTTCGGGTCTTCTTCTATGCTTCTTTTCTTCATTCTTTTCTTCTTTTTGTCGCAGATGCTGCAGGCATCGAGTTCGACCGCGGTGCTCTGGAGCACGGGCGTGCTCTAAATGATGCCACTGTGGCGGTCGAAGACCGCTGCAGCACCGTTGTCAACTCCCTTGCCAAGGCGAAAGAGTTCCTTGGTCGCTTCTACAAGGAGCTTGTCCCGAAGGGCGCAGCCCTTGATGATGTGGATGCTCTGGCGGAGGCTCTGTCAGCCGAAGCGCCTGCGGCGTACAAGCGTAAGCAGAAGGGCATCGGCATGTCCGTCGGGCTGGCGATGGCCTTGGCGGCTGGAGCGGAGCTGGATCTGCCCCAGATCACCTCTCGGATGCCGATGGCTGCGGATGGATCCGAGGTAGCCTTTGCTGCCTATTCTGCTCGCTGCAAACGATATGGGCCCAAGATCATTGATTTGCTGTCTGAGTATGCACTGCGGCAGCAGGGCGGGGCCAAAACTAGGCAGTCTGGCTCCGAGGCGACTCAGGGTCCTGCATCTTAGGCGTAGTAGACGTAGGGTAGTTTGTAGTCTACTTTTGTTGTAAATATCTTGAAGAACACCATCCTTGTGCCACGTAGTGGCCTTATATATTTTAATGAATTCCTCTGAGTTGTGCTCTATCCTTGGCTGAATGTCTGTGTTCCTTTCTTTTGCTGCTGCTCTAGGTTCCTTCGGGTGCTGATCCTGTTGACGCCCCATCCGCAATGCCGTTGCGACCATCCTTGGATGATTCCTCGCAGCTCACTTTCCTTCGGGATCATGTGCGTAGTCTGGAGAGGGAGTTGCTCGGGTTACACGGTCATGCCGACGTTTGGAAGTCCAAGGCGGATCGTGGTGCAGCCAGAGAGGAGTACTTGATGGCGGAGCTGGTTCGGTTGTCCGAGCAACTGCAATGTAAGTTGTTCTTTGGTTCGAGCTGTAGCTCAGTTCTTCGGATGAGCCTGCTGGCCTTACTCTTGTTTTGTGCGATTGTCGCAGGTGCGAATCTTGATCCGAGGGAAGAAAAGAGCGTGTCGCTGTTCGGGTCAATTGCTTGACTCAACAGGACATGGAGGCCGGCGGCTTCTTCTGGATGGATCGCGATCGCGCCATGGCTCTGGCGACGGTGCATGATCGTGTTCATCAAGTTTCGCGGGTGCTCCGTCAAGTGCAGACATCGCTTTCCTCGGTGTTGCACGTCATGTTTCCTTTGGATGCCGTACCGACGACCCTTGCGGGTCTTCTGTCGAAGTTTCGGAACGTGAGTAATGTCAAGGAATTGGTGCGCCAATAGCTCGTCGCAGGAGTGAAGGCTGCATTGTCTCTTGTGAGGCTGCACCGGCCTGACGTGGATTTGACTGCTGTGGCCGCTGGGCCACCTCTTCGCCCTGATGGCGGTGACTGGGACATGCGTCCGCATTACGCAGTTGTAAGGCAGTATGCCGAACAGGTCGTAGATTTGTTTGAGCAGCGTGCCCAGGTTATTCTTCAACATAGGTAGTACCTGTAAAAAGGAGAGAGATGTAAAATTTGTATATTTCGGCTGGGCGTGTTGTGCCCTTTGTTGTAAAGGTTTGTTTGTTTGTGAGCACGCAGTGCTTTGATTGAGTACGTGTCCTTTTCGTTTGCCTGACGCTGTTAGCTACTCAGGTGTACACGTTTGGTCCTCATCGATGAAATCGTGAGGTGGGGGGAGGCCCCGAGTGCGTTTGTAGCATGTAGTAAAGTTGCGACGGAGCGAACTGAAGTTTTGGGGCGAGACACTTAGCTTTATTTATATCGTAATGGAGGAGGTACATTGTTCGGCTGAATAGCCTTGGCTGAAAGCCTTATTGGAAGTAAAAGGGGGTAGGTTGCTACGGATAGAATCATCGCAGGTGCGAGATATTCCATGGGTTGGAGTATGCGACTCCAGACTCCACGTGCTTGAGGCGATAGGCGCCACCTGGGATGACTTCGGTGATGACGTAGGGTCCTTCCCATGGTGACTCAAATTTATTCGGTCGCTTTTGCTTGAGTCGCAAGACGAGGTCTCCTTCGACGAAGGACCTTGGGCGCAGCCGGCGGCTGTGGTAGTTGCGGAGACTCTGCTGGTATAGCGTTGATCGAGCTGCTGCTATATCCCGTGCTTCGTCGAGTGTGTCGACAGCGTCTTCAAGTGCAATCGTGGAGTCGGCTTCGCTGTAAGCGACAACCCACGGGGCCTGGTGGCGTACTTCGGCCGGTAGCACGGCCACGGCTCCGTGTACCATGAATAACGGTGTGTAGCCGGTGGAGCTGTTTGGCATAGCCCGTAAGCTCCACAGGACGGATGGTAGCTCTTTCGTCCAGTTTCCCGTTTTTTGTTCGAGTGAGCTCATGAGGCGCTTCTTGATGCCGGCGCCGATTAGGCCGTTGGCCTTTTCCACTTGCCCGTTCGTTTGCGGGTGTGCCACTGAGGCGTACGTGATGTTGATCCCAAGGCCTTCGCAGAAGTCCTGGAATTCTTTGGAGATGAAGTTCGATCCGTTGTCGGTGATGATGCTGTGTGGTACGCCGAACCTGTAGACAATGGACTCGAAGAACTTGACGGCAGTTTTGCCTTTCTGGTTGGTGACTGGCATGGCCTCGATCCACTTGGTGAATTTGTCAACTGCAACCAGGAGGAAGACGTGTCCCCCTTTCGAGGATTTTGGCAGTTTGCCGATCATGTCGAGGCCCCATTGAGCGAAAGGCCAAGCTATAGGTATGGGTCTGAGCTCGGACCCAGGTGCGTGCGGTTTGTCGGCGAACCGTTGGCATCCGTTGCATCTTCGGACGATGTCCTTTGCGTCGCTCATGGCCGTTGTCCAGTAGAATCCTGCTCGTAGAGCTTTGGCGACAAGGGAGCGACTGCCTGCGTGGTGGCCGCAGATGCCTTCATGGATGTCTTGGAGTATGACCTTGCCGTCATCGATGGTGACGCACCGTTGTAGCACACCCGTGATGCTGCGCTTGTACAGCTCGCCGTTGATGATGGTGAAGGATTTTGACCGGCGAGATATGCGCCGGGCGTCTGTTGGGCTGTCAGGCAATTCTCCGTTTATCAAGAACTGGAGGTATGGTCGCGTCCAAGTTTCTTCGACTGCCATGACCTGCATTAGGTTGACCATGGCTACCTCTGTGTCCGGCTTTTCGGGTCCTTCGTGTTCTTCGGGTAGCGTAGCTCCCGAGTGTTCTGCTTCTTCGGGTGATCCCTTGGGGAACTTTCGCTTGATGGATGGCACGCAGATCTGTTCGAGAAAAACTCCTGGTGGCACCTTTGCGCAAGTGTAGCCGATGTTGGCGAGTCTATCGGCTTCCTCGTTTATCTCTCTTCCAACGTGCCGAAGTTCACAGCCGTCGAATTCACCTTCGAGTGCGTTGTAGAGCGCGCGGTACGCGATCATGTTTTCGGCGTGTGCGTCGCACTCATTCATCGTCTGCTGAACGACGAGGTTGGAGTCACCGTAGATGACCAGGCGTGTTGCGCCACATATCTTTGCCATCCTCATGCCATGGATGAGGGCTTCGTATTCGGCCTCGTTGTTGGAGGCTCTGAATTTCATCCGAAGAACGTACTTCATCTTGTCGCCCTGCGGGGAGGTCAATATGACCCCTGCCCCTGCTCCGGCTTCACACTTGGAGCCGTCGAAGTGCATTGTCCATGACTGCGACATGTCGGGGGTGTCTGGCAGCTGCAGCTCCATCCAATGTACCAGGAAGTCCGGAAGGACTTGAGAGTTGATTGCGTGTCGCTTCTCGTAGACGATGTCCAAGGGTGACAGTTCGATGCCCCACAGGGCCACCCGTCCTGTGGCCTCTGGATTATTCAGGATGCTGTTCAGGGGTGCTTCGTTGACGACCATCACTTGGTGCTCCTAGAAGTAATGGCTCAGCCGTCGAGCCGTCATGAACATGCCGTAGGCTAGCTTCTGGTAGTGAGGGTACCTCTTCTTTGTTGGTGTCAGTACCTCGCTGAGGTAGTAAATTGGGCGCTGGACCCCGTGGGTTTTGCCTTCTTCGGGTCGTTCGACAACGAGTACGGTGCTGACCACCTGGTGTGTGGCTGCTATGTACAGCAACAGGGGCTCGCGCTCCTTTGGCGTGACCAAAACGGGCGAGGTGGAGAGGAGCCGCTTGAGGCTTTCGAATGCGTCGTTGGCTTCTGGTGTCCACTCGAACTTGTCTGCCCTGCGCAGCAGCTGGTAGAATGGTAGGGCCTTCTCGCCCATGCGGCTGATGAACCTGCTTAGCGCCGCTACCCGTCCTGCGAGCTGCTGGACGCCCTTGAGGTTTTTCGGCTTCTCCATCATCATGATGGCTCTGATTTTCTTCGGGTTCGCCTCGATCCCTCGTTGAGAGATGAAGTACCCGAGCAGCTGACCCGATGGGACGCCGAAGGCGCACTTTTCGGGATTGAGCTTGATCCTGTAGCGATCAAGGTTGTCGAACGTCTCTCGGAGATCGTCGATAAGTGTCCTTGCCTCCTTAGTTTTTATTACTATGTCGTCGACATAGAATTGGACATTGTGACCGATCTGGTCCTTAAGGCAGGCCTTCATGCATAACTGGTACGTGGCACCTGCGTTCTTTAGCCCGAAGGGCATTGTGTTGTAACAGAATACTCCGAACGGTGTGATAAACACCGTTTTCTCCTGATCTTCGACCTTGAGCCGAATCTGGTTATAGCCTGAATAGGCGTCGAGGAAGGATAGTTTCTCGCAACCTACAGTCGATCAATGATCTGTTCGATCCGAGGAAGAGGGAAGTGGTCCTTTGGGCAATGTTTGTTTAGTGACGTGAAGTCCATGCACATCCGCAGGATGTCCGTGTCTTTCTTTGGGACCATCACCGTGTTTGCAAGCCACTCGCTTTATTTGATTTCCCTGATGAAGTCTGCAGCGAGTAGTCTATTGATTTCCTTGTCGATAGCTTCGGCTCGTGGCTCCGACAGTCTTCGGATGGACTGCTTGACTGGCTTGGTGTCTGGAAAGACAATGAGTGCGTGCTCGATGAATTCCCCGGGAACTCCTGGCATGTCCGCAGGACACCAGGCGAAGATTTCCCAGCGCTCACGGAGGAATTCGACGAGCGCGCCTTCCTATGAGCTGCTGAAGTCGTTGGCGATCAAGGCCGTCTTGGAGGCATCCGTCGGATGGACCTGTACTTTCTTGGTGTTGACGGTGGAGTCGAAGGACATGTCAGGTGCGTTCTGCCTTGTGACTGGGGGTACCCCATTGTCCGTCACCTCGCGGAGCATTACAAGCTCGTCTTGCATGCCAAAAGACTGGGAGATTTTGTTGAAATCCCTGTCACATTGGTCCTATCGGGTGAAGCTCCCGTCGACTGTGATGACACCCCTTGGTCCTGGCATCTTCAGTAGTAGGTATGCGTAGTGTGGGACGGCCAGGAATCGTGCGAATGCTACACGCCCCAGGATGGCATGGTATTGCAACGGCCAGTCCACCACTTCGAATTCGAGTCGCTCCTGCCGAAAGTTATCTGGCTTCCCGAAGATGACGTCGAGCCCTATTTTGCCCAGGGGGAATATGCCCTTTCCTGGAACAATGTCGTGGAACGTTGTGTCTGATTGTTCCAGGCTGCGGGATCCGCATAGCTGCTAGAGTGCTTGCGAACATTAGATTGATGTCGCTACCACTGTCCATGAAGACGCGACTCATCTCGAAGCCTCCGATCTGCGCCTCCAGCACCAGGGCAGCATGACCTGGGCGAGGGATTTGGCAAGGGTGATCCGCGCGAGTGAATGTGATGCAGGACTCTGATCCGCTAGGGTACTCAGGGATTGCAGGCGGAGTTGCCACGGCCGAGTTGATTTGTAGGGTGATTTTCTTCTGCACCCTGTTTGTGGGGCGTCCCTTCTGGATCATATTTAGTGCTCCCTTTGGTGGAGGGTACCCGACCCCGGCGTTGTTTGGCGCTGGTGCGACTGGTTGGTTTGGGCCTCCAATAGTTGGCGGTGGAGGAGCTCCGTGTGCTATTTCTCCTGGTGCGGGTGCATTTCCGAACGCAGGGGTTGGGGCTTGTTGCCTCATCTGCACCATGCTTTCGCTGAGTTTCTGGAACTCGCGGCAGTCCTTGAGCATGTGACTGGCTTTCTTTTTGCCATCTTGTTTGTCGATGTAGAAGTGGATGGTGCATGGACCCGATAGTTTGTCGAATGCTGAGGGTCCGTTGTCGCGGTCGCGGCGTTGCCACGACTATGCTGGTCGTCCGCTGTCGCGGAAATTTTCTCCGCGGTATCCTCTGCTGTTGTGGATGTTGTCGTTGCGGCGGTCGGCGTAGCCAGCCGCGACTATGTCGGGTCCGTCGCGGTCCTCGTAGACACGCGATGTCCTCTTGCTGCAGCGTTCTCGCCTTCGGCCGTAGTCGTCCTCTTCATCTGATTGCGCTCGCTGAATGCAATCCTCGCCATCCGCCCAACTGTTGGCAATTTCCATGAGGTGGTCGAGTGTCTTGGGCTTGACGCGCCCAAGTTCCTCCTTGAAATCTTGGCGTTTGACGCCGTCTCTGAAGGCGTCGATGGCCCTCTCCTCGGAGATATGTGCTGTGGAGTTCTTGGTGGTAGACCAGCGTAATATGTACGAGCGAATAGATTCCCCCGTTCTCTGAGTGCAAGCTCGCAACTCTTCGATTGAGGCGGGTCTCTTGCTGGTGCCTTTGAAATTTTGGATGAAGCTGTAAGCTAGCTCCTCCCAACTTCGGATGGATCCTGATGATAGGCTGCTGAGCCAGACCCGCGCCGCGCCTGTCAGCTGCAGCTAGAGGCATTGCATGGCGGTTTCTTTGTTACCGCCGTGCAGCTTGACGGATGACAGATGGTCGCTGAGCCAAGATTTTGGATCTTGCGTGCCGTTGAACTTCGGAGTATCCGAAGGAAGCTTGAAATTGCGTGGCATCTGTGTTCGTCGAACAGATCTGCTGAAGCATCGAGCTCCGTAGAGTTCTCCTTCATCTTCATCCATCTCGGACTCGGATGAGCATGCGCGTTTAGCTCGCGCTTTGTCGATTTTGCGCTGTGTAAGCACGTCTTTGGCGTCGTAGTCGCGTTTGTGGCGATGCGAGCTCTTCTTCCTTCGAGGAAGGTCGTGCTCCTCCTCCTCTTTGGATGAGGGGGTGGGGCTCCGGTCGCGCCTGACCGGAGCTTTCTTCTTCGGCTCCGCAGGAGCGTCTTCGTGGAGCGCAGCTCCGACGAGTCCGAGTCCGGTAAGTGCGGACTTATGCATGGCTCTTTTCAGGTCCCCTTCCGGAGGTTGGTGGGCCGCGAGATACGCAGTGGCTGCCATGATCGCAGCTTGCAGTGTCTTCGGGATGATGTTGTCGTCGGCATCCATATCCATGAACGATGTGTGGAGAGTTCGGGTGACATCACGACGTTCCTTGGGATCCATGTTCTCCACCCGCGAGCGGTGCTTGTTTCCCTGGTTTCCGTTTGTGCTAGAGCTGGGTGCCATGGCGGAGAGCGCAGCTCATCGCGCGCTGGACTCAGAGGCTTCTTGCTTGCGTTTGTCAAGCGTCTCTTGCATCTTGACTTGCTTCTTGTGCTCCTCGATGAGGAGGTAGTGGTATGCCATCAATAGGTCACGTGGGGAGTCCACAGGTAGGACTATGTCGCCTACGACGGCATGGCGTGCCTGGACCCATCCTTCTTTGCTAAGTTGGATGACGTGGCCGTTGTTTTCCCCTTAGGGTGGGGGGGACTGGCTTCTTCTGTTCCCGCCGTTTCCGCCGTTTCTGTCCTGCGGGTTGGGGTTCGTGTTGGGCGGCGTGTTAGGCGTTTGCTGCTCCTGGATGACTGCGGCGCATTGGTAGCGCTCGTAGATCGGTTCGCTGCTGCCGCAGCTTTCGGATCCGGAACCGTAGGTCCCTTCATCCGAAGGCGGATCGCACAGATCGGAGTTGCAGCTGCTGCTGTCGTAGAACTCATCCGCCGATGGATATGTGCGTAGCACGGGATGTGGAGCCCACGAGGCGGGCCTGATTGATGGCACGGGCACCCGCTCAGGAAGGTGGAGGGTGCTAGTTTGTCCCACCTGGAAGCGGAAGCTCCCGAACAAGATTTCGAGTCCGTCGCCTACGGGCTCGAAGTCCTTCATGGTGGCCGGCGAGTGAGCGGAGAAGTCGAAAGTGCCGAAGAGGAGGTGATTCTTCGTCGCCGCGGAGTTGTAGATCGATCGGGTCGGGACCGTCACGATCGCACAATCAGCAGCCCCTATTCCCACAGACGGCGCCAATTGACGAGGTTTAATCTCATCAATGCCCATTGTTATGGACTTGGGTTTTGGAGAAGATGGGGATGCTGGAGATCGTGGAACGGTTAACAGACAAGCAACCAGGGGACACGAGATTTACCCAGGTTCAGGCCCCCGGAGGGAAAACCCTACTCTTGCTTGTCTGCTCTTGATTACGGCGGAACCGAAGGTTATAGGGTGCGCAGATTCGATCTGGCGTGGAGGTGTGTGCGAAAGTATGAGACGAGAGATCTAGGACGTGCCCTCCTGGCCTTTATATAGACTTAGGCAGGTCTCGGGCATAGTCCTAGTCGGTTACAGGTTCTAGGGTTTTACCCCTTTGAATTTCCTATCTATGCTAGTCTTGCTCTCCAAGGATCCGAAGGCGTCATGGGCCTTGGCTACCCAAAAATCTTCATGGGCCAGCATATGTCCGCTGTGGGCCTTCCTTGGGCTGGACCAGGTATGCTGAAGTCACGTACCCGTAGGGTATACCCTTGTCACGTGCTTGGTATGTTTTCTGTTAAATCAGTACTTGCAAGAGTGTTGTTTGATTCTGGAGCATCGCACTCGTTTGTTACTGAAGAATTTGCATGCACTAGTAAGATTCAACCAACAAAACTGAAGCATGTTATGATAGTTCAAATCCCTGGTTCAACCACCAAAGCTAGACAAATTTGCAAGGCCGTGCCTATCCGAATCCATGGCATAGATTTTTATGCTAATCTAATAGTACTTGGAACTAAAGGTTTGGAAGTAGTACTAGGAATGGATTGGATGTCAAAACATAAAGGATTAATTGACTATGCCAAGAAAGCCATAACCATGACCAGTATAGCAGGAATAGCAGTAGAGCATATATCTGAAACCTTGCCCCGTCAATTCAAGTGCAACAAGAGTCTAGCTCAACCAACCATTGACCAAGTCAGAGTAGTCTGTGAATACCCCAATGTATTTCTAGATGTTTTGTCCGGTATGCCCCCAGATCGAGATATCGAGTTTATCATCGAACTAATCCCTAGAACCGGACCCATAGCCCAGAGACCGTATAGTATGAACCCGTCTGAATTAGTGGAGCTGAAGAAGCAACTGGATGCTATGCTGGAGATAGGATTGATTCAACCAAGTGTCTCGCCATGGAGATCACCTGTTCTCTTTGTGGATAAGAAAGATGGAGGAAACCATTTGTGTACGGATTATCGGAAGTTGAATGATGTCACCATTAAAAACAAGTACCCACTGCCATAGATAGAAGACATGTTTGACCAGTTGACTGGTGCCAAAGTGTTTTCTAAGATTGATCTTAGAACTGGTTATCATCAACTCAAGATTCGCGCAGAGGATATTCCAAAGACTGCCTTTACCACCAGATATGGATTGTATGAGTACACTGTCATGTCTTTTGGATTAACCAATGCCCCTGCTTATTTCATGAACCTCATGAATAAGATTTTTATGGACTTCCTGGATAAGTTTGTCGTGGTTTTCATCGATGACATTCTGATATATTCCAAATCAGAAGAAGAATATGATCTACACCTAAGGACCATCCTTGGAACCCTTAGAGAGCATCAACTATATGCCAAGTTTGGCAAATGTGAATTCTGGTTACAGGAAGTAGGATTCCTCGGACATATTGTGTCAGCCGGAGGAATTGCCGTTGACCCTACAACGGTTAAGGACATTGAAGAATGGCAAGCCCGAACCACTCAAACCCAAGTTCGTGCATTTCTCGGATTAGCGGGATATTACCGCAAGTTCGTAGAAGGATTTTCGAGTATCGCAAGACCCATGACCCAATTGTTGAAGAAATATAAGAAGTTTGAATGGACTGACAAATGTGAAGCAAGTTTTCAAGAACTTAAGAAGAGATTGATTTCAGCCCCAATCTTGATCATGCCAGATATCACGAAGCCGTTTGATGTGTATTGCGACGCATCCAAGATCAGTTTTGGATGTGTGCTAATGCAAGAGGGAAAAGTCATATCATATATATCCCGACAATTGAACCAACATGAGCAGAATTATCCTACCCATGACATTGAACTAGTAGCCGTAGTTCTAGCCCTGAAGACATGGCGGCATTACCTTATGGGTAACCGTTGTGAAATTTATTCGGATCACAAGAGCCCGGAGTACATTTTCACTCAGAAGGAGTTGAACATGAGGAAAGGAGATGGATAGAGTTAATCAAGGACTATGATTTGGACATCCACTACCACCCCGGTAAAGCTAATGTGGTAGCAGATGCCCTTAGCAGGTTGTCGTGTAGCTTGAACTCTATGATTCTGATGGAGCAACCGAGTTTGCACAAGGAGATGGAGGATTTTAGAATGGAATTAGTAAGTGAATGATTTTTGGCTAGCATAGAACTTCAACCCACTTTGATCAGTCAGATCAAGGAGGCGCAGAAAGGAAATGCTAGTATCAACGGAATCAAACGTCGTATCGGTACATGCAAAGTACCCGGATTCACCGAAGATGAAGAAGGAGTTCTGTGGTACAAAGGACGTATCTGTGTGCCAAAAGATTCAGAGTTGAAAAGCAAGCTATTTGAAAGAATCCCATGATACTCTTTATTCTATCCACCCCGGAGGGACAAAGATGTATGAAGATTTGAAGGAGCAATTTTGGTGGCATAAGATGAAGAGAGAAATCGGAAGCTACATAGCCAAGTGTGATATTTGACAGAGAGTCAAGGCGGGACATCAGAGACCCGCAGGACTGTTGCAACCACTGCAGATTCTGGAATGTAAATGGGATTCAGTTGGAATGGATTTTATCATCGGTTTACCTACATCTAGTAGGGGAAATGACTCTATCTGGGTCATCGTAGATAGACTGTCCAAAGTCGCCCATTTCTTACCTGTAAAGACCACCTACCAGAGTTCGAAACTAGCAGAATTGTACACTGCTAGAATCGTCAGTTTGCATGGAGTCCCCAAGAATATTGTATCAGATCGAGGAACTCAGTTTACCTCAAGATTTTGGAAGAAAGTCCAAGAAGGATTAGGAACCCGACTAGATTCTAGCACAGCTTATTACCCTCAGACAAATGGACAAACGGAGCGAGTAAATCAAATACTCGAAGATATGTTGAGAGCCTGTGTGTTAGAATATGGATCCAAATGGGAAGATTGTCTGCTGTTCGCAGAATTTTCATACAACAGCAGTTAGCTAGTTTGCAAATGGCCCCATTTGAATTCATGTATGGATGGAAGTGTCGTACCCCTTTGAATTGGTCGGAAGTAGGAGAGAGTCAGATTTTCGGACCTGACATCCTACGAGAAGCAGAAGAGAAAGTTCACAAGATCCGTGAGCACCTCAAGACCGCCAAATCCAGATAGAAGAGTTATGCCGACAAGAGACGTCGAGACCTCGCATTCAATATCGGACATTTTGTGTATCTCAAAGTGTCACCTTCGAAAGGAATGCAACGTTTCCAGCTCAAAGGAAAGTTAGCCCCCAGATATATTAGACCATTCAGGATTCTAAATCATCGAGGAGAAGTATCGTATCAACTGGAACTGCCCGAGGAGATGTCTGCAGTGCATAATGTGTTCCATATATCGTTGCTTCACAAATGCCTAGAAGTCCCGGAGAAGACCAAAGTATTCAAGAAGATTGATCACCGAACCATAGAGATCAACGATGACCTGACGTATCCTGAAGTACCCATCTGTATTTTGGAGGAAGCTTTTAGAACCACCAGGACCTGAAGCATCAAGTTTCTCAAGATTCAGTGGAGTAACCACACCGAATAAGAAGCTACCTGGGAGCGAGAAGACTACATTAGGACGGAGTTTCCCGATCTCTTTAAATCCTAGCTTTCTTTTTCTCAAATCTCGGGACAAGATTTTGTTTAAGGAGGGAAGGTTTGTAACATCCCAAAAATATTGATCAAGGTTATCAAATTCCAATCACCAAAAATTAGGGTTAACAAAAACTTTTGTTAATTAAAAACATATGAATGCATGTGTGTATGTGATTATTGCATGAATGCAAGAATGGACTTGTTTGATTATTGTGAATAGCAAGGAATGGTTTAAAGATGAAAACAACATCATCTAAATCAATTCCAAGCAGAAACAAATCAAGAGAAATTAAAAAAAACAAGCAAATGGTCATTTTTGCCAATCTTGCTCACTAGCTCACTTTGAGTGTTTCTAGTCCAAGATTTCAAACAGAAACAATTCCATTTCTTTTCACCCCTTGCTAGACCAAGTAAAAGTAAACCCAAACCCACCTCGCAAACCCACAGAAACAATTGGCAACTTGATTCAAATGACAATTCAAAATTGAATCTAGTTCATATGTGAAGATCACCATTTCTCAAAACCCAACCAAATCAGTGCACCTTGAAAAATCCAAGCAACCATAGACTACCTAATATGTGACTAGTACGCCCACCAAGTTTCATACAAAAATTCAAATTCAAATCTCTTGCGGCCATTTCATCAAACACCTTCTGAACACAAATCAAATTAAACATCAAACACTATAGTGAGCAGTGTTTGGCCATCCTCTACCCCTCTCTAGCTCACACTACACTCTCAGTAGATCATCTAACTTTTTAACCAGCCCTAGCTCACTGTAAACCAGACCATGTCATCAATGGTGACCACGGTCGAGCCCCAATTGCCACCCCAATGTCGACAGCAAACTAGGAGCCTCACTAGCCTCGCCAACCTTGTCTAGCAGGCACTCCACCGTCCACCACCACCCCCTGTCCAAGCCTCGAGCCTTGCTAGCCATTGGACCACTCAGAACGAGCATGCCCAGTCTCTCTGTGACCATGCCGAGAGTGCACCAGAGATCCACGCTCAACACGCTCGCACAGACTGCACCCCGCCTTCGCCGCTCGCGTGCGTGATCACCACCACCCCAGGTACCGCCCAGACATGCCCGTTCGCCGCCGCGCGACCAGGAGCGCCCGTGCGCCATTAAATTTGCCGGCGGTGTCGCCTAGAGCATCGAAATGTTCCGACCGCATTGCACCGCCCCACGCCTCGCCACCATGCCGTTGAGCTTTGCCAGGAGGCAACACAGTGTCCCCTACCCCCAGCCATGCCGTTAGCTCACTGTGACGACGACCACGACGAGCTCCACCTGCACCCGTCGGTCCCCTCGCCGCACTATAAATAGAGGCCCTCCCCATTCGAATTCAGCACACCATCTCACTCCCCTCTCTCTTAGAACCACCCCACCTCTTCCCCGGAGCAAGGCGAGCTCCAGGTGGCCGGAATTTCTTCGGAGCTTGCCGCTGCTGGAGGAGAAGGGCATCGTTGATTGGAGCCGCCCCAGGAGGAGCCACCGGTACCAGGAGGATCGCCATCATCGACTTTGTTGTTCGCCCCATCGCCGACCATCGCCGGAGCCCCCGTGAGCCACCACTGACCCCCAATGGCCTCGCTAGGGTTCGACCTCGCCACATTCTGTTTAGATGTGGACGATGAACCTCAATCGTAGATCTTACTTCTAATCCTATGGCCCAAACCATCCTGTACCCCTTCGCACCCCCTGTCTCACTGACTGGTGGGGACAACCACTTAAACCATCCCGTGCGCGCTGTGCGCAGTGGGCCGACCCATTTATCAGTCCCGCGTGACCTAGTAATTCAAACTTAGGTTTTTCAATTTAGTTTCAAACTTAGTTCTGTCCCTAGATTCAAAAATCAATCCAGAAAGATTCACTGAACCAAATTGCATAAAACCAATTTTTTTTAGAAAGGTATGGAAATTCTTAATCCAAGCGCGTTGGATTCAAACTAGTTGGAATTATAGATCACCTATAGTAAAAATAACAAGGCAGAGACTTTTCTGCATTCAAACATTTTTCAAAATTCAACCATAAAAGCTTTTGAGTTGATTCCAACTCTCAAAAATCACTTTTGACAAGACCTTTCTGAATATATAAAAATATCTAGGTTTACTCACAGAAATATTGGACAAGTAATAAAAGAATGCCCCATAGGCATTTCTAGTCACTTTATTTAATTAAAATAAAAAGGTTAAACCTTATTAAATTGTAAATCACATTCCCAAATACTGAAATATGTGGTGATGACATGTGTCAATATGATCCCATGTTTTAGTTGGAGAATGCTAAATCTTAAGTAGTTTTTCAATGAGTAGAAATTACTTTTCTAAAATAAAATAAATAAAACTAGTGCCTTAATCTTTGTGATGTTTGTGATGATGTTAGAACATCTAGTGAAAACCTTAGTGTGATAAATAGATTTAGTTAAGTATTATTTGGTGATTGTGTACCTCGTATTTATTTATAGACGCTAGTACCGACCAAGGATACGAAGAGTAAGGAGGATACTATGAGGAAGAAGCAGAGGAGAACTTCAACCACTGCTCCGCACAAGGCAAGCTAAGCTAAACCATGCAAGTCATACTTGCAAGCTTAAACCTACCAGATAACTATGCAATGCATTAGGCATGCATTAGTTATACTACTTGATGATACCTAATCCCAGTTTTACTTGCAAGCTTGTTTATTTTTATTTCTTTATCAAAGCTTCTTTTTAGTTTTAGTTAGTGTTTGTGAGATTTTTGGAAAGATATTAGAGGTAGCATAAAGAGCATAAAACTTGGCCTAAATTAGATAAATCTTGATGTCATCCTGAGGCATGAGATTGAACTTAGATAAGTCACACTTGATTACCACCCCTCATTAGTGTACCCCACTTGTAGATGCTAGTGCTAAACATAAAACTTGATCACTTTAGATGGGAATACTTGGTGAAAATGATTATGAAAACCTTGGAATGACGAGTCATTCTAATGAAATGTTTTGACATGTGTTCTTGAACACCAGATGATTTTGATGATGAAAATGTTGAGGCATAAGCCTTAGCCCTTTTATAATACTGATGGTTGTCTGGATGTGATACCATTCCAATTTTACCGTACAACCACAATATCCGAATTTGGGTAGGGCTTGACTGGAAGTTTATATACCTTAGTATGGGTTTCCTCGCGGCCAAGGTTTGAGCTGAGGCTACCTTGTGAAGATTGACCACCTGTACAGTTCCCAAGATGACAGTTGGTCATGGTTGGGAGGCCAAACTCATAGGAGAGGTGTTTATACTAGGGCATGTAATTGAAAGGTTAGGATTGATTATCCGCATACTGAGTATGGTGAATTCAGGATTGTTCCTGACGGAAGTATCAAATGTTGTGCTGAAAGTGTACCACCTCTGCAGAGTATCAAACTATTCGAATAGCCATGTCCGTGGTTATGGATAGTTGGAGTGACCATACTGTTTCATCGTCAGATGTTTTCAAAATGACTTGTGATTTGAATCATGACTTTGACTTGACAACAACAGAGTTGTGAAAGTGAAACTTGAGTTCCTACTAGGTGTTCTAAAATCTTAAACTAGTTTTGTTTGCTTCTAAACTGAGTTACAGATAAATCTAGCTTTTTGCAAAACAACCTAGAGCTTAGTATTCCTACTTGAAACCACTTTACCTATTAGTGATAGTTTGCGAGTACTTAAAGAGTACTCATGGCTTTGTCCCTAGCTATCCCTGTGGCCAGACTATGAAGAGGACTATCAGGAGGATGGACCAAAGGAAGGTTATGAAAACTAGGATCATCTCCCATCGTCAGCATTGTCTGTGACTGTAACATCCCAAAAATACTAAACTTGTATCATCAATTTCTAATCATCAAAATAAGGGTTAACAAAAACTTTGTTAAATAAAATTATGAATGCATGCATATGAGTATGCTAAAATTGAAATTCTTTTGAACCACCTTGTTTGTGTGTTTCTTTGCTTGTAAATGGATGCTTAGGTGAAATAAACATCATCTAAAACATTTCCCACACTTTTCCTAAAGACAAGTAAATCAAAACAAATAAAATAAAGGAATGGTCATCTTGACCAATTTAACTCCCATGCCTACTTTGGCTGCCTCAAACTTTCAGAACCTAACAGAAACTTTTCTGGATCTTTGCACCCCTTGAATGTACTCATAACAAAGTATCAAGGCCCACTTTGTGATCATCCAGAAAATTTCAAATGCATAGTTTAAATGACATTTCAAAATTTAATCTTTATCATATGGGAAGATCACACTTTTTCAAAAACCACTCAAACAAGCTCAAAACCCAAGCATCTGCAGACTCACCAGCACCAATCTAGCAAACCCACCAAAAATCTTTTCAAAATTCAAAACTTGATTTCATGCGGCCATTTCATCAAACAGGTTGCAGACACAAATCATACAAAATCTAAACACTATTGTGAGCAGTGATTCTTGCCTAAATGGTTCCCTCTCTAGCTCACAACCAACTCAGTAGATCATCTAGCAAGATTAACCAAGCACTAGCACCACTGTGAGCTTGCCATTGTCATCAATGGTGAACAGCCGAAGCCAACCTTGTCACCCCCATGTCGACAGCAAGCTAGGAAGAGAAGCAAGCCTAGCCAGCATGTCTGGGAGGCAGCCCACCGTCCACCGCCACTCACTGTCCCAGCCGCGAGTGTTGCCAAGCCCTGGACCACACGCACGAACCATGCCAACCTCGCCAGCGACCATGCCGAGCGTGCGCCAGAGCGCCACTCTTGACCGCAGCCCACAGACCGCGCGCCGCCCTCACCGCGTGCACACATGATCGCCACCGACCCAGGAGACCGCCAGACATCCTTGTTCGCCGCCCCGTGCCGCACAGCCATCGCTCGCCGTCGAAGACGCCACCTCTGTCGCGTAGAGCGTCGCATGTTCCAGACCAAACCACACCGCCCCACTCCTCGAAACCATGTCGTTGAGCATCGCCAGGGAACACCGCACCGCCCCCCTACCGGTGCCCATGCCAATAGCCGCCTGTAACATCGCCCCCGACGAGCTCACCGTGCATCCTGTCGGTCCCCTCGCTCGACTATAAATAGAGGCCACCCCCAGTCGATTTCTTCACACCACCTCACTCCCCTCTTCTCATTGATCGTGCCACACCGTTCCCGGAGCAAGGCGAGCACCACCTCGCCGGAATTTCACCGGAGCCTACCGCCTCTGGGGAAGAAGGGCGCCATCGATTTCGTCCACCCCAGGAGCTGCCGCGACCACCCCTAAGTTCGCCATCATCGACTTTGTCGTTCGCCCGCCTCGCCGACCCTCTCCTGCACCCCGGTGAGCCCCCAGCACCCCTCACTGGCCGCGCTAGGTTTCTTTCTCGCCGGCGTTGCCTCACGTCGACGCTGACTCCCAGCCGTTGGATTAGAATCAGATCGAACGACCCACGTTGCCCCATACCGCTTCGCCCCTCCCTGTCTCACTGACGAGTGGGGACACCCACTTAAGCAGCCCGCGGGAGCACTGCGCTTAGCAGGCCGGCCCGTTAACCTTTCCCGCGCAGCCCAGTGATTTGAATTAAACTTTTTCCATTTTATTTCAAACACACTTCTGTACCCAACTTCAAAAATCAACCCAGATCGATTCAGTGCACCAAATTGAATGAAACCAATTTTGTTAGAAAGGTATGTGAATGCTGAATCCAAGCCCGTTGGATTCAAGTCATTTGGATCTATAGACCACTCATGGTAAAAATAATAAGGCAGAAGCTTTTCTGCATTCAAACATTTTTCAAATTTAAACCATAATAGCTTTTGAGTTGATTCCAACTCTCAAAAATCACATTTAACCATACCTTCCAGAATATATAAAAATATATAGGTTTACTTGCAGAAATAATGTTCAAGTAATAAAAGAATGCTACATAAGCATTTTTAGTCACTTTAATTAATTAAAATAAAAGGGTAAAACCTTATTAAATTGTGACACCACTTTAAATCACATTCACATGGACTACAATATGTGGTGATGACATGTGTCAACATGATCCCATGTTTGGTTTGGAGAATATTAAATCTTAAGTAGTTTTTCAATGAGTAGAAATTACTTTTCTAAAAATAAAAGGAATTAAACCAAGCTTTAACCTTGTAATATTAGTGATGATGCTAGATCATCTATAGGACCCTTGTGTGTGATGATTGCCAGTAGTTAAGTATTGTTTGGTGATTGTGTACCCCGTATTTATTTATAGACGCTAGTACCGACCAAGGATACGAGGAGGAAGAAGGATTCTACGAAGAAGAAGCCGAGGAGAACTTCAACCACTGCTCTGCACAAGGCAAGCTTATACTGATATTGTGCCAGCCTAATACTACTAGTGAATGTGCAAGCTAACCCTTGCAAGATACTCTACTGATGCAACCAACCACTACTTGTTACTCTGACCATTACATGCCTTAAGCATAAGTGATCATACCCACTTGATTAAACCAATCCTAGTTTTACTTGCAAGCTTCTTACTTTATTTCTTTATCAAAGCTCTTACTTAGAGTTTACTTAAGAGTTTGGTAGATACTAGAAAGATATGTGAAGGTTGCATAAAGAGCATAAAATTTGCCCTAAGTAAGAAACCTAGATATCACCCTAATATATAAAGTGTACTTAGTTGAAACTCCCCTAGTTTACCACCCCTCATTAGTACTCACCCCCACTTGTAGATGCTAGTGCTAAGCATAAAACTGGATCAACTTTAGATGGGAATACTTGGTGGAAAAATGGTTATGAAAACCTTGGAATGATGGATCATTCTATTGAAATGTTTTGGACATGTGTTTCCGAACACCTGATTATTTTGGTGATGAAAATGTTGAGGCATGAGCCTTAGACCTTTATAAAACTGATGGTTGTCTGGATGTGATATCATTCCAATTTTATCGTACAACCACAATACCCGAAGATTGGGTAGGGCTTGACTGGAAACTTATATACCTTAGTATTAGTTCCCTCACGGCCAAGGTCTGAGCTGAGGCTACCTTGTGAAGATTGTCCACCTGTGCAGTACCCAAGATGACAGATGGTCATGGTTGGGAGGCCAAACTCATAGGAGAGGTGCTTATACTAGGGCGTGTAATTGAAAGATTAGGATTGATTATCCGTATACTGAGTATGGTGAATTCAGGATTTGTTCCTGACAGATGTATCGAATGTTGTGGTGAAAGTGTATAATCTCTGCAGAGTGTCAAACTATTCGAATAGCCGCGTCCGCGGTTATGGACAGTTGGAGTGGCCATATTGTTCCCCCGTCAGACTTTTCAAAATGACTTGTGAAATGAAGTGAGACTTTGACTTGACCACAACAGGGTTGTGATATGAAATACAAGTTCCCCTTTAGGTGTTATAAAACTTCAACTAGCATTAGTGCTTCCATAAAAAGTAGTAGAGATAAATCTGGCTTTTGCAAAACAACCCTAGAGCCTAGTGTCCTATTATCCAAAAAAAAAAACCTTTTACCTGTTAGTATTAGTTTGCGAGTACTTAAAGAGTACTCATGGCTTTGTCCCTGGCTATTCCCATGGCCAGACTATGAAGAGGAGTACCTGGAGGATGGACCCCAGGAAGGTTACGACAACTAGGATCATCTCCCATCGTCAGCATTGCATGTGACCCCGAAGATGGAGCTTCGCCTACGCTACCGTTATTATTACGTACTCCGCTGCTTGATGTTGTATTAAGAACTGGATCATGAGATCCCTATTTGTGTAAGAACATATGTATCGTGTGTAATGGATGATGTACTATGGTATCCAATTCTGTTATGTCTCGCAAAAATGGTAATCCTGGGATTGCGATGTATGACATAACAGGCATCTAGGATTAAAAAATCCGGATGTTGACAGTGACCATGAAGATGGAGCCTCGCCCACACTAACATTATTATTCCGCTGCTTGATTGTACTAAGACTGGATCATGAGATCCTTTATTTGTTGTAAGACCTTATGTATGGTTTGTAATGGATGATGTACAGTGATATTCAATCTGTTATGTCTCACAAAAATGGTAATCCTGGGATTGCGATGTATGGCATAACAGGCATATGGGATTAAAAATCCGGGTGTTGACAGGTGGTGAGGTTGAAAACAAAGTTCTGCTCTCTCTACTCTCAAACTTGTTCTAACGGAGGCCAGACCGAAAACGGGGAAGCCATGTGCTCCACTCCCCCTCCTCCCAGGGCGACGGGAGCACCCCCACCCTCCCCGGCGCTCAGCTCCCCCTCCTCACATCATCCCCTCTGCCGCCGTCGACGCGGGCCACCGGGCAAAGTCCCTGCGGCGCCGACGCCAGCGGACTTTCCCTTCCTCACGCGCGAAGTGAGGAGATCGGGGCTTCCTCGGCCCGGCGGAGGTAGACCATGGCGGCGCTGGAGCTCGGGCGGCGGGGTCCGGTACTGGCGGTGACGAGTAGGCGTGCGACGCGGCGGCGCCTCCTCCCCTCTCAGCGGCGGGGCCAGCTCAGGTGGCGCGGGATCTGGCGAGCTCGGCCTCAGCCCTGGCTGCTGCCATGGCATTTTGTTGGCGTAGTGGCGGCGGGGTTCAGGGCTGCTTGGGGTGCAGGTGTCCGACGACGGTGGCGACATGGTTGTAGCAGCGTAGCGGCAGAGCATATGGAGCCAGATCTAGGCCTGATCTGGGCCTGTTTCAGCCCTATTTAGCACTACTGCTGTGTTCGGACGGCTCTCACCGTGGGTGATGGAGGGAAGTTCCCCTCCCCCAAGCCGCCAGGTGCCTTGGTGCCTGCAAGTCTGTGAGCCCTTCCCGGCCTTCTTGTCGGCGGCGCGATGTGGCAGTGGTCGGAGCTTTGGCTAGATCTCGTGGCTGCCGGGACGGCGGCCCCGGAAGGTGATCTGCGCGGGCGTCTCTTCGGCGAGCGTCGTGGCAATGGTGGTGGTGGTTCCTCCCCTCGATCATGTGGATGTCGAGGAGAGGGCAATGGGAGGCTTTGGTGTTGGTGGCGCTTCGGCTTCGGCAACTCCCAGATCGTGTGTCGGCAACCTATCTTAGGGTCAATGGGCGTGGCGAACGCCGGGGAACGGTGAAGGTTTTTCCGGGCAAAAGCTCAATGCCTCGACACCATCGTTACCTTCTTGGGAGCGTCAATACGGCTACCTTTCGCGCGACAGGGCTCTAGGTAAAAACCCTTCACCTTTGGTCTCGGCGGTGGCGACGCAGTGTGTCGCTACCCTCTTGCGGGCGTCGTCGTGGAGCTCCGGATCACCCCGGTATCGGCTCGTTGTCCTTGGTGGCAATTTTAGGTTCCGCGTTTTTTTTATTTATTTTGATCTGCTTTGTATAAGGGGTCTCCCCTCCACCTTATATCTGTTTGGCCGATGTAGCCTTTATAAAGCGGAGCAAAAGCCTAGTTTGAGCTAGCATGTTCTAACATAATCAGGTTTCATATTACAAGAAGCTCTACATGAAAAAGATGTACATCTAGGTTCCAATCTGACCATCGGCACCGGGTTTTATGAGCTCTATCTTCTCGGAGTCGTGTTTAAAGAGTAGCTTGATCTGGTTGTTTTCTCTAGTCGACATCCAGGTCGTACAGGTGGAAGAGCTGCTGCATGTGGCCATAGAACGCCGCTCTCGGCATCCTACCGCGCCAACAGATATAGCTACCCGATTAACTTGTACTCCTTTCTGTTCATATTAATGTTCTCAACTTTGTCTAAATATAAATACATCTAGTGCAAATATTTAACTAGATAAATATGGATCAGAGGGAGTATTAGGGTGTGTTTGGTTGTTAGGTGTACCTGTTAAACTGTTAATGGATGTCCATATGACAGCCAAATCAATCGAAGGCAACCAACTGTGCTCTGGTTATTTTCCTCGTGCAAGAGAGCTAAGTGCAAGCTACAATCAACATGTACATGGATTTTTGACTGGCCATACCCGGCCTGCCCCCAGGAGACGAAAAAGGGGTGCAGGTAACAAAACACGCCCCAAAACAAAGCTCGTCAAAATGCAAAATAATCGATTCATGACATCTTAAAATCTATTATTATTCGACAGCCTAGCTCATGGATTGTCATGGGCAACAACGGAAATATATAGCAGCATCAAGAGAAACTGCACAAGGAAATCCTGAGCTTAGCTAAAATATCTTCGTCACTAAATAAATCCAGTTCCTCCTGCATAACTAGAAGACCGCAAGAAAACCGAGATAACATAATGGTGCATAGAAAACCTCCAATGTTTTGCCGGAATCAACAGTGCATGACAAATTAAGTAGCAACCATTACTGAATTCTGACGACTCAATACTCTAGACAAAGCTCGGCTCATTGTATGAGTAGCGAGCATCACACTGCTGGGCTTCTTAACGCGACTGACTGAACAAACCTCGACCGACGATACCGGTTGCCTCCATGTACCGATCGACGCAGCGAGATACGCAACTGCTCTCACTTCCACTCAAGCTTGATCCTGGCTTGGTCACACACTTTGTAAAGCACTTGTTCCCAACAGTCTGAAATTACAAGAGACAATCAGCATGGTGCTATGCATTTGGAAAAAGACAATATGGGTAAACAAGACAGACAAGTAATGATCCTTTACAGCAAACATGGTGGTTTTTCGCTCTGCATGTAATTACGATTGTTTATATGCAAAAATATGGAAAAGAACAAGATTTTTTTATAACTATCTCATGTGACATCATTGACAAATCAACAGAGCTAGAAACTTCCCCGGCTAATTCTTGGTGCATTGTTTGCAGTGGAAGTATTTCAAAATTAAGAAGTGCTGGTTCAACAAAAAAAAATCAAAACATCTTTTGGCCAAAGGGTAACATGAAGATCTTAAACAGTTACAGACAGATAGCAAAGATAATGCTGAAAAGTCAACATAACTGCGAGACCTCAGGGGAGTAGAGGCATGTTGGTTGTCAAGACGACATTTGTTTGTACCAATCCCAAATGTAGTTAAGTTTATATTAAGTATACTGAACCAATGTCTAGGCCGATACAGACTTAGCCAGTTTACTATTATCCAGTGTGATACAATTTAGTTTTCAAGACTTCAATATGTAAGTGGACACTGGGTTGTTTTTCTCTACCAATGCAACAGGTCATCATTAGATAGGAAGGAAAAGCACTTGTTCTCAATAGTAGAGATGGAAGTGGATCTCCATCAGTGTAACCTTTACCCTCTTTAGTTAAAAAAAATGAACTAACTTTTCCGAAACGATGATGTCATTGAAAAAGTTAGTTCATTTTGTTGAACTAAAGAGGGGTAGAGGGTACCATAATGTTGACCCACTTGCATCTCTAGTCTGGAATTACAAGAGACCATTAGCATGGTGCTGTGCATTTGACAAAGACAATATGGCTAAAGGAAACAGGCAAGTAATTAACTTGCAGCTAATGGGGTGGTTTTCATTCTGTGCATGTAATTACGACTGTTTACATGCACAAATACAGACAAGATCAAGATGTCCTCGAACAACCTCATGTGACATATTAACAAAGGCCAGAAACTTCCCTGCTAATTCTTTGTGCACTCTTTGTTGTGCAAGTGTCATAAAATTAAGAAGTGCTGGTTCAACATAAATTACACATCTCAAGAAATCAAATATCTTTTGGCCACAAAAGGGTAGCATGAAGATCTTAAATACTCCCTTTTGTTCCATAATACAAGATGATTGGTATGCTAAAATAGCCTACCAAATCATCTTATATTTTGGAACGGAGGTAGTAGATAGCAATGATAGAAGATAATGCTGAAAAGCAAACATAACTGCAAGAAATCAGGGAAGTAGAAGCATATGGGTTGTTAATACAACATTTGTTTGTATCAATCTCACTTGTATGGTCAAGTTGATATTAAGTACACTGAACAAAATTCTAAGCAGATACTGACTTTGCCAGTTCACAATTATCCAGTAGTGATACAATGTAGTTTTCAACTGCTAAATATACAAGTGGACACTGGATGTTTTCTCTACGAACATTACAGGTCATCCCTAGATAGGAAGAAAAACATAACATGCTACATCACCATTCACCAGATCACACCGTATATCTCTAACACATAGTGCAGCTTTGTTGAACCCAGTGCAATGTAATAATAGTCCTATCAAATAGTACTACAGCCCCTTACATTATAAAGCATGCCATCTTTTTGTCTCAAGTTATAATGACAATTGCGTTATGGGGGATGCCAGTATTGTTAAAAAAGGGTTAACCCTTCACTTAGCCTAAAATTTACAAGGATAAGGTAGAAAAGCAAATCATTCCAAGCAAAATAAGACTGTTTCAAAATTAAAATCTGACCCCTTCCTACCACAGGGGATGCATAAAATTAGACCTTGACTGTTCTAACTTTCCATGCAAGCAAAAAAGCTGTACGTCCTTGAAGATAAAATCTTCAGTACCTACTTATGAATTTGAAGAACAAAAAAATTGCTTCTTTTAACAAGGAGAACCAAAAAATCGATATTTATCCAAATTAACAAACTAATTACATGAGATCCAAGTTGAAAATACAAGATCAGACTGGAGATCCGACTGGAATAAACCAGAACTGGACCCTCTGCCAGTCTGCTGCGACAGATGGACCAGACAAGGAAGTCAACAGGAAAATTTCCGGCTGAACCACCAGTTTTCATTCATAAACTGTAGGAAGGTCGAACCACCAATTTTTGTTTGGAAACCATAGGACGGTCCAATCAGCGACAGTAATCTGCAAGTGTCTGTAGCACTAACATTATATGCGGGCAGAGGGTTGGATCTTAAAACTGGACTCGGGAGCTGAGGTTGTGACCTCAACAACAATGGGCTAACCATCTTCCCTTGAATAGTTTACTGTTTCAAGCATGTAAGTTAGCCTACTTGAACCTTTTATTTCTCTATATTGCACTAGTAAAAATAACTCTCTTAATGACCGGTCCAGATATTGGTCAGACCAATGGGCCGATGAACCAAAATCCTGACCAGTTCCGGTCACCAGTCCAGCTTTAATAACTATATTCATGAGACGAAGAGATTCGTGCAGATCTTTAAACCTCTGGTACAAATGTTTCTGCCAGACAGTGTGACACTGGTTACATTACCTGGCAGAAATATTGTGCCACCAACCCACGACATCCCTCCAATTATGTTGAGGGTGATGCAGATCCGTTTGATACTCCCTCCGTCCAAAAGGAGGTGGCGTATAAACTCAGATAAAAAGTAAATGTTCTCAAAGTTTGACCAAGAATATATAAAAAACATAGGGAAGATCTGTAATGCCAAATCAATATCAATAGACCCATCATAAGATATATTTTCATAACACATACTTGTTTAATACCCCCACCAATCCATAATAAGTGTCGTTGATTTAGTACAAAGTTGTACAACGCCAGCGACACTTTTTATGGATCGGAGGTAGTATTATATATGTGTTGATATCTTTAATGTATTCGGTCAAAGTTAGAAAACATTGACTTTTTTTATTAAGTTTATAGGCCTCCTGTTTAGGGACAGAGGGAGTAGATCATGTATTCAGATCAGGTGTAGCTTGTTATTACAAATCAATTGTTTCAGTGAACATTGCTTAATGGTAAAAACAATTTAAGTTCTTCCCAAGCTAATATCCTGTACTCAGCAATGGAAATCAGCTACTCTGATCTAGCTAACAACCACATAAAGCTATCACAAGGGCAAAAGGATTGAGTCTAAGCTCAAATAAAAAGTTCATGAACCAGAGATGAATATACATCCTATAATAATTTAACATCACTGATTTCCTCTCTAAAAGGATAAGTCGATAAATAGAGCACAAATTTCATCAAACAAGCAAAATAGACTGCGGCTTGCTCAAAACTGGAATCTGCAATCTCCCCAAATAGAACATCTATCTAATAATAAATCCTTAACGACGTCAAAAGAAAACTTGCAATCACAACAAACAATCATCACCGAAACTACTCTGCTATTGGGGAACCACAAGAAATATTCGCCGCCAGAGTAGCAGCCGCACAATTTATTAAAATAAAACGAACCAAATTATTCGGTTCCTTCTCAAGCAAACTTGCTACAGGCGAATTAATAATCATTGATGCCCAGTAACTAGCACGCCTAGCCATCAATACGAACGCACAACAGCGAAATCACTAAGGATATGAAAGATTGGGGGGAGATCCCACCTCCATAAACTCCTGGGCATAGGCCTGGGCGAGCTGCGCCTTGATCTGCTCCATGACCGCCTCCGCGCTGGGCTGCGACCCGGAGGACGACATCGACGGCGATGAGAAGGAGTCCATGCCGACTTCGCCTAGCTTGCTTTCCAAGTATTCGCGGGTGATCGATGGTTGGGGTGTGTTCTGCGCCGAAGATTTCTGGGGACGCCAGGTTATACCAAGGTCGGGGGCGGCGCACAGGCAGGTAAACCCTAGTCAGACTGGGAAAGGGCAGTCCTATTGCACCAGCAACGTATGAGGCCAGATTGTTTATTGCGCAATTTGGCCCATGTCTCCATGTGGTGTGCGAAATACTGCTGTAGCCCATTTCGAATTATTTAACAGGCCTCCTTGCTTTTTGTTTGGCACACATTATTTGGGCCACAATAGCAGAGTATTTCCACAACATATTTCTTTTAATACCTTCTCTTCTTTGAGAGCACGTCAAAGCCGTCCCTTATCTATACCTAATAATAAAGGAAGGAGTGTTTCTTGTAGTACCTACACTTTTTAGGACCATATTGCCCTTCCTAAATACGAAATTATCTACCAGGGCCACCGGTAAGTAAAGATACCTGTTTATTTTTTGTTTCCTACGTCACACCGGGAGCCGAGAGTTGTACATCTAATCAAACCAGATGCGACCAAGACATGAGGCACGAGCGTCACGATCTTGGCATCAGGAACCTCCCTCCTCTTCCTGTGGCCACGCGCGAGAAGCAGGGGGTGGGCGTGCTGGACTTGGCATGGAGCAGACCACATAGGTAGCGCCGGCGTCGGCTGCCGGGGAGTGGAACGGATGTCGAGCAGAGGACGGTGGCGACGTGCGGCCACACGCACGCGCGAGAGATAGGGCGCGGAGTTGCGGGCAAGGGCCATGATGACGGCACGAACGGCGTGATGGCGAAGTACAGCCAAGGCGGCAGGCCCCGCTGGGACATGCAGGCTATCGTCGAGCATCCAGTATGCATGGACTACGACCAAAAGCTAGGCAGATCAGAGATCATACACGCTACAAGAATCTCCTCGCCTACGCCATGCATGTGTCCTCCACATTAAGCAGCTGCCAAGTGAATACATCTATCATTTTATCTACGATACTTTATTTTAAAATAATCTACAAATCATGTTAATATTTTTGTACGTTAATCCAAATTCTACAAAGTATAGGTCAACTTCTGACGAGTGGAGCGAGGCCTGTCGCCGGAGTCTTGGGCCAAGTGGAAGACCTAGGTTTTCACAGTTATATAAACCTCTTGTAAGACACCAGTTGGGAATAGTTGTATCTCTAAAATCTCTGGCGTTTGTAAATACTCTCCAATATAGTGTAGTTTCTCTGGCTGGCGCCCATGATTTTTTTCTCTCTTTGTTGGAGAGGTTTTTTCACGTTAAATTTGTGTCCCCTTGCTGAGATTTTCTTTTCGTTCTTCGTTATCTTCTTGTTGCAATTATACCAAATATAGGTAGTTGAAATAATCTTTAAGTTGCGGCATACCTAACCGGTGTAAATAGGTTTGTCCAAGATAAGAAAAATGTCTAACTCGAGATAGGTGTCATGGGGTACATACAAATTGGACAAGTCTTCCCGGTGCAACGCACGGGCAATTTTGCTATCTATACCTAATAATAAAGCACGAAGTGTTTCTCCCGGTCCAACACTTTTTTTTGGACGGTTTTGCCCTTTTACTGATCACATTATATCTACAGTGCCACCCCTAAGTGGACGTCTCCGCGTGGTATAGGTTTTTTTTAGAGACTCTGTGTCGTATACGTAGCATGAGAAATAGAACTCCGGCCTGACCAGCGAAAGATTACATTGAGCTATGGGCCGGTCTACACGTGTTAATGAGGCCTTCCATCGTCTGCCTTAGTTTTTAACGTTTTGGTTTTGACCCCACGGTTCGCTGGCCAGAGGCAAATAGTACCACCCTGCTCTCTTATAAAAAATTCCACTGATTTATATACTTTAATACATTGGCTGTCAACAAGCCAAGCAACAGGACCTTGATGAGATAGAACCGAAATACACTTGTGGGAACGTCGGGAGCTGAACGGATAATAAATAAACAAAGCAAACCAAAGCGACATGGCCCTCTCGTCTGGAGACGCCTGGGATCCGATCTCGACAACGACAGGGCGTAGCCGCAGAAAATGGAGTTGCAGGGAGAGAGGGAGAGGGATCGAGAAAATGGTGCTGCCGGTGCTAGCGGGGGAGGAAGGAGGAGTCGAGAGAGATGGGGTCTTGACGGGCCTGATCGGAGTTGATGCCTCCCACTGCGTCGCCCCGGTTCCACATCGCGCGGCGCGATCGGACTGATGCCGCCCCGGTCTCCACGTCGCGCACGGCCTTTCCGCCTGCCCTGAATGAGCCATTCTCGTTGCCAAACTGTCGCGGCATTTGCTGCTGGTCACAAAACTCATCGCCAACGCAATGCGTTCTGTCTTTCCTCCGTGCCCAGCAACCCCCATGACACTATAGTGTTTAATTTTTACCTGAAAGTCACCGTCCGGTGCCATGTTTATGGGCATACTTTTCAGCTGATGCTCACCTATCCGTATTTGTATCTCTATATGGCTGAATTTTTTATGACAGAGAGATTACCGTGTTTGTGTTTCTAGACACTGTTGCAATGCCATGTATATTCTTGTTAATCATCACATTGAAGTGTACTGTCATAAACATGATAGCAATTTCATAGTTATACACCTCTCTCTCTCTCTGCCATGGCGGGTGATCGGGATCTAAAGGAAGAACGGACACGAGGGATGGTCGTCGAGGAGGCTGAGCAAGGTCGACGGCAGCATGCGCATGCCTAGGTGATTAAGGCCGATGTCCTTGAATAACTCAAGTAGATACAAACGGATACAAACGGACATTACGCGTCTGCAAGACCATTGTGGATGTTACGGCCGAGAATTATCATCGATCGTCCAGAATTCCAACAAGGTTTTTCCATATTTTGCTCCTAAATATTCATGTGTAAACTATTCAGATTGATGATCAATCAGTATATTAGAGATCGTACATGCGATAATACATGTTAGATCTAATGATTTTTAAGTCTTTTATTTGCTATGCAATTATTATTTGACACAATATCAAGAAATAAAAGTTCAAGGAGACATCAACGATGGCCCAAAGGTCATCACGAGGCTGTTGGCATCGTGAAAAGTAGATATGACGAGTACAAGCTCGGTATTGCACACGTTTTCAGCTCCCCGTGGTCCACGACGGACATGCGTTCATCCAGAAAAAAGGTATATAAGCATATTGTTTCTCCTTCCGTCGCAACGCGCGGGCATTTTGCTAGTTTTTTTTATAAAAGCCAGAACTTCATGCAAGACGACTACAACCCGTTATGAATAACAAGTGCGGTACGAAAGCTAGCCACCATCGACAAACAACTATTGACACAAAACAGCCTATCCAAAGATGAACATCAAAGAACATCTCGACCAGCTGTGTTTTAGGACATGTAGCTGCCACAAAAATACAATTAAAATATAATAATTGTGTATATGTTTATCATCTATAACATGATCATCATCATCATTATCGATGGAGAGATAGGATTGACTGAACCTAGGTCCATTGTTCCTAAGATGAAACAGTGCTTGGAGAAACTAGACACTTTTTTGATATAGTAGAAGTGGGTCGGCGTGAGAATTCCAAAAATTTATCCCTGACAGGGATTGAACTCCGGTCACTAGATGCGCCAACTACAATCCAACCAGGCTACTGCCTCGTTCTCCATTGTTTCTATAAGAGAAAACATTTGTCTTATCCTTTTGAAGAGGATTGGGACACTTTTGCATTAAATTAACCTTAATTGTTTCTTTAATTCGTTTAGTTCACAAACAACTAGAATTATGACACTCTAGTTGGAGAGAGTAAATAGCTTTTCATTCTTGCTCTTGTAGATATATACCCTACTTTCACATTGAAAGGTGCTACAATGATCACCTGCTCTTGGGGATTATCACCAATCGAATTTTATTGGGGCGATCTTCCAAGATCAGGCTTCTAGCTCCTTCTCCCTCGGACCCCCGAGGCAGTGAGTCGAGGTCGGTGCTGACAGTGAAGATCTCGTAGTGGGAGAAACTGTCGATGCACAAAATTGCTTCCAACTCCCTCCACTTTGCCATGCAAAGATCTGTGTGGATCCCTTCTGCGTGGAAAAGGAAATCAGACGTCTTGAACTCTAGCAGTGTCACCACGAAAGGGAGGAGACACTGCCGGGTGGTATGCTGCGAGTCTGGTTCGTGCCTCCTGTACAACTTGACTCATGACTCCTCAAGGATAGTCTGGCATTCAACCATCGAGTCTCCCGTTGGAGAAGAATGCAATAGACAGTGGAGTGGTTAGCCCCCGAGTCATGACGTCTGCATGTCACAAGCTTGAGGGTCTTCTTCCGATGGTGGGGATAGCATTCCATCGTCGTATGTTCGGAGAGCAGACCGTGCCTCCTGCACGTTCTGTGGGGCACTCCATCCATGAGACTCATTGCACACTCGCAATACTCCATTATGTGCCAAGAGTCGGGACAGTTCTCAGCACAAGGGAAGAAGTCTAGATTCCCCGACTAACTTTGCAAGGCCCAACAGTTGTCAGAGGTATGCTTGGCTTTGGGGCCATGCGTGGCGCAGGGGGTGAAGTCTTTCACTTGTAGTTGTCCGGATAAATCTGGCATTCCTTCGCGATATGATCAGATTCTGGCCCATGTCATGGACAAGTCTGGTTGATGAAGTCATGGCAAAAATGCTTGTGCTTCTCGGGGAGATCCAGCATCTCCCTGGGCCTTCATGGAGGAATTGATGAGTGCAGCAGAACTTCGTTGGGAGACCCCAAGAGGAAGGTATGATGAGCACAGCAGTAAATTTCCCTCATTAAGAAACTGAGGTTATCGAACCAGTAGGAGGAAGGAAACGACTCAAAGGTGTTGCTAGCAACTTGGAGACCTGCATAACACAAACTCAAGACTTTGCCCCAACGAACAGTGAGGTTGTCAATCTCACCGGTTTGCTGTAACAAAGGATTAACTGTATGGTGTGGGAGGTAATGGTGGTTTGCAACAAGTAAACGGTAACAGTGGAAGATGTATCAATGGTAAAGATTGGAACGGGGTCCATAGTTCACTAGAGGTGTTCTCCTTAGATAAGCAAATATGGCATGCTGGGTAAACAAATTATAGTAGGGCAATTGACAGGACTGAGCAAGGCATAACAATACAATACTAGACATCAAGATCCTATGAGATTCGATTGGGCAATACAACAAGATACATAGACCGCCATCCAACTGTATCTATGACTAAAATTCCACCTTTGGATTATCATCCGAACCCCCTCTAGTATTAAGTTGTAAGCAACAGACAACTGCTTTAAGCAAAGTGTGTAAGGTAAACAATCCACTTTTTCCATGAACAAGAGACCGTTGTTTTCTTCCTAGTGGCAACAACACATCTACAACCTTAGAGATTTTTGTCACTTCCCTTAGATTAAATAGATGCATGAACCCACTATCGAGCATAAATACCTCCTCTTGGAGTCACTAGCAACTACTTGGCCAAGATAGCTACTAACAACGTAGATCATGCAAGATCACAAACAACACAGACATGATAGAATCAATAAGACAAAACCATTAATCAATCTGACATAGTAATCTCAATATCCATCGGATCCCCGCAAACACAACATGCATGATTACAAATAGATGAGATCTTGATCATGAACGGAGCTCACAAGATCTAGACATGAAAGCACAAAGGAGAAGATACAACCATCTAGCTACTACATGGACCCGTCGTCCAAGGTGGAACTACTCACGCTTCATACCGAAGGCTGGCATGATGAAGAAGAAGGTCTCCGGGATGATCTTCCCTCCGACAGGGTGCCGGGAAGAGCTTTAGATCCCCCTGATCTAGGGACGATGGTGGCGGCGGCTATAGACGGTTTCGTGGAATATTGATCGGGTACTTAGGGTTTAGGCATCGGGGGCTTCTTATAGGCGAAGAGGCGAGGCTGGGAGGCGGCCAGGGGGCCCACACCCTGCCCAGGCGCGGTCTAGGGTGGGCCCGCACCTGGGGGGTGCGGCCGCCCTGTGGCCCCCTCCGTCTTTCCTCTGGACTCCGTGTTCTCCTCGGTGAAATATTGACTTTGGCTTTTGTCCCGTCCAATTCCGAGAATATTTCCTTACTAGCTTTTCTGGAACAAAAAACAGAAAAAACAGGCAACTAGCATTGTGGCATCTTGTTAATAGGTTAGTATCAGAAAACATATAAAACACCTCAAAGTGTAGACAAAGCAAAGTATATACTAAACAAGCATGGAACATAAAAAATATAGATATGTTTCCGATGTATCAGGAATCCAAGGAGCACTGTCGATGGGGCAAGATTTGGATGGTTAAGAGACAACCATCCTTTCTGATTGGCGATGAACTCTAGGGATTCGAACCGGGTGGTATGTCCTGGGGCTAGGGAAGCCTCCGTGCCATGGTTAAATACAACCCTGTCCAGCTCTATTTGAGATCCAAAGCGTGCAACCCCTACCTAGCGTGCCAATTGTCAAGGTATTTTACGATGGTAGATTTTTGTTCGGAGGGGTCATGCTTGGAGATCAGGATGGTAGCACATTGAGACGGAGATTTATACAGGTTTGGGCCTCGACATACAATGTCCAGTAAAAAACCTTACTTCTATTTGTGGGTGTATGAGATTATCGTAGTGTGCTCACATGATCGCGAGGTAAAGATAAATCTCACCTATGGTGGATGGTGGCAAAAAAGGTCGGTCTGAACTCTCTTGCCCTAGCTATGGTGTCCTCTGATGTACAATGAGATCTGATCCATTCGACCTCCCCTCTTATATTTACGATGGGGAACTAGGGTTACAAAATGCCAAGATGGTTTTCTAAGTGGTGGCGCCTATATAAAACCCTAACAAAAATATCTAGATCAAATCTTGCCAAAGTAATTTGATATTCCGAAGAATCTGTTCGGCAATACGCCTAGGCTTGGCTGCCAAGACGATGACATTCGGGCCCTCGCCTGGGACCCGAGTCTTTGTGGTTGGATACCATGGTTCCGGGTGGGCTATTTTTTGGTTGTCTAGGCCCACCTGGTACCTATGACCTCTTCAGAGCCATAAGTCATAGCGGCCCATTCTTGTGCGTATATTCGGTAGGCACAATTAATCAACAACTCGACTAACTCTCGGTTAGTCGTTTTCATCTACTGTCATAACAAAGTACTAAGCGTATCTTGATATTAACGAAAACTAATATTTTTTTAACAAGCTTTCACGATGGCCATATAACCTGACTAGCACCAGCAGTGGAACTTGTTTGACCATTTTTTTTCAGATTTAACGATGCTTAGAATGGATGACCCAATCGTAAATATCTTCATTCCCCAAATGGAACATTAAAAAACTCTGCTATTACGTGCCATCCGCCACGGCATAATTATGTGGCGGTAACAAGCCTGAAATGCTTGGCAGCCGTCTAAATTGATGTTGTGAATGCTCATCAGTTATCGGTAGACAACTTTTACAAGTATTTTTCTTTTGTGTCATCCAAAATATTGTCACAGCGATATTTTTATAGGGTTGGCGGAAAGTGTTCAGGAAACGCCACTACTTTTGACATTTGTGTTCGGTGAAGAATATTTTTGATATGCATAGGGTATACTTGTCCAAAATATTGTGTTAGTTAATCATTTTTTTTTGGTTGTTGTCCCCGCTTCTCGTTCAGTCCTCTGTCGTTTATCGAGATATGTGGACATGGAGCGCCCATGTGTAGGGTACGTCGACGATTTGATTTTTTTTGGTCGTATTCATGTTCTAATACCACTCGCAAACTGAAAAATGCTTTTGGAGGTCGAGCTGACCGAGCCCTTTACTTTCAATTTTTAAAAATGATATTTTAAAAATTTTTTTTGAAAGAACTTTTAACATATACATAATTATGTATATTTCAAGTGTATAATTTTCAGTCAGAAATACTTGTATTATGGGTTACACAAAAGAATCTGAGAAGGTTTGAGGTGTACTAGCCAGGATCTAGATCTGAATTTTTGTCTTTTTCGTAGCTTAGAATACAACATATTTTGGATTGAAACTTTGCATACTTGAAAAATATATCATGGCCTACATCTGCATTTCTTTATAACTTTTTGACACTTCAAAGTACTTTTATAAATATTCAAAATAAAGTGCTCTTTCAGTCAGCAGGGAAGCCAAATCGACGCATTCCTTGTAAAGCCCATCTTCAAAATTAGGTGTTGTGTGGCCCAACTTGCAACCCATATATAGTATTGCAACTTGCACTATTAGTATAGTATAATTATTTTTTCTCTCGTTTCATCTATTTATATAGTATAGTTCCTTTTCTCTCTCTTTTTATTTATTCGTGGTCTTTTGGTTGATGATCTTGTAAATTTATTATGGAATATGGAATACTTATTGTTGAAATGGCTGAAACATGTTCATGGTCCTTTGGTTGATGATCTTTTAAATGTAATATGGAATACGTGTTTTTGAAATGGTTGAAACATGTTCATGCCAACTTTTGCCCGCTAAGTTTATATTTTTGGACTCTAACTGTCAACTTAATTCTCAGTCGACTGATATTATCTATTATTTTCTACTATGTATCATCTGTGGGATCCTGGATTTACGGTCCGAAAATCTCCGTTATGCCTGCAATTCACGTTCCCATGATCAGTGAGATGTGAGCATAACCGACAAGTATCATGACAACATCCATTAGTAACGAGTACAAGTACTTACAATAGTGCCATTATGGCAATTACAACATCAACAGCGAAAGTCTTCAAGCGCAGAACCCATGTCATGTCTTAATCTACAGGCGACTGACTAGGAAGACGGCCTAGCTCGCATAGAAGTCAGCTTCTTCATCGTTTCTCGATCTTCTAAAAATCTGGCTAAGTAAATAGCCAGGGACAATATCGGTGAGTACTTTAAATATACTCGCAAACCACCTTAGAGTCTATATCTTTGTTGAAAAACTTTTGTAAAATATTTAGAAACTTTTTGAAAAGTTTTAGAAAACACTAGGACTGGGTCACCCATTTGTTTTTCCTTAGGTCATCTCATGACCAAACTCCTTTCCTTCCTCTTTCCCGACCATCTCATGGTCTAAACATTTCTCAGCCAAAGCTTTTCCAAAGTCCTTTTTGAAATAAAACCAGCACCGCTCTATAGTAGTTTTTCCAACCCGTCCATAACCACGGACACGGCTATTCGAATAGATTTACACTCTGCAGAGGTTGTACACTTTACCCACACCATTCGATTACACTACCCTGATCTACACCGATCGTGGGTCGAGTAACCGATGAAGACCTTCGGAATGCCCACTCTGATACAAGTGCCTACCCTATGAGTGTTATTCCCCTCAACACCGGGACATCCTATATAGTTCCCAAGCCAACCGGAGCGCGTTTTGCACCTTGACGGGTGTGTGCTTTCAATGAGGGTCTCATAGTATTGCGTGGAGGTCCATAGACCCTTAGTTCCTTCTCCCGGTCGATGCTACACATGACCATTTTTCTGGATAAGGCCCACCCTACGGGATTTTGGGATTACCCGTAGTAGTTGCAGACAACCTATACCGGAGTTAACAAACTTCTATCCTAGCCCTGTCCCATTTCAGAGTAATATGGTTGCACAAGTTAAGTTGTTATAGCTAAAGCTGCAAAGAACCGGGTGCGTTTTCGCAAACATTTTTCCTCCATCCTTTTTGTAAAACAAAACTTTTCTCATTTTTCAAACCTCTCTTGGTGGGTCAAACCTCACCAAGGTTTTCTCATAAAACATTTTATAAACACCTTCTCGGGGTCTTCCCATCATATACTTTTGCTTAGGCTAAAAGGGTCTCCAAAGGGGGCATGATGTTATACACCATCTACCAGACTAGGGAAAGATAGGTGTCATCAAGGGTTTTGTACTTAGTAGTACAAATGGGTAATAGTTTGGAGGAGCCAAACATTCCCTCATATAAAGTATACTAGTAAAACCAATGCAGTTTCATAAAGAGTAGATAAAAACATGTATAAGTAAAATAGTAGGACAAGGGCTTATGAGCAGGAAGGTGGCTTGCCTGTGACTAGCGAGATATCCCTGGGCTTCTTTAATAGAAAACCAGAATACCCAATAATAATAAGATAACCCGATGCGTCCTTCTTCTCGGCATCACAAAATCGCAACTATCATCGTTATTGAGCATGCATGCAAACAAACAATACCTCAATCAATTCAAAACATACAAGAACCAATACATACAACAAGCAAACAAGTAAGCCATGCTACAATTTAGTAGGGTTTGGAAGAATGAATTTAAAAAGATCGGAATGGGTCCTAGAAATATTTGATGAATTCCAATATGATTTTTATTTTAGAAACTAGGCAGAGGAGGGTTTTTAGTCACAGGTCATATTTAAGATGATATAATTTTATAAAAATGATATCAGAAGATAGGTATTGATAAAATGAAACCAACAAAAGTGATTTCACTATTTTATCAATTACCTTTGATTTATAATGAATTTTATAGTGATTAAAACTCTTGTTTTAGTAAATAATTCACCAGAATTGTTCTGGAGTTCCAAAAATTATTTCCTTGGATTATTAAGTAATATTTGATAGACCGGTTCAATGGGAGTTGGAATCATCCCAAAATAATTACCAGAATGCCTTTGGGAAATTCCCAAAGTCAATACTGGATGGTTTTTGTCTTTTTTCACTAGATTTATTCTACAGAAAATTTTGAGGTAATTCCAAGGACACATGTTACGTATTTGAAGTACATTTCTGTAGAAATTGTAATCAACCTTTTTGGATATACATAACTACTATGATGAATTTATTAGTGAATTGACCATGCATAGAAAAGATAAATTCACAATAAATTATCAGGGGCTTAGAAAAATATGGGCTCCCGGGATTTAATACCTATTGATATGTAAGTCTAGTGGGAGTTTGAAATATATTATTACCTCCTTTGGTTTGACCCAGAGAAATTTCTAAGGTATAATATGTGCTGATTTTGTTATTTTTGGTACAGGTAAACTAGGAGGCCAAATAGGTTGGTTCTAGGGTGAAATGTAAGGCACTACTAATACCTCAACATACCAGGTGGTTTCACCATTTTTTGATCTACCAAGTTTTATGAAGTAATTTAATAGGGTACAAGACACATTTTGGTGTGCAATTTTCTATGATCAACCTAGTCACTATTATGGTCCAATGCTTATACTACAGGTTGGAGGAAAAGTGTAGGTATCTAAGAAAGTTTAGATCTGGGCAGTTTTAGTGGTTTTCCATTTTTATATTGAATTAATTCAAACTGCTAGTTTCTGATCTAGAAAGGTCAAATAAAGGAAAAAGGGGCAGGGCTTGCTGGGCCGGGAATACGACGAACTGGGCCGCACTGGATCTAGCCGACAGGCTACGCCTAACGCGCGCTGGCGACGTGCTACCAACGCGGCCCAGAGGCTCTCCCAGTTGGAGGAGGCCGCGGCGAACTGTTATGGAGGTGGGGTGGTCATTGGATAAGAGCGGATCGGGCGGCTGGTGCTCGTCGTCTTCCCAGTGACAAGCCGGCGAGGTAGGAACCCTAGCTAGAGTTGGGGGAGGCCAGGGAGCTCACCTAGGGGCGTTGAGAGGCGCCGGGGAAGTGCGGGGGTTGACGCGGTGCACCATGTCGCTGATGTCTACATACTTCTATTCTTGTAGACAGTTGTTGGGCCTCCAAGTACAGAGGTTTGTAGAATAGCAGCAAGTTTCCCTTAAGTGGATTACCCAAGGTTTATCGAACTCAGGGAGGAAGTGGTCAAAGGTATCTCTCTCAAGCAACCCTACAATCAAGATACAAGAAGTCTCTTGTGTCCCCAACACATCAAATATACTTGTCAGATGTATAGGTGCACTTGTTCAGCGAAGAGATAGTGAAATACAAGTGGTATGGATGATTATAAGTGGTAACGGTTTCAGAAATGAGCTTCTGATGGGAAGGAAAATACTAAAGTCAAAAATATGGAAGCAAGCAAACATGTAACAGATCTAGATGCAAACAGTGTTTCAATGTTTAGAAACAAGGCCTAGGGATCATACTTTCACTAGTGAACACTCTCAATAAATATATTCTCTTCATGATACTACCCTGAACTACTCTCCGGTTGGACAACTCTAATCCATGGTAGGGCTATAACAGCACACCTCAAAGTACGCCTTCCCCATCTAGATAACCCCACACTATCACCTTGAGCGCTGGATGGTTCCAGCAAACACCACAATTTCATAAAGACATCCAACTCCAAATATACTCATGATAAATATTTATGAACTCTAGCCTAAGTGCCACCACGGCGTGCACGCTGTCACTTTCACACACATGGGGAGAGCAGAGATCTATTGAAGCACTTGAGTATTTATGTAGACTCTAGCCTAAGTGCCACCACGGTATACACGCTGTCACTTTCACACACGTGGGGAGATCCGGAGATTTATTAAAGAACTTGAGTAGCAAGGTAGATCTACTTGATTACAAAGCTCATAATCATAATATGATCATGCATAGAGAGAGATGAACACAAAATTACCGGTAGAGCCCTTATCCTCGAGGAAGAACTACTCCCTCCTCATCATGGGAATCAGCAACGATGATGAAGATGGTGGTGGAGATCGATGGAGGTGGCTCTGGGGGCACTTCCCCGTCCTGACAGGGTGCCGGAACAGAGACTTATGTCCCCCGAATCTCCCCTTCGGTGGTGGCGGCGCTGTGGAGGTTTTCGTGGATGTATGATTGACGATCTAGGGTTTTCTCCCCGGGGGCTTCTTATAGGCGAAGGGGCAAGGAGAGGAGGCAGCCAGGGGGCCACACCCCTGGAGGTGTGGCCTAGGTGGGCCCGCGCCACCCTAGGGTGTGCCCACCCTGGTTCCCTACTCCGTCTCTGCTTCGATTTTCCGTATCGTTCAGGGAAAATATGAAGAGTGGCTTTTGTCCCGTACAATTTCGAGAATATTCATTTTTAGCTTTTCTGAAACCAAAAACAACAGAAAATAGGCAACTGACACCGTGGCATCTTGTTAATAGGTTAATTCCAGAAAGTGTATAAAAATACCTCAAAGTGTAGACAAAACATAAGACAAATGATATAAAACAAGCATAGAGCATCAACAATTATAGATACGTTTACGACGTATCAAGCATCCCCAAGCTTAACTCCTACTCGCCCTCGAGTAGGTAAGTGATAAAAAGAATAATTTTTTAGGTGACATGCACCATCACAATCATGATCAAACCATTTGCAAGCATTGAAAGATGGGATCGAAGTACTCTAAACATGAGCATGAAAGATGAAGCTCTAACAATAAGACATAGAAACTATGTTGCAACATGAAAAGATACAAACAAAGATCATGAATAACAATGCATTGAAAGACGTTTTTTGGTTTCACATATAGAAAATATAGCATAGTGGCATTTAGCTTGTCCCTCATGGAGTAGCATAACATAAATGCATAGGACACCTTCAAAGTTCATAAGGGTGAATAGATACAAATAGTTCAAGAACAAGAAATATCAACAATATGAATCAATCAATAAGTTTTGGGACAATGCACATAGAACTAAGAATGGCACCTATGCTCTCTTAATTGGTGCCCAAGGATAGAAGGTGAAGACTCAATATAAAAGTGGACAAAAGGCCCTTCAAAAAGGGAAGCAGAGATTTCAAGTTTCATAAAGAGCTTCCAAAAATTATGGTACTTGTTAGCTTTCAGCTCTCATTGCCCCTATCATAAGCATCTTGAAGTGATTAAGGTTAAAGTGAACAAACTATGTAGTATATGCTTGACAAAGTATAAAATGTCAATCTCATGTCCCTTGAATATGAGGGACGCTCCTCATTCTACTCAAGTTTAGTTACCGGTAAGTTCTTGTCATAGTAAGTACATGTGTATCATAGAGAATCGCCAACGGGGTACCCCTTGCACATGATACAGGAGCTATCCCATAATCAATATGACAAGGCAAGAAGACAATGAGCATCTAAGCAATCTTGTAATTTACGACGGGAAAATGGTGATTTTTCTATATTTCCTCTTTTCTCATCTCTTTTTTTCGTTTTCTCAATCTCTATCTCTTTTTTATAAGAAGAATGCTTCATAGATTGCTCACTATCATGATGCTGCAAGTTTCCACCATGATTCCCAGGCATTTCTCTAACACATATACATAACTCCATGGACTTACATACTCCCCTTTCATTTCACACAGACAACATCCATAAACAAAAGAGCATGATATCAACTGGGTATATATTTAGAGGTGTTGAAAGCGTTACTCGTGACAGCACGGTTCTGCTAATCCCGACGTATAAGTTCAAGCATATACAACATAGATGACACAATGGTTCAAGTTTATTAGGGGCAAGAAAAATAAAGTGTGCCATCAAGTTTGTGAGAGCTTTAATCACTAACTTTCACATAACAAGTTTAATTTGGAAGATAGACAAAACAAGAATATACTTGGAATTGTGTAACACACCATGCATAGGAATTTATATTGGACACTTTGGAATAACTTGGTTTCTTGGGAGTTGGATGCATGAGTAGAGCTTACTCATACAAGTGGAGGCTATCAAAAGACTAGGAGCGACCAACTAAAAGATCAATAATGTCCACAATCATGCAGAGCGACAAAACATTACTAATCAAAGCATAAAGTGGTACCAAAAGTCAAAAACTAAATGATCATAGAGGCTAAGGTGACTTGTTCATAGTCATAACATGGTGTGAGCATGTGCCAAGTCAACCCAAACAAAGCATCAAAGGAGAATACCACAATACTCTGCTTTTGTATGCTAAAACAACGCATGATTCCTTCAAGGCACATTAAGCAATCCTAATTGTTTGGAACAAGTCATGCTACAACAATAATCACTAAGCATAAGGTCAAAATAACACCTAGCATGACATGATAAAGTCTAAGTCACAGTCAAAGCAAGCTCCTCTTGTACTACTAAGCAAGAACTTCCTACTCCTTTCCAACACCAATCAACTTATTTGAAACAACTCACAAGGATAATAATCAATAAAGATTAGTGAGCTTGTCTCACAAATCCACAAATAAGAACTAAAAATTTCTAAGCTGAAAGCATAAGAAAACTAAGGCTAAACACAGTGCTAGCAAAAGAGAACACTCACAAGACAATAAGAATGAAAACTAGAGCGTTCTAGGCAATGAAAACATAGTGTGTCTCTCTCAAAAATAAGTGTGTTGGGATCCAACCAACTTATTTTAGAAAACAAGCAAAATAAAACTAAAAACAAAAACAAAGACGCTCCAAGAACAACAGAATAGTGCATGAAACAATAAAAACGAAGTGTCTAGAAAGACCTGAGATTTTTATTGATGAAGAAGGGGATGCCTTGGGCATCCCCAAGCTTTAACGCTTGTACCTCTTAAATATTTCTTGGGGTGACATGGGTGGCATCCCCAAGCTTAAGCTTTTGACCATTCTTCATCTCATTACATCATTCTTTCCCTACACCTGAAAATTTTCCTTCATACAGAACTTCACACAATCTTCATTAGCAACATTAGTGCATTCGAAAGTAATAAACCTTTGGGGTTTAGTTTTATAACAACAGAAATTTCACTAAAAACAAAAGATACTGTAGCACTTCCCTCAAAAATCTCAATTTCCCAAAAAGAACCCAAAAAGGAAACAATAAGAAGAAAATGCAAATAATGGCAGAAATCTGTCAAAATAGACTAACAGATAGAAACCGAATTTTTCGAAGACCTTCTGTTGCTCAAATCAAAAAGTGTTGAACTGACAAAAGTTATCTAACATATTGGAGGATTTATTAAAAATATTACATCTCAATCTGACTTACAGAGATTTTACACAATTTTGTACGGTGGAGCACAAAAATCTGTTTCGGGATAGCAACTCCCCAAATATTACTTCCCTCTCATTAGAGGTTATTCTTAGCACAAAAAGCAAATAAAAAGTATAAGGAGATGTCATTACTGAAGTAATAACTTCCAAGACTCAAGAAAACTTTTGGGTTATCTCCCAAGAAGTACTTTTCTTTGACGCCTTTAAGTTAGGCTTGATAGTTTGAGAAGATGTTCACATAAGAAGTATCAATTGAAGTAAAAGAGAGTATCAAGAAGCAAATTCAAAACACATTAAGTCTAACCCACTTCCTATGCATAGGAATCTTGTAAATAAACAAGTCATGAAAGCACAAAGAAACAAGCATAGGAAAGCAAAACAAATGCAACTTCAAAATTTTCAACATAAAAAGGGGAAACTTAATATTATTGAGATGCATAAAACCATGTTCCCCTCTCTCATAATAACTTTTATTAGCATCATGAATAAAATTAACAATATAACTTTTACATAAACATTCTTATCATGAGCCACATACATAAAATGATTACTCTCCACATAAGCATAGTCATTCTTATTAATTGTAGTGGGAGCCAATCCTTATACTGTAGGTTGGAGGAAGAGTGTAGGTATCTAAGAAAGTTTAGATCTAGGCAGTTTTTGTGGTTTTCCATTTTTATACTGAATTAATTCAAACTGCCAGTTTCTGATCTAGAAAGGTCAAATAAAGGAAAAAGGGACATGGCTTGCTGGGCCAGGAATACGACGAACTGGGCCGCACTGGGTCTAGACGACAGTACGCCTAACGCACGCAGGCGACGCTCTACCAACGCGGCCCAGAGGCTCACCCAGTCAGAGGAGGCCGCGACGAACTGTTATGGAGGCGGGGTGGTCATTGGATCAAAGCGGATTGGGCGGCGGGTGCTCGTCGTCTTCCCAACGACAAGCCGGCGAGGCAGGAACCCTAGATGGGGTTGGGGGAGGCCAAGGAGCTTACCTAGGGGCGTCGAGGGGCGCGGGGGAAGTGCGGAGGGGACACGGTGCACCATGTCGCTGATGTCTATGCACTCCTATTCTTGTAGATAGTTTTTGGGCCTCCAAGTGCAGAGGTTTGTAGAACAACAGTAATTTTCCCTTAAGTGGATTACCCAAGGTTTATCGAACTCAGGGGGTAAGTGGTCAAAGGTATCCCTCTCAAGCAACCCTACAATCAAGATACAAGAAGTCTGTTGTGTCCCCAACACACCCAATACACTTGTCAGATGTATAGGTGCACTAGTTCGGTGAAGAGATAGTGAAATACAAGTGGTATGGATGATTATAAGTGGTAACGGTGCCAGAAAGGAGCTTCTAACGGGGAGGAAAAGACTAAAGGCAAAAAAGATGGAAGCAAGAAAATATGTAACAGATCTAGATGCAAACGGTGTTTCAGTGTTTAGAAACAAGGCATAGGGATCATACTTTCACTAGTGAATACTCTCAATAAATATATTCTCTTCATGATACTACCCTGAACTACTCTCCGTTTGGACAACTCTAATCCATGGTAGGGCTACAACAGAACACCTCAAAGTCCGCCTTCCCCATCTTTATAACCCCACACTGTCACCTTGAGAGCTAGATGGTTCCAACAAACACCACAATTTCATAAAGACATCCAACTCCAAATATACTCATGATAAATATTTATTAACTCTAGCCTAAGTGCCACCACGGCGTGCACGCTATCACTTTCACACACGTGGGGAGATCAGAGATCTATTGAAGCACTTGAGTATTTATGTAGACTCTAGCCTAAGTGCCACCACGGTATGCACGCTGTCACTTTCACACACGTGGGGAGAGTCGGAGATCTATTAAAGCACTTGAGTGGCAAGGTAGATCTACTTGATTACAAAGCTCATGATCACAATATGATCATGCATAGAGAGAGAGAGATGAACACATAGTTACCGGTAGAGCCCTTAACATCGAGGAAGAACTACTCCCTCCTCATCATGGGAATTAGCAACGACGATGGAGATGGTGGTGGAGATCGATGGAGATGGCTCCGGGGGCACTTCCCCGTCCCGGCAGGGTGCCAGAACAGAGACTTTTGTCCCCCGAATCTCCCGTTTGGTGGCGACGGCGCTGCGGATATTTTTGTGGATGTATGATTGACGATCTAGGGTTTTCTCCCTGGGGGGCTTCTTTGGGGCGAAGGGGAAAGGCGAGGAGGCAGCTAGGGGGGCCACACCCCCTGGTGGCGCAGCCTAGGAGGTCCTGCACCACCCTAGGTTGTGCCCACCCTGGTGCCCTACTCCGTCTCTGCTTCGATTTTCCGAATCATTCAGGAAAAAATATGAAGAGTGGCTTTTGTCCCGTCCAATTCCAAGAATATTCATTTTTTAGATTTTCTGAAACCAAAAATAGTAGAAAACAGGCAACTGGCACTGTGGTATCTTGTTAATAGGTTAGTTACAGAAAGTGTATAAAAATACCTCAAAGTATAGACAAAACATAAGACAAATGATATAAAACAAGCATGGAGCATCAAAAATTATAGATATGTTTACGCTCACGCTTTGGGTACTGAGCCGAGCTCGCCAGTGGGGCTTCTCTAGGTCCTGCAAGAAGCAAAGGAAGACCCGTGGTGTTAGAGACGAGGACAGGGAGGCTCAGAATGCCATCAGAGAGAGTAGAGGGAGGGGAGGTAAACCACTAAGTGGGTTTCTTGATGAAAACCGAGAGAAGTTAATCTTCTTCTCCTGGTCACGATAGGTGCTGGGAGAGGCTCTAGAGGTAGGGGTGATAGATCTGGGGGAGAGGAGTGTGAGGAGGCCACATGCAAGTGGAATAGAGCAGGGGAAGGAGGAGCTTTGCTCAAGCTTTTGTCATGGCCGAGGAGTTCTTTCCCTTCTTCTCTCGGCTAAACCAGAGCAAGGGGAGAGGGATGGAGCCTGAGGGAGGTAAGTGGGAGTTGTTGGGGGTGAATGAAACAGAGGGGGAAGTGCTAGGGTGGCTTGGAGCTTAAATACCAAAGAGGGTAGGTGTACAATGGACTATGTCCATGAGAGACAAGAGGAGGGGTGAAACCAGGGAGGGGTCGGTTCCTATGGGTGGTGGGGTGGTTTGTGGTCATGGTAAGAGTAGGGAGGAGAGAGGGGAGGCTGCTGCAATTTTTAATGGGCAAGGAGGAGAGAGGAGGCATTTATGTCTCCACTTCATACAAGCATAAGAGACAAATGGGAGGGGTTGCTACTGTGGCCACAGTGCTAGCTCGACCAGGGGTGAGGTAGTGTGCTAGGGAAGTTTGATTGACCAAGCTTAGTGAGGGTTGGGGGGGGGGGTAGATTATGGTTGGTTTGACATTGCCAATATTCATCAAACTGAGACATGTGAAGGAAGTTGTATAATTTGCATTGGGAAAGGTAGGGAAATGTTACTGGTGTGTAGAGAAGGTCAATATATATCTCCAAGATTTATTTGGGATTTTTCTAAAGGTTATAAGTTCCTTTAATCTTATTTATCCAAAGAGTGCAAAAGTGGTTTTGGGAAGCTAATGTGATATTTTTCCATTATACCAAGCGGGGTTTTGGTGTGATATGGTCCTAGTTACCATATTACACCTTGGTGATTTTTCTTGGAATTTGTTGGGATGTAAAAGTATTTTTAATGAATTATTTCTTGTTTCTACCATTTAGGAAAAAGGGAAAAAATAAATAAAAAGCATCTCAAAAATATTTATTTTTGAGTTTGTAAGGTAGGTTAGGAGGTATAGTACTGAAATGTGCATTGATTTGTCAAAGTGATTTGGAGAAAAGTAAACTTGCCTTTATAGACGAAGTTTCTAGGGTTTTGCCAAAAGTAGAATTTAAATAGTTTAAAAATCCAAATAATTAGGGGAATTATTTGGGGATGATTGTATCCAAGGTATATGATGTACACTTGAGGCATCCATCATTGGAAACCTTGGGTTTTGGAATTCCACTTAAGAAATGGAAAGAAAGTAGATGGGGATGATCTAGGGTTTTGTTATTTTCACACCATCTAAACATGGTTGGATTAGTGAGCTCTGAGCTCACCTTGGTACAAGGGATGTGTGGATGGTTAGACCATGTCATATAGATGACCATGGAAGCAATAGTTGGGCTTGGTTGTATTTTAGGTGATCTAGGAGAGATGGCAAACTTTGTTGAAAACAAGGCTGCCATAGCAGGATCGTTATGATGCCTTATAAACCATGTGGGTTTAAGTAGCACAAGGATCCAATGGAAACCAGTGAAGTGTGAGGTGATAGAACATGGTTAGTAGATCATAACCATGCCAAGAGTTGGTCAAGGGTAGATGGCACAAGGATGTGAGCTTCTGCCGAAGTAGGTATGTTGACTAGATTTGCAATGAGAGGTTATTATCTTGACTACAAAACCATCATGCATGAGTGGGAGCCAGAATGGCCTAGCCAAGGGAAAGAGTGGGATTTGGTAGTACTAATGATGTACTTACAAGATGGTTCAAGTACATTCTCCATAATGCACATAGGTTAGAATGGGTGGAGTCTCAAAGATTGAATCCCTATAAGGATTTCAGACAGCCAAATTTGGCAGGTTTAGGGTTTTTGACTAGAATGTAAGGTATGAGGATTTTGAGATGATGCAAGGTTCTAATTCATCATTAAGTGGATAATGATGAGATGTTTATTGAGTAGGAATTGATCCATGCTTAGATTTGGTCTTCATTGAGTTGGAGACTATCAGAAGGGATAAGTCATTCATTGATCTGAGTAAGATATGAGAGGATCACCTTAGTGACTAGAGATCAAATCAAACTCAGAGGGTTTTCTCAGGAGTTGTATTCTTGCTTTAGCTTGATACTAAAGGATGAGCTCCTAGGGTGGCTCATGCTACTTCCTAAGCAATCAAGTCAATCAGCAGACCAAGGCAATTCATCAAACAACAGATCAAGGCAATTCTTCTAGCTAGAAAATCAGATACTACTAAGGTTACCATCAAGTCTAGCTTGAGGTAAGCATGGGTATTTTGAAGGGGTTGTGATTTTGAAGCAAGGTAAGTACCTCTTGGTATATCTACCAAGATTTGGAATGAAAAGGTTTTTATGAAGGGTTTTGGAAAAACCTAGGGATAAGAGTATTTGAATCCTGTCTTGAAAACATAAGGAGGTTATATATAGTTCTCCATAGTTTTTGGTAAATATAAACCAATCAAATAATTTGTTTTATCAACGTCATCTTGGTTCAGGTTTGAAATGCCAGAACATTTGAAAATATGAAAGATGAGCCAAGACCTCTCTTTTGTAGAATAGTTTTTGTCAGTGGAGGTTGAGGTAAGGAGTATATGATCTAATATACAATAAGATATATAAACATAGGCATCAAGAAACAAGCATTACAATACTTAACAAGAAAAGTTTTTGTTCCCCTGATTTTTGCCTTTTTGACAAAAGACCAGGGTTGCTGAAATTGGGATGTTACATGATGGCTCAGTTGATGTGGAGCCTGTTGGGAACCCCAAGAGCAAGGTGTGAAGCAGCACAGCAACAAGTCTTCCCTTAGTAAGAAACCGAGGTTATCGAACTAGTAGGAGGAAGGAAACGTCACACAGGTGTTGCAAGCAATGTGGAAACCTGCACAACACAAACTCAAGACTTTGCCCCAACTAACAGTGAGGTTGTCAATCTCACCGGTTGCTGTGACAAAGGATTAACGGTATGGTGTGGAAGGTGATGATGGTTTGCAGCAAGTAAACAATAACATTGGAAGATGTATCAATGGTAAAGATTGGACCGGGGTCCATAGTTCACTAGAGGTGCTCTCCTTAGATAAACAACATGGCACAAAGGGTAAACAAATTACAGCAGGGCAATTGACAGGAACTAAGCAAGGCATAACAATGCAATACTAGACAAAAAGATCCTATGAGATTCGATTGGGCAATACAACAATATACATAAACCGCCATCCAACTGCATCTATGACTAAAAGTCCACCTTTGGGTTATCATCCGAACCCCCTCCAGTATTAAGTTACAAGCAATAGACAACTGCTTTAAGCAAAGTGTGTAAGGTAAACAATCCACTTGTTCCATGAACAAGATGTAGGGGTTCGTAGCATGGAAAACAAAAAATTTCTACCACATGCAAACAAACAAGCCAAGATCTATCTACTAGATTGTAGCAACGAGTCGATAGTGAAACTCACCCTCGAAGATTCCAAAGCGGTTAACGAGAGCGGGTTCTCGTGGGTGATGTAGTCGTACTCTTGCCGATCTCAAGATCGTGTAGACGATCCTTCCGGCGCCGCGTTCCGGCAGTGCTCCCACAGTCGGTCACACGTTCGGTACTCGATGAAGCCCTTCCTCTCCCTTGTTCCAGCAGGCAGCTGACGTTGTAGCACTTTCCTCGCGATTCCGGCAGTACGACGGCGTGGTACCGGAAGTAGAGGGAAGATCTCGCAGGGCTTCGCCTTAAGCCGGAGCGAGTATGGTGGACTATGAGAGAGCCTTGGTGATCTAGGGTTTAGAGGCACCAAGGGAGAGAGAGCTAGGCCGGTGGCTAGGGCTTGGGGAAAGCCCCAAGTCGGCGGCTAGGGTTTGCCCTAGGGCGGCAGCGGCTGCACGAGGGCCGGCGGCTAGGGCTAGGGTTTTGGGTGGTTGAGGTGTAGGTATAGAGGGGCACCCCTGCCCCTCCTTTTATAGGTGGGAGGGCGCGGCCAAGGGGGAGGAAGTCCTCCCCCAACTCGACCTCCTTGGCCGACGGTGGAGGGAGAGGAACTCCTCCCCAAGTAGGTTTCCTACTCTCCTTCCACCAAACAAACTTGTCGTTCGACTTTTCAAATTGGCGTTTGACTTTTCAAACTAGGATTTGATTTATCCCTTTATTTTGCTCAGCGATGACACCTAGTACATGATGCAACCATTCCAACTTGTTATGACACATTCATGTACCCTTCCCCTCCGGAGTGTCGGACCTTCCGTAACCTTCTAGAACATTCCCGATGAAAACACCGGAATCATTCTCCAACTCCGAAACAGGACTTTCCTTATATGAATCTTATTCTCCGGACCATTCTGGATCTCCTCGTGATATCCCGGATCCTATCCGAGACTCTGAACAACATTCGGTCTCTTACTCATCATTCCATAACTACTCAACAACATCGAATCCTTAAGTGTGTCTCCCTACGGTTCGTGAATTATGCGGACATGACCGAGACACTTCTCCGAACAATAACCAGTAGAGGAATCTGGAAATTCATATGGCTCCCACATATTTCTACGATTACTTTGTGATCGAATGAACCACTTACATACGATACCAATTTCCCTTTGTCTCACGATAGTTTACTTATCCGAGGTTTTGATCGTCGGTATCTCTGCATACCTAGTTCAACCTCGTTACCAACAAGTACTCTTTTCTCGTCCCGTGATATGTGATCCCTTGTGAGCCAGTCACATCCTTGCAAGCTAATTGGATGACATTCCACCGAGAGGGCCCAGAGTATATCTATCCGTCATATGGATGGACAAATCCCACTCTTGATTCATGTGTCTCAACCCATACTTTCCAAACACTCAATGCCACCTTTATAGCCACCCAGTTACAGTGTGGTGTTTGATATCATCAAAGCATCCTTCCGGTGATGGTGATAAACATGATCTCATGGTCGAAGGAATTAGGTTACTATGTATCAGAAAGCATATAGCAATTGAACTATTAAAATGACTTGATCTTTATGCTACGCTTATCTATAGGAGTATGTCCATCATACCATTCTCCTAATGATATGATCTTGTTGTTAATAACATCTCAATGTTCATGATAGGGAAACCACAATCATCTATTAACCAACAAGCTAGTATTATGAAGAGGCTTTACTAGGGACTCTAATTTAGTTTACAAATCACACAAGTATTAATGTTTCCTTGTTAATACTGTTATAGCATGAATGTAAACATTTATCATAAACACAAAGATATAATAATAACTATATTTATTACTGCCTCTAGGGCATATATCCAACACAAGAGACCATTGTTTTCTCCCTAGTGGCAACAACACATCTACAACCGAAGAGATTTATGTCACTTCCCTTGGAAACTAGAGGCATGAACCCACTATCGAGCATAAATACCCCCTCTTGGAGTCACTAGCAACTACTCGGCCAAGATAGCTACTAAAAACAGAGAGCATGCAAGATCACAAACAACACAGACATGATAGAATCAAATAGACTAAACCATTAATCAATCTGACATAGTAATCTCAATATCCATCGGATCCCCGCAAACACAACATGCATGATTACAAATAGATTAGATCTTGATCATGAACGGATCTCACAAGATCTATACATGAAAGCATAAGGAGGAGATACAACCATCTGGCTACTAGATGGACCCGTAGTCCAAGGTGGAACTACTCACGCATCATACCGGAGAAGAAGGCCTCTAGGATGATCTCCCCTCCGGCAGGGTGCCGGGAAGAACTTCAGATCCCCCCAATCTAGGGACGATGGTGGCGGCGGCTACAGACGGTTTCGTGGAGTTTTTGATAAGGTGCCTAGGGTTTCTGCATCGGAGGCTTCTTATAGGAAAAGAGGTGAGGCAGGGGGGCGAACAGAGGGCCCACACCATGCCCAGGCGTGGGCCCACCCTGGCCGCGCCTAGGGGGTGTGGCAGCCCTGGCTCGCCCCTCCGTATCGTCTTCTGGATTCGTGTCATCCACGGTAAAATATTGACTTCCGCTTTTGTCCCGTCCAATTCCGAGAATATTGATTTTCTGCCTTTCTGGAACCAAAAACAGAAGAAAACAGGCAACTGACACTGTGGCAACTTGTTAATAGGTTAGTTCCAGAAAATATATAAAAACACCTCAAAGTGTAGACAAATCAAAGCAAAGTAGATACTAAACAAGCATGGAACATAAAAAATTATAGATACGTTTTCGACATATCAAGCATCCCCAAGCTTAACTCCTTCTCGTCCTCGAGTAGGTAAGTGATAAAAGAATAATTTTTGAGGTGACATGCACCTTCACAATAAAGATCAAACCATTTGTAAGCATTGAAAGCTGGGATCAAAGAACTCTAAACATGTGCATGAAAGATGGAGTTCTAACAGTAAGACGAAGTAACTATGCATGCAACATGAAATGATACAAACAAAGATCATGAATAACATGCATTGAAACACGTTTGTTTGTTTGTTTGTTTATTTCACATATAGAAAACATAACATAGTGGCCATCAGCTTGTCCCTCATAGAGTAGCAAATAAATTCATAGGACACCTTCAAAGTTCATAAGAGTGACTAAATACAAATAGCACAAGAACAAGTAATATCACAATATGCATCAATCAATAAGTTTTGGGACACTGCACATAGAACTAAGAATGGCAACTATGCTCTCTTAATGGTGCCTAAAGGTAGAAGGTGGAGACTCAACATAATAGTGGAAGAAAGGCCCTTCATAAAGGGAAGCAGGGATTTCAAGTTTCAAAAAGAGCTTCCAAAAATTATGGTACTTGTTAGCTTTCAGCCCTCATTGCCCCTATCATAAGCGTCTTGAAGTGATTAAGGTTAAAGTGAACAAACTATAGAGTATATGCTTGACAAAGTATAAGCTGGCAATCTCAAGTCCCTTGAATATGAGGGCCACACCTCATGCTACTCAACTTCAGTCACCTGTAAGTTCTTGTCATTGTAAGTACATGCGTATCATAGAGAACCGCCAACGGGGTACCCCTTGCACATGGTATAGGAGCTTTCCCATAACCAAAATGACAAGGCAAGTAGACAATGAGCATCTCAGCGATCTTTTTATTTACTATATGCATAGCTTTTTATTGAGGATGCTTCATATATAGCTCACTATGGTGATGCTGCAAGTTTCCACCATGATTAGCGCATGGCTTAGGCTAGCGGCCCAGGTGTTTCTCTAACACAAAATACATAACTCCATGGACTTACAAGATCCCTCTTTATTTCACACCGGTGACATTCATAGACAAAAGACCATGGTATCAAGTGAGTACAAAGTACAAGTGCAATGTGAAAACGTTACCCATGACAACATGGTTCTGCTAATTTCAACGTATAAGTGCAAGCATATAAAACATAGACGACACAATGGTTCAAGTTTATTAGGGGCAAGGAATATAAAGTGTGCCATCAAGTTTGTGAGGGCTTTATGTTGGAGATATTCCCAAGAGGCAATAATAAAGTGGTTATTATCATATCTTCATGCTTATGATAAATGTTTACATACCATGCTATAATTGTATTAATCGGAAACATTAATACTTGTGTGATTTGTAAACATAAAAGAGTCCCTAGTAAAGCCTCTTATTAAACTAGCTTGTTGGTTAATATATGATCATGGTTTCTTGATCATGAACATAGAGATGTTATTAACAACAGGGTCATATCATTAGGAGAATGGTGTGATGGACATACTCCTATAGTTAAGCGTAGCATAAAGATCAAGTCATTTAATATAGTTCATTTGCTATAAGCTTTCTGATACATAGTAACCTGATTCCTTCGACCATGAGATCATGCTAATCACCATCACCGGAAGGATGCTTTGATGACATCAAACACCACACCGTAACTGGGTGGCTATAGAGGTGGCATTGAGTGTTCGGAAAGTATGTGTTGAGGCACATGGATCAAGAGTGGGATTTGTCCATCCATATGACGGATAGATATACTCTGGGCCCTCTCCGTGGAATGTCATCCAATTAGCTTGCAAGCATGTGACTGGCTCACAAGGGATCACATATCACGGGAACGATAAAAGAGTACTTATCGGTAACAAGATTGAACTAGGTATGCAGAGATACCGACGATCAAAACCTCGGATAAGTAAACTATCGTTAGACAAAGGGAAATTGGTATCGTATGTAAGTGGTTCATTCGATCGCAAAGTAATCGTAGAAATATGTGGGAGCCATATTAATTTCCAGATTCCTCTATTGGTTATTGATCGGAGAAGTGTCTCGGTCATGTCCGCGTAATTCACGAACCGTAGGGATACACACTTAAGGATTCGATGTTGTTGAATAGTTATGGAATGATGAGTAAGATATCGAATGTTGTTCGGAGTCTCAGATGGGATCCGGGATATCACGAGGAGATCCGGAATGGTCCGGAGAATAAGATTCATATAAGGAAAGTCCTGTTTCGGAGTTCGGGAATGATTCCGGTGTTTTCACCAGGAATGTTCTAGAAGGGTCTGGAAGGTCCCGCACTCTAGAGGGGAAGGGTACATGGATGTGTCATGACAATGTGGAATGGTTTCATCATGTACGAGGTCACTTGGCTGGGCAAAATAAAGAGAAGAAATCAAATCGAAGTTTGAAAGTCAAACGCCAATTTGAAAAAGTCAAATCTCAAGTTTGCTTGGTGGAGGGAGAGTAGGAAACCTACTTGGGGAGGAAGTCCCACTCCCTCCCACCCGCCGGCCATGAGGAGGAGTTGGAGGAGGAATCCCTCCTCCCCAAACCGCCTCTCCCCTCCTATATAAGGAGGGGTAGGGCGCCCCCTCTCCCTACACCCAAAACCCTAGCCTCCTAGCCGCCGGCCTCCTCCAAGTCACCGCCGCCTAGGGCTCCTCTAACTCGGTGAGTTAGGGTTTCCCCAAACCCTAGCCGCCGGCCAAGCCCTCCCCTTGGTTCCCTCTAAACCCTAGCTCACCAAGGCCTCTCCCATAGTCCACCATACTCGCACCGGCTTAAGGCAAAGCCCTGCGAGATCTCCCCTCTACTTTCGACACCACGCCGTCGTGCTGCCGGAATCGCGAGGAAAGTGCTACAACCTCCGCTGCCTGCTGGAACAAGGGAGAGGAAGGTCTTCATCGAGTACCGAACGTGTGACCGACTGTGGAAGCGCTGCCAGAACGCAGCGCCGGAAGGATCGTCTACGCGATCTTGAGATCGGCAAGAGTACGACTACATCACCCATGAGAATCTGCTCTCGTTAACCGCTTTGGAATCTTCGAGGGTGAGTTCCTCTATCGACTCGTTGCTACAATCTAGTAGATAGATCTTGGCTTGTTTGTGTGCATGCGGTAGAATATTTTTGTTTTCCATGATACGAACCCCTACAATGGTATCGGAGCCGTGTCTATATGTAGATCTGTTGCACGAGTAGAACACAATGGTCATTGTTGGCGTTGATGCTTTTGTTGTCGATTGCTTCTTATGTACTTTGCATCTTGCGGTATGGTGGGATGAAGCAGCCCGTGCTAACCTTACATGACATCGTTCATGAGACTTGCTCCACGCTTGACATGCAACTTGTATTGCATAAGTGGCTTTGCGGGTGCCTGTTTCTCCCAACATAGTTAAGATTCAATTTACAACGGGTGATTGACAATACTAGTATCAATGTTGTGGTTCTTGTTCGTAAGTTAGAACGACACTTATTGAAAGCCCCAAACCACGCAAAATATGCAAAGAAAATTAGAGGCGTCTAACTTTGTTTTGCAGGGGTGTGCTGTGATGTGATATGGCCATGATTGTCATTATATATGATGTATGCAATGTTCTTTATTGTAAGTTGGCAACCAGCAGGATCCATATGGTTGTCTTTTAAATTCCGTTAAGACCCGCGTGTCTATTATTCAAAGTAGTTGTAATAGTTGATGCTGGTGGATGACAACCATGAAGCGGCGCCATTGACCTTGACGCCAAACCGGTGATGATGGAGATCATGTTCGTGCTTGAAGATGGAGATCGGAAGCACAAGGAGAAAGGCCATATCATATCACATATTATGAATTGCATGTGATGTTAATCCTTTTATGCATCTTGTATTTCTTAGTTCACGATGGTAGCATTATAAGATGATCCCTCGAGCACACAATTTCAAGTTTTAAAGTGTTCATCCTTAGTAAGCACCGTTGCTAAAGATCGTTGTTTCGAAGCATCACGTGATGATCGGGTGTGTTAGATTCTGCGAGTGTATACAACGTGAGCAAGCCAGATTTTCTCATGCGGAAGCTAAGGTTTGATCTTGACGAGCCTAGCATGTACAAACATGGTCTCGGAACACGGATCACCGAAAGGTAAAGCATGAGTCATATAGTAGATATGATGAACATGTTGATTGTTCGCCTTTGAAGCTACATCATCTCTCGTGATGATTGGTTTTGATGTGGTGGATTTGGTTCGTGTGATCACTAAAACAATGTGAGGGATATTGTTTTGAGTGGGAGTTCAACAACTATATGATTAAAAGTTGAACACTATTTATCATAAATTAAATCAAAGTGAATTTGCATAGTTGTTGTAGTCATTGGCATCCGTTTACCACCTTGCGCTTAGTTATAATTGAGATGATAGAACTATAGAATTCTGGTTAGTTACTTTACAAACTGGTATCGTATTGTTTTTGAAGTGTTAATCTAAAGTTTAAAAGTCCCATTGCAAACTTTCAGTAAGTTTCGATGACTCCGTGAAGTTTAATAGTTGGTATTAAATCAAGAGTAACAATTCTAGTGTTAGTATATAAGTATCATGTTTATCTCCATGATTCTTGATATTTGAAAGATAGTTTCAATATCAAGGTAATCTAGGAGTTGAAAGAGTTGTTTCAAAAACCATCATGTATAGAAGATATTGCGATATCTGAAATGATGTTTTCGTTACAACATGATAGAGTATAATATGGCAAAGTTTATGTTCTCATATTTGATGAGAATTTACAAAAGGTTGGAGACACTAGTTGTCCTAATCCTCCAAAAAGTTTTGGGAGAGCAACATTATACTCGCGATTCACCGTTATAAGCTAAAAGTAGCTTCATCATGGATAATTCCATGATAAGGGTGAATATCTGATGTAGGTAAAATGTTTACTACACCAAGAGATTACTAAAGAAAGGAATTTGAAAGAACACCAAACATTTGATGATGGTGATCTACTTCAAAGTGCAGGTCCAAAGACATTGGTATTTAACTATACATGCTTTGGACTATGTGTCATGTATATGGCTCCACTATTGGTGTTGATAGATTCTTTCAAACAGAAAAAGAAATACTGAAAGAGAATCTCATAAATATATGGCAGAAAAGAAAAGACTAGAATTGTTCAGCTTAGGTATATAGAGGATATACGCGTTATGGCTGTATTCTTTGCTTGTTAAATAATGTGGTTCTTAAGTATCGGATACTGAATTTGTTGGTATGAATCGTCATACGAAACAATAGAATTCATGAACTACAATGGCCTAAGTAACTAGCAAAAGAATATGTGATGATGTTCATCAAGAACAAATAAAGGGTTATTGTGTTGGTCGTTAAACATCAAAGCTTGCCTTCAAGATTTGTTTTATCAGGTATTATGAGAACAAAAGGGTTGTTCAAATAATTGCCGTAATCCATAAAAGATGGATGATTCACAAATCTCATTGGAGAAATCACATCCATAAAACTAGTGCTAAAAATGTTGAAAGACAAATTGATTGAAAGATCACTTAGGAAGTGACATCGCCGTTTAAATTATATTGGAAAGAAAACATGAAGAAACTCCATGTGGATGGAATTTTGGAGTCTTTTGATTTTGATCAAATGACGCTTGTGAAACTTAATAAGGATAATTAAAACTTCGTTCATAGGCCAAAAGGGAACGAATGACTGGCTTATTGGAACTTGTACATATTGTTGTATGAAGTCCAATATGTGTAGTCAAGAGCGATGGATTTCAACTTCATATGCTTTCTCCGAAAATTTGAGTGAACATATGAATATTTACTTAATAAGGATGAAGTATGAAACATTTGAAAAGTTCAAAGATTTCAAGATGAAGTGCAAAATCATTGTAACAAGAATATAAATAGTTTATGATAAGATCATAAAGGAAGATATTTGAGTTACAAGTTTAGCATAATACCTAAGATTTAAGGAATTGTTCCGTGGATTTGCATTTCCCGAAACACCATAAGAGTATGGAGCGTTCGAGATATGTAATTAAACCTTGTTTGACATGGTAAGATCAAAGGTGTAATTCATAAAACTGCCATTATATTTTAAAGATTAAAAGCTTTAGAGACTACCGTTTTTCCGCTGAAAAGAGATCCATCATAATCCGTTGAAATGACACCATATAAAGTTATGGTTTGGGATAAAACCCAAGTTGTCCTTTCTTAAAACATTGGTATGCAATGCATAAGAAAGATGTTTGCAACCAAAGTCGGATGAACCTCTCTTTGTATGTTATTTCGAATAACTGTTAAGCATTCCTCCATAACATCGGAGACAAAAGTGTTTGTTGCTTAGAACGCCGAGTTTCTTTGAGAAGGAATTTTTTCGTGAAAATATAAGTGGGAGGACAATAGAACTTTGATAAGGTTAAAAGAACCTTAGCTATGTGTGCAAAGTTGTGCAGTGCCAAAAAGTGTTCCGGAGGCAGCAACAATGCTCATGGCTCACGTGCCTCAAAAGTTGTGGTTACGGAGGTCAAAGTTTCTATTGAACCAAGTAGGTTGAGTAAACAATCAAATACCAAGATTTGAGGGTTGAATCATTATTTGAGAATAATGAACAGACTACATGCAAAGAAGCGATGATGGGCCTTGACTCTGTAAAATGGCTTGAAGCCATAAAATCCGTGATAGTTCCATACACGAGAAATCAAGCTTCGAACTTGAAAGACCCTCTGGAAAGGTGTGCAACCTTACAGTCATTTTTGGATCTATAAAGAAATAGACATGGATGTTTTGACATCTATGAAATAGTCGACATGTTGGGAAAGAGTTCACAACAATATTCAAAGGTTGATTATGACAAGACTTGTTCTTTCATAGCGATATTTAGTCTAGACGGATTAATGTAGCAACCACTACATATAATTTTGTTATGTGGTAGTTGAATAAACAAAACAAGTTCTTCTAATAGAATTGTTACCTAGGACGTGTGCATAACACGGTCCAAAGGGTTTTGTTATTTCAAAGGATGCTAAAAGCATATGCAAACTTCAATGGTTGAAGTGAGCATCGCGGAGTTGGAATCTTCACTATGATGAAACTGTTAAAAGAGTTTAATTTCATCAGAGACAATGAAGATGCTTGCATTTTCAAGAAATTAAGTGGGAGCGCTAAGAAATATTTCTAATACATTATGTGGAAGACATATTGTTGATTGGAAATGATGTATCTTTTATTAACACATATTAAGAATTTCATCCCGATGAAATATTTAGGAAAAACCCAAATATTTTGCATCAATAGACGCTAATATGGTTGTGCTGAAAGTGCATAGATGATGTATTGAATGAGTTCAATATAGAAACTACAAGAAAGGTTCTTGTCGCACAGAAAGGATTGAATGAGTTCAATATTGATGATATATTCAAGTGTATTGACACTTGGTAAGTGAAACAAAGATTCAAGTATAGATTGATACTTGATGTATGAAATCACAAAGAGTATTTATATCAATCATACTGTGATATGTACAAATCCAGATATGTCCTATGCTCTAAATGTTATGAGCATATACCAGAATGATTCATAAGATGATCATTGGACGGTAGTAAGGATATTCTTATGATCTTTTGGAAGAAATAAGAATATATTATTTTGTAGAAGTGACAAATACATGGTTAGTTCATTGTAAAAGTACTACATTGATACTAGTTTTGTCACAAAGTACAAATTAAGTTTATCTCAATCTAAACTAAGGGTGGCACGATATAATGGAAAGTAAGTTCCATAATGGATTTGGATGAGTTCCAAAGTTAAGACATTGTGACAGATACTACAACAAAAGGGCTAAGTATATAACTTCTATTATAGCAGCTAAAAGAGGGCATTTGTGTCAAGTAGTTTGTTATCAAACTAGGTGTAGTTCACAGCGGGATAATACTATGAAGATATATTGTACGACAATATTATCAACATGTTTTAACCCCAAAGAACTAAAGGTCTCACCAAAGGACCAAATTTATACAAAGCCATCTCATTAGAGAATGAGTGATACGTAGAGACGCAAAGACATGCAATTACACACGGACCTGGAAGTGTCAGATCCAGAGATCAGTTGACCACTAGAAATCGTGTACATACAACACCGGAAAGCCATAGGTGTTGAATACACAAAGGTTTGAAACTAGATTATTGACTCTAGTGTAAGTGGGAGATTGTTGGAGATATGCCCAAGAGGCAATAATAAAGTGGTTATTATCATATCTTCATGCTTATGATAAATGTTTACATACCATGCTATAATTGTATTAATCGGAAACATTAATACTTGTGTGATTTGTAAACATAAAAGAGTCCCTAGTAAAGCCTCTTGTTAAACTAGCTTGTTGGTTAATATATGATCATGGTTTCCTGATCATGAACATAGAGATGTTATTAACAACATGGTCATATCATTAGGAGAATGATGTGATGGACATACTCCTATAGTTAAGCGTAGCATAAAGATCAAGTCATTTAATATAGTTCATTTGCTATAAGCTTTCTGATACATAGTAACCTGATTCCTTCGACCATGAGATCATGCTAATCACCATCACCGGAAGGATGCTTTGATGACATCAAACACCACACCGTAACTGGGTGGATATAAAGGTGGCATTGAGTGTTCAGAAAGTATGTGTTGAGGCACATGGATCAAGAGTGGGATTTGTCCATCCATATGACGGGTAGATATACTCTGGGCCCTCTCGGTGGAATGTCATCCAATTAGCTTGCAAGCATGTGACTGGCTCACAAGGGATCACATATCACGGGAACGAGAAAAGAGTACTTATCGGTAACAAGGTTGAACTAGGTATGCAGAGATACCGACGATCAAAACCTCGGATAAGTAAACTATCGTGAGACAAAAGGAAATTGGTATCGTATGTAAGTGGTTCATTCGATCGCAAAGTAATTGTATAAGTATGTGGGAGCCATATGAATTTCCAGGTTCCTCCATTGGTTATTGATCGGAGAAGTGTCTCGGTCATGTCCGCATAATTCACGAACCGTAGGGATACACACTTAAGGATTCGATGTTGTTGAGTAGTTATGGAATGATGAGTAAGAGACTGAATATTGTTCGGAGTCTCGGATGGGATCCGGGATATCACGAGGAGATCCGGAATGGTCCGTAGAATAAGATTCATATAAGGAAAGTCCTGTTTTGGAGTTCGGGAATGATTCTGGTGTTTTCACCAGGAATGTTCTAGAAGGGTCTGGAAGGTCCCGCACTCCGGAGGGGAAGGGTACATGGATGTGTCATGACAATGTGGAATGGTTGCATCATGTACTAGGTCACTTGGCTGGGCAAAATAAAGAGAATAAATCAAATCGAAGTTTGAAAGTCAAACGCCAATTTGAAAAAGTCAAATCTCAAGTTTGCTTGGTGGAGGGAGAGTAGGAAACCTACTTGGGGAGGAAGTCCCACTCCCTCCCACCCGCCGGCCATGAGGAGGAGTTGGAGGAGGACTCCCTCCTCCCCAAACTGCCTCTCCCCTCCTATATAAGGAGGGGTAGGGCTCCCCCTCTCCCTACACCCAAAACCCTAGCCTCCTAGCCGTCGGCCTCCTCCAAGTCACCGCCGCCTAGGGCTCCTCTAACTCGGCGAGTTAGGATTTCCCCAAACCCTATCCGCCGGCCAAGCCCTCCCCTTGGTTCCCTCTAAACCCTAGATCACCAAGGCCTCTCTCATAGTCCACCATACTCGCACCGGCTTAAGGAGAAGCCCTGCGAGATCTCCCCTCTACTTCCGACACCACGCCGTCGTGCTGCCGAAATCGCGAGGAAAGTGCTACAACCTCTGCTGCCTGCTGGAACAAGGGAGAGGAAGGTCTTCATCGAGTACCGAACGTGTGACCGACTGCGGAAGCGCTGCCGAAACGCAGCGCCTGAAGGATTGTCTACGCGATCTTGAGATCGGCAAGAGTACGACTACATCACCCACGAGAATCTGCTCTCGTTAACCGCTTTGGAATCTTCGAGGGTGAGTTCCTCTATCGACTCGTTGCTACAATCTAGTAGATAGATCTTGGCTTGTTTGTGTGCATGCGGTAGAATTTTTTTGTTTTCCATGCTACGAACCCCTACACTTTAATCACTAAGTTTTCACATAACAAAATACTTTTTAATTGGAAGATAGCTGAAAACAAGAATATACTTGGAATGGTGTAACACACCATACATAGGAATTTATAGTGGACACTTTGTAATAACTTGGTTTCTTGGGAGTTGGAAGCATGAGTAGAACTCACTCATACAAGTGGAGGCTACCAAAAGACTGAGAGCAACCAACTAAGAGAGCAATAATGGACATAATCATGTAGAGCGACAAAACATTACTAATCAAAGCATAGAGTGGTATTACAAGTCAAGGACTAAATGATCATAGAGTCTATGGTGACTTGTTCATAGTCATAACATTGTGTGATCATGTGCTAAGTCAACCCAAACAAAACATCAAAGGAGAATACCACAATACTATGCTTTTGTATGCTAAAAAAATGCATGATTCTTTCAAGGCACACTAAGAAATCCAAATGACTTGGAACAAGACATGCTACAACAATAATCACTAAGCATAGGTCAAAACAACATCTAGCATGTCATGCTAAAGTCTAAGTCACAGTCAATGCAAGGTCCTCTTGCACTTCCAAGCAAGAACTTTCTACTCCTTTCCAACACCAATCGACTTATTTGAAACAACACAATGAGAACGAGGGTCCAAACTACTTTATTTGAGCAAACTAAACAAACTAAGCAGAGCAAACAAAAACTAAGATGCTCCAAGAACAACACAATAGTGCATGAAACGATAAAAACAAAGTGTCTACACAGACCTGAGCTTTTTATTGATGAAGAAGGGGATGCCTTGGGCATACCCAAGCTTTGACGCTTGTACCTCTTGGATATTTCTTGAGGTTACACCAAGGTGGCATCCCCAAGCTTGAGATTTTGTCCATTCTTCATCTCATTACATCATTCTCTCACTACACCTGAAATTTTTCCTTCATACAAAACTTCACACAATCTTGATTAACAACATTAGTGTATTCAAAAGATAATAGACCTTAGGGTTTAGCTTTGGAACAGAAAAACTTTCACTAAAAACACAAGATAATAAAGTAACTTCCTTTAAAAAGCACAATTCCTCAAAAGAGAACTAAAAAAAATCAATAAGAAGCAAATGCATATAATGCAGAAATCTATCAAAACAGACCAACGGGTAGAAACCGTTTTTTTTCTCGAAATTCTTCTATTTCTCAAATAAAAAAGTGTTGAACTAATGAAATTTATCTAACATACAGGGGGATTTATTCGTAAATTTCCAGCTCAATACGAGTTACAGAGACTCCTCACTATTTTTTATGGTGGAGGACAGAAATCTGTTTCAGGACAACAACTCCCCAAATCTTACTTCTCTCTCATTAGAGGTCATTCTTGGCACAAAAAGCAAATAAAAAGGATAAGGAGAGGTCATTACTGAAGTAATAACTTCCAAGACTCAAGGAAACTCTTGGGTTATCTCCCAACAAGTACTTTTCTTTAACGCATTCAAGTTAGGCACTCATAATTTGAGAAGATGCTCACATAAGAACTATGAGTTGAAGTAAAAGAGAGCATCAAGAAGCAAATTCAGAACACATTTAAGTCTAAGCCACTTACTATGCATAGGAATCTTGTAAGAGAATAAATCAAAGAAGCACAAAACAACAAGCATAGGAAAGCAAAACAAGTGCAACTTCAAGATTTTCAACATAAAGAGGGGAAACTTAATATTGTTGAGATACATAAGACCATGTTTCCCTCTCTCATAATAACTTTCAGTAGCATCATGAATAAGCTCCACAATATAACTATCACATAAAGCATGCTCTTCATGATCTACAAACACATATTTTTTATCAAGCTCAAAAATAGTGGGATTAAAACCTTCAAACCCACTTTTAGCAATTTTATAATAAGGTAACTGATCATTCAACATAGGACCATCATATAGAGATTTATCATAAACATTTTCTAAGCAAAACTCCTTAGTACCATGCATTTCAAAGTTAGGAACATATATAGGATTATCATAGATAACAGGGGCATAACTATTATCACAAGTTTTACCCATAGCAGATATTTCAAAAGAATCCATAGGAACATAACATTCATCCTCCTTTGGTAAGCATGGGGGGCAATCAAATAATGTAAGAGGTAAATGTCATGGTATTGCCAATGAGTACGCCATGGAGGGGTCCTCACAGTACGTGTTTAGAGACGTGGGGGAAGGCGGACGGTTGACGGGTACGAGGTTACACAGCTTACCCAGGTTCAGATCCCACAATGGTGGCGGAATCCTACTCCTGCTATAAATCACTATAATGACAATACACCGATTTACAGGGATTGACTCGCTGTGCGAGGTGTATGTTAATCGATGCCCTAAAGGCTCCCATAGGCCCGACTTATTTAGTTGCCAGGTCCTAGGGTTACAGGTAAAGTCCTAGACGGATAGGTTACAGAGTCCTACACTTCTTACTACTAGTCTAGCGTGTCTTGCACTCCAAGGCTCCGGGTACGTCGGTGAATCCTTCGTAGCCTTCCTTTATCCGGCATGGGCCTCCCTTCTGGATCCATCTAACTGGGCCGCCCAGCAGGCCATGGGCCATGATACCAACTGTGGGCCACCCGGGTTATCCAGATAAGAGACATGCTATGGGGATACCCATATAGCATATCCCCAACAGTAGCCCCCGGAGAACTCTGAGATCTTGAGCCGTCTTGCCTCTTCAGGTGGAATGATCTGTCTAGATGGATGTCGGCAAATCGTCAAGCAATATCTTGTAGTCCTCCCAAGAACCCTGCAAGGTTTCTCTGTCTTCAACTTATAAGTCAGAGAACTGCTGAATCTTCCATCATACTCTTCTCGTAGCCGGACTGGATCCGTCCATGCTAGAATATTCCGATGTGATGGTTCACCTGCCAGTGACAGCTAGGGCGACATAGACATAGGTCAGCAACGCCTCGTAACTCACATATGCACAAAACACAATCATGTCCGTTTTTACCGCGCGAGTGATACGAACCGTTGGCGGCGACGGTTGGGGACGTGGCAAAATTTCCGCGCACGCGCCCGCACACGTCATCCACGTGCCGACCATACAATCGTTTTGCACGAATCTTGACGCCAGGGGTTATAAATTGTAACCGCGGTGGATTTTTACTTTTCACCTCATTCTCCTCCTGCGTCGTCTTATTCCTCCAGCGAGCACCTCCTTGAGCTCTCCGCGATTTTCGTGAAAAACCCTAGCCCTTCAATCCTTCCAGTCACCACCTCTCCCCTTCCAATGGCCAGCAGTAGCTCTGCTCCCTCCATGGCGGCGTCCAGTGACACCGCGGCGAAGCCGGCGAGCACCATCCACGTGCCCCCAGAGGGCCTGGTGCTCCCTAAATCAGCGGAGATAGAATCCGCCGGCGGCGACCATAATCCAGCGGTGCTGGAGCTTCTGGAAGAGGAAAGCGATTCCCACAAGGGGGATTGGCGCGGTTCGGACATTACGGACCGCAAAATCAAAAACTGATCGTCGAGGGCTACCTCCCTGCGACGAAGGGGCTCGTCTGGCGGGCGGCACCGGCCGGCGAGGTTACCCCTTCTCCCCAAGCCGGAGAGAAGGTGTACCTCAAAGCACAACTGGTACGTGGCATCTCCCTGCCCATCTCTGACTTCTTCCTAGCTGTCCTTAGCCATTACCGAGTATATCCTCATAACCTCTCCCCCAATAGCATCCTAGCGCTTAGCAATTATGCGGCGCTTTGCGAGGGTTACTTAGGGATTAGGCCTAGGCTAGATCTCTTTGTCTATTTCTTCACCATCAAGAGGGAAGCCGGAGCCGGCAAGGACGAGCTCAGGAACTGTGGCACCATTAGATTTAAGATCTGGCTTGGCCGGCGGTTCCCCGACATCGTTAGCCACGAATCTTGCAAGAACTGGCAACAGACGTACTTCTACGGCCCAGACATCCCTCTGGCTGGCCGAGAAGAAACGTATCTAGACTTTGTCGACGGAGCCGCCGCTAAAGGACCGACATGGAGATCCCAGGCCATCCTTCCCTCCGACAGCGAAGCCTCCCGTGCCATCAGGCGGATAGAGTGGTTAGACACGGGTCTGACCGGGTTGGACCTAGCCATGTGCTGGTTCATCAGGCGGATCCAGCCTCTGCAGCACCGCTTGAAGCTAATGCATGAGTACACTAAGGATAGGAAGGATAGCCTCCGCATCTCCGAGGACAACTTCTCAAGCGACTCCGTTAAGCTCCGCCTCAAGGACATCGTCAAGGTGAAGGATAGGAAGCGTGGCTTCACCATCACCTATGACATGTTCATTGACGGCACGTGCCCAGAGGTAGGATGTTTATTTTCCGTGTATGATATTTACTCCAGTTCTTCCGTCTAACCATTAACATCTCATCTAACACTTTTGGGTTTTCACTTAACAGCTTAGCAGTCTAGAGGAGGATAGCATGGCTGTCCAAATCTATGACCCTAAGATGAAGGAAGTCACCGTCGTGTCCGACGACGATATCCTGCTGGCGTGAAAGCGGAAGATCTCCACCTATGACGCTGCCGATGGAGGCAAGAAGAAGAAGACGGAGGGTGGAGCCTCCAAGAAGTCCACTGTCGCCCTGGAGGCAGAGAAAAGAAGAGTTACCAGGATTCCTTTTGCCAAAGCACCCCCTATTATGTAAGCTTCTTTCTACCAGACATTGTCCATTGCTTGTCTTATTCCTGTACTTATACTTTTTGCATGTTTTAGGAAGAAGGCCAATAGTAGTTTGAAGAAGACCACCAAAACTTTGGGGGCTTCTAGAAATATTAAAGATATGTTGCATCGTGACATGTCCCACCAAGCATCTCCTGTCATCGCCCATGTTACTCCCAGCGTCAAGCCCACACCTGCTCCGACAATCTCACAGGACAAGGATGCATCTGGCCCTTCTGCCATGGAAGTGGACTCAGCTGCCTCCGCGGAGCTTGCCGTTATCGGCGAACAGGCAACGCAAGAAAGCACCACAACCCAAATGGCTGAAGATCCAGCTAAGGATGCCATCGGTAGCAGTAAGGCGGTGGTGGCAGGTGAACGACTGCTGAAGGCGGCGTCTTCGCACCCAAGACAACCATAGAATTCCCGAAGATAGTCTACCTGGAACTTACGCCGAGTAGCTCCGCTTTGGTTCCTGGTGCACCGCCGACATCTCCAACATGCGGTCTTGAGGAGCTTCTCCGACAAGTAGATATCTTGCGAGGAAACAGTCTTTCCTTTGGCAAGTTGCTTGCTGAGAGCGCTACCAACCTCAAGATCATTGCACTTGTAAGTTTTATTTGACTTTTGCATTTCATATGAGTATCCCACTGTAGCCCCCGAGGATTTAGACGAAAAACCATAGGTCTTTGCATCTAAATGCTCTAAGAGTGACTAAGCTAGAAAACTTCTCACTATGGCCCCCAAGTATATAGTTTGAATGAATTATTTCGACTAGATGCTTTTAGAGTATCATACGCAGTGTTTGTAAATTTTTATACTGTAGCCCCTAAGTTTCTAGTTGTAACTAAATTAGTTCCGACTAGATACTTAAAGAAAGACTAAGCATATGACTAAGTTAAAAAACTTTATATTGTAGCCCCCAAGCTTCTAGTTGAAAAATCAATCAGTTCCGACTAGATGCTTAAAGAAAGACTAAGCATTTTGCCAAGTTTTAAAAACTCTCACTGTAGCCCCCAAGCTTATAGGTGGATATTTATTAGGCTAGATGCTCCAAGTAGACTAAACAACGTTAAATATTCTTTCCATAGAATGAGAATGCTCAGAGAGGCGTGGCCAACGAGAAGTTCCAGAAGATGCGTGCGGACTTGGAAGCCGAAAAGGGTAAAATTGCCTTCTTGAAGGAACAAATCATCAAGAGCAAACGTCTGTTTTTCCTTTCTTTTTCGTATTCTGACTTGGTCTTGTACCAATCATTCTCCGAGTACTCACTGTGTACTGTTCTTTCTCCGACTTGCAGAAACCATTGCCAAGGCCAATGATATTGTGGAGCAATCCAAGCACATTGAATTGCTGGATAGCGAAAACAAGATCCTTAAGCAGGAGAGGAACGATATGCTGAAAATGCATGAGGAGTCTATGAAGGTCTTGCAAGGATTCCACCGACATGGAGATGAACCGCTTGAAGGAGGAGATTGTGATGCTGAAAGAGCAGAAGAAAGCTGCCGATGAGCAGAACAAACGCAATCTTGAAGCATATCAGATCCTCCCACAAGAGCGGGACTCCCTGGCGGAGACACTCCAGCAGGTTGAGACTCGCATCTTCAGTAAGTGATTCTCCGTCCTGTACTTCTGTAATTTAGATACTTTGAACTTTTGTGTTATTGAACTCATGCGTTTCCTTGTCGGAATTTTCAGCTCCTATTGGTTTGACCCAATCGCCTCCTCCACCAAAATAATGCATGGTCCTTGCCAGCAACTTTATCAACACCACCATTAAGCATGCCAAGGAGATAGCCAAGCCCCTCCAGATCAACATCAAAGCGGTGGATTCCGTGATGAAGTTCTCGGAGATCCTGCACCAAGCCCCTGAGCATATTGCAAGCTGGAAAGATTCGTGTACCCGGGCTGGCGCGAGGATGGCCCTTTCAGGGGTCAAGGCGCACTACGAAAACACCAACATCGACACGATGACCTCCAGCATCCCCGACGTGGATGATGATGGCCAAGCAATAGATCACAAAGCTATCTTGGCGTCGCTCACGGGTTTTGATACCAGAGTCGCCGAGTTGGTCGACCCTAATGTCTTCGTGACCATGGAGATCATTGACAGTGACAACCGAAGCTCCTCCGAGTCCCTCAAAACTGCCGACTTCGTAGAGGATGGCTCTCCTGCTGCTGATGACGCTGCGTCCAAGTTGCCTGCGCCATAGGAATGAAAAACAATTTGTAATATTTGTTTCCTCTAGAATTTGTATGCGGAAAAAACTACATGTTAACTTAAGGCGGAAAGACAATGGTTGTTATTTCCTACTACTCAAGAACTAGTTCCAGCATGCATATATTATTAAGCAAGTGCTAGCTTATCCATTACTCCAGTTTTTATGCTTGACTTTTCATGAGTTGGAGGACTCGTTGTCGGAACTATGCACTCAAGCGATGATGCCCTATGGTACCGTAAAAAACCTAAGCACAAAATCACCAACATCAAGTGCCAAAAGTGTAACACCCTCAGAATCGGCCCTATGCAAGTTTCAGCGCTTCCCGCCAAAACCCGCATAGAAACGATTCAAAGGTGCCCACCAGGCACTTGCGTGCGGGTGGAAAACGAAGTAATACCATTACACAATAGTCCTCGATGGAACTCACAAAACATATGTATACAACAGCGACTCAAAGAGTCAAGAGTACAGATATACAATTCAAAGATCCAAATCACCTGGCAAACGATATTGCGTCCGGGTACGGACAAGATGCAAATTGAGCTAAGAGCCCTGAAGAATAACCAATGGCGTCCATAACCCTGCCCAGGCCAAGCCGGAAGGGTAACCCTGCTAACGACGTCGATCTCAAAACCTGCTTAAACAAAAGGGGTGCCGACAAAGGGCATAGGAAAAAGAGAGCGGTCAGTACTGAGGCCAGTACACGGCGAGACTAGAATTCGGCGGTCCTCGCCTACATAGGTATGGTGGACTGAAGCGGCAGCGCAGCATGCACTAAACACCCTATAGAGACTCGATACAACTAGCGGCTATCAGAGAGGGGTAAGAAAGGCCTATTCGGAACCAACCTGATACTACCACCAAACATACCCATCCTGGTGTTTCCCCCTCGAGACCAAACGAGGAAGTCAACCGAGGAACTCACACCGTTGACAGTTTTATTCATTCCGTTATAGTTGCGGCAATTACTAGTCAAATAAAGATGGCATGAGTCATCCTGATATAATAAGCAGTGGGCAGTTTTAGTTAAACATTCCGTTGTAGTTGCAACACTTACTAGTCAGATACGATTAGCATGAGACATCCCAAACCCAGCAGTTGTTGGTACTTTTATTTAGCCATTCCGTTGTAGTGAAGCTGATTACTAGTCATATCGGATACAAGTCAAATTATAACAGTAAACTTTAGTTATAGTTGTCTATGATCGAGAACTGTGCTCCAAGTCGTCCATAACCGCGGACACGGCTTTTCGAAAAGATTTAACCCTGCAGGGGTGCACCAAAGTATCCACACGCACTTCGACCCTTTTTGCCAGATCAGTTAACATACACCCATCGGTATGTCGGCGGGGCCTAAGTCATGACGTTTCCCAGACCCAAAGCAAGTACATGGGGGCCACCCCACTAAGCTACCCGCAACGAAGTTGGCCGGCTCCGGAACGGACCCAGGGTTTGCGTCAGTGGCTGTAAACGACTGGGAACCCGAAAGTGTGACTGGGCTTGTCGATACCGCGAAAACACTCCGCTTACCTAAACAGTACAGGTGCTCCTCGCACAATCTTAAATAAAGCAGTAAAGCATGGCATAAGTACAGAATAGTAATAAAGCCCCAAACTACTTTGTGGCCCCCAGTTCAATACTTTGAAATCGGGTACTAATCGATGGGGGTGCCCATACACCCCACCTGTGGTTAGCGCGCTCGATCTCGGAACAGGTGTGAAGAACTCGGGGTCCTACGGGACACCAGTGAGCGGTTAAAATCCAAATATTGTCTATTACCCACCGGTGCCTCTGCATTTACCTACTTCAATTTAGTTTATTAAACAGTAATTAAAGCCATGATCATCTCCAACTTTAAACATGCGGCAATACTCCAACAACTGTGGTACTTGACGACACATAACAGCACTTGAGTAAGCAACTACGACACGCAAGTCCCACTATCTACCAAACAACAGGTAATAGGATGTGTCCAAGGCAATATGAGGCTGCAAGGGATATCACGGGTACGGAAACTAGAGCATCGCAACACAGATAGCAATAGATCAACAGGAGGAAATAAAGACTATAAAAGTAAGATGGGTAGAAAGGGGGAGATGCTCGCCTGAAAACATTATCGAAGGTTCATCCGAAGATCGGGTCGACACTCGCATCATCTCAACGGCCTTATCCGCGAAGAACCAAAACTCTAGAAGAAACACCGGATGCACTATTTAATACTACGGTAGAAGATCCGGCATGCTTATGATATGATGCATGGCAAGGCACAGATGTGATGCAACTAGGCAATATTAAGCGGAACCGGGGTCCTGACATTTAATTAAACGGTTCAAGTTATTTATCTACCCCGCAAATTAAATGTTGGATTAGCAAGACAAAACATGGCTTCGGTTCGCTATGCCAATTTAAATGGAGTCCGGAATAAGACAAAGATATCCCGCATATAGACTCCATATTTAATTTAGGTGAATCGCCAAAATACCCCCAACATCCATAATATGTATGCGAGTATGGACAATTTAATATGCAACAAGTTTGTATTTCATTTATAAAAATAGGGGCGCAAAAAGGGGTCACACATAGGGGTATCGGTGATCTTGGACTCCGGGGGTTCGGGTTCGGTCTTCACCTCCGGCGACAGGGTCTTCAAGGATCCGTGAAGCAGATCTTGGGAGGCATCGCCTTCGCCTTCGAGCTCCGGTTACAAGTGTCGGTGTCGATCTTGGATTAGCGCCAGTATTCTTCGAGTCACACCGAATCGAAGATCTTGCCAAAATTTACTTGAAGATCGGCGCACCCAAAATAGATGGCCACACATGATCACCACATCTCCGCATCATTCTTCTCGGGCACACGTGTAGGATCGAACACAAGGAATTAACCAAAACGGAACAGTGGCACATACCACGAAGCTGAAGATAGGCAAGTTCCATACATTGAATAGGACAGAGGCCCGCGAGGGCTGCAGGAGGCCTTGTCGGTTAGAGGGAGTAGAGCCTGGGCCAGCGCGAGGCTCCCAGGAACACCGAGAGGCTTGCAAGCTCCTGCCCATGGTGGGACGGCGATGACCTGGGCTTCGTTGGCCAGCAGAGGCGGTGAGAGGAGGAGCCGGCCGGGGAGAGAGAGGAGTCGCTGCCGCAGCGAGGAGCTCATCCGGGAGCGGTTGCTGCGGGGTCGGGGATGGCGACGGCTAGGCGAGGCCAGCAGCGGCACTGACAGCCGAAGAGCAAGGGCCCGACGGTCGAGCCAGGGGAGGCGGCGGTGCTGTGAATCTAGAGGAGGCCGCGGCCGGCCGTGGAGCTCGACGGGGCGAAGGGCGCCCGCGCCGGCGGTCGGAGCTTGCAGGGCCAAGGGCGGCGAAGAGGGGGTCACAGGCCGGTGACGCAGAGGAGAGGCGCCTCGGTCGGGGATGGCGCCGGGAAGCAGGGAGTAGTCCTGGCGGTGAGGAGCGTCAGGGAGGAGGCGGAACTTCGGAGGCGACCGGACGTGAGGAGGCCGGCGGCGGCGATTGGGGATCGACGGAGGAAGGTGGGGTTCGAGGATGAGCGAGCGGGTCAAGGAAGGGGAACACGATCGTGACTGGGTCGGGGTGGGGCCGCGTGCGTGTGGAGCGGGCGACATCGCGGGTGCATCCGCGCGCGTGTTGTGTTGGGTGCGATCTGTGGGTTTGGGTTTGGGTATGGGGCTAGCTGCTGGTGGGGCACATGCCGAGCGTGTAGGGCGTGTGTTTGGTGGCGTGGTGTTGGGGTTTGCAGGCAGCGCACATGGAGTGGATTGGGGTGGCGGTGGGGACGGGGACTGGGGTGAGGGTCTAGGGTTTGGGGGGTCTGGTGAGGTGGCAGGTGGTGGTTGGGTGGATGGAGGGAGGATAGCTGAGGTGGCGAGCATCGATTGGGTGGGATGAGGTGGAGGAAGGGTGGGTAGATTAGGTTGGGGTAGGAAAAGGGTTTAGGTAGTCTGGTTTGTGTACTGGGGGTGGCCGACTGGGTCGGATCGGCCCGGTACGGCTGCCCCCTAAAAAGTAAACTAAATATTTTATTATTTAAAACGGGGCGTTTGAAATCCATTGGTAGACGAAACAAAATAATCCGGAGACCCGGGTTTTAATTTGAATTAAAGACGGGGCGTTCGGAAGACAAAAATAGATTTTTCGAAGATAGTTTTATGCAAACAAATGCAAGATGACATGACGATGCTCAAATGCAAGGTGGCATGATGACATGAGCATGCGGTCATGATGGTGCAATGCACAAAAACAACGCGATTTTCTAGTAGTGGTTTTGCGGGGCGCCACAATTCGACACCACTAACAATGGATCTCGCCCTCGAGATCCGCCTCATGGTACCGGGAAGAAGGGCGGCGATCTGAATCTTCTCGCATCGTGTAGATCCTCGCGACACCACTAACAAGAGGTCGTTGTCCGTGATCGTCGAGAGAACACTCCGGGAACAAAAGGTCGAAGGTAGAGGTATCAACAAATAAAGCCACCTCTAGCTTCGATGGAAAGAGGGAACCGATGCATTCTCATCCACTTCAATGTACACAAGCGAATAGAGTGAGTAGTCGGCATGGGGGCCAGTCCATCACGCACCCAAACTATTACTCTGCACAATCAGTAGAAAAGCGTGCAACCATTCTCGGAATCAGACTGAAGATCTCGACAATCGAGGTTCAGAAACAAAGGAATGATGTAGACTCTGCATCGGATCTGGCGTAGATGATGTCGTCGCGTCGGAAAACACCGGAAGGCACGAGAAGGAATAAAGAGAAGTCCACCAGACGAAGGGTTCCTCGGATAGCATGAAGACCAGATGTAGCAACACCGTTACCAAAGGAGGAAGCGAAACCCTGAAGGTACGATGGAACCCAACCACGAGAAATCCTGGACTCGAAGAGAGAGAAGAGAGCGGATTCAAAACACGCAGAGGTGAGAGGAGAGCAGCAGAGGGGTAAGGAGTAAAATCAGACCTAATCATAACTATCCAACCGATTTTTCAAAAATAGTTTTGACACTCTACTTCGGCCGTTAGCTAGGTTATCCTACAGGCTGGACTTGTGGGGTATCGTAACTGCTGAGCTCTGATACCACTCTGTAACACCCTCAGAATCGGCCCTATGCAAGTTTCAGCGCTTCCCGCCAAAACCCGCATAGAAACGATTCAAAGGTGCCCACCAGGCACTTGCGTGCGGGTGGAAAACGAAGTAATACCATTACACAATAGTCCTCGATGGAACCCACAAAACATATGTATACAACAACGACTCAAAGAGTCAAGAGTACAGATATACAATTCAAAGATCCAAATCACCTGGCAAACGATATAGCGTCCGGGTACGGACAAGATGCAAATTGAGCTAAGAGCCCTGAAGAATAACCAATGGCATCCATAACCCTGCCCAGGCCAAGCCGGAAGGGTAACCCTGCTAACGACGTCGATCTCAAAACCTGCTTAAACAAAAGGGGTGCCGACAAAGGGCAAAGGAAAAAGAGAGCGGTCAGTACTGAGGCCAGTACACGGCGAGACTAGAATTCGGCGGTCCTCGCCTACATAGGTATGGTGGACTGAAGCGGCAACGCAGCATGCACTAAACACCCTATAGAGACTCGATACAACTAGCGGCTATCAGAGAGGGGTAAGAAAGGCCTATTCGGAACCAACCTGATACTACCACCAAACATACCCATACTGGTGTTTCCCCCTCGAGACCAAACGAGGAAGTCAACCGAGGAACTCACACCGTTGGCAGTTTTATTCATTCCGTTGTAGTTGCGGCAATTACTAGTCAAATAAACATGGCATGAGTCATCCTGATATAATAAGCAGTGGGCAGTTTTAGTTAAACATTCCGTTGTAGTTGCAACACTTACTAGTCAGATACGATTAACATGAGACATCCCAAACCCAGCAGTTGTTGGTACTTTTATTTAGCCATTCCGTTGTAGTGAAGCTGATTACTAGTCATATCGGATACAAGTCAAATTATAACAGTAAACTTTAGTTATAGTTGTCTATGATCGAGAACTGTGCTCCAAGTCGTCCATAACCGCGGACACGACTTTTCGAAAATATTTAACCCTGCAGGGGTGCACCAAAGTATCCACACGCACTTCGACCCTTTTTTCCAGATCAGTTAACATACACCCATCGGTATGTCGGCGGGGCCTAAGTCATGACGTTTCCCAGACCCAAAGCAAGTACATGGGGGCCACCCCACTAAGCTACCCGCAACGAAGTTGGCCGGCTCCGGAACGGACCCAGGGTTTGCGTCAGTGGCTGTAAATGACTGGGAACTCGAAAGTGTGACTGGGCTTGTCGATACCGCGAAAACACTCCGCTTACCTAAACAGTACAGGTGCTCCTCGCACAATCTTAAATAAAGCAGTAAAGCATGGCATAAGTACAGAATAGTAATAAAGCCCCAAACTACTTTGTGGCCCCCAGTTCAATACTTTGAAATCGGGTACTAATCGATGGGGGTGCCCATACACCCCACCTGTGGTTAGCGCGCTCGATCTCGGAACAGGTGTGAAGAACTCGGGGTCCTACGGGACACCAGTGAGCGGTTAAAATCCAAATATTGTCTATTACCCACCGGTGCCTCTGCATTTACCTACTTCAATTTTAGTTATTAAACAGTAATTAAAGCCATGATCATCTCCAACTTTAAACATGCGGCAATACTCCAACAACTGTGGTACTTGACGACACACAACAGCACTTGAGTAAGCAACTACGACACACAAGTCCCACTATCTACCAAACAACAGGTAATAGGATGTGTCCAAGGCAATATGAGGCTGCAAGGGATATCACGGGTACGGAAACTAGAGCATCGCAACACAGATAGCAATAGATCAACAGGAGGAAATAAAGACTATAAAAGTAAGATGGGTAGAAAGGGGGAGATGCTCGCCTGAAAACATTATCGAAGGTTCATCCGAAGATCGGGTCGACACTCGCATCATCTCAACGGCCTTATCCACGAAGAACCAAAACTCTAGAAGAAACACCGGATGCACTATTTAATACTACGGTAGAAGATCCGGCATGCTTATGATATGATGCATGGCAAGGCACAGATGTGATGCAACTAGGCAATATTAAGCGGAACCGGGGTCCCGACATTTAATTAAACGGTTCAAGTTATTTATCTACCCCGCAAATTAAATGTTGGATTAGCAAGACAAAACATGGCTTCGGTTCGCTATGCCAATTTAAATGGAGTCCGGAATAAGACAAAGATATCCCGCATATAGACTCCATATTTAATTTAGGTGAATCGCCAAAATACCCCCAACATCCATAATATGTATGCGAGTATGGACAATTTAATATGCAACAAGTTTGTATTTCATTTATAAAAATAGGGGCGCAGAAAGGGGTCACACATAGGGGTATCGGTGATCTTGGACTCCGGGGGTTCGGGTTCGGTCTTCACCTCCGGCGACGGGGTCTTCAAGGATCCATGAAGCAGATCTTGGGAGGCATCGCCTTCGCCTTCGAGTTCCGGTTACAAGTGTCGGTGTCGATCTTGGATTAGCGCCAGTATTCTTCGAGTCACGCCGAATCGAAGATCTTGCCAAAATTTACTCGAAGATTGGCGCACCCAAAATAGATGGCCACACATGATCACCACATCTCCGCATCATTCTTCTCGGGCACACGTGTAGGATCGAACACAATGAATTAACCAAAACGGAACAGTGACACATACCACGAAGCTGAAGATAGGCAAGTTCCATACATTGAATAGGACAGAGGCCTGCGAGGGCTGCAGGAGGCCTTGTCGGTTAGAGGGAGCAGAGCCTGGGCCAGCGCGAGGCTCCCAGGAACACCGAGAGGCTAGCAAGCTCCTGCCCATGGTGGGACGGCGATGACCTGGGCTTCGTTGGCCAGCAGAGGCGGTGAGAGGAGGAGCCGGCCGGGGAGAGAGAGGAGTCGCTGCCGCAGTGAGGAGCTCATCCAGGAGCGGTTGCTGCGGGGTCGGGGATGGCGACGGCTAGGCGAGGCCAGCAGCGGCACTGACGGCCGAAGAGCAAGGGCCCGACGGTCGAGCCAGGGGAGGCGGCGGTGCTGCGAGTCTAGAGGAGGCCGCGGCCGACCGTGGAGCTCGACGAGGCGAAGGGCGCCCGCGCCGGCGGTCGGAGCTTGCAGGGCCAAGGGCGGCGAAGAGGGGGTCACAGGCCGGTGACGCAGAGGAGAGGCGCCGGGAAGCAGGGAGTAGTCCTGGCGGTGAGGAGCGCCAGGGAGGAGGCGGAACTTCGGAGGCGACCGGACGTGAGGAGGCCGGCGGCGGCGATTGGGGATCGACGGAGGAAGGTGGGGTTCAAGGATGAGCGAGCGAGTCAAGGAAGGGGAACACGATCGTGACTGGGTCGGGGTGGGGCCGCGTGCGTGTGGAGCGGGCGACATCGCGGGTGCATCCGCGCGCGTGTTGTGTTGGGTGCGATCTGTGGGTTTGGGTTTGGGTATGGGGCTAGCTGCTGGTGGGGCACATGCCGAGCGTGTAGGGCGTGTGTTTGGTGGCGTGGTGTTGGGGTTTGCAGGCAGCGCACATGGAGTGGATTGGGGTGGCGGCGGGGAGGGGGACTGGGGTGAGGGTCTAGGGTTTGGGGGGTCTGGTGAGGTGGCAGGTGGTGGTTGGGTGGATGGAGGGAGGATAGCTGAGGTGGCGAGCATCGATTGGGTGGGATGAGGTGGAGGAAGGGTGGGTAGATTAGGTTGGGGTAGGAAAAGGGTTTAGGTAGTCTGGTTTGTGTACTGGGGGTGGCCGACTGGGTCGGATCGGCCCGGTACGGCTGCCCCCTAAAAAGTAAACTAAATATTTTATTATTTAAAACGGGGCGTTTGAAATCCATTGGTAGACGAAACAAAATAATCCGGAGACCCGGGTTTTAATTTGAATTAAAGACGGGGCGTTCGGAAGACAAAAATAGATTTTTCGAAGATAGTTTTATGCAAACAAATGCAAGATGACATGACGATGCTCAAATGCAAGGTGGCATGATGACATGAGCATGCTGTCATGATGGTGCAATGCACAAAAACAACGCGATTTTCTAGTAGTGGTTTTGCGGGGCGCCACAAAAAGTCACTACTCCAGAATCCACATAAAAACAACAAAGAACGTGTAGACCAGAAAACTTAAGTTAACGCCCATAGGCGGAATTTTCACAAGTGCAATGTCGCGGCCGAATATGACGTGGTACACGCTCTTGAAGGGGACCACCTCAAAGGTCATGCGTTCTTGGCGGTAATTATTGACATCGCCAAACGCGACCTGAAGTGTGATGCACCCAAGGGACCGAGCCTCCCGACCAGGAACTACGCCATGGAAGATGGTGCTGGTCTGACTTAGGTTTGCCTCCGTCAAGTTCATCTTGTGCAGTGTATCCAGGTACTTGATGTTGATGCTGCTTCCACTATCCACCATACATTTGGTGAACTCGTTGCCATCAATTAGGGGGTTTATGATCATGGCATATTGGTTCTCCATAGGGATGAGGTCTGGGTGATCCTTCTTGTCCCAAGTAATTGGAATATCCGACCAGCGCAGGTACTGGGGAACTGGGGGTAGAGTGACCATCAGTATCCTCATGGAGTTCTTCTATTGTCGGACGGTAGGGGTGCCAAGGAAAGTGTGGAAAACTGCAGCCTTCTTCTCGAAGGGCTATTTGCCCTTGCCGTCGCTCTTGGCGGCGTGCTTGGGGTCAACGTCCTCGTCCATGTCACTTGAATCCTTGGACTCCTCCTCCTTCTTTCCCTTGCCCTTTCCTCGTGGTCTATTCTTCCGACTTCGTTTGTAGCCGGACTTCGGGTCTTCCTTGAGGTCGTTGACGAACTTGCAATGGTGATTGGTGTGTGTGGCTTTGCCATTGGCGTCGAGGTGTACGAGGCATGACATATCGCGGTACTCCTCGTAGGTTTGGGGAACGCGGGGTGCTGCCGGGGTAGTTTCACTACCTCGCTACTGCCCATGACCAGCCCCCGTCCTCGGCCACGCTGTCCTCCATCACCTCGTCCTGCAAAAGTCATGGCGACCATGTCGGAGGCTTGCTTTTCTTCTGGCGGGTTTTTCCGCTTTGTACTGCTATTCCTCTTAGCTTGGGTTGGAATCTCTATTGCCGGAAACGATCCGCGCGTGTCATCGTCGGCAGCCGCGAACTCACTAGCCAGCTGGATCATCTGATTGAGGTCGAGCTAGTGGTTGTCTTGCAGGCACTTCAATGTATGACGGAGCAACATAACTCTTTCCAACCCATCGATGAAGGCAGACATGGCGGTCTGGGAGTGCACTCCTGCGCAGGAATTCTTCATATCCAGCCAGCGGGAGAGGTAGGCGCGAGATGACTCGTCTTTCTCCTGCACACACTGATGTAAGTCGCCAACAATGCAGGGACGTTTGTACGTTCCCTCGAAGTTCTTGGTGAACGCTTCTTGCATGTCCAACCAATTGAAGACAGACTTCTACGGCAAGTCATCGATCCATTGTTGGGCCGTGCCCGCTAGCATCAATTGGAGGTACTTGACGGCAACGTTGGGGTTACCCCCGGCGATCTCCACCGCGTTGTCATAATCCTGCAACCATGTGGCTGGCTTGGCGGTGTTGTCATAGGGCTTGATGGCCTTGTCAATCCGGAAATCCTTGGGGTAAGCTGCGGTCCGTATTACAGGTCCAAAGCAGCGTGGTCCCAGGTATGCTCCATCCCGGGCCTCATGGATCTTGTCTAGACGTGATCGTGCATCGTATGGCTCCAGGCTTATTTTCTTATTTTTGCCATCAGGGGATGGGCTGCGTGAACGACGCGGGCCTCCTCCGCCATGGTGGCTGCTGGGTGGTGACGGAGGCGGAGGTGGCGGTGGGTTAGCCTTCTTGTTATTGCCCTCCTGCGACGCCTCACGCTTGTCACAGTTGCTTGTCGGACGCGGAGGGTCATGGCGTGACCTGCTCTTGTATCCTTGGCTGCGCTCTCCATCGTGGCGGGCCTGATCCGCATTGTCGCGGATGACGATGCCATGTTGCTTTGGCGGAGGCATGTCCGTGCGATGGCGAGCCTTGGGGTCTTCGCGATGTCGGGAGGATCGGGGCGGTGGAGATGGTCGACGAGGGTGAGCTTTACCTCTGTGGTCGGAGGATATGGGGATAGCGTCCTTCCTGTTGCGTGTATCCCTCTGTCTTCGCTCTGATGAACCCGTCTGGGACCCGAAATCCTGAGGAGATCTATCCCCTGGCGTCTTATGATGAGTAGACTGGCAAAACGTTGGGTTAGACTCAAGCCTCTGAGAGGTGGCCTTTTCATGCTGTTTCACCACCTTGGACACAAGGTCATAGACCCGCTCCACTGCCTTGGGGGATCTATCCTATTCCAGAAGGGTCTTGGCAACGACAAGATTAAGAAGGGGAGTGGGCATCACCTACCTGCCTTCGCTGTCAATGTATGGCTTTGCTTGTGGCGGCTTCGAGGGGGCCCATCCTAGGTTTCTTCGTACACCAGGATCTTTGATGACGCGAGCCAGAGCTTTCTTAGCCTTCTGCTGTTGGATCATAGTCTTGTACTCGGCCTCCATGGATCTAGCTTTCTCTATTGACTTCTGCGCGTTGGCCAGATCTCGATCTAGCTTGGCACCTTGCACCGCGATGGCCTGCGCTTCCTCCAGCAGCTGCTGGCGCTTCTCATCAAGCTGGGTTACGTTCCGGATATGAGCTATGGTCAAGGGCTCGACGAGGAGATTACTGTACATCACTCTATCAGCCGGAGTAATCTGGGCAGCAGTAGATGTGGATGCCGAAGGCGGCGGGTTTGGGGTGTTGTTGTTACTCGGACCAATGTTGAGTTCCTGCGGCTGCTGCATTAGGTTAGACGGAGGGGGCATGACCTTTGCACGATCCTTGTCGGCAGCAACAAGTGGTCCCTTCCCCTTGTCCAGCGCTTTAGGATGAGCTTGTCCGGGTTGGTCTTCTTCCATCACGGCCCCAATGGCGACGAACACCTCTCAGGACGTGACGTCTTTGCTAGCTCGCTCGCATTTTTGGAAGTCCTCCTCCATCTCCTGCATAGCTTAATCTAGCTCGTCCGGGCTGAAATCTATCTCCTCCGAGTAAGCACTGATGTCGGCGTAGAGCGCGTAAAACACAGAGTCGGAGGGTGTCGGGGCTTTGCCGACAATGGGTGATGGCCGGGCGACAGCGGCAATGATGACTGGAGGTGGTGGTGCTACTGCAACGATGACGACTGGAGGCGGTGGAGGTGGCGCTGACGAGGTTCGATCTCGTCAATGCTCATTGTTATGAGCTTGGGTTTTGGAGAAGATGGGGGTGCTGGAGATCGCGGAACGGTTAACAGACGAGCAACTAGGGGACACGAGATTTACCCAGGTTCAGGCCCCCGGAGGGAAAACCCTACTCATGCTTGTCTGCTCTTGATTATGGCGGAACCGAAAGTTACAGGGGTGCGCAGATGCAATATGGCATGGAGGTGTGTATGCGGTGGTATCAAATATCCTCCTCGTCGTGCCCTCCTAGCCTTTATATAGAGGTAGGCAGGTCCCGGGCATAGATCGAGTCGGTTACAGGTTTAGGGTTTGCCCCTTTGAATATTCTATCTGTTCTAGTCTTGCTCTCCAAGGATCCGGAGACGTCATGGGTTTGGGCCACCCGAAAATCTTCATGGGCCGCGTATATTCTTGTGGGCCTTCCTGGGGCTGGACCAGGTATGCTAATGTCGTGTACCTGTAGGGTATAACCATGTCAGTATCCCCCGAGTGTTCAGTCGAATCGTAGATTCGGTTGAGGACTCTTCAATCTTTTGGGTGCGGCTGTTTTTGTTCATCAGAGAATGATTCTAGTATGTAGGGATTGTTGATGCGTGTGCCTGACTCTCCCAACGGATCAGGGTCAGTTAACTGTCTTAGGACAAAACAACACGATCTTCTTTAGATTCGAGTCCGTCGACTCGAACCCGGAACAGATGCTGGCGTAATTCGACTCAGGCCGTTAAGGTCTTACAGGAGTCGAATTCCAGTAGTTTTCGGATGATGTACCAAACGCGTCCATCGGGATTTTCATCGCGCCTGTTGGCATGGATTTTTACTAGTAGAGCGCAGTCGGGTGCATTACCAGGCCATCATATGGTATCTGTAGGTCTTATCTTTGCGTCGCAGACACACCATCCAAAATTTTATCACCGCGGAGGTGTTTCGGGTGGCCAAGGAGAGCGTTACTCACTTTGGCGTTGATTGGGGCAAAGTTGCCGAAACGTTTTTGCATTCTGATCCGAAGATCACAGTCAAAGAATTCATAGGGTGTGCGGCCAGCGCTCCATATGGGAATAGCCCCGAGTGTCTGTTTGAGTCGTAGACTCGAGCAGAGACTTTAATTCAGCCATTCTTTGCTTCAGGTCCATAGGACACAATTTTTTCGGATGCTTGAATCAATCCTCCCTATGGGAGTAGCCCCCGAGTCCGTAGTGGAGTCGTAGACTCGACGCAGGACTCGAAGAATAGATCATTGGCGTAGTACCTTATTCATGCTTCGGGTGCGCGGCCAGCGCTCCTGACAGGAGTATCCCCCGAGTAGTTGCTCGAATCGTAGATTCAAGTGCATACTTTAGCTGTATAGCCGAAGGTTTGTAACCGTTGCCAGTATGGATTTGATGACGTCAGTGCTGACGATCAGTGACCTCAAGCGTCTGCGGCACCAGAGGTGACGTGACTGGACGAATGTGGGTCCCACTTTCTGACTTGGAGTTGACTGGTCACGCGTGACGTGGCGAAAATTACGGCGTCGCCTTGGTTTCCGTGTGTAGTGGGCGGCGTGCGAACGACGGTTCGCTGCTGTGCTGACACGTGGATGGTTGGATTTAATGCTGGCGCTAGGGCTTCCAGATGAACGGTCTTTGTTCATCGTGTTCATCCTTATAACTGATGGGAAAAATTGTGGTTTATTTTCACCGCAGCCACTTGCTTTCTACTGCTTCCATTTTCTTGAGCTTTTCTCGCCGCGTGCTGGAAGTTCTTCGATCTTTCCCCTCCTCTTTCCTGCGCTTGCACCGCCGCTGTCGTCGCGCTACAATGGTGAAATCAAAGAAGACCTCCACCAGTGCTGCTGCCGGCGGCAAGAAGGGCACTGCGGTGACCCAGCATACCACTGCATGTTGTAGTATACTATAGTCGTGGACATAACACTCATAGAGTACCATTCCGCAAATATTACATCCTCAGAGTGGTACAACAAAAACAAAGCGGGTCCATATCATACATTATCATTATTACAACCAGAATTACATGACGACTTTGAGATCCTCCTAGGTCCATAGAGGTATCCCAATGACTCAGGGCTAAGCTATAATAATTCTGAGAGCAAGATAAAGAAGCAAACTAAACTTTAAGGTTTATACGAGATTTAATATAGATAGGGGACAGAGATCTATGATACTAGACAAGATCACTATATATGATACATCTACACTTCAGATACGTCAGGCTCCATTCCATAGATGTTTTTGTAATTGTTCCCTTCGACGCTTCCGGATACTTCTGGTTCGTCATAACGGAATTCTTCTTGGTCTTCAATTGAATATAGTATTTCCTCTTCCTGACCATTATTGTCTTCAGAATCTAGCAAGGGTTAAGAAGATACGTTGAGTACGAGCGTACTCAGCAAGTTCACTAAAAATGTGTGTTTGATGCACTATATCTATAGCCATATACCATAGGTCATAGGCAATGCAGGTTTTCGTAAACATTTCTTCAAAGTTTGCTTTTATTCTGAAAAGCTATGTCCGTCAGCCTTCACAGGTTTACCAGAACTTTGATGGAGTTCCTTTCCTGCAGCGTTCGCAGCTCCTTCCCGGAACAGGGAGTAACAAGTTATAGTTCTTACACTCTGCAGAGGTGCATCAGTTTACCCATGAGAGATCAAATCCTTGATGCACAACCGGGCGAATCTTTCCCGTCCACACTTCCTATGGTGTGGGGACCAGTAGATGATCCAAGCCAATCACTGTCCTTCTCTGCGACCCCGCATACACCGCAATTGTTGTATGCCCAAACTCAAGGTAGACCTTTCCCTGTATAAAACGGATATACCTTAGTTGGATACACACAACAACCATTAACACTAGTAATCTGTCTTTTGTAAGCCCAGATCCACGGTAGACCTTTCCCCGTATAAAACGGCTATACCCATGATCTGCAACTCACGAATGCCCAAAACTGTGTCCAATGCATGCGAAAGGGAGCCGATCCAGCTGACTTCTCCGTCCCATTCCAAATATCATGGTTAACGGGTAATATACGGTGCAAGAATCACTGACGACATTGGTTGTTAAGTCCTAGATGATATATTCCTGTGCAGTGGTATCCCAACTGCCAGTCTTAATAGATTAGCTGATCACCCTAGATCAGTAACCGATACTTCAAGTTAATTATGAAAATAGTGTTTTCGACCTTTTTGAAATGCAGGTGATGACACACAGTTTGCAACTACTTTACAGAAAATAATCAAAGGACATGAGCAAGTGTGAACTTGCCTTGATATAGCGAAGTATTGTAGTCGAATGTCTCGACTTGACCCTGGACCTCGGGTTCTACAAAAATATCATCATTGCCCGGTAAGGACAATGTTTAAAGAAGTAATATGTTGTTATGCATAAGTAATGAGATGCATAATGCAAAATCCCAAGTAATTCTTCAATTATTACCAGTGAGATATATTTATGATTTATTTAAGATTTGCTTTAGTTTAAGTTTACTTCATAAGAAAGATAAACATATAAAATATGAAGAGTAAAGTATAATTATAATATAATTCTATGGTTTCATGATATTATGTAATTATTACAAAATTCATGTTTTAAGAAATGGTATAGTTTTTCTTTTGAAGTGGCAAAAATAATAACATTTGAAGAAAATATTATTTATGTTAAGTTATTCAACTTTGAAGATTAATAGGATTGAAGCTATGGTTTTGTAATAAGTTTTAATTGATTTGAGTTATTATATATCTAGCTTAAGATTTCTTAGACCAAAGTAAACTATAAAAATGTAATTGGACTTGCGATATGGCATTTGTAGCATTATCAATTATTAGGGTTTTCCTAAGCATAAATAAAAATAAAATCTTATAATTAGGAAACTTTGTTTTAAAGATGTAAATTTAGCATGTGTAGTATTTATAGATCACACTTTGAGATTTTTCTTTATAAATAAAAATAGATGGATTTTATTATAATTTATTTAGTGAATTTCAAGTTTGATAAATATGATTATTTATGAATTTTTAATGATTTGCAAAGAATAACTTTGTAAATCCTTGACTTATAGTTAGTTAAGGATTTTTAAAAGAATATTATAAAGTTAATTGTTTACACCTAGATTATATATTAAATTATAATTATGGTTTAGACTACTTAGAGTCAGAAGATTATGTTTTAAATAAGATCATTTCTTACTTAGGAAAGAATATTAAATAATTAACAAAACAATTATCTTATTTTAATAACTTAGATAATTCAAGTTATATGATCTAAGAACTTTAAAATGTTTTTATAACATTATACTTAGGATTTTTCTAGTAAATATACTTGTTTAAAATCTTAGAATTAATTTTTTAGGTATTATCTTTATTTTCATAAATTTTCTTAATTATTTAATGTCTTTAAATATTTGTTTTATATTTTATTTGTAAAAAATTTAAGTTAGTATTTTTATGAGATAAGCTTTTTATTCCTAAAAATGATTTTTATTTATTTTAGGAATATTTCTAAATTTATTAATTTTCATTTAAATGTTTAAGGGTGTTAATATTTATTTGTATTTTATTAAACTTAAATAAATATGATTATATTTTTATTAAGTGAATATTATTTTAATAAACACTTGGATGTATTAAATATATTTTTAGGATTTTTCTACATTTTTCTAGAGCTTAAAATGTGTAGAGGGTATTTTAATAATTTCCACTTTTGTTTTTTATTTATATTGGGCCTAGTTCTTGGGCCAATCTAGCCCAATCCACCTAGTCCACCAGGTTGTACTAAGCCACAGAGCCCAACCGAACGAGTTGGTCAACCCGACCCATACACACACACTCTCTCTCTCTCTCTCTCTCTCTCTCTCTCTCTCTCTCTCTCTCTCTCTCTCTCTCTCTCTCTCTCTCTCTCTCTCTCTCTCTCTCTCTCTCTCTCTCTCTCTCTCTCTCTCTCTCTCGCCTCGACCCCTCTTCCAAGTGATGTCGCGGCGCTGCCGCCGTCGCTGCTCGGCTCTGGCGTGCTCCGGCCTCCTCGGCCACCGCCGTGCTAGCCGACTAATTATGATCCGGTGCATCAACTATTTCTTTTCGATTTGAAGGGCATGGCCTTCCTCGACCACGCGCAACCCCATATGGTGCCTAGGGTTTCTGTGCCTACCACCCTGAGGTGCTTCCATGGCGATTTGGTGGTGTTTCGGTGTTGATTTGATGCCGTGTTGATGCTTCATCGTTGGATGGCTGCTCGAGCGGCTCGGCATGGTTTAAGTGCCTCAGTGCTTCTTGTGCTGCCGTTTACTGCGCCCTCCGTCACCGGTCTGCTTCCTCTTCTCGAGATTAAGCAAGGACCACCAGTGAGTTTCTCCTTCCCCTCTATTCCTCTTTTTGTTTATCTCTTCCTCATTGCTCTATATGAATCCTAACTAGAGTTTCCCCTCTGTAATTCTGTTAATGGCTCTCTAGAAGCTGTCCAACAACGTTGTTGAACATATTTCTCTTAGCAAGATTTATGCTTAATACCTTCTGAAATTCCATTAGTCAGATGCTATGTTGTTATTTTAACTGGAGCTCATACTCTCATGCAATAGATGGCCTTCTTCATAAATTGGCTACAGAAGAAATGCTTGGATTACACCATGTGTCTAATTTCCATTTAGTGAGCTCCTTGTGTATTTGAATGAATTGATATTTGAGTTTAAAGTACTGAATCTTTGCTTTAGTGAGTAGTTCCTGGAATCTACTATATTTGTATGTTGACTTTAATGACTCTCCCCTAAACAGAATGAATGTCCTAGTGACTATTAGTTTGTATCCAAAAATGATTCCTAGTATTATCCCTAGAAAGATGATTTATTTGATAGGGATGTGCCTTCCCTAAATACAATATCACATTTGAATTAAACTTTTACAGATTGCTCTACTAATTACCATTTTGTGATGCCCTCCTTATACTGTCATCCTGATAACACTCTAATCTGACATGATTCTTAGTTATATTACTAAGGAGATGCTTTAAAAGCATTAATTAGTTATAATAAGTTTGAAATGGTTGTGAAGCTGTGTTGGCTGGGAATTAACAATGGCCTTGTTGGAAATGATTCCTGCCCCTTTTTGGGATTTAGGAAAAATGATTAGAAACCTATCCTTTTGCTTGTAGATATGTTCATAATATAGTAACTGTTGAGGATCAAGTTAAATGAAGTGGTTAGTAGCTCTGCTGTACTAGATTGACTACTGTGGTGCCTCTATTCAGAGTGTGCATAGTAAGATTACTTAATAGAATGAGTTGTTGCTATTTCTAGCCTATGATGTAGGTCCGAGGCTTTATTTTTGTTGCTCATGGTCATATGCTGTTGTTGCCTTTTAGCCGGCCTTGCAACTTAGTTGGCTAATGTCCAACTACTATTAGTAAGACATTGATCATATGATTCCTATTTATTTTTAGCTAGGAAAAGGATTATGTGGTGCTATTCTCTTGTGCTATGTAGATTCACTAAGGAGATATCACTGTGCTGCCTCCCTTAGGATGGAACACAGTGATCTCCATTAATGTATAAGCTGAGCTTTCCAAGTAAAGTATGGAAAAAAATATCATTCAGTTTGGATGATCTTGATGCGTAATCCTAATATGTGCTCTTGGTCAATGATGCATAAGGCTGAGACCAATTCTTTCTAAGATAAGAACAGATGCTAGTTGGCTTTTTAACAGCTCTAGGATGAACTTAGTATAGCACTTATACACTTTACTGATAGCTCCCTCTTACCCAAAATTCCATCTTGGAAAAATAAAATAGGAGAACAATTGATATTAAATATTGTGGCTGTCTTTGAGATGAATAACAACCTAGTATGGAAGCTTGATGATGTTGTTCCTAAGATGCATGCGGCATGGCTGGTTGATATGTGTTGGGTGTATTTGCTGTTCTTGCTATGGTGAAGAAAGTTCAGCCTGGAACTCGCTCTGCTGCGGTTGTGTACTTATCTCTCTCTCACAGTGCCTCCTGTGTTGACAGCACATAGGTATGCATGTGTGTGAGAGCTGTGTGGTTGCTTGCTGTGATGTTCTGGATCAGATCAAGTTAAAATATCTTGGTCCTACTTTCTTACTTCCACTCTCTATGGTGAAACTTGCCCCTTTTATCCACTGCCAATGAGGTTGTTTTGAGGCAAAATTTGCAATAAGAACAGATACTATTTCATTTGGTGAAACTTGCCCCAATTTAATATGCTCAATGATGTGACAAAATAGTGCATCACACTGTTACTACTAAGAGCACTAATACTAACCTCTAATCCTTTTTTTATCTTCAATTTAATTTGTTTTGCAGGAATCAAAAGATTATCCAAGAATATCAAGACTAGATATAGGAATTGTAGTTTAGATTTGAATTACTATAATTTTCTTATTCTTTTGTAATAACCATGTAATACTTATATATTTGATTTAAAGTATTATAATTTAAGGATAATGTAATTTATGTATATATTCTTTTAACAAAGAATTCTTCTGTCTTTTTAATTATTGTAATTCACTTTCCATTTTCTTTATTCACTTATTTGTTTTCATTGTAATATTCCTTTATTATTTTATTGTAAAAGAACATTGTAATGTTGGATTTTAATAATCTTTATACTTTTACTTTTGAATTCTTGTATTTGTATTATTGTGAATATTTTTTTATAAGTCAAATTTCTTTCCTCATAACTCCAGAAAACAATAGAGGTCATGTCAAAATTCATATCACTCCCCTTCTGATGACACTAAAGCTAATTCATCGGAGTGAGAATTCTGATCACTCTAGTCTTTTAATTTGGCAAAACATTTACCCGGATTTTCAGATGCATGCATGCAGATGCACAAAATCATAAATCTACCCTTCGTTTTGTCCTAAATGCTGGGACGTTATAGGCACCGCCGCCACTCGTGTCACCGATGGTGGGTGGCGGCGCACGGAGATGCGTGAGGGCGACATGCGCAAGCTTCATGAGCGGGGTTTAATCCCGCAGGACAAGGAGGCCGTCAAGATCCCCGACGATGAGGTATTTCCCCGTCCTCCTGCAGGGTTTCGGGTGATGTTCATCGCCTTCATTATTCACGACCTTTCTTTCCCAGTCCACGAATTTCTTCGTGGGCTGTTGTTCTTCTATGACATTTAACTCCACCTTCTTTCCATCAATTCTCTTCTTCACATCGCTTGCTTTGTTGCTTTTTGCGAGTGCTGGCTCGGCATTGAGCCGCACTTTGGCCTCTTTCGGAAACTCTATTCCGTGAAGAGGCAATCCGGCTCCGACGGAGTTTATCCGATTGGCGGCCGCGTCATTTCTCTTCGATCTACTGCTCTTTTCTTCTCTTTCTCTATGTACGAGTCCATCCAGAACCGGCAGAGGAAGTGGTTTTATATCCACGACTCCACAGTGGACGGTAAAAACTTTGGCCTTGCCCCTTTCGACTCCACCCAGAAAATCCAGCCAAAGAGGTCCTGGAAGAACCATATCTTGGAGGGTGAGGTGGAGGAGATAGAGGAGCTCTACCATCGGGTGGAGGACCTCCAGGTGATTCCGGAGAAGGAGGTGAACGGTGTGGATATCATCCGCACCTTTCTAAAACGTCGGGTGCAGCCACTCCAGGCTAGGGCGCACCCGATGTTCATTATGGCCGCCACGACCCTAGGAGAGTTGCGGCTGAGGATCTTTCCGAGGGGGACCTTGACAGAGGCCTCCAGCCATTGCTGAAGTACAAGGCCGACGAGGACCTTCCAGGAAAGTCGCGGACCCCTCCGTTTAGTGCCTCTTGACCAGTTCCGCAGGTGTAGATCTAGGACATGCGCGTAGTGCTATTTTCGAGTGTGTTTCCTTTGCAATTATCTTTTCTGAAAGTTTGTCTTCATCGTGCAGGAGTTCAAGGTACCTGGCATGATGCCTCCACTACCCGAACGGTTTTCGGATGCGCCGGACAATGAAATCGTGGACTCTGTGTCCGAGCATCCCCTGGCACAGTCACCGACTGAGGAAGCCCCCAAGGCGAGCAAGGGGCGGACCCGAAAGCGGGCACGAAGCTCGAGCGAATCTTCGGATGCTTCGACTCCGCCAACTCCTAGGGACCCACCGTGCCTTTTCCGTCGCAGTGGAGGTGATGGTGCCTCTTCCTCTCCTATCCCGGTCGTTCCTGTACGGGTTGTAGCACCGCAGCCGCCGTCGAAGAGGACGAAGGAAGATAAGAAAGGCCAGAAGGCCCTGCCTGTTTTTAACTTGAGCGACATGGACTCGTAAGTAACTTCGGATGCCTTTTGCTATCTTTCTTTGTATTGTTGCTTTCTTGCCTTTGACTGTTGTTTTCCTTTGCAGCCACTGCTCCGAGGACTCTTTTAGCGATACCACTCATGAGATGGTAGGGGAGTCGAAGATGACGCCTCCTCCCTCTAAGACGGTGGCCACCTCTGGGGGCGCTGCTCCGAACCCCTCTCCATAGGAGGCTCGGGTGATCGTCTCCCAGAAGACTACAGCCGGACCTTCGGAGTCTCTGTCTGAGCATGTAAGTCTGTTCTCTCTTGTTGTGGGGGGAGCCCCCGAGCCGTATGATTTGCTGATCGTTGCTTCTTCTTTGCGTGTCTCGGGGGGATCCCCCAAGCGTTTTTCCTATGCTTGATCTTTTGCTTGTTTCTTCTTGCTGCCTTTTGTGCAAGGTGCGAATCAGCTGGTGAAGCAGCACCTGGCGTTGGAGGCCAGCCTGCGGTAGCTTCAAGGTACATCCATGACTAATCTTCTATTTTTTCGTCTACTTGCTGGCTTGTTGGGCTCATGTACGTTTTTGGCTTTTCGCAGATGATAATAACACCGCCCTCCGTGAGCTTGATGCTCTCAAAGAGAGCCTTGGGCGAGCGGAGAAAAAGGCCGAAGATGCCGTTGGGGCGAAGGAGTGCCTCGAGCGGGAGCTAGCTGACGCAGCTGCGGCCAAGGAGCGCCTGCAGCAGGAAGCTACGGACCGCGAGCAGCAGCTTGCTACCGCCGCGGCTTCGCACGATAAGGAGGTTGCCGAGAAGCTGATGACTGCTGCCAAAGCTATTTTGGGTGAGTGATTTCGCCTGTATGTTCTGTCTCGGCTGCCTTGTCTCTGTGCTTTTCTTCGATTCTTACTATGCCTTTTCCATTTCTCTAGATGCTACAGGCATTGAGTTCAACCGCAGTGCCCTGGAGCATGGTAGTGCTTTGGATGATGCTACTGTGGCGGTCGAAGACCGTTGCAGTACTGTGGTTGGCTCTCTTGCCAAAGCCAAGGAGGTCATCGGGCGCTTCTACAAGGAGCTCATTCCCAAGGGCGCTGCCCTTGAGGATATCGACTTGTTGGCAGATGCGTTGTCAGTGGATGCGCCCGCAGCCTACAAGCGCAAGCAGAAAGGCATCGGCGCATCCATGGGGCTGGCAATGGGCATGACATCTGGAGTGGAGCTGGATCTTCATCAGGTCACCTCCCAGATGCCAACAGCCCCCGACGGTTCCGAGGTAGCCTTCGCTCTCTTCGCCGCCCGCTGGAAGCGCTATGGGCCGAAACTTATTGACCATCTGGCGGAGTATGCCGCGAAGCAGCAGGAGGGGCAGGCACTCTGGCTCCGAGGCCACTCAGGATACAGCTGCTTAGGCTTTTTATTTGTAGTTCTAGGATAGTTACCTTCTACCTTCGCTGTAATTCACTTGATGAACACTTCTTGTGCCACACAGTGGCTTCTGTTGTATATAATGAGCCTTCGAGCTGTTGCCCAGTCTTGTGTTTTTATATATCCTTTTTGTTTTCCTTCGGGACCTTCGGGTGGCGACCCCATTGATACTTTGTCTGCTCCGCAGCCGCGACCATCCTTGGATGATGCGTCGCAACTTGTTTTTCTTCGTGACCGCTTCCGTAGTCTTGAGAAGGAGGTGCTTGGAATCCGAGGCCATGCGGACGGTTCGAAGTCGAAGGCAGAGCGAGGTGCCACGAGAGAGGAATATCTGATGGGGGAGCTGCGGCAGTTGGCCGAGCAGCTGAAGTGTAAGTTTCTTCGAGCTTCTGCTCATTTTCGGATGCGCCTGTTGGCGGGCCATCTTACTTTGTAGTTGTTGCAGGTGCTAACCTTGTTCCGAGGAAGGAGAAGGAGCGCGTTGCAGTTCGGATCAATTGCCTGACCCAGCAAGATATGGAGGCTGGTGGCTTTTTCTCGATGGATCGCGACCGTGCCACGGTCCTTGTGACTGTGCAGGATCGTGCCCACCAAGTGTCACGGGTGTTGCGGTAGGTGAAGACTTCCTTGGCGTCGATTCTGCACGTCATGTTTCCCATTGATGAAGCGCCATTGACTCTTTGGGGCTTGCTGGTGAAGTTTCGAGATGTGTGTCATGTCAGAGAGCTGGTGCGGCACTAGTTAGTTGCGGGGGTGAAGGTCGTTCTTTCCCTTGTGCGGCTGCATCGCCCTGCCGTAAATCTTGCGGCTGTGGCGGCTGGGCCGCCCCCTCGACCATATGGTGGCCTATGGGACATGCGCCTGCACTATGTGGCTGTGAGGTAGTATGCCGAGGAAGTTGTAGATCTCTTTGAGCACCGTGCGCAGGTGATTCTGCGGAATAGGTAGGACCTGTAAAAAGATAGATGTAAAATTTGTATATATTTTGACTGGGCGTGTTGTGCCCTTTGCTGTAAAAAGTTGATTGTATTAGCACGTGGTGCTTGTTTGTATACATGCCCTTTTTTTAGACTGACGTGATCAGCTACTCAGGTGTACATGCGTTATCCTCAGTCGACGAAGTCGTGAGGTGATGGGGGATCCCCCGGGTGTGTTGTAGCATAAAGAAATGCGAGTAAAAGATAAATTTTCGGGCGAGACACTTAGCTTTATTCATATCATAATGAGGAGGTACATTGTTTGTCTGAGTAGCCTTGGCCGAATAACCTTATTGAAAGTAAAGGGGGATAGCTAGGGGTAGAAGTGTCGCAGTTGTGCGACGTCCCATGGGTTGGAGTATGCGACTCCAGACTCCACGTGCTTGAGGCGGTAGGCGCCACCTGGGATGACTTCGGTGACGACGTATGGTCCTTCCCAGGGTGACTCGAGCTTTTTCGGCCGCTCTTGCTTGAGTCCTAAGACGAGGTCTCCTTCGACGCAGCCGACGGCTGTGATAGTTGCAGAGGCTCTGTTGGTAGACCGCCGATCGAGCCGCGACAATGTCGTGTGCCTCGTCGGGTGTGTCGACGACGTCTTCGAGTGCGGCCGTCGATTCAGATTTGCTGTAGGTAACGACCCGTGGGGCCCTATGGCGTACTTCTGCAGGCAACACGGCTTCGGCTCCGTGCACCATGAAGAAAGGCGTGTAGCCAGTTGAGCTGTTTGGCGTTGTGCGCAAGCTCTAGAGGACGGAGGGTAGCTCTTCCGCCCATGCTCCCGCAAGCCACTCGAGTGGGCTCAATAGGCGCTTCTTGATGCCGTCGCCAACGAGGTCGTTGGCCTTTTCGACCTGCCCATTGGTTTGCGGGTGCGCCACGGAGGCGTATGATATGTTGATCCCGAGGCCTTCGCAGAAGTCCTGGAATTCTTTGGAGATGAAGTTCGACCCGTTGTCGGTGATGATGTTGTGCGGCACGCCAAACCTATAGACTATGGATTGGAAGAACTTCACGGCCGTTTTACCCTTTTGGTTGGTAACGGGCATGGCCTCGATCCACTTTGTGAACTTGTCGACTGCGACCAGGAGGTAGACGTGGCCTCCTTTCAAGGACTTGGGCAGTTTGCCTATCATGTCGAGGCCCCATTGGGAGAAGGGCCAGGCCAAGGGTATGGGCCTGAGCTCCGATCCTGGTGCGTGGGGTTTGTCTGCGAACCTCTGGCACCCATTGCACCTTCGAATGATGTCCTTGGCATCGTTCATGGCCGTTGGCCAGTAGAACCCAGCTCGTAGAGCTTTGGCGACGAGGGCGCGGCTGCCCGCGTGATGGCCGCATATGCCCTCGTGGATGTCTTGGAGGATGGTTTTGCCGTCACCAATGGTGACGCACCTTTGGAGCACACCCTAAATGTTGCGCTTGTACAGCTCGCCATTGATGATGGTGAAGGCCTTGGACCGGCGAGATACGCGCCGGGCATCTGTCAGGTCATCAGGCAGTTCCCTGTTTATCAGGTACTGCAGGTATGACCGCGTCCATGTTTCTTCGACTGCCATGACCTACATCAGGTTGACCACTGCAACCTCCGTGTCGAGCTTTTCGGGTCCTTCCTGTCCTTCGGGTAGCACAGTCCCGAGTGCTCTGCCTCTTCGGGTGATCACTTAGGGAATTTCCTTTTGATGGATGGCACACAAATCTGTTCGAGGAACACACCTGGTGGCACCCGTGCGCAGGTGGAGCCGATATTGGCGAGTCTGTCGGCTTCTTCGTTTCTTTCTCTGCCAATGTTCCGAAGCTCACAGAAGTCGAAGTCTCCTTCGAGTGAGTTGTAGAGCGCGCGGTACGCGATCATGTTGGCGGCGTGCGTGTCGCACTCGTTCATCATCTGCTGGACGACGATGTTCGAGTCACCGTAGATGACCAGGCGCGTTGCACCGCAGATCTTGGCCATCCTCATGCCGTGGATGAGGGCCTCGTATTCGGCTTCGTTGTTGGAAGCCCGAAATTTCATCTGGAGGACGTACTTCATCTTGTCACCATGCGGGGATGTCGGTATGACTCTGGCTCCTTCTCCAACCTCACGTTTGGAGCCGTTGAAGTGCATCGTCCATGACTCTGTCATGTCTAGGGTGTCAGGCAGCTGCAGATCCATCCAGTGGACGAGGAAATCCAGGAGGACCTGAGACTTGATCGCCTGGCGGTTCTCGTAGACTATGTCTAGAGGGGACAGCTCGATGCCCCACAGGGCCACATGTCCTATGGCCTCCGGGTTGTTCAGGATGCTATTTAGGGGTGCCTCGTTGACGACCATCACCTGATGCTCCCGAAAGTAGTGGCTCAGCCGACGAGCCGTCATGAACACGCCGTAGGCGAGTTTATGATAGTGAGGGTACCTCTGTTTTGTCGGCGTCAATACCTTGCTGAGTGTAACACCCTCAGAATCGACCCTATGCAAGTTTTAGCGAAACTCGCCAAACCCGCATAGAAACGATTCGAAGGTGCCCACCAGGCACTTGCGTGCGGGTGGAAAACGAAGTAATAACATTACACAACAGTCCTCGATGGGACCCATAGAACAGATATATATAACAGCGACTCAAAGAGTCAAGAATACAGATATAATATACAAAGATCCAAATCACCTTGAAAACGATAGAGCGTCCAGCTACGGACAAGATGCAAATGGGGCTAAGAGCCCTGAAGAATAACCAATGGCGTCCATAACCCTGCCTAGGCCAAGCCGGAAGGGTAACCCTGCTAACGACGTCGATCTCAAAACCTGCTTAAACAAAAGGGGTGCCGACAAAGGGCAAAGGAAAAAGAGGAGCGTCAGTACTGAGGCCAGTACACGGCGAGACTAGAATTCGGCGGTCCTCGCCTACAAAGGTATGGTGGACTGAAGCGGCAGCGGCAGCATGCACTAACAACCTATAGAGACTCGATACAACTGGCGGCTATCAGAGAGGGGTGAGAAAGACCTATTCGGATCCAACCTGATACTATCATGAAACAAACCCATCCTGGCGTTTCCCCCTCGAGACCAAACGAGGAAGTCAACCGAGGAACTCACACAGTTGGCAGTTTTACTTATTCAGTTATCGTTGCAGCATTTACTAGTCAGGTTTAGATATTCATCCTGATAAAGTAAACAGTGGGCACTTTTAGTTAATCATTCCTTTATAGTGGCATCACTTACTAGTCAGATACAATTAGCATGAGATAACCCCAAAACCCAGCAGTTGTTGGTACTTTTATTTAGCCATTCCGTTGTAGTGAAGCTGATTACTAATCATATCGGATACCAGTCAATTTGTAACAGTAAACTTTAGTTATAGTTGTCTATGATCAAGCACTGTGCTCCAAGTCGTCCATAACCGCGGACACGGCTTCTCGAAAAGATTTAACCCTGCAGGGGTGCACCAAAGTATCCACAGGCACTTCGACCCTTTTTGCCAGATCAGTTAACATACACCCATCGGTATGTCGGCGGGGCCTAAGTCACGATGTTCCCAGACCCAAAGCAAGCACGGGGGGCCACCCCACTAAGTACACCCGCAACGAAGTCGGCCGGTCTCCGAGACGTACTTAGGGTTCGCGACAATGGCTGTAAACGACAGCAGGTCCCCAATCGGGGACTGTCGATACCGCGAAAACATTCCGCTTCCTAAACAGTACAGCGTGCTCCTCACACAATCGTAAATAAAGCAGTAAACATGGCATAAGTACAGGATAGTAAATAAAACCCCAAACTAGTTTGTGGCCCCCAGTACAATACTTTGAAATCAGGTAATAATCAATGGGGGGCCCATATCTCCCCACCTGTGGTTAGCGCGCTCGATCTCGGAACAGGTGTCAAGAACTCGGGTCCTACGGGACACAAGTGGGCGGTCGGAAACCAAAACTTACCTATCACCCACCGATGCCTCTGCTTAATTCAATTTTAGTTGTTAAACAGGAATTAAAGTGAACAATAATTAAAGACATGATCATTTCCAACGTCAACATGCGGCAAACCTCCAACAATTGTGGTACTTGTCGACACACAAAATCTTGAGCAAGCGACCGCGACACGCGGGTCCAACTATCTACCAAACAACAGGTAATAGGATGTGTCCAAGGCTATATATGGCTGCAAGGGATATCACGGGTACGAAACTAGAGCATCGCAACACAGATAGCAAAGATCAACAGGAGGGAATAAATACTAGAAAAGTAAGATAGGTAGAAAGGGGGAGATGCTCGCCTGAAAACATTGTCGAAGGTTCAACCGAAGATCGGGGCGAAGCTCACATCAACTCAACGGCCTTATCCGCGAAGAACCAAAACACTAGAAGAAACACCCAATGCAATATTTAAGATCGGCAGAAGATCGGGCATGATGCATGTATGATGTATGACATGGCAAAGGTGCAATGCAATTAGGTCATATTAAGTGGAACCGGGGTCCCGACAATTAATTAGGCGGTTCAAGTTGTTTAGATACCCCGCAGTTTAAATGTTGTTATAACAAGGCAAGATACGATACCGGTTCGCTACACCAGTTTAGATGAGGCCGATATGAGGCTAGATTTGCTCGCATATGGGCCCCATATTTAGTTATTAGGTGAATCGGCATAAGGCCCCCAAACCACATGATTATGCATGCAAGTATGGCAGTTAATATGCAGCAGTTGTTATATATGATAAAATAGGGTTTCGGGGAGGGGTTCACACATTGAGGGGTCTCGACGAACTTGGGGTTCCGGGGTTCGGGGTTCGGTCTCAGGGTCCAGGGTTCGACGGAACGTTCTCGGATATCGGGGGGTAGTTCTTGTCGCGTCCGGGGGCCTTGGTGTTCGGTGTGAAGCGCTGGGCGTTCTGCGGGGAAGAGCTTGGTGGTTCTGACTTCACTTGTCGGTGCCGGACTCGATTGCGGTAGATCTTGGCCATGTCGAAGTTCATGCCGAAGGTTCGTCGAGGTCACCGGTTCGGTACGGTCTTCATGTGGTAGATCTTGGCGTTCCGGCATCTTCGGTCCTCGGATCCGAGAGGGAGTTCTTGTCGAAAGAAGAGAGGACGGGTTCTCGTTTGCGGCCTTGCCGTTCCGTGTAGGCGTTCTCGAGGTGGATGGCGAACTTGTCCGGTACCGGGGTTCTCGGAGATCTTGGCTGTAACATCCCAAAAATCATAGTTTCAAAACTCATTCATATCACTTTGCATCATTCATTCATTTAAGGTTTTATCAAAAATCACTTAGTGAGGGAATATGAGTTATGATTTCATGTGGTTAAATTGTCCCAATTAAACATCATCCTTTTGAAGTTTGAATGATTAAGTACTTGAATGCTTGCCTTCATTGATGGAAAGTTTAGGTGAAACTTTTAAACCCAAAGATTTCAAATTTTAGAAGTAGAATCCAAAGTCCATTTCAAATATTTGCAAACAGGAACAAATCTCAAATTATTATAGAAACCAAGCTGGACCAAGCTTTACAAAGTAACCACCTAGTTTTATGACTGTTTTTGAATCCACAAAACCCTGTAAAAAAATTCCGAAGGCAGATTGAATTCAAAAGGATTTAAATTCATATCAAAAACCATTCCAGAAAATAGAAATAGAAAAAGAAAAGAAATAAACAATAGGAAAGGGCCGCGCGGCCAGAATCTGGCCCAGCAACTGATCAAGCCCAGCAAGCCCACCTGGGGAATCCTTTTTCTCCTCTCACGCGCGAGCACACACACTGAGCCACTGACGGCCAGACCCCACACCCACCTCGCGCACATCGCTGACGAGTGGACCCTGGACACGCTGTCATCGTCTTCCCCAGAACTCGCCCGCGACCACGTCGCAGCTGCAGTGACTGCCGGTGATGGCGCGGCTTAATTGGGCAATTAAACGCAGGCGTTTCCTGTCGACTCCCCGGCTATAAGATCCCCACCTCCCCACGATCATTTTTCCCCAGTCAATCGCACACTCACGCCCCCAGGCTGCCCTCAATCCTCCGCAAATCGCCGTTGACAGAGCCCCCTCCGGCGACCAATTCCGGTGAGTCTCGAGTTCCCCGCTGTTTTCATTCACACTATCTTGTTCAGTGAACTTATACGCATCTTCTGATACTCGCCGTTTGCCTTCGCATGACCCCTAGCTTTGGCAAACGTCGACGACTGGCCGCCACTGTCTTCTTCACGAACTCCGGCGAACTCTCTCCGTAAGTAGCCACCGCCCCTTGCCCTCTGGTAGTACGCATAGAATCCTCATCATCGTGCGCATCTGACAGTGTCCCTATTTTGGCCTAGCACGACGAGGAACCTCGCCAACGTCGACAACTGACCGTGGCTGACGTTTTCGCGAACTCCGGCGAGCAATCTCAGTAAGTTTCGAGCGCCCCTTGCTTTCTTGTTCACCCGAGCGTGTTCGCAGTTGTCCTGCGCATCTTCTAAACCCAGTGGTTCGTGCTCAGGCGACGCAGAACTTCGGCAACGACTCCGACAACCCCACCCGACGCCAGACGCAACTCCGACGAGGTCTAGAACCCATCTCCGAGCGCCCCTCCACAAGCCAGTACCACGACGAGCTTCAGCAGCCTCCGGCGAACCTGGTAATATCCCTCTCCCTCTCGCGGACAATGTAGAACGCCGGCGCCGCCGTAGTCAGACGCGCCGCCGCCAGTCAGCACCGCCAGCGCCGCCCGTTTCTGGTTTGATGATGTGGACCGTTAGATCTACATCGCAGCGCTAGGATAGATTCACTTAAACCGAAGAGGTACGCGATCTGAGCCGCACAGTGTTAGTTAGATCCAACGGCACTGAAGCGTGATCCGGTGCAAACCGGTACGCGCCAGTAATAACGCTATGCGTGGCAAGGTTTGGATTAAAAACAGAATTTAAAACCTGATTTAGATTCAAACTTCAAATGCTTATAACTTTTGAATCCCACGTTGGATTTTTACAAACTTTATACCGTTGAATTCAGTGAAACAAGGCCTTTCTGAATATCCACTTTATTTAGCAGATAGTAACAGTAAAAGTGATTTTATTTGTGGAACAAGTTTGGGGCTAGTTTAGATATAGTTTTATTCTTGTTTATTATTTTGAGACCAAATAAGTTTAGTTGGCAAACTTGTGTCATGTTAAGTTTCTGTACTCATGAACATACTTGGTACAATTTTCAAAAATCACCATTAGATAAATTCTTGCATGCATGCATTCATGTTATTTTTGATTGTATATAAATGTGTGTAATTATATGATATTTTCTTGTGTAGAGTTTGCTAGTGATTGTGATTGTGAAGAGTGCTACTCTCCCCACTACCAAGGCAAGTGATATTTTCATGAATATTCCTATCTTAAGTTTTATGTTAGCATTAGTTATTTTGCTAAAAGTGTTGCATGTTATTTTGCTAAGTGCTAAAATTGGGAAATCCTAAGTAGAGTGAAATAGTAGAATGGTTAGGGAAATAATCCTAAGTTAGGTTACCATATTTTTGCCTAGCCTAGCTCATAGCAAACAGGGGTGGTGAACAACTATATATTATGAGATAAAAATATACTAAGTCAAGAGACTTATATTTTTCTTAATAAAACAACTAAGACAAATGAACTCCTGGGTGGAATGGGAAGATTGGGTTATGTTGAGTGGTTACACAAGGCCATGGACTTGGGTTGTGTATCTCACTTGTGGAATGCCACCCAGGCACAAAAGGGATTTGGAGGCCAAGTGTTGAGAAAGCTTACAGTGCAACCACTTGGCAAAATGGGCTCTGCCTTGATCATATAGGTTGCTAGAACTTAGTCTTTTGGACAGTCGGTGGTAGATGGGATGATAGGTTGGAACGCGTCCATTTGACTAAGGAAAAGCTTCTGAAAGGTCCTGTCTTGGGAAACCAAGTCTGGTGGGGAAAGTGCACAACCTCTGCAGATGGAAAAACTAAGTACTTAGCCTAGTCCAAGGAAATGGACACTTTGAGCATCAAGACATGGAAGCTACAAGAATCTCATCACTCCAACTTCTACAATAAAAATTTGTGGGTGAACAAGGGTGAAGGACCCAATGTCTATTGGTGTTTCCTTGGGAATGTTTTGACAAAGAAAACTTAGCAATTTCAACTAATAGGAAAAATATATTTTCAAGCAAAAGCAAGCCAAGCTACACTTAGCCAAAATGCATATAGTTATATAGTCCACTTAAAATATACTAAGGTATCACTTGCCAATACTATTCCAAAGTATTGACCCTATGTGGCTGTAACTTGTGATGTTGCAGGTTACTCCGATGATGAGTAGGAGTCATGAGTCTACACTCAACATGCATGCCTGTGGCACATGAAGATGAAGACTTGTGTTATTTATTTGTTCCTTAAAACTCTTGTATTAGGCCTATGGCCATGAGTTGTAAAAGACTATATTTTACCTCTGGAATGAATGTAATAAACGACCTTTGTATCTGTGTACTTCATCTTAAACTGTGGATGCTAGCATTGATCCAGGGACTAGCATTGCAATCACAGGGATCCTTTCTTCTATAAAGGAGGGGTCTAACAGATGGTATCAGAGCACTGTGTTGCCTGTAGGATTATGACCCTAGGATTGGAAAACCACTAAGGAAAAAGTTTTTTTAACTACTTCTACAGTTGTCTATTCTTCTCGTAAAACTTTTCTAATCTCCTTCAACTTCCTTTGTAGATGAACTCCATCAACGAGGCCGTGAAGAAGGGACCACTCATGACCATGACCTTAGAGTGTGAGACTGAGTTTCCTAATATTCTCAAGGACCTCATGGAGTCAATGGATGCACATGGTGAAGCCGTGTACAAGGGCTTTCCAGTGATGGATGAAGGAGTGGAGTATTGGTGGGTGCAACTTCACTTGTACAAAAACAAGGAGGACAACCACAAAGAAAGGGGATTCTGCATGTACACCAACACAACAATGCACACCACATTCTTTGAGTCAGCCAGGGATGCAGCTTGGAGGACTATCAAGGAACTAAGTGTTAGAGTCAAATGCAGAATGCTCAACCTCCAAAAGGACTTAGAGAAAGAGAAGGAACTTACCCAAGAGTTGGAAGACAACAACCAAGAAATAAGGGGAGATGTTATAGACTTAGTGATTGAGTCAAGAGAGCAAGATTGGTGGATTGCCTCTAGGAACATTGTGTTTAATAATAGATTCCGTGAGATTGGACTGTAAGAGACATCGTTAGATGGACCACCACCTATCACCTTATTTCCAAAATATATTCTAATTAAGTTTGGACCTTGGATTAATGTAACAGACCTATGTATGCATGATTTGTGTGATGACTGTATTCCATGGGTTTGTATGAATGTTTGTCTTGAATTACCTTGATTTGTGTTGTTCTAACTTTTTCATTCTTATAAATAGATGCCTATTGCCATCAGCACCGTTGAGGAGTTTCGTGTTACTCGTTTTGGTTCCCGTATCATTGAGCTTACCACACTGCTTGATCTCCCTCTTCCTACCATTACGGTGTACCCACTCACCAAGTTCGAGAGGAAGGACCTCTGGGGCTTCAAGGTGAATCAGCCCGGACGCCAGACTGAGCCTACTACAGAGGCCATCGTCTTCAAGCTGATGCACGATGACAGGGAGAGAGGCATGGAAGTAGTCATGCAGGACCTGATAGGACGACTGTTAGGCCGTCATTCCCGTCAGGTTAGAGGCACTCATTTCCACGTCTTTGGAAGAGGTGATGTTGACGGAGAGTCCATCGACTTCGAGGACGACTCAAGGAGCACCGCGGAGCCGATAGGCCTTTATCTTCAGGACTTAGAGACTCTTCTCAGGCACGTAGATACGGACAGGACGAACGTCATGCTAGGTAATGACGAGCTTCAGGTGCAGCTTCGCGAGAAGGACAAGCTTTTTGCGCAGCAGGATGAGATGATCAAGGAAATGGAGACAAAGTTCGAGGCTCAAGATCGCAAGTTCAAGAGTCAAGAGAAACGCGTCCAGGATAGGAACAAAAGAATCCGGGACATGACCGAGGAACTGAAGTCCAAGGACTTCGAGCTTGAGCAGCAGCAGATGGTTATTGAGAGGCTTCGCTCCCAGAAGAGGGCTCTCAAGGCCAAGGTCGATTCCTTGACCACTACGATTGAGGAGAACAAGACCGCGATGGAGAACGCAGGTCTTACCTTCGTCGAGGAGGAGATTGACGCTGATGAGTAGACTTGACTACTCGTTTATCTTTTCATACTTGTTTTTGTGAACTTGTTTTTGGACCATCCGATATGTGGATGGCTTGCCACTTGTGTGTATCACTTCATGAGCTTGTTATGTGGTTGTTGAACTTTTATTCTTATGTTGCTTGTTATGTGATTTCTTATGTTGTATTGTGCATAAAACATCTATGGGTATCTCATTCTTATCTATTTGAACAAACCACAGATGCCTCCCCGTCGCGCAAACCCCAACCCCAACAACATTACCCCGGAAATGCAACAAATGATGAATGCGCAAACCCAGCTTATGCAAATGATGACAACGTTCATCCAAAACCAGAATAACAACAACAACAACAACAACAACAACAACGACCCCAACAACAACAACAACAACAACAACAACCCTCCGGGTTTTGATATGCTCACCAGATTTCTGCGTCTGAGGCCAGCCAAGTTTTCGGGAACAACTGATCCCATGATAGCCAATGACTGGTTACGTTCTGTGAACAAAGACTTAGTGACCGTGGGCTGCACGGATGCTGAAAAGGTCAGGTTTGCAGCGCATCTGTTGGAAGGACCAGCCGCCACATGGTGGGACAACTTCCAAATCACCACTCCTATTGATGAGGTGACTTGGGCTATCTTTGAGGATGGCTTTCGCACTGCTCATATCTCATCAGGGATGATGAGTCTGAAAAAGAAGGAGTTTCACAACCTGAAACAGCGCCACCGCAGCGTGGCAGAATACATAGAAGAGTTCAACAATTTGGCGCGCTATGCACCGGATGAGGTTGATACAAATGCCAAGAGAAAAGAAAAGTTCTTGGAAGGTTTGAACGATGAGTTGAATCTGCAGTTGGCTGTGGCATATGTTCCAACTTATCAGTCTTTGTGTGACAAGGCTGCTATTTTGGAGAGTAAGATAAAGCAAGTAGAGAGTAGAAAGAGGAAACACTCCGACAAGCACAACTCGGGATCGTCTCACAAACGATCTCACTATGATGACAGTGGCAGCTCAGGATCCCATAAAAATGGGAAATTCAACAAGCACAATCACAACCGTCATGACAACAAACATCACCGCGGTCATGACAAGGACAAGTACAAGAACCACAAGGGTGGACATAAGAGCCACTATGGTGGAAATGTTAGTGGTAGTGGAGGCCAACCTCCTAAAAAGGACATCAGTCAGGTTGAATGCTTCAAATGCAAAAAGCTAGGGCATTATGCAAATGAGTTCCCTGAAAAGAAAGTTGAAGGACCTAACAAGCCAAATCCTTTCCAGAAAGGACAGGTTAACCACATCAATGTGGAAGAGGTCTATGAGGAACCTGATGCCGTTGCTGGTAAGTTCAGACTCAATTCAATTCCAGCATTTGTACTCTTTGATACTGGTGCATCTCATTCATTCATATCAAGAGCATTTGTTGAAAGAAATGGACTACCGGTAGAAACCATTGGGTGTCCTATAAGGGTAAGTTCTCCAGGGGGAGAAATGATAGTGAACTCAGGATGTCATGACTTAGTCATAGAGTTTGGAAAACATAAGTTCCCAGTGAACCTAATAATCCTGAATTCCCAAGGGTTGGATGTGATTATGGGAATGGATTGGATGGCTAAGTATGAAGGAGTATTAGATTGTGCCAATCGTACCGTTACACTCACAACCCCCGAAGGAAAAAGAATAAAAATTAAGTCAAACTTTGAATCCAAAGGAAGTAAGCTGAATTCTCTTAAGGGGGTTAGCATGGATGGTGTACCAATAGTATGTGAGTATCCGGATGTGTTTCCGGAAGAGCTACCGGGAATGCCACCGGATAGAGATGTAGAGTTTCTGATAGATTTGGTGCCAGGATCAGGACCAATAGCTAAGAGACCGTACAAAATGTCTGTTGATGAACTGAAAGAGCTCAAGAAACAGCTAGGAGAACAATTACAAAAAGGGTTTATTCAACCAAGTTCTTCATCTTGGGGAGCCCCAGTGTTGTTCGTGGAAAAGAAGGATAGAACACAAAGGTTATGTATTGACTACCGTTCTCTCAACGAGGTTACCATCAAGAACAAATATCCTCTGCCAAGAATCAATGACTTATTTGATCAGCTAGAAGGAGCATGTGTATTCTCGAAGATTGATCTTCGGTCAGGTTATTTTCAACTCAGGATACGAGAACAAGACATACCAAAAACAGCTTTCACCACAAGATATGGATTGTATGAGTATACCGTGATGCCTTTTGGTTTAACCAACGCACCAGCATACTTCATGAATATGATGAACAAGGTGTTCATGGAGTTCCTTGACAAGTTCGTTGTCGTTTTCATCGATGACATCTAGGTTTACTCCAAGAGCAAGGAAGAACATGAAAGACACTTGCACTTGATACTTGAAAAACTAAGGGAACATAAGCTTTATGCCAAATTCAGCAAGTGTGAGTTTTGGTTAGAAAAAGTTGGTTTTCTTGGTCATGTGATGACAAAGGATGGTGTGGCAGTTGATCCTGCCAAAGTTTCAGCTGTGACAGATTGGGAATCACCCAAGAATGTGAAAGAAGTTCGTAGTTTCCTCGGCTTAGCAGGTTACTACAGAAGGTTCATAGAAAATTTCTCGAAAGTTGCTAAGCCTATGACAGAATTACTAAAGAAGGACAAAAAGTTTGCTTGGTCTGAAGGTTGCGAAGTCAGTTTCCAAGAATTAAAGAAGAGACTTGTAACAGCACCAGTTCTATGTCTGCCAGATTTGGAAAAGGATTTCCAAGTGTATTGTGATGCTTCTCATCAAGGTTTGGGTGCCGTACTTATGCAAGACGGTAAAGTCGTAGCCTATGCATCGAGACAACTCAAAACTCATGAAGTAAATTATCCTACTCATGATTTGGAGTTAGCTTCTGTCATCCATGCACTCAAAACATGGAGACATTACCTTTTGGGTAAGCGTTGTGAAGTATTCACCGATCACAAGAGCTTGAAGTACATCTTCACCCAGAAGGAAATCAACATGAGACAAAGAAGATGGCTAGAACTTATCAAAGATTACGACTTAAGTTTGCAGTACCATCCCAGTAAAGCAAATGTAGTAGCGGATGCTCTAAGTCGTAAGACATTTGTAAATGGCCTTACAAAAAGGGAATTGCCAGATGACTTGTGTAAGCAATTCAAAGAACTCAGATTGGAGATTGTACCAGAAGGACATCTCATGTCCTTAGATGTTCAACCCACTCTGTTGGACAAGATCCGAGAAGTCCAGAAGACTGATGAGGAAATTGAAAAGATAAAAGTAAACATTGGTTTAGGGAAAGCTAAGAGTTTTCATGTTGATGAAAAGGGTACTTTATGGCACGGGAAACGTATATGTGTTCCACAAGACCCAGAATTGCGGAAACTGATCTTACAAGAAGGTCACAACTCCCCGTATTCTATTCACCCGGGAAATACCAAGATGTACATGGACATGAAGGAAAGGTTTTGGTGGAACAATCTCAAAAGGGACATCGCCGAACATATTGCTTTGTGTGATGTGTGTAGCAGAGTCAAAGCAGAACACCAAAAACCAGCAGGTTTGCTTCAACCACTGCCTATTCCTGAATGGAAGTGGGAAAATATTGGTATGGATTTCATTACCGGATTACCAAGGACCAGGTCAGGGTATGATTCCATATGGGTAGTAGTGGATCGCCTAACTAAAGTGGCTCATTTCATACCTGTGAAAACAACTTATACCAGTGCCAAGTTAGCAAAAATTTACATGAGCAGAATCGTGTGCCTTCACGGTGTGCCAAAGAGTATTGTGTCAGATAGAGGAACCCAGTTCACATCTCACTTTTGGAGACAACTTCATGAATCCTTAGGAACGAGATTGGAATTTAGCACTGCTTTTCATCCTCAAACGGATGGACAAACAGAAAGGACCAACCAAATTCTTGAGGACATGTTGAGGGCCTGTGCTCTAGATTATGGAGCAAGTTGGGATGAAAGTTTGCCTTACGCAGAATTCTCTTACAACAATAGTCATCAATCTAGTATTGGAATGGCACCGTTTGAGTTACTCTACGGAAGGAAGTGTACCACCCCATTGTTACGGAATGGTGTGGGAGAAATAAGCTTATTTGGACCTGATCTTATCAAGGACGCCGAAGAGAAAGTTAAATTGGTTAAGGACAGATTGAAGATAGCACAATCCCGACAGAAAAGCTACGCGGATACCAAGCGTAGAGAAGTCACCTACGAAGTTGGGGATAGAGCTTATCTCAGGGTATCACCACTTCGTGGAGTGAAAAGATTTGGAGTCAAAGGAAAGTTGGCCCCAAGATATGTTGGGACATTTAAAATTCTAAGTCGCAAAGGAGAAGTTGCATATGAAGTTGAATTGCCAGAATCTCTATCAGCAGTCCATAACGTATTTCATGTGAGTCAGCTTAAGAAATGTCACCCAGAAATGGAAGAGTCTTCTTTGAAAGATACCATACCTTTGGAAGAAGTTCAGCTAGAAAGTGATCTCACTTATGAGGAAAAGCCTGTCAAGATTCTAGAGACAGCAGAAAGAGTCACCAGGACCAAGACTATCAAATTTTGTAAAGTACAATGGAACCATCATTCCGAAGAGGAAGCAACATGGGAAAGAGAAGATGATCTTCGGAAAGACCACCCTCACCTATTTGCTAGCCAAACCGAATCTCGAGGGCGAGATTCATCTTAAGGGGGTTAGATTTGTAACATCCCAAAAATCATAGTTTCAAAACTCATTCATATCACTTTGCATCATTCATTCATTTAAGGTTTTATCAAAAATCACTTAGTGAGGGAATATGAGTTATGATTTCATGTGGTTAAATTGTCCCAATTAAACATCATCCTTTTGAAGTTTGAATGATTAAGTACTTGAATGCTTGCCTTCATTGATGGAAAGTTTAGGTGAAACTTTTAAACCCAAAGATTTCAAATTTTAGAAGTAGAATCCAAAGTCCATTTCAAATATTTGCAAACAGGAACAAATCTCAAATTATTATAGAAACCAAGCTGGACCAAGCTTTACAAAGTAACCACCTAGTTTTATGACTGTTTTTGAATCCACAAAACCCTGTAAAAAAATTCCCAAGGCAGATTGAATTCAAAAGGATTTAAATTCATATCAAAAACCATTCCAGAAAATAGAAATAGAAAAAGAAAAGAAATAAACAATAGGAAAGGGCCGCGCGGCCAGAATCTGGCCCAGCAACTGATCAAGCCCAGCAAGCCCACCCGGGGAATCCTTTTTCTCCTCTCACGCGCGAGCACACACACTGAGCCACTGACGGCCAGACCCCACACCCACCTCGCGCACATCGCTGACGAGTGGACCCTGGACACGCTGTCATCGTCTTCCCCAGAACTCGCCCGCGACCACGTCGCAGCTGCAGTGACTGCCGGTGATGGCGCGGCTTAATTGGGCAATTAAACGCAGGCGTTTCCTGTCGACTCCCCGGCTATAAGATACCCACCTCCCCACGATCATTTTTCCCCAGTCAATCGCACACTCACGCCCCCAGGCTGCCCTCAATCCTCCGCAAATCGCCGTTGACAGAGCCCCCTCCGGCGACCAATTCCGGTGAGTCTCGAGTTCCCCGCTGTTTTTCATTCACACTATCTTGTTCAGTGAACTTATACGCATCTTCTGATACTCGCCGTTTGCCTTCGCATGACCCCTAGCTTTGGCAAACGTCGACGACTGGCCGCCACTGTCTTCTTCACGAACTCCGGCGAACTCTCTCCGTAAGTAGCCACCGCCCCTTGCCCTCTGGTAGTACGCATAGAATCCTCATCATCGTGCGCATCTGACAGTGTCCCTATTTTGGCCTAGCACGACGAGGAACCTCGCCAACGTCGACAACTGACCGTGGCTGACGTTTTCGCGAACTCCGGCGAGCAATCTCAGTAAGTTTCGAGCGCCCCTTGCTTTCTTGTTCACCCGAGCGTGTTCGCAGTTGTCCTGCGCATCTTCTAAACCCAGTGGTTCGTGCTCAGGCGACGCAGAACTTCGGCAACGACTCCGACAACCCCACCCGACGCCAGACGCAACTCCGACGAGGTCTAGAACCCATCTCCGAGCGCCCCTCCACAAGCCAGTACCACGACGAGCTTCAGCAGCCTCCGGCGAACCTGGTAATATCCCTCTCCCTCTCGCGGACAATGTAGAACGCCGGCGCCGCCGTAGTCAGACGCGCCGCCGCCAGTCAGCACCGCCAGCGCCGCCCGTTTCTGGTTTGATGATGTGGACCGTTAGATCTACATCGCAGCGCTAGGATAGATTCACTTAAACCGAAGAGGTACGCGATCTGAGCCGCACAGTGTTAGTTAGATCCAACGGCACTGAAGCGTGATCCGGTGCGAACCGGTACGCGCCAGTAATAACGCTATGCGTGGCAAGGTTTGGATTAAAAACAGAATTTAAAACCTGATTTAGATTCAAACTTCAAATGCTTATAACTTTTGAATCCCACGTTGGATTTTTACAAACTTTATACCGTTGAATTCAGTGAAACAAGGCCTTTCTGAATATCCACTTTATTTAGCAGATAGTAACAGTAAAAGTGATTTTATTTGTGGAACAAGTTTGGGGCTAGTTTAGATATAGTTTTATTCTTGTTTATTATTTTGAGACCAAATAAGTTTAGTTGGCAAACTTGTGTCATGTTAAGTTTCTGTACTCATGAACATACTTGGTACAATTTTCAAAAATCACCATTAGATAAATTCTTGCATGCATGCATTCATGTTATTTTTGATTGTATATAAATGTGTGTAATTATATGATATTTTCTTGTGTAGAGTTTGCTAGTGATTGTGATTGTGAAGAGTGCTACTCTCCCCACTACCAAGGCAAGTGATATTTTCATGAATATTCCTATCTTAAGTTTTATGTTAGCATTAGTTATTTTGCTAAAAGTGTTGCATGTTATTTTGCTAAGTGCTAAAATTGGGAAATCCTAAGTAGAGTGAAATAGTAGAATGGTTAGGGAAATAATCCTAAGTTAGGTTACCATATTTTTGCCTAGCCTAGCTCATAGCAAACAGGGGTGGTGAACAACTATATATTATGAGATAAAAATATACTAAGTCAAGAGACTTATATTTTTCTTAATAAAACAACTAAGACAAATGAACTCCTGGGTGGAATGGGAAGATTGGGTTATGTTGAGTGGTTACACAAGGCCATGGACTTGGGTTGTGTATCTCACTTGTGGAATGCCACCCAGGCACAAAAGGGATTTGGAGGCCAAGTGTTGAGAAAGCTTACAGTGCAACCACTTGGCAAAATGGGCTCTGCCTTGATCATATAGGTTGCTAGAACTTAGTCTTTTGGACAGTCGGTGGTAGATGGGATGATAGGTTGGAACGCATCCATTTGACTAAGGAAAAGCTTCTGAAAGGTCCTGTCTTGGGAAACCAAGTCTGGTGGGGAAAGTGCACAACCTCTGCAGATGGAAAAACTAAGTACTTAGCCTAGTCCAAGGAAATGGACACTTTGAGCATCAAGACATGGAAGCTACAAGAATCTCATCACTCCAACTTCTACAATAAAAATTTGTGGGTGAACAAGGGTGAAGGACCCAATGTCTATTGGTGTTTCCTTGGGAATGTTTTGACAAAGAAAACTTAGCAATTTCAACTAATAGGAAAAATATATTTTCAAGCAAAAGCAAGCCAAGCTACACTTAGCCAAAATGCATATAGTTATATAGTCCACTTAAAATATACTAAGGTATCACTTGCCAATACTATTCCAAAGTATTGACCCTATGTGGCTGTAACTTGTGATGTTGCAGGTTACTCCGATGATGAGTAGGAGTCATGAGTCTACACTCAACATGCATGCCTGTGGCACATGAAGATGAAGACTTGTGTTATTTATTTGTTCCTTAAAACTCTTGTATTAGGCCTATGGCCATGAGTTGTAAAAGACTATATTTTACCTCTGGAATGAATGTAATAAACGACCTTTGTATCTGTGTACTTCATCTTAAACTGTGGATGCTAGCATTGATCCAGGGACTAGCATTGCAATCACAGGGATCCTTTCTTCTATAAAGGAGGGGTCTAACATTGGCGCAGCACCGGGTACGGGAACGACCTTCGGGTTCGCGGGGGGGTTCTTGGCATTCGACTCCACTGTGGAGGACGTTCTTGACACGGCGTCGATCTTGTCATACCCCAGATTCTGTTAGTTCTAGGTGCATGGATGCGGCACCGAAGGGTACGGCGGGGGCTCGAGGCGAGCACGGGGCGCTGCGGCGGCTCGGCTGGGACGAACGCTGCAGAGGGGTGGGGACGCGTGGGCCGGGGACGGCCGGGACCTGCAGCCTGGTCGCGCCCTGGGCGGCGCTCGGCTCGACCGGGGAGCGGAGGAGGCCAGCGGCGCGGCCGCAGAGGGCACCACGGCCAGGGCCGGCGGGGACGAGCGGCTCTGGCGGGGGGGCTGGCGAGGGGGCTGCGGGCCGACGGAGGCGGGCGGGCGGAGCTTGGCGAACCGGCGAGGCGGCAGAGGCGGGGACGACCGGAGGCGGGGAGGAGGGGACCCGAGGCGGCGGGGCGCGGGACGCGCGCGGCGGCGCCGGGGAGCGGAGGGCGGCGGCGCTCTGAGGCGATCCCGGGCGGAGGCGGCAGGGTGGCCGAGAAGCGGAGGCGACGGAGGCTGCGTAGGTCGAGGGGAGGCGACGACGGGCCGGCGGCGGAGGTACTGGCGGCGAGGGGGCGCAGAGGCGGGCCGGGGACGCGGAGGGGGCGGCGAGGTTGGCCGGAGAGCGGGCGGCGACGATGAGGCCTGGCGGCGCGCGCGGGAGGCGGCCGGGGCTGCGCAGCGCGAGGAGAGCGGAGGCGGTCGCCGGTGTGCGCGCGACGGGCGGAGCGGGGAGCGGTGGCCGGAGGCGGGAGAGGCGACGGTGGCGGCGGCGGTTGCTGCGGAGGGGAGGGAGGAGGTCACACGGGGCGAGCCTGAGGAGGGAGAAGGCCGCGCGCAGGGAGAGAGCGGTCCGCGGCCGCGCCGCGTGGGATGCGTGGTCGCGGGGTGGGACCCAGGGGGCGCGGGGCGTGGGGCCAGGGTGTCAGGGGGCCACGCGGGGAGGGGCGTGTGGAGGGCGCGTGCGGGGCGCGTGGGAGGCGCGTGTCCGGCGCGTGGTGGGCACGGGTCAGGCGCGTGCGTGGCGTGGCCGTGTGGGGGAGGCGTGTGGCTGCCTGGTGGGACCCAGGAGGTGGGCGGGGCCACGCGGGCTGAGAGGAGAGAGAGGGTGGGTTTGTCCAGGGGTGGGGACGGCTGTGTGGGTCCGGGCTGGCAGAGGGAGTGGGTGAGGGTAGTCTGGGTGAAAAAGGGAGGGAGAGGGGGCTGGATGGATGAGGTGGCGGGTGGGTAGGAAAATGGTGGAGGGATGAGGTGGCGGTTTGTGGTTGGAGGGTAGGTAGGATTTGGGTGGGAATAGATTTAGGGTTGGGCTGTGTTAGTTTTCGTGTTTGTTTGGATCTGTCCAAATTAAAACAAAGCCACTTTGCAACATTGTTTTTAGGGAAACAAAATATCCGTTACGCTCGGGGTTTTGTCTTTAACTAAAAAGGGGTATTTGTACAAATCAAAGCTAGGTTTTTCAAAATAATGCAGACCAACAATGCATGATGATGACGATGCAATGCACAAATTCAACACGATTTTCTAGTAGTGGTTTTGCGGGATGCCACAATTCGACACCACTAACAATGGATCTCGCCCTCGAGATCCGCCTCATGGTACCGGAAGGAAGGTCGGCGTTCTCCGTCTTCTAGTTTCGTGTAGATCCTCGCGACACCACTAACAAGAGGTCGTTGTCCCTGATCGTCGAGAGAGCACTCCGGAAACAAAAGGTCGAAGGGAGAGGTATCAGCAAATAAAGCCACCTCTAGCTTCCGCGGAAGGAGTAAAATTGCATCGATCCACCATTCAATGTACATAAGCGAATGATAAGAGTAGTGGTATGGTCGCGACTCCATCCCGCACTCAAAGCATTACTATGTACACGAATAGACAGATTATGCAACCAACTCTCAGGATTCAGACTGAAGGTCTCGACAAGCGAGGTTCGGATCAAAGGAGTGATGCAGACTCTGCATCGGATCTGGCGTAGAGGATGTCGTTGCGGCAGAAAACACCGGAAGGCGCAAACAAGGAACAAAGAATGATAACACCGTAGACGGATTCCTCAGGCAGCTTGAACACCGGATGATAGAACACCGTTGACAAAGGAGGAAGCGAAACCCCGAAGGTACGACGGAAAACCCACCACGAGAAATCCTGGACTCGAAGAAAAGATAAGAGAGCAGGTTCAAAACACGTCGAGATAAGAGGAGAATAGCAGAGGGGTAAGGAGTAAAATCAGACCTAACCAGAACTATCCAACCGATTTTGCAAAAATAATTTTGACACTCTACTTCGGCCGTTAGCTAGGTTATCCTACAGGCTGGACTTTTGGGGTATCACAACTGCTGAGCTCTGATACCACTCTGTAACACCCTCAGAATCGACCATATGCAAGTTTTAGCGAAACTCGCCAAACCTGCATAGAAACGATTCGAAGGTGCCCACCAGGCACTTGCGTGCGGGTGGAAAACGAAGTAATAACATTACACAACAGTCCTCGATGGGACCCACAGAACAGATATATATATAACAGCGACTCAAAGAGTCAAGAATACAGATATAATATACAAAGATCCAAATCACCTTGAAAACGATAGAGCGTCCAGCTACGGACAAGATGCAAATGGGGCTAAGAGCCCTGAAGAATAACCAATGGCATCCATAACCCTGCCCAGGCCAAGCCGGAAGGGTAACCCTGCTAACGACGTCGATCTCAAAACCTGCTTAAACAAAAGGGGTGCCGACAAAGGGCAAAGGAAAAAGAGGAGCGTCAGTACTGAGGCCAGTACACGGCGAGACTAGAATTCGGCGGTCCTCGCCTACAAAGGTATGGTGGACTGAAGCGGCAGCGGCAGCATGCACTAAACAACCTATAGAGACCCGATACAACTGGCGGCTATCAGAGAGGGGTGAGAAAGACCTATTCGGATCCAACCTGATACTATCATGAAACAAACCCATCCTGGCGTTTCCCCCTCGAGACCAAACGAGGAAGTCAACCGAGGAACTCACACAGTTGGCAGTTTTACTTATTCAGTTATCGTTGCAGCATTTACTAGTCAGGTTTAGATATTCATCCTGATAAAGTAAACAGTGGGCACTTTTAGTTAATCATTCCGTTATAGTGGCATCACTTACTAGTCAGATACAATTAGCATGAGATAACCCCAAAACCCAGCAGTTGTTGGTACTTTTATTTAGCCATTCCGTTGTAGTGAAGCTGATTACTAATCATATCGGATACCAGTCAATTTGTAACAGTAAACTTTAGTTATAGTTGTCTATGATCAAGCACTGTGCTCCAAGTCGTCCATAACCGCGGACACGGCTTCTCGAAAAGATTTAACCCTGCAGGGGTGCACCAAAGTATCCACAGGCACTTCGACCCTTTTTGCCAGATCAGTTAACATACACCCATCGGTATGTCGGCGGGGCCTAAGTCACGACGTTCCCAGACCCAAAGCAAGCACGGGGGGCCACCCCACTAAGTACACCCGCAACGAAGTCGGCCGGTCTCCGAGACGGACTTAGGGTTCGCGACAATGGCTGTAAACGACAGCAGGTCCCCAATCGGGGACTGTCGATACCGCGAAAACATTCCGCTTCCTAAACAGTACAGCGTGCTCCTCACACAATCGTAAATAAAGCAGTAAACATGGCATAAGTACAGGATAGTAAATAAAACCCCAAACTAGTTTGTGGCCCCCAGTACAATACTTTGAAATCAGGTAATAATCAATGGGGGGCCCATATCTCCCCACCTGTGGTTAGCGCGCTCGATCTCGGAACAGGTATCAAGAACTCGGGTCCTACGGGACACAAGTGGGCGGTCGGAAACCAAAACTTACCTATCACCCACCGATGCCTCTACTTAATTCAATTTTAGTTGTTAAACAGGAATTAAAGTGAACAATAATTAAAGACATGATCATTTCCAACGTCAACATGCGGCAAACCTCCAACAATTGTGGTACTTGTCGACACACAAACTCTTGAGCAAGCGACCGCGACACGCGGGTCCAACTATCTACCAAACAACAGGTAATAGGATGTGTCCAAGGCTATATATGGCTGCAAGGGATATCACGGGTACGAAACTAGAGCATTGCAACACAGATAGCAAAGATCAACAGGAGGGAATAAATACTAGAAAAGTAAGATAGGTAGAAAGGGGGAGATGCTCGCCTGAAAACATTGTCGAAGGTTCAACCGAAGATCGGGGCGAAGCTCACATCAACTCAACGGCCTTATCCGCGAAGAACCAAAACACTAGAAGAAACACCGGATGCAATATTTAAGATCGACAGAAGATTGGGCATGATGCATGTATGATGTATGACATGGCAAAGGTGCAATGCAATTAGGTCATATTAAGTGGAACCGGGGTCCCGACAATTAATTAGGCGGTTCAAGTTGTTTAGATACCCCGCAGTTTAAATGTTGTTATAACAAGGCAAGATACGATACCGGTTCGCTACACCAGTTTAGATGAGGCCGATATGAGATTAGATTTGCCCGCATATGGGCCCCATATTTAGTTATTAGGTGAATCGGCATAAGGCCCCCAAACCACATGATTATGCATGCAAGTATGGCAGTTAATATGCAGCAGTTGTTATATATGATAAAATAGGGTTTCGGGGAGGGGTTCACACATTGAGGGGTCTCGACGAACTTGGGGTTCCGGGGTTCGGGGTTCGGTCTCAGGGTCCAGGGTTCGACGGAACGTTCTCGGATATCGGGGGGTAGTTCTTGTCGCGTCCGGGGGCCTTGGTGTTCGGTGTGAAGCGCTGGGCGTTCTGCGGGGAAGAGCTTGGTGGTTCTGACTTCACTTGTCGGTGCCGGACTCGATTGCGGTAGATCTTGGCCATGTCGAAGTTCATGCCGAAGGTTCGTCGAGGTCACCGGTTCGGTACGGTCTTCATGTGGTAGATCTTGGCGTTCCGGCATCTTCGGTCCTCGGATCCGAGAGGGAGTTCTTGTCGAAAGAAGAGAGGACGGGTTCTCGTTTGCGGCCTTGCCGTTCCGTGTAGGCGTTCTCGATGTGGATGGCGAACTTGTCCGGTACCGGGGTTCTCGGAGATCTTGGCGCGGCACCGGGTACGGGAACGGCCTTCGGGTTCGCGGGGGGTTCTTGGCGTTCGACTCCACTGTGGAGGACGTTCTTGACACGACGTCGATCTTGTCATACCCCAGATTCTGTTAGTTCTAGGTGCATGGATGTGGCACCGAAGGGTACGGCGGGGGCTCGAGGCGAGCACGGGGCGCTGCGGCGGCTCGGCTGGGACGGACGCTGCAGAGGGGTGGGGACGCGTGGGCCGGGGACGGCCGGGACCTGCAGCCTGGTCGCGCCCTGGGCGGCGCTCGGCTCGACCGGGGAGCGGAGGAGGCCAGTGGCGCGGCCGCAGAGGGCACCACGGCCAGGGCCGGCGGGGACGAGCGGCTCTGGTGGGGGGGGCTGGCGAGGGGGCTGCGGGCCGACGGAGGCGGGCGGGCAGAGCTTGGCGAACCGGCGAGGCGGCAGAGGCGGGGACGACCGGAGGCGGGGAGGAGGGGACCCGAGGCGGTGGGGCGCGGGACGCGCGCGGCGGCGCCCGGGAGCGGAGGGCGGCGGCGCTCTGAGGCGATCCCGGGCGGAGGCGGCAGGGCGGCCAAGAAGCGGAGGCGACGGAGGCTGCGGAGGTCGAGGGGAGGCGACGACGGGCCGGCGGCGGAGGTACTGGCGGCGAGGGGGCGCAGAGGCGGGCCGGGGACGCGGAGGGGGGCGGCGAGGTTGGCCGGAGAGCGGGCGGCGACGATGAGGCCTGGCGGCGCGCGCGGGAGGCGGCCGGGGCTGCGCAGCGCGAGGAGAGCGGAGGCGGTCGCCGGTGTGCGCGCGACGGGCGGAGCGGGGAGCGGTGGCCAGAGGCGGGAGAGGCGACGGTGGTGGCGGCGGTTGCTGCGGAGGGGAGGGAGGAGGTCACGCGGGGCGAGCCTGAGGAGGGAGAAGGCCGCGCGCAGGGAGAGAGCGGTCCGCGGCCGCGCCGCGTGGGATGCGTGGTCGCGGGGTGGGACCCAGGGGGCGCGGGGCGTGGGGCCAGGGTGTCAGGGGGCCACGCGGGGAGGGGCGTGTGGAGGGCGCGTGCGGGGCGCGTGGGAGACGCGTGTCCGGCGCGTGGTGGGCGCGGGTCAGGCGCGTGCGTGGCGTGGCCGTGTGGGGGAGGCGTGTGGCTGCCTGGTGGGACCCAGGAGGTGGGCGGGGCCACGCGGGCTAAGAGGAGAGAGAGGGTGGGTTTGTCCAGCGGTGGGGACGGCTGTGTGGGTCCGGGCTGGCAGAGGGAGTGGGTGAGGGTAGTCTGGGTGAAAAAGGGAGGGAGAGGGGGCTGGATGGATGAGGTGGCGGGTGGGTAGGAAAATGGTGGAGGGATGAGGTGGCGGTCTGTGGTTGGAGGGTAGGTAGGATTTGGGTGGGAATAGATTTAGGGTTGGGCTGTGTTAGTTTTCGTGTTTGTTTGGATCTGTCCAAATTAAAACAAAGCCACTTTGCAACATTGTTTTTAGGGAACAAAATATCCGTTACGCTCGGGGTTTTGTCTTTAACTAAAAATGGGTATTTGTACAAATCAAAGCTAGGTTTTTCAAAATAATGCAGACCAACAATGCATGATGATGACGATGCAATGCACAAATTCAACGCGATTTTCTAGTAGTGGTTTTGCGGGATGCCACACTGAGGTAATATATAGGGCGTTGGACCCCATGAGTCTTGCCATCTTCGGGTCGTTCGACCACGAGCACGGTGCTTACCACCTGATGCGTGGCTGCTATGTATAGCAGTAGAGGCTCGCATTCCTTTAGCGTGACCAGGACGGGCGAGGTGGAGAGCAACCGCTTCAGATCTTCGAATGCGTCGTAGCTTCAGGTGTCCACTCGAATTTGTCTGCTTTGCGTAGCAGCTGGTAGAAAGGCAGGGCCTTCTCACCCATGCGGCTGATGAATCTGCTCAGTGCCTCGATGCGTCTAGCTAGCTGTTGGACACCTTTGAGGTTCTTCGGTTTCTCCATGGCCATTATGGCCCGGATTTTCTTCGGGTTCGCCTCAATCCCTCGCTGGGAGATGAAGTAGCCAAGTAGTTTGCCAGATGGGACACCGAAGGCGCACTTTTCTGGGTTCATCTTGATCTTGTATCGATCAAGGTTCTCGAACGTCTCGCGGAGATCGTCGATCAGTGTCTTGGCCTCCCTTGTTTTGATTACTATGTCGTCGACATAGACCTGTATGTTGCGGCTGATCTGACTCTTCAGGCATGCCTGCATGCACCGCTGGTACATGGCACCTGCGTTCTTTAGCCCGAAAGGTATTATGTTGTAGTAGAACACTCCGAACGGTGTGATGAACGCCGTTTTCTCTTGGTCTTCGACCTTTAGTCGAATCTAATTGTAGCCTGAGTAGGCGTCGAGGAAGGAGAGTTTCTCGCATCCTGCAGTCGAATCGATGATCTGATCGATCCGAGGGAGAGGCAAGTGATCCTTTGGGCAGTGCTTGTTCAACGATGTGAAGTCCACGCACATCCGCAGGATGTCCGTGTCCTTTTTAGGGACCATCACGGTGTTGGCCAGCCATTCACTTTCCTTGATCTCCCTGATGAAATCAGCGTCGAGCAGTCTGTTGACTTTGACTCTGATGGCTTCGGCTCGTGGCTCGGACAATCGTCGGATGGACTGTTTGACGGGCTTAGTATCTGGGAACACATTGAGTGCATGCTCGAAAAATTCCGTGGGAACTCCCGGCATGTCCGTAGGACACCAGGCGAAGATTTCCCAGCGCTCATGGAGGAGTTCGACGAGCGCTCTTTCCTATGCTGGGCTGAGGTCGTTGGCGATCAGCGTCGTCTTAGAGGCGTCCGTCGGGTGGACCTGCACCTTTTTTGTGTTGACTGTTGAGTCGAACGACATATCAGGTGCGTTCTGCCTTGAGACTGGGGGAGCCCCGTTGTCTGTCACCTCTCGGAGCCTTATGAGTTCCTCCTGCATGCCGAATGACTGGGAGATTCTGTTGAAATCCCTTGCGCAGTGATCCGACCGGGTGAAGATCCCATGGACCGTGATGACGCCCCTAGGTCCTGGCATCTTGAGTAGAAGGTACACATAGTGCGGTACTACCAGGAACCTTGCGAATGCCACGCGCCCGAGGATAGCGTGGAATTGTGATGGCCAATCCACCACTTCGAACTCGAGTCGCTCACATCGAAAGTTGTCGGGCTTGCCGAAGATGACGTCGAGCCATATCCTTCCCAGGGGGAATATGCCCTTCCTTGGGACGATGCCGTCGAACATTGTGTCAGATTGTTCCAGGCTGCACAGCGGGATCCGCATTGCTGCTAAGGTGCTAGCGAACATCAGATTGATGCCGCTGCCGCCGTCCATGAAGACACGTCTCATCTCGAACCCTCTGATCTGCGCCTCGAGCACCAGGGAAGCATGACCTGGGCGAGGGATCTGGGTGGGGGGTGATCCGAACGGCTGAATGTGATGTGGTATACCATCAGTAGGTCCCGTTGGCACCCACAAGCAGGATCTTGTTGCCCGCCATGGCTTCGCGTGCTTGGTTCAATCCTTCCTCGCTAAGGTGGATTACCCGATTGGCATCGGTGTCGTCATCGTTGGGCGGGAGGGATGGTTGTCTCCTATTTTTGTCGTTTCTACCCTGTGGGTTGCGCGGCGGCGCGTGTGCAACCGATTCTGGTGGTTTCTCCATGTCGCTTTGGATGACTGCGGCGCATTGGTAGCGTCTGTAGGTTGGATCGCTGCTACCACAGCTTTCGGATCCGGAACCATAGGTCCCTTCATCCGACGGGGGATCACACATACCTGAGTTGCAGTTGCTGCTGTCATATGACTCATCTGCCGATGATGACGTGCGTAGCACGGGATGCGGAGCCCACGAGGCCAGCCTGATCGATGGCAGTGGCACCCGCTCTGGGAGGCGGAGAGTGCCGGTCTGTCCCACCTGGAAGCAGAAGCTTCCGAACAGGATCTCGAGCCCGTCGCCTACGGGCTCGAAGTCCTTCATGGTGGTTGGCGAGTAGGCGGTGAAGTCAAAAGCACCAAAGAGGAGATGTCCCTCCGTCACCGAGGAGTTGTAGATCTCTTTGGTCGGGACCGTCACGATCGCACAATCAGCGCCCCCGATTCCCACAGACGGCGCCAATTGACGAGGTTCAATATCGTCAATGCTCATTGTTATGAGCTTGGGTTTTGGAGAAGATGGGGGTGCTGGAGATCGCGGAACGGTTAACATACAAGCAACTAGGGGACACAAGATTTACCCAGGTTCAGGCCCCCGGAGGGAAAACCCTACTCCTGCTTGTCTGCTCTTGATTACGGCGGAACATAAAGTTACAGGGGTGCGCAGATGCAATCTGGCGTGGAGGTGTGTATGTGGTGGTATGAGAGATATCCTCCTCGTCGTGCCCTCCTAGACTTTATATAGAGGTAGGCAGGTCCCAGGCATAGATTGAGTCGGTTACAGGTTTAGGGTTTGGCCCTTTGAATATTCTATCTATTCTAGTCTTGCTCTCCAAGGATCCAGAGACGTCATGGGTTTGGGCCACCCGAAAATCTTCATGGGCCGCGTATATTCTTGTGGGACTTCCTTGGGCTGGACCAGGTATGCTAATTTCGTGTACCCGTAGGGTATAACCATGTCAGGAGCGACGACATCGACTGGAGGAGGTGGTGGTGGTGGCTGAGGCGGGGGTGCGCCGCCAATGAGCGCAGGCGCTGCATGGGGTGCCACCTCCGCCTCCGCGTAGCTATGGACGGTGTTCACCATGCTCTCAAAGGTGAGGAGTCCCGAAGCCTGCTGCCGCCTTAGCGTATGTCGGAGAAGTGTGCCTTGGTCCAGTCCATCCACAAAGTGATACATGGCATCATCATTGGGGTAATGAGCCAGGTCGGCCCGTATACGGATCCATCTGACAAGGTAATCGCGGGGGTTTTCGCCCTCTTTCTGAACGCAGCACGCTACATTGAAGATGGTGACCATGCCGACGAACTTGGATCGCTGCTGTCCAGACGCACGGGCAAAGCCGGCGGACTTGCAGTGATCTTCCATCGTTATATCCAGCACATGGGCGGTTTGGGTGGGCCTTGAATTTTTTCGATCTTTGCCGGCAAACTCCGAAGAGAGATCCGACATCGATCCTTCCGCGAACGTATACTGCCCGTAGGCGGTCCGTGCGGGTCTTGATGCTCCTCCGACTCCCAGGGAACTAGTGCCCGAGTCGGTTTCGCCGCTGAAGAGGTGGATGTATCTGACGGGGACGATCGAGCATCGCGTAGGATTCGTCTTCGCTGAGATCCAGAACTCTTTGGGAGGGACGATCAGAATGTTGCCGGAGAAGAGAACGCGACCGATGGCTACGGTTTCACCGATTCTCGCGAACATCTTGGTCCTCGCCCCCTGAAGAGCCTGAAGTGCCTCTTGCCCCACGGTGGGCGCCAACTGTCGTGGTATTGCCGACGAGTACACCATGGAGGGGTCCTCACAGTGCGTGTTTAGAGACGTGGGGGAAGGCGGACAGTTGACGGGTACGAGGTTACACAGCTTACCCAGATTCAGATCCCACAATGGTGGCGGAATCCTACTCCTGCTATAAATCACTATAATGGCAATACGCCGAGTTACAGGGATTGGCTCGCTGTGCGAGGTGTATGTTAATCGATGCCCTAAAGGCTACCATAGGCCCGACTTATATAGTCGCCGGGTCCTAGGGTTACAGGTAAAGTCCTAGCCGGATAGGTTACAGAGTCCTACACTACTTACTACTAGTCTAGCGTGTCTTGCACTCCAAGGCTCCGGGTACGTCGGTGAATCCTTCGTAGACTTCCTTTATCCGGCATGGGCCTACCTTCTAGATCCATCTAACTGGGTCGCCCAGCAGGCCATGGGCCATGCTACCAATTGTGGGCCACCCAGGTTAGCCAGATAAGAGACATGCTATGGGGATACCAATATAGCATATCCCCAACAGTAAAGAGTTACTCTCATTAGAAGGTAGACATGGGTAGATCCATTCTTCCTCCTCTTGACCATCACTCTCCTCCTCTTTTTCATCTAATGAGCTTTCAGGTTCAACAATTTTGTCTTCTATAGGCTCCTGCAAGGCATTAGTCTTTCCCATTTGTGGAAAGCACCTATTAAAATATTCAAGAATATAGCCATTTTTTCCTTGTAATTATCAAACCAAAATTTAAGTATATCATAAACCTCACATTCATAAGGTGCATCATCAGTATTTTCAAGCAAACTAGCAAGTTCAAATGCACCCTTGAAAGCAATGAATTCTTCAATTTGTTCCACATCATAAAATTCATAATTTCCCTTAACATAAGAAGATATGGTAACATTATCATTATACTCACATTGAAAAGGAAGATGTTTATACCTCCTACAACAACAAGACTTATCAAAGCAATAAGTAACATTATAAGTAGAGCACACGTCTCTAGCAATAGTATTCAACTTATCAATTTGTTCCCATAAGTGTTCCCCTTTTTGTGACAAACGGTGTTCCTTATAATAATACTTTTGTTCTTCCGAGAACCCACATTGCCAATAAGAACTAGTTTCAAAGAAACCATCCATTGATAGAAAGCATGACCAAGCAAGGCAATAAAAAACCAGCAACCAAAGCAGGAACTAATTTTTTTGTGTTTTTGAATAGATAAAGCAAACCAAACTAAACTAAATTTTTTCGAGTTTTTGAAAACAGGAGGCAGACAAAACCAAGCAAAATAAACTAAGCAAACTAAAAACAAAGTAAAGAGAAAGGAAGTGGAGGACTCCCCTTGTGAAGACGCCCTTAGCCTCCCCGGCAACGACGCCAGAAAACTTGTTGATGGCTCAATTGATGTGGAGCATGTTGGGAACCCGAAGAGCAAGGTGTGAAGCAGCACAACATCAAGTATTCCCTCAGTAAGAAACCGAGGTTATCGAACCAGTAGGAGGAAGGAAACGTCACACGGGTGTTGCAAGCAACGTGGAAACCTGCACAACACAAACTCAAGACTTTGCCCCAACTAACAGTGAGGTTGTCAATCTCACCGGTTGCTGTAAAAAAGAATTAACTATATGGTGTGGAAGGTGATGATGGTTTGCAGCAAGTAAACAGTAATAGTGGAAGATGTATCAATGGTAAAGATTGGACCGGGGTCCATAGTTCACTAGAGGTGCTCTCCTTAGATAAACAACATGGCATGAAGGGTAAACAAATTACAGCAAGGCAATTGACAGGAACTGGGCAAGGCATAACAATGCCATACTAGACAAAAAGATCCTATGAGATTCGATTGGGCAATACAACAATATACATATACCGCCATCCAACTGCATCTATGACTAGAAGCCCACCTTTGGGTTATCATCCGAACCCCCTCCAGTATTAAGTTGCAAGAAACAGACAACTGCTTTAAGCAAAGTGTGTAAGGTAAACAATCCACTTGTTCTATGAATAAGAGACCGTTATTTTCTCCCTAGTGGCAACAACACATCTACAACCGAAGAGATTTCTGTCACTTCCCTTGGAAACTAGAGGCATGAACCCACTATCGAGCATAAATAAACCCTCTTGGAGTCACTAGCAACTACTCGTCCAAGATAGCTACTAACAACGGAGAACATGCAAGATCACAAACAACATAGACATGATATAATCAAATAGACAAAACCATTAATCAATCTAACATAGTAATCTCAATATCCATCGGATCCCCGCAAACATAACATGCATGATTTCAAATATATTAGATCTTGATCATGAACGGATATCACAAGATATATACATGAAAGCACAAGGAGGAGATACAACCATCTAGCTACTGCATGGACTCGTAGTCCAAGGTGGAACTACTCCCATCATACCGGAGAAGAAGGCCTTCAGGATGATCTCCCCTCCGACAGGGTGCTGGAAGAACTTCAGATCCCCCTGATCTAGGGAGGATGGTGGCGGCGTCTATAGACGCTTTCGTGGAGTTTTTGATCGGATGCCTAGGGTTTCTGCAATAGGGGCTTCTTATAGGCGAAGAGGCGAGGCAGGGAGGCGGCCAGAGGGCCCACACCCTGCCCAGGCGCGTGCCCACCCTGGCCGTTCCTAGGGGGGTGTGGCAGCCCTGGCTCGCCCCCTCGTCTTCTGGATTCGTGTCGCCCACGGTAAAATATTGACTTTGGCTTTTGTCCCGTCCAATTCTGGAAATATTGATTTTTCGCCTTTCTGAAACCAAAAACAGAAGAAAACAGACAACTGGCATTGTGGCAACTTGTTAATAGGTTAGTTTCAGAAAAAATATAAAAACATCTCAAAGTGTAGACAAAGCAAAGCAAAGTAGATACTAAACAAGCATGAAACATCAAAAAATATAGATACTTTCTGACGTATCATTACATCATCTACTAGTGCGAGCAAGCAAGCAAAGGTGTGAGCCTACTAGCTATATGTATGGCCCTGCTCTGTTGCTTAGACACGGCTAGTCTAGTGTGTGCGGTTTTCGTATACTAGCAAGATGCACAAACACATGTAGGAGACAATGACACATGGCCTAGTTTTATAGTTTTCTTGTGTAAGACCTCAAAAGGTATTCAACACCAAAAATGAAGAATAAATGAGAATAAAAAAAGTTATAACTAGTTTATATAACTAGATCCGAGTTGCAACTCGCATTTAAGACGAATCATGACTCGCATTTGGATAGGAGATGTGTTTACTCATTCAAATTCTGATGAAATAGGAAGATTGTCAGCAGAACTTCCAAATTTGTGATGTTTCCAATATGGCGATTTAATTGATGAGCCTACAACTTCAGCAAAACGTAACAGACCAGCCATGGGTGGTGTAGGCATGCACTGTTTCTTAATAAGTTTCTTACTATAATTGGTTTTCCCAGGTGCTCAACAACCTTCCTTTGCATTTTACAAACTGCTACTATTTTATTAGGTGGAATTTCCTTATGCATTTCTTTCTTATTATTTAGTTCAGCTTCTTTTGGAACTTGATCTATTGTTGCAAAGAGGTGTCCTGCTAGAGCAAGGTAAATCAAGTCCCAATTTCATGAGGCGACTAATGAGCTGATTCACTGTATTTTACGTTTTCAGACTATGGGATTTCAAACATCATATATTTCTTGCCAAAGATATATGCTGTACTCATATCCATTTTATTTCAAAGTTGTGGTATGGTTAGTCAACTTCTTTATTTGCAGGAGTTAATACTGAAATCATGCTACCATAAAGTGACTCTTGCTACACTTCCTTTATTTGGATTTTTCTTCATTAATGGCTTTAGGCCACAATCCAGTCCCTAATCTTTGCTGCTCAATTTATTGTTCTATGCTGAAGAATTTAGGTTATGTGCAGGTCAAGAGAGAGACAACATGCAAGCTTTAGTGGTCAAGGGTATCTCGCCCAAATCTTACAAATGCAAGTCATGCCTTCTCTGTTGGAATTATGCCATAGAGGCAATAATAAAGATGTTATTATTATAATTCTTGTTCATGATAAAGTTTATGTTCCATGCTAGAATTGTATTAAGCGGAAACTTTAATACTTGTGTGGTTTGTAAACAACACCGTGTCCCTAGTACGCCTCTATGGACTAGCTCATTGATCAATGATGGTTAAGGTTTCCTAACCATAGACATGAGTTGTCAATTGATAATGAGATCATATCATTGGGAGAATGATATGGTGGATAGACCCAAACAAAGCAGAGCAATTAGATCGTGTCATCGTGTTCGTCTTTGCGAAGCTTTTCCTATGTCAAATATTGTATTCCTTAGACCATGAGATAATGCAACTCCCTGGTATCGGAAGAAAGCTTTGAGGTCATCAAACGTCATCCTATGAGAGGGTGATCATAAAGGTGTCTCTCAGGTGATCGGAAAGTATCTGTTGGGTTGTATGTATCGAGATGGAATTTGTCCCTCCCAAGTCGGAGAGATATACTTCGGGCCCACTCGGTAATCGATATCAACACCGCTTGCAAGCATGTGGTTAAGGAGTTAATCACAAAGTGATATCGGATTACGGAACGAGTAAAGTACTTGCTGTGAACGAGATTGAACTAGGTATGACGGTACCGGCGATCGAATCTCGGGCAAGTAAAATATCGCGAGACGAAGGGAATATATATGGGATTGATTGAATCCTGGCATCGTGGTTCATCCGATATGATCATCGATGAATGTGTGGGAGTCAATATGGGTGCCCAGACCCCGCTGTTGATTATTGATAGAAGATCATGTCTGCATATTCTCGAACCCGCAGGGTCACACACTTAACGTATCTCGACGCTAGGATAGATTGGATAATTGGTTTATGAATTTTTGTTCGGAGTCTCGGATGGGATCCGGGATATCACGAGAGGTTCCGGAATGGTCCGGAGAATAAGATTCATATAAGGCAGTGCAGTTTTTGGAGTTCGGAATTGTTCCGGGTTAATCGGTATTGTACCGGAAGCTTCTAGAACCTTCCGGAAGGGGACCAACGTGGCCCCACCTTCCGGGAGGGGGCATGGGCCTATGAGGGAGTGTCCTGGCCGCATTGGGCCAGGGGCACAAGGCCCCATAGGGCCCAGCCGATTCTAGAGAGATTTGACTCGTTTAAATCTCGGGATAGAATTTCTAGATAAGGGAGAGTTTAAATCGTTTAAACTAGAGATAGGATTTCTAGATAAGGGAGAGTTTAAATTGTTTAAACTAAAGATAGGCTTGGAGGAGGGGCAAGGGCTGGCCGCCCCCCCTCTATATATAGAGGGGTGGTGCGCCCCCTCCCCCCCCCCCCCCCACACACACCTTCCTCCAAGCCCTAGCAGCCTTGCTACCTTCCTCTCTCCCTCCCGACTGTTTGTAGGCGAAGCCCTGCAGCAGAAATTCTCCACCATATACACCACGCCGTCGTGTTGTAGATCCAATCTATCTCTCCACCATACTCGCTGGTCCGAGGAAGGAGGAGACGTCGAGGTGCTGCACGTGTGCATCTCACGGAGGCACCGCCACTTGTGGTGCTAGATCGGATCGGATCACGAGGAGGAGAAGCGAGTACGACTACATCACCCACGTTCCGACGAACGTTCCGCTGTGCGAATCTTCAAGGGTATGAAGATCTAATCCAATCTCTCTCGTTGTTTGCATCTCCTAGATTAGATCTTGGCTTTCCCTCTATTCGCATCCGTAGAAAATTTTGATTTACTATGCCGCGAAACCCTTCAGTGGTATCAGAGCTAGATCTATGCGTAGATATGTTTCACGAGTAGAACACAACATGGTTGTTGCGGGCGTTGATGTTTTCTGTTGCAAGCCTCTTGTTTGTGTTCTTCTTATGACGCGGGATAGTGAGATTGAAGCGGTCCAGGCCAACCTTACGCGACGTCGTTCGCGAGACCGGCTCCGCACTTGACGTGTGGCTTGTACCACACATGCGGCTGGTGGATGTCAGTTTCTCTCACTATAGTTGTCATGGGATTAACACCGGAGTTTGGCAACCATAATATCACCGTTGTGGCTTTCCGTAGGTAAGAATCGTTCTTAGCATCTACTCCCATAAAGCCACGTAAAACATGCAACAACAAAGTAGAGGCGTCTAACTTGTTTTTGCAGGGAGTGTTTTCTGTGATATGGTATGGCCCAAGATGTGATGTGTATATTGTATGCGATGATCATGTTTTGTAATGTTTCACGACTTGCATGTCGATGAGTACACAACCGGCAGGATCCATATGGTTGTCTTTATAATTGTGTATGACCTGCGAGTCAACTTCTTATACGCCATGTAATAGCTTTACTTTATTGCTAAGTAGTTAGCAATAGTTGTAGTTGCTATTCGTGGTGGAGGCAATCATGGTGGAGTGATGGAGATCATGCTGGAACGCACAAGATGGAGATCATTGCGCGAAGATTGGCTATACCATGTCACATAAAGTTATATGCATGTGATGTTTATCCCTTTTATGTATCTTATTATGCTTAGATCGCGACGGTAGCATTATAAGATGATTCCTCACTTAAAGATCAAGATAAAAACTGTGTTCTCCCCAAGTATGCACCGTTGCGAAAGTTCGTCGTGTCCAAGCATCACGTGATGATCGGGTGCTATAGACTCTACGCTCACATACAACGGGTGCAAGCCAGTTTTTGCACACGCGGAAATACTTGGGTCTAACTTGACGAGCCTAGCATGTACAGACATGGCCTCGGAACACAAGAACCGAAAGGTTAAGCATGAGTCATATGAATGATATGATCGACACTTTGTTGTCCACCATTGAAACCACATCTCTTCTCATGATGATCGGATTAGGTGTGGTGAATTTGGATCGTGTTCACTAAACAACTTGAGGGATGTTGAATTTAGTGGGAGTTCATCTAGTAATTTGATTAAGTTGAACTATTTATCATGAACATAGTCTAAATTGTACTTGCAAATACTGTAGATCACATGGCCAAATCCAACTTCAACTTCAACGTTTTTGCTGAGAAGGAAAAGCTTAGAAACAATGGGTCTAACTTCACCAATTGGTTCCGCAATCTAAGAATCATTCTGTCTGGCGGACAAAAGGACTATATCCTTGGTAAAGCGTTAGGTGACCCCCCTGCTGCAACTGCGCCGGCTGATGAGAAAGCTGTCTATCAGTCGCGCAAAGATGATTATGGTGTGATTAAGATCACCATGTTGTTTGCTATGGAACCGGAGCTTCAAAATTGTTTTGAAACCTATCCCGGGCCCTTTGAGATTCTCGAGGAGCTGAAAACCATGTTTCAGACTCAAGCCCGTTCTGAGAGATATGAGATCTCTGAGAAGTTCTTTAACTGCAAGATGGAGGAAGGGAGTTCCGTTAGTGAGCACGCCATAAAGATGTCGGGCTACACTCAACGCCTTGAGCAACTGGAATGCACGATTCCAGAGGAGCTCAAGATTGACAGGGTTCTGCAATCACTCCCTCCCAGCTACAAAAGTTTTGTAGTGACTCATAATCATATTGGTTCCACTGATACGATCACCGAGCTCTTCGCAAAGCTGAAGGCTGCGGAAGTGGACATCAAGAAGGATAATCATGTGTTGATGGTCAACAAGCCCTCCTTTAAGAAAGGTAAGGGAGCAAAGAAGCCCTTCAAGAAGGGCGGCGGCAAGCGCAATGCCCCTGCTGAGAAGAAGCTCAGGTCTGGTCCCAAGCCGGACACTGAGTGCTTCTATTGCAAGGACAAGGGTCACTGGAAGCGCAACTGTCCGAAGTACTTAGCGGACAAGAAGGCTGGCACCATCAAAGGTATATTTGATATACATGTTATTGATGTTTTCCTTACTAGCCCTCGTTGTAGTGCCTGGGTATTTGATACCGGTTCAGTTGCTAATATTTGTAACTCGAAACAGGAGGTACGGAATAGACGGCGGCTTGCGAGGGATGAGGTGACGATGCGCGTTGGCAACGGATCAAGAGTTGATGTGATGGCCGTCGGCACGCTCTCCTTAGTTTTACCTTCGGGATTAGTTTTAAACCTTAATAAATGTTATTATGTGCCTGCGTTGAGCATGAACATTATTTTCGGATCGTGTTTATTGCAAGACGGTTATTCATTTAAATCGGAGAATAATGGTTGTTCTATTTATATGAGTAACATCTTTTATGGTCATGCACCTCTTGTGAATGGTTTATTTCTTCTAAATCTCGAAAGGGATGAAACACACATCCATAACATTGAGGCTAAGAGATGCAAAGTAGATAGTGATAATACTACTTATTTGTGGCACTGTCGTCTAGGTCATATTGGTGTAAAGCGCATGAAGAAACTCCATTCTGATGGACTTTTGGAGTCTCTTGATTTTGAATCATTTGACACATGCGAACCATGCCTCATGGGCAAGATGATCAAAACCCCGTTCTCCGGTATGATGGAGCGAGCAACGGACTTGTTGGAAATCATACATACCGATGTATGCGGACCGATGAGTGTTTCGACGCGCGATGGATATCGCTATTTTCTCACTTTTACCGATGACTTAAGTAGATATGGGTATATCTATTTAATGAAACATAAATCTGAAACGTTTGAAAAGTTCAAAGAATTTCAGAATGAAGTGGAGAACCATCGTAACAGAAAGATTAAGTTTTTACGATCCGATCGTGGGGGCGAATATTTGAGTTATGATTTTCTCACGCATCTTAAAGCAAGCGGAATTGTTTCGCAACTCACGCCACCCGGAACACCACGGCGCAATGGTGTGTCTGAACGCCGGAATCGAACCCTATTAGATATGGTCCGATCGATGATGTCTCTTACTGATTTGCCGTTATCATTTTGGGGTTATGCATTAGAAACCGCTGCATTCACTTTAAATAGGGCTCCATCTAAATCCGTTGAGACGACACCGTATGAACGGTGGTTTGGTGCTAAACCTAAGTTGTCGTTTCTTAAAGTTTGGGGATGCGAAGCTTACGTCAAGAAGTTGATGCCGGACAAGCTCGAACCCAAAGCGGAGAAATGCGTCTTCATAGGATACCCTAAGGAAACTATTGGGTATACCTTCTATCACAGAACCGAAGGCAAAGTGTTTGTCGCAAAGAACGGTTCCTTTCTTGAGAAGGAGTTTCTCTCGAAAGAAGTGAGTGGGAGGAAAGTAGAGCTTGACGAGGTTATTGAACCTTCTCTTGAATTGGAGAGTAGCGCAGCACCTGAAATTGTTCCAGTGCCGCCTGCACCAACAATAGAGGAAGCTAATGACAAGGATCATGAAGCTTCGGACGATGCTGCTACTGAACGTCGCAGGTCGGCAAGGTCGCGTGCCCCTCCTGAGTGGTACGGCAACCCTGTCTTGACTGTCTTGTTGGTAGAAGACAGTGAACCTACGAACTATGAGGAAGCGATGATGAGCCCAGACTCTGAGAAATGGCTGGAAGCCATGAAATCCGAATTGGGATCCATGAGCGAAAACCAAGTATGGACTTTGGTGGATCCTCCTAGCGACCGAAAGGCCGTTGAGTGCAAATGGATATTCAAGAAGAAAACGGACGCGGATGGTAATGTTACCGTCTATAAAGCACGGCTTGTCGCAAAAGGTTTTCGACAAGTTCAAGGTGTTGACTACGATGAGACTTTCTCTCCCGTAGCGATGTTTAAGTCCATTCGGATTTTATTAGCAATTGCTGCGTTTCATGATTATGAAATATGGCAGATGGATGTCAAGACTGCTTTCCTCAATGGGAACATTGATGAAGAGTTGTATATGATGCAACCCGAGGGTTTTGTCGATCCTAAGGATGCTAGTAAAGTATGCAAACTTCAGCGTTCCATTTATGGACTGAAGCAAGCATCTCGGAGTTGGAACCTTCGTTTTGATCAAGTGATCAAGAGCTTTGGATTTGTTCCAAATTGCTACGAAGCTTGTATCTACAAGAAAGTGAGTGGGAGGTCGGTGACGTTTCTGGTACTGTATGTGGATGACATATTGATTATCGGAAATGACATCAACATGCTTAACGATGTGAAGAGTTATTTGAACAAGTGTTTTTCAATGAAAGACCTAGGTGAAGCTGCTTATATATTGGGCATCAAGATCTATAGAGATAGACAAAGACGCCTGATAGCTTTAAGCCAGAGTACATACCTAGACAAAGTTCTGAAAAGGTTCAGAATGGATAAGGCAAAGAAAGGTTCAGTGCCTATGTTGTCAGGTAAGATATTGAGCAAGGCTCAGTGTCCAGCTACGGTAAATGATAGGGAAGCTATGAGCAAAGTGCCTTATGCCTCGGCCATAGGTTCCATCATGTATGCCATGCTGTGTACTAGACCGGATGTGTCCAATGCTCTTAGTTTGACGAGCAGATATCAAAGTGATCCAGGAGTGGAACACTGGACAGCCGTGAAGAACATCCTAAAGTACCTAAATAGAACTAAAGAAATATTCTTAGTCTATGGGGGTGATGAACAGCTTGTCGTAAAAGGTTACGTCGATGCTAGTTTCGACACCGACAAGGATGATTCTAAATCTCAGACAGGATACGTTTATATTTTGAATGGAGGAGCTGTGAGCTGGAGAAGCTGCAAGCAAAGCGTGATCGCGGGATCTACAGTAGAAGCGGAATACATGGCTGCTGCAGAAGCGTCAAGTGAAGGAGTTTGGATCAGAAACTTCATCACTGAGCTTGGCGTGGTTCCAAGTGCATTGGACCCACTGGAGATATTGTGTGACAACACTGGCGCCATAGCACTCGCTAAGGAACCAAGATATCATCCAAAGACCAAGCATATCAACCGCAAGTTTCATATAATCCGAGATTATATAGCAGATGGAGATCTGAAGATTAGCAAAGTACATACGGATCTGAATGTCGCAGATCCACTGACTAAACCTCTTCCACGTGTAAAACATGATCACCACCTCAGTGCCATGGGTGTGAGATTGTTGCCAAATGTAAACTAGATTATTGACTCTAGTGCAAGTGGGAGACTGTTGGAATTATTCCCTAGAGGCAATAATAAAGATGTTATTATTATAATTCTTGTTCATGATAAAGTTTATGTTCCATGCTAGAATTGTATTAAGCGGAAACTTTAATACTTGTGTGGTTTGTAAACAACACCGTGTCCCTAGTACGCCTCTATGGACTAGCTCATTGATCAATGATGGTTAAGGTTTCCTAACCATAGACATGAGTTGTCAATTGATAATGAGATCATATCATTGGGAGAATGATATGGTGGATAGACCCAAACAAAGCAGAGCAATTAGATCGTGTCATCGTGTTCGTCTTTGCGAAGCTTTTCCTATGTCAAATATTGTATTCCTTAGACCATGAGATAATGCAACTCCCTGGTATCGGAAGAAAGCTTTGAGGTCATCAAACGTCATCCTATGAGAGGGTGATCATAAAGGTGTCTCTCAGGTGATCGGAAAGTATCTGTTGGGTTGTATGTATCGAGATGGAATTTGTCCCTCCCAAGTCGGAGAGATATACTTCGGGCCCACTCGGTAAGCGATATCAACACCGCTTGCAAGCATGTGGTTAAGGAGTTAATCACAAAGTGATATCGGATTACGGAACGAGTAAAGTACTTGCTGTGAACGAGATTGAACTAGGTATGACGGTACCGGCGATCGAATCTCGGGCAAGTAAAATATCGCGAGACGAAGGGAATATATATATGGGATTGATTGAATCCTGGCATCGTGGTTCATCCGATATGATCATCGATGAATGTGTGGGAGTCAATATGGGTGCCCAGACCCCGCTGTTGATTATTGATAGAAGATCATGTCTGCATATTCTCGAACCCGCAGGGTCACACACTTAACGTATCTCGACGCTAGGATAGATTGGATAATTGGTTTATGAATTTTTGTTCGGAGTCTCGGATGGGATCCGGGATATCACGAGAGGTTCCAGAATGGTCCGGAGAATAAGATTCATATAAGGCAGTGCAGTTTTTGGAGTTCGGAATTGTTCCGGGTTAATCGGTATTGTACCGGAAGCTTCTAGAACCTTCCGGAAGGGGACCAACGTGGCCCCACCTTCCGGGAGGGGGCATGGGACTATGAGGGAGTGTCCTGGCCGCATTGGGCCAGGGGCACAAGGCCCCATAGGGCCCAGCCGATTCTAGAGAGATTTGACTCGTTTAAATCTCGGGATAGAATTTCTAGATAAGGGAGAGTTTAAATCGTTTAAACTAGAGATAGGATTTCTAGATAAGGGAGAGTTTAAATTGTTTAAACTAGAGATAGGCTTGGAGGAGGGGCAAGGGTTGGCCGCCCCCCCTCTATATATAGAGGGATGGTGCGCCCCCTCCCCCCACACACACCTTCCTCCAAGCCCTAGCAGCCTTGCTACCTTCCTCTCTCCCTCCCGACTGTTTGTAGGCGAAGCCCTGCAGCAGAAATTCTCCACCATATACACCACACCGTCGTGTTGTAGATCCAATCTATCTCTCCACCATACTCGCTGGTCCGAGGAAGGAGGAGACGTCGAGGTGCTGCACGTGTGCATCTCACGGAGGCACCGCCACTTGTGGTGCTAGATCGGATCGGATCGTGAGGAGGAGAAGCGAGTACGACTACATCACCCACGTTCCGACGAACGTTCCGCTGTGCGAATCTTCAAGGGTATGAAGATCTAATCCAATCTCTCTCGTTGTTTGCATCTCCTAGATTAGATCTTGGCTTTCCCTCTATTCGCATTCGTAGAAAATTTTGATTTACTATGCCGCGAAACCCTTCATTCTCCTGCTCCGCTTTCATCCGCGTTTGGCAGGCCCACTTCATTAGCTGTCTGTTCACCACCATTAGCCAATGTCGTCGAGCAGGAGGATAGGAAGGCCCACTTCATCAGGCGTCTGTTCACCGCCATTAGTCGATGCCGTCGAGCAGGAGGATAGGCAGGCCCATGGGGGAACAGCCTGGACGACGGCGTCGCCAATAGCTCAAACGGCGTGCCTGCTCCTGCCGAGGATCTCGAGAAATGGGACACCGACTTCGTCAGGATCCACCATCTTATTTTCTTTCTTGCCCGTGTCTCGATTCAAGGTTACTTTCTTGGTCCGATCAGACTCTGTTATGTTCATGGTAGTTGTATTTGATATTGATTTTTTTGGCGTCTTCCTTTCAGCAATACCGTGAGTAGATACAGTACAGATTTAACTATATGAACAGATGGTACACCTGTGATGCATTGTAATATGACCATATCCTTTTAGGTCTATAACTCTCGGATTGTTCAGCCAGTGAGTGATGAAATCTTTTTACAGGATGGATGCATTGACTGATCCAGGCAACGACACTCCAAAACCACAGAAGATAGCAGGATTCCAGCGGCTAAATCTACTGAAGACATTATGGCGATGGTCTATTCATAATTGGAGAAGGTAAACACATATGAATTTTAGCTAGCTGTGCGGAAACTTCCATCGATAAATCATCTTAAGTATTGTTGTTCTTCACATGCAAGGAAACAAACGAAACACGTGACAACAGGAAAAAGAGCTCGGAAACACCAGCCAAAAAAAGTTCTATTTTTCTCTTTCCTAGGATTTTTCTCACTTAACTTTTAAATTGCGTTTTAAAGAGATTTCAATTGTTTTTTTTGCATCGTTCATAGGGTAAGATTTGTCGGCAATTTACATCGTTTGGTTATTTTCTCTACGCAGTTGACTAGCAGATATGAAGTTACGTTTCCAAAACTCAGGTGGATATTACTAGCCTATTGTCATCCCATTCTGTGTTCTTCTTTCTTCCTTTATTATAAAGCCAATGTAATATTTGCAAATTACATTGAACATTATTATGCCAGACTGGGTAACCTTCCCTGGTTCTTAGCTGAGTAACATCATATGTGGTATGCATATATGTTTTATTTGCCTAGGTACTTCTCTTTTACTACTATATAAAAATGTCAAAGTGATTTATTTATTTTTACTATTCTAGAAAAATATGCGTATATTACAGGAGGTTCAGTAGATGTTCTATTTTTCAGTTCGGAAAGAAGAAACTGAGAGAAGACTTTTTTGCAGGTTGTGCATTTTTTTACTTGGTATACATAGTTCATGAATAGCATGAACCGTTCTGAATAGTATTTTTTACTTGGTTTTTACTTGGTACAAACCATAGTAACGATAGTTTGAGATTCAGACTATTGTTTTAGTACCAAATTTTGAAGATAGAATAAGTAGTACCAAAATTTGAAGATATAAAGGAATGGATGGCATGGTTTCTTGGCTGGATGAGATGCTTCAAGTGCCCCCATGTCTTGGAGCAGAATATGTGACTGATAATGTACGAAAAGGACTGCCAGTGCCTACGACAATGGAAATTCAGGTGTGTCATAGCTCACAGGCGAGAAGTTAATAAGTACAAGCTGTTAGATTATAATAAAAAATTATATTATATTTATGTGCACCTTTTTGGAAGAATTTCTGCAGATGGTTAAATTTAATTGGTTTCGTCACTACTTTGATTATGCATATGAAAAAAAAAAATCTGGAATGTACTTCAGTAATTGGATTTTCTTCCAATGACAGTACAAAGGTTTGGTACTCAAGTCCGATCGCAAGCACAACACTTACTTCCCGGTGGGAGTTTTTCGTGTGAATTACGCCTATGCATCGTCAACAAATCAGCGGGTGCTAAACATGGAGAATGCTTGCCTGGCTTCTCTATGCTTCATTCTGGATCTGGGTGCAACGGTAACCATATGTGTAATTTTCTTCTGATGTGAACTTGACTTTCAGGTTCGCACAAATTCAGACGGAACAATGGTACTTTCCCAACTACTGTTGTTGTTCTCAATGTGGAAAATTTACGACTGGACATTACCATGTCTATTATCTTAGCTTACAGTGGAGAGTATCTGCTTTTACTGCAAGGATATCAAGCGAGTAGAGTGGATCTACAAGGCTTCTGCTGAATTGGTGAGAAATGCTTCACTTAGTCAATGCATTGCATGTATGTTTTTGGACAAATAATGGAGAATGAGAAAACATATGTATATATGCTAGCAGTGCTGCGTTTCAGTTGATGCTTAACATATTTCTTAGGCACATACAGGAATTATTTTCCTGAACTTCAATGTCTTAAAATGCTTGGTATTCTGCTCTGCCTTTTCAGTACTAGAAGATCACATCCGCATAAGTTCTACTCTCAGTACAAATATCAAAATGAAGTTTACTAGAAACTATGTACATGAATATTACCAGATGTTGTAAACTGATCTTTTTTGCATGATCAATTTTGAATTTTATGTCTTGCAGTCTGTGAGAGGATTTGGGTGTACGGGAACAGCCAGAACTGCAAGTAGTAGCATAAATGGCAAATATAACATGATTGCTTAACTATATCGTCTAGGATACTAGGGAGAAATGCCGAGTGTACAAATGCCAGTGGTGACATGGCGAGAGTGCAGCGCAAAAGCTTTGATTTCTATAAATGGTAATGGAGTAGTTAATACTGTGATTAGTGATGTACGACAACCTGTTATTTTGAACTTACTATTTGATTATTTTGATTGTCCTTTTGGGAGAACACATTTTTTTCCTTTGGCAGATTAGTACAGTATTATTTTACCTAGACTGCCGTCCCCCTTAGTAGTTCTTCATTCTGACGTGCAATTTCTTCAATGCAATCCACCATGTATCCAGTCTAAATATATCCATTTGTAATTTTCTTAGTATCATCTCCTATATTGCCATCTTTTTCTCGCATCTACTGTTATTAAATTCAATGCCAATGTTGAACCAGGCTATATACGACAAACAATAAAAAAGTCACCGCAACTATATACGACAAACGGGAAAATATCACCACAACGGGTGCGGCGTGTCGACGCACCACATTTCCTAGTCTTATATAACGACAAAGAAACAAATCGGAAGATCAGAAGATTTACCGAGACTTTAAGAGAAAAAAATAGCCTAGAACAAGCTTGAATTGAACCCTTACCTTAGTATACTGTTGGTATTCCAGGCAGTTTCCGGGTTGTATTTTGCAAGAGACACCACACCAGCGTCGCCAGGTGCTGCATACATATCTCTATCTCTATCTCTACTATCTAAAAAGAGAATCGGTGTTCCGTTTTCTGCCGGACTACCACTACGTCGTCCTTTCGTCGCACATCCTCGCTACTGTCCCGCCCGCAGGAAAAAAAACTGACCCGCCTCGTCCGCCCCCTCACTTCCTCCCCTGAACCCACGGTCTCATCTCCTCCCGATCTGAACCCCCTCCCGATCTCCGGCCACTACGGCGCCCTCCCTCTTCCAGGCCACGAGCGGCGCCTTCGCCCATCCCCATCTTGGCGTAGATGGAGCAGCTCAAGAACGTGAGATGTCAAGCGCCTCCCCGACCTCCTGCGCGCTGCCACATCTCCCCAACCTCCTGGCGCTTCTGTGCCTTATCCCTTGAATCACCCATAGGAAGGACGGCGACCGCCTCCTCCTCCATCGCAACTGCATGGTTTGCACATCGCCCATGCCGTGCCCCCGCACAGCAGCCGATTCGCTCCTCCATGCCTCGCACCAGTTGCCGGCTGGCTCCCCCGGCGAGCTCCTCCCTCGCCGATGGCTCGCCTTCCCGAAGCACCTCCCTCCCGTTGTTGGCTTGCTTCCCTGGCGTGTCCCGGCCGTGAACTCGCCGCAGTAGCACTACGTGGACTCCGGCCGGCGCGCGAGCGTACTTTCGCTGGCCAACGCTGACGAGCACGGCCTCCACCGCACGTCCCCGCCTCCACATCTCCTGCATCGACGGCGAGCACGGCTCGCCACCTCAATGTCTGGTTTGTGGGATTCAGGATTAGAACGGCTGTACTAGGGGCACGATATCGATTGCCCCAGCAAGCAATATGTCTCCTTTGTCGATCGCGAGCATCGCTGGTCTCCGCATGCTTAGCTCAAACTTTAGTTATCGTGCTCAATTTCATTGGCAGGATTCATGTCCAGTTCTTGTGGTAAGAATCGAACTCCTGTACCACTTCCTTTTTATACTTTTGATGCAAATCACAACAACGTATATGTACTTCTATTCTGCTATGAACTACAACAAGGAAATATGTGATACTTTACTAAATTGTAGTGTCTCTTTGTTCAGTTTGTTCTAAAATAGCATCATTTCTTTTCTTACGGTAGTTCTAATTTTTCAGAGTTTGTTGTAAGAAACATATACAACCAATGTGAGTGGCCAATTAGTACACATATTTCTCCTCTGGTTTATAATTTCTGTATGTTTGTACATGGCAGAATCACGCTTGATCGGCTGGTGCTTGTAATTTCTAAACCACCAAAATCAGCCCTGAACTTTACGTCAAGATGATGTTGCGTTATAGACTAGGTACACACAAATATGAAAGGACAAACATGTAAATACAAGACATATTTTGTCATGGCAATTATTGTTGACCTTACTGGTCAGTACTTTCAGCTCTCTCTTTTTTGACAAATTTAGTTTGAAAGTTTGGATATGATGTTAATAACATCATAATCATCGGCCAGATTTCAGACTCGTTCGTATGGCATGGTGTTGTTCCATTTTCCCTTGCCGTCTGTTCACTATTCCCTTCTATTTTCTTTGTTCTCTATGCTCAATCTTAATCTTCTTGTGATAATTACCAGGGCTATGGAAAAAGCAAGGAAGCAAGCACCCAGCATAACCAGCTTCCACCTGGAAGCCCCGATCCAAAGATATGCGATCAGATGAGAACAATAGCCTTGTTACATGTTTCCACCGGTTAATCCTGGCCAGAAATTAACCAGGACAACCAGACGTGGGTGCCGGACTACCATTACGTCGTCCTTTCGTCGCACATCCTCGCTACTGTCCCGCCCGCAGGAAAAAAAACTGACCCGCCTCGTCCGCCCCCTCACTTCCTCCCCTGAACCCACGGTCTCATCTCCTCCCGATCTGAACCCCCTCCCGATCTCCGGCCACTACGGCGCCCTCCCTCTTCCAGGCCACGAGCGGCGCCTTCGCCCATCCCCATCTTGGCGTAGATGGAGCAGCTCAAGAACGTGAGATGTCAAGCGCCTCCCCGACCTCCTGCGCGCTGCCACATCTCCCCAACCTCCTGGCGCTTCTGTGCCTTATCCCTTGAATCACCCATAGGAAGGACGGCGACCGCCTCCTCCTCCATCGCAACTGCATGGTTTGCACATCGCCCATGCCGTGCCCCCGCACAGCATCCGATTCGCTCCTCCATGCCTCGCACCAGTTGCCGGCTGGCTCCCCCGGCGAGCTCCTCCCTCGCCGATGGCTCGCCTTCCCGAAGCACCTCCCTCCCGTTGTTGGCTTGCTTCCCTGGCGTGTCCCGGCCGTGAACTCGCCGCAGTAGCACTACGTGGACTCCGGCCGGCGCGCGAGCGTACTTTCGCTGGCCAACGCTGACGAGCATGGCCTCCACCGCACGTCCCCTCCTCCACATCTCCTGCATCGACGGCGAGCACGGCTCGCCATCTCAATGTCTGGTTTGTGGGATTCAGGATTAGAACGGCTGTACTAGGGGCACGATATCGATTGCCCCAGCAAGCAATATGTCTCCTTTGTCGATCGCGAGCATCGCTGGTCTCCGCATGCTTAGCTCAAACTTTAGTTATCGTGCTCGATTTCATTGGCAGGATTCATGTCCAGTTCTTGTGGTAAGAATCGAACTCCTGTACCGCTTCCTTTTTATACTTTTGATGCAAATCACAATAACGTATATGTACTTCTATTCTGCTATGAACTACAACAAGGAAATATGTGATACTTTACTAAATTGTAGTGTCTCTTTGTTCAGTTTGTTCTAAAATAGCATCATTTCTTTTCTTACGGTAGTTCTAACTTTTCAGAGTTTGTTGTAAGAAACATATACAACCAATGTGAGTGGCCAATTAGTACACATATTTCTCCTCTGGTTTATAATTTCTGTATGTTTGTACATGGCAGAATCACGCTTGATCGGCTGGTGCTTGTAATTTCTAAACCACCAAAATCAGCCCTGAACTTTACGTCAAGATGATGTTGCGTTATAGACTAGGTACACACAAATATGAAAGGACAAACATGTAAATACAAGACATATTTTGTCATGGCAATTATTGTTGACCTTACTGGTCAGTACTTCCAGCTCTCTCTTTTTTGACAAATTTAGTTTGAAAGTTTGGATATGATGTTAATAACATCATAATCATCGGCCAGATTTCAGACTCGTTCGTATGGCATGGTGTTGTTCCATTTTCCCTTGCCGTCTGTTCACTATTCCCTTCTATTTTCTTTGTTCTCTATGCTCAATCTTAATCTTCTTGTGATGATTACCAGGGCTATGGAAAAAGCAAGGAAGCAAGCACCCAACATAACCAGCTTCCACCTGGAAGCCCCGATCCAAATATATGCGATTAGATGAGAACAATAGCCTTGTTACATGTTTCCACCGGTTAATCCTGGCCAGAAATTAACCAGGACAACCAGACGTGGGTGCCAATAACCACAGAGAGCCCCAGTAACAAACAGTTTAGTGTATAATTGTTGCTCTGTCTGCAGGTGCCGTCAGGTGTCCTATAACCACAGTGTGCCCATCTCTTGCCTCACGACCCCATGATGGGTCTCCCTAACACACCTTATAGTAACTCATGTTGTGATGGAAATTGTAGTTGATTCATATACATGTGAATCTTTGGAAATCTGCAAAACTGTTTTTTCTTGCGGATCTATGAGGTAGCATGTGAACTACAGACTTTAGAATGTTTATCATGTCTCTCATGTTTGCAGATCCCGTGAACGGTGACTTTGGTACGAGGGACGAATTAGATAGGAGAGAGGAATGGTTCCATGCCGAGGGGAGAAGACTGGGGATAGGAGTTTGTCGAGTTTGCCACGAGGGATGACCAGCAGCTGAGCTCCGTGACTAGGGGCAGAAGTTTTGTGAAAAGACCAAGATAGGTGTTCAAGGTGACAGGGATAGGAGTAGGAAAATTGACTAGGGACAAAGTTTTTACTAATATCAGGATTTTTCACTTCAAACAAATAATGTAAAAATAATAGAACGTGTACTATTTCATTCCATATAATATCACTGTTGATATAAATATTCTTTGCAGGTTTGCAAGAATCAAATGGATAAACATAACAATCCACTAGAGGGGATGTTCTGCAAATACTTGACTCTTTAGTCATCGAGGCTCCAGTAATAGCAATTTTTGCTTTCAAAGGTATGTAATTTTGACTCCAATTCATCTACACTTATCACCAACCATTGATTTTCCATCAACAGTAGTTTTTTAAGCTTCATACAATACCAACACCTGCCAGCCTTTGCTATTAAATAGTAATATGAGATTATATAAGTAGAACTGTGCACATGCTAGAGATGAAATCAAACGATTGAAGGTCCAAATATGATATATTCAAACACCAACGAATATGTCAGATTTTTTATAGAATTTATAAAATATAAATGATTACTTCATATATTGAAGTACACGTGGTGTAGGTTCCTTTTGAAAACAATAACAGGAGTCACTTGCGTAGAATGCCACTTACGTAAATAAGTAGCTCCCTTGTTACGATGTCGAGAAAAATGAAATGCTCAGTTGTTCATAGTGCTGACTCATGTTTAACAAGATATATAAATTCAAGCTTCTCTATATTGTTTTCATTTTTCCGAAACATAATATGCAGCTTTGTACTTTCACTATGATTTTATTCCTGCTTCTTTGTCCAATTCCTGGTGTCAAACAGAAAATTTAGGTAAGACACACTTTTTATTTGTGCATATTTATGGTAGCTGGACAACTCTACCTAATGTTTTCTGTTTTTTTAAATAGGCTACCTAATGTTTTCAAACCTTCCAAAAACATGGACTGGGCAAGACATGACTTGAATATTCTCCTTCCAGCTATAAACTATGACTCGAAACTTGCTCTTCCAGGTGGCAGTCATTTTCTTAAGTTCCAGTTATTATTATCTAATATATATAGTTAATCATGGGTATCCAGTACATATGATTTTGGATAATATTATTTTCCAGTTATGTCATTAATCACCCAGTCGCTGTGATCTGAATGTGTTATTTGCATTGTGATGGTTGTCGCTTAGAAGAATACTTGATAGATTTTCAGTTATTTAGTTATTCAGCATTGTTAATTAGTTATTCAGCATTACACATGTTTGATAGATTTTCCATGAATACATCCTTCTTTGATCTAACAATATAATAACTATATGAAACTTAACATGTTCTGTAATATGTAGCATTCTGTAATAGTAGTAGCAACAGTATCTCTACTATCTAAAAAGAGAATCGGTGTTCCGTTTTCTGCCGGACTACCACTACGTCGTCCCTTCGTCGCACATCCTCGCTACTGTCCCGCCCGCAGGAAAAAAAACTGACCCGCCTCGTCCGCCCCCTCACTTCCTCCCCTGAACCCACGGTCTCATCTCCTCCCGATCTGAACCCCCTCCCAATCTCCGGCCACTGCGGCGCCCTCCCTCTTCCAGGCCACGAGCGGCGCCTCCGCCCATCCCCATCTTGGCGTAGATGGAGCAGCTCAAGAACGTGAGATGTCAAGCGCCTCCCCGACCTCATGCGCGCTGCCACATCTCCCCAACCTCCTGGCGCTTCTGTGCCTTATCCCTTGAATCACCCATAGGAGGGACGGCGACCGCCTCCTCGTCCATCGCAACTGCATGGTTTGCACATCGCCCATGCCGCGCCCCCGCACTGCAGCCGATTCGCTCCTCCATGCCCCGCACCAGTTGCCGGTTGGCTCCCCCGGCGAGCTCCTCCCTCGCCGATGGCTCGCCTTCCCGAAGCACCTCCCTCCCGTTGTTGGCTTGCTTCCCTGGCGTGTCCCGGCCGTGAACTCGCCGCAGTAGCACTACGTGGACTCCGGCCGGCGCGCGAGCGTACTTTCGCTGGCCAACGCTGACGAGCACGGCCTCCACCGCACGTCCCCGCCTCCACATCTCCTGCATCGACGGCGAGCACGGCTCGCCACCTCAATGTCTGGTTTGTGGGATTCAGGATTAGAACGGCTGTACTAGGGGCACGATATCGATTGCCCCAGCAAGCAATATGTCTCCTTTGTCGATCGCGAGCATCGCTGGTCTCCGCATGCTTAGCTCAAACTTTAGTTATCGTGCTCGATTTCATTGGCAGGATTCATGTCCAGTTCTTGTGGTAAGAAACGAACTCCTGTACCGCTTCCTTTTTATACTTTTGATGCAAATCACAATAACGTATATGTACTTCTATTCTGCTATGAACTACAACAAGGAAATATGTGATACTTTACTAAATTGTAGTGTCTCTTTGTTCAGTTTGTTCTAAAATAGCATCATTTCTTTTCTTATGGTAGTTCTAACTTTTCAGAGTTTGTTGTAAGAAACATATACAACCAATGTGAGTGGCCAATTAGTACACATATTTCTCCTCTGGTTTATAATTTCTGTATGTTTGTACATGGCAGAATCACGCTTGATCGGCTGGTGCTTGTAATTTCTAAACCACCAAAATCAGCCCTGAACTTACGTCAAGATGATGTTGCGTTATAGACTAGGTACACACAAATATGAAAGGACAAACATGTAAATACAAGACATATTTTGTCATGGCAATTATTGTTGACCTTACTGGTCAGTACTTCCAGCTCTCTCTTTTTTGACAAATTTAGTTTGAAAGTTTGGATATGATGTTAATAACATCATAATCATCGGCCAGATTTCAGACTCGTTCGTATGGCATGGTGTTGTTCCATTTTCCCTTGCCGTCTGTTCACTATTCCCTTCTATTTTCTTTGTTCTCTATGCTCAATCTTAATCTTCTTGTGATGATTACCAGGGCTATGGAAAAAGCAAGGAAGCAAGCACCCAACATAACCAGCTTCCACCTGGAAGCCCCGATCCAAATATATGCGATTAGACGAGAACAGTGGCCTTGTTACATGTTTCCACCGGTTAATCCTGGTCAGAAATTAATCAGGACAACCAGATGTGGGTGCCAATAACCACAGAGAGCCCCAGTAACAAATAGTTTAGTGTATAATTGTTGATCTGTCTGTAGGTGCCGTCAGGTGTCCTATAACCACAGTGTGCCCATCTCTTGCCTCACGACCCCATGATGGGTCTCTCTAACACACCTTATAGTAACTCATGTTGTGATGGAAATTGTAGTTGCTTCATATACATGTGAATCTTTGGAAATCTGCAAAACTGTTTTTCTTGCGCATATGTGAGGTAGCATGTGAACTACAGACTTTAGAATGTTTATCATGTCTCTCATGTTTGCAGATCCCGTGAACGGTGACTTTGGTACGAGGGACGAATTAGATAGGAGAGAGGAATTGTTCCATGCCGAGGGGAGAAGACTGGGGATAGGAGTTTGTCGAGTTTGCCATGAGGGATGACCAGCAGATGAGCTCCGTGACTAGGGGCAGAAGTTTTGTGAAAAGACCAAGATAGGTGTTCAAGGTGACAGGGATAGGAGTAGGAAAATTGACTAGGGACAAAGTTTTTACTGATATCAGGATTTTTTCACTTAAAACAAATAATGTAAAAATAATAGAACATGTACTATTTTATTCCATGTAATATCACTGTTGATATAAATATTCTTTGCAGGTTTGCAAGAATCAAATGGATAAACATAACAATCCACCAGAGGGGATGTTCTGCAAATACTTGACTCTTTAGTCATCGAGGCTCCAGTAATAGCAATTTTTGCTTTCAAAGGTATGTAATTTTGACTCCAATTCATCTACACTTATCACCAACCATTGATTTTCCATCAACAGTAGTTTTTTAAGCTTCATACAATACCAACACCTGCCAGCCTTTGCTATTAAATAGTAATATGAGAGTATATAAGTAGAACTGTGCACATGCTAGAGATGAAATCAAACGATTGAAGGTCCAAATATGATATATTCAAACACCAACGAATATGTCAGATTTTTTATAGAATTTATAAAATATAAATGATTACTTCATATATTGAAGTACACGTGGTGTAGGTCCCTTTTGAAAACAATAACAGGAGCGTAGAGTGCCACTTACGTAAATAAGTAGCTCCCTTGTTATGATGTCGAGAAAAATGAAATGCTTAGTTGCTCATAGTGCTGACTGAGGTTTAACAAGATATATAAATTCCAGCTTCTCTATATTGTTTTCATTTTTCTGAAACATAATATGCAGCTTTGTACTTTCACTATGATTTTATTCCTGTTTCTTTGTCCAATTCCTGCCGTCAAACAGAAAATTTAGGTAAGACACACTTTTTATTTGTGCACATTTATGGTAGCTGGACAACTCTACCTAATGTTTTCTTTTTTTTAAACAGGCTACCTAATGTTTTCAAACCTTCCAAAAACATGGACTGGGCAAGACATGACTTGAATATTCTCCTTCCAGCTATAAACTATGACTCGAAAGTTGCTCTTCTAGGTGGCAGTCATTTTCTTAAGTTCCAGTTATTATTATCTAATATATATAGTTAATCATGGGTATCCAGTACATATCATTTTGGAACTTATTATTTTCCAGTTATGTCATTAATCACCCAGCGCTGTGATCTAAATGTGTTCTTTGCATTGTGATGGTTGTTGCTTAGAAGAATACTTGATAGATTTTCAGTTATTTAGTTATTCAGCATTGTTAATTAGTTATTCAGCATTACACATGTTTGATAGATTTTCCATGAATACATCCTTCTTTGATCTAACAATATAATAACTATATGAAACTTAACATGTTCTGTAATATGTAGCATTCTGTAATAGTAGTAGCAACAGTATCGGTTTTTAAAGAAAGTCCATGATGAGAAGTAATATGCATGTGCTTCTGATTACATTATACCATTTGATTCTATCTTCATTCTGTTCTATATAGGTACTATGTGTAGATGCAATATTCAGTGAAATTTATTTTCTTAGTGCTTCAGATGTGTTGCATTGGACATCAACACTAGCAAGTTATTGCCTAGGGAGCATGAACACGATTTGGAATGTGCACATGATTGTAGTGAAGCGGTTGGGCATTTGGGCAAGGAAGAACAAAGGTGGATATCATGAGTCGGTGATAGTAGTGAGGAGGTGAATTGTCGTGATAGTGCGCATGCACGACTCTATCATAGCTAGAACGTATCCTGTGGATGGTCATTCTGATAGCAGAACTCGAGATTATCAACGGTTGTTGCCACATTGTATCTACGGAGGAAGTTGCAGTCGATTCTACATTCATCGAAGGACCATTTTGGGGGAACCAATCCATTTATAGATGGTCATGTATGGAGATTATATACTTCTGTTCAAAGTGGAAGAGATATTGTTGTATTGAAGCCGGATGTACTTGAATCAAATATTTGTTCACAAAATTGGTGGTACTATTTTGTCAGCAATGTCATTTTATGGATGGTTAGGAACTCTGAATCTTGTGTGCAGTGTAAACCACTCTTGAGTCCTTGATCCAGCTGGCAGCCTTAATTTTGTTCCATGCCACGACTGCTAGCTATTTTTTTTGAGAAGGCACTACACCGGTGGTTGTTGGAATATTGTGAGTTTTTGGTATCTTGCTTCCTTCTGTAAAAATAAAAACTGACTATTTCTTATGACTCAAAAGAGAAGAACATGCAGCTGTACAATATTAAGTATGAAGTTTTTGTGTATGCATGGAAGATGTTGAGCCATTTTGCATAAGTGGACACATTTAGTGCAGAAGAACATGCAGATTGACTTCAACTAGGATTTTCTAGCTTCACACTATGAAGATCTTTATCCCACTGTTGTTGCTCAAATAAGTGTAGCAGCCTAACCGCAACATAGATTATTATCCAATGCCTTACCGAGAATAGCATGTTGTGAAATACTTTCATGCTATTTCTTATAAAAACTCGACAATGATGATTGATGTGTAAGAAAATTCTAGATTTACATGTTTGACAGATTAGTGAAAATTTTATGCCCCGGTGCAACGCAAGGGCACGTTTCCTAGTAACAAGTAAAAACCAATCAGTGGAGGAAACGCTCAAATATAACGCGCGCGTGCTTCACTGTAGGTGTTGTGGATCTACCGTCTGCAAGAGTCCAGAGTCGGGAGTCCGCTGCTGCTGGGGGCGTGTCCCCGCCTGCGCCTTCCGCGCGCCATGCAAAGCCTGCGGCCTTGCCCGGCCAAGGTCGGCCGGCCCAGCCGGGCCCTTCCATTCCCGAACAGTCCAAGCGCAAAGTTCAACGGACTTGTAGCTAGAGCAGGGACAGGCGTGGTAGGCGACGTCGTCTGCCGGGCATGCAGGCCATGGAAGCGAGCAACGCCAACTCCCCGGCCGGTGCGCCCACCCGTGCATGGCATGGCATGGCCTCTGCGCTGCGCCCGCCCGCCCATCCGCAGACCAGCAGCCACACGCACATGGTTCGACGCTTCACCTCGCCAGCCTGCGTGCACACTGCCACTGCGCCATCGCTTCCATCACCTAACGGCTTAACAGATCGCCCTGTACATGTGCATCCCAGCATTTCTTCCTCCCAGTAACAAACCACTTGGTTCTCCACTAGCTATAGCTGATGCTGCATGCTGGGCTCCAGCTCCACGGGTCGATCTGGCCTCGATCTATACGGACATGGCATGGTCGTCGTCTGCCTTGACGTGCCATTGGGGCATTGCCACGTTGGTGCATGTGGCGCCTGGATTGGACGGGGACCGGGTGTCGCTCCGGCCTGCTCGTTCGATCCACCCGAGCCGTCGTTTTCCAATTCAGAAAGCGACCAAGACGGTTAGCGCCGGGGCCTTCGGAAGCTCATCAGCTCTTGCTCCCGCAGCCCCGCGCGCATACGCGTACTGGGGTCGCCCGCTTGCGCTCGAGCCCTCTTTAGCTTTTGGTCTTTTCGCGCAAAGCGTGACGAGGGGGCGCCATCATATCGTTCAATCGTGCGTACATGCTTATGCCTTCTGCGGTCCTGCACTCATGCCATCATCATATGTAGGGAGTTTCGTGTGGATCATAATGAGAGACGAGGACCGTACAAATCTCAGAGCGTTTCCATCAAATTAATGTTTACTCCGCCTCCGTCCTTGATGGCCTACAAAAAGACAATATCTCAAAGTTTGACCATAAGAAGACATTTTTTGACCCTGACCCTGACCCTGACATTTTCCCCCACCGATTTCTTTTTATCGTTTTCTCTCTCTTAGGTTCCCTTTCTTCCTCTTTGATCCTGACCAGCCAAGCCACTATAGGGTTGATGAGTGTATTTTGCATCATATTTTATTTAGTATTTTTGCACTATAGAAGTAGGTTTTTATGCATTTTACCGCGTTGGATTGTCCATTTTTGACCGATTTAACCATGATCATCAGAATCAAGGGAGTTCAAGCATTCTATGTAAACTACCTCTATTTACGGTAGAAAGTATGCTAATTAGCGAAATAAGAACCTACTTAGCAAAGAGACAAACAATGAAGAAGAAATTGCACTATGTTTAGATTAACAAAAGAGAAGCCAGCATATGGGATGGGGTGGTGCCATCGTTCGTGCCACACACCACCACCTCCCTATGGTCAACTGTTTTAACCTTGTGCGATTGGATCTAGGAGAGGACAAACAAAGAACTGACTCCATTTGAAACAATACCAGAAACCTCAACTTTGGAAGCCAGAGGGGGAACCAGTGGAAGGGCGTCCACCTCGCCATTGCTTTGGTCACTAAGGATACAACATCGATCTATATCAGCACCATAATCATATATGTCCATGTCCTCGAATCCTCCATTCATCTCATTGTAATCTCAATTTTTTTTGTAGATTTGTAAGTTTATTACCTTAACCATTCATGTTTAGTGTATTTGATCTCAATGGTGTCTTGTGCCCCCATGTATGAGTAATTCCCCTTGTTCTAAGGGATATGGAGGAGCCCTAGTATTTATATGAATTGAGTGCAATAATATATTCAATCTATGTGGTATGGATGTGGTAATGTTCTTCATGATACTGTGCAAACGTAAGGGCCCCAGCCATCTGGTTATGGATAGCCAATTTCTCTGTTTGGTTAGATTGGACGAGTGGTGGTTAGAGACAAGCATTTTTGAGTTTTGTTCAAATGATGTGAAGTGGATAAAGTCAATGTGATCACCTTATGGATTGAGGTGGTGAGAATACCCTTATTGTGAAGTATTCTGATTGATGATTAATCATGATTAGTACATAATCTACTCCATTCGCTCCGATATCACCGTCCATCCATTGCACCAAACTAAAGATCTTGAATGAATAATAAAAAGAAGTGAGGCTTGCTCCAGTACCACCCCTCCCCCAAAACTCAAGCTAGCTCATGTACAAACCCATATATAAAAATTGGCATACCCACGTATATGCATAGATATGTGCATACCATACTCTTCAACCTCTGTCCCACATGAGCAGTACAACGCTAATCCACATCATGTATGTGGCGACGATGATCACCTCCGTTGCCGGCTAACTGCACGATCACGGCCATCGTTGGCTAACCTTGTGATATCCCCGGCCGCAAGACAGTCTGGGAAGGGCGCCGCAGGATGATTCGGTGCGGGCTCCACAAGACATCCCGAGTTGCTAGATAGTCCGACACGGGCGTTGCAAGATAGTTCGGCGCTGCAATAGAGTTCGGTGTGAAAAGCCCAATCCTCTATGCAACAAGAGGACAAGCTCAAGTGTGTAAGAACAGCATGACAATCATCTTGTTAAGTTTTATTCTCATAGGACACATCCTAAAATAGGTGCAGTCATAAACATGTGCAAGTGCACCCCTAATGATTGGTCCTAAGGCCATTTTCTTGTATAAACAAATGATTCATTAAGACATAATAGTCCAACCACTTCTTAAAGTTCTAAGGTACCCGATCAAGAACTCCGCAAATGCAACTCAAAGTCTTATGACACGGTTTCTAGTCATTCCACCCCTCCCTACTCTCTTCATTACACTAAGGTGCAGCCCTATCAGCCCATAAAGGTAAAGCAACAAGCAGTCGATATTCGCATATTTCCATCATAGAAGCACATAAAAAATTAAATCATGACCAAATACTCATTGCATACTATATAGAAATAATAGCCAATTCATCCTATGCCCTCAGGAACATGGGTAACTACTCATAATGGTGAAACATGGCACAGATAATTGGCATATGAATTACAACACAATCTGAAAGTATAACTTCAACAAAAATGATGACAAGTTTCCCAGAAGAAGCATGCACACAACACTTAAATAATATTCTAGGGTTCAACCTACCACGAACTATGAGGTGGATGAAGTCGATCTCGAGATGGAGATGGTGCCGATGGTAGTGTTGGTAAAGATTGTGATGGAGAGACTTCCCCTACACCAAGGAGGAGGTGATGATGAGAATGGCTCCGATTTACCTTCTTCAATTGCTTCAGAGCAACAGGATTTGCCCTCTCCCGGAGTAGGAGAGGACTTTCGCCTCCACCGTATTTGTAAATCATGGGAAATATGGCATACGTTTCCAGTTGAGACGAAGGCGTGCATAAAAAGAAGGGTCCGAGACATTGCTCGATAGTGAAATGGGCCTAGGTAGGGCGGCCACCCTCCTGGGCCGCACCACCAGGTCTGTTTTAGCCCTCGTGCCCCCCTCGTGTGTGTCCAACGCCCAGAGACTTTGTTCTAATGAAAAACTTCTGTGGTAATGTTTCCTGAATTAATTGAAGTCTAGAAAGTCTATGAAACATCAAGATACAAAAAGGAGGTTTTCTACCTATCAAAATTAAATACCAAAACAAGGGGCTTTATTAGAAAGTACCATAAATCATCTAAGAAGGAAAAATAATGATATGTTGCTATCATGATGCTACAAAATGGACGCATCGGTTGCCCACTCATTTCTTTCCTCAAACATTTTCGCTAATTTTAAAAATATTTTACATATTGAAAAAATAGAACGAACAAACCCTAGCCATGGGCACTGCCTGCACCACCGACGGTACCGGAGAAACTCGATATTGTCCATCGAGAGGTTGATGTATATCGTCGGCGTCTAGGAGCCTTGCTATGGCCACGCAAGCTACACCAATGGCGGCGGGGCCATATGCTACCTAGGTTACGTGGCATGCGATGGCGCGTGCGGTGGCAGCAAAGGTGGAGGTAGTAGATCCACCTTCGAAGAGATATGGACGACATCTTCTAGACCATACTAGGTCTAGAATGCATCCTCATCCTGCTAGGAAAGCTCGATGACGTGCCGCATGGCCTCGGCCTCGTTCTATCCTAGTGACACGATGACCTCGCCCTCCTTCTTCACGATGCCACCCATGACGTTGCCACCCTCTTTATTGTCTCCACCCTCATCGTCGTCATATTCATCATCATCATAGTACATGGCTTGATCATGGCAGCAAGGAATTAACATCGCGGCCCATTATAGGCTAACACAGCCTAGGTGCCGTTGCAGCTATGCATGATCGACACAATATGATCTCGTCCTACGTACCCCTTACACGACATAATGTTTAGTGCCCCAATAATGTATTTAGGTCTAGCAATTTAGCCTATAGTTTATATTTTTAGGGTTCCCCTAATTTACCAGAATTCATAGAAAATCATAATATAAATCACACATAATGCTTCCAAATATCACAGCAAAAATTCGAATATATAGCATAACGTAGTATCAAACACATACATTATAGAAGTACAAATGATATCATAATAATTTTTGACATATCCATCACATAAGGTTTCAAGAGAAGTTTAAATATGATCGATTTCACATGGATTAACTCAATCGTTGACCAACATGGAACCTATTTCATCTAGGGTAACAAGTGCTACAGTGAAGTGATCATTGCCTTGTCTTCAGTTGAGTCTGTAGCAAACTCCAGATGAACAAGAAATAAAATGAATTGTAAATCACTTTGCTATAAACAAGAAAACATGTATGGGAGTATATATACTAGCTTGTAATGACCCTAACCCGGTAATGTTTGAATCCCAGTGATTACAATGATGGTACCTATATCGAATACCTAACACCCATAGTTAAAGATATAATATCAAGATAAAAATGTCATACTACATCACATGATCTAGAATATAAATTTCTCATTACAACTTGCATATCAAAAGGCTATCTTATTACAAAGTAGCAGATATAAACTATAAAGCATGGAGTTCTTCATATTCATGTTCCACATGCGAACATGTTGAGTGCAGACTCATAACCCTACTCATAGTATCTCAATCATCGTCAAAGCAACTTGTAACATGATAAATTACAACCACAGAGGGTCAATAAACTAAAATGTATTGGCAAGTGTCACTAGTATGTGGATATAAGTTGGACCTATCAATACATGCATATTTGGCTAAGTAGAGTTTCGGTTTTATTTGTAGAAAGCAATGTGATTTTATCCTATTTTTTATATTTCAACATATCTTTCTGAACTTCTTGGCAACTCCAAGTGCTTCTATCTTGTTCATACCATCAAGTTTTACTTTGAGAAACTAAGATGTCGAGATCTTCCATCAGCTTCAATTCTTCGTTTCTTAGTGTTGTCTGCAACAGGGGACATGACTAAGTACCTAGAATTTGATCTTCTGCATAAGTTGTACACTTCACCCACATGACATAATTCATTCATTTGGAATGAATCATGACAAAGCCTTTCTATAGAAGTCCCATTATACATAAATCTAGCACATCTTAGGGGTACCAATTCAAGGAGAAACTTCCAACACATAATGCTAGTCCAACTGTAAGGTACCAATGCAAGGGTTCTACTATGTACTTGACTATTTCAGAGCTCATATATACATAGTTCTAGCACATCTCATTGCAAGGGTTGATACTCTCTTGCTTTGGATAAAAATAACTTGCAGGAACACTTTGCTAAATTAATAACAAGAGGCATGAAGACCATTACCAAGAGCTTTGAGCGGTTTGATACTCTTATTTCAAAACTATCTATATACTACATCTGTAATTGCATACATCAAGTATTAACATCGAATTTATGATATATAAATAGTACCCCTTCGCCTGGAAAAAGATGTCTCAGTTTGTCTAGATTCACATGTATGTAGATGACTTTTCATGATGGAGGTAGTAAATAATAGTTATTTCTTTAAGTATTGTCTAGACCAACCTTTCTTGAGTGTCTAAATTAACCTATCATATATACTAGTGCGCACTACAAAAAGAAACGGATGATAATACCTCATAATTAGGAGTATTTAATGGAAACTTAGAAAATCAATTGATCTCAAGATTTTATCGTCACAAATAACTTTTTCATTAGTCATGTGAAAATCATGTATCATAAACTGTTAGAGCTTAGGACAAGGATCCCCGCAAAAGAAATGAGTGTTTAGGACAAGGTACTCTTCTTACATGCAGATACAGCTTGCATCTAACCTTCCATCTCAAATTTGGCCATATATACGTGTAACACTTTAGATAGAGTCGATGATAGAGCATTAGGACAGTACTTAGCAATGCATGTATCATTGCATAGAGCTGAAATTGCTAATTCACTACGGGAGAAGGCGAAGGTGACGACGTCAAAAAGTTAGGGCCTTCAGCATAGGCCAGGAAGCGCCGATGCCCACCATCGGCGTAGAGAAGGCCGTCAGCGTAGCATGACACGTGACCAAGGTTATCGGCCCATCTGACGGACGCGGGACGACGCTAGGACACGGGAGCTACGTCGACGGCATTTCTATTGGCCTAGATTTTTTTCCTATTTTCCATTTTTTTCAACAAATCAAATTTATATAGTTGATTTATTTATTTCCCTCTAAAATTTTAATGTAGATATAATTCATAAAAAAATAGAGATTGTACGTCTGAATTTCGGTAACCCACCACCCAGATAGAATAATGACGTGAATCTTCCGGAACCTAATGCTAAAACATAAATGTAAAATAAAAACAACAAAATTCATATATAATATACAACTACAACATAAATATTAAATATATATATCAATTTTTATGGACCCCGTGTTGGGTTCGCAACATAGAAAACAAAAAAATTCCTACGATGGGAACTATATACGCCACGATCCATCTATCTAGATACAATCAACGGGTGGATATACATCCAGAATACATACTCGTTGATGATGTAGTCGATCTCTTGCTGATCTTAAGATCGTGTAGAAGTTTGACAGCCCCGCAACTTAGCGGAGTATCCGTGATCGCACACACGTCTAGAACCCCGATAATCTCTGTGCCCTCGCTCTAGCAAAGCAGCGGAAGCAGCAAATCCTTGCTCCAGAAAAATTTAACGGAAACATGTATCTCGCTGATCCGAGACCATGGAAAAATTCTAGAGAAGGAGAGAGATCCTTCCGAGGAGGTGTATGATGAGAGGAGGAGAGGGAGGCCTTTTATAGAGAGAGGGGGAAGCCCAAAGTCCATGGCGTGGCAGCCATGGTGGGTGCCCCACCTCTTCCACATTCATGTTGCTGGAGCTCCCACTCCTATAAAAAGCCTCCACTCAAAATTTCACTCACCTCCATTAAATTTCTACCAAATTTAATGCAAGATCTCATTTAATAAAACTCTTTTATTATTTTATTCAGAATTTTGTTAATTACATTAATTAACAAACATTCACATAAAACCCCTTGCAACATTTCAATTTCACATGCAGAACTAGTTTCAGCAATTTCACCCGAAACAATTCCGGTTTCCATTGAAATAATTCCAGCGCTTTCATATTCTTTCTCGGACATCTTATTTGCTCAAAATAGTGTTGGTATCCCTTAAGTGTGTCACCCTACGGTTCGCAAATAATGCAGACATGATCAAGACCCCTCTTCGATCAATAATCAGCAGCGGGACCTGGAGATCAGTACTGACTCACACATATTCAATGATGACTTCTTGTGATCATGTGAACCTGATACGTCGGAAACGTATCTATAATTTTTGATATTCCATGCTTGTTTAGTATCTACTTTGCTTTGCTTTGTCTACACTTTGAGGTGTTTTTATATGTTTTCTGAAACTAACCTATTAACAAGTTGTCACAGTGTCAGTTGTCTGTTTTCTTCTGTTTTTGGTTCCAGAAAGGCAGAAAATCAATATTCTCGGAATTGGACGGGACAAAAGACAAAGTCAATATTTTACCGTGGGCAACATGAAGACAAAATACGAGACGGAGGAGGCTCACCAGGGGGGCACACCCCCTGGCAGTGCGGCCTAGGGCAGGGCGCGCCTGGGGGGTGCAGCCGCCCTGGTGGCCCCCTGCCTTGCCTCTTCGCCTATAAAGTCCCCCTGATACCAAAACCCTAAACAACCCGATCAATATTCCACGAAACCGTCTGTAGCTGCCACCACCATAGTCCCTAGATCGGGGGGATCTAAAGTTCTTCCCGGCACCCTGCTGGAGGGGAGATCATCCCGGAGGCCTTCTTCTCCGGTATGAAGCATGAGTAGTTCCACCTTGGACTACGGGTCCATGTAGTAGCTATATGGTTGTATCTCCTCCTTTGTGCTTTCATGTATAGATCTTGTGAGCTCCGTTCATGATCAAAATCTAATCTATTTGTAATCATGCATGTTGTGTTTGCGGGGATCCGATGGATATTGAGATTACTATGTCAGATTGATTAATGGTTTTTTCTATTTGATTCCATCATGTCTGTGTTGTTTGTGATCTTGCATGCTCTCCGTTGTTAGTAGCTATATTTGCCGAGTAGTTGCTAGTGACTCCAAGAGGGGGTATTTATGCTCGATAGTGGGTTCATGCCTCTACTTATCAAGGGAAGTGACAGAAATCTCTTCGGTAGTAGATGTTCTCTTGCCACTAGGGAGAAAACAACGGTCTCTTGTTCATGGAACAAGTGGATTGTTTACCTTACACACTTTGCTTAAAGCAGTTGTCTGTTGCTTGCAATTTAATACTGGAGGGGATTCGGATGATAACCTGAAGGTGGACTCCTAGTCATAGATGCAGTTGTATGGTGGTCTATGTATATTGTTGTATTGCCCAATCGAATCTCATAGGATATTTGTGTCTAGTATTGCATTATTATGCCTTGCTTAGTTCCTCAATTGCCCTGCTGTAATTTGTTTACCCTTCATGCCATGTTTGTTTATCTAAGGAGAACACCTCTAGTGAACTATGGACCCTGGTCCAATCTTTACCATTGATACATATTCCACTGTTACTGTTTACTTGCTGCAAACCATCATTACCTTACACACCATACAGTTAATCCTTTGTTACAGCAAACTGGTGAGCTTGACAATCTCACTGTTCGTTGGGACAAAGTCTTGAGTTTGTGTTGTGCAGGTCTGCAAGTTGCTAGCAGCACCTTTGAGTCATTTCCTTCCTCCTCCTGGTTCAATAACCTCGGTATCTACTGAGGGAAAACTTGTTGTTGTGGTCATCACACCTTGCTCTTGGGGTTTCCAACGAAGCGTCCCACGTCAACAGTGGGTCCATGCATCAAGACTTTTCTGGCGCCGTCGCCGGGGAGGCTAGGGATGTCTTCACAAGGAGAGTCCTTCTCAACCTTTCTCTTTACTTTGTTTTTGGTTTGCTTAGTTTCTTTAGTTTGGTTTTGTTTGCCTCTTTTTATCAAAAATTCCAAAAAAATAGTTTAGTTTGGTTTGCTTTCTCTTATAAAAAACACAAAAAAATTAGTTCCTGCCCTAGTTGCTACCATGTTTGGTTTTGGTCCAATCTTTGTGACACTTGAAAGGATACAGATGTCGCCTAGATGGGGGGGGTGAATATGCGATTAAAACTTTTCCGAGAGAGGCTCCACAAAGGCGGAATTAAACTAGCGTTTACTTTGTCAAGCACAACCTAGAACAACTAGGGTTCACCTATGTGCACCAAAAACTTATGCTAAGCAATACAAGCAACAATGTGATAACAAGATATAGATTACTTCAAGCATGAAGGCTATCACAATGTAAAGTGCATAAGTAAAGGGCTCAGGTATAGAGATAACCGAGGCACGCGGGGACGACGATATTTTACCGAGTTACTCCCAACATGGAGTACGTCTCGTTTGGAGAGGGGGTGGTATCTAACCACCTACGCCACAAAAGGCCTCCCTTATTCTCCGGTGAATCTCACCCCAACGGGATCGATCCACACTTCCACTATCGGTGCACTTATCGGTGGCAACCGGAACCTCCCACAAGGTTGGGGCACTTCTCCACAACTTAATTGGAGGCTCCCAACAAACACCACCAAGGCCACAGAACCGTCTAGGGTTCCAAGAACCCAAGAGGGACAAGCTTCAACGAATATCACGAACCAAATCCTTCGAGGAGAACTCAAACAGATGCACCGAATGCAAATGGCAAGAACACCACAAAGATGCTCAAATCCCTCACTCTCAAGTTCCAACAAAGATACTAAAGCTATTGGTGGAACAAGAGAGGAAGAACACAAATGGGAACACAAAATCCCCCAAAATCTAGATTCCCAAAGATACACTCACAAAGAAATGTTTTGGTTTGGTCAAAATGTGGATCTAGATCTCCTCTCTCTTCCACTCAAATATGGGCAAGAATAACTGGAGGGGAAGAGATTAATCAAGCTTTTAGAGTAAGAGCAAATGGGGGCAAAGCTTAGATAGTAGAGGAGGAATAAGCAACCCTAAAAGATGAAGGGACAAAGTTATTTAAAGGGCAAGGCAAATATTGCCCGTTGGGGCATTTTTTAGAACGGTCCGGTAGTACCGGACCCAAACAACACAACGCCAGGAAAAAGGCAAGGGGCCAGAGCGAGCGAAAAGCAGCAGTCAACGAGGCGGCGGCGCGCGGGGCCAGCACTGCGGGGCCAAGCAGCGCGAGGCGCCAGCGTGCGCGTCACAGTGCGGGTCAACGCACGCGGGCGAAGCAAGCGAAGCGAGCGAGTGGCAGCAGCGGGAGGGCGTGCGCGCATGTGAGATGGCGCAGCAGCGGTGGTAGGCCAGCTGGGCCAAATCAGGCAGTAGCATGCGATGGAGGCGAAGCGGCTGGGCCAGTCTGGGCCGAAGAAGGGCGGCAGGAAGCGGGCGGATGACGACGTGGTAGCTGGGCCAGTCCGGTACTACCGGCCGGTTCGGGGGTAGTACCGGGCTAGGCCGATAGTGCCAGCCGGGTGTGCCGAGCAAGGAAGAACATAATCCACAGCGCTTAGGTGAGGCCGGTAGTACCGGTTGGGCCCAGAACAAGCTTTTCCTTTTTTTTAAGAATCAAATCGGCAGATATTCAAACGGCTATAACTTTTGATTGGTAACTCCGATCAACCCGATTCCAATTGCGTTGAAAATATTGGTTATTCCCAAGTGAGAAAGTATCAAGTATAATAATGTGAGTTACCTCACTTGGTGAGAAACCGGAAAACCGCATGGATCAAAATCGCAACAAGATATAAAAGAGAGATCTCATTTTGATGAACAAGAGGTTGTTATGGAGATTACCACAAGCTCTAAATCCTCACATGGATAAGACCAAATAACAACCAAATACGATGATGCAAGTATGCAAATGTTTGAGCTCTCTCCGAACGATATGATCAAGTTACTCATTCGACAGCCCCTCTTGATAGTACGGTTATCTATCCTAAACCCGGTCTCCCACACACAACATGAGGCCGGCAAAAGGGAAAACCTGTCAAGATTATACCTTTGCCTTAATCATTCCACTTGAGCTTGATGTAGACGAACTTGACCTTCTCAAGATGGAACGCCTTCCTTGATTCCTCATCATCGATCCATGATCACCGAGGATGGCAAGCATCAAACATGAGATCTACTATAGATGTCGCATTTTTAGTTTGCACAACACATCTTCTTCTCATTTCATCGACCTTGAAGCCAACATATGCTCCAAGCAATGCCAATGCACAAATCCTATACAACATTAGTCCATAAAGATTGTCATTAATTACCAAAACCACACATTGGGGGCCCACATGTTCTTTCAACAATTATGGAAGAGATCTTCACTTTTAAGATAAAAGGTGAAGAAAGTTTCAAAGAAGCTTGGTCTAGAATCTCTTCTTTACAAAGGAAATCTGGGCCTAAGATGAGTCTTAGCTTGGTTATTAATAGTTTCTACCACGTTATTGCTTTTTGTTATAGATATGCTTTGGATGTTGTGGCTGAGAAAGATATTTTTCAATATACAGAGGATGAAGCTTTTGATGCTATAAAGAAGTTGATTATAATTTATAATATGCCTGGCAACTCTGATTCCTCTTTCATAGATATTTTTGCTAGGTTGAACACTCTTGAGTCCAGTACCGCTGCTTTGAACAATTGCTATCACACACTTAGGGAGTACCATAATTATGTTCCAATGAATTCTGAGCCTTCAAAGTGGTTTCCCACAATCAAAGTCACTATAAATAGTTCAACTTTTGATGCTCGTTGTGATATCATGTTTGAATTTTGCCTTATGCCTAAGGATATTTATGAGTCTTTGAGTGTTTGGGGACTTTCTAAAGGAGGAGAGGAAATATCTCTTACTAAAAATGCCACTTTATTACCCATTGGAATAGCTGAAGGTGTGTTTACAAAAATCTCAGGGAAAATGGTGTCTACTGATTATCTTGTTATTGAATGTGTAGGCAAAGGACAGATTACACTTGGAAGATCCCTATTGAAACACCTTGGAGCAATAATAGATGTGGGAAAGGCCATTATGCATTTTGATCCTCCAGTAAGCAATCATATATTTCCTAAATAGAAGAAGAAAGGTAAGAAAGGTAGGAGGAAGAGAATTGATGTTAATGCTTCTTCATATGAAAATAGTTCATTTTCTTGCTTCTTGTGCCTAACTTAAAGGCGTTAAAGAAAAGTACTTGTTGGGCGATAACCCAAGAATTTTCTTGATCTTGGAAGTCATTACTTCAGTAATGACCTCTCCTTATCCTTTTTGTTTGATTTTTCTGCCAATAATGACCTCTAATGAGAGGGAAGTAAGATTTGGGGAGTTGCTGTCCCGAAACAGATTTCTGTCCTCCACCATAAAAATTCGTGAGGAGTCTCTATAAGTCGAATTGAGCTGAAAATTTACAAATAAATCCCCTAGTATGTTAGATAACTTTCTTTATTTCAACACTTTTTGATTTGAGAAACATAAGATTTTCTAAAAAATCGATTTCTACCTGCTGGTATGTTTTGAGAGATTTCTAACATTATTTGCATTTGCTTCTTATCGATTTCTTTTTGAGTTCTCTTTTGGGGAATTGAGCTTTTTAAAGGAATTTGCTTTAGTAGCTTGTATTTTTAGTGAAAGTTTTACTGTTATAAAACTAAACCCAAGGGTCTATTATCTTTTGAATACACTAATGTTGCTAATGAAGATTGTGTGAAGCTTTATATGAAGGAAAAAGAAGATTGTGTGAAGTTTTATATGAAGGAAAAATTTCATGTGTAGAGAGAGAATGATGTAATGAGATGAAGAATGGACAAAATCTCAAGCTTGGGGATGCCACCCCGGTGTCTCCCCAAGAAATATCCAAGAAGTACAAGCGTCAAAGCTTGGGGATGCCCAAGGCATCCCCTTCTTCATCAATAAAAAGCTCAGGTCCTTCTAGACACTTCATTTATATTGTTTCATGCACTATTGTGTTGTTCTTGGAGCGTCTTAGTTTTCGTTTGTTTTTCTTAGTTGTTTAGTTTGCTTTAATAAATTAGTTTGGACCCCCGTTCTTGCTGTGCTGTTTCAAATAAGTCCATTGGTGTTGGAAAGGAGTAGAAAGTTCTTGCTTGAAACTGCAAGATGAGCTTGCTTTGACTGTGACTTAGACTTTACCATGATAGGTGCTGTTTTAACCTTATGCTTAGTGATTATTGTTGTAGAATGACTTGCTCCAAGTCATTGGGATTGCTTAGTGTGCCTTGAAAGAATCATGCGTTGTTTTAGCATACAAAAGCATAGTATTTTGGTATTCTCCTTGATGCTTTGTTTGGGTTGACTTGGCACATGCTCACACCATGTTATGACTATGAACAAGTCACCATAGCCTCTATCATGATTTAGTCCTTGACTTATAGTACCACTCTATGCTTTGATTAGTAATGTTTTTTCACTCTGCATGATTGATGACCCACACGTGTAGGGGATCGCAACAGTCTTTGCGGGTAGTATTACCCAATTTATTGATTCGACACAAGGGGATCCAAAGAATACTTGCAAGACTTAACAACTGAGTTGTCAATTCAGTTGCACCTGGAAATAGTTCTTTCTCACAGAAATTTATAAGTAGCAATAGTTTGTAATAGCAACAACAAAGCAACAACAACAGTGGAACAAGAGCAATAGTAACTGTAACAGTAAACAGTGGGATTCGAGTGCGATAGGCATAGGGATGGACGGACGGGCGTTGCATGGACGAGTATAAACATGTAACTTCAAGATCTAGGGCATTGCAGATAAATGATAACAAACATCCAAGTATCCTGGGCATGTGCTCCAAATATAGTCATACATGCTCGCAATGAGAACTTGCACAACATCTTCTGTCTAGCCAGCCCGTGGCAGCGGGGCTTCTAGGGAACTACTGGTAATTAAGGTGCTCCTTTTAATAGAGCACCAGAGCAAAGCATTAACACTCCGTGAACACATGTGATCCTCACACCACATGCATCCCCTCCGGTTGTCCCAATTATTGTCACTTTGGGGACTTTGGATCCGGACAATGATATGTGTACACAACTTGCAGATAAGATCACCAACAATACTATCATAATGATTCAATAATAAGTTCAGATCTAAGATCATGGCACTAGGTCCCTAGTGACAAGAATTAAGCACAACAAGTTGCAACAAAGTCAAATAGCACTAATAGAGATACTAGGCACTATGCCCTAACAATCTTATTCGATTACATGATAGAACTCATCCAATCCCTACCATCCCCAAGCCTACAATGGGGGATTACTCAGTCATATATGAGTGAAACATGGATGGCTGATGGAGATGCGTTAGTGATGACGATGGCAATGATCCTCTCCAAATTCTCTGTCCCGGCAGCGTGCCAGAACAGAGTTTCTGGATCCGAATCTTGGTTTCTGGTGGCGACGATGTAGCAGAACTCTTTCTGGAAAACTATCGACCCCCCTGGGTTTTTAGGTGGAGAGGAAACTTATAGGCGCAGAGGAAGGATGAGGGGGTGTCTGGGGTGGCTACACCCCCCTAGGCGCGGCCAGAGGTGGGCCCGCGCCTGGAAGCCTTCTCCGTCTCGTCTTCTGGCTCCGTGGATCTTCTGGAGAAAGAGGATTTTTGGCATATTTTCTAGAATTTTTCCTGATAGTTGATTTTCTGCACAAAAACTAGACACCAAGGTAATTCTGCTGAAAATAGCGTCAGTCCGTGTTAGTTGTATCCAAATCACATAAGTTTAGAGGAGAAACAATAGCAAAGTGTTTGAGAAAGTAGATACATTTTGGACGTATCAAATCCCCCAAGCTTAGCTTATTGCTTGTCCTCAAGCAATTTATTTGAAAACTAAGTGCGATATAAGAACTTTCACGAACACTTTGCTTCATATGATGTATATATTCTCAACACAGGAGTAGATGCTTAGACAATTCATAATAAGAAGCATGCAACTAGGTCTACTCAATGGTCATTGCAAGCTATGAAGAGAAACGAACTCAATAACAATAAGTAGCAAGAAACATAAACATAAGCAACATTGCAATGCTCATAATAAGGTATGATAGAGTGGTATCTCAATTGCCTTTGTTTGAAGATAACAATATAAATACCAAGGCACCTCTGAAGTTCAGGTGAGGACTAGAGATAAAGATATCAGATATACAAGCATCAAAGTCATGACATAATTAACCAAGTTTTGAAACAAACACAAGAATGACAACTATGCTCTCAAGAAGGTGCTCATAGAATAAGTGGTGACTCAACGAGGTTGTGAAAAGGTTTCGTAAAGTTTGAAAGGCTTCCAAATGCTGAAAGGAAGGTACTCATTAGCTTTGAGATCTCATTGCCCCTATCATAGGCATCTTCATATGGTTAAGGTGAAAGTGAGGTCCACTCTGAATCATATGCTTGACAGATGTAGCATCCCAGTTGTCTAACACCTGTAATGCTACTTGATCTAATAATAAAAAGGGCCACTTCCTACAAATAATTGTGGCATCATCATCCATGTCATGTTCATGTCATCATGCCACCTTGCATTTGAGCATCATACAAAAACTCTTTTGTTTGGTTCTTATCTCATATGCATTAATAATTGTATTTGCCTCTTGATATTGTATTTGGTTCTTGATATATTGCTTAAATTCCCAAGTTGAGTTGGGGGCATATCTTTTTTTTGACTCCACCACCTTTCTTGTCATCACCCCTTCTTTCCACCATTCCACCTTACATGAGCATGGCAACTTATTGGTTTTACCTCTAGCTCATGAGGGTTGGGATGGATCAAATTCTAGCTCCACATGCTCCCATGTATGCACCATGTTGTTTTCACAATATTGGTATATGAGAGCCACATGGCCACCTTTGCATGCCTTGTGAGTGGTACCTTTTTCTTAGTCTCCCTATGGGTTGTTTTGGGGTTATTATCATGTTGGGATATTTTGGGACTATAAAAGATCTAGTGGCCCCTACACACTAGCATGTTCCATTTTTATCCAAATATGGTTCCCCTCATTCACTCCACATGGAACCTTTCCTTCTTTCTTTTGCTTGGACCTTACTCCATCTTGTGAGGATGCAAATACATAATGCCATGCTATTATTTTTGTTTTCACAAGGATGGTACATGGCATTTAATGTTTTTGCATGGCCCATGCAAGTACCACCTTTGCTTGTATTTTAGATTTTTTTTTGATGTTTGCTTGGATCATCTATCTCTCCCCATCTCTCCCTTCTTTGGCTTGATCTTGTTTGTTTTGCTTAAAACCCTAATCTAACCCTAAACCCTAACCCCCCCTTATCACCATACCCCTCTCCTATCTACTCCTAAACCTCCCCCTCTCTCTCTCGGCCTCTCACCATCTACCATACCACCACCCTCTAGTACCCGAGGCCACCCTCTAAACCCTACCCGAGCCTAGCTCCACCCTCTCTCCTCTCTCTCTATGCCATGAGGGCCCCCCCCTAACCGAGCCACCCCTCTAACCTAGCCCCTAACCGAGACCACCCCCTCTCCTTTCCTCCTCTCTTTCTCCCTGCCTTGTGGCCCTAGACCTGCCTGCCTACCCCGAGCTCCCTCCTCCCTGTCCCCACCTGGCAGACCCTTCCCATGCCTAGCTACCCCTGCCCCTGGCCGAGCACGTGAAGGTGACAAAGGTGGCACCGAGGCCACCTTTAACACCTTCCCCTCCCCCACGCAATCCTCACCTGCCCCCTCCCATTCTTATCCACCCCCTCGCCCCTCTAGCCTCCCCCAGATCCCACCCAGAGGCCCTGCCTCGTTCCCCTCTACCCCTCTTTTCTTCACCACCATCGCCGGCCACCGTCGGCTTCGGCGTCTATCTGCAGTACGAGGAGGCGAGCGTGGTTGTTGGGCGTCGAGGAAGAACGAGCCGGGTGCCAGCGACGCCCTGTACCCGCAGGCGAGGAGGAGAAGCCCCAGGACGCTGGACACCGACGCGCCCCGCCGCGAAACCCTAGCTCGCCGGCGTCTGCCTCGTCGCCGACCTGCTGCTCCCCTGCACGATCCAACCCCCTCGACCAACTCTCGGTGAGCGCCCGACCCTCCCAGACACCTCCGCTAGCCGATCTGCTGCCTGTCCGTGTTGCGCGTTTCGTCGAACGCTCTCGGCGCGGCGAGCTCACGTCGTCGAGGACCGTCTTCTCGTCGCGAGAACCTTACCTAGGCCACGCGACCCTCCCTGACACCAACCCTGAGCCAGCGCAGCGGCTCTGCCCTATGCGCCCGCGCCCTCGACGCAGGTTCGAACCCCCACCCCGCGCTGTCGCGCGCCGTCCGTCCGCGTGTAGAAGAAAAACAGTGCCGCTGCACCTTTTGCGCATACACCCCTGTGCTTTTTGCCGCTCAACCCGCAGTCCCTTCGCCCCACCGTCAGCGTCGTATGCACATTTGCAAAAAGGCTCCCGTGGTTTCTGGAATTTAACCCGCAGTCCCCATCTCTTGTGCGCACGTGTGGCGCTGAGTCAGCACAGGGCCCACCTGTCATTGACAGAGGCTGGGTTCCCCTGAGTATAAAAAGTATATATGTGTGTCTGTTTTAATTTAAACCTAATTCAAATTAATTCAAATTCAAAATTAAATCTGCTTTCAAATAACTTTAAAAATATAAATCCAAATCATATAAATAATATATGTTTTGAGATCAGAAAAATGTGAGGAATTCAATTATGCCATCCACATTTTCAATTGAGCATGTTATTTTTCTAAGTTGGATAAAATTACATAAAATGCCCCTAAACTTAAATAATTAATAACTATTGATTTATAACTCCGAATTTAACAAATGATATGTCTAAAATGATCAGCTCGACGAGACCTTTCTGTTTATGCTATCCATGACTTCAATTGCAGCATGCATCATATAAATATAAAGCATACAGCAACTATTAAGACAATAAAATGTGACCAAAACTCAATAAAATGATTTATTCTTGCATTCCACACCTCACCCATGCCATGCTACTTTATTGCCATGCAAATTGTGCATCATTCATCATGGCATGATTGTTTGCTTGTCGCATTTTATTCATATGCTTGCGCTCGCCCTTGTTTGTTTGGTTCTTCTTCGAATAGACACTGAGCAGGGGATATATCAAGAGAACCAGGAGCACTACCCAGATCCGTCTCTCGCTTCAACTGAGTTGCCAGGCAAGCACTACCACATGCTTGCATACATACAGTACCTATTGCCTCTATCTTATTCTTGCATCATTGAGTCGCGATTGCATTAAATTGAATCCCAAGTATTGCATAGCCTTTACTTATAAACCCCACCAAGCTTGTTCCTCCATCCCATGAGCCATTACTACAGGAGTTGTTTGAGCCATGCGAGTCGTAGAACAGCATGTGTAGGGTATGTGAGAGTCTGATGGATAACGAGGTACCTAAACAACTTAACCCGAGTAGTAATGGGATAACTAATGAAAGTGGCACCGGTGAGCAATATCTGCTATTTGGTTTTTCCTGCTCACTTGTGTCCCGTAGGACCCCGAGTACTTGATTCCTGTTCCTTGATTATTCGCGCTATCCACATCCGGGAGGCTTATGGGACCCCCCTGATCCAGAGCTTGATTCCGTCTTATTTCTTGGGGCCACAAACTAGTTTGAGGCTTTATTTACGATCCTGTACTTATGCCATGCTTTACTGCCTTATTATGTTTGTGCGAGGAGCACACTGTACTGTTTAGGAGCGTGGCACGATTCCGCGGTATCGACAAGCCCAGTCACACTTTCGGGTTCCCAGTCGTTTACAGCCGTCCCCACAACCTTAAGTCCGTCTCGGAGCCGGCCGGCTTCGTTGCGGGTCTACTTTAAGGGGTGGCCCCCTGAAATATTTCTGAATCTTGTGATTGCTTTGTCGTGAAGGCCTCGTTGGGTTTTGATTTGGTTTTTCCGAGGTTTAGCGAGTGTGTGTTGCTATTCTTGCACCCCTGCAGGGTAAAACTTTCTGAAAGCCGTGTCCGCGGTTATGGACGACCTGGAGCACAGTTTCTCGATCATAGACAAGCATAACTAAAGTACCGCTTTAATCTGACTAAGTAATTTGACTAGTAAATAGTGCAACACTCATGGAATGGTTAATAAAATTGCCAACGGATGGGGGGTTGTTCGTCCGCTTCCTCGTTGGTAAGCGAGGAGGAGGATGGATCTGATGAAATTACTGTCATAACTGTTGTCTTTTATTCACGGACATCCGTCTATCTTTGGTTAGGCGGATGGTTAGCGTTATCCATAGAACTGTTAGGGTTTATCTTTCGCTGCAATTGCGTAACCCCAGGTTGTGTCCCCTTTAGAGGCATAAAGACTTGCTGAGTACCCTTAGGGTCTCACACGATAAATTATTGGTTCAGATGAACAGGTACCCTCGCAACACGGATACTGGGTGGAAGAGGCTGATGATGTGGGCAACGATCGTTCGGTGTAGAGATTCCGGGCACGGGGATCCGTGAGATCTGTGGGCGGGATGTGCTTATTTCTAGGGCATCTTATGCCAATTTGCTTCTTATCCGTACTCGGACTTTGTTTTGCCGCTTCCGCTTGATACTCTGATGTGATGTATGAGGAATTATCCTAAAATATTATATCTATCTAGGTCATTTGAATCTTGCCGTATGGCGTTGCTATATTTCCTTTCTTTCTAGATGGAATGGCTCTGATGTACTTTTGTATGGCGGCTTGCATACATACTCATTTGTGTATGTAGTTGATCCCTTCGCCTGCCGATTACGCCGCCCGTACAGGTCCCGATGAATTGGAAGTGGTTGGGACGGCCGAAAGGTCTACCCGTGAGTGGCTTTTGGGGCCCCACCATACTATTTCAACCACTACCGTTCATCCAGGCTTGTATCTAGGAGCGTAATTCACCGAGGTAGTTACAATTGGTATCAGAGCCATCCCGACCTTCAGGGTCTCAGCCAAACGGTCGTTGTCAGTTTAGCAAATATTTTTGGTAGTTATGTATACTAGGGAAAAACAAAACGCGAGAGTAGGACTGCTTCCACTTTTCTTCTTACCCACCCACCCACCCTTTTCTGGTAAGGAAGTGTAACGTTTTCAATCCTCTCCTTAAAATTCAAACTAGGATTCACGTGTTCTGGGTTTCCGTAGTACCATAGGTTGTGTGTGTGTGTGTGTGTGTGTGTGTGTAATTCCTTGTCTATCTGTTGCATCCAAGTTGTTATCTAATCGGCCTTTTGGTTATCAACTGTTGGTACATTCCATACCGACAGGCTTTTTGCAAACCGACGCGATCTATCTGATTCGTTGTATACCGACGCGATCTGTCTTACTCTTTGTTATCCGACGTTATCTTGTTTGGGGTGTTCGTTTCCGTAGTTACTAATCTTTAGGTTCTGTCGTGAGAAGAAGGGGTTAGGATATGTGTTCCACTTGTTCATGTGCGGAGTAATGATTTGAGTGCGGGATGGAGTCGCGACCATACCACTACTCTTATCATTCGCTTTTGTATATTGAATTGGTAGAGTCACTAATCTTGATTCGTTAAGTAATTTTGCGCATCTATTGGTATTTTAATGCCGAAATTTGTGGAAAAATTTTCTTTGATATATTTGTGTACCACACTCCTTTTCAGTCGTGTGCGATATGCTTAATATCTTCTAGGTGCTTTGAACTTTGTTGATATTTTAATATCATCTTAGTAATTTGTATCCTTTAATCTTGGTTAATTCCATCTTGGTACTATTTTGGATTATTATTATTCTCCATTATAGTACTGACTTGTGTTTTATATCAATCTCAGGATGGCTCCACCACGCCGTTCAGATGAGGACATACCACCGGAACTTGGGGCCGCGTTGTCAAACATAGCCAACGCCTTGGCCGCAATGCAGCAGAACCAGCAGCGTTTGGAAGAAAGTGTCAGGAGAAATGAGTTTGCTCCACTCCCTCCACCTCCCAAGCGGGGTGACATCAAAAGCTTCCTGAAGTTCAACCCACGCCAATTTGATGTTTCTGATCAACCACTTGATGCTGATGATTGGTTGCGTGAGATGTCAAGGCTACTGGAGACTGCTGATGTGCCTGAGCAAGAGTGGGTAAAGTGTGCTACTCACCTTCTGAAGGGGGATGCAGCTCTCTGGTGGGAGAATTACCTGAAGGCAAGCTGCACTGGTTTTCAGCCTACTTGGGAACAGTTCTCTGGAGCTTTCAAAGAGCAGTTCCTGTCAGAGATTGTCATGGAAAGGATGAAGGAAATCTTTCTCAACCTCAAGCAAGGAAATGATAATGTCAATAACTACATCAGGAACTTCATGAAACTCTCTCGTTATGGTGGTGATGAGATCTCAGATGACAAGAAGAAACAAAAGAGGTTCAGGCAAGGGCTCAATGCATCGATCAAATATGCAATCACACATGCAAGGCCGACATCTTTCCTGGAACTTCTGCACACAGCTTTGCAGGAGGAGGCCAGTAGGCAAGTGTTCGAGGAGTCAAAGAAACACAACCGTGACGCACCAAGCTCTTCAGCTATGTCAGCTCCTTCTAAGCGGCGTGTCTGGGTTCCTAACACCCCACCGTCGCTCCCGGCTTCACCAAGACCTTCAAGCTACGCGGCAAGGCCATCAAACTTCATCACTGCTGCTCCCAGGGGCTACAACCACCACTACCCTGGAGCGCCTGGCGGAGTCCCTGGCCACATTGCTCCACGTCCACCTGGTGCTTGTTTCACATGTGGAGATCCTGGACATCTGAACTGGAACTGTCCGTTGAAGAACAGAGCTCTTCCTCCACCCCCGCCAAGATCTGCAGCAAGCTCTCCTCTGGTTCGTGCACCACCACCTCGGGCTCTCAACATCAACACCAAGCCCGGGTCTACTGTTGCTCGTGCCAACTGTGTCAACGCCGCTCAAGCTGAGCATGCACCTGGGGTTGTGATGGGTATGCTTTCCGTTAACTCAGTCCCTGCACGAGTTTTGTTTGATTCTGGTGCATCGCATTCTTTTGTTTCTCACAAGTTTGCAAATGAGAATGTGTTAGCTTTGGATCCTCTCCTTAAGAAGTTAATGGTCCTATCTCCTGGTTCAAACCTGAGGGCTGCTTATATCAGCCATGGCAATCAAATTGAGATTGGTGGCTCTTCGTTCTCGGCGTCCTTAATTCTTCTGGGCAATTCTGACATTGATGTCATCTTGGGCATGGATTGGTTGACAGCAAATGCAGCTGTGATTGATTGTGCTGAACGCTCGGTTTCTTTGAAGATTCCTGAAGGCCATATAGTCTTTTCTCCAAGTCTGACCCCTGCTGTCCAGCTTTTCTCTTTGGCGGCTCTGAATGATGATGCTATGGAAGCTATTCAGAGTGTACCGGTGGTCTGTGAGTTCCCAGATGTCTTTCCTGAAGAGTTGCCGGGTATGCCTCCGGATCGTGAGGTTGAGTTTGTAATTGAGCTTGAACCTGGAACGGCTCCTATCTCCAAGCGGCCTTATAAAATGGGTCCTTCTGAGTTGGCTGAACTCAAACGACAGCTTGATGAACAAGATAAGTTGGGTTTCATTCAACACAGTACTTCTTCTTGGGGTAGCCCAACAATCTTTGTGAAGAAGCGTGACAGGACTGATAGACTTTGTGTTGACTATCGGGCTCTCAATGCTAAAACCATCAAGAACAAATATCCCTTCCACGGATTAATGATCTCTTCGATCAGCTAGCTGGAGTTGTGGTGTTCTCTAATCTTGACTTGAGAAGTGGTTATCACCAAATCAAGATTCGCAAGGAAGATGTGCCTAAAACAGCTTTCACCACCCGCTATGGCCTGTATGAGTACACGGTCATGTCTTTCGGTCTCACCAACGCACCTGCTACCTTCTCGAGGCTGATGAACTCGGTTTTCATGGAGTACCTTGATAAGTTCGTTGTGGTCTATCTGGATGACATCCTGGTCTATTCTAAGTCAAAGGAAGAGCATGAAGAACACCTTCGTTGTGTCCTAAACAAGCTTCGTGAGAACCGCTTGTATGCAAAGTTCTCAAAGTGTGAGTTTTGGCTGCCTGAAGTAACCTATCTTGGTCACGTTATCTCTGCCAAGGGCATTGCAGTCAACCCGGAAACTGTGAAGACAATTGTTGAATGGCTTCCTCCTGTTAATGTCAAAGAAGTGCGGAGTTTCCTCGGTTTGGCTAGTTATTGCCGTCGCTTCGTTCAGAACTTCTCGAAGATAGCGAAGCCTCTTACCGATCTCCTCAAGAAAGGCAAGAAATACCTGTGGATTCCTGCCTGTCAAGCAAGCTTTGAGACACTCAAAGAGAAGCTCACTTCCACACCAGTCTTGGTTCCTTCGGATACATCTAAGCCCTTCCAGATATTCTGTGACACCTCTTTGCAAGGATTGGGTGCAGTCCTTATGCAAGAAAAGCAGGTGGTTGCTTATGCCTCTCGACAGTTGAAGACGCATGAGATCAACTACCCCACACATGACCTCGAGCTAGCAGCAGTTGTCTTTGCTTTGAAACTTTGGAGGCACTACTTGCTTGGCAACCGTTGTGAGATCTTTTCTGACCACAAGAGTTTGAAGTATATCTTCACTCAGCCTGATCTCAACCTTCGGCAGAGGAGATGGATTGAAGCAATCAATGATTTTGATTTGACCATCAACTACACACCGGGCAAAGCTAATGTCATGGCCGATGCTCTCAGCCGCAAAGCTTATGTCAACAACCTCATGATGGAAGAACATCAACCTCTTTTGTGCGAGGAATTCCGTCAGCTCAACCTTGAAATTGTGGAACAAGGGCATCTCCTGAACCTTCTGGCTACTCCTCTCTTGGAAGAAAAGATTCGCTCTCGTCAGCTTGGTGATCCGCACACCAGAAACATCATCTCTAAACTTGAGCTTCCGAAGTACGAGTCCTTCCACGTCGATGATCAAGGCACGCTTTTCTTTGAACACCGGATGTTTGTTCCGAACTACCCGGGTTTGAGAGAGCAAGTTCTCAAGGAGGCGCACGATTCTGTTCTATCTATCCACCCTGGCAGCACAAAGATGTACATGGACTTGAAAACACAATATTGGTGGCCTGGTTTGAAACGGTATTGTGCCAAGTATGTCTCGGAGTGTGATGTATGCCGCAGAGTGAAAGCTGTCCATCAGAAACCTTTCGGTCTTCTACAGCCATTGAAACCTCCGGAATGGAAATGGGAGAAAGTGGAGATGGACTTCATCACTGGCTTTCCAAGGTCGCAGAAGGGCAACAATGCAATCTTTGTTGTCATCGACAGGCTTTCTAAAGTGGCTCATTTCTTCCCCGTCAAGGAAACAATTTCTGGAATTCAGTTGGCTGAGCTCTATATCAACAGAATTGTCTCTCTGTATGGGGTTCCGCTTGAGATCAGTTCAGACCGTGGTAGCATCTTCACTTCCAAGTTCTGGGAGAGTTTCCAAAATGCTTTGGGAACAAAGTTGAACTTCAGCACTGCTTACCACCCTCAGTCGCAAGGACAAGTGGAAAGGATCAATCAGATTCTGGAGGATATGCTTCGCGCTTGCGTCATCTCTTTTGGCATGAAGTGGGAGGAATGTCTTCCTTATGCTGAATTCTCTTACAACAACAGCTTCCAGAAGAGTCTGAAGATGGCACCATTTGAGGCTCTCTATGGTCACAAGTGCAGAACTCCGATTGGTTGGTCAGGTGCAGGAGAAAGAATCTGGTTTGGCCCTGACATTGTAACTCAAGCGGAGGAGAAGGTGCATATCATTCTGGAAAAACTGAAGATTGCTCAAAGTCGCCAGAAGAGCAATTATGACAGGAAGCACACGGACATGGTGTATGCCCCTGGTGATCTCGTTTACCTTCGTGTCACTCCCATGAAAGGCACACACCGTTTTGGTATCAAAGGAAAGCTGGCTCCTAGATACATCGGTCCTTTCAAGATTCGTGGTAGAAGAGGATAAGTTGCTTATGCACTTGAGCTTCCGGAAAAACTCAAAGTCCATGATGTTTTCCACATCTCTCAGCTCAAGAAGTGCTTCAAAGATCCCGGCAGGACCGTGGACCATGAGCTAATCGATCTCCAAGAAGACCTGTCTTATCAAGAACACCCCACCAAAATCCTTGAGACCGCAGAGAGAAGGACTCGCAACAAGTCCATCAAGTTCTGCAAGGTGCAGTGGTCACACCATTCTGTTGATGAAGCCACTTGGGAACGTGAAGATGAACTCCGTGCCAACTATCCTACCCTCTTTGTGTCTTCTTCTTCCTAGAATCTTGGGGCGAGATTCCTGTTTAGTGGGGGAGAGTTGTAGCATCCCAGTTGTCTAACACCTGTAATGCTACTTGATCTAATAATAAAAAGGGCCACTTCCTACAAATAATTGTGGCATCATCATCCATGTCATGTTCATATCATCATGCCACCTTGCATTTGAGCATCATACAAAAACTCTTTTGTTTGGTTCTTATCTCATATGCATTAATAATTGTATTTTCCTCTTGATATTGTATTTGGTTCTTGATATATTGCTTAAATGCCCAAGTTGAGTTGGGGGCATATCTTTTTTTTGACTCCACCACCTTTCTTGTCATCACCGCTTCTTTCCACCATTCCACCTTACATGAGCATGGCAACTTATTGGTTTTACCTCTAGATCATGAGGGTTGGGATGGATCAAATTCTAGCTCCACATGCTCCCATGTATGCACCATGTTGTTTTCACAATATTGGTATATGAGAGCCACATGGCCACCTTTGCATGCCTTGTGAGTGGTACCTTTTTCTTAGTCTCCCTATGGGTTGTTTTGGGGTTATTATCATGTTGGGATATTTTGGGACTATAAAAGATCTAGTGGCACCTACACACTAGCATGTTCCATTTTTATCCAAATATGGTTCCCCTCATTCACTCCACATGGAACCTTTCCTTCTTTCTTTTGCTTGGACCTTACTCCATCTTGTGAGGATGCAAATACATAATGCCATGCTATTATTTTTGTTTTCACAAGGATGGTACATGGCATTTAATGTTTTTGCATGGCCCATGCAAGTACCACCTTTGCTTGTATTTTAGATTTTTTTTGATGTTTGCTTGGATCATCTATCTCTCCCTTCTTTGGCTTGATCTTGTTTGTTTTGCTTAAAACCCTAATCTAACCCTAAACCCTAACCCCCCTTATCACCATACCCCTCTCCTATCTACTCCTAAACCTCCCCCTCTCTCTCTCGGCCTCTCACCATCTACCATACCACCACCCTCTAGTACCCGAGGCCACCCTCTAAACCCTTCCCGAGCCTAGCTCCACCCTCTCTCCTCTCTCTCTATGCCATGAGGCCCCCCCCTAACCGAGCCACCCCTCTAACCTAGCCCCTAACCGAGACCACCCCCTCTCCTTTCCTCCTCTCTTTCTCCCTGCCTTGTGGCCCTAGACCTGCCTGCCTACCCCGAGCTCCCTCCTCCCTGTCCCCACCTGGCAGCCCCTTCCCATGCCTAGCTACCCCTGCCCCTGGCCGAGCACGTGAAGGTGACAAAGGTGGCACCGAGGCCACCTTTAACACCTTCCCCTCCCCCACGCAATCCTCACCTGCCCCCTCCCGTTCTTATCCACCCCCTTGCCCCTCTAGCCTCCCCCAGATCCCACCCAGAGGCCCTGCCTCGTTCCCCTCTGCCCCTCTTTTCTTCACCACCATCGCCGGCCACCGTCGGCTTCGGCGTCTATCTGCAGTACGAGGAGGCGAGCGTGGTTGTTGGGCGTCGAGGAAGAACGAGCCGGGTGCCAGCGACGCCCTGTACCCGCAGGCGAGGAGGAGAAGCCCTAGGACGCTGGACACCGACGCGCCCCGCCGCGAAACCCTAGCTCGCCGGCGTCTGCCTCGTCGCCGACCTGCTGCTCCCCTGCACGATCCAACCCCCTCGACCAACTCTCGGTGAGCGCCCGACCCTCCCAGACACCTCCGCTAGCCGATCTGCTGCCTGTCCGCGTTGCGCGTTTCGTCGAACGCTCTCGGCGCGGCGAGCTCACGTCGTCGAGGACCGTCTTCTCGTCGCGAGAACCTTACCTAGGCCACGCGACCCTCCCTGACACCAACCCTGAGCCAGCGCAGCGGCTCTGCCCTCTGCGCCCGCGCCCTCGACGCAGGTTCGAACCCCCACCCCGCGCTGTCGCGTGCCGTCCGTCCGCGCGTAGAAGAAAAACAGTGCCGCTGCACCTTTTGCACATACACCCCTGTGCTTTTTGCCGCTCAACCCGCAGTCCCTTCGCCCCACCGTCAGCGTCGTATGCACATTTGCAAAAAGGCTCCCGTGGTTTCTGGAATTTAACCCGCAGCCCCCCTCTCTTGTGCGCACGTGTGGCGCTGAGTCAGCACAGGGCCCACCTGTCATTGACAGAGGCTGGGTTCCCCTGAGTATAAAAAGTTTATATGTGTGTCTGTTTTAATTTAAACCTAATTCAAATTAATTCAAATTCAAAATTAAATCTGCTTTCAAATAACTTTAAAAATATAAATCCAAATCATATAAATAATATATGTTTTGAGATCAGAAAAATGTGAGGAATTCAATTATGCCATCCACATTTTCAATTGAGCATGTTATTTTTCTAAGTTGGATAAAATTACATAAAATGCCCCTAAACTTAAATAATTAATAACTATTGATTTATAACTCCGAATTTAACAAATGATATGTCTAAAATGATCAGCTCGACGAGACCTTTCTGTTTATGCTATCCATGACTTCAATTGCAGCACACATCATATAAATATAAAGCATACAGAAACTATTAAGACAATAAAATGTGACCAAAACTCAATAAAATGATTTATTCTTGCATTCCACACCTCACCCATGCCATGCTACTTTATTGCCATGCAAATTGTGCATCATTCATCATGGCATGATTGTTTGCTTGTCGCATTTTATTCATATGCTTGCGCTCTTTATTTATGTTGGCCCTTGTTTGTTTGGTTCTTCTTCGAATAGACACTGAGCAGGGGATATATCAAGAGAACCAGGAGCACTACCCAGATCCGTCTCTCGCTTCAACTGAGTTGCCAGGCAAGCACTACCACATGCTTGCATACATACAGTACCTATTGCCTCTATCTTATTCTTGCATCATTGAGTCGCGATTGCATTAAATTGAATCCCAAGTATTGCATAGCCTTTACTTATAAACCCCACCAAGATTGTTCCTCCATCCCATGAGCCATTACTACAGGAGTTGTTTGAGCCATGCGAGTCGTAGAACAGCATGTGTAGGGTATGTGAGAGTCTGATGGATAACGAGGTACCTAAACAACTTAACCTGAGTAGTAATGGGATAACTAATGAAAGTGGCACCGGTGAGCAATATCTGCTATTTGGTTTTTCCTTCTCACTTGTGTCCCGTAGGACCCCGAGTACTTGATTCCTGTTCCTTGATTATTCGCGCTATCCACATCCGGGAGGCTTATGGGACCCCCCTGAGCCAGAGCTTGATTCCGTCTTATTTCTTGGGGCCACAAACTAGTTTGAGGCTTTATTTACGATCATGTACTTATGCCATGCTTTACTGCCTTATTATGTTTGTGCGAGGAGCACACTGTACTGTTTAGGAGCGTGGCACGATTCTGCGGTATCGACAAGCCCAGTCACACTTTCGGGTTCCCAGTCGTTTACAGCCGTCCCCACAACCTTAAGTCCGTCTCGGAGCCGGCCGGCTTCGTTGCGGGTCTACTTTAAGGGGTGGCCCCCTGAAATATTTCTGAATCTTGTGATTGCTTTGTCGTGAAGGCCTCGTTGGGTTTTGATTTGGTTTTTCCGAGGTTTAGCGAGTGTGTGTTGCTATTTGTGCACCCCTGCAGGGTAAAACTTTCTGAAAGCCGTGTCCGCGGTTATGGACGACTTGGAGCACAGTTTCTCGATCATAGACAAGCATAACTAAAGTACCGCTTTAATCTGACTAAGTAATTTGACTAGTAAATAGTGCAACACTCATGGAATGGTTAATAAAATTGCCAACGGATGGGGGGTTGTTCGTCCGCTTCCTCGTTGGTAAGCGAGGAGGAGGATGGATCTGATGAAATTACTGTCATAACTGTTGTCTTTTATTCACGGACATCCGTCTATCTTTGGTTAGGCGGATGGTTAGCGTTATCCATAGAACTGTTAGGGTTTATCTTTCGCTGCAATTGCGTAACCCCAGGTTGTGTCCCCTTTAGAGGCCTAAAGACTTGCTGAGTACCCTTAGGGTCTCACACGATAAATTATTGGTTCAGATGAACAGGTACCCTCGCAGCACGGATACTGGGTGGAAGAGGCTGATGATGTGGGCAACGATCGTTCGGTGTAGAGATTCCGGGCACGGGGATCCGTGAGATCTGTGGGCGGGATGTGCTTATTTCTAGGGCATCTTATGCCAATTTGCTTCTTATCCGTACTCGGACTTTGTTTTGCCGCTTCCGCTTGATACTCTGATGTGATGTATGAGGAATTATCCTAAAATATTATATCTATCTAGGTCATTTGAATCTTGCCGTATGGCGTTGCTATATTTCCTTTCTTTCTAGATGGAATGGCTCTGATGTACTTTTGTATGGCGGCTTGCATACATACTCATTTGTGTATGTAGTTGATCCCTTCGCCTGCCGATTACGCCGCCCGTACAGGTCCCGATGAATTGGAAGTGGTTGGGACGGCCGAAAGGTCTACCCGTGAGTGGCTTTTGGGGCCCCACCATACTATTTCAACCACTACCGTTCATCCAGGCTTGTATCTAGGAGCGTAATTCACCGAGGTAGTTACAACAGACCATAAACTAGAAATGCCAAGTCCCTTGAGTACGAGGGCCGCTCCGCATGCTACTCAACTTTGGTTACCTGTAAGTTCTTGTCATTGTAAATACATGCATATCATAGAGAACCGCCAATGGGGTACCCCTTGCACATGATACAGGAGCTATCCCGTGATCAAAATGACAAGGCAAGCAGACAATGGGCATCTCAGCGATCTTTTTATTTACTATGTGCATAGCTTTTTATTGAGGATGCTTCATAAATGCTCATTATGGTGATGCTGCAAGTTTCCGTCATGATTAGGCATGGCTTAGGCTAGCGGCCCAGGCATTTATCTAACACAATGTATAGACTCCATGAACTCACAATCTCCCCTTTTATTTCACATCGTCGACATCCGCAAACAAAAGATCAAGGTATCAACTGGATGAGATATCCAAAAAGTGTTGAAAGCGTTTCCCGTGACAGCACGGTTCTGCTGACTCCAAACATATAATTTGCAAGCATATAACTTTCATGGACATGTCACAATGGTTCAGGATTATTAAGCGCAAGGAATAAAGTGTGCCATCAAGTTTGTGAGAGCTTTACTAACTAACTTTCTCAAAACAGACAAACATTTTATTTGGAATAAAACACGGCATATAAAATATGCACTGAAGTAGCAAATGATGCTAATAGGTAGGTATGGTGGACACTGTTGGCAATATTGGTTTGGGAGTTGGAAGCACAGGTAGAGATCATACTCAGTGCAAGTGAAGGCTAGCAATAGAGAGGAAGAGACAAACAAGAGAGCAATAACTGTCATAATCATGCTTTCAACAAAACAGGACTAATTATGGAATGAAAGTGATATAAGAGCTCTGAGGCAAAATAAATCATCGAGGCTTACTGACTATTGTTTAGTCATATGCATGCGTGAGCATGTGCCAAGTCGATTCACATGAAACTTTCACAGGAGGATACCACAATATCATACCAAAGTATGAATAAAACAATGCAAGCAAACATTCATATGACATGCTACAAACTATTAGGAAGCTAGAGCTAATCACAAGCAAGAAAGAACTACTAAGCATCCATAATGACATACACCTTACACAAACAGGCTAAGCATGCTCACAATGATGAGTATATGTACAAAAATGAAAACAAATAGAGTTCGTTACCAGCCTCTTACCACTCCTCGAGTTATCTTAATCTTCATTACTGCTCTTCACTTGTGTGACTTGAATGATAACATAAAACCAAAATCCACCGAGGACGGCTGAACCCTAACAAGAACTCACTAAACCAAAGAAGAACAACACATATTTTTGGTGTTTTCGATTTTTTAAAGAAAGCAAACAAAGCAAAAGAAACACACAAAGCAAAATCTTTTTGGATTTTTATTTTAAGGCAAACCAAAACCAAAAATAAAAGAAACAAACCAAGAGAAACAACGAAAATATTTTGGTATTTTTGTGTTTTGAGAAAGCAGAAACACAAACCAAAAAGAAAGAGAAATAGTGGATATACAAAGAACCGACCGAACATGATATATAACTGAGTGTGATGTCGGTATACCTCCCCCCAAGCTTAGGCTTTTGTCCTAAGTGAGGCTCAATCCCATGGTGCCCAAGTAGATGCACCTCCGTAGTATGACGAGGAGGCTCCCTCGTCGTGGTACGAGCTCGAGGACTCCCCTGTGTAGTGTACAATGGGGTCATATGAGGGCGCTTCCTCCTGATAGTGCCCATGGAAGTTAAAAGAGCACAACAACTCATCCATCTCCTCCTTGGAGCATGACAAAGGTCCCTGAGAAATACTGAACAAAGTGGTTTGGGGGAGAAGGATCTCTCTCTCTTCCCCGTCAATAAATAACATTCTATAAACCAAATTCTCAAGGGCGGAGCTAGTGGTGACAAAGTGATGCGCCTTCATGGCAGCAAGATCAAGCCTCTCAGGAGCCAAGACTGTATCATTTGGATCAACAGCAATGTCCAAGGCAGCAGCAACACGAATAGCAATAATTCCCCCATAAATGGGTCCCTTAGCGGTTAAGCAACGAGCAATGAGAGAACCAAGATTGTACTTAGTTTCATTGTTGAGCGCAGCAGCTAAGAAAGTCAAATGATAGCTGGAAATATTACTAGTGTTCTCCCTACCAAGAACACTAGTGTCAAGATAGTAAGCGAAGTACATGATGGCTGGAAGATGAATGTTTCTTATCTTCCCCCGTTGAGCTCTACGGTTATCATCATTGGTTATTCCGCGATAGAGCTCCAACAAATCAGTGGGTTGAACTGGAATCTTCTTTGCGGACCCAGCTGTACCAAGTCCAAGAGCCCCACAAAATTTCTTCAATGTCATATGGTAAGACCTGCCATAAACTTTGAAAGAAACATCTGGATGGAACATGCTGTTAGTAAAGGAGAAGCTCTCCACAAATGTTTTAGTGAGCGTAGCATATTGTGCGCTCTCATCCTGCATAAGGCTTGTTAGTCTAGCCCTCTGAACCAAGTTCATAAAATCATCAAGAATCCCAGCAGCCCGCAAGAAGGTTTGGCAAGGAAAGGTGGAGGGGTGCGCATCCCCCTCATCTCCCTCGTCACCAAATCGTGGAGTAATAAGATCCTCATTGTATGAGGGCCTAACACTGGTGGATGATCTTGGAAGCCTTGCCCTTATAGGTGCATCACCCTCAAATATTTCACTAAAATGTGTGGTGGTCCATGACTGTTCTTTTTCTGAAATTTTTAGACCAACATCAAACCAAGTGATTTCCAAGTTGATAAATGATGAGAAACTACTATAGGAACTTGCTAGAGGGCTACACATGCATCAAAATGAAATTTCTAAGCATAGAACAAGCATGCAAGCTCACACAACCTAACACCTATAGCAGCAAAATACTCAAGATACAATCTAACAATCACAAATCTAATTGGACAAGTGGAGGAGGCACATACCAATGAGCAAACCCTCCAAAAATTAGCACTTGAGATGGGCTGAACAAGGAGATCAAAAATCACGAGCAAGAACAACAAGACGAGCTAGAGAAAGTTTTCCGGTGTTTTTCGGGAGAAAGAAAGAAGGTGGCTTTGAGGAGGCAGCCTGGAGGGGCCCAGGTGTGCCAGACCCCCCATAGGCGCCACCCATAGGTAGGCCGCACCTACCATGGGTGTGGTGGCCTGGGGTGGCCCCCTGGGTCACTCCAGGTGTCCCTCTGCCCCTTTTTTCGAGGAAAAAATTATTTTGAATTTTCTGGGATTTTTCGGGAAACTTTATTTTTGGCCAATTTTCAGGGTATGAAAATTGATTTTCTCGCAGAAACAGTTTTTTTCAGAAGAATCAAAAGCAAACAAAAACAAAACTACAACATCTCTAAGACACTCTACCAAGCAAACAACTAGCTAAACTAAAGCTAACAAGAGAAAGAGCAAAGACTAGGAAGGAGAAAAAGTAAAAGAAATCAAGAATAACCACAGTGAAAACATTATTTTGTTCATTAAAATCCTTTTGTTAACAAGGTTGATCAAGTCTTGTTACCAAAACAGTCTTATATGAGACAAAACTTTGTATTCTGCCAAGTGATTATGTTACCTCAAGCTTGATAGCAATGGTCCCAATCATAATAGTTTCAAAATTTTCTTGTGGAATGGGACAATATATTTCTCCAACCTTAATGCTCTCAACATTTTCAATGGAGTTTAGGCAATAGCTTTTGGCAACCTTCTTGGGGAAATAGATAGTGTGCTCTTTGTCATTAATATTGAAAGTTACTTTCCCTTTATTACAATTAATGACAGCACCTGTAGTATTAAGAAAAGGTCTCCCAAGAATAATAGACATATTATCATCTTCAGGCATTTCTAGCACAACAAAATCAGATAGAACCAAGCAAGTATGAGAAACTTGAATAGGAACATCCTCACATATACCAACAGGAATAGTAGTTGACTTATCAGCCATTTGCAAAGATATATCAGTTGGTATCAACTTTTCTAGCTGGAGTCTCTTATAGAGAGAAAAAGGCATAACACTAACTCCAGCTCCCAAATCACATAAAGAAGTTCTAACATAATTATTCTTAATAGAGCAAGGAATAGTTGGTATACATGGATCACCAAGTTTCTTTGGAACCTTACCATTGAAGGAGTAATTAGCAAGCAAAGTAGAAATCTCCTCATTAGAAATCTTCCTTTTATTAGAGACAATATCCTTCATATACTTTGAATAAGGAGGCAACTTAATAGCATCAGTCAAAGGAATTTGCAAAAATAAAGGCTTCATCCACTCACAAAACTTGTTGTAGTGTTCTTCCTCGTTTGACTTGTGTTTCTTACCTAGAAAAGGCATAGATTCTGCACCCAAGGTTCTCTCTCTTTACCATGTTTATTAGCAAAAAAATCTTCCTTAGTGTACCTAGTGTTCTTAGTGTGCTTCTCAGGTTCTTCCTCAACTTCCTCCTTATCAGGAGCATCATTTTTATTATTACCACTCACAGTTTCAGCATTAGAGATAAATATACTATTAGGATCTACAGCAGGTTCAAGTGGTTCCTCAACTATTCTATGTTTCTTTTTCTTTCTCTTACGGGGACTACCACTATTAACTTGTTGGGAATCCTGCTCAATTCTTTTAGGGTTTCCTTCGGGATATAAAGGATCTTGAGTATCCATATCACTCCTAGTTCTAATTCCATAAGCATGTTTATCTCCTGAGGCATTAACTAGCATATCCTTTTGTACCTTAGCAAGTTGATCAAGTTGGGTTTGGACCATTTGAAAGTGTTTACAAAGCATTTTAATATCATTTGAAGTTCTTTCCACAATATATTTCAACTCTTTAATAGCTCTAGAGTTTTCTAATAAATTATTCTGAACTTGTTTATTAAAATTACCTTGCTTAACAATAAATGTGTCAAGTTCCTCTAAGCATTGATCAGGAGGCTTACTATAGGGAATATCACCTTCATCAAAGTGGAGAGAGTGTACCTCAATAGTATATGAGTGGGGAATTGGCTTACATAATTCTTCTATAGGAGGTAGATTCTTCACATCTTCATCTCTAATACCTTTCTCCTTTAGACACTTCTTAGCTTTCTTCATCACTTCATCATTTAATGTAATAACTCCTCTCTTATTTGGTGTTGGTGTTGGAACTGGTTCAGGAACATCTGGTTCAAGAGTAATAGGCTCAGGTGCATTCAGCTCAGTTTAAGTCCAATCATCATAATTCTTGCTTATCTTAGCCATTAATTCTTCAGCATCTGTAGGAGTTATTTTCGTGAAAACACAATCAACAAAACTATCTAGGTATGTCCTAGAATCATAATTTAGTCCATTATAATAAATATCAAGAAGCTCATTCTTAGGTAATGGACACCCAGGATGTGCATGAATCAAGGCACATAACCTTGTCCATGACTCAGGCAATTTCTCTTCTTCTCCCTGTTTAAAATCAAAAAGTCTCTGCAAAACAGCATGTCTAGCACTAGGAGGAAAATATTTCTGGAAGAAAGAAGCAATCAAACAATCAGGGCTATCAATGGAACCAGGAGGTAATCTATTAAACCAAGCCCTAGCTTCTCCTTTTAGTGAAAAAGGGAAGATCTTAGTAACAAAGTACTTGTGCATCTTAAAATCATCAGAGAATAAAGCACTCATAGTAGAAAGCTCATTCATATGGGCCACAACACTCTCATTTTCAGTCCCACAGAAAGGTTCTTTCTCAAGAATGTCTAAATAAGATAAATCAAGAGAGAAATCATAATATTTATCTTTAATATCTATGGGAGAGGTGGCAAACTTAGGATCAGAGGACAATTTAGACATAATAGTACGTCTAGCAAGGAGACTCTTAATAGCACTAGTACCATGTGTGTTTCGGCATTCTTCAACAAAATCATCAGTGAACTCAATGTAACCATCATTAATATCATAACTATCACTAGACTCAGGTGAGCTAACAGGTATAACAGTGTCTTCACTAGGAGTTTCGGTATTTCCTAGACTAGCCATAGTAGCATCTAGAAAAGGACCTAATGAACCACTCGCATCAAGCACAGCAGAAGTAACATCATGAGTATCAAAAGCAGTTTCAGACTCAGCAGTAGTAGCAGTGTGTGTAGCATTATGTGGTGGTGGTGTAACAAGCTTACTTATAACAAACGGTGAATCAAGAGCAGCAGAGGTGTTTAGGACTGTACCTCTTCTTGAAGTGGATGGTAAAATAGGGAACTTTCCATCACGAGACTTCCCCATGATGAAAGGAGTAGCAGTGAACAATAATAGATCCAAGTGAACTTACAAATAAAGCTATGCTCCCCGGCAACGGCACTAGAAAATAGTCTTGATGACCCACAAGTGTAGGGGATCGCAACAGTCTTCGTGGGTAGTATTACCCAATTTATTGATTCGACACAAGGGGAGCCAAAGAATACCTGCAAGCCTTAACCACTGAGTTGTCAATTCAGCTGCACCTGGAAATAGTTCTTGCTCACATAAGTTTATTAGTATTAACAATTTGTAATAGCAACAACAAAGCAATAGCAACAGTGGAACAAGATCAATAGTAACAGTAACAGTAAACAGTGGGATTCGAGTGCGGTAGGCATAGGGATGGATGGACGGTCGTTGCATGGACGAGTCTAAACATGTAACTTCAAGATCTAGGGCATTGAAGATAAATAATAACAAGCACCAAGTACTAAACAATCCTAGGCATGTGCTCCAAATATAGTCATACGTGCTCGCAATGAGAACTTGCACAACATCTTCTGTCCAGCCAGCCCGTGGCAGCGGGGCCTCTAGGGAACTACTGGCAATTAAGGTGCTCCTTTTAATAGAGCACCGGAGCAAAGCATTAACACTCCGTGAACACATCTGATCCTCACACCACAGCCATCCCCTCCGGTTGTCCCAATTATTGCCACTTTGGGGCCTTTGGATCCGGACAATGATATGTGTACACAACTTGCAGATAAGATCACAAACAATACTATCATAATGATTCAATAATAAGTTCAGATCTGAGATCATGGCACTCGGGCCCTAGTGACAAGCATTAAGCACAATAAGTTGCAACAAAGTCAAATAGCACTAATTGAGATACTAGGCACTATGCCCTAACAATCTTATTCGATTACATGATAGAACTCATCCAATCCCTACCATCCCCAAGCCTACAGTGGGGGATTACTCACTCATGGATGAGGGAAACATGGATGGTTGATGGAGATGCGCTGGTGATGACGATGGTGATGATCCTCTCCAAATTCCTCGTCCCGGCAGGGTGCTAGAACGGAGTTTCTGGATCCGAATATTGGTTTCTGGTGGCGGCGGCGTAGCGGAACTCTTTCTGGAAAACTATCGAACCCCCCTCGGTTTTAGGTCGAGAGGCAACTTATAGGCGCAGAGGAAGGCCGAGGAGGTGCCTGGGGTGGCTGCACCCCTGCTAGGCGTGGCCATAGGTGGGCCCACGCCTGGCAGGGGGTGGGCCCCCCATGCCCCTTCTCCGTCTCGTCTTCTGGCTCCGTGGATCTTCTGGAAAAATAGGATTTTTGGCATATTTTCCGGGATTTTTCCTGATAGTTGATTTTCTGCACAAAAACTAGACACCATGGTAATTCTGCTGAAAACAGCGTCAGTCCGTGTTAGTTGTATCCAAATCACATAAGTTTAGAGGAGAAATAATAGCAAAGTGTTCGAGAAAGTAGATATGTTTTGGACGTATCAATGATTATGGCCATTATTGCTCTCTTAGTTGGTTACTCCCAATCTTTTGCTAGCCTCCACTTGTATCAGTAAGTTCTACTCATGCTTCCAACTCCCAAGAAACCAAGTTATTCCAATGTGTCGACTATAAATTCCTATGCATGGTGTGTTACACCATTCCAAGTATATTCTTGTTTTCAGCTATCTTCCAATTAAAAATTATTTTGATATGTGAAAACTTAGTGATTAAAGCTCTCACGAACTTGATGACACACTTTATATTCCTTGCCCCTAATAAACTTGAACCATTGTGTCATCTTTGTTGTACATGCTTGCACTTATATGTTGGAATTAGCAAAACCATGCTGTCATGGAGAACGTTTTCAATATTTCACTTGTACTTTGTACACAGTTGATATCATGCTCTTTTGTCTATGGATGTCACCAGTGTGAAATAAAGAGGGAGATTGTAAGTCCATGGAGTTATGTATTTTGTGTTAGAGAAATGCCTGGGCCGCCAGCCTAAGCCATGCCTAATCATGGTGGAAACTTGCAGCATCACCATAATGAGCTATATGTGAAGCATCCTCAATAAAAATATATACAAATAGTAAATAAAAAGATTGTTGAGATGCTCATTGTCTGCTTGCCTTTTGGTTATGGGATAGCTCCTGTACCATGTGCAAGGGGTACCCCGTTGGCAGTTCTCTGTGATACACATGTACTTACTATGACAAGAACTTATAGGTGACTGAAGTTGAGTAGCATGAGGTGTGGCCCTCATATTCAAGGGACATGAGATTGCCAACTTATACTTTGTCAAGCATATACTCCATAGTTTGTTCACTTTAACCTTAATCACTTCAAGATGCTTATGATAGGGCCAATGAGGGCTGAAAGCTAACAAGTAACATAATTTTTTGAAGCTCTTTTTGAAACTTGAAATCCCTGCTTCCCTTTATGAAGGGCCTTTCTTCCACTATTATATTGAGTCTCCACCTACCTTTAGGCACCATTAAGAGAGCATAGTTTCCATTCTTAGTTCTATGTGCGTTGTCCCAAAACTTATTGATTGATGCATATTGTGATATTACTTGTTCTTGTGCTATTTTTATCTAGTCCCTCTTATGAACTTTGAAGGTGTCCTATGCATCTATTTGTTACTCTATGAGGGATAAGCTGATTGCCACTATGCCATGTTTTCTGTTTGTGAAACAAACAAACATTTTGCAATGCATGTTGTTCATGATATTTGTTTGTAGTCTTTCATGTTGCATGCATAGTTACTTTGTCTTACTATTAGAACTCCATTTTTCAGGTACATGTTTAGAGTTCTTTGATCCCAGCTTTCAATGCTTGCAAATGGTTTAATCTTGGTTTTGATGGTGCATGTCACCTCAAAAATTATTCTTTTTGTTACTTACCTACTTGAGGATGAACATGAGTTAAGCTTGGGGATGCTTGATACATCGGAAACGTATCTATAATTTTTGATGCTCCATGCTTGTTTAGTATCTACTTTGCTTTGCTTTGTCTACAATTAAGGTGTTTTTATATGTTTTCTGGAACTAACCTATTAACAAGTTGCCACAGTGCCAGTTGCCTGTTTTCTTCTATTTTTTAGAAAGGCAGAAAATCAATATTCTCAGAATTGGGCGGGACAAAAGCCAAAGTCAATATTTTACCGTGGGCAACACAAAGCCAAAATACGAGACGGAGGAGGCTCACCTGGGGAGCACACCCCCTGGCGGCGCGGCCTAGGGCTGGGCGCGCCTGGGGGGCGGGTGCAGTTGCCCTGGTGGCCTCCTGCCTCGCCTCTTCGCCTATAAAGTCCCCCCGATGCCAAAACCCTAAACAACCCGATCAATATTCCATGAAACCGTCTGTAGCCGCCGCCACCTTCGTCCCTAGATCAGGGGGATCTGAAGTTCTTCCCGGCACACTGCCAGAGGGGAGATCATCCCAGAGGCCTTCTTCTCCGGTGTGAAGCGTGAGTAGTTCCACCTTGGACTACGGGTCCATGTAGTAGCTAGATGGTTGTATCTCCTCCTTTGTGCTTTCATGTATAGATCTTGTGAGCTCCGTTCATCATCAAGATCTAATCTATTTGTAATCATGCATGTTGTGTTTGCGGGCATCCGATGGATATTGAGATTACTATGTCAGATTGATTAATGGTTTTGTCTATTTGATTCTATCATGTCTGTGTTGTTTGTGATCTTGCATGCCCTCCGTTGTTAGTAGCTATCTTGGCCGAGTAGTTGCTAGTGACTCCAAGAGGGGGTATTTATGCTCGATAGTGGGTTCATGCCTCTACTTATCAAGGGAAGTGACAGAAATCTCTTCGGTGGTAGATGTGTATTTGCCACTAGGGAGAAAACAACGGTCTCTTGTTCATGGAACAAGTGTATTGTTTACCTTACACACTTTGCTTAAAGCAGTTGTCTGTTGCTTGCAATTTAATACTGGAGGCGGTTCAGATGATAACCTGAAGGTGGACTTCTAGTCATAGATGCAGTTGGATGGCGGTCTATGTATATTGTTGTATTGCCCAATCGAATCTCATAGGATCTTTGTGTCTAGTATTGCATTATTATGCCTTGCTCAGTTCCTGTCAATTGTCGTGCTGTAATTTTTTACCCATCATGCCATGTTTGTTTATCTAAGGAGAGCACCTCTTGTGAACTATGGACCCCGGTCCAATCTTTACCATTGATACATCTTCCACTGTTACTGTTTACTTGCTGCAAACCATCATTATCTTCCACACCATATAGTTAATCCTTTGTTACAGCAAACCGGTGAGCTTGACAACCTCACTGTTCGTTGGGACAAAGTCTTGAGTTTGTGTTGTGTAGGTATCCAAGTTGCTAGCAACACCTTTGAGTCGTTTCCTTCCTCCTATTGGTTCGATAACGTCGGTCTCTACTGAGGGAAAACTTGCTGCTATGCTCATCACACCTTGCTCTTGGGGTTTCCAACAAAGCGTCCCACGTCAACACCGGGTGCATGCATCAGAACCTTTTACATTGTAACTAAATCATTTTCTCGTAATATTTTACATGTCTGAGATTCGATCATTGGTATCCCCATACCTAGTTTGATCTCATTACCGACATGTACACTTTTCTTGTTCCCGTGATATAACATTCTAGTGATCTCCATCACTTGCTTGCAAGCTATATCAATGTGATATCAACGAGAGGGCCCAAAGTATATCTCTCCATCATTTGGATGGACAAATACCACTATTGATCCATGAGCCTCTACATAACACTATCGGAGTATCTGAACCCACCTTTATAGTCACCCTGTTATAGTGTGACGTTTGATGTTATCAAGCTACTCTTCTGGTGTTAGTGATTGACATGATCTCATGGTATATGGACTAAAGTTACTTATAATGATGTTATAGCAATTTAAACATAATAACTTTGATCGTATTACTATACTTTGGATGAATGTTCATCACATCATTCCACCAATGTTGTGAGCTTGTTATTAACAACATTCAATGTCCATGATCAGGAAACCTTGATCATCTTGTTAATCAACGATCTAGTTTATATGAGAGGCATAACTAGGAACTCTTTATTTGTTTATTAAGCACACATGTATTAATGTTTCCGATTAATACAATTATAGCATGCAAAATAAATATTCATCATAAACAAGGAATACGATAATAACCACCTTATTATTGCCTCTCGGCATATTCCCTTCACCCCGAGGCACCGAAGCCCCACATTTGGGGAAACCCTGGACCGTGAGTCCTGCGTCGTCTATCCCCATAGCCGGGCATAGAAAGGGGGTAGCAAAGTGGAGCCTTCCCTTGGTTTGTTTTTGGTTAGGTCATAGCAACATGCCAAAACAAGGTCCCAACCGGGGCAACTTAAACCTTTCCGTCCACCCCTCATGAGAAGGATAAATTTCTGCCGAATCAGTAGGAAGTGGGTCAGATTTGAATTACATGTACATGATCATGTTCATTTTTAGGTTCACAATATGCTATTTCATTAGAGATCCACTGCAAGTTTAGCGAGGCTCAGTCCCGAGCTAAGAATCTTCATGCCCACCATTTTGACCATAGTTTGAAACGAGCATAAGAAATTTAAAAATGATCCAAACAATAAAAAATCTTCACATGGTGTCATATTATGTGAGATAATAGCAAGAAACAATATCAAACTTGGAATATTGCAAATATCTCTCAAAAAACTTTCCCAGAAATGAGCTATCATGTTCGAGGTTTATTGGTTTTTAGGCGAAACGACCAATGTTAAGGCTAGAATAACGGCATAGTTTGTGATAATATGTCCATGTTATGCACACATGTGCATCTTAGGATGGAGAAAAATGTTGCACCAGGGGTTTTTCCTTTTCGTCGCACCAAAAGGTATTTTTCCATTTTCCAAGTGCCAAAAACATGGTGTTTTGTGAAGCAACCACACCAAATGAAAGTTTTAAAATGGCACCACCCCATTTAAAAAAGAATAGTAGGCCACCTTGCATGGACAATGTCACAACTGGGGTATCTTAAACCTTTCTGTCCACCCTTCGTGAAAAACACAAATTCCTGCCAAATCGATAAAAAGTGGGTCAGATTTGAACTACAGGTACATGATCTGATACTCATGATATTTTTGGAAAAATCATTTTTAGGTTCACAATATTCTATTTCATCAGATACCCACTTCAAGTTTAGTGAGGATCAGCCCGAGCTAAGAATCTTCATGCCCACCGTTTTGACCATAGTTTGAAATGGGCATAAAAAATTCAAAAACAATCCAAACAATGTAAAACTTTCGCTTGGTGTCATATTATGTGACATAGTTGCAAGAAAAAATATCAAATATCTCAAAAAAAACCTTCTAAAAATGAGCTATCATGTTCGAGGTTTCATGGTTCCAGGCCAAACGACCAATGTTATGGCTAGAATAATGGCATAGTTTGTGATAATATGCCCATATTGTGCACACATGTGCATCTTAGGATGGAAAACAATGTTGCAGGCAGAAGTTTTTGTTTTCATCACACCAAAAGGCTATTTTTGATTTTTTGAGTGTAAAAAACAAGGTGTTTTGTGAAGCAACCACCAAATAAAAGTTTCAAAATGGTACTACCCCATTTTTCAAAAATTCTATGCCACCTTTCATGGACAATGCCCCAACTAGGGTATCTTAAACCTTTTTGTCCACACCTCGTAAAAAAGACAAATTTCTGCCAAATCAATAGGAGTTGGGTCAGATTTGAACTACATCTACATGATCTGATGCTCATTTTTTGAAAAAAAAACATTTTTATATTCACAATATGCTATTTGATCAGAGATCCACTGCAAGTTTAGCGAGACTCAACCCCGAGCTAAGGATTTTTAAGAATCCTCAAATTCAAAATGGAAATTTTGATATGATGCTTTGAAGATTTGAACACTATTAGATGAATTTTATTTAGAAAGCCTTGCAGTACACTATTAAAAAGACATGATGCATGGTTAAAAATATGATAGGGATTTCATGTTTGGATTCTTCTCATTTTTTTGATTGATTTAGATACATTATTTGTCAAATTCTAATTTATAGATTAAAAGATATTAATTCTTCCATATTAAATAGAAAAAGGCAAAAACGATATTCATTTTATTGTTATTTGAATTCAAAATTATTATTATTTATTCATTTGTGTTTACTTAAATAATTGTTTAAAATTTATAAAATAAAGACAACGTGACACCATGGTCCAAGGTTAATAGGATTGGTATGGTAGTATTATCAATAAAGTCTAATTTCCTTATCGGAAGTTCATCCAGAACAAACATAAAAGTTAACGGTGCTGGGGCTGATGTAGTGTGAGGATGAGTGACTGATCGAAAAGTTTGACCATAAATGCAATTTGAATGGAGATTAGACGTTGCTACAACCAGACAAATGGCCATCAACCGTCGATGTGGACCCCACAAGCACTACGCCTAGGTCTTCCTTGCGTTGACGCAGAAGGGCTACATCTACGGGGCCTATGCCGATGATAATCGCGGGCTACGCTGATGGCAGCTGGGGCCGTTGGCCTGCCATGTTTCCTGTAGTAATTTCATTGTTCCTCAAGACAGCTTGTGTTTAGTGTTTCCCGATTAGTGATACTCCTTCCGTTTTATAATAAAATGTTTTAGCTTTATAAAATAAGTGTTTCTAGACCACTTTTAGGCTTTGTTCGGTTTCATCAGAACTGAGCGAAGATTAAATCCCATCTAAGCCAGAATCCCTTCTAATCCCTTTCAAACCACTTCAATCCACTAGTGGAGTGGATGAACCAAATAAAGCCTTAGTGTATAGGTTTTGAGTGAATCTACATATAAAAAAGATCTAGATACAATAATTTCATAAAGCTAAAACATCTTATACATTACGAAACAGAGCGAGTATTAATCTAAATCAGCTTGAACATGCAGTGCCGACAAACTATACTTTATGTTTATTGTTCATGGATGGAGTGCATGGAAACAAAAGCCTGCACAGCCTTACAGGTATGCATGCATGCCGATCGGTCTGCACTTCTGCCCACAATGGCTTGTGAAAGGAGCGCTGAAAAGTTGCATACGCAGCCCTGCGCTCAAGACTAGTTGTCGTTGACATGAACCGCGACTGCTCGTTGTTTCTTTCTGAAGTACTTATCACTTTATGTGCGCAGTCTTAAAAAAAACAAAAAAATACTACATTAACCATAGATATTAGTAGTGCTAGTTGCTGAATACTAATCGTTTCAAAATCCAAATGAAACATATATTTTAATATAAGATTATACTAAATCAGCTACACACTTTGCGGATCGAGGGAGTACTAGCTATAAAAATGCCGACTTACACTCGTGCATATAGACAGTATATTTCGAGTCAGGTGAAGCAAACAAAAGCAAACTTACAGAAACAGATAGCCAAGTGTAGTTTCCATGGTGTTACTTTCTCAGTATCAGTGTTAGGCTGAACGGATAGCCAAAAAATTGTGAATGTTCTTGCATTTTTTTTTTGGAAATGGGAATATTCTTGTAAATAATGATAACACAGGAAGCCCCATAATTTCGGATACAATTTTGATTCGTGCACCGGTATATAAGCCTAGAGTTAAACATGTTCTATTACATACTAAATAATAAAACATAATAAAAATTATATTTTGTATATTATTTGTCTTTTTCTCTTGATCTAGTGTTTATTTATTTATTTATGTGTTACATAGTGTAGACGCATCTAGTGTAGACGCATCATGAAATGTGGATATACTAATACATGATTAACACAATGTACTACTCCCTCTGTTTATAAATAATTGACTTGCTTTATTTAGATTTACATTTATGTATACACTAATACATGTAGATACATATGAATCTAGATAAATTCAAATCATTTATTTCTGAATAGAGGGAGTATAGTTAACAAATCTTCAAGCTAATGCATCCGCTTACCACGCTCGATCAAGTAGCCATTGAGGCTACCTCACGTCGAGTTGAAGTAGGAGGCGTAAGACGTGTAGTACGGAGAGTGGTGATTCTATGACATTGTAAAGTTATTAATACTAGGTTAGAAGTGTGGCATGGCAGACGTGTGCCATTCATTGGCCACAATTTTTGTCCAGCGGTGTTGTGTATTACCAGCAGTGAGGTGCCAATGAATTTACCACTGCCGTACCAGTTTGTAAGTTATCTGTGGTGTAATACACGGACCAGCTTCAGTGACTTTGAGTTACAAAGTCTAGCCGTGACTTTACTTTCACATATGTTATATTATGTTTAGAAAATTTTGAAAAAACTCCAACAAATCTCATATGTTGTGCTAGGCATTCTGAAAAAGTTTCATCGCATTTGTGCGTGTAGTTTGTGAATAAATATTATTTGAAGTTTTGCTATCAAATTGTAAACTAAAAATTAAAAATGCTTAGAAAAAATTGAAAAAGGTCCAGTAATTCACATGTATTGTATTATATACTGTAGAAAAGTTTCATTTTATTTAAACATACTGTTTAAGAATAAATCAAATTTTGTGATTCTGACTCAATATATCCACTCATTTCTGTCCGTTGGATATGCTATAGATGGCTCATAGGGGTGGAAAGTCACAGCTAGACTTTGTAACTCAAAGTCACTGAAGCTGCGTCCCTGTGAACTTAGCCATCCTCCTCCTCTCCTGCCAGTTTCCATAAACGGCTGCCTTCTCTCCCGGCCCTTTATCCCTTCTCCCCTCTCCTTGTCAACTCTCCACCATCACTTAATAGTATGGAATACAATGTTATTGCCGATGCACTTAAACTCATGTTCTGACAGGTTCATCTCCCATCATAACGTGTGTCAGAATTGACCCCTCGGTCACTGGCGTGCAGTGCAGACAGGGCCGGCTCTATAGTTTTTGGGGCCCTAGGGCGAAGTTGAAGGCATGGCCCCCAAGGCTAATATATATGCCACCAAGATCGGAGCTAGCAAAAAGGTCGTGAGGTCTAAACACGAGTAGCACTAATTTGTAGTCATAGTAACTACAATATAGTATATTGTAAAAACTGGCATAAATAAGAATGATAATTGCCAATTTATTAAAATAAATCAAGTTATGATTATAAAGTAATCACGTCTATTTTTCTTGGCCTCTCTGATCTTTCATTTTCACAAAAATGTTCTATAACAGCCTTAATTTGAACTGTAGAAGTTTTTGCTCTACGAAGCAAATGATGTTGTTATTCATCTACAGGTTCAACGATGGCCCTTACAATTTGTATAGATGAATCGATCTAAAAAAAAAGAAGTATAGAGCAGTTGCCTTCATCTGGTTCATTCTAGGAGACGAGCGTGCGACATGATAATTGCATAATCCCGCTTCAGCAGCGCGACTAAGGGGCCTCGCGCTCAGAACAGTACAAGACCAATATACCAACTTGATCGCTCACCGTTTCCCAACCTAGGGCTGTTGTCGGTTCTTTCTTTCTTAGCCTAACATAAGTACGCAAATGAATACGGGATGACAGAATTATGGGCCCCTCTAGGGTATGGGCCCTAGGGCGTCGCCCATGTTGGCCATGGGTCAGAGCCGGCCCTGCGTGCAGACTACTGGTCAAGGAAGTCGTTATCATAGTCGTTGAATTGTCGAAGAGTACGCCATGAGGGGTACCTCATGATCAAGGTGAAGTAGGTGATCGTAAGACGGGTGGATTTACGGGACAACGATACACACAAGTTACCCGGATTCGAGTCAAACGACGGCGACGGAACTCTACTTCTATTAATCACTATAAAAGTATCAACAACACATGTTACAGTTATTGTTGTGTTTTCTCTAAGGGATACCATAGGCTGGCTTATATAGTCGCCCGAACCTAGATCTTAATTAACATAGGAATCATAGTCGACTACGATTACAAAGTCATAGAGTAAGACAGCAAGTATGTCATGTCTTGTAATTCAAGGTTTCTCTAGTCTTTGGGCCTCAAATCAATAACATTCCTGAGCCTCCCCATGGCCGGTGAATCCTCCATTTTCTCATCAGCAACTAGGCCGCCCGATATGCCAGCCGGTTATACTACCAATGGACAACCCAAGCTTGCTGAAATAGGTTTATATAGAGGGTATACCTATTTGGTATATCCCGACAATCCGCTGGAAACTTTTCAAAGTAACATGTCAGAATCAGGCAATTAAGGGGGCCTCTTTGTGCACACCGGAGAAGTACATCCCTGATGTGCACAAGTTAGGCACTAGCCAGTAGTTTCAACTGATATCTGGAGTGTCCAACTCTTATCGGTTTGTTCCAGTAGCTCGTGAGCTGGTCCAGAATATTTTTCGAACATTTCAGTCTAGATAGCCGGATATATACTAAACATTCCAATTTAATCGCTAGTCAGTGTTCTTATACGACCTAGAGTTTCCATGCGAACCTCCTAGTACTATACTCCCTCTGTTTGGGATTTTAAGTCCGGATAGCAAACTTGGCAATACCAAGACGTGGATGCAAAACCGAAGCTAACCTTGGGAACATTCAGATTCTATTAACCGCACCTAATATCTCTCCACTTAAATAGCCAGCTGATTGTTAAGTCAGCCATGCATTGGTCAGTTTTGTTTGCCACGGATCGCTTAGCAGTTAATTCAGCATTTAATCTAGACAGTTAGCGAGGAGGGAGGAAGACAACGGGTGGAGAGAAAGAGCCTTTATCGCTCATCAATTAACTCACACACGTGAATTAAAGGGAGTAAATACTCCATATTTGTATTTCTAAAATATCTAGAAAAACTCTCTGGACTAGAAATCCCGAATAGAGGGAGTATGTTAGAGAGAACCAACTTCATATGCTAAGCAGTAAATGTCCTCTAAGAAGCAATAAATAGAATAGGAGTATGAGATAAATGACCGACACCAAGTTATGTTTCCTAATAATAACAAATTGCATGTCAAAGAAATCCCTACATATAATTATTTCAACTTAGTGACAAAGGTTCAAACTACAACTTAAAGAGGAATGAAGAATAAACTATACATTTTTTGGTTATGTTGATGCATTTGCAACAAAGTGAAGAAGAAATTAAAATTGTCTTTCCAAGAGCCTCTTGTGGATCCCCTCTGGAGTCGCTTCTTCAATATTTCCTCACACTGTATTTTTCAGAGAAGGTTGTAGACAATAAGGAAGATTCAATCTCGTAATACATATTCAACACCACATGTCCAACTTTTCCATCTGTTGAACTTCTGTCGATGATTTCCCATACAATCTTAACAAGGATTTGGAGAGGTGTGTGAGGATACTAATCTTGTCATGAACTAGAAGAAGTGTCATTCCGAAGGTCTAGTATTTGGTCACAAAGTCTCTCGTAAAGGCACAGAGGTAGATAAAGCAAAAATAATTTCCCTGGAGAGGTTGCCGACTCCATTAGGCTAGTCCTAGTGGGAGTATCATAACTAGTATCATGCATGTCATGTTGACAAAAATTTGATGTGTCATAACAATTATTGAAAAAAAAGAGAGTTAGAGTATCATACGTAGATACCGTATCATAGCACATAAAACTATAAATCCGAATGCATGTAAATCTTATACACAATTTTACATTGAGATTTTAATCATTAAATATCACTAGAGGAAAAAGGGCTATCCGTTCGCGACCCCTCGGAGCATTAGTCCCGGTTGCGCCACCAACCGGGACTAATGCCAGCACGCGTCCCGGTTGGAGCGGGCACGGGGCCAGGGGGCATGCGTCCCGGTTGGTAAGGGGGCATGCGTCCCGGTTGGAGCCACCAACCGGGACTAAAGGTTTGGCCACAGCCACGTGGCGTGGCACGCACCTTTAGTCCCGGTTGCTGGCTCCAACCAGGACTAAAGACCCCTGCCCTCTATAAATGCAACGCCCCAGCCCCCTCTGTCTCCACTCTTTTTTTTTGAATGGTGGAAGGTGTGAGGGGGTGTGCTAGTTTTTTCTCATGCATGCATTGAAGGTGTTTGTTGAAATGTTTGAGTGAATAATCCCGTTGAATTTCTCATAGAACAAAAATATAGAAGGTGTCCGAGACGCACTTGAGCGTTCTCCTCATTATTTCCCTCGATCGAGGTTAGCAATCTTATCTTTTCTAGGTCATTGATACAATTCATGTGTCGGTGTGAATTGGTTATTTCACTATTTATGATGTCCTGTTTTTTGATAAACTTACTTATATGATGCAGATGAACGGTCGGGAATGGATGTACGGTGACCGGCGGGTAGCCGGGTATATCAAAGGCGTGGATAAATTTATCGATGTGGCTACGGCAAACAAAGAGAATGGATTTATACGTTGTCCATGTGTTCAATGTCGGAACAACAAGGAGTACTCTTCCTCGAAAATCATTCGCGGCCACCTGATTATGAAAGGTTTCATGCCCAACTATAATTGCTGGACCAAGCACGGGGAAAGAGGGGTTATGATGGAAGATGATGAAGAAGAAGATGATGATAACAACTATCATCATATGTTTCCTGAATACAGTGATACTGCAATGGAAGACAATGGAGAGGAAAGAGGTGAAGAACGGGCATCAGATGAGCCGGCTGATGAACTTGGTAGGGTCATTTCTGATGCAAAGCGAGACTGTGAAACAGAAAATGAGAAGTTGAAGTTAGAGGGCATGTTAGAAGATCACAAGAAATTGTTGTACCCAAATTGTGAAGATGGCAGCACAAAGCTCGGTACCACACTGGAATTGTTGCGATGGAAGGCAGAGTGTGGTCTAACTGACTCCTCATTTGAAAAGATGCTGAAAATAATGAAGCCGAAGTTTCCAAAACATAACGAACTTCCGGAGAGGTTATGTGGTATGCTCCTATAATACCAAGGTTGAAACGCATGTTCAGAAACAAAGAGCATGCCAGGTTGTTGCGATGGCACAAAGAAGACCGTAAGAAAGACAGGAAGTTGAGACACCCTGCTGATGGGTCACAGTGGAGAAAAATCGAGAGAGACTTCCCAGACTTTGCAGGTGACGCAAGAAACTTATGGTTTGGTCTAAGTACGGATGGCATGAATCCTTTTGGGGAGAAGAGCTGCAGTCACAGCACCTGGCCCGTGACTCTATGTATCTACAACCTGCCTCATTGGTTATGCATGAAGCGTAAGTTCATTATGATGCCAGTGCTCATCCAAGGCCCGAAGCAACCGGGCAACGACATTGATGTGTACCTTAGGCCATTAGTTGAAGAACTCTTACAGTTGTGGGGCAAACCAGGTGTACGTGCGTGGGATGAGAACAAACAGGAGACATTTAATCTACGAGGGTTGTTATTCGTAACCATCAATGATTGGCCTGCTCTTAGTAACCTTTCAGGACATACAAACAAAGGATATAAGGCATGCACCCACTGTTTAGATAAGACCGAAGGTACATATTTGCATAAATGTAAGAAGGTTGTGTACCTGGCGAATCGACGATTTCTTCCGACCAATCATCCCGTAAGAAAGAAAGGCAAGCATTTCAAAGGTGAGGCAGATCACCGGAAGAAGCCTGAACTCCCTGCTGGTGATGATGTATTTGGTATGGTCAAGGACATAGAAGTAATCTTTGGAAAGGGTCCCGGCGGTCAATCAGTTCCGAACGACGTCGCTACAGGACACGCATCCATGTGGAAGAAGAAATCTATATTTTGGGAGCTGCCATATTGGAAAGTCCTGTGTGTCCGCTCTTCAATCGACGTGATGCACGTGACGAAGAATCTCTGCGTGAACCTGTTAGGATTCCTAGGCGTGTATGGGAAGACAAAAGATACACCTGAAGCACGGGAGGACCAATAAATTATGAAAGACCCAAAGAACATGCATACAGATAACAAGACGGATAAAGGGCGTCACTTAAGTCGTGCCAGCTATGCTCTTACCAAAGCAGAGAAGGAAATCTTTTTTGAAGTCCTTTACAGTATCAAGGTGCCGTCGGGCTTCTCATCTAATATAAAGGGGATAATAAATATGGCAGAGAAAAAGTTCCAAAACCTGAAGTCTCATGACTGCCACGTGATTATGACGCAGTTGCTTCCGATTGCATTGAGGGGGCTTCTACCGGAAAATGTTCGAGTACCCATTGTGAAGTTGTGTGCATTCCTCAATGCAATATCTCAGAAGGTAATCAATCCAGTTCTTCCAAGGTTACAGAAGGATGTGGTACAATGTCTTGTTAGTTTTGAATTGGTGTTCCCACCATCCTTCTTCAATATTATGACGCATCTCCTGGTTCATCTAGTGGAAGAGATTGCCATTCTCGGTCCGGTATTTCTGCACAATATGTTCCCCTTTGAGAGGTTCATGGGAGTCTTAAAGAAATATGTTCATAACCGTGCTAGACTAGAAGAAAGCATCTCCAAGGGATATGGAACAGAGGAGGTCATTGAGTTTTGTGTTGACTTTATTCCTGACCTTAAGCCGATTGGTGTTTCTGACTCGCGACATGAGGGAAGACTAAGTGGAAAAGGCACGCTGGGAAAGAAAGCAATGATATGTAGGGACGGGGATTCTTTCACTAAAGCACACTACACAGTTCTACATAATTCCACCTTGGCAGCTCCGTATATCGAGGAACACAAGAATATTGTACGCTCCAAAAACCCGGGGAAGCCTGAATCATGGATTACAGATGAACACATGAAGTCTTTCGGTGGTTGGATGCGGACACATCTCTTGAATGACACCACTGTTGGAGATCAGCTATACTTGTTGGCCGCGTCACCATCTTCTACTGTATTGAATTTCCAAGGGTACGAAATAAATGGGAATACATTCTACACGATCGCCCAAGATAAAAAGAGCACCAACCAAAATAGTGGTGTCCGCTTTGATGCAATAGACGAGAATGGACAAAAGGACACATATTATGGTTACATAGAGGAGATATGGGAACTAGACTATGGAGTCTCTTTTAAGGTCCCTTTGTTTCGCTGCAAATGGGTCAACCTGAATGGGGAAGGGGTAAAGATAGACCAGTTGTACGGAATGACAACAGTGGATCTCAACAATCTTGGTTATAGAGATGAACCATTCGTCCTAGCCAATGATGTGTCTCAGGTTTTCTATGTGAAGGACATGTCCTCCAGACCGAAAAAAAGAAAAAATATGCAAACGAATACATCATATGATGAGCCAAAGCGTCACATAGTTCTTTCAGGGAAAAGAAACATCGTGGGAATCGAGGAAAAGACAGACATGTCAGAAGATTATAATAAGTTTGATGAAATTCCGCCCTTCACAGTGAAAACTGACCCAAGCATTCCGTTAAGTAAAGAAGATGCTCCATGGTTACGTCTGAAGCGGTCATAAGGAATGACATATGCCAAGAAGTTCATGCTTGTCGTGGTGGTATCACGGCATATGCCATGGGTAGGCTAAAGTTGAGGCCGATGGACGTGGAGGAATCCGGGGAGGGATGATGCAGTGAAGACCGCACTCGTATGAACAAAGAGAAATACAATGTATGTTGGATTGAAGCTCTCTCGTGGAGTTAACTCCTCCTTCTATACATCTAATCTCTTATAATCTTGCCATACTTGTGGCTACAATCATGCTCTAGATCTCTCTATGAGAGTGGAGGAAGAGGAAGAAGGAGAGCTCCTAGTGAGCAGAGAGGGGAGGAGCCCCTTCGGGCCTCTTCTTGAACGATTCCCCTGGTGCTCCTTATAAAGGGGAGCCCAGGGGACAAGGCTTGTTCATCACGATTGGCATCTCCCAGGCATATTCCCAGCATCTTATGGAGATGCTCGGCATATTCCCTAGCATCTCTGAAGATACTTGGCATATTCCCTAGCATCTCCTTGGATGCCATTGGCATATTCCTTATAGCATGTGCCAACCTGAGCCATGGGCGTCCCAAGACTGACACCGCTCTTGTGAAGTCCGTCTGGCCTAATGGAGGGTAGCTACGAAGGTTAGAAATACATCTGGAGATAAATAAGAGGGGCTATAGGGCGAAATAACTCGGCCTAGATGCTCCCAGGCAAGAGGTAATTCGGCCTGGCCTAAAATTGACTCGGCTTGGGGAATCAAGGCCCAAGCCGGATCACAGATCAGCTCAGCCGAACTAATCCTTAGGGTCCATCCGGGCTCGGTCTGATTCGGCCCGCAGAGTGGAGCTAGGGGACGCTGATGTCCCGAGCTGGGCCGCCGAGCTGGCCCAGCCGGGTTGCTGGAGGCAGGGCGACGGTCGTCTAGGCAGGAGTCCCGCGGTGGGCCAAATCTGGCCCACCCGGGCGAAGTAATGCGAGGACGCTGACGACAGGGAGAGTCGGCGGGGTCGACGTCTCGCGGTGGGCTGGATCCTTCCCACCTCGGCCCACCCGCGGGGGCGATGGAGCGTGGAGGCGGCTTGGCGGGAGCGAGGAGTTCAGGCGGGCGCTGGCGGGAGTTGGCGACGTTGGCAGGAGCAGTTCGGCTCCGAGGTGGGCTGGTTGGAGGGCAGCTCGGCCCAGTTGGCTGGGAGGCAGCTCGGCCCAGCCGGTTTATAGGATTAATTCGGCCAGGGAGGCCCAGAACCACGCTGGTGAGTGTTAATTCGGCCTGGGAAGGATTTGACCAGGCCGACTTCTATTTAATTCGGCATGTGTGTCTTTTTCTCCTTTTTAGGTAAGATTTCTCTCTTCGCGCTTTATATATTTGATGTATCCTCTATATTCTTTTATACAGATATTTATCAGTCTCTCTCGGTCTCTTTATACATTAACTCTGGGGTACCTGGGGTTATATCCCCGACATTATTCCCCGAGGCCATGTGGGATTTTTAGAATCGCTCATGGGCTTAATATTTAAATATTCCCAGAGTTATTTTCTGTCATACAACTTCTTTGTCATATATTTCTTGGTCGCATAATGTTTCTTGGGCAAGTTTGTGACTTTGTCCTTCTTGGGCTCTGCTCGTAACCTTTCTGGGCAGGTTTTTCGACTTATGGCCTTCTTGGGCTCTGGTCATAACCCTTTTTTGTTAAGTTACTGGACTTCTGGCCATCATGGGCACTGGTCATAACCCCTTTGGGTCAGTTTTTAGACTTCTGGCCTGCTTTGGCTCTGGTCTTAACCTCTTTGGGTATATTGTGAGTTCTGGCCTTCTTTGGCACTGCTCCTTTAACCTCTGTGGGTAATTAGTGAGTTCCTGCCTTCTTTGGCACTGCTCTTTTAACCTCATTGGGTAAGTTATGAGTCTTGGCCTTCTTGGGCACTGCTCTTTTAACCCCATTGGGTAAGTTATGAGTTCCTGCCTTCTTTGGCATTGCTCTCTTAACCTCATCGGGTAAGTCATGGGTACTTGCCTTCTTGGGCATTGCTCTTTTAACCTCATTGGGTAAGTCATGAGTCTTGGCCTTCTTGGGCACTGCTCTTTTAACCCCATTGGGTAAGTTATGAGTTCCTGCCTTCTTTGGCGTTGCTCTCTTAACCTCATCGGGTAAGTCATGGGTACTTGCCTTCTTGGGCATTGCTCTTTTAACCTCATTGGGTAAGTCATGAGTCTTGGCCTTCTTGGGCACTGCTCTTTTAACCCCATTGGGTAAGTTATGAGTTCCTGCCTTCTTTGGCGTTGCTCTCTTAACCTCATCGGGTAAGTCATGGGTACTTGCCTTCTTGGGCATTGCTCTTTTAACCTCATCGGGTAAGTCATGAGTCTTGGCCTTCTTGGGCACTGCTCTTTTAACCCCATTGGGTAAGTTATGAGTTCCTGCCTTCTTTGGCGTTGCTCTTTTAACCTCATCGGGTAAGTCATGGGTACTTGCCTTCTTGGGCATTGCTCTTTTAACCCCATTGGGTAAGTTTTGAGTTCTAGCCTTCTTGGGCATTGCTCTTTTAACCCCATTGGGTAAGTTATTATCTGAGTCATCTGATTCCAAATCCGAGTTTCCTTACTCAAAATTGACTCATATGTAAGTCTGAGTCATCTGGCTCAAATCCGAGTGATATTACTCAAATCCGAGTTAACTCATCCTAAATCCGAGTTACTTTACTCAATTTTGACTTGCATCCCGAATCTGAGTCTTCTGACTCAAATCCGAGTTAACTCATCCTAAATCCGAGTTACTTTACTCAATTTGGACTTGCATCCCGAATCTGAGTCTTCTGACTCAAATCCGAGTTAACTCATCCAAAATCCGAGTTATCTACCTGTCATGATATAGCTTGATTTGGCGTGATGACGATAATTTGCCTTTGATATGGATCCGAGATATTGATCCGAGATTAAGCTTTGGGATATGATAATAGGGCTAACCGCTGAGAGATCTGATTCGAGATGTAGATATGAGATATAGATTCGAGATATGATGAGCTGGCCAATTGTCATCCGAGATACGGGATAATCTGGCAAGATGGTGAGATATCAATCCGAGTCATAACATAACCTGGCAATCTGGTGAACTAAAGCTTCGGCCCAAATCTGAGATATGATTAGTACGCCGAGTCTGAATGCCAATCCGAATTGTAATATACCCTGGCAAGCTGAATCAAATGTTAGTTTGAATCAGAGACAATCTACTAAGCTGAGTTAAAGGTCAATTCAAAGCATAAACAAATTTACTTCAAGTTATATCCGAATCAACAATAAGCTGGCCGGTAAGCCGAGTTAAAGGACAATCCAAAGTATAAATAAACTGACTCAAAATCTACCTGAACCACAAATAAGATGATTCGACTTATGGCCGAGTTAACAGATAAGCTGGCTGGTGAGCTGAGTTAATGGGTAATCCAAAACATAAGTAAACTAACTCAGAATCTATCTGAGTCACAAATAAGACGATTCAACTAATGGCCGAGTTAACAGATAAGCTGGCTGGAGTATAGATCTAAATCAACATAATGCTCTCTTAATCTAACGGTGACTCTACTGATAGGTTGACTAGTCCCCGGGCTGAGTTATTTTCTCCCTGGGATGAAGGATTGAATATAGGTGACTGAGTTACCTGGTACTTACATCATACTTGGAGAAGTGTTTGGGTGAGTCTTGCTAGGTCATACTTGCCCTGCTGAGTTACTTGGTACTTACAGCAAGCTTGGAGTAGTGCTTGAGTCCTTCTTGCTGAGTCTTACCTGCTTTGATGAGTTAGACTTGGAGAGTCTCTGTGCTTACTCTTTGTTCTCTGTTGACTTGTTGAAGCTGAATGAGCCCTGTGAGGAAGTAGTTGATGAAGATGTTCCCGTCCGGATGGAAACCCAACCAACGCCACTAGAAGGCCCCACGGTGGGCACCAAATGTCGTGGTGGTATCACGGCATATGCCATGGGTAGGCTAAAGTTGATGCCGATGGACGTGGAGGAATCCGGGGAGGGATGATGCAGTGAAGACCGCACTCGTATGAACAAAGAGAAATACAATGTATGTTGGATTGAAGCTCTCTCGTGGAGTTAACTCCTCCTTCTATACATCTAATCTCTTATAATCTTGCCATACTTGTGGCTACAATCATGCTCTAGATCTCTCTATGAGAGTGGAGGAAGAGGAAGAAGGAGAGCTCCTAGTGAGCAGAGAGGGGAGGAGCCCCTTCGGGCCTCTTCTTGAACGATTCCCCTGGTGCTCCTTATAAAGGGGAGCCCAGGGGACAAGGCTTGTTCATCACGATTGGCATCTCCCAGGCATATTCCCAGCATCTTATGGAGATGCTCGGCATATTCCCTAGCATCTCTGAAGATACTTGGCATATTCCCTAGCATATCCTTGGATGCCATTGGCATATTCCTTATAGCATGTGCCAATCTGAGCCATGGGCGTCCCAAGACTGACACCGCTCTTGTGAAGTTCGTCTGGCCTAATGGAGGGTAGCTACGAAGGTTAGAAATACATCTAGAGATAAATAAGAGGGGCTATAGGGCGAAATAACTCGGCCTGGATGCTCCTAGGCAAGAGGTAATTCGGCCTGGCCTAAAATTGACTCGGCCTGGGGAATCAAGGCCCAAGCCGGATCACAGATCAGCCCAGCCGAACTAATCCTTAGGGTCCATCCGGGCTCGGTCTGATTCGGCCCGCAGAGTGGAGCTAGGGGACGCTGATGTCCCGAGCTGGGCCGCCGAGCTGGCCCAGCCGGGTTGCTGGAGGCGGGGCGACGGTCGGCTAGGCAGGAGTCCTGCGGTGGGCCGAATCTGGCCCACCCGGGCGAAGTAATGCGAGGACGCTGGCGACAGGGAGAGTCGGCGGGGTAGACGTCTCGCGGTGGGCCGGATCCTTCCCACCTCGGCCCACCCGCGGGGGCGATGGAGCGTGGAGGCGGCTTGGCGGGAGCGAGGAGTTCAGGCGGGCGCTGGCGGGAGTTGGCGACGTTGGCAGGAGCAGTTCGGCTCCGAGGTGGGCTGGTTGGAGGGCAGCTCGGCCCAGTTGGCTGGGAGGCAGCTCGGCCCAGCCGGGTTATAGGATTAATTCGGCCAGGGAGGCCCAGAACCACGCTGGTGAGTGTTAATTCGGCCTGGGAAGGATTTGACCAGGCCGACTTCTATTTAATTCGGCCTGTGTGTCTTTTTCTCCTTTTTAGGTAAGATTTCTCTCTTCGCGCTTTATATATTTGATGTATCCTCTATATTCTTTTATACAGATATTTATCAGTCTCTCTCGGTCTCTTTATACATTAACTCTGGGGTACCTGGGGTTATATCCCCGACAATTCTCATATTATGTAACTCTAGTTCATGTCTTTCGCGGTTTGTGGCTTGACCGAAGGATATCTTTCGCGGTTTGTGGCCTTTAGTCCCGGTTTTGTAGTCTCAGTTTTTAATATTAATTTCACATATTAGGGAGTGCCTCTATGACCAGTTTCTCGGAGATGCCGGAGGACTGGGCTCCGTCGGCATCTCCCTGAAACTGGCCGCAGTGGTGTCCCTGCTCTCGAAAACCATCTTGCAGCTTGTAACTTCACTAACTAGATCAATACGCCTCGGAGCTAACTAATTTCACATATTAGGGAGTGCCTCTATGACCAGTTTCTCGGAGATGCCGGAGGACTGGGCTCCGTCGGCATCTCCCTGAAACTGGCCGCAGTGGTGTCCCTGCTCTCGAAAATCATCTTGGAGATGCCTCAAACTGGCTGGAGGACTAGACTCACAAGGATGCATATTTATAGTACAAGCATCTCGGCATAATGTCGACACTCACGACATAATGTCGACACTCACCCCTATTATTAGTGCTGACTCATCTTTAGTCCCGGTTGGTGTCTCCAACCGGGACTAAAGGTTCATCTTTAGTCCCGGTTGGTGACACCATCCGGGACAAGGTACAAGCCGCACGACATAATGTCGACACTCACCCCTATTATTAGTGTTACCTGGCCCACTCTGCCGCAATCCCTTCAGTCGCGGTTGGTTTCTCCAACAGGGACTAAATATGAACCCTCTCTTTATATAGGCATTTCCCTCTATTTATTAGGTAACACTCAAGACATTTAATAATATTAAAAACCGGGACAAACCGGGACTAGCTAACACTCAGGACTAAAGACGCCCCCTTTAGTCATAATCATGCCTAGTCCTATAGTACACAGCTTCAGGGTCTTCATCGTCGTCGTCATCATCATCGTCATCGTCACCTGCCACCTCGGGGATCCTCAGCCTATCCATGGCATATACCAGGGGCCATTCCAGCCTCGGATTCACGGCGGGTGGGAGATGGGTCTCCTGGAAGACGATGCCACTACCGCCGGGACAGTGTGGGGCCTGTGGCGGGTGGACTCGTGGGCACCGTAGGCGAGGATGGTCTCCCCCGGCGATGTAGCGCATCACTCCGATGATAGTACGGTTCGCCCACCACAGACGACGGCCGGCTTCGTTGTGGTTCACCGGTGGTGGGCCATCACCCTCGTACCTGGCGAGCTCCCTTTCCCGCCTATTAGCGAAGAAGGCATTCCAGGTGTCGTAGTTGTCGGGATCCCACTGGGGATCCATCCGCTGCTCCGGCGTGAGCTCGTGGTAGAAGTGGTTTGTGATGGACGCCTGGCGTGCAGAACCTTGAGGGACAGGAGGGACAGGAACCCCTCCAGCGCTCAGCATCCAGCCGGCGGGCGGCCGGTAGCCCGGCGGACAAGGGTAGTTGGAGGCGCACAGCGCCTCGGTCTCCTCGAGGGTCAGAATGGCCCAGTAGGCGTTGTCCATTGTTCTAAGAGAGGAAGGTGTGGATGTGTGGATAGCCATGACACGATCACCCTAAATATAGAGGGAAAGGGCGGGAAAACTTGGCGTGAAGCTTTGGGAAATGGCGGGAAATATCTTTAGTCCCAGTTAGTGACTACATCCGGAACTAAAAGCTCTAGTAGAAAGGAAAGGGCGGGAAAACTTGGCGGGAAGAGGTGGGAAATGGCGGAAAATATTTTTAGTCCCGGTTTGTGACTACATCCGGGACTAAATGTCTGCCGAACAATGAAAATCCTTCGTGTGGTAGTCCATAGTTAGAAATTCAGATAATTCAAAACGGGCATAATAAATTCAAAAAAAATCCAAACAATGAAAATCCTTCGCGTGGTGTCATATTTTGTTACATAGTTGAAAGGAAAAATACCAGACTTGGTATATTGATCATGTTTCAAAAAAACCTTCACAAAATGACCTATCATGTTCGAGGTTTCATGGCTTTCGGTCCAAATGACCGATGTTATGTGCTGAATCACGGCATAGTTTGTGATGTTGTGCCCATATTATGCATGTGTGTGGACATTGGTATGGAGAACAATGTTGCAGGAGGAAGTTTTCCTTTTTGTCGCACGGAAAAGCCCTTTTCCATTTTTCGAGCGCAAAAAACGGGTCGTTTTGTGAAGTAACCACCAAAATGCCGTTTCAGAATGCTACCGTCCCATTTTCCTAAAATACTAGACCACCTTACATGGATTATCTCCCAACCGGTACATCTCAAACCTTTTCGTCCATCCCGGGTAAAAAGGACAAATGTCTGTCGACTCGGGAGGAAGTGGGTCCGGTTTCTACTACAGGTACATGATCTATCGCCCGTGATTTTTTGAAAAAAATCATATTTAGACTCGCAATATGTGGTTTCTTCAGAGATCCAATGCAAGTTCTAACGATGCTCGTCCCCTATTATTATGCATGTGTGTGGACGCGCCATATTATGCATGTGTGTGGACGCGCCATTTTTCATCTTTAGTCCCGGTTGGTGACACCATCCGGGACAAGGTACACTCCGCACGACATAATGTCGACACACCATTTTTCCCGCCATTTTTCTTCCCGTCATTTTTTTCCGCCAGTTCTTCCCGCCAGTTCTTTCCGCCAGAGCGTCATGGCCTACGACACGGCCGCCGACTCTAGCCCCCGCCTGCGCTACCCTCAAGTCCAGCCCACTCGTACTCAACCTTCAAGGTTCAACTACGACGACCCCGACGACGATAGCGACGACGGCAACGGCGAGTACGACGACTACAGTGGTGAGTATTACAGGTGTAGGCAGGAGCATGACTGAATTATTCCAACATTGCAAAACAAGTTCGGCTGATTGTGGCTTAATCTAGCCATGTATCTTAATTTTCAGTTCTTCTATGTAACTTTGTGTTAGTTGTGTTATGTACTTTAATTCCAGTTCTATCCTAATCAAATTTTATTTCCGCCCATTATTTTCCGTCCTCTTTTTTCCGCCCATTAAAAACAGAAAATGGTTTTGAATTACTTATAAGTTAATTCATTTTTAATTGTAAATGGTTCATATTTTAAACGGTTACATTAAATATTTTTTAAAAATAGAAAATGGTTTTGAATTATTTATTCAAATCCAAACACTTTTTATGTTTAAAGTTTTTCTAAATTCCAAATTAATATTTAAAAAATATAAGTTAATTCATTTTTAATATTAAATGGTTATCTTAATTATTTTTTAAAAATAGAACTTGGTTTTGGATTATTTATTCAAATCCATACACTTTTTATCTTTAAAGTTTTTCTAAATTCCAAATTAATATTTAAAAAATATAAGTTAATTCATTTTTAATTTTTAATGGTTACATTAATTATTTTTTAAAAATAGAAAATGGTTTTGGATTATTTATTCAAATCCATACACTTTTTATGTTTATAGTTTTTCTAAATTCCAAATTAATATTTAAAAAATATAAGTTATTTCATTATTAATTTTAAATGGTTACATTAATTATTTTTTAAAAATAGAAATTTGTTTTGGATTATTTATTCAAATCCATACACTTTTTATGTTTAAAGTTTTTCTAAATTCCAAATTAATATTTAAAAAATATAAGTTATTTCATTATTAATTTTAAATGGTTCATAGTTTAAATGGTTACATTAATTATTTTTCAAAACAGAAAATGGTTTCGAATTAGTTATTCAAATTCAAACACTTTTTATGTTTTAAAGTTTTTCTAAATTCCAAAGCAGTTATCATTTAAAAAACATTACAAATTTAAACCCCAAAATAAAAAATAAGGCGGGAACAGAGAGAAAATAACTGAAAAAATTGAAAACAGGAGAATACGTCCCGGTTGGAGCCACTAACCGGGACTAAAGATCTCCCTGCGCGCGCGCCACTTCAGCTGCTGAAAATTGGACTATACGTCCCGGTTGGTGGCACCAACCGGGACGTATTACCCTTTAGTCCCGGTTGGAGCCACCAACCGGGACTAAAGGTCCTTTGGTTATAACTGCGTGCGCCTCCTCTTCTTCTTTCCCATCTCACTTATCTGCTTCTTCCTCTGCTTTCATCGACGCCGTCGCCTCCACCTCCACCTTCGTCTCCGTCGGCTCTTTGGCCGTCGCGCGCTCATCCTCGACCGCCGCGCGCTCCTCCCCGTGCGAATCGCCAGCACCTCCGTCGGCTCTTCGTCATCCCTCCAGCCGCGCGCGCCAGCACCTCCAACCGCCGCCGCGCGTCATCGCCGCCAGCAGGTATGCCCCTCTCCGATACGCGGGCAACGGGGTCGGGGCGGCTACGGGGCCACGTTGTCGTCGCCGTCGGCGCGCGGGCTACGAGGCGGATACGGGGGCCGGGGCAGCGAGCTGGCGAACCGCGGGCGGCGCTGGCGAGCCGCGGGCGGCGCTGGCGAGTAGGCGCGGCGGCGCGGGCGGCGCTGGCGATCAGTAGGTGCGGGCGGCGCTGGCGAGCCGCGGCGTCACGCTGACATGGCCCACGGGCCCGCTGACCTTTGACCACCACGGTGGCTTGCTGATGTGGCATAGGGCCCAGCACTCAGTGATAGTGGCTAGGTTCTGTCTTGGTAAAAAAAACCCAACCCTTTGCTGATGTCATATTGACACAGTAATTCAATTTTAAATGATTTAATAATTCCAGAAATTGATATAAACTTGTAAATTCAATATCTTTTTATTTATAAGTCAGAAAAGTACATATAATATATCAAATTGTTCAGAAAAATGAAACCTATCTATTTAACCTATAATCATGCATTGTTCAACAATTTAAATGACAAGTATAATTAGAAGAACAAATGCACCCCTCTCATATGTTCCGGAGTTTCCCCGAGTTAGGGTTTTCACCCGTCGGAACCCCGATTAAATCGTCGAGCATGTCTTAGGGTTACATTCCAATGAAAATTAACTTGTCATATCATCATACTTGCTTGAGCATTGCATCGATGCCATGTGTTGATTGTTTCCCTTTCTTTTCGGTGTTTCGATTATTAGGTTTATTATTAGTTAGGTATTATTAGGTTTATTAATTAGTTTGGTATTATTGGTCTTCGGCCCCACTGGTCAGTCACTGTGGGTAGCCACAGACCCGATTCACATTGTCAGTCACTGTGGTTAGATAAGGAATCATTAATACCCCTTAGGTGCATGTGGGTTCGACGATGTGCCTTCGCCAGGGCATTCTGGACCCTCTTAAATCGATTCCAATATGGTATTTTGTTAGTATCTAGTGTTACCTATCTGCTGGATAGTTTCCCTTTTGTAGCCTTATACTCATATTCCCCTCTCATATGCATCCGAGGTTTCTCCGAACTAGGTTTTACACCCCTCGGAACTCCGGAATATTGATTTTAGTTGATTTTAGCTAGAGTTACCTATCTACTACACGGTTTCCTTTTTGTAGCTAGGTTTAGGGTTTAGGGTTTCTCTTCATTTTTATTATTGTGTATGTATATATTAGGGTTTCTCCTTAACTTTCTCCTTTAGCCGCTTTGACTTATTCGTTTTTCCACCTATGCAGAAAATATGGACCCACACGTCAGAGACGAAGAAAAGGAAGAGTTGATCCAAGGTGTGATCCGTGGGGAAGATAATTTAGACGTATCAACGTTTCTGAACAACTCCGGTGAGGGTGATCCTCTTTTTACCGGAATAGACAACTTGTTTGAGGTTGAAGGTGTTGCCTTCCGCGAGGGAGAAGGCGATGCCTTGTGTAATCGAGAAGACGACCGCTCCGGCGAGGTGCATGTAATATAAATCAATTCATTAATTAATCATCTGCTATCTATATAGAAATAGTAACGACGATCTTTCTTCTTTTAGCCCTCCGGATCGAAGGAATCTACTGAAAAGAGCAGACGAGGCCCAACCAAAAAGTTGCAAGACCATGAGAGGTTTAGGATCGAAGATGTCGCTGAAGACGGCAAACCGACAGCTCCCGAAGTTGTCGCAACCAAATTTGTGGCACAATGCGGAGTAATCGTTAGGGACTTAATCCCGATCACCATTAGAAATTGGAATAGGCCTGCTAATGCGGATGAAGAGGGAACATGTTTATTTGTCCCTAACCACGCCAAAGATTTACTGTGGAAGAGGCTCATGGTTAATTTAAAACTACCGAAGATAGAGCTGGATCCAAATGCGGAGGATCCAGTTGAGGACGCCTTACAACATGGGAGCGCCATGGAGGCTAAGGTCAGGGAGTGGGCTTTGAAGAAGATGGCCCAGTGTTTCACCAACTGGAAGAAAAGATTGCACCTTGACTATGTCGTGAAAAAGAAGACTCCCGATTTCAAGAATATTCAGTTTGAGAAGATAAAACCATTCTGGGCTGAGTTTGTGGAATACAAGAAATCAGAAAAGGCTAAGAAAATATCTGAAACGAATAAGCTGAATGCTGCTAAAAAGAAGTATCACCATACTATGGGGCAAGGTGGCTACAGGGTTGGCATTCCTAAGTGGGAGAAACTTGAGCAGGAACTGCGTGATAAAAAGATCACCCCAGAGACAGACGATTGGGTAGAACGTGTAAGGAATTGGTTTTACGGACATGGGGGCACGTTGGACTCGGAAGGGAGGTGTATATATAACATACGACATAAAGAAGACCCCTTGCCAATCGAGAGGATCAGAAAAGCAGGAAAGGCTGTTAAAGATGGGGACTTCATTCCCGATAGAGAGAATGATGAGCTCACACTCGCCCTTGGAAATAAGGAACATGATGGACAAACACGAGGCACAATAGGCTCCCAATCATGGAGGACTGGGTTTCCCGAAGAGAGGAAGAAATATCCTGATAGAAGCCGTCAGAGGAGTAAGGACAGGGCGGCAGTTGAAGTAGAAAGTCAGAAAGAGCGAATGCGTTTAATTGAAGAACGATTAAAGCAACAAGAAGATGAAATTAACGCACTTAAAGAGCAAAGTACTACCGGCCCATCTCAGCAGCACACTGCATTCGATGCTACCGGCCTATCGAATAATCGAAAAAGCAGTGTGGCTTCCACCGAGGTCCCGGGTGATGACAATGGCGATGACGATGATGCACCGACGATGGCTCCTGTTGGCTACCCGGTGGATGATATCACAGAGATGACATACTGCGAGCTACATGTCAAAGTTGTGAACATATCAATGAAGGTGGCGGTCGTCTATGACTTACCAATTGGACCCACACCAACTTACCACTGTCGTCCGGTTCCAGAGGGCTACGCTATTGTCGGCGTGGATGAAATCATGCCCACCTTTGAGGTTTTGGATCTTCACTACCCTGCTGGTGAAGGGGATGTGACTGTGCTGGGTGACGCAAAAAATGTCACCATTCTATGGCCGAAGGAATGTATCGTGCTTCAAAATCACACGCCAAGGCCATCTTCGCCGCCGCCTCACCCGTCTCCAGCGAGGTCGTCGCCCCGCGGCAGCCGTCTTCGTCGCCTCACCCGGCTCCGTCGCCTCACCAATCTCCGGTGCAGCCATCGCCGCGGGAGCCATCGCCGGCGCCTCAGGATAAAAAGCGTAAGCATACCGCTACTGTGCGTCGTAAGCGATCGCCGAAACGTAAACAAGAGCCTCTTCCAAAAGTACCAACAGTTCCTCCCAAGAGAGCTTATGATTGTACTGAAGAGGAGACTGCGGCGATCGTTGATGCAGAAACGACAGCGTTTTTCGCTAAGCTGAGGCGGCCGAAAGAGCCAGAGTTCCACAACACCAAAGAAGAAAAAGCCAAAGTGTTGAAAATGCTAAAGAATCTTCATCAACCCGAGCCAAAGCTGTCATCAGACTATGAGCGTTCTATTCTCAAGTCACATGTGGCACAAAAAGCCTCGAAGAGCAGTACTGATGCAAGCGGGAAATCTGTTGCCCAGCTCGAAGAACAAGCAAAACAGACTTGCGCCCCTCTCAAGGTGATTTCTCAAACCAATGTAGGGTCGAGCAAATATGGGGCCGAAGAGCAGTATGATCCAGAGGTAGTTGCACAATACGGAGAAGCTGCCGCTGCTCAAGGTATGAGTATTGCCCAGTACTTATCCTAGTTAGAGTTCTTCCCCGTGAGTGAAGTAGCATACAAATACCAGTACGGAAAACCTCTCGTCAAACCTTAGGAGGTAAACAATCTTCCAACAAAAATGCGAAGATTGCATAACTGGTACATGCATGCCACAAGGGCCGGGGCTAACTGGATAGTACTGAGGGTTACAAAAAAGCATCATGGGAAAGATAAGGATGACATGATATCCATTGAATTTGATGAACTATTTCAATTATTCAATCAAGACGCCTTGGGCAAATCGATCATCAGTGCCTATTGTCTGTAAGTACTAATTCTGTAATTAATTTAGTCTCCAGCTATATTATTTTGTTTATTGCATGTATATAATCATACTGTAATATGCAGAATGAAGATTCTCGAATGCAGCAGAGGACAAATCTATGACATTGGCTTCATTGACCCATATTGGGTTCATGAAGCTAATCTCAAAATAAGCCCCCAGGATACGGAGGATAATATAGTACACGCGTTAAGGTTTCAAGAAACCAAAAGGGAAATACTATTTCCTTACAACCTCCAGTGAGTGTTATTGTCTTGTATACACTTTCTATTTCGCTTACTCGATGTTAAGTATATAATTGATTAGTTCTGTATTCGCAGGTACCACTATATTCTGTTAATCATTCAACTTGACAAAGGGCGTGTACTAGTCATGGACTCGAAACATAAACCCCTTGAGACGTGGAAGGACATGCATATACTTCTCCAGCGGTAATTCTAATCATTACGACACTATATCGGTAACGTTCGTAAATTTTATGATATCAAGTACTTAATAACTTATTTTATTCGTTTTCTACGCCGGGCAGCGCTTGGAAACGGTTCACCAAGAAGGCTAGGGGTGTTTGGAAAGAGGAGCTTACATTTCAACCACTAAATGTAAGCACCACTAGCTATATCCGCGCATCTCTTTGATTCTAGTTTTGATACAGTTATTATCATGCTTGATTATTATTTTGATTGAACTCTGTTCTCGTAAAGTGCCTGACGCAGGGACCAGGTAACAATCTATGTGGATACTATGTATGCGAGTTCATCCGGCAGACGTGCGATGAGAAGGGCAGAAATTTAGAGCAACTCCACGTACGTAAACAATTTCTATAATTTTTAATTACAATCAAATTGTGTTTAGATTCATTCATATAGGCTGACTCCTTTTTTAAATCAGATCGAACGTCTACGGGACGGTCTTCTGCCAAAGGATCGCGTACGAGCAATTCAGGAGGAATTGGCGGGATTCTTGGATGCAGAAGTCCTAAACACACAAGGGAAATACTACTCGGCTGTGTATAGACAATAGGAATTATAAAAATAGCAACTTTCAAGAAATTGGCCGGTAGCAACTTTTGTATGTAGTGCATGAACTCGATCCATGTATTGAATATAATGTTGTCATCATGATCTTGTGTAATATAAGGTTCCTTCGTTGATAAGTGTAAAACACTAAATAAACAATAAAACAACCTAAATGAATTCTCTGTCGCGGCACAAAAAGTGGCAAAAATGCTGCCGCGGCAACAAAATGTGCCAAAATGAATTCTCTGCCACGGCAGAGAAATGGGCCAAATCTCTGCCGCGGCAGCAGGTTATTAGTCCCGGTTCGTGTTACGAACCGGGACTAATGCTCCACCCCCCCCTCGCGCTCTGATGCCCCACGTGTGCCCCCATTTGTCCCGGTTGGTGGGGCAACCGGGACTAAAGGTTAGAGCTTTAGTCCCGATTGCCCCGTCCCGGTTGGGAACCGGGACTAATGGCCCTTACCAACCGGGACGCATGGGGCGTTTTCTACCAGTGTATAGTTCAACTATGATGCTACATATGATAACATGCACTATAGAGATAGTATCATACACTATACATATGCATGATACTACTAGTATGATACTTCCACTATGACCAGCCTTATAGATGTAAAAGAATAAGAAGCATCCTTAGTCAAGCGGAGTTTTATAAATGATAAATTAAAGATTTCTCAAAATCTTCCAAACCGTTAACTAACCTCTTGGATAAGAATGTCCCCTTTAACTTTTGTGATGATTGTGTAGTAAAGAAAGCACTAATCACGAAACCCTCCAACTGCTTAAATGGGAGGAAACCTTTTGAGATAGAATGTGTGATGCTAGTGATTACACTATTGGTGTTGTTCTTGTACATTGTGATGGTAAGAATTTAAGTGTGCCTTCATCATACTGGGAAATTTCTAACATGGCAAACAAAGCACTAGTGTTTTCCTCTCCATGGCCTTTTGCCTCAGTCTGAGAGTCGCTCCATTGGCACAATGTCATCCGCTTTCATCAGCTCCATATCGCCATGTGTGGGGTTAATCCTTAAACCTAACCGTGATTTGGAGATAAACATAGACTGAAGAGGGTCGTCCGCCCGAGAGTCCGTCAATCCAATTCGATCTATCATGTTGATGTCGTTTGGATCATTTCACCGGTTATATCGAGAAGGACTACAATGTGGGCGCATAGTGTGCAACGCCTCCATGTCGAATTATACGATTTCCATGTCCTCGAGGAGTGCCTGCTTGTGATTAATTATGCATTCTTTCGCATATGGAGTACACATACCTTCTTCCTATGGATTCTAATAATCATTGACTTGGAATGCAATGGTGTCTTGCTTAACTGTGGACACAGGAACATGCATGAAGAGCTAGCTCAGAAGAAAGCTGCCGCTGGGTACAAGGTCACACTGCTCGAGAGTTGCAACCATGTACTATTTGCTACACAAGTTACGCATCACAAGAGACACGAATCGCAGCTGGGGCGCACAGCACCTGCCATAGTCCAAGGGCATCCCATGCATGCCACCCATCAAGAAGGCCATAGTCGTCAGGGACGTATATATAGTCGCATGAACGCTCTCCGGCCGCGCACAGCCGCACAGCACAGCCACAGGGCACAGCGCCAGCCAAACACCGTACCCGGCCGGCCGGCATTATTAACCTCACAGTGAGCCACAGAGGAAAGCATCTGGCCTGGCCCTGGCCGCCATAAGCCTATATGCATAAGCGCTCATCATTCTCACATGCAAAGTATACGGACTGCCAGTGCCAGCCAGCCGGGGAGGAGGACCGGCTAGCTAGCTCCTCGATCTTTCAATGCAAAAACAGCTTATTCCAGTGCGTTTATGCATGCATGGCCTGGTAGGCTGGTACCCCGGCCCTTTCACGGGCATGCACACACAGTCAACCAGAAATAAATGTCAGCTCAGTATATACAAATACAGTTCAAATGTCGCGAAAAAATTTCCCAGATTCCGCTCAAGTACATCTATCTCCTCAGTGAGCACCCAGCCGCAGATCAATGCCCAACAAGAAGCACATGCATGCGCTCATGAGATGTACTGCTGAGGAGTAAGTTCAAAATCTAACCACATAATGTACACGTGTGCATTCCCATCAATTTTTCTGGCGGTTTAAATAATGCTAGTGTTGACGATTTAGAGTCTTCAACGTACAAAACTACAACCGTTATTTTCGAATGAACAAGCATCCCTGTAGAAATTATAAGTTGTAATATCACGGAAATACTTTTCCCGAAATATCAGTTGATGTTACTTTCTCCTAACAAATGAAAGTATTTGTATATATAACGAGTCAAGTAATGAATCCTTGACTACACACATGATTTGGATATAAACGTGTATATTGGTCGATAACAGTACGGCGGGGGGTTGGAGATTCAATTGATCTTTTCACACAGGCAAACTACACTATGATCACAAATCATTCTTGTTTTGAACTTTATATATGTATCGAGTTTCTTTTCTTCCATCTATATATTTTCATGTCGGTGTAATGCTACACTCGACAACATGCTTAATTAATAAACCGAACCTGGTGCATCATGTGTTCCTTATCTTATTAATTCCCTTACTATATATACACACAGTCTACAAATATACTAACTGCACCAACTACATACATGACTTCATATACAAATAGAATAGTGTGAGATATGAATAGTTTAGTGTACACCCTAAATTTCATAACTAGTTGGGAGAAAACAATCCTGAACTACATGACAGAATAAATCATTTCTTATACTGATATATATACCACGACGGGTAATCCATCCCTGGTGCGCAAAGGGTTCCTTGGATTTTAACTTTTACCCGTCACATCTGAAGTGCAACCTTGGTTTACATTTCCATATACTGAGGAAACACATGATGGATGTACTCATATTTTTCCAATACATTTTTTATATGTAGATCATTGCTTAATAGTTATTCTCTAAGTTATCAATGCTTCAAATATGGTATCCAAGTTCCATTAGGTATACGTACTAAGTCTTCAACCATTTTTTACCACAAACAATTGTCCATTCAACATAAACTTATCAAATCGCAAGACACAAAGTATGCAACATACATGGAACTAAATGTATGTGTGCACCAATTATGCCCTCATATTGCGGCATACATTACTATGCTTTAGTGTAAAATGGAGCATGGAAAATGATATAACATACCAGCATATGTTTGATGCATGCCTCAGTTGCCTTAATTATCTGTAAGCTATACAAAATTGAAATTTGATTAAACTCTTTTAAACTATACATGTGTATGATACACTTAATTATTTTTCAATAATAAAACAAGTACAATGCCCATTCTTGATCGATACTTTACCCAAACCGAATATTGCACTAAATGATACGTACTCACAAAAGTTCTGCATCTAAAATATAGGAGAAGGAATTGATAATTTTACAATGTATGTTGATGCGTTGTATTTCTGATCAAGACAATCAGTTCATGTCCCATACCCAAAGAAACACTTCTACGAGAGGCGTTTGACGTTTTCACCTTGTGATCTGGCTTATTAGCTTGGCGGGCTCCACTGAATTAATTATGTTATGTACTTGATTGCCACAACACACATGGATATTTTAACACTGCCAAGTAGATACGGACAGAAATAGAGCACATGTGTTGTCATTTCACGTTTTGTCATAACAAAGGCCTGTCTAATCTGGATGATTGGCTCAAGGTAAAGAAAATTCTACATTGTGTAAGATATATCAAGTAAATGGAGGAGGCTATATATGTGGCAGAGCGGCATTCAATTAGGTAAATACATATCAGTTTTAGGGTTAGGGAAATTAGAGTAACTTAATTATTACTAGTAGTGCATTGCTAATAGATTGAGTGAAATGAAAACAGCCTTTTGTTTACAGAGATGGAGAGCATATATAGAGTTATACACCGAGAGAATAAAATGGATAAGTGTATTGCATGTCAAGTAACAAGAAACTGTTGCAGGTTAAATTAATATCAGCCAACATATATACAGTATAAAGTAACTCTTATTTTCATTCAAGACAAGCAGCAATATATCTTTGTTACTAAGCCATAATTAAGTAGCTGGGCGGTGGATTAATTGGTTCTGTGTCTCGGGGCTTCTTTTTGGCTCAAAAGAACATATATAATAAGCTGGTAGGAATGTAGGATTCATATATCCTTAGAATATGCACACCTTGCACTCAATTAATTTTAAAAGAATTGTTTTGTTATGCCTAAAACTCCTTGTGGCTCATGGGTGAGTTTCTACGTACATTTTGTGTGTGTGTAACCAAACACACTTTAGTTCTAGATACTAGGTATGGTTTATGACAAAAAGGAGACTCTCGGGTGCATATAGTAAGATGCAAAGGTAGAATTAGCTAGGACTCTAAAATAGGGAGGGGAGAGTTTTCCACATGGAACCTATATTTTTGTGCACCAAGTCAACCGTACTGAATCAGACTTTCTAGTTTGATGTAGGATCAGTCTCAGTCTATGAAGATGCTCTCTTAGCCTAAGAAAGGCACTTTCCCTGAATGGCAGCTAAACCTAGCCGTACCCTAGGATACCATCCATGAGTAGAGAAGCAAGTAATAACAAACACAGACGCTGCACACCATATGAGATTATTAAGACCTAGCCGTACCCTACTAGGAAACATCCATGGTGTGAGCATGAGCGAAAATTGAAAAAGGGAGAAGTAACATGCAAACCTACATACTCCTATATATATGAGATCATGATGAGATGCTAGTAATATCTACAAGTACTCTTTCGAGGCGCTGGTGGTGTGCGTCCTGAAGACCCTCTCTTCGTTCTCCTTTTCATCGTCCCGTCCTACAATGAACCAAAGGTACTTTAATTCTTGATGAGAGGCTCGGCATCGATCCATCTATTCCGAAGTTCCAAAGGAACTGCGGCCCCCTCCTAGAGGTACATTGCTAGTTATGGCCACGTTACATAGACTTGGCCGCTGGCCGGCCGGTTTGCTGCTGCCATCAGCACTCATCCCCAGGCCATGCAGTCGTAGCTAGCTAGCTGCTCACTGCAGTGAAAAAGAAAAAAGGACCCCGTGGAGCTGAGGTCGATCGATGGAAACGAAGAAGAGCGAGGAAGAGGGATAGCTGCTGCTGCTGCCACTGGCAAACAAACGCACAGCACAGCTACGCACTGTTGCTACTCCAACTGAAACAGTGAGCGTTTCGTACCGAGGTCCCCCATAAATTTCCATCCAAGGGGTCGTACAAAGAAGTTATGGCCAGTGCCCCCCGTCTTACAGACTGCCACGACCATAAAGATCTCTTGGATTGTGTGTATGCCTCAAGGCCGGCCCAGACAATCCAAACTATACGTGATTTGGCCCACTCCATGGGGTTTAATTCCGTGTCCCCCCTAACTCTCTCGCTCGCCTCCGGTAAAATCCACAAGAGAAAGAGAGAGAGTGTACTGTTACCCTATATACTCCATGGTCCATCCATGGCGATGGATGGATACCACCGGTGCGGCTACTGATGGTACCCAGAGCAACAACAGTGAGGTACAGTAGATGTAGAAAAGGGTGGCGGCAAAAAGGGCGAATTAAAAGGAATGTGCAGACCGACCTTCTCTCCCGGCCGTAAGTTTGATGATGATGATGATGAGCAGTAAAGAACGGAATTTGTGTTTTAAGATCTGACCTGCAAAAATGTAATGTTGCTGCTTCGGACTTTGTCTCTCTTGCTGACCCCCTATCCTGGCCAAGTGTGAGAGGTCAATGCGCCATCCAAGTACTGCCTAGTGTTCCCCGGCCGGATCGGAGTTGTTTATCTATCTAGCAGAGTATCAGTTCACACATAGTATGATGATAATGCAGGTGATGAATTAACCTACGTTTTTACATGTATTATTCAAATCGGTTCTGGGAAGATGCATATGGTCGGAGACACTAGCAGGAACGATTTGCACGCATATGTTATCATATGTAGGCCAAGTGCATTCCTATCAAATCGTGCTGTCAGGAGTTTGACATACGCGTACGTGCAAGAACAATCGAATGTAACAGCAGCAGAACGAAATTGAGAAGAGTAATGCTGAAGAGCATGCTAAGAGTAATAAGGATTTGGGGAAACATAAATCTTCCTAACCTTAATTTCTTTATGACTTCTCTCTCAAATCAACACAAAAATCCAAGTGGCAAAATGGGGGCAAATTAATGTCAAATTCTAACTGCTGCTGCCTATCATCAAAAGGTTATGCTATAATTGGAGCAACAAGAGAAGTGAGATCGATGACGAGAGCAACCGAAAATGCAACAGAAGAAAGAACGGGCGGTTGAACTTTCCTTTGTTTTTCTCTCTTTAGGTCACAGATCGAGATCCAGACCGGAGGAATGCGCCTCTCGCTTGGAAGACGACGACGACGAGGGGGATGATGCCGCGGGGAGGAACTCGGCGCCCTGCGAAGGGAACTCCAGCAGCCTCAGCGTCGGATCCCTTGGCCGCCATGCCGATGCGGGCATCATCTGCAATGGCGGCGGCGCACTGCCGTAATTATTGCTTGACTCGCCTGCGTCATCGCCTGGTTGCTGCGGGTTGTCAAGGTTCACGCCGAACAGCCGCACGCGCTTCTTCGTGGCCGTCGTCGGGCTTTCGATGACCGGCACCGAGTCGAGGACCACCGGGTGGTACCCGGGGGTTACACCGGCGCCGCTGCCTGCCTGTTGCACCGTGTATTGCAGCGGGGGCGGAGGGCGCGGCAGGAGTAGTGGCGCGTGCGGAGGCATCCTCGCGGCCGAGCCGAACAGGAGAAGCTGCCTCCCCATGGCGGGGTAGGGGTTCATGTTGCCGCGGAAGTCAAAGCCTTGCCGGAGGCGGTGCTCGTAGAGCGTGGCCGGCGGCGAGGGCGGCATGAAGAATCCTCTTCCGCCGCCACCAACGCCGAGGCCCCATGGGCTGTAGTGCGATGTCAGCGGCATCGGGAGCGGGAGGCGGGACAAGCGGAGCGGGTCCCGGGTGTCGGCGCGGCGCTTCCAGTCGATGAAGAGCCGGTGGCGCGCGGCCTCGGCAGCGCCGCGCGAGAAAGAGACGGTGTCCCCGGCGTCCAGGCGCTTCTCCTTGACGAAGCGGCTCCAGCCCTTGGTCATGACGTAGCTCTGGCTGCTGTTCCAGTAGGAGTAGCGGAAGCGCCATGGCTTCCCGGCGCTGTCCTCGAAGTTGAGCAGGAGGCCCTTCTCGTTGGCCGCCGAGTCCAGCGGGAAGTACTTCTCCGCGTACTGCTTGGGGATCACCAGCCGGTTGAGCTTCCCCACGTCGCTAGGCGTGACCACCTTGTCGAACATGTGCTCCTTCTCCACCACCTCCGCCACGTTGCTGCTTCCAGCGCCGGTGCCGCTTCCGGAAGCTCCAGCGCCGTCCCCGGATCGAAAGGGAGGGCTGCTTCCTGACGCAGAAGCAGACGCGGACGCCGATGCGGATGTGGACGCCGACGCAGAGGACGGCGCCTCGGCGGCGGCGGCCGGCATGAACGAGATCTCGCGCATCGATGTCTCTTCATTATGCTCCTCCTGTTCCTCCACTTCCTCCTCCCCTTTCGAAAACCTACTGCTTGTCGCAGTGAACTCCATGTATGTGTACTTGCCCCCACTGGATTATTGCGACATCCTCCCCTAAAGAAGAGACAGAAAAGGGAGAAGTATGGCTAGATCTTCGGAAGAGAAGCGGCTTGCTTCGCTTACTGCCGGCGGCTACTGCCGGTGGTTCTTCGAATCGGGGCGAGAAGGAAAGCAATAATCCTGGATCCTTCTTGTTGCAGAGAGCAGAGAGCAGAGAGCAGCAGATTGGCCTGGTAGTGTTGGAGAATAGACACTGCGGCTGCAGAGCTATAGCCTATGGGGTTGGCACTAGCTAGAGAGGGGATCTACCTATGTATGCGTGTATGTATTTGTTTTCTCCTATGAATTTCTGTATGGATCGATCTTGACTCTTGAGCTGTGTTGTGTTATCGCACCGAGGAGGAGGGAGGATGAGCTAGAGGGGAATTAGGCCGGCATGCATTGACGCCGCCTGCTGTGCGCGCACTGCACGCCTAGCTAGCTAGCTTTGGGATGTGGCAGCAGGCCGGCCGGGAGACGGATGGGGATGGCCGGCAATATGGATCGATGGAGACGGGCGGGGAGGGTTGTTGGTGGGTGGCTAATATTTGTGGAGGCTGCTTCTGCTGCAGTTCGATCCTCCCGCAAGGGGAAGAGGCCGGAGACTGAGCTGCCCTAGCTAGAAGATTCGTTGAAGTCGATCGATCGACTAGCTAATGGAAACGAAGTAGCATGATATCTGAGGAGTGAAGTGAGGCATTTTTTCCTCCCCCTCTCGCCCTCGCTTTCCTTCTCCACCGTACTCTCGCTATGTCCCGCTTCTTTCCAGGAGTTTCATCCTCCAGTCTAGTTTTTTTCTTCTCTTCTGCCCTCTATTTCTTTTCCCTTTGCGAAAGAAGGAGTGTTGTTTTTGCAGCGTCGTTGCTATAGCATAGAGAGATCGAGCTACAGAAAGAGCTGGAAAAAAGTAGGGGCGTACTGTAGAGAGCGTAGTGTGTAGCTTTATAAAGGGGAGAATGCGTGGGGGTCCATGGATCGCTCTCGGTTGGGCTCATGTGAGCTCGTCCTTGTCACCATACGGGTATACGTATACATCAAATATCACTCACACGCCTGCTGCCTACACCGTAGCTGCAGCTACTCTGCGTTGTGCAGCCAAGCAGTTCCTAGCTAGGCTGGTCCTCCCGGCCGGTACGTACCCGTCGATCGATCAAGGGGGATTTTCTGATAGTAGTAATAAAAATGCATGATGTGGAATGAGAAGATCCCGCCTGCCCAAAGGTATTTAAACACTAAATGTATCTAGCTCATCCAATTGGAAATCAATATAGATATATGTATGGAGTAGTATAACTAAAACAACATACGAGTGGCTCACAAATAATGGAGCACTATCATCATTCAAGCAGCTCTCTGGACTGAAAATTAATTTTTATAGTAATGATTTGTATTGTTTTGGCGAGGCTTAAAACGAGACCCGCCTATATGCTAAACTTTTCGACTGTGGCCAGGGGCAATTTCCAATCAACTATCTGGAAATACCAATTCACTATCGGCGTCTCACAATTGCTGAATAGAAACTCGTTGAGGAAAGACTCTAAAAACGTCTAAATAGTTGGAGGAAAATTGCTATCTCATGGGGGAAGACTTGTACTCATAAATTCAGTACTCACCAATATGGTACTATATATGATCTTGTCTTTCCAGTTACCAAAAGGTGTCTGGAAAGACAAGAAACTTGCTTGATATTTGATCTTGTGTTTCCAGTTCGTCCTGCATTGACCTTCAGCCCTATATCGACAAGGCCATTGCCAGGCTTAACCCTTGGAAGGCAAAGTACCTAAACGTCGTGGGTTGTTGGGCCTTGGTCAAATAAGTTCTTACGGCCCTCCCGATTTTTCTGCTCACTGCTATCAAAGGGGATAAGGCAACATTGAACGCTCTGGAAAAGATACGCAGGGGAATGCTCTGGGCTTGTCAGTTAGTGGTGGTAAGTGCAAAGTGAGTTGGGAAAAGGTATGTCGGCCAAAGAACCTTGGTGGGCTAGGGATCCTGGATTTGGAAAAATTTGCCAGGGCCCTTAGATTGTGATGGCTTTGGCTTGAATGGACTGCACCAGAAAAGCATTGGGTGGGTTTGGAAACCCCTAATGGCGACACTAATAGGGATCTATTCAACGCGGACACGAAGGTCTGCATCGGCGATGGCAAGAAGGCGTCCTTCTGGAATTCATCCTGGCTCAACGGATCCTCCCCGCGATCCATTGCGCCCCTCGTCTTTGCGACATCAAAAAGTTAAAAAACTCCTTGTGAACGACGCCCTGCAGAACTCCCAATGGATTGCGGATATCCGTGTGGATGAATTCACTATTCAGCACCTTTCCTAGTACATCATACTGTGGGGCATGTTGCAAGACATTACGCTTTCGTCGGACATCGAAGACACAATCATTTGGACCCTCACGGCCTCTGGATCTTACTCGTCGACATCCGCTTAGAAAGCCTAGTTCCTTGGCTCCATCCCCTGCTCCTTCGACAAGCTTGTATGGAAGGCTTGGGCTCCTCCAAGTGTTGCTTCTTCTCATGGATTGCCATGCAGAATAGGCTATGGATGTCAGATCATCTGGCCAAGCGGGGTTGGCCTCATCAGCCAACTTGCCAGCTTTGTATGTGCCATGTTGAGACTATGAGGCACATCTTGCTTGAATGCCGATATTCCAGGCATATCTGGCAGGCTGTGGCCTCCTGGCTCGGATGCCTCTCCCTTATCTAGAGCATCGGAACGGGTCGTCCCACTGTGCTTCAATATTGGGAGGCTGCCTCTCGGGCCCCTTCCTCATGTCTGCAAGGGCTGAAATCTGCGATCACTCTCATCACCTTGGAAACTTGGAAAGAGAGGAATGCCAGGTTTTTTAGCAACAAGTTTGGAATGCCCACGGATATCATTCAGATGATAAAAGACGAAGGAAGAAACTAGGTCTTGGCTGGTGCTAAGCATCTTTAGGAGATTACAAGCTAGTGTGCTTTTCCCCTTTCATGGGGTTTTATATTTTGGCTTAGGCCACCAATGTTTGCTCCTTATTTATCAATATAAAAGACAAAGCTTTTGCCTCGTTTCAAAAAAAAAACTCTCGACAACACCAAAAGTTAAGCTTCCCCAATTCCAATGTCGCTTGTAGTACCTAACACAGGGGTGTACTTCGAAGCAGAAGGCATGGGATTCAAGGTGACGTTCACCCAGCGTGCAAAACACGTGGTGAGGTGGATCCGCTCCGTCAAGGAGAAGTTCCTTGACATCACACCTATAAAGGCGATTGGGCTATATTGCGAGTTCACTGAAGCAGCGTATGACGACACTCAGTCGAGTCTTTTATACGAGTAGAGGCAACACGCCACCATACTACAACTTTTGGTGGTGTGGTAGTATCTCGTATTCTATATTTGACGTGTTGATATAGTGCTAGAGCTCCTCAGGCAGTTCTTGAGGGATAGAACCATCAGGTTCTACGGTGCCTTTATCCAGAATGATATGGGCATTGATGAAGTGCTATGTCATCACAATTACTTCCACAATCAACCTCCAGCGGTCCCTCCCAAACCCAACCTATAACAATCATCCATTTCTCGTCACTCAGTGTAATGCTTATTAGAGGACTCATCTCTCTAAGGACACTCCGCAGACAATACAAATTAGAAAAGGAGACTGGACTAAAGTCCCATTGAGTAATGATAAAATGAAGTATGCATCTTTGTATGCTCACATCATCTTTGAGTTTTATAGGAAGTACTGGAAATTAGTTGGCTATAATAGGCCTATAGATCGTCATAATGTGTACTCGATTTTGTAATGTACGGGTTTAAATAATCTGTATCTCTTTTCTCAATGCAAATGTTCATATTTAACTGTTGCTGATATGTTGGCACACATATAAAAGATGGGTAACCCCTGCCCCTCCCCCCCCAAAAACCAACATTTTCATCCCCCGCACTCCTCTCTCTAGCGGCAGCGACACTTTCTGTAGTACCGGATCGTCCCAACATTGGGAAGATCTAGCCGTCATTAGAGGAGGAGGTCGATGATGACGCAGAGTGAAAGACGAGGTTAATTGATGGGATTCTCCAACCATTGGGCACATATGTTAGCCGGCGATGATGTAGAGGAAAATACGATGTCATCGACGACATGAACATCGGGCCTACTCCTATTGGGAGGTTTGGTTGGCGCCGTGCAGGAGGAGACCCAGGAGGCGAGGTCGTGGAACATCTATTGGCATATCTGTTGGAGATATGCCCTAGAGGCAATAATAAAAGTGGTTATTATTATATCTTTGTGTTTATGTAAATGTTTACATTCATGCTATAATAGTATTAACCAGAAACATTAATACTTGTGTGATTTGTAAACGAAATTAGAGTCCCTAGTAAAGCCTCTTTGTAATACTAGCTTGTTGGTTAATAGATGATCGTGGTTTCCCGATCATGAACATTGAGATGTTGTTAACAACAAGATCATATCATTAGGAGAATGGTATGATGGACATACTCCTATAGATAAGCGTAGCATAAAGATCAAGTCATTTCAATAGTTCATTTGCTATAAGCTTTCTGATACATAGTAACCTAATTCCTTCGACCATGAGATCATGCTAATCACCATCACCGGAAGGATACTTTGATGACATCAGACGCCGCACCGTAACTGGGTGGCTATAAAGGTGACATTGAGTGTTCGGAAAGTATGTGTTGAGGCACATGGATCAAGAGTGGGATTTGTCCATCCATATGACAGATAGATATACTTTGGGCCCTCTCGGTGGAATGTCATCCAATTGGCTTGCAAGCATGTGACTGGCTCACAAGGGATCACATAACATGGGAACGAGAAAAGAGTACTTATCGGTAACGAGGTTGAACTAGGTATGCAGAGATACCAACGATCAAAACCTCGGATGAGTAAACTATCGTGAGACAAAGGGAAATTGTTATCGTATGTAAGTGGTTCATTCGATCACAAAGGAATCGTTGAAATATGTGGGAGCCATATGAATTTCCAGATTCCTCTATTGGTTATTGATCGGAGAAGTGTCTCGGTCATGTCCGCATAATTCACGAACCGTAGGGAGACACACTTAAGGATACGATGTTGTTTAGTAGATATGGAATGTTAGTAGGGATACCGAATTTTGTTCGGAGTGTCGGATGGGATCCAGGATATCACGAGGAGATCCGGAATGGTCCGGAGAATAAGATTCATATAAGGAAAGTCCGATTCCGGAGTTCAGGAAAGATTCCGATGTTTTCATCGGAGAGGTTCTAGAAGGGTCTAGAAGGTTCACCGGACCAGAAGGAGAATGGACCATGAATGTGTCATGTATAAGTGGAATGATTGGATCATATCCTAGGTCACTTGGTTTGGGCATTTGCAAGAGATAATTAAAGCTCTAAATTGAAATTCAAACGGGAAGTTTGAAAAGTCAAACTGGAACAATGGTTTCCTAGTAGAAGAAGGAAAGAGTCCTTCTCTCAATCCAACTTGGGTTTGGGTTTGGATTCAAACCCACCCCTCCGAAGGCTGCCCCCTCTCATAAATATAGGGGGAGGGCTGCCCCAAACACAAGCCCTAGCCCTCCCACACCCGCGCCACTGCCACCGCCAAGCCGCCTCTGTTGCTGCCTCGTGCCGCCGCCGGTCCTTTGCCGCCGCCCTAGCCGCCGCCGACACCTCCTCCTCCTCCTCCCGGTCTTCTAAACCCTGGATCACCAGGAAACCCTAGATCCACTATAACTCGCATCGTCTTAGGCGAAGCCCTGCGGGATCTTCCCTCTACCTCCGACACCACGCTGTCGTGCTGCCGGAATTTCGAGGGGAGAACTACAACCTCCGCTTCCTGCTGGAACAAGGTAGAGGAAGGTCTTCATAAAGTACCGAACGTGTGACCGACTACAGAAGCGCTGCCGGAACGCAGCGCCGGAAGGATCATCTACGCGATCTTGAGATCGGCAAGTGTACGCCTACATCACCCACGAGAATCTTCTCTCATTAACCGCTTTGGAATCTTCGAGGGTGAGTGCTTCTATCGACTCGTTGCTACAATCTAGTAGATAGATCTTGGCTTGTTTGTGTGCATGCGGTAGAATTTTTTTGTTTTCCATACTACGAACCCCTACAGTGGTATCAGAGTCGTGTCTATATGTAGATCTTTTGCACGAGTAGAACACAATGGTCATTGTGGGAGGTGGTGCTTTTATTATCAATTGATTTTTGTGTACTTTGCATCTTGCGGTATGATGGGATGAAGCGGCCCGGGCTAACCTTACATGACATCATTCATGAGACTTGCTCCACGCTTAACATGCAACTTGTATTGCATAAGTGGCTTTGCGGGTGTCTGTCTCTCCCATCATAGTATAGATTCAATTTACAACGGGCACTTGATAGTTCAAACATCAACGTTGTGGTTCTTGTTCGTAAGTTAGAATGACACTTATTGAAAGCCCCAAACCACGTAAAATATGCAAAGAAAATTAGAGGCGTCTAACTTTGTTTTGCAGGGGTGTGCTGTGATGTGATATGACCATGATTGTGATTATATATGATGTATGCAATGTTCCTTATTGTAAGTCGGCAACCGGCAGGATCCATATGGTTGTATTTTAATTACGTTAAGACCTGCGTGTCTATTCAAAGTAGTTGTAATAGCTGATGCTGGTGGACGACAACCATGAAGCGGCGCCATTGACCTTGACGCCATACCGGTGATGATGGAGATCATGTTCGTGCTTGAAGATGGAGATCGGAAGCACAAAAAGAAAGGCCATATCATATCACATATTATGAATTGCATGTGATGTTAATCCTTTTATGCATCTTGTATTGCTTAGTTTGCGACGGTAGCATTATAAGATGATCCCTCAGGCACAAAATTTGAAAAACAATGGAAGCAACTTAGCATTATAAAGTGTTCATCCTTAGTAAGCACCGTTGCTAAAGCTCGTTGTTTTGAAGCACCACGTGATGATCGGGTGTGTTAGATTCGGCGAGTGTATACAACATGAGCAAGCCAGATTTGCTCATGCGAAAGCTAAGGTTTTATCTTGACGAGCCTAGCATGTACAGACATGGTATCAGAACACGGATCACCGAAAGGTAAAGCATGAGTCATATAGTAGATATGATGAACATGTTGATTGTTCGCCATTGAAGATACATCAACTCTCATGATGATCGGTTTTGATGTGGTGGATTTGGTTCGTGTGATCACTAAAGCAATGTGAGGGATATTGTTTTGAGTGGGAGTTCACCTAGATTAATTTAACTATTAATTAGAACTCAAATTGTCATAAACTTAGTATAAACTATTGCAAATATGTTGTAGATCAATGGCGGCCCCTACCAACAATTTTAATGCGTTCCTAGAGAAAGAAAATTTGAAAAACAATGGAATAAACTTCACGGTTTGGTTTCGCAATTTGCGGATTGTCCTCAATGCTGGTAATTTGACCTATGTGCTGGATGCACCACTGGGTGAGCCGCCTGCAGCTGATGCTACCAATGAGGTAAAGAATGTTTTCCTCGCTCGGAAGAATCAGTACTCCACATTTCAGTGTGCTATCTTGTATGGTTTGGAATCGGAGCTTCAGAAAAGGTTTGAGAACCATGACCCACATGATATTATCCGTGAACTCAAAATGGTATTTGAGGCTCACGCGGCAGTTGAGAGTTATGAGGCTTCTGAAAAGTTCTTTAACTACAAGATGGAAGAGGGCAGCTCCGTCAATGAGCACATGCTTAAGATGTCTGGGCACGCAAGCAAGCTTCAAAGCTTAGGTATAGTGATTCCTAATGCTTTGGGGATTCACCGTGTCCTCCAATCACTACCACCAAGTTACAAGAACTTTGTGATGAACTACAATATGCAAAACATGGACAAGTTGTTGCCCGAACTCTTCTCCATGTTAAAGTCTGTAGAAGTGGAGATCAAGAAAGAGCACCAAGTGTTTTTGGTCAATAAGACCACCAAATTTAAGAAGCAAGGCAAGTCTAAGAAAAAGGGAAAATTCAAGAAGGGCGGTAAGAAAGTTACCGCGCCGGCGAAGAAGACCAAGGCTGGGCCTAAGCCTGATACTGAGTGATTTTACTGCAAGGGAGAAGGTCACTGGAAGCAGAATTTCCCTAAGTACTTGGCGGATTTGAAGAACGGCAACAACAAGAAGAAAGGTATATCCGATATACATGTTATTGATGTGTATCTCACTAGTACTCGTAGTAGTTCCTGGGTATTTATACTGGTTCGGTTGCTCATATTTGTAACTCGAAACAGGTGCTGGAGAATAAACGGAAGCTAGTGACGAACGAGGTGACGATGCGCGTTGGAAATGGATCAAAGGTTGATGTGATCGCGGTCGACACGCTACCTCTTCATCTACCATCGAGATTAGTTTTATACTTAAATAATTGTTATTTGGTGCCTGCGTTGAGCATGAACATTATATCCGGATCATGTTTATTGCGAGAAGGTTACTTGTTTAAGTACGAGAATAATGGTTGTTCGATTTATATGAGTAATATATTTTATGCACATGCACCTTTGATAGATGGTCTATTCTTATTTAATCTCGATTGTGGTAATACACACATTAATAACATTGAAGCTAAATGTTTGAAATTGAGTGATAACTTGACCCATATGTGGCACTGTTGTCTTGGTCATATTGGAGTGAAGCGTATGATGAAACTCCATTCCGATGGACTTCTTGAATCACTTGATTTTGAATCACTTGAAAGATGCGAAGCATGTCTGATGGGTAAAATGACTAAGACTCCATTTTCTGGTATGATGGAGCGAGCTATGGACTTATTAGAAATCATACATACCAATGTGTGTGGTCCAATGAGTGTAGCATCGCGCGGTGGTTATCGCTATGTTCTTGCCTTCACGGATGACTTGAGTAGATATGGGTATATCTATTTCATGAAACATAAGTTCGAAACTTTCGTGAAGTTTAAGGAATTTCAAAGTGAGGTAGAGAATCAACGTAACAAGAAGATTAAATTTTTACGATCTGATCCTGGAGGTGAATATCTAAGTTACGAGTTTGGCGAGCATTTGAAGAAAGCGGAATACTTTCACAATTGACACCGTCGGGAACACCACAACGTAATGGTGTGTCCGAACATCGTAATCAAACTCTCTTAGAAATGGTTCGTTCTATGATGTCACTTACAGATTTACCGCTATCATTTTGGGGTTATGCATTAGAAACAACCGCATTCACTTTAAATAGGGCACCATCTAAATCCGTTGAAACGACACCGTATGAATTGTGGTTTGGGAAGAAACATAAATTGTCGTTCCTTAAAGTTTGGGGTTGCGAAGCTTATGTAAAGAAGTTACAGCCAGACAATCTTGAACCCAAAGCTGAAAAATGCGTCTTCATAGGATACCCGAAGGAAACTATTGGGTATACCTTCTATCATATATCCGAGGGAAAAATCTTCGTTGCCAAGAATGGATCCTTTCTAGAGTAGGAGTTTCTCTCGAAAGAAGTGACTGGAAGGAAAGTAGAACTTGACGAGGTTGTTGAACCTTCTCTCGAACTTGCGAGTAGCGCAGCACCGGAAGTAGTTCCTGTGGAGCCTACACCAATAAGAGAGGAAGCTAATGATGTTGATCATGAAACTTCGGTTGAAGTTACTACGGAACCTCGCAGGTCAACGACAACTCGTACCACTCCTGATTGGTATGATCCCATTATGAGTGTCATGTTGGTGGACAACACCGATGACCCTGCGACATATGAGGAAGCAATGATGAGCCCAGATTCCAATACATGGCAAGAAGCCATGAAATCCGAGATTGGATCCATGTACGAAAACCAAGTATGGACTTTGGTGGACTTACCGGATGGCCGGAAGGCTGTCGAGAACAAATGGATTTTCAAGAAGAAAACAGATGCTGATGGTAATGTTACTGTCTATAAATCTCTACTTGTCGCAAAAGGGTTTCGACAAATTCAAGGAGTTGGCTACGATGAGACTTTCTCACCAGTAGCGAAGCTAAAGTCTGTGAGGATTATGTTAGCAATCGCTGCATATTATAATTATGAGATATGACAGATGGATATAAAAACAGCGTTCCTCAATGGAGACATTGATGAAGAGTTGTATATGATGCAACCCAAAGGTTTTGTCGATCCTAAAGATGCTAACAAGGTATGCACACTTCAACGGTCCATATATGGATTGAAGCAAGCATCCCGAAGTTGGAATCAACGTTTTGATAAGGTAATCAAAATCTTTGGTTTTATAAAAACTTATGGAGAAGCTTGTATTTACAAGAAAGTGAGTGGGACCTCTATAGCATTCTTAATACTATATGTAGATGACATATTGTTGATAGGGAATGATGTAGACCTTCTTGATAGTGTCAAGGATTATTTGAATAAAAGTTTTTCAATGAAAGATCTTGGCGAAGCATCTTACATATTAGGCATAAAGATTTATAGAGATAGATCGAGACGCCTAATATCATTGTCACAGAGTACATATTTGGAAAAAGTTCTAAAGAGGTTTGGAATGGAAGATAGCGAGAAAGGGTTCTTGCCCATGTTGCCCAATATGACCTTGAGTAAAACTCAAAGTCCTGCAACGGCAGAAGATAGAGAAAGGATGAGTAAGACTCCCTATGCCTCAGCCATAGGATCTCTCATGTATGCCATGCTATGTACTAGACCCGACATTGCATATGCTGTTAGTTTGACTAGCAGATATCAAAGTGATCCAGGAGTGGATCATTGGACAGCAGTCAAAAACATCCTTAAGTACTTGAGAAGAACTAAGGATATGGTTCCTTATTATGGAGGTGAGGAACAGCTCGTTGTTAATGGTTACACCGATGCTAGTTGGAACACCGATCCGGATGATTCTAAATCTCAATCTGGATACATATTTACTTTGAATGGTGCAACAGTTAGCTGGAGGAGTGCAAAGAAAAGCGTTGTGGCAAGATCTTCAACTGAATCGGAATACATAGCTGCTTCGGAGGCTTCACAAGAGGCGATATGGATGAAGGAGTTCATTACAGAGCTCGGTGTGTTTCCAAGTGCGCTGGACCCAATGTCTATCTACTGTGATAACATGGGCGCCATAGCCAATGCGCAAGAACCAAGGTCACACAAGAAGCTAAAGCACATCAAGCTACGTTTTCACGCTATTCGAGAGCATGTCCAAGATGGTGACACAAAGATTTGCAAAGTACACACAGATATGAATGTGGCGGATTCATTGACTAAACCTCTCCTGAGGGCAAAACATGACCAGCACCAAACCGCCATGGGTGTTCGGTATATTACCATGTAATCTAGATTAGTTGACTCTAGTGCAAGTGGGAGACTGTTGGAGATATGCCCTAGAGGCAATAATAAAAGTGGTTATTATTATATCTTTGTGTTTATGATAAATGTTTACATTCATGCTATAATAGTATTAACCGGAAAATTAATACTTGTGTGATTTGTGAACGAAATTAGAGTCCCTAGTAAAGCCTCTTTGTAATACTAGCTTGTTGGTTAATAGATGATCGTGGTTTACCGATCATGAACATTGAGATGTTGTTAACAACAAGATCATATCATTAGGAGAATGGTATGATGGACATACTCCTATAGATAAGCGTAGCATAAAGATCAAGTCATTTCAATAGTTCATTTGCTATAAGCTTTCTGATACATAGTAACCTAATTCCTTCGACCATGAGATCATGCTAATCACCATCACCGGAAGGATACTTTGATGACATCAAACGCCACACCGTAACTGGGTGGCTATAAAGGTGGCATTGAGTGTTCGGAAAGTATGTGTTGAGGCACATGGATCAAGAGTGGGATTTGTCCATCCATATGACGGATAGATATACTCCGGGACCTCTCGGTGGAATTTCATCCAATTGGCTTGCAAGCATGTGACTGGCTCACAAGGGATCACATATCACGGGAACGAGAAAAGAGTACTTATCGGTAACAAGGTTGAACTAGGTATGCAGAGATATGGACGATCAAAACCTCGGATAAGTAAACTATCGTGATACAAAGGGAAATTGGTATTGTATGTAAGTGGTTCATTCGATCGCAAAGTAATCGTTGAAATATGTGGGAGCCATATGAATTTCCATATTCCTCTATTGGTTATTGATCGGAGAAGTGTCTCGGTCATGTCCGCATAATTCACGATCCTTAGGGAGACACACTTAAGGATTCGATATTGTTTAGTAGATATGGAATGTTAGTAGGGATACCGAATGTTGTTCGGAGTCTCGGATGGGATCCGGGATATCACGAGGAGATTCGAAGTGGTCCGGAGAATAAGATTCATATAAGGAAAGTCCGATTCCGGAGTTTAGGAAAGATTCCGATGTTTTCATCGGAGAGGTTCTAGAAGGGTCTAGAAGGTTCACCGGACCAGAAGGAGAATGGACCATGAATGTGTCACGGATAAGTGGAATGATTGGATCATATCCTAGGTCACTTGGTTTGGGCATTTGCAAGAGAGAATTAAAGCTCTAAATTGAAAGTCAAACGGGAAGTTTGAAAAGTCAAACTGGAACAATGGTTTCCTAGTGGAAGAAGGAAAGAGTCCTTCTCTCAATCCAACTTGGGTTTGGGTTTGGATTCAAACCCACCCCCAAGGCTGCCTCCTCTCATAAATAGAGCGGGAGGGCTGCCCCAAACACCAGGCCCTAGCCCTCCCACACCCGCGCCGTCGCCGCCAAGCCGCCGCCGCCAGCCACCGCCAAGCCGCCCCCGCTGCCTCGCGCCGCCGCCGGTCCGTCGCTGCCGCCCTAGCCGCCGCGGACACCTCCTCCTCCTCCTGGTCTTCTAAACCCTAGATCACCGGGAAACCCTAGATCCAACATAACTCGCACCGGCTTAGGCGAAGCCCTGCGGAATCTTCCATCTACCTCCGACACCACGCTGTTTCGTGCTGCCGGAATTGCGAGGGGAGAACTACAACCTCCACTGCCTGCTGGAAAAAGGGAGAGGAAGGTCTTCATCGAGTACCAAACATGTGACCGACTGCGAAAGCGCTGCCGAAACATAGCGCCAGAAGGATCGTCTACGCCATCTTGAGATCGGCAAGTGTACGACTACATCACCCACGAGAATCTGCTCTCGTTAACCGCTTTGAAATCTTCGAGGGTGAGTGCTTCTATCAACTCGTTGCTACAATCTAGTATATATATCTTGGCTTGTTTGTGTACATGCGGTAGAATTTTTTTGTTTTCCATGCTACGAACCCCTAAAATATCGTGGAGAAGATGAGGTATAAACATCTCTATTTGTCTGTTCAATTCTTGATTTGTTCTCTATTTTGATTTTGAACTATAGCAATTCGTAGCTAAAACCCAATACCATGTTTTACCGTTGAGGTCGTGTTATGCAAATATGTAAGATCCCTCCCTTTATAAAGGTAAGGATCCCTGTGATTGCAATGCTAGTCCCTGGATCAATGCTAGCATCCACATTTTAAGATGAAGTACACAGAAACAAAGGTCATTATTACAAGTCATTCCAGAGACAAACATTGTCTTTTACAACTCCATGGCCACATGCCTAATACAATAGTTCAAATATAATATAAGATAAACAAGTCTTCATCTTCATGTGCCACAGGCAAGCATGTTGAGTGTAGACTCATGACTCCTATTCATCATCAGAATATCCTGCAACATCACAAGTTACAGCCACAATGGGTCAATACATTGGAATAGTATTGGCAAGTGATACCTTAGTAGAATATTGGTGGACTAGATACTATATGCATTTTTGGCTAAGTGTAGCTTAGGCTTGCTTTGCTCAAAATAGGTTTTTGCCTATTAGTTGAAAACACTAAGTTTTTATTTGTCAAAAACTTTTCCCAAGGAACCACCAATAGACATTGGGGTCCTTCACCCTTGTTCAACCACAAGTTTTTACTTAGCAATTGGGATGAGGAGATTCTTGATAGCTTCCATATCTTGATGCTCAAGTTGTCCAATACCAGGGACATGGCTAAGTACTTAGATTCTTCCATCTGCAGAGGTTGTGCACTTTCCCCACAAGACTTGATTTTCACCAAGACAGGACCTTTCAGAAGCCTTCCCTTAGACCAAATGGACGTGTTCCAACCTATCATCCCACTACCACCAACTGTCCAAATGGCTAAGTTATTGCATCCTATATGATCCAGGCAGAGCCCATATTGCCAAGTGGCTGCACTAGAAGCTTCTTAACATATGGCATCTCAAATCCCTTTGTTCCTGGGTGGCTTTCCACAAGTGTGATACACAAGGTAACCATAGAAATGGGCCTTGTGTAACCACTCAACATAAACCATTCCTTCCATTCCACCCAGGTGTTTCATTCACTTAGTTGTTTTGTTAAGCAAAAACATAGTCCAAAGACTTAGAAATATTTATTCATAGCATGAATATAACCACCCTTGGTTGCTACTAGCTAGGCTAAGCATGTCATTGATAAGACTTAGAAATATTTCTAGCAATTCTACAACTACTAGGATTTCCCAAGCATAGCATATAGATCAAAATATCCATGCAAGTCTAGCAAAACATTTCTAATGCATATTTGAAATCATAGGAATAAAATCATGAAGCACCACTTGCCTTGGTAGTTTGGAGAGTAGCTACAATCCTCACAATCACAATCACTATTTGCACCAAAATCTACACATAAAATGATAACACCAAATCACATACAAAACAAATACAAGCAAAAATATATGGATGCATGCAATATGATATGTGATGGTTTTTCTATACTCAACAAGACAAGTGCACAATACTGATTCATAAACAAGTTCAAAACTTGCCAAACAACTTTTATTTGAGTATTAAAACATTTCCCAAATATTTGTTATACACAAAATAGGCCTACACATGTTTCTGTAAAAATAACCATTTTAACAGAAACAAAACATTAAACACATTGCATATATAGAAAGGGCTTTCTCTCCTGATTCCATTGATATAAAATTTGTCAAATTTGGACGTGGAAATCAAAAGTTATGAATTAAACAAGTTTAAACATCTAATAGATCTAAATTCAGATTTTAAATCAAACTCTCAGACACGCGACGTGTTCCTATTGGTTGATACCGATTCGTGTGGATCGATCCACAAGGGCCATTAGATTTAAGTGGCAGCGCACGGTCAGATCTGCGCGTAACGGTTCGAGTAAGTGATCTAATCCTGAGCCTCAGATCTAGATCCAACGGCTGCTAAGCTTGCAACCAGAGACTGGTGGTGCTAGTGGCGGCGACTGGCGGCGGAGGCTCTGTCAGAGTCGTTGCCGACGTTCTAGGTCGCGTGGGAGAGGGGGAAGGGGCTTACTGTGCTCGGCGTGTGCTGCTGATGCTCAAGGTGGGCTTCGATGGTGAAGGGGCGTGCGGAGTTGGTCGCTGGAGCTCGTCAGAGTCGTGCACGGCGTCGGGTGGCTGCAGACGGAGTTGTTGCTGACGCTCTGGACCGTCCTAGTACAAACCAAAGGCATCAGTATCTGCACAAGGACAAGGGGAACCTAGTCGTATGCAAGAGGGGTCAAGGGGCGCTCGATTCGTACCGTGATTTCTCGTCGGAGTTGAGTGGCGGCTCTGGTGGTTGCGGCTGTGAAGGAAAACGGCGACCTGGGTCACGAGCAGGCAAACTAGGGACGTTAGCAGATGCACAAGGACGTGGCGGTCACGCTCGTTTGAACCAGAGGCAGAGGGGCGGTCGGAGTTTACCGGAATCGCCCGCCGGAGTGCGTCTGTGCAGCAGCGGAGTGAGCTCGAATACGCGCAGCCTGGTGGCGGAGTGGTGGCGCTAGGTGAGGGGAAATGCTTGTGGTGCAGAGGGGGTTAAATAGCCAGGAGGGGGGGCGGCAATTACGCGCTGTATCAATGTCAATAACGCAGACAATGACTGCGGCGAGGTAACGTTGGAGCGCCTCGGCCGCGCGTTGATTGGGGAAGATGCTGACGGGGCATGGTGGGGTCTGGTTGTCAGTGGGTGGGTGCACGCGGGCGCGGTGAGAAACAGAGGGAGAGGGGGAAACCCGGGTGGGCTGGTTGTTGGGCTGGTTTCGCTGTTGGGCCAAAAGCCTGGCGCCGGCCTTTTTCCTTTTCTCTATTCTTTTTCCATTTCTGTTTTAATTTTCTGAATCCATTTTCAAACAAATTCAAATGCCATTTGAATTCAAATTTGTTCTGGAATTTTTAGAGTGTAACACTCATATTTCTGGGTATAAGAACATGTGGTCTCACTGTATTACATTGGTCCTTTTGATCAAACAAAATAAAAAGTGGCTTAGCACTTGATTTGAACAAGTTTTGAAAATGGTTTTTAAATCCATATCTGTTTTTTAAATTTTGGTTTTAGTACTAGCAATTCATGCAAAAAAATCTGAGAGCAACAAGGTTTGGATTTGAACAAATAATATCCCATTGGAGAGTAGCATTTGATTTATTGTTGATCACATAAAATCATAGCTCTCAAGTTCTATTTTCTTTCAAATGAGTTTGAGTTTTGATCCCTAAATGATATGCATGCATGCATGATATGAAATCTTTGAAAACATGATTTTAGGGATCTTACAAATCTAACCCCCTTAAGGTGAATCTCGCCCTCGAGATTCGGATTGGCTAGCAAATAGGTGTGGGTGGTCTTTCCGAAGATCATCTTCTCTTTCCCAAGTTGCTTCTTCTTCAGAATGATGGTTCCATTGAACTTTGCAGAATTTGATAGTCTTAGTCCGAGTAACTCTTTCTGCAGTCTCAAGAATCTTGATAGGTTTCTCTTCATAAGTGAGATCACTTTCCAATTGGACCTCTTCCAAAGGTATAATATCCTTCAAAGAAGTCTCTTCCATTTCTGGATGGCATTTCTTAAGCTGACTCACATGAAACACATTATGAACAGCTGACAAAGACTCTGGCAATTCAATCTCATAAGCTACTTCTCCTTTGCGGCTCAGAATCTTGAATGGTCCAACATATCTTGGGGCCAGTTTACCTTTGACACCAAACCTCTTCACTCCACGAAGTGGTGACACTCTAAGATAGGCTCTATCACCTACTTCATAGGTGACTTCTCTATGCTTAGGATATGCGTAGCTCCTTTGTCGAGACTGTGCTATCTTCAATCTGTCTTTGACAAGCTTGACTTTCTCTTCAGCCTCTTTGATTAGTTCTGGTCCGAACAAACTTATTTATCCCACACCATTCCATAGCAATGGGGTGGTACACTTTATCCTATAGAGAAACTCAAATGGTGCCATCTCAATACTGGTTCCATAGTCTAGATACAGGTTCAATACTGGTGCCATCTCAAATGGTGCCATCTCAATACTGTAAGAAAATTCTGCGTAAGGCAGACTTTCATCCCAACTGGCTCCATAGTCTAGAGCACATGCTCTCAACATATCTTCAAGAATCTGATTAGTCCTTTTTGTCTGTCCATCAGTTTGAGGATGAAATGCAGTGCTGAATTCCAACCTCGTTCCCAATGACTCATGTAGCTGCCACCAAAAATGAGAAGTGAATTGGGTTCCCCTATTAGACACAATACTTTTGGGTACTCCATGTAGACATACAATTCTGCTCATATAGATCTTGGCTAACTTAGCACTTGTGTAAGTTGTCTTCACAGGTATAAAATGAGCCACTTTGGTTAAGCGATCCACTACTACCCAAATCAGGAATAGGTAGTGGTTGAAGCAAACCTGCTGGTTTCTGATGTGGAGATTGTTTGAATGTTTGAATAGTTGATTGAAATTCAAAACATAAATTGATTTAGAAAAAGAAAAATGTTTCAGACAGAAAAAAAATAGGATTTGGACCTAGCCCAGCCGGCCAAGCCCACAAGCCCATCAAACAGCCCAGCTCCCCTCGCCCACGACGAAACGTTTTCCACTCACTTCCAGACCCGCAAAGAGACTGACTGGTGGACCCTTCCCTCACTCCTTTTCCCACTGACCAGCAGACCCCACTTTTCCAGCTCGTCTCCTTCCTCGCGACGACCACGCCGGCCGTTTCTGCCGTTGATGTCGCGGCTTGAATACGCATTGATTCCGCGCCTTAACCTCGCCGTGACTGCAAGCTATTAATCGCCAGCGTCTCCTCCTCCTTTCCCCTCACACACCACTCCCTCTCTGCCCCGAGGCTGCCTCAATTTGAGCTCGCCCTCCCACTGCTCCGACGAGCTTTCTCCTCCAATTCCGGCCAGCACTCGCCACCTCCTGTCTCCCCGACCAAGCTCGCACCTTCACCACTCCTTGGCGCATCTGCCTGTACCCTTTGTTCGACCGCGGGCGCCCCAGAGCATCACCTTCGTCAAGCTCCGACCTCGCCGCCGTCTGTCTCGTCTCCGTCGAGCTCCCCCGGTAAGCCTCGACCGCCCCTCTTCTTCTCGATCATGCGAGCATCTTTGCCTTGGTCTTACGCACATAACCATACCCTCGGTTGGCCTTCTCGTGACCTGTAGCGACGACTCCGACCGCGACCAGGACCACCCGACGTTGTTCTCTACTCCGGCGAGCAATCACAGCTGTACCCGAGCACCCCCTGCCACGACAAGCACACGTCGAGCATCACCACGTCCTCGCGAATCTGGTGAGCATCCTCCCCTCCATTCTAGCGTCCTGTTTCATCAGCGCCGCCGCCGCCAGCAACCATCGCTGCGCCGCCAGAGTTTGGTCAATGCGTTAATAGCCGTAGGATCTGGATCGAACGAACTAGATAGATCATTTAAACGCCGAAGGGGTACGCTTTCTGAACCGTGCGATCTGTTAGATCCAACGCACCGCAGAGCCGATCCGGCCGAACCGATATCGACCAGTTAAATAGCGACGCGTGGCCAGTTCTGTTTAAAAGAGAATTTGAAAAACAGATTTAAGTTGCAATTTGAAAACCCTGTAACTTTTGATCCACACGTCCAAAAATTGCAAACTTTATATCGTTGGAATCAGTGAGACAAGCCCTAGCCAACCATGCCCTTTGTTTAGTCAAAAGCTTCTGGAAAAATGTGTGTTTTTGCAGAAACATTTGTATGCTTGTTAAGATTGTGAAAATTGTTTAAAAATGAATTTGGGGATAAAATCTTTAGCAATTGGTGTGATTTGAATATACTGACCATAGGAAACACGTTTTGGATTCAAAAATGTTTTTAGTGAAGAAAAAGAATGATTCTTTGATTTAAAACCATTTCTAGTCAAATAGAAATGTGGTTTATTTATTAAAAATGATTTTGAAGGAAAACCTTTGGGAAATGTTTTGTTTTAAACTCTCTGACCCCAAACACCAAGTTTTATAGTTTGAAAACATATTTGGTGAACCCTATAGATTAATGCCTTAGTAAAAATATTTCTACACCACATAAAATGATACTTTGTTTTGAAAATGGTTTTGAAGTGAAACCTTTTGTAAAATGACTTTGCCACTTTATAAAATGACCATTAGGTGCCTTTCAAATGTTATGACCCATTAGGAACCACTTTTTCAAACAAAACAAAGCTTGGCATGCTTGCATGCATTACTTTGACTTTGTCATTTTATGTGATGTTTTTCTTGATTGGTAGATTGAGTTTGTGCCTTGCTTGATTGGATTGTAGTGACTTGAAGAGTGTGATTGTTGCAAGGGCAAGGAGTGAACCTATACCCTCTACCAAAAAGGCAAGTGATGCTTCATAATTTTTGTCCCATTACTTTCACTATGCATTAGTGATTTTGCTAAGTAAAACTTGCATGGAATTTATGCTAAGTATAAACCTTGCTATAGGAAACCTAGTAGATGAATCCTTAGTAGGATTTTTACCAAGTTAAGACTCCTACTACTATCCAGCTTAGCCTAGCTAATAAGAAAACATGGGTGGAATATATATTCACACCATGGAAAAATTTCTAAGTCTGAGGACTTGTGTTTTGTTTAATAAAACAACTAAGTTAATGAATCACCTGGGTGGAATGGGACTTTCTTGGTGGTTTTTGGTTGAGTGGTTACACAAGGCTAGGGGACTGGTGAACCTTGTGTATCACACTTGTGGATTGTCACCCAGGAACAAAGAGATTTGAGATGTCAAATGTTGAGAAGCTTCAAGTGCAACCACTTGGCAATATGGGCTCTGCCATGATCATATAGGTTGCAAGAACTTAGCCATATGGACAGTGGGTGGTAGTGTTTGATAGGTTGGAGCGCGTCCATTTTGTTCTAAGGGAAGGCTTCTGAAAGATCTTGTCTTGGGAAACCAAGTCTTGTGGGGAAAGTGCACCACCTCTGCAGAGTGTAAAATCTAAGTACTTAGCCATGTCCCTGGTAAAGGACAATTTGAGCATCAAGACATGGAAGCAATCAAGAATCTCATCATTCAAATTTCTAAGTTAAAAACTTGTGGTTTGAACAAGGGTTATTGAAATCTTCAATCTTTGATTTAGGGTTGCCTTGGAAAAGATTTTGTCAAAACAAAAACTTAGTATTTTCAAAATGATAAGGAAAATATATTTTGAGCAATGCAAGCCTCAACTCCACTTAGCTAAATGCATATAGATGATAGACTCCACCATACTACCATAGTATCACTTGCCAATACAATTCAAATGTATTGACCCTTGTGGCTGTAACTTGTTATGTTGTAGGTTTGATTGTTTTTAGTGAGGATTGATTGATTAGGATTACGAAGTCTACAACCAACATGTCTGCCTGTGGCACTTTGAAGATGAAGGACCCCATGCTTATAGATTTCTGCTGCAATGTAATGTAATAGCCAATGAGCTATGTAAGATGTAATAGAATTATGTTATTCCTGGTTATAAAGTTGTATTATGACCTTTGTTTCTTGATATTACATCTTAACTGTGGATGCTAGCTATTGATCCAGGGACTAGCATTGTAAACACAGGGGACTCCACCTTATGTTGTGTAAAGGTTGGGCCACTCCCTCTATAGTTGTGTGCTTCTTGTAAAATCAGTTTCCGAAGCTCCGGATCTTGTGGAACACAGATACGTTTTCCATGCCATAAAGTACCCTGTTCGTCTTCATGGAATCCTTTGGCTTTTCCCTTGCCAATCTTTTCCTTAATCTCTTCAATTTCCTTATCTGCCTTTTGGGCTTCTTTGATTTTATCCAACAAAGTGGGTTGAACATCCAAAGACATGAGATGTCCCTCAGGCACAATCTCCAATCTAAGATCTCTAAATTGGGCACACAAATCATCTAGCAATTCTCCCTTAGTAAGGCCATTCACAAAAACCTTACGGCTTAGTGCATCCGCTACAACATTTGCTTTACCGGGGTGGTATTGCAAACTCAAGTCATAGTCCTTGATGAGTTCTAGCCATCTTCTTTGTCTCATGTTAATTTCTTTCTGTGTGAAGATATACTTCAAACTCTTGTGATCTGTGAACACTTCACATCGTTTTCCCAAAAGATAGTGCCTCCATGTTTTGAGTGCATGGACAACAGAGGCTAACTCTAAATCATGAGTAGGGTAGTTTACCTCATGAGTTTTGAGTTGTCTCGAGGCATAAGCCAGAACTTTCCCTTCTTGCATAAGTACTGCACCTAGTCCATGATGAGATGCATCACAATATACTTGGAAATCTTTCTCCAAATCTGGCAAACATAAGACTGGTGCTGTCACTAGTCTCTTCTTCAATTCTTGGAAACTGAGTTCACAACCTTCAGACCAAGCAAATTTCTTATCTTTCTTTAGCAATTATGTCATGGGTTTTGCTACCTTGGAGAAATTCTCAATAAATCTTCTGTAGTATCCTGCCAAGCCAAGGAAACTACGAACCTCTTTTACTGACTTAGGAGATTCCCATTCAGTTACAGCTGAAACTTTAGCAGGATCAACTACTACACCATCTCCCGACACAACGTGTCCAAGAAATCCAACTTCATTTAACCAAAATTCACACTTGCTGAATTTGGCATATAGCTTATGCTCTCTAAGCTTCTCAAGTATCAAACGTAAATGTCCTTCATGCTCTTCTTTGCTCTTGGAGTAGATCAAAATGTCATCGATGAAAACGACAACAAACTTATCAAGAAATTCCATGAACACCTTGTTCATCATATTCATGAAGTATGCTGGTGCATTGGTCAAACCAAATGGCATCACGGTATACTCATACAATCCATACCTTGTGGTGAAAGCTGTCTTAGGTATGTCTTGTTCCCTTATCTTGAGCTGGAGATGCACCAGTATCAAAGAGAACAAATGCTGGAACAGAATTGAGTTTGAACTTACCAGCAACAGCATCAGGTTCCTCATAGATTTCTTCCACATTGATGTGGTTCACTTGTCCCTTTTGAAAAGGGTTGGGCTTGTTGGGTCCTTCAACTTTCTTTTCTGGGCATTCATTTGCATAATGCCCCATCTTCTTGCACTTGAAACATTCAACCTGACTAAGATCCTTCTTGACAGGCTGGCTTCCACTGCCACTTCCACTTCCATTGTGGTGGCTCTTATATCCACCCTTGTGATTCTTGTACTTATCATTGTCATGACTACAATTGTGCTTGTTGTCATGATAACGGTTGTGGCTGTGGTGCTTGTTGAATTTCCCATGCTTGTGGGATCCAGAACTCCCACTGTCATCATAATGTGAATGCTTGTGAGACGATCCCGAGCTGTGCTTGTCAGAGTGCTTTCTCTTCCTGCTTTCCACTTGTTTCCTTTTGCTCGCCAAAATAGCAGCCTTGTCACAGAGAGACGGGTATGTGGGAACATAGGCTACAGCTAACTGCAAGTTCAATTCATCATTCAACCCTTCAAGGAACTTTTCCATCCTCTTAGCATCAGTGTCAACTTCATCCGGTGCATAACGCGCCAGATTGTTGAACTCTTCAATATATTCAGCCACGCTGCGGTGGCGCTGCTTCAAGTTATGGAAGTCTTCTTCAAACTCATCACTCCGGATGAGATGTGAGTGGTACGGAAATCATCTTCAAAGATAACCCATGTCACATCTTCAATGGGAGTGGTGATTTGGAAGTTATCCCACCAAGTGGCTGCTGGTCCTTCCAACAAGTGAGCTGCAAATCTGACTTTCTCTTCATCAGTACAACCAACTGTTACCAAGTCCTTGTTCACAGAACGTAGCCAATCATTGGCCACCATAGGATCAGTAGTTCCTGAGAACTTTGCTGGCCTCAGTCTCAAGAACCTGGTAAGCATGTCGAAACCCGGTGGGTTGTTCTGATTGTTGTTGTTGTTGTTGTTGTTGTTGTTGTTGTTGTTGTTGTTGTTGTTGTTGTTGTTGTTGTTGTTGTTGTTGTTGTTGTTGTTGTTGTTGTTGTTGTTGTTGTTGTTGTTGTTGTTGTTGTTGTTGTTGTTGTTGTTGTTGTTGTTGTTGTTGTTGTTGTTGTTGTTGTTGTTGTTGTTGTTTGTTGTTGTTGTTGTTGTTGTTGTTGTTGTTGTTGTTGTTGTTGTTGTTGTTGTTGTTGTTGTTGTTGTTGTTGTTGTTGTTGTTGTTGTTGTTGTTGTTGTTGTTGTTGTTGTTGTTGTTGTTGTTGTTGTTGTTGTTGTTGTTGTTGTTGTTGTTGTTGTTGTTGTTGTTGTTGTTGTTGTTGTTGTGTTGTTGTTGTTGTTGTTGTTGTTGTTGTTGTTGTTGTTGTTGTTGTTGTTGTTGTTGTTGTTGTTGTTGTTGTTGTTGTTGTTGTTGTTGTTGTTGTTGTTGTTGTTGTTGTTGTTGTTGTTGTTGTTGTTGTTGTTGTTGTTGTTGTTGTTGTTGTTGTTCTGATTCTGGATGAACGTAGTCATCATTTGCATCAGCTGAGTCTGAGCTGTCATCATTTGCTGCATCTCAGGGGTGATGTTGTTGTTGTTGGGGTTGGGATTGGCACGTCGGGGAGGCATCTGTGGTTTGTTCAATAGAGATAAGAATGAGATACCCATAGATGCTAACATGCACAATACGTCACATAAACAATCACCAAACATGCATCATAATAATAATAGTTCAACAACATAGACAACAAGTTTGCAAAGTAAACACACCAATAGCAAGCCATCCACATGTTGGATGGTCATTGCAAATCAATAATCAAAGACATGATAGATAAAGGTAAATGAGTAGTCATCACTACTCCTCGGCATCAACCTCCTCATCAACAAATGTAAGACCTGCATTCTCCATAGAGGTCTTGTATTCCTCGACATTGGTGGTCAAGGTCTCTACTTTGGATTTGAGAGCCCTCTTCTATGAACGAAGCCTCTCTATCACGGTCTGCTGATGCTCGAGTTCGAAGTCCTTGGACTCTAGTTCTGCAGTCATGTCTCGAATCCTCTTGTTCCTATCTTGGACTCGCTTCTCTTGACTCTTGAACTTTCTGTCCTGACTCTCAAACTTGGCCTCCATCTCTTTGACTATCTCATCTTGCTCCGCGAAGAGCTTGTCCTTCTCACGAAGCTGCACCTGGAGTTCGTCATTGCTAAGCATGACGTTGGTCCTATCAGTGTCTATGTGCCTAAGAAGAACCTCTAGGTCCTGGAGGTATAGGCGAATCGGCTCTGCCGTCTCTCTCGAAGTATCCTCAAAGTCAATGGCCTCACCATCATCATCACGTCTACCAAAGGTGTGGAAGTGAGTACCTCTAACCTCTCGAGAGTGTCTCCCTAGTAAACGTCCTATCAAATCCTGCATGACTACCTCAAGGCCTCTCTCCTTGTCATCATGCATGAGCTTGAAGATGATGGACTCCGTGGCTGGCTTAGTCTGGCATCCTAGCTGATTAACCTTGAAGCCCCAAAGGTCTTTCCTCTCAAACTTGGTGAGGGGAAGCATCATGATAGTAGGAAGAGGGAGATTGAGCAGACTAGTGAGCTCAATGATACGAGGGCCAAATCGAGTTCCCTTGAACTCTTCAGCCGTGCTGATAGTAACATTAGGCATCTATTTATAAGATAGAAAAATTTAGGATCAACACAATTTAAGACAATTTACAAGACAAGGCATCACATGCATAACTTTGGAAATCAAAACACACAATTCATGGCATACATAACACAAACAACCTAGTTTCAATATAACTTAGTAAATTTTTGGAAATGTAATGATGAGTGTGGTGGTCCAACTAATAAGGCTCAATTCTTCTTTCACTTTCTAATCTAAAGGCTAACAATGCATCCTTCTATCAAAGAAGATTAGAAAAGTTTACTAGAAGAATAAGACCAGTGTGGAAGTTTGTTGAAATTTTTTCCTTAGTGGTTTCCAATCCTAGGGTCATAATCCTACATGCAACACAGTGCTCTGATACCATCTGTAAAATCCCTCCCTTTATAAAGGTAAGGATCCCTGTGATTGCAATGCTAGTCCCTAGATCAATGCTTGGATCCACAGTTTAAGATGAAGTACACAAAAACAAAGGTCATTATTACAAGTCATTCCAGAGAAAACATAGTCTTTTACAACTCCATGGCCACAGGCCTAATACAAGAGTTCAAATATAATATAAGATAAACAAGTCTTCATCTTCATGTGCCACAGGCAAGCATGTTGAGTGTAGACTCATGACTCCTATTCATCATCAGAATATCCTGCAACATCACAAGTTACAGCCACAGTGGGTCAATACATTGGAATAGTATTGGCAAGTGATACATTAGTAGAATATTGGTGGACTAGATACTATATGCATTTTTGGCTAAGTGTAGCTTAGGCTTGCTTTGCTCAAAATAGGTTTTTGCCTATTAGTTGAAAACACTAAGTTTTTGTTTGTCAAAAACTTTTCCCAAGGAACCACCAATAGACATTGGGGTCCTTCACCCTTGTTCAACCACAAGTTTTTACTTAGAAATTGGGATGAGGAGATTCTTGATAGCTTCCATATCTTGATGCTCAAGTTGTCCAATACTAGGGACATGGCTAAGTACTTAGATTCTTCCATCTGCAGAGGTTGTGCACTTTCCCCACAAGACTTGATTTTCACCAAGACAGGACCTTTCAGAAGCCTTCCCTTAGACCAAATGGACGTGTTCCAACCTATCATCCCACTACCACCAACTGTCCAAATGGCTAAGTTATTGCATCCTATATGATCCAGGCAGAGCCCATATTGCCAAGTGGCTGCACTAGAAGCTTCTTAACATATGGCATCTCAAATCCCTTTGTTCCTGGGTGGCTTTCCACAAGTGTGATACACAAGGTAACCATAGAAATGGGCCTTGTGTAACCACTCAACATAAACCATTCCTTCCATTCCACCCAGGTGTTTCATTCACTTAGTTGTTTTGTTAAGCAAAAACATAGTCCAAATACTTAGAAATATTTATTCATAGCATGAATATAACCACCCTTGGTTGATACTAGCTAGGCTAAGCATGGCATTGATAAGACGTAGAAATATTTCTAGCAATTATACAACTACTAGGATTTCCCAAGCATATCATATAGATGAAAATATCCATGCAAGTCTAGCAAAACATTTCTAATGCATATTTGAAATCATAGGAATAAAATCATGAAGCACCACTTGCCTTGGTAGTTTGGAGAGTAGCTACAATCCTCACAATCACAATCACTATTTGCACCAAAATTTACACATAAAATGATAGCACCAAATCACATACAAAACAAATATAAGCAAAAATATATGGATGCATGCAATATGATATGTGATGGTTTTTCTATACTCAACAAGACAAGTGCACAGTGCTGATTCATAAAAAATTTCAAAACTTGGCAAACAACCTTTATTTGAGTATTAAAACATTTCCCAAATATTTGTTATACACAAAATAGGCCTGCACATGTTTCTGTAAAAATAACCATTTTAACAGAAACAAAACATTAAACACATTGCATATATAGAAAGGGCTTTCTCTCCTGATTCCATTGATATAAAATTTGTCAAATTTGGACGTGGGAATCAAAAGTTATGAATTAAACAAGTTTAAACATCTATTAGATCTAAATTCATATTTTAAATCAAACTCTCAGACACGCGGCGTGTTCCTATTGGTTGATACCGATTCGTGTGGATCGATCAACGAGGGCCGTTAGATTTAAGTGGCAGCACACAGTCAGATCTGCGCGTAATGGTTCGATTAAGTGATCTAATCCTGAGCCTCAGATCCAGATCCAACGGCAGCTAAGCTTGCGACCGGAGACTGGTGGCGCTAGCGGCGGCGACTGGTGGCAGCGGCTTTGTCAGAGTCGTTGCCGACGTTCTAGGTCGTGCGGGAGAGGGGGAAGGGGCTTACTGTGCTCGCCGTGTGCTGCTGATGCTCAAGTCGGGCTTCGATGGCGAAGGGGCGTGCGAAGTTGGTCGCTGGAGCTCGTCGGAGTCCTACACGGCGTCGGGTGGCTGCAGACGGAGTTGTTGCCGACGCTCTGGACCGTCCTAGTACAAACCAAAGGCATCAGTAGCTGCGCAAGGACAAGGCGAACCTAGTCATATGCAAGAGGGGTCAAGGGGCGCTCGATTCGTACCATGATTTCTCGTCGGAGTTGAGTGGCGGCTCTGGTGGTTGCGGCTGGGAAGGAAAACGGCGACCTGGGTCACGAGCAGGCAAACTAGGGATGTTAGCAGATGCACAAGGACGTGGTGGTCATGCTGGTTTGAACCAGAGGCAGAGGGGCGGTCGAAGTTTACCGGAATCGCCCGCCGGAGTGCGTCTGTGCAGCGGCGGAGTGAGCTCGAATACGCGCAGCCTGGTGGCGGAGTGGTGGCGCTAGGTGAGGGGAAATGCTCGCGGTGCAGAGGGGGTTAAATATCCAGGAGGGGGCAGCGATTACGCGCTGTATCAATGGCAATAACGCAGGCAATGACTGCGGCGAGGTAACGGCGGAGCGCCTCGGCCGCGCGTTGATTGGGAAAGATGCTGACGGGGCAAGGTGGGGTCTGGTTGTCAGTAGGTGGGTGCATGCGGGTGCGGTGAGAAACAGAGGGAGAGGGGGAAACCCAAGTGGGCTGGTTGTTGGGCTGGTTTCGCTGTTGGGCCAAAAGCCTGGCGTCGACCTTTTTCCTTTTCTCTATTCTTTTTCCATTTCTGTTTCAATTTTCTGAATCCATTTTCAAACAAATTCAAATGCCATTTGAATTCAAATTTGTTCTGGACTTTTTTAGAGTGTAACACTCATATTTCTGGGTATAAGAACATGTGGTCTCACTGTATTACATTGGTCCTTTTGATCAAACAAAATAAACAGTGTCTTAGCACTTGATTTGAACAAGTTTTGAAAATGGTTTTTAAATCCATATCTGTTTTGTAAATTTTGGTTTTAGTACTAGCAATTCATGCAAAAGAATCTGAGAGCAACAAGGTTTGGTTTTGAACAAATAATCTCCCATTGGAGAGTAGCATTTGATTTATTGTTGATCACATAAAATCATAGCTCTCAAGTTCTATTTTCTTTCAAATGAGTTTGAGTTTTGATCCCTAAATGATATGCATGCATGCATGATATGAAATCTTTGAAAACATGATTTTAGGGATGTTACAAAATATTGCTGTATTGCACATATTTTCTTATGGATATTGATCAGTCCAAAATTTACGCATTTTACATTTTTTTTTGAATTAATAGAGTAGGGATTTTTGTATTTCATAGTGTTCGTGCGCACCTTTTTGTCTTTATTTAACAAGGTTCCAAATTCATTCATTCTATTGTGAACATATCAATTGGAGCTATCATATTATACTATAATATGACATTTTTAAGTGATAAAAGTCATTTTATGGATTTACCTTTGCTCCTAGGAACATACCAATCAAGGAGAGGCATCCAATGCCGGTAACGACCTACGGTATGGGCGGGGCCCTCCCGTACCGTCTACCCGTACAATGCGCCATCGGGACCGACTCGTCAAATACTTTCCCCTGGCAAAGACGACAGGGGGATCCGACATTCAAAACCACTAGAAACCACCAAAAACCACATCTGAAAGGGATCTGAAGGAGGAACTTGGCCGGGGAGAAATCCATGCCGATCCACGGATTATTGGAGGACAATGCATCATTCCTTTCATCATCAACCGCTGCATCTCTACATCACCATCATTACCTCTACCCTTCATCCATTAGATGTTGTTGTAATTCTAGATCCAATTATGGTTTGCACTAGATCTATTTCATTCTTTCATCCATCCATTTTATTATGATGATGTTGTTGATTGCTTCCATGTGTGATTAGTTCCTTTGTTCTTGGGGAGATGGAGAAACCCTAGCACTATTATGAATTTGCAATAAATATGATCTATTCTTGTGTCCATATGACTCGCCGGTCTATCATTGATTTATGTTTTGTGTTTGATCTCTCTCTCTTTAGATGGTATGTGAAAGTCGACCACATACTATTTTCACCCGGGACTAAATGGAGGGAGAAACCTTTTGGACGTGCTTTGGGATCGTACCCGGAATGGCCCCGTGATAGATTGGCGCCGGCTCATGAACTACATGGTCAAATGGGGCATAAAGAGGGACTCCCTAAGCTAATTACGATATCCATGGGGAAACCATTAATTGCGATGGTCTATATGTGTGATTGCTCTCAGGCATCGCAGTGGTTATTTAGAGGTGACCTCACTCTTGTCTCAACAAAGTGGCTTCCTACGAGCCTTGTAGTGAATATCTTATTATGTAGCTCTCTCTACACATTTCATGACACAAGAAGTATGTTATATTAAATTATTAATAATGAAACACCATGCTAGAGGAGTATCCTACATCCCCGAGTACATTTTATCCCTATTGCATTCCACCATGCTTTCACACAATATTGTTACTTGCTTTATTTTAATTGTTTTAATTACTTTTCTACACACAACCAAAAACCTTCCAAACAACCTTTAGTTGAAATCAAAGGCAGGTTACAAGTATCCTTTGGTAGATAGTGACGAGGGGCATAAAGACCTTTACCAATAGCTCTCTATGGGTTCGATATCTTTACTTCGAAACTAGCTACAATTGATGTGTCACTTGCAGTCATCATGCTATTTTCTGGCACCGTTGCCAGGGAGCTAAGAGTTTCCTAATTGATTTAGTAAAGTTTCTTACTAGTTTCAGGTAAGCACCATGACTGAACTTAGACTGATGAATCAGCTCGATGCAATTAAATACCGTGGTAAGTTCAATAGAGGACTTGTCAAAGAATTCCCGAGTAGGAGCGAATCAGAATACGAGTTCAATCCTTGCGTTATTGCTATCATTAAACAAAAGACTTTGGCAGGAGATGATGAGGATCCTTACACACAATGCATTTTACTGAGCTATGTTGGACTCTTAAACTGAGAGGCTATTCTGATGATGAATTAAAACTTAAACTGTTTAGCCCATCTCTAACCAATACTTCTTTAGCTTGGTATAGAATTTGTCTTGCAAAGAAAGTAGATACTTTGAAGAAACTTAAAGGAGAATTTGTTATTCGATTCTTTCCCAAGGTAAAGACTGCTGAAGTAAGAAGGGCAATTACAAACTTCAAGAACCGCCTAGGTGAAGTCTTGGTAAGGGCCTTCAAAAGGTATAAGACTCTACTTCATAAATGTCCCCATCATGATTTACCTGAATGGTATGTTTTACACATCTTTTATGGAGGACTTAATCAAGAAACTAAACATGAGCTAGACATCAATTCCGGAGGCTCCTTTATGGAGTTAACTATAGCTAAAGCTTGGGATATTTTAGAATGAATATTCCATAATAGAGAAACATGGAGATTTGATTTACGTGGCGAAGGAGGTATAGAAATTGAATATGATTGTCTCAATGCTTATAAAGAATCCGGTAAGGTGAAAGAAACTACTGATGAATTTCAACTTGATGATGATATTGTTTTGCAAATTCTTCAATCTTTTATAGAACATATTGAGGCTCCTAAGAAGGTTTGGCTCCATTACACTCCGCCACCCGAGCCAACTGTAGAAGATGACCCAAAAATTATAGCTCCAATTGAACCATAATGGGAGGTATCCCCATATGTTGACCCCCTTCCTTTCACAAAGATGACATGGAAACATATGATGGCTCAGCAGTTGGAAGATCAACGAAAAGAAGAAGAGCTATTCCTGAAGTCACTAGAAGAAGAAGCACAAAGGAAGACATCCTAACCATTTTTTCTCATTGCAACGTGATTGAGATTGATACTGAAGCTTCGTAGTTTGTTGAAGGTAAGGTAAAATCTAAAGAAGTTCGTAAGGATATTCTCCCATGTACCTTCGGAGGAACTTCCTACTATGGCCTCTATGACATAGGGACAACTTTGAACGTGATTCCTTTTAACTTTTATTTAAAAATTCAAAATGAATTAGCACCTGGTGGACTAGAGGATACAAATATGACTATAATTCTTGCAGATAAAACACTTAGAGTCCCTATGGGAATAATTAGAGATGTTCGACTTCATGTTAGGCCATACAAATACCCCATTGATTTCGTGCTAATTGATATGCCTACCGATGTTTATTGCCCATCATTTTTGGAAGAACCTTCCTGAATACTGCAGGACCAAACATAGATTGTAAGAGACAAATTGTGTCTCAAGTTTGGTGAAGAGAAAATGGATTTTCATTTCTCCAAATTTGACCATAAGCCAGCCATTGAAGAACTAGATGATGGTGGGTATGGACGTGAGGAAGAAGGTAATATTGTAATTTTGGCCTTGGTAGTTATTGATACTCCTTATGATGATTTAGCAAGAAGCTTAGTCAATAATAATAATATCTTTTATGACATAGAGAAAACTGAAATTGATGATTATATTTTTTTGACTGCAAGACTGTGAGGAAAAATCCCCACAGCAATTTATTATTAAAAATAAAGGATACAAAGTCAAAAGAAATACTTACAAAAGCTAAAAGAAAAAGCTACTAATTACAAACAGGATCAAAAAGCATCTGACTTGATCCCTAGTGTAAACCATCTAACCAAGCTAACAGCGATGCTCTCCATTTCTTCTTAATTCTATATTGAAGCAGATTGATGTCATGAATAAATCTTGATTTCCATTGAGAGAAAGATGGCCTCTGATGGTTAAATATTTTATCATTTTAGATTAACCAAATATTACCCGAGGTGGAGACCAAGATTAATCAAGAATATGAAGAACCTATAAGAAAGGGAGATGAGGCTTCCCCCCTCCTATCCTCAAAACTTTACCAAAGGAATTAAAATATAGGTTTTTGATGATACCAATAGATTTCCTGATATTATAAGTTCTAACCTTGCAGAAAAAGAAGAGGATAATTTGATGAAATTTCTTCAGATGCATAGAAATGCCCTTGGTTATTTGATAAGTGACTTAAAGGGGATCAGTCCTTTGATAGCCACCCATAGTATATTCATAGAGGAAGGCGCCTAGCCGGTCGCAGACTTTCAGCGACATCTCAAACTCACATGAAAGAGGAGGTAAGAAAATAAATAATATGTTTGCTAGATGCAGGAATCATCTTTCATGTAGAAGAGAGTGAATGGGTAAGTCCTGTTCATTGTGTTCCCAAGAAATGTGAATTTACTATTGTTGAAAATGAACATAATGAGATGGTACCTACAAGTACAATTGTTGAACACATGATGTGCATTGACTATAGAAAACTTAATAAAGAAACAAGAAAAGATCAATATCCACTTCCGTTTATAGATCAAACTTTAGAGAGGCTAGCTGTAAGGGTCCCAACCTTTAAATAAGGTAGAGTCCCCTGTGTTTACAATGCTAGTCCCTGGATCAATAGCTAGCATCCACAGTTAAGTTGTAATATCAAGAAACAAAGGTCATAATATAACTTTATAACCAGGAATAACATAATTTTATTACATCTTACATAGCTCATTTGGCTAATACATTACATTGCAGCGGAATAACTATAAGCATGGGGTCCTTCATCTTCAAAGTGCCACAGGCAGACATGTTGGTTGTAGACTTTGTAATCCTAATCAACACACTTCACTAAAACAATCAAACCTGCAACATAACAAGTTACAGCCACAAGGGTCAATACATTTGAATTGTATTGGCAAGTGATACTATGGTAGTATGGTGGAGTCTATCAACTATATGCATTTGGCTAAGTGGAGTTGAGGTTTGCATTGCTCAAAATATATTTTTCCTTAACATTTGAAAACACTAAGTTTTTGCTTGACAAAAATCATTTTCTCAATCAAAGATTGAAGATCCTTTAACCTTGTTCAAACCACAACTTTTTATCTTAGAAATTTGAATGATGAGATTCTTGATTGCTTCCATGTATTGATGCTCAAATTGTCCTTTACCAGGGACATGTCTAAGTACTTAGATTTTACACTCTGTAGAGGTGGTGCACTTTCCCCACAAGACTTGGTTTCACCAAGACAAGATCTTTCAGAAGCCTTTCCTTAGACCAAATGGACGCGTTCCAACCTATCATTCACTACTACCAACTGTCCAAATGGCTAAGTTCTAGCAACCTATATGATCCAGGCAGAGCCCATAATGCCAAGTGGTTGCACTTGAAGCTTCTCAACATTTGACATCTCAAATCTCTTTGTTCCTGGTGGCCATCCACAAGTGAGATACACAAGGTCAACCATAAACATGGGCCTTGTGAACCACTCAACCAAAAACCACCAAGCAATTACCATTCCACCCAGGTGATTCATTAACTTAGTTGTTTTATTAATCAAAAACACAAGTCCTCAGACTTAGAAATTTTTCTATAGTATGAATATATTTCCACCTTTGTTTTCTATTAGCTAAGCTAAGAATGATAGTAGTAGGAGTCTTAACTTAGGAAAATTTTTACTAAGGTTTCATCTACTAGGTTTTCCTATAGCAAGGTTTATTCTTAGCAAAATTTCCATGCAAGTTTTACTTAGAGAAAATCACTAATGCATAGTGAAAGTAATGGGACAAAAGTATGAAGCATCATGTCACATCCCAAGATTTTCCAAATCTGGTAATGTGAAAATAAAAGAATAAAATAAAACTTTGTTTAATTTTCAGGGCCAGAAGAATTTTTTTTTTAAATTCAATTGGAACTTTAAACCCATTTGAATTAAATAAAACCTAAAGGGATTTAAAAAAACATTTAATAAAAGGAAAAATAAAACATTTGGAAATACTATTTTGAAACAATTAAATGAAAAGATTTGTTTTCAAATGAAATAGATGTTTTACAAATAAGGATTATTTTATAAAGCCAAATTAAACCTTGACCAAGCTTTGGAATTAAAACATTTTATAAAATTAGCAAAGGTTTATTTAAATAAAATAAAAAGGATTTAATATCCAACTTTATTTAAATAAAAGGATTTATCATTTTAATTAAAATATCAAAACTTATTAAATTATTTTAATAAGTTTTCTAAGTATTTTATTTTCTTAATTAAAACATACTGATTTGGTTTTGAAAATATTTAGGTTTCAAATAAGGATTTTTATTAATCAAATTCTATTTGATTTAATAACTAAGGCCCATTTTATTTAATTATTAATGGACCCAAAAATAAAAGATTATTTTATTTTAAACAAGTCTTCCAAATATTCTTTATTTCCAAATAAAACCTACTGTTTGGGTTTTGAAAGCATTTGGATTTCAAATGAAGATTTTATTAAATAAAGCAAACCTTGTTTTATTAATAAACCATTTATTTAATTAATAAAAGGAACCTAAAAGATTTAAATATTATATTTATTTTGGAAGTTGGTTTATGCTACTAAACAGAACCAAATTCATAGCTACAGAGTTTGTAGAATGTTTGAATTGAATTGAGTATGATTTGTTTGTTTGGAATTTCAAAACAGAAATCAGAAATGGAAAAAGAAAAGTTACAAATTAAAAAAATAATAATAAGAAATGGACCTGACCCAGCCGGCCAAGCCCAGGAAGCCCATCAACCAGCCCAACTCTCCTTTCCGAGGAAAAACGTTTCACACTACATCTCTGACCCGCAAAGAGAATGACCAGTGGACCCTACCCTCGTTTCTTTTCCCACTGACCGATGGACCCCACCGCTCTTGTTCTTCTCTCACATCCGCACGACCCCTTCTTCCTCCCTCGTCGCCGTTTCCTGCTGTGATTCCACGGACTTAATTTGTCATAATGCCGCCAACATTACTCGCTTTGACTGTGCTCGATAAAACGCCAGCTCCTTCTCTTCCGTTCCCCTCAGACGCCAACCTCTCTTCGCCACCAGGCCGCCCCAATTTCTCCTCGAACTCCACTGTCTCCGACGACCTTCTTCATCAATTCCGGCCACACACTGCCTCCCCTTGCCCCATTGACCAAGCACGCAGCTTCCCCACTCCCAGACGCTTCTTCTCGTGCCTTCCGTTCGACCGCGGGAGCCCCAAAGAGTCGACTAGGACAAGCTCTGACAGCGCCACCGTCTGTCTCATCTCCGTCGAACTTTCCCCTGTAAGTACTGACCGCCCTGCGCCTTCTCATTCACACGAGGAGCTTTGTCTTGGTTCCGCGCATCTAACCATGTCATCATTTCGCCTTGGGGTGATCCACAGTGCCGTCCACGACGACCACCTGAAGCACCCGACGCCGTCCTCCACTCCGGCGAGCAATCCTGCCAAGATCAGAACACCCCTCGCCCGACCAACACCTCCTCGAGCATCACCGTGACCTCCTGAACCCGGTGAGCTTCCTCTCCTCCTCTCTCGCTTCCTTGAACCACCGTAGCACCACCACCTGGCCGTGCGCCGCCTCTAGCCACCGTCAGCGCCGCCCGCATATGGTCAAACTCGTCAGTACCGTTCGATCTAGATCTAGCGCCCACGATTAGTTCACTTATCATCGAAGGGGTACGCGTCCAGGACCGTGCGATTGATCAGATCCAAAGCCCCACAGCCGCGATCCACGCGAAGCGGTACCCGCGAATAGCAACACGCCGCGTGTCACGTGCTTTGTTTAAAACAGATTTGAAATCTGATTTAGATAAGAATTTCAAACCCTTGTAACTTTCAAACCACACGTCCAAATTTTACAAATTTTATATCAATGAATTCAGGAGAACAAGACCTAGCCAACCATGGCCTTAGTTTAGAAAATAGTATCTGTTAGCTTGTTTAAATTTGCAGAAACATTTGTGTACTTGTTTAGAGTAGAAAAATTGTTTAAAATTGATTTTAGGATTAAAACTTTTGCAAAAAGGTTTGTAGTGACCATACTGACCCTAGGAACCAACCCTTGGTGTTAGAAATGATTTTGGTAAGAATTTAGGTTGAATTATTTAACTTAGCCATTTTCTAGCCAAATAAAAATTATTGATTTTATTATGGAAATGTTCTTGCAAGGAAAACTTTGGGAAAATGTTTTGGACCAAACCTACTGACCCAAAACACCAAGCTTTGCCAAGAGCAACTCACTTGGTGAAAAACATAAAGTTTTGCTTTGATAAAAATAATTTTCACCACATAAAATGATGAATGGATTTTAAAAATGGTCTTGAGATAAAACCCATTTGCAAATGACTTTGCCATTTTGGTAAATGACCAATTTGGAACCTTACAAAGTTATAAACCTAGAAGAGACCAACCTTGCAATAAAACCCTCCTTTGCATGACTTAGATTCCATTTTCTTTGTGAGTGTGAAATTGTTGTTTGATTTTGGTGTGGAATGTTAGTTGATTTTGGGTTTTGCTTGATTGACTTGTAGTGAATATAGAAAAGTGTGAGATTAGCAAGATCAAGGAGTGAACCACCATTCCCTACCAAAAAGGCAAGTTACACTATCATACAAAAGTCCTACTATTTTCATTATACTTAGTGGATTTTGTAAACATGCATGAAAATGTTTTATACTTATACTATGCTATATCCTAATAGGATTCCCTATACACTCCCTAGTGAAAATATTGAAGTTGTACATGCTTAGCCATGCTATGTTTTGAAAAGAGATACATGTTGAGATTTTACAAAGGTTGAGGAAAGGACTTGTGTTTTATATAATAAAACAAGGACTCAATGAACCACCTAGGTGGAGGATACTTGAAGTTTGGAGAAGGTGGCAACAAAAGGAACCATGTCTATGGTAATCACTTGGTGTTGTGCTCCAAATGAAAACCACCTAGGAAACTTAGAGATTGAACATGTTTCTCCAATTGTGGCTTTCGTGTGCAACCACATGCTATTATGGCTCTGGCTTAGTCAACTACATTAGGAAGACCCATACATTGTCTTTAGTTACCGGACATGGGGATCTGGAATGCTTCATGGGGGCTGAAGACAAGCTAGCAATGATGTATGGGAGGACCTTTTGGAAAGACTTCGTCACATTCTCAGTCTGCCAGTACTCCGTCTTGGTGAGCACTAATCCAGTAGGCCACTGGTGGCAACAAGATGGGATTGTGTCATGTGGTTAAAGTGTACTCCTTCTGCAGAAGTTAATAAAATCTAAGTACTTAGCCGTGTCCTCGGTTATGGACAATATTGAGCAACTAAAGTTTGAACCATGGGAGATCTCGACATTCCAACTTCTAATAAAAAAACTTGATGCACTTGGGGGTACCAAGGAATTCAAAGAGATTTTGTTAAGCTTGTTGCACTTGGGGTTACCAAGGTGCTCAAGAGCATGATGTACTTGGGGTTACCAAGGAACTCATGAGATTTCATAAAATTTGTTGCACTTGGGGTTACCAAGTAGCTCAAGGGAATTTTGACAAGGACTTGAACACTTGAGTTTCTACCAAGGAGTTCAAGGAACTTGGAAAAAGAGATTTGACAAAGGACCAAAACCATTTTGAAAATATAGGATAAATATTGCTTTAAGCAAATGAGCCTAAAACTCTACTTAGCCAAATATGCATGTAATGATAGGATCCACTCATATTATACATAGTAGTGAAGCTTGCCAATACAATTCAAATGTATTGACCCTTGTGGCTGTAACTTGTAATGTTGCAGGTTTGATAGATTTTAGTGAAGATTGTTTGATTAGGATTACAAAGTCTACAACCAACATCTGCCTGTGGCACCTTGAAGATGAAGGACCCCATGACTATAGTTATTCCGCTGCAATGAAATGTAATAGCCAAATGAGCTATGTATGATGTAATAAAATTATGTTATTCCTGGTTATAAAGTTATGTTATGACCTTTGTATCTTGATATTACATCTTAACTGTGGATGCTAGCTATTGATCCAGGGACTAGCATAGTAAAACACAGGAGGGATCTACCTTACCAGGTTGAGACCTCTACAGATGGTATCAGAGCATTGTGTTGCCTGTAGAAATTGTAAACCTAGGATTGGACAAAAACCCTTAGGAAAATAGGAGTTGTACTTGTTCCAAAAACTTATTTACAAAAACACTTGTAAATTCTTTCCTCAACCACTTTGATTTCAACTCTACATCTCATCTATTTCAAACTTGATGGAAAACCTACCCATGGCCAAAGACTACACCATATGCAAAGGACTTCCTCAACTTCTTCAACTCTAATGACCTCAACTTCTTCAACTCTAATGACTTCAACATCTTCAGCATATCCACCAAGGACTACAAGTGAGACAAGGGAATCCTACTCAAAATTTAGAGACTGAGGGAATGCAAACTAAGAAGAAACCATCAACAACTTTGAAGTATTGTGACCAAGAGTTCTTCTCAAGGAAACCATGATCTCATGCAAGAAGAATCAACCAAGAAGAATGGAAAGATCACAAGTAAACCATATAGATGGACCACCATAATTTAGTTAAGTCAAACCACCAACTTATGTGGTGTAACAAAAATATTTTGTTGCCTAAGATTGTGCTTGAACTTTGTTGTTTGAGTGCAAAGATGTTGTGAATGTTTGGTTTGTGATTGCATGCACATTGTTTGTGTGAATTGTGATGTGTGTAATTAGAATTGATTCCTTAGAAATAACTTGCCTATTCTAACCTCCCTTCAACCCAAACAGATGACTACTCCAAAAGACTCCAAGATTGAGGACACCAACACCAACCAAGCTGACAGCATGAAAGAGCTCATAGCAACCCAACACTAGTTGAACCAACTGACAGCTCAGTTCATAACCAACAATTGTGATAAGGATCCAGCACTACAAAGGTTTTTGGAAGAGTAGTCCCAACTGATGCTTAAGGTGACTAATCAAATGATCAGCATGGAAGAAAGCTATCCCAAGAGAGTGTATGATAACAAGGATGACAAGAATATTATTCTGGATGGAGCCCCAGCTTGCACTATTTGTGGAGACAAGGATCACACTTCCAAAGAGCATGAAGGTCAATGCCCCAACTGTGGAGAAGATCATCCTGTGGGACAATGTCCTACCTCTCAAGCTACTTGTTACCTTTGTGAACGAAATGACCATGCCCCTATCCAATGCCCAATCTACTCCATGGTAGAGCAAAGGAAACAAGAAGGATCCAAGTCAACCAAAGGAAAAGGACCACTTATACCTCCCAACAAGACAACCCAATTCAAAGGACAAAAGAAGCTTTAGAAACAAAAGCAAGACATGAGCCATGCACAATGTCGTAAATGTAAGGAAATGGGACACTACTCCAGTGGATGCCCAGAGAACAAGAAGAATAAAGAGATTGACCAAGTGTGGTGCAACAACTGCAAAGAACCAGGCCATTATGTAGCAACTTGTCCACAAGAACAACGCAAAGAACTCAAGGACATTCATTGTTTCAACTGCAAGAATCCAGGACATTATGCAAGCAACTGTCCAGAAAGGATGAAGAACAAGTTGAACAAGCCTATGGAGAAACTCAACCTTGGCCCATGAGTCAAACATGGAAACCAAAGACACCATGCAACTATTTGCTTAAGAGAAAGTATTTCTCATGGTCCCAAGAAGGACAAGATGTAATTTTTGTTTGAAAATTTTTAAGGGTGGTAGTACCCTAGTTTCTTTGAACTTGCTTGTAACCCCAGCCTTCCCAAATCTCGGGACGAGATTTATTTTAAGGGTGGTAGCCTGTCACATCCCAAGATTTTCCAAATCTGGTAATGTGAAAATAAAAGAATAAAATAAAACTTTGTTTAATTTTCAGGGCCAGAAGAATTTTTTTTTAAATTCAATTGGAACTTTAAACCCATTTGAATTAAATAAAACCTAAAGGGATTTAAAAAAAATAAAATAAACATTTAATAAAAGGAAAAATAAAACATTTGGAAATACTATTTTGAAACAATTAAATGAAAAGATTTGTTTTCAAATGAAATAGATGTTTTACAAATAAGGATTATTTTATAAAGCCAAATTAAACCTTGACCAAGCTTTGGAATAAAAACATTTTATAAAATTAGCAAATGTTTATTTAAATAAAATAATAAGGATTTAATATCCAACTTTATTTAAATAAAAGGATTTATCATTTTAATTAAAATATCAAAACTTATTAAATTATTTTAATAAGTTTTCTAAGTATTTTATTTTCTTAATTAAAACATACTGATTTGGTTTTGAAAATATTTAGGTTTCAAATAAGGATTTTTATTAATCAAACTCTATTTGATTTAATAACTAAGGCCCATTTTATTTAATTATTAATGGACCCAAAAATAAAAGATTATTTTATTTTAAACAAGTCTTCCAAATATTCTTTATTTCCAAATAAAACCTACTGTTTGGGTTTTGAAAGCATTTGATTTCAAATGAAGATTTTATTAAATAAACCAAACCTTGTTTTATTAATAAACCATGGACCATTTCTTTAATTAATAAAAGGAACCTAAAAGATTTAAATATTATATTTATTTTGGAAGTTGGTTTATGCTACTAAACAGAACCAAATTCATAGCTACAGAGTTTGTAGAATGTTTGAATTGAATTGAGTATGATTTGTTTGTTTGGAATTTCAAAACAGAAATCAGAAATGGAAAAAGAAAAGTTACAGAATAAAAAAAAATAATAAGAAATGGACCTGACCCAGCCGGCCAAGCCCAGGAAGCCCATCAACCAGCCCAACTCTCCTTTCCGAGGAAAAACGTTTCACACTACGTCTCTGACCCGCAAAGAAAATGACCAGTGGACCCTACCCTCGTTTCTTTTCCCACTGACCGATGGACGCCACCGCTCCTGTTCTTCTCTCACACCCGCACGACCCCTTCTTCCTCCCTCGTCGCCGTTTCCTGCTGTGATTCCACGGACTTAATTCGTCATAATGCCGCCAACATTACTCGCTTTGACTGTGCTCGATAAAACGCCAGCTCCTTCCCTTCCGTTCCCCTCAGACGCCAACCTCTCTTCGCCACCAGGCCGCCCCAATTTCTCCTCGAACTCCACTGTCTCCGACGACCTTCTTCATCAATTCCGGCCACACACTGCCTCCCCTTGCCCCATTGACCAAGCACGCAGCTTCCCCACTCCCAAACGCTTCTGCCCATGCCTTTCGTTCGACCGCGGGCGCCCCAGAGAGTCGACTAGGACAAGCTCTGACAGCGCCACCGTCTGTCTCGTCTCCGTCGAACTTTCCCCGGTAAGTACTGACCGCCTTGCGCCTTCTCATGCACACGAGGAGCTTTGTCTTGGTTCCGCGCATCTAACCATGTCATCATTTCGCCTTGGGGTGATCCACAGCGCCGTCCACGACGACCACCTGAAGCACCCGACGGCGTCCCCCACTCCGGCGAGCAATCCTGCCAAGATCAGAACACCCCTCGCCCGACCAACACCTCCTCGAGCATCACCGTGACCTCCTGAACCCGGTGAGCTTCCTCTCCTCCTCTCTCGCTTCCTTGAACCACCGTAGAACCACCGCCTGGCCGTGCGCTGCCGCTAGCCACCGTCAGCGCCGCCCGCATATGGTCAAACTCGCCAGTACCGTTCGATCTAGATCTAACGCCCACGATTAGTTCACTTATCGTCGAAGGGGTACGCGTCCAGGACCGTGCGATTGATCAGATCCAACTCCCCACAGCCGCAATCCACGCGAAGCTGTACCCGCGAATAGCAACACGCCGCGTGTCACCTGCTTTGTTTAAAACAGATTTGAAATCTGATTTAGATAAGAATTTCAAACCCTTGTAACTTTAAAACCACACGTCCAAATTTTACAAATTTTATATCAATGAATTCAGGAGAACAAGACCTAGCCAACCATGGCCTTAGTTTAGAAAATAGTATCTGTTAGCTTGTTTGAATTTGCAGAAACATTTGTGTACTTGTTTAGAGTAGAAAAATTGTTTAAAATTGATTTTAGGATTAAAACTTTTGCAAAAAGGTTTGTAGTGACCATAATGACCCTAGGAACCAACCCTTGGTGTTAGAAATGATTTTGGTAAGAATTTAGGTTGAATTATTTAACTTAGCCATTTTCTAGCCAAATAAAAATTATTGGTTTTATTATGGAAATGTTCTTGCAAGGAAAACTTTGGGAAAATGTTTTGGACCAAACCTACTGACCCAAAACACCAAGCTTTTCCAAGAGCAACTCACTTGTTGAAAAACATAAAGTTTTGCTTTGATAAAAATAATTTTCACCACATAAAATGATGAATGGATTTTAAAAATGGTCTTGAGATAAAACCCATTTGCAAATGACTTTGCCATTTTGGTAAATGACCAATTTGGAACCTTACAAAGTTATAAACCTAGTAGAGACCAACCTTGCAATAAAACCCTCCTTTGCATGACTTAGATTCCATTTGCTTTGTGAGTGTGAAATTGTTGTTTGATTTTGGTGTGGAATGTTAGTTGATTTTGGGTTTTGCTTGATTGACTTGTAGTGAATATAGCAAAGTGTGAGATTAGCAAGATCAAGGAGTGAACCACCATTCCCTACCAAAAAGGCAAGTTACACTATCATACAAAAGTCCTACTATTTTCGTTATACTTAGTGGATTTTGTAAACATGCATGAAAATGTTTTATACTTATACTATGCTATATCCTAATAGGATTCCCTATACACTCCCTAGTGAAAATATTGAAGTTGTACATGCTTAGCCATGCTATGTTTTGAAAAGAGATACATGTTGAGATTTTACAAAGGTTGAGGAAAGGACTTGTGTTTTATATAATAAAACAAGGACTCAATGAACCACCTAGGTGGAGGATACTTGAAGTTTCGAGAAGGTGGCAACAAAAGGAACCATGTCTATGGTAATCACTTGGTGTTGTGCTCCAAATGAAAACCACCTAGGAAACTTAGAGATTGAACATGTTTCTCCAATTGTGGCTTTCGTGTGCAACCACATGCTATTATGGCTTTGGCTTAGTCAACTACATTAGGAAGACCCATACATTGTCTTTAGTTACCGGACATGGGGATCTGGAATGCTTCATGGGGGCTGAAGACAAGCTAGCAATGATGTATGGGAGGACCTTTTGGAAAGACTTCGTCACATTCTCAGTCTGCCAGTACTCCGTCTTGGTGAGCACTAATCCAGTAGGCCACTGGTGGCAACAAGATGGGATTGTGTCATGTGGGTAAAGTGTACTCCTTCTGCAGAAGTTAATAAAATCTAAGTACTTAGCCGTGTCCTCGGTTATGGACAATACTGAGCAACTAAAGTTTGAACCATGGGAGATCTCGACATTCCAACTTCTAATATAAAAACTTGATGCACTTGGGGGTACCAAGGAATTCAAAGAGATTTTGTTAAGCTTGTTGCACTTGGGGTTACCAAGGTGCTCAAGAGCATGATGTACTTGGGGTTACCAAGGAACTCATGAGATTTCATAAAATTTGTTGCACTTGGGGTTACCAAGTAGCTCAAGGGAATTTTGACAAGGACTTGAACACTTGAGTTTCTACCAAGGAGTTCAAGGAACTTGGAAAAAGAGATTTGACAAAGGACCAAAACCATTTTGAAAAGATAGGATAAATATTGCTTTAAGCAAATGAGCCTAAAACTCTACTTAGCCAAATATGCATGTAATGATAGGATCCACTCATATTATACATAGTAGTGAAGCTTGCCAATACAATTCAAATGTATTGACCCTTGTGGCTGTAACTTGTAATGTTGCAGGTTTGATAGATTTTAGTGAAGATTGTTTGATTAGGATTACAAAGTCTACAACCAACATCTGCCTGTGGCACCTTGAAGATGAAGGACCCTATGACTATAGTTATTCCGCTGCAATGAAATGTAATAGCCAAATGAGCTATGTATGATGTAATAAAATTATGTTATTCCTGGTTATAAAGTTATGTTATGACCTTTGTATCTTAATATTACATCTTAACTGTGGATGCTAGCTATTGATCCAGGGACTAGCATAGTAAAACACAGGAGGGATCTACCTTACCAGGTTGAGACCTCTACACATCACTTGCCTTTTTGGTAGAGGGTATAAGTTCACTCCTTGTCCTTTTAACAATCACACTCTTCAAGTCACTACAATTCAATCAAGCAAGGCACAAACTTAATCTACCAATCAAGCAAAACATCACATAAAATGATAAAGTCAAAGCAATGCATGCAAGCATGCCAAGCTTTGTTTTATTTGAAAATGTGGTTCCTAATGGGTCATAGACATTTGGAAACACCTATTGGTCATTTTGTAAAGTGGCAAAGTCATTTGCAAGAGGTTTCACTTCCTAAACCAATTTCAAAACAAAGTACCATTTTATGTGGTGTAAAAATATTTTTACTAAGGCATTAATCTATAGGGTTCACCAAATATGTTTTCAAACCATAAAACTTGGTATTTGGGGTCATAGAGTTTAAAACAAAACATTTCCCAAAAGTTTTCTTACAAAACCATTTTTAATAAATAAACTATATTTCTATTTGACTAGAAATGGTTTTAAATCAAAGAATCATTCTTTTGTTTCACCAAATACATTTTTGAAACTACAAAGTGTTTCCTACGGTCAGTAGGTTCAAAATACACCATTTTCAAAAGATTTTATCCTCAAAATCATTTTTGAACAATTTTTATAATCTAAACAAGCATACAAATGTTTCTGCAAAAACAAACATTTTACCAGAGGCTTTTTACTAAACAAAAGGCATGGTTGGCTAGGGCTTGTTCCACTGATTCCATTGATATAAAGTTTGCAAATTTTGGACGTGTGGATCAAAAGTTACAAGAGTTTCAAATCTGCATCTTAATCAGATTCAAAATTTCTTTTAAACAGAACTGGTGACACGCGCCCTATTCCTATTCGTCGGTACCGGTTCGGGTGGATCGAGTGATGCAGGCCGTTGGATCAAGTTGAGTCGCACGGCACTGGCTGCATACCCTTTCAACGTTAAGTGATCTAAACGCGTCACTTCGATTTGGATCGAACGGCTCCTATCCACTAGCCAAGAACTGGCGGCGCTCGACGGCTGCGCGCGGCGGCGACGGTCAGACGACGGCGAAACTGGCGATGCAGGAAGCGAGGAAGGAAGGGAGTATGCTCACCGTGTTCGCAACATCGTGGGGAAGCTCAACGTTGTCTTCTTGGGTCGAGGGGCGCTCGTGGTTGCCCTGGATTGCTCACCGCAGTTCGCTCGGCGTCGGGCACGCTCTGGAGGTCGTCGGGGATGGGGTTACAAGGCACCCTAAGGCAAGATAGGGGAATGGTTAGACGTGGAATGATCTGGGAAAGTTGTGTGCATCATCGAGAGAGCTTAGGGTGGTCGGAGTTCACCTGGAATGCTCGACGGAGAAATGGTAGACGGCGGCGCACGCTCGGTGTTGATGAAGCCGAGGTTACAGGGCACCCGCGGATGAATGAGGGGCACGGGCAGATGCGCCAGGAGGTGGGGAGTATGTGTGCGTGGTTGATGAGGCAAGGGGCGGCGTTGGGTCGCCGGAATTTGCACCGGACCTCGTCGGAGTCAGTGGCGGTTTGGGGACGATTCGAGCAGCCTGGTGGCTCTCTAGTGGTTCTGGTTTGGGGGAAAGGGAGAGAGGAGCATGGCGTTTAATACGGCGTGGTCGCTGGACTGAATCAACGCGTCAGTAACGAGTATTGACGCGAGCTTTAATTGGCAGAAACGGCCGGCGATGTTTGCGCGCGGGTGAAGACGATGAATAGGAAGGGGTGGGGTCGGCTGGTCAGCGAGAGAGAGGGGAGGGGAGTTGGGTCCACTGGTCAGTGGCCTCGCGGGTTTCTTTCGCGGTGAAAAAGATTCGTTCGCCGAGGGGGAGAGGTGGGCTAGGTTGGGCTGAGTTGGGCTGGAACTGGGCCAGATGGTTGGGCTGCTGTCTGGTTCCATTTTTTTCTTTCTAATTGCTTTTTCTTTTTCTAATTCTATTTTCTGTTTTGAAATTCAAACAACAATTCAAACAACTAAATCAAATCAAACAATCACCACACTTGTAATTGAATTTGGTTCTGTTTAACAACATAACCAAAGTCCAAAAATAAAATAATATTTTTAATCTTTTTTTAGGATCCATTCATTAATTAAATAAAATGGACCATAGTTATTTAATCAAATAGGGTTTGATTTATTTAATAAAATCTCCATTTGAAATCTAAATATTATCAAAACCAAAACAGTAGGTTTTATTTGAAAATATAAGATATTTGGAAAACTTGTTTAAAGTAAAATAACATTTTTATTTAGGGTCCATTAATAATTAAATAAAATGGATCTTAGTTACTAAATCAAATAGAATTTGTTTTATTAAAATCTTTATTTTGAAATCTAAAATAAAACCAAAACACTTCAGTAGGTTTTATTTGAGAATATAAAATACTTGGAAAACTTATTTAAAATAAATAAGTTTTAGTGTTTATTTAAAATGGAAAAAGCCTTTACTGAAATAAAATTGGATATTAAATCCTTATTATTTTATTTAAATAAACCTTTACTATTTTTATCAAAAAAAAATGTTTTATTTCAAAAGCTTGACCAAGGTTTATTTTGGCTTCATAAAAATAATCTTTATTTATAAATCCATCTTTTCTTTTGTAAACCAAATCCTTTTATTAAAAGATCCAAAATAGTAATTTTAAATTTTTAATATTTTCTTTATTAATTGTTTTATCTTTTTAAATCCATTTAGGATTTATTTTTTCAAAATAGGTTTGAAGGTTTCCAATTGGAATCAAAAGTTTCTTCTCACCCTGAAAATCAACAAAGTTTTATTTTATTCATTTATTTATCACATTACAAGATTTGGAAAATCTTGGGATGTGACACTAGCTATGCATTCTCATTTTTTTATTTGGACGGCTATTCTGTTTTTTCTCAAATTGCTATTCATCTCGACGATCAACTTAAAACTACTTTTATTTGTCCCTATGGTCTTTATGCTTATCGTTGTATGCCTTTCGATCTTTGCAATGCCCCTGGCACTTTCCAGAGGTATGAATGCTATTTTTGCTGATTATGTTGAAAGTATTATGGAAGTCTTCATGGATGATTTTTCTGTTTATGGAACTTCCTTTAATCATTGTCTCCATAATCTTCATAAAGTTTTGTAGAGATGCGAATACACTAACCTAGTATTGAACTGGGAGAAATATCATTTTATGGTTCAAGAAGGTATAGTACTTGGTCACAAAATCTCAGGTAAGGGTATATAAGTTGACAAAGCAAAGATTAAATCTATAGAAAGACTTCCTCCTCCTCGAGATGTGAAAGGTATAAGGAGTTTTCTAGGCCATGCTGGATTTTATAGAAGGTTCATTAAAAACTTTTCAAAAACTGCTAGACCTTTAACTAATCTTCTTCAAAAAGAGATTATCTTTAGTTTCGTTGAAAGATGTCTAAATGCTTTCAACATATTAAAACAAGATCTCATTGAAGCTCCTATTATAAAACCAACTAATTGTAGGAAACCTTTTGAGTTATTTTGTGAAGCTAATCATGAAGCTATGGGAGCAATTCTTTGCCAGTATGATGGTGATGATCTCAATATCATTCATCATGCTAGTAGAACCCTAAACGGGGCCCAAAATAATTATCCCATGGTAGAAAATGAGTTCTTCGCTGTAGTTTTCTCTTGTGATAAATTTATATATTATATCAATAACTCAAAAGTGAGAGAACATACCGATCATATTGACCTAAAGGAAATCCTAGAAAGGACTGATGTTAAGCCAAGGATGATCCGTTGGACTCTACTTTGCAAGAATTTTGATCCGCAGATTCTTCAAAAAAAGGAGGAGATAGAGGAGGTACCCATGGATACCCATGAAATTGCTCCACCTAAATAAGTGTCACATCCCAAAATTTTTCCAAATCTTGTAATGTAAAAAAATAAATAAACAAAATAAATAATTGTTGAATTTTTAGGGTGAAAAGAAACTTTTGTTTTTTTGGAAATTAAAATCCCATCTTGAACAAACTTTAATTAAAGTTTGAATTCAACAAAACCCAAATCAAGAGAAATGCATTCATCTTAAAATGCATCTGGAAATTTAAACACTTGGAAAATAAATCCAAACCCTAAACCCTAATGGAATAAAAATCATTTCCAAGTTATCTCCAAGCCTATGGATTTGATCCATATAAGAATTTGTCAACAAACATTTACAAAAGATCAAAAAGACAAATAGAAATATTATAAGACCATAGAAATTGGTTTCACTTAATTTGGAACCATGGATAAAATCTTTTGAATTTAATAAGATAAGGAAAAGTAAATTCCAAAACTAATAAAGCACTTATCTAAAATCCAAACCAAATGGTGAGAAATTAATCCTAAAAAGATTTAAAGTGATAAACAAATATTAAACAAGATTTTACAAATTGGAATCACCAAGTTTGGATCCCTAAATAAAAAGATATGGATTTTATAAGATGAAGAAAGAAATATTAAATAAGGATTATTTAAAGACCAAATTAAATCTTGGCCTAATCCATTAAGCAAATGGAATGAATAGAATCCAAATCCAATAAAATAAAATGATAAAGAATTTCCAAATAAAATAAAATGGCATTAACCATTCTATCCCTATTTTAATAAAGACAAATCTCTAATAAGAATAATTATATAATTCATGAGAAAATAGTATTTTGGAATTTACCTAAGTGGTTTAAAATTTGTTTAATTAACTTAAATAATTATATCAAAGGAAACTTCTAAATAAAAAATTATGGAATTAAAACTATATTTAATATCATTGGAAATAAAACAAATACCCAATTCAAATGATTTATGAATCATATTAAATTTATTCCAAATGAATCTAGGTGAATATTTTGACACCCTAATAAGTAAATAAAACTTAATGAAAAAGATTTGGAAGGATTTGGAATTTAAATGGTGTTTGAAACTATTATTAAATCTTATTTGATTTAAAACAAGGGCCTTATTGAATAATTAAAAAGACCCCAAAAAGAATAAAATTTTATTCCAAAATTGACTTCAGATTATATTACTAATCAATATTTAAATCTACACAAATTTTGGTTGAGGTTTGAAATCAGATTGAAGTTTGAAATAATTATACAAAACCAAAACAGATTAATAGAAATGAAAAAAGGAAAAACAAACAGAACAAAAAAAATGAAAAGGTCGACCCAGCCCAGCTAGCCCAGTAAGCCCAGCAGAAGCCCACCTCTCCCTCTCACTCCGAGCTAACCGATTTTCAACGAGAAAGAAATCCACACAGACGATGACAGCCTGGACCCACTCCCCCTCCCCCTCTTTCGCTGACGAAACGACCCCACCGCCACGCAAGCTTCTTGCTCGCCGCGACTCCTTCTCCCCCTCACCTCGCGACCGTTTTCTGCCGCTGATTTCTCGCGATCAATTCTCCTTAATGCCGCGTTTAAACCTCGCCGCGACCATGCATGATTAAACGACTGCCTCTCCTCCTCATTTCCCCTCACTCGCCTCCCCCTCTCTGCCCCCAGGCTGGATGAATTTCTCAACGCACCCCCACTGCCCCGACGAGCCTCCCCGACAAATTCCGGCAGCTCCGCGTTGCCCCTTGCCCCCTCGACCACACACGCGTGCTCCACGGACCCTGGCGCACCTCCCAGTGGCCGCAGCTCGACCGCGCTCACCTCAGAGCGTCGGCAAGGACGACCAGTACCCGCTGCCGTCGTCTGCTACCTCTCCGGCGAGCTACTGACGCCAAACCAGTGCGCCCCTCGTGTTCTGGTGAGTACCTCGACAACCCTCGAGACCGTGCGCATCCTCCTGATACTTTTCCTCGCTTGCTTGCATTCCAGGCGCTCGTCTTCGACCACGACCGTGCGCACCCGACGACAGCAAGAACTCCGGCGAGCGATTCAGATAATCCTCGTGCGCCCCTTGCCTCCTCGCGAGTACCTTGAGCATCACCATGACCACGCGAACCTGGTAAGACACTCCCCTTCCTCCCTTGCTTACTGCATCGCCGGCACAGCCACCGTCTGACCGCTCCGCCGCTAGTCGCCGCCGCCAGCGCCGCTGCTTAACGGTCAAGGCGATTAGGACCGTAGGATCGTGATCGAAGGGATGCGATAGAAACTTAACTAAAAGGGTATGGATAGATCTGTGCCGCTCGATCCAACTTAGCTCTAACGCCTCACAGCGACCGAGCCGCACGAAACAGTACGCACCAAGAAGAAAGCGCCGCCTTTCCCAGAGATGATTTAAAACAGAAATTGTGTCTATTAGATGTTCCAATTTGAAAAATTCATAACTTTCAAACCACACGTCCAAATTTTGCAAATTTTATATCAATGGATTCAGCAAAACAAGTAATTTCTGATCATGCACTTTGTTTAGTAAAAAGCTTCTGTTAAATTGATTGTTTTTGCAGAAACTTGTGTATGCATGTTTAGAATATAAAATTTGTTCTAAAATGATTTTTGAGATAAAACCTTTTGCAAATGATTTTTTTTGAACCTACTGACCATAGAAATCAATTTTTGGTTTGAAAAACATATTTGGTGAAGCAAAAGAATAAACCTTTGATTTAAACCATTTCTAGTCAAATAAAAATATGGTTTATTTGTTAAAAATGCTTTTTGAATAAAACCTTTGGGAAATGTTTTGTAATAAACTCTCTGACCCTAAACACAAGGTTTTATGGTTTGAAAACATATTTTTTGAACCCTATAGATTGTTTCCTTATTAAATACATTTCTTCACCACATAAAATAATACTTTGGTTTAAAAATGGTTTATAGGTAAAATCTTTTGCAAATAGTTTCGCCTCTTTATAAAATGACCAATAAGTGTTTTATAATGTTTATAACCTATTGTAAACCACTTTTGTAAATAAAACAAAGTTTGGCATGCTTGCATGCATTGTTTTGTTGATATTATTTTATGTGATGTTTGCTTGAATGGTAGATTGAAATTGTGCCTTGCTTGATTGAATTGTAGTGATTTGAAGAGTGTGATCATTGCAAAGACAAGGAGTGAAATTATATTTCTCTACCAAAAAGTCAAGTGATGCTTCATACTTTTTTCCCATTATTTTCACTATGCATTAGTGATATTTCTAAGTAGGACTTGCATGAAATTTTGCTAAGCGTAAACTATGCCATGGGAAATCCTAGTAGATGAAACCTTAGTAGAAATTTCCTAAGTTAAGACTCCTACTACTATCATGCTTAGCTTAGCTAATAGAAAACAAGGGTGGAATATATATTCATACTATGGAATATTTCCAAGTCAAGGACTTGTGTTTTGTTTAATAAAACAACTAAGTGAATGAATCACCTAGGTGGAATGGAAGGAATGGTTTGTGTTGAGTGGTTCACAAGGCCCATTTATATGGTTTACCTTTGTGTATCTCACTTGTGGATAGCCACCCAGGAACAAATAGATTTGAGATGTCAAATGTTGAGAAGCTTCAAGTGCAACCACTTGGCATTATGGGATCTGCCTGGATCATATAGGTTGCAATAACTTAGAAAAATGGATAGTTGGTGGTAGGGGATGATAGGTTGGAACGCGTCCATTCTGGTCTAAGGGAAGGCTTCTGAAAGATCTTGTCTTGGGAAACCAAGTCTTGTGGGGAACGTGCACCACTTCTGCAGAGTGTAAAATCTAAGTACTTAGCCATGTCCCTGGTAAAGGACAATATGAGCATCAAGACATGGAAGCTATCAAGAATCTCCTCATCCCAATTTCTAAGTTAAAATCTTGTGGTTGAACAAGGGTTGAAGGATCACCAATTTCTATTGGGAGATGCCTTGGGTGATTTTGTCAAGCAAAAAAACTTAGTGTTTTCAAATGATAAGGAAAATCTATTTTGAGCAAAGCAAGCCTAAGCTCCACTTAGCCAAATGCATATAGATGATAGACTCCACTATACTACCATAGTATCACTTGCCAATACAATTCAAATGTATTGACCCTTGTGGCTGTAACTTATTATGTTGCAGGTTTGTTTGATGTTAGTGAAGTTTGTTGAATAGGATTACAAGTCTACAACCAACATGTCTGCCTGTGGAACTTTGAAGATGAAGGACCCCATGATATTGTTATATTCTACTGCCTTGTAATGAGATAGCCAAATGAGCTATGTAATATGTAATAAATTATGTTATTCCTGGTTATAAAGTTGTATTATGACCCTTGTTTCTTGATATTACATCTTAACTGTGGATGCTAGCTATTGATCCAGGGACTAGCATTGTAAACACAAGGATCTCTACCTTATTAAAGGTTGGGAACCTTACAATAAGTGTCATCCATCTACATACATATAGGAACAACATTGCAAAAAATAAAGTTCTCAAATTCTCTTTGCAATGGTTTTAGTTATATGCTTCAACCCACCTTGTTCAAAGAGAAAAAGAAAAAGTTAATCCAGAAAGGAGAAGGTACTCATATGAACTCGTTATCTGTAGATAGACCAGGTATGTGAAATCTAAAGTTATCTTTGTTCTGGATGATTTTTTCTATTTCTTTTTGCATTTTTGATTTCCTTTTGTTTCTCTGATTGCACTGCCGGTTTTGTGAAGTCAGTACGGGTGCACGGTACAGTCGCACCCACCCGTACCACCGGTCATTAAACACACTGCATCCTTGTCCCAGTTTTCGCTGTTTCAGTAGGACCGTGAGGTACGGGCGCGCCCACCTATACCACTGGTCGTTACCGATACGGTATCGCTTCGCCAAACTTCGGTTCGATTATTATGTGTAAAAAAACACAAAGTCGGTAAAAGTCAGTACAGACGGACAGTACGGGCGGGACCCTCCCATACTGCTTAGTCGGTTGGTTGGTTACCACCTCAGAAGCCAAGTTGGCATGGGAACGACCCGGTACGGGCGCGTCGTATGGGCAGGTGCCCATACCGAGTGGTCATTAAGATCATATTGTCTTCCTTTTTCATTTATCTCTTTCGATAGTTTTTGGGATTATTTTCATGGCCGCCCCTTTTCCTTCCAGTACGTGTTTCTTCCTACCTCTGGCCTTTAATAAGCCTCCATAGAGGTATTTCTTCCTCTCATATCAACAGGTTTAATCTACCCGATGAGCTACCCTGTTCAAGGCAAGGGCAAACCTCTAAACCTCATGGCTCCTTCGTGGGATAGCTTTCATACTTTCTCCATTGAAGCCGATGACCGTGAGGCCCAAGGTTTGATCCCTAAGAACAAGCGGTACGTGTATGACTCCGGTGATGAAGCGTACGAGATCTTCATGGAGCAAACAAAGAGGGGGTGGCAGCAGCCGCCCTACTTGGACATGGAGACACCCGACGACGAATAGGAAGCTAAGAAGCCTCATGGGAAGGGCTGCACGGAGTCACTCAAGCTCATCACCATCGACTATTCTTCGCTAAAGCGTAAGAAGTCTAACCATCCCGATGTAGGAACTTACAAGGAGACCACAGAACACACTTCAACAACAAAGAAGGTCACCTTGAACGCATGTATGAGCATGAATCCCCAAGATGACTGATATTTCATCCTCCTAGACGTGCCTGTTTGTGCGCCTGTCTCGGACACTGAACATTGCCTTCGTAAATTGGAGAAGTTCAAGAAATAAGAACTCATCCATAAGGATATTGTGCGCAAGCGTGTCTTAGATCTTGAACACAAGAAGGAACTCAATCACGCGATGAATAAGATTTTTGATGGGATGTTCCTCTTGCGCTTGGATCTACAGAAGTGCCTATATTGCATATCTGCCCTGGAGGAAACAAACAAGAAACTTCAAGCTACAATCTCTAGCAAGACCTCTGCAGACTAAAGGGCGTGCCACGATATCGATTAAAAGCAAGGAATTATTTGATCCACCTGGTTTGACTCCAACCTTAGGGGGATCTGTGAGTGCCTTGTAATCTATCTTACAGTTTTTAGCATGTTTACTTTTTTTCATGCATTTATACTTTAAATTCTAGAGTTTGCATTAATTGCATCAACTTCGAGTTCTGTTGTTCAAGAGATGATTTATATCCATTGGGTTGCGAGACTTTATGATATTTGAATTATCTTATGATTCATGATTATTATATTAGATGATTGAACTAGGTTGAGTGTTATGATACTTGTACATCTATCATGATTTTAGGGACTTCCACAACACAAGAGTATTGATTAGGCTATGAGAAGAATTCTGGTAGCATTAAGAGTTTTCTTAGTATCCATCAAAGTAATGAGCATGATCAAATAGCTATACTTAAAAAATAAGAGAGAAATAGAAAAAAGAAGAAAAGAATGAAATATTTAAATAGATAGACAAAATTCAAAAGAAGCAAAAAGAGATAGCAGCTATCAAAAGAATAAAGAGTAGAGGAAAACAAAAATGATCATGAATCTTTATTACTAAAAAAAGTTCTCAAATATTTCTAAACTCAATGATAATATGATATGTTGAATTGCTAGGAGATTCTTATAATTTCATTGATACTAGATATGGTGTGGAAGCCTCCAAGTCATGTAATATGTAAGGGTAAGATAATACCCCGACGCTTCTTTACATCCGATGGTGTATTCCTATTTCAAATTTTTGCCTCATTTATTGTAACGACTTGTGTCTCATTAATATGATGATCTTGTCCATAAACCACCATATTTCTCGGGGACGATGAAGAGCCTAGCTTGGGGAGTTGATGAGTCCAAAATTTACGCATTTTTACCTATTCTTTTTGTATAAATAGAGTAGGGATTTTTGTATTTCACGGCGTTCGCGCGCACCTTTTTGTCTTTATTTCAACAGGTTCCAAATTCATTTAGTCTATTGTGAAAATATCAATGAGAGCTATCATATTATACTATAATATGACATTTTTAAGTGATAAAAGTCATTTTATGGATTTACCTTCGCTCCTGGGAAAATACCAATGAAGGAGAGACATCCAATGCCGGTAATGACCTGCAGTACATGTGGGTCCCGCCCATACCATCTGCCCATAACATGCGCCATCGGGACCGCCTCGTCAAATACTTTCACTGTCAAAGATGGTAGGGGGATCCGACATTCACAACCACCAGAAACCACGAAAAACCACATCTAAAAGGGATCTGAAGGAGTAACTTAGCTGGGGAGAAATCCCCGCTGATCCATGGATCATTGGAGGACAACGCATTATCCCCTTCATCATCAACAACTGCATCTATATCACCACCATTACCTCTACCCTTCATCCATTATATCTTGTTGTAATTCCAGATCAAATTATGGTTTGCACTATATCTATTTCCGTAATTTAATCCATCCATTCGATTATGATGTTTTTGTTGATTTCTTCCATGTGTGAGAAGTTCCTTTGTTCTTGTGGAGATGGAGAAACCCTATCACTATTATGTATTTGCAATAAAGATGATCAATTCTTGTGTCCATATGACTTGCCTGTCTATGATTGATTTATGATTTGTGTTTGATCTCTCTCTTAGATGGTATGTGACATACTATTTTCCCTTGGGACTAAAGGGAGGGAAAAACCTTTTGGACGTGCTTTGGGATCGTACCCGGAATGGCCTCATGACAGATTGGGGCTGGCTCGTGAACTACGCGGTCAAAGGGGGAATAAAGAGGGACTCCCTAAGCTAATTACGATATCCATGGGGAAACCCTTAATTGCGATTGTCTGTATGGGTGATTGCTCTCAGGCATCGCAGTGGTTATTTAGAGGTGACCTCAATCTTGGATCAACAAAGTGGCTTCCTATGAGCCTTGTAGTGAACATCTTATTATGGATCTCTCTCCACAAATTTCATAACAAAATAAGCATGTTAGCTTAAATTATTAATAATGACAACGCCAAGCTAGAGGAGTATCCTACATCCCCGAGAACGTTTTAGACCTATTGCATTCCACCACGCTTTCACACAATCTTGTTACTTGCTTTATTTTAATTGTTTTAATTACTTTTGTGCACACAACCAAAAACCTTTCAAAAACCCTTTACTTGAAATCAACGGCAGCTTACAAGTATCCTTTGGTAGATAGTGACAAGGGCAATAAAGACTTTTACCAATAGCTCTCTGTGGGTTCGATATCTTTACTTTGAAACTAGCTACAATTGATCTGTGCACTTGAAGTCATGACATCTATTGTTGTATTGCACATATTGTTGTCTTATGCACCATTATATTGAATTATTTTTTATTGTACATAATTTTGTATTGCACACATTGTTGTATTGAAATTATTGTTGTATTGTGTCGATGCAATGGATATCGGGATATCCACGATGATGTCATTGGCGCATGGGCTGTCACTGGTTGGGCCACGACAAAGGAAGGGCGCGCCACTCAACTTGCCGGAGGTGGTTGGCAGCGGGGCCTAACCAACCGCGTGGATAGCCAACTAAGGTAAAGCTAGTATATATGCTCTCCCCTTGTGTGTAGGAAGATGATCATTATCAAAAGGAAAGCCAAGAAGAGTGTGGAGACCTGCAAGATCTACATCTTATGAGGCATCCAGGAAAGTGTTGGTAAAGGACATTGCAACGACGGAGCTTCTCGAAGATACCTTAGGGTCATGCTATACAACATATTCGAGGATCTCGCTTTATACATGCTCCTGATCCACGAGAAGTGCTCCTCTGGAGGCCTGCCTAGGAACCACATGAATATAAAAATAGATCAAATCCACTGTCTCACTGATGACCGCAAGTGCATAGATCAATTGTAGCTAGTTTCGAAGTAAAGATATCGAACCCACACAGAGCTATTGGTAAAGGTATTTATACCCCTCGTTACTATAGTTGCCTTTGATCAAAAGTAAAGAGTGTTTGAAAGGTTTTTGGTTGTGTACAGAAAAGTAAATAAAATAATTAAAAGAAAGCAAGTAACAAGATTGTGTGAAATCGTGGTTGAACTCAATAGGGCTAAAGTTCTCGGGGATGTAGGATATACCTCTAGCATGGTATTGTCATAATTAATAATTTAAGATAACATACTTCTTGTGTCATGAAATGTGTGGAGAGAGCTCCATAATAAGATGTTCACTACAAGGCTCGTTGGAAGCCACTTTGTTGAGCCAAGAGTTAGGTCACCTCTAAATAACCACTGCGATGCCTAAGAGAAGTCACTCATACAGACCACCGCAATTAAGGGTTTCCCCATGGATATCGTAATTAGCTTAGGGAGTCCATCTTTATGTTGGGCCACGTAGAGATGAAACAAAACTTTTCTCTCTAACGTGTTGATCCTAAGATCCAGCTGAGGTAGAAGGCCACGAGGATTACCACTAGATGCGCAGTTCCGGATTGCTGATGTAGCACGTCTATTGATGCAATGCAGTCCTTCATGGTGCTAATCGTACATTATCGCTGCTGGTATCGACACGTACAAGGAGGAGCGTCGACGGTGAACTGCTAGGTTCGTTATGGCAGCAGGACTGCTGTGGAGCTAGGGTTTCCAATGCATGGAATGACCTAACCGTTAACCCACCCAGGTTTCTGTGCCCCACTATATATAGGGAGTGAAAGTGGGATCCACTCACTTGTAGCCCATTCACTAAAGCCCATATTAGCCTCCCTGAGTCCGACTCACTGACTCAGTCCAAATCCGGCTTAGGTCTAATCCAACCAGATTTCCGGATTAGATCCTATCCAAAATTGCTCACGCTCTTAAGTGTGTGACCTAGCAGGTTCATGGCTACTTGTACATGATTGGAGTTCGACTCTCAATCGATCAGTCAGTAGAGGATCCTAGCAGAACATGCCGACTCCCAAGTGCCAAAGAGACATGACGACATGACTTTCCAATGCGACTTACGTCTGAGTCCCTTTTGCCTCACTATGTACCTTGTCGGAATATATGTGAATAATTGTCATCCCTTAAATAGTCCGACTCTCTTCTCGATATGAGATAAGTGATTCATCTGACTAATTCTTTATTCGATCGCCTCGGTTAACACTTAACCGAGTCGTGCATGGCCACGCTTTCTGAATCATATCATCTGAGAGGGCCCATAGAATATCTCTCCAAGTGGAGGCGAAAAATCTCATCTTGGTTATTCACATCACGCAGCTTGATTCTCAGTCGACCCGAACTCTGCTTTATAACTGCCTAGTTACGGATTAGCGTTTGACAGAACCTAAGTCGGTGATCCTCAACTTGGACTGTGCAACAACCTCAGGTCTAAGGATTACATTGATTGAGATATCCAAATGGCAACATGTTCGTTGTACCTCAATATGGGTCAATCCGACTCGCTAAACTCTTTAGCCGAATCTATGTAATTCGGAATAGAATCACCATGCCCATGACAATTTGAACCGAGTCATCAGCCGACTTCCACATTGGTCTAAGTTGGGTGTCCAACACAACCTCGATGACCAAGGATATTTAGTACAATAAACATGAATGTATAGTTCCACAATTGAATCGCATATTCAATGATACACATTAGATGTTTATACAAGGACAACTTAATAACTTTATGAACACAGTGGGAATCATATCATACATGATTACCTCTAGGACATATTCCCAACAGTCTCCCACTTGCACTAGAGTCAATCTTGCAACATCACATGTCTAAGCATCTAATGCCCATAGCTCTTAGGTGTGCCTCATGCTTCGGTTATGCTGCAGGCTTTGTCAATGGATCCGCAATATTTGCATCCGTGTGTACCTTGCATAACTTGATATCACCCTGATCCACGAACTGGCGAATCAGGTGGTACCACATGAGTATCTGCTTGTTCTTCTGGTGTTGTCTAGGTTCCTTGGCTTGTGCAATAGCACCATTGTTGTCACAATACATGTCTAACGGATTGGACGAGCCCTAAACCCCACAAAGATCCATGAGGAAATTCCTCATCCAAACAGCTTCCTTTGCTGCCTCCGAGGCGACAATATACTTAGCCTCTGTTGTAGATGCAGACACAGTCTCTTGCTTGGAACTCTTCCAGCTCACAACCCCTCCGTTTATCACAAACACATACCCAGATTGCAAACAAGAATCATCAGAGTCGGTAAGATAACTCGCATCCTTATAACCCTTTACACTAAGTTCATATTCACCTCCATAAACCAAAAACATATCCTTAGTCCTTCTCAAGTACTTAAGGATATTTTTAGCCGCTGTCTAGTGGATTTCTCTAGGATTAGCCTGGTGTCTGCTCACAACACTTAGAGCATAGGAAACATCTGGCATAGTACAAATCATGGAATACATGATGGATTCGACTGCAGAACCATACGGAATCACACTCATCCAACTTTGCTCATCAGTCATCGAAGGACACCGAGTCTTGATAAGTTTTACACCATGGGACATCGGTAAGAACCCCTTCTTAAACGATTCCATGTTGAACCTTTACAACACTTTGTCCAAGTATGTACTCTAACTCAATCCAATGAGCCGTCTTGATCTATATCTATAGATCCAGATTCCAAGAATATATGTTGCCTCACCCAAGTATTTCATTAAGAAACTCCTTTCCAATGATTCCTTGGTTTCTTGAAACATTTGGACATCATTTACAATCAATAATATGTCATCCACATATAAGATTAGAAAGTTTACTTTGCTCCCACTAAACTTCTTGTATAAACAAGAATCATGATCACTTTTGATGAAGCCAAACGATTTGACTACCTCATGAAAGTGAATATTCCAACTCTGAGATACTTACTTTAACCCATAAATGGATTTCTGAAGTTTGCACACCTTGTCAGCATTAGCCGGATCGACAAAACCCTCGGGCTATATCATATACACGTCCTCGGTTAAATTTCTGTTAAGGAAAGCCGTTTTGACATCCATCTGCCATATCTCATAGTCGAAATAGGCTGCTATAGCTAACATGATCCGGACTGACTTAAGAATCACTACGGGCGAGAAAGTCTTGTCGTATTCAACTCCTTGAACTTGTTGGAACCCTTTCGCGACAAGCCATGCTTTATAGACAGAAACATTTCCATCCATATCAGTTTTCTTCTTAAAGACCCATTTGCACTCGACGGGTCTTGCACCGTCTAGGAGATTAACCAAGTTCCAAACTTGATTTTCATCCATAGACTTTAACTCGGATCTCATGGCTCCAAGCCACGACTCAGAATCAGATCCCACCATCGGTTATGAATAATTTGCTGGCTCATCACTGTCTAACAGTAACACATCACGAACACTTCGTAATCTTGTCGATCTTCGCAATGTAGGTGCTTATGCCGTCTTAGATACGATGACCGGCTCAACCTCCAAGGTTTTTGCTGACTTGCTCCTAGCCGGTTCCTGTCGAATTTCGTTGAGATGCACCATGCTCCCACTGACTCCCTGACTAAGAAACTCTTTCTCAAGGAAGACACCATTCCGAGCAACAAAAACTTTGCCCTCTTCTCGGTTGTAGAAATAGTAACCCAAGGTTTCCCTCGGATACCCCATGAAAATACACTTATCCGACTTGGCCGTAAGCTTGTCCGACTGAAGTCGCTTGACAAATGCTTCACAACCCCAAATCTTAAGAAAAGACAAACTCGGCTTTTTTCCTGTCCACATCTCATGCAGTGTCTTCTCTACCGATTTTGATGGTACTCTGTTTAGTGCGAATGCTGTAGTTTTTAGACAATAACCCAAAATGATAAAGGCAAATATGTCTAACTTATCATTGATCGTACCATGTCCAACAAGGTCCAATTCCGCCTTTCTGACAAACCATTCCTCTGTGATGTACCCGGCAGAGTAAGTTGTGGAAATATTCTGCAACCTTTCATATGGTCATCAAACGCATGGCTCATGTACGCACCTCCTCGGTTTGACAGAAGAAACTTTATTTTCTTGCCGAGTTGATTCTGTACTTCATTCTGGAATTCTTTGAACCTTTCAAAGGCTTCCAACTTATGTTTCATCAAGTAGATATATCTATACCAACTCAAATCATCAGTGAAGGTAATTAAGTACTCATAACCACCCCTGACTATCGTGCTCATTGGTCCACATACATCACTATGTACTAGTCCCAACAAGTCGGACGCCCTTTCACAACTCTTTGTAAAAAGTTTCTTGGTAATTTTGCCGAGTAGGTAAGATTTGCATGTCTCGAACAACTCCAAGTTGAACAAAGTTAGGAGTCCATAATCATGTAGCTTCTTCATGCGTTTGCAAATTATATGACCAAGCCGACAGTGCCAAAAGTAAGTCATATTCAGATCATTTGGTTTCAACCTTTCAACATTTATGTAATAACCCGATTCACCATCAAGATTCAAAATAAATAACCCTTCCTAGACGGGTGCAAAGCCTTGAAACATATCATTCAAATATAAAGAACAACCATTATTCTTAATATTTGACTCATAACATTGCCTCATCAAACATGAAGCAAAAATAGTGTTTCGACTGAGCACTAGAATAGAATAACAATTATTTAGTTTAATAATAAATCTAGAAGGAAAATGAAGTTGCATTGTACCGACTTCCAATGCAGCAACTCTCGCTTTGTTGCCGACTCGGATATCAACGAGTTGCAGATGTGAATAATTGATCCGTTATCATATACCCAAGAACTATTAGGTGCATTAGCAAGATAAATTTTATAACATTGCAAACAAGTGTACCTGAGTCGAAAGTCATACCTCTACTCTTGGCTTTGTCGGCCAAATACGTGATGCAGTTCCCCTTCCAGTGGCCATCCGCCTTGCAGTAAAATCAAGTGGATCTGGGTGAAGGATATGGCTTAGTCCCCGAGGAAGCGCTTGTAACTGGGTCGTGAGCCTTGCCTCCCGATTTAGCCTTCTTCTTAGTCCAAGAAATTTTATTGAACTTAGCCTTATTCTGCACCATCAACACTTAACTAGCGCCCTTCTTGAGATCCGCCTCTGCCTACTGAAGAATCCCATGTAATTTAGTGAGCTTCTTATCCATACCATGCATGTGGAAGTTCGATATGAACTGACCATACACACTAGGAAGAGAGTTCAGAATTATGTCCATAGAGAACTCTTTGCTAATGGGGTAGCCAAGCCTCTCCAGAGACTGCACGTAACCAACCATTTTGATGACATGCAGACTCAGTGGATCACCATCCTTAAGCTTACAACTCAGCAAATCCTAAGATCTTGATACCTCTCATTCTTAGCCTGAACCTAGAACATACTTTTGAGGCTTTCGATCATATCGTAGGCCTCAACATTCTTGAACTGCTTCTGAAAGTCCGGTTCCATGTGAGCAAGCATAAGACAACTAATATCCATGGACTCATCCTTAGTCCGACGATAGACATTGGTGGAAGCGACAGTCGCATTCTCATCCGGCTCATCTGGAAGTGGGTTGTCTAGGACATGGTCCTTCTTTTCTTGTTTGAGAACAATTATCATATTTTGATACCAGTTGGTAAAATTAGTGTCATTTAGTTTTTCTTTCTCAATCATGTTTCTCAAAGAAAAAACGGATATCCGAGGGTGACTGTTACTTTGTGCCATTATCTACAACATAAAATATGCAAAACACCTAAGACATGTATTTATAAAAGAGCAAGCATATTAAACATTTAATACTTATGCTTCCACTAGAACCAACACCCCTCCGATGGTTGCTTAGTGATTCAAGATCCTAAATAAGGAAGTCAGCTAGTGAGCTTTAGCATCACCGCTAGCCACCAAGTGATCTAGGTAGACAACTCCTTGTCAATCGCATCTCATACAACTCCTGTTTTTCGGGTGGCATCACATGCCCCGGCTGCCGTCCGACTTTTCCCCGAGTACCACAACCGTTGTGATAGACCCGTCTATCTTACCAAGTGTTTCTGCAGTAAGAGTCCGGCTAAAACCCACCTAGTCGGAAAGAATTGGCAGCACCTCAATTTTATGAGCCCACTACCAAAAATGTCTGACTTGTGATGGTGCAAAAACTGGCGGGAAAAACCGACTAGACCTTATTTGAGGTATTAAATTTTACCAACTATCTAATAGAGGTAAAACAGAGACATAACAATAACACAAATAAAGCAATTATATTGTGAAATGGTATGGCTCTCTTCATGGCGATGTCCATCTCCACAAAGCCTGTAATCCGACTCATGCCAACTCTTGTCACTTGTCGTCTTACTCCATGTCGCCAACTTGTACATCGACTTGTATGCCATCCAAGTTCTCCAAACAGCTATACTATCTTAGTAAAGTAAATTACATAGAGAATTCGACACACAGGTCGTTATACAATAAAATGACAGCACCTATGCTCCATCTTTCTGACAAAACCGTGATGCACAGATCACGTATAGATTACACACATCACATGCACATAAGCCATACCATTCACAGCTTCCTGCAAAAACAAGTTATGCATATTTACAAAATCTACCAGTGTTGTGAAACTCGCAACGATATCTAAGGCGCTATGACAGGGCGAAGCCGGCGGTCCCGGTTCTGATCTACATTCCGAACATGGATTTTGATAATTCTTCTGGTTCGATCAAAAACCTTTTGATCTTCGATCACTACTTCTGAATTTACGTGTCACAGTATACCCTAATGGTGGAAACCGACAGGTAGGGGCATGTCGTTCCACGACCGCAACATTATGATCACAGTAATCAGATCTACCATTCCCCGAGTACAGTTGATCCAATCAACCTCATACAGAACCGATCTATCTCATAGATCAACCACCAAAACAGCACATATATCCAATCTATAGCCAACCGCATATCACATATGCAAGATCTCGAGCCTGAAACCGGAAGCTATCGCTCTGATACCACTGTTTGGCCACGTAGAGATGAAACAAAACTTTTATCTCTAACGCAGTCATCCCAAGATCCAGCTGAGGTAGAAGGCCACGAGGATTACCACTAGACGTGCAGCTGTGGATTACTGATGTACCACGTCTGTTGATGCAGTGCAGTTCTTGCAATCTTGATCCAATCAACGATCGTTGTGGTGCTAATCATACAACACTGCTGCTGGTATCCACACGTACAAGAAGGAGCGCCGGCGGCGGTGAACTGCTAGGTTTATGACAACGGAAGGACTGCTGTGGAGCTAGGGTTTCCAACACATGGAAAGACCTAACCGTTAACCCACCTGGGTCTCTGCGCCCCACTGTATATAGGGAGGGAAAGTGGGATCCACTCACTTGTAGCCCATTCACTAAAGCCCATATCATCCACCGTGAGTCCGACTCGCTGACTCAGTCCAAATCCGGGTCGGGTCTAACGAACCCGATTTTCGGTTCAGATCCAATCCAAACTTTCTCCCGCTCTTAAGTGTGTGACCTAGCAGGATCTTGGCTACTTGGACACGATTAGAGTCTGACTCTCAGGTCGTGGCGCAGGTCGAAGATGAGGTAGGCGGTGGCTAGTTGTGGCATCCCGCAAAACCACTACTAGAAAATCGCGTTGAATTTGTGCACTGCATCGTCATCATCATGCATTGTTTGCCAAAACTATGTTTGCAAAGCCCGTGTTGTTTTCTAGAATGCCCCTCTTTATTTCAAACGCCAAAACCGGGTCCCCGGAATATTTTGTTTTGGCCGCTATCGGTTTGCATATGGCCCGTTAAAATAAATAAAAAGGTTTAATTGTTTTAGCGGGGGCAGTCGAACGGGCCGTCCCGACCCGAACGAACACCCCCAGTTTTTAAAACGGTCCACCTCTTAAAATCCTAAAGCTACCCTCTATCCTACCCAACCCATCCCTCCACCTCACCCCAACCTATAGGCTTGTGCCACCTCACCCTCTCCCTAAACCTCACCCAATCCCCACCTGCCACGCGGCCAACCCCCTCCCTCACACCCTCTCAGCCCCACCCACCCCCAGCTAACTCCCCCCCACACGCACGCCACGCCACACAGCGCCCCCAACAACCGCCCTGTCGCTCCTGGGACCCACCCTGTCCCCACCACCGCAGCCCCCGCGCTCTCCCTCCTCCCTCTGCTCAGCCGCGCGCAGCCCCGGCCTCATCCCCCGCCGCCGGCGCCGCTCCTTCCCGTCCCCGCGCGACCCGCCCGCGCCGCCAGTACCCCGCCAGCACCCCGCGTTCCCCCAAGCTCCGGCCCCGCCTCCTCCTCTCGCCGGCGACCCTCGCCGGAGCCGCCGCGCGCCGCCACCGCGACGACCTCCGCCGCCGCTCCGCCCACCGCCGCCCGTCGCCTCCGCGCCAGCCGCCAGCGACCCGCGGCCACGCCGCCTCCCCTAGCCCTACAAGCTCGCCGCCGGACCCGGCCGACCCGACCCCTGCAGCCCCGCCTGCCCCGGCCTCCGCCGCCGCCCGCGTCCCCAGCAACCGCGCGTTCGGACCCCAGGCCGCCTCCACCCGCAGTCGCGGCCGCCTCCGCCGCCGCGCACCCTGCCGTCCCCGCGCCCCTTCTCCCGCGGCCCGCACGCACCTTCCGCCGGCGTCCCGCCTCGCCTTCGTCTGCGCCCGCCGCCGGCGCCGCCGCGGCCAAGCCGCTCGCCACGCCCCCTAGCCACCTCTCCCTGAGCCGCGCCAGGTCCCCGCCTGCCTGCGACCACCTCCCCTCCACCGCTTGAGCTTCCTCGCCGCGCCGCCCGTCGCCTCCGCTGCCACCGCCGGCCTTCACCGGAGCCTCCCCGCCGCCTTGGACCGTGTAGCAGCCCGTCCAACCTCGACGTGTGTGCTCCTGCGTGCATGTGTCGGTGCTTGGGTGATGTACCAAGGCAACGCCCAAACCCATGGCTGCAGAACCCGTTCTCCGTCTCCAACCCGTCAACGCCATCCGCGCCGAGAGCCGCGGTACCTGGAGGACGACCTCAAACCGAAGCGCCAGGTCGCCGAGACCCCATCCCCGCAGGCCTCCGACAGGGAGCCGACAAGGTCTGCCACACGGAAGTGTCTCGGACTCGGAGAGACCCCCGGAGAGACGAGATCGCCACATGGACATCAAGTTCTCCGACATGGTTACGAAGCCCCCTCGATAAGGAATCCAAGCCTCCTACATGGAACCGAGGAACATCGAGCACTGCTTCCCGAACGCCATGACCATCGGCGCGAGCCCGACAAGATCCTCGCAACGACAAGACCGACCTCGTCGAACCCTGGACCCCGAGACCGGACCCTGAACCCAGAGACCGTCCCCGAACCCCGGAACCCCAAGATCTGCCGAACCCTATGTGTGACCCTTTTCCCTCGATACCCTATTTTCATAAATGATATCAACTGGTGGCATATTTAATTGTCATCTTGCATGCATAATCATGTGGTTTGGGGGCCTTGTGCCGGTTCACCTAATAATTAAATATGGGGCCCATATGCGGGCAAAATCTAGTCTCATATCGGCCTCATTTAAACTTGTGTAGCGAACCTGTATTTTATCTTGCCTTGTTATGACAACATTTAATTTGCGGGGTAATTAAATAACTTGAACAATATAATCAATTGTCGGGACCCCGGTTCCGCTTAATCTTGACCTAATTGCATCGCACTTTTGCCATGCCATGCATCATACATGCATCATGCCGATCTTCTGCCGTGTATTAAATATTGCATCCGGTGTTTCTTCTAGTGTTTTGCTTCTTCGCGGATAAGGCCGTTGAGTTGATGTGAGCTTCGCCCCGATCTTCGGTCGAACCCTTCGGCAATGTTTTCCGGCGAGCATCTCCCCCTTTCTACCTATCTTACTTTTATAGTATTTACTTCCCTCCTGTTGATCTATTGCTATCTGTGTTGCGATGCTCTAGATTTCGTACCCGTGATATCCCTTGCAGCCATATATAGCCTTGGACACATCCTATTACCTGTTGTTTGGTAGATAGTTGGACCCGCGTGTCGTAGTCGCTTGCTCAAGTGTTTTGCGTGTCGTCAAGTACCACAATTGTTGGAGAATTGCCGCATGTTGACGTCGGAGGTGATCATGGCTTTAATTATTGTACCACTTTAATTCCTGTTTAACATCTAAAATTGAATTAAGCAGAGGCATCGGTGGGTGATAGGTAAGATTTGGTTTCCGACCGCCCACTTGTGTCCCGTAGGACCCGAGTTCTTGACACCTGTTCCGAGATCGAGCGCGCTAACCACAGGTGGGGAGATATGGGCCCCCCATTGACAATTACCTGATTTCAAAGTACTGTACTGGGGGCCACAACTAGTTTGAGGTGTTTTTACTATCCTGTACTTATGCCATGCTTTACTGCTTTATTTACGATTGTGCGAGGTACTGCACACTGTACTGTTTAGGTGCGGGCCACGATTCCGCGGTGTCGACAGTCCCCGATTGGGGATCTGCTGTCGTTCACAGCCGTCTTCCCAAACCCCAAGTCCGTCTCGAAGACCGGCTGATTTTCGTTACGGGTGTCGACTTGGTGGGGTGGCCCCCACGTACTTGCTTTGTGTCTGGGAACGTCGTGACCTAGGCCCCGCCGACATACCGATGGGTGTATGTTAACTGATCTGGCAAAAAGGGTCGTAGTGCCTGTGGATACTTTGGTGCACCCCTGCAGGGTTAAATCTTTTCGAGAAGCCGTGTCCGCGGTTATGGACGACTTGGAGCACAGTGTCTGATCATAGACAACTATAACTAAAGTTTATTGTTTTAAATTGACTTGTTTCCGATATGATTGGTAATCAGCTTCACTACAACGGAATGGCTAAGTAAAAGTACCAACAACTGCTGGGTTTTGGGGTTATCTCATGATAATTGTATCTGACTAGTAAGTGTTGTCACTATAACGGAATGACTAACTAAAAGTGCCCACTGCTTACTTATCAGGACGATTATCTAAACCTGACTAGTAATTGCTGCCACGATAACTGAATAAGTAAAACTGCCAACTGTGTGCGTTCCTCGGCTGACTTCCTCGTTTGGTCTCGAGGGGGAAACGCCAGGATGGGTTTGATTGATGATAGTATCAGGTTGGATCCGAATAGGTCTTTCTCACCCCTCTCTGATAGCCGCCAGTTGTATCGAGTCTCTATAGGTTGTTCAGTGCATGCTGCCGCTGCCGCTTCAGTCCACCATACCTATGTAGGCGAGGACCGCCGAATTCTAGCCTCGCCGTGTACTGGCCTCAGTACTGACGCTCCTCTTTTTCCTTTGCCTTTGTCGGCACCCCTTTTGTTTAAGCAGGTTTGAGATCGACGCCGTTAGCAGGGTTACCCTTCCGGCTTGGCCTGGGCAGGGTTATGGACGCCATCGGTTATTCTCCAGGGCTCTTAGCCCCATTTGCTTCTTGTCCGTAGACGGACGCTCTATCGTTTTCAAGGTGATTTGGATCTTTGTACCGTATATCTGTATTCTTGACTCTTGAGTCGCTGTTGTATATATATCTGTTCTGTGGGTCCCATCGAGGACTGTTGTGTAATGTTATTACTTTGCTTTCCACCCGCACGAAAGTGCCTGGTGGGCACCTTCGAATCGTTTCTATGCGGGTTTGGCGAGTTTCGCTAAAACTTGCATAGGGCCGATTCTGAGGGTGTTACAGAGTGGTATCAGAGCTCAGCAGTTGCGATACCCCACAAGTCCAGCCTGTAGGATAACCTAGCTAACGTCCGAAGTAGAGTGTCAAAACTATTTTTGAAAATCGGTTGGATAGTTCTGATTAGGTCTGATTTTACTCCTTACCCCTCTGCTGTTCTCCTCTTACCTCTACACGATTTGAATCCGCCCTCTTCTCTTTCTTCGAGTCCAGGAATTCTCGTGGTTGGGTTTCCGTCGCACCTTCAGGGTTTCGCTTCCTCCTTTGGTAACGGTGTTGCTACAGCTGATCTTCATGCTATCCGAGGAATCCTCCGTCTGCTGTGGTACCATTCTTTGTTCTTTGTTCGCGCCTTCCGGTGTTTTCTGACGCGACGACATCATCCACGCCAGCTCCGATGCAGAGTCTGCATCGCTCCTTTGATCCGAACCTCGCTTGTCGAGATCTTCAGTCTGAATCTTGAGGGTTGGTTGCATAATCTCTCTATTCGTGTACAGAGTAATGCTTCGAGTGCGGGATGGAGTCGCGACCATACCACTACTCTTGTCATTTGCTTTGTATATAGAATGGTGGATCGATGCAATTTTACTCCTTCCATGGAAGTTAGAGGTGGCCTTACCTTTAACTTCGTCCGTTGTATATCCGGAGTGTTCTCGTGACGAACAGGGACAACGACCTCTTGTTAGTGGTGTCGCGAGGATCTACACGAAGCGAGAAGACGCAGATCGCCGACCTTTTCCTTCCGTTACCATGAGGCGGATCTCGAGGGCGAGATCCATTGTTAGTGGTGTCGAATTGTGGCATCCCGCAAAACCACTACTAGAAAATCGCGTTGAATTTGTGCACTGCATCGTCATCATCATGCATTGTTTGCCAAAACTATGTTTGCAAAGCCCGTGTTGTTTTCTAGAACGCCCCTCTTTATTTCAAACGCCAAAACCGGGTCCCCGGAATATTTTGTTTTGGCTGCTATCGGTTTGCATATGGCCCGTTAAAATAAATAAAAAGGTTTAATTGTTTTAGCGGGGGCAGTCGAACGGGCCGTCCCGACCCGAACGACCACCCCCAGTTTTTAAAACGGTCCACCTCTTTAAATCCTAAAGCTACCCTCTATCCTACCCAACCCATCCCTCCACTCACCCCAACCTATAGGCTTGTGCCACCTCACCCTCTCCCTAAACCTCACCCAATCCCCACCTGCCACGCGGCCAACCCCCTCCCTCACACCCTCTCAGCCCCACCCACCCCCAGCTAACTCCCCCCCACACGCACGCCACGCCACACAGCGCCCCCACCAACCGCCCTGTCGCCCCTGGGACCCACCCTGTCCCCACCACCGCAGCCCCCGCGCTCTCCCTCCTCCCTCTGCTCAGCCGCGCGCAGCCCCGGCCTCATCCCCCGCCGCCGGCGCCGCTCCTTCCCGTCCCCGCGCCGCCAGTACCCCGCCAGCACCCCGCGTTCCCCCAAGCTCCGGCCCCGCCTCCTCCTCTCGCCGGCGACCCTCGCCGGAGCCGCCGCGCGCCGCCACCGCGACGACCTCCGCCGCCGCTCCGCCCACCGCCGCCCGTCGCCTCCGTGCCAGCCGCCAGCGACCCGCGGCCGCGCCGCCTCCCCTAGCCCTACAAGCTCGCCGCCGGACCCGGCCGACCCGACCCCTGCAGCCCCGCCTGCCCCGGCCTCCGCCGCCGCCCGCGTCCCCAGCAACCGCGCGTTCGGACCCCAGGCCGCCTCCACCCGCAGTCGCGGCCGCCTCCGCCGCCGCGCACCCTGCCGTCCCCGCGCCCCTCCTCCCGCGGCCCGCACGCACCTTCCGCCGGCGTCCCGCCTCGCCTTCGTCTGCGCCCGCCGCCGGCGCCGCCGCGGCCAAGCCGCTCGCCACGCCCCCTGGCCACCTCTCCCTGAGCCGCGCCAGGTCCCCGCCTGCCCGCGACCACCTCCCCTCCACCGCTTGAGCTTCCTCGCCGCGCCGCCCGTCGCCTCCGCTGCCACCGCCGGCCTTCACCGGAGCCTCCCCGCCGCCTTGGACCGTGCAGCAGCCCGTCCAACCTCGACGTGTGTGCTCCTGCGTGCATGTGTCGGTGCTTGGGTGATGTACCAAGGCAACGCCCAAACCCATGGCTGCAGAACCCGTTCTCCGTCTCCAACCCGTCAACGCCATCCGCGCCGAGAGCCGCGGTACCTGGAGGACGACCTCAAACCGAAGCGCCAGGTCGCCGAGACCCCATCCCCGCAGGCCTCCGACAGGGAGCCGACAAGGTCTGCCACACGGAAGTGTCTCGGACTCGGAGAGACCCCCGGAGAGACGAGATCGCCACATGGACATCAAGTTCTCCGACATGGTTACGAAGCCCCCTCGATAAGGAATCCAAGCCTCCTACATGGAACCGAGGAACGTCGAGCACTGCTTCCCGAACGCCATGACCATCGGCGCGAGCCCGACAAGATCCTCGCAACGGCAAGACCGACCTCGTCGAACCCTGGACCCCGAGACCGGACCCTGAACCCAGAGACCGTCCCCGAACCCCGGAACCCCAAGATCTGCCGAACCCTATGTGTGACCCTTTTCCCTCGATACCCTATTTTCATAAATGATATCAACTTGTGGCATATTTAATTGTCATCTTGCATGCATAATCATGTGGTTTGGGGGCCTTGTGCCGGTTCACCTAATAATTAAATATGGGGCCCATATGCGGGCAAAATTTAGTCTCATATCGGCCTCATTTAAACTTGTGTAGCGAACCTGTATTTTATCTTGCCTTGTTATGACAACATTTAATTTGCGGGGTAATTAAATAACTTGAACAATATAATCAATTGTCGGGACCCCGGTTCCGCTTAATCTTGACCTAATTGCATCGCACTTTTGCCATGCCATGCATCATACATGCATCATGCCGATCTTCTGCCGTGTATTAAATATTGCATCCGGTGTTTCTTCTAGTGTTTTGCTTCTTCGCGGATAAGGCCGTTGAGTTGATGTGAGCTTCGCCCCGATCTTCGGTCGAACCCTTCGGCAATGTTTTCAGGCGAGCATCTCCCCCTTTCTACCTATCTTACTTTTATAGTATTTACTTCCCTCCTGTTGATCTATTGCTATCTGTGTTGCGATGCTCTAGATTTCGTACCCGTGATATCCCTTGCAGCCATATATAGCCTTGGACACATCCTATTACCTGTTGTTTGGTAGATAGTTGGACCCGCGTGTCGTAGTCGCTTGCTCAAGTGTTTTGCGTGTCGTCAAGTACCACAATTGTTGGAGAATTGCCGCATGTTGACGTCGGAGGTGATCATGGCTTTAATTATTGTACCACTTTAATTCCTGTTTAACATCTAAAATTGAATTAAGCAGAGGCATCGGTGGGTGATAGGTAAGATTTGGTTTCCGACCGCCCACTTGTGTCCCGTAGGACCCGAGTTCTTGACACCTGTTCCGAGATCGAGCGCGCTAACCACAGGTGGGGAGATATGGGCCCCCCATTGATAATTACCTGATTTCAAAGTACTGTACTGAGGGCCACAACTAGTTTGAGGTGTTTTTACTATCCTGTACTTATGCCATGCTTTACTGCTTTATTTACGATTGTGCGAGGTACTGCACACTGTACTGTTTAGGTGCGGGCCACGATTCCGCGGTGTCGACAGTCCCCGATTGGGGATCTGCTGTCGTTCACAGCCGTCTTCCCAAACCCCAAGTCCGTCTCGAAGACCGGCCGATTTTCGTTACGGGTGTCGACTTGGTGGGGTGGCCCCCACGTACTTGCTTTGTGTCTGGGAACGTCGTGACCTAGGCCCCGCCGACATACCGATGGGTGTATGTTAACTGATCTGGCAAAAAGGGTCGAAGTGCCTGTGGATACTTTGGTGCACCCCTGCAGGGTTAAATCTTTTCGAGAAGCCGTGTCCGCGGTTATGGACGACTTGGAGCACAGTGTCTGATCATAGACAACTATAACTAAAGTTTATTGTTTTAAATTGACTTGTTTCCGATATGATTGGTAATCAGCTTCACTACAACGGAATGGCTAAGTAAAAGTACCAACAACTGCTGGGTTTTGGGGTTATCTCATGATAATTGTATCTGACTAGTAAGTGTTGTCACTATAACGGAATGACTAACTAAAAGTGCCCACTGCTTACTTATCAGGACGATTATCTAAACCTGACTAGTAATTGCTGCCACGATAACTGAATAAGTAAAACTGCCAACTGTGTGCGTTCCTCGGCTGACTTCCTCGTTTGGTCTCGAGGGGGAAACGCCAGGATGGGTTTGATTGATGATAGTATCAGGTTGGATCCGAATAGGTCTTTCTCACCCCTCTCTGATAGCCGCCAGTTGTATCGAGTCTCTATAGGTTGTTCAGTGCATGCTGCCGCTGCCGCTTCAGTCCACCATACCTATGTAGGCGAGGACCGCCGAATTCTAGCCTCGCCGTGTACTGGCCTCAATACTGACGCTCCTCTTTTTCCTTTGCCTTTGTCGGCACCCCTTTTGTTTAAGCAGGTTTGAGATCGACGCCGTTAGCAGGGTTACCCTTCCGGCTTGGCCTGGGCAGGGTTATGGACGCCATCGGTTATTCTCCAGGGCTCTTAGCCCCATTTGCTTCTTGTCCGTAGACGGACGCTCTATCGTTTTCAAGGTGATTTGGATCTTTGTACCGTATATCTGTATTCTTGACTCTTGAGTCGCTGTTGTATATATATCTGTTCTGTGGGTCCCATCGAGGACTGTTGTGTAATGTTATTACTTTGCTTTCCACCCGCACGAAAGTGCCTGGTGGGCACCTTCGAATCGTTTCTATGCGGGTTTGGCGAGTTTCGCTAAAACTTGCATAGGGCCGATTCTGAGGGTGTTACACTAGTCGGAGACGAGGTAGGCGACACAGGTCGGAGGCGGCAGGAGGTCACTGCAGGAGGAGCATCTCAAGGGGAGAGGGGGAAAGGGGAAGGGGAGAAGGAGGGGTGGCTCACCCTCAATGTTCTCACGGACGGAAGACCAGACGGCGAAGGTCGGTGTGCGACAGGAGAGGATCGCGAGTGGTTTCAGGGGAGGATGAACTGATTAGTGAATCGAGAGGCGCATCGCGTCTGTCTTGATGCATAGAAACTTACAACTTACACAAGACACATTTTTCCATGATGCGCCTCGTATAACATATATGCTAGACGTATATTGCCATGATGCGCCTCGTATAATATTGTACTTGTATTCAAAAGGAAAGGAGCGCCTATTTGTCCACAAAATCCTTCGTAGCCCAATGTCTAGACATAGGTTCCCTGTACTATGGCCACACATGTTCGATTCCTCGTGGCCACCTTTTTTGTAACTTAAAAAAACAATTTGAATGTATAAACATTGTCTAAAGTTAATATGACCTATAAAAAATAGTGTAAATATTTTAAATATCAAAATATTGTCAAAACAATAGAAGTGATAATAAGAATGTTTAAAAAACAATTTTAATGTATAAACATTGTCTAAAATTAACATGAAATATAAAAATAGTGTCAATATTTTAAATATCAAAATATTGTCAAAACAGTAGAAGTGATAATTAAGAATGTTTAGAAACACAATTTAAATATATAAACATTGTCTAAAATTAATACGAACTACGAAAATAGTGTAAATATTTTAAATATCCAAATATTGTGAAAACAATAGAAGTGACAATTAATCATTTTTAGAAAAACAATTTGAATGTATCAACACTGTCTAAAATTAATATGAACTACAAAAATAGTGTAAATATTTTAAATATCCAAATATTGTTAAAAAGTAGAAGTGATAATTAAGAATGTTTAGAAAAACAATTTAAATGTATAAACATTTTCTAAAATTAATATGAACTATAAAAAAAGTGTAAATATTTTAAATATCCAAATATTGTCAAATTAATAGAAGTGATAATTAAGAATGTTTTATAAAAACAATTTGAATGTATAAATATTGTCTAAAATTAATATGAACTATAAAAAATAGTGTAAAAAATTTAAATATCCAAATATTTACAAAACAATAGAATTGATAATTAAGAATGTTTCAGTAGAGGTCCCAACCTTTAATAAGGTAGAGATCCCTGTGTTTACAATGCTAGTCCCTGGATCAATAGCTAGCATCCATAGTTAAGATGTAATATCAAGAAACAAAGGTCATAATACAACTTTATAACCAGGAATAAAATAATTCATTACATCTTACATAGCTCATTTGGCTATCTCATTACAATGTAGCAGAAATAACTATAGCATGGATTCCTTCATCTTCAATGATGGGGATATTCCTACCGGGGTATACCCAACAGGACGTTTCCGACTGGCCCAGGAACTGGCGAGTGGGCCTGCAAGATGGCGACTGGATTGAAGCCCAACGAGGAACCGAGCGACTGGAAGCTGAAGGCCCAGGCGAGTAGATAGGCCCAGTCGGATTAGGTTAAATGAGTAACGAAGCTTTAACTGAATCGGTTGAGATATGTAAACCCTAGGGGAGGTGAGCCTATATAAACCTCCCTATAGGGTGAGTAGAGATACATTCCATCATACACCCAAGCGACTCGCCGCCTAGCCGCCGAGCTCGCCCATTGTACCACCTCCATAATACAATCTAGCAGGAGTAGGTCTTTACCCTCCGGGGGGCCGAACCTAGGTAAAACCCTGTGTCTTTGCCCTCATCTCGCACCGCAGATGGCTGGCCGCCCTTGCCCCTTGTTCTACTACTCGCTGCCGATTGCAGCATCTGCCGTGACCATTCCCACGACAGTGGCGCCCACCGTGGGGCCTGGCCGGTCTGGCCGGTGTTCTGCGGCGAGATCCAATCTGCCCATCAACGAGACGGTCGCCACCGGCCGCATGATAGCGATCGGCGAGATGCTCCAAATCTTGCCGAGCAGCTACGTCCCGGCGGCGCGACCCGTCACGCATAGCGTGATCCTGCCGATCGGCATGATCAGCCTCTTTGTCGGCCTCACCGACATCATCGTCTCGGAGGATTCGGCTCGCATCCGCGAGTCGCCGCCACGCGATCGGCTCTCCGAGAGCCAGATCCGCACGATCCATCGCCTCGCCTCCGAGTACAATTCGGCCCACAGCAACGTGGCCGAAAACTCAGCGGTTGCAGAAGACGCGGCCCTCAACGACGACGCCGACTCGGCGACCCCGGCGTCACTCGCCGGGTCCATCACCGCGGCTTCACCCGCGGGCTCCATCACCCAGGTCTCCAACATGGGAGACTTCGAGGACCCCTCCATCCTCGGGATCTTCGAATTCGACTCCGGGTCGGAGAACTCCGCCGACCTCCGCGACGGAACCGGTCGCCACGCCGCGACCTACATGGCGACCGGCACCGATCCACCGGAGGATCCACACCCCAATCCCTCCTAACGCCACGGCAACGGAGGTCGAGGAACTCCGCCTGAAACTGGCGGAGGCGATGCGCATGGAGCAAGCCGAGCGCGAAAAATTTCGCCTCGAGCAGGCGACGGCGCAGGAACTATCGCGCTACCACCAGCAGCGGATCAGGTCGCGCCTGAACCCCACCGTTCAAGGGCGCGCCCTGAACTTCGACGACGAAAACGACCCGGCCCGCGTGGCCGAGCGCGCGATCTGTGAGAACGCGCCACCAGGAGGAAGTGCCCGGCCCCCGCTAGGATCAACGGCGATGGGCGCCCCACCTCCACCCAACCGCACACCTCCCAGGGATCAGCCGCGGATAGTATTCTCTTCACGGGAGAGAGACGCAAACGGCCTCCCACTGTTCTCCACCCCGATGGACAACCTCGTGGCGGGCCGAGCAGCAGCCGACAACATCATGGCCACGTGCGACGACGCCCTACAGATCCAGTATGTCAGGGCCCTGCTCGCAAAGGCCGCCGAGCAGCAAAACGCGGGCGCCGACTCGCAGGGTCGAGTATACTCGCGTTCGTCGGGAAGCAGAGCGGCCTCCAGCGGCCGCCTAGCAGCGGAAAACACCCTCAACTGCCCGCCACCAGAGCCACTGCAGCTCCAACACCGACCCGCGAACGCGGCACTCTCCACCAATGACCCCAGGCCGGCGACCAACTTCGTCGCCACCAACGGGCAACCCATCGACGCCCACACCCACATCATCAACAATCAAAGCTGGCGCGCACGCTAGCCTGACGACCTGCGACATACCCTAACCAATCGCCGCGACGGTGAGCCCATGGGGTCGCTCAGTCGACTCGGCCCCAAGTTCTTCAGACCAATGATCCGAGGCGAGAAGTACCCGCCAAACTTCAAGGCGCCGAAGGAGATAGAAAAGTATGACTCCTCGTACGACCCCGCCGTCTGGCTCGACGCATACCTCATGGCGATGGGGATCGCAGGACACACCGACCTGCTAGCCGCCCGTTACCTCCCCCTGATGATGGAGGGGACGTGCAGGCAGTGGATCAACACCCTCCCCCAGGACAGTATCGACTCTTGGGAGGAGATGCGCGATGCCTTCGTCAGGCACTTCGACTGCTCCTATACCCGCGCCACCACCATCGAGGACCTGGAGCGATGCGTCCAGGGACCCCGCGAGTCGACCCGCAACTGGGTCCAACGGTGGCAAGAACTCTGGTACAACACGGTCGGCATCCACCCGGACACCGCGATCCATTGCTTCAAGACCTCGTGCTGCTACGAGCCCCTGGTCGCCAAGCTCAAGCGACCCTCTCGCACACTCGACAACATTCCCGACCTCCTCGAGATCGCCAAACGGTACGCGGAGGAAGACCCAAACCAGGAAATTGACGACGAGTCAGGAGGTCAACGCCGCACGAGCGGCAACGACAGCGGACGACGGTCCGACCTACGCTACAGCAACACTCGCCTCACCGGCAAGCGCCGCAGTGACGGGCGAGTCGACTTCGTCGCCAACGCCGGGCACGCGCAACGCGAGCCCAAGAGCTTCCGCCGCGACGGAGGACAACGCCGCGACGGCGGCAACTACAAGGCCAAGCCAAGGTTCGACCCCGCGGCTCTCCTTAACCAACCATGTGCGTTTCATAGCAGGGAAGGGAAGCCCGCAACGCACACCACCGCCAACTGCCACACCCTCAGGGAGATCGAGAAGGCACGGCGAGCACGGGAGGACCCCGACAATGACCCGCCAAACGGCGGAAAATTCGGCAAAGTGGTCGGCTCGCTCCATACCTTCACTGGCTTCAACACGAAGCGCGAGAAGAAGGTCATCGCCCGCGCCGTCACCGTCAACGCGGTGGCCCAAGTGGACGTTCCCCAGTTCCTAAACTGGTCGGAGCAGCCCATCACCTGGAGCCGACAAGACCACTCGCCACGCATCGAGTATCCAGGTCGAGTCGCCCTGGTGGTCAAGCCTAAGGTCGGCGACTACTGGCTCCCCAAGACATTGATGGACGGAGGCAGCTCCATCAACATCCTGTACCTGGACACCTTCAGGCGGTTGCGGCTCCCGCAGTCGATGATCGAAACAACCCACACCACGTTCCACGGCATCGTCCCCGGTCGGAAGGCGTACCCGATCGTTAAGGTCACGCTGCCAGTCAACTTCGGCACACCAGCAAACTTCCGCACCGAGCGGATCGTCTTCGAGCTGGTGCCCTTCGACAGCCCCTACCATTGCGTCCTGGGGCGCCAGGCATTCGCCAAGTTCATGGCAGCGCCCCACTACGCGTACAACGCGATGAAGCTCCCCGGGCCGTGCGGCGTCATCACCATCAACGGCGACCCCGACATGGCCGCCGAGTGCGAGGCCAAAGGAGCCGAGCTCGCTGACGCCGTCATCGCGGCGGAGACCAACCACGCTGATGAGCTCGCCAAGTACGCAAGCGGGGTCAACAACGACGACCCCACCATACTCAAGAAGCCCAACTCAGAGGGCGCAAACACCTCAACCTTTGAGGCCACGACGCACACCCGCACCGTCGAGCTGGTCCCAGGCGACTCCAGCCAGACGGTGACGATCGGGACGGGCATGAGCCCAGCATAGGAAGGCGCGCTCATCGAGTTCCTCCGTGAGAACAGGGACATCTTCGCATGGAAGCCCTCTGACATGCCCGGTGTCCCTAGGGAGCTCGCTGAGCAAAAGCTAAACGCCAACCCCAAAGTGCGACCTGTCAAGCAGTCGCTGCGGCCCTTCAATGAAGAGCGCCGCCGAGCAATCGCCGAGGAGGTCCATCGTCTACTCGCTACAGGCTTCATCCGGCCAATCAAATACTCCAAGTGGCTGGCAAACCCAGTCCTGGTCGAGAAGAAGAACGGGACCTGGAGGATGTGTATCGACTACACAAACCTGAACAGCGCCTGCCCAAAGGAGCAGTTCGTCCTTCCGCGGATCGACCAGATAATCGATTCAACCGCGGGCTCGGAGTCGCTATGTTTCCTCGACGCCTACTCTGGGTACAACCAGATCAAAATGGCTGTCGAAGACGAGAAGAAGATGGCGTTCATCACGCCATTCGGAGCCTTCTGCTACACCGCCATGACCTTCGGCCTCAAGAACGCCGGGGCGACCTACCAGCGGTGTATGCAAGAATGCCTCGCGAGCCAAATTGGCTGCAACATCCACGTCTACATCGACGACGTGGTCGTAAAGTCCGCTCGCCAGGGCGACCTACTCGCCGACGTGGCAGAAACATTCGTCAACCTGCGAAAATACAAGATAAAGCTCAACCCAGGCAAATGCACCTTCGGTGTACCTGCAGGACAACTACTGGGGTACGTCGTCTCCAAACGAGGGATCGAGGCGAACCCCATGAAGATCGACACGATCGCCCGGCTCGGCAAACCCGAGTGCCTGCGCGACGTCCAGAAACTGGCCGGGCGAGTAGCGGCTCTTAGTCGCTTCATCCCCCGCCTGGGCGAAAAGGCGATGCCCCTATACCGCCTGATGCGCAAGAACCCCACCTTCCAGTGGGACAAGGAGGCGGACGACGCGCTCCGCGATATCAAACAGGTGCTACTCGCCGCACCGCTACTCGCCGCCCCCGCCGACAAAGAACCCATGCTGGTTTACGTCACGGCTTCCGAGCGCATCGTCAGCGCCGTGATGGTCGTCGAGCGACCGGAGGAAGGAAAGGAGCGCCCAGTACAGCGGCCGGTGTACTACATCAGCGAGGTCCTCACCAAGTCGCGCTAGCGGTACCCACAGTACCAAAAGCTGGTATACGCGGTCTTTAGAGCTCAGCGGCGCCTGCCGCACTACTTCCAGGAGCACCCGATCACGGTCGTCTCCTCAGCACCACTGCAAGATATAATCCGGAACCGCGAGGCGACCGGGCGGGTCGCCAAGTGGGCCGTCGAGATCGGCGTCCACAACATCAAATACGAGCCACGGGAAGCAATCAAGTTGCAGGTACTGGCAGACTTCATCGCCGACTGGGAAGAGGCCCAGCAGCCAGAGAAGCTGCCATACCTCCATTACTGGAGCCTGCACTTCGACGGCTCCAAGAACGCGGACGGCGCAGGCGCAGGGATCGTGCTAACTTCACCAAAGGGCGACAAGCTCCGCTACATCCTCTGCCTCGACTTCACACCCTGCACCAACAACATGGCCGAGTACGAGGCCCTACTCCATGGCATGCGAGCTTCCAAGGAGATGAATGTCAACTGCCTACGCTGCTACAGAGATTCCGAACTCGTCGCGGGGCAAGTCGCTGGCACCTGGGACGCCGTCTCCCCCACCATGGCGGCGTACCACCAAGCAGTGGACAAGTTGGGCGGACACTTCACCGGCTACTCCGTCGAGTGGATCGACAGGCGGAAGAACGAGGAGGCCGACGCACTCTCTCGCATCGGGTCGGCTCGACTCGCACCACCCGCCGGCGTCTTCCTCGACACGATCACCAAGCCATCAGTCTCTCCGCCGAGGGAGATCGACATCAGAGTCCCGCTCCAACCAGAGGCAGCCCTGGTCGCACTCGTCAATGAGCCAGACGACTAGACCAAGCCCTACATCGCCTACCTGGAAGCCGGCACCTTGCCGGCAGACGAGACGGAAGCTCGGATGATCGCTCGTCGATGCAAATCTTACGCATCATCGACGGCGAGCTCCACAAGCGCAGTGTCACCGGCGTGTTCCAACGCTGCGTCCAACCCGCCGAAGGACGCAAGATCCTCCATGACATCCACTCCGGTGACTGCGGCCACCGCGCCGGCGCCCGCTCTCTCGTCGCCAAGGCTATGAGACATGGCTTCTATTGGCCCACCGCACACGCCGACGCTGTCGACATTGTCCAGCGGTGCGCCGGGTGCCAGAAGTACGCCAACTAGACGCACATGCCGAGCTCAGCGCTCAAAACAATCCCCATCACCTGGCCATTCGCTGTGTGGGGCATGGATATGGTAGGCCCCTTCAAGAAGGCCCCCTCCGGCTACACCCACCTGCTAGTCGCGGTCGACAAATTCACAAAGTGGGTGGAGGCCAAGCCAGTTCGGAAATGCGACGGGAAGACCGCCACCAAATTCCTACGCGAGCTCATATATCGCTACGGGTTCCCAAACAGCATCATCACGGACAATGGCACCAACTTCGCCAAAGGAGCCATGGCTGAATTCTGCGAAGAGCACCACATTCGGCTCGACCTCGCGTCGGTCGCCCACCCGGAATCCAACGTCTAGGCAGAATGGGCCAACCAAAGCATCCTCCACGGCATGAAGCCGCGACTCCAAGTACCACTCGAGTGCACCGCCGGGTGCTGGGTCGAGGAGCTGCCCTCTGTCATCTGGGGGATCCGCACCTCAGTCAACAGGTCGACAGGGTTCACCCCCTTCTTCATGGTCTACGGCGCCGAGGCAGTCATGCCCACCGACCTCGAGCATGACTGGCCGCGGGTCGTCCACTACACGGAGGCCGCAAACGAGCTCGCCCGCCAAGACGGGGTCGATCAACTCGACGAGGCACGTGACCTCCCTCGGTCACGCACCGCTATTTACCAGCAGGGACTCCGCCGCTACCACAGCCGGCGGGTGAAGACTCGCACCTTCCAAGAGGGCGACCTGGTGTTACGCCTCATCCAGGACAAGAAGGGCATGCATAAGCTCTCCCCTCCGTGGGAAGGGCCATTCGCCATCGGGCGAGTACTCGGCAACGACGCCTACTACCTCATCAACGTCCGCGGGGACGGCGAACTCGACGTCAAGCGACCATGGAATGTAAACCTCCTACGGAAGTTCTACTCCTAGAACCCCATACATGTACTCTGCAGTCGCTATGAAATAAAAAGAAACGGTTACCGCAAATTGCTCCTACTCTCCATGTCTTGTGCCACTCGCACTCGTAATAACAGCATTACGCTAACCGCAGAAGTCAACCTTTGGTACAGCGATCGGCACGGCTAAGTAGTGCGGTGCAAGAGCACTGAGTCACCTCAGGTCTTGCACCATCCATGAAAAACGCCTACCGGGAGCCCCATTGGAGTCGCCTAGCCCGACTGGTTCTACGAACCAAGACAACTGCCTTCGCTCCTTACAGCGACCATGGTCCTCCGCATCCTTGACATAGCGACTCGAACGGCTAAGTACCACGCTCGGGGACTGCAGACCAGTTCAACGCGAGCGGTCCGGGAAAAACGCCAAGTAGGAGAGCATGCCCAGGACTCGCCACGCGACTGACCCCACGGGCCAGGCAGGAGTGATGCGCTCAAACTAACGCGCCAAGTCCTCACTCACCCTCGAGTCGCGCCTGGAACAGCCAAGTACCACGCTCGGGGACTCGGCCACCCGACCTCGTTCGCGCAAGGGAAAACGGCGAAGTACAGAGCATTCAAGGGAGTCGCCTAGCGACTGGCTCTTCGAGTCTGGGCGAGTCGACCACAATAACAAAACACACAAAAACCAACAAACATATCACATACGAGGTAAACTCCACAAAAGGGCGGACGCGCTCGGGGACTCGTTCAAACATCAATCACAAACACATGACAAATACCAAAATACACACGATGTCTCAGTCGATAGCATGTTGCATTGTCTCATATTACAAAATATGCCCGCATGGCAGACCTGCTGCTAACGCCACAAGGCAAACTATCCTATTTTGCAGGCTTAGACGACGACTCGCCAACACCCCGGCGATTGTGGATGAACGGCGTGTACGGGTTCGACGGATATGTCGTCAGTTCACCCGCCATCGCCGCGTGGAAGGGCTGTTCTACCTTGAAATCACGATGCGGCGGCTCGGGGTCGTTCGGCACGATAACCGTTTCCTGGTACGGAAGGAGGTCGCCCATCGCCCATACACGCTCCGAGTACGCGGCGGCGCGATCCTGCAACTTGAGGATCTCGGAAAGCTCCACCGCACCAGTCGACGATGGGTAACCACTCGTCACATCGTCGATGTCGAAGTCCTCAGGGAAGTGGGCAAGTCCAAGACTAAGTGCCGTCGCTGCTCCGCGCCGAAATGCCGACCGCGTCATGAACTCAACGACCGCGGGCGCCTTCTCCAAATACCTCCACACCTCAACGAGGTCTCTGGGAATTACTTCCGTGGGCGATATATCTTGGAGATAGGCACGGATGCACGTCGCCGACAACGTTGCCGAGTCGACAAGCATGCTTACACACTGCCGCGCGTCGAACGAGCCCGCCTCTTCCGCGCTATCGATGATGCGACCTGCGAGTAGAAGACAATAATGAATACGACGGACACCACAAAAGGCACAACTACTGGAAGAGGCAGACGCACTTACCAATCAACGGGCGAGCGATATCCGTGATGAAGCATTGAAGCGACGTATGGTTGTCCTAAAGCCCAGCAACAAGGGCATCCGACACTTTGCGATCCTCTTCGGCGGCTGCAATGGTGGCCTTGGCTCGCCCATCAGCCGAGATCGCTTCTTCCCTTGCCTCCCGCAGCTCGCGCTCGAGGTCGGCGATCCTCTGTTCAGCCGCACTCAAAGCAGATTGTGCCGCCGCCAAGTCACCAGCGGGGACAAGCCCCTGGCGAGCTTCCTCTGCCTTAGCGGCAACAACCTGAAGCCCTTTGTTCGCCTCCTGGACGATGGCCAGTTCCTTCTCCACGCGCTGCTTCGCGGCCAATCGGTCAGCCGATTCTTGCTGTAGACCCTGCACATCACCAAAAAGGTTAATCAAAGCAAAA